>CM018079.1:7500000-10000000 GCA_008658365.1 Alca torda
GCTGGTAAAGCACAGCTTGCTTGACAACTGTGGCACATTACTTGGGAATGGACTCCAAGAGGATGTGCTTCCTGAGCTCCTCAGAAACTAGGGTGAGGCTGGCCATCTAGTTCCCTGCATCATCCGTCTTGCCTTTTTTAAACAGGAACATAACACTGCGGGGTTTTTGCCCCTCCCCCCCCCTTTTTTTTTGTAGTTATCAGGGACTTCACCGCATCGTTCTGATTTTCAATAGATGAAGGCAATAGTGTTCTTTTACATAAGAATATAGGTAGGAAGTATAATAGTTCCTTTCAGCTCCTTCCTCAAGCCTTCCTCATTACGCAGTAATTTGGGTAGGAGTACTATCTATCCCATCTATTGAAACTGGAGCTCTCTGAACAAAGGACACAAGAATGATTGAGCTGAAACAAAATTAAACAAAAGATTCTGGATAGGATAATGTGGTGGCTGGAACACTCGGCCAGGAGAGGAGGGAGCTGTATTCTCTCATTCCCCCTGAAAAGGAAATTGTTCCCATTTCCAGGCTGACAGCATTCATTTCTAGGTCATTACAGAGCTGCCACCACAACATATTCTAGTTGTACTTTGGTAGAAAAATGGCTGCTGTGCTTTGGATTAGAAAAGGCAATTACCTGCTCCTTGATAAACAAGGGCCAGGATCTGTGCCCTCTTTCAGATACAGCATCTGTCCTGAAGCTGCAGAAAAGGGAAGGGAGGAGGTTTGCATCCACGTGTCCTCATCCTTAGTGCAAATACGTAGGTGCAGCGAATACCCCAGCAATGGTGGATGGTCATCCTGTAGCTTAAAAACAGAATTGAGACAAACTCAAAAAGACCTGCTGCCCATGCCTGGAAGAGTATCACATGGAGTTAATAACGGTGATGGTATTTACTACTATGTGATGCTATCATCCTAGAGGTACAATCACTTATCACTGCTACGCCGTCAAGAAAAAGCTTCTCTAGATGGCTAGTCAAAATGGGAGCCTAGTTTAAATGCTCCAGTTTGCTTCTGGAGTAGCCTTTTTCTTCCTCTCTTTTGAGATGAGAGCACCATCCTCCCAGTGCGGGCACTGGGATTGCACACTAAATTTAGCCAGTGGGCTAGGAGACACTTATGCTTCTTGGGCAAAAGCCCAGGCATTGGCTTTCAAGATTTGCAGCAGCATCTTTTTTTTTTTAATATATATATATACAAAAACATGCATCTGCACAGAACTAGGAAGAGATTAATCTATTTAATAATTGATACTCAACCTCTGATACTTACTGGGCATGGGTTTAGCTGGGTGCCTGGAAAATGCATTGCAATTTTTAGGCAGCTAAACAAAAATAAATTCCAAAACGACTGCTTTTAGCAGCAAAGAAACGTGCGTTGATGTAGTGCTCTGGAGTGAGTGCTATAGTCTCTCCAAGCCTGTGTCACTCTAACCTTGAATATTGCTGTGCATATAAGAACACGAATATACTTCGGGTCCCTCCTACCAGAGAGTAAGATGTTACCCAGTATTTGTGCAATATGAATTACAGTATAACATTACCACTCTGTTTAATAACAGTTGACAATGCATGAAGCCAGTCAAAATTAATTATAAGGTATAATATTCCGGACAACAGGTGCTGCAGTTGATAACTAGTTCTATTGGATGAAGATGTCTGAGGAACTGGGATGAATTTAAATGTCATTAAAACAATGGCATGAAAATGGCTATGGAGTGGGACGAAAAAAATCCACAGCAGTGAGCCATAAGAGAAAACTAAATCAAAAAAACTGACCTTTTCTGCGAGTTGGATCAAGAATATAATTCAGTATCGTTCTCAGACTGGGTATGAAAAAGCTAACCAGTTGCCTGAGAATATAATCCTTATATTAATAATCAGAGTTACTACAATAAAAGAAGACTATGCTGGCACAAGATTTTGTAAAAACTTCTTGAAATCTAGCAAAATATTTTTGATTTATGTGAGAAATGAATAAGCTGTAGACTTTGGGCAGTTTTGTATAAAAATAGCTTAAGTACATACTATGTATTCCTCGCGTAATCTCACTGTTTTCATGAGTTTGTGTTACAGGCAGTGTCTGAATGCTTGCCCTGACCTGCTCTGTGAGCTTGAGCAACTCGTGTCAGCTCAAACTGCTTCTATTTCCCCATCAGTACAATAAAAACAGTAAATCTTTCCTATCTCCTTCCTTATGCTGGGTCAAACAGCAAGCTAAAGCAAGATTTGCCAAAGTATTTTGTACACCTTCAGTAACGCAAGGTAGCCATAAACTTGCTCTAACCTGCTAAGTTTGACTGATGTGGCATTGACTCAGCATAAACTACCCAGTCTAAACCATAAGTAATAAATAAACAAAATACTTTTTGCTGTATGTGCTCTTACAAACCTCTGCCCTAAACCTATGGTAGCTCATAAGCTTTTGTGTGAGAAGCCGTGCTGATATACAATAAAGAGTCAATTTATGTCATTTTCTCTCCCTGTAGTTTACCCTGTCTCAAGACCATTTCTTGTTATTTGTGAATTCACGCATTTTAAACGCTATTCTGCAATCCTTACGCAGGCAAGCCGCCCGTTTGACAGAGTCCCCGCAGGTCAATAAGCACTTGCTGTTGCACCTCTGCTGTTCTTCTGAGTTTGTGGGTGCTCTGCAAGCCAGCATTTTAGAAGTGAGAAAATTGCAGGATTTAATGTTGCCTGTCCTTTTGAACAGGCTTCACCCAGATGGGGAGCGGCCTGCTCCACCTGAAGCTGGGCAGGCATTCTACCCTTCTCTGCATTAGCTGCAAGACTGCTACATCCATCAAATGCAAATTTGGTTGTATCTATAAGCTAAGCTTCCCGAGTTATCAGCGTTTTGGAAAATAATATGCAATGCAATCACGCCGTCTTTATTCCTTGATGTGAAGCATGCTTAAAGTAGGAAACGCAGATATTCCTTTCTTACAAGGAGGCTCAAGGAACACAAAGCACGTACAACAGCACTGGAGCAGGCTCAGAGCCGTCTTGGTGGCCCTTGTTGGCAACGTGGCTCATGGGGTCATGGGGCAGCTCCGGCCTTTGCTTTGCCCAGGCTAAGGCAGGGAAGAGGAGGGTAAAACTACTTCAGCATCTTCCATCACTGCACTCAGCTCTGTTTGAAAAGTCATATCCATTGCTTCTAGAATTATGTTTATGCTTATAAATACAAGTAACATAATTCTAAGAAACTGTAATATAAACTATATATTTTTTTACAGGCTGGGGCCGCTACAATGGTACAGACACTCAGAAAATGAAATTATTCATGACAAATTGTAATCAACAGGGATAAAGATGCAAGAGATTTTTTTTATCCGACTGCATCTATGACATCACTTGGTCCTTTTCTAACACATTTCTTAGCACAGAGAAAATGCATAGTGAGACGATGAATATTTTAGGGCATACTTTGGATAAGTTTGCTCAAATTAATTGCGGATCTTCTGAATCCAGAAGAGGAAGCTAAAATATATTCCTAGAAATGTGCTGTTAGACTTTGAAAATAAAATGAGACAAATTAATGTTGATTGAAAAAAATTTGCATTTTGTGTAGTTAATTTAGTTTGATCATTAATGTCCTTTGATAAGCAGAATTTTATTCACTTCCCTAAAAACGAAATTGCTCTGTTTTCCATCTTCCAGACTGCCTATTCTAATGGATTTTAAAAATCCAAAATAATTCCTTTTATAAAGGGAATAAAAAGGAAAGAATCAAATTATGTTTCCTTATGCAACATAGTACAATAACTCAAAATTTTAGATGCTGGAAGAGAAGACTCCTATCAAAGCAACTAACTTTTCCACTTGCTGTTTTCCAACATGACAAAAATTGGTGTTTTATTAGCTAAAATTTAGTTTGCTACATAATAGTGAAATGAGATTTTTCTGCACTACAGAAGTCACATGGTTAACTTACACTTTACAAGCTGAAGGTAACTCGAGAGAGATTCAGAAAGTACATAAAGTTGATTCAGGGCAGATGCTAACTTTGGATATTAAATGGTATTTGTAGAAATTCACAAAAAACTCTGCTCTCCAAAGGGCAATGCCTGCAGATACGTAGATAGCATCAGTGAAGATGCATATAGAGCTGCGTTAAACACTGCAGAAATAGAAATGAAATAGAAAATACAGGTAGCTTTCCTCCACAGAAGCAGCAGTCAGAGGAGAATATCCTTTTGTGCCTGTGAAGCGTGCAGAAAGCCACTGCAACCTAAACAGTAGTAGTAATAACAAGAGCAACAGCTTCTACAAATACCCTTTTACAGTAATTGGAAAAAGTTCTCCTAAATTGATAGACTTTTTTTGCAGGTCCAGAGGAGGGCCACAAAGATGATCAGAGGGCTGGAGCACCTCTCCTATGAAGACAGGCTAAAAGAGTTAGGGTTGTTCAGCCTGGAGAAGAGAAGACTCCAGGGAGACCTTGTAGCAGCTTTCCAGGGAGGCCTGTAAGAAAGCTGGAGAGGGACATTTTACAAAGGCATGTAGTCATAGGTTGAAGGATAATGGCTTCAAACTGAAATAAATTTTTCACTCTGAGGGTGGTGAGACACTGGCACAGGCTGCCCAGAGAAGCTGTGGCTGCCCCATCCCTGGAGGTGTTCAAGGCCAGGCTGGATGGGGCTTTGAGCAGCCTGGTCTGGTGGGAGGTGTCCCTGCCCAGGGCAGGGGGTTGGAACTGGATGATCTTTAAGGTCCCTTCCAACCCAAACCATTCTATGATTTTCCAAACTAGTTTGGATTTCAGTGGTCTTTGTTTTGGACCATTTTCCTGGGAACCTGGAAAACAAATACGATGATGGCTTTGAAAGAGCTTTTCAGCAGCACTTAGTGTGATGATACATTACTAAATATCTTACTGTTCAATATTTACCATCTCCTACTCTTCACTATTAACTATGTCCTGGTGTTCAACTTGCATTACCAAATACCTTGCCTTTGCTACGTTGCGTTGGCACACTGTAGAATTCCAAACTCCAAAGTCAAAATCCAGGCCGCATCTTTAAAGCTGAAAGGTGTTTAGGTGCGAGTTGTTTCCACGAGTGCCTCATCTTCATAAAATCCTGTTAACGCTCTTATGAAGGGGACGCTGAAATTGAAACCTGTGAGGAGAGATGAAGATGTGGTTTATGCAGCAGATGGTTTATGATGATGGTTTATGGCTATGGATTACATTGCCCAAAAGCATTACAGGATATTTCGATGTGGAGCAAGACTCATTGTTTTATTTTAAGCTTTCTCTTGAAAGCAAGTCTCATAAAAAAGTCTAAAGGTAATACATACGGAGGTGAGGTTAAAAGAGAAAAAAGCATTAATTTGGTGATACAAAAAAAAATATTAGTACTGATCTCTGTTGAAAATGGCATATTAAACTAAACAGATTGCCAGTCTGACCTATTTACCTCCTTACAGGTGAATTCCTGCCATCCTGAAGCTGCAGGAAGAGTGGGGAAAAAAAAGCACAAAATCCATTTTTTTGCATAGTCATAAGCAGCAAAGGGCAAAAGATAAATTGTTTTTGCTGGCTCTACTAAGTCTTAGCAAGAACACTCCAGTACCTTAATGCTGGATATACTTGGACACATCAAGGGGTGGCACATAGGACCTTGAAGCTGAGGATTTAGCAGGAGAAAAAAAAAAAAATTGAAGGACTTAAATGGATTAAGTGGATGATGGGACTCAAGCAGAAGGAGGTGGAGATAACTTTAGCTATCTGGTAAATGAGAAGAGGGAGAGATGATAAATGGAGTCCTGAAGCCTCCACAGATTAAATTACCTGGGTGGGAGGCAGGTGTGAATTACTGGGGGAGTGCAGGGACTAAAGGGATTTTTGTATTTGCTGGTGTAAGATAAGTTCCCCTTCCTGTGACACGGTCACAGTGGTGGAAGTGCTTGGAGCTGTGTCTGCCCATATGCATATTATCTGAAGACTGGGGAAAAATTCTCGTTGTGAGAAGAGGAGGAACCTGTAGCGTCTCACTAGAGGCTCAGTGGAGGAATGACACATGGAGGAGAAGCTCAGTCATCACCAAGGCAAAGGCAATCTTGCTATAATGGAGAGGGCTGAACGCAGTCCAAGGAAAACTGAGGAAGCTGCCTATACAGCAGAGAAATGCTGGAAATGTTGGAAGAAATCAATTAGATATTCATGACACCAACAGGTTTTCAATATCATTGCCGAGAGTCTCATTTTAAAGTACTTTTTGCAACTATTTTCAGGCTGATCCGTATTTCTCAAGCGGTAAGAAGCTGTTTGGTGGCTGTGACTCCGTTATCCTATCTACCCTGTTTTGCTACAGTTTTTAGCATGTATTTATTTTCTTCCCGTTTGACAGCTAATCAAGAGGGTAATCACTGTTACCCTTCCAGTAAATCAAAACGAACAGATTAAAGCCAGGTTTATCAGAAGTTCTGTCAGGTTTTTGTCAGAAAAATAGAAAATAAATTCAATGACTTTCTAATTAAGAATGATAAGTTATGGCCCTGTATTAAGCCACTGTATTAACTCCCCGTATTAAGACACTAATTAGCGTCACTGCCATAGTAGAAAGCCAATAATTGCTTCCCTCCTTTGACAAGTGTTCCACATTTCAGGAATCACCAATAGAAGGTCAAGTAGACACTTTTCACTTTGCAACAGCTTTTAGGGAAAGTGAAAAAATGAAGTGGCTGTTCTCAAGGAGTTTTAGACTCATCCGTGTTTTCTCTTGCGCTATAGTCGCAGCATTAAATTCAGTGGAAGAGGATTAAGTGTTTTACTTCTAATTCAGAGCGTTATTACCGGAGGTAACAGCATTTATGTGCATCAACTGCTTTATAATCCTATTGACACAAGCTCAAGTCAGATGTGACCAGTGTACAAGTGCGGTGGTGACCACAGCAGTTGTCCCAGCTTTGTCATCCAGCAAGACCCTTGGCTCTCATTTACTATAAATATTTTTCCCAATCGTTTCACACTTACATTTTCTTCTCGTTTAAGCCACGTACCCTAACCGTGTGCATGGGCTGGTCGTGTTTTTCAGCGCTTTGTCTGCATTCTCAACAGAGGGTTACAACCACTAAATCCCTTACTAGCACGCTAAGTAGCTAGCTTCATTTTTCTAAACACTCCTGGAGATCCACCCACACCATGAAGAGTAATTCCCTCCAAGTGAAATCAAATTACATTTAATCGGGAAGTTTAATTATGCCATGGCAATAGGTATTTTTTTCAAATGCCATAGATTAGATGGATTAATCGGATGCTGAGGAGGTAGGCGGTTGATATTGAAAAGGCAAAATTTGTTTGCACCGTATGTACAGACAATTCCGGAACTGCCAGCCAAATGAGAAAGGAAGGATTTGCATTGGTGCTTTTGGTGAGAAGTAGATTAGTAGAAGCTGTGCAGTTAAAACAAAACAAAACTAAAGCAATCGCCTTTTTAAGCCAAGCTGGAGAGTGCAAAAACAGTGTAAATCTTTAATACAGCATCACTGGATGCTGACTGACACCTTCAATATGATCTCATTATACACGTATAATACTTAGGTGGATAATTCAGCTTTCTGAGGAACATTAACTATATTACAATTGCAATCAACTCAGGAAATCGGATTCCTAAACACGCTGAAGCCAATGCTTGTTTTTATACACAGTATCCGGGAGGGAGAAGGGATAATGAGCGCAGGTGGAGCTAGGGCAACGCAACACAAGTATTTTCAGAACCTGGACCCAGATTTTCCTTAGTTCATGTCTGAACTGGAACTGTTTCCAGTTGCACAATGGGGCGAGACCCCAGTACAAAAGCAGTCCCTGCCCTGGAAGCAGCTTGGAGCCGGAGCAGGCAGAGCAGCAGCAGCCCTCGTGGGTATGGAGAGAGAGGAGAGTGTGTGTGTGTATATAATTATATTCATGTTCTGATTATATAGCCAGATGACTCAAACACATGTTGCTGCCATTCCTAGGAGCATAGAAAATTTGGGCCACACCAGTCGCCACAAAAAATAAATAAATATATATATAATGACTGTCATCACACTGGTTTGTAAGCAAGGCACATTGTCACCTTTATGAAAATCTACCTCATTAAGAATAACATCAATGTGACTGTCATTTAATCCTAATGACTGCATAATTATTAATTACAGTAGCTACAGAAGCAAATCCCAGGGAAGCTAGACTCTCGCTCATATCATTCTTCACAGTTGCCAGGTACTTTTGGATTACTTTACCCAGAAAATAAAAAAATCATTTCACTATTATTTTTGAGAAAGTCATCAGGAATATAGAAATTCTGCCACAGTCACTGAAGATTCTTCTATGTCAGGCTCAAGTAAAAGAATTCTAGATGGCATTTGTTTTTAAAATTGTTCTGACAATTCAGTTTCTTCACATTACACCTTGAAGTGTCAATATATTGAACATACACATCAAATAATATTGTTAAGCATTGTACTAAATCCTGCCGAGTTAATAGGTTAGGATGATTCTCATTGTCAGTGAGTTACAAAATTATATTCTATTACTAATAGCATCTATGCTAATTTCAACGTGCTGTCTCCTATTCAAGCTTTTGGTATTTCAAATATTTCATTTAAATTAGTGAAATGAAACCAATTCTTTTTGTTTTAATCAGTTTCAGATCATTTGAGCTGTGCTTATTGCAATTAGAAAAAAATGCCCCTTTAGCAAGTCGAGGAAGAAAAGTTGAAATTGTCAACCACACAGTATCATTTTTTTTATAGTTAGTTTTTCGAGATTACGGGTTGAAAAGAAGAAGGGTTTCTGATTCATTTCAAATTTGTCAATATTTACATCCATTATTGTTTTTTTTTTTTTTTCCCTTTTTGGTGCATTAAACAGATTATGTATTTAGAGTAGCAATTGAAGCAGAGGGGGTGGTATAACTCCGAGTATTTTTCCCATACTGAAGTAATGAGCAAGATTACCAAAGACAAAGATAAAAGTGGTTGAAAAATGGATTAAGCTACACTAATCATACTTAGTGTGGTGGTCTGAAAATATATAAAGAAATAACCATGAATTCTATTTTTTTCTTACAAAGGTTTCACATTAAAAATGGCATTTTAAGACCTCTTTGTGGAGTTAATTTTGAAGAATGGCAGTGTTCACCTGAAGTAAACCTCAGCTAACTTTCAAACTTCCATTTCTGTGTTTTAGATGGAGCCACGTTTCAGTGGCTCTGCCTGAAACTTTAATGCTAATTAAACTTAAATCTCTGCTTTAACCCTTACTCACATGTCTAACTGTATGAACGAGTCGTCTCCCGGAGTCCTATGGGACTATCAGTGTCTTTAAAGCTGATCTGCATCTGGCCATATACCCTAAATAACTCCATTCCTGTTTGCCTGTGGAGTCATATCTAGCATTTGTGTATATATATATATATGTTAATTTATGCCGGAGGAAGCTACATGCAAGATAGACATTTGATGCATGCTTATCTACCACACAAAAACACCTGTCTGTCTATGAGGACCCAGGTTACTCATGAAAGGATACCTCCACTGAAGATGCAATGGATGACTTATTAAAAATTTGATCTTTAAAGCTGAACTGTTTTTCTTTTGTTATTTAGTATAGGCATCTATTCAGATTTGTACATATTAAATCTATTCATACATAAAATATCATCAATCTTCACTGAAATTTGGAGCCCTTTAAAACTCCACTTAATATCAAATTTGTTCTGTCACGGTCTGTTAACAATACAAATAGGAAAACTTTACAGACTGCTTGGTCAAGAAAAAAAAAAATTATTAACCAGCAAATCTTTGCTTAAGAGTGAGTGAGTGCCCCTTAACAGACCCATGTCAGCGCTGGGAAATTGAAAAATGTTTCTGAGCCAGCACTGAGTGAACACCAACACATTTGTTAAATGGATGCTGGTATTGCATCTATTGACGCAATATGCATCTATTCAGATTTGTACATATTAAATCTATTCATACATGAAATACTATGAATCTTCATTGAAATTTGGAGCCCTGCAATAGATGCACAGGTGTATCCTGGCAGAAAATGCTAAGGGTATGCACTGGGGTAAGGCATGATACAGCAGTGCAGCACCAAGAGCAAGGACATCTTTAAAAAACCACGGGACTAGAAATGCTGTGACTGCTGTGAGGGGTCTACGCAAGCATTTTGATGAGTTAGAGAGAAGCCAAACACAGGAATATGTGGAAAGGTGGTTTTTTATGGTCGTAAAATGGCAAGCAGGTCTGCTACAAGGGTGTCTGGGCAAGAGCAGTGTGCCAAGGCTGTCGATATAGCAAAGAAAATTGAGAAGGGAGAAAAATTAGGAAGCCTTGGTAGGGAAATGTGAAGCCTATAAAAGCCGTGATTGGATTTGCAAAGCTTTGTTCTAAAGGTGAAAAAACATGGTCAATAATACTAAGAAACAAGATCCCGGAATGGGTAAATTTAATTACAACACCAATTATACACTCTGTAAAGAGTTCTGGGACATGGAAGACGGAAGAGCGAAAAGGAGAACAGTGTGGGCTTTAATTAAACACAGAACATGGAACTGGCCCTCTGAATCAATCATTATTTCTAGGAGGCAAGGACAAGTGCAGAGCTGTGCAAATGTGTGAACAGAATTTTGGGTAACAGCCCTGCAGATTTCTCCGAGGAAAACACTTAGATGCCAAGTGGGACTACTTCTCCTTATGTTGAACCCAAAGGCAACAAAAAAAAAATATTAAGATTACTTCATGATATCCAAGAAAAATGTAAAAGAAATCTTGATGTGTAAGGCTGAGAGCTTATTTTTTTCCCTAGATCTGGAGTGATGTATTGGAAGGAAAACAGTCTAATGGCCTGATTCAGATAAAACTCAGACAATACTTTTGGCAATTCAGGACAGTTTTCTTCCCACGCAAAGACTAATTTTCTGCTCGTTACACACACAATCACAGTTAAAGCATTGATCCGGCTTCTTCATGCAGTTTAAACCTGTCTACATCCATAAACATGAGCAGGAACATGCTTACTTGCCTTTAAGTAAGATCCTTACAATGATCTTAGTCCGCTTGCCTTTTGTGGTAAGTGGTCTGAAACGGCAGCCTGCCAGAAGATCAGGATCTTCATTCCAAAATCCTATCTGAACAGAGTTCTCAGTGATAAACCATCACTGAATCTTTTCAGGAGAGTTCACAAAAGGGTTTATATTTTGAAAACCATGAAACAACAGGTTCTCGGTGATGACATTTGAGAACGCCTATGCTTGAAATGGCGGGAAAGGGAACATGGTGAAGGTTTGTTCCTTTGCATCCCACTGTTTCTGGGAGTAATACTTTACTCCATATTTTTCATGAACCTTGTCCTAATATAATGTGACAACAACAGTCAGAAGTAGCCAGTGGTCCATGACTTGAGGACACCAACCATGACAGGAACAGACTTTGGACGGGGAAGCACATGAGACTAAGACAAGACAAAATAGTTCTGGTGAGGACAGCAGGATACTGGGCAGATGCCATGAGATACGCAGATCCTAAATTCATCAGAGTCACATAGTTAAGGCTGTAGTAATGAGGAAAAAAAAAAACACTGACCATCAGTGAATGCAACTCAACCGGGACAAAAATGTGCGCAAGATTTCCTCATGTCCACTGTCACTGGAACACCATAATCTTTATACCTCTTTCTAGGTCTACTCTGGAGCTAAACCACCGTTGTATGGTGTCGGGGTACAGCTGGTCGTGACAAAAATACTCGTGAAAAGAGAGTTCCACCTCTGAACGCATCCAGCATCAGTTCTCAGACAGTTGTCTTTGCACCTCTAGGATGCAATGAAAATTGTTTGGCACTTTCTGAATAGATTATAGGGGGTCAGAGGAATAAAACTATTATTTACCCCCCCCACATATCAGTCTGGAAAGGTTATAAAAAATGTGTACATTTAAAAGCTTGCTACATTTAAAAGCTCTGTACAAGTTTATGATCACTTATGAATAGGAAGTATTTTAAGCATGTAAAGTGCTTAGTCACGTTCTTAAAAATTCAACCATCGGTAGTAAAATTACCCTTTTGTTTCTCACTGACATGAGGCCTGTCCCATACAAGTAGCTGTGTCCAGGAAAAAAAACCCAACCACCATTTATATAGCTGTAGGTTAGAAGGTAACCTCTATATTTAAGGTTTGGTATGTAGTGTCTAGCATCAGATAGTGGCATGCCAATATTTACTCACACTTCCTTTGTTGACTCTCATGTCTGGTTGGCTGCTCAGAGTTGATGTGTATGTTTAATTCTTGGAAAGAAAGAGTTATTTGACTAGACAGATTTAGAAGACTCCACATTTTCCAAGAAAGCATTCTATAACCCATTTAACTGTAGGAAAAAAGTAATTAGGAAACCAGTCAAGTACTTCTAGGACATGCTAAAGTCTTCTGTTAAGCCTTGTTAGGTATTAGTGGTTATGGGGGGAAAGGCTTTGAATCAAGCATCTGGAAGGAAATCAGTCACAGCATTCCTGCAGCCTTTGAAGCCAAAACGCATAGGCAGAGTGGAAGGCAGGAGGGACAAAAATGAAACCTCAGAGAATGAGTTACCCTCTTCCAGTCATCAGAAACTCATCCATTTAATTTGTCCCAGTCATGCTGGTCTGCTCAACCGGTGAGAGTAAACCACACTGAGGAATCACCCACAAGTGACCACTGCAGATAACCATAGATGTTACGTCACATCTCGCTCACAATGGTGTATATCTTTCAGATCTCTATTTCAACGCATTAGATGGCATGGATGTTCTTGTACCTGCTATCTTCCACAAACATTTTCCATTCTCTTTGAAAAAGTGCTTTCTTCCAAAACTTTTTTTCACCATAGGGGAGAGAGCTGGAATGCAAAGCTATCCCCTCCGGTCAGAGCGATAGCTAGTATGCGCCAGATCACTCTGAAGTGGCAGAGACCTACGTGCTTTAGCAAATGTGGAGTTTCATACTTTAATCAAGTAGCTAGCTGCACATATGTTAAAGCAACGGAAGGAAAAAACATGGTTTCCTATGGCTTTGTTTTCTAATAAAATGCAATGATCAATTAAAGATTTCCCCAACAGCTAGACATTCCTTGTTCTCTGGTGTTGACTATCTTGGGGTTCAGTTTACATTCTAGCCCTTCCTTCAGCACAGACACTAATACCTCATTTTGCCAGTTCCCCAGAACCTGCAGGAACTTGGCATTTCCAGGGCTATTGGTCTTCCATCAGATCTGATATAAAGTGGCAAATGGACTCCCAACTAATGAATCGGAGACAGACATTAAGACTGCCTGGTTGCATGAGACACATTTGTCTTGGGAAGCCTCGTTAGGAAGAAGGTACATACTTTCAGAAATATAGTTCCTCTTTTCAAGGCACGCAGCAAAAGCTACTTCCCAGTTCCAATGTAAATAAAGAACCTAAAGATAAGGCTAAAGGAACATATAATTACACAATACCAAACAACCATCCAGAGACACCTAATCTACAGCCACGGAGAGAAGAGTGACAGAAGCATTTAAAAGAGCATTAGTTTAAGAATTGCTTCGTTTTCTCCATTTGAAAATTAAAATGTAAGATAACTCATTTGCTCTGAAATAATTTTTTAATGTGATTTACTGGCTTGTCAAGGGTTCCTGAGACAAATATCCTTAGATCTTTACACTTCCAGGGTCTGAAAATCATATTTAAATCTTTTGATTACTTTTTTCCCCTGAAGAAATGAATCCACTTGTTATTGTGTAGCTTGTGAATTAATCCTCTATTATAACGATTAGGTTTCTAACACCATCATTAGACATGCCAGCTTTCTTTTTTTTAAATAGTAGCCAAACTTTAATTCTAATAAGTGTATCATATAATGACATTATATGAAGTGCAATAGTGAAATGGAGCTTGCTAAATCATTTAAAATATGTTAGCTGTCGTAAGTCAGGCTTTACTAGTACAGTTATACCCAATGGTTTTAAGGGGTAAAGGATGGGTAAAGACTACTTTCTGCCAAGGAAAAGCCTTTTCTTCCTAAGGAAAAGCCCAGTACAGCCAAATAAGCAGGAATTCATAGAAATAATTACACTTTTCTGCCTTGACCCTTTGCATAACATGGGGCAGAGTATTTCAGACAGAATATTTTACTGCAATTTTGTTACATTTAACTGAATAATTTAAAAAGAGGTCTTTTCTTTCCGATTATTTTAATGTCTACAATCACCATTGCTAATAGCCTGGCTTTTACGAGTTTACTTGCAGGGACAGGTGATTTAATGTCATTATATGGTGTAAATCCCTTTTCCAGGATGAAAAGAATCCCCAGGGAATAAAGGAAAAATTCCCTTCCTTCTTTATTTGTCCTGTCTTGTTCCTGCAGCAATATAAAGTTTCACTTTACAAAAGTATGACCGAGAATACCTATGCTATGATCACGTAAGAAATGAATGAAGATTACATGCTCATATATGCTTTAGCAATTATGTATTTCCAGTACTTGAGCTCTTTCATATCTTCCTGGGGCACACTGAAAAGCCCACTGGAAAAGTCATCTAGAAAAGAAAGTCTTTTGAGAATCTGAAAAAAACCCCAAACCCCTCATATCAGCAAATGGATTTTCTTCTCTAGCTACACCACAAGCAAGTCTTGACCATGATTAAGGCACTTAAAGTTTGATTTTAATAATCTTTCTGGCAATAAATTGCGTTATATTCTACAGGTGGTTCCACTGAAGGGGAGCAAATATTATATACTTAGTCCTAAGAGAACAGGCTGTTAGGCCTTCCCCCTACCTAAATTTAGAGTAACTTCAGAAAAAGGATATTAAATTTGAGTACACTTACCCAAAGGAAGGCTAAAGAGTCACAACTGAATGCAAGTTAATCAGTTTGGCTTTTTCACTAACAGCATAAATAAGTAATTAGTGTAACAGATTTTCAGATGATGCACCCTCCTGAATGGTTTCCAGCTTCAGAGGTTATACTGAGCAGCTCATGTGAAAGGACCAAATTAAACACCTATTTACAATATACTTCTCATCTTCAGGCAGTCAATACGTCAAACAAAATATTGTTCAGGTTTCTAAACCTGGAATTTAAAAAAAAAAAAAGGAGGACTTATATTAAAAGTTGGAATTTTGCCATGAGTAAGAGATTTAAGAGCCATGAACTGTTTCAAGCAGCGCTGCAGTAATTCGCAGGAGCACATTAAAAGCAATGAAGACACCTGAACGTTTCCTCTTAAACAATGGTAGAAAGGCAAGTTACAAAGTGTAAATTAAAACATTTCTAGAAAAAGCTGAATGGTTTGCATTTCTGCACCCTATTGAGAAGCTGCGTGACAAATCACACTCTCGATCCATTTTCAAATAATCACGAGAAGGGTTAACTCATGAAAGTCGTATCCTGTACATGATGTAAACCAGATGCAGGGGTATTACTGACTTATTTCAAAAGAACCAGGTTTTTCATATTATCTAAAGTTTTCCAAATTATGGAGAATTTAAGATAGAAGTGAATCCGCTGGTAAAATTTCTTCTGCTTGTTAGTTACTTGCTCAGAAGTTTCTGTGAATCCCATCAGACACTTGTTTATACTTCTAGGTTCCCAAGTGCTCTTGCAAATGGGGTCTTTCATTGTCAGAAATGCCTGGCTGAAATTTCTATGATTAGGCTCTTTTTAAGCGAACATTTGCTCTTTAGCAAAATTACTGTATTCAGGCAGGAGGTATTACTCACTGTGAAATTACTACCTTTTCATTCTCAAAAAACCCACCCCATGAAGAACAGTCACGTTACTTTTGAAAAAGTCCTATCTGGCAGGTCGAAGAGGACGGGCTATGTGTCACACGGCGTTGCTTCTGATTCTTTGGCTGCCTGAAAATTAGCAAGAATTACTTTAATTGCATTTCAGAGGACAGCAGGAGGCATGATGTGCTCCTTCTACTTGCAGGGCTGTAGCAGAAGGAAGGGGAGTACAGGAGCAGGAGGCAAAGCACTCCCGTAGACCTCTTGTGTGCACTCTCAGATCTTGGGAAGGACGAGTCCTTGTGCTTCTGTAGCTCTGTATGCATAAAGGAGAGTCAGCCCATCCCTGTCAGTCACCAAAAGCATCAAGGTCGTGTCTTTACTAATAGAAATATTCTAGGCAGGGAGGGATACATTTGGCTGAAGACAGGCTGGTTCGGTAGGTCCTCCAGGTTCAGATAGCCGAGATAGGCATCTCGGTGCTCATTCCACACTCTCCTTGCTGTAGCCTCCCCCAGTCCAAGGTTTCCCCGTGTGCCAGCTGCCTTGCAGCATGTTTCTTTGGTGATGGAATGGCTGGTGCCTTTCCAGACCTGCTGCAGAGGGGGGGCAGCGTTTGGGTGGCTGGGTGCTGGTGGGAGGCGCAGCTGGCTCCGTACCTGCACCTACATCGCAGGAGTCACCAGCCACTGCTCTTGCTGGCTTCCAGCTGCCTTTGATTCGGTTGCCTCAAACTGAAATTAGGAGCAGCTTTCCATATGCTGGCATACCACGGAGGGAGAGAGATCTTCCAGGGGAAGGACCGGTGGCAAAGACGAAGTGCAATCGTACTATTCAAAACATGTGAGGAATGAAATAATATGGGCTATTCCTCCCACTCCTCGCAGGCTTCCATCAGAACTGCAGCCAGCTGAAGGCACTGATCTCAGGCTGCAGTCTTCTTGGAAGGTAGTCCAAAGAGCAGGGAATTCATTTACAGAAGAATTAAAGCCTGTTTCAAACCTCAGCACTCTCCAGTGCAAGCCCTTTTTACTTTTTTTTGGCAGCCTTTGCTTCCTAGAGCCACACAACCGAAACAAGCTCAGATATTTTCCCCTGAGGAGTATGCAGAGGGAGACACTCATTACAGATGTTATCGTGTAGTTTTACCGTCTATTGAAATACAATAATTTACCACAGGTATGGGTGTACAAGAAAGCGAATAAAAGTGGCATCCACTGGTTAGCCTCCTAATGAATGAGGAAAGGGCCAAGCCACGATTAAAGTGCTGTGGCAGGAATGCACTATTTTGCCCTTCCACGTACTGGAAAATTCAGGTCAATGATAAATAATCATTTGGCATCACGCTTCACCATTTACAGCAATGAACACAGGAGCTTTCAAAATCCTGTTGTAGGTATCAAGCATCCCCCATATGCCTTTTAGTCCATCTGACATGATTATAGAATTACAGAATGGTTTGGGTTGGAAAGGACCTTAAAGACCATCCAGTTCCAACGCCCTGCCCTGGGCAGGGACACCTCCCACCAGACCAGGTTGCTCCAAGCCCCATCCAGCCTGGCCTTGAACACCTCCAGGGATGGGGCAGCCACAGCTTCTCTGGGCAACCTGGGCCAGTGTCTCACCACCCTCACAGCAAAGAATTTCTTCCTAGTATCTAATCTAAATCTCCCCCTCTTTCAGTCTAAAACCGTTGCCCCTCGTCCTGTCGCTCCACTCCCTGACCAAGAGTCCCTCCCCAGCTTTCCTGTAGCCCCTTTAGGTACTGGAGGGGGCTCTAAGGTCTCCCTGGAGCCTTCTCTTCTACAGGTCTGAGCAACCCCAAGTCTCTCAGCCTGGCCTCACAGCAGAGGGGCTCCAGCCCTCTGAGCATCTTCATGGCCTCCTCTGGACTTGCTCCAACAGGTCCATGATGTTGGACAACTGCTTTTCATTTGTCTACTTTCAACAGGACAAACATTTCAAAGACAGTTAGATGTTACATAGGTGTAACATCTCAAAAAATGCAGAACATACAGCAACAGGACGGCTGCAGCAGTAAATATGCAGCATAGCTATCAAGGCTCCAAAACTCTTTTTGATCACACCCCCCTTACACGTATACAGCACTGAGTCAGCTCCACTACATGAAAGAATTCATCCACTATTGAGCGAAAAAACATCCCAAAATTTTATGAGTTCCAGGTTTAATACTCATGGCTTTAAAAACCACAAAATATTTTAATTTCCAAATTTCCGTGTCTCCTTTTCAGAAAGTGTTCCTGGTGATGTCCCATTGATAGTGTTTTGTGTTAGGAACATCTTGAAAGAGAACAATATTTGCAATACACTTTCTGCATGTTTTCGTCTTTATACTAATCAACCATCTGCATTCACAACCCAGATATTTTATCTCTCAAATTCTTTTATCATGTCTTATGGTTTATTCAGATGAACAAATGATAACATTCAACTCTGACTCTGAGATGTTTTCTGTGAGACCCAGCAAAGCGTCATACCTACATAAGGTTTTAAATAATTCTTAGCACGATTCACCAGTTCATGACATCCATAGATCATTACTTCTTAAAGCAATTTATAGCAATAAGAGGATTTTGTTCTACATTAGCAAATGCGAGTCAAAGGAAAACAAAACACACAGAATGAAAAAGATCTTAAAGCTACATATTTTCCAGACAGAAGATTGGAAGATCTCCAGTGGAATCTTGATTTAATTCAAGTACTGGAGACTGCACAACTTGGGTTGCTGTTTCTCTGTTCCATACAAAGCAAATCCTTCAGCCTGACCTTGGAAAAAACATCTAAAGAGGCTTTTGTCCTTTAGAACACAAATGAACAAGATTTTGTAAGTTGCGATTATTTTTCTCATTAGTCAGCGTTGCATTTAAAAATAATCAACAAAGCCATAACTTTTCTTTTGATGCTTTAGAGTGAGAAGACTAATGATATCAACAACAATTTGATCTTGTACTTGTCAACATTTGTCTTTATGTGGTTTGAATTTGCCTCCAGCGCAGTCCCAAGATGAGAGCCAAAGAGTCACTACCAGGAGCTGCAGAATTCAAACAACGTATGGATTCCTGAAAGCTCTTCCTCGTGCCAGTAAATAACTAATTTTTCTAAGGAAGCAAATGGCACATGGCTATTCACTTGGAAGATCCGTCAGGTTTCAAGTGGAAAAATTGGACTGTAAGATTTATCACCCTGAACATCAGGAAGACTTTGCTCTGGTGGGAGCTTTTTTTATAAGGTCTTTTTTTAAGGAGCCACCCTAATTTAGGAAGTCAGACATTAGTTCCTCAAAAAAGCTTCACAAAATAAGTTGCAATGGTACTTTTCAAGCTGGAATTGCCTATGTATAAACAAAGCCATATTAAAAACAAAGACACTGGTTTACACGCTGTCAGCACGTATGATTCCTCCACTATTTAACTAGCATTTAGTTTTACTGTATCTTCAACCATCCTTCCTGAAATCCTTAACCTGTGAAGTCTTGCAGGCCAATCTTATGCCAACAGAAGAATTTTAAAGAAATCCTGTCTGCTTCAGGTGTGTTGCCCCTCTAAGCCTAAAGGGCCTCCCAGTACTACGCTGGGATTACATCAGGACCTAGATTTTGCCACTGGCTTTAAAAGAATAGCAGAACCTAGCTCCAGAGTGAAGTACCACCAGTCCCCCTACCAATTGCAGTTGCTGGGACTTACCCACGGAAGGGACAGCAATGGCAGCGAGTTCCTTGTTTCCTGAAGGAGCTGAGAAGGAACGACGCACCATCCTCGCATCCAGAGAGCAAACCCAGGAGCTTCCAGAGATAAGATATTCAGCATACCGCACCAGGAGCGCCAAACACTAATTTGGGAAGAGCCCTCAGAGCAGGCATCCCTGTGGCACTGTTCAAACCAGGGCTAGGGCCAGGGCTGGGCTGAAATACCCTCCAGGGGCAGGGTGGGGGTCCCAGGTGGGGCTTTTTGGGGAATTAAGGCTTATTAGTGACCTCAGGGCACCAACACTTGGTGCCAAAGCTTCATAGGTTGGTCTTTTAATTACATGAACTGTGTAAACTTGATGGAGTGATTCATTCTAAGGGGTGGGTTTTTTTAAGTTTTGGGTGGTTCTTGACAGTGCTGTGGTCTTTGCTGTGTCCCATGGGTCTGCTCTGGCCCATCCAGGAGGCAACCACAAGAAATAAACTGTATTTCCACCGAGTTGCTCATCAGCCCTAAGTGCGTAGAAGCCACGGGAAGGAGAGTAAAGCACAAATTGCCTTGTAACATGAGCCTGGTGTCTCAGCCTTGGCTCCAAGACCATCCTCCCATGCATTCATTTTTGCCCCTTCCAAAATATTCTGGGCTTTTCTGACCATCCGCTTCTGGAGAGTGGTTTGACCCATAGATAGCAAAGCTGCTGTGCAGTCTTGAGAGGTGTAAGGCAGCTCA
Source organism: Alca torda (assembly GCA_008658365.1). Classification (NCBI taxonomy): domain Eukaryota; kingdom Metazoa; phylum Chordata; class Aves; order Charadriiformes; family Alcidae; genus Alca; species Alca torda. The sequence continues at coordinate 7,520,177 of CM018079.1, forward strand.
GAATTGAAGATATTACTTTATTTATCATTATGTATTTATTTATCATTAGTCTTCAGGAAAACCTCTTCATGCTCCCATGGATTAAGTAGGGGCATTCTTTGCTTTTGGCAAAATGCGGAAGGAAATTCCCTTCCAAACTTTCCACAGGTCTAAGTATCCCTCTTAAAACTGTCAGCAATTGAATTTTATTGCACAACAGCAATGCTCTTAATCTCCCTCGATTTACTGCATTGTAATTAAACTTTGTGAAAAGACCCAAAATATGGTGAATATGAACAGCTTAAATTTAAGTGGCATAAATGATGGATGTGTTCACACAAAAGCTCTAAACTTCTAAATTTTCTTAAACAAGATGCTTGCTGTCTCTATAATCTTCGGGGGTTTTTGCTGCTTGTTTTGGTAGCGGTTGTTTACGTGGCAACGTTAACTGAGAGTTGATCATTCTTCTGATTTTCATTACTCTTGACATATTTTGTTTAGAATTCCACACTGCTGTTGTAAGACAGTTTTACTGTAGACACTGCTTAGTGATATTTTTCCCTGATGAAAACATCACAGTTAGGGGTCCGTTAAGGTCAAATATTTCCTGCTGCAGTTCTGGAAGTTCAAGAACTTCCCATCCCATTTATTAGTATTTTGTTTTCAGATAGACTTCCCACAGAAAAAAATAACAGACCTTAAAAATTAACTCCTGGTATGTCATCAAACAAATCTTAAGGGGTAATTGAATGAGGAAAATTGGCAGGTTTGTTTTACTTTTTTTTTTGCTTGTTAGCAGAATGCGTAATCTTTTTAGGTTAATTTATTTCTGTACTCCAGTTTCCTCTCCGGTTTCACAGGGCCATAGAATAAAATAGCATGCAGCTGGAAAAGGCGATGTGAGTTATTGAATCAAGTATCATATTACAAATAATCCCCATCATATATCTTCCCTCCCCTTTAAGGCGGTGAGGTGTATTTATGTGCAGATGCCAGAGTGCACAGAGGGACAGTTTTGTGTAGGCTCTGCAATGGGAAGTCTTTCAAGCTTCTCAATATTGTCAAGAGTCTTAAGAGCACCTGGGACCATTCATTTAATCCAAGGTCCTGTGAGGATACTTTCCTGTATTTATAATACAGAAAGAACTTTTACGTTTGTTAAAGGAGCTCGTTGCTTCTGCTTTCCAAAGCGAATCTGTTTTCATTTCACCGGACGTTCTGCGTTTTTATATATCTCACAACGGCCGTGAAAGGCGTTACCACAGCATCTTGACAATGGACCTAGTGATTTGGTTCAGTTTAGTTTTCCCATCCAAAATTTAAAAAGTGGAGTCAAAAGAAATACAATAGCCTTTAAGTGTTGCCTGTCTGCAGCGTTCTGTTTTATCCAGATGCGTATTTATTGCTGGTAAGGGTCATAAATGAACAATAGAAAAGACTGAAGATGGCCGAATGTCTGTCAGAAATGATGAAAAACATTCCCGTATTCCTGCCATACACAGGTTCTAGCTTTTTTTTTTTTTTTTTTTTTTACAAATTGTATCTTTTTTTACGTATTACTTACTTACCTGATTTGCACAAAAATCTTTTACCCGGTCATGTTGGATTTACTATATTCGTGTCTAATTTTCTTAGTGTTCTCTTTGTTCTTACAGTTTGGTGAAGAGAGTCACTCCGATTCTATGTGCAGAAACATTTTTTTTTTTCCATGAGCTTTCCTCTGGGCAAAATATCAGTTAAGTGGATAAAGTTCTGATTACCAGAAAAGTGATTTTTATAATTAATAAATAATGTCCATAAATTCTTTATATTTGACCAAGTCATTCTGAACAGTTTTGGGGTGGTTTTTGAAGCTTTTCCAACGAAACGTTCATGGTCTTCATATGTAAGAAATTTAACAAGCCTTAGTTTTGGCTGGATAAATACATCTACTCTTACTCTGGTCGAGAAGCAAGTTCATAGTGCTTTTCCTTGTGTTTAGTTTTGGGAAGCAGAAACAGTGCCCCAGTAGAAAAGAACTTAAAACTGGCTTTTACGTTATCTGTCTCCTCTGAAGACAGCCCACAAATCCGTGCTAGCGAAACCCATGATTCACTGAAAATACAGTGCTAAGTGAGCTCATGTCAGTGTTGTTTCCCGAGGAGTTTATAGACCGTCTTCCTTCATTAGGCACATTGTAAAACAGTTTAGCCATGTAAACAGATTTTTTACTATCGTGTCCTAAAGTCTAGTTAAGTCACTAGGGGCCTTTCCATGGATTTCAATGGGTTTGGGATCAGGTTATGGCAGAGAAACCGCTGACTAATTGCGGATTATTTCTTCCTTGTTTATTTTGCATGCCATGTGGCATAATCCCCTGGGCTACACTACAAGAGAAAATAGGAAGAAGGAGGATACATGTTTGCATCTACCATCTGAACTAACTTTGTAACTTCAGATTTGGTTTACTGTGAAATTGTGTGGAATGGAAGTAGAATTGTTTCTGCAGACTGTAACAACACTGTCTGTTTTATCCTGCTGCTGCACTGTGAGTTTGGTTTGTATATTCGTTTATTGAAACAAAGGATGTTCAGAATCAAGTGTCTCTTACACTCTGGATTAATTTTAGGCACAGGGCCGCTCAGAGCCAAGTGCAGGATAAAAGCATCTACATTTCATGTTCACTTGGATTGGAAATGGAAAAGCCTTAACTTTCTCATCCCCATTCCTTAACAAACGCTGCAGTGTCTGAATTGAGGGTTGAAAGATGTAAAGTCCCAGCTCTTCTCTGTAAATTACAATTGAAAAAAGTAAGTGTTAATTATTTAAAGACTTAGGTATGCTACTGTACTATGTTTTAGGATTAAAAAACTGTTTACTTTAAAAAAAAATCATATACGTACATTTGTCAATGAATAAAGAAAAACAACTAAATACATTATTTTTAGAGTTTATTTTGACTTTTCCTTTGGTTTTTCCTTTAACGTGCAGGCAAGTGTGTCTGGAATGTTATATTGCCTTGGCAGGTAGTTTTACAAGTAGGTAACCGGGTATGCTTCTCAATATTGTTTTATATTTATATGCTGCCTGCCATCCCAAAAGAGCCCCGACCTGTTGCGCCAACCGCAAAAGGGAACTGCAGCTGCCCTGGCATAAAACTGGCAGACAAAAAGCACGAAGTGTAGTGCACAGCTGAGGAGGGAAGCAACAACTAAGGCCGTTTAGAAAAATGCTGAGTCTTATAAAATACTCTGCTGGACGGGAGATGTTCTGCTGGTGGCCAAAAGACAGCAAACCCAGCTGCCAGCTCGAACCTTGAATTATTTAAAAAAAAAAAAAAAACCCACTTAACTAGTCTTCAAAGAAGGTCTGAAGGGTCTGGGGGACCTGGGGATGGTGTCGGGGAGTCTTGCTGCAGGGGGGTGTTGGGTTACCACGTCCTGGATTCAGCATGCAGAGTGAGATGCCAAATTCTCTGTATAATAACATATGGCGAAGAGCAGAACAGCCTCTGCACTGCACAGAGAGAAACTTCAGGGGGTTTGATGTTAAATGCTGGACAGGAGGACGGCTAAAGGCTCTCCTCTCTCGTCGTCTTGAGTATTTACCCATAGTTCTTACTTACATGCCTTTGGGAATTTAAGAGTCTAAAATGACGTCACAGCTGGAGTCATCTCTGTGGGCTCTGGGAACTAACTCTGCTGTCTTTGGAAATGCTATGGTGAGGTGGGATCCACCTCCCACCCCACAGGCCAGGGCCACAGTCACAGCTTAGACTGTCCGACAGGAGATGGGGAACGCTCTTTATTCTTCAGCTTGGAGGTAGAAGGAAATAGCTTGCCATTTGTGGGGCAGAAGGTGAGGGGAACCATGGCTGAAGGCACACGTCTGGAGGAGGAAAAGGCTGGAGTCTGGTCTCTGCTTCCAAGATGGTTTTGTGCCTTTAGCATTAATAAATAAATAAATAGGGATTCATGTTTCTGCATAGATAGACACATAGATCCCATCCCATGGATTTTTCATCCTTACAGTCTGTCACCGAGAATGATATTCTTTCCCCTCTATCTTCATCTACTTGAAAGGCAAGTCCCTTGGCCAAGCCAGTCATTTAGGATCTGTCTAAAGCTGTTTGAGCTCCCGCAGTGAAGAGAAACGTCCAGGAGAGATGCATTTCACTTAGCTTAGGCAATTATCTTTACATGGGAAAAATACCCTTTGGAGGCACTTCTCTGCATGCCCTTCCTTTAGCTCTGAGAAGGAGCCTGGAAAGCGAGACGTCGGTCAGGACCCCCACGCCAGCTGATGGGTCCCCTCGCTGGAGACCGCTGGAATCTCAGCTATTTCTCTGCCCTTCCTTTTTACAAGTTCTTTCTTTTCTTTTTTCTTTTTTTCCCCCCTGCCTTTCGGGACGTATTTCAAAGCCATTTCCTAGCAGCATGGCATCTTTGTGGAACGTACGGTGATCTTCAGTAGTTTCCTTCTACGTTCAGAAGAGGCCTGACGTATCTCAGCTGGATTTGAAACTAGGCCTAGATAATGATATTCTGTATAAAAATCTGTTTTCTTGTGGCTCATTTGTCAGTTCACGTTTGGGTAAGCAAGCTTTATTTTCAGCTGAGGTTATGCAAAAACATTGTGATGAGAAACACAATTTAGAAACAATGTCTTCACACCGGCGGCATTATCCGTTAGAAGTCCAATTTGAATCTCATTTTTCCTAAGTACACTCAGGTGATTTGAATAATTAAAAAGCTTAGCATAACTTAAACTTCTGCATACAAAAAGTCCTGAGGAAATTCAGTCAACCCAATTGGTGAACAGAAACAACAGTTTATAAGTGATGTCATCCATCTTACGGTGAAAATTATGATTTGGAATACACAGTGACCCATTATTGAGAAAGTTCGAAGGCATCCTTTGGATATCCACTGGTCAATATTAGAGCCATAGATTTTTGCAGAAGCAAAAGGATTAATTTTGTCAGACGCTTATAACTGGACAACATGATCAGCTTTGAACAGCTACATCTACGCGCTCTGTTAGACGTGTTGTTACCTGGAAGCTACTTACTGACTGCGACATTTGGCCATACCTCTAAACATAGCACTACATAGCCAATATGTTTCTACTGCCATGGAAAATTCTTCTAAAACAAGGCAGTTTCTAAAACTGGAAAAAAAAAAAAAAATCGTCTGACCAAAAAAATCAATTATACCATAACTGGAAGCGTTAACAATGAAAAAGATCCCTCAATTTAAAAAAAGAGAGATTAATACAGTAATAATATGGACTGCAACAGTAAGAGATTTCCATTTGCTTATGTAATTACAATACTTACGTTTACATAGAGTACTTTAAGAATGCAAAATTCTCAGATACAAGATCAGAGGAGAATTTAGTGATGATTTGGCTAGTTCCTAGAAAAAATATACTGGATGTACAGTTATCAATAGATAATTGTAAAGGCCTAACTACTATACGTTTAAACAGAAGTCACAATAGTTGTCATTAATTACAGCTTTTTACGACTTCTGAAATCATAATACCAATTCAGAAACCACATAATTTTAAGTTGATTCACTATGGCAATAAATAATGGGCTGAAACTGCTATGAGTCCCAGCAGGTAGCAAGAGAAGCTTACCAATAGTGAAGGTTTGGAAGCACTGAAACAGGTCACCTGGGCAGGGTCATAGTCCTCATCACTGAGCTGCTTGAAGAAGAGGTTGGATGAACATCTAATGTAATGGATATGAACCTAATTGGCCTTCCTCAGATGGACAAGGTGGCCTCTGAAATGCCTTTGACTCCAAAGATGGTGATGGACAGGAATTACACAGAGCTACTCGCTACCCGTAATGTTTAGCTCCAGATCTGAATCCAGGCTTGCGCGTGGTTTAAAGCTGTTCAGGTACCACGTTGGGCAAGGTGTCGTCTCTGACAAAGGCAGGATTCTCCATGTTACAGACTGAATTTAAGTAGCCCTGATTTGGCCTGCCCCTCGGTAGACTTAGTTTCGGTATTAAAAAAAGAAAGCCTGCATTAAGTTGGTTAAAATTGGCTCGTATAAGTTTGCATTTGAGCTTCTCTGTTCTGCTCGCTGTAATGAGCTGATCAAAGGTACATATTGCTTTGAATTGTACTCGTGAAATACGAGTCCCCATCTGGAAAGTTTAGAATTAGCCAAAAATATGTGCGGTTGCATGCACCTTTGACTTCAGTTCAAAGCCAAAAGGCAGGGAAAGGCCAGGTGATTTCTGACGTGAATCGGTAAGCTCCGGCTACAAAATGCACTGGGAAGAAATCCAGGTCTCAAACCCGTTCATTCAACCAGTAATCCCGCTGGATTGAGCAAGAGTACTTGTCTAGGGAGTGCTTGCAGAGAGTAACTTCTCTTTGTCTATTCGTTTCTTGGATAGACACCCCCCCCCCCCCCCCCCCCCCCCCCACTACATGCATGTGATTAATGAGTTGGAACTAATTAATAAGTGCCTAAATTTTCATCCGGGCATCGTGTCCGTGTATCTCTTCCAGAGGGACCGCTAATCCACCCAGCTAACTTCAAGCTTGCCAAAACTCCCTACTTCCCTATTTTTTTTTTTTTAATTAATAAACTGTGAAGGCTACAGCAGAGGTAACTATTACCATGAGCCGTTGTTTAATTATCTTTCAAAGGAGAGTGGTAACTTACTTGAAGTAAAACGAGCAGAATGGTAGACTGCCGCGGAAGCAGCGACCGTCCATCCCTCGGTTGCATGAATTTCCCGTGACAGCTACGATTTGGGCGCGTCGGCCCGAGAGTTGACGGCGGGCGGTTCGCCAGCCCGCCACAATTACTAACCAAGCTCCGTGACCTCTTGGCACCCCGCCTAATTATGGTTTTGATAACAAGCCGTAGATATCTAATTAGAAGTGTAAGTGCAATAGAAAGAGATAGTGGGCTTGTTTCACGCCCTCTTACGAACGGGAAAATAATTGGATTCAGGATGCCGTCGCATACCGCGCCGTGTGGCTGATTTCTAAAGCACTGCGTTACAGGGAAGTAGGATTGTCTGACTGACTCTGGAAAATTGTGTTCAATCCCCAGGCTTTCGGAAACGTAATTTCCTTTTTTATGTGAGAAATTTTAGCACTAACCGTGGGGAGTTTTTACCCATTGGGGGAATTATGCCGTTTTTACTTGGTGGAGAAATATGAGTGCCTCGATGTCTTAGAGGAAAAAATAGTGGGCTACAAAGAATGTGAGTAGCTTTAACCAGTCAGATGTTATGAAGAGGAAAGCCTAATCAATGAATATTTATAGATTCTTCAAACGTAAGTGTCACACCAAGTATCTGTCTGTGTGAAACAGTCTTGGATACCGGTCCTTACGGACTCATCCTTATTTTGCTATTGCACGTGACCAGTGCTGTGCTCCGTTACTACGTTTGGAGTTCAAACAAATCTGCAGCTTTAAAGACTTGCTCCTTAAGTGTATAGAATGGGTGTGAGCTGCCATTTCTCCTGAGGGAAGGAGAGTGGCAAGAGACATTGCACTGTTTGTTGGTTTTGTTTTTTGTTTTTTTTTTTTACAAAACTAGCAGGTGTGACGCTGCTCATGGTAGCTTCTGAGATCGCTTTGTCTCCTTGGTCAGAACTGGGCTGACTGGGAAAATCTCTGGGAGATTACTCCCTGAAATGCAGAGGTGATGATTGCTTGTGGAGTAGGGCCTGGGAGGGGTCCTGTAATGGAAAAAATAAATACGGAAAATAATGTGCTCTAATGTACAGGAAAAAAGAAAAGAAGAGGAAGGAAAAATTTACTGAAAGCAAATATTCATAGCTATTAACACCCTGCTCTAAAGTCAGGGTGACTTGTCCAGGGACTGTGACAATTTGCGGAGTTAGAGTATCCAGTCCTTGATCAGCTGAATTACACTGACAAAAGCTGCCTAGATACCGATACGTAATAATCCTTTTCAGCACAGAGCCTTAACCAGAAATGACAGCTTTCAAATGCTTATAGCGTCATTATCGGTGCCCAGGAATAATCTCGGGGGGGGAAAAAAAAAGACACACGAATCCCTACCAAAGGCGTTTGGGAGCGAAAGAACTGAAAAGCAATTGCGCATTGCTAAATTCTGCAGAGGAAAGCTTTACCACATATTCTGCAACTCAGCGTGACCTGCACGCGTTGCATATGCAGTAGATACATTGGTAGTAAGCAAATCTCGCTGTCGTGTTTCCTGCTATATCAATAAAAAGGATGTGAAGAGCAGACAGGCTGCTATAAACAAGCATTCTCCCAGGGAGCGCGGGAGTGAGTTATTTGATGGAAAATTACCACAGGATCTATCATCTAATATAAATTATGGCCCAGATATATTTGTTTGTCTTGTTTAGGTGATGCAGCCCCGTTCCATTTTTATATGCCTCGCTGTTCTCTGAGCGTCTCCAGCAGAATGCCATTGCGTGGCACGATAAAATTAAGGACAGCATCTTACGCATGATATTAAGGAATTCATCCGCCTCGGAAATGAATAATTTATGATCGCTCGTACTTCCTCTCTTTGTCACAGTATTCAAAAGGATTCAAGAACCAGACAGACGTGCCAGGATGCCCTTCGTTGCTCTCGGTGCTGAGCAGGAATAGAGCCCAGCCGTCAGAAAGCCTCGACACGGTGCTGCTCCTCTCTCTGCTCCCTGCAGCACCCAGCAAGCCGTAGCACACGTTGGCAGCTCTTCGTGTCATTTTTGTCTGAGAAATCGGTTTACCGGGCCCTGCTGCCTCCTTACACCTTCACAAACTGTGTTTTTTCTACCTGCGGTCGCTATCTGAGATGATTCTCTGCATGCCAGAAGGGATTCCTGACGTAGCCTGGAGGCGGCTGAGCAATTCAGCGGTCAGAAAGAGAGGAAAAAAAAAAGGGAAAAAGGTACAAATGGTAAAACTGTTGGCCCATGAGCTTTGTGCCCTCTTGAAGTGTCCCACCGCACGAGGAGTTTACTATGGTGTCCCTTCATCACGATGACGTAGCCCAAGTGTTTCATCTGCCAGACCTTGGTGTCAGGGCAAGACTCAATGGCTTGGGATGGCGGTGGCAGGGAGCCATCCTCCGTATCCACACGCCATTCGCCTTTCTCCGTCTGGAAGGAGAAGCTTTGGGCTGGTTTTAATTGGGATGAGGTCATGGTGTGGCGAGGCGAGGGGTGAAGCAGGGGAGCGGTGCGCGGGGTAACAAGTCCCTGGGGGGCAGGCTGCAGCCCTGGCCACGTGCGTGGGACATGCTGCGGGCACGGGGGCTTCTGTAATTGGCCCCAGGGCTCCTTGATATTCAGTGAGATTTCGTCTGGACCCTGCAAGAGAGCTTTCACTTGCTGGCGCGGCCATACCAGCATGAGCACGTGCAAATTCTTTTGCACATGCGAAATTGCTCGTACATCCATCGGAGCTCTTTCCTTTTCTGCGACCATGTAGGGATGGTGGTGGCAATATTGATGGCAAAGGGACAACGGGAACTTGCAACAGCAGAGAATCGGCAAAAACACTCCAATAATCATGCTCTTCTAGTTATATTTTCATCTTGCACGGTCTTGGAATTTCTTATTTTCATAGGACATCCCCACTATTACTCCATCTCCAAAGAAGGGGTTAGCTAGCAAACTTACACAATTTAAACCTTGCACTCAGCAATTCTTTAAGATCATTTTTATGGTGAAATATGAGCACAGGTTCCCTTTTATTTTTGTGTTGCTGGCTTCTGCGGGAATGCATAGCGTTTTATTAAGGAGATTAATGCCTCGGGAAACTGTGTGTAAGAACTCAAGTTGGCAGATATTAAAATAAGTTAATAGAAAAATAGGTTCAAAAATACTGCCAGGGGTAGACTTTGTGCTATAATGCCCCTGCATTGCATGTATTATTTTTATTATGTTGGACTTTTTCTGGCCAGAATTCCAGAAGAACCCTGCTGCTCAAGTTACATTAGCCCTACAAAGTCGCACACTGTGGACCTCCGTCTGTACCTTTCCATCCATAGGTCTTTTGTGATGGTGATCCACAGAGCAATCAAGAAACCAGTGATTTGCTGAGATCACCTATCCCAGTTCTAAAAATCCTAACAGAGCTAAACGTAGGACCCACTTTCGTACAAGAAAACCAAACTAGCAATAATTCCTGATCTCCGGACCGATTATGCTACGCATTTCTGGATGCCTCCCACAAACGTTTTATGTTGGCTCCTGATTTCCAGCCTTATTCTTACCTGGCAGAGCCAAAAAATAAATGCCCATAACTAAATAATATACATATTTATAAAGGGGTCTTTATCAAGATTAAGGAGCTGTTTGAGTATATTAGAAGATGCCTCGGCGTATCCCATTGAGTAAAGCTGGTGTCCTCTTATTCTAATAGTTCTGCTGAAATTCGACAGTGTCTTGGAAAAGATTTTTTTATTTGCTTTCATTCACTGGTGGCAATAGGCAATTTAGAAAGAGAGAGATTGCCACGCGGGATCAGCGTTTCAAACTACAGCCAGATACATGAGAACATGTAGAAAACGTCTTGGAGGGATGACGAGTGTTTGGGAGGCTCTCGTCTCAGTCATTCTGCTATTTGGAGATTGCTGTAAACTTTGAAGTGCTTGTATTTTTTCCAGTGCTTAGAAAAGAACAATATCTCTACTATCAAAATTTCCAATATTTGTTTAACCTGTTCCACTATCAATCCACCTTGCCAGATTCAACTTCCCAATATACTCTTTTATGCAGCTTGAATTTTCTGCTTTCCATTTTTATAAATTGTTGTAGCTTTGAATAATCACAGAAAAAAGAAGTTTCTCATATGCTTCTTTACCTGCTCCCCTTACTTCAAATATTTCTGCACTTATGTCAGTGTTGTTAACTTCCTTAAGGGAAACAATCCCAAAGGTTTTAAAGTTATTCTGAACAAGGTTTTTTTTCCATGCCATTCACCATTATGACATGTTTCATCCGCAGTGTCTTTTCTAAAATGACCTAGTGAATATTCTACTCGTCTCTTTTTTTTCAGCTGAAGCCTTACTCTGAATTTTGGTATCGTTATTTTCCCCTGTGAATTTCATCATCTGGCGCATTTGTTAAAGTATTTCACTTCTGGATGGGTATGTCCATGTATAGGAAGGAGAGGATACTCGCGTGTCATTAACCACAGCTGTACAGGGACTATCAGGTCCCTTTCTTAAACTGAAGCTTTTGGACTTAGGCAAGTGGACATTTCCCTCCGGTACTGAACTTTGTGACTCCTCATGGAATAACTTTCCATCATCATCAAGTAGTCTTAGCGCTGCTCAGCTTCCATTCAGATGATTAGTGAATAATATTAAGCATTGAATCCAATACAGAGCTTTGTAGTTCTGATCAGAAACAGCTTCTGATTCACGAAAACACTCTGCCTTTACTGTGATAAACACTTCAGGACAGGATTTTTTTGTTAAACCCGAGCAGATTGTGTCAACCAGTTCTTCTTTTACGAATTATTTGCTTTTTTCCAGTTTGAAGCTTCTGATGAAAAGCGAGATGCTTTTTTTCCTTGCAAAGACCACTGGTTTAACTCACTTCTGCTACAGTACCAGACAATTTGTTATTCCGCTTGTAAGTAACGTTTCAAATGGATTTTCAAAGGTACAGCTGTAAGGGTCACCCACGCGGATGCTTTTGATTACCTCTGAATTCTTCTTTTAAACATCAGCTCTCCACCAGTCCTGCGAAACGGTAGTTGTTTTTAATGAGAGGCTGCGTATCTTCGCAAGCAGCTCATCATCTTTGTTTCCCAGCTCCTTCAGAACTCATCGGTGTACGGCATCCGGGGATCCAGGGTGATAGCAGAAGACAGCTTGAAAAAACGAAAACGAGCCCTGTCTGTAAATCAGTCTGGCAAAGTGCCACCGCCTCAGTAGTTCTGGAAAGCCAGGCACTTAGGAACCTTGCAGTTCACCTTCTTCTTACCCCGGCATGTGCCAGACAGTCAGAGCTGCTAAACTAGGCTGTATTCTAACCCCTCATCTCATCATATGTATGTTACTGTATAATAGAATTTAAATATCTATTCAGTGTTGGTTAGATCTATGTATAGATATATATATAGAGAGAGATATATAGAGAGAGATCTACATAAATAAAGATAAAATAGAGTGAGGAATATATTCTATACATTTTTAGGTCTCCATTTCTGTAATACCGGTCATCTTCTGAGAGGAAGTGTAAGTATCTTTATCCCCGAAATGGAGATGAACATTTCAGCGCTGCCTGTTTCTGGGAGGAAGCTTTTCTTCTTCAAGATAAAAAAAAAAAAAAAAAAAAAACAAAAACAAACCAACAAAATCCGCTGTCAAATAAGACGTGTATTTCCTGATTTCAGTAATGCTAGGTGCTCGGTTTGAGAAAGTCTCTCTGTATAGAGACAGGGATGGTTTTTTTTAATAGAAGGTCGATATATAAGATCACAGCACAAACCCCACTGTGCCCTGTGCATTGTGTTGCACATTAGGAAAAATGTGTGATTTTTCCCATTAATTAAATTTTTCCCTTAAGCTTTCTTATGTTCACAGATATAGTTTCAGGTAGCTGAAGGTGGGGTTTATCCCTTTCTTCACTTTTCTGCTCCTGTTTCATTGCAGGACCTGGGGCGACCACGTGCCTTCCACCAGGAGAGGGGCGGCAGCTCCCGCGTCGGTGGGGAAGGTGGCCGAGGACAGAATCACCGCACTCGCATTTCTGCAGTGAGCTCCTGATGACATTTTTACCTTGGAAGTACTGTAATTTCATGCCTCTCGCTATAGCTCAGGGTTTCCTGGGTGGGTTTTGAAGCTCCCAGGGGACTCCGAACGATATCAGGAGCCCAGAAGACCTGAGAGAGGATATTCAGAGGGCAAGCCTATGAAGAGTCTAGGCACTGGCAGCACTTATTTAAAAATCAATAAAGAATAAACAAGTGCAGCATGTGCATCGCAAAAGTGGTGAAAAAAACATTCAAGAATGCAGAAGTGTGCCTAAAGATAAGCTCTGTGCAAGGCAGTTCAAAAATTACAAGCAGCGCCTGAACTACCGGAGCGCAGTTTTCTGCCGGAGTATTTTTTTTCTAGCGAAAAAAGATATTTCCACTGGAAGTTTCCATTTAACTACCATTTTCTTCTCAAAAATACTGCCAGGGAGAGTCTAGACACTCGCTTTGAGTGGGGTCAGCATTAAGCTGAAGAGGAGAGATCGCCGTTTCAGCGGCCTCCTCTGTTGGAACCAACGAAACATTGAAATATTAAAATTCCCTGAGGCTCACAAGTTTTAATTTCGCTCTTTGTCACAGGAAGCAGCTATATGTGGTCAACCAGATGTCTGCAGGCATGCATGGTATGATCACGTGGTGATCAGAAGGTCACATTTTTCTCATGTTTCCAAGGCAGAACTTCCAAGGCTTTCATACGTCCGCGCAGCTCCAAGAGCTCCCGGTTCAACCTGTGGATCGTGTTGTGGTTGCTCTTCCCTTTGGAAGACGGGATAATTCATTGCGCTGCTTCCTTGAGAACGAACTTTTGGCCAAGCATCTGCGGTTGAGCAGGAAAACAGTCTTTTGCCGAGAACATCTAGGGGACGCGTTTGGAAAGACAGAATGCAGCGTGCCACGAGGAGCAGGCTGCGGCCCGAGGCTTCGCTGCCAAAAAAATTACAGTTTGTACAACAAGGTCGGTTCAAGGCTGAATTTAAGTGCTCTCTAAACCCAGATGATTTAAACAAAGCTGCTATAAAGCCCTGCATCTCAGAACAGAAATCAAAAGTGAGCAGATGAAGACCATTAGGTTTTTAACGCTTTGCAGTAAAGCTTGTGGCCTGTTTAGACAGAGTATTTTACCAAAGTTTAAGAGACTGGGATCATGCCTAACAAGTTAAATAGAAAGGGTCAGGGAGATCTGCTGTCTTTACCTCCTCTGAGTTAGAACTAATATTAATGATTGCAATAAACTACCCCTAAGTAAAAAGCTTTGTTTCTGCTAAAGTTTGAACTGTTCAAATAATCAGAACCCCCCTCCCCTGAAATGCCAGAGAATGGACTGAGAGCAGCCCTGAGGAGAAGGACTTGGGGGTGTTGGTGGATGAGAAGCTCAACATGAGCCGGCAATGTGTGCTCGTAGCCCAGAAGCCAACCGCATCCTGGGCTGCACCAAAACAAGTGTGGCCAGCAGGTCGAGGGAGGGGATTCTGCCCCTCTGAACCCTCTGGTGAGACCCCATCTGGAGTACTGTGTCCAGCTCTGGGGCCCCCCCAACATAAGCACATGGACCTGTTGGAGCGGATCCAGAGGAGGGCCACGAAGATGCTCAGAGGACTGGAGCACCTCTGCTGTGAGGCCAGGCTGAGAGACTTGGGGTTGCTCAGACCTGTAGAAGAGAAGGCTCCAGGGAGACCTTAGAGCCCCCTCCAGTACCTAAAGGGGCTACAGGAAAGCTGGGGAGGGACTCTTGGTCAGGGAGTGGAGCGACAGGATGAGGGGTAACGGTTGTAAACTGAAAGAGGGCAGATTTAGATTAGATATCGGGAAGAAATTCTGTGAGGGTGGTGAGACACTGGCCCAGGTTGCCCAGAGAAGCTGTGGCTGCCCCATCCCTGGAGGTGTTCAAGGCCAGGTTGGACGGGTCTTGGAGCAACGTGGTCTGATGGGAGGTGTCCCTGCCCAGGGCAGGGGGTTGGAACTAGATGGTCTTTAACATCCCTTCCAACTCTAACCATGATGTGATTCTATGAACCCTGAACTAGCAAAGAACAGGTTGACATAATGTTTTCTTTTCCTCAAGTCCGTTTGCTTTCGTTAAAATGTAGTGTATTTCAGCTTACTGGATTTCAATTTTAATGAAGGTGCGCTAACGCAGATCGGTGCTTTTCGAAGTGCTTCTTGTGGTGTCCTCTTGTTCACCCAGGAGAGTGTGGCAGAAACATGAGCACCGTCTTCTAATCTGCTAATCTTCTCTCGGGGGAAGTGTATTCTCTGGGAGTCAGTTTGCTCGGGTGGGATGGATTCGATGGTGCCCAGGTGCTGCCCTGCCTGCAGCCCGACCCGCGGCACCACCGCTAAGGGTAGGGAAGGGAATCTGACAAAAGCCACAGTGTCACCGCAAGAAAAATCTTCTAAGGTGTTCCGGTTGTTTTCCTTATGCCAACTATCCCATGCCCAAATCGGATACAGGTGTGCTGTATTTTTTCAACATAAAGCGCTGAAAAAGATACGTATCAAAATAGATGATTTTGATACTGAGCTACTTGTACTTCAGTGACATCGCAAATCCCTCAGGCGGGATTTTGAGAGCTCGATACCAAGCACTACACTCAGACATGCTAAACGGGATTTGCAGCTAAGCAGACAAAAATAAATATGAAATAAATACAGAAGGTGGGGAAAAGAAGATGAGTGAGGAGGAAATCTGGACTGCCCAAACCGGAGACAAAGGCACCTTATCTGGGGGGATGCCGATTCTCAACGTTTCCCAGAAGACCAAGCTCCATTAAATTCTCTCCAATTGGGCAACCTCATCTGGAGGAAGCTGAAATCATTCATTACTTCTGACAGCCTTGCCCCGAGTCATTTACTCACGGAAATACAAAACCCCTTGCAATATTCAGGAGCCGAACTTTCATCCTCTAAGTGTGCAGCCACTTTCTTAACCGCGGACTATCCTTCATCCCTGCCAGAAAGCAGTCCACTGCAGGAAATCAAACAGAGTCTAGTTAATCTTTTTTTTTTTTTTTCCCCTTTTAATTCCAGAGTGCCCAAAAGTGTTGCCGTACAGCTGCATCAAACTAAAATTTGATCCTCGGCTGCTTTTTTTCCTGTAACCGCAGAGCCACAAGATTGAAGACTTGCTCCTGAACTCAGCCACAACATAGCCAGCTACCAAAGGAAAGTAAAGAGGGAGCGAATATAGCAATGCTTTAAATAGGTTGTGCTCATATTTTTAGGTATGGTGCTCCGTAACTCTCCTGGTAAGAACTAATACAATCTTGGAGCACCCTTGCTTTGTTTGTCTTGCCTACGATGCCCTCAAGCTACCTACAAAGTTTCAGTTTTAAAATTAAACGGCGCTTAAAGTAAATTGAAAAGAGATGAGTCATAAAAGGTGGATGTGTTCCTAAGAAAAAAAGAGTCGTTCCAGGGTATTTGACCGTTTCCGTCCTGTGGTGCCCCAGTATCCAACGGACTGGGGAGTTCTGCTAGGGGAAGCCGTCAAAAATCTGTTTATGGCTTTTGCAACAAAGCTCTGGCGCTAAACTGTAAAAACAAGTCACAGGGAGCGAGATCAGAACCCCCCGTGTTGCAAAGTGGCGGTTTTATTCCACATTTCACATCTCCTCGGGATTACTCCGTTGCCAGGATTACTCCGTTGCCGCCGTTTGAGAGCAAGTAAGGAAACACAAAAAGATCCTGGCTGAGGGATCTCCTCCCCTTGAGTTTACTCTAGAAAATGACAACACTTGTGTTATTTAATCGCTCTGGTTTTTTTTTTTTTTTTTGGCATCATCTTTGATTTCTGCTGAGCTATGGATGCAAGCCTGGATCGTGGTTGTGTGTGACTGTTGTGAGGGCTGTTGGCTTTTGGTTTCTACGCTTGTTGGGCGTAGGTTTGCAGTCTTTAGCAGGTCTATCAGAGGTGCCTCGGAGAAAGCCGTCACCAGACATTTCTGGGGGGTTATGAATGCGCTCAGTGTCTGAACACGCTCCTTGGCCTCTACATAGTAAACCTGAAGAAAAATAAAAGCTCTGTGTTACTGTAGTAACCTATATTGATATATACTGGGTAGATGTTTCCTTTATGAATGGCAGATGCAGGACACCGGTAGCTCAGCCGTCGTCACACTGCCTGATTGTGCACACGCCATCCTGTACATTGCTGTCAGCAGTGCTTCACATTTAAAAAATAAATATTTTAGGGCGACATGGCTGGTTTCTACTTTTTTTCTTTTTTTTTTTTTTTTTTTTTTTTTTTTTTTTTTGCGTTCACATAACTCAAAGCGCCGTTTAGGAAAAAAAAAAGGAAACCCAGTAACAGTTTAGACTTACCCATGGCAACTAAAGCCAGCATAAATACATGTCTATTTTTAAACCATAATGCTAAGCAGCTCCACGCACGACATATGCTCGTCTGGTTAGACTCAGTAATAACTATCCATGTGTTGCCACTGTCCTTTCGCTCCTCCCTAGCCAAATAATATATGAGGTGGTGTGAAGTTTGCCCGTGCGGTTGTGTCAGCGAGAGGGACCGCAGGAGCGGGAGCTGGACCAGCTCCAGGGATGCTCAAACCCCTCCAGCGCTGGGTGAAGCAGAATGGTGGGGGAGGTCCTGAGCAGCCGCCCGGCCGCCCGCTTCGGCTGCACTTGTGGACCACCGGTCCGAGTTGCTGAGTTGCCACGTCTCCGCTCGGGAGCCCGCAGGGAGAGGGGCTGCCACCCCCAGACTTGCGCTACGATTGACGTGTCCGCGGCGTTTCACGGCGTCCGTCTCTCTAAGCCTCTGTCCGTCTCAAGCGCTGATCCGACGAAGCACGCGCAAACTCAAGTACAGCTGACATCAACATGTGAAATAGAAGTACAGAAAAGGGGAGTTTAGGGATGAGCCACAGGAGAGAAAAGAGATGCTTTGAGTACAAGCCCTTCAGTATATTAACTGCTTTGAGCGGTTTCTCAAAGCCAGTGATTAATCTCTTTGCTGTTTTTAGGCTGAAATGTTCCATCCGATGCCTAGGACACCACTGAGCTCCTGGAAAAATAACCATTTAAAACTGCACCACTCTCTGAGCTTGAAGGTGTTTTTGCGCGGTGGGGAGGGGGCAAGGAAAGAGAAGAGCATGGCTAAGCCCATTCCTCTGGAGATTTTATCTCCCTGGAATTTGTTGGTTCAACTTTCATCAGAAACAATGAGAAAGTTGCATGTAAAGCTAAAAACTGCCTTGGCGCTCGTCACCAGTCACTGTCACAAGTAACAGCTGACACTGAACTGTGCAAAATCCGTGTTTCACTCCAAGAGCATCCCACTGTGGAAGGAGTCAAGGGCGAAGTGAAGGTAGGCCTCTAGAAACGCGTGTGGGAGGAAGCCCCCGTCATTTAACTGGTATAATTAGTGCCGCAAATTGTGTCAAAACAATCAGGCGGAATCAGTGGAGGTTACAATGTTCAGCAACGTTAGGTAGGACTTGTTTGATGATTCCAGTTAACTTCCAGCTCACGGCATTGCCGCCTACTGCCGCAGCATCCTTTTCCCACGCCAGGGATGGTGCGCAGAGGGTGAATTCCGTTACCGATATTGAGAAGACAACAGAGGTGCTTGGCCTTTTCAGATTGAGCTCATGGATAAGCTGTCCTTCATTTGTGTTCTTGGTGGCCTTTTTTTTTTTCAAAGTTAAAACTTGAGAAGAAAAAAAAAATCGAAAGGGAGTTCAGAGAGAAAACCACAACAGAAGGAAAAGGTAAATAAATAAGAGCCCCGCTTAATTGGAGGCCCTGATTTTGTAATCCCATGACATAGCATGCCTCAGTATCCCACATCAGAGAACTTTCTTACGTATCTTTTTGGGGTAGCTGTTGCAATGGATATAACATGGAGCCAAGGTAAGGTTCTAAACAGGAGTTATTTCTCTTTTTTTTTTTGTGGTTTTATTTTGAAATTTTGTTTTATTTTAACATCCTTTTCCTATTTAGATTTTTTTCTGGTTTGTTTTTCCAGCGACTGGCACGAGACACCTTCTTGTCACGGTGTTTGCTTTTCTAAGCATAAAAAAGAAAGGGACGTGTAGAATTGAATTATAATCAGACAACATCCTCTTTAACTAGCATGTTAGGTCATAATACAGATATTATTTTAAGTAATTAAAATTCCTGCCATTTACAATGTCAGATTCAATTAAAGTCACAGGAACGCACAAAGTGCAAGTTTGTTATGCTATAGCAGAGACATTTGCATTACAAATTTTGCTTTATAGTTAAGCATACATGATGAAAATTATTCCTGTTGTTTATGTATGCCGTGAAAAGCAGTAATCCTCTTTTTCAAACACTTTTGAATTGTTTCTCCCTTTAAAGGAACACAATGAAGCCTTAGTGCTCCGTATTTAAGAAAGCCCAGGCAAAATAAGGCCTTGTTCTTATAAACACATGAATGTTTAACTTCATGCACGTGACCGTACCCATAGGGTCTTAAGAAACTACTCATGAATGTAAAACTAACCATGGATAGATGAGTTTATAGGACAGGTCCTTGCCATTAAGATAAATTAAGTAATAAAAAAGATCGGTCAAAGAGGTTCTTGTTAAAATCTCCTCAATCTGAACCAGAAAAGCCATAATGAAATGAAAAATAGATTATATTTTTAGAGAAGAACAAAGAACCGATTGTTACACTCGCGAAAATACACGTGAGTGCACATATATCTATAAAAAGTAGAAATAAAATTCTAGCCTAAGTCAAGTAAATGGCTAGATAGGAAAAAGTATAATCCCCCAAAAAGTTCTGAATTCATATTGACCGTAGACCTGCAACTATAAAACTAAGTAGAATTAATTCTCTCTGCACAGTTAAGGAGGAAAAAATGTAGTTTGTCTTCCTCGGCGCCGAAGCAGCCGTCTGTTTCATATACCAATACAAAGAAAATGGATAGGAGGAGGGGGAAGCACGTTGCTTTTAGATCACAATAATTTTCAATAATTGCTGTAATTTTCCGGCTGCCTTGCGAATGCCAACTGAAATCTGTGAAACATAATGGAAGATAATTTCAAACGCAATGCATATCATAATCACCGTTCAAGTACGCAGTCAAAAAATTACACGGACAAGTATGTATTTCACTGTAGCGTGTAATCTATCAAACGGAAGACAAGCTGTATAATACAGGTGACTGCAGTTCCTCTTCGAGAAATTGTTGAATACTTGAATGTTTTTGTGCAGCAGCAATACCCGGTGTCTGGAGGGCTGCGTGCATCACAGAAAACTCCCTAAGTAGTTTAAATTCCGGAGAGCACAAGGTAGGCCTGAATACCCGTGATGAGCAGGTTAAAATGTGCCTTATATCCAGCTGTTACGTGGACGTAAGCTCTTATGTGAGAAAACTTCCAAAACAGTCTTTTTTTTTTTCTTCCCTGAACCAGGCACTGTGCTATACTTACTCATCGCTTCAGTGTAGCCGGTGTGTGGGCTGAATACACAAAACTTTGCCATGCTCCCGGTTTCCCATCAAATCCTCTATAGAATGGAGGTGCCAAATAATCCTCTGCCGTTAAATAACTCTGAAACATGACAGAGTAAAGGCTATTGCCTGCACGTGGCGTGGGAAGCTGGGGTACTGGCATTTTTTGGCAGCGACTGTTATTTTTTTGATGCTCGTATCAAAATGAAGATGACAAAGAAGACGAAAGTTCCCATAACCACATGCAGAAATATTCAGCTGCGTCGCACAAACCGTCATTCTTCAAGCCCTTCCCAAGGACCGAGCTTGTCAAAAATTCTTGCCGGGTGGTTTAAAGTTACTGCGCGGCAGCGGCTCCTGAAAAATGAGGATTTTTTAATACTCAGAAGAGCAGAATTTGCGAAGTCATTTTCTCTAAAAGGGGTATTTTTTACCAACTGTCATTTTTGTGAGTCTGTTCTTGCTACAGGCGTAGCAATCGCCTGAAAGGGAGTGCAAGAAAGAAACTGATGGGAGAGTCTCGAGGCAGAAACAGTTAGTTCAGAACCAGGCAAGAGTTCCCACACCAATAAAAATTGCTGATTGTGTTGGAATTACTGAAAACCATATCATTTTTTTGTTAGTGAATCTGTTAATTGGACAATTGTAACGGCACAGTAATTACTATAGATTCTTCCCGTACAAAATAGTTTTAAGACAATTTGCCTCGAGGTACGCTCACTGGCACCACCCTCCTTATTTTTTCCAATGGGACGTGGAAAGCATCCTTTTGGTCGCGTATCTGCTGAAGTTCGAAGTCTCCATGATTTCATTGGTTTCTCGAGCAGATAAAACTAATGACGAGCATATCCCTGGCACTCCAAACTGCCTAAGAAATCAGTGGAGAGAAAAATATTGTCATGAGTCTTTGTCTTTTCACATAGTAGAAGTTAAAAACAAAAAAAAAGCTTGACTGTCTAAAACCAAATGGGTGTCATTATTGTATGGTCCTACGGAGCAGAGCTCTGAAGTCACAAAAGCTTTTAGTCCGTTGTTGTCTTAAACTTTATTTCTCTCTGAAGTCACAAAAGCTTTAACTAGTCAGTTGTTGTCTTAAACTTTATTTCTGGGGCCTTGAGCGAGAATTTTAAATCTCGACGGCAATTCCTTGTATTTCCTGCCTGAAGGATGTGACATCCATGGCTCAGGGTCAGGAGATAATACGTTAGCTGATACGTTCGACTCCGATCTTTCAGCAGCCACAAAAATTCACTTCAGAAAATACCCTCAGAAAGAAGAATTTTCAGCCCAATCCACCTAACCGGAGCAGAACAGAGAACGGGGGTTATCTGTGAAGAATTGTGCCTCTCCATTTCCACACCGACGTTTGCTGAATACAGGGAATTGCGTAAAATGCTGTCTCACAGTGAAACCATTAATTTTGCGGCATTAATTCTCTCCTTGTCTGACTGCTGACTGCTTAAACACAAAAATAAAATTGTTCTGTATTCCCAAAGCGTTTACGCTTAAAAAATAGCCAATTTTCTCTCCCGCACAATGCAAGAGCTAGAAATCGTAATGGGCATCGCGCTAGCGTAACCTCCTAGGGCCAAATTTCTTTTCTTTCCTGCTGCAGCCATGTGGGATTAATTACGGACCCAACTGTCTGTCTGCAGACCATTTCGACCTCTTTGAAACGGCAAGAGCCAAGCAGGCACACAGGTAGCCTTAACCAAAGGGGAAGGTAAAACCATTGCTTTTTTGTTGTTGTTCTGGCCTTGCTAAGGTCTAATGTCACTTCGGTGTCACTTTTTCAGGCACCGTTGTGAGAGAACGGCCGAACAATAAGAGATAGGATATCACCGGTGGTTGAAGGGAGATGCTCTTTATGGCTGTGAGTGAGTGCAAGGGTTGATGTCTTCTTAGTATGGGAAAGGGACTGGTAAAATCAGCCACTGGTTTTGGCGGCTGATGCTCTTTGCCACTTGAATTTTTCAGCAGCGTGCCTCGTCCCTCAACCAAACGGTCATCCTCGGGGTGAGAAAACAGGTTGGCGCCTGCCCTTTGTTTCTCCTCTGGAAAAGTTCACGACCAACATTTTCCAATTTCTGGGTGGATTTTAATTTTTTCATTACGCTACCGTGTATATACGAGGACACCGTTTCCGGATGCACAACAACAAGTCAACGAAGCCAAATGGGAGGTATGAGAGCAGAATGTCATTACACGTGATAAAGCGGTGGCACATAACCGTTTTGCAGACAGCATTAAAATTTCAGTCATGTCCTGTGATGGGAAAAAAAGAGAGAAGAATTTTAAACAGATCCAGAAATGAGCATGATTAAAGACGCAGGGGTCTTCTGTGTTAGAAGTAATTTAAAACATTAATATTAATTACATTTGGAGGGGAGGAGAAATATAAACTAAAGGATGATATCAAAAAAGTGAGTCATGAACTCCTATTTTGCTTAGTAGGAAACTATTAAATTTAAGCAATTAATTTAGAAGAGATACGGGAAATATTTCTTTATATAGCATATCGCGCTACAATGTATCACTCTAATGTATGTAAACTGGGCAAATAGCTTAGCAGAGCTAAATGAATTATCAGTAATTTGATTAAGAATGAATGTTGCTTTTCCATTAGCCGGGTTAAAACAATATTACCCGAGCCACAAATCACCACATTTCACAGATAGACATTGTTTTCCAAAGTAGAAAAAAAACCAAAAAAACCCCGCAAAAACTTAAAAAAAAAATCCCTAACATCATCCTCACCAAATTCTTCTATTTTTTTAGCTTGGGATAACCCTGAGGAGTTGATATCCCACCTACCTTCATACTGCAGTCAGGTGAGAAGAGGCAGTGTATTCCTATTAGCGTCTTAACCTTGCAGTGACATCTATATCCTAGGGGACCAGGCTGACGCGAACAGGAGTTTTACCTTTCCGTAAGGGAGAGGGAGGAGGATCCAGTTGGGAACTGGGTGGAGACTGCAAAATAATCACCATATATTCCCTCTTGTCGGCAGCTGCCAACTAGGGTCAAGGGGAAAGGACGAGAAGGTGAACGGGTGATGATGACAGGTAGTTTCTTCTTCAGTCAGTTGAGCAGTTAAGTTAGAAAAGACACTGGCATGCCATTTGTAGGAATCTAGTTCAATAATATGGGCCCAAGGTTTTCTTTCACTTGGATTTAAAATCAAATGCAGAAACTGAATGTAATTTACTAGAATGTCTCTAAGGAACGTCTTCAAAACTGCATATAGGCCATGCAAAGTTTAGATTGTGGAATACTCTGGATAATGCGACAGAATATATTTACGGCTAACAAACTGAACTTTCCTAAAATTGACTATACAGAGATGAGCATCTCCTGTTTTGAAACTTTAATTGGTCATAGGTAGACTTGGCAAGAGAAGTCTTGGAAGTCGTTGTTCCACTTAATGGAATGGACAGAAACTGCAAAAAGGCACTAAGAAAACAACAGGCACATCCCTCCACGGCTGGGAGATGGAGTAGGCGCCCCAACGGTTCTGTTCTGCCTCTCATTGCCGTGATTTATTCTCCGCAATGGCTTCGTGTTGGCAACGATTGTGCTGAGCTTCATTTTCACCATCTCTCTTCTCTGACAGTAATTTTGTGACTACACACGACAATGACCTGATCTTGAGCTGAAAGACTGCTGGGTTTTTTTAGGGTTGCTTTTTTTTTTGGGGGGGGGGGTGGGGGCTATTAGCATCTAGCCCAACTTTGTGGCATTGTGAAATAACCAACTTGCTTATCCGTCTGAATCCTCTCCTTATCTGTCTCTTTCTTTGACTCTCATTGATTACAACTTCTTTTATGACCTCATTACTATTTATATTTCAAAGTGCATTAAATCTAACTTCCACATAAGAGAAAAAATTATCTCAAATCTATCTATAGGAAGAAATTCACAGAAACTAATGCTACACTGAGACAGTTTGTTACTTGGATATTAGTGCTCTATCCTCAGTGATTTCTTTGATGTTATTTATAGCCTCGTTATGAATCGGGGTTTAAATAAAAATATAGTTACGGTTTATTTTCACTACACGAGAGTTACTTCAGAACTTAGCATAATTACATAGGAATAATTAATCTCCAGCTGAGATTTGTTAAGCATGAGGGAAAAGGAAAAGGTGTCTGATTGCTACCTTTTTGCTTTTCTCATCTGAGGAGCGTCTGGAGCCTGGGGTGGCCGCTGCAATAATTATGCGCTGCCTCGGGGCTCTCGTAAATTGGGCTTACCTGCCTGTGTCTCCAGGGACTGTGCACAGAGTGAGAAGCCGTGAAGGATAGATAGAGATTGAGCTAAACCTCTCCGCCAAGCTGAGATGATGTAGGCAGAGCTCGTCTGTTCAGGGAATTCCCCCATGTTGGGCAGATCCTTAGAAAACTGGAGCATACTGGAGTTTGAGGTCTACAGAGTCGTGGAAAGGCTGTTCCTACAAGGTTAAAAACTTGAGGTCTTAGCAACAATGCAAGTGGTTTCATTAGACCTTGGATGTAAATTGCTGAGTAAGCTGTGATACACTGCAGGGCTTAACGATAGCCAAAATGAGAAGAGATGACTCCATAGTCAGAAGAGATGACTCCATAGTCAGAGGTGGAAGGGCTCGGTTAGTCCCTGGCTTGCCCGTGTGGTGGTGTTCGTTCACCAGAAGTTATCTGAGCGACTGGGATTCTAGCACTCTTGTACCACCTGGCACCCTCCACATTTAGGAGGTGCGGCATCGTTCAGGTTCATAGGATTATACAGAACAAACGCGCACGGGGACCTCTGTGCATCCTGAAAGCCACGCGGTTACGTTCTGTCAAATTTTCTTCGTGCCGTGCTGGAACATAGTGGGAAGTTCTATGGTGGGTTTAAGCTAAAGCTGCTGGAAGAATTTCCATCTAGGAGTTTTGGGGGTGGAAAACAAGGCTTTCTACTGATGTTGGTTTCAGTACACCTGCTTTTCCATAATGACTTTTCCTTGTGAAGAAAAAATATCAGCTTTTGAAATCTGAACATATTTTGGCTGAAAAATAATAACTCTCCTCTGCAAGAGTAGATCTAGGAAGTGGGTTTTTTTAATTTTTTTTTTTTATTTCAGAATCAAAATTAGAAAGTTCCTTCAAAGTAGGTTGGATGGTGCTTTTCAGGAGAATGAAGCGGGATGCCATCACCCGGGAGAAATAAAGATAATCCTTAAAATGCGTGTTGAAAGCAGCTACTGTTTGTTTGTCTTGTCCAGTTAATTTTAATCCAGATCAGCCTCTTGATCCAATTGAGTGGCCACAGCAAACGTTTATGCTACTAAATGCTAATTCATCTCCGAAATGAGAGCCTGGGGGAGGGACTGCTCCGTTCAGAAGCAGTTGTTTTCCTATGATTTTAAAAGTGCTGTATTTATTACGTATTACGCTTTTCATGCCGCTTTTCATGATATCCTTCACAAGAGTTGCCTGAAATTACCAAGTCGCCTGTAAAACTGCTTTGTTGGACAGTAAGAATATGGATTACTAGAGATGAGCAAGTCATCCAAGAGATAAACATCTTTAATTAGCCTTGTCTGTTTGTTCACAGATAGCCTGTAAATTAATATTCACAGTTGACTATCAGGATCTTTTAATCAATAGACGGTTCCTGAACAAATCTACTGTGAATATTTGGTTCTTTACAGCCGAACTAATACTTGAGTTACGTGATTGAGATTATCAGACAGGATACTGTATGTTTCCTGTGCTCTTGTGGTATTAATTAAATTTATTATCACAAGCGATTGGGAAAAAAAAAACGCATTGGGAGTATAATCTTTCAGGAAAGGTAGCAGGAAAGAAAGGAATATCAGATGCGTCTGTTATCAAAAGTTGTTTTATGATAGTGAGATGGATGAATAGATGGATCAATCGATCTCGGAGGAATGCACATCTTCTAGCAGAGGTCCAGCTCTTCTTAGAAAACGCTTACACCACCATTAAAGCCCGTTACTTTGTGGAGTCTGCTTTATTTTAGTGGTTTCAACAAGAAGTTGTTAAATTACATGATGGAAAGTACACAAAGCAGGGAAGCGGACAGCATTTACCCGGTAACTTTCCTGGGTAAAATGTTTACCAGACTCCACTTGGAAGAATTTCCAGGGACACCTTGGGTTTTTAAAGTATCTTCAGATCACACGATCCTAGTTACGTTTTTCCTCCCTCCACGTTCACAGAAAGTAAAGATACGCGGGCGGTTTTGATGCCACTTATTCAAATTAGCATCTAAATTTTTGAACAACCTCTTTACCCGAGCTCAGGTAAGAGTTTATGGGGATCGTGTTCTCTTCCTGTTCTTGGCAGTCAAACATTCCATAAAGCATCCTTGAGACTGCAGGTTATCATCCCAGTCGCTGGCAAAAGGTAAATGAGCGTGCTTTTGTGATCCAAGCTGAGAAGTACAGGCTCAGCGGCTTGTCTCAGTGAAACACCTCTTCTTCTTGGAAATGTTTATACTCTCGTACAACTGAAAGACTGAAACGTGCAGTAAAGGGAGTATCTGCTATTTGTATTAAGTCAAGGTTTTGTTCAGAATCTCACAAGAATAATTCTCTTTTTGGTTTTTTTTTGGAAAATTGTTGCCGCGGTGTCTGCTCTTGCCTTCATGTCGCATTATTCTTGATATGACGTATCTCATTAGGTACTATTTCGCTGGCATTAACGAGAACGCTACACCGAATTCTGAAGCTGCTCCCTTTGTCACAGTTTCTCTCATAATATTAATGGCACTTAAAAATAACTAGTTCTGTTTTATCTGTTTCCTCTGTATCGCCTCCCGTGTGTGCTGGCTGCATTTCTATTTGTGTCTGTGGCAGACTCCATGGGCCTCCTATAGCGAGGAATTCACCGCCCGGATGTTCTGCCCTTTCCAATAAAACCCTCAGTTCTTCACTGCTGAGCGGGTGATGGAGATTTTCCTTCCATTATTTACGAAAACAATCACGCTGGTGCTTTCCACTCTCTTCTCTCTGGTAAAAGAGTCGTTTTGTTCTTACAGCCCCAGAAAACGTTTTAGTAAACTGAGGTTTGGTTTGATTAGAAGCGAGTTTCGTTTGCGTTGTTGGGAGCTCTGGGCCGCTGGGCTTTCCTAGCACCAAGGTGGCCGGAGAATGGTTTTCCTGGCTACCTACACAAATGTTTCCAGACCTCAAGCTGGACTTGGGGTGTATCATAAATGCTGACACTGGTGTCCGGCCTGGGATCAGGATCAGCCGTCATCTCCTGCTGTGGGTCGGGAACCACATGAATTTTCACAGCCAGGGGCATCTCCTGAGCCATCAGAGTTCAGCTGGGGTGGCTGGAGACAAGCGTTTCTCGGTGTTACCTCCAGAAACGCTTCCATGAGTGTCAGGGTGCCATATAATAAACTGGCAGCAAGACTCTCGTAGCCTCCCAAATCTTCCAGTTCACAGAAAAACCAGCAGTCACCAGAAAGGATGCATGAAGTACATGCAAATGAGTGATTTTGAAAAAGTCATTTTGATAATGTATTTCTGCATGCGGGATTGAACCAGTAGAATAAATGTTGCAAGCCTAGCTATAATATGACTCTCTGTAACCATTTTTGGGGGAGGGAGGACATGCACCGCCTGTGAACAGAGGTGCAGAACCGCTGCGGTTTATCAGCTTTCTTCACGTGAGGGCTCCGGTAACCGGAGCAGCTCAAATAACGGCCAGAGGACGCACTGCTCTGAATCGCACAGTACCCTGAAAGCCTTTCTCCGGTTCGTATTTCAAAAACCTCGCGATTATTTTGTGGGTATGCGTTACTGTTGAAAGACAATACAACTACTCTCTACAACTACTTGAAAGGACATTGTAGAGAGGTTGGTGCTGGTCTCTTCTCACAGGTAATTAGCGATAGGACAAGAGGGAATGGCTTCAAGCTGCAGCAGGGTAGGTTTAGGCTGGACATTAGGAAAAAATTCTTCACAGAAGGAGTGGTGAGACACTGGAATAGGCTGCCCAGGGAGGCGGTGGAGTCACCATCCCTGAATGTGTTTAAGAGTCGCTTAGATGTGGTGTCAGGGGATATGGTGTAGGGGAGAACTTTGTAGAGTGGGGTTGATGGTTGGACTCGATGACCCCAAGGGT
Source organism: Alca torda (assembly GCA_008658365.1). Classification (NCBI taxonomy): domain Eukaryota; kingdom Metazoa; phylum Chordata; class Aves; order Charadriiformes; family Alcidae; genus Alca; species Alca torda. Next base: position 7,548,429 of record CM018079.1, read on the forward strand.
CTTTTCCAACCTAAATGATTCTATGATTCTATGACAATATATTTAGCGCCATGTGTTTATTTTGCTGCTTCAGCCGGATGGCCTCGGTGCGTGTCCCTAACCTACAGCTGTAGGTGTCTGCAGAACGACTTGAATATTTCATTTTGCTTTTTCAGACTAAAGCCTGAACTCACGTCTCCCCCTCTTACGTCTTTCCTTTCCTCCCTCAAAACGCCTTTCCTATAATTTTTCTCGAACCGAATTTTTTTTAATTGATCTGCCGGAGTTTTCCTTTGGCGCTGCGGCGAAGGAAGCCCTCAGCGGCGTATGCAGCTCATTAAGCCCTTTTTAATTCTGCCCGCTGTCGTGCCCCGCGCAGCTCCACGCTGCCGTTCGCGGCACAATCAGCGCTGAAGCAAACTCGAAGGGGAGGGGGAAGGGCGAGCTGAAGTCCGACACCGCTGACGGAAGACAAGGCCAAATATAAATGGATGCGAATCACCACTGTGGCATCGCTACCGGAGAAGCACGTCGGCTTTTTGTTGCAGGAGACACTGCAGCTGCACGCGGAGGGGAGGAATTCATAGCAAACACAAACCCCTTCTTTTCTTGGCCAAAAAAAAAAGAAGGGAAAAAAAAAAAAAAAAGGAAAAAAGATTGTTTCCCTATTGTCCAGGTGTGGTCTTCATATTATTTATAAATAATATGAACATTATATATATGTATATAAATATAATGCAAATATATATAAATTTAAATGCAAATACATATAAACTCGTATAATACACACACAGACACATATATATAAACCCCTTAATGTATATAAACTCCTTAATCCCCTGCGCTATAGAAAATCTGTATCAGTTGGAGCTGGAAAACACCGAAACCACTGTGGTGACACAGGCTAAAGCTGAGAAAGAACACGCCGCAATCTAGATGGGGGTGGTCTCAGCCAAGAAAATTGTATTCGCCCTCCAGAGAGACCGAACGTATAAACATTAGGCAGGGAGAGGAAAAACGCTCCGCGTGCTGAAGTCGCTCAAGTTTACATGAGAAATTTTAATTAGAGGGCAAATTCAGTGTTTCAGTAGGCTGCAACGGCAATTTTGGAATTTTCTTGCTTCAGCAATCCCAAATATAGCCCTCGAGACATCCAGTTTCTCTATAATAAGCCTATGTTGAAAGCTAACAACGAATACGTACAGTAAAGCCACAGAGCAGCTAGGAATAGAGCCTAATAGTCAGCGTTTCGCCGGGTCACTCCACATCCCTCTCTCGTTCCCTTCGGCTTTCCCTGTCTCCACGGCACAGCTGGGAAGGTCGGGGCAGAGGGAGGGAGCCTCAAAGCCATCATTTGGGCAATTCCCAAAAGAATGGTGCCGTGTAAGGGGAAAGTGGTCTGGTGGGGAGGGATGGGGTGGTGTTTGAGGGGCGGGGGGGGGGGTTGGACGGTGCTGCCTTCACAGCAAGGCAAGGGAGCGCCCGTAGCTGGTTTTACTCTAGCGAGGAAGCGGGCAGAGAGTTACCTTGATGGAGATGTTACTGGGCTGCTGAAAGCTTCCCGTGCCTGCTGTATGGTGGGGATGAGAGTCAATCACAGAATCTTCATGGTTGGAAGGGACCTCCGAGATCATCGAGTGCAACCATACACACACACAAAAACAAACAAACAAACAAACAAAAAACCCAACCCCAAAAACCCCACGAAACAAACCACACCCTACAATCTCTGCCACTAGAGCATGCCCCGAAGTGACAAATCTAGATGTTTCTTAAATACCTCTAGGGATGGTGACTCAACCACCTCCCTGGGCAGGCTGTTCCAGTGCCTGACCACTCTTTCAGTGAAGCAATTCTTCCTAATATCCAATCTAAACCTCCCCTGCCGCAACTTCAGACCATTTCCTCTGGTCCTGTCATTATTCCCCTGGGAGAAGAGGCCAACACCCACCTCTCTACACCCTCCTTTCAGGGAGCTGTAGAGGGCAATGAGGTCTCCCCTCAGCCTCCTCCTCTCCAAACTAAACATGCCCAGCTCCTTCAGCCTCTCCTCATACGGCTTGGTCTCCAGACCCCTCACCAGCTCGGTCGCTCTCCTCCGGACACGCTCCAACACCTCAATGTCCCTCTTGTCCAGAGGGGCCCAGAACTGAACACAGCGCTCGAGGTGAGGCCTCACCGGTGCTGAGTACGGAGTCCTTTTATAAGGGCAGTTCTACACAGCGTGATAAATTCCTACGTGCCTGGAGCTTCAGAAGAGACCTCGTTACCACACCCTTAAAATAAAACTCAAGCATTCTCATAGTCACAGAACGCTTTTTCTATTAAAAGCAAACGTTCGGGTCTGCGTAAGCACGTATCCAGCCCCATCCGTGGCTCCGTTAAGCCTCCAGCACCACCGAGCCCCCGCGGGAGCTCCCCCAGGGCCAGCTGAGGCTCCCGCTTTGGCGAGGACATGAGTCCAGCCTCCGCATCCGTCCTCCCTTCTGCACGAAAAAGTGCAAACAGTGAAAGAGACATAGCGGAAACTTCTGTGCAGCCCCCTAAGCCTCAGATGTATTTTTTTGTCGCCGGGGACTGGTGTTTTTGCCACGATTTAAGGCAAGCCAGCTATAGTTCGAAGGCCAACAAAGCGCAAAGCCAGCTCGCAGCCTGCCCCTGTCTCTACATCCCGCGTGGGCACGGAGATATTGGTGCTGGGCCGGGGTGGGGAAGGGCAGACAACAGGGCAGGGGGAAATGTTCTCATTCCCAGTTTTCCGAGAAGGTCTGTTCAAAAAAAAAAAAAAAAAAATAAAGCAGCATATTTACGCTAAGGTGGTTTATGCAAAATTGGCAGTATGTTTTTCGCTCTGCACAGTGAAGTTGCTATTAGGAAAGCAAATGTAATTAATGGCTTATTTTCATAAGAGGTAATTTGCAGCAAAGAGACGATGTAATTTCAAAATTCTTGAAAACGTCACCTCTGTGCGTTTCTAAAAAAGTGCACTTGTATCTGATGAACCCCCTTTTCAAAACCAGGTGACAAGTAAGCGCTCGATTTTGCTGCAAAGCTTATGTTTCCTCAAGTGGGCACCGCAGAAGCGGGAGGAGCAATGGTAGGTCACGGTGCAGCAAGGGCAATTCCAACTGGATGTCAGGAGGACAATTTTCCTAGTGGTGGTGATCAAGCACTGGAAGGGGTCGCTCGGAGAGGATCACAGAATCACAGAATGGTTTGGGTTGGAAGGGTCTTTAAAGACCACCTAGTTCCAACCCCCCTGCCCTGGGCAGGGACACCTCCCACTAGACCAGGCTGCTCAAAGTCACATCCAACGTGGCCTTGAACACCTCCAGGCATGGGGCATCAATAACTTCTCTGGGCAAGGATGTGGGATCTCCATCCTTGGAGACTTCCAAATCTCTTCTGGACAGGTCCTGAGTGACCTGACCTAACTTCGAAGTTGGCCCTGCTTTGAGGAGCGGGTTGGACCAACCGAGCTGCAGAAGTCCCTGCCAACCTGATTTATTTAATAATTTTGTTATTTTAAACACCACGGGGCCACACATCCCCTTCCTTCATGCCCAGTTTTCTGCATTAGAGGCACCAACATTGCTGCACATTCTTATCTCTTGGGTGGTGGAGAAGAAAGAGCAGTCTACCAAAGAGACATTGCCTTTAGTGCAGCTGTCACACTTGCATGCTATGGCACCTTTCCGCCTCATTTCAGGAGCAATAAATGCTGTTAGAAAAATAGTCTGCCTTTTTTTTCCCTATCCACAACCAGCATGTCAACACCATATTTAATTTACGTTGCTCTGAATGCAGCATTTCATCTTAATGAGTTCTTTTCCCTCGTATCTTCTCTTTATGGGAGAAATGATTTTGAACCGTTCCCGTTTTCTCTCCGCGACCGCTGGCTGTGGGTGTCTGTTGTAGCTTAAATGGCGGGGGGACAAGGTAAATTTCAATCCAACCCAGCAAATGGCCGTCGTCAACCCGTTACAGCCTCAAAGTCATTTAGAGGATTCAGAGCAGCGTTAACAACAAGCGCCATTTGGAAGAGGAGTCAAGAAGAAACCGAGCTAAGAATGGCACATGTTTTGTGAAGCCACTAAATGTGACCACACGTAGGTCACCCCCATTTTCCTGCGCGCCAGCGTGGCTAACAGAGGAGAGGGATTTTAAATATACTGTCGCCCAGGATGCAGGATACCTATTGCAACACTTTATAGACTCTCACTTTGTAGACTGGATGCCCATGTTGGGTATTGATTGCATTTTGCACGTGATGTGGTAAGTTCCGTGGGGTTGTTTCTTATTTAGAGCCGCAGGAGAAGACCAGGAAACCTTTAGAGGACCTAAGCGATTTGTCGACTCGTACATTTTTTCAGAAGGGGGCCACTAGTTGTGTGATTCATCTGCACAGCCCAGACACAACGTCAGGTTCTGCTGCACTGGGCAGGACTCGGAAAGGCTAAAACAGCGGCGTAAATCTACGACAAGGAAATCATTTTAACACATTGGTTGCGTAGACTGATAAAGATGGAAGAGTTATTGTCAAACAAGATTGCTTTTTAATCTGGAGTGGTATATGTAACGTCCAACATAGTTTGAAACAATTTAATTGTGGCTTTTTGTCCCCCCTGACTCCAAGCACATCCAAAATAAAAAAAAAAAAAAAAAAAAAAAAAGCTGAATGAAGTTTAAAAGCTAATTTAATGTCGACAATTCCTGTCAGAGGCTTCCTGAGTCTTCATCTTCTCCCATGTGTATGAGTTAAAGTACCAATATTTTCGTAACCTTGGCTCTGGTTGCTGTACCTCCAGGGCGGCTTTTCACCATTGCTTTGAATTCACTATATACAGCGAGACGAATGTGCTTCCATGAAATGTAAAAAGCAATTAATAGCCAGCCAGGTCAGTAGGGCGCTGATACATTGCCTTCAGCTGTGCTTTGGGGACCCTGCAGGAGAGGTTGGAAGTCAGCTCGGCACAGCTAACCGTGAGCGTGCTATTTGGGCATGCATTTCTTAGCCCGTCGTGGTGCACATACGCAAGATGTACGGGCATGGACATGCTCTGGGACTCTCCTAAATTTAGAGTTTGGCAGGCTTTAAAGTTCTGTTGTGCACGCTGCTCTATATTTAGAAGCTGTGCCTCCAATAACAACTCCTTTCCCCACAATTCCCTGCTTTTATACCTTTTGAGACATATTTATGCTTTGCTCTATGTTACCTGTTGACTAAGCACGTGGAGGTATACTGCTTTCCTGGTATTTCTTATAGCAAACTAAACCTTCAGGTATGAAACGACGACTGCTGTTATAACCCCCAGCATAAATATATCACTGAGATCTCTGGGTGTTTGGTCCATTAATCCGTTGCAAAGACCAAGAGGTCTTTGAAACAACAACTTTTGACTTTGAATTTCCAGTTAAGGTAGCTCAGGTAGGACCCTTGTGCACGTCCAGGTTGTTTTTCTCAGTACTGCTCCTCGTGTACTAATGGCACAAAAGGTTTCGCGGCCGGCTGAATTCCATCCCTGCCTTCCCCGAGTGCCGCAGCCATTTACCTGTCCCCGTGACGGCAGGAAGCGTTTACGCCGCTGCGAAGAGAGCGGGGGGAGCAGCTTCAAGCCGTTCCCCAGGACAGATTCTGGTGCCTCTGGTTGCGAGTCCGTTCCTCTCACATCACACTCTTCCCTTCCCCGGGACTTGAGCTGTTTTCTCTGCTCAACTGTGAAATGCTTTGACAGGCTTTGACTAGAATTATTGCCGAAATATTTTGCAGGGCTATCTAAAATAGTGTTTTGCTTACTTTAGTTCTTTCAACCGAGTTGGAGGGCCATCTTTCCATTTTTAATCCCGTTTAAAGGCTGTCAGGGAAACTTGGCTCACACACTCCTGGAGCACCCTGGAGCTCCTTACGGCATCTGTTTTTCTTAGGAAGACAGGTAACAACCGCTGGGAAAGTCTGTGCACGCCAGAGGAGAGCGTCGGGAATGTTCCTGAGGAGCCCCTACCCCGCACGCAGGGAACGGCACGCGCTGTGTCCGTCGTCACCCCGGATCCTCTCCGACAACCAGTGTGCCGGAGGAGTCCACACGGCCAGGCTCTGCCTCTTCTTTTAAGCTGGAGGAGGCTGAGCTGGGGCGGTTTTGCAGGGAAGCATCTGTCTGGAGTGGCCAAGGAACTCTCCTTCCCCCCCCCCCCTCCTTCTCTCTGGGATTATCTCATTAAGGAATAATAAAGCGGAGAGTGCCAGCAAGCTGTTGTTACATGGTTTGGGCACGTTGCTTAGCCTTGTGCCTCAGGTACCTGCGAAGGGTGCCAAACCCTTACGAATGTTCATCTCCGATTAGGTACCTTAGCACGAAATCGCTGATTAAAGTTATACCTCATTCCTTTCTCATTCAACATTTCCTTCCCCGAGGAAAAGCATCTGTGTTGATATACGACTCAGTGGGAAAAGCTGCTACCCTTTTCCTTAGATCGCTTAAAATATTTAGTTCGGTTTTCTTCTCTCATTTTTCTTCCCCTTCGAGGTCCCAGGGCTGTATGGAACCCCACAACACGTGTAGCTCTTATCTGCTTCCACAGGGATGCAGATACCCTTTCGACAGCGGTCGGAGTATTAGGAACTCAGAGCAGAGCAGAGGAGGGCAATTTAGGAGAGCAAACAGACCAGGCTGGGAATCCGTGAAAAGCTAGCTCGTCTTTTTTTCTTCCGCCGCCACTGTTCCGTCTTTCTGCCTTCCTTTCTCTCCCTCACAAAAAGATGGCCGGATGCGAGGTGCCCATTTTGGAGGATGATATGGGAGAGCTCTGCGGGATAACTACCAGGTAGAGATGTAATCCTAAAGCAAGTTGGTTTTCTTTTGAACTTCAGGCAAAGCCTTAGTCCTCTGCACAGGGGAAACAGCATCCACGGGCTTTGTCAGAGCAGCTTTCACTGGAGTCAGGGGACACCACGGCAGAACTGGGTGCTTCTGCCTCCGGGTTGGTATTTCCTCCTACCCAGGAGGTCCCAGCTGGTCCTGATCCCAGTCTCTCGTGCAATAAACCCCCCGGGTTTTCAGGCTGGGTCACAGCGAGAGGTTCCCTTGCCTACAGCTGGCGCGGGAAACGGAGCTCCTGCTTTTCTCAAGGAATACGCGTCCTCGCACAGGGAGGAAGGGCTTGCAAGGAGGGCCGTCAGCAGGAATGGCATCTGAGCTCACTTTGAGAGAGAGGTGAGAGGACCTCCCGCCCTGTGCCACGGCTCTCCCACCGGCACCGCCGAGGCAGGCAGCGGTGAGGTAGGACACCCGGTGTCTATCTTGGCTCTCCCCAGTCCAACCAGCACCAGAACGTTACTTCAGCTGCCCCCCTCCTTGCTTTGGAGGAGATGACCTTGATGGGGCGGAGGAAGCACAGGCTCCGCGCTTGCTACTGAAAAGCTGTGGCTGAGGGTGGTCCAGAGGGCACGCTGCACGTGTTCCAGGGAGAGAATGAAGGATTTATTTTCTTCTGTCTCTAGCCCAGAAGTTTCACAACCAATAAATTAAATGAATACTTCCAAAAACAAAACAAAAAAAAAAAAAATCTCTGGCCCACAGAGCCCTGCAAAGGAATCACATAATCTTTCAAAAGATTTTTTTTTCATAGTCATTTATTCAGATAGCACCCAATAAAAATGCAAAGTTGGATTGTTTTGAGTGGTGGGAAAAGTTTTAGCTTAGAATAACATTAAACAATCAAAACACCGTAAAAGATAAATACCTGGAGTGCAATTACGTTTTACCAAATGCAGATGCGGTCATACATATATCTGACGCCTATAGCAGTTTGGAATTGTACGATCCTGTAATATTTCCCAGATAATTAAAGGCAGCTAAGGCTTGTGCACTGCACAGCAGCCTGAGCCCGGTTGCTGCTCGTGTGCTCCTGGATGCTGGGGGGTGTGTGTGTGTGTGTGCTTTCCCAATGAATGCCTAACCGAATCGTCATAGCGGTCGACGAAAATCTGAAGACAGAAAAAGTCAACAGAATGCCAACTTCAGTCGGTGCTTAAGTGGTCATCTTTAAAAGTTTTTTCTCCTTAAAATAAAGGAGACAAAGAAAAGGAAAAATAGGTAGGATAGTTAATACCTTTCAGATTTACTTTTTCAGGGTGTCTTCAAATTCAGAGGGGAAAAAAAATCCCAGACCCTGCACGGGTCTTTCAGTTCTTCAAAGATCTAAGTCCTGATACGACAAAACACAACGCACAGACCTGGACATGAGATGAAATTACGGTCTCTGCATTCTGCCTAGGTACAGAACCTGAAATTCAGAAGTCATTACCACCTGGGAAGGGGGATCTCTCTGGTTGGAGGATAGTTTACGCACTCAATGCGTAGCACCCACTCTATGTGAATTGCCCTTTGAGTGAGGACTGCCTTTCAGGTCTTCCCATTTTATCCCCTAGGTTCTAATGACTTAGCTCTAATGACTTAGCTGCAGAGTCATGCTTGCTCTGTGACGAATAAGGAGCAAAGACAAGAAGCAATGCCCTTACATCACAGTAAGGGAGATTAAACCTCAGCAAACCCTTTTAAAAGACAAGGCTGGTAAAGCACTGGAATACATTGCCTCACGAAGTTGGGAGACCTCCAACACGAACAATCTTTTAGAGCATCTGCTGGAAACACTGTTGGCATATTTGGTCCTGCCCCGGGGTGGGCCGCGAGGAGGTGCGGAGAAGGGCAGCTTGGTAAATTAATAAAAGCTGTCTCAAAGAAACGGTGCGTGCAAAGTTTGTTGGGTGGCTTTTCACTGTTGTTTGTAGAGTCCTTATTGCGCGGTCTTCGCATGACTAAGGTTTGAAGAAAATTGCTTGAAACAATGGATTGTACTTTCAGATTCTCTTATAAAATTGTTCCTCCGCTCTTAAGCGTTGTCTCAATATGTTTATGTTTGTGTGTTATATATTGAGGGATTGCACCTCTGCATACACTCAAATGTTACTCCTGAAATACAAATTCATTTCCCCAGAAAGTGGTTGTCATCAAAGGTGCAATTTTTGACAATGATTTCCACGAAGTGGCTATTTTCCATACTGAAGCTCGATGCGAGCTGCTCACTTGGTTGACACAGGCTGTCAAATTACTAAGAAGTGTTTAGTTACTGCTGAGCTGTGCTGAATTAGACGCTGCGAGCTAGAGGTAAAAGCTCTCTTTCCAGCCCCCCCCCCCCGTCTTCCAGAAGACAGGCAAAAAGCACAGAGCGCTTCAGAGTGAGCCAGGAGATTTTTGTCTCTTAGAAGTGTTTTTCAGGAAACGTGGAGATGGCATCATCATTTTTGTGAGAACACATCTTACCCTGTGAGAACACATCTTACCCTGACACTTCCTAAAACTTTTCCATAAAGCTCCTATTAGGGCAGTGGAGACGAAGGAAAGTGAGGAGTAAGAAAGGAACCTGTTGACAGATGAAAGTATTAACTACACGGGAAAGCTACACAGGCTTTGCTGTGTTGGCCCGGGGAAAGAGAAGGGATGTGTCTCTCTCTTCTTTTTAGGCTGTAGACTTTTATCACCCTTTGGTCGGGTTTCAATACTCCACCTTACAAGGGTGGAACTTCATTGGCTTCGGTTAAATTATTACTGGTTTAGATATTGTTATGCTTTTGGTGACCCTCCAAATGCAGTTTAAACCACTGAGTTTTACATGGCTTCCGCTCAAAACCATTAACTGGCGTCGATGCAGTTGAAACTTGGTCAAAGCTTGACATCACCTTAGCATACGTTTGTGAATTTGCAAAATAGAGGAGTGTTGGGTGATACGTGTCCTCATCGTTTCCATTACTTGCTAATGGTAGGTGTGTAACAAGCCAAATCTTCCGTATATAAGTCAAAATAAATGTATTAAATCAATTTATATTCGATGCTATTCTCATACATTTTTTCAGACCGTGCTATTGGCCAGCGTGCGTTTCAAGGCATAGGAGCATCGTGCCCATGTCCTGAGGGTGCTTATGGACCAAATACAAGTCAACAGATGCTTAGCAAACAGCTTCTGACATTTTTCTACAGTGAACAATGTTTAGTTAGCTAGAGTTTTCCCAAAATAATGACACTAAACTACATATATTAGATCTTCAGAGCTCTAAAGGAGGAGAACCGGTGGCAAAAAGGAAGAGAAGAGCTCTTCTTTTAAACGCATCCATTCGAAAATTGGAGGGGAGACAACTGAAATGTGCTTGAGGAGCTTGCCTTCTTGATTTCTCTTTGACTCTTTGTGCTAACATCAAAGATCATACCCATCATGAAATGCGTAACGTAAGAAAAATGCAATAGCAGAACAACAGCCCTGGGTATTTTGAGGATTAAACCCTGCTGTTCACTCAGTACATCGCAACTTTTTTTTTTCCAGAAGGACTTGGGAATCTTTAGGGAAAGTTCAGTAATTTAGTGATTACTGAATTAGTATTTATTAGACTCAATTAGTAATTATTAGAAAGAATCACCTTTCTCAGAGGTTCCTTGACATGTGTAGGAATATAGGAAGGACAAAACTAAAATCCCAGAAGCATAAAAGTTTATGTTTTCAGTCATTATGGAATAGGAGAATTTCTACTATGTCGTATGAAAAACATAATCCCGCAGATTAAGAAAAATAGCGTCTATCAATTCTACTCCTGCTTTCATTGGTCAACAACCTGCGTCGACTTGGATGCAAAGAAGGAATTGTACCTCTGTGAATATTTCAGGCTTATTTCTGTGCAAAATATCTTGGCTGCGTGCTGGTGAGCTCCCTGCCTAATATTTGTGTTATCTGTTGAACGTATAGACCATTCCCCTTCTCCGACAGCTTATAGCCCACCAGCGATTGCCAAGCCACGCTTTGAGAGCCAGCCGTATGCAAGCAGGAAGGTGGTGGTGGAGAAGGACAGTGAGGCTTTAAACAAGGAGGAAATGCTAATAAAGTCCAGAAACATGACTCAAGCGAAGCAGATGTGGGGGAAAGGTTCTATTAAAGAGAGAAAAAAATAAGAAAAAAACGAGTAGACAGGAAAAGGCTGATGGGGAGTCCAGAATGAGAGCGCAGGATCTTCAATGGCTGTCCAAGTGACAGGGCTGCCTAACAGCTTTTGGGGGTAAGTTCAGGACCTTCTGTCACTGCAAACCGTAGCAGTTGTCTTATTTAGTGCCTGGCTAGTGGCTTATTTCTCCTGCTGTATGATTGCTAATTTAGATATACTTTTTTTCTCTAGTCTGGTTTGCAAAGCTATGGAATACATCAGCCTCGTTTGAAGAGGAGGATTATCACGAGGATTTCCCTGAAGCACTCCAGTTCTCCGCGTGGTGCTAATAACCCTCCCGCAACGTGCAACCTTCCGAAGTATTTCAGAAGCGCATATCATTAATACAGCAAAGTTAGCAAACACACAGAGAGAACAAATACCTTTCCTTTCCCCTCTCCTTTTTTCCCGCAACTCTCGCTTAAAGATGGGTCAAGAATTTTGCAGGTGGGGTTATAAACTTAATGTGAGGCTTTAATCTAGAATATAACGTATGGAAATGTGCTTTTAATATCTGTGTGTGGAGACTGTTTTTATCAGAGGAAGTATTCTTCTGCCCTGGGGTTTTTGTTTGTTGCTTCGACTGAAGAAAATGAGGCTGTTAATTTTGAAAGCTTTAAATGACAGCCCGAGCCAAGCCCAACTTGATGAGGAAAAACTTTGTGCTGCTGCTAACCATTCTCCCGCAGAATTTAATAACACAAATAATTACAGGAATAATACAAAACGCAAGCAGGCAGCGGCATCTTGGTCAGCTGTTTTTATGGAGAAGCCGGAAGGCTTTGAAAGGAGAACAGCGGAGGCAGCTACGCTGGGAGATGGTCCCGCTCTGTACAAGGCGCGGGATTTAAGGCTCGCTTTTCATCAGTTCATACCAGCAGTTAATTTCATCTCCAAAAGCCAAAAATTTTGGTGTCGTGCACCTCATTTCTTGGAGCCTTTAGTGGAAGTCTCGTCCTTTTTCGTGGAAGATGCGGTGCTTTGAAAAGCGTAACTTAGCTATGTCTGATGCCGCTCTGCTTTTATGTTAATAGAAATAAAGATGGTCTGTTTTAAGACTCACTTTCCTTCTGCTCAGTGGTTTGCACCCAATATTAAGCAACGCTCATTTTGTACGGCTGTGTTTCCCTGGCCCTATGGAGAATCACGTGGCTTTTGCTTGTTTCTTGTTTTACTAACAAGAGATATGGCTGTAGGCGATCTGGGCATTTTACTCAGTGTATACTAAGTTCAAATCCATTGCTTTTTTTCCCCATGCTTAGCCAAATTTTTGGCTGTGTCAGAGCTTGGCTGTGGGTCGCAGAGCGTGTGCCTGGCATGCTGGGGAGCGCTGGGGGAAGGTTGGGGGGTGGTGCAGCTGAGAAACATACGGCTTCAAACCACCTTTTGCTTTCCTTATCCTCAAGAATTGCAGGGGCTGTAAGTTTAGAGACACCCCCCCCACCCCCCCCCCACCCCCCTCACCCCCCAGGGCTCCTTTAAATTGCATCCAGCTGCCGTGGCCTCTAATGGGAATAGTCTGTCATAGCGGTCAGGAACATCAACACCGCTCCCAGACGCGCTTCCAGAATACGTGGGCTGTTGGCTGGGTTATGGCCATCCCCAGTGGCTGTAGGTATTGTTATTTCTCCAAACATATTGCTGAACGTTGTGCTATTGTCATAAAAATGTGTAAAGAGAGAGAGTACTACGAGCGCCCCATATTGGGGAACCCTGAAAGGTGACACAAAATGACAAACCAGGGCATCATCGCGATGTTGTAAAGAGACCTCACGCCATAAAGGGACTTTAACAGTGTTTACAGTGCGCTGCAGAATATATTCTTAATAGGATTAAGGTCACCCAAGTGGCATGTGAATGGCAGAAAGCAGCAAGCAAATCTATCTCATGGTGTGTCAATAACAATTATTCAATCATTTTCAAGAACAAGCTAACAATCAGGGAGAAGTCGCTCATGAAACGGCTTAATAGACTCGAAATAACAGCTTCTTAGCCTACTGTAAACATGGATTATTTTTTTTTTTTCTAAACTGTTGCAAAACATGAACAGTAACATACACACTAACTCAGGAAAGACATAATAAACTCTATACTTAAACTGAAAAGGAGCAAATTGAAAAGGCTTGGGTTGTTGAAGCGCCATCATCTAAACCTAGCACAGAATCTGAATTAAAGATGTTGCAGTATGAAAGGTCAAAATCGTCCAAAAGCTTCTCAAAAGACTTGTTCTGTACGGAATACAAATTTTCTTATGGGAGCCTGGAACATCTTTCCCTCCATCACCTCCTCCCCCAAATCTTAGGAATATTAAGAAATGCACAAACCAAATGACCTATGCAGAAAGATGAATGAAGCCATTATAAAGAGATGATGGTCTGCAGATGGGGAACTGTCTTCCTTACTGTTGCTCCCCCCTCACTGTAAAATCTAGGGATGAAATCATCATCCCGTTAAAGCCAAAGTGAATGCAGCCAAAGAAATGATGGGTCAGGATTTTCACCACTGACCTCTATATGCCAAGACTTGACGGTCTCTCTTGACAAACCCAAACAGGTCTATCGACTTTTATTATTCCTGAGCTTGCAGAGGTTCCCATAGCTCATGCACTTTTCTTCACTGTCCACGTCTTTGAAGGCATCTGTCTGCCATAGACCCTGGGCCTGCCCCTGTTGTCCCGTTCCCTGCTGGTGTGACCGGTCACCTACCTTCCACACAGGGTCTGTCCAAGGGCAGAGTGAGCGTACCCTGAAGTAACAAGGGCTGGTTGAGTCCCCAGCCTTTTCCCACCTCGCTTCCCTCAAAACCAGTCTAATTTTACACCCTTCCTCCCCCAGAATTCATTACTCACCCCACTAGACCTCTGGCTCACAAGACATTTTCTGCCTCCCGAGTCCTGGCTGGAGGCTATATCAGAAGGCATATGGATGAGTAGAAGGACAATTAAGAATTCATCTCTGTAATAAATTATTTCACGTTAGTAGGCTTGGCAGATATGTTTTTTCCGACTACTGCTGAGTTCAAATTCATTTGAAAAGTACTTTTGATCATCAGAAGTTGCAAGTGATTAAAAGAAAATAACCTGACACCACACTGATTTATATACGGAACAACTGAATCAGAAATACGGTAATATAATCAACGGTCCCTGAGGTAACACAAGCTAATCCTGAACGAGCGTTGCCTACAAATGTCACACGTGGCCCTCTCACAGGTTTCAGGATGCAGGGAGAAACTCCCAGGCTGCGATACAGGCAGACCCCATGAGATTTCTTCTGCAGAAAATAGCTGATTCGTGCGGGAGCCTCGGGAGCCGTGAGCAGGTTTTACCTGTGGCCTCACATCCGTCTCGGCAGCTGTGGGACGGATCTGCCAGGCATCGCTCCTTCACTGCATCGTGTCACGGGGTCTCCATGTGCTCAGTGCGTTTCGTGTGGACTATCCCACGGCCTGTGCTGCTGTTGAAGGTTTCCCAAGGCCTGTGCTGCTGTTGAGGTTTCCAGGATTGCGCAGTAATTTACTTGTATTAAAATAGGCCCTTTTTTAAGCTAGCAGCCTGACCTCATGCCTCAAGTTTGCTGGGGAAAGCGGCGGGGGTAACTGCATCAGATACATCAGGGGTGACGAGCACTGAAGTTGCTTGTACATAAACAATGCTATTATAGCATGGATAAAATAATTATGTTTCTGACATTAACACTCACTGATTTCCGAGGAAGAACCACCAGTGCCTGTGAAGGGTTAAGTCCCTTTTTCCTTACTCCAGAGGGGCTCTGCTGAACTACAACTTCACAGGGGGTTGGTAGCAGTGAAGAAGAGGCACAGAAATGATTAGGATGTTGGAAAGAAGATCTGATAAGCAACCTTTGGGAGTCATCCCTGACCTCCTCAGATAACTTCCCATCCATGTTGTGCCTGATTTGGAAGGCGGACTTCAAACTGTGCCTCCTGTATCTTAGATAAATGCCTGCCTTAATCACCAGGGGACTTGCTTGCTGGCTTTCCAGCTCTCCTTCTGCCTCTCGTGGTTTTTTTTTCACAAGATGCTTCTGGAAGGTAAAGTAAAGCAGTATGTGACATTATGAAAAATAAAAAAGCTTCCCGCCCAATACTCAGGGATGAGAGCATGCAGCTGATGGGAAATAGCTGAAAGACTGTGTCTTCTTTGATTTGCATATTTCTGTGCCCTTTCTGTGTTTGTGGTGCTTCGGCAAATGGGGTTGGAAGCACTCCGAATGTTTTTTTTTATAATATTACACTGCAAACACAACATGAAAGCATTTTGTTTGAGATGCCAGTCATTCCAGGAATACCAAATTCAGCCTGGTTCACCTAAATTGTAGGCTTTAAGCCCGATGGGCGAGACCGGCTCAGATTTGAATCTCCAGCATATTCTTCAATGGTGTATTGAAGTGAGAGCAGACCTCAACCCTGTTTTTTAAAATGCTTATGATTTCAAAGAAGTAGTGCAAAGTTTGGCTTTTGTTGCTGATGAGCCTCATTCTGTAGGGTTTTCCATACAATGAAATGAAATTAGACAAAAAAAAATGTCTTCAGTGGTTCATCTCACACTATCAGAAGAGTCAGCCATAGTCTGATGAAAGGTTAGTTACGTGGTTTTCTTTTCCTTATCTCCTTTTCTAACTACCTTGCTTTAAACCTTGTCCTAGACAATGCACAGCTGTGTGAGCCGTGGTTTCCTGCATCTCCTCTGACAGCGTTCCAGGCCTCAGGAGGTCTGACCAGTCTTTTCGCTTCTTCTTGGAGTTGCTCCGGCATCACGCTCGGTGCCGTTGCGCCCTAAGTTTTCATCCATGCCTGGTGAATCCCTCAGGCTTCTTCTGACTTTTGAAATAACTCTTTGTGGGAAAGCGAGGGACTGCCCAATTTGTGGAGAATCCAGATTTTAGCTTAAGTTGAAGAGCAGAGGAGCAGTCTCCCAAACTTGAATTGCTGTCGGAGCTCAGGCCGGGGCTTGCAGGCACTTGTGTATTTTAGGGGATTTCACAGTTGAAATACTGAAGGGTAGGGAGCCACAGTGATGCTACGGGTGAAAGAACCAAGGCAGGCTGATAATGAGGGTGGTTACCGAGCGGGCTGAGGGAGACGTACAGTCTGTCCACGTCGACGCAATGTTCCCGTTTAAAACCCAGCGTAAAGTTACTCCTGGGGATAAAGCAATGAAGATGGAGACCAAGAATGAGACTTGGAGGACCTCTGCAGTGGGTGTGAAGGGCACAGTATGTGGAGGCGACTGCAGAAAGGAGAAATCACAGAAGGACCAGAGTTTGGATTCAGTCCAGAGAAGAGAGACTACTTGCAGAAAAGGTGCTCCGGAAATGAAAGTTATTATTAAACATACTCCGAGATCGGAGCAAGGGAAAAGGAAAGTTGTGCGTTCCCTAAAATGAAGCAAGTCACTGGCTGCCTTGAAGAGGCTTCACAGGGAGCAGAAGGTGGAGGAAATCAAAGAGGAAATGCTATTTTGATGTCCCCAGTTCATTTTTATATGCAGCACAAGAATCAGTCACTTACATTGTTAAGTGCACTAAAAGTTAAAGTTTCAGCTTCTTTTTCTTCAACAAGGTGATTCGTGGAGTTCTGCGGTTGCCAAGACAAACTCTTTATTCTCCCGCATCGAGCGTTTCACTTTTGCTGCGGTGTACCCTGCAGGAAACCGAGGAGTTATTGGGACTGCCGGGATTTCTCTGTTAGGCTCCATCCATTTCTAGTACTTCTTTCTGTAAACTTTAATTGTTTTTCCCTTTTCTGTGTTACTTAAGTAACACAAGCTATGGAAACGAGAGCAGAACACTATGAAAGGAAAGGGAAAAACAATGTATTTCCTGCATAGCCTGTAGGAAATACCAGCCACTGCAGCTCTTAAGTTACCGAGAGGCCACATTGTGTTCTCCTGTGCAGCATCTGCCTGTGTTAAAGAGCTCTCCATAAAGAAGAAAACACATCTTCCTGGTCACAGGCGATCAAATGGAAGTAATCCATCCCAAATTATTTACCGCTGTGCGTAAGGAGATACATGCGCAGTGAAACGAGGATAATAGCGCATACTGTCAAAATATAAAATGCTGTAAAATGAGTTTTCAAATCAACGCAACGTTCGTACAGGGGGTTGAATTTCACATTAGAGTGTCAGCTAAGTTTTCTGAATCAACAGGATTCTTTTCTTCGTTGGGTTAGAGATATAACAAAGAAAGCATGAGGTGGTATAAGGAATAATGAGGCTACTTCATATAGTAACGTGACGTGCCAGGATCAGCATCCCTAAATGCATAACTAGCTATTTCCTGGGGATTATAAACCCAGACCACTGTTTAACCGGTGTCCTGGTTTCCATGAAAAAAAGCAACAGAACGAATACAGTTTATCTCTCCTAGTTAAGCAAGACAAATGTTCTCTGGAGAAAGGCTGAGCTTTCTGAGGACACGCAGGCTTGTGGGTGTATGTATATCTGCGTGTTTGTATCTGATGCCATGGTTAGCTGCTAGGCTGCCTCCTACAGAACCAGTCATGCAAGAGGTAGAAGGACTGATACAAAATAAAGCCGAGGTTGTGCATTATTTCAGTATTAGAAATAAGAACGGACTGTGGGTCTTCACATCCAGATCATTGACTCTCACAGTCCGAGCTGCGATGAACGCTCTGCTTTATAAACTATTACGTGTTCCCCGGGTTAGAAAGAACGAACTCCTTTTTGCCATAGCAGAGGAGTGCTCTAATTGCCGCCCTCAGGGCCAGTCGCTTGCTTTCCATCTCTGACTCTTGTTGGAGCTCTTCCACTTCGTGAGAATGCTTAAATATTCCATGGGTGAAAAAGAGACAGCCCATGGCCTGACCAGCAGGGTAGTCATCGGAGAGCTGGGGAAGGGATCACGTCGACCAGGGTAAGGAGAGAGTATGGGGTTTCCACTGGGTTTTTGTAGAAAGGCGAATTTTGACAGATTAACTGGGTCCAGCCCTGGGTGGAATCCTTCTCAAAGCAAAAGAGGGTCACCCCAGAGGAGCGCCCTATGTCACTGCCAAGCGAGTGTGTGCCCAAGCCGCTTCTCTGCCTGATTTAGGAGAGCCTGCAGGTCTGAGTAGCCACCTGACATGCTTTGCTCTTTCCTTGGAACAGAAATTCCCTCCTGGACCTGAGAAATCTGTCATAAAATGTCTGCTTCGGCATAATTAACTGAAATTGCTGTTGGCCACCTTCTCTGAAGAGGTACAGAACATCTTCAATTAACCTTTATAAATTCTTACTACTGTTTTGTTATAATTAAGTACATGGGGGCTGGCACTGGATTTCTGTTTTTTTTTTTTATGAAAAAATACATTATTCTAATGCACCTGTGTACAGGGTGATGCACTGAGCTGCACTTTTTTCAGGCTTATAATTTCTATAGATTGGCATACAGCTACTTACAGCGTTTTTGCATGTCCTTCTCCGCATCGTGTTTTGCTCCAAATTACAGATCGCTATCTCGTGTCTCTAAGCAAATCGTTCGTAGTAATAAACACTCTGCCATCTATTTATAATAGCTGGTAGGAACAAGCTCGCTTGCTAATCCTCTGCTAAAATCCTTAGTTATTTCGCTCGGGATTTCACCCTCAGCAGAGGCTCTCACAATTTCTGCTCGTCTCTCAGCTGCTATCAGACTGCGAGCTGCTATGTTATTGCTTGTCCCAGTCAGACTCCTATGCATTTAAACTTTTTCAACTATGCTTAAATCGTGTATAAATGCTCAGGGTTGAATTAAATAGAAAAAAAAAAAAAGAATAATTTCTATCTGAAAACAGCCCCAAATAGTTTGGTTTTTTTTTTTTTTTTTGTTTTTTTTTTTTTTTTTTTTTTTTTTTTTTTTTTTTTTTTTTTCCCCATGTGGGTGGTCGTTAAAGCAAGATGATTAAAGACAGGTTCATCCAGCAGATCTCCAACGCATCCATGGTCTGAGGCTGAAGCCTCTGTGAACCATATTGTGAATTCTGGGAGCTGAAGCCTTTCCTGTGCCCCAGTTCTGGGGAAATTAAACCACAGATCAGTGCTTGGAGGAAAGGAAAGCCGCAGTGTCTTTCAGTTGGGGGACCAGGACTCCGAGGTGTCACTAGTTCATGGTGGTGCAAGCAGCTACATCAGTCACAGACTTCTCACAGTTCACCACTATAATGGATTTTAATTCCCTTTCCTCGTTTTTGGAAGCAGGTCTGCTGGGAATGTCAGCTGTTTTACTGGGCACTACCTGTCCCACCTCTTTGTATCAGTTCAGTTCACGTGAACTCTGTTCGTGCTAACGAAGCAAAATAGTTTTTATCTCACAAACACATTACAAAATACTTTACAAATATTTTATAGGTACTTTACAGAAGTTTTCTCACAGTCTTCTATTTGTGGTGATGTTTTTTCCTCGCAAACCCAAGAATCGTTACGGTGGCAGTGATTATACACTAAAAAACATGCTTATCTTTTCCTGAGAGGTTTTTTTAGGTACCAAACTCAACCGCATGGCAGCCTGCCCTCTTTAGGGATGCTGACTGTGCACAAATGGCTGCTCCCTTTTTAGGAGCTTCAGGCAGAACCTTCCTGATGCATCGAAAAAAAAGGAAAATACTTGACAAGATGTAGATAAGTATAAAATCATAGAAAAATTCAGGTTGGAAGGGAACTCGGAGGTCATCTAGCCCAGATGACACATTCAAAGCAGGACCGGCTTCAAAGTTACATCCATCATAGAAAAGTTTCCATTTCTAAATGTTCATCTAATTAGACATAAATTAAAGGGTGCAGCCTTGGAATGGAGGTATTCTGTTTCATCTTCCAGTAAAAGGTTTATCCACGTCCTCTCCCTCTCCTTCCTGCCGGAGGGCAAGCAGAGCGCTCCTCCCAGCACGGATCAGCTGGGTTCTGCACCACCACACCCCCCCCCTTTCTCACAGGGCTGTTATCACTTTCTGTGGCAATACGTTGGCATTTGCACTGTGTTCAATTTAAAAGTAATAAACGTTCCATTTACTTTCAGGATGACAGTCAGTTCATCTTCTGCAGCAACACTGTTTTGTGCGTCTCTGAGAAATCCCTGCTGTTCCGTCCTCCTTGTCTCGAGTGCCTTTGCTGTGGTCGCAAACTGTCGGAAAGTGCTGTCGGTCTCGGTTCTCATGTCTCAGCTTCAACTAATTTTCGCAGTAAATGAGGATCATTGTCCTGCTTCTGGGAGGCTCCAGGCTGAGCTCCGTGTGACCTAGAGCTCCTGATCTGTGAAAGATGTCTGGATTTTCCCTCCAGCTCCAGGAATCTGCAGCTGTAAAAGGAATTTTTAAAAGCGATTTATTTCCAATCACCTGCTCGGTAATGCCATGTTAGTGCCCACAGCAAGCTACTGGAGATGCTGGCATATAGATCTGGTTTGTACCACGGTGTCAGATCAACCAAGGAACCGCCACAGTGTTTCAGACCTTTTCCTGGCCAGAGAAGGAAAACTGCTGCTGCCACTAATGTCTGGGTGATTTTACCTCCGGCATCTATCTTGAAAGCTGTCTGCAGAAGCAATAGTGGAGGAAAATTAAGGATATTGTCATTCCTGAGTCTACATTTGGGTTTTCAGATTTTTAAACTCGCAGTGTTCCGCAGATAACGAGGGATAGCACTTACAATTAGCGTTTCACTCCGTAACAAGTGATGAGCTACGCGCCCAATATTCCCAGAGTTCAGAGGAACTTCCAAGTTCCAGCCTGGCAAGTGGATATCTCCAACAGATTAAGAAAAGCACGCCAGCTGGCAATCAGAGCTTCGGGCCCTGGTCACAGCAACATCTGCTCTGCTTATCGTGTGCTTCGGTTCTCACATAATGGTGCGTGGCTTTCTCTCAGTTCAGCAATCATTCAAGCGTGTAATGGGTAGAAATCAGTGCATTGGAACCTCCTGCGTAGGCTGTATACCTTGTCGAGGGGTCGTCGAATCACTTCAAGTCACTGAAGATTTCTTTCCTGACGATGGTCCCGACGATGACTAAATCACGCGGCATCTTTTCAGTTGCCGTCCTTAGCAGTGAGAAGTGGAACAACAGAAAGGGAGCCACAGGAAAGCGCGTGCTTTGTCTGCTGTTCCCCATTTCACGCATCCTGTTGCTGATTTTATTGTCAGTATGAGTGAACTGCTGTTACTGCTGGATTCGGTGGGTTTTTTTGTTTGCTTGTTTTGTCTTGTTTTAAAATCTGTTCAGCGCTGCACCTTGCTGTAAGATTTAGGAGAAAAGAGTAATTTAGGTGCTGTAGATGTGGATAAGATTACACTAAAAGCGCCAATAAAAGTTCCTACTAATACAGTTAGGAAGATATGTATCAATACTAAAAGTGACAGATAATAACATTTTACTTCAAACATATCAAAGTTTAATTCCTTGATTTTGCTGCTTAAATAATGTCACCTGACTTATCAAGAAATCAAAGAGTCTTTATTTCCTCGCTCAAGGAAACTCAAGACTTCACAGTCTTCGAAGTGTTCAGGGCCAGGCTGGAAGGGGCTTTGAGCAACCTGGTGTGGTGGGAGGTGTCCCTGCCCAGGGCAGGGGGGTTGGAACTGGATGATCTTTAAGGTCCCTTCCAACCCCAACCATTCCGTGATTCTATGATTCTATAGGCTCGCATATTCGCACTGCAGAAAGCAGCATCACTTTGTAGCAACTTTCGAGACAAGCCTCGAGGAACTGGTTCAACCCTATTTTTGACCACATCAGCTTCCCACTGGTTGTCCCACATCTCTTCCAGAACTACTTTCTTCTTTCAGATTTAGTTGGGGTTTTTTTTCTTTTTTTTTTTTAAATAGTTCCATTATTGTGGGAATCAGCTAAAATGAATAAGACCGTGCAAACAGGCGGCTCTTACTGTTTTGCCACGAGCCGCACAGCCCTCCTTCTTCTAGAAAGGAATGAGCAGGCTTATCGTGAGAAACTTGTTCAACGGAGAGTCAGCAAACCTGACCTAAAGCATTTAAAGAAAAATTTTCCATTCATTACTATCATTCATACAGGCAGTAATTACAACCGTCCACCGTTTACACAGTGCTCGTGAAATCACTCCTCGTGATTTCAGGGTAGCGCTTAGACCAAGCGTAGGCCGTGGGATAAGGATACGGATAGCAATGGAATTTCAGGGAAGATGTAAACAGACCCTCCAAGCGGGCTTACAGTTGTATGACCTTCGAGGACTTTGCCTTCTGCTGGCCTTAACTCCTCCACCCTAAAGGGATAACTGCAGGGGACGCTGGCAAACCTGGTGGCATCGGACTTTTACAGGTAGAGTCACTACTAGTCGCTGAGGAATTAAGTAGTTCAGTCAGCTCACTCAGCCTTGTCTTTCATTGCCATTTGGAGTGAATTGGGGGTTTTATGGCACTAAATCGCTGGCAAAAATTGAAAAGTTTAAGTTTGCATTAAGGCTTTAGGGCAACACAGAGAAAACAGGGATAAAATAAAATCCCTGAGACTGCAGTGGTTCAATGTATCTCTAAAATCAAAACCCAGTGGAACAAACGTTAAATAATTCTGGATGGAGGATGCATCTGGGGAAGCATTTTAGATTTTAGCATTTTTCTTATCAAAAAAAAAGTGCAAAACCGAAACGGGAGAGAGGCAATACATTCCTACGTATGTGACTGCTGTGGTCAGCACGGGGGGAAACCAGTCTGAACAATAGTTCAGTGGAAGACGGCTGGGAAAAAAAGCTCTTCTCTTGCAGATTTCAACTCGTGCTTGTCTTTAGGCCGTAACCAAGACCAGGGAGCTTGTACCGCTTTGTCCTGGGCTGACACAGTTGCCCACGTACCTCACCAGCATCCTTTGAAGTAACCAGCAGCCTGGCCGAGGCTGCTCAGCTCATACGTGAAGATACATGTATAGAGCTAGCGTATTATCTACTCTTTCCCCATGAAACAGCCCCAAACACGCTGCAAGGAAAACGGGGCTCACTCCACACAGGGATGAATGCGATACGGATGATAGACTGGATTAAGATAGACAGAGACAATATTTGTTGCTGGCAGGCTAGGCAGCAAATGGAATTAGAAACACCTGCCTGTCACGTACACACTTACATCTCTCCTCAGATCGCTGTTCTGCTGATAGAAACTGCTTGTATTTGAGACGGGTGTGGATGAAGCTAAAACAGTGTTCAAAAAAATCCCAAAAGGCCCTTCAGCGTTTTTTTTTTTCCTTTTCCTCAGGAAAGGAAAATACGGCTGCTCCAGAGGCATTACAGCAATGGTGCTAAATGCGATACGCTAACCAGTCAAGTACGGCAACCTTTCCTAAGGCAGCTAGACATTAAGCAGACACCTCTTGCATCCATTGGCTTTGGTCCCCTAATTAGCCAAGGGTGCATGAAAGTATCAGAGATTGAGCCATTGCCAAAACACGACGGTCAACGAGCGTCCAGTTTTTAAAGTGCTCCTCCAAAACCATGCCAGGATACTACGTGGGAATGGTACCTCCAGATTCTGCACCTGCAAACGCTTCTCTTCTTATCAAAGTAGAGGAGCTGCAGGGGCACATTCACATCCTTCTGTGGTCAGCATCCCTGCGTGAGGGCAACACTTAGAGAGCAAATGGTACGAGGAAGGTTTCAGATGATGTTATTTGATTGCCTGGGCCACTATATCCATCTACGCTGATCGTCAGAGTAATACCCGGATTGGAATCCCCTTCTGGGATTCCTGCTACTGAGCATGTCGTGTGAAGAGATATTCGGCTTTACTCCTCATCTGCCCACTTGAGGTTAAGAGCCTCAGAAAGGTATCTAAGGAAGTGTCTAAGATTTCTGACAGTGCTGCGAAACTCACGTACCAGACTTAAAGTATAAAGTGTACGTGTTATGACGCTTGACTTTATCTTTCACATGTCTTCACTTTCCAAGATATAAAGCCGCTGTATAGACGTTCTAGCAAAACTGTTAAAAAATGTGTGCGATTAAAGAACTGAGCGTGTGCTATATTGTATAATACCATGCAATTTCTCCATTTTTTTGGAAAATCATTAAGACACGCTTGAAAAAATATAAGATTCTCTTACATAAATGCATTTTTTTTTTCTTTTCTGAAATTGTTTCAGATTTGTCATTACAGAATCCGAAAGTTGTGCTGTAAAGTGTTTTTGCAGATGTTTTGTTCAGTAGGGAGGGACCACCTTGGGCCACAGATGGAAGATACTGAACAAAATGCCTGACTCAAAAATGCACAATCTTTGCTTTTTGAAGTGAAGACATGGGAAACAGTAAGGCAACCATTTGATATGAAATGCGTCTTCTAGAATAGATCTGGAAGCACAAAACTTCATCCCCAGAAGTAGGAAAAAGCGATTTGTGTGTGTGTGTGTGCGCGTTCCATATGTCTGTCCCACAATTAGGTTAATAAACTAAACAGAAACAGCATCAAACAAGTAGAAAAATGCTAAGAATGTCTTTAGTGCTATACTGCACTCCTGACTGTCTTCACAATGGCAGAGCTCTCATTAATTCTCATTATGTGAGATGAGTTAATGGAATTAACGGTAATGTTGTTGCGTCGTGATACCCTAAGGATATATGGAGGCAGTTTGAAAGGAGAGGTAAGAGAGTATTTTGAGTGAAGCGATACAGCTGCAAAAACCAGACAAACTTTCTGGCGCGCAAACCCTTCCTCAGGCCTGTAGAGAAACATCAACAAAATTGGGCCATTTTTTCTAACCTCCGGAAAGGCTCCTGTGCCCAGAAGTTCGTCCATTTTTTCAACTGTTTTAGCTGGCCGAACGAAAGTTGTTACCTCTCCCTACAAGCTTTTCCAGGCTTACTACACTTGGGCACCGAACACAGATATTGCTGATACCGACCACAAGAAAAAAAAAAAAAAAAAAAAAAAAAAAGATATTTCTTGCTGTGAAATCTCCATTCTTACATCTTCGCTGTCAGGTACGGGCTGCATCATAACTCCCACCTCATTAAAGAGAAGGAACTGAAGTAAAGAGATAATAGACTCAGGTTTCTATCTTGCAAAGCCCCACTCGTCCAGATGATACTGTAGCAGAGGTAGCAAATACTTCACAGTAAAAATATTTCCAAACAGTAGATTATCTTTTCTGGCTGGCCATCCTTATGGATATGCATTGCTTATCACCTGCTCAGCTGAGAGAGCCTGCTGTGAAAAGCAGTTTATACATTATTCAGGCTTAGTCGACTGATAGAGTAGATTGACCTTGTCTCCTGTGAAAAGAAGCAACTTTTTCTTTCTGGTGGCTTGCGGAAGAATAATGGCCGTGATGATAATGAATAGCTTATTCATATTTGAGATGTGAAATTCCAACAGCATGCTAATTAGAGGAGGTCAGAGCACATGGGAATACAACGTGAACCTCTTAACCTTGAAGAACGATTAAGGAACTTTTATCTTTTGTTAGGAAATTCTAATCAGCCTTGGAACGGGCCGCTTGATGTTCTCCTCTGCACACCATCCCCCAAATCCTTTTCTAGGTCACAGCTACTTCCTCGCCTTGCTGGAGTGCAGCTGGACCCAAGGGCCACATGTGCTCTCAGGTGGCCCGAGAGCCCCTCAGACAGCTTAAATATTTGTGAAAATGAACCAAATCAAAGAAGGAATAGCGCGGTGCCCCTGGGAAGAGAGAGAATAGGAAGACCAAAGAAAGGAGTTACAGTCCTGGCGCGCTGGCCATCAGCTCTGCCGTTCCCAGCACATCCTTCATCCCATATCGGACAGAGCTATTTGCACGGGGAAGCCCAGCCCAGAGCTGGAGACCCTTCCCAGCCTGGGGAGGACAAGATAATGCCTTATTCGGCAACAAACTCTCCCCTCCTGAGGGTGATGGAGCAGGGCTGAACTGGCGCCCTCCAGGATATAATTCTGATTTGCAACCATCAGGGCAGAAATTTTGCAATCCCTTCGGAGGGAAGCCCACAAGCCATCCAGCTCATGAGAGATAAGAGCAATGATAATTTTTAATTGCCAGCGTCACCTGCTGTGACTTGTTTATTAGCTATGCCAGGGAAAAAAAAAAACCAACTTATTTTCCCTGAAATGCTCCAGCAGTTATTATACTTACTGGCTTATTTCCTATTTTCGTTGAAAGGTTTGCAGAGGTCTTTTATTCAAGTGTCAGAGTCCCATATCTGACTATCTACATCATAATTTCATATTTTCAGTTTAAGGCTGTTGTCATTTTCAAAAGCTCAAGCAAATCTGCTATTTTGGAATGTCTGAGCATGAAAATTGTAATGTTTACACTCCAGGAGGTCTCCATTAAAATTGACTGGAAAACTCCCATTGATTTTAAGTGGGAGCTGGGCTGGGTCCCCACAAAATGTCTCTGACACCTTTTGTGTTTCGACAGCTCAAAAGTGGCATGGATTTAAGTTTCAGAGATGACAAATGGTATAGAGCACTCGGCCTTCACTCAGTAACGTAAAGGGGCCAGCCTGGAGATGACTGGCATGCAAAGAGCTACAGGCTTCTGAGGAGGAGTGACTAAGGTTCTTTTTCCCTAGGCTATTAAAGAGGCTGAAGCAGGGAGCCAAGGTGGCCCATTAAATGGGAGACAGCAGTAGGAGAAGGAGGCACCCCATCCCCGGAGGAGCGTGTGGAAGGAGGGAGGTTCACATTTCCTACCCTCTCTATGTCTCCGGCCTCTAAATCAGGTGTGGGGAGGTGGTGGGTGGGTTACGGATGGGAGTGAGAGGAGCTGGTTCATTCCGTCAATAAGTGAAATGAGTTACCTGTTGTTTGCAGAGAGTGCAGAGGTTAATTAAAATTGTAATTGCCATAGCCTTGGCAAACAGGTCAGAGCTTTCAATCAAGCGTGTGGCTGGGGGCTGGTGGTTTATGTCCCTGCTGGTGGCTTGTGAGCAGCGTACAGAAATGCCTGGCCGTGGGTCCCCTCAGGTAGTCTCCTGTGTGGAGACAAGTCAACGGCTTAACGCACGAATAGAAGAAAATTGGTTTCTGACCCACTGCAAAAGGATCATCACAAAGGGAATAGAGGGGAGCCGGGTCAGCTGGCAAACGTGGTCTTTGCAGCAGGCTGTTCCCTCTAGTCCATACAAAATTGCTTCTCCTTTCTCTGTAGATTGGCCCTGGCCAGAAGGAAGAGGAGTGGGGCAAGAAGCAAAGATGGGTACGCTAGAAACAGTGGTCCCTAGCTGGTTCTCCCATGACTGGGAGATCCTTGGGACCTACAGCTATGAATGAGTTGATGTTGCCTGAAACAGACTTAATTTTCACAGGATCCATCGCTTCCCTCTCCCCACACTTACAACACTGCAGCCGAAAATCTGGGCTCGTGGTTGCACGTTGGTGTGAGCCCACCCACCCTCTCAGCCTTGAGCTTGCTTTTAATGGCTGTGGAAGCCACCACTGGCAAGGCACCATCACTTGGAGGTGTAGTGATGGGAAAGACGTTGAGAAATCTCGGATCACTCCTGGTTAATAAGTGAGGAATATTTCACTACATAAAAACATAAGCTCTTCTTCCCTCTCACCTACTAGATGATGTGCTGTCCTGTACCACCTGGATCCCGACTACCTTAGCCTGCTCTTAGGTCTGACCTTCTCCGAAATGAAAATGGTTATGGGAAGTAAAGAAATTTCACTGCCGTGGAGGTTATTTATCCGTATCAGAAGCACTTTCGGCAGAGTTGAGTGAAGAAGTTCAGGTTTTTCTTTTCAGCAGAAAGGAAAAGGAAAAAAAAAAAAGTTGAAGTGCCGAGAGCCATTCAGAAAGAACAAAAGGGCATTTAAGACAAACAGGAAGCTTTTGAACTACATTTTCAAAGTGGCCTGAACCGGGCATGGAGGCTGTTGACTTTTGCTACTCGTGGACAGAAAAAAACAAAAGGATCCACGTACGCAACATTGATTTTCACTTGACGGGTACAAGGTAGTACACAAAGGTTTGGTCAAAAAAAAAAAAGTCTATCATTTAGGTGCGCAAAGAATAGTAGCAAACCGCCGCGTTTGAATGTTGAGGGTGAAGGTACAGAAAAATGAAGGAAACTTTTTGTGAACTGGTAGTTTGGAAGCAAGTGGGAAAACACATATTAACGCGTGTGAGTATATGCTGGAGTGTGGTTTTGATTACGTTTTGGTTTATTGAAAAAATACATTTAAAAATAAATTACTCCACTACTGCTAAAAACAAAAGGCATCCAGTAAAACCGTACTTATTATTTATGCACCTCCATAAAAGTGACGAGTAAGTGGTGAAATTTGGTAACGGCTTCAACCTTTGTTACCAGCATACTATAATTATGTTTTGTTATAATTCATTTGCTGTCCAGCTGGCAATGAAAGATGTTGTTTCTAGCAAAATGGAAAGCTCCTTGATTGAACGGAATGGTTTGGAATACAACATTCCTCCCACAATAGGTCGCGGACCTTCCCGAGGGTCAAGGTCTAATCGCAGTACGCAGTTGCTTAGACACCCAAGGGCACAAAGTAAAATCATGGGACCCAGCTTCTCCTCGCGAAAGATCCTTGGTCTCTGCAGCATCCTAAGGAGGAGGGGGGGGGGGAAAAGGTATACACAGCCTGTGTTTGCCATGCAGATGTTACGGCATTAACAACAGGTCATTTACAGCCCCCGAGTGAATGTCAAAGCTTTTGTTTGCATGCAGTGAGCGCTCGGCGTCGGTGGAGCTGCCAAAAGCAATCTGTAAGGAGCTGGGAACGTCACTGACACCCAGCGCAACGCTGGCACCGGGATCAATACCCACGCGGCGGCTTTCGTGGCTCCGCGCTTGCATTAGAGCCTCCTTCCACGTCTTTCCTTTGCTGTAAAGAGCAGCAGAGAAAAGCATATTGTTTTTGCAAGTCATATCACAAAACCTTTCTCCTCGGAGCAAACAAAACGAGTCAATCAATATGTTGCTTTTCCCCTGCCTGGTGAATGCTCGCTCTTCAATATTTAATAGGCTCCTGGCAGCTATGCATCTGGTGTCCTCAGCCAGGAGACCGTGACTGACAGGCTCCTTTCCCCTCCCGGCATCCCTTGTGTCGTGGACGCATCCATCAGCAATTCCCTTCTGGCAAACCTCTCTTTTGCTGCCAGCTTTGGGTTCCCCCATGCCTCTCGTTTCCCTCAACCCCTGGCTCCTGCCAGGTGAAGGGTGCCAAGCTGTTCAGATGTTCAGATTCGACGTTTCCTCGCCACGTTGTGCAGAGGTTTCAGTAACTCTTCCACAAGGCTGAAACCCCAGCCGTGGTCCCCCTGTGCCAGCTTCAGGAGCCAAACCCCCTTCTGATGTAATTTCTCCCAAGCCACAGGTATTTGCCTGTAACTGATGGGGTCATGAGTTAAATGGGAAGATGGGAACAACTAGAAAGAAAAAGAGATTCGGACGGAGAGGAGGTTCTTGAGCCAGTTTTACTGCTGAGGCCAATGTCTCATGCAACTTCTTTGACCTTATCGCTCTCTACGAGGTTGTAGAGAGATGAGGATCGGTCTTTTCTCCCAAGTGACAGGTGATACGACAAGAGGAAACAGCCTCAAGTTGCGCCAGGGGAGGTTTAGACTGGATGTTAGGAGAAATTTTTACACTGAAAGGGTTATCGAGCATTGGAACAGGCTGCCCAGGGAAATGGTTGAGTCGCCATCCCTGGAGGTTTTTAAAAGACAGGTAGACATAGTGCTTAGAGATATGGTTTAGTGATGGTTTTTTGTCAGTTAGGTTGATGGTTGGACTAGATAATCGGAAAGGTCCCTTCCAACCTAGGCGATTCTATGATTCTATGATTCTGTACCAGTACGGTCAGTGGAAAAAATCCTATTGACATAATTGGCTACAGATCAGGTCTTAACGTATTTGAAGGAAACAAAATACATTTTACGTGATCTTAGTAAATTCCTCAAGTACCTGGGCTGAGTTGTTCCTGTATATTTTCTAATAAAGCCTCTGTACATATTTCTCAGAAAAATATAGCATCAATGCTAGCACATATACCAGTTACCTGTGGAGTTTATTCAGCATATATGCACATTTACAAGAAAGATTTATGACATGCTTAGGAATTCCCTTAAAGAAATTATGTGCAAAAACCGCCACATTGCTCTCAGGTGAAAAGCATAAAAGCTACAGAGTACGTATACACGCTCCAGACGTGGTTAATTTTACTGAAATCAATGGACTAGCTGTGGACTCGCTGCAGTGTAACTTAACAAAATTCAATGCACGTAAGTTACGCAGTGTGCGAAATCTTCTGGAATACTTCAGAACAAAAGATGTTGAATTATCTCCGCTACACGGAAAATGTGTGCTTGAAAACTGTTTTTCTAGGGAGCCACAGATCTAAGGGAGAAAACAAACTACCTGTCCAACTGGAAGTAGGTGCTGGCCTGAGAGTCATCAGTTACCATAATCCTCTACTCACCGACAAGACTGGATGCGTACGAGGATGGATTTATTGCCGCTGATGAGATCTCAGCCAGAGCGTTGTCAGAGCTCAGGCAACAGATGGTTCTCCAAGGAGCTTTCCCTAAGAAAACAGTACATAAGTAAACAGTGCCTGTGTGTGTATGTATCTTTATTCACATGCACATATATATACATGTATCTCATTTAGTGTGGCTCTTTTTTTCTCACTTACAGTCTCGAATTTTAAATTGTGGGCTAATGGTTTGATGGATAAACGCACCTATGCAACTGCAATAAAATTTTGCCTTTTTCTTGTACCGAGGCGGTCTGATACAGCAATTTTTTCCACAGTTTTCCCCTCATTTGCCCATCTTTCTGGTAGAAAAGAGAAATGCTTTTGACCTATATAATTTTGCGTGCCTTTTCTGGACTGTTGATGACATGCGGTTCCTCCAACCCCGTACCTTGCTGACAGCTGCACCATCCTCCCACACTGATAAGCTTAGGTTTCTCCATGCTTATTTTTCTCTAAACTCAATGACAACAGCCTCTCTTGGTCTGTGCCATGTCTGTTTGGAATAATTTTCCCAGAAATGCTCCAAATCTAAAGCGCTGACACCAGACCGCTTTAAGAACACCAACTCCTGCCTCCGTCCTCTGTAATATTACCTGTAACTCCATTCATCCTGAATTATTGCTTCCTTAATTCTCATGCAACTACTTAACTACGTCTCCCTTGCCCCTCCTCACATCCATGCGTGCCGGGGGAGCGTCTCGGCCTGAGACCCGAGGAAATATCCTCCGTTCTGACTCACCTGGGATCAGGCCAGACTGGTTCTCAGGTGCGGACAATCCTCCCCGTGGGACCAGACGAGCAACATCGTATTCATTTAATTTTGGCCATAACTCAGACCTCTGGGCTGTTTGCGTTGTCTCTCTATGCTGTCAAATCTCAACGGATCTCTTCCCAAAAGTCTCAAGGCTGTATTTTCAATCTCTGTCCAAGCCTATTTGCACTGTCTGCTGCCTTTATTCTCCTGTAAAAACGAATGACCTATATGTTAAAAAACAGTTGAGCAACCACAAGAGTTCTTGTTTTTTGAAGCCACCTGCTATAGCAGCTAGGACTGGTCTTGGCTCTGCTGCCTTGGCGGAGGTGGGAGTACGACTACAAAGCTGAGATATTGGCGTTCCTCCCCTCAGCGTGTTGCACGTATGACTGCATCACCTACAGGACATCCTACATCTCGCGCGTGCGAGGTTGTCCGTGCCCAGCGGGTGCCACACCATAGCTCGGTGCAGGTCACAGATTTCTAATGTCATCCCTGACATTAGGGCGACAGTATTTGCTTAGCGCAAATGGAAATGCATCTCTTCTCAGCGTAGGTAATAAGATGGAACATCTTTAAAATGCAGGATTTCCATCCATAATCACTTTATGATGGCCATGGAGTTGTCACTTGGGGGATTTGGTTGCCAATTTGCAACTGTCTTTATTATATTAGTACGGAGCCCGATTAGTTTGGCTCTTTGGCACTTTCTTGACAGTTTGGAAAGAATATCCCACTGTGCAAGGAGAGCTTTGCTTAGATGCTGACACACGGCGAATATCTTTTTTAATCTCTCTACCTACATCATTAAGGGCTTTGGTGCTGAGGCTGTGACAACTGGGAAACAGAGAACTCGGTTTATATTAAAAATCTCTTTTTATTTCCAACCAGCACCACATGCTAAGCACTGAATAATCGATGTAGTACCAATGATTTTTTTTTTTTTTTTAGGTATTGTTTCTATTAGAAATAAAATTTCTCCTGGGTAATCATCACTCCGCTATCACCTCTTTCTTCCTCCGATGCTGCGAACCCCTATTTGTGGTACTGATGTCACTCCGGCAGGAATGAATGGTGTGCGACAGATAACGGCAAATGTTTCCGAAGTCTGTTAGAAAAGGAGAAAGTGTCCCGCTTGAAGTATCTGCATCAAGCTCTCCATAGCCACCAGCAGGCCAGAGAAAAAAAATCAGACCCAGTACCAGAAAGGGGAAAAGCGTTCAATACAGAGTGTTTTACATTTAATATGTTATCGCTCACTTCAATGGAAGTAACGATTTTTGTAAGCTCAGATAAAAGTGAATTCTGTCCTCTGCTATGCTGCGGTCTTCTTTCACTGCAAGGAAACTCTTCCTGCAGGGTTTTGTCTTCTGGTTTAAATAATTTTCCCATAAGATAGACATGTAATAAATTCTATGCTGAACACAGAGTCACAATGAGACCGGCATTCCTGCAAGTCCATCCAAGAGCGGCTCTCAGCCTGGCAAAAACATCCTCAAAAGCTCCGAGTGCTTATTGACTTAAGAGGGAAAGGATTTGGCCCTGAGATGATCCTTGGGCGCACATTTTCTGTCCACGTGGCAAAGCATCGTAGTGCTTTTGATAGGCTAGGAGAGAGATTTCCCACAGCGCGGGTATTCCAAGGTCTGCCACTCTTGGCAAACAACATATTTATTAGCAAACACTGCTTTTCAGGATAACGTCCAGCACTTCGACCTTTCCCCCTCTCTCTTCTACAGTAATTTTCATCTCCTTTTCTTCTTGCAAGCTGAAGACACTTTCACAGATTTTCTAACACCGCGTAACAACTGATCAGCGCAACAGACATTGCAGTCAACGCAGTTCAGGCCTTTGGGAACATAAAGGCATCTTCTGGATAAATAAACCAAAAATAAACAGGCAACTCACAAGAAGGCTCTAGAGGCAGCTGGAATTTAAAACTGCAGAGAAATGCAGAAGGGAGGGGGCCAGGAGGGAGCGGGGCGGGGGGGGGGGCACACTATGAAAATAGCCAGTAGCTTTTTTTATTCATACCACTCCTGCGTCTGATGTGAACTTCTCACAGATGGAGGCATGTGATAAGCTGGCACCAAGGACAATTTTCTCTATAAAGCAGAAATCCACGGTTTTCACATACCACCAACTAAATCATGCCGATGGAGCTATGTTGCAGACTAGATGTCTTTTTTTATTATGTCTTTCTTTTTCTCCCCACCCCCCCTTCTGTTTTTCTCCCCGGCCTCTCTCTCTCTCTCTCTCTCACACAGGACATCCTCGCACTCTGACAGCCCAGTCCCTGGCTCAGCTGCTCTTGGACACAGGCGCATCTCACAGCTTGGGATCCAGGCTTTGCCCCTGCCAAGAATTCCTTGGGGCTGGACCGTAAAGCATGGGGCTGACCCAAGCGGCACGGAAGACCCAGAATGTCTGGGAGCACATTAATCTCCTGCCAGGAGGGACGGGGTGGCCCCTGCCAAGCGCCTATTGAATACAGGCACGTGCCATCTTCTGTAGCGGTCCCGCTGCTGTTGAGCGGGCAGGACAAAGCCGATCCAAAGAGGCAGTTGTCGTGGAGTCGGCGCTGCGGATGCTCCGGCGGAGATGGCTGCCATGACAGATGGAAGAGGGGGAATAATGTTTTCCAGATAGATTCCAGTCTTTCTACATCTTTGCTTTTTTCCATCTCTGTGCGCTGTCTGTTCGTTTTCCGACTTGAGTCAGTCCAGAATGAGTAAAAGATAAGAAATCTCTTCTGTTGGAGTTGCTCCAGAAGCAGAGCAGGGTTTCACAGGAGGGTTGCTGAGTGCTTGTTTTACACTGAACTGGCACGTCCCGAGTAAACCTGTCTGCAAACCTTTTCGCTGTGTGCATACAGAGCCAGTAACAATGCGGTCTCTATCCCGCTGGAAAACGTGCTGTCCTTCTCTCGCAGGGGCAGAAAGGCATGAGAGAGCACATTATTGGTATACATGGAAAAAAAAAAGAAAAAAGTAAAAAAGTTTCTAGATACTGAAGTGATACTTCGGCCGTGAAAACACTTCTGTACTGAGTTTACTTTGGGTTATATCTTAGCTGTCACTAGATACACGAAATCATACTCTCCCTACTTCATAGCCATAAGCCCCTTTCCTGCATTTATTTCACTGCTCTTCCAGATGAATTCTTACCCCCCCCCCCCTTTTTTTTTTAACTTTTCAGTTTCAGTAGACCAGTCAAGAAATGTACTCCCCAGTAAGGACGTCACTCTTTAAGTGCATCGTTGTATTTCATTTAGAATTACAGTAACATTTAACGTCTCCATGAATTAGGAAATAAAGTAATAAGTTTAATAACAAGCAATAATTATAGTGTATAATAATGCTGTTAAATTAACATAAACAATAAACAACAGCTACAAGTAACTGCTAAAAAGAGTATTTTTTTCCCTGTGTTAAGCTTACCGCATTATAAGGAGAAGAATCCCGTAAGATATTAACTGTGCAAATCTATAATGTTAAATGTGATAGGAAATTGCGAAAACACTTAGGTGAATGAAAACGCAAAATAATAGTTCAAAACTATCCCTTTTGCTCTGTTGGTTTAGTGTTTTTTTTTTTTACAATCATACCTCATGCTTGACGATTTTTCAAGGAAAAGCAGGGCTCGTAAAGAAGAAAGCCTGGGACAGGCAGCCGTGGCATTTGAATCAACTTCATCATATAGGGACCGAGCTCTATTTCCTTTTCTCTTGTGAAGAATCGTTTCCAATAGCAGACACACTGATTTTTATGGAAACAGCCGTAGCACCAACCTGCTTCTTTTCCCACACACTTACTTTGTTTATAACGAGAGTAATTACTACATTTGATGTCAGTGTAAGTAGCAATTTGAGTCTTGCGCCATATAATTTGAGAAGGCGGAGAACAGAATTTGGAAAAATAACTCCAGGCCAAATTAATGCTGATCATTGCTAATATTATTTTATGTGCTTTAGGGCTTGGGGTGCTTTTTCCTTTACTGTTTGATCTAATACGCTGGGAACGCGCCGCAACTTTGCAATCTGAGAAATCGCAAGTACGTTATTTAGTTCTGTACAAAAGCCACTTCTTCATCAGTGCAACTCTGGGATGAAGTACATGCGTTAGAAACTCAGGAGAGCTCTGGAGAAACTGAAGATGAAAATAGGGCCCAGTATACCCACGTGGCTCTCCCAAGATCTCTACCAGCATGGTTTTACTTAAAATAAGGATTTGAAAAAGATAACTTAAAAAGAGGAGGAAGAAGTCATGGGACAATGGATTAATGGCAAAGTAGGGGAGAAGAATAGTAGAATTAGTCACTCAAGGTGCACTGTATTAGCAATTTTTTCATATATATATATATATATATATATATATATAACCCCCAATTATATCACACACACATATATATATAAACCTCTAATATTTGCCTACATATCAGAAAATATCAGTCAGAACCAAAAGCTATTTCTCTGCTGAACTGCACAAGCATCAGGTTGTGTTCCTGAGAAGCCAACGCCGTCCTGATGTGCCTGTCCAGCAGATACACGTTGACACCCTTCTTTGGCTAACTGTTCAATCTCATTTCTCCTGGCAAAGCAGGGGTTGATGCGGCCTTAGAAAAGACTTCTCACATGTTGTTTTTACCCTTTCTAAGGGTCTCACACGTTGCCTGGGCTCCCAGTGAACTCTGCAAAATGAGACTTTATTTGCCCTGTATGAGTATTTCGAAAGGACCCAATCTTCCAAAAATAATGTACAGATGAAAAGTGAGACTTCTACACTGGTGTGATGGCTTATCAGTGCTGTCCTGAGCTGGGATAAACAGTACCAGAGGAGCAGGAATGGGAGGTGAGGTCCCAGGTGGCATCAAACCTACTGTCTTCCAGCCTGTAGCCTTCTTCCTACCGGGACATGGAGGCTTTGCTTCCATCTACTGAGGAACTGGCTGCTTCTGGTTTTGCACAGGCAGCACCTCGGCATTTCCTCGCATCCAACCTGCCCGGTGTTTATCAGGTGCTGAGCAGCCAGCTGTCACAGAGCAGCGTGCGGGGAGCTGATCCTGAAGATTTATGATGCATCTTTTGGTCTCTCTCTGGTCCATTTCCTTAATCATGATGCTGATTACTAGGGCAATTGTTTTTTAGTTCTTGTTTCGTTTCATTTTACCTTCCTTGGAAACCATAATGAATCTTTGTTGTTTTTTTTCCTTCCCCTCCAACCTTTAATGAGCTGCTCTTCTCCCAGGCAGCCGTAGGCACAAAGAACACCTTGCAGGCACTGTTGTATTAAAGGCACCCGAGTGTGAAGCGAAATAATTAAGTGGGCTGACATGGCTTGCAAAGAGGTTTGCTGATCTATCCATGACAATTAGACAGCCTCCGAGCGCTGCCCAGCCACTTGCAAGCAAGGCGAGCGCATTCAGAAGGTAGCCTTTAGAGTATTACCCAGCAGAAGACTCATTTTCCTCCCAAGTATTGTGGTTTTTTGGTTTTCTGAAGAGGAAGGGGCCAGGGGCTGGCAGAAGGTCAGCCTTTGATGCAGCCAGAGAAGGGGAGGGAAAGGTTTGACTCAGGAGTGCACTCCCAATTATTTACTTCTGCTTTTTCATTCAGCTTGATCTTTTCTGCAGCTAATTGCTATTTTTCAGGCCACGTAAGCATATACACCATGCCAGGGAGATGTTGGGGGAGCTTCAGCGGAGCAGGTCAGGGCTGGTGCAGGATAAGCCATGGTTGAGCTGCTGGAGAGGGTCTTGGGGCAGGAGAATGGGGGACAATCTCCAGCACCATCTGCCCACATCCCTCCAGGCTTCCCCTTCGGCCTCTCCCCGACATCTTCATCACCCACAACGGTCTGGTACAAGCCAACTGGTGTGTTCCCGCCATGACTGGTGCCTATGGGTTCCTTCACCAGATGTTTAAGGCACCACATGCCTCGTGATCCTGCAGAGGAGACATCTGCAGAGGAGACATCCCTCAGCTGGGGAGATGGGGATGTCCTGCCAGGGGTGCACGTGGCCCCCCTCCCCATACCCGCCTGCTGCCGACGTGTCACGGTTAATGAGTATTTTGCTATGGCATTGCACCAAATGTGAACATGGTCCTCTCGGCACCGCAGGATCGAAGCTCCTGAGGCTGCCAGCGTAGCTACAGCTCTGCTGATCAGGACAAGGAGACAATTAACCTGCAGCTAATTTTGCAGCAAGGCTTTCACTTCAACCTCTTGCCCCCAAAAATCAGGAAACTCTTGTATGTAGCTAATGAAAGGCGGCGGAAGAAAGGGTTACTAATAGAGCTAATTAACAAGTGGGGCTGAAAAAGAATGTCATGTGCTATAAATCAAATGAAATACAGCTTTTAAGCAGCGTCCATTAATTACATGCTTGAATTGAACTGTGTATGTATGTTACTCATTTATGGGGCAAATACAATGGCCCATCAGACTCTTACTGAATACAAACAAAAGCTAAATTTGACTTCGGGGATAAAAATAGGTTTTTGGTGAAATTCCTGATACGAAGAACCAAGTGTCAGCATCCAAAAATGTCCTGTGGGTGGAATTTAATCTCTCTTTAAGTCTAAAACCAAGAGGTATGTGTGTACAGACAGGGATGGGTTAGATACACAGGGAGAATAGAGTTGTACAGTCATAGTTCTATCTACCTGGATAGTATATTTGCAAATACATACATATATATGTCCATATGTTAATTTATATTATACTGCAGCCAAAATAGCAGCGAATTTGCCAGTGTTTTACTGTGCAGCCTTGGTGTGAATCTCCCACCAGAGCCCCCCATTTCAGTGAGCGGGCAGAGAACACCCCCGCATTCAGACCGGCCTGGGAGGCACCCCGTCTCCCGCCGGCATACCGAAGAACCGGTCAGTGTGGCTTCATCTGGTGCTCGACCCAGACACGAGGTGTCTGATGTGCGAAGAGTCTCCCCCAGTATCTCCACCAACCGGTGTTTTTACCCTAATACTCAGGACGGTAAGGAAATTGCCAATGAAGTTTGCATTTTTGTCCCAAACCACAAATTTCAGAAAAGACTGAAAGCGCCATAGACAGATTATATACGCTAGCCAGCTATTCAGACATATCTAAAGAGTGGAGATTTTTTCCTGAGGAATTCCTAGACTATAAAGGTAGAATAAACATCTCTCAGTATATAGGTGTAGTATTGTCCTGTCCTGAAGCAGAAGCTCAGCTAGCAGATGCCACAGAATCTGGCTCGACAGTTTTATTCATTAAACTTTGCAGAGATACTGCTTTTTGTCCCGTGGATAAAACACCATAGCATTAAGTACGGAAAATGATGATTCTAGGCTGAATTCTATTGAGCTTTATGTGACTTTTATAAAAATAGCTGTGTATGAATTATTTCTCTCCTCTTAAGACTTTGGGATGGAATTGCCACAAGAAGTTCTCATCTGTCATGAGGAGACGCCTCTCACCTCTCTCACTTTCACTGGCTGTTTTCAACAAAGTCAAGTTCTTCCTGAGGTTTCTAAGCCTTGGAGTTCCCATTGATGTCCACCATTTGCCAACAGCTGAGGGTAAAGAGGCGGCACAGATTTCCTTACGTCCTCCCTATACTTGGAAGTTGCTGGGTAATTTTTAACTCGGCAGTGACAGTTGCCGAAAGATCGTATGTTGATGTTTCGTACCTCCAAATGACATGGACCTAAAATCTCAAACTTTTAGCAGCTTCTCTTTCCAGAAGGCAATCTTTCAAAGAGCTATTCTTCCTATTTTCTTACTCATCTTCTCCCGATCCATTTAAGAGGAGAAAATCCCAAAGGAAAACAAAGAAAAAAACTTGACCTGTTGGCACAACAAATTTTCTGGGGAGGTGCTGCTGAATTCGACCAGTAGAAGAGTATGAGGGACCTTAAAGGGTGCTCAGAGGGCTCGTTCTGGTCCTACAGATATATTTGTCACCTCTGCAGTTCTACTGGCGAAAGTAAAATGACTCCTGGTTTACACTGGTTCAATTCAGCCTTGCCCCATGACTAAATGATGACAGAGCCATCCAGTGGGACGTAATGGAACACTTCTTACAGCTGGATCAGAACAAAAAATATGGAAAACTGTGTAGGACTGCACACCTCCTCAGCTGTATCCCAGCTTTTGTTGCTGAAATCCTTCCCAGGCACTCCAGCCCATGCCTTGGTGCATTTCTCCTCTCCCTCAGACTTTCTGAAACGCAATAGTTTGGAAAGGCCAAAAATGCTTGAGCTAAAAGGTGACGAATTCTAACAATCTAACAAAATAACACAATTTCTGAAATGTTGCCTTTTGTTTCAAAGGATTCTTTCTTTATTTATGTCAAGGAAGTGCTCCAAACTTCACAAATTCTAAAGTCATTTAGCCAAAGTTAAACCACTATCAGTTTCTGACGAGTAATCTTCAAACGGTAGCATAGTGTTGGAAGAGGTATCTGGTCTATTTGGCAGGAATTAAGCAGTTAATGTTTGATCAGCTTGAAGTTAATGATATACATGCTATTAGTGCTTCTGCCTGTGTTTCTCATAAAATTTTCAATATATCACCCTGGAAATGTTGTCTGATTTGGTCCTGTGAGGGTAACTCTGTTAATTCAAGTGCCAAGAAACTTAACTAACTGTTCTTCCATTACATATGTATGTGTTTTAATGATAAGCTGATGGGGGAAAGGCAGAGGAAAACCAAGAAAAGAGACTGCAGGAGCTGGTGGAAAGTATTCCCTCTGTTCCCTCTGCTTCATGGCACCTTCCTTTGAAGGAAGGGAGGGCGTGGAGATAAATAAGCCTCAGGTGAGCCTAAATTCTTTCTTCTCAGAGTTCTTCAGGTGGGGCTGTAGGTGTGTCCCTGAGAGGATGCCCATGCCTGGTGACATCTCACCAGTGGCAGATCACATTCAGAAATGCTTCTGCAAGCAGCGGCTGTGAGTGAGGACCAAGCCTGTGAGGTCTGTTCCTGCTTTCTTTGTTGTAAGTGCAAAACTTCCTTTACCGTTGGTGGGACAGCTGCAAAATGCACACATAATCCTAGAGGTGTTCCAATTAAGTTAATCAGGAACAGAGGGCAAGAGGAGAAGGTGACCATAGCCAAGTTTTTTTGTTGTTAGGTGTTTTTTTTTATGTGAAGTTAATCGTCTTCTGAGGTTTGTGTTAAGAGTTTTATTTGTGGGCACTAGGTGTAAGCGTGCCCAGAAGTCTGGATTCTGATTGGATCATTTTGGGAGAGTCTTAGTGGAGTATGTGAGTCCGTTGCGCTCAGATGTTTTCTTTCCCTACAGGATGGATGCAAATTCAGATCTTAATTTACATGCTGAATCAAACTGCAGATCAGAATGAATGACTGATGAGATCCTGTACTTATTGACTGAGCTATTTATTCAGCCGTCAGAGGCGCGGTATCCAAAATTAACCATGCCACTATAATTTCAAGATCCCTTGATAAAGACAGTAGGAGTCCTGGGAGTTATTTCCCTTACTGAATCACACACACACCTCCCACCTTCTGCAAATTTATGTTTCTTACGTGCTGTGGTTCTATTTTGACTGTGGTTAAACAGACACAGTGAACCTCACTTGGTATTAAAACCCTGACACAAAGGAAGACTAGCAAATGTGTTCAAAATGAGCATTTGCTGATCTGTTATCCCCGATCCAGCCCAGTGATGTGAACACCTGGCAGATACGATAAGGAATGTGATGCCTTCCCTGAAACCTCTGCAATGGTAAAGGCTTTCTGCCGTCTGACGCTTTAGGGTCACATCTGAAACCCAGGGAATGCAAAAGTCATCATTTGTCTTGACTCCAGAGAGGTTCGGATTAAGACCTGGGAGAGGGAATGGCAGCCTTAAGCAGATATTGGAGATATATCAGGGATTTCTTCTTGGCCTTGAGTCACAGACATCTTCCAATGGACGATTCTGATTTTCTGTGCTCTTAAGCTGACCGTATGCCCAGCAATAGGCAAGCTGAGGACAGGGCGACTACAGCGTTCCTGTCCTTCAGGCACATTTCCGAGACGCTGGGATATTTATGTTCCCTATTATGAACTTGTGTTACATTTAGCGGAGAAGGAGGCATGAACTGCAGGGAGCATTGTATGTTGTTACTATTTTATAAAAACCGGTGGCTAACAATGTCCTGTGAGCAAGAGTGACAGCTTCTTCATCTTCTGGGCTGCATCACAGCCAACTTTCCTGCGCTTGGTGCTTTCCTCTGCTCCACTCACTGCTTGGTAATTAGCACCTGCTCCTCCGAGGTGCTGGGCAACCACAGATTCCATTTGCTTCCATGGAAATCTAGGGCATTAAGCACCCGGCAGAACCGTGCTGTTCCACCATATGTCTGTTATGGTGGCTACACCCCACCGGTGCGGAGTGCCACTGGCAGGGCAAAACAAACAAAAGGCGATATAATAAATCATTAATAACTCAACAGGACACAACTGTTCTTGTGAGCAGCTCGTATTTGTGCTGTCGAACCCATCCGGAGGATGCTGGACACCCCAGCTGGCAGGTCACACTGAGCTATTAATGTCACCACCATCAAGACGCACCCCGGAGCCGAGATGGGTGATGCTGCCATCTCCCCACTCAGAAAAGGGCTTGGGTGCTGGGTTTGTGGCTTTCTTCTTGCTGAGCCCACCAAGCGAGGCCAGCTCTTGCCATCAGCTGGATTTCGAGGGGGGAAGCCCTGGGAAAGCTGTACAAAGCTGCTCGCGAGCACGTTGGCAAGCCAGAACGTATCCGCACGCATACATTTCTCCTTGGTCTGCAGACAGCTGAGTAATTGTCTCTCGCTTAATTGTGTGATACACATGGCTAACAAGTAATACTCTATTTAAAGAAACGGGCAATCCTCCTTCCCAGAAGCTGTTGCAGCACTGTGAACAAATATCCACAGGGAGAACATTTTCCCTTTTTCTTTCTTTCTTTCTTTCCCTTTCCTTTTTATTTTAGACTAATCAGAAACGCTGCAGATTCAGCCACCTATAAAAGCATGCTTCCAAACAGAATTTGATTTATTTTCGCGAAGTGAATGTGTGGCTTTTATTATGCATGGCAGGTATGGTTGGAATCCAAGTATGAAAATTGCATTTTACACTGTAGACCCTTGGGTAATGATTTAAATGGCAACACAAACATATCTACCATTGAAAAACGCCACAATATGATGGCCCTTTCAAAAAAGCTAAGTAAACAAACTGTAGGAAAAGAGCAGGTAAGTTTGGGTTTTTTTCCCCTGTTTGTAGCGCTATTATTCAGTGCTATTTACATCCTTTTTTTCTATTGAGGAAGGAGATGCCTGCGTTAGAAGAGAAGCTAAATTCTGGTCTGTCTCATCCCCGCAGCATCCTCAGACTCTGCTCCTTTGATTGTCCGAATGCAGCCTGGAGCAGACTGGGCTTATCTCTGATATCTCTGCTGGCGGTTCAGAGCTTTATCCTGAAATGCCACCGACTCCGCAACCTTTGGTGCCTGGTCACCGGGCTGGGATGCTGGAGGGCACTGCCTCCAGTACAGCATCCTCACAGTAGTTAAGGTGTGACTGACAGCAGGTGGCTGTCCCCCTGGTGTCCACCTACCAAAGGGAAATTGTCCTCTCCCCTCTCTCACCTGTAGGCTGACTGCAGGTTAGTATAACAGCAGTGTTAGAACAGCATATATAAATGCATACATCCCTCAAAGTGTATGTTGGCTGTGACGGCCTGAGTTGGTGCTACCCTTCAAAGCGCCACTTTGCTCTTAATCGTTACTGTCCTTCAGCAGGAAAGCAAAATTTTAGCACTGAGCTCACACAATAAGTCATTTAATACAGAATCAACAGTGCTTTCGGGTTGGTAGATCTTTGCTTCACGCTCCAGCGTTGGGGACAGTGAAGAGGGAACGAAGCAAATTAAATCGCGCTTTCTAAATTGTATCTTTCCACATTAATAAGCAGCAAAGCTTTAGGAATTGAATAAATAAAGAGCTGGTAAGGGATGAGTGAGAGCTGAGACCGCACTGTGAGCTACTAGACTCGAGACTCACTATGTAAATTAGAGAATTACCAGCCGAATCCTCCACTTTTCCCCTCATTCTCATAATCTCCACTCTCAGGCTGTTACCAAGGAGAAGGGAACGAACTAGGATTTCCCATTGTAACTACTTGCCCCTTTCTGTCCACTTATTTTTCAGGGAGCTCTGAAATAAATCTTAGGTTGGATTTAATATGATAGTGCCAGCTATAAAAAAATTTGACGACAATCTTACTTTCACCAACACGCAGTGTGTATTCTTAGCCTTTACTATCATGGGAGCTTTTGGATTCTCTCTTGATAAAAGCAGCAACGGACTTTCCATCCATGTCTACTCTTAGAGGAGTATTAAGAATA
This sequence comes from Alca torda, assembly GCA_008658365.1. Taxonomy (NCBI): domain Eukaryota; kingdom Metazoa; phylum Chordata; class Aves; order Charadriiformes; family Alcidae; genus Alca; species Alca torda. The sequence goes on from CM018079.1 coordinate 7,592,012, forward strand.
AATCACATACCTGACACTTATTAACACCATACAGCGCCTTTCATCCAGGAAGCTCAAAGAGATTTTCTTTTTCTTTTTTTTTTTTTTTTTCGTTTTCCCCCTTACAGAAAATGTAAGGAAATTATCAGAATGTACGGAAATGTGCAGAAAAAATCCTAGCCAACATTCAAGTTTAATATCTCTCTTGAAAGAGAGCATGAACTGATCGAAAGACAGAGCAGGTGCTAGATCCAGAGCATGCACTGACTGAAGCAAGGGGCTCTTGGCACGCTCTGGTGCTCGAGTCCCTCACGTTGACTGGGGGAGTTGTAAAGGAAATCATCCAAAATACACACTAACAGAAAATTGGATGTTTCTTTGGTGTGATTATGAAAAGACTGATTTCGTTACATAGGCGGAATAACTCCCCGATTTCTGCTATTTATTTTTCATTTCAATTTTGAAACAACGAGCACAAGTTTTTGTGGGACTGCCATCACATTTGCTGCCAGACACATTTATTTTGATCCCAAAGCAGACATGAGTCTGACTTTCAGACGTGGCTTGGTTTTGTTTTTTACTGTCAGCATTGGTCTCATTTTTATTTGTATTCAAATCCAAAGGATAATTATAATTATATATTGCAGTAAATGATAATAAGGGATTTTTTAAAAAGCAAGTGTTCAACATTAGCTGAAAGGACATTGTCAAATCTTACTCTTGATTGTAAACCCAGAATTTTTAAATTTTACTCTGTGTTTTCAGTTTTTTCTGTAAGAGATCAGAGAACTTGACACTACTTTAAAGTACTTTTTTCCCCCTACTTTCCAGTGCAATAGCTATACTTCAGTAAGTTCTTTTTCATATAATTTATCAGTTACAACAAAATATTGCACGATGTCTAATCGGAAACAGAGGGACTTTTTAAAAGAAATATTTAACTTCTCAGAAACCAAAATACTTTCAATTACCCCCAAAAAATTGACTCAGAAAGCTGTAGCAGTATTTTATGGGAAATGGAAAACAGGAGTCTGCTAATTCTTTTTTTTTTTAGTCCCTGGATTTCTGCCTGGATGCTGTTTCCTGGGAAGCATCCTCATCTGCCCTCTCATTTGGAAGATCGGTTCAACGCAGAAGAGGTGACACGGCACAGGGACCTCAGCACAAAGAGCACAAGAAATCTGTGGTGGCATCTCTGCATCCAAGTTATGTATGCATGTGTGTGTCTAAAATTGTGGGAGGGAAAAAGAAAGGGGAGGATTTCTCTTACACAAAAAAAAGTTGACTCTTTCTCTGGAAAGCATTCCCACGAAAATATTAATTTTGTCAAGTAGCCAATTTTCTGTCTTTGATCAGCCCTGGTGCTAATGAAAGTCCAGTTCTGCAATTCGCGTAATGCAGAGCACAATCTGAGTCCTAGCCTGAGTTTGCAACGCTGAGGGGATATGGTTTCATTTTCTCAATTCACAACACGAATTCAATAAAACTATTCACATGAAGACGGCTGCTACTTATAAATGCTTGCAGATTGAAGCTTTGATTTGAAAATTGAACAGTTTTGATCTGGAAATCATTTGGAATCAATAAGGCGCTATTTTTACAACCATTTTCTCGAAATGATCAAGCCTCAACATTTAGAACTTTTAAAAATACTCTCTTATGACCATGCAAAAACGATTAGTTGGATTATGGTGAACTGGGAGTGACTTCTCCAAAACTGCAGGTCTGAGCTTGAACCAGAGGTGTTGGAACTGGAGCACTTGACGGCGCCGCCGTACTCCATAGGCAGATTCCTTGGGACACCATGTGCTAAGGTCTACGGAGGTTGTTACCTCGTAGCACCAACAGACCCCCTAGCAGATTTCTGCAAAAAGCTTCTTCCCCTCGCTTGTCAGCATGAGTATGATGGGGAATCCAAAAAGAGCTAAGGACAATCCAGGGTGCACATCATTAGAGCATCAGGTGAAAGCAAGAAGCAGTTTGATGGTTTTATCACCATTTTTTCTAGAGCTGTTTGCCTTCAGGTGTCTCTAGGGAGCTCTGCTCCTCATCACCACCACCACCCCAGCTCTGGCAGCGGCACCGCCCTCTATGGTCCCTCATTCTCCTGCTCTTCCCCCTGTACTGGGACAGTTTCAGACCAACAGTTCCACGAAGGGAGCAGGGAAAGGACATCACCCTGGCACCACCCTTCCTGACCTCCATCCATTTCCACCGGCTGGACAATGTTTGCCCATGCCATAGTGCAAGCAAGCTCTTGGCTCTGGGCAGAGAGGTGGATCTTCCTGCAGTGGCACTGCTTGTGAGCCATTAAGCCTTTTTATCCCTCTAGGTTTGGAGGAAAATTCTGCTTTCATAGAAATTTGTTCAGATTTGGGGTTTCAGTTTGTTTTTTCGCCCCATCTCTTCCAATCGCTGTTGATTTTTGCCAATGTCTCTTTGTTTTCCTTCTGTTCTTTCCACTGCTCCCACCGCAGATGCTCATGGGAAATACATAGAAGAAAAGATCCTGTAGAAATAGATTTCCTAAAAAAAAAAAAAAAATAGCAGCTAATCCATTTGAGTCATCTGCTCTGTGATCAGCTGGCTCAAGGTGGTCACCTGTGAATAATACAACACCAAGCGTCTCATAAACCACCTGTTTGCTTCTTGCTGGATCCCCATATTAAGCCCTGATATATTATTGCTCATTAATGAGTTATCTCCTCTCCTATGAAGCAAGAAACTATGTCATTTCCTTCATTAATAATATTGGTCAGGATAGATCACATTTAAAGCCATTTTTTGAATTCATCCTATATTTTAAATCCACACTTCCGGAGCTTGCAGCTGACCTGGCCATTAAGCTCTGCTAATATTTGTTCTTCATGCTGTGCTGAGGGAGGAGGGATTGAGGGCATGGAGAGGAGAAATACGGGGCAATCTACCTTTTTTCAGTATTGTCACCAAAGCTTGACAAAAGGTCCCTGGGGTCCCAGGGCCTTTCAGGGGTTAAAAGGGGCTTATAAGAAAGATGCGACAAACTTTTTAGCAGGACCTGTTATGATAGGACCAGAGGTAATGGTTTTAAACTAAAAGAGGGTAGATTTAGGCTGGGTATAAGGAAGACATTTTTTCAATGGGGGTGGTGAAACACTGGCCCAGGTTGCCTGGAGAGGTGGTAGATGCCCCATCCCTGGAAACATTCAAGGTCAGGTTGGATGGGGCTCTGAGCAACCTGATCTAGTTGAAGATGTCCCTGCTCATGGCAGGGGGGTCGGACTAGATGGCCTTTAGAGGTCCCTTCCAACCCAACCCATTCTATGACCTGATCAAAAGTCCATGTGAAATCATGTCATTGCTTATAGTAGTTCCTTCTATTCCCCATCATGGAATCCAAGCTTCATCAGAAGTAAGACCCTGGTTTTGTAAACAGGGGATGCTATTTTAGGATGTCTTGGTGAGTCTACATTGTGTTCAAACAGCTGCTTGATGATTTAGCTTGTAGTCATGCACTGAGCAAACTCTAACACCGAGCAAATCATTCTTATCTGATTACCTTCCTATCTTATTTGTGTGATAATTTGGGAATCATTTAGATACGGTAACCATTTAATCAACAATCATATATAACATGAATATGATGTTTTCTAATTTTGTTTTCATGTACAACTCAGATGCAATGCCTCCATTGAATGTGGAGATTAATTATGCATTAATTAATGGCTATTTATAACAAAGGTCATCAAATTAGTTTCTGTGACCTCATTACCATGTTACATGCAATCCAATTAACTGATGCAAAGGTTGCTTCGAATGCCTAATGTAATTTTAAAGTGATAGATTCTCTTTATAGGTACATCTGACATTTTCTACACTGTTGCCACTCTACTGAACAGAAACAACAGTGGTCTCGGCCTCTGAGAGCTTGACTTGGTGGATCTCCTTCAAGTCCCTTGGAAAGATTTGAATTCCTTTCCTTTTTATGTCTCCTTTTGCCTTTATCTCTCTCTTTCTTATTTTGCTCTGTATATCAAACATCATTTGCACAGAAATATGATTTCTGAGAGCAGGAAACAAAGGACTACGAAATCTCTGCAAGGAAATTTTAGCTGTTAGAAAGGAGAGGAGTGTTCCCCTTGTAGGCTCGCTCTGAAGCATCGCAGGTCCTACGCAATGCTTTGCTTGCATTGTGCAACCATATACCCATTTCTGTTTTTTTAAAAAAAAACAGGAATAACACGGCATTACAGAAAAAAAAAAGATACTTTGTGGGCAGTACGTCAGATCAATTTAGTAATATTAAATGTCTTGAAACCTGTGTTCAAGTCTTTGTGTGCATAAAATACATCTGTTACTCAAAACTAGCGTGTTCCCCAAAATAAACCCTCAAGAAAGGAACAGTCTTCTTATCTCCACAGTCTTCTTATCTCCACTGGATGATAGTTAATCTATGGGAAAGTGTATCTATACAGGTTAAACTGTGCTGAACCCCAGGTGGACAACTTCATATAGAATTCAAGTAAGCTGTTTTTTTTCTTTCTTCAAAAGCTAGCTTATCTCAATGCAAAAATGAACCAAACTGATTCTTAGTAAGGGTGACTGGCATTGCTGTATCACAAGTCTGTGCACCTAAACTTCAGCAGCGCATTTTAAACATACACCATCAATTGATTCAGAGGAACTTTTCTGATTCTAGATCAATTTGCATTTTCTGCCTATTTTTTCCAGCGGCAAGCAGGTCAGACCTTGTTGTGTGAAGGGGGCAAGGCCTAGAGCTCCCGAGGGCTCGTGCTCGGTCTAGGGTACCATTCTACACAGAGCCAAGAAATTCTTGGAAGCAAAGAAACTGTTTGCCAAAAGCTGCATTTTATTTTTGCCCCCAGACCGTTCACAGAACTTAAGCTGAACGCGCTTAACAATTGCAGCTGGAAACACTTTTGGCCAAGAATAATTGAGGCTGTGATCCTCCAAAGGACACAATAGCAAGGGCAGGCTTTTACCCAACGATCCGGTGACTCGTGACAGAGCACAGCTGCAGGACACCAAGACACAACTTCTCCCTGTACCTCAAGGGAGCTGAACCTCTTTTCCTTTCCCCAAAATTATCCTAACTGTGGGTTACGAAAAATCCTGCAGCAGCATCCTCTTGATTTCCTCTCTTTGGACCCCGTCAGACCTCTTTAAAAGCACTAAAATACTTATTGAGGGAGGAGCCAGAAGAGGCATGGCTCCAGGCCAGGAGGGTTGGTGGGGGAAGCGTTGCTCGCAGTCCTCTGGCAGAAGCCAACAGAAGCCTTTGACTCTCTTCCAGGCAAACCCAGACCCAGAAAGGCAGAAGTCTTGTTGTTTAGATTTTAGACATTAACAGATATGTGTAAAGGAGCTTGGAATGTCCTTCATCTCTGTCATGCCCTCACTTTTATAGGCAGCGTAGAAGACTTCACAGTTGCCCACACTTGTCTCGAGTGACCATGAGACCTAAAAATCTGAAGCCTGTCTTTGCTAACAAACCTCTATTGACATCGTTAGAGTTTTGCAAGCAAATAATCTATCTCTTGCCATTAAAGGACTCCTATTTTTTATTCTAGTGGTAAATGATGAAAATTGATTGTAAGAATATGATTGTGTGTCCCCGTCCCCCCCTCCCGCAAAAAAAAAACAAACCCCTGCCATGTGTTGCCTGATCCTTCTCCCTCCAAATGTGAATATTGACACTCCGGAGTGTTTAGCTGATACGCGTTCAAGAGGAAACAGGAGAATTTGGTTAAGCAGTTAATCTGCTTGGCTCGGTCGCAGCAACAGCATGCAACTCACAGAGGAGCAATGGTGAAGTGACACTGTTGAAAAACAGGGTTTCAAAGGAGAAAGAGTTACTCTTAAAAAACGCAGACAGCACCCAGTAGAGTAATAACACCTTGGCTCGACCTGACTGCAGAAAGGAAGCCTGTGACGGCTGCATCGCACAAAGGATATTGGCACCAGTGCGAATGCAGGTGGGGGTTTTCTTCCTCATTTTATGTTCTTCTTGGCTTTTCTTCAGGGGTCATTTTTTATCATTTTTGGAAAGTTGAAATCTTAACAAAGTGCTTGAAAAAGAAACAGTAAAAACCAGAGCATGGCTGAAAAACTGGATGGCTAGAGGAGTTTTTTTTTCATTCCACCTCCTTACTTATCTGCATTTAGCCATAGCATATTAACATATTAATACATGGAAATGCATATTAATAGCGCTCAGCTATCTGCCAGGAGCAAAAAGCAAATGAATGCAGCATATAAAGGAGCAATGCTAGGTGCAGAATTCAAACCCATGTGCCTAAGAAGGAAACAACACAGCCTGGTATTATATCTGTTGGTGGTGGTGTATCAATGAAAGGAGAATTTAGCCCTTGCAGTTTAATCTTACACAAGCCATAGACCTATTTTGGAAGTACCATAGAACCATAGGGTTGGAAGGGATCTCTGGAGATCATGTAGTCCAACCCCCTGCCACAGCAGGGTCACCTAGAGCAGGTTGCACAGGAACGCGTCCAGGTGGGTTTTGAATGTCTCCAGAGCTGGAGACTCCACCACCTCTCTGGGCAGCCTGTTCCAGTGCTCTGCCACCCTCAGGGTAAAGAAGTTCCTCCTCATGTTTAGGTGGAACTTCTTATGCTCAAGTTTGTGCCCATTGCCTCTTGTCCTGTCCCCGGGCACCACTGAAAAGAGCCTGGCCCCATCCTCCTGACACCCACCCTTTAAGTATTTATAAGTGTTGATAAGATCCCCCCTCAGACGTCTTTTTTCCAGACTGAAGAGACCCAAACCCTCAGCCTTTCTTCATAAGAGAGGTGTTCCAGTCCCCTAATCATCTTTGTAGCTCTCTGCTGCACCCTTTCCAGCAGTTCCCTGTCCCTCTTGAACCTGGGAGCCCAGAACTGGACACAGTACTCCAGGTGTGGCCTCACCAAGGCAGAGTAGAGAGGGAGGATGACCTTCCTTGACCTGCTGTCCACACTCTTCTTGACGCACCCCAGGATGCCACTGGCCTTCTTGGCCACAAGGGCACATTGCTGACTCATGGTCATCCTGTTGTCCATCAGGACTCCCAGGCCTCTTTCCACAGAGCTGCTCTCCAGCAGGTCAGCCCCCAACCTGTACTGGTGCATGGGGTTATTCCTCCCCAGGTGCAGCACCCTACACTTGCCCTTGTTGAATTTCATAAGGTTTCTCTCTGCCCAGATCTTCAACCTGTCCAGGTCTCTCTGTATGGCAGCACAGCCTTCCGGTGTGTCAGCCACCCCCCCCAGCTTTGTGTCCTCAGCAAACTTGCTGACGGTGCACTCTATCCCCTCATCCAGGTCATTGATGAATATATTGAAGAGGACTGGACCCAGTACTGACCCCTGGGGAACACCACTCGTCACTGGCCTCCAACTAGACTCCGTGCCCCTAATCACGACCCTCTGAGCTCTATCTTTCAACCAGTTATCTATCCACCTTACTGTCCTTCCATCTAGCCCACTCTTCCTAAGCTTCCCTACGAGGATGCTGTGGGAGACTGCGTCAAACGCCTTGCTTAAGTCAAGATAGACCACATCTACCGCCCTCCCCTCATCTATCTATCCAGTCATGCCATCGTAGAAGGCTATCAGATTAGTCAGACGTGATTTCCCCTTGGTGAATCCATGCTGAGTACTTCTGATAGCTTTCTTTTCCTCCACATGCCTTGAAATGACACCCAGAATGAGCTGTTCCATCAGCTTTCCAGGGATGGAGGTGAGGCTGACCGGCCTGTAGTTCCCCGGCTCCTCCTTCTTGCCTTTTTTGAAGACTGGAGTGACATTGGCTTTCCTCCAGTCCCCAGGCACCTCGCCTGTTCTCCAGGACTTTTCAAAGATGATGGAGAGCGGCGATGATGAAGTAGCCGGTGTTAGGTATTAGGAAGGTAACCACAAGGTTGTACAAAACTGTAAATTATTTGGCATTCTCATGCTCACAAGTTTTAATTTTCTAAATAAGGTATTTGGGCTTGACTGCCTGATTATTTTTTATTTGTTAGAAGACTCTTTTTCCATGATAAATACAAATTAATGCATCCCTGAGATATTTGCTCTCTATTAAAAAAAAAACCCAACCCTTTCTGATAAAATCTCACTAATTTGTCAGTATTCTTAATGGTTTGCCTGGAAAAATAAAGGAGATGATAATCTCACAGGAAGATAAACTCTCCAAGTCTTCATCCCGAAGATAAAAGAAACACTCAAGTATGCTGATGTTGTGCTGTTTCACTGCAGATCAATATACTGATCACAGCCACGATGGTAATTACAGAGTCTCTCTTCTGGGAGCGAAGCATCCTCAGCTCCCATGAAACCAGCAAAAGTCAAAAGCATTTGTCGTCTTCCATCAGGAGGCTTTAAAACAGTGATAAGCAAGCAAACGAGTGAGCAAACACACAAAATCCAGCCATTGTTTCATAGAGGCTGCATTTTTTAAATTGATTTCTTCTGCTTGCCTATACACACCTTTGCTAGAGGTGAAGTGCAGCATCATGGCCAGTCTCCTTCTCTGAAGCTAACCAATGCAGAGACCATTTTAAAAATATATTTAAAAACTTTTTTTTTTTTCATGTGAAGTCAGTTCAGGTCCCTGTATTGTGCTTTTTGACAGAGCAAGAAAAATCGCTCCATTCACCTATCTTTTTTGCCTCCTTGAAATTTTACAAGAAGCCACACTTTCCTTAAAAGTCTGAAGCGTTAATCTTTAGGAGGCATTTAGCCTTGGGTGAAAAATCTAATGGCATTTTCATTTTACTCCTCTATATTTAGAAACATATGTTTGCACTATAAAGAAAACACCGGACGTCCACGGGGACCAAAATATTGATACTGTGGAAAATTCTGTGTTTCCAAGTTGTTTTTTATCATGACTCAGAATATTTTGAGTTGCTTGGCATTGATTTTTTTTTGTTGTTGTTCATGTTAAATATTTTCCACTTAAGAAAGTGAAGTCAGAAAAATTTCGACTGGCTCTATCACAAAAGAAATTCTTCCATGCGGCAGATTTCCCTGCCACGCTCTGAGGAGCCATGGACTGGTCTCTAGGACTTCCCATCCACCATGGCAACCTGTTTTCTTTTGATCTTCTGTGGTTTACATTACAGGCTCTTTGAAGCAGGGGCTCTAACGCCGAGTTTGTGCGGAGAAGCAGCCATGATCCCTTTTAGAGCTATAAAAATAAATCTGATGCAGTACTCTTAACAGCTTGTAACCCCAAATATTTAGTTGAGGCTGGCGAGACTCTCTCCCACAGGGGAAAAAGAGTTTGTTAAACTGGTAGCTGTTGCGAGCAGTAAAAAGTAGTCTGATATGTAGTGCCAGTAGTTAAATGAAAGCTATTGTAGAGGATTTATTTGTCATGCTTTTTGATCAGAAGAAGAAAGTGTAGCAGAACTGATATTTTCAAACACTTTCAGAAACTTAATTAGTTGTTTTTGATGTAAGAGCAGAAAACATGAATTAAAGATATAGTATCTAAGTTTGCGTAAAGGATGTTTTCCAAAATTAGCAGGAGACAAATCTGAAACGTCTGAGAGGCTGCATTTTCTGTAAGCTCCTAGAAATGTCTGATGTTAACCACAACTCCCTTAAACCTGGTTACTTAGGAATAGGACTGCGTGTTCCAGACGGCTTGTCTTCCTCACGAATCTGAGCAGAAATAAATACCCTAAGGATGGATCACACAGAAGTATATTGAAGTTTTTCTGTCTAAAAAATAAGGACGGAGACAGAGAACTGTGTAACAAAATGGAGAAAATTTCTTGGGCTGTTTCTTGACTGGAAGGCAGATGACTCCTCTCTCTGTCCCCGGTCCCCAGCCATCCACAGACACACTGTTCCTCCAGTCTGTGGAAACCAGGAATTGGGAAGAGGAAACTAGTGTACTTCTGCTCTGGCTCCAACGCAGCATCAGGCTGTGAGCAGCGGCTCAGCTAGGGGAGGGGGGGGTTATCCCCAGGCTCATACACTTAAACGCAATCCAATTTATTTTACAGCCCTAAGAAGGTGTCGTACTCAAACGACGTGCTACAGGCTTGATAGTCGTGCATCTCACACCCTGTGCCACCCTGCACACGTTCACACAATCTGTGCATCACTTTGGGTGCCGGTCCCTTCCCCCTCCCTCCCTGCATCAACCACTGCAGGTCGCCGCAGCCCAGCAGGGACCAGGCTTTTTTTTTTGTTTTCTTTTTCTTGCTACTCTCCGAGGGGTTTTTCTGCCAAGGAAAATCAGCATTAGTCTCTTGCTAATGCTGTCATGAAGCTCAACACTCAGTATGCATTTATGGCGTGACAAAAAGCCAAGGACATCTTGTCTGGGGCAGCCTTCCTGCTCCTAGAAGCCAAGTTAGTTTTCATCTAGGCAGCCTGTGTGCCTCCACACTCCACACGAGTGGGCACCAGCTATGACGGGGCTGCAAACACCATAAAATACAGTCTTTAGCCTTCAGATCAACAAGCGCCGAGGCTTCCCCTTGCACAGCGCTCTGCAAAATGAAGCGCATCAATGCAGATTTGACAGAGATCTTTTAAATTACAGGTAAAGGGGCTTTTAAAAATTCAGGAGGTGTGGGAGTTTTTAGTTCCAAATTCTATTTTAAAGAAGAAAATATTTAGCCTAAGGAACTGTCGGGGTGGGAGAGTAAAGGCTGGAATGAAGCGTGCAACTGCATGAAGAAGCACTGTGGCTGGAGGTCGCACGTGCCGTCCCTCCCGGCTGCCCGTGTCACAGCTGAGGCACATCATGGCCATCAGCCTCCTGCTTCACCCTCTCCGTTCCTCCTTTTTCTTCCATGGATACATTTTCCCAGAGGAAGTCCAGCCTCCTCATCTGTCCTAAATACTTGCAGTTTAGCAGGCAAAAAAATTGATTAACCGCCACACCATGTGCAAATGGATCACAGGCAAATGGTCATTTGTGGTGGCCCATGAAGGTTTATCTAGTTTTTCACTGGACAGCAAAACAGCTTGAAGGAAAGGTCTCTGCAAGGCAAGCCTTCAAAGGGAAGTATCAGGCTGAAAAGGAGAAATAAATATAGCACCAAGCCCAGAAGAAATGAATATAGCACCAAGCCCAGAAGCACCCAGAGGCAGGTCAGCATCAACGTAAGGAAAGGCAGCACAAAGCATGTCCTGCAGCTCCAGGCAGTGTATGCTCTTCCCAGGTAAGCTTATCGTTAAATAAATGTTACAAGTCATGGAATACTTTCAGATCCAAGAGAGAGACAATTAGAATCGGAGGAAAAAGCAACTGGTTTTGACCAATCATTAGTGGTCTTTTCTGAGTGCCCCCTTTGTGATTACTGTTTTTTAAAAAGTGTAGTTCGTTTTTTTTTACAGAAAAACTAAAGCTATAATCTTTTTTTTTTATCTTTAAGAAAAAAACTGAGGAAAAGGGTAGGAGAGGTTGGCATATATTTCCATCCTCCTGGTTGTGTTTCAGAATTTCATCTTGTCCTCTTCCCGTTATTCCTCACCTTAAAAAGACAAAAAAAAAGGAGGCATGAGGAAAATAAATAAATAAATAATCCAGATCTGAGTGAGTAACCCTGGCTCTGCACGGGTTCCCCTGTTGCCAGCAGCGGGCACAGAGCCACCGGGCCACCAGGCCACCAGGCAGCCGCCTTGCTTCAGCTGCTCCTCCATGCTGACGGGACTCCCCATGGTGCAACACCATGGACGTGAGCTCCCAACACGAAGCTGCACCTACAGGGTGCAGGGGAAGAACGATTTGGGCTATTACTAGCTATTTAATGTCTTTTCTGAGAGCTCAGACCTGCCACTCGTTATTTTTTATACCACCCTCCGTGCTTAGGAGCACCACACCCCATGGAAGTCAGTGGGGCCTGCGTTTCATGAGGAACTTTGAAAAGCCAGTCGTTCCCTCTTTTTTTAAGAACAGCCTGAAAAGCATTTTGCTTCCTTAAAGCGACCAAAGCCTATTTCCATTTTCATGTGTGTTACTGGTAGGCAAACAGTTGGGAACGTTTTTCACGGTATTCATCTGCTGAATTACGGGCTTTTCTCTTCCCCATTAGGGTACACGGCCATTTTGGGCGAAATGAATAGCGAAGTTTAATAAACACAAGCTCCCTGCTGACTCTGCTTCACGCAAACGAGCTGGCAAGAGTTAGAGTCCTTAATGGATACGATTCTATGACTGATTCTATGATTCTATGAAGCTGTCAAAGGCGCAGGACGGGATGGGGTTCTACACGGCCCACAGAGTCAAAAAGGCGGCTGATGGCCGGGCGAGCGGGCTAATGGCCTGACCCGGCCCGGCCCGGCCCGGCGGGGAGCGGCTGCCACGTCTCACAGGAGAGCGGGGCGGCCCGCCCGCCCTTCGCCGCCTCAGCCCCGCTCTGTCGGCGCTGCCTCCGCTTCCCGCCTCCCGGGTTCCCTCCCCTCAGGGGAGGCACCTCCCACCCGCTCCCCTCCCCCGGGAAAAGCGAGCCTCCCGGGGCGGGAAAGTGGCGGGGGGGCAGGGGCGCTGACTAAGCCGGCGGCGGGTTTTCTCAGTGGTGGTTTTTTTTTTTTTCTGTTTTGTTCCCCCGTTTCTTTTAACTTGGTTTGTGTTTCTTGCACTGTTCTGAGGGCAGAGCCGCTCCCGACAGGGCTGCCGCCTGGGTCAGGGCCTGGCCTCAGGCCGCCATGCCCTCTCTGAGGCACCGCCCGCCCCTGCCGCCTCCCTCCTCTCAGGGCTGGGTGGGGTGGAGGGTTTGATTCCCAGTTTTGGGATGATAAAGCCGAAAAGATGTGAAAGATGGGATTCAGCTGAACTGCGGGTCTCGCATACCCCAACCAGGAAACCTCATGGTTGAATTGAATCTCTTCATTATCTGAAACCCCAATTATAGAATCATAGAATGGTTGGGGTTGGAAGGGACCTTAAAGATCATGCAGTTCCAATCCCCCTGCCATGGGCAGGGACACCTCCCACCAGACCAGGTTGCTCCAAGCCCCATCCAGCCTGGCCTTGAACACCTCCAGGGATGGGGCAGCCACAGCTTCTCTGGGCAACCTGGGCCAGTGTCTCACCACCCTCACAGTAAAGAATTTCTTTCTAATATCCAATCTAAATCTACTCTCTTTCAGTTTGAAACCGTTACCCCTCGTCCTATCATTACACTCCCTCCCCATCCTTCCTGGAGAAGAGAAGGCCAGGGGAGACCTTATAGCAGCCTTCCAGTACCTGAAGGGGGCCTACAGGAAAGCTATGGAGGGGCTGTTTGTAAGGGCCTGTAGCGATAGGACGAGGGGCAATGGTTTTAAACTACAACAGGGCAGGTTTAGATTAGGCATTAGGAAGAAGTTCTTTACAATGAGGGCGGTGAGACACTGGAGCAGGTTGCCCAGAGAGGTGGTGGAGGCCCCATCCCTGGAGACATTCCAGGCCAGGCTTGATGAGGCTCTGAGCAACCTGATCTAGTTGAAGATGTCCCTGCTGACTGCAGGGGGGTTGGACTAGATGGCCTTTAAAGGTCCCTTCCAACCCAACACATTCTATGATTCTATGATATTTAATGGCGGAGGAAATGAGCTTTCTCCTTATTAGCGCAGTGGTTTATTAGAGCCGGTTGCCCTCTGTAAAGTGCTCACCTGACTCACCTCTCCAGCTGGTGCTGAAAAACCCCGCTCCGGTGGCTAATCTCAGATTCCCTCGTCTAGTGCTCTTACAGTAAAACTTCTTTCAGAAGAACCGCAGCGGTTGTCTCCCTGAGATTTGTGGTGTAATTTGCTATTTCATTGAGGTCGTCACGTTCTCCCCTTTGATATCTCTTTATAGGGAGTCTTTAATGCCCCCCTCTCGCTGTGAGTCAAAGGTTAAAAAAAAAGTTGTCAGGGTTCTTCGCATTTTCCTGCTCTGACATTGTGCCATACGTGTGATGCTGAATTCTTAGGATGGGTTTCCCTGACCATTTTTCCTTCACCAAAATGGAACTGTCATCTTTTTGGCTCCCTATTGGCTTGAGTCTGAGGTAAAGGAGATCAGCATGGGGCATAAGGTTCTTCTAAACTTCTGTCTGTGTTAATTGGGATTCCAGGGTTGTTGCGTTGTGCAAGAAACCAAAGCAGTAACTGATGTTCCTTCCACCATGGCTGCAGCAGGGATAAGGAAAAACCCTGGGGAAAGAAGGGAAGGAATCTGCGAGACTGTTGTGACACACAGAGGGAATGGGCTACTGCTGTGGGTCCAGAAAAGTCACACTTAAATGCACACGTTTTCAAAGCAGCAGACAGCCGAGACGGATGCGAGTAGGTAGAGAAGACATGGCTGGGCTGTGAAATCCGCAGGACTCCTCGGATCTGGGTCCTGTTTCCAGCTCTGCTCCGCATTTTCTCTGCCTGTGCTCATTGCTGGACCAGGCACTCGACTTTCCATGGCTCCCATCCGTCCTGGCCAAGTTCGTTTATCAGTTTTTACGAAGCAGCATCTAATCTGCACTTAAATACTAACAGGTTTCCTCCATTACTTGACAGAAGTAAAATATTACGAACTGCGAGGGGTTTGGAAACTGCAGTGAAGACTGCCATAAAATATCTGAGTAGTAACTCACATAAGATAGCTAGAGATTAATGTATATGGTTGTGTGAATATAATTACAGATCTTTATTTGAGGGTTTAAATACGACATGTGAAAAATCATGTATTTGCCAGCACGGAAAATACCTTCTTATGCATGTGGCTTGTGGAAATCTGGGAGGAGATTTTTTAGCTCCACCTGCGGTAATTGGAATTTTAGCTATGGAGACTTCAGTAGATCTGGATTTTTCCTCAGCTTTTTTCACTGGAGACAAAAAATGAGATGCAGATACGTACATAACGTTGGATGTGTAGTTGGCCAGTGGCCTGCGTTATATGATCAACGGGAGTAGCTGTAGCTATGGTAGAACTCACAGCTTGTAGTCGGTGAGAGGCACTGAGTAGGTCTTGTCAAACGAGCCAACAGTTTTCTTCCTGTCAAACTGAAACTCAGAATTCAAATCTACAGCAGCTTTGGCATAGGAATTATTAAATGATGCAACAAGAAAAATATCTGTTAAACAAATTACCGAAGGAGAATAGGAGAATATTGGAAATTTTCTGTGCCTCTTATTTCTAAGCGAGAATTCTGGCAGAGACGGATTATAAGTAATTGATCTGTCTTAACATGGCCAAGCTTGGGAGTAACTCAGGAAGGTGCTTGTTTGTCATCGTTACCTGCAGTAGCTCATCTGTACCCTTTGGTGTATGTGCATGGGCATAAAGACTTTTCTTCTGCAGTGAGACACAGAATACGTTGTGTTCCTTGTCCGTCTCCCTCTCTCCCTACACTTACAGTACTGAGGCAAGACTTGCAGTTGGCCTTATCAGTGGCATCAGCATCTTTGATCCGAGAGGAAGGGAAGGTGCTTACTGCAAGTGGCACAGCTCTCCCGAAGCAGAAAGGCTGTGGAGATGGGCAGGGGAGGCTGGAGCAAGGGCTGATCACACCACAGAGAAGGTGTAACTTCTGCTTCAAAAGTCCAGAATTTGAATATTTTTCTGAATATCAAGGATTTAATTTTTTTAACTCATCCCAGAACTGGACGTTATTAGGGAGACAGTGTGCTACTGGAAGCATGAAGTGACTGGAGAGGCAGCAGAGGATAGCAGAAATGGAGCTGGTGGGAAGTGTGTGTGTGGGTCCTTCAGCTGATGGCTTGGAGAAGACACTGGGTGGTGGGGATGATGTGACCACATCAGTTTGCAGGCAGGGGAGTGGGGGGGTCTCCCATGGGTGAGGTGTGTGGCAAGAGTGAGAACCTTTGAAGTGGATGGTGGTGTCCTCTGAGACACTGGGGGAGCCAGATGCCCATCTGTGTCCAGGTTGGATGGGGCTTTGAGCGGCCTGGTCTAGTGGGAGGTGTCCCTGCCCAGGGCAGGGGGTTTGAAACTAGATGGTCTTTAAGGTCCTTTCCAACTCTAACCGTTCTATGATTCTATGACTGGGAGGGGTGGGCAGGAGAGAGCCCTGGTGGGTGTTTTTGGAAGGGACCTGAGTGGGAAATGGGCATCTTTGCAAAGCTGAGCTAGGGGAAATTACAGCAGCAGTGAAGGGAAATGCCTGAGGAGGCAAGGGGGAGGGCTGCAGGGGATTTTTGTTGTCCAAAGAGAAGGCAAAGGCCAGGTTTTGGAAAAAAGCTGGGGGGGAAGAAGCTGCGGGTTTTGGGTATGGCATGTGCGCACAGCGCAAAGTAGCCGTGCTTTATTTACCTTGGAAAGGCTTGCAGCACTTTTCCCTACCGAGAAAGTTAAACAACGTGAGTGTTAAGTACAAAACTGTGTACATTACAATCACTTCTCAGGAGGCAGCAGAAGTGGTGTTAACTCTTGACTGTACCCTTTCCTGAGGCCAGTGTAATTCCTCCCTTCCCACCACATGCACGCCCCTCTCTGCCTCAACACTCCTTTTGCCGGAGACACCGGAGGCCTAAATATCATGGTTGTGCCTGCGAGGTCCTGGTGGGAGCTGGCCCAAATATCACGGTCGTGCCTGTGAGGTCCTGGTGGGAGCTGGCCCACCCGCCACAACACCCCCAGCACCGCAGCCCGTGGTGGGCACCCATCCCTCCTCCAGCCTGCCTTGTCCCGCTCGCCCGTGCCACCAAGGGTCCACCTGCTCCTGGAGGGTCCCCCCCTGCTCCCCTATGGTGATGGAGAGCAGGTCCTGCCCTGCCACATCAAAGTCTGTTTGCTCATATCAAAAGACTTTGGGGTCAATACGGAGCTATACCACACTTAGGTGTTGTCTGGCAACTTCCTCCAGTGGTCGCCACCCCCCTGCTGTGACAGGGGGGGTGATGGTGGGTTTGGACTTTCATCTCCGGGCCTTCTTTTGTCTCCTGGATGAATTGCGAGCTAACCTGAGACAACAGGGGAGCCTCCCTTAGGAGCGACAGCGTGCCAAGCTGCTGCATTTCTGTTCTTTCCACCTTGTGTTTCTGTCATGTGGAGCTGCATGCATAATCTGGGAGGCTCTTTAATAGAGATGCTCAGTCCTTTGCTACACTCCTGATATAAATTTCCATTTCTCATGTTCTGTTAATCTTTACTCCAGCGATGTGCTTTTTTTTTTTTTTTTTTTTTTTGGTAATATTGCTCAGCAATTCCTTGTGAGGCTCTAAAAACAGGTGAAAAAAATCCCAGCATTGACCTCTCAATCAGCACACGTGAAAAGGGCATTCGTCACGATTACTGAACTTCATAAATGACCTTATGAGGCTACTGGAGGTAACTCACTGAAATTATATTAATTTCTTCTATGACGACGTTATTTTCTTCCATGTGGTGTGAAAGATGATTAAATGAAGGTCATCTAAGGTCAAAATATCTATTCAGCAGATTTGAGCCCATTTCCACACTCATGCTCTGTGAGCAGGGGTTATAAACATGACATCAATTTCAATTATATATACTGACGCCTAAGAGGTAATGAGCTGATTTAAGAAGACTTAGTACACTGTGCTGGAACGCATTTATTCATTCGTGGACTGTGCAGGAAGATTAGTGCCTCTAGTGTACTTTGAAAATTTGCAGCATTTCAGGATATAATCAATAATACAGTAGTGTAATGTTAATGTAATGTAGTTCCACTTTTGTGATGCCTCATTAATCAATGCTATCAGCGACGTAACTTTGAACGGGCATAAAAAGTAAGGAATAATTAGTAAGTCTGCTTATTTATGAACAAGAGATCCGAGTTTAGGAAGAACTCTCCTTTTTCTGGTTATTGGCCACTCTCATCCGTGAAAACAGCAGAACTGAAGAAGTTCCACGTTAGTGAAACCATCAGCTTTGATGACATAAGGCTGCCACACACAACAAAGAGCTGGCTGAATTTGCTTAATCTCAGCTTTTATTTGGAATAAAAAAGGATTTTTCTTTATTGGTAAATCAGATGGTCGGACCTATTTTGATACCTATCCTTGGAAGAACAAACAGGAGCACTGTTCAATTAATCTTCTAGTTTATGGAGAGCAGATTTTCACTTTCTATTAATTTTCATAGCTACAGATTTTTAATCTATCATAGCAGAGGATCTGCTCTGATATTTCTAAATTCATAAAAACAAAACCGTTCCTGCGAAACTAAGTTGAAGTTTGATAATGTATTTCCTTCTAAACCCCCTAGTATTTTTAATCTAGACAGAATGTACAAAATGCATCTTTTTATAGATCTAAAACACCATGGTTTAAAAAAAATAAAAAGCACCGGGAGGGGTGAGGAAGGGAGTAACAGTACAACATGGTATCCCAAATTTCAGGAATGCTTCGGGTGTTATTTTATCTTGAAGTAGCAGCTTCTAAAAGTGGTTTCTTTCTCTGACGAACTGCCCCAAGAGCTATCTGCTGCTGCGCTCAAGGCGCTTTGTTAATAAAGGCAGTTCCTGATGGTAGCCAACAGATAACCGGGCTGATTGCAATCCAGGTGTTGGTACAGACTTTGCTGACTGTTATCTATCTCATTTACTGGTGCAGAGCGAGAGAAAACCCCTCTACCCTTTTGCCAGCAACCACCAAGCCACGAGAAGATAAAAAAGAAGCACTAGCAGTTTTTCCCTTAGTAGCGAGGAGCCAGCAGCCAGCTGGCTGCCAGTTTGTTAAGAGGGAAAGTATGGAAACACCATCTTGCTGAAAAAAAAACATACTCTGAAGCCCACTATCAACAGAAGCGATGGAATCGCTTGTCCAGCTGGGTTGCTGAGACACCTTCTCTGTGTCCCTAAGTGCTGGGAAAACCGCTTCCGAGGTACAGATGAACCAGCCCATGAAAGGTGAACGAGCACCGGTCAAGATGCTGAAAGGCTGGGATGGCCAGATGAAAAAAAAAAAAAAAAAAAAGCAGGGAAAATGAGAATTGCTTCAAATAAATAAATAAATTCCTTCCCAAATCCTGGCAGATTTATCCCACTGTGGTGCCATGTGTCATTTTGCCTGAGCATTTCACAATTTGCCTCCATAATTATATATTGCATTTACTGTTTAAATCCCTTATTTTTAAATACAAAAATCCAGCAAATAATTGCTTGTTAGAGCAGTTGCCTATCTGACAGTACATAATTAGTCTCTTCCCTCAGCAACTGCTACCAGCTACTGTCAGACACGGGGTACAGGAGAAGGTGTTTCAGAGGCTTGTTCTTATGCTTTATGGCTTTTATAACAGATTTTTGGAAATAAAAAAAAAAAGATGATATTATTAATACCATCACATCCCTGGAGAAAGGACTGAAGAGCTCTGCCACCGTTCCTCCTGCGCTGACAGCTTGCTTGAATCAGTCCCTGTAACTGTACATCATAATTAATGGAAATGACAAGAAAACGCCATGCCTGAGCCTTTCCATTAAAGAGGGAAAGTAACTGCATCCCAGTAGCCCTGTTCAACGCCATGGAGGAGTTGGGCACACGAGGAAAGCCACCTCTACCTTTTTTCGCTGGCTTTGTTAGTTTTCCCAAGTTCATCTACATTCAAAGCAATAGTCTGGGTGAACAACAGTAATAAAAGAGAGAACTAAGCTAGGAGAGATCACGCTGAGGCTCAGATTACTCGCTTCTCTTCCAGCAAGGATTTAATGCATGCTTATAGCCCAAAACTGGGCTGTCCAAGAAAAAAAACTAGCGCTGCTCCCATGGATTTAACATAGATTTTGGCAGAAGGCGTACTAGAATGATGTTTAATACTATTGTAAACCCTGCACCGAATTGTTCATTACTCAGCTGTGATGTGCTTTCCCCTTGGAAATGCTTTACCAGTTGCACACATGCTTCCCATCGCTGGCATTGGCGCGGGATTACTGCTGCGCAACAGGCGTCTGTCTCGGGAGACACCGATGCTGCAGCCCAGATGCCTAATTGCTGTTGACCGAGATGTATCCCACCTACATTTAAACAACCTGCCTGGGCACCATCGAATCCAGGCCGTAACATGGAATTCAGAATAGGCTTCGAAACAGTCGGGCAATTTGCCCGCTTTGAAATCTGTGCTGTGTTGCTGTGTTACTGTACCCCGGGGAGCGAGCTTAAAGATAGCTTGGTACGTCAACGCAAACTGTAGCCGTACCACTAGACTGCAAAACAGACCTGCTCTTCCTAAGTCCTCGATACAACTGATTAGGTGCGAGGAAAGGAAAAACAAGAAAAATCTGAAAAATTGGCTTTTTGGCTTCCAGGTTGCAGCGGCTAAATAGCATGTGGGCAATTAAAAAAAAAAAAAAAACAAAAGCAAAACCCTCACAAAAGATCATTCCAAGACAGAATATTTATATTCACCCGTGTGTCCTTGCTGCAATCAAGCAATACAATAAGATATTTCATGTCGAGCATGCTTAAGGTTTTGTTATGTTTCCTACTTCAAAAGAGTATTGCTTCATCGAGAAGGAAATCCAGCAGGCTCTCATGTGAGTTGAGTCAGGGGAAGAGTGGATTGCTGGGTTTTCCAGTCAAAATACAATATATAGGCAACCCATAATTGTCCTTTCATTTATGACTCTAAGTCTGACATTTCATAAGTCTTGCCGCGAACCAGCCGAACACAAAGATGACCCAGAGGAGTGTGATCCTGAGTGTTTTTCCCTCTGTTTTCTACCAGGCGAGTCTCAAGATTAAAACGTTGGTCTATTATTAGCAATCATGGGTCTGTTCTTGCCAAGTGGGAATGATGGGATAAATCCTCAGCATCTTCAGGGCCATTGGTCCTGCTTAAGAAGGAGGATTTGGAGATGCGCTCCCACCCTTGGCCTCAGCCTGGTCATTCCCTGTTTCCTGATTTGAGGGGAGGAAGAAGATGGAAAGTTGGGTTCTGCCAGGTCCCTGCCCAGAAGAAAGCCCCCTCAGAGGCTCCCTGGTGGTGTTAAAGAGTTGGGCAGGGACATGATTTGGGGTCCAGTGGCTCCCCCACCCCTTGCAGGGGGAAGGGGGTGTCTAAGCCCAACCCTGGGCGCTCCCCACTCCAGATGTCCCAGGAACTGCTTTTACCCAGTGTTTCTATTTAAAAGACATTTGAAACAAGCTTAACATTGCCAAAATAAAACTAGTTGCAGGATTTTTCTCCGCTTACGCCCACACGAAATCTTTTCATTTGAAGGTCATTGCAGTGATTTAATGGTGCTCGACAGGGTTTTTTTCACCGAATGTGGAACCAATCTGATCTCAGTGCTTGCTTATGTGTTACTGGGACATATCATCATGTGGCACTGCGATAAGTTTGGCGTTAACAAAACCAGAGGATGTCTATTCTGTCAGAGAACCTATTTTCCCCCTCTTCTTTTGTTTCCCATAAAATCGCGTTAGAGCAGAGCAGAGTTCTTTAAGCAGGCTGCAAATTCATTGAATCAACACTATTTGTGCCCAGCTTTTCTTCCTTACACTCCATTAGGAGCGGAAGCAGTCGCAGCAGAAAAGCTGGGGTATGGCAAGAAAGCAGAACATTGAGGTTTTATGACCAAACCTGATCTGTGGACATTAACTCCTGACGATATTTGAAATTTCCTGAATGGGAGGCTGTAGTGAAGCCAACACTAGAGCTGATACCAAAGCGAAAGGATTGTTTTGCAAATGTTCTCTTATTTGTGCTAAATAATTTCCTTTTTTTTGTGCTTTATCCTGCAGTCTAACAGCAAATTAGCTATTAGCTGTGAGAGCCACGAGATCCACTTTGAAGACCAAGCGGCATCGCTGAGCTGATGTGTGATCTCGAATGATATTTCACTGTTTCTACATGCAAAATTGATCAAACGCTCTGTCTTCCAAAAAAAGATGCTGTGCAGATTCAGTTAATTTTGACAAAGAGTTTTTATCACAGAAAGAACTATTTCAGCAGATTCACCCTATAAATAGCATGGCCTTGTTCCACCGTAATACTTTTTCCATGCAACCATCGTTATAAGCAGCTTGGACAAAATCTCCTGTCAGCTACCAATAAAAGCAACCATCCGTTGCAATTTTGACTACGCAAGTAATGTCTGACTGCTCCATCTGTATGAAAGATGTTGTCCAGATCTCCTGATGAGGTATAGAGCTTGCCCTGATTGCAGTGGGAAATCATTGGCTGTATTAAGGAGAAGAAAAAAAAAAGAAAGTAAAATTTGAAAAAAATTCCAGTCCTATGATACAAAACCTCAAAAAACAAAGAAGTTTGCCTTTTGCTTTTCCCTCATTTAATCTAGTGCCACCGTTTCCCAGGACAAACCAGAGAATTCTTACCAAACTTACCACGGTCCCCAGAGATTTTAAGAGGTGAACCATAGTTTATTGGTTGAATTATAGAAGTTACTTGTCACTGTTGTCCAGCTGTATCAATCACCTCCTTTCAATGACTCCCAAGAGAAAAATTCAAGCTATCATCCTCATTAATGAGGTAAATGCTCCTGGGGCAACTGATAGTTGAAATATGGTCTTTTATTTGTCCTGCCTCCTCTGGACACGAAGATGTGTTTCACTATGCTGATGTGAGTTGTAAATAGGAGTAAGCACATTCAAAGGCAACCTTATCCTATAACTTTTTATTTCCAAACCTCTTAAAAATGAAGACTCTTCATTTTGAGGAGAGCTTTTAATGGCTCCGGGGTCCATCTATCACAATGAGAGCTTACTCAGTCCACCACCTCTGAGCTGTCAACCATTTCAAATAGCCTTGTATATATGCCCTGGGATTTCGTAAGACATAAAAACGCAAGTTTGTGAACATTACGTAAGATTTTATCTCCATTATATGCCTGTTTTTCTTTCACTGTCTTTTTAACCTTTACCTAAAAGCTGCCTCGTGTCTGTACTTACACACATTTTTTTCCCTGATAACCTTTCTTTCTGGCTCAGAACTAGGCACACTTGATGTGGCTTTCCTGCTTATTTATTTCTTCCATATATAATAATCACTTATCCATAAGTTGTAACAACTTCAGCCAATCAACAGAACATGAATCTGCCTCCATTCTCCCCATCTTCTGTAGAGCCTGGGGAGAAAGAAAAGTTGGAAGATCTCTTAGGGATTTTATCTGTTAAAGAAAAGTTGAGAAACTCACTTTTACTGAAGTTGAAGCAGATTATGGATCTCAGCTTCTGGGGACCAGACACCCATCCTGATGCTGCTGTTGCTTTCAGGTGGGATGGATAGTCCATCATGTGGCCTCTGCCCAAACCCCTGGCTTGTGCTCTTGGTCCCATGTTATGTCAGCAACTCATGTCCTTCCACTAGAAGGACATTGTCAAGGAGCATTTCAGCAGAGTCAAGTAAATTGAGATACTTCCTTACGAAGGTTTACCTGAGCCATTTCCCCAACATCGTTACTTCCCAGTCCCCAGCCACAATAGTTTTTATATATTTCAAGTGCCTTTATTTTCATCCCCTGCTTGTGTTTGTGAGGACAGGGCAAGCTCAGGTTGGGTTGGAGAGCAGAACAAAGCGTTACGCACAGGGGTACAGAACTCGCTGAGGTTCCCAGGTGTCAGCTTAGTGCTGCTCCTCTAAATACTCTGGGATATCTGCTCAGAGCTACTGAGGTCTGTTTATGACCCAAATAATGCCGAACTTGACTTCTTCTAAGAATACTTACATATGGTTTCATAAGACTTGAGACGCACAGGTATAACAAATTCAAGTGTCAAGTACAAATAACAAAGTTTAACAATTTAACTCTTAAAACAAAGCAGAAAAGAAGGGGAGAAAGGTAAATAGAACACCCGTCCTGAGCATTTTCCCCTGTGAGAGGTATTCACCACTCGCACTCAGGTGAAAAGGTATTTCTCTCCAGCTTACACTACGGTAAAATCTGGCCATCATATCAACATTTAAAAACTAGCAGTGAACAAATCTCTCTGCTTAATGACTCATATGCAATTTGAAATGGAAATAGAATAATATGTTTGAAGTCTCTATTATGCATTTAAAAAGATTAAAGAGAGACTAAACAATTAGCGATAATATGTGTGTGCATTAATGCAGGAGAGAATCGAGTCTTTCAAGTCTTTTAGATTGCTAAGAGGCCTCCCTGGTTTAAAACTGGGAGGAGAGCTAGCTCACAAAAGGATTAAAATACATTATCCTACAGGGTAAATTCATTATTCTTAATGCGCCAGGATATTTTTGATCCTCAGATGAAAGTTTTGCAGGCTTAGATAAGTAGATCATTTTGGATCTCTGAAGAATTAAAAGCAGATTTGTCCTCCAAGAGAACAGAAAAGGAAGCACACGCAGGTCATGGATGAACACCAAACATCTCCGCCCAACATCTGCTCAGATTTGTGGGGTGGTTTGTTTTGTTTTTTTTTTTTTCATCAGCACCTTTCACGGGAATAAACCAGGGTGAGCTAAACTTCGTGTTTGGAGCTCCAGACCTGAGGAGGCTTTGGGTGGAGAAGCTCCTGGCTCCTGTGCTTGGAGGGAGGGGAATGTCCTGGGAATCACCACTTGCCACAGCTTTAAAATCAGGTAGCATCTCACTGTGGTACAGGTGTTGGTGGTACCAGAGATGGGGCAGTTGCCTCCAGGGTGCTGTATCCTCCCTGCCGTGGCTCTGGAGCACCCAACCAACACATGCGCAATGGCTTCTTCCCATCCAGGAATGCTGACAGGGATGGGCTCTGCCTGGCTTCCATCAGAGAAGTCCTGACCGAAGCAATATGGTAATTATTTACTGTATAGAGCTTTTTAGCGAGTGTTTTGCTATAAATATTTAGTTGTAACGCTGCAGTTCTTTCCCTAGCTACATGCTGCAAGCTGTAGGTAATCTTCTCTTGCTGTTATTTTTCCCCTCTCTCGAGAGCTGCCCAAAATAACACAAACCAAGTCTTTATGAAGAAACGGTTGTTTCACTACCTAAGAGGAATACTGTAACTTTTATGCTGGGTGGATGAGGAAGCCAGGTTCTGATAACCAAATCACAGTTGCGTAGGAAAACAGACACTTTTCAGCTTTGGGAAATGAGTAAATTAAATTTGCAAAGGCACAATCTTTCTCGAACCGCAAACAATATGCTGAAAAACTGAACTGAAGCTTTGAGTGGAGTTGCCAGATATTTAAGCCGGGGTGGTTTACGCTTGACACCAACTAAAAATGTGATTTTCAAAGGTGTTTGCGGGAGGGAGAGGGGAGAAAAAGGTACAAAAATTTTCTTCAGGTGTCTCAATAGGACCCTCATTTTAAGAAGTATATTTGAACTTTTTAAAATACCTTGGGGTCTGGCCCCGTACTTCAATGAAATTACTCTGTGGTGCATGCCAGAGGCAGACCCCTGGGATGCAGTAAGAATTTAGCCAAGGAGGTATTGATGCTGGAAGAGTTGGAGAAGCTGGACTGCCTTGAAGGGTGGCTAAGCAAGGTTGCCTGAGCTGCCATGTCGTATGACAAGTATATCTTGCCCCTAGAAAACTTTTAGGTAGCGGGATCAGGTCATTTTAGGCTTACCGGTAATGCACCCAGCCACCTCCTGGTCTGACAGAGGTCCCCATCTCCACCCATCCGATTTCTCTTCCGTTACTGAGGGAATCAAAGTCCCTGTATGCATGAGGCATCAGCGGCGTTTCTATTAGACCTCTGCCCAACAGTATCAACACCTGGAGAAATAGATTCAAAAATAGAACAATGTTCACAGGCTGGGGAAGGGCAGCTGCTATAAAAGAGTGCAAACACCCGAGGAGGCAGCCTCTCCCATGTGCTAATTTAAAGCCCCCCTGTAAATGGGTGATAATTTCTACATTAAATATACATGTATGTACTGTTAATCTGTTTGATAAATAATTCAGTGCTATAATGCCACTGAAAAAAACAGGGCGCTAAGCACGGATTTGATAGTGCATTGTATATAATATTCAGCTTTATCCCTTTATATATACCAAACCATCTTTCTTTTCTATTTTCCACCCCTTTTATTTTATTTGATTTTTAATGAAGAAAACTGAAGCAAACTGCTCTTGCTTTTTACTTACCCTGTTATCAAATGCAAACTAGTCCACGGCTCATCCCTCTACTGTGAATAGTAGAGAAGTGTCTTTCAGATTAAACTTTAACAGACTTAAAGTCTAAACTGATGGGGATCATATGGGACCTTGTGGTGTCGTATGCAGTGCTGTGACGAGCATTTCCCTCCCCTCTCTCCCAGTCTCCCCAGTGATGAACAGGGACTTCCCTCTGCAGGTGGGATTGCCTGGGACACCAGCCGAGGCAGCGTGGGCAGAGGGGGAGTTCCCTCCTCAGGACTGAAAGGGGGACGTTGTCCTTTCCCCACCATAATGGGAGGAATATTCTTCATCGTTGGCTGATGGGGGTGGGAGCACGGTTTATTGAAGTGCCCTGCTGCGCACGAGGGTTACATCAATCAGGACAGCATCCTGAAGACTTCTAAGGACATGTAATAGCTTTGCTTTCCCCTGGCACGCAGAGATTTACCTCTTGTCCTAGACATGGCAAATTTAGAGTGGCGTCAGCCAGAGATGCCGCTGCAGCGTTTTGTGTAAAACCCCAGCCCTTAAAGCACCGTCAGAAATGGATGTTGTGGAACCAGGTATGTTTTGACATCAGAGAGCTGCCCCTGGGTGCTGTCTGCAGATGGAGGATGTTGACCTTTTGATGAACAGCTTTGATACTGAACCTATGGAGAGCAACGTCCCTTTCTTTCTACAGGAAGATCTCTCCCAAATCCAGTGCTTGCCCTTACTTCTCCCTGAACAAAATTGCACCCGTACAATCGGCAAAAGGGCAAGGCCCTCCTCTGAAGAGAACCTTGATTTATGATTATGTTCACAAATTAAAATTATGAGTGATTCAGGCATGTTGCCATTTCTCTGCGAGGACTCTAATCATGAGGGGTTTGTGAAACCTGAATGTTTCACGGGTTGCACGATGAGTTATTATCAGTCCAACAGTTTCTATCAGGAAGTGTAATTTATAATCAGAGCTCTCTGTTTCTTCTTCAGATGCTCCAATCACCCAGGTGGGACAGAAGCAACACGGGAGGTCAATGGCTAATCACACAGCCATCTGTGTGTCAGTCCTTTATCACTCGAGCGTTATTCATCCAAACTGCTCAGAGCATATTTATTAACAAATACCTGCTCTCATGATCAGTTCACTAATGACTCAATTCCAGCCTGGATAATTTTCAGAAGAAAGGGACAGGACAGTGGAAGAACTGTAATTGCAAGATGATGAGTTCCTCCCGCCTTCCCCTCCCTCGCCACTACGGGAGCTCAAAAGGGTAATTGGATATTCATAGAGGAATAGGCCGAGAAGCTAAATCAAGCTACAGGTCAGCCAAATGCTCTATCTTTTGTTCACAGCAAACTTTAAATGACTGTCGCAAGGCAATCATTTCCAAGATGGCTGTTTTTGGAAAGGCGTCACAGTCCCTGAGATGCTTCAGAAATACCGCAGCTCATCGCGAAGAGTAGGGAGTCTTTGGAAGAAAGGATTACCTGCACAGGGATTGTCAGTGCAAGCGGTATTTGTCCATACGTAGCACTAGGAAAGCAAAATTATGTAGCAGGAAAAGGTGATGAGGAACACATGAAACTGAAAGATACCTCCACGGGTGCTAATATTTGGCGTTATCGTCAACATGAACTATGCAGCCAGTTAGCTGCCAGAGTACGTTAATGTGGGGGTTACAGCCCCTATCAAACATACAAGTTACTCAAAAGACCGAGCAATTACTTCAAAGATTTAGGTGACTTCCTGAGGTCACGTTTTTTATTAATATATTTTTGATTTAAAAGTTAACTGCTTGGGGTTTGGGGTTTTTTTTTTGGTAGAATGTCAAATGTTAAAGCAATTCCCTTTGTATGTGGTATATAAGGAATACTGCAAATATTTACTTCGATGCTAAAACATGATTTCCTGCTTTTCCATTGTGACTAACTGAAAATACACTAGGATTTTACAAAATTGAGCTCATAGTACCAGGATGATTTTTGTTGTCTGTGTCTGCATTTCCTTGTTTCATACTATAGATTTTGCGTGGTCATTTCTAGAATTTCTTAACATGGCTATTTTTCTTCCTGGAAGACCACTGTATGTACCTCAGTGAGTTGAGCTGCATGACAGTATTCCTGAATTTGGAAAAATAAGTATTTCCTATGACTAGTAATAGGTAGAAATCATTGGTTGCATTAGAGTGCATCACAGAAAATGAACTGAAGCAATGAGGCTAGAGAGAAAAAAAGGTATATTGGGCAAGTTATTTGTCTCTGCATCTCCCTCCTTTCCTTTTTATGTCTGATAACCCTGAAAAATCGTTTCTCCGTCAAGGCACCAGCCGGGTACGGCATAAGCAGAAATAGGATGAAGTATGCAGCACCTGGCAACATTTCTGAACCTCCAGCTGAAATGACAACTGGGAAAGGACCAGAAGGAAAGTGCAATTTCTGCAAGAGAATCCCTGTCATGCCTGCTAATTAATGCCTCTGGCGTGTGGACCCCTGTCCCTATCACACCAGGCAGAAGCTGAGGCTGTCAGCTCATTTGGGGCAAGTCACCGCAAGGGTTCTGAGGCTGTGATAACGCCTGCAGCTTTGTCGTGTCGTTTGCAACCCAGGACAGGATCCCCAGTGCAGGAAAATGTTCAAGGAGGGAGGCCAAAAAGAAGAAGAAGAAAAAAAAAAAAAGTGTTGGAAAACAAGAGAACAGAAAAGCAAAATCGCATAGCAGTAAGAGGTAACAAGAAACACATGAAAATGAAAACTACCTCCATGTATGTCAATATTTGCCATCTCCAGCAGTATGACCTCCAGAACAAAGGCGACGGGTTCCCTGCTGCCTAGTGACAGAAACGAAAACAAACATTTCCTACAACCCAAGCCTGGCTGCAGTGCTTGCGGGTAATCTCTTATTTATATATTCTGCTCGGAGGATAACCTTAGCTCCAGAAACGCCTGGCATTTCAGCAGAACAAGCCCTTCTTTGGGAGGCGCACAATAGCCGAGCGGCGGGCGCCGGGCTCCCCGCTGTGTCCTGCAGGAAGGGCTGTGATTTCCCTTCTTGCTCTCTCCGCATTTGCAGGGGTATTACTCCTTATTCACGAAAACAAAAGGAGGAATACAGTGCATACGTTGCCACCTTTTCCCCCCCTGCTTCAGCGTATTTAGCAATTACCGTGAGATCCCATGCTGGGGAGATGACTTCTCGCCTTCCTTCTCCCATCAAAAATGGATTTGCAGGATCATTCCCAGCAAATTAGTCAAATCAATGACTCGGTTGTCATTAGATGAGAATGTAACACAAAATCTCATTACTTTTCACGTTGGCCCCCACAGAAACAACAAATGCCTGATGAAAAAATGCTTTCAATCCAGTAGTACCTGAGGGTGAGGTCTGGTGGTACTTCGAATTGACCCTCATCCCCCACCCCATGGTCCTTCTCTTCCCTGCTCACACCTGTCTGCCCCCTCGTGAGCACCCATGCCACCAAAACCACCTCCAAATCCTGTGTCTCCACCTGGAAAAGTTTAGGTTTTGGCTACTTTGGCTCCCTAACATGCCTCAAACCTTAGCCACGTGAGCTGTAGGAATGCGTGGCGAAGGGATCAAGGAGAGGAGCGTGGGACAGCAGTGGCTCTTTGCCCTGCCCCACAACGATGGGGAGCAGCACCTCATCCTCCGTCCTCGACTCTGCCTGCATGGCCCTGAGCAGACTGCTTGGCCTCTGGCAGGTCTCATGAAATTCAGGAGGAGGGTTGCTCCCCGGTTTGTGTAGGAGCCGCTGCCGTCACGCTGAACGTCATGCCACAATTTGGCAGGCTCCCGCTCGCTCACCCCTCCCAACGTGGAACCTCCCGCTTATTCTGCTGCCGTACTACACACACGGATGAAGTCTTTTGGCATGTGCGTCCTAAGTGCTTTTCAGGGCTGGCTATTAGGGGTGGGAATAAATAATAATGCCATATAAAAAAGTGGGTGGCAGGGCAAGAAATGAAAGAAAAATAATTCTGCCTTCATTCCCCAACTGCCTGAATTTCCGCTTTCCAAGCAGCCCCTGCGGCGTGGCCGCAGCACGGTGGCAACGTGGAAGCAAGAAGATGTTTGAAGAAAGCCGGTCTCCGCCACAGCACTTGCCCAGGGTTGGTGAGGGGGTTCGACTAACTTCCCCATCTGCGATCAGTTCCATCAGACGCCAGCTCCATGGGTATTCTAGTCCCTGAGGCATTTATTCCTCCACCTCTCGGGGTGCAGGACACCTCGACAAGGGGCAGCTGCCGCCCTGGGAGGACAGTGCTGTTGGTCTGGTGGATCACAGAATCATAGAATCGTTTAGTTTGGAAAAGACTTTTAAGATCATCGAGTCCAGCTGTTAACCCAGCACTGCCAAGTAACCGCTGAACCGTGTCCCTGAGTGCCACATCTGCAGGTCTTTTAAATACCTCCAGGGATGGTGACTCAACCACTTCCCTGGGCAGCCTGTTCCAGTGTTTGACAACCCTTTCACGACCGATCTCCCTCTGCTCTCTGCACAGGGGCAGTGTGGGAAGATGGATTCATTTGCAAATGTAAATACCGGCTGTCAGAGAGGGCAAGGGATTAGCTTTACACATGAAGAGAGAGGTGGCACTGCATGCTGTCAGGCTCATTAGGGAAGCAGGGCCCGTGTAGCTGGGCCATTTGGTAATGATCTACCCACTCCATCCTGCCTTTGTTTCTTTAACAACCCTCTGGCTCAGGCCAGACTCCCTGGGCTTTGACATTTTCCCTTGAAAAAAATCTATAGCCCCGCTCCATTTTAAGACAGGTCAAGAAATCCAAGACACATGGAAAAAGGATCTGTATGATATGAGGTGTATTTATTTTTACAGTAAACCTAAATGGAAAGGAAAATGTAACAGATAACAGTGTTTTCCATGTACACACCACAGCCACCACCCATCACGGGTCACATTCTCCAGTGATGTGTTGCACGGACACACGAAGAATCTCTGCTACTATTTATTATCTGTCACATCCTTCAGCCAAAGCAAGGGAAAACAAGGTAAAATGTATGGAACCAAACTTCCACCTCACATCCCTCACCTAGGTCCAAGCTCTCAGGAAAAGTAATTCAGATAAGAAATAAGACAGCCCTGAAGGCACAGTTTCGAAGCTCAGGCAGATCTGAGATTGTTACTGCTGAAAGAGGCCCTCCCACTCTCCTCTCCAACCCTGGCCATACCGTTCCATCACCAGCCTTGTATCGGCGGTTGGAATTGCGTGATCATGTGGCAAAGGGGATGCCAAAGCATACCAAAAATCAGACCTGTAGAACAGTGGATCTCAGCAGGATCCATGGGCTGATGGCATTCATTGCACATCCACCTGATCAAACGTGAGATATTCAGTGTGAACGTGCAGCCGGAGGCGGGAGAGTGCGGGTGGGGAAGGATGGAGAGTCTCCAGTCGGCATCAGGTGGCTGCGCCCTGAAACACACAGTAAAAGCTAAATTACCTTGACAGAAATTCCTATTGTGTCACCCATCTTGGGCCCAAAGGGTGCTTCAGGCCAGAACAGACTCAATACAGAACACACCTGGGAACTTCACCATCTAACTCCTGAAGCAAGCCCATAACTTTAGCTAAAACCCAATATTTCTTAAGAAAAAAAAAAAAAAAAAAAAATCATACTCATTACCACTAGAGCTGTGGATCCACTGGCTCATGAAAGGATTCCCCTACCCTGCAGTTTCTCTCTCTTTCACACCCCCTCCCTGCCCCACAGGTGTTTATACTAATGCAAAACCAAAATGCTCTTTAATAGGTCTTAGCACTTTGCAGACCTTTCTAAGGGAGAGTGGGAACACGCATTTCTCACTAACACGGTGACTAAGGAAGTTACCAACTTTCTCTCTTTTATTCTCTGCTGCATTTGATATTGGAAGGGTTCCTATTGAGCACGCAGTGAGTATTATGCTTTTCGGAGTGGTTTCTCTAGGCAGGGAAGTTGGTGCTGGATGGGTTTCTGTTCTCCCTTCCCTATTTAATGGCAGAAGAGCGCGTTCCAGGCTTCCCTACAAACCCTTGATTTTTAACAGGGGTTAGGCTCTTCGTAGCGTGAAGGTGAGGAGAATTAAAATCTTTTTTTCTAGCCCTTCAATAAATGCACGCGGAAGGTTTTCTATTAAAAGTCCCTTTTCACATTCACACAAAGGAATTTGCATTTACACGCTGCCTCGCCCGGGAGGCCTGTGCTTTCATCACCTTGTCTTCCTGCCTGTGGGAGGTGGGGGTCACGATGCCCAGGTTTAACTAACCCGTAGCTTCTCATCCCAGAAGAAGCAGAATTTTTGATATTTTAGTTAACAACTGCACATTTGCTTCTGGGTACCGCATTCAGGTGCCAACAATGGTATATAGCAGAATATAAATTTTCTGTAACGAGTCACGCAAACAAGACATCATTCACTCTAGAGCTCAGACAAGAATACATTAAAATACGTGCAAAATAGCCAAATGAGTTGTAGATTGCTATATTGGCAGGTTTATTTTATTTTTTATTCCTTCAGCTCTGGCTGATGAGCTAATAAAACCTTCTTATGTGCTCCCCTACACTGAGAAAGAAAATAATTATATTTACTAGGAGAAAAGGATACTATATTACATCCCAGACCACCTAAGAGATTTTCCTGTTTCTGTGGGTTCTATAAATGGACTTTATATTGTCTTGACAAGATGTTAATACATAAATGCATAAAAATTATTCTCTCGCCGGCAGCAGACAACTTGGCAAGAAAAAAAGTCTGAGCAGAATAGCTTGTGTTCTCTGAAGGCTGCTGAGATTCGGGGTGGTGCCATGGCTTTTGTGAGAGGAGACAAGCAATAAAAAGGT
The DNA here is from genome assembly GCA_008658365.1 of Alca torda. NCBI lineage: Eukaryota > Metazoa > Chordata > Aves > Charadriiformes > Alcidae > Alca > Alca torda. The sequence goes on from CM018079.1 coordinate 7,624,809, forward strand.
CAGAATTGTGTGAAGAGTACAAAATAAACGGAAAGCGTGGCAGTTCAAGCTTTAATCTAATTTTCATTTGGTTTCTCCTAGAAATGGTAAGAGCTGCAAAATACAATGGAAATTTGCCCAAGACTTGAATTTAGCTAATCTTTTAAAACATATGATTAGCCTTTCTTAATCCAATGACTTTTCACTCTCACACTTTTCTGTTCTTCTGGTCCTTGGTATTCAGCATGCTCCATTACCATGAGGAAATGCAGAAGCAGGAATATGAGGAATTTAATTAAATTGCAAATCTCCTTAGAAATCCATGCAACCTGCTCTTGCAAGCCAAAAGTTGTTTGTGACTGTCGATCAGCTTTTGGATCCATATCTGAAATATACACTACCATTTTCTTCCATTTTATTGTCTGCTAGGGTTTTTTTCTCCCTTTTCCGATCTTCCTTTCCTGGAAGAGGAGCTAGGCTCTTCATATAGTGTACAAGTAGATTTTCTTATCCAGCAAAATGCAGCCTAGGTTCGGTTTCATTTTGGTTTCCCTGCAAAAGCGTCTGCTTTACTCGATTGAAGAGAGGTGGAGAATTTTTCCAGCATCATGCCTCTTAAATTCAGGAGGTCTGCTAGAAATTCAGAGGTGCAAAACTTCAGCTAAGTGATAAATTGCTGCTGTTGATTCGTATCTCCTGGAAAATTAAGCAACAATTTGTTTCGGTTTGGTTGAGTTTGCCTTTGGAAGTAGCGTGTATGCTGGGTTTTGTATTGTTTCAGTTAAAAGAATTCTGTTTTGGCAAAGCACTCTGGTCCAGGGCTGTGATGCGTCTGTACCAACATGGTAGTTGCCACCACTGTGTTGGCACAACACTGGAAGAAGCTGTCTGTCTCCCATCACCTGGGCTGCCTCCCCCATTCTCACTGCTTTTCTGCCAGTAGCTGCCCAAAGTTTAATGGAAACCACCTTCCCTTTACTAAAAAGGGGAGAAGTTGGTCAAACGACTGGTGGTCGTCGGTCAAGGGCTGGTGCGTTGGTCAAGAAGTTGGTCAAGGGCTGGTGCTCTCCAGCGACCTCCCCTCCCACATCCAGCCCCACACTGTCCCATAGCATTGCCACTATTGCGTGTCTCCCTCCAGAGGTATGTAAAAGACAAGGCATAGTTTTCAAGCTTTGAACTTTAATTAAACAGGTGTGGGCTACACAGAGCAAGTATTTCCTTTCACTCAGGCCACTGGCTGGAAGAAAGTGAACAAAGTTCTGCTTGTCCCGTCCACTCTTCATCCTGCTATCCCTAGCCTCGGTTAAATATAATTCTTCAGGACTGAGGAGGAAGCCGTTGGCGCTGGGGAGGCTGGCAGGCTCGATGGAAAACCAAACTGATTTGGTGAAACCGATGTTTGCTAAATATATTACTATTGTCAGGCTATATGATCGTGAAACCTTAGTGAAAACATGGATTGCTGTCAATAATGCAAAAACGCCTCAGCATCCTTTCTATTTTTTTGTAAGATATTGTAAAGATAGGTATCAAAAAAGAGAGCGGACGCTGTCTGTTTGCTTCTAGGTGAAGTTTATCTCACTCTGCCTCGAAAATATGCAGGTTCCCTCCTACAAATGCCTTATGAAATAAACTGTAATCTTGACTCTACTTGACTTTAAAGCAAAAAAGTTAGATAAGACTAGTAATCCAAGGCCATTCAGGGTTTCTTAAAATCCTCTGAACAGCCTTTTTAAAAAAAAAAAAAAATTAACGTTTTAAACAACAAAGTTTGAGAGCCGACCCCTATGTTTCTTTATTCACCAGTTTTCAAAAGAAAATAACTTTAAATATATTCCCTGTTAAATAGAAGTTAATCCTACACAAAGAATAAGGACTTGGCTTTTTGCCCTGCTTATAAGCCTCCTGGGCGGTGGGGGGAAATGTAATATAAATGCATCAAAAACCTGATGCAAGGGTCTAAGTCTGCAAATACCTACGTCTGCGCCTATACGTGGAAAGTAAGATCCCGGCTCAACCAAAATCAGTGGGATTCCTGCCCTCAGCTCCAACAAGGTCACTGTTTCTCCCTATGAACAGTTAGGAAAAAAAGCGGATATTGACTTAAGTATGTGCAGCCTTAAGAGCCAGAACTGGAAACTGGTGCCATCCAGTCACGCTCTGCTCTTTCCCAGGTGGAGACTGGCAGAGACGTAATGCCTTCAGCTTCAGGTGAGCTGGAACATGGATCAAAACAGGTTTTGGAGGAACTATCATCATTCCTGTCTGTGGCAGAAGCACCGAGCAGCCTGGCAAAAGGAATTTTAATTTAGACGGATCGAATCCAACCTGGCTGTAAGAAGGAGAAAAAACAGATCCATGGCAATTTATTTATTTTAAGCCATTGCCAGGCCACATTTCAAGATGTTCCTTAAACCTTTCGTATCAAATGGCATGTCACTTCACGAACAGCTGCAGCTTCCCTGTAAGTATTTCATATGACTTCGATCAAACATCTGTTTCGTTGGTGCGCTGCAGCCCATGCTTGACCTTGACTCCCGTCAGAATGATGCGCACCTCGGGGCATTTCCGCTTCTGGAATCGCATTTGAATAAATCACTGACTTCATAAATAGGGACATCTCGCCGACGGGTGTCAACGTTAAATGGATCTTCTCCAGGAGGAACAGCCTGGTGGAGTAAGACTTCCCCTTACCACATACTCACGCCCGGCTTCGACAAACATGTGCGGCACATACGACGGCAATATGCAGGAGCAGAAGGTGTCCATCTTCTTGAAGAAGCAAGGCCTGAATGGGAGCTGACTGGTGCAGGTTTCTTCCAAAGAAAATCAAAACAAGCATCCAGAATGTGAGAGCTTTGGAAATAGCATCTTTCTGCTGCTCAGCAGGGAGTGAAGTTATTCACTGCCCCCGTGAAAATTACCTTATACTCTCCCTGTAATGGGTTTGATAACTTTCTGCCCAGGTGAAGATAAAGTGGATTTTTTTTTTCCCCCGGCGTTTGATTTAATACCAGACAAAATATGTAGAAGTAGCGGCACTCATACTGCGTGTATCAAAATGCAAACAGAGAAAGGAGTTACGAGCTCTATTACACCAGGACAAACGATTACAAGAGGAGAGTTGTGAAAATGAAGAGAAATAAATGGGACGCAGGCCCAGTTTGCCACGCTGTGCCGATCAAACTGCCGTTCCCAACAGCACTAATCACTCAACATTTATCAGCCTGAATTTTTCCAACAATTCCAATTAAGGGTCTGGATTCTTGTTTCAGGATTCAACACCTCCGTAACTATCTGAAAAACTACCCTGTTAGATCAGCAGAGAAGATGGAAACGGCGCGTCAAGGGCGAGAGCTGGCCCCGCACGTGTCTCAGAAATGCCCGACGCGTTTGAAGAGAAGGTTTCGCGGCAGGCACACAAAATCAGCAGAGAAGTTGCAAAGGATTAGGTGTCGAGCACTGAAAAAATCTGTAAACTTCAGGCGATGACCACGTGCCTAACAGGGATCCTAAACATGTTTAAAAATAGATGTTTCTCTGACCTGGGAGCTGCTGAGCCCCACGTCATCCCAACCCATCCAATGCCATCCCAACGCATTTGCAATCGCAGCCGCTGTTAGCAGCAATGCAAGCGCAAGCCCGGGCATTCTGTGAAAATGGGCCAAAGACACTGTTTTTCTTATGATAATGAGTTGTCATAAGCTTATTAACTCTTGCTGACTGTGATGGAGAGCCGGCAGAAAACTTCACTAAAATTAGGGGGGGAAAAGATAGATAAAGATAGAAAAAGAGGTATATTTGATGGTCTCTGATAACGAAACTTGGCAATTCAGCTGTGGTGACTTTAATGGATGAGGAATTAGTCTAGCAACTTCCATAATATCTTAACGTTCTGCTAACAAGCTGAGTTGAAAAGGATAAAACCGACAGGTATTTTGCTCCATGTTTATCTCTGGATCCCGTCACACCTAACGCATAGAATTAAGCCCGGCGCTACCCCGTAGCTGGTTTGCTTTGGCTGTGCTCAGCCACGGCTGGTGTTTAATTATCGCGCCGCCTTCTATTGCTGTGCCGAGCCCTTAGTGCAAGCCTGGCACCGGCTCAAAACCCGCTCCTGTGTTTGCACGTGGGGCACATCCAGTAACACGGTCGATGGCTGTGGTCTGGGAAAGTAATTACAGCTATTGCGTGACATCAGCACTTAAGATTCCTGGCCATTAAAGTCTAATAATAAAGGCCAGGTTGTTCGAGTAGTGTATTTTACCTAAATTAATACAGACATTATTTGTGACCTCCCTTTCAGCTTCGCTGGAACTTGTTTCACCTATTTAAATCCAGTCAAAAATGTGATGGAGGTTGGCAAGGGAGGCCACAACCCTCATGCGCCTCACCTCTCCCTTCTTTCCCCAAGCTCTCCTGGGGAAATAAACACTGCAAATGCCTACGGAAACAGCAAAGGAATTGCTGGTATGGAAAAGATCCCTCTCCCTGGAGAAAAATATGCTTATGCAAAGGGAAATTCTTCTGTGGGACTTGCCCTCCAGAACGGGAGGTGCTAGATGGGGGTCGAGCAGCGAGAAGTCGGTGAGGACTGCGGGTGAAAAATTTGAGTCATCCAGGAAGCGAGCAGCCGTTTTGGGAAATAAGTCACCGTCACTTTTTCACTCGGTCTTCAGGCAACTAAGTGTCCTGATCCCACGGTCTGCAGCAAGGCGTGGGGTTCGTGAGTTCATGAAACGGGTCACGCACTTCGGCAGGTCAGAGGAGAGCAAGCCTTGGCAGGGCTCTGCAGGGGAAAATTTGGGGCTGCCTGCCTGCCTTGCTGGTGGGCTTCGTTCCCTTCAGAAGCTTGGGAGGAAACTATCAGCACGTCTTCTCCCACACTGCTCTCATTTTTATTTTTTGCTGTTTGTTTTTTTTTTTTTCTTTTAACTCTCTTCTCTTTTTTTTTTTCACTTTTATCAGAAATTCTTCCATGGGCACATTGGGTGGTTTTTTTTTTTTACTGGAGGGGTCCTTTTATTTTTTTTTTGGTTGTGCCTCTCGCTCCTAGCCTGGTAATGGGTACAACCATCCCGTTTGGCAAGCCTCCCTACAATCCTCCAGCAATTACGGGTCACATCCTTCAGCTATCAAAATAGCAGGTCTGAAACTTTTTTCAAGTGCTGCGGGTCCTACTTGCCATCATTTTGAAAGGTATAATGTCCCGTGTAGGCGAATGTTTCCGCGTCGAGTCCTCGGCGCTCGCTGCAGCTTCAAACCCCCGGGAGGGCAAAACCCCGCGCCACGACAGGGGCTTTATGAGCGAAAAAGCCATTGAGGTTTCAGGCGATGAAAGGCGAGATGTGCGTGCTTGCCCCTCCTGTTATACGGTTATACAGACGCTTGCTAAGAAAGCTCGATCTGTGTCGGAGCTGCTAGCGGATTTATGGCTCGCTTTGCAATGCCGTAGGTTATTGGGAGAACGGCACAGTAGCTTCCTGTGCTCTTTATATTAAAGCAGGTTTTCTGTTACCATCGATCAGAGAAGCCGTCTGTAAGCCGAGATCTTTCCAAGGCTTACGTCTGGATGTGAGGGCTCAGAGGGACCCCTGCATCCAAGGGAAGATGTGCGCTTCGCTCTGCAGGGGGGTAAAAAATAAAGCCAACGCAAGCGGTTTGTCCTTGAGCAACTTCAACAGTTTCAATTTCCCAGCAACAGAAAACTTCATCCGCGACAGAAACGGCAATTGCCCTTCAATTCAGAGAGGAAATGGTTCCTCCGTGCTCCAAATAAGATTTGTGTGCCTGTGCCCTGCGTAGGGTGCAATATAGCACTTTAGGGATGCTCTTGCTAATCTTTGCAGCTGCAAGTAGAAGGGCTCTCACCTGGTATCTTGAAAAACATATTTTATTTGTGAAACATATGCCCAGTTTATATCCTAGAAACGCACCTCTGCCTTCAAATGTACATCTTAAAAAGATTAAAAAAAAAAAAAGAAAAAAGAAAGAATAAACCTTAGTATAAAACTTTACTGTGTGTTTTCAGGTCCTGGTGAGCTCTCTGAGGAACACACAGAAGAATGGCAGCATCGGAAAGAGCCACAAAGACAGGGTCCGTGTGAATCTGTGTATCTAAGTGTTTGTCCCCTTGTGGTTTTGGTGGCGGAGCCTACATTTCCGAAGTACGAAATGAAGCCTTTCCTCACGGCTGGGTGAGTTTTTAAAAAATACTTGTAAGTCAGCGAGTCCAAACCCAGTTCCTCCTGATCACCTGCCTCTGCCCTTTGCTTAACACAGGACAAATGGATGTTCCCAGTTCCTACGTGTCACATTTTATAAGGGATTATTAAGAGAAAAGCTTATTAATCTTGTCAAGTTGTTCAGAACGCTGTTTGAAGGATTATTTAACAGCAGGTTCTCTCTTACCTCACCTCCCCCCCCCCCCCCCCCATCCATTTTATGCCTTTTGGGTTTGCTCAGCAGTTTACAACCTTGGTCATGGTACGTTGCGTCTCCCGTAGCAATGACAGCGCTTTCAGTGACAAGCGTTTGACATGCAACACGGAGCAAATATAGGAAAAGGTAGGGCTAAGAGGGTGCCGGGGCAAAGACAGGGACAGCTTTGCTTTTCTTCGCACGCTAGTGAAAAGTGAACAGGGAATTTTAATTATCTACAGTTTTTCCAAATGAGATTTGGGTTAGTTTTGGTGGCAGTTTTAAGGTAAGCGTTTTTCTGTTTTTTTTTTTTTTTCCTTTTGTAGTCTGTATATGTGTATCTTTCTCCAGGTTTCTCTCCTTTTCCCAGCTCTTTGGCTGTCCTGGGTGCCTTGCAGTCTGCCTTACCAGTAATCCATCTTTCCTCTTGCACAGACACCCTCCGTCTTCTCCCAAACTACATATTTTCTGTCGTGGGAATTGCATCTAATAATTTCTCACCTTCATAATGCGCCGCTTTGGGAGGCTTCATTTCTCACGCGTGTGATAAAGCTGGCTTCAACAAGGAAAAAAAAAAAAATAGATTGCAGGGTCACAGATTCCAAAAGGAGCCAACATTAGGTGTGCTAGAACTGACGTATATTAAAACCAACTAGAATCTGTAGCCACGCTCAGTTATGACCTACGAGGATCCAAAATAGTTTTTATGGGCAAGAAAACATATGTCCTGTAAATGAGCTGCATCAAAGTTAGAAATAGTTGAATATCCCAGTGTAGAGTGGCCTTAATTTCACTGTTTTATTAATTAAAGACTAACTGCAGTCACCCCGCGTTCAGGAAGATGCTTTGATCTAACTGCATGTCTGAGGTATGAAAGTTAAATGCTAAGTGGCGTTTAACGCAGCTGATAGGGACGTTTCGCAGAGTAAAACTACAAAGCGATTATAGTAATAATTTGTGTTTCTTTTCTGGTGTGTTCTGAAATATCTTTTATCGTGGGAGGTGTGCTGTAATGGAGGAGGACTAAATACTGCCAGCAGTTGATCGCGGTAACAGGTGTCGTTCCCGTCTGTCAATCACAGACCTTTGTCAAGAAACTAGAGAAACAAAAGGAGCTGATAACTGTGAAGGAACAGCTATCGCGATGAAATGAAGCTTTAAAACGACAGGGGTGAATGATTGTGGTTCTGGGCCAGAATGTGATTTGATCACGCTCTAGAAAATCAAAATAACGCCCTGATGAGCGGAAGTGGTCGCCTCTCGGGTGGCGTGGCTGGGCAGGTCGCATTCCACCCCAAACCCACTGAGTGTGGCTGCGTGTTTCCGTATCTATGTGGGTACGTATATGTCTGCAGCCCTGCCCCAGTGGTTCTCCCCCTATTTCCCCTGCGCTCGAGAGGGCAGAGCCGTCCCTGGCTCCCCCACCATCGCCACAACCGCCCGAAGCTCCCCAAAATACCAAACTGTAACAAAAAAACCCATATGCATCCCAAATTCACGAGGCACTATAAATTACTGATTTGAGAGCAGTTTTTTTGCCTATATCTCCTTTATGGAAGGAAAAATAAAAGAGGCTGCAGATTGTTTTGGCCTCGAGAAATAAATCTGATGCTTCATAGATTTTCACGAGGTCTCTCGCGGCTCTCTTTTCGCAAATCACTCTGTGTTTCTGCTTTCTGACGAGCTATACGTACATTTTTCCCTTAAGATATCCAGCTTTTCCTTTAGTGGAACTAAGGGGTCATAACTCTAGCTATGTGGCAAAGAAGCAGACAAATATCCGAAGTTAATATACATGTATCACGGAGTTTCAGGCCAGAAGGAGAGTTATTCAAAATTACAAGCCTCCAGCTTAAAGAATAACTAACAGAAATGCTGACAGAAACTAAAGCTGCTCTAATAGCAAGACAGTGCAAACAACTGGAAATTTGTACGCCCTTGAACTATTAATTATTCTGCCTTGGAAGGATTAAAAAGGAGTTCTGACTGACCCAAGTTCTGCTTGGGAAACGGAGAGAGAAATGCAGTATTCCCCGAGTCCCTGACTAGTTTAAGAACGTATTTGTTATATTTAAGACCTGCCAAAACCCCAGCTATTATTTTCAAGCTGCTTTGTACCCAGCAGCTTCTTATAAGAAGTGACTTATGGAACATTGCAGGGCTTTTATACCAACAACAATAACTATCATAAAACTTGTGAAATATGATATTAGGCTGAAATATCCGCAGCATGTGTTCTGACAACATTTGGTGTAACAGCAGAAGACCTATGAAGGGTTTTAATACAATTAACAATGCCATTAAAATCCCTGGGACAGCATTAAATTTGACAGACATTCTGCGAATAAAAATAACATAAGTTATTGTTAGCTTTCCTTATTAAAGGCAAGGATTATTTAAAAAACTTGTGTGGACTTTCCCAGTGACACAAGAGCTGAGTATAAAGAGTCCGGTGTCAGAGAAGTATTAGACTCCTTTTAATCTTTACGACAATTGAAATAATTAATTTACTAACTCATTTTGGCTATGACAGTTCTAACTATTAATCTCACTCGAGTTGTCATTTGACTTCTTGGAACAGACATTTAGCAATTACCACTACGTAAAAAATAATAATAAATAAGAAAAAGCCTGTCTCGAGGAAGGGGCTTGGTAACAAAGCTCCCACCGGCTTAGGGAGCCGTATCTGAAATCTCTAAGGGAAGAAGCCACATTAACACTGTTCAACAACTACAGCTATTGCCACAGCCCCCTTTTTAATGGCTTTGGAAAAAATTTGGGCTGGCTGGCGGATGGCTGCACTTGTGCTTTCTGAATCTCCCATCCACTGGGAATTAAATTACGGTAGGAAGAACCGGACTTTTTCTTGCAGAAGAAACGCAGAGACCATCTTTGTAGCCCTGATGACAGAGAATTGCCATCAATCACCGATCGGTATTTGTATGTCCCCAAAGGAGTGAGTTAGTGTGCTTAATCAGGACTAAGATGGACAGGAAGGAAGATTTATACAGCTCTTCTTTGGTATATGTGGAATTAAAACAAAGCAAACAGGCAGAAACTGATTTCCAAGACAGACAAGCAGTCTGGAACACTGTTTAAATAAATCAGCACGTTATTGATATGAATCGATTCATCAGCACAGGTAACAATAGGTCCAATCTTCAGCCTTCTGCAGTAATTTTCTTTTTTTTTTTTTTCTTTTAATCCAGGCATTTTCTGAAAACTAATCTTTGGCCAGAAAACTAGAGATGATATTACTTTTGATATGGGCTACATTTTATTTATTCTTTTCTTTTTTTTTTTTTTACAGCTGGTACTTCAGCGCTTACTCAGAGACGACAGTAAAATGAATCTGTCCCCATCCTCCGGCGGGACAGCCCTTCCCCAGGGCAGCAGAAAGGCGTGTGTGCAGACCCTCTGGCCAGCCCTCCCACATGTGGAGATTAAGGCAAGTGGTGCCCGCGACTGAAACAGTGAGAGCGCTGGAGCCAGAAGCCATTGCGAGCCAGAAGCTGGGGCAGATGCCCCAAGGCTTTGTGAAGCTCATCCTGGAAACGAGCTTTTTCTTAACCCGTAGAGAATTCAAGAGCTAGTCTATTAGCAGGAGGAACCTTGGAAATTATTCCTAATGAGGTTTTGCTGTTTAAACGGGAGCCGGCTTGTCATGGTTTCAGTTGGGATAGAGATGACTTTTTTACTAGCAGCCGGTATGGTGCTGTGTTTTGGATTTGGGGTGGGAAATAGTGTCGATAGCGCACTGGTGGTTTGGGTTGTTGCTGAGCTCTCAAGGCTTTTTCTGCTCCTCACACCACCCCACCAGCGAGTAGGCGGGGAGTGCACAAAAGGTTGGGAGGTGACACAGCCGGGACAGCTGACCCCAGGGGACCAAAGGGGTATTCCATGCCATGTGGTGTTATGCTCAGTATATAAAACTGGGGGAAGGGGGGATGCTCAGAGTGATGGTGTTTGTCTTCCCAGGTCACTGTTAGGTGTGATGGAGCCCTGCTTTCCTGGAGATGGCTGAACACCTGCCTGCCCATGGGAAGCGGTAAAGTAATTATTTTAATTCTTTGCTTTACTTTGCATGTGCGCAGCTTTTGCTTTACCTGTTAAAGTGTCTTTATGTCAATCCGTGGGTTTTTTCTCACTTTCAGTCTTCCAATTCTCTTCCCCATCCTAACCAGGGGAAGTGAGCTGCATGGTCCTAGTGGCCGCTGGGAGCTAAACCACGGAACAGCTAGAGAGACACAATCACAACTTCTTGCGCTGGCATATGAGTTTGGTGTGGCGTGGCATGATACTGAGTTTCAGAGGTGGGTGGATGGGAGGAGGAGGGAGCCTGACTTTACAAACATGGTCCAGAGCCTAACTGCAATGGTGGTTACTAAGAGACCTTGGAAAAAAGGTGATCTCCGCTGGACGTCTGTCCCCGCCACAGCAGCTACCAGGGCTGGTGCTGGAAGCCTTACCACCACCAAGGGTGACAGCCAACCATGAACACAAGATGTTTCCCTTGGGCAAACGTTCCCTGCAATCCAGCTTTGAGGCTCATAAATAACTAGATTAGGACGAAAGAGCAAAAAACCAGAACCCTCCAAGTCCTCTAATCACCAGCAATAGCGCAGCTGCTCAGGCCGTGACAGCTGCGCGGGCAGCACTGTTGATAGGGGCCTGACATTTCGCCAAACCATTGTAAAAAATAGATCAGACGTACATAACCGCACGAGGACTGACACCACCTTGGCATCAGCGCAGCTGGAGAAGGCAGGCAGTGTTTTTGCCTGGCATATTGCACCTCCGAGGTGCGAGAACACTTCAGCTTTCAGAAAAGTAAGGCATGCATCCTTCCAAGGAAGAAATTTTTTAGTGGTACAGTCCTCTTGAACCTTATTTTTCTCAAATACTTCTATGTGCACCCTTTATCTGCTGTGCTCTTCCCAGGCAACGTGAAGCTGTTCTGAAAGTAAACGGCAAGTTTTTTTTTTCCCCGCTGCTCCGAAAATCTGGGAAGTGTTTTCTGTTTCAAAAATTGCTTGTTGGGATTGTAAATTCAAATTACTGCCATACATTATGGCTTGCTTTGGCAGCAGAGCAGAACCACAGAGCCCAGTAACGTATTTCATCCCGGGGAACTTATCAAACATATGTACAGTAGGCTAGCGGCGAGAAAAATTGAGCCCCTTTGTGTGCCACTAGTCACAATCAGCATCGACGTGCAAAAGGAAAACGTTTTCAGAGGCTGAGATGAATGAAGAAGGATGATGGCAGAATGGTATTGCGGAAGAGAGAGAAGTTTGCTTTCCATAGGTGCTATAAGTAGCCCTAATTGGCAAGGTGAAGGACGCTATATCACGTATGTGATGGTAAAAGCCCTGGTCAGCATGAGCTCTTTGGGAAAGCATTGAAAGCAAACCCCAAGGAGAGGCTCCAGCTCCAAGGAGGTTTGCTCTGTGGGAGCATTTGAACAAATTGATAAGGGACCAGATAATGAGGAATAAGGCCCTGGACAGGAAGCTATGTCTGGAGGCTTTTTAAGGGGACATGCAGCAAGCTCATCAGCCCTCGGCTGTGCCAAGAGGGTAAATACAGATCGAGGGCCTTGGGGGTACCTTTGAGGAGAGAATGGTCCAAATAACATGGAGGGCAAGAGGAGAGACCAATAACTCATGAGCCGCTACCACTAATAAAACCTGAAAGAATTCAAATAGAACAGGAGCCTCTGGCCTGAGTCCACGGATCTCATGTCTTTATTTATAAGATGTCATTGCTAACTGAAACTCACCATAAAACATGCCCTGCCGTGGCCAAAAAGGGTCTAGCAAACCTCATTCCCTCTTCACAGTCTGGAGCACAGACATAATCTCCCTACAGGCGCCCTGGAGACCGTTCACCCTGATCACGTTCCCTGTGTTTTTATCCCTTTCCTTCAGGTTTGCTCTGTGGCTTTCTCTCTGCGGATGTAAGTCTTCTCTGAGCAGGTGTTCTGCATACCTGTCTCTTATGTAGAAACGCTACCAGCAATTAACTGGATGCAATGCTAGCGTTCTTTTTCTGTTCTAGATGCTCAGAAAGCCAGTCCTGCAAATCCCTTGAATGCATGTAACTGAAGTGATTTATCCCTATCAGAGTCAGATGACGAGAGTTTTCATACAACCACTGGACAAAATCACGGGTCACTTAGCTTTAGCTGAAGGAACCTAGATTGCAGGAGAAAGCACACAGAGCTGCTGATGATTACAGTGCTTTATCCTCTGCTTGTGGTGTGGGTTTTTTTTTTTCAGTAGTGAAGCCAGCTTTATAGGAAACAGTTCATTATTTCTTATCAACAGCAAGAATTCAAAGGGAAATCGAAGGGTGGAAAGCGGCCAGCAGGTTTATCTGGGTTCATCCTCTTTTTCTGAGCGAAACAGCCCTTTTGCAGCCGTGGCTTCCCAGCCTACCTCTCTCTGCAGCACACCGGGGTGGTGAACATGTGCTGCAGGCACCAGAGCCAGGTAGCACCCATAGAGAGAACCCAAGGAGATGCCCCACGTCCCCATCTAGGGGGTCACCATCTCCGGCTGTTCTCCTCCACTGGTCAGGAAGATGAAATTAAGCCATTTCATGGCTATAGTTTAGGTGATACCCTTACTTGGCAGGTGAGGTCTCTCAGTACACAGGAGTCATGCCTCGTGCACCCACTTCTCATCACCCTTAGCTGCCCTGGGCATGGTTAAGGGGCAATTCCCATGCTCTGGCAAACAGAGAAACACTAAGTATCCCCAGCTATTATTCAGGTCAGAAAAGTTTTTAAGTTACCAGGAGAGGAAATTGGATGGGGAGGGGAAAAGGTGCCCTGACTCTTCCCTTCACCATCAAGACTAGGCAGAATTAAGCTGCCTGTTTTTTTTCAAGTAGGATGCAGTCACTGGTCTCATGTGATTTATCCCACGTAGGATGAGAGAATGGATCATATGAGGAACGGCTTCAGGTCAGGATCTCAGCGGCATTGGCTTTCTAACTCAGTTACCAAAGCATTTTATTCTTCTGGGCTTTCAATCTTACCATAGCCAGGAGTCCCAAATCGCACTTGTCGTAAGTGCTTTTTCACATCTTTGTAGGTGAAACACTGAGCTACCATTGAGCTCTCACCCTGATTTTTCTAATTGCGGAATCATTGGGGTGACGGGACCCAAACATGGAGACTGGGGCTGTCCCATACACTGTCGTCTTGTCTCCAGGAATTTGAAATGTACAGAACAAAATGGAAGTCATTATTTCTCCAGCGTTTTGCTATTCAGACCCCGTACGGCTCAAACATTTTAGGGCAAGACGTAGCCAGAAGACAGCATGGCCATTTCATGAAGGCCTTGGCTACAGACTGCCGCCCATCAGTCCTCCGTGTGTGGAGAAGACCTGGGCCACAGCGGTGTCCCACCAGCTGGCTTGGTGAATTTATCGCTGCCCATCTTTCTTCCCAGGATCATCATTCAAATCTTTCCTGTCCTGTCCTAAAATGTCATTGCGATGAGACAGATGAAGGGAACGAAGGTAGAAGTAGAGCCATAAAACAGCACAGTATAGTCAGAAAGTAAGTTTAAAGGTTATTGGTCTCCTTCGGACTTCTGAGAACATAAGTGGTATTCCCTCTTTCTGCCCTCGCTGTTTGTAAAATTAAATTACCAGAATATAATATCTGGTTTTATCTACTCTTATTTTGGATATGTTTCATTAATCCTCTATTAACGCTTTACAGCTTGACTATTCTTAATGAGAAACCTTAATCCTGGTGCGGGAAGGAAATACTAGTGGAGTGAGACATACGTGACCGTGCAGCTCCGGCAAGTTAGCCGGCATACCGTCCCGTGCTGGAAAAAGGAGCTGCTGAAGTAAAACTAAATATTTATACTTGCAAGCTAAAAGCAACCGGCTCTTTTTTAAATGGCCCACACATAAATACGGAAGTGTTTATTTTATCACGCTTTGAGGCTCATGAAATCAAATCAGCATCACATGAATTGGCTTGATATTAATGAGGGAAAACAGAAAAATGAGATCTATAGTAACATACCTGTTTAAAACAGGTATAGCTGTTATATACGCTTCTATACGCGCCTGTGCATCTTTAAAGAAGCAGGCGCAAGTTCACTGAACTGGCACAAAGAGAAGCACTGTCACCTCCATTTTATACAGAAAAGGTCAAAACTGAGGCACAAGGAGGTTGGTGTCTTTGGCGTCGCTCCGCGGCTCAGCTGGTAACAAGAGGAGGTGTTGCTAAGCCTCCCCTCACACTTCCCCCTCTCGCACGTGGAGTGCTTTCTCTTGCCTTTGCCTCAAATATTTGATTAATCAAGTTGTGCCGCGGCCCTGGCTTCATTAGCCCGTGCAGAGCATCCTCACAGGTAGGTGTCGTGGAGTACCTTCACACCTCTGGAGTCGGGAAGGATTATTCATTCTCATGGCAAGGGAGCGGACTTGTCACTCCTCCAGCCTCACCAAGCCTGCAGCAGCAGCTCTCCTCGTCAGGAGTGAGAACAATAATCACAACTTTTTAATCCCGTCATGGATTCAAATGTGCCTTATTCAGTCTGGGCAGCAACAGCGATAACTCCAAGATGGATACATTTTGTGGTTTTAATAGATAAATTTGCTTTCCAGTGAGCGGGGACAGGACTTAATCCCACTTTATGCTCCCCAGGGAGGAACTCAGTTAGCCTCCATGAGAGGTGGGTCTGGCACCACGTGCGTGGTGCATCTCGTTACACAAGAGGAACGAAATGGCACAGTTGTATCTAGACCCCGTAAAACTGTCGGAATAACCAGCAAAGTGCAATTATTTATGATTCACGGTTCATTTGTTTACAATAATGTTTTGCATAGCAAATAAATGAGAATTTTGAAATCTGCTTGTGCACAAGTTCATGGTTATGAAAAGCGGGGAGGTTCATCCAATAAATAATTTATGTGAATTAAACATTCATCACCAGTACTAGCAAAGCAATAAAAGTCTTTGTTTGCAATCTTTTTTTTTTTTTAATTGTTTTTTGAGGATGGATCTAAGCCATAAGTGTACACGTAGACTTTTAATATCTTCAAGGGATTGTTTTCACCCCTTCAATTTTACTTCAATCTACTATAAAACTAGGAGATACTTCGCAAAGTATACATCCAAATACACAGACCGGAGAGACTCAACGTTTCAGCGACGTGGGTCTTGGATCAAATAAATCAAATCAGGGAAACATTTACAGTGAGCAGATATTGAATCTGTGCAAATTGTGTCTAAAATGTAAACTGATATATCTTTTTTATTAGTAGCATTCTTTTCTCTTTTGGATGATGGGCAAAAATGTATGGTCAAAATCACCGGTTTATTGCTACAGATTGTTAAAAGCCAAGCGTGTTTGCAGGCTACTGCTGAATTTCACTTGCTTTATCTTATGGCTAGAAGGTGAAGCTCCTGGGCAGCACTGCTCCCAAGGAATAATGGCTCATTTTCCAGAGGAAAAAAAAAAGTTAAGAGAAAAAGCTGCTCTGTGAGGCCCTGTGGGTCACAACCACCAAAAGGAAGGACCATCCTAAGGTTGAACTTCAGCAAGTGCAAGTGATGCAATTTTGATTTGCCTTCCTGTATCAACAAATAAAAGCAGGTGCATTTGAAAACACGGTTCTGCCAAAGCAAAGCGTTGTGCTGTATGCACGGTTCTTGCCTCGGAAAACAGAAAAGGTAACAAAAAACCCTCATCTGACAATTGTTAATGATATACTATAACGAGTCATTGGAAGAGATGAGCTTACTCCATCTGAGGGACAGGTGAGATCCAGGAAATGCCAAAAATTGAGGATGAGGACTTCATGAACACCTCCCAGCTGGGACACAGACCAGGCAGGGGAGCAGAGGAGCAGAGCCGGGGGTAGCTGCGTTTTCCAGCTGCTCAGACACCGATGTAATTCCATCAGCCGTGCGTTTTGCGCTCTCGGTAGGACTCCTCCCCATTTATCCAAGAGAGAAAAATACACCAAAAAAAAAAAAAAAAATCAGGCAGAGTTAACCAAAGCCTGAAATCTTAATTTTGCAATTTGCTGCAAGGTTTCTGAGATTTCAGAAGAGCCAACAGTTTAATCCAGGTCAAGTGACTTTGGTTTTATTTATTTATTTAGTTTGGTTTAGTGACTTTGGTTTTATTTATTTTATTTATTGACTTTGGTTTTATTTTTTATTTTACCCAGGAGCTTCTTTTTGGAGAAGAATGCAGATTTTTACAAGTATTCAGACCAGGCAAATATTTGATGACGATTACTAAGAAGAGCAATATTTTCTCAGAAATAATTTTCCTTCTCCAGGGAAGGAAAAAAAAAAAGCGGTTTCATTTTTGTGGGAAATAGTTGAAACATGAGACAAAAGCGCTAAGCTTTTTTTTTGTGTGTGTGTGTGTGTAAAGCTATCAGAAATGTGGTGGTTTATTGCTTTTGGTGCTGGCACACATTGTTTTCCAGCTCCACCGTTCGTGTTTCAGCACATACAACCTTACACAACGTGATACGCGTGGTTATCTTATGTAATATGAAATTCCCAAGAAAGAGGATGGGATGACTGGGATGGATGAAGCGCAGCCACACAGCTGGCCAGGAGGAGACAAGCACTTCTGCTTCTAAAGTGCGGTGCGTTTTGATGCTCCTCGTGACTACCGAAGAACGAAGCCCGTGAGATGTATGGTGGCTTCTGCTCCCCAGGAACCTCCAGCAGGATTGCAGAGAGGCATTAGGACTTCACTCGTTTTGCAGTAGCTACAGTCCGAAAAAGTAGGACTAAAAAGTCCTAAAAAGTGGGAAAAGTCAGTTACATCCTAAAGGCGGGGTATCTGAGGTGGCCTGCACAAGCCTTGCAGCTTTTGATGCAAAAGAGCAGCCATCAGCCCTCACCGCTCATCTCCGCAGCAGCCAAGACTCCAACCAGAATTCACGTGTGCCACAGGCGGCAGCTTATTCCTGGGTCAGCCGTAACCTTTTCCTGCTTGTAGCCGTGTCGGCTGCTCTGCGGTAAACTCCAGCTTGAAGAGGGCTTTTTTGCATATTTTTGCTTCAGCCTGTCGCCGTAGGAATAGAAAATGTAGCCTGCCAGTACAGAGCGAAAACGTATGTGTTTGTTGATCCGGTGGAACTCAGGCCAGCTCTGTTATTGGCTTTGCTATTGGCGTCCTAGTACGAGAACAGAACCTGCCTCGTTGAGGCGGATTTTCATAAAACATTTTTAAATTATTTATATTCCTTCTCCAGGTATTAATTTTAAGGACTGAGAGAGGCTTGGGCCATTGCATTAAATATATTAGCGTGTAGCTTTGAGAGTATTTCTGGGCACGTAAGCTAAACTTGAAAATCCAATGTACTTGCAAAATTGCAAGTATAAATCAAACAACAACTGAAGCATTTCCTCAGACCAATGGTTTTAAGTGCTCTCAACAGCTGGAAAAAGTACAGACTCTTTGCTATGCAAAATTGGCGTGTATGGATTTGGAGCATAGACAGACCTTTGCTAAGCTACAGCAATCCGTCATGTTTAAATGTGGTTGTTGTTAGCAGGGCACAAGCGTGATTTGATTACTGTGGTGTTCTGAAAAAAAAAAAACCAAACCAAGAAAACTATGCCCGTATTGAGAAAGTCAAGAAAAAGAAGTGTTTTGGGAACCAGCTTAAGTTAGAAGGGGGAGTTGTGGTTGTCATCTCCGGCATTTTCTGCTTTGACTTTTTAGAGCTTTTTTTGGAGAGAAATGGACAAGAAATTAGCAAAATATTTAAGAATTCAGGGAAGCACATGACCTTCAGAGGGAAATTTAGGACTGCAGCACATGAAGTCCTAAATTATTTATATAGTTCATCGTCAATCTTAGCAGTTAAAAATAGCCCCTTAACTTTTTCCACGTGAATCCTCCTGGGGTGCTGGGCTGTCTGAGGGCACTGGGGGAGCCCGTCCCATGCCTCCTTGTGCCCCTGGAGATGCCACAACCCAGGACACCCGGACGGGGAGCGGGGTGGAGGGGCAGAGGGGGCTTATAAAGCTACCTGAATGGGGAAGACGTGGAACAAAACAGAAAGAGCTGTGACCTACTTGGTGATCACTGATCCGACTTCAAGTCTCCATGGTATCTTCCATGGCTGGCTAGATGAGAAATCCAGCTAGCTTGCTGAATTAATTGCACTAAGGCTTGCTAATTTTACAGTTCAATGAGGTTCACTCTCTAGAACATCCAACTCCTTCAGCTTTACTTGGAAAATTCACCTTCTATGAAGCAAGAAGTTTGGGCTACTTCCACCAGAAGAGTTCACTGAGACACTCCACCCCAAAAAACTTTTGAGTTAGAACGAATGACCGCGGTTTTGCAAGTACCTCCTCAGTTACCAGTGTGCGAGGAGAACACCTGGGTGCCATGTGGAGGAGAGCTGGTCCAGGGTGCCAGCCCCCATGGTACCATGTGGAGGAAAGCTGGTCCAGGGTGTGAGCCCCCATGCAGCATGTCCCTCTTGGACTCCCCCTTCACCGACAACCTGCAGCACCTCGGCAGAGAAAGGCACACACCTGCTGTGTGCCAAAGTGGTGGAACTGCCATCCCTGGAGGTATCTAAAAGTTGAGTAGACGTAGAGCTTAGCGATACAGTTTAGTGACGGTTTTTGTCAGGGTTAGGTTGGTGGTTGGACTCGATGATCTGAAAGGTCCCTTCTGACCTAGGCAATTCTATGAATCTATGATTCTACGATGTGGAAGGATTAGCAGTTGTCCTGAATCCAGAGAAATCAGCCTGTGACCATCAGTAAAAGGAAGTGAAGACCACAATGGCACATCAACGTGGACCTCTGGTGCTCATAATGGGCAGACGGTTGCAGGAGGCGAAAGCAGATACTAAGTCAAAGATGTTTTTCTTTAGTTATAACACACATGGGAATTGGGAATAATGACTGTGTCCTGGCACTTTGATAGGATCCTGGGGAGAAAAGCTGCCAAACGCAGTACTGAAAAACAATGATGAAGTATTTATCATTTTCAGCAACAGGCATATGCTGAGTTTAACTATGCAAACAGCCTTAGGTACAAAGGTCTCACATAATTAATGAAAGCAATTCCTGTATTCTTATTGCCCAACAGAAACAAACAAACAAACAAAAACCAAACAGTGAGCAGTTCTGTCCTATTCTTTATGCTAACGATGTTTCTAAAATTCCCTAAGTGCAACAGGTATTCCTCTAAACTTGGGAAAGGAAAAAAGAAAAATGAGCTGGTTGGCAGAATCCAAGTAAGATCTTCATTTTCTAATAAATTTTCTTTCCTTTGAACATTGGCATTCTTTTGTTTTCCCTTCCAAGATGTAGCTGTAAACCAATTCATCAGATAGATACAAATAAGATTTTCTTAAATTCAGCAGAGGAGAATAATGAATTGGTTTTACAGGCCTATAAAACAACCTGAGTCTGTGGGCATTTTGAAATAATGGTGTCAATTAGGATCTGTAATGTATTCTGGGAGACATCATAAGAAATGTGGCAGCAAACTCTTTTTTTTTTTTTTTTTTTCCTTTCAAAATGATCACCTGCAGTGTGCAATAAAATGCTAGGACGTACGCATAAAAGAACCACTGCAGTATCCTCCCTAATATATATGCAAATATTTCATCACGTTGAAACTTCGAGGCACACGAGAGAGCTGTTAGGAATTAACGTCAGCTTCCAGTTGCCATGTAAATCAAAGGGACGGCTCTTCTCTAAATAAAGTACCTGCTTAGGGAAGTAAGCTGCTTTGATTAAATGCTGATGGGAATTGGCCCTGCTCGGCACCGCCGCCGTCGACAGGCAGAGGCTGGCTCTCTTCCTTTGCCATCGTTGGGAGGTCTGCCATTGCCGCTAGAGCGCCTTGCGTTGTTCCCAACCTTGGGACCGTCACCTTTGCGAGGTGAGGACTTTTGCAATTTAAAGGAAATGATTGTCCTCTCTGGTCACCGCATCAAACTGAGTACGTTGTTCTGGGGGAACCCCAGAAGCTGAGAGGGGATGGAAATACTCTAGTTAAAGCCCTTTTCTCTGAAAACCTCTGAAATCACAGACAGGGGCGTGTTCTCTGCTCTTTGTACCAAAAAGCCCGGTAATTCTGCAGGAGACTTCACCCTTCACAGCAGCAGGAGGCAGCAGGATGCCTACCCTCATTAATGCGTTTCCGGGATAAAGCAGCCTGGAAGAAATAATCAACATTTTTCCGAAGTTTATTTAAGTGGGAAAAAAATACATATTTGTCTTTAGGACTGAATTGTCACAACAAAAGGACCACAGGGAAGACTGAGCAGAAGGTCAGGAAGGTCAAAGTACAGTAGTGCCCACTGTGATGCTGCAATGGGCAGCGTCCATTCAGGAGCAAGAGTTGCTCAGGCGGCAGCTTATTTTTTAAGGTCCATAAAGTACATTCTTGCCCTCAGCGGATGGACAAAATGATCATTTAATCTATTAAGGAAGACTGTAAATCATAGAATCATTTAGGTTGGAAAAGACCCTTGGGGTCATCGAGTCCAACCATCAACCCCACTCTACAAAGTTCTCCCCTACACCATATCCCCTGACACCACATCTAAGCGACTCTTAAACACATTCAGGGATGGTGACTCCACCGCCTCCCTGGGCAGCCTATTCCAGTGTCTCACCACTCCTTCTGTGAAGAATTTTTTCCTAATGTCCAGCCTAAACCTACCCTGCTGCAGCTTGAAGCAAAATCATTTGCTCCCAATCAGATGGGGAAGTACAGAAAAATGGGAAATGTATTTTAATAGGTGGTAAGAACCAAAAGATACAGACAGGGCATCAAACTCATTTTCACTTGTCCTCCTGTGCATGCGTGCTTGTCTGTGCCTAATCAGCCTTTTTGTCCGTCCCTGCCAGCTGAACGTTGAAAACAGTATCTAGCGCTGTACAGAACTCGGAAGCTCAGGCCAGCCAGTGAACGAAGTGGTTTCGCAGCCTGCAGTTTGTCCTGCCGGCTGCCTGGCGTTGCCCTGCCACCCTCTGTTGTCTAACACAAACGAAATGGCATCGTGGGTGTAGAAACGGACACTCTGCAACAGCTCGTCTGAGCTCCTGCCCTGCTAACGCAGACCCGTTCCCCGCTGGCAAGCAAGTGTATTCTCCTTCTAGTCTAACTTTGAATTTATCAAGTAGTGAGGCTCGGGTGGAAGTTTATTTCACAGGATAACTGAGCCCAGAAAACAACTCACGGCAAATAATGTGTTCAATGAAGGAAGTTTCCTCCCTCGCTCGTGCTCACCGTGGGAGCAGATCACGAGCCCCTTGGCGTCATTCGGTCTTCGGAGTGTTTTGTACGCTGGTTTGCCAACAAGCAGAGGGACGATCGTTGCAGGTGCAGCCTTCCAGGGCTGCTTGGGCTGGTTATTCATAACATTTCCTTGCTGGACACAAAACTCACATTCAGCGGGAGGATCTGAGCAATACCACCGAGGCTCATAATCTCTCAGGAAAAGAAAAAAGAGGAGGGAACACGAGTGAACGGCCAAAGGCAGGAAGACTCTTACTGGCGAGGAGGACACACATGTGGGATACGAGCTGTTCTCCAAACGCCTCCACTGTATCTTCAACACCATGAAGACAGGTGGTTTGCTGAGGCAGCCTTGTTGGCATCCAGCAACATTTCTTACCGAATCCCTGTCACTGTGAACCATCATCGCTCCTGCACTCGTTTGAGCACTGTATAGACCCCAGAACTCAATGCTTCTTCACGTCTACTTTAGACAGGGTCCCTAATTTGTGGCAGAGCTGAGAACAGACCCTGGATATGACCCTCAGCTCTTTTGGTCCATAGTATTTCTGAAAAATCTCAAAAGGACGGCGTGCCAAGGAGAGAAAAGTGAAAATTTCTGCCTACTGTGAAATTTCAGAAAAGGAAACCTTTTCACCAACTGAATGTTGAACGTTTTAGAGCTAAACTCCAAGGAAAGTTGCACCATGTGCCAAAGCCCTACTCTGTTTTTTGCAGAGATTAAAAGCAGTAGTTTAGTTTGCCTTAGGGAGTATGTTTACATATTCTTTGTGAGTTATATAGCATAGAAAATGTTGCCCATTAAACAACTGTCATTGAAAGCTCGCGACTCCTCTCCAAGAGCTAACATTTCTTTGCCTTGCCTCGCTGGGGAAGAGTTTATGATGTACGTGTTCCCCACACAAGCCATGGCGTTGCTCATTCCTGAGTTGAGATGTCTTATTTTTGGGCAGACGTGAAGGGGGAAATGGTGGGAGAGCAGCAAGGTTACCAGGACTGAGGAGCAGTGCCTTCAGATTTAGCTTGGTCTTATGAAAAGCAAAACACACAGGAGAGGAAAGAAAGAAGGAACGCAGGTTTTGGCTGCAGCCAGACGAGCAGACATGGTTTATTAGCCAGTGCAGAGCCGCAACGACAGGAAGGAATAGCTGCTTCTACCAGCAGCGTGGAAAGTCCGGCAGCGTGGGGGCTCGCATTGACTGCTTTTATATTCCTTCATGGGAACAGCTACTAACTCAGTCCTGCTGATTGCAAAAACCAGGAATTTCATGCTTTGAAGAACTATAATAATGCCTTTGTATGTGCTTATACTATGGAAAAAAAGGAGAGGCAAGGTCCTTGCTTTCACGTTAGAGATGAGTGCTGGGTAAAACTAGAAACGGGTTGGATGCGGTGGAAATAATTCAGGTAATACATTTTGTTCCCATGAGGATGCCTTGTTTATAAATTGCTTCTGGATCCTGCACTCCTGTGGTGAATTATCGACTCTGCTTAGCTGCCAGGAGCATGGCTGATTGGTAGGAGAAAGCTCCGCCATAGTCTCCAGCCCTCTGCTCCTCTCTCCACCTCCCATGTCCACCTCTGGTGACACAGCCCTGCCACTTGGGAAGGAAGCGCCAGGCACAGGCTCCACTGTCTGGAAATGCTAAGCAGGGGGGCAGGACCTGTGGAAGGGGCTTTTGAGGGTGGTTTAGGGCTGAAGTATTTTGGGGTGTTTCCAGAGAGTGGAAAAAGTTGATGTTCACAACAGCAAGCGGGTACCACCAGCTTGCTGGTGGGCATCAGCTGGCTTCTCTCTCCAGCAGCTGGGGACTCCAAAATACGTGGTCCTGAAACCAAAAGGGTCCCTCCACTGAAGGCGAAGGGGAAAAAAACCTCTTTGAGAAACCAGTAGTGAAGGCACAGGAGGCCTTGTTTAGTTATGTTCCCATTATTTATTATTTACAGTAGCACCCAACATGCACCTGCCTCTTCCCAGGCAGTCCTTGCTGTGTGGAGCTCATCACCAGACCGACAGATCTATATGCAGATTCTGAGAAGAGAAACTATTCCAGGGTCCCAAGCGCAAGACAGAGGTAGCTCCCCCCTGCTCAAGGACAGGGGAAACACAGAAAATTCCCATTCTCTGGACTGCTGTAGGAAGCTTTAAGAACCAAACGGACAACTGCGTAGCAATGGATTTGAAAGGCAGCTTCACATCTTTTTGGTTGCTTACCTTTTATTAGAGGAAAATCAACCATTCAGAGAAGGGTTTTTGAGTAGGCACATCTTTTTCTTTGCATACCCACCAGGGCTTGTGCTGGCACAACACGTTAAGTGTGCATCCCGTGCTATAATTCGGTGTACCGAGTAAAAGAAAGAAAAACATTATTCCTTCCATGACATTTCCCCATTCTAACAGTTGCCAGACTTTCATAATACTTTTTAATACCAGTAAAACACACTGCTTCGGATAACAAAATTAGAATGCTCTTGCCCCTTTCCTTGCACGTGAAGGCCACCGTGTCCTCCACAGGAGAAGGTACTCAACCACCGTGCAACGTTACTGCCCTGCATGGATGTCGGCAAGGTGGTTACGCTGGAGCTGGAACCCAGATGCAGTCCCAAAAGGATCTGTGAGTAAGTGCTGGTTCTTGTATCCCTATCTTTTTGCCACCTGCACAGGCAAAATCCCACTCGCGCCATTCCTTTTAAAGCGGCGTCGTTTACAAAATCAATTCGGAGCTATGAATTTCAATGAGAACGTTGTGTTGTGTGCCAGGCAGCCAACACCTCGCCTGACTCTTCGGGGATAATTAAGCCAGTTAGCTTACCTAATGGGATGGCTGAACCCAGGGAGTTTAAAGGGTATGTTTGGATAAGCATACACGGCTTATCCCAGCTCCTGAGCCAACAAGAAATTGCACTCCCAGTCCTGCTAGAATGATCGTTTCTAGCTCCTGGGGGCCGGTCACATTTTCTTCAGCAACCTCGTCTTTCGTCCAACTGCCCTCTAAACAAAATCCGACTGCAAATGTTTGCAGAAAGTCTAAACCTAGCCCGTCTTCTGAAAATTACTAGAGCTCTACTTTGGCCTTAGCTATCTCTTTCACCACCGATCACGAACTTCTGATGAAATACAGAGAATTCTTCAGTGTTACCTGCTGTGCTTTCTGCCCCTGCCCTGCCTTGAGGCTCAGATGTTATTTCCACAGTAAGGGATCAAAACAATCAAGGCAATGGGAAGAAGTCATTTATTAATGGCATTTAAAAACGAAAATAAACAAGTTCCTGAACAAAAATCAAAAAGAGGGGAAAAATAACAATTTTTAATGGCAGGAAGCACACAGATGAGGGAGATAACTCTAGAGGAAGCATAAAGACATATCATTTTTAGAGAAAAGAGGAGACACGCAATCTGCTGCATGATTTGGGGCTTTTTTGTTTGAATGACGCTGAGCAGCCCTTCTTTTTTAGCTGATGCCTAGGAATACAAATTGTCTACTAAATATCTGCAGCTGCAGCCTGCTCTGCTATTGAAGCGGCTGCAGAATGTCACTGCTATTTGTTTTGTGTAGGGGAGCGGAGGGGGAAGGGTTCACAGGGAGACAAAGACCACGGTAGCTTTGCTACGACCCGCGTATTAAGCCTGTGGTTTTTAATATTTCCCCCCTCGTTTTATCCGGCTCCTCATGCTTTGTTCCGTACGAGGGTGGGAAGTGGCAGCACAAGGAAAACCGAACAGCCTGGGCTTGGTCAGACCCGTGTTCGCTTTGAGATAATTATTATTTACTCCTTGCAAAATAGTAGGATCTGGGAGCCCTGGTCATGGCCCAAGGTCTTCTTTTTCAAGGGACAAACGCAGACTAAGGCAATGTAACCTTTTAAAGGACTAAAGATTTATTGATTTATTCTTTTTTTTTAAGGATGTCTGTAGTATGCAAAGCGTAATCCATAATGCAGCAGATCACGTTATAAATAACACAGGAATGGCGTCCTGCGAGCCAAACAGAATGCAAAGCACAGCTTTATCAAAAGCCAGAAAGAGTCATAGCATGCAAAAAAGACCACTCTGAGCCTCAAGATACGAAACTCCTATGACCCTCTGGGATTAGCTATGACGCGCATCTTTCACCTTCAAATATCAGTGATTAGCAAGAGGAGTAAAGGAAGTCCTGGGAAGGTTATATATTATCGCACTGCTAAAGTTAGGGATTGCTTTAGAGCCCGTCTTATCTGTGATTCACGACTGCTGGGAAACCAAAACCTCCGTTTTTAAAAAGAGCGAGTCAATTATAGTACAATGTTAGACAACACGGCAAAGGTCAGACAGTCACATTTTAAACATTTTGGTATAGTCGTGGAATACTGTCCCTTCAGGAATAAGTGTGCCACGTGTGCGTGGAAATCTCAGAATACGTAATGTTCCTCTTCACCTCTGAATTCCTTCATTTAACACCAGATAAAATCACCACTGTTCAGCCACGAAGTGTGTGAATCCCGCTGTCTTCCCACTGCCTTCATGGGGGATGGGGGCTTTGTGCTGCCTGACTTTGAGGGACACTCCTGCCCATAGCACCGACCCGCCTGAATAGATGGATACAGAAGGCAAGCTTCAGGAAACAGAGACAGAGAATCGTACAGTGCTTTAAATCATTTCAGCTACCTGCATTTATCAGAAAAAAAAATCTAAACAGCGAACCTACTTAACTTGCATCTCTCCAATCCAAGGCATTCCTTAGTCACACTTTAATATCCAGCCATTATACTATTCAGACACACTTGGAATAATTTTGGTTGTGTTTTGAATAGCTAATCAGCTAAAAGACTATACCCGAGTCCTATAAATTGAACTTGGATTCATAAAAAAAAATATACCCCAGTTGCATGTGCAACACTTCAAATTGGGGATATTACGATTAATAACGGATCTGAACGTTAATTTGCTTTATTTTTCATGGTAAACATATTATTGAAATACAGTTAATCAAGTTCACGTGACATATGCTACATGTAGTAGCGCGAGTGCAGATTTTTGTAATAAAAAAGGAGAGCTGAAGTGCTATTAAGAGACAGAAACGTGCAGTTCAATGAAAATAACTATGTTTCAGACTCATGCTTCACAGCAGGAGGGGAACGGGGGTAAAGAGGAAAAAGGAGAGGAAAAAGGAGAGGAAAAAGAGGGGAAGGATTAAATCAGAGGCAAAAAAAGGCATGCAAAGATGCTGAAAGGCAGGTAAATATTTTGAAAGAAAAATGCAACGGCTTTGTAAACTAGACTAGTCTCTGTCTCTTGCTGTTGAATGTAGCACGCTGAAATGAATGCCCGTTTACTGACGTTTTTTTCTGGTTTAGGTGAGTATTTGTGGCTATATTAGTAGCTTGACTGGGTCAGGGCGGTATCATAGCTGAGCATGAAGTGCGGTCACTGATACGTGTGTTCATTTCCGCTGACAGAACAGGGCTTGGCGAGTTTCACCGCATTTCTGCTCCGTCGGTTGATTAAGACATCTTTTCAGGAGTCGTCGTCTCCAAAGTCTCCTTCAACCAGGGTCTGAGTGAGTGTGGGACCGTTCCCGTCTCACACGACAGGACTCGTCTCCATCCCCCCCCGGCTGACGTCAGGAGAAGAGGTAACGGACACAAACTTGAACATAGGAAGTTCCACCTAAACGTGAGGAGGAACTTCTTTACTTTGAGGGTGGCAGAGCACTGGAATGTGCTGCCCAGAGCGGTGGTGGAGTCTCCGTCTCTGGAGACATTCCAAACCCGCCTGGACGCGTTCCTGTACAACCTGCTCTGGGTGACCCTGCTCTGGCAGGGGGTTGGACTAGGTGATCTCCAGAGGTCCCTTCCAACCCCTGCCAGTCTGTGATTCTGTGACCCGAAGGGAATAAGGCAAAGTTCTGAGAGTTCCTCTCTTTTCGAGAGAAGTTCAAGGGAATCTTGGAGTGATTTACTGAAGAAAGCACATAAGAGCAGCAAGAATTACAAGTTTTCTCTGGTTTTAAATGTATTGCTGGTTTCCGGTAATATTTCTCATGGTAAAATTAGGAGCAATTCTTAAGCCAGTGTAATTTGCTAAAGTGCAGCTGCATGCTGTTTTTTCTCTCTCCTGCAGTTGAGATTTTTTTTTTAATAT
Source organism: Alca torda (assembly GCA_008658365.1). Lineage (NCBI taxonomy): Eukaryota > Metazoa > Chordata > Aves > Charadriiformes > Alcidae > Alca > Alca torda. Next base: position 7,652,616 of record CM018079.1, read on the forward strand.
GAATAGTATTTTACCTTGCTATAAGCCCGTGAGAACCGTAGAACCGTTCGTAAGTATCGGTGACCCGATTTCTGAGAGCAGTTACTGAAATTGTGCGTAATTCGGGGTTCTGTGCCCACGTATGTCTGAAAGCCACCGTCAGCCATCCAAAACTCAGGTGCGCAGCTGGAACCACCTCTGCGGGTCCTCTCTGTAACCAAATGAAAGAGTCAGGTAGCTCTGAAGACCAGCAACGTGTATAAAATACACCCATAAACGATACATTGAAGGTGCAGAGAAACTACAGAGAAAGCTGGGACACGAGTGACAGAGAGCCTAGGCGGCTGACTTGGACTAAAAGTTTATTTTTTTAGTGTTTTTTAGTGTTAGAGGTAGGTGAGAAGAGCCACATCCTAATTCACCATATGTTTGCTTATTCCGAGATTGTATGAAAGGCGATCTGGCTAGAATGGCAGTTCTGCTTTCCCATCTTGTCTATGTGGAGATCTGCACTTAAACTTACCCATTTTATTACTTCTAGTGTTTTATTTCCAATATAATCACACATGGCTGATATCAGACAGGTGCTAGGCATTTTATTAAACTGCTTACGGAAATAGCTAAAGGCGGTGAGAGGTGACACACTGAAATTTGATTTGTTTTCCCTTAGCTAAAGGAAAGCAAAACAATTACCGCTATAACTATTGAATGTTTGAACATTAGTGTGTTCTTAAAAACATATCGTTAGTTTATGGGGTTGCTACTTATCTCAGAAAGGCAATTCCGCTGGAAATTTGGCTATTAGGAGCTGCTGAAAAGAAATTAAAAACCAGGCTGAGCAGCGTCGCAAGAAAATCGTCTGAAGGGATTAATTGATCCTACACTGGAACGTAACTCTTCAGTCAGCAGCTCTGTTTCGTGTCTTCTTCTTTAAAATTAGGAGTGAATTTCAGCTGGCAAAATGAATATCTCACAAAGGTTGCAGAATGGCCTGCCTGGGATTGCGGAGACCACCCCAATGTCAGGGATTAAACCTACCTCTTTCTCGGCGGAGATTTGTACGGGCTCCCGGGGTGCAGGGCCAGTGCCAGCATCTTCAGGGCAACGAGCTGCTGCTGGGACACCGGGGAATATCTGGGGCGGCTGCTGCCAGTGCGCCCTGTCAGGGAAACAGCTCCTCTTTATTTGGAATAAACCCTCGTGTTACGTTCCTTCGCTGTTATATGCTTTGGTTGGAGTTAGAGGGCACTTCCCATATTTGTGTGTGTGCCGTTCACAGTCGTTTCATTCCGTGTGGTGTCCGTAATAACCCACACGCAATGCCCTCCTACAGAGCCTGGCCTTCCATCAAGTCTGTTGAATGGGGCTTTCTATTGAGCTTCACGTAACGAGTGATTCTAATTATTTTATCCCTCCTAAATCGACAGATTCACATATGAAATTTCATAGAATCATATAATCATCTAGGGTGGAAGGGACCTTTCAGATCATCGAGTCCAACCATCAACCTAACACTGGCAAAGCCACCACTAAACCATGTCCCTCAGCACCACATCTGCAGGTCTTTTAAATACCTCCAGGGATGGTGACTCAACCTCTTCCCTGGGCAGCCTGTTCCAATGCTTGACAACACTTTTGGTGAGGAAATTTTTCCTGATATCCATCCCAAACCTCCCCTGGTGCAACTTGAGGCCGTTTCCTCTTGTCCTATCGCCTGTTACTTGGGAGAAGAGACCGACCCCCACCTCACTACGACCTCCTTTCACGTTACTCTAAGTAACAGCATCCTTCTGTTGCATTGAAGTACTCAGATATTTTGTCTTACGTCCTACAGTAACAGAATGGAACAGGTAAAATGTCCAGATCTGACTTATGAAAAGTTTATGACTGCACAGAAGATATTGTTAAATATGGCACTTGATGGTTTCACTTAAATAAAAAATATTTAACATTGAATAATGAATTCTGACCCTTATATTACATTTACATTTTTAAAGTATTTATAAATTAACCAAGAAACCTTATCATCTAACTGGTCAGATAATCGAACCTATGAGAAATTGGTCAGTCTGAATGTATAAACGCCTTTGATGTTACTAATAAATGTACCAAAGCTGCTTTTCAATTAAAAATAATAGCTTTATTCAAAGAGTAACTTTCTGAAAAAAATGGATTTACCATCGGGGAAAAAAAGCGTATGTTGATAAACCCTCAAAACCCTTTGTGTTCGCAGACTTTTTGACAGAGATGCTCTGGGGCTGCTGCCCACCAGACCCCACTGCTGACCACCCCCCCCACCCTGACCCTGCCACTGCTGAGGTGTAAATCCATGGGTTCAATCTGCTTTTTAAAGCAGGGGTTTCCTTCTCTTTGCCACTTTTTCTGCAGGTGTTTTTCCCAGGTATTATGAGAACTTCTGTTTATTTCCCTTTTGGATTTTAAACCGGCAGTTTGGAGCAGTAACCGTATTATTTCCTCCACCGATTGGCTGCACGAAGCTGTTACAGACATTTTATTCAGTAAAGGCAGCTGGCCAGGCAAAGGCAACGTTAACTACTATCATAGCTATAAAAATAAAGCAGAGTTTAGGATCATAACTGTAGCAATAACCTTGCCCTAATAGCATAAAACAAAATAGGACCCATTATGGATGATTTTTTTTATTGCCATCTGTCACAATTTCCATTTTGGATGATTCTGGAACGGTTTCATAGTCTCTTCACACTAAACAAGCTTGGAATAAAACGCAAGTCAGAAGGAAACGAGATAGCGTTAAATCAGCTTGTCCTTGTAAGTGCAAACACTGGCATCATCATCTTGATTTATTTCTTCCTATCCTTTAGGACGACGGCATATGGTCTCCATTCCAGTGAGAACGTACGAGTTGGGAAGCAGGGAGCAGCACGGAGGCACAGAACGTTTCTGTTTGAGTGAATCTCCTCGAAAGCTCACCAAAAGAGAAGGGGTACAGAGAGTAAAGCATCTTACCTCTTTCAGTGGGGATTTCTAGAGAGTTCTGTGTCATCCTTCCTACCACCAGGTTTGTCTCATTTTCCCAATGTCTCACCAGAGAGGACCTCTCTGTGGAAATCTCTGTCCTCTTTCTTCCCTGGATGCCACTGGCTGCCTTTATCCAGGCTTTCCATAGCGAGAAGGTCCTTCAGGCAGGAGGGCTCAGCAACAGGATCTCCACAACTCATCGAAACCGCTTTTAGTGTCACTACAGCAGGGAATCTGAGATCTCCTGCGGACAATTAGGGAAGGTGCTCTGGCAAGCTGACTAGAGGTATCAAAAAAATTTATGCCTTTGTCTTCTCGAGCTCTGCATTTTATACAAGAGATAGCTAGAAGGGATGTAATAAAAAGACCGCATTACCATACTATGAGAAACAATATTCTTTCCCTTTTAAAACGTCGATACTGTTCATAAGAATGAGGTGAAAACTAGTGAAAGGGTCATCACAAACAGAAGTAATACACTGAGGGATAAATGCGACATATAGGGAAGGAGCCAGCCTAGCTTTTGCAGATGACAAGTGTCAACCTGACGTGTCCACCTGAGTTTTGGAAAGGGGAGTTGGCAACGTCACCCAGGATATTGAGATGAACGATGTGGCCAGAGGCAGAGAAAAGGGACAGCTTCCACAGCAGAAGAGGGCCTCCTGGAGGTGACACTTTTGTTGTATCCCCCACCCTCTTTGTTATCTACTGCTTCGTCAGTCTTTGGGCCACCTGCAAACTATTAAGGTTTGCTGTCCAAGTCACTGCTAAGCAGCACACAGCCAACATCTCTGGCCACGCTCTGGCCGCCCACTCGGAAGACCCCCGAGAAATGCTGCTGGCAGTGCGGAGTCCTCGCTTGTAATTAAAGAGCTATATCATACCTATCAATACTGGCCCCACTTAAGCCAAGGCCACTGGATAAAGTTCTGCCACCAAACCTATATCCATTAGGAGTATGCAGAGCTGGGAATTGTGATTTACAGCTACGCCAGCTGAAGAGCTCCCTGTAGATGGGGTTATACTCTCTCTATATTAACCAGTTCAAGTTACTTTTGGTTTCCACCTACAAAAGAGACTACAAGCTGCTGCAGAAAGAGCGTAGCTGGAATGATCTACCTATAGATACAATCATTTATAATTTTTTACAGCATGACTGTATAATTCCAGCTATGCTGGAATGGTTTTTTTTGGGTGTGTAGGTGCAGAAAGGGTGTTGCAGCAGGGGAAAACAGTCCTTCACAATCAAAATATGAAACTAAAGGATTTCAGTGTTAATATTTGCCACCAGATTAAAATGTCCTCATCTAGACAGGCCCATATTTTTTTTTAATTTCTATTGAAATTATTTTAACCTTTCAAGGTTTGTTTATGAGAAATTATTTTAAATCCAAGATTGTTTAGCGGCTAACAGAGTTATAATAAGTGTTTATTTAAAAACTCTAACATAAACTTCTAATTCATGATTCCCCTGATTCTTCTTTCCCAAGGAAAGGAATTAATATATTGTAACTTTAGAGGATTTCCTTGACTTCATCTTTTTCTTTTTTTAACAAAATCAATCTGGAGTTAGAGAATTTGTTAACACCAGGACAAATTTTCAAGTGCCACTAAAAAAGTAGGAGTAAAACAGAGCGTTTGGGCAGAGATTCCTGAAACAAAGTAAAGCAGCTGCTGGTCTGTCAGTATAAAACATCCTACAAATGCATAAATGTGTGACATATGTTCACTGGAACATTTTTGACATGATTTTGGCTCAATGTACTGTATACATCTTTCCCTAAATGCTATATATAAACTCTTGTTTAATAGTCGCAGAATTGTGTATCATTTCCCAAAAGCATAAATTAAAGAGACAATATTTCTCTGTCATTAAATGTTTATGTCCTAAAATAAAAAAAGATAAAAATCAAAGTTAAAACTATTTCCCAGTTGCCACCCCAAAAAGAAAACATCGCAGGAAATATACATACATGTGTATTTTAAAAGACAATTAAATGCTGTATGTCGCAGTGGCAGAAGAGAATTAATCACTTTTGCAGCCACTGAGACAACTTGGTGCTCACTTTTCAGCAGTTGTGGAAGTTGAGGGAAATCTGGCTGTTATTTCTCTTAAATGACTAATTGGGAGGCATTGCCAGCATTACGTCTAGCCCACAATGCTTTCTGAAGAAGGTCTGAAATTCACTTCTTCCTGAAGCAAAACTCTGTCGTTGAATAATTTATCCCCTTCTCTCCTAGCTCTGGTTTGCCCGTTCAAAACAGTAAAATGCTTGCAATAACGAGGCGTTTCCACCTGGCGTTTTACGTCTTCAGAAGAAGTTGACTGAGTCACAGCCAACCCCAAAGAATCCCAAAGAAATCCCCAAAGATATCCCCAAAGAAATCCCCAAAGATATCCCCAAAGAAACCCAAAGAAATCCCCAAAGATATCCCCAAAGAATCCCAAAGAAATCCCCAAAGTCGGAGGCAGCCTGCAAGTTGCCAGTACTCCAAGCGGCAGGGTGGGACCAGGGAGGGAGAGGATGAGAATTTGGATGGGATCCAGATATCCTGGGGCAGAGCGTGCTAGCAAAGCTTTTCCAAGGCGCCGTCGCGGTTTAACCCCAGCCGGCAACTAGGACCACGCAGCTGCTCGCCCGCTCCCCCCAGTTTGGGTGGGGGTGACAAAAAACTCATGGGTTGAGATAAAGATGCTTTAATAGGTAAAAGGAAAAGCTGTGCGCACAAGCAAAGAAAAACAAGGAATTCATCCACTGCTCCTCATGGGCAGGCAGGCGTTCAGCCATCTCCAGGAAAGCAGGGCTCCATCACGCGTGACGGTGACTTGGGAAGACAAATGCCATCACTCCGAACGTCCCCCCTGCCTTCTTCTTCCCCCAGCTTTATATCCTGAGCATGACGCCCCACAGGATGGAATATCCCTTTGGTCAGATACCGAGAATTGCTTGCAGCTAGTGGAAATAGAGTTTCATTCTCTATTGGCACAGGATGTATGTGTCATTTGGTGCCAATGGAAAACTTTATATCTTTTCCTTTCGTGCTTATTGTTAAGGAAAGTCAGACCGGTGACATTAGTCACAAAGTCTCATCAGGTCGTACCGCCATGAAAAGCACGATGACAGCAATTAAACCAGGCTGATGCTGTAAGTCCGCTTCTGCCAGCCAGCCAGCAAAGTCGTTCCTGGGCAGTCGGTGCTCCAGAGGGCAAATCTGGAGAGGGACAGCTACACCAGAGATGTCTTGTTTAAGGAGGTGAATCAAAATGAACAAACAAACACAATTAAACCCTTCCGAAATAAGAAAGCAAAATTACTCTGAAACTCACCTTCAACCACTTGGGAAAGAACCAGAAGGTGAAATCCTCTGCCAGCCTCATTTGGTCAGCATTTATTTACCTTGACATTTATACCTTGACATTTATTTGGGAGCAGGATCGAAGCTGACCCGTAGCGTTTCTATACAGCAGCCTCCAGACAAGCTGCAGCCTTTATTGTTCTCACGAGAAGTTGGTGGCAACCTCGGCCCATTCACAGAAAATAACAACGGTTGAGAATTACTTTTTTTTTTTTCCCTTAAGAATTTGAGAATTGTTTTTTCCTTAACGGTAAGTTTTCTTCACAGCGGGGAATATGCTATATGCTGGAAGCAGTTGCAAATTAATTTCTCAGTTTCTGTAACATTTAGAATTGTAGCTATTATGCTGTACAGTTGGCTATTAAGGGTTAAAAGTAACTAAAACCACTTAGTGTGAGCAGAGGGCTAAACTAATAACAAAACAGATATCCTGAACTCAGTTATAAAGGAAAAAGAGTGGTCAGGGGGTCAAGGGAAGAGTCAAAGGGTGTATGGTCTCTATCTTATTGCGAAAGGAACGTGATAAATTTTGATTTTTTTTTTTTTTTTTGAAGATTGCCTAAATATCTATGAAGTCTTCTCCATTCTTTTATTAAGGTTTACTTTTACAGAAAAACTTCCTTTCAATGACAAGGACTTGTTGCAGAAATGACAGGGTGAAGGCAGATAGCCCGCCTTAGGTAGCAGGTCACGTTGGGTGATCGCGGTCCTTTCTGCTATGAAAAGGAAGCAGCTAAATATTCTCAAATTTAGCAAGCAGTTTACGAAGCGCTTTGACAGCCTCATGTAGCAAAAGCTGTAGTTAAGATTATCTGGTATTGTCTTAACAGGGAGGGACGGTGATACCGCCATGTCTAACACTGAGGGCTGAGACCGTGTATGGCACAAATCAGCGTTAACGAGGGTCCTCGGGCTTCCTTCGCCCTTCGCCTTCTCAGTCCCCGGCATTTCTCCTTCTCATCCGGAAATCATCCCTGAAAAATTCAAGGCCAAAGGGAACGATGTCCTAATTGGAAACAAAGCCCCATTGAGTAAGAGGATCAGTACATTTTACTCAATTAGCGTCTATGTTTGACACTGTGAGCCATAATTTATCGGGGAAAAATGTGCCTGTAGTTATACAGCAGCCCTTCAAACTGGCCTACATCCTTGGGGAACGAATTTTGTCCCTGCATTCCTTTGAATCTGCATCTATTGAACGTTGCTGATGGCGCGAAGGAGAGGTTTGGGAATTGCAGCCCTTTTCATTTGTCTCGATGTTGTCTGCCGTAAATATTGTCGCCTGCGCGAAGGCTGCGAGGCCGCTACGCGAGCAGGAGAACCCAGCATAACAGTAACTGGTAACGAGCTGAACCCTCGGCATCCGCGGGCAGTAAGGTCAATTTTACAGAAAAAAAAAAAAGGGGGGAGGGGATCAGCAAAACATTCCTAAATATAGATTTGCTCTATGAGTTCGGTTCTTTGTCAAAACACCGCTTTGTTAAGTCACGGCTTAATCCTTTGACTGATGGAGGTCTTCAGGACCTCTTCTGAAGTTATTACTTTCTCTGGTCCTGCTCTCTAAAGTTTTTAATGCCCCTAAATCTCTAAAAAGCACACTTATGATATCTCCTGCATTTCTGTCAATATTCTCTCTGTCTGGTTGCTTGCAACCGGACTCCTTCGGCCGTCTGGCCTTTATAATAGCAGTTCTATCAGTCACAGAGGGACATCGGCTCACAGCTCATGCAGCGACACCTCTAGAAGATGAGCTGTCAAGCTCCTCGGTGCCTGTACCGTGGGGTACAGGGGCTGAATATAGAGGTGTTCATTCTCAGCAGCTGAATTAAAGGCACTTCACCAGTTAAACGACAACAAGGTGTGGACAGAACTTTCCAGATCAGTACAGAAGAAAATTTCATCCTCATAATCCTGGTAAATGGCAGAATAAGTGTACACGGTTACTGGGGGTGGGGGGAGATGAAGAGCTACATTTTTGCTTTGTAAAGAAATTTTAAAGAGTCTTCAATGTCTTTAGAAGTGCAGCTATACCTCAGAAAAACCGCAGCTTGAATTCATTCACGAGCAGTCACATTTGTCAGCTTTTTGCTGATATAAAACTCTTCACAAGCGTATACATTTCCAGTATGGCACGAAGATCGGAGGCTCAGGTTATGTTTCGGTTGGAGAGAGCAAAAGAAGGTTAACCGTTTCTTAATTTGTCACACATATGGCACGAAGGCTTACAAAGCTGTTTGCCACATCACTGTTTTGGTTTTCCTCTCACATTCATTGGTTTTTGTTCGGTTGGGGTTTTTTTCCCCTCTAACTACTTTTTTTAGATGAGGGTGATATTCGGCCATTTAGCCTACACATTCCTCCCATTGATGTCCTACTTATCAGGAAGGGACAGTGTATTTAAGAGCTAAACATCTGAGCTAACTCTTATTCACATATCCTTCCTGTGTGTTGGCTACCTCCACACCCATACATTATTTTCCCCTTCCCTGTACCTTTTCCCCTCCCTCTTCCTTTCTCCCCAGTTCTTCTGTTTGATTCCCTTTATTGTCCCATTTACCAGTCCTCTCTGGCTCGCTCCCAGACTCGTTTTGTGTCCGTGAATAGCAAAAAACACATTTGCTCCTCACACCATCACCTCCACAGAGCCCTTCGCCGTTAGTGTCCGCTTGGAGGAAAAAGAGACTTTTGGTGTAAGAAGCTGAGAGACTTTTGGTGTAAGATGCTGCCAAGCCAACGTAACTAAACCAGTGCTCAGCCCACATGGCCACCGCCTCATAACAGGGCAGATTCAGGCTTATATTTTAATAATTTACTTTACTTTGGAGGATTTGAAGTTTTGCTGGACTGGGAGTTCTGGGCGGGTGAGTCTCACAAAGCACATTCGCACAACCCCATCGTGCTCCTTCACAAGGTGAATTTTTTTGGTCAAGTATTTTTAGCCAGAAAAAAAAAAAAAAAGACATCTGGAGCCACAGTAAAATACTGTGATCTTGTACTCGGTGAATGTGCTCCTTCGAAAAGAAAGAAAAAAAAAAAATCTCAAAACTTGGAAAAAATGAAAAGTTTCCCTTATATATCACTCTATGCCTTTCACTTTTTAATGAGTAAGTGTTGCAAAGTTTCTCATGTTTCTTTTGAAACTTCATCCTTTGTACGTCATGTGGGGTGCCACTTCTGGTAGCGCTGGTGAAAGAAATCGCAAGCGTGGACTACTCAGAAGAAGAACCAGACAGCTTTGTTCCTTGCAAAGGTCATGGCAACCACCAGCGTCCCACCACCACTGTCCACGCAATGTATTTATCTGCCTTTGCAAGGAAAGATTTCTTTTCCCATTCTTCTCATCCATTACCAAGTGCATCAGCTGTTGCTCGTTGCCATCTTCTCCTGTGAATTCATACCACAAAGAGCAGCTTGCGTGTCCCCTTTGAGACTTGCTGTCCCAGCCAAAATGTACTTCCTTCACCTGGGACAGCCACCCTCTTAACTCCTTTCCCTTCCTTCCCCTAGACAACGTCCTTCCCTGAACTGAACGAGCTCCAACCTCTGTTTTGCATCAATAGAAGTAAAACTAACTAGTGTCCAGCAAAGAGAAAGAAACCCTAGCAAGGGCCCACGCTACCACAGGTGCTCTTTCTGCTCCACCAGCCTGTAGGTCTCTCCTGGGAGTCAGTCACGGGAGGCAAAATGTCAGTGGTTGGTGTGTATGAATCATTAAGGTCTAGACCTGAAGCTCATAAGCCTACCAGTAAAAAACAATTATTCGAAGATGCCCTGTTTTCTTTTCCTGCCTCTGAGTCTGCTCTGGCCTTGTTGGAAAACCTCTGGGCACGTGGCTCCTCGAGGGGATCTGCTCCCCGCCAGGTTTTAGTGGGCTGATAGAGAATTCATCTCCCCTGCTACGCTGCCTGACAAAGGCTGCCCGAGGCAGAGCGTCAGGTGAAATGCTCGCCATGGGATGAGCCGAAGATAAATGTGCTCTATCGCTCCGTTGTGTCTATTGATCACGCTCAGGTTGCGCTAGCTCGAAGACAAATAGCCCAGAAATCTAAGACAAGAACGATCTTTACAAGTCTCTGTTTGTATGAAATATAGATTTGGAAACTTCGTATATAAAATGAGAACTTTACACGGGTTGGGCAGGATTATTCCCAGCCTTGTGGATTGCTCTCGTACGGTAAACAGCCGCGTCCATGTGCTGCATCTCCGAGAGTAAATCACACAACGCTTGAGTTGGTTTGGTATTTTAACAATCCCCTTTTTCCTGTTGTATGGCTGGGAGGGACTTCCTACATTTCATGTAATCAACATGCAAATTTGAGAGGTTCCCATAAAATCCTGCAGTAAACAGGATATGTTTGCTCTAAACAGATTTCATCCAGTAACAATTCGCTATAAATTCAGCCAGCAAAAACAAACTGTTATTTTCCCTCATGTTCCTCTAACATCTTTTTCCTGGGGTAGAACAACAGGAGAAAATCGCTGCCATTTGTCCCCGGATTGAAGTATTTAAGTAAAGCTAAAGGCACTGTCTACCGATAATGATAGTACTCTGGGAGCCAACTCCATTCTTTTTCATTGTGAATGTAAAGTAGTAAATGGAATTACAATTGGATTCAGTACGAGTAGTTCATAGGTATTGCAGAAAACTGCAGTGGGGAGAGGTTATTAGAAGTTTACTACTTGAGATAAAAAGCAATTTCACAGACGCTATGTTGAGTGAAGTGTACTAATAGAGTATAGATAATGCAAACTTTTAGCATGTTATTTAAAAAATTGTCTGAAAAATTGGCTCTGCCACTATGTCAGCAAGGAAAAAAAAACCTTAAAGGGGGATTTCCAACTTTACACATGCTGCAATTCCTACCTGCTAGTTTTCCATGCTGAAGATAGGAATAATAACACGTAAAAACAGTAAAAAAAAAAAATCTTCACCCAACAGATATAATGCTGTATAAGGTTGGGACGCGGCCATGAGTCTCACTAGGCGTTTACATGATGCAGATTAAAATATACACTGCCCTGATTCATAAGATGCTCTTTTGAGACAAATACGTGCAGAAACACGTTTTTCGGTTTCTAAGTAGCCTCACCAAGGAGTAAAAGAACAAAAAAGCAGATGCTCAAAGACAAATATCAACAGTAACTTGGGCACCAAATTGGCGCCACGTTGAAATGGTTTGAGACGGGGATCAACAGTTGGCAGAGCAATAAGGGGGTGACAAAATGGGTTGATTTATTTTAAAGGGAACCTAAACATTGTGTTAACGTTGACAGTCGACAGTGAAAACACTGCTGAAAATTGAGTGTGAGACAGAGGTTTTCTCAGTAGCCACAGGATGTCCTTGGAACAGAGTCTGCATCTCAATGAGCTAGATGCCACTCGCAGTACATTAGAAAGAAATTATTTAGGGTTGAATGTAATTATAATGTCAGGGTAGTTTCTAGTCTGAGATCCATCGTTCCGGTTAGGAGCCATGTCGTACTGAGGAAAAATTAGCTTGCTTACAAATGCATGGCAGATCGTTTCCAGACCAAACATGATGCTTCTCTCCACCTTTCTTCTCCCTCCCACTGTTTCTTTTTTGCTTAAAGCACAGCTATAAAGACCCACATCTTATCTCAGCTGCTTTTGTCAGGGTGGCTAATGAGCTGGGGCAGGAGGAGAAAAAAACACGGTGGAAATGGGGTCACAGAGAGGTTAAACTTCATGAATTTATTCATTAGGATTCAGCTCAGGCCCTCCTGAAATGAGATGTCATCATTAAAATTGTGGATGACACTGTTGCACAATGACGCTTCGTGACAAGCTGTTAGAAAGACATGAAGGAAATAGTTTTCATTTAGACTTTAATACATCACTGTGATAAGAAAACAAGCCCAAATTGAACAAACAATGTCAGAAGAGTCTTGAAAACAATCTATCTCTGTAAGATGTTTGTAAGGGAGAAATGGCCCAATTTCATTTAGGGGAAAAAAAAAAAAAAAGCAAGGATCTCGACATTCTTTTCTTGTCTCCTTTTCCGGAATTACAGTTGTGCGACATGAACAGCACGAATATCTCGGAAATAAAAATATTGTTTATTTCATCCCAGTACTTTTGAAATAGCAGAAATGTTGGCCGGGTGTTTTTTAACGGGCGCAAAGAACCCAATTGTTTGAAACGGAGAGAAAGCAGAGTTGTGATCAGTTGTGATGGAGTCTGAAAGGCACAGACTACCTGGAGGTGTGGCCCGGAGCTGAGCTAGCCCGTTTCGCTGCACGGGCTGGCAGCGGTGGAAGGTGCCTCCAAGGGCCACCCTTTCCCCTGACCCAAGGCAGAAATCAGCCACATCTGGGTCAGTCCTGACAGCTGCCGTTCCGGCCTCTTCGTAAAGGCTCGACATCCTCTCTCAAAAAATCTGGTTTAGCGCGTTATTATCTTCTACTATTAGATGCTTTTCAAGCGGCTAAGTGAAATCCTCCTTGCTGTAACCTTGCTGAGACCATTACTTCGTGTCTTATCCGCAATAAACCCTTTCCTCTTCGCCCTCTGAATATTTATAAGCTGCCGTCTTATTCCACTCTCCGTTTTCTGTCCCTTTAACTTGCAACACCTCTTCTCTCAGGCATGTTTCGAGGTCTCTCCCGGCTCCTGTTCCCCTACAGATTCCCCTTTGCTTGCCACCTACCTCAAAGCCACCGCTGCCTGCAAAGTGGTTCCTAGCCGAGACCTCACCGGAGAGGGAAGATTACCTGCCTCGCAGCCTATACCCCAATTTTCTGCAATCCAGGATAGTGTTTGCACCTCGTGAAACAACAAGCCACCCACCTTCTGGTTGACCAGCAGACACGAACCGTTTCTGCAGAGCGGCCACCCACCAGCATATTCCTCTCGCGTTGGCACTGTTGGCCGCTAGTTAAATGGGTTAACTACCAGTTTTCCCCCTCGAGCGTCCCCTTATTTGCTGCAAGCCACACCTGCGCTTTGGGAAGAGCATTTTGAACTTGGATCCCACCGCCTAAAACACCCCCAGCCGCTCTGCAAACCTAATAAGCCTACTCTCTATTTATACATCCAGCTTATTATAACTGGACGTCTCAGTTATGAATGGTATTTTTCCAACCGTCCTTGAAGGCTGCCTCTTTTTTTTAGAGGATTTATGGGACTCTGGAGCTAACCCAGTTGCCCACAGCAAGGTTGCTGGCTCATCAGTGAGATTTACAGGCTGCTAACTACCACATAATAAGGTAAATACAGAACTGCTGGGCCATGGGAGACTCCTCCACAGAGGAAAACAGACAGCAGTTTCTCTGCCTTTCCCAAGCCCCTTTTCTCCTGATGTGAAAAAAAAACAAAACAACCCACCAACCAACAACGAACCCAAAACCAACCTGGTCTGCGCTTTAAAAAAGAGAGTTAAGTTTTAATGAAATGAAACTTTCTGTTTTAAGATAAAGCTGGAGCTTCTGCTGCTGCGCTTTCAACGTGGCTGGTGAGACTAAAGGAAGTCAGGTCTGAATAAACACTGTGGAAGGCTAAACAGGATTTCTGTCAAACAATAACAAAATGCCCTACAGAAGAAAGCCCGCTCGCTGATTATTCTCTAGCGCTGTGTAATTACTGTCCATTTTATCAAAACTCTCCGATTTGGAAAAGCCTTGATTTTACAACTGAGAAAACAACATATAGAAGAAGACAAAGCCCCATGAGATACTGATTTTATTGGCAGGGAAGGAAAGCATGCACATGTCCAGTAGATAAACTAAGCCGTAAATTAATTTTAATGGAATTGAGATTTCCTGGAAAAAAAAAAAAATCTTATCGTTTTCTAGCAGAACTCGTGGCACTTTCTCCGCGCTGCATCGACGATGTCTCTGCTTCCATTGCATTGCTGGGGAATGGACTGACTTTCTGGATAGCCCCTGTCCCCGCGTCTCGTTGTGTCACGGCATTTTTGTAATCCTAAACTTTCGAAGACGTTGCCGTACTCCTGCTGCTGGATCATTTCTCTTCTAATCAGCTACCCGGGGAAAGCCGTGGACTGGAAACAAGTTCTTTTCTCTTCTTAGAGTCAAAAGATAAATCTTGATATGACCAAAAAAAAAAAAAAGATCAAATTTCTCTGTGATAATCTGTCTAAATACATGAAACTTTTTAATCAGAGCCTGTATTAGCAGAGCTCCAACACTGAGGAGTACGAAATGCCTGAAGGACCACTCCTGCCTTCGGAAAAAGCACCTCACACATTGAAAAGCAGCTGTTTTTCTCTCATCTCAGTGCGTTTGCTGACTATAACTGCATAACGTTAAGTAAGGCAGCCCCAAAATGCAGGGTATTTCAGTAGCGCTTTGGCTTAGGTGACTCCTTCAGAATACTGCAAGAGCTGAGGGTTTTTTAGGCTCAAGTAAACAGATCCAAAAACTTCCTGCAGCGAGGCAGAAGTGAAAACTGACGGAGAAAATACCGGGTAAATGGAACTGCAAACACTGATCTTAGTAAAAACCTGGAGGAAAACGCCAGCCAGAATTACGCGTCGCCCTGAAAAGAACAAAGCAAATTATTTTTTTTCCTAGAGCTACTGAAGCATCCATCCCGGGTCTGCAGGAATAGATTCCTGTGTTTTATATTCCAGGTGTCCTCGGTTCGCTCGCTTCACTCCTAAACTTCAGGCTTGCGGTCCGCAATTCGTTCCATGCAGGCGGGGCAGGCGCAAGCAGCGGAGTCAGCGCTGATTGTGACAAATCAGTTCGTCTGCTTGCGATCGCTGTCGCGCATTGCTTGGGAAGCGGAACGGCAAAGATTTTCCGAGCAAAAGGCAAAAACTTGCAGACGTAGGCACGCCAGGCGGTAGCAGGGGACAAATCGCTATCCAAAATACCGAAAGCAGCCAGGGTAAGGATCAGGTCACGCGTGGAAGAAGAAAGTTTTGGGGAAAGTTGAAGCTGAGATTCTCCTGGAAGACCTAGTTTGGCCAAGAGCTCTGTTTGAAGTGGGCAGCTGGTAAGCAGGGCTTGACGCTTGGTACAGAAATGTCGTAAAATCACTTCTTCACTTTGAATCATTGCACTTTTCCCACGAAAATGACGGCTTTTTTTTTTAATGCGGCAGGAGCTCCTACATGCCAAACCAGAGCAAGCCAAAATCAGCAAAAGCCCGTACACCGCTTCCTCCGAGAAAGGCCAGATGCGGCTTTTCATAACCTCGTGGCCACCATCCGGTCTCTCTGAAGGCGTTGCTTGTTCCTCTTGTGTTTGGAAGCCTGTTCTCCTTTCAGGCACAGCCTGTAGGGACAGAAGGAAGGTCGCTGTGTTGTGTGGCCGTAGTGCGATGCCAAAGTGCTGCTTTCTGTTCTGCTGCCTGATACTATTCTATAATAATTCTGTAATAATTCTATAATCGCTCAGTCCCTCGCTGATATTAGGTACAGAACACGCACATCGACTCTTAAAGTGTCTCACCGCGATGCCCTTCATACACGGGTAGAAATTGCACCTGCGCGAAAGCTCCTGACCCAAACCCAGAATCCTGACCTGAGTTTTCTCCAGGAGGAAAAAGAAAAAAAAGTTTGTATAATAAAGATATGCCCCACTTCAGATCTTAATCTGGCGAGACGAGAATCAGGAGGCAGGGCTCTGGGACGACAAGAACTATCTTCTGTTCTCGTTTCTGCAAGAGCTCACTCTGTGACCCGAGGGAGTCGTTCCGTCCCTGTGTACCTTGCTTTCTCCATGTAAGCAGAGGTAATTATGCCTGCCCTCCCAAAGGTAATTTGAGGTCTGTCACCAAAGGCTGCTGCACACATTTCCAACTGCCTGGGAAAGTTTGTGTTTTGTTTCCTACGGAATAACCAGGATGCGCAGCTTCTACATAGTCTCGACATGTTTACATCTGGCTGTCCGAATCGGCCCACTGCTAACACAAATCTCACGATGTCTTTTGGGGACCTCCGTATATTTATCGTCCTATTGTGCACCATAATGAATACAGAAAGAAGCTCCTGTTCGGCGCTCCCGTCACAGTGATTTTTCTACACCAGTTGCCCCATTGCAGACATGGTGGGGAAGGATCAAGAGGGAGAGGGAGATCTGAGCAAAGACACAATTTCTTACAGCCCTACTTACGCCTCACTTGGGGCAGACCCTTCTCTCCATGCCCAGCTCTCCTAGAAGGAGGCCGAGATCCTGGTGGGATGCGTGGTGCCCCTTCGCGATGCCACCGGGCTTGCTGTCGCCGCTGCCTGCTCTTCTTCAGCTCAGCCTTGCTCTCTGCTGTGTGAATCTGGCCTTTTCATCTCAAAGAAAACCCCAGGGGAATATTATTCGCCCAGCGGAGAAGTGGGCCGATGTCTGTGGCAGCCCTTTGTGGGCCGGCTGCCGGTGGCGGCTCCTTTCCCGGCTGCTGCAGTGTGTGGGTACAGCCAGCCCCGTCGGAGTCACTAACCCCAGGCTGGATATACGGGATGCAAGCCCTTCATTACGGGAACTTTGTCAGCTAGATACATGGCCTTTCTTCTTGCTCGAACTTTGAAGTGGTTTTGCGGTCATACAAAAAGCTCTTTAGTCAGCACGGCTTCCCTGCCAGGCAGCAAAGTAGTTATTGGGATCCAGGACGGAGTGTCAAGAAAGACAGAAATTGCACTTTTGCATTAATTTGGAAATTATATAGAAACATAGTATCATGGAGTCATAGAATGGTTTAGGTTGGAAGGGACCTTAAAGATCACCTAGCTCCAACCCCTCTGCCGTGTTCATCTGTTTGTGTTCCTGCAAGGTGGGAAGTGTCTCAAAATTCCCTTAGAAGAGCCACCACCATCTTCAACTGTTCCCATCTTGGACTGCGAGAGCTGCACTGACCCCACAGCTGGAAGGCAGACCTGCCTCAAGAAGCCGGAGCTGCTTCCCCGTTGCCTGCCCTCTTCTACACCATAGAAAACGTCCCACACTCCAGTTTCCCAGATCCTAAAACTGGTTCTTCCTGTGGAAATCACCTTGTCCTAAGTCTCACTAAATTATGGACCTGTTTGAGGGCTGTCTGGCAATGCAAGCAAGTAGGACAGACTCTGCAAAGGCTTTGCTACATACAGACACTTCTATCAAAGTCACAAGGCATATGGAGGTTAGGAAAAATTAACAAAGCCTGCCTGGAAAAGGATTTTTGTAGCCCTAACCCACTGAGCTCAGAGCAGTCATTTCAGGGGATCCATTTCATAGACCTTCTTACTCAGTCTCCACCTTTTGTCTCTCTCTTCTGTTGAGATAGATCCCCTCTTCCTAAATTTGCAGTGCCTCTCATCAAACAGGGCACAGTCACTTCGAGTCCCTTCAAGGGATCCAGACCGTGGTTGCTGGAGAGAAAAAAAAAGAAGAAAATAAAAAGGGGAAAGCTTTCTTGGGTAGATATATTGAGCAATACTGGTGCATTTGAATATGTGGTCTTCCAGGGTCGTAACTCTTCATCTCAGACTCTAGTTCAATTTGTAAATGGTTGTGAGAAGTTTAGTCCAGCAAGAAGAGAAAGAAAAAAAAAAAAAAAAAAAGGAAAGCAATAGAGCTGCCCAATAAATATATTGCCCGCAGAGCAAGATGGAGCTTTTAACCAGAGGAAAGTATCCAATTTTCTGGCTCTTCATGTAAACCTAAAGTCCTCCCTCTATCTATAAAATTAATATTTATTTGTATTATTGTATGACTTAAGGATTGATTCGTGGGCCAGAAATGCTGTATAGTTCCGTAGCAAATACATGCAGAACCGCCGAGTCGGTTGCCGCTGCAAAGAGCCGATTTTAAGGGCTCAGAGAAAAAAGATGAAAATGCAAAAATTTTATTCCCAATCTAACCCTCTTTTAACTCGATCGTTTTTCTAGCTTCGAGTATTCAAGAAATAGTCCCTTGTTTTACGTAGCTGATTAGCCAGTGTTTCTGCCGCATTGTAGCCTGTGCTTTGGTGTAGGTTGATGTATAAGAGAGCTGCACTTTGCCCTTGTGGGGTCTGCGTGTGTGAAAGCTCTGAGGGGATTCATCTGCCTCCAGAAGATCGCCTTGGTCTAACGCGTACACACTGGCAAGGAATTCATTCCACTTGATTTTCAGGACAGTCGGATTTTTACACCTCGTTTTTTTTCCTTTTCGGTTGGGCTTTTCTCCGCTTTTCTTTTTCCTTTCCTCCCTCGGTTCATTAGCCTTACCCTTTCCCTCCCCTCTCCTTGTCCTTCCCCGGTGCACGCTGCCCTCTTGGGTTTTCCTATTTGATGGCTGAAATACAACGGGGAGAAACTGCTTTATTGCTGCTTCTGACAGTACGAGTATAAGCAACGGGGCGATCGGGCTTCAAATAACAGCCACCAGTGCCTGCAAGTTGAATTTTATTTAATTTTTTTTTTTTTTTTTTCCCCATTTCTCTTGATTTGGAATTGAAGGGAAATCAAACAGCCCGGTGCCTCCCCTGCGATACGCCGAGTCCCGTGCTGAGGAAGGCTGCCTGGCATGCAAGGGTACGTCCTTCGTTACGGAGCTGCACAAGTAGCGTCGTGTCCTGAGGGTCGGACAAGACCCGACGGGTGTCCTGCTCCCTGTCCAAGCAGAGGGCTCTGCGCCCGTCTCACCAGCACCGTCCCTCTTGCTGCGGTGCCGTCTGCTTCGCGCTGCCCTCTTCTTTACAGTTATAAATAAAACCTCTGCTGGAAGGCAGACAGGAGTCACGACCAGGTTTTCAACGCCAGAGGCTGGGAGGTACGAGAGGCTGCCGTGCCGTTTGATACCTGCCTGATACTGAGCAGAGCCGCGGTGGGACAGCTGGTGAGATACCGCTCACTAGCTCCAAAAGTTCATGCCTTCTTCTTCATCTTAGAAGTCCTCTTGTGAGACAAATGTCTTCTTAGCAATATCGCTTTTTCTGCTACGAAACCTAATTGTCACTACTCCTACTCCCCTGATTTGAATGGATTTACACCAAAGAATAAAATCCCTTAAAGTTTGAAAGCACTAAATGTGCTAAAAGACAAAAAGGCTTCCCAAACAGATGAAAATGTTATCCTCCGAATATTTTTTCCTGCCATACAAAAGAACATAGTGGTTGTTGAAATTCAGCTTTGAGGAGGTTAAAGCCTTCTGCTTGCCAACGGGAAGAGGTGACAGCCTGGAAAGTCTCTCACATGGCTCCACCAATGCTCTTGGCCTTCAGCAAGGTGGAGACACATGTTGACAAGATGACCCAGCGTGGCTATAGCTGTCTTCAAACGGTAGCCAGCCTAAAACAGTGCTCTGGTTGAGAGCCACGGTCCATCTGGTCAAGAGTTGAGACCCATTTTTATAGGGGAGAGCCCAGTATCCTTGCTGGTACCATACCTACCTGTCCTCCCAACTCATTGGCGTGAGGAGGTTTGGTTAGTGTCACCTTCTCACGTCAACCAGCCACTGGGTGCCGGCTGTCCCGGCACAGCGGCAGGGAATTATTTCATATAAAACTGCAGTTTGGAAATGCTCTGGCTGCATTCTTTTCAAACCAAGGAGACTTCTCTCCTTCAAACAGGACTTTGAATTGTACATAATGTCACGTGTCTTTATAGCAAAAGATGACACTCAGTTAATAGGATGGCAAAGTTCATACGCTACCCTATAATTAAAAAACCAAGGGGAAAGGCAGACCACTTAAAAGAGTTTCCCGCTGTGACAAATTCCGTGGATAATAACATTGTCGCACTGCTGTAAAAAGCCACTACGTTGGCTGTAAATTCTCCAGCAAGGGTAATGAGTAGTACAGTTAGCCTTTCATTTGTTTTGTAGTCTGATGCCCAATCTTTTCTGAAAATGAAAGCACAATGCTTGCATCGCTTGATCAATTGATCCAAAGTATATCTTAAAGAAAGAGCTTTGCTTCCCCTCCAGTGCCTAATTTCGGTTGTGTAATTAAAGCAATATCATTTGCATTTCCGAGGTATGGGACTTTTAGTCTGCACCAATAAATACCATGTCTGTGATTTAATTCTAGTCTTTTTTCCCTAGCGGCTCCCTTTTCATACCTTTCCGTACATTGACTTCAATTTATTTTATTTTTTAATATTATTTTTATTTCTAATTGTCTCAAACACTCCCATCCCATCCTTCCACCGCAAATCTTTCTGGCGGGGACTGACTTCATTCCTCATCTGCCAGCAGCCTCTTAGCACAAAACCCTGGGTGAAGCCCACTTCACAGCAGATAGCATTTCAATTCTTAGTGGGCTCAACCTTTAAATCTCTTTTGCACCTTCGTTAACCTCAGAATACAGCAAGTTCGCAGCTTTTCTTTTTTTTTTTTGGTCTAAAGTATAATGGAAGAGACCCCTCCTCCCATCCTCCTGTTTCCTCCTGAGATTAATTGAAATGCAGCCCTCTAAACCTCCACTGATTTGTTTTGAAGCCAGCTATTTCCTCAAACAGTTGCAGAAGATGAAAGTTGTTGATAGGAGCTGCAAATTTTTTTTTTTTTTTTTTTTTTTTTTTCCATTCCGTGGCTACATGCCACTTAAATCCCTGGCTTCGCTCCCGTATCTCCTGACACATGTATCTGAGCTACCCTGGATAAAACCCACAAGGCTCAAATAATACCCATTCGTTTGACCTGCGAAGGGGCTTGCTTTGCTTTCTGCTGAACAGTTCGGGCTGTGAGGAGGCGGGAGCGAGGAGTGGGGATTTTTAGCGTTTAAGGTTATCATTTCACATGCCGCTCCAGGGGTCGGATTTTTCCACCCTTTCCTGGCCTGAGCCCTTGGAAAGCACGCAGCTGCTGAGCCGCTGCGGGCGGAGGGCTCTCTGGTTCAACTTGCAAATAAACCCCAGTTGCAAGACACGTTTATTTGAGCGCTGGAATTCAAGGCAGCATAGGGAATAATTTTACCAAGTGACAGAATCACGGAATGGTTTGGGTTGGAAGGGACATTAAAGACCATCCAGTTCCAACCCCCCTGCCCTGGGCAGGGACACCTCCCACCAGACCAGGCTGCTCCAAGCCCCATCCAGCCTGGCCTTGAAACCTCCAGGGATGGGGCAGCCACAGCTTCTCTGGGCAACCTGTGCCAGTGCTTGATTTCATCCAAGTCATTCTTCCCGTGGCACGCTCTGCGTACGCTTGCTGCCAAATTTGCATCCTAAGTTGGTGGCGTCACAACCTTCTCTACAATATTTTTTTTTTTTTTTTCCCCTTCTCAAATGTAGACGTTTTCTTTCCGGGACTGAATCCCAGTTTCCTTCTGTTTGTTGTTGCCCTTAGTTTTCGGCTTGTTTGGGACGGGGGAGTTTCCACAGCACCCTGTTGGTGCTGGGGGCAGCTGAGCTGCAATTGCTCTGGTGCCTGACTGATGGGCCGTGTTGCTGTTTCACCAGCTTTCCACACAACCGACCATAAAATTAAACCTATGTTTCTAAAGCCTTTCAGAGAGCTGTAAAAATTACCCATTATGCTCATTTATTTGCTGTATGGGGTTTGTTGTTTTTTTTTTTTTATTTTACTTATTTATTTATTTTTTTGGGTGCTGGTCTAGTACTTTGCATCTCAATGTTCCTGTTAGTAAAAGATAAAAGGGGCATCTGAGGGCCACATAAGAAGGGGGACATGTAGCCACCAGGCTCTGAATCATGGTTTGTTCTTTTTCTGCTTTTGTTTCCCCTGGCATTGGCAGTGTTCGTAGCCCAATAGAGTCTGTAAGAAAACGTCTTCAAAGTGCAATTCTGTTGCTGCTTGGCTGCGCTTGTCCATGGGTTTTTTGGCCGTCACTGAAGCATTGACTTCAGAATCGCTGAAAACTACCATCGACTTACAATGAGTGAGACTTTACCAAGCAGGTATTTAAACAAAGAACAACAAAACCCACTTTTCTTTCCACCCCAGCTGCTTTTGATCCCATTGAATACTGTCAAATGGGTTAGGGTCATGCGCGGTTTGTCACTTCTGAGCTGCTGACAGTACCTACCTCAACGTACTACATGCTATGAATTTTAAATGATTTTATTGAAATAAACCGAAATTTATTGAAGTATTGCTACCTGTTATGTAGCACCACTCTTCCCACTGGCAACTGGGAAAACCAAGACAAAGTGGCTGCATTTTGCCATTAGAATTTTTATTTCTGGGAAATAAGAACATTTGAGTTGCTGAATATAAGGAGTCGCTCTACCATCCTCAGCCCATCTATTCCAGCACGAGTTCCGATACTGAAATACAACTTCCCACTTAGGGCTGGATGTGCTTTTACATGTATAAATATGCAAGAGGAATACATTTTCTGGAGGCTCATGGTGATACAGAAGCTTCATAGCAGACAAAACTGGCTTCCTTGCCCTCCAGCTTCGTAGAGGACGCTCTTCATTGTGCGTGTGCCCTCTCTGCTCCTCAGCATGTTTTCATCAATACTGGAGGGCCGTGAACAATGACTATTGCACGTCAGACGATCCACCATGGACCCATGTCCACACAACGGTGGTATAACGTCTCGCTCAGGGATTCCTTCAGTATCCAAAAGACTCCTCAGGATTATATTTAGTCTCGCACCGGAGACTTTTTTTCTGAAGGTATCTTTTCCATAGAGGAGAATAATCAAACAAAATAGTAGATCTCTTGGGAAAAATCAAGTTTGAGTATCAGAAATACCATTATTACTTACTGTGAAGAACACTTATTATAAAATAACCACCCCCAAGCCCCACAGTATCGCTATTTCATCTTATATTTTAGACCATTTTTCCAAGAGCCATAAGTAAGAAAATGTACTCATCGGGAATGGCATCCCTGGGGTAAGATATTAAAAGAAGTTACTTTTTGCTTCGTTTTTAACCTTCCAAACCACTACAGATTAGGGCGTCATATGAAGTGTTGAAATGGAGAAGGTCCTTTTTAATTTAGTCTCTCTGCCTGATCCATACGAACGAGAAAGCGGAGTTATTTTCTTAGGAGACCGATTCTTCAATAAGATCTGTCTGTACCCAACTATCTGATAAGCTGGGAATCGGAGATCCAATGTCACCGTTTATTTAATTTACTTATTTATCTGTCAGTGGTGCGGGGATCTGGGGATGCAGTCACTCCAAAGTTTTCAGAATATTTTCTTAGCCGTAATTTATAAATTAAATCCTCAAATAACTCCTTTTTTTTTTTCTTTAATTCACAAATGAAATGCGGTTTTCTGAAAGGAAAAAAAAAAAAAAAGGTTTAAAAAGGTTTAAAAGCTGTAAATCGTATCTCCTAAGGATATCTCTTGGCATTTGTAGTCCAAATGACAAGGTTTTGCCATCAGTATTCAGAGGCCACCGGTGTTGTCCTGGCCTAGCATTTTGACTAGATGAGTAATAAATCAGTTAGATTGTTAAAACATTAACTGGGCTAACAAGCAGTTCTTAACTCCATATAGATCAGTAATTCCTATTTTCGCTCGTGACAAAATTTCACGTGAAACACCTTGGACTAGGATTTTGAGATGCACCTATTCCCAGGCTTTGTATTTTGTTCCGTCCACCTGACTGTGTTTTAACATTTAACGCTCCGTTTTGAAATTCAGGCTTGCTACTTCAAAAGAAAATGGCCTGGAAAGATGATTTTAACAAATAATGATCAGTCATTAATTGTTATTCAAGGGAGACTGCAACATAATGTATATTTTAACACCAATGGGGTTTATATAATGAAATTATTGTACTAGTAATGTAATTATGACAAAACCACAGTTTGGGGCTATTTATTTATTTTTGTTGTTGTATACGTATGTAATGCAAGGCTTTCCACAGATCCTCTGTGTGGCTTTTTTATGCTCTGATTTGACCGTATCCATCTTTCCCTGCTCAACGCACGTTGATTTGCAACTCTATCAACCGCATTTAGGCTTTAACTTTAACAAAGGTTGCCTGGCGTCTCTGCGAGCATGCCCACTCCGTGCCTTTTTATCAGCCAAAACCATCACAGAGGAGGAATCGCAGGAATCCCACTCCAGGCTCTGCTGGCCATTAAAGCTTGACCTGTGACTCTGGGGCATTCCTCACGTCTCCTGTGCCGTCATTCCTTTGCTGCTACAGAAATTCCCAGTTATTGCTGGCAGGGATGGCCAGCTGCTTTGATCACCTGCCTTGCAGGGCACGCTTGCTGTAGAGGAAAATTGCGTTCATTCTTCCAGCACAGTTACAAAAGCAACACTTAGGGTTTTCCCCGGCTTCTTCCTAAGCCAATAGTAGCCCTAAAATAAAAATATGAGAAGTGAGGCATTATTTCGACTACGGCTGCGTGGTGAGGAAGATGCTCAGCTGGCAGGATTGCTTTAGAGGCGCGATGGCTGTGCGCAAAATGAGGATCTGCCTCATCCCTTCTTGCTGGGGATTCCCTGCACTCTGTTACTACTACACTTCGGCTCATCATGGGAAAGGTGGCGATTATTTCTTTTTCCTTAAACACTGAAAGCAAAAATCTTCATTTCCACTCTTGAACTTTCACCGTCTAGTGGATACATCGGCTTATATTCAAAGGTTTATCCCCAAACTCCTACTAGACTTTCCACGTACTCATACTTTATACTTTCCATATCCTTTATGTAGCCGCATGGATATAGACATAACCCCATGATGATTTATTTTTTCATACGCATTTTGTTTTCATTAATTTTTTTTAAGCTGCTCTGGTAACTTCGTTTCACGAACACAATCTCATAAATGCTACTGAGAAATAAACCAAAACAAATTACATAAGGAACAGGGTCTTAGTTGTGCCAAGATTTTCTTTTCTGCGTTGCACACGCAAAGTTTTTCTAGCTAATTAAGAACAAACACGCACACAGCACAACTAGCTCCTACAACGTGAATTTCATTTCCTCGAAGCTAAATAAAGACCAAACAAAACCGTTCTTGTTACAATTCCGATCTTCAAAGGAGTTTATTTATTTCCTTTTATAGGTCTGGACAGCCTTGAGCTCTCTGTGCTGAGATTAAATCAGCTCCAGAATCCTCCCGTCCCTCTTAGCTGTAAACAACGCTGAAATGGGAATGATACCTCAAGATTAAAGCTGAAATCAGAGGGATTAAGTGGAAGGAGGTTGCCCAGAACCCAGAATAGTCCTGGCCTCGACTCCCACGGTCTGTAGCCCCTGCAGGTCTCCAGCGCTGGGCAAACGGCTGGGAACAACGCCACGGTTCCCTGTTTGTTTACTGGAAGCGTTACCTGTTCAAAACACACCCACCAGCGTTATTAGAAGCAACACTTCAACACACTTGAATGTTGGTGAGTCTCTATGATCCCTTCAATAACCGTCTTCATTTTTTTTTTTTGTCTTAAAACTGAGAGCTGCACCTCCAAATTACAAAATTTAAACCATTTTTGTCCACTACATTCTCATTTGTAAAGGGTTTACATGCCCTGCAGATTACTGGAACACAAATCACAGCGTCAACTCTAAATTTTTGACTATCCACCAATATTCCTAATTTTTTCTTCACAGCATTCGAAAAAATTCGCAACTCTAACTCAACCTGTAAGCTGCCCGTGAAGAAAGAAAATATTGTCGCTTCTTTTCCCTAAAAGCTCGGTTTTATTATGTTGATGGTGGAGCTACGTGGGAGAAATGAAGCCAGCCCAGGAGTGGAGAATGCCGGATGTCTGGTGGAATTGTGCTGGCGTGAGGACACCGGAGGTGGCACAGGGAGGGGGCAACAGTCTAAGAGGTCACCCGGCATGTATTTCTTGTTTGAGCAGAGCAAAGATGTATTTGGGATGCTTTTGGCATGCAGAAACTTCGCCTCTAATAGGTCGGGTGAGGGCAGGGAATTGTGTGAAGGCTAGAATGAAGGAGTATGGGAAAATTTATTTCAAAGCACGATATCTTCCTGTTGTCTACTGGGATTGTTTAATCGTTTTCGGCATGCATTTGAAAATAGCGTGGTATGTGAAACGTTCAGTTTTCGTTGCAAGGTAGAGTCTGTACAAAATGTACTTCGGTTCAGACGGAGGGTTCCTGAAACTTATTAGCCTTGTCCCTCTATCCTATAGCTCCTGGCTACCACCAGAGCGCTCATTTCCATCGCCACTAAAAGCTCAACTCTTCACCTAAAGCAGACCATCTGGCTAGACTGCTCGTAAACTCGATTTTCATGACTGAATAGAAAATGTTACTCAAAATAATGCTATTTACAAAGCCCTTTATTACATTCCGGCTGTTTCTGTGCTGTCACTTGAGAGACTAGCTGAGATTGTCTTTGATGGATGAGCAGCGGTTTATAATCCAGGGTCTACCTTCCCTCTCAGGCTTGAAAATGCCAGTAGTGAAATCTCCCTGGAAGCCAGTGGAGCCACCACAGATTAATATTAGAAAGGAAATTACATTATAACACAACATTGCAATAATATTGTAAATATAAATAAATGTAAATAAAATACAATATAATACAATATTGCAATAACCCCACATTATTCCTAGCATGTTGCCATTGCTGTTTCTTCCAGTGAGGAACAATTGTGTGGACCAAGCTGCTGCCAGGGTAGAAAACACCCACTGTGGGATCTCCCTTGCCTAATCCTAGAGTTTTTCAGGACTGTGCGTAGTACTCAGGCTGACAGTACACATGGCACCGTATCTTGGCTCTCCAGGGAAAACCCACCCTACACATGAAAGAAATGCTGCACTGGGGGCCAAATGAAGACCTCACCGTCTGCCCAAATCTGGTGCCAGCTGGGGGAATAAGTGCCATTTTGGGGACTTGTGTCCTTGTCCTCTCCACGGCTGTGCTGGTTTGGGCAGGGAGATGCAGCGGCAGCCCACTTTCCCCCACCGCTCATCTCTCTATGAGGCAGTGGACACAGAAAGGGAAGTTCTTGACCTTGGACATCCCTGTCCATCTCCTTTCCCCAGAGAGCACAAGGAAGCTGGTCCCCACCATTTCCCAGCTGAGGCGCAGGCGAGTTTGCTGGCGTGAGCTCAAGCAGCGTTGCTACCAACAAGCCTTAAACCACGCTTACAGTTCCGGAGTGTAGTCTGCGTGGGGAGGGATGTCATCACAGCCTGCTGTCACATCACACGGACCACTGCCAGCATCGTTTCTGCTGACAAGGGTTACGCCAGCAAATGTCCAGACACCATAGCGGGTGCCAAAAACATGATGTTGACTTGGCTCTTGATTTAAGTCAGACTCTAAGAATCAGGGACTGCTCCATGTTCCCTCATCTCCTTTAAGGCTCTAGACATCATCAAAGATGCTTTCCATGATCTGATCCTGACCTTGCAAACCCTCTGGAAAGTCCTGAGCTCAACATTACTTGGGAGGTTGGACACCATGATCACAGTGGCTCCTCCTGGCCTTTTGATCAGCAGGTCAATGAGACTAGTCGTGTGAGTACTCGGGTAAAAATGGCAATTTCAAGTATTTGAGCAACACTAATTCTCCATCTGATACATTGAATAGAGATTCTTAAAATCAGAAGAAGATCATAGAATCACCGAATGGTTCGGGTTGGAAGGGACATTAAAGACCATCTAGCTCCAATCCCCCTGTCCTGGGCAGGGACACCTCCCACCAGACCAGGCTGCTCCAAGCCCCATCCAGCCTGGCCTTGAACACCTCCAGGGATGGGGCAGCCACAGCTTCTCTGGGCAACCTGGGCCAGTGTCTCACCACCCTCAGAGTGAAAAATTTCTTCCTAATATCTAATCTCAATCTCCCCTCTTCTAGTTTGAAGCCATTACCCCTCATCCTATCACTACGTGCCCTTGTAAAAAGCCCCCCTCCAGCTTTCTTGCAGGCCCCCTTCAGATCGAGATCTGAAAAAAAGGAAGGAGGGTGGTTATGAAAACGTGGTCTGAATAGCGACACAGACGCAGTCTGCTCGCTCACCGGAATATGTGCCCGTATGAAGGCATATGAGCATATACAGCAGAATCTATGCCCTCTGGCGTGTACACCAGCCGGTGTCTCATACCCTGGGCTGCTCGGAGAGATCCGCCTCGGTGCTCCTGAAGTAGCTGCCGGTGTTGAACCAGCGCGTGAGCAACCGCTGCCTTGGCACGAGGTGAGGCTCAAAATTTTCTCCCTTGCCAGGAAGAAAATAATCTAGTCTGAGTAATTCCCCGGTAGAACACAGGTCACGCACAATGACCTGCTGGCATACTTCCATTAAACAGCTTTTTAATGCAATTAAAATAAATAAATAAAAAAAGAAAATTGGATTGTTAGTAGTAAACAGAAAGTAAAACGATGTTTATCAAGAAAATTACGAGGAATTATTCTCTGAACTCTGGTTAGGAAGAAGAACCCCATGAAGAAGAAAACGATCATTTTATTCGAAATGAAGATTGGCTATAAATGTATTTTAGTATTTCTGGAGCCAGTTCTGGTAAATACAAGATTACCGACATTAACGTATGTTGGATAACTTTTCATTTGCTAAAATAAACATTCCCATTAACGTAACATGAAGTGTAGTGAAAACGTGCTGTACTTAAACCGTATATAGAGCCCCGTTGAGCCGGGATCTACATCTGCCGTGGCTCTGTGATGAACGCCGGCCAGAAGAAATAGAAAACTCGCATCAGGACAGTGCCGTGTTGAGAGTGCTCTGCTTAAAAGAACAGGAGGTCAATGAGATCCTTGACGATATTTCAGTACCTGAGAACATACTACTTACAGAAAACTTTTTAACTTATTCATAAAGTATGTTAAAAAGGGCCTAATTCTCCTCAGACCACACTGATGTGCGAGGAATTCTGTCCTGTAGAAGCCAAAAGCCATTTCTTTTAATGAAAGCGATGCTTCATTTATATGGATAGAATCATTTTAAAACACTTTCATTTCGATTTATCATTATTATTGTCGCAAGTAGCTGATCTTCTGTAGTATTGAAAAGCCAGTAAAGGCGAACATCTTTACCAAGCTTGTAGCTAATTTACATCGTCATCCTGGGCATGTTTTGCAGCTTGTCTGCCTCTAAGTCTCTTCTTATAATTGCAGAAATAATTGTACTTGCCCTCCTTCACACGGTACTTTCAGATCCAGAGGTGAAAGTATTATAAAAGCATTAAGTGTTGTCTTACCAGTGGCAAGTACATTAAAAACTACTTCAAATCTTGCGCGGAAAAAATGTTGCCAAACCTGAATGTAATTTTTATTGCACCCTTTTCATATTACGCAGGCAATAATGTATCCGTAATAAAGCTGAAACACATGACTCTTTTTTTTTTTTTTTTTTATTAGATGTAATTTTGCAATTAGTTCCACAGTATAGCTCAGGAGACAAATGAGACCGATAAAAGTATTTAGCTGTTTCATCTTCAGCACGCGTGACGGTTCCAACATTACTAAACTGAATTTGCAGCCGTCCTCTGGGATGGCAGATTGGCCATGAGCTGCCGGTGCGGTGCTCCTTCCCTGGAGAAGTCATCCTCGTTTTGTTTTGAGCTGCCCCACCACCACCATCACCACCACCACTACCACCATCACTACCACCATCACCACCATCACCACCACCACCATCACCACCACCACCATCACTGCCACCACCACCACAATCACCACCACCATCACCACCATCACCATCACCACCATCACCACCATCACCATCACCACCATCACCATGATCATCACCACCATCACCACCACCATCACCACCACCACAATCACACCACCACCACCACCATCACCATCACTACCATCACCACCACCACCATCACCGCCACCATCGCCACCACCATCACCACCCTGCTCTGGGGGCCGTGAAAGCCACGTAACCCACCAGTGAAACGAGCTGCTTGTTTTTCTACTGCTGAAAAGCAGGAAAAGTGGGATGTGGACTGGAAACCTTTCCAAAAGACAAAGTTAGGCACAAGGAAGGTTTCAGTGTGATAACGCAGGGGAGGAAATCCTATCAGTGTGAGCAAGAGCTAGAATAAACAAGTCACTACAAATACTTCTTTCCCCTTTAATAAATATTTGACTGAGGTCATCAACCTTGCCTGAACTGGACCTGCGTTTGATAACAGAGACCATTCCTCCGTCTTACAGCTGAGAAGTGGTTTTGCTTGTTTTAGAAGTCAGAGCTTGCAAATCTGTTTGCACATAGGCTTCTCTGCCCTGTAAATCAGCAAGCAATCGGGAACCATTATTACTTGGGTGTATTATCAAAATCTAACGAGGTGGCCTTTATTCTTTTTAATTAAAGCCAGTTAGTGAATACTTATTCTTTGTCCCTCTGTCCCAGCCCACCACTCAGAATTGTTCCTGAAAAGTGATGCCGATCACAGCACCCAGAGCCGTACGCCCATGGGGGACAGACAAACCAAACTTTGGCAGTTTACAGCCATGCCACGCTCGTCACTAATGGTTCACAGAGTTTAGGTGACACATCCCTCCTCTTTATTTGTCTCAAAGACACTGTTTGGTCTATAGGGAAGAAGTAATTCAAGTATTCCTCCGGTCCAAGTTTCTCATTTTATGTTTAGACACAGTGTTATTACCAGTTGCAATGTATTCCCACTTACGCTTTCTGAGCTTTCTACCTAAATACCAGACCCCATCCTATGGGATCCTAATTACCTGGTATTGTAGAAGCTCTCTGGCCGGCAGAAAGCACTGGGATCTTTCCGACCTGCACTTGGCTTTAGGGTATTTTCACAGACACCAGCTTCTTCGGCATTTGCTGCAAGATTATTTCCTCGTAGGACGTATCTGGAAGTACATGGTTTCATTGAACAAATATACAAGTTATCAAATTATTTGAAGTCCCAATGAGACGAAGCTCTTGTAACTCTGAGTGATTCGGTAAAATATATTCTGTCCTAAAGGCTAAAGAAAACATGGTGCGAACTGCCTGGCTGTATGAGAGCCAAGGTGCTTAGTAATTTTCTTATCTCAAACTGTGTCCTGTAAATTGGGCATTGAAAGGACTCAGACATCGGCCGAGCTTCAAGCTTAAAACGCCACCACCATTTATTGCAGCTGAGGAAAGGGCGTTACGGGCTGGTGCCTCATAGGGAACGCGAGGGGGAAGTTCTCAGCCCCCAAAGCTCTGTGTTTGCTGTCGCATCTGCTGCCTTACCGTACGCAGCAACTCCCAAAGTCTTCGGCTTTGCTATGGGCGTCCATGCCCACAAATCTCCATCTCCCTTGGACCAGTCATGGGAGCAGAGCAGGCAAGCTCCCGAAATGTGAAAGGATTTCTGCAAATATCCAGCTGCAAACGTTCCCTAAGTCACGCATACCCCAGCCACTGACATATTATCCGTACGGTCTGGCCTCCTCCAAGCCATGGCAGGATGCCCACGGCTGTGCTGTTGTGCTACTTGAGCCACCAGTAATAAAAATACTGAAAAAACAAATACCGGTGCATTCGTATAGAGGTATGGACCCAGCTTTCTTTTTACTAAACTCAGTGTACACATCACGTTTGACTTCCACAGCCTGTGTCACGCGTACAGATCTGGAGGTTTAAGGGGAACAAGCTTTCCCAAGCATTTTTCCACCGCTATATTTCTTCTAATATTATTTTAATCTGTTTCTCAGTGCGTTCCCCGTACATGCAAAGAACGAGAGCAGAGGTTTTCTGCGGCTAATCTAGTGACCGTAAATTCTCAGACCGTAGTGAAAGCTGGTGTGACCTCATGGATGAAGTGTTTGCTTCATATTTTGAAGGTCATAAATTCAAATCCTGTTAATAGTCTCCTTTTATTAAATGTCTCATAGCTTATTTTCAGCAGTATAATTACACACTAGGTCAGTTAATTATTACTGAATTCCTCCAGCAACAGCAAAAAGGGCAAACTACCCACTAAAACCAACTTAGAAAGTAATACTTACAAAATGATTAGCAATTTAAACAGTCCAATTAAATGAGACAATTAAGTTTAAGTAGATTCTTCATTAGAGTAATTTTCTGTACTCATAACTGTACAAAAGTCTTATAAGGCTTTTTGGGAACTGGGGAGCTTGATGCACTTCCATGAGCATAAGTGGGTCATGGCTGGGGCTCATATGTATGTATCTGATGAAAGAATTTGGCTGGGGGAATTTATAAACACATGTATAGGAGCTCTCGGCCAGAGAGAGAGAGATCTATTTTCTTTAATAGAATCCTGTTTAACTTACTGAAAGACATAGCACAGGCCTTTCCTGAGTTTATTGGGAAGAACAGCCCCATTCCATACTATCAGAGCGAATGACACCTTGTTTTGAACCTGTATTTCTTGGAGACGTGAGAACATAATACAAATAAAAACAAAAACAGCCTTCTGCGGGGCTTTATGGTTGTACATCAAAATTGATGTGCTGCTTCATTAGGTAGCTGTAACTTTTTGCATGGAAACACCTTGCCTTTCCTGACTTGGGAGAACGTACATTTGTTTCCCAGGGCTCCGTGGCAATGCTTTTGCTTACACTGAATAGCGCTTGAAAGAATAAATAATAAGCCAGGGAAAATGTTTGTGATATAAAATACAGCCATGTGTTAGAACATCATTCTGAGTCTTTTAGTCATGTTTTAGCACGCTAAAGAGATTTCTGATTATTAGTTGTGTTTTATTTCCCGATACCCTCGTTCTTTGCAAGTGTTGGACGCAGGCGATGATGCCAGACAGCACGGCAGTGACAAATTATTCGAGCCGCCCCTTGGGCAAGCTTGCTCAGGGAAGGCAAGCCTGACCTGCCCACCGCTGGTCGTGATTTCTGCCAGACCCGGAGGAGACCGTAAGAGCTCTGCGTTCACCGCCAGGCCTGTGCCAAGAGAGGGAGTACAAAGCTGGGGAGAAAAATTGGCCATTGCTCTGGAGGGGCAGCAAGAGGCGGGCGGGAGGGCTGAGGCACTCGCTCCTCACCGAAAAGGAGGGAGCTTCGATGGCTGCAAAAGCCAAACGCCAACCAGCCCTGAAGGGGCTTTCGCACCTGCATTTAAAAAATAACGCACGGGTTTGTATTTAAGGAGTAGTTTTGATGTGACAATTTTATCTCAACGTGTCAGAATTTGAAAAGAAACAAAAAGTGGCATGAATAAGAAAACAAATGCATTCTTTCCAGGGGTGACTTTCAAACTAAAGCCAGGACCATTTGTCTTGAAGCTCATTTCACATTAGGACGTGTTTCTCGCAATATGTTAAGCCCTAAGGGGATGCTGAGATGAAAAATGTGTTTTAATTATTTTGTATGGGTTAAATAAAGAGACTTGAAACTTCATCTCTGCTTTCTACAGCCACCCATGCATGAAATGAAGAGAATTCTCTAATACCCACCGAGAGAAATAGAGTACCAACAGTACAATGAGGTTCAAATCCAGCACAGACCTCAGCGCTGGGAGAAGAGAGCAGCCACTTCTCTGGGTAGAAATAATGGCACAAAAGGCCCCGGTAAGGTCTGTGTACAAGACATACACGTACCTTTGCAAATAGTTTGTCTTGTAAATTGAAGATGAAATTAATTGTCGATAGCAGATGTGAAGCTATGAGAGCAAGTGGAAGTTATCGGTGGTAACACGCAATGTTATTGATTGTTCCACAGGTGAAGATTTATAGAATCATAGACTCATAGAATCTTCATGGTTGGAAGGGACCTTTGAGATCATCGAGTCCAACCATACACACACACACAAAAAAAACCCTGCAATCTCTGCCACTAGAGCATGCCCTGAAGTGACAAATCTAGACGTTTCTTAAATACCTCTAGGGATGGTGACTCAACCACCTCCCTGGGCAGGCTGTTCCAGTGCCTGACCACTCTTTCAGTAAAGCAATTCTTCCTGATATCTAATCTAAACCCCCCCTGCCACAACTTCAGACCATTTCCTCTGGTCCTGTCATTATTCACCTGGGACAAGAGGCCAACACCCACCTCTCTACAACCTCCTTTCAGGTAGTTGTAGAGGGTAATTTACCTTCATTATCTATGATATCATATGAAAATACTTAGTTATCCCCATCATGTGGAACATAATGTCCGAGGCAGGAAAAGAGGTGATATAGAATTGTAGAATCATAGAATGTGTTGGGTTGGAAGGGACCTTTAAAGGTCCTCTAGTCCATATGAGGTAGCCTTACGGGTGCTTTCCTTCTCTGGGTCAAAAACGAACCACTGTTGTAGTAGTCTAAGTTTAATCCTCCTGCATGGCTTCAGCCAAAGGAACTAAATATTTCTTTCTTCCAGAGTGCAGGCCAGTTTGGCCGTCGGGACTGACCTCACGCATACAGCAGAGGATGAAATAACACTTGAAAAGTGTTCAGTGATGAAGAATTCATCACGCCGAGCTGTGCTACGGAGACTCTGAGGTCTTGATTTGAGATCTAGAGATAATAGGAAAGAAATGCCGATGAGCTGAGGATAGCGAGTGACGCTTCAGAGTGCTCTCCTGGAAGAGAAGAGCTATTTTCGCACATCTCCACGCTGCCATGCACAAATCTGCAATCGGTAAAAGTAACCTTAACGTTATATTTTCATTGCAAATTCAAAAATATCCCAGAGCTATAGGACACAGCCTGTGTGTGTGATGAAGATTTATTTATCTTGCGCACTAACACACTTTCTGATCTTTTCGACTTAATTAAAATGTAGCTTTATCAATGACTGACTTATTCACAAAATCTACTGTCACAAATTTTAATTTACAGCATGCTGCTTACCAAAGAAATTTTCCTTGTTGCTTACATGATTGATGCCAAGTCATCGCTCTGTAGTTCCCAGAAGATTTTTTTTTTAATAAAAGAAATTAGAGATGATAGTCAAATAGCTAGGTAGCGCTCATAAGTAACAAGAAACCAGAACTGCGCATTAGAATATAAGCTGCGAAAGTTACTCATCTAGCGATTTTATTGGACATTCAATTAAGAAAACTATATGATAATTTTTATTTTTGTTCCCGGGTTTTATTTCTCATTTCTTTTGCTTTGTTCCCTAAACTATAATTCAAAAAGGCTGAAAGGAAGAAGGTTTAGTAAAATTGGTACACAAGCATGTTATATTTATACAGAAACATTTGTAAACTCATCTGAGTTTCTTTAGTCTTGGCTTGGGTGATCTCGACTCAGGTTTTGGGTGATCTTGACCGAGGTTTTGGATGATCTTGACTGAGGTTATAGAATATATTAGCCACTGAAAAAAAGAATCCTAAACACTATAAACTGAGAAAATGGCATTCTTTCCATGGCATCCTGGAATGGCATCCTTCTCCCATTTCCAGAAAACCCAAGGAAAATCTAGAGCAGCCTTATTGTCTTACAAAGCAAAAGTCTGAGTGTTGGTCCTATCAAAACCAATGATTCTACTCCTCTGTCAAACTGTGGCCAATGATTATGGCTCCCCGAGCCACAAATTTATTTGCAGTTTTTCATAATCTGTGTTTATTTTTAAATTCGGTTGGAATTTGATGAGCGGTTACAAAGAAATGAAAAAATAATGAAAAGTTAATAAGCCCAAGCAGTGGAGAAGAACAATTATCGCTCCATGGCTCCTTGCAAAAAGACAGCGCATCTTTGGAAAAATACAGAAAAATAGCAGCAAATTGGGGTTTCTAGCATATTTGCCGTATAAGGCAAGATAGCATACTAAAAAAAATATTAATGTTGCAATTCCAAGAATCATTACTTCAGGCTTTCAAGCAGTAGCTCTTCTTTATTGCCGATGTTATTCACTCGGTACCCGCCAGTGCTTTTGCCAGTCGTAAGATGCAGAGATCGAAGTTTGCAGGTTGATGTGGGATGCAACAGATGGAAGCAAAGGAAGAAAACATACGAGGAGAACGGGAACAGTCTGCTTTACTCCACTTGCATGAATGACGTTAGACGCACGTGTGCAGGTTTGGCATCGCGTTTTCAGTCTAAAAGCCGCCACCTTTCAGATAAACCGCCCTCAGAAGGTACTACTGAGTAACCGTGCAATGCAAAAGGGAACCGTATGGACTATACGCAGAAATGGGGAAACCAAGTTGTTGCGCGTGCTGAGCCGGGGCTGCGCGATGGGCTCTGAAAACCGCAGATGGAGGTTTCGGAAACAGCCGGAGACTTTTGGAGGGATGGGTATACCGTGCCAGCTAAGGCTCCCCACATGGACGCCTGTTCCCCAAACCCTCCTGCCGGCAAAACTCCCAGCAGTCTCTATAGATGTTTGGACAGTAAGGAAACAACAGGCTCAGCTGCTCGGGAAGCGAGAAATCTTTGTTCTCAGGACAATGCTTCGGGATGCCAGACTGGGTGACACTGACCATGGGCTTTTCGCTAGCCTCAGAGGCGCAGTGAAGTGTGCCTTCTGATAGGAAAAAGCAAAACAGGGAAGGCACTTGCATAAATAGGCCCCAGGAATAGGGTAAAACCCTGCTCCTGCTGAAATCAATGGGCGCAGTGCCACCAACCGCCCTTGGGACAGGACTCTGCTACTGGGACAAGGGGGTTCAATCCACTTATTGCCATAAAGAATTGTTTTCAATTACATTGGTCTTCAAGGGAAGAAATAAGGCGTTTCAGACAGTTTTAATTGATGTCGTTCATAACCAGTGTGTCCTAAAGCTCCTTAGAAACTCACACTCCAGGACTACGTAAACCAACAGGAGTCTTTCATTGCGAAAGAGTTCTCCATGGCTTCCAGGTGGGGAAGATGGAAGCACGTAGCAGAAAACGATGTTGACATTTCATAGTCACTGCATTAAAACATTCAGTAATGGGCAAATAATAGAAACTGGGGTAAACAAAAGTGTGCATTTGCGGAGGTATGTACGATATGCCTCAGGGGGGCTGCGAGCACAGAAACCAAGTCCAAGTGGCTCGGCATCCAAGACAAGCACATTTATCTTCAGGACTGCACACACGTTCATTGTTCTACCTGCACAAGGGCACATTATATTAAGAGCCGAGTATTAGGGTAGAAGTATTTACATGTTTTTCATTTATACAGTCCTTTTGTGTAACGAGCATTTCATTGTTTTCGTGTCACGGCATATACAATGAGGCTGTTAGCGCAGTTATTCCTCTCTGTGGTGATCTGTAATTCTGTTCAGCGTTTCAGTGTACATTTCATACAGTGATTGCAGTCAGAAGCGTAACCAGCTTCTTTATGACTCCTTCATTAACTTTTAACCTTCAGTTTCCTATTTCCTATGTAACTGTCACAAAATAAACACCAGCTCCACGTCCAGTTGTATGCAACAACCCTGGAACCCTTTGCTGTGCGCTACTGCAGGAAAAGGAAGTGGGTTTTTAACTCTTTGAGAACTGAATCATCACCAACCTACGGAAGCGTAAACGGCGGTAAGCGTAAAGAAAGGGCAAAAATGAAAAAACAAGTTTGTGGAGACACAGAAGTCAACGTGCAGCAAAGCCACTGCAGAGATGAGAGAACCTAGGAAGACTCACACGTCTGGAGGTGGCGTTAAAACAACAGCATGAACGAGGGTATAGGAAAGGCAAACCAAAGCACACCAATTAAACTCAGTATTTTATGTCTTGACCTTCCTTTAATCCAGTAACATGCCAGTTATGGGCAACATTGTTTTTAAAAGACCGCTTTACTCAGGAAAGCTTTAAAACCTGTTGCGCTTCGATAAGCAACGGTCTTGTAAAGTAAACCTGAACTAACAGCTTAAAGCTGAATAATATAGAGGCCTGAATTAAAACCCTGGAAAAGTTGTAAGGTTAGGTCAATGAGCTCAGCAGCACTGAGAAAATAAGTGCTACTTTCAGTTATCTATGGAACAGAATAAGCACGACCAAAGTTTATGATAAGGTATTCTCCTAGGAGACTGGAAAAAAGGCTTCCAGTCCCTCCTCCACAAGCTTTCAGATGTTTTATTTACTGACAATTTCTTGAAACATGGATGGAAAAAAAAAAAAAAATCCTATGAAAAAGAGGTTTATCCCTCTAAGGGCTGGCCCTGAACTCTCCTGTTAAGGATTTAAACTCCCCTGGGCTCCACCCCCCATCCAGGTGAAGGGCATAAGTTCTGGAGTCGCAGGGTGGGTGTTGTGATATATAAATAGTGCACCTGGGGCCAGAGGGAAAAAGATAGCCCTGCTTTCTGAGGGTGAGCTGATGGCAGAGAAGATCTCATGTGGAAGATCTCATGTGGAAGATCTCATGTGGAAGATCTCATGTGGAAGATCTCATGTGGAAGATCTCATGTGGAAGATCTCATGTGGAAGATCTCATGTGGAAGATCTCATGTGGAAGATCTCATGTGGAAGATCTCATGTGGAAGATCTCATGTATAATGATGCATCTGAGAATGGATGACGTTTAGGTGAGTTTATTTTGCTTCAGTAAGAAAGAGGGAGAAAATAGAGGATGTGTGGAATTACTTATTTTAAGCCACTTTTTCTTGTAGGAGCAAATTCTAGTGCTAGAAGAAGAGGGATTTTTGTATTTCTTGATGCAATTTAGCAACAAGTATTTAGTGAGACTGAAGGCTGTTTTATACACTGAGGGATGCCTCCTGTGACTGCTTTTAAGGAAAAGGAGAGAAGAGATAAGGAATAACGGTAGTAGAAGAAGGTTGAGATGAGTAACTTATGCAACTCTCCAAGCTTTCATATAGACTTGGGCTAAGAGGTAAGGATGGCCTGGTGCAGGGCCTGAAGACTATGTTCTGCAGAGCCATTCAATATTTGTTTAGCCCACCATAATGGTTCTTAGGCTCTGCAATAACTTTTAAGGCTGCAGCCAAAATGTATGAACATTAAATAGGGGATTTCACTGATCCAGAGGAAGGTGTACTGCTGCTTCATTGTCTTAATGCTGATTCCAGTGTCTACAGACCTTATGATATTGAACTATGAAGCGGTTTATGTAAACCAGGATATAGACTTAAAGAAACGTAACAAAGCCCCTAGTGTAGATGTAAATATCTGAGGCTTAGGTTCTGTGCGTAAACAGTGTTTTTCTTGTGATCCAAAAGATGCATAAAAATAAAAGACAACTATGAGAAGGGAGTAGGCTATTAAAGCCATATTTCTGCAATAAGGTATTTGCATAAATGTACTAGAAATTCAGTGGAGTTCAAATACAGTACGATCATGAACAGTGTAATTAAATTACAATTTAAAATATGTGAACCATCTGCACTGCAATGTGAATCCTAGTGCTACACTGGGAATATTAATGATGAGTTCTGTATTATGTAGTAAAATAAAATCTATCAAAGCTCTGCCAGTCCCTTCAACGTTTGCTATTAGTAGGGCATTCCCCTTGGCCTTGTCTAACTTATTACTGAGTGTTACACTTCTGTGGCTCCATAATTGCTTCAAAGACCTTGCAAAAGCTGAATCTAATGTGTTTTATCTTGTGTGTGCCTTCTCTAAGTTCATAGTCAAAACAAAAGGAATAGGAAAGACAGTGAGGGAGCTAGGTGAACTTACAGGAGAAAGCTTCAAGTGGAGAAATCAAAGCAGGCTGGAGAGTATTCAAAATAAAAGTTCTTCCTGGATTGTTGTTTTTATGCTAGTAGCAAATATATGAAAAGGTAGCGTCTGAACTTAATTTAGAAGTCTGTTGGAGACAGGAGTTTGGCTTGATACTTTGACTTCTGATGTTTTTTGACTTTGGGAGAAAGCCATAAGAAACATACCAGGAAAAGACAGCTGACCTCCTAAGCTAACAGGTATTTTCCAGCTACTGAAAACCACTGGTTTGGTTTAATGTAATTTTTCCTTAAAAGCAATAGGCAGGAACAGTTCTGTTGCTACTGGCTTCAAGACTGAAACCCCTGTGAAGACCAGTGTGCTACTGAGTGGATGTTTGGAGGTGATGGTGTGTGTGTGCTGTAGGCACCCCTCCTCCTAGAGGCTGTTTTCCAGAAAAGACCCCATCCTCCCTCTTTGCTCAAGCCCTTTGTCCCCAGCCTTTCCACACCTGCATCAAGCCCTTCTGCAAGGGAGCAGGTGGCACTGAGGACCTGCTTGCCTTCAGCTGTGGCTAATGGCCTGCAGAACTTCATTATCAGGTGAAGGACCTTTCTTAGATGTGCTGCTTTGTTGGCTAATAGCATGGTCCCCCCCCAGTTTTACTTGGGTGCCAGGATAAAGGACTGAAATGGGATGTAATGGGGGCCCAGCAGCATGTTGCCAGGCAATACTATATGGTAGCCTCCTGCTACCACTTGATCCTGCTGCAATTTCCACAGCTGATGGCTTCCAGCAGGATTTCAGGTTAATTCGGGGAGGCTGGGGTAGAGGGCAGGCAAACAAAAGAACCGTTAGAGGCTCTGGCAGAGAGGGAGAAGCAATTAAATGGGAGCACTCTGTGAATGATCAAGAAGTGGTGGGAAATGTCTCTTAAATATTCCGAAAAAGAAGCAGAAGTAATTTGTTAGGCAGGCTGGGCTATACAGTTGGGCATCCTGTTAAATCCGAGGTGCAAACTGAATTGGTTTGTAGGATAGTTCAGAGCAATTTCTCCTTCTTTCATACGCTTTCCCTTTAAGAATGACCATAGGAAAACTTTGCTTCTTCACTGACCAAGGTAAAGGGATGAAAACTCTTAATTGTTTTGTATTGTATGTATTTTGGTGGGACTGTGTTTCTTCCTGGACTGTGATATGAACTACTTGTCTATTTTAGCTCTCAGATTCCTGAAAATGGGTGCGTTTAGGACTGGAT
Organism: Alca torda; assembly: GCA_008658365.1. Classification (NCBI taxonomy): domain Eukaryota; kingdom Metazoa; phylum Chordata; class Aves; order Charadriiformes; family Alcidae; genus Alca; species Alca torda. The sequence continues at coordinate 7,693,480 of CM018079.1, forward strand.
TTGATGTCCTGTGCTCTTGTAGGCTTAAACAAGGGGAAGGATTAAAAACTGGGAGGATGGGGCAAGGATGGATGGTTTTCAGTGGTTTTTATAAAGAGGACAAAAAAGCTTTTACAAGGTGGTGGTGGGGAAGGCAAGAGTGAAGAGTTGGCTTTATTTGGATATGTGATGACATCCAATTTTAAAAATTAAAAGATCAGGTCAGGGATCTAGAGAACGTCTCACAGCAAAGCACAATAGGAAAGGGAAGTCAATAGGCTTACACAGGGGTGAGAATTTTTGTCCCTTGTTTTTTAGATGGGTTTGTAAGCTTGTTTTTCTTCAGGCCTAAGTTAACTTATTAGATGCACGGGAAATTTGAACCACGCTGTATGAGCATCTTTTCCAGCCACTCCTATCCAAAAGACACCAAAACTATTCTGGAGAGTTCCTTATTGCTGTGTCCAACAGGGACTCTTCTTCCTGGCTCTTCTCAAAAGGGAGAAAGGAAAGAGTTTTTACAGACAAACTCCTTGTAAAATTGTAAACAAAGCAGGTTAATTAAAAAAAAATAAAGCAAACCCACTCAAACCAAAGCATTGGAAGTTGGTGCAGAATTGACACTACATGAAATATCCCTGTATGTTATGCAATAATGATACAGGAAAGTCTTGATGAATCCAGAAATTTAACACCGAGCAGTGACAGTGGTACTTGATGACTGATTCTCTCAGCTGTGGGGGATCAAAACCTTATTTCAATTCAAAAACCTGTGTGGAAGATAAATGATTCGCTAGCCAGCTCTCTTCCAGGAAGTTTTGAGTACACGGAGTAAAATTAGCCGTGAGCAAGAACCTCACTAAAGCAAGAAAATTGCCATAAGACACTGCAGGTCTATAAAATCCATCAACAGGGATGCGCTTCTAGTCTAGTTCCTGCAGTGTGTTACTGGTAACTGGCAATTCAAGGTATTGCTGGCTCTGAGGGGATCCCTGTTTTCTGTATCAGCTGGGGACCGTGACCCTATGAGGGCCAGATAACGATGGTGCTCCTCAACCTAAGGATGTTCATGAAGAGGACTTTTGGGCTGGATCTGTAAAAGGCCGATGTGCCTTACAGAGAAAGCCTAAAGTACGGATGTATTGAAAATCCCAGGTAGATAGCGTCCTCTTTATAATCAAACCAACAAATTATGTAGACAGGCGTAAGTTGTTATAAGGAATATAAAATTATTGCTTCTTACTTCCTGTAGTGCAGTGTGCTGGTGTGAGAAGGTGTGGTTCTGGTAGTTTATTTTTATTACTTAATTGCACCTGATGTCTCATCCTTTGTGTGCAATCAGAAATATTTGTGAAGTGACAATCCCCTCACACCCAAATGATCCTGTTTCGCTTGAATAAATATTGTTCCCTAGGAGTAAATTCCAGTAATGTAGTTTCTTTTGTTACAACAAAACTAAACTTGCATTTTATCAATTCTTAAACATAGGCCACAGGCTATTTTTTTATTCTTAATGTGAGAACATTAAAAAAAAAAACCAAAAAAAACCCCAAAAAACTAAACAAACCAACAAACATTGAATTGCCTGTTCTAAATCCTTTGTCCTGTTTTACATGGAAAAATAAGAAAACTTAATGTCTTTCTTCAGTCTGGAATATGGAGATGTTAAACCAGTTTTTAATCAAATTTATTGTTTGTCTGGAACAATTGTACTTTCCATAGCTTGCTCATATTATGGTGAACTCCTGAAGGACTGCTGGCAGATAGAAATTTTAGCATAAAATATATATATAAATATGTCTTAGTAACTTCTTTAGACTTAACTGGGGTGTCTGGACAAGGTCCCTACATGCCATACTTCTTCCTATTGTTCGGATCTTGCCTTTCAATAGTTCTCTGAGCTAAATTAACAATGCAATATAGCTTTACTTGATAGAAACCGTCTTTCAAAATTAGCACAGCGTGGTTTTACGACATTTAACATTCAGCATTATATTAAATCACGTAATGATGTCATTATCAATTTGGTTAGAATAAAAACGGAGGGGAAGAGAACTGGCACGGGACAGTCTTATGAACTGTATTCCAGCCATGAGCTTTTGTTTTTCATCTCGGGGATATGAACCTCCAAAAACTAGAAGGAGCAGGCAATTGTAAATATACCTGGCCTCCTGGGTAGGTCTAAAAGCATTTTCCATATCCTCGGTGGGTTTTCATAGGCACATTCATCTCATGTCTTCCTGCAGAGCCCAATCAGAGCTGGAACATTCAGTTATAATATATACCATTTTTTTGACCCAGGCTGTTATTGCACCTGCGTAGGGAGGCTGCGACATCAAAGGCAACACATGAAAGGTGTGTGGGGGGGAAACAGTAAATTTAGGGATTTGATTATTTGTGTAAATCACAGATATGACAACTTTGATGTAGCCAGCACAGAAGAAGGCCGGAAGGTCGTACTCAAATGTAAACTGTTTTCCAGCTCCTGCATTTATCCTCCTCCAGAGCAAGATTTTGGTACAATACAGTTTCCCCCTTTCATAGTTTCCATACAGAGTGATTGCTCGTTCATTACTCATGCAACTGCTGGAGAGAGCAGTAACAAAAGATGTTGATGTATAGCCCGGTCTGCCTTTTTGGTATGTAGAGGTCTTCAAACTATCCCTCCAAATATGGGTTGTAAGAGGATATTTCAATGACACTGGTCAGCTTGGTGAAATCTCCTGGAAACTGGGCTGGAAGCAACTTCATAAAGTGACAGTTCTTGCAAAATCAGGCTCCTGCTGGCGACAGCCAGTTCGGGAAGGTGCTCTGAAGCTGGGAGGTGACAACTGGGCTCCTCTCTGCGCTGAGAAGCGGCCTAATGCTGGATGTCACTGAGGTTCCTCTAATCCCCAGTCTCGCCCATGTAAGAATGGGAATGTCGGTTTTGCATCAATAAATGGTAAATTAGAAAGCTTACTAGTGTTCAGAATCTAATACAAAAACCTTTTGCTGACTTAATCATACTTAATCGAGATAACTATAGCTCATGGGAACTGTAGCAAGTGGTGATTTCGGATTACAACTCAGGGACGCTTTGGACTCAGTCTTGCAAGCTCCTACTCATGAAAGCAAACTCAAAGGCAGGAGGATTAATTTAGTGAAACACAGACTTTTAACATCAGTATTTTTAAGGTCTGATCCTGTTCTTGCATCTGAGTAATTTCTTATGCCACAAGGCATGGCTCTTCCTGTGCTCTTAACTAAAAAGCATCTTTCAAATATAGAATTTCAAGGCCATTTCTCTCCCCAGCGTAATGAGCAAAGCATTTTAGGGCTGTGAGTTTGAAGGAATAAAGACATTCCTAAAGTGGAACTCTTTGGCCTCTTTGTCGTTATTATTCGATAGGTGAGAGTGAAGTATCGATAATCACTTTGGGGAAGCATTATGTCCAAGCTGAAGTAATTTTTTTTTTCTGTGAATTGGGCAGACAATTGGAGAAATGCATGGATGTACCGGCAAAGTACCCACAGGATATCAGTGATCTATCCCATGGGGCTGTTGAGTGGATTAATTAGTAATGCTTGGTGAAATAGTCACAATTAATGTATTTTATTAGCTTGATTTTTTTTTCCCTTTTATTTTCCCCCCATGAAATTGCCTATGAGAAGCCTATGGATTTTTTAAAAATGCATATAATTGGGATAACAGTCCGTCTGGATTTCGAATGCTTACCCAGCGAAGCAACCTTCCTGCGTGCTCTGTTGCACAGAGGCCGTGCAGCCTGCAGTCCCAAAACGATGCTCAAAATTAATCCCCCTGTTTCTTCTGACATCGGACAGCTAAAGGGGGGGAGCTGGCTCTCACCTGTCTGAGACTATAACATCTCCAATTCTGTCTGGCTCTGGGACACACAGTCCCTTTAAGTGGACTTGAAGAAAAAAAATACCAGTGGTGTGGTGACTAGGAAAGGAAAAAAAAAAAATTTGGGTTAGTATTTCAGCCTCTACTCTTGAGGGAAACAGATGATCTTTCAGATCAGACTAGTAGCGACTTAAAGATACCGTAATGTTTCAATTCAGAATTCCAGACAGCTCCGAGAGAGGAAACTGCCATTTCCTATCCCGTAATGATGCATTATTACTTCAAAAATACTTCAAATGCATCCTGAGGCAGAGAAATTTATCCTACGTCTTGAATACAGATTACGCCCAGCGTAGGTAGGATAAGACAGGGAAAGTGTTCTTTGAGGAGCGTGTTTCACATATATTTGTTGCACTGAAAAAAAAAAAGGATTTTCTGCTCCCCTACACCAATTTTAATTTTGCTGATCAATACAGACTGGAGAAAAATATGTTTTTTCTTTATCTGCACGTGGCGTTCTAAAGCACAATAATAAGAAATAAAGCAATTATATCTACATCACAGATTTTCTATTTTAGAGCAGCAAATTGCACTTTAAGTCTCATGTGGCGGCGAGCCATGGATTAAATAATATGCAGGAAAGCAGAGCAGTCGCTATCGTTTCAGAGACAATATCCTTTGATTTCAGGAGGAACCGGGCTCTCTGGCAGCTATGGGCGGGTGCTGCGTTGGGGAGGGGGATTAAAGTTCTCCTGAGTCGATTGCTCGGGATTAACTTTTAAATTCCTTGAAAATTGCACCTAGGAAAAGATGTGATGTGGCGTTTGTTTATTTTTATTTCTGGCAAAGCCATTCACTCTCATGTGAACATCTCGTTAGAGGTGAGATCCAGGTGTAATTCCCAGAGGGTTGAAATGGAATCAGCGGCGAGCCTCGCACACTCTTCCCCAGCCCTGGAAAGCAGGAACGGGGTATTGAGGGTATGTATTTGAAATCCTTCGTGCTTTCGTCAAAACCCATCTGATTAGATTCATCATGGGATTAAGAGAACAGGTTCAGAAAGCCTATCATAATATGGAAGTGAGGAAGTCTTTCTTTGAAAATCCGTAGGCATAGCGAGAGCATCATTTTCCGGTGGTGGTTGTGTCTGAGGGAAGGGGAGCTAAACTCTCCGTGACCACAGCTGCGACGTTTATTCCAGCTTAGACTTTGTGCTTCTGCACAGGGATCCTTCGTATCCCAGCACGGCTTCAGTTAGCAGGGCTCTAATTGCCACAAGGTCCCCAAACCTGGGAAGGGGGGGATGCTGCTCCAGCCGCTGGTTTTCCAAGCGTTCCAGGAGAAAACAGTGGCTGGGAGACTGCCGATCCTGCACGCTGATTAGTTTTGATGGATGAATTGCTTTGGAAATGGTATTATATATCAAAGAGAGTCCTTCATTCCCTTATGGAGGTGATCATCCTCATCCTCCTTTGGATGCGTTTTGTGGGAGAGGAGGAAGATGGATTGCGCTGGGGGGGTGGCCAGCGAGCCGGAGTGGATGGAGCTGCTGCTGTTCACCATATTGTGCAAATCCGAGGGGGCCGACAGCATCCCATAGAGTATTGCAAATCCCATTAACGGTGCTCCAGGTAGCAGCGTTTGAGATATCCGGTGACTGATGTGTATGAATGACTAAAGCCATTAGCCTTTCCTGCTAGTATTTCCACTAACGATTTCCAATTGGATGCTCTAAGAAGGAAAGCCACGCATGGGAAGTGAAAACAAAACTGTTTGGTCTCTGCTAGGTAAAGCTCTTCAGCTGGAGAAAATGGTACAGTTTTAATAACTGGAGCTTTTTTCCCTTGCCTTTTTTCCCTGAAAACATACAGGAAAACTGACAGAAGAACCCAACCGATAACTGGCTGTGTGTCGGCGTTCTGTACGTAGCGCTGAAGGGACAAAATCCTTCTGGGGAGCCCTAGGGCGAGCTGTGGGGCTGCAGCGCGGCCACTTTGTGTCTGCTCCTTGGCCCCCGGGGCTGGCGCCGCAGCTGTCACCTTCTGCGTCCCCCCAGAGAAGCCTTTCCCAGCTCATTGTTTTGCATAAACACAAAGGGGGGGCTTTCCCCCTCAAATCTCCCCTCAAAGGCAGCCTTTTAAAAGCTGGCAAGGAGCCTCCGAGCAGGGCTTTTTGGGGGACCCCCTTTCGGCTCCGCTGCAGATCTGCTTTAGCAGCTCTGCCACCTTGCGTTGCTTCTCTATGGGGCAAATCCAGCCAGGTAGCTCAGCTGTGACATCTTCTTGTGTGTGTAACTCTGCCAGCTTCCGCAAAATGGCTTGGTAGGTCTGTACACGACAGCTAACATCCAGGTTTTTATCTGTTTTATAATTCTTCCCCAGCATCTGCCCGCCTCTGGGTGAACCCCCGCCGTCTGCTTCGCCGCGGCAGCTTCTGGGTGCGCAACCGGGTTCAGCAGTATCTAAGGATGTAGCCGTGTCCAAAAAGCTCTTTTTTTTTTTTTCCAAAGGCACTTTTATATTTGCGCTTGGAAGTATCACAGATTGTGCCTTCTATTTATGCCTTGCATATATTTGCGTACAATAAAGCTGTATCCAATTCCTTTCTTCTCACGCACATATAACAGAAAACTCAATTAGGATTTAATCTGCCGGGTGCAATGCCTGCTTTCTGAGACGGTTATTTTTAGGTGACCGCAATGTTCTCTTGAACCTGCAGTTTTTCCCTGGAGAAGCCTCTGGCTGGTCTGCGGCACGCCATGGGTGACACCGTGGGCTGTGCTGCTGCCTTGGCCATCCGTGCTGTCACTTTCCAAGCGATGCTGTTTGCCCCCAGTTCTCTTCCCAGCTTTCTGCTTCCCCCCCAGCTTTGCTGGGGATCCCTGGGGGACATGTCCATGAAGTTTTCCTGCAGACCTTCTGGTCAGGGCTGCTCTAATCACAAATGGGAAAATGAAATACAGCCATTGCAGGCTTGTTTTTTTTTTTTTTCCTGAGCTCCCCATTCCAAAGAAGCCCAACCAAACAGAAAGTGATATTTAAGAACCTTATCCCCGTTAGAGCAAATGTTGAAATGCTGATGTTCAACAGAGCTGCAGTCTTGATTTTTCCACCAGCTGTACGGCATTGACCGTATTGCCACCTCTTTGTAATCAATACACTCAATTCTAAACTTTGTGTCTCTTTGATCAGAACCCCCTATCACCCCAGGCTTCATGGATTTGCTTCCTTGTGGTTCCCGCAGAGACAAGGTAGCCAGATCCGTTAGCTGCGCACAGCGAAAATGAAGGTTCTCCCATTTCTGCCGTGAAGTAAGGCTGTTCGGCAATTAGATAGAGGGGACCAGATGGAGGAAGATTGAAATGGGTGGGCTAGAAGCAGTGTCCTCTTGGGGTGGTGGTGGTCATCTGTGTGTGTGACAGGCATGCGGGTCAGCAGGATGGGAGTTTGGGTTGCCCATCTCACTGGCTTTGCCCTTCCGCAAGGTTGTGATGGGGAGAGGGGAGGAGCGCTGCAGTTTCTTCAAACCCGGCCCTATACAGGTAACAACCTATCTCCGGTGGTGTCACTGCTCCTGTGGGCTCCTCCTCCTCTCATCCTGTTTGGGAAGGCATTTAGTTTTGCCTCACAAGCCAAAGTTTGGCCTCTGGGCTGCCACTTGAACCCTGTAATACGGCAGTTTGTGGTATTTCTCTTAGGACCAGGAGGTGGGTAGCCCAAATGTGCTGAATGTAACTTAGCTTGAGAAGTCACATCCGCCGACACGTACATGAAACTGTCTCCATTGCTGGCAACCTGTAACCGTGTTCCTGCTGTTCCCAAAGGTGCTGAGCAGTGCTCCTGGAGCAGGTCAGCTGCCCCATCAGGACGGAGGAGCTTGAACATCACCATTACTCAGGTACTCTACAGCTGGTACTGCGCTCGCTTCGGGGAGGACGGTGGTACAAAATTATTATTTGCGTGTCCACGTGATGGGTTTAATTAGCAGAGATCACCATTGGGCCCAGTAGAGGGAAGTTTTTTTTAAAGTTGCAGCTTATCAGGCTTGAAAGGGAACTCGGGAAAGGGAAGGACATTGATTCACCCGAGAAGCCCATGCTACGGTGAGCGTGGGAATGCCAAAGGCCAGATCCTGGGAGCACACAGCCCTGTGAGCTGTGCCATTTTGTGCCCTGAGGCTGGGAAGGGTGTTCCTCAGATCCAGCCCTAGCCGTACCCCGAGTCTGCACCCAGGAGCTCCGGCCAAAGGGGACCATCCTTGTCCCACTCGAGCCACTAGGTCCTGGCTCCCAGGGGCAGTCCCTTCACCCTGGAACGAGCCACCGGCTTCTCAAGTTACCTTATTTATTGTCACGTCTCAGAGACGTAATTTAAAAACCACTCAACTAGACATATCCAGTTAATCTGATAAAATGTCAAAATCCTTCTGTGTACAAGATAATCATCTGCAGGCTTCCTACGAGTGCTCGCCGAGAATAATGGCAGCCTTGTTTGGAGAAAATACCTGGATGAAACAGCACCTTTTGAGGCAGGTGATCATCAGGAAGATATTCTGATAAAACAACCTGTGTATTAGAAATGAGCTGTAGCTCCTGCTGCAGGAGAACTCCCCACAAACACATACTTGCGCACCAATATCAACAAAATAAGATGAATATCCATCTGTCGGACGTGAAAACCGATGTAAACCCCTTGCCTTCGGTGCAGTTATGTCTCCTTTCAGCAGATGAGGTTATGGATGATGTAATTAGAAACTGTGTCTTAAGGGGCAGTTTTAGGCAAGGTGAAAAAAGATAGTGGATGGCTGGACCGCCTCTTCTTACATCTGCCAAGTGCCTCTGTGCTCATGGTTTTCGTTTCTTCTAAGAATATCCAACCTAAATGCTAAGCTGAAATTTTCCCTGTGGGAGGTCAGCTTTCTGGTGGCTTTATTTACTTCAATGGAAACAGTTTAGTGATTCTGAGAATAAGATAAGAGTGTTTTACCTTATTGAATAATTCTGGCGATCCTCTATTAAAAAAAAAAATCCATAAAAAGATTAACTGTTCCCATTTGGAGGCAGGAGGTTTGTATTTAAGGAAGGAGAGATCTCTGTATCACAGGAGTTTCCTGACATGGTAAAACTTTTCTTTTGATGTGACAGCACCAATGGTATTATGCTATTATTTTTTCATATAGTGTTCTTTAGAACAGTGCAACAAACAGAATGGCTTCGCTCCCATTCAGACTGTTTCCCTTCTCTTGTTCCAGCCCCTTGTAGACAAAGGCAACGGGGCGCGTAAGAACGGCAAATTGGAAATGAGTCCTTGCCGCGAGGCGTAGCGTCAAACGTGGTTTTCTCCATTCCGACATCAGACTAGGTTTTCATCCCACCTTTTCCCTATGCAAGTTGTTAACAGCGAAACAATCGTAAGGATTTAAAGAAACCCCGGAGTAACGGTTTCAAAAGGACACGGGTGTTTTGCTTCAGGAGCTCCCTCTGGACCAGAGACCGCCTTGCAGGCGGTTTGGAATTGCCTGTTGTAGGTTTTTCCTGCGCCTCCGCCTCCCACCAGAGAGAGGGTATGGTTGATCAGAACCAGGAGGATGATTGTATTAACTTTATTTTGAGGCTCGTTTTGAGCTGGGAGTGGAAACTCGAGACAATCCTCGTGTCATTGAGAAACTAGGGAGAGTCGCTTTATAAAACTCTGAATTGAATTTAAACTCTGGTCTCTTGTTTTATAAATTGTCGTTTTTCCCCACCACCACCTCTTTTTTTTTTTTTTTTAATGGACAAAAGCTTGTAAGGTGATGACTTTTAGTATACTGCAATGATCCTGAAAGGAAGACATTTCAGTGTCAAACGTACCACTGGGAAGCAAAAAAGCGTATTCCAGTGAAGAAGCTTATTTTCAAATTAAAAACAACCTTTTCCCTAGGTGCTTGGGGGAGGAATGGTTCAATTCTTCACGCAGGAGAATAGCGTAGTGTTTTATGGGGTTTAGAGGTACTTATTTACAATAGATTATAAGCCTAAATCCCGTATGATTCTCACATCTGTGTCATTAAAGATGAAATGTCTCAGACCAGAGGCAGCAAATGAAGACTCTTTTATATTTCATGTGCACTGGAAGTTTCAGGTAGTCTGGCTTAGATGTAGTTTATTCTCTTTCTTTGCAAGAAGAGCTTTCAGCTTGTGGCTGAGGGAGGGGGGAAAAAAAAAAAGGAGTTTTACATCTTTCCCATGTTGTTTTGGATTTTCTCCGTTTCCTTTTCATTACCCCAGTCACCTAATTACTCCCTGAACACGTGTGTTTCCTCTTCGCCCCCCCACCATCTCTCTGCTGCATCCTTTCTGGGTTTCCCCTTCCATTTGTTTTCTGCTTCAGCCCCACTTCTGGGCCTACTGATCTCTATGTCCTTGTCCTAATTTCTTTTCCAGACTGAACTCATTTCCTTTCTTGGCCATATTTCTCCTGACCCAGTCCAAGCTTCCTTTACACCTGCCCAGAGCTATTTTCCTGCCAAACCCCAAATACAGTAATTGTGCTATGAAAGTCTCTTAAAAAGGCCAAACACTGGAAGATACAGAAAATGGTAGCGTTGTGTGCTGTCTTGCTCCGCACTTAATACAGCTTCTGGTGATCCAAGTATGGGTGCCAGTGAAGACCGTATCAGCTATGGGGTAGCATGTATCCTCCCCCCCCAAAAAAAAAAAAAACCCAAAAAAAACCCCATTTCTGAGCATAAAAGGACAGATGCAAAATCTCAGTGAATTTGTGTAGCTCAGTTGCGATGATAAAAACAATATTTTATACCAGATGTGGACTTGATCCCTGGAGGAGGAAGATAGCAGAGGTTATGAAAGAAAGCACACTGGCTTTGCTGGTTTGTTTGTTTTTCAGTGCAATAAACTTCCAGAGGTTTGTTTTGCATTACGACGACATTGCTGGCGTGTCTGTACTTTATCCCGCGGAAAAAATTTATCCCAGCCTGTTCTGTTTTCTTCTGAGTAAGAACTTCTCCATTTACGCTGCCCTTTTGTTTCCTTGTCTCGCACTTGGAACTTTGGTTTCTTTACTCGCTTTGATTTAAAAGTCCCCCTAAAGGCTTGGTCAAGCGCTGAGCAGTAACCTTGTTAAGATCTGGGTTTGACCAGAACTTGTAAAATTTCATTCCTCATAGCTTCCCTTGGCTTTAAAATTAGCCAGTGCGGCGTTTCCTACGTTAACTCTACTAAAAAGCATCATAGGAAACAAGTCGCTATGGGAAGTTGCTTCATGGCATTCGAATTGTGGAAGGGGTCTGTAGTCAAAGATTAGCTTTTGTTTTAAATCTGGCTGAACTGACGGGAAAGACGTACAGAAAATGGCCCTCTACACCTCCACATACTCTGCTGGGTATGTCATCTAAGGAGCGGCGATGGCTACGGAACGGTAATGTATGTTGCAGCCGTAGCGTCTTGGGCTGTGATCTTGCCACATCTTAAAAGTACTGTAGCTTTCAGGGCTGGTCCGCCTTTGGGAAACTTCCAAAGAAAACCTAAGTGTTATAATAAGTGACGTTGGTGATTTAAGAGGTGGCACTTTCCTTCCCGTATTAGTCCTAAGCCAATGCCGCAGAGCGATGGTAGAGAGAATTATGCTTCTCGAGGTGTTATGCTTTGGAGGAGATGCAAAATGGTGATCCATTTGTCGTGTCTTTATTTTCTGTCATTCTGCGATACCCTATGTGGAAGTTGTTGTTGTTTTTTTTTTTTTTTTCCCCTTAAAAAGCAGCTTGGAGACAATTGTGTTTCTGCAATAATTTGTCTCGCGCTTGTGTTAGGTCTTTGAAGCGCATCAGTGCAACGCTATTATCTTATGAGATGTCATACGTACCAAATGTGGGCTATGGCTGCTGCTTCTTGGTGATCTTTAGTGAAATAGGGAGAAACGTCCGTAAGGTTAACTTGTAGAATGCAAATACTACGTAACAAAGTGCTCTTGCTAATCCTACATTTGATACAGGAAGCTGAAGTTTCAGACCTTAGTTCTTGCATTATTTTTCCAAGGTATTCACATACGCGTATGCAAACCATGCTCCTGAATGCAGATAGGTCCTTCCCTGTGCACGTAGTTATTTTGACTTGATGCACTTTAATAGTCTTTTTGCTCAACTGTTTCAAGATGCATCTGACGGCTCTGCCTGGGAACGCATCCTAGCACGCTGTGTGTATCCAGAGGCGGATAATAAATAGTTGGGAAAGACACAGTCACTTGCACAAGGAGTCTAATAACTTCTCCCAGTTGGTGGCATCTATAAGATACAGATGTGGGAAACAGCAAGAGGCTCTAATTGGTTGTGGTAGAGGGATACGGACAGCGAGAAAAATAAAGGTAGTTACAAGCCAAATCTTTTTTTCCCCCCACCTGAAACTATAGTCTTGTCAAACACTAAACGACAAAGCCAGGTAAACACTGATTTCCCACTTATTTCCCGCTGTTAGATTCTATGTAACAGGGTGATGTTTTCAGTATTCCCCCTCTCCCCCGAACGCGGGCTGGATTTGATAGAATATCTCCTGTTGGACTACACGTCGTCCTGTGTATTCCCTCCCCGGCATCAGCACCTCTCTGTGATGAGGATCAGCTGTACCACATCCCAGATGGTTATAGAGTAGCCAACACCTTGCTCAAAACTCATCGTTCTTCTTGGCAACTGAAGGTCAGGGGATGTTTTTGACATTGCTTTCTCTCCCTCCAATTACAAATGACCAGTTCCCTTCCAGCCCTTGGAAGGTTGTCAGTTCCTCTGGGCTGCAAGTCCAGAAACCTCTAGCGAGGGGGGGGAAAAAAAACCTTAAGGCATGAAACCGCTGTGGAATGGGGGATTCGTTTGCTTTGTATTGCAGAGGCTTCACCCAGCGTCAGGGTTTCGCTGGGTTATGAGCACGGAGCAAGGCGGGTCAGGATGGGGAGCATTTCCAGAGGCAGCTGCAAGATTTTAAAGGAAAAAAAAAAAGCTAAAAACCACAGTGCTTGAGCAAAGATTAATCAATCAGCAGGCAGCAATCACAACTGTTATATATAAATGCAGTCTGTGTAAAATGGAGCCAGGGCAATTAAGTTTGCAATTTCTTTCTTTTTTTTTTTTAATGAGGCTGGAGGAGAGGTTTTAATTCGTGGCATTCCAAAAAAAAAAAAAAAGCCAAACCCCACCCTCCTTCTGTTTTTAACACGTTTTCTTTCTGAAACTTTTACTTCTTCTTCCAAAAATGAATTTGCCTCCATATGTCATAGCCGTTCCTGAGGAAAGATGTCTGATAGCCTTAGAACACGTTCAGTGAAACATTTGGGCTGTGACACGCACTTGAATATCATACGGCTTAATGCCCTCGGCCACCGCATTGCTGGCCTGCGGTGATGTTTTGAGGTGCGTGTGTGGCACCAGCTGTGGCTTTGCCAGAAGCCCAAGGTGCGAACGTCATTTTAGTACGCTGCCCCAGGAGCAGAGGCCAAAACCTCGTCTAACTGCCTTTAGTAATTAGCTCTGCAGCTAGGATGTGCTATGGCACGCCGACACAGGTCCACTTTCTGGTGTTCTTGCTGGAGGGGAGTAAAAGTCCTCCTACCTGTGCCCAGGATACTCACCCGTCTCCTTACTGCCCTTATTTCTCTTACAATGCGAGAAGGAAATGCAGGGTAAAAACTTCATCTTGCTATGATGTCTAACAGACCACTGTTAGTCACTAAAATAGACATAGAATGTGTTATACTTAAGGTGTCGTAACATTTTTAGTTATTCTTTTTGCCTTGCCTCTTCCATCTTTTAGCGCACAAAAGCCTTTACGCCACGAACGCCTTAGTCCGAGTCCCAACCAGATCCAACAGCACCATTAACTGTTAATATAAACCCAAATGCGTTATAAAAGGTTTTACGGCTTTCAAGATAGCATAATAGCTATATTTATAACGACGGAACCAAAAAACAAAAAAATCAAAAAAGGAAAAGAATCCTGCTTATAAACCCGTGGCTAAACCCAAGAAAATTCTTTATTGCTGTTAAGGCAATTCCAGATATTCACATGTCAGCCTCCATTATCCTGTTTCTCTAGGCTGTAGGAAATACCACTTACATCATCGACTTCCTGCCACTGTGGAAAATAGGCTTTGGTAATGGTTGAGAGTTAGAATTAGCCCCCGTCTGCCTTGTTCTCCAGTTCTCGACCACGCCACTTTAATTACCCAGAAATTATTAGTGCAGTCTTTTTTTCTTTTGCCTCCTTTCACTCCCCAGCATTTCCCCTCTATTAAACAAAATCAAGTTTTTGCAAGCCAGAGCGAAAGTAGGATTTAAAGCGGTTAACGCTGCCCTGAGCGAAAAATCTCCCTCAGTCCAAAAGCTATACCAGGCGCAGAGAATCCCAAAACTGGAGGGGAAAATTGTTGGTTTCTACTATCAGGAAGAACTGCGATGCCCCTTTGCGGAGCTTTAAGGACCAGTAATGATGCCCGCGTTGCCTGAGCAGCGGGAAAGCTGTTGTTTCCCACAACTTCACCCAAAAATGCAGCCACTGAGTGTCAGAGATGCCTGACAGGCTGCCCTGTTCGCTGACTGCCTTTTGACGGCTTCCAGAGGCTTCCGAGGAGCTGATACATCCCTGAGACGTTTCTGCTGGTTAGGGATGTGGCAATGACTTTCAATGAACTAGCTGGGGAGGGAATTTCGCTTTACGTGCGGCTGAGGCACCGTGAATTAATAACGGGTGGTTTTAGGTCCTGTGCTTCATCACCCTCTTCTCAGTCTCGCTGTGCGCGACAACGTTTATTTGTCGCTCGTGTCTGGCAAGCGTAAGACACGGAGAAAAGGAGGTGATCCCCGCCGGTACTGGCAGCAATTTGTGCTTTTCGCTGTAGTTCGTGTATTTATAATACTGTCAGGGATAATAGCTTAAGGCAACGCAGCGGCAAGGGCAGCTGATCGTCTTATCCCTTTGATGGCTGAGAAGAGATTCAGGGCCTAAAATAGGAAGCATCATCTTTCCTTGAGAGCAATTGCTTTATTGGTTTTACATTCGTACCCCTAAATGATGTATTTCAGGGAGGTAATGGCTCCTTACCTTAGCTGTGCAATAAATATTTGTGTTTGGTTTTTTTTTTTTTTAATGAGCATTTTGCAACTCCCCGTCCCCATTCCTAAGTGAGGGCACTTCCACACGAGGAGGAAGAGGAGGAGGTGTCGTGCTCATCTATGCCTACCCCCCTCCCACCCCGTTTTGGGTTTGTTTTTCACCTGACGTGCTTGCCAGAAGCTCATTCCAAGGGCAGAGATTTCCAGCCCAGGGTCTGTTCTTGTTTACTCAGATTATTTTGCTGAGAGAAATGCCCTGCTGTGATACCGAATGGGAAATAAAACAAAGTGGGAGATTTGATTAATGAGCCGCCTGTCGGCGTGGGGGTGCTTGGGCAGATCAGGCACAAGAGCAAAATTACCCAAAAAACCTGGGTGCCGAGAGGGCTTCTCAGAGCGTTAAGTATTTGCATGTGTTTCATTCTCTAGACTGGCATCTTAATTCAGGCTCTTGGATGCAGCTTATTAATAGTGAAACTGGGAGGCTTTGCCGTTTGTCAGCTTACACGGGTAGTAATTAGCCATTAGCAGTGCAGTCCTATTTTTTTGTAATTAACTTTGTGTCAAAATTTCTCTGTTCGTTATCTGCGGAAAACACTCGCAAAAAAATCAACGTCCATTTTACTAGAAGTGCTGTCGAATGCCCTTGTTTTCTTCAAGCTATTCCCTTCTGATATTTTCCCCCAAAGTCCCCGACCGCTTGCAATCTCCTTCGCCTTGCCGTGTCTCGGAGGGACTGAACGAGGGCGGCGGGAGTTTGAGGGCTTTCTTGGTGTTTTTTTTTATCATCTCTATGAACACACTTGAAATACTTAGCAAATCTCATTCAGCACAAGTAAATAACACGCAACTTTAATATTAGTGTTTAGAGTCGTACCTAGAGGCCTAGCGTCTATCTGTCTATACGTCAGTAGTATCGATGACGGCAGAGCAAGGGAAATGCTTCAAACTAGCTGTCTGGTTTAGCTCCACCTAGATACAAAGCTCATTAGTGCTAACGTATAACTCTCTGGGGCTTGATTTACCCTGCCCTGTTGATGCTGCCCTAGAGAACGTGCACCAGTTGTCACCTTCACACGGGGAACTGCAAAGACGGCCCGTTGATCGTGTGTTGGTCCAGACCGCTCGCCTTGTTTAATTCCAGCTGTGGCTGCAAGTCAAGGCTGAGGATGATGCACTGCGTGTGTTTTTTTTGTTTTTTTTTTCCCTCGTACCCTTCAGTTCTCATGGGAAAAGAACACGTTAAATGCAGCTTTTCAGATCGCTCTCTAAAAACTAGAGGAGGAAGCGGGGGCTGTTAGATAGGACAGTCACAGACAAATATTCGTCTCCTCCCAGTGAGCCCCTTTCCACACCCTCAGGTATTACAGTCATTCAAGAATTCCGAAGATGACAACCTATCCATCTCCCAAACATCGTTCTTTTCACTCCCCTCTCGCCAGCTGGAAATAGGCGGATGGCTAGCTTTGATGTCTAGATGGTGGAAAAATATCCACCTCTGCAAATACAGGCAGGGACGGATCGTCATAGCAATAGACAGACATTCACCCCCCCACACACACCAGACAAACCCGTCCTCTGAATGACCACTTTTAGAGAGCAGGAACTTTACCAGAAAAGGGACTTAGTGATGAACAAGGCAGAGACGCGCTAAGGGAAAGTCTAATTGACCTAAAGGACGTTCTGTTTCTGCCAAATCTGAGGTTGGCTAACGAAAATCCCTTATGAGGAACTGCACGTCAGCCTTTCGTGTCCCGGGGCTCCCTGACCCGAGGGTGCTTGCTCCGAAGCCACCTGCAGAGGAAGAGCAGAGAGGTCCATCCAACACCTCGCCCTGGCTTCTGCTCTTTCTGTCCCCAGCCTTCCAAGGAAAGCCACCGCCGAGGAGACTTGGAGCTGCTGCTGTGCAAGTCCCTGCAAACCGTGGCTTGGCCTAGCGTTCCCCTGGCTTTCCAGCTCTTCCCTTATAGCCTCCTAATTTCCCTTTTCATCCTAAGAACATTTGAAAAAGGCAGAACGTAGGGAATTTTTTTTATTTTTTTTTCTTTCAGGCAAATGTACCACCTCTTTATGAAATCAAACCAGATCTTTAATGGAGCTCATCCCCCTTCATTTAAACAACAGGCAGCTACCAGGTACGGCATTACTGCTGCCTGTAATTGTAAAAAAGCTTGCATAGTGTAACACAAATTGGCTCCCAGGAGCCACAGGGACTAAACATAATGGTCCATCAGCTCTAATTTTCTTTAAAAGTGGCTGGTATGAACTGCATTAGAGGAGGGAGTTAAAAACCCTGCTTGAACCGCTCTCCCAAAGGACAGTTTTTTCCTAGGTTTACCCTCTGAAATGCAGCAGTTCCCTTCCATACCTGTTATTTTCTTGGGATGGGGGATGTCTTTTTTTTTTAAAAAAAAAAAAAAAGTTCTGACCTTTCTTTCTATAGAAATAAGTGCTTTTTTTTTTTAATCATGCTAAACTTCACAAAATGTCTTGGACCGAGTTCCCCCGGTCACTGAGCGAACATGCATCTCCTTTAAAACACGGCAAAGGTAAAGCCCCCCCCGCTCCACTGAATGCCCCTTGCCATTGTTTTCGTGTTTATAAGAACGGGCAAGCCGAGCTTACCTCCTTTATTTCCTCCATTATCCTGCCCAGTTGTGCGATTTCTTTTAGTCATCTCCTCCCCAAAGCACGGGGGACAACCTCCTCAGTCACTGTCCCTAACCCCGGCTGCCCACCCGAGGGCCATTTGTGGGCTCAACCCGAAGGCGCTCGTCCTGCCGCAAGGTACGTTGTTCCCATCTCCTGGTGCCCCAAACGTGCCACGATTGCTTTAAAATAAAGAGTATCGCATCCGCTGGCTTCAAAGGAGCAGCGTCTTGGCTTTGGGGTTTCTAACCCTGCTCTCCCGGCCGGCCTGGTGCTTGAAAAGAGAAGAATCGCTTGGATTTAATTGTGGGTTGTTTTTTTTTTTTTTTTTTTTTTGAGGTGAGTAACATATAGGGTATTTTGTAAAATAGCGCAGAAGACCATAAAGCTTTAGAAAAAGGTTTCCCATTTATTGCAGAAACACCTTGTTTTCCTGTTGGTGCAAAGACTAAAAGGCACAAAGACCCTCTTTCCCTCTAATCAGGTTACAGCCTCGCAATATGGCTCCCTTTATAGGGGTCATTAGATCTTTTCTTTGGGGAAGAGGGTTCTTTCCCTAGCTTCGGTGAATTAACTCTTTTGTCCGTAACAGAAGGTGCTTCCCCCAAGCAAGCTTTTTTTAGGCTCTACAAAGCAATTTCAGCCGCCTGTTTATTCTGCTCCCTTTGTTTGCAGGAGATGCTGGCTTTCTGAAGAAAACACTACGCAAACTTCACGCCGCCTCCAGCGTCTTTCTTTCACGTTACTGGCTTGCTGTTCACACAGTCTTTGGAGAAACTTGGGAATAACTACCACAATATTCGAACAGCGTGAAACTTTTCGGGAAGGCTGTCAGTGAAAGCTCTCTGGTGCTCGTTACCCATCCCGAATTCTGGACGGCAAAGGCGACGTGTTCGAATTTCTACCCGCTAAAGCACCGGTTTTAAGAAGGAATGCTTTTCAAATGAGAAATTTGTCATTGTTCAGTCTAGTGGTGTATATATTAGGGGTTAATATAGTTAATACATCCGGGGTTTGTTTCTGGTTTGCAGCTTCTTTTCCCACCAGACTAGTTGCCACAACCTTAGGTTCCACCTAAGAACACAGCACCCCGCCGGCAGCACTCCGCAGCCCGGGTTTAGCTCTGAAGCAGATAAATGTAGAGATAGATATAGATATTGTACACGTTAGAAAAGCTTTTTGCTGCAGCTTTCCGCTGGGGAAATCCGTAACAGAAAGCGACTGGTAGCAGGCCCTTGTTCGCTAGCTTTTCGCGTCTGAAGGACTCTACAAAAACCGCTGTCGCGCTGAAAAATGCTAAATGTTCTTCTGAGCTGGGATTTGCATATCTGCTACTATTAACAGTAGGGAAATGGAAACCCCCTGTGCTTTTTTATCTCGGGGCTCAGTCATTACGGAAGGGCTGTTTCCCTGGGAAGCCAAAATGTCACAACGGAGCGAATCCGTCCTGAAAAGAGCCGGGGCGGGGGGGGGGGGAAAAGGATACGATTAAGCAGGTGGAGGAGGTGTTTTGAGAGAACTGAGGGGACCTTGGACTAGGCAGCAGCCTCCAGGAGGGAAGCAACCAAATCACCTTGCTTGGCACATGGCGCTGCGACAATTAACAGATTTTACCACGGCCCCAGATGTTATCTACAATGGGAATAGACCCAAAGGGCATAAAACTAGCTCGTGCCATCCACGCACGTTCACTGTGGCAAACAGGGAGAGATCCAAGAACTGGGGGGTAAACCTGGACGGCGCAGATGCTGAAGGAAGCGGATGCCTGGTGGGACAGGGGTGAGGAAAGATCGGTCCTCTGGCCCCCCACGACTGATCCTGAAGTCTGAAGAGGAAGCTGAGCAGGGCCGGCGATGGGGGAAAGTTCCCTGTTTAAATGCACCGAGCCTCGCATTTCCTCACACATCTCCTGCCTCTGCGGAAATAGCCCCAGCCACGCTTTTGGGGAGGAAATAGAAGGATCGTTGCTAGTGAACACCGCTCTCCTCATTCCCCGGGCAGGAAACCCTACTGCTCTCAGTCCCTGCCCGTAACATTTCACCTGATGGCCTTCGCTGGTGCCAAAAGTGCCAAACACGCTCCCTGCTGTGAAAGAGCACATTTGGATGGCGGATGTCAGTCAAAAATCTACCAACTCCTGTTACGTACATTACGCTGTTCAGTGGACAGTAAAAAAGGGGTTAAATACGCCCAAAAGAAGATGGGAAAGAAAAATTGAAGAAACTAGCTAATTAGGTATTATATATATTATAATTATATATATTATTGTATACATATATTATTTTTAAGCAAAAAAATACTGTAAGTATCAAATGTGCCCTACTAAGGACTTTCCCCAAAACCAGCGTGAGATGATGGCATCTGAGTAAAGGCCAAAACATCCAGCATTTCAGTCCTAAAAATACATCATGAAATCCCAGATGATCACGGCACACTCCCACACACGGTGCTTCCGTTGACCACAGCCCAGGCACGACCTGGACGAGCAGCCTGCAGGGAGGAGACCTTCAACGACCGAGCTGTCCAGGTTGAGATTTTGCAATCCCCACTGCTTTTTCAGGTAACTTGGGGTTTATCTGGGTCTGCTGTTTTATATTTGTTACATGTTCTTTTTGATTTTTCCTTTGTTTTTTTTTTAGAGTGGCTTCAGAAGTCAGTCATCGTTCCATGTCCATCTCAAAATGATCTTGGAAATTAGAAGAACGAGGATAATTAGAATCTACAGGATCCTCTATTTTTGCTGGCAGTACTTGGCACCGGAGAAATCTGTTTTTTCTTTCCCTCTCTCTTACTCATTTTTTCATATGCATACGAAACGCGTTACAAGAAAATTTTTTTGCAATTTTAATAACAGTTTGAAAAATCAAATAATAGCCCATATGATATGTTGCTTGAAAATTATTCCTGAGACGTCATGAAAGACAAAAAATGTTTTAACCTTATGAAAAGTATTAGCTGCTACTCAATATTCTGCTCAAGTTTGTTATCACAAGCAGAAATGCATGATTTCTCTTCCTTGAAGCCACTCTCATTCTCCTTGCATGTTATAAGGTCTCCTTCCTCCAGTAAATTAATCTTTGTTCCATTTGTGAAGGAAACTTTCTCCTTCCTAGATCATACTGAAGAATTTTAGTGGTTTCTAGAGAATTTAAGGTTCCTGTTGCTGCACTTTAACTGGAATTCCAGCAATTCTATGGGTTTTCCTTTTCTTTTTTTTTAAAGGCTACAATGGCTTTCCTTGTTGGTTTGTTTTTTGTTTTTTTTTTTTTTTAACTTGTTCAACTGAAATCTTAAAAGCATTCTTTTACAGATCATTGGGAGATCCTTTTTGCTATTTCTCTTTACCTTCAATTGCGTGTACCTTCAGTACAGGTCTTGCTGTTTCCCCTAATATCCCGGATTGGTGAGCTGCTTCGACCTTAATCATCTTGCTCCATTTGATTTATTTCCTGCATGCTTGAATTTGCTAAATAGTCTGCACAGCCTTGTCTTAATTAGCATCTTCTGGGCCAAGAAGACGTATGATTTAATTTATTATTCCTTACACTTCAGGACTTTTGTCCCTGCCTTTGCGTGACATCTGCGCTGCGACTCTGCTGGCCACCTTTAAGATTGGGACGAGGATGCTCTTGGGATTGCATTAAGGGAAGTAACAACGGTAACACTCAGAAACTCCAGCTGAAGCTGGTGTTGTTCAGCGTCTCTGAGACGTCTCCTGCAAAAAGTCTGGCAGGCAAATCAGATGAGGGAACAGCGATAAAGAGCGGTGAGACGATCAGGCTTTATTATTGTCTCTGCGAGGAAGAAGATGCCGTTCTCCAGGCCCCTAATTTTGTACCGAGCTTTTGATCACGCTTCCTCCTGATGATGTGTTTTGCTAGCAAACAATATTAATTATTATGTCATAAGCTGAACGACCCAAAGCAAACGGATCAAATCCAGCCTGGCGGCAGAAAATAAACAAGAAAGCCATGGCAACACAACTGAAAAAGTAGTGGGCTGCTCTTCAAAAGTCTTTTCAAAACTGATATTGCCACGTTGTGCTCATTCAGTAACATTTTCAATAACAATCCTGTTTTGCCAAATATTATTTTGGCAGGAAAACTTAGGGAATAAGTTAATAAATCTAGCAACATCTAAGAGCTTTTTGAAGAGTATTTGCTTCCACTCATGTCTCCTCCTTTAGCCCACTCTCTCAGTTTACGCTCCTGGCTTTTGTTTGTTTCACGTAATAAATAATAGGGTTAGTCAGTAGCATGGTAGTAGTCACAACCTGATACGGCCCCAGGCTCATGTGAGATGCCAGCTCCAACATCTGTTGGATGGAGAATGACCCGCTTGGTTGCTGGAAGCCCATCAAAGCCTGTGTGGCGTGTCCCCTCTGCGGGTGGGGTTGTGGTGGACCGTGGTGGACCATGGAGGACTCTGCAGCGCACGTGGTGCAAAAATAGAACTGTGCGCTGATCTCTTCTCCCCCCGTCGGCACGATTACCACCGTAGTGGTTTTTCACCCGTGAAGATGTACGTGTATCATTTATTCATGGCACGTTTGATGTATCGAAATATGTCAAGCACAAGCCGTCGCAGTTGGAGTCATCCAAGGCCTCGAACTTGAGCGTGTCACTGAGCACACGAGAAATCAGCCAACGCAGAGGAATTGCTCGAGTGCCAGCAGAGAGGCAGCGAGGGTCTGGTCTAGGTTCTCAGTGAAGTCAAGACCAACGCGTTTTCCGTTCCTAAGCCCGCTGATCATCGTGATGGTTAAAAACACAGCCGCAGACACTAAGAGGTACTGCTAGCCTTTGTAAAGAACATAGGAATAACTGAATAACCATTTCCCCTAAACATAACTACTCCAATGAAAGTCACCTTTAAATCTGTCTTGCAGATATTTGGCCTACGCTTGTGCCAAAGTCAATGAAAATACCCATGAGTGAGGCCTGTCAGCGATAGACTATGACAAAGCCTGTGTTTACTGGGGCAATTGCCAGTCATAAACGCAGGAATGCGGGTGGATATTTCTAGATCTGAGGCCTGTGGGGAGGGGAAGGCGAGGAGGAAACATCTGCCTGGTGCATCCTAAGTGTCATTTTAACACCAGCATTACTGAACAGCACAAAGCTGTTCCCTTCGGTTCTGCTCCCACCGCGGTTCTGGGTGACGGTCATCGTTCTTTAGGCTCTGCGGTTTCATCCTGTAGTAATGTGAAGACAGACATTATCTCCAGATTAATAGGTCTTCTTTCCACCGTCCTAATTCTTCTCGCATCTTGGTGAGAACACAGAGAAAAAGAATACGTTCTACCTCTTAGCCAGAAAATAATCAATTCAAACCAGGGGGAAACGAGCACTTTTTCCTTCTTCACAGCTGCTGCCCTCTTTCTCAGCGAGACAGCTTTACTGTTCCAGTCTGTTTGGTTTATTATATTTACTTTTTTTTTTCCTCAGGTTCGTTCATTATCGCAGGTAACCTCAGATTTACCTCTCGATGATCTCAAAACGAGCTAGCAGAATACCTGGGGAAAATGAATGCTCTGAAATGACAGTGCTTCTGGTGACATGGTTGCTGGTATTGTCTTTACTGTTTGTTTTTTGGGTTTGGTTTTTTTTTTTTTTTTTTTTGAGGGCGTTTAGATAAAGCAAACCACTCATACAAATCTTCATTTATCTATCCATCATTCCAGTTGAAGTAGTAAAAATAAAATGATGATAGTGTTTAATGGTGGTGAACCAATCTTCCAGCTGATGTGAATGGTCGTAGATTCTGACTTCTCTATAGCTGTCCCCTTCTAAACCAACTACTGCCCGTGGCCAAGTCAAAGAGGTGGCGGGGGGGGGTAGACCACTTGGTAGCTCACATTTTTTGTGCTGACTTAATATCGCCTGTCCTACACTTGACCTCAGTTAATACACCTAGGAAGAAGGAAATTCATCACCACCGCATCAAAACTTGCGGCTCTGTAATACACCCTATCAGTATTTATTTTTTGCTGTTCATCTTTATACATCAGCCTTACTCTTTTTTTTTTTTACCTCCTGTATGTGAGTCTGGAAGCAAACACTTTTTTCGCAGGCCTGGGACAGCTGATTTTCCTTTTTGGGGGAAACTACCGAAGCTGGTGACCTGAATTACGACAGAATAGCTGTAGCTACAAAAATGACATTTTCTGGTAATGGCTTCTTCAGTATCTTGTCTTCTGCAGCATGAATACGAGATCCAGAGCTTCTGTTACAATAAGAGATATGTTTGTTGATAGGCAAACAAAAGAATATCCTTAGCCTGGAAATAATATAATCTACTAGCAAGCCCACAGATTTTTACGCTGATGACGGGTAAATAATTGATGCTTTGTCTATGATTTGCAAAACTAAGCAGTTGTATTAAAATAAGAACCTTATTTATTCGGATACTTTTAGATAATTTTGGTTTGTGTTCCTTCAATATTTGGAGCCACGTACTTAAAAAAACTAAACCAAACCAAACCACAAAAAACCGAGAGAGAAGTAAACTGGGAAGCTGTAAGCTTGCCAACAACTTCCCAGACCTCAACTTTAAAATCAGCTCTTTGCAACTAGGTGACAAATAATTTATTGTCTCGCTGGGTTATGCAGATGTTGAAAATATCATGAGGTTTTCTTGGTTCCACTGCGTCCTGCTCGGCTGCTTGGGCTCACCTCCACAGTACTGGGATTTGGCCAGCCTGGCTTTCTTGGACTCTTTGATGTTCATGTGCTCTGTTGGGTTTCCTGGGATTTGCTCCTTCCTGATTAGAAAAAAAAAAAAAAAAAAAAAAACGCTTTCCCAAGCCCGTCAATTCCTGGCGCTCCTCTGAGCCGTGAGTCACTGGAGGCTAATTGAATCAGCGGTGCTCAATTCCCTCCATCCTGAGACCTGCCCCCAGCCCCCCCACCCCAGCAGCAACCACCGGCGTCAGGGAATTGCGGCTGGGAGCTGCTGATATGCCGGATACGTATCGGAAAAAAAAAAGAAAGAAAGAAGGATTCTGTGTAAGAAGGAGCGAAACGGTGACAGGTAAGTGGCACCTGAGTAAACGTTTGCTGCAAAGGAGGGAACAACGCACATTTATGAGGGCTACTCTCTGGGATTTTTTGCAGACTGATTTCACACCTCCCTGTTTATATATTCTTTGCCGCCTGTGCCTGAGCTTGCTGTGTCTCCTATACCTTGCCCTCTCCTCCCTTGTTTCGAACGAGAGAGGCAGGTTCGGCCATGCCCCACAGCAGCCAGTCCGGCCGGAGCAGCCTCGGAGGGGCCACAGGACAACGTGGCCAGAGGAGGAAGCTCTGGAGATGCTCAGGGCGAGGTGACACTCCAGAAAAGAGTGTTGTCGGTGTCTTTCCATGCAAACCCCTTTTCACAGCTCCCGTGGTGGCTGTTACGCTGCTCAAAAAAGAACAGAAAAGGCCTGGGTCTGGAGACCGGGACGCGCAGAGCCTGGGAGACGGAGATCAGGCCACAAGTCTCCACCTGCCAGGCAGAGCTACAACCGCGAGGGCAGGCCAGTCGTGTTCCTTCTTGCCGGCTCCCATGGAAGAGGGGAAGTACAGACGGCTTTAGCAACACCTTTGATTACAGTTTGCAAAGTTGACAGGGGAGCCAAAACACACAAACGGTACAGAACGACGAGAGGAGCTGGATCTTCACGTTGAGCGTGAGGTTTGCGCTGGAGCTGTGTGTCTGGAAGGCAAACGAGACCTTTCGGGAGGGTTTTGCCAGGACGCGTCCTTTTAGCACGTCCTCTTTCTCCTAGAAGGCCAGGTTGCAGGCACTCGCTAGTTCGCGGGTAGAGCCGCAATTTCTTTATACCGAAAAGCCTAGAGGAGAAAAATATGCCAGCTGCGTCCCATCTAAAGAAAAGCCCTATTGATTTACATTTAAATGCAGCTGTCGCTCGCTGGTTGTGGCCAGGAAAGCGATGGCAATAGGACACGGCACTAAAACACTGCAGGGCGCTCGGACTTTTTTCTGTTCCCGCAAAGCACCTTGCTTCTGCTGCTCTCCGAATAGCAGGAAGAAAACAGGGGGGGGCAAGGAAATGCCAAGGTAGTGGAGCCAACGCGCCATCCTGTCCTACCAGCTTTGATATGTTGCTGGTGAGGAGCACAAGAAAAACCCACCCGTCCCTGAGGGTGGATTTGGGGGCTCCGTTGGCTGGCAGGGAAGCGGAGGGCGGACACTCGGCTGCGGAGGAGAGCGGGGGGAATTGAGCCGCAGCTGCTCTCCCTCTCCCAGCATCGCAGGGCAGCGCTCGCAGGCATAAAGCACTATTGTTCGCAGCCGAAAAATTGCCAGGGGAG
Organism: Alca torda; assembly: GCA_008658365.1. Classification (NCBI taxonomy): domain Eukaryota; kingdom Metazoa; phylum Chordata; class Aves; order Charadriiformes; family Alcidae; genus Alca; species Alca torda. Next base: position 7,719,367 of record CM018079.1, read on the forward strand.
CACCGGACAGCGTCGGAAAACCCCCACGTCTTCCCTCTCCCACCCACGCAAGCGCAGATGCAGAGAGTCATCCCCAGCATCCCTCCGACAGGGACCAAAAATCACTGCGGGTTTCAGGCCGTCGCTTAGTGGGGATCGCTCAGGCTCTCGGAGGGGTGGGAAGCAATGGACGTCCCCACTGGGTGGGCATTTAGGTACTCATCCCAGCTCGGCAGTGACCGTGAAGAAAACCTGTGTAATAGCCGATTGAGTATCTGGTGTTAAACAGCGGGGCTAATTCACAACTTTTTCTGTATCTCGCTTGGGACGGAATATTTGACTTTTACATGTGATTCTGGGGGGGGGGTGGGGTTCGAGCCCTCTGAAGCAATTCTGAGTGTAGGGTGACATGTGCCAATGATAAAAGGGAATACTTCCCCCGTGCTAGTTTTTAATTCCGTATGTAACAAACACTTCTTTCTTTAGTATTTCTTTCAACTCCATTTTTGAAGTTGATTTATATCTGCCTCCTGTTTTGCTCCAGTTTCAATCTTCTGGCGGCCTTCCTTGCCAAGCCAGCCTGATGCCTGCATGAGCCCCATTAAGCCGCGTGCTTCTGTAGAGGCAGAAGTAGACGTTTTTTTTTCTGGGCTGAGCTTTGTTTGTGAAATCTGGGCCTGTTTTCACAGATAATGACTTCCTTTTTGTCTCTTTCTCCTTCTGTGTGCTTTTTTTTTTTCCACGCACGGTCTTTTCAAGATGTAATGTGACCCTCGTACATCATTTTTATCAGCCTTATAAACCCTGCGTAGTACGGCGTATGATGTATGTAAATTCATGCAGCTAAAGGCAGCGAGGAAAAAAATCTTTTCGTTCTCTGTCAGGAACAGAGGATGCTTCTATGTCATTCAGTGTCAAGGTTTTTTCTATCTAAAACCATTAGCTACGACAGTCTTATATTTAGGATAAAAAAGAGAAATACCTTCTTTTCAAGATGTCATAATTCATTTCTGCATTTTTTTCAGATGGTAAGATTCTGACATTCTCTTTGAAAGTCACTTTTCGTTTTGAAATGTATTTTTATGCAGTACTATAAAACCCTTCAAATCAAAATTTAAAAAAAAGCAACTGACCCAACACAATTTCACAATTTTATTTCGCAAAATACTTGGAAGCTTTAGCCTGTTTTTCTCGCTGGCAATGAAAAAATATTCTGGAGAAATGCAAAAATGTACCTTTGGAGTAGTATTCATCATGGTCACGTTTGTAGAGTTGAGTCCGTGTGGTAGATACAGAATCGTTACCAACGAGGTCTCAGTGAGTGGCCCTTGGCCATTGAATCACGGAATGGTTTGGGCTGGAAGGGACCATGGAGACCATCTAGTTCCAACCCCAAAGCACTCGGCTTTGCCATGGCAGCCAATCACAGTTTCAAGCTGAAAAATAATTCTGCAAAAAGGGAGTTTGTTTAGTTAGGGGCGCCCTGAGAACGATGGGGAAGTTTTACCAAGTGTGAAAAACTTTCCGAATGTGCTGTGAGAAAGCCCACACCAGGCACCAGCGCCGCTGAAGAGCAAGCCGTAGGAGACTGCACGCTAGTGAAAGATCCCTCACCGCTGGCAGGTCCTACAGTGCTGCCCGGAGGAAAATTCAGGTCTCGGAGTTACAAAAGCACATGGGGCTATGAGGTTTCAGTTTGTTATGTTATACCCCTGTCTATTGATACTCCCTGATAGCATCTGGGATTTCTGAGCTCCACAGGGACTTCTGTAAATGAAGTCGCCTCAACGATGTTTGCCCTAGACTGAATACGCTGAGGCAGACAACTGATAAGGGGCCTACAAGCTTGACATCAATACACGGTTGCGCTGTCATAACAATACAACCTCAGCCTCTAGGTTACAACTTCTCAGAAACAAGGAATGCTCATTAAGGGGGAAGATAACTGGGAGCGGTTTCCTCGAAAGGAAAGCCACTCCAGGCAGCTGCAGCGTCGAGGGCAGGCCTTCACAACGGTGCCATTGTTTAGAAGCCATTGACGTCTGCAAACAAAAATCTATTTAACTCAGTGTTACAGTCTAAGAAAAAAATAAATAAATAAATCAGGAATCTGTTATCCTTCTGCTCCAAACAGAGTCGACGGAGCTTCAGCAAAGCTACCTACATCTGTAGATAAAACGGGGTTTTGTATCTGAGATGGCATTTTGGGGCTCTTGGTTGGGGAGTTGCGCTGCCTGTGCTGACCAGGGGTGACGTTTTCCTCCGCAGTCGCAGAGCACGTGCCAAGCCACTGCCTCCCAAAGCCTGCCAGAACAGTCACACTGTATTCAGGGATAGCTAGGTCTACACCTGGAAAAGGCATATTTTTTTGCATTCTTTCAGTTTCCGTTATATTGTGGAGTTTTACGGACTGCCATAAACAACTTATGCTTCTTTTTTTTGGTGAAAATTTAGATTTTATCTTCTTTTATTCCTTCTTGAGGAGCGTTGATGGGTAGAAAATGGAAGGATTGCTGTGATGGTAGCACCACACTGGGAAACCCTCACGGCATAAGCTTCTGGGCCAATCTGGATATTAAAGCAGTCCCTACCTCCTGCTGTTTCAGTCCTGCCGGATTTATAACACGCTCCTCAGCCGGCCATGCATTACTGAAGAGTTGTCTGGGTAAACACAGGCTACTGCAGTCTCCGGCTGTACAAGAGACATTACCGAGCTGAAACTGTTGAGACAGCAGTCAGCTCCTTTCATTTCCATTTCCATTTCCATTTCCATTTCCATATTTCCATTTCCATTTCCAATTCCATTTCCAATTCCATTTCTGACTCCTGCCTGAATCCAAAGGAAGTGCCTTTACCATGGCTGCCGTAGTCATGGAGAACGCACCCTGAAGACTGCGAGAGGCTTTTGTCAGCTCCAGGGTTTCCCATTGTTCTTTCCATCTTCCCATGCTGGCTTTTCCCCATCTTCGCTGGCCATAAATGAACCTAAGCTTGATATTACAATACTTTTCCACTCTTCAACGAGAAGAGAGAATTTCTTAAATCACCTTTCAGTCAGAAGAAGCAAGGATGAGGATGTGGAGCCCAGGAATTTCTACAGGATCTGGGGCTGATGGACGGAGATGACAGGAGAAGCTCGCTCTTCAGCCTCGAAGCATGGCTCAACCATTGAACATAATCACGGCATTTTGTTTGGCTTTTGAACAAGGAGTCGATGCTTCGGCACTGGAGAAATCAATGTACCTGACTGCATCCACGGAATGGAACCGCCACATCCCAACCTGTGAAGGAAAAAGGGTACGTAGATAAAGCTGGCAACCCATTGGGAACCCCCAGAGGAAACGAAGAAAAGTACAAATACAAATAAGCATGCATCAGTTTCTGCCAGACTGATAAAACCCACTTAATTTTATCGTTATCTATCGCTAACTCATCATGGACAGTGGGAAAATGATCACAGAACAAACATGACAATATGAACAGCTCAAAGGATCAGGGCAGCTCTAATTACATGTGCTTGATCCCATCCAAAGATAATTCTTTCTGCTCAGGAGGTGGAGCAATGCACACTCCAGGCTACATCTCTTTTCTGCATATGGCATATGAGCTAAAATACTGCAAGTTTTGTCCAGTATTTCCATCAAACAGGGAGTAAAGCATGCTGCTTGCTTATTAATTAGCATAGAAATTTAATACTGACTGGTTTACTTGCTTACAAATATATTTTGGCAGCTCGAAGAACCTACTGGATACACCCACGAGGTGAAATCCTGGGATTTTTTCCATTAATTTAAATAAAGCCAAGGCTGACCTCAATTCAGTATAAGGAAGATGAACGTTAGGCATCTCTCAGTATTTTAAAACCTTTCCTGTTATATGTAGTATTTCACATATGAATATATACAACATTTTCTGATAAGCTCTTGGCTTGTTTAAACTTATCTATATTTTTTTTTCATTTACAACAACTGGACATATGGAAGTGCCTGGGAATAGATGCATTTGCATAAGGTCAGCATCGTTCCAAATGTTTTTCACTTAAGAAATGTTAGTAAATATGCCAGTGAAATTCATCCTCAAATAATCTCTGGTATTCTACTACATTATTCTACTGCATTAAAAGAATGCAGTACTCCGGTTCCTCTCTGTTCACGGTATAGACATTGATTTCATGTTATCCTTACAGCCTTTATTACCAAATATAACTTGTGTTCCAGATTCTGATGCCAGATGCTATTATCTTGGAAAGCATTTGATATACATGAGCGTAACAGCCAATTCTATAAAACATTTCGTGGCTTCCCGTGTTCCCGTGCAGCAGCGTCAACATTTCGCTAATCGGGAAAATCGGGTTTGCCCAAGGAGGGAGAAAAGGTCATCGACACTAATAATGGCCAGATCTTTCCCTTCTCGTCTGAACCACACCTTCCATAATAAGAATGACAAAATGATGTTCTTTGGAGGAGGGAAAGAAGATGAGTTTTGCCAGGCGTCCATCGAGCAAGGCCACAAAGGTGCTCTGCAGGCTGCAACCAAAGCAAAGTCTTTGTCGGCTGAAGTGGAGATGTGGCAGCACAAGCTTTCAGACACGATTTCAGGCTCTGAGAGGAACGATGAGGAAGCTCTGCTCTAAAACACTGGTTAACGTGGACCTAAGCGGTCAATATAACGGGGCTTTTCATTTCCGTGGTGCAGCGTTCCCAAGAATATCAGCAACCAAGATGAAACTCGGCTCAACGGGATTAACTTGAAATGTGAAAGGAAGACCCCAATGTTCACCCCAATGTTAGCAGACACGCAGAGGAGAGAGCGAATAAAAGATGAAGATTTTAAAAAAATAGAATAAAATCTGCCCCACTGGCACCGAAGTGATGCTGGGAAGAACGGGGCGTACGAGCAGGACGCTGCTCTGCAGGTCCGGGGCAGATGATGATCATCGATGTCTTTTTTCTGGGGGGGGGGGGGGGACGACATTGATGTCTTTTTATCTATATGCGTAACAGAAATAAGATACTTTTTTTGTATTTTTTAAGATGACGTGTGTGAATCAAGCCAGCTTCTATTATTGCCTTTTTTTAAAAAAAAAAAAAAAAAAAGTTGAGTAAACTTAAGAATGATATCAGCAAGGCTCTAAGGAAATACAAGACTTAGAAAACAGAAAGGAATCAAAATGTATTGAGGATACCGAGCACTGCCTTTACAAATGTTGTAGGGAATGAGTGTAGGCGGACGATAAACAGGAGGGACCTTGTGGAAGCAATTCATGGAGGGTTTGCTCGGTAGCACGAACAGATTTTGAAATCGCTGTTGATAACAGAGCCAGGATCTGCGTTGCTGTTCACCTTGAGACTTCTTTGTTCGGGAAAAAAGGGATGCGGGACCAGCCGGCAGCACGGGGTCCTGGCGGAACCTCCCGCGGGTGCGGAGCCGGGAAAGCCTGGGCAGCATTCCCGAAATGACGGGCACCTGCTTCAGCGCGGGAGGTGGCACGTCCACCCAGGGCAGGCAAACCCACCGGCGGCAAGCGCTGCCCAGCAAAATACCCTTGCAGTTTGCAGCGCTATCCCATTTACGCCACCGATTTACTTTACGACGAAACGATGCGGGCGGAATAACGCGCTTCCCAGCGAAAAAAAGGAGTCCGTTTGCTCTGCAGCAAACTCCCATAATCCAAAAGATAATGGGAGGATGCTAATCAAGGACTGTAAGCTGCTGTTCTAGTAATCACTTATGAATTATTATTTTTCTACATTTACTCATCGTTCCGTATCTATTACGTGCCCTCCAGAATATCCCATTTGACAGCGGTGAGAAAGCTGGTGTATACGTGGATTTTGCTGGCTGCAGAATTTAATTGTGCCTTGTGGGGCTTCCCTTCTGTCAATGATTTGTTGGATATTGATCCACATAACTGGAGGACCTTTTCATTTTTATTTCCTTTTTTAAATAATTGATCTATAAACAGACATCTGAAAGAAAACACGCTAGGCAAGGAGAGCTTTCATCTTCCAAAATTCTGCCAGTAAAAAGCCAACTAATAATCTGTAGCTATCTTGGAGCGTGTCCTTTGCCGATGGAGAAAATTGAAAATTACTTCAGGGAGTGAACCAGCGTCAGAGTCGTTGTTTGGGGTTTGTTTCTTTTTTTTTTTTTTTCATTATTTTATACAACATCCCATTATTTTCGTGGCACAAAACAGGTGCAGGGAAGATTATTCAGCCGAGGGCAGAAAGACCTAATCATAGGGCTGCTGTTTAGACGGTACCACCTTGATTATCCAAATGTCACGGGGACACTGAATATGTTTGCATAATTAAGGCCTTGGCTAATGGCAGTGCTTTTAAGTGTAATTAATAGCTTTCTGGGGATGCGATTATTTCGAAAAACAAGGAGATTGTGGTAATTGAGGTTCAGGTAACCGCGGTAGAGCTAACAAGAGCTAGCATGAAACGAGGGAGAAATTATGTGAAATATTAATTAATGAAGAAATATGAAGTTATCACCCGTTTTTGAGGGTACTATCAAAACATGTTAGCAGATGACTTCCAGTCACAATGCCTATTAAATTTAACAGAAAGCATGAAAGCCTAATTCCATTTACAAAATTTTTTAAAAATAACGTAAGCGCTATGTTAGATTGAGAAAGGCGACTACCAAATTAATTTCCTCATTTAATTCGAGGTTTCCTCCTTTCTTATCGCAGAGGCGGCCATTCTCACTTTGTTCAAGGTTCCTTCCTACATGTGTAACAGAAATAAGATACTTTCTGCCGGTACAATTCGCCTTTTTTAAGATGATGTATGCGATTCAAGCGAGCTTTTATTGCCTTTTTATTTAAAAAAAAAAAAAAAAAAAAAAAGGCGAGTAAACTTAAGAATGATATGCAAATACCATGCAAATATGGGAAATACGCCCCCCCCCCCTTTTAGAAAAAGCAAGGCTACACCTGCGCCAAAGGCAAAGCATCGTCCCAAGCCCTGGTTTCGGGCTTCCCCAGGCAGCGGGCGGACAAGGGCGGCCCCCAGCGCGGCGGATGGGAAAAAGGGATTGACACAGATGCTCCGAGAAAATACGAAGGGTAGTAGTTTTTGCAAAATCTTTAACTTTACCACCCCCCCCCCCCCTTTTAAAAAATAACAGAGAGCTACTGTACCCTGCTGAGACCAACATCTGTGCAGACAATTAAACCCTTTTTAGAATCCGAGACGGGGCTGGGGGGGAGTGGGGGGAAACTCAGAGGAACTGGCCCTTTTCTACCACATCCTCTGAAGGATTACGGAGAAATAAGAAGATTTTTGCAAACAGCTAGGCCCACACATAGTTACAAAGAGGGCCCCGCTGATTTGTTTTTAAATAAATTTGCTTAACAAGGATGTTTTATTTTCTGGAAAACGACTTAACTGACGTTGGCGCTTGGATCCGAAACGCAGGGCTGACATCTCGGTTGCGTACCCCCTTTGGAAGGAAGCCGGCTCTAAGACGACGGAATAAGCAGCTGAGCGGGTCTTTGGGTTTTATTCTTCAAATTTCGCAGGCAACGACTTATCAGAACTTGATTCACGGCGATACGACACCAAAAGCTCATTGTACCGCATTCTGGTTTTCTTCTTTAAGCGTCTTTTGTTTTTCCTTAACTTTTTCTGCTGTTTAGGTAAGGTTGGGCAAGGGATGCAGAACATTTCTGCAAGGTATTTTCTCCAATTAAAGTTTATACCTGGGATTATAGTTAAGAAAGGGACTCCAAACAAGGAGGGAGGACACTGTGAAAAGGGGGTTTAAATGTGCAGCGAGTTCAGTCCCCGCTCTGAAGGGCTTAAAATCCAAACTGAAATTAAGAGGTCTGCGAAAGGAATGTGAATGAAAAAGACACAATTGCAGACACCATTTTAATGGCACTTTCTGCTGAAAAATGCGTCTGTCGCAATTACCCTGACCCAGGGCTGTGTATTAACAGCTCGCAGCGTCCATCGCTGCACAGGCTTCCTAGCGCACGCACCGTCCTGGAGAAACAGGAGTTCAGACATTTATCGAATTACGCTCCGTTCTGGGAAACGCTCACCAAGAATTTGGGGTTTCCAGGCAAACGGGCGGCTGGGCCGTGGTTCTCCTTCCCCTCCCCGTCCGTCCGTCTGTCCGTCCCACCAGCCCGCGCCCTCCCTTCTGCCACCCCGGGGGAGCTCCGAGGAGCAGGTGGGGGCTTTTCGCACACCGATTCGGGCAGCGCTTTGGTTCACTTGGATACGTAGAGGTAAGACAAAGAAAAAAGCGCGCTGTGGGAAATACGTCCTGCCCTCACCTTGAGGTGACGGCATGTGACGCGTCCTGTCCCACAAAGGATGCCTCAATAAAATCTGAGCTGTGAAAGTTTAACCCCTTGGCATATATATTATACGGTGCAAGATGCAGATGTTGCCTCTTACACCATCTTTTTTAAAAAAAAAAAAAAAAAAAAATCCCTGTACTAATGGCACAACGTCAGGAAACAAGTTTTACGCTGTTTCTAAATTGTCCAAGCCAGTACAATTCTCTACGTGCAACTTCAGGTTTGTACCAGCCTGAGAAACTGGGATTGCACAGATTGGAGGCAAGAAGAGCTTTCACAGGAGGCTTTCACAACGGATTTACCCTGCCAGGCCAGAAACCTAACCACGGCGGTTCTCTCTGACACCAGCAACGCAAAATCACTCCTGCAGACTTCCAATGGAAAACGGAAAACGACAGACACCAAGACAAGCCAGGCTGGTTTTTTTGCGAATTTGAAGACAACGTGACCTTCAGCCAGAAGAGTTCAATGGTGAGAAACTCCAGGGCAAGGAAGAAAGACCAGGCTGGATGGGGCTTTGAGCAGCCTGGTCTGGTGGGAGGTGTCCTTGCCCACGGCAGGGCGTTGGAACTAGATGGTCTTTAAGGTCCCTTCCAAACCAAACCATTCTATGATTAATCAGAGTTTACTTGTTTCTTCTCAGGAGTGGCTGTTGGTGTCTAACACGTCGTACGGTGTCTGCTGCGACCAGGGCAGGGGTAGGTTGCAGGAGAAAGCGGCTCTCGACCACCCTTCGCTCGGGACCCAGCCACCCTTTCAAGGAAAAGTTTCTTACATTTTTCTTTTTTGGTGAAGCCAACCTTGAAAATGTGAGTGCAAAAGGTGTCGTGCGGTTCTTCCTCAGGAAGCCCACTATTATTTCAGGGATGTGAACTGCCCTGGTGTCCCAGCGAATACGGGCTGTAACAGCCCTATATCCCATTGTACAGGTTGCTCCTGAAATCCAGCATCGTTTTTCCCTGGAGGAGGAGTTTTCCGCCTTGCAGGGAGACACAGGGAGGCGGCGCACCAGGGGACACATGGTCACAGCATCACCAGCGATTCCCTCCCCGGTCCCCGTTGCTGGCCTGTCCGTGGGGAGTCGAAATCGTGAGGTGCCCCAGAGGCATTTAGAGCTGCTTCTCCAGCCGTAAGCCATCATTCCTCAGTTACCGTCACCTCACATGAGCTCCAGCTTCCATTTGCAATTTCCATTCAGCATTTGGTTTGTTATATTTTACCTTAGAGTAATGAAGGTACTTTTTAGGATGGCATTAAGTAGTGATACAAAGTGACTATGCCGTACCCTTAGGGTCCCTACCTAACACGCTAGAATTTTAATATTACTGGCATTTTTTGTAAAAATAAAATTTTACCTTAGTTACTTAATCAGTGAAAGATGAAACGTTTAATTAACATAAAACGTGATGTGTTTTGCCTTCTGCACGGCCTGAAGGCTCCAAGGTTTTTCCTTTCACTATCAAAAAGCCTTTGTACTAAATCAGCGCACGACACCAGAAGTAAAGACATAAAAGTCTTGTTCTACGTTATCCCGAGCCTGATTTAATTCTGAGATCTTTAGTATTTTATCGAGTGTGAGATACAGTAATTTGCTTCCAGGCGGCGTAGGATAAGGCCTACGCACCGCTTACATCTCACGTAGCTCAATACAGAGCCTGCGCGCTCTTGAATGCTTCCCACTTTTTTTAAGGTATTTTTTAAAAAAAATGGAGGCAGGTGGTGTGGTTTTCTTCCCCCCCTATAGAGAGTCCGCATTTCTGAATGTTATGCGGATACTGTCTCTTACTTAAATTTAGTTCCTGCTGTTTCTTCATGGATTGTGGCCTATTAGCAACTTGGGTGGAGCAGATAACGAGGGAGCATTGCAATGATGATTCTGAGGAGGGAATCAGCAGGGGCTGAGTCTCGTTAGCTGTCACTGCATCAACAGCTCGGTGTGAGCTCATTTATTGGGGTTTCTCAGTAAACGGCCCTGCAGAAAGGGCCAAGGTTGAGAGTTGGGCTGCTCTTTTGTGTCCTCTTCTACAGCATCCAACTAGAGGATTGCAGGGCGCTGGGAAGCGGGAGATGCCTCTGGGTGATGCTTTCAGCTCTGCAGATCAACAGGGCAATGACTAGTGGACACGGCCCTTGAAAACATATAAATTATGGTAATGTACGTTAAAAAAAAATCTTTCTAACCAGACCTTTTTCCTAGTTTTTCTTGCTTTATCCTCTAATCGTATCCGTGTTGAAATAACTGCTGTTGTAGGCCAGATTTATACCAAAACTTTATTCTTCTGAGCTCCAAGTAATTCTGATATTAATGGCTTTGCCGCTTCAGACGCTGCGTTTGAAATATTATGGGTACTTTATTTCTCCTCCTTGAGCAAATGGCCTGACAGCAAGGGTCGGTAAAGCACTGCTTAGCACCAGGTAGACTCAGTGAAGTTCTTGGACTCCAAAGAGCAGATATAACTTTCAGGCTTCTTCTGCGGAGCTGTTTTACTGGATAATAGGGTGTATTTCTGATTTAGAGACAGGTTGGTTTGGTTTTTTTTAACGAAGGCTGAGTAAAAGCCCAGCAGCTTCACAGTAATGGCCGTACTAAGCCGTGTCACAGATTTACTGGCTTTAAGATGAAGAGTCTGTTTTCTCAGTGCCTCACTGTCAGTAGTCGCGTCCCATTACTCAACGCATCGGATGAGAGAACGCCTTCCAAGAAGTATGGTATACAGATGCTCGGAGGAGTAATGAGATGCATTCACTCACTTCCTTTCAAATAGATAACAAAGGCTAAGCGAGCAATGGAAAGCTCTCCAAATGTTTACATAGATTATGGAAAAAAAAAAACGGTTGGAATTGGGCTTCTGGAACATTAGCTAAGTTAATTAGCAATTAGTTAACAGTGCTATATGTTCGTGGTCCAGGCAATAGGAACTCAGGGTAGACCGTGTGCTGCTTCTCAGCTGAACTATGCCACCTTGTGGGTTCCCAGGAAGTTACAGTTTCAGTATCAAAACCATCTTTAGGAAGTTTGTCAGTCAAAAATTGCTGAAAGCCCTGCTATTTTTTTATGACTAAGTGGTGTACCATGAGCAGAACACTGTTAAAGCTCTTCTGTAACTCGCACTTTCCATTTGTGACTTTCCAAGCCATGATAATATGTATAAATCCCACGTGCTCCGGTATCTTCCAGTCATTTTGCAAACTTCTAGCTTGATCTGTGGAAGTTTTGCAAGAGAACGATGCAAAGAGAACGATGCAAACCTTCTGTTGCTATTTAAGCTTGTAAATCTTGTGACGGGGAGATCTGAACAACAAAACTTGAAAGAAAGATCACTTGGAGAATCCCTTTCTTTCTCCTGGCCAGTTAAGTTGTCTTTAGTAAGTGCCAGAGATCCAGTACAGTTTTGTCTGGGAACTGCAGGATTTTTATTTGTTTAGGGTTTTGGTGGTTTTTTTTGGGGGGGGGCGGGCAGGGAGATGGAGTTGTTCTGGGAGGGGTTTGGGAGTGTGTGTGTTGTGTTTTGTTTTTTTTTTTTTTTTTCTTTTTTTTCTCTTCAGAAGTGATGGGAATGTGATGGGAATCTGATGGGAATCTTCTCTTCATTTGATGGGAATCTGACTTCCACTTGGGGTAACGCTGAATTTAACACTTGAATTGTAAAGGATGTTTTTTAAAACCTTTACAAAAAATGTGGCAGCTGCTGACTTCAGCAGGGTTTCACCGACAGCCAGGCTGCGAGCTATTAAAAAAAAAAAAAACGCCCTTAATTTAAAAACAAAAATGCCACGATATACAGTTAAGAGCACTGCTGAGTACTCCAGCTGTTAAAGGAAAAAGAAAGCACACTGTTGCAGACAGGTGCTGAAAAATAAAACTACAAAGTTCAGACCAGTGTATTCCTAGGCTATAAAACATGGCTGGGAAAACATTTTAATGTGGTGTTTTTTTTTTTTTTTCCAAGCACAGCCGGTTTATTAAGTGCTAAATATCAAAAGACCAACTCGGTTCTCATTAACGTGACCGGGAAGGCAACCGAGAATTGACTCAGACTCCGAAGAGCTGAGGCTGCTGTCCCTACCTGGGATGACACCGTCCTCGGAGACGCGGTTCCACTATACCACTCTAAATTCTTTAGCGTCAGAGCGAGTAAAACTTGAATGTTATGAGAACTAAGCATGGTTTGTCAGTAACAGGGCTCCGCCATATATTATCTATTTTGCTTTTTTTTTTTTTTTTATTATCAATGCGTTCTGCTTAGGGTGAGATGTGAGCCATAGCCAGCTCCCTTGCAGCCTCGGTAGGGGACAAGAGCAGGAAGGGAAGGAAGAAAGAGCTGCCTTCTGCCAGCTCTTTCCGTAACCGCTGAAAAGTGGGTGTGCACGTGGAAAATAATAGCGCTTCCCGTGCCTGCGGATAGGGTTTTCCACCTCGCATCGATTTCCAGAAGGGCTTTGTGCATTGAGGTCGTAGCTCTGAGCCCCATCGCAGTGTTTATCAAAAGGTTGTGGGCAGTGATGGTGATGCGAGTCCCGGGGAGCCAACTCTACCTCTCTTCTCCCAGTAGCAGTAGCCATCGCGTATCTTCACGCTTATGGTTTTTTAAAATACATCTTTCTACCGATGACATGCGGACCTCAGGAGATCCACGAATGGCTCGTGAAAGGCAAGTGATGGAAAAGCCACCCTCTTATCAGGAGGCTTGAATTATCTGCGGTTACACGACTGCCTGCCCTACTCTTGGCTACAGGCTGGCTTGTGTTATTTCTAAGCCACCTGTCACCCTACAGTTGGCCACCTGCCCTCAGCCCTCTGTTCTTACGCAGAATAATAACAAAAAGGTTGGGTTCAATACCTATTGATTCTAAATTGATGCTTTTCTGCCTCGGTGATGGTTAAACTGCATCCTGAGGAAAGATATTATAACAATACTTCGTTCCCATAACATCAAAAGAAAAAAGCAATGGAGCAAAGGTGTTTTCTACTGTATCTGCCCCAAACTGAGCTACAAAGTGGTGTTACGAATTTGAAGGCCGTTAGTAAAAGGAGCCAACAGACAAAATGCTCGGTAAAAGAACCAGAGAGGATTAGAATTACTCGTTCATCAAACAGATGCTGCACCCTCTTAAGGAAGAAATGGCTCAGGTGAGGCGGAGGAATAAGACAAATAAATCAATTATCAGATAAAAAGCTAGGGAAATATTCTGGGAAATCAAGAAACTGAATGAGAAGCTAGTAAGAAAAGGTGGGAAATTCTTATCGTTTCCAACTCTGTATTTAACAGAATACAATTAATAAACCCCAGATTTGCCATCAAGTTTTGCACTGGGAAAGTCACAATTTTATTGTAAGGCTTAGGATTTCCAATTGCCGTGCTAGTCTAGGGCCTGAAATAACACTTTTGGGGGGGGGAAGCAGATTCCAAAATCTGAAGGCCGAAGCCTGATCTCTTGGGCTGCTTTGAGGATGTTCACGAGTCTCAAGCGATTGAGTCATCGTGGCACCTCCAATAAAGTCCTGCCAGAATGTAGAGGTACCGCTTCTAAAGGGTTTTACAGGCTACTGAAATAAGCTGGCCTGGACTGGCATCGAGACACGGAACGTAGGCTTTAACAACTACACCAAAAAAAAAGAATTATCAAATGCTGCTTTATGTGAGGAACGGCAAGGCTGGTCCTGTGGTAAAAGCTCCTGGAAAAACTCACGCTAGACCACTGATGAGGAAAACATTTGTTTTCCTCAAGCACGCACACAAAAAAAGAGACGAATATAACAAAAAGCAGTATTTACTGTGCAAGTCAAGAACCGAAGGTGTCATCTTGCCTGCTGTAAAATGATACAGCATTGCAAAACCATGAAACCCTAGTGAGCTGCCTAACGGGAAATCTACCCCGTCCTGCCTGAAATCATTCCCCCCCCAAAACTGACAAATAAAAATGGAATTATTTCCCCCAAATAAAAGGCGAATAGACGACTGAGCTCAAATGTGGGTACCTACAAATGCAACTTGAATCCTAACCCTGGTATCAAGTGCTAGTTTAGGCGCCTATATCTTATTTCACGATCGTAAAATTAGGCTGATTGACTTTCTACTAGACGCTAAGACTAGAAGGCAGTGTGGCCTGAAGAAACGACGGATAAATGTTGATATAAGGATGTGCTTGGGATTTTGGCTGAAGAATAATTCCGCCAGGAAAACAAATGTTTTTGCTAACTGCTTTCCGTGGCCTGAAAGATCTCCTCCGCTCTTGGCAGCAGCCGCCGACTCGCTCCGTAATTTGCCTCTTTTCCTGGCATCCGATGGCTGGGTACGATAATGTCAGCAAAGCAGCTATTCTGGATTCTGTGCATTTAAAAAAAAATAAATAAATAGACTAATTCTTGGCTCCCAGGATGTGGAATACTCATTTTTAACAAATCCTGGAACATATCAGCGCAACGTTAAAAGACAGTCAAATGTTAATGCCATACATTTAGAGAGGCTGGAGAGGACAATCTGGTCAGTCTGTTGTCGATCACAGACAATCAGGGGAGGCTCCTGTGGTGTGCAAGCACAGAATTAAAGCCATGAATGCCAAGCTGATTTGTAACGCATTTAAAAATAGGATTTATCTAAGAAACAAACTAAAAAAAAAAAAAAAATTAATAAAAATGGAGTTTGATATTGGCTTTGTGAGTAGTGACACCAGGGTTCTTTACAGCATTTAACTTAATCCCATATGAATCCTGATAAAATATCGCCCGTCAGAGAGCAGTGTGCGTTCAATGCGCTAACACAAGTGGACTGGTGGACCTAAAAAAAAAAATAAATCGGAGTTAATGAAGTATCCTTGTTTTCTTAGCGCGTTTTTAGTGGCTTTGCCAGGAACCACCCAGTCTTGGTCAAATACTATTCCAGATCTTTATCAATCGTCTAGAAGGAAATTCAATTATTTCTGATAAAAACGTCAGCCGCCAGCAAAATGTGTGGTGCAGCAAAATGATAAGTCAGTTATTCGGAGCAATTTGGAATGCTTTTTGACATACGCCATAGGAAAATATAAACATGAGCGGTAATGTCCCCAGACAGGCTGCATTATTGGTTATCTTTACCTACTGGGAAGCTGAACTTGGACTAAAATGTATGTTAATACAGCATAAATTCGTATATACAGGGACAAGGAGCATAGGTCACGCCGAGAGGCTGGCTGTTGATCTGTCTCTGGGACGCACTAAGATTTTTAAAAAGATACCTGCCTAATTTCCAGACCACAAAGTTCCCCGGTGTAGTGCTGATGAGAAGTAAATGGATTTGATTGCTGCACGTAGGAGTGCAGGAATACCTTCCTGGAGCCGTGGGGTGACATTTCCTTTGTATATCCTCCTAGTGAAACTGGAAACTACTTCCTGGGAAGTCTTCTGAACGGCTTCCAGCTCCACCACGTGCCCTTGCAGGAATGACGTTAGGCAGGTGAGAAGATCAAGTCCATCCTAAAAGGACTGTGACATCTACCATAAATGAAGCCGGGGTCTGTAGACGATCACAGAATCATTTAGGTTGGAAAAAAACTTTCAAGATGACTGAGTCCAACCAAAAGCCATGATGATGTAAGCGCGGGCAGGATGCCAGCTGCCTGCAAGGAATAAAGAAAATGCCCAAGGCCAAGTCCCGTGTTACTCAGGAGCGTGGTGCATCAAACGGGGCTTTTGTGGCCTTGCCTTCATCTCATCAAACGCACGACACAGAAACCGACCTGCCAGATCTGCTGAATTCGGAACCCGTTTCTATTCTGGCTGTGGAATAAAATTCTCTGCCTGTCGTAACACCTGATTATAAGCCTGAGATTTCTCAGGACTGTGTGAGATAGTAGGTACATATCCAACATTCGTTTGGCTTACACAGGAAGAAAATGTGCTCAAAACCCTTGTTTTCTTCCCTGTAACGCTTTTCATTTCATTCATCAGCCCTCCGCTTGCTTCTCTACCTTCTGCGCCTTCCGGCAAAACGTTTCAGCAGCATCATTGGCCACTTTCAGGCAAAACTGAGGCACTCAATGTGACAGCAAGATGTGTCGATCTGTTGACACTGGCCACGATGAGGTGGCTATTAGGGCTTTGCAGCGGAGTGCGAGCTGGACGGCGTTGGGATTAGATTGCTTTTCCTGTATCGGGAGGCGAAAGCCTGATGAAGTGTTGGGCTGTGTTATCAACAGAGCTGCCGGCAAGACGAAAAGTGCAAAACGACCTTTTCTTCACTTGATTTTTCCGTTCTTACAAGTTATGAGTGGTGGAACGCTTCCTAGCACAGCCTTAACTCTGTCTAAATTTATTTGTGTTCATCTAAAAGGGTCCAAAACTCTACCTGTGCTTACGCTGATGTACCACCAGAGTAATTCCAGGCTGGATGGGGCTTTGAGCAGCCTGGTCTAGTGCGAGGTGTCCCTGCCCAGGGCAGGGGGGTTGGAACTAGGTGATCTTTAAGGTCCCTTCCAACCCGAACCATTCTGTGATTCTGTGACATGAGCAGAGCCACTCCGGACTTAGTCTGACGCAACGTGAAGTAGAAGTTGGCTTAGGATGTCTCTCCGTCACATTAACTCATGGGCTCTAAGAACGGCAAAGAGGAAACAGATCAACGTGTGAAGTTTCCAGTGGGCTTCAGGGAAGAATCTGGGGGGTTTCCCTGAGTTTTAAGATCTCTCTTCTGTTTTCTTCTCTCTCTTTATTACCCACATGATAAGCGAAAAAAAAAAAAAACCAACAAACCCCAACTTTCTTAAAGTGCCCAGAATTTTAGTTTTTTGAAGCAACTCAGGTAGCACTTCCACTGGAGACTGTCGCGGCTTCCAGAAGCTTTAGCTCTTCAGCAGGTTTCCTATGCCAATTAGGGGCAGTGCCAGAGAAGAGAAGGGATCCCGAGGGATTTATCCTACTGTTCCATCAACTTAGTGAAAACACGTCCCGCTGACAGCACAGGCAGGTTTGTGTTGGGTTGTATCTACCATAGCTGCTTCCGTGTCAATGGATATTTTTTTTCTTAGCCATTAGAATAACTTTTTACAAAAATAAAAAAAGAATAAAGTGAAATTGTTGTCCTTAAAACATCGCCTAACTTTGGCTACGTTTGAAATAGAAGCTCACATTCAAAATATAATACAGCTGCAATGAGACTGTTTTATAAAAATTTTTTGCCTGAAATTGTTTTGGTAACTGAAAACTGGTTGTAAAGTTTCATGTAATTTTCTGTAAACGTTTTGATTAAAAAAACCACTCTCTGAATCCTATGAAATGGGATTTTGATATACTGAAACACTTCAGGAATTTAAAGGTGAGGTTTTTCTTTCTTTTGTGGGCATCTAGAAATGCGTCTGGGCTAGCTTTGCATCTACGGCTACAAGAGGCTTAAGCAAATTCTCTTTCCAGAATGACTTGCTGGCATTCACACTGATCCTATTAGATCAGCGATAAAATCCCAAATATTAAATTACGCGTCCTGTAAACCGACAAACAGATACTGTTTGATTCATTATCGTACGTGAGCTGCAAAATTTTGCAACGTTATCATTTTGTGTTAATATAAAGCAAGGGGCACGTATCGTAATTCTGGTACCCCGTATTGACAGGCGTTATTTGTGAGTGTCTGGAACAGTATAAAGCTGGTGCTTTAAAACTCATTGGGTAGATATTCTCTTGTTTTCTAGATATTCCCTTTTCCAGAATTTCATGGATGTACAGCATTTAAAAGGCTGACGCTGAGTTTTCGTGTATTTGAATTTGCATCCTCTGGCAGCAGCATTTTTAATTGCGACACGCGAGAGAAGAGCCCAGAGGCAAGCGCAAGCCGCGGGCACAGAAAAGCTCCAACAACGTTGGAACAAGATTGTGTTTGTTCCACGCACAAAGTACCGGGTTAATGGTTCATTCTGACCTGTTCATTAGCGAACGGACCGAAGTCCTTCCAGGGGGTGTCAGGATGCCCGCTGTGTTTCTCAGTGCCGTGTTTTCGACTTGGAGCTCAAATTTAGCTGGCAGATGTGGAAAAATGCCATGGAGTGAGAAAAACCTCTCGTGGTTAAGCCATGGCGAATGCTTGAAGAATTATTCTAGCTGAGGCTGGTGTTAACTTATGTTGGTAATCCTCCCAATCCCTCCACCCCATATATTATTTTTATTTTGTGAATACAGTTTTGCTGCTGTTTTCTGCTGACTCTGAACGCCTCATCTAAACTGGGGGCATTTTTGCCATACAAATAAAGAAGCCGCTTAGACCCGCGTGGCTGCCTTTCGAGAAGACCCAGGGAATTGCTCACTGCAGGCAAGGGTCGATGCACGCCTGTAGATGGAGTTAAATATCAAAGAACGGGCGCAGACCTTCACAGCATTACGACGGGACCGACGATCCCTTCGTGGTTGTCGCATCGCTTTGCTGTCCAAGCTCCTTGCGAGAGGGAAGGAGATGTTTCTTCTAAGAATAGTTTGCAGATAAGCTTGCAGAAAAAGCAGAGCACTTCCAGGCACAAACCTCCTCCTCCAGGTCGGTAGATGCTGAAAAGTGCAAATCTAAGCACAGGCTGAGGACGGCTGCGTCCGAGAGGAAAGGTTCCCCGAGATAACGGTGCTGGCACGGGGTGGCCATGCAGGGAGGAGCGCTGGGCACCTGGGTGCCCAACCACACTGGCCCTCCCAGCTGGCCACGGTGCCCACCGGGTCGGGGCTGGCCGTGGGCATGAGGCTCCATCGCATAAAGGAAATAGGGGTTTGCAGGAGTTAATGGCCTGAAGTATCTCTTTGCGTCAGATGACAACACCATCCAGGGACAGTCACCACTGCTTCTGCCTTACTAACCACTTTCCAGTCAAGACTCCTGCTGATGTATATTTGATCACCCTTTTTTCATCATATCCAGGGAAACGGGGCAGGGGGGCAAACTGCCTTTGACACCTTATCATAGAATGGTTTGGGTTGGAAGGGACCTTAATGATCATCTAGCTCCAACCCCCCTGCCCTGGGCAGGGACACCTCCGACCGGACCAGGCTGCTCCAAGCCCCATCCAGCCTGGCCTTGAACACCTCCAGGGATGGGGCATCACCACATCCTCACAGTTCTTCCAACTCCACATTACTCATACCTTCTCCCTGCTTCTTTTCACTTAGCTTCTCACTTTTCTTACTTTTTACATGTTGGAAACTCCACCGCCGGATTCATTAACTGCCTTACAAGAATGAGTAAACTCCGTTATTTGCTGATTTGTTACGTGGCTACACTGGATTTACCTTGTCAGCTTAATTGCTTGCCTACAGGCTAGTGGACCGCTGTGTTTACATCCCTGCTCGCATTTAAAGCTTAACAAATTCAAAATTAGACTTTTGCTTCTGCCGGCACCGCCGACTTCAGGGCCATGCCTGCCCTCCTGCTCGGCAGTGACCGCAGGCAGGGGGGATTAGGGCTTTCCGGCTCAGTTAAAGGTATCCCTTTTTTGGGATGAAGGATGGTGCGGGCTTTCGGTGGGATGGAGATCTCACCCAACCCAGGGATGTGGGGTCCCTGTGTTGATGCTCCTGCATCCTTGTTGTGATGCTTCCCCTTTCCCACCACCCCAGCCCAGGGCAGCGGAGGGGCGGCGAGCAGCCCTCAGCCGCGGTTGCCGGCCCCGGTCGGGGGGATGCGTGGCAGCAGAGGGCGCTGCCGGCCCACGCGTGGATGGCGGCGGCGGCGGGGCGGGGGGGCGCTGGCGGAGGGGGGGCTGGCGGGACCCCCGCGCCTCCGCTTTACGCTACGTGTGTTTGGAACTTTATGTCTGCGCAGTGGAGGATCTTCCCGGGGATAACGCTCCTCACCCCCCCCCCCCCCCTCAACGCGCCTCCGCAGCCCTTTAAAAATACGGCGCGGCGCAGCCACGTCCCGCGGTGTGCGGGGCCGCCCCCGACCCGGTGTAGGGGGGGGATGTGGGGGGGGGTTTGTCCCCGCCGCCCCCGCCTCCCTCCCCACTCCACTTTCGCTGGGGAGCGGCGGGACGGGCAGCTCCCCCCCCAGCTCCAACTTCCCGTGAACTCCCCCTTTTCCCGGCCCCCCCCACCCTTTACTTTCCCGGGAGCGGGACGCCCCCCCCCACGCCGTTCCAGGTACGCGGGGCGTAGCGGTGGGCGTGGCGGTGGGCGTGGCTCCGGGGGGCTCGGCGGCCAATGGGAGGCGGTGGGGGGAGCCGTCGGCGGGCGTCAAGAGGGAAGGGGCCGCCGAGCAGCGGGCAAAGTTGGGGCCGGGCGGCGGCGGGCGCGGCGGCCGCGGATTACAGACCCGGCCTCGGTGGCGGCCGGTGAGGGGTTTCCGCCCCCCCCCCCCCCCCCCCCACCCCTTCCTCACACATGGTGGCGGGGCGGCGGCCGCCGAGGAGCGGCGGAGCGCGGGGGGACCCGTCGGGAGCGGCTCGGAGCGGCGGCGGCGGCTGCTGAGCGGCGATGCGGAGCGGAGCCCCCGGCCGCCCCCCAGCCCCCGGGCGGCGGAAGGAGGAGCGGCGACGGCGGAGCGCCCCGTGAGAGCGGCGAGGCGGCGGGGTCGGCGGCGGGGCCGGGGCAGGGCGAGCGGAGCCTCGGTGGGGTGAGGAGAGAAGCCGGGGGTGGGGGGGGCGGGAAGCGGCCGGGGGAGGTGGGCTGCCATGGGCCGCCCCCCCGCCGCCGCCGGCGGTGCTCCGCCGCTGCTGCTGCTGTTGCTGCTGCCGCTGGGAGCCGCCGCGGAGCCCCGGCAGGTCTTCCAGGTGCTGGAGGAGCAGCCGCCCGGCACCTGGGTGGGCACCATCGCCACCCGGCCCGGTTTCACCTACCGGTTGAGCGAGCACCATGCCCTCTTCGCCATCAACGCCACCTCGGGCGCCCTGCACACCCGCGCCACCATCGACCGCGAGAGCCTGGCCAGCGACGTGGTGGACCTGGTGGTCCTCTCCAGCCAGCCCACCTACCCCAGCGAGGTGCGGGTCCTGGTGCTCGACCTCAACGACAACGCACCCGTCTTCCCCGACCCCTCCATCGTGGTGACTTTCAAGGAGGACACGGGCAGCGGGCGCCAGCTCATCCTGGACACGGCCACCGATGCCGACAGTGGCACTAATGGTGTAGACCATGGCTCCTATCGCATTGTGGCCGGCAATGAGGAGGGGCGTTTCCGGCTCAACATCACCCTCAACCCCAGCGGTGAAGGAGCTTTCTTGCACCTGGTTTCCCGGGGTGGGCTGGACCGGGAGGCCACCCCCACCTACCAGCTGTTGGTGCAAGTGGAGGACAAGGGCGAGCCCCGTCGGCGGGGATACCTTCAGGTCAATGTCACCGTCCAGGACATCAATGACAACCCACCCATCTTCAGCCAGACTCTTTACCAGGCGCGAGTGCCTGAGGATGCGCCTGTTGGGGCCAGCGTTCTCCAAGTGGCTGCGGCTGATGCTGATGAAGGCACCAACGCTGACATCCGCTACCGCCTGGAAGGAGGCGATGGCAGCAGCAGTGGTGGAGAGGGGGTTGGCAGCCTCCCGTTTGAGGTGGACCCTGAGAGCGGGGTGATCCGCATCCGGGAGCGCTTGGACTATGAGATGCGACAGCAGTACTCGCTGACAGTGCAGGCCATGGACCGAGGGGTGCCGGCACTGAGCGGCCGGGCCGAGGCCCTCATCCGCCTGCTCGACGTCAACGACAACGAGCCTCGGGTGAAGTTTCGCTATTTCCCAGCCACCTCCCGCTTTGCCTCCGTGGATGAGAACGCGGCCCCTGGCACGGTGGTGGCCCTGCTGACAGTGAGCGATGCTGACTCCCCTGCGGCCAACGGGAACATCTCTGTGTCCATCCTGGCGGGAAACGAGCAGCGGCACTTTGAGGTGCACAGCAGTAAGGTACCCAACCTCAGCCTTATCAAGGTAGCAGCCGCGTTGGACCGGGAACGCATCCCGGCCTATAACCTTACAGTGGCAGTGGCTGATAACTATGGGGCCCCACCGCCACCCCCAGGCACCCCAACTTCTTCCCTTTCCCCCGATGGGGTGGTGGCAGCTCCCGTGAGCCGCTCATCGGTAGCTAGCCTGGTGATCTTTGTGAATGACATTAACGACCACCCCCCCGTCTTCGGGCAGTCGGTCTACAGGGTGAACATCAGCGAGGAGGTGCCCCTGGGCAGCTACGTGCGGGGCCTGAGTGCCACGGACCGTGACTCGGGCCTCAACGCCAACCTCAAATATAGCATTGTGTCGGGCAACGAGCTTGGCTGGTTTCGCATCAGTGAGCACAGCGGGCTGGTCACCACGGCTGGCCCCGAGGGTGGCACCACCGGGCATGCTGTGGGCACATCCATCTCAAGCGGGCTGGACCGGGAGACTGCTTCTCAGGTGGTGCTCAACATCAGTGCCCGTGACCAGGGGGTGCAGCCCAAGTTCTCCTATGCACAGCTGGTGGTGACCATCCTGGATGTCAATGACAACAAACCTCGCTTCAGTCAACCTGAGGGCTACCAGGTGTCCCTGGCTGAAAACTCCCCGTCAGGAACTGAGCTGTTGGTCCTGAGTGCCACAGATGGGGACTTGGGGGACAATGGGACTGTCCGCTTCTCCCTGCAGGAATCTGAGCCGGCACCGGCGGCGGTTGGCCCCTCCTCAGTGACCCCTCGCCGGATCTTTCGCTTGGATCCTGTGTCAGGCAAGCTCAGCACCATCTCGCAGCTGGACCGGGAGGAGCAGGCGCACTTCTCGCTGCAGGTCCTGGCTACTGATTTGGGCTCTCCTCCCCTTTCTTCGATAGCCCGAGTTAATGTGAGTCTCCTGGATGTGAATGACAATAGCCCTGTGTTTTACCCCGTTCAGTATTTTGCCCATATCCAAGAGAATGAGCCAGCCGGAACCTATGTGACCACTGTGTCTGCCACGGACCCTGACCTGGGACCCAATGGGACGGTCAAGTACAGCATCTCAGCTGGAGACACGTCCAGGTTTCAGGTCCATGGCCAGACAGGGGTCATCACAACAAAAATAGCCCTTGACAGGGAGGAGAAAACTGCTTACCAGTTGCAGATCGTGGCCACTGATGGTGGCCATCTTCAGTCGCAGAACCAAGCCATTGTCACCATCACTGTCTTGGACACCCAGGACAATCCACCTGTTTTCAGCCAGGGCATGTACAGTTTTGTTGTCTTTGAAAATGTTGCCCTCGGTTACCATGTAGGTACTGTTTTTGCTTCCACCATGGACCTCAACACCAACATCAGTTACCTTATTACAACAGGTGACCAAAGGGGCATGTTTGCCATCAACAGAGTGACGGGGCAGATCACCACAGCCAGTATTATTGACAGGGAGGAGCAAGCATTTTACCAGCTGAAGGTGGTTGCTAGTGGTGGGGCGATAACTGGAGACGCTATGGTCAATATAACGGTCAAAGATTTAAATGACAATTCCCCACACTTTGTTCACGCGGTGGAAAGTGTAAACGTGGTTGAAAACTGGAAAGCTGGGCATACCATATTCCAGGCCAAAGCTCTTGACCCTGATGAAGGTGTTAATGGCGTGGTCCTTTACAGCCTTAAGCAAAACCCAAAGGGCTTGTTCTCAATCAATGAGCAAACAGGTGCCATAAGCTTAATTGGGCCACTTGACATAAATGCTGGGTCTTACCAGGTTGAAATCCTGGCCTCGGATATGGGGGTGCCGCAGCTGTCCTCTAACTTCATCCTGACTGTCTCTGTCCACGATGTAAACGATAACCCGCCTGTGTTCGACCAGCTTTCCTATGAAATTACTATTTTAGAGTCGGAGCCTGTGAATTCCAGGTTCTTTAAGGTGCAGGCTTCCGACAAAGACTCGGGAGTGAACGGCGAAATAGCGTATAGTATAATTGAAGGAAATACTGGGGATGCCTTTGGCATATTCCCAGATGGGCAGCTGTATATAAAGAGTGAGCTGGACCGTGAACTTCAGGAAAGATATATTTTACTGGTTGTTGCCTCCGATAGAGCAGTAGAACCACTCAATGCTACTGTAAACGTGACTGTAATTCTGGAGGATGTAAATGACAATAGGCCCCTGTTCAACAGTACCAACTATGTATTTTATTTTGAAGAGGAGCAGAGAGGTGGATCGTATGTAGGTAAAATAAATGCTGTAGATAAAGACTTTGGGCCAAATGGGGAAGTCAGGTACTCATTTGAGCATATGCAGCCGGATTTTGAGCTGAATGCGGTAACTGGGGAAATTAGAAGCACTCACCAGTTTGACAGAGAAGCTCTTATGAGGCAAAGGGGAGCTGCAGTATTTAGTCTCACGGTAATAGCAACAGATCAGGGGTTGCCAAAGCCTCTAAAGGATCAGGCAACTGTACAAATCTACATGAAAGACATCAATGATAACACCCCCAAATTTTTGAAAGATCTCTACCAAGCTACTATATCAGAATTGGCAGCGAATCTGACGCAGGTGCTGAGAGTTTCTGCCTCAGATGTTGATGAAGGGGCTAATGGATTGATTCACTACTCTGTAATCAAGGGAAATGAAGAAAAACAGTTTGCAATTGATAGCAGCACAGGCCAAGTGACCTTAGTAGGTAGACTAGATCACGAAGCTACTGCGTCGTATTCGCTTGTCATCCAAGCGGTAGACTCTGGAGCGGTTTCCCTAAGCTCAACTTGCATGTTGAGCATTGATGTGTTGGATGAAAATGACAACAGCCCTTCCTTCCCTAAATCAACCTTGTTAGTGGATGTCTTGGAGAACATGAGAGTCGGGGAACTTGTGTCATCTGTCACTGCCACTGATTCTGATTCAGGTGACAATGCTGACCTCCACTATAGCATTACGGGGACAAACAATCACGGGACCTTTAGCATCAGTCCCAACACCGGTAGTATTTTTCTTGCAAAGAAACTGGACTTCGAGACACAATCTCTGTATAAGCTGAATATAACAGCAAAAGACCAAGGAAGGCCACCACGGTCATCTACGATGTCAGTGGTAATACACGTTAGGGATTTTAATGACAACCCTCCTAACTTTCCTCCGGGGGACATCTTTAAATCTATTGTTGAGAACGTTCCTATTGGTAGTTCTGTCATTTCTGTGACTGCTCACGATCCAGATGCGGATATTAATGGGCAGCTAACGTATGCAATCATTCAGCAGATGCCAAGGGGTAATCATTTCCGGATAGACGAAGTGAGAGGGACAATATTTACCAATGCTGAAATAGATCGCGAGTTTGCTAACCTCTTTGAGTTAACAGTCAAAGCCACCGATCAGGCTGTTCCTGTGGAGTCCAGGCGATTTGCTTTGAAGAATGTGACCGTTTTGGTGACGGATCAAAATGACAATGTTCCCGTGTTCGTATCGCAAAATGCTCTCGCTGCCGACCCCTCGGTTGTGATCGGTTCGATCCTAACGACGATTATTGCTGCAGATCCTGACGAGGGCGCCAACGGAGAAGTGGAATATGAAATAATCAATGGAGATACCGAAACCTTCATTGTGGATCGCTACAGCGGAGATTTAAGAGTAGCGTCGGCTTTGGTGCCTTCTCAGCTCATATACAATCTCATCGTTTCTGCCACGGATCTGGGCCCTGAAAGGAGAAAATCCACCACTGAGATGACTATAATTCTGCAAGGGGTTGACGGGCCCGTCTTCACTCAGCCGAAATACGTAACCATCTTAAAAGAAGGCGAGCCTATCGGGACGAATGTGATATCGATCGAAGCAGCGAGTCCGCGGGGTTCCGAAGCCCAGGTGGAATATTACATCGTGTCCGTCCGATGCGAAGATAAGAGTCTTGGGCGCCTCTTCACCATCGGGCGCCATACTGGTGTCATCCAGACCGCTGCCATTTTGGACAGGGAGCAAGGAGCGCGTCTCTACCTGGTGGATGTTTACGCCATTGAGAAGTCATCTGTTTTGCCCCGCACGCAGCGAGCAGAGGTAAAGCTTTTTATTCAGTAATTATTTATCTGTTTGCATTCTAAATGAGTGATTTGGTGTATTTGTTGTTAGCTGTTTTACAGACAGTAGTTTGAGGTAGCAGAAGACCTCAAAGCTAAGACTTCTGACTCATTAGATTAAGATAACCTTTCAATTAGCGTGCCTCAAACTGTTTTCCTCAAAGCTGCCTCTAGAAATTTGAGGGAGTCTTAGGCATAGTGCTTACTTTTGGCTACTGCAGGCACAATGTTGGTCAAATAAATTGTAGGTACTAAATACTTCAGGTGCTAAAAGCTTTAATCACGGGCATTTGGGAGTTTTGCGCGCCTTCTCCTTTTAGCAGTTGTTAATTATTTTAAGTCTTTCTCTTCCTGGGTGAATTACGACTGAACTTCTTTTGCTACAGTCACCATGTCAGTGTTTGTCTGAGAACGGGACAGTGGGGAATTGCTCTCCAAACAGCTCATCTAGTGTGTCAAGTCTTGGATGTCCCTGCTTGGTGTCCCTGCCTGGTTATGTCCCTCAGATAGGTCTCCTCATGCATCTCCAGTTTAGGTTGCTTCTTTACCATCACTGATGAGTATGAAAACCGTCTTGTTTCTGGTCTGAAAATGGTCTGGTTCTGGTGAAAGTGTAACATTTTAGCTGGCAGCTTTCCTTATCGCAAAGCCATTTGCTTTGACTGAAAGGTCTTCAAACGTCTTCTGCCTGACTAGCTTGAGGAGTAAAAGGGTGGAAAACAGGTTTGAAACATCAGCTCTGAAGTGCAAATGTTTTATTTACTCTGACTGGTAATTGAGCCACAGAACTGATAGTTTACACCATTCCTGCTGTCTTCTGCAGGAATACTGAGAAGCCTGGTGTGAAAGGGAGCCTTTGTGTTCGTTTTAAGTTGCACCGTCTTTCTGGAGCTGCGTTCGGCACTTCGCTGTGGGCCATTTTACTTGCAGTTCCTGGAAGTCTGGGGCTGGCACTGCTGAGTGGAGTGGGTCAGCCAGCGGAGGATGCTGGTAGAGCGTTGTGGTTCAACCATTTCCCTCACCCGCTGAACATATTACCTCGATATTGCATTGCCCTGTGCATCCCAGACGCTACCTCCAGCTGTATTTCCTCTTGGGAATTATGTCTTGGTTTTGAGCCACCAAGGATGCTGTGGTGGTTTGTGGTGTTTTGTTTGTTGTGTTTTTTTTTTTTTTTTTATTTTATTTTAGCAGGTGTGGTATTTCTACTTCGTACTTGGCAGAGGTAGCTTTTTCTCTTTGTAGGCACTTTTTTTGTTGTTTTACTGTAGTTCAAGTATGAGCTGTATAGGTACGGAACCTCGCTCTCCTGTGCTGGCAGTGGCTGGTGCTCTACAAACGAAGTAATTGTTGGACGGGGAGTTTGAGCATTGTTCAAATTCAAAGGTTTCTCAGCACGTATGACAGGGCTCATCGTAGTGTGTGTGCTGTAGATTATCATGTTTTGAAGAGCAGTAGTGTATTGGAAAATGACCTGTTCTAGTAGCGCTGCTGGCTTAAAGAATTCATGCTGTTGGTACTACAGGTTCCTGTTATCTAGGTCTTTGTACCCCTGCTAGTAATTCGTAAAAGATTAAAGCTTTATCACTTTTTAAAAATTTTATTATTATTACATCATATTTCGCCAGTTGTTTTGAGGGTTAAGCCTTTGTCAGTGGGTATTTGGATCACAGTCCTTCAACTTTGGGTCCGCCCGCATGACCAAAGAGTCTCTTGACTGGAGAAGGTCTCATAGAAGACCCTGTGGTTGCAATAGTCTTGCACGTTGTAGAAGCATTTACTATGAATATTTGGTGGGCAGGGAAGAGAACAACCGTTGAAACTCTAAACAAATTTTACATTGTTGAGTACAAACCACTCCTGAAATTAAAAGCAAATGTTTTATTCTGTGAAGAACATTGAAAGCAATAGTTGGGAGCTAGGATTTCATATTACTGGTTGCGTCTCTATAGCTTCTAAAATGCTTCTTCTCCCAAATGTTAATTAGCGTACTGTGCTTCTTTAGAAATGTATTATAAATTATAATCAACTATCGACTTTAAAAAACATAACCATATGCAGGCTCTCTCGTGACTTCTTTAATTTCTCTGGAACGGCTTTTGCTGTCCCACACTTGAGCGAGAACGGCTACAGCGCGGTTCTTTGTGCGAGCTGACTGTCAGTGGGTGCTGAACAAGCAATGCAGCTTTTTTCCGTGTTGCTTTTGGATGTTAACCTTTCTGGTTTATTTTTTCTTCTTCACTGGGGTAGTGGTTCCGCTCCGAGAGTTCACTGCCAATCTTCTCTCATAAAAACCAAACCCAAAACCCAGCCAGCACCCAAGTATGTTGAACGTTCTCTCTTATCTTTGGAAACCCAACTTGAAAGACAAAAGTCTTTGTGCATCAAGTGTGTCATTCGGAAGGTTTAATGTTTTAGTCCAGTCCTGGTTTTTAAGGTGATGGTTTGAGAGTTGGTACAAGCAGAACACCGACGAGGGACAATGAATGTGTGTGAACCTGTAGAACCTATAAAGGCACAGAACTTAGGTATTCTTTTCCACGTAATGCCTTCAACTTTTTTGGGTATATACGTGGCATGATGAAGACTTGACTGGTTTTTTAGATTCCCTCGTGAGAAGTTGTAAAGCATTGATGCAGGCTAATAGGTCTGGTACCACTACACCTGACAGTTTTCTGAGCAAATAAGCTGTGTGGTTCTAAGTCTTGTTTGTTTTTCTGGATTCTATGGGGGGGGGGGGAACCAGTTTGGGTACTGTGTATTTATTTTTTCTTTCTTTTTTGTCTTACAAAGAGTATGTTGGGTTTTTTTTTTTTCCTGAATCAGGTTAAAGAAAAGGGAGGGGGAAAAAAATAGTAATGGGATACACTTAACAACTTCTTCATTCTTCTTCACTACCCGCTTTGCCTTCTGCCCTGATGCCAGCCATCGTCTTAATTGGGCTGTGGCGTGCGGGGGAACCGCTGAGCGCTCGGAGCCACCCAGCCTTAAACTTGCTGGCGGAGATTGAGGAGGCGGGCGGCAGTAGCAGGAAAGTGAATGGATCTTTTTGCCTAACGTAGGCTTGGGGAATGTTTTTTTGGGCGGCAGATAGGTGGTGTGAAATAGAGGTATTTACAGCTTCGGAACAGTGGCTGGGCTTTGTCTAGCCAGCAGGCAGGATAAAAGAAGGGCAGGCTTGTGGGAAACCACTTACTCTAGAAGTGAATCAGTCCTTATCCTTGGGAAATGGTGTGATTTATTTTTTTTTTTTTTCCTTAAATTCTGTCACTGAACTCTTTCTTTTTTTTCATGGTTTTTTTGGGGGGGTTGGGTTTGTGTTGTGTTGTTGTTTTTTTCTTTTTTTTAATCAACTATATTGTAAAGATCCACCCAGTGCTCCAACCGAAAAAGTCTTTTTCCAGTCTTTCTCCTCCATCCCTGGGGTTTGCCCTCTGTAGGATCAGACTATAGATCCACTGATTGCCTGGCTACCAGGGTCTTAGCCCATTCCTGAAGAGAGCGGCCAAGGGAAGAGCCATGCAACGGCAGGACCGTGGTAAATCCCCTTCTGAACCCACAGCAGCTGACGTGCCTTGAAACTCAAGGGTTACATTATATTTTCAGTAAAGCAATAGCAAAGAGTTTGGAAAACAAGGAACGGTTTATTTACAGTTTGTGGGTTTATTTTTTATTTATTTTTTTTAGCACTGGATTTCATATTTGGGTGTGTTTCTGTGCTTGTTATTACTATATGGAGAGAAAAATGCGTGTGTGGGTCAGAAAAGTGCAAGCTGTGAGATAAAGCTTTACGCTCAAAGTACCAAATACTTCGAAATTTGCAAAGGAAACCCAAGTGCTTGTTCCATGGTATTTTACAGCTAAGTGGTGTAATTTTGGATAGTTATTACTGAATTTGAAAGCTTTTTTTTTTTAATTTATTTTGGACTCTTTGCCTATTTCTGTGTAATCTACAGTGACAAACCAGGTGATCTGACGTTGTGTGAACGTGGTCTGGGGTCAGTCTTAGTTTTTCTCCTCTTGTATTGATCATTAGGTGTTGCACTGTTCTGCAGCGTTCTACAAATAATGTAGGTGTCCTGAAGGGAAAGAAAAACAGCCAGGAATTGCTTCGCTCCTTTCTCTTGGCTCTCCAACATAAATTCTCTTTTAACCTCTTCAGGCAGGGCTGAGGGTTTTGCCGTCGTGATTTTATATTTAATATAGTAGTGCGCATTGGCATCGCTTGAAAACCACGTGAGTTCATTCGATCCCACCTCCCAAAACAACCTGTGGGCAGTTTTGGGGTGGTCGTATGTTGTACCCTGTTTCTCGTCTGGCAGGAATAATAGGGAGCCAGGGACAATACCTCATCTTCTGTGCTGTGTGACTAGGGATTAAGTGGAATTAGACGGGATCTGTCGTTCGTGTGTTTAACCCTTCAGTGGACGGCTTCCTTGAGAGGAGCGGTGGGTTTGGCGGGGGCCTGTGGTGCCAGCGCGTATGTCACGTATGGCAAACGAGGGGGTGAACACTTTGGGAGGTGAACTGCTCCTTCAGTTAAACATCTTTCATATACTTTAAAGAAAGTTCATCGTTTCCAAGGACGAGAGAGAAGGGTACAAAGGAGGGAAGCGTCTAAATGAAAGATTTAGTGAGGGCGTTGATTTGAAAATGGAAATACTTGGAGAGGCATGTCAGTGATCCCAGTAGCACTTCTTACCTGTTGAATGTTAACATGCTCCCAAAAGAGGGGGTGATTGTCCTCATTTTCAGACAGGGAAACGTGAGGCGCCGAGTTTTCTTGTGCATTTGTATGTTCGTAGAGGCTTCTTGTGCTGCATTTCATGACTGGCACTATTGGGAAGTTTGGACTTTCAGATCGGCAGAGGCTTTTATCTCCCAAATCCACTGTCTGGGGGGGGAAAAAAGTGTTCTTGAATCAGGCAAGGTATGGGGATTTTGGGCAGTACAGACTATTGGCATGGTAAAGATGTGGAAGTGAATGAAGACAGGCAGAATGAATGGCCCTTTCCTCCTGGAAAGAAAATAATGGGACGTTTCACCTTGACTCAGTGTGAACCGCAGCCATGGCTGTAAACCCACATTCGCGTGGTGTAACGAGTTTATGTGGAGCTTTTTGACTCGGCCCAACCTAGGTGCTGTGTCTGAGCTAGCTCCGTGTCACTCCTGCACCTCATGGGCCCTTGCGGGACCCAGGAGCGAGATGGGAGGTACTCAAAAACGGTCTCCTCCATTGCACGTATCTGGGGCAGAGCTCCAGAAACCCGGACTGAGGATGGGAAGATGCTGCTAAGCGGGAAGGACGGAATGTGTTTCAGGAGAGGCTGCAGTGATGCTTCCCCGGTGCTGTTTGGGCTGGGTACCGCTTCATAGATGTGAGACGAGACCTAACATCCCTTTTTAGAGAGGGAAAGGGGTGGATTTGGTGGGGCAAAACATTGGAGGTGTTACTTTTCCAACCAAGCTGGCTAACGGTGGCGGCCTTTAAATTCAGCGAGAGAATTGGAAGCCCCAGACTACAGAGAAGTCTTATCTGGCATGTCTCGTATTTACCAGTACAAGTAAGAACAATGGGGTACTCCTTGTATTCATACTATTTATAAACTGTTTTATTCTTTAATGATACATGGCATGCTAATTGTATCTTGACAAAGGAAACTACTTATGAAACGTTTGAGTAAACAATGAAAATCTGCTGCCTTGTCCCAGCTCCAAAGCCAGTTGTTTTTTTTTTTTCTTCCTAGTGCTGATATTACTAATTCTGAGAAGCATGTAATTATTTAAGTTATTGCTGTCATTTGCAGTGATCTGAAAAGGGATCTCTGAGTTCTCCTTGAACTAGAGTGGGAGATAAATGTGCCTTATGTCGAAAGCTGTTCCAGACCAATTTGTGGGTTTCAGTTCAAAGTTGTCCCTTCTTTTTCATCCTCTCTAATTTCTTTAATGATTCTGCTTTGCTAAGTTTTCTTAATATCTAGAATTTCTCATTTCTTTGCTATTTTAGCAGCCTCTGGGCATTTTTGCATGTGAGGTCACTTCGTAATTTTGATGTTAAAAATCACTAGGCTTTAAAACCAACATTCTTTATTATGGAAAATATTATTTTTCATGCGTCTCTAATGCAAACAC
Organism: Alca torda; assembly: GCA_008658365.1. Lineage (NCBI taxonomy): Eukaryota > Metazoa > Chordata > Aves > Charadriiformes > Alcidae > Alca > Alca torda. The sequence goes on from CM018079.1 coordinate 7,751,716, forward strand.
TAGGAAATAATTAGCCAGAAACCAGAACAAAATTTTCATGTGCTTGTTTTTGCTAAGCGTTAAATTCTTCATACAAATCTCTAAATGATTCTTGGGTTCTATCAACGTTAATAAGCCATGTAAAATGATACACACGCTCCCCCCCTGAGCTGCTGGAGTGCAGGTTTCTTTCCACATGTTAGTGATAGGTGGAGCAATCGTTGGCTGTTGATTTAGGAGAACGACAGAAGTTGGTCACCAAAGCCTGCCTTCCCTCTTGGTGTCTCCAACTCTCACCGGGGTAAGCCTATGTTATCGTTGGCTCCTGAAATCTTTGCTGTTGTCTTTTCCTGTTTCCTGTGCGTTATCTTGAACCTTGAGACTGCATCTCATCAGAAGATGTTCGTACCCTTTTCAATGATGGAAGGAGGCTCCAGACATTGCCGCGGTCTCTTCTGAGCCTTCTCAGAGGTTGGACTTTGTTGAACCACCACTCCAAGGGCTGCTTCCCGCCCCTCCAATAACAAGGTGCCTGTTTAATTTCTATCAAAGCAACCCCTTAGCATGACATAGCTCTACTGGCAGTTTGTTTTAACTGTGTCTAGACTAGGGAGTAGCGTTACTGTTAAGTCAGTTTGGTTTCTTACCCCAGTAATTGTGTCTGTGCAAAACCTGCGTGTGGACAAGCCCAAATACTCTTGGGTTCTAATTAGAAAAGAAATTTACGGTGACTAAAATTGAAGCAAAACAAAGAATTTTCCTAAAATATTCTCCTAGTCAGGAAAAGGGATGCCAGATCAGTATGGTACATCAGTACCGTATTGATTTGCTTCAGGAAATTTATAGCCCTACTTCGCTTTGCCAAGAATAATACCAGATATGTTAGAGAAACTGTGTCTTTGTTTTACTGCGATGTTTCTCCCTATTCTAATAAATCTTATTTTTAATTAGACCCTTAGTCTAGACTGTCACCCAGGTTTGTTTTTGTAGTGATCTATTTTTGTTTACCTCCTCAGAGCAATAACATACCAAAAGGACAGCAGAACAGATGGAAACCGATAGCTATGATTGCACTGTAAAAATACATATAGTCGCATTAGTTAATGCGAAAGAATTTCAAAGAGCCTATTATGAAGTGGTAATTTATGTGCCAACAGCTATGCAAAAAGTAAAAAAAAAAAAACAAGCGTTTGCCTTGGCATTTCATATTCTGGAGTCTTTGCTCATGCACGCTGTTAGTGAGCTGTTGCTTGTATTGCCATAATGATCTTCAATTAGTGTATAAGGGTTCTACTGTATTTAACGCAGCCATCCAGACATCCAGCTCTACAGACCGAAAGGTGTGCTGGTGGTGGAGACATTCAGCAGCCTCTGAGGCTCAGACAGACGGAAGGAGCTTTGGGGGCTCCTTGTTTTGGAGAAGAGCATCTTCTCGCAGTGTATCACCTTTCCTCTTTCTCTACCTTGTGGCCTGGAGGTGGCATCCCCTGGCCAAGTTTGGGTTCCTCGCTGTGGCCATGCGAGAGAAGCGAACTCCTGAGAGCCCCGTGTAGTTATCTGGATCTTCGAAGAGAGCTGAAAGACGAAGAAAGGATTTTTCTCACAGATATTTAAGTGAAACAAATGGGAATAGCTTTGGGATGTGCCATAATGGCCAGTATGTGAAGTATCGTCATCTTTAACACAAAATCATAACTGTCTTGATTTCATATATTGGCACTTTCCAGCCTTGTGGCTAGCTAGGCTCTTCACAGAGTCACAGAATGGTGGGGGTTAGAAGGTACCTTTGGAGATCATCTAGTGCAATCCCCCTGCCAAAGCAGGTTCACCTAGAGCAGGCTGGACATGAACGCAACCAGGCGGGTTTTGAGGGTCTCCAGAGAAGGAGACTCTTCTAAATACGCATGTACATGCACGTGTCAAAATAATTCTCTCTTCAGCCACTCAGTTGGATGTGCTTAGAAAACAACCAAAGTGGGTCAAGCAACTCCATCGTTTTCTCTGTAGAATCTGCCTGTATCGTTTTCAGTTCTCAGCAGGTGCCTGTCTGGAGCCCTCCCAAGCAGGAGTCAAGCCCTCATGAGCAAAGACATGTGTAAAAGGTGAGGGAAGCAGTGGCAGTGTGACTTCGTGTGGGTTTTTTAGGAGATTCAGAGGGGAAACAAGGAGGACGCACTGGTTTCTTCCATTGTGCCCATGATACAAGATGGGTGATGAAGGTTCAGAGCAAAGTTGTTTGGTGTGGCACGCGTGTGCCTGTGCAGTATGTCCCCAGTAACCTGAACTCTGACTTTTCTTTTTTTTTTTTTTTAAATATAAGGCCATAAGAGAACAATAAAGCTGCTGTTTCAGGGGTTGACATCGGTAGATGTCTTCTGGGCCTCTGCTGCTTATTGCTCCAGCGTGGCAAGAGGTCCAGTGCTTCTGCCTTCCCCAGGAGCTGGGGTGGTGCACCGGAGCTGTACCGCGGCGCCCACCCTGTGTCTCTCTACAGCTTATTTAATTCTGTATAGATGGCAGTGGTAAAACTGATGAACTCCCTGTGTCTTACAAGTTACTTTTGACTCGTTTCCAGGCCCTTAGTTGGAGATAGATCTTTTATGGGGCAGCTTATTAGTACGGAGAAGCAAAGAATGACCAAAAGACAACTTTTCACTCAGGGAGTTACCCAAGTGAGTGCTAGTTTTAGTTATAAAGTTTTTTCCCATAAGGATTCCTTTGGAGTTGTATTTGATTTTAATGCTTTTGTAGCCTTTTCAAGATGCGTTTTTTTTGTCTAGAATATGAATGAGTAAAATATTAACTTACGATTTTAAGCAAGCGCTGCGTATCTAGTCCTCTTCGGGTTTTTAGGAAAAAGCTTTGTTTTTGGTAGCTGCGACATTTATTGAAATATAATCCAGGAGAAGACTGTTAATTCTAAGAATGTGTATGCAATGTTTCTCCTGCCCGGATCTGTAGTCATCTCTTTAAGCGATGCCCAGAATTTATATCCAGCTTGGACCAAATTATTTTAAATAGCACCCAACACTGGATAGTGCTGAAATAAATTCAGCAATAGCAATTGGCTATCAAAACAACAACTTGGCGTGTGGCATCCTGAAGCGTCTGGGGAGAGGAAAAAAAAAAAAAACCAAACAAGTTCACATCAAGGGGCACATATGTATATTAAGATAGAAAAAGCATTATTTACAACTTTAAGCTGGAGGTGTGGGGTTGCCACAGGCACTTTGTAAGGGGAAATACGTGATTCTGTTTCCCTTGCAGCGTACTAGGAGATAAATTGTTCCTTGGAGAGCTAGAGAGAAAACTGAGTAGAGGGCTTTTCATGTCAACTCCTTTTTGGATCATTTTTGATAAATGAAGAGAATTCTACTGAAATAGTTCAGAGGAATAAATAAGATGCCTGAGCTACGGTACACAGCTGTAGTATACGTGCTTAAAGCTTGAATTTTCCAGAGGGGTTTTCCTTTCTATTACACCTCAGGTTGCCTGGTGCTTGTCCCCATTCCGGGTTCTTTATTCTTTTCAATACAGCAAATCTTTTTAATCCATCAAAATGCCATGCTGTCTGAAATATGAAGACATGTTGCAATTACGAGGTGGTTGAGAAACAGAAGGCGAACCCAGTAGTTCATTGCGCTCTTCGTCTTTCGAGACCTGCGTTTTTGTTTGTGTGTATTCAAATTACTCTTTTTCCGAGCACGATTCTGTTCCCTTTGAAAGTTGCCTAATGAAGTTGGGGTTTTTTTGCCTGTCTACTGTGAGAAAAGAATTTGACCCTTTATGATTTCAGTGAACAAATTAATGAAAATCCAGATCTTTAACCCCGGTAGAGTCATGTCAGTTTGTCTGGCAGCTAATTTATGGCAGTGGTGATCTTATATGAAGTAGAGTTTTTCTTTCCACTGTTTTTTTTTCTCACTAACAGCACTCTTAACTCCTGCACGTCTAACTTGCGAAGAGTCAGCTTGTTTTATTTTATTTTTACATACAACTTTCTTAACTCCGACTGATTCCTATGGCCAGCACTGCAAGTTGCGTGGGGTTTTATCATCCGTTTCTTTCTCCGTGCCGTGTTATCGAGTGGGGTTGCGGTTACTCAGAATGAGGTTAAGTGATTGCGCCGAGATCGTAATTAATTAAACGTAAGCCCCGACGCCGCCTTATTTCACGTCCTGCAGTCGATGGACTGAAAGCGCTGGTGGAGAGGGGAGGAAGTGGGAGTGGACCTTTCCTTGCGGGGCAGGATGATATTGGGTAGGAGCAAGGCTGCGCACATGCCTGCCAAAATTCTTGGATCAGACTAAAGGAACACAGATGGCTGAGGCTGATAAAGGTGTCTCTTATTGTGTGATTTTTATTTTTTTTAATTTTAATTTTTTTCTGCTCGGTACTGTTTTGAGTTTGTGTGTGAGAGGGGTAAGAGGGGAGGAAGACGACTACGTGAATATGTTTATTTTAATACGTTTTACAGTGTAGGAAAGGACTTGTGTAAATTCAATACTCCTGCTCGGTTGGACGGCAAAGGCTGGAGCTAAGCCTTCCTTTCAGGTTTCTGTAACAAATGAACAATAACGCGTCCTCAGGGACTTATGTCATGCTGTGCGACCTTTGGTTCTTATCTGCTAATAGAAAAATCCCGATGCATTGCTGAAAGTAGCTCCTAAAATTTGGACTGAGAAGCCTTAAAAGCATGTGTCCACCTCTGCTTATCACCCACCTCAACGCTAGCACTCCCCTTGCATGGCCCCTTCACGTCTCCTTGTTTTTCAGGTCGTTTATTCATAGAATCATAGAATGTGTTGGGTTGGAAGGGACCTTTTAAAGGTCATCTAGTCCAACCCCCCTGCAGTAAGCAGGGACATCTTCAACCAGATCAGGTTGCTCAGAGCCTCACCAAGCCTGGCCTTGAATGTCTCCAGGGATGGGGCCTCCACCACCTCTCTGGGCAACCTGCTCCAGCGTTTCACCACCCTCATCGTAAAGAACTTCATCCTTATGTCTAACCTAAACTTACCCTGCTCTAGTTTAAAACTGTTGCCCCTCGTCCTATCGCTACAGGCCCTTACAAACAGCCCCTCCCCAGCTTTCTTGCAGGCCGCCTTCAGGTACTGGAAGGCCGCTATAAGGCCTCCCCGGGGCCTTCTCTTCTCCAGGCTGAAAACCCCCCCGGCTCTCTCAGCCTGTCTTCGTAGGAGAGGTGCTCCAGCCCTTTGATCATCTTCTCACCATGACGATCCTCACCATCATGATCATCCTATTACCATGGCTATTTGTTATTACCATACTTTGTGATGTGTGTGTGTCTATAAACATGTATGTATGAATAACGTCTTGTCCGCCGAGGAGGTAGTGCCTAAGTCTGCCTACAGTCTGTTTGTCAGAGGAGGAAGCCAAGCCACTGCGGGACAGGGACGTGTAATGGAAGAGCAAAGTTCTACAGACTCTTAGTCTCAGCAAATCCTTCCTAGCCTCTGTTATTTATTGTTGTAGAAAGGAACCGCTATCTAAAAATGGTATGTCTGAACTTCAAAGTTGCTTGAGGAAATAAATCGCTGTCACCAGACATAGCGGTGGTTCCAAGTCTGTTGGATCTGTTACACCCATGAGCAACACCATCTATCAGGGCAGGGCTGAGGAGAAGGGAGTAGAAGACTGACCTCTTTTTTTTTCTTTTTTTTTTCTTTTTTTTCCTTCCCCCCCCCCCCATCTATTTAAAGGAAAGTCTTAATCAGGCAATTTCATTAGAAGACCTTAAGAAAGATTCTTGTTTTATAAATGATGGCAGTAATGTTCTCCCGCTCACGACAGCTGGAAGTCCGCAGGATGCTCTTGCTGGTGAGCATGAAAATAAAATGGCAATTAAATTTCATTTTGAATATCTTTTTCAATTTGCAGTCATTAAGTTGAGATATTGCAGTTGTTTTTCATAGAAACTAATATATTAAAAACCTAGCTGCAAAGCCATACTCCTAATGTTGTATTGTAAATAACGAAGACCAAGCTTCATCCAAAATAGTGCTGGTTTGGTCTATTGTCATCTAAACGCTCTTTCTTTCCTCCCCTGCTCATCCCATGTGTATATGTTTTTAAAACAGACATTGAAATACTATTTTTTTTTTCTTTTTTTGGTGCAGCAAAGCTGCCCAAAACTGATGGAGGGAGACAGTGTTTCATTTGGAGATTCAGTGCTATAAAAATTAATGTACTTTTTTTGATGCCTTGAGGTCTCACATGCGCAAACAGTCTCTTCTATAAATACACCATAATATTATTATTATTAATTGTGGCTACTACTATACAAATAGAAAAACAAATGCCACCCAGCTACATTCCCTCTGAAAAAAAAAAAAAAAGCCCTTTGTATGAGCAGGAAAATGCTACTTTTTTTTTTTCTGTGAAAATGTATCGTTGTTATTACAACTTTGGCTCTATAAAGGACATTATGAGCATGAGAATCTGGAATTTATAAAAGAAATTATTACTAACAGTGGACTGGCTTTTCTTTGAGTAATGCTAATTTTCCATCACCGTAACTATATTTTATTTAATTAAATTGCTCTTCATTTTACATTGGTATAACCAAGCAGAAAATGAGACCATAAGTAAATAAGAAAGAGCTTCTATTTGTGTAAATTAAAATCTATATTGAAAGTGACACAGGGTAAATGCTAAACATCTAACAAAAAAACCCTGCCTTTGCCAAGGAAATAAGGAAATCGAGACGTTCCGCGGCCTATAATTAGGTGCTTTACATGGATGTAGCTCCGTAAAAAGGAATACAAGACAATGGTATTAGCACAGTACTCAAGGAAAAGAACTAGCGATAAATTATAGTGCGAAGTGGGCTACAGGGCAACTTAATGGAGAACAGTTTTGTAGGAGCCTGTGTCGGGAAGTCAATTAAACTCTAGAAACTCATTTGTAAACATACGCATTGCTTGCTGTTTGTATAATTTAAAAATAAAGGGGCGCTTTATCTAGTATGAATTTAGAGCACTTTCTGTTGCGGCGTAGCTTTAAAAAGACCAAAATGAGCTGCTTTATCCCACCTAGGTCGGGGGGAGCTACTTGATGTTTACTTAGGCTGGTAAAAAGAAAGGAGAAGCCATCAAAAGTAGTTTGGTGGGGGCATGTAAACAGCCTAAAAATTGTACACGTACCACTTCGATTCCAACTACCGATAGCTGCTTGCAGTTAGGAAAAGCAGGAGTAAAAACAAAACAACAAAAAACCAAGGGCAGCACTACTAAGGGTTGCGTTGATATGCACACCTACGTAATCTTATGGGTTTTATCTTAATAAAAATATTATTTAAAGTAAGATTTCTTGGGAATAAGAGTGGTTCTTTATGGGGGGAAGATGTAGGCTTAGAAACTGTAGCTGTTGAGAAACTTGAGTGTGTGTATACAGACTTAACTACAAAATCCTGTTGTCTTCACTCCTGTGGTTAGTTCCTTGGAGAGCAGAAAGACTACTCTTATAAGGCTAACAGAACTTGACCTTCGGGTAGCACCAAGGCTTCTTGTAGGCGACCTCCTGATTTACAGGAAAATAAACTGTTTCCTTTGTCAAATAAAATGAGCTGCTGACTAAAATGGGAAATCCTTGAGAAATGTTAAAGTGTGCTCTGTGGGGAAGGATTTCACCAAAGCCACTCTGAATTGGAGCTATTTCCTTCTCTTACTGCTGTCAGAACCAGCAGTCCTTTCACCTGAAGTGGTGGTGAGTTTTGGAGTCACCTGCAAGCTCTCGTCCCCTGGAAGTTTTCTCTCTCTCTCAGTATTTGCTTAATGTGGGGACTATAATGTTACGATTGAGGTATTTCTTCACGTGGCTCTCCAGATGCATCTAGGACTTCTGGTTGAATTCACAGCGTGTTACTTTAGCTTTGTAAGACTAATAAGCCATTTGTTGAGGTTTCCAGTATCTCCTCAGGGAAGGACAATAGATCTCCCAGAGACGGTCCTTCAGAGGCAATCAGGAAAGAGAACGTGCCCATCTATCATGGAGTGAGAGACTCGCCCTCCCAAAGTGTCCGTGCTGGGACCTGCGTGCCTGGCTTAAAGTAAGGCACCGTGCTGGAGATTTGGCTAAATTTGGGTAGTGAATCCCATGGTAGATGCAGGCTTCTGTTTACATCAGGAATAGCGACCAGCAAACGTTTATAGCGTGCTTAGAGTAGGTTGGTGCTACCAGGTCTACCTTCCTGTGGCCCCTGCGCTCACCTGCAGATGGGAGGGTATGAAATAGGCTGTGTATTCAGTGGGTCGTAAACCTTTCACCAAGTTTACATGGCAATCTGCTATTTAGAAGAAATTCCATTTATTAATAGCTTTTAAATTTTCATTCAAGAAAGTTGTATTGTAGAGAAAGAATTGCTTTTAGGAGGCTGAAAGATACTGTCTTTCACTACCAAAATATATTCTAATATCATCATAACAAATACCTAGTTGTCTGTATATTTATTTTTTTTTTTTTTCATTTGAAAGCCAGAAGTCTGGTGTTTAAAATAAAGGCTTCTGAAACAGAAATGGTGCATTGGATTTGCTCTGCGACTCCCGGAGACATTGATTAATTGGGACAGTCAGCATGGCTTGCTCTTAGAAAGAAAAAGCTTAATGATTAACCAAGTTCTTTTTCTGTCCCCCCCACCGAGCGTATAAAATGCTTATAAAAGAATGTAGAAATGAGGCAGTTGGAGTTGTTGTTGTTGTGCACAATAGAAACACAGCCGAATATTTCACAATATACTATATATAGCCAGAAACGTTAATTTCCATGTGATAGCTGTCAAGATCTGAATATAATAATGTATGCTCCAAGTCATTCGGTGTTTTTTTGGAAGGAGAAGCTGTCATTCTTCCCGGGTTGTAGATAAAGTAACACCTATACTGAACAATTTACCGACGCTTGTTTTTACGTATGTTGCAACACTGGAATTGAAAACTGTGTGTTTGACAAGTTATTACTAATTCTAAGCCAAATGACGTTGCTCTGGCTTGATTTTTCTGAATGCCTGGTGGAAAGTCATGAGGCTCAAGATGTGCCCTCTGTGAATGAGTGAGTTTTTTCATTGGTGTCATCTGGGGAAATGAGAAAATTTGGTCTATAAATAAGGGAACGGTAAGGAACCTGTCTAATGCGCTTGGCAATGGCTGTCGTGTTCCACTTGAAATTCCATGTTGTTGGTGACTGCCAGCAATGATTGCAGTGTGCTGAAATGTGTAATTAAGGATCTTCCAAATTATTTAAGAATGCCTACTTTGCATACGGGATCCCGCAGACTAGAGGTGCACTCAGGAGGGAATGGGATAGTAAGGATTGATGGATCTTCTGTAAATTGGACTCAACAGAAACAGCCCAATGTAAGAGATGCAAAGCTTTTGGAGACACTGTGATTTATGGGGCACCACGGTTTTCGTTCCTGTTCAGTGACATTGGTTGCATTTCTCTGTTCTTAACCTCTCTCAAGACCCCTGGTTTATTTTTCTGGAAACTTTGGTCTTCTGGGGAAGAGCTTCCCTTGTATTGACTGATAGCACTTTGTAAACTGCTGTGATTTTTTTTTTTTTCTTCCCCTTCCTCTCCCTGTGTCCCCTAAGTCATGCGAAGAAGAATAGTAGAACATAGCTATATGATTCACCACAACTTTTAAAACAGAAAAAAATGTGTAATGTTGTGGTAGTCTTGAATCCATTTAACAGACGTTCTGTTTAGACTTAACGTGAAAGTTACAGCAGGGTGATTACTTTAATTTATGGGTTTTGAAAGATAGACCCTTATAAATATGGCGTTGTGAGTTTACACAGTGAATGCCTGTCGGTAGCTTCCAGCTCAATGTTCTGGTCTTACGAGTCCCCAAAAGTCATTTTCCCACTAAGTTATTAACCTCAACCAGTAGTATTTTTGTAAGTGCCAGCTTGCGCACACCTAAGCGTTTGAAATTTAGTTTTATCTTGAGGGATGCTGGAATTAGGCCTCTTAGAGCACATGAATAGTGGTGTCAGAAAAATCTGTAACTTTACTTCCAAGCCTAACATATACTTTTGAGGGAGTGTTTGTGTTACAGGCTGATGGGTTTTGTCTGGCTCCCCTGGCTTTCTAAAACATCGGTGGGATGATGACAGGGTGGTGTGATGGTCTGGTGGTCTCTCATCTTGAGGATTTACTTTCTTTTGAGGAACGCAATTTCTACTCTGGGCTGGTTTGTATTAATTTTTATCGTGACAGTGGCTTTATTTTCTAAAAGTGGCCTGCACTGGACACTAGTATCAAAGCTTTCAATAGGTTTGGAGCGTCCGGGCATCTCCTAGGACTTGGTTCCTTTCTTGTGTGTCTGTTTTGGGTGGGAAGCGATACCTCTGTAAGGCTGGACTTTGCTCTCAATGGGAAGGGCCACCATACTGTGTACTTGACCTAACTTGACGCTTTCTTTAGAACCTTCTCTGTATTGAGCCTTCCTCTATGGTTTTAGTTTTCTATAAAATTCTATTATTTGTCCTTATATATTTTTTTAATAGAGGTTCATGCTTTTCTTTATCAAACAGAAAACCATGTTCTTCACTTCTAAAAAGGTAACTTTTGTGTTTAAGAGCTATTATTTTGAAGCCAGAAATGCTGTAGTAGTCAGGCTTTAGCTGTGTCTTGCAACAAGTCTGCCAAAAAATAAGAAAGCTATCTAAGGATTTAGTTAGTAGGCCACTGCTTCCTCATTTCAAATGCAGACCTGCCTGGATGGATAATGAGATCCAGGAATGAGTGGAATGAAGGAATGCAGCTGGATCCCAGGGCTCCAGGAGAAGTCAAGGCTGTCCATAGCCAGGGCTTCAGTGGTCTCTGAGGATGAGGACTTGGTTGGCTGATCACAAAGTGATTTTCCCCAGGCACAGAGGGCTCCTGGTTATTGAGTGCCCTGGCAGGGGAGACAGATAAACAACCGTGTCCCTCTTGCAGAGTATGGAGAGCCTCCCATAGGACCGCTGGAGAGAGGTGGTGAGGGCAAGGTGTTAGAAAATGGGATGATATATCATGTCACCTTCCCTAGGGAAAGAGGTGAAGTGGACCCCCTGATCCAACTAACCATCATTGCTCACTCTACTTATTATATTTATTTTTTTTTTCCTGCCTTGCCCCTGGCTCTGAGTCCTGTAGCCCACATCTCCGGAGCATCATCTTGGGAGGAAGGTCAGGCAGGCCATGAACTTACGGCGTGGATGCACAATGGTGCGACGGAGCGAAAGAGGCTTGGCCCAAGGGCTCCCACCGTTGCCTGACTCTTGCTCTTGGTTTTACGACCTACTCTCTAGAGCGGTTGCCCAAAGTTAAGTCATTGCAAGGTAATTCCTTGTGTAAGAACTCAGGGCTTGACTTGAGGGGATCACTTAAGAACAGTAAAGTAACGAACCTTTACTTTAGAAGACAGGTGCTATTTTAGCTGTTGTACTCTCGTTTTCTCTGTCACTGACAACACCCGTGGGTACTTTACTCTTCTGTTAATTTCCAAATGTTAGATATATGTGTGAGTGCGTTTATTTTAGCGCGTAGTCATTTGTGTTTATTGTTTTTATTTAACACTTCTTCCTGCCCTGTTACTGGCAGCAGTGTTCGATTTATTTCTGTGATTAATTCTTATCCCTTTGAAATCCACGGAGCCTTTAAAAAAGAAGAAAGAAATCCTAACAATAATAGTAGCATTCAGGCTCCTTTATCTTCATTTTGTTCCAGTGCAGTGGTGGATATTCCAAATTCTCCATGGTAATAGAAAAGTATTTCAGAAGCAAGTATCTTGCCAGATCTTTGCATTTTCATTACAATTATTGCTAAGGAGAGGGAGTACTTTATCAGCCATAGGCTTTGTAGCGCTAGAACACGGATGTTTGAAGCTGATGCAAATGAGTGTTCTCTTTTCATTGTGAGTTTACTGCTGAAGTAGCGCAATTTTTAGGAACCAAAGATCTTTCTAAGAAAGCCTTTGCTGGCATCTCTTTGGTAAGCAGGCGGCGCAGTGCATCCCTGCGGTTTCTTACAGGCGGAGCAGAAAGATCTCCTTTACTCTGCCGATTTTGTTACTGGCGGATTATGTGCTTTAGCTGTTATCCCATTATATGGTACATTCATAACTGTTCTGTTCAGGGCCTGAAGCAACCAGGTTGGAACTGTGTACGGTCCCGCTGACGTGAAAAGAGCACAGATGACAAAAAAAAAAAAAAAAAAAAGACCTGAGTGTTTGGCTCCGGCAAGGACGAGTAATTAACCAAAGATTTTTACTTATTTAAATGGCTTCAACGTTTCTTTCTTTCTTGTATGTTTACCTGCCCGATGGCTAGTCTCGGGCAGGCATCTCCCCTCGTTGGTTTCACGTATCGCGTCAGGCCTCGGACGCAAACGGGGGAATAATTTGTTGCTCCTGAAGGTTCTCCCTGACCTTACAATGGTGCGAATAAGGGTTTGTTCCTACGCTGTAAACCACAAAAAAGCAAGGGCTGGAAACTGCGGAGCTTCTCTACCTTAATCAAAGGCGCAGTCAAGTTGCGGTGACAACTCTTCCTACAATAATATTGTATTTTTATTCTGTTCCTTTCTCTTAATTTAATCCCGTAGCTGAGGTCCTACTTCGGACTGATTTTAGAATTAGCACTTGTAGCATTAAACCATTTTAATATCCATTTATTCTATTTAGAGAATTTATGGGACAAACACGCTACCCTTTCAAAAGAAATAATTATATATATTTTTTTTTTAATCTAAGCTTTCTTAGACCAAAAATAGTTCTTGTTGAGTAAAGGGTAGGAACGGAGGCAGCACAGTCCTTGACCGGACTAATTACCGAATATTTCAAATTAAGGGTATTCATCAAATAAACCCATGAAACAAACGATCTAATAAAAAATAGTGTTTAAAGAGCTTTCGTCTCCTGTGAGATTGCTCGCATGAGTCAGTTGAAAAACATTCACCTTTGGTCACTGACATTTAAGAAATTAAGTAACTCGGAGCTACTCGTTATGTTGTAGCTACTTAATACTTGCTTAACTACCAATTGACGCGTCTATAATACAGAGGATTAATTCTGGAGAAATTAAGTATGATAGCTGATTTGATATTTAAGACTTCCTTAATTGCTCAACTAAATTATTATTAACAGGGACCCTTAAAAAAAAATAATTACAATTACCATAGTAAAACCATCTCCATTCCCTTTATAGATAACGGTATAATATCTTATTAAAAATTTGTGCACCTAGCACGTTTTGCCTGCAAGGCAATGTGGAGGTTTGTGGGACTTGGGCAGACATTGAATCCGGCCGCTTGGTTGTGGCTGGGACGAGTGTGATAATGCAAGGCAGAACGCGTGGAATTGTCTGCGTTTGGATTAATTTAAGTGCTGTTTTGTTTTTTTTTTTATTGGACTGCTCTCTTCACCAGGGTTTGGTGTGCATAAGAATATGCGTGTTGGTAGGAAGAAGAAAAATAAACTTATTGCATGCAGTTGTGAGAGTTGAGCCTAGGCGAGAAGGTTGCAGTCAGGTCTGTCGTGTATGTGTCTCCCTCTATCAGCTAATTATATGGAGTAATATATAAGTAAAGGAAAAGGGATTGTTTCTCTCCTTGCAGGCTTCATACACGTAGGAATTTCCATGTTGGTGGATTATTTTTTTTTAGCCATCCTTTCTACGTAGATAAACATTTCAGTCCAAATGGTAGTATCAGCTGAGGAACATCTTAGACATAGCGGCACACATTGCATTATGTCGAGGACAGCCAAGAAGTGGATGTAATCATCCTATCGTCACCTTTGAGAGATTTATATGGCTCTGCTGCTGGAGCTTCTGTCACTACTGTGCTCCTGAAGAGGATGACATCTTCCTATGGATAACATACTAGTAACTCTTGAAGATTTGCTGGTTATTCCTCATAATGTTATCCTCATGGCTTTCTGTCATAGCCCAGGAAAATTAACGAGGGAGCGGAAAAAGGCTACTATAGGGAAGGATAAACTTCAGGTTAAGGTCTACAATACTGGTCATCAATCCCAACCCGGACTGTGTCACGCGAAGGAGATTACTCAGCCTGTGCCACGACGGCTCACCCAAAACGTGTCGGAAATATTAGTCCCCTGTTAGTTTAGATTAGCGAACTTTACAAATTTCGTATTTGGCAGGTTTGGATAGAGGTTGCTAATTTTTTCGCTGTAGTTGGAGAGGTGAGTCCCATAGCCGCATGCCCCACGGGCCAGTTCCCTACACCAGTACTTGAAACCTCTGCACCTACCCTGTTAGCTGCGGACCAGTCGCTGATGGTCAGAGACCCCCGATGTTGCCCATGGTCATGCCTAAAGGCAGTTTTCCCCCCCCCGCCCCTCTGACTATTAAATTGCTTTTCCTGGTCCTTTTTCGTTCTTGAGCACATCCCCGTATTTGCACAAATCCTGTTTTGCAGGTTCTCCGCTGCTCTTTATTCACAGGCTGGCTTGGCAGTGGGAAAACTAACAGTTTTTACCCATTTCAATTCTTAATTTTGATTGATTCCAATTTTTATGGCTTTTAACTGAAGGGGAGTATTGGTACTAAAGGACCCCTAAAGATCTATCAGTTGGATATTGTGGTGCTTGGTGTAGTTACAGAGCTCACATCGCTAGAATGTGATCTCTGGGTTACTGCAGAGAGAGGTTCTCTCTACTGGAGAGAAAAGCATTGATGAGGTCCATCTGTTTGTGCCACGCTATTTTTGAAGCAGAATGAAGACTTTTGAATAAAAAAAAACCCCTAGATTATGGCTACCTTCTAGATCTTCTTATCCAGTACTGAAAAATACCTGCTTGGCATTGATGCGTATTGTTAACTTTTAAATCTGTTAAATCCATGTGACAGGATACCGTGCTGTTACTGGAGATTGTTTCTAACAGGTGGTTCCTATGCCAAAAATATTATAAACTGGCATAAAAGACAACAAACAAAAGCAAAAGTCAGTAACGTGAGTCAATGAGAACATGGTGAGTGCTGTCAGCTGTAATGCCACGGCTCCGTAACGCCTGGAGCTTAGAAGCCTTCTGAGATGACATCTTCGAGAAGGATGTAGTCCTGTGGTAGTGTTCGCAGATGGTTTTGTAGGTTTTTCCAGTAGGAGAAAGGTTTTGTTTAATTGGAAGCAAAGTGGTATTTGTCAGATGATTTGGGGGAAGGGGGAATGTTTAGATAGAGCGGGACATGGTATTTGTGGGTCCACAGCAGGTAGAGTTAAGTCCTGAGGTAAGAATTGGGTAGAGGTAAGTCCGAAATGCTGTGAAACAACAGGTGAAAGTATATGTAGGTATGTTCATGCCATGCTGAATGCAATTAGATGGGTAGCAGGGAAGTTGGGTCTTGCCGTGAAGAGACACAACTGCATCATCTTCTGCACATCAAGAGCATCAGTCGAGTGGGATCTTGGCACGTGCTTATCTACAGGAGCTGCACCTCTTCTCTTCTCTTCCTTTCTGCGCTACCCGAACTCGAGTGTGCAGACAGACATCTCCTCTAGCCATACACCTTAATTTTGCTATGCTGAGGGTAGAAAAGTTTGTTTGCTTCAGTTAAAAAACAAACAAACAAACAAAACCAAAGAAAAAAACCCCACAAAAAACCCCACAAGAAAACACAAAACAAAACCAAACAACCAAAAAAACCCAACCCAACCAACCAAAAGCCCCACTAAACCTCTGGTGGTGCCTCAGGTGAATTAATATATTGTGAGCTGTGGTTCAGGTAACCTTCCGATTAATGACAAAAGATGTCATGTGGATGTTAACTAATTTTCAGTGATTTGTCATTGCCTACCCGTGGCCCGGAACTGCTGATATGGATAAACAGCATTTCTTAATGAACCTTGTTAGATATCTCATCCCAATGTTTCATTCCATGTGAGGACTAACTTCAAATTAATATTTCATATATTTTATTTAAAGTTCACCTTAAAAGAAAGTGCTTGTTTGTTCTTATAGTGTAATAGTTCAAAGTTTTGGAGTTTTTTTTGTCTTACATGACCTGAATCTTCCTGTTCTCGGAGACGTAGTTCAGTTGTGTTCTTGTGAGCTGCATGGGATTATTCATTTCTTGGAGGCAATCAAGTTTTTCTCCTTTAACTTGCTGTTGACAAGTGTTGTGGTTTTGTGTTATTTTTTTTTTTTTTAAAGTAATGCTCTTAGAAGGTCATTCGACTTTGGAGGGTTATTCACTTTGTTAGCCCAAACACTAAAACCTTGTGTCCTTGGGTTCTGATTAGTGACACTTTAATAAAGTCATTTGAAGTTCAGTAGACTGAATTTTCCACCTTTTCTAATGTTTCTATGGTCACAGGGAAGCGACCTGTATTCAATCTTTTAAATGCAAATCTTTTAAAAGTTACTGTGCAATTTTGTGTACCAGGCTTCTTCATGAGTTACAAAAAGTGCCTCTTTTTTTTTTTTTTTAACAGCTACAGCAGTGTCTTTTCTCTTTCTTTTCTGTTTTCTTCCTCTTTTTCTTTCTAGTGATGTGACAGCGATTGACTAAACTTGGGTCTTTTGGGATAACAAAGCATTGAGAAAAATCTTAAAGGTTTTTATTGCTGCACTTCTTTCTTTTTTTTTGGCTGGGCCAGGGCAGACAAAGGCCTTTCCACTTGATTAGATAATAAGGCTAACGTGGGCTTTGAGTGAAAAATATCTTTGCATTCTGCTCTTCTTTTTCCTCCAACCAAAAAAAAAAAAAAGGGGGGGGGGGGAAGAGAAAACTATGCCTAATCGGCCACAATTAAATCTTTCATGGTGAACTCACTTTGGAGGAATTAATGCGTTTTGTATTGCCTAAACAACTCGAGCGAACATTAACAACACGTGAGAACTGAGGGGAAGAAAAATTATGGCTGTTTTTTTTGTTTTTTTTCTTCTCCTGGTTCTCAAGGAACAGGGAAGGGCAGGTCATTGACTTGATTTTCATGGGAAGATTGACTCCGGAGCGCTCGCATATCCAGGAGCGGAGGAGCGAGGGGGTATTGACAGCTGGGCTTTGGGGAGGGGAGTGTGCGGGAGCAGTGATTGTGCCAGGGCTTGTTGGGGGGGGGGGGGGGAACAAGGATAGATGGAAAACAAAGCCCAGAGAGGGAACAGTAGCTGCAGTGTCCCAGGGCTGAGGGGCTGCCGCTCCGCGGTGGTGGGTACGTGTCGCGCTTGGACTCGAGCGGTTGTGGTAGAGGAATAGCAGGATGATGGAAGGGCCTGTCCTGAAGTGAGAAACAGTTTGCTCCTCGTGAGGCTGAAGAAGTGGTACCGCGCTCCTCCATGCCTGCTGTGAAAAGGGGTACAAGAGATGCTCCTTCAGCCCTTTCGTCCCCCTCGCTGCTGAGGAACAGCTCGTGCAAAAGAAATTTGGGAATCCAGATGTGTTTTCCTAAGGTAGCCTGTAGCACTTAGGAGGAAAAGAACGATAACTCACGGTGGTTTCAGTTATAACTTTAAAGATTTCTTTCTTCTGGCAACTGCTTTGTTCACATTCTGTGATTCAAAAGCATCTGGTGGCTGAGGTGTGCTCTCATGAATACATCAGTCCACTTATTTCCCCTTCACCTACGTGGCTCCTGGACTTTGTCTGCCACAGGCATCCAGACAGACCCTTACGCTCGCCTGGCAGTGCCGATATTCATAAAGTCTTCTCCCTCCTCCTCCTCCTCAGATGGAAACCCCATCCCCTGCTCATTGTGCATCCCACCGCCTCTGCCGCGCACGTCCCAGGCCTTTGCCTCCCGCCTCTGCTCAGGCATGCTCATTCCCAAAACGGTCACAGCCCGATTCACTCGCCCACGAGACCTCGAGTCATCGTTCGTCTCCTTTTACCCCATCAATCCCTTGTCTTTCTCATCCCTCCCTCTGCCGTGGCTTCCCCACTCTTAATGGGTGCCAGCAGTTCCACCCCCAGCCAAGGTCCCTTCTAATGCCATGGGTTTTCCAGCTTCTTCCCCAGGAAGATTTTGGTCCCTTTTGAGCATCATATGCAGGATGCAAAATGGTTGTGCGGAGTAAACAAGTTTTTCCTTTAAGGAAATGAAGTAAAAAATTTTTCCTTTAAGAAGCCCACACTTGCAATATGTTAAAGCCTAACCTCACGAGCTATTAAAACAACTTAAACTAAGTGAAAAATGCGAGTTTTATGTGGCTTTGTAGGTAAAGGAAACCTAGCAAGAGTCCAAACAAACAAGTTTGGCCCTTAAATGCTGCCTGAGGGAAGGCTCTCACCGGTCCTTAAGGCCTTTTTTGCCTTGGTGTCCATGCTTTCATCTGGGCTCTGAAAGGTGGATACCCCCCGCAGCAGCCAAGCAAACCCTTATCCTTGCACAGGGTCCCGCGGCTGGTTGTGTGCAACAGCCCTGAAGGTTTCACCATGGCATACGGGAAAATCACTACCCAAAAGCTCAGAAGCACCTAAGCACCAGTGTAGGTTAGGGGTGGACCTGCTGGGAAGTAGTTCTGAGGAGAAGGATCTGGGGGTCTTGGTAGACAGTAAATTATCCATGAGCCAGCAATGTGCCCTTGTCGCCAAAAAGACCAATGGAATCCTGGCCTGCATAGGAAAGAGTGTGGCCAGTAGGTCGAGGGAGGTCATTCTCCCCCTCTACTCGGCACTGGTGAGGCCACAACTAGAATACTGTGTCCAGTTTTGGGCTCCCCAGTTCAAGAGGGACAGGGAACTGCTGGAGCGAGTCCAGCGAAGGGCAACTAAGATGATTGAGGGATTGGAGCATCTCCCTTATGAGGAAAGGCTGAGAGAGCTGGGACTCTTTAGCCTGGAGAAGAGAAGGCTGAGGGGAGACCTTATTATGGCATACAAGTATCTAAAGGGTGGGTTGAAGGAGGATGGAGCCAGACTCTTCTCAATGGTTCCCAATGACAGGACGAGGGGCAATGGGCACAAGTTGGAACATAGGAAGTTCCGTTCAAATATGAGAAAAAACTTCTTTACGGTGAGGGTGACAGAGCACTGGAACAGGCTGTCCAGGGAGGTTGTGGAGTCCCTTCTCTGGAGACTTTCAAGACCCGCCTGGATGCAGTCCTGAGTAATGTGCTCTGGGCAGTCCTGCTTTAGCAGGGGAGTTGGACTAGATGATCTCTAGAGGTCCCTTCCAACTCTGAAAATTCTGTGGTTCTGTGATAACTCTTTGTTTAATCTTTTTTTTTTCTTTTTAAAGTACTTAACTAGGTTTGGGCAGCAAAAGCCTCGTCTGCTACATCAGAACTTTCTTCAGTTCATTCAACTAAGTCAGGGCACTTAAAACTGGGAAACTGATTGGAAGCTGGGGGAAAAAAAAATAAAAAAAATCGAGAAAGCATACTTTGCTTATCCAAAAATAATGACGAAACCGTGAAAGAATGAGATCTGATTGCGGGCTTCTGGAGAGCAGGGTGACAAGAGATGATGGCTGGGTTTTTCCTTCCAGGCTCTGAGGAGGTGAGGAGGTTGCTGGCTCGCTGCCGTCCGTGTTACAAGCTTTTGTCTGACTAGCAAACAAGGAACTGGATTTTTTTTTTTTCTATATTTCTCTGTATTTATCAGACCCTTTCTTAGCGTGAACGGCGGGATTTCAGTGGCTGGGACTTCACAGGTGACAGCACAGTTCAGTACATCTCGTAGTCTTGTCTTACAGCCAAATTGTCATGAATTCCTTTGAATTGCCCGTGGTGGGCTTGTGAGTATTTATCAAGATATGCAAACGTATGAAAGCTATTTATGGTCTCTATATGATGTTTCTCTGGGATGTCCTGCCTGGTTATTTATTTTTTTTTCTCCTCATTGCAATACTTATTACTGTTTTGGATTTTTTTTTTTCCCATGAATGGCTTATAGCTGGTCTTGCGCAGGTACTTTTTTTAAAAAAAAAAAAAAAAAAAAAAATTAAAACTTCTGAAATTCAACAGCTGCGTTTTCCTTTTTAGAAAGCTGGGGTCGTTGTTCACGCCAAGTAGCTTTTAAAGAATTTACGCAGTTGCTGTGAATTTGAACTGCGGAAGATGGTTCTCCGAGGCAAAGTCCGCAGGTTTGGATGCTGACTGAAAGCAAACCCACCCACGCTCCCCAGCATCCCAAAAACCCCGGGGTTAGTGCCGCACAAAGATCACTGTAGGAAGTGGCTGAGGGGTTTTTGTTTTGTTTTTTTCTCTTCTTCTTTTTACCACTGGCTTTTATCTGAATCCCCGCTTTGCTTGAGCTTTAGAAGTCAAATGAGCAGAAGAAATGCAGTAGATGGTTTGAGATGCGTGTGGGAAGAATGGGAGCTGAAAGCCGGGCTTTCTGGAGGCTCCGCTCAGTTCCTGCCTTCCCAAAGAGACGGCGGGGAGGTTATTCTTCCTGACCGCATCTCTGCCGCAAAATAATCGCCGTGAGGATGGCCCTGTGGAAAAACACGTCTTTCAGATTATCTTTGCTTTAGCGGAGGTAAAAAAAAAAAAAAAAGAAAAAAAAGGGAAAAAAAGAAAAAAGCGGAGGTAGGGAATTGTTTTGAATAAATTTAAGTGTTTTACGGATAATTTCTGTGGATAATTTAATAACCGTGAACGGCATCATTAGAATCAAACAGAAACGTGGATTCCGAAACGTGAACGGCTTTAAACTTAACACGCTGTATTTCACAAAGCGGCGGTGGGGAGTGCTGGAACGTAGCTGTGCTTCACGAGCTCCTCAATCCGCACGGAAATGGGCTTTTTTTTTTTTTTTTTAACGCTTTTAATGCCGTGAGGGTGCAATGGTGCAAATGGCGGAGGGAGATCAGGCATTAGGAGGTCTCGGCGTGCTGGAAGCTGAAGGCAACCTGGTGGGCACTGGACAAACGGGACTCGAAGGCGGACTTCTACCTGCCTGAGAGGCCTCTTGTTGGGTATCTTCCAGTGGTCTGCTTGAAGACCCAGGAGCAAGCCCGGGTCATGTTGTGCTCTCCCTAGGACCTGCCAGATCAGATGCTGTCCTCAGCTTAGACCTACGGTGCCTTAATCAATTAGTCCTGGGAAGCACTTCCAACTCTAATTGGTCTGATCCGTAATCTTGCCACCTCGCCCAGCAGATCATCCATTTTTAGCCAATTTGTGGGACGGCAACCTGCGCGTCCCAACGAGCCGCCGCTGTCAGGTCACTCCTGCTGCCGGCAGCGTCTCTAGAGCTGCCCCTTTCCTTTCCGGCAGCTCGGCGCCCCTCTAAACCAGGGAGAAGAATCGGCTGAAAAAGGAACATCAGGTCAGAAGATGACATTTGAGCATTGAGAGAAAGCTGCGTGTTGTTGCTACTCGTTCAAGCGAAGGAAAAAAAAAAAAATAAATCCCCTTTCACTGAATTCAGAGCTAGCGTATTAAGATGTCAAATCATGGTGCTGTACGCTGCGGATAAATATAATGTAGTGGCATTGCATTAAATGTAGCAGTATCTGTAAAGAACGGAAAGCACAAAAAGATGAAAAATTTATTCTTGCTGATCGGCAGTTGCCTGCAGAAATGCTATTTTAAGTCCAAAGCAGCTTCATAGCGTTACGGCTGTGGTCCGATGTATTTCTTAAGCTGTAGCCCTTTTATTGTCTGAAGTTAGATGAAAAGTTTCAGATTGACTCGTCGCGCGTATTTAATGAAACGATTCCAGCAGGAGAGTAGGGTGAAAAGTCATTCCTCGACGTGTCTCTTTATGCGTCAGGACATCAAAATACCTTCCAAATACTTGCTGCACCTCCATTTCTGCCCCGATATTAAAAACTGAGAGCAAAAGCGTTTTCATTGCTCAAGACCTTTCTGCACCCCACACTTTCTAGCCTCTTGTGCACCGAAAGGCTGGAATCTCTGATTTATCACTTCCATTGTTTCTATCAATCTGAGCCCTGAGTGGATCTATTCTCTGTCCTCAGCATTTATTACTGATAGTTTTCCCAAGTTGCTTGGCACTTTTTTTTTAGCGGTTGTGTGGTTAGCCGTTGCAGAAATGTAATGTGGTGTATCTCTACTTTTTCCAAAGTTAGTAAAAAAAAAAAAAAACTCTCGTTGCAGTAGGAATTCACGATCTTGAAGAGCAGGCTGGTTCTCTGTGTAGTTTCTCAACTCTTTCTCTGTGCGCTTTGAGAATAGAGGCCCAAATTTTTACTTGTAATTAGGGATAGACAATTTAGATGATGTAGCTCTTGCAAGTTAGACGGCTTTTATTTAAAGTGCATGCAACTGATTAAGCGGCTTGGCGGCCGGTCAGAATGATTGCTTAAGTACCACAACTTCATGGTAACTTTGAAATGGAAAACCAGGCAGTAATTTAGTGATATCATTGAGAAACATAACATTCTTTGGAAGCAAGCAAAGGCTTTATACACAGGGGATAGACATCATCCCCGCTTTTGGCCATGCCTGGCAGATACGTTCCTATGCGCCGCTTTGCTCCGTGTTTAAGCAAAAATGAATGTTGAGTATTTTCTTTAAGCCGGTGCAAACTTTCCGTTCGCGTGAAGCCACACGAGACACTAGAGCTCATCCACCCTAGCGTTACAGACTCTGGCTTTGCGCCGTGTTAATTGGATTAAGTCGTTGCCGCTGTCTCTTCAAGAAGAAGAGACAAGCTCTCTCTGGCAACGTTGGTATGGGATGGCTTGTTTGTACGGAGTGGAGGCTGTTGTTGTAATCGTTAGGAAGCTAACTAGCAATTTCAGCTTGCCGAAAATGTGGTGGTGTATCTTTCCACCTACAGAAGACAGTAGAGATTATGATACAGAAATCACCACCGTTCACAAGATGCATGGGAAGATACAGGCAGAGAGGAGTAGGTCTCACTCCGATGCTGTCCTCTAGGCTTCCGTCATTTTCCATTTCTAGTAGCTTTTTTTACCAGAGGCACCGTGCAGACCGGTGGAGTGTGTTCTGGTATGGAATGGAGAATTTCCGTTCTAGCTGCAAAAGCCACCTCGTCATTCTGCGCTGTTGCTCGAATTCCCTGCTGCTCATTTGTGAGCCTGAATTGAATCACTGTCAGGCTCGCGCTTCATTCCACGTTTGGTCCCGATGCAGTGGTGCCCGTAAACCACGTGTGTGTTTATATCATGGGAAATGTGTTGGTTTTTTTTTTTTTTTAAAAAAAAATAACAGGCAAGGGGGAAGCTAGCAAAGGCAGAGTGAGGTGTGTAAATCGTCTTGTAGAAGGCATCCGTCGGTCGGGAGTGTGGTACGCTTCGGGGAGGATGCTCTGGCAGTGGCTTGGGGGCCTGGCCCGGTGGGAATGACGGTGTCCTGCAGCTTTCCTGACGAATAAAAGCGGCTTTTAGGTCTTGCCCGGCACAATTCTCGTCTCTCGTTATTCCCACGAAGGTAAACCCGCCGAACCTCGTCAGGGGGGAGCAGGCAGGAGTCGGGCTGCTGTGCCAGAGAGCTGCCTGCGCCGCAGCTGCATCCTGTGATCGAGGCGGCCGCATCCGGAGAGGAGCCAGGTCCTCTCCGACGGAGGGGAGGAGTTTGGATCGTCTTATGCTTTCTCTCTGTGACATGTCTCGCCCACTCTCCTCGGTGGGTGCTGCAGACCCCAGGTTGATAAAAAACCTCCTTGTCACCGTGTCCATCTCTTTGAATTATCTGGGAGGTGAGGCGGCAGCTGCGGTGATGCTCCTGCTGGAGCACACAGTAGTCTTGTTTACGTGCCCTCTCCTTCCCTGTACAGCGGCGCATGTCCCTATCTCACATCTCCACCAGCTGCTTTATCCAGCAATGACTGGAAATACCAATTACTGGATAATTTGGCTTTGCTTGAGGGAGTAACAGACGAGACTTGTGTGTGTTATGATTAGCAATGCCACAGCTTTAGGGGGGGGGCATGCCGATAGTTAGATCACAGAATGGTTTGGGTTGGAAGGGACCTTCAAGACCATCTAGTTCCAACCCCCCTGCCCTGGGCAGGGACACCTCCCACCAGACCAGGCTGCTCAAAGCCCCATCCAGCCTGGCCTTGAACACCTCCAGGGATGGGGCAGCCACAGCTTCTCTGGGCAACCTGTGGCAGCGTCTCACCACCCTCACAGTAAGGAATTTCTTCCTAACATCTACTCTAAATCTGCTCTCTTCCAGTTTGAAACCATTATGCCTCTGTTACCCCTCGTCCTTTCACTCCACTCCCTGATCCAGAGTCCCTCCCCATCTTTCCTGTAGCCCCTTTAGGTACTGGAAGGGGCTTTAAGGTCTCCTTGTAGCCTTCTCTTCTCCGGGCTGAACACCCCCAACTCTCTCAGCCTGTCCTCATAGGAGAGGTGCTGCAGCCCTCTGAGCATCTTCGTGGCCTCCTCTGGACTTGCTCCAACAGGTCCATGGCTTCCTTATGTTGGTGGCCCCAGGGGTGGATGCAGCACTGCAGGTGGGGTCTCACCAGAGGGTTCAGAGGGGCAGAATCCCCTCCCTTGACCTGCTGGCCACACTTGTTTTGATGCAGCCCAGGATGCGGTTGGCTTCTGGGCTGCGAGCGCACGTTGCCGGTTCATGTTGAGCTTCTCATTCACCAACACCCCCAAGTCCTTCTCCTCAGGGCTGTTCTCAGTCCATTCTCTGCCCAGCCTGCATTTGTGCTTGATGATCCATTTTAATGTGATTTCAGATCAGGGCTTACTTTCTCTGCATGGTTTACAGCTCTGTCCTTGCGCAAGGCAAGGGCTTTCGGGGACCCCAGAGGCAGGGGATGTCCTTGCCCTCCCGGCAAGGCCACCAGTGGGGAGGGTTCCTGCATCCTACGAGGCGGTACCCAGCCTGTGAGCCCGCGCTGAGGGCAGAGGGGAGCAACCCACCCCAAGGGGTTTGGGAAATCCCACCAAGAAGTTCCCGTAAGTCAAGCAGCTCTTGGTGGCCCCGAGGGCAGGGGTCAGAGCAAGCCTGGTGTTTAGGAGCTTCCCCGTGTGTAATCCAGCCCTCAGGCTTTACCCAGTGCCACTCGGTGTGGCTTCGGTCTATGTGATGTGATGTGCGCTTCCTTAAATCACGTGTAACAAGAGCATTAAGATAACATTATTTATTATTATTTTTTTTTCCCTCCCTGTAAACGAAGGTGTTTCCTGAGAGAGTGCCAAAAAAATTCCCGTTTGTTTGGTAGGAAGTGTTTGTGATGTTAGAGAAATTACAGCTTTAAGTATTCAACGCCTACCAAGAACAGTTTGCTCTCGAGAAGATTTCTTAACAGTATAAACCGTTAAGACACACAAACGCCCTCCGTAATGTTAAATTAAGAAATATGCCCAAATCGCATAACGAGAAGAAAATTTAGACAGGAATCTGTTTTCTTAAGCCCGGTTCTTCCAGTAGTCAGGGATATCAGGCAACCGCTGCCAGGTGGCAACATCCTGAGAGCTAAAGCTCTAAGGAAGGGTTGGCTTTTTTTTCCGTAGCGGGGCAGATTGTATCTGCAGACCGCGTTGCTAATCTATCGGTCTTGAACCGAGCCGCGAGGTAATCCGTTCAGAAGAAAAATCTACCGTGGAACTGAGACAGAAATGGGGGGGGGGGGAAAGCTAGTTTAATGAACTTCCATCCTCCGTCTCCTGGGTCGAAAGTACCGACAGAATAATAGACTGAGTATGGGCCAAAAAGATCTGCTATAGTCACTTATATTGCAGAAAAAAAAAAAAAAAATTGTGATCGTACGATCTTTGTATTAATTTGCTTTTTTTAATGAAACAACTTTCTTTCAGTCCTGAGCAGCACTGCAGCGTTGCTGTCGTTCTTCTTTCCATTAGAAAAACCCGGAATCTTTAGCCCCTTCCCCCCTGCCTAATGTTATTCCTCACATGGCGATGTTCAAAAACCCATTGACAAGCTGCAAATGATGTGTGAAGCAAACTCCAGGATTAAGTTTATAACCTTTCCCCAGGGGGAAAGAATTTGGAGGCAGGGGTGAAACTGGGGATAGTAAAACAAAAGGGGCACAACTGAGATGGATCAGGAAAACTCATATTCATATTTAGCTAAATGAAAAATACCAGCCAGTCCTTGTTTATGTGGTATCCTGGGGGTTTTCCATGCAGGTATGTAGGACATTATTTTATAGCTCCTTCTCACAGGTTTTACTGCTCTCGCTAATGAGAAACTACATCTCTCTCGCTCTCTCCTCAGCTTTGCAGCTGGGATTTGAAAGCGCAATAAATAAAATATAAACGGTAGAAGACGGAGGGCTTGTGTCCCGTGGATATGTTTGCATCTTGGGTTTCGAAAAGCGTGTACCTTCCTCCTGGGGGGGATTGTCATTTACTGCTGGGTTTGTTGTCGGATGGGTGTGAATAGGCTTTGGGGGCCTTTAGACACTGCTAAATTGCAGATGTTAATGAAATGATGGAGCTAGGGACCTCCTTCCCCGCAGTAATCAAAGAAACAGCTTGTTCCTTCACATATCTATAAGATTATTTCCTTTCATCTGCCGGTATTAGTTTCTTTTGAAGTCATTTAATCTTTGCTCTGTATAAATTGAGAGAAGTTATTTTAAGCAGCTCGGTGGGCAAAAGGGAGGGTCTTGTGACCGAGGGCTCACAAAAAGAGGTCCGACGGCAGGAGTTAACCCCTGTCACCCTGGCATCTGGGGCTCACCAAGGATGCCACAAGTTAGTTGGCCCCTGCTTTCAACTGGATGCCAGGCTGAGCCGTGCCCAGACAGAAATGTGGCTTTACTGGAAATAGATAATTGAGGAGAACCACAATATAGAGCAGTTTAAGGCTTGCCAGTACTGCCACTTCTTTAAAGTAAAAAAAAATAAAAATTAAAAAACCCATCCACTTGGGTTGTAAATTCAGTAACAGGTATAGACTGGGCCTTGGGTAATTCCTAGGAAACCTAATTCTGAAGGAATTCTAGGAAATTCTAATTCTAGGAAACCTAACTCTGAAGTAAAGTCAGGCTGGTGGGGTTAAAATGGAGTTCAGCTATGCCCATCAGTTGAGCAGTGGGCTTCAGTCATAGGATCATAGAATGGGTTGTGTTGGAAGGGACCTTTAAAGGTCACCTAGTCCAACCCCCCTGCAGTCAGCAGGGACATCTTCAACTAGATCAGGTTGCTCAGAGCCCATCCAACCTGACCTTGAATATTTCCAGGGATGGGGCATCTACCACCTCTCTGGGCAACATGGGCCAGTGTTTCCACACCCTCATGGTAAAAAATTTCTTCCTTATATCTAGTCTAAATCTGCCCTCTTTTAGTTTAAAACCATCACCCCTTGCCCTGTTGCTACAAGCCCTGCTACAAAGTCTGTCCCCACCTTTCCTATAATCCCCCTTTAAGTCCTGAAAGGTGACAATGAGGTGTGGTGGTCTGACCAGAGCTGGCTTCCCAGTGCTCTTCTCTACGCATATGTTACTCAACAAAGTTTGATGCTTGGGCTTTTGGCTTGTTTTTGTTTCCTGACAGCATAATAATGAAAATGAAAAATCACGATGAATTGCTAATGGTTGCCAAAAATGCAGAGAACTCTTATATAAAGCTGAGCTCCATCAGCAGGACAATGCGACGGGACAAATTCCTCTTGCCAAGTTGAGATGTATGCTTGGAATGAGAGGTCAGGGCCCTGCGTCGCTACTCCGTCTGATGCTGCGTTATCACCAATACGATAAATTACTGTCCTCTTCACGGTGAGCTGTGGAGCGGCAGTGCTCTTCCCTCTAGATTCCAGAGCCACGGACCATGTTTTGTGTGTCTTCATTTTTAAGGAGAATATAACTTTTTTTTTTTTTTCTCTTTGGGTCGCTTTTAGAACTTCGGCTCCTTCTGCACGGGTCGCTTTTTTTTAAGGAGGGGCCGTAGTTTGGAAAGACCAGAAATGTGCTCTTCCAGGAATTCAAGAGAGAAAGTATTTGGCAAGGCTTTTTTTGTTAGATATCCTTTGGAAATATGCTAGGTCAAAAGTAAATATGAAGAAATAAATTCGGGATAAGGGGAGAAAATGTTTTAGTAATAATCAGTTGGATATATAAGAACAAAGTTGCTGGTATCATCTGTCTTTTTAATTGCAAAGCATGAGTTCGTATTTGTGTTTCCACCCCTTTCCTGGACTCTTGTCAGTCACAGCCCGGATCGCGGGCATTCCTTCTGTGTCCACATCCGTGTGTCCGTGAGATATATTTTGTTAAATATTAAAATGTCTTCAGCGGTTGTAGGTAATTCAGCATCTGTCTGTCTCGGTCCTCGACCCCTGGTGTGCTGTGGCCGACCCCAATCCCTGGCTGTCGGAGGGTGGTGGCTTCCAGTGACCTGGCTGTGGGATCTCCAAGTCGTAACCTGAAGGTGGAAGGCTGTGGACTCCTCCATGGCTGCTGGCTCCGGCTGGTGCTCTGGCAGGGGTGCTTCTAGGGGGGGGAAAATGGTGACAACAGGTGATGTTTTACAGAGCGAAAATAAACCCCCAAATAATACCCCAGCGTAGGAAACCAGCAGAAGACCATGTTTCTGGAGCAGCCCATGCTGCACCCCAAATATTTTTCCCATAGTCAGCATCAAGCCCTGAAGGTGATGTTTTGGTCGCATTTACCAAACACCACAGTCAAAAAGTTTTGCTCCTCTAAAATAACATAGTTTTTGTTCGTACGTATCGTTGTGTTGGAAGGTTGCCTGTCATCCTGTGGCTTTGAGCTGCGATATCCATCAAGTGCTTCCCTATTATTACTTGAACCCTTGCACCAGAAAACAGGCGCGTTCCTTCGGCTGTTTCGTTCGGGATTCGGTGGTGTTGCACCTGTTGCTATTGTCTAAGCCCGAAGATGGAGATGATGGTAAAAGCAGATGGAAGCCGCGGCCATCCGGAGACGTGGCAGTGGCCAGCTGTGAGATTCCCTCAAGCTTGGCCGAGGAGCTCACGCTGGATGTATGGCCGCCTTGTTTTCAAACAGGCTTTGTTTTTCCCTTGCTGGTTTTTTTGTAGTCCTGTTTTATAGTAGAAATGAAAGAGCAGATTAGTGTTCTCCGTTGGGAGAAAGGAAGGGAGGAGGACACCCTTGCGCGGATCTTCTTT
Organism: Alca torda; assembly: GCA_008658365.1. NCBI lineage: Eukaryota > Metazoa > Chordata > Aves > Charadriiformes > Alcidae > Alca > Alca torda. The sequence goes on from CM018079.1 coordinate 7,780,679, forward strand.
GGAGGTTACCTCAGATGGTTTTCAGATGATGGTAGAAGGGGAGTGTGCCAAAAAACGTTGAATCATCGCTGCAGTGTCATAGCAGCGGCTTGAGTTTTCCAGAATACTTTTGTGTCGTACATAATGCCCACATCTTGGATGCTGAGCTCTGAAATGCTTCCTCGGTGACCCTGCGGTGCTTTGATGAGGAAAAAAAGTCTTTTTGAATTACAGGGATTGGTTAGCTGTCTTTTAGAAAAATAAATTCCAAGTGGTCTTTGTTAACCACTGAATGATAGGTTATTGTGGCATAAAATAGAAGTTCACTTAGACTGCACATTTTTGTTCTGAAATCGGCAGGAGGAGGAAATGCTGATATGGGTGTATGCATGGGAGGAAGATCTATCAAAGAAGCATACATTCACACACCCTCTCTTTTTTAAAGTTATGGTTAGTAAATGATAGGTTTCCTTCCCTTGTTTTTGAAGGACAAATAGATTTCTAACGAAATTATTTATATACACAACCCTTTTAAAAATATAAAGCATCCCCAGGTCAATGCGAGGCCTCAGCGTCCCACTTTAAAGTGGGAGATTAGGAAACTTCAGGCACAGCCTCCAGCCTTTCCTCTCAGCACAAGTTCTCTCCAGGAAGGGAAGATGGATAACGCGAATTCCACACTTTATCATCGATAGTTTGCGTATCAGTTTCTGATATCACCGGCTTCGATCTTACTGCTGTAACTTTGAGCATCTTTATGGCTTTTTTTGCTGCTTCCACATTCAATAAGGCTCGTGGTGACAATGGCAGTAGTGTTGGGTGTGTATGAGCTTGGTACCCGCTCCCTCGCAGCACGGATGGGACTTCTCCAGCCTTTTCCATCATCACGGTACCTCATGAGTTATGAGGAACCTTATGTTTTTAAAAAATAGAAGGAAATGCAGAAAAAGGAAAATTATCCAGCCTGCAATTCTAAAACGTTAGATACCAAGGGAAGAATTTTCCCCAGACCAAGCGAAAAAACATGTACAGAAGGTGTGTGCTTCTTTGCTAGACCTACTAGATGCATTCTATTTATATTGTTGAACTCGCTGAGACAGTCAGGATGTAGTTTTCAAAGCAAATGAACGTGTATGTGTGCTTGCGCAGCCTTCCTTCTTCAGGGACATTCTTCCTGTTTCCTTTGCAGTGTTTCTTCTAAAATTAGTTTCTTTCTGACAGTAAACACAATTGGGTGCTCTTAATATAAAATATTATGAGTAAAGGGGAAAAATTTTACTGGTGTTAACAGTCTTGCTGTGGGTCTGGTAGTGATTAATTAGTACCACTTGTTGTTTTACTTGGGGTTGTTGAAGCTGCAGAAACCAAGGCCGTGCTTAACCATAAATGACCAAACCATCCCCTGAAAGGCTGTGTTTGCAACTGGGTTGAATGATCCCTAATTCCGCAGAGATGTTTCTTTCTTTAGACTTCATTACCAAACTTTACATTTTGATGGACAAATATAATTAGTTTTATGGTTCCCATTTGCCTATTAAAACCCTGGGGAGGGGACACCTCAAGCCCCAGTGCATGGCATCCACGCAGCCAGGCCAGAAGGACTTTGAGGTCCCGAGCGGCTTAGACTCCCTCTGGGATCCCTCATCTTAGAAATCACATCGTTTAAAATCCTTCACGTTTGCACGCTTCGCTGTTCTGTTTTAAAATTTCCTTCTCTTTAAAAAAAAAGAGAAGGGCAGAAAAATGAGTGAAATAGAACCGAGCGATCGGCAGAAAACCCAGCAATCTTTAGGATCGATGGAGCTGTATTTTGCTGTACTGCAGCGGGAGCAGCAGAGGGAGCACAAGTTAACACATAATTCCTTTACCGAGAGCTGTAGTGTCACCACTGATGACATTTTGCTTGATGGATGAAGATCAAGAGTGGAAAAAAAAGCCCAAAACCAAACCCCAACCTAGTGAGTTTGCTGTAGGCCAGGAGGGTAATGTCCTCTGTATTAAATATGGAAGGGTAGCAAATGAAAACGTATCCTATTACGGCTTCTGTTTTAAATTTTGGGTTATGCTCTCCACGTGCAGCTCCAGGTTGCATGATGTCAGGACGGTTTCATGCCAGGGTGCAACCGAGGGGAGGCTGACGCCGCGCGGTTTCGGAGGGCTGTGGTGCCGTCCTGCCTCCCGGTATTCTCCTACTAGACCTGAAGCAGCAGACTCGTAATTGTAGGTATCAAAAGGGAAGATGATGACGGCAAATGACTGGCCAAGTTGTCTTTGGTGGGTGAGGTGAGAGCCATGAGCTGATCAGGCTCTTCCAGCACGCAGCAGCCTGACCTGGCATCCAGGCGGTATTTAAAGCCAGAGCTTCATTTTCCTTGAGTTTTACGGTCGTGTACAAAACCAATTCTTTTCCTTTGAAGTCCATTGTGGCCTTTTCAGACCTGGGCCAGGGCAGGCACGCAGGCTTTTGGAGCAGATTGCCATCACCAATGTCACCGAATCGTCTTTGTCACTGTCGTCTTAACCCTTAGGCCTGCAATTTTGTCAGCTGTTTTTTCCATAATCAAAACTTTGGACAGGACCGAATTTCCTCCTGTCAGTCCCCAAAGCAAAGTCCCGAACAGGGTCAAAGAGGAGAGATATTTCTATTTTTTTTTTTTTTTCCCCCCTCCCTCTGGGAGTTTTAATAAACAAACCGCAAGCTTTAAGTTTTCCCCTCAAATTAGAGATTGCCAATAGCAAATCTTTGCTTTGCTGAATTATTCAGCAGAAGTAAAGGTTATTGAAACGTGCACAGAGAGATGGCTAGAGACACAGAGCAGTAACTTTAAAAAGCCCTGGCAGCACTGGGGGCAGGAAACATTTTCAGCCTCAGGGAACAGAAAGAGTAGAAATGTCTTTGTGCAGGGGGAAAAAATAAACCGCTGGGGTGCTTGCGCAAATTCACCCTTTCCACTTTGCCGTTTTATTCAGGGGTCTGCTTTGTTTCCGAGGCCACCGCTGGCTGTGTACGGCGGAGATAGGCAGGGGCCGGTAGGCGATGAGAGGTTATCGGAGCTGGTCAGGCAGCGAGCTCATTGTTTTCCAGGAACGCAGTTGCCTAACGCTCAGCGCACGAGTTGGATGCACAGGTGGCAGCCTTTATTATTCATTACCTGTGAAATAGTCACCGGCTCTGTAGATTTTTAATGTAAGTTGCTCGATAGCTGCTTTTAGATACCTTCTGGAAGCGGCTATTTATTCTCCGAACTATTGATTTTCGTGTTTTGGAGAAGCTTCCCTGGTGTAACTTACTCTCCCTTGACTCTCCGCAAGGATCAGACGAACTCCAAGCACCTGAACCGCACTTCCCAAACCTCTGTAGGGGTTTCTGTACATCAGAACACGGACCTGCTGCTGCCCCAGAGCTCATCTCCCGTGGCCACGAAGAGGGGATTAATAGATGAGTGGCTTCAGGCTTCAAGACCAAAGAGACCACCATGACGCCCAGTCTGATCCCCGGCTTTCCCAGGCCACAGAGCTCCTAAGCTTGTTAAAATGCATCTCAAAGATATCTAGTCTTTTCTAAAAGGCTATTAAACTCCAGTGCAGGTAGGAAAAACTTGCCTGTTGTTACTCATTTGAGTGGTTATTTTTCTTAGGGGCAGCCTCGTAATAGGTTAGAACGAGGTGAGGTGCGGTTACTGACTCATTTGAATGAAGAATCTGCCTATAAAAACATTCAAGGTCTAATCCAAGACCTCTGGCGTTACGTCTCTGATACAAACACGGTTGCCTGGTGTAGTTCGTCTTTTTAAATGACTCCCTTTCCTTTACCAGAAGCAGGGAACTGGAGATCAGAAGCCACAAGTAGGTCTCACCACAGCCCATCCCTGTTACCAATGATGGATGGAAAAGTGGCTTTATCCAGTGTTGGTACTTTACCCGTCTAATACTCTTAAATGCAATAGTTTTAAGGAAAACCTCCAGATGCTGATATTGGAGAGGTAGATTATGTTTTTTTTCTCTCTTATAATGGTGTTGGCTATATTTCTGCCATGAATATGAGTATCATTTATGACATGCCTTGGTTTAGCTTCAGCCAGCTGTTTTTTATTGAAGAGCTGATCTAGTTTCACCAGCAGGAGAGCTCAGAAGTGATAGAAGTAGCACCTGAAGTGCAAAATACGGGGTCCTAGTATCATCTGTAAACTTCCAGCACTGGCTGTTTTCGCTTCTGACCTTTCCTGTTTGTTTAATATAAAAGTTGGAGATTGATCTGGGGCGTTTTTGTGCGAGTGAGCTGTGAAGGTAGTTCTCTTCAAGTGTGCCTCTGTCTTACCAATATCCTGTGTGGGGAGAGAAGAATGTACATTTGCAACGGAAAACCAAAATGGGTGTAATTTGTGACCAAGTTATTTTTTGAGGGAGACAGCACAAAAAGTAATGTATGAGCATATCCGCCTGTGCAGAGCTTTGGGACTGGGTTTACACAGCCGTTTTTGCAATTGAAAGACCTCTCTGCAAATAATGAGGCAAAGACAATGGGGTTTGTCACTTCTCATTTCTTTCCATTCTTCTTTTTCTCCCCTGAGGAGCAGGGTTTGGCCTCCAGAGCTCCGCTTGTGGTCAGCGTTCAGCGATGTTCCCCGTGGTGCTGCTTCACTGGGGTTAAGTTTTGGTAGGTTTTGTCTCTCTGTTGAGTCCCAGGCAGGATGCTGGTAGTTAGCTGTCGCGAAAAACTGCAAAGAACTGAACAGTTGCACACCTGGTAGATCCATTTTTATTATTATTTTTTTTTTTTTTTCATTTTCTTAGATCCAGAGAGTAGTTTGCTTTATCCTAATCCGATATTCAGTTAGTAAATTCTGTCGAGGCACTGATCCTGTTTCCAAAATGATTTTCCTGGGTCTTGAGGGACAGGCCATCAAGAGGAGCATAGAAGTACTTGGTCTATGAGAGTGGTATACCACGTCGGTTTAAAGAAGAAAGTGGTATAAGGAGCCAGCAACTGGTTTTGTCTCCAGAGGAGGTGGAAAGAGGTGGTTCTCTACACAACCGATAGAGCTGCGTAGTAGAGCGCCCCGCCGAAAAGCATCGTGCGCGCTACAAGTCAACATGGGTTCAAGGGGCTGTTGGACAATATAGAGAAACCACATCCCGCCCGAGGTGTCCTTGAATTGAAAATGGCTGTAAGCTGGGGAAGCGTGGGGGGGAATTATTCTTACATGTGTCCCTGTGCTTTTTTTATTTCCATGGTTTTAGACTTGCCTTTTCAGCCCCAAATTATGGGGGGGGGGGGACACCCAAACAAACCCAAAACCCAGCAATAAAATACATTTTTACTTAAGAAATTTTTCTATATGTGCTTTTTATAAGTCATATCTGTCACAAATAATAACTCCGTGGAATTGAAGTTGGGCTCTTGCTTATGGCAGCGTTGGAGCCCTGAGCAGGTGAACCTTTGGTCTGACCTTAATATGATCATTCTCATGCTGTGACATAACCGTACAGGCAATTAAAAGATAAGAAGACATCAGGAGAAGTAAAACCTGACAAAACCTTTAAATCAAGTGCATTACTTCAAGAGCACCTAGGGAGTAAACAAAAGGCCAAAGAGCTTTTGATCATCGTAGCTATTTAAGATAAGAACCGCGTCAGTGCTCCGCGAAGACCATGCTCAAATAATTGTTGTTGGACTGATTGTGTTGAAACAGAAATTGTTTTCGTGCCTGTTTGTGGAGGAAGGCTGTTTCTGTGCTCATCACCTAAATGAGAGCAGACAAGAAAGGAGAGGAGATGTGCCAGCCCTCAAACGCGGGCGGTTCCTGCAGCTCCATCTCTTTCATGGACAACAAAAAAAGCTATTTTGGGCTTGCTGCATCAAGGGAGGGATTGCTTGGACAACTTTGTAATGGCAAAGTTAGTAATGCCTTGTAAGGGCACATCTAGGGAGCTTGTAAAATATTTTTTAGTATATATTTCTTAGAGTGGTTACAGAAGTGCCTGTCTGGGATACACAGGTACAGTTGATCCTCTCTTTGGACATGGGGATGAACCGACTAGTTGGTTTCCAGACTTTTCCAGCCTTATTTTTCTCTGTGTGTAACGCAGGACAGAAGAACTTGGCATTGTTTTTAGGACTGCTAATCCTAGCGGGGTTGAATAACTCAGACGTACCCAAATTTTAGGCCAAGCCGAAATACGCTACCGTTAATAAATAGCAATTTAAGCTGCAGTGCCCCAAAATAGGAACAATGTATTCTGAGCTGGAAAACGAGTTAGATGTTTACAAATGACTTGCTGTCACCGGTAGGAATTTTTTCGTGTGGCGGCTTATCTTTCTACCTACTAAAAACTGTTAGTCCTATAAACGTTCTAGGTAGGTTTAAACAAAAAACGTTAACAAGAGAGTTGGGTTTTTTTTCCCTTTTCCTCTTCTCCAGTCGATTTGACGAGAAGCAATGGCTGTCTTCCAAGCGTTTGTCTTTCTCTAGCAAGTGCCTACCTGAGATGTTCTGCTGGTCTGTTAAGGCCCATGCTTTCTCTGCAGCCCGGGGCATTGCATTGTTCTGGCGAGAACAAGGACTGCCAAAAACAATACTGAGCCGAGATTTCGGATTCATTTCTTATCCACCCTTGCCTTCTTGATGTGCATCCCCGTTTCGGTTAAGAGGATGTGTTTCACAGCGTCAGGAAGGGCAGTGTTCTTCCGGCCCCTCTGTTCATTTCTCAACCTCTTTTGGTCATAATTTCTGTCGGTAATGAAAGCTTCACGCAGATATATTCTTTGGTTTTAATTTACAATTCTTCGGCTGCCGCGTACGTAGGGTGCGTGGAAAGAAGGGTTTTTCCATTTGCAGCGTTGGGGGGGGGGGGGGTACGACAGGAAAGGCACCGTTTCAAAAACCGGCTGCCTTTCTCAGAGCATCTTCTTGAATGTAAAAGACACCAAGGGGTTGCTAAAATATTGATGTGCTGCCGTAACTCTAGGGAGGAGGAGGCGTCACCTGAAGAGGTCAAAGTGGGGATAAATAAATCAATAACGCAGAAGCCCTTGCCGTTAAGTAAAGGTTGAGCGAGGCACAGGTTCTATTCTGCTAATGTGAAAAGTTTCTTATAGAATCTGTGAAGTCTAAGGTGGGAAATCTTTGATCTTTTGCTGACAGGGTTTGGTCAATATCGTGTAAGTGCATTATACCAACGTGTAGATTACAACTTTTAACTCCATAGTGTCAATATTTGCTTTTTTGCAAATATTTTTTTGAAAAATACATGCAAGTGTGTATACATACATGAGGTAAAGACAACAAATAGGTTTAAACTCCACAAAGAAGGAAAAAAAAAACCCAAACCAAACAAACCTTTCTTTTTAAATTGTATTTTTGTCTCTGTTTCTTTGATTAGAAGTGGAACAGGCTCTCTTACGTTGTGTACTCTGTCGCCTAAAATAATGTTAATAGTTTCAATCTTGAGTAAAGTAATAATTTGGAAGATTTGTGTTTTTGTGAATGTTTTGTCACGGGTGTAACTGAAGCTTGAAATCCTAATGTCCTTTACAGGTGGCGTGCCAAAATAGATGAATACTCTTCTCTGAACTTTGCAGATGGTAATCTGTCTACCAGGGCCAGATTTCATTAGGAAAGTGATGGGGGTAATTAGAATGAAGGACAGACTTACAGAAATGGGAGACATTTGTTACTAAGAGCCCCATAAAAATATTTCCTTCTGTAAACACAGCTGCCGTATGAAATGTTGTTTTAAAATATATTGTAAGCGTCATATAAATGTCTAATTGACAGCTGAGATATTGCGGAATGTAATCTGTGTGTATAGGTCGGGAAAAGAAAGTGATAATTCAATGACGAGATTGTTTTTGACACAGTAGTCGCAAATTCAGACTTTATATGTGTGCCTCTCGTTTGCAGATTTAGATAATTCGTACCTTTCCTTATGGGACTTAAATCTTCCGGGACGCTCCTCCTCCCCATAGCGCTGGTTTTCAGCTTCATCAGGAGCCTGTTTAAGACAGTATATCGGTTGGTTGTGGAGGGGAGCGGGGCAGCGTATTTCCCTGCATATTCATGGCCAGGCCTGGCATAAAAGCCTTCAGTTGGCCATGTGTAGATGGCAGCATTTACCTACTGTACTTTCTTCTTAAATGCCTTCAAGCGATGGGCATGATTTAGTTCTCAGTGCTGGAATAACAAACCCAATAAGGATAAAAACTAGTTTTGTCCTTGCTCGTTTTTTTCAAGTCAGCGGAAGGACTGAAATAAATGGGGTAGGTGAGCGGGGCAAGACGCGTCCGTGCTGCTGACGGTCTCTTCGTGTTTGCCAGAAAGGCAGCAATCCTGCTGTGGGGATGGCGTTTGCTCTGCGGGAAGGAAGTTAAAAGCACTGTCTGCCTTTGAGGGTTTGGCTATTTGGGCTAAAAAAGGGGCAGCGCCGCGTGTCGGTGGGTCGTGATGAGAAGGTTGCCTTGGGACCTTGCCTCTCGGCCATCGTGCCCGCAGCGGTGGCTTGCCTTTCCCAGAAACAGTGTTGCTGACGGTTTGGGTCTCATCTGTGTCTCTATTGTTTTTCCACTATGAAAAATCCATACGAGTCCTCTCCAAACCGTTGTTGTGTATCTGGAGTTTGCGTTTTTTATTGAATAGCTTATTTCTTGATATTCAGGTTTAACTTGTATAACAAATACGAGTAATACAAAAGTTCTCAGAGAGGTCTCTGTAGGATTTTTCATATTTATTTAAAGGCATTTTAAGTAATTGTGTGCAGAAGGATTGGACCCTCCCCCCCCCCCCCAAAAAAAAAAAAATCTTGCCATGAAGTCCAGCTTTTGGGCAAGTTGGATATGGTTTTTGGAAAGTAAACACCATACGGCACAGAATTGCAATGGCTGGCAAACACCATGTGGCGCAACCCTCTTCATTTTGCAGCTCTGGGAAGACTTTTGTAGGAAAATTCTCGAATTGCGTTGCTATTTGCTTTTGACCTGGTTTATTCCTCTACTCTAGCATGCTTATAATCTGTTAAACTGTTATTATTATTACTCCCATCACCTTTAGGCTAAGCAATCTGTTGCAGGCAGCTCATGAGCAGCAGACCATGGGCTTCTGAGCCGGCCATGGACGATGGTGTGAGAAACGGTCTGTGGTGGTTGTAGGGACACATGCTGTAGGCTCAGCCTTTAGCCTAGGACAACGCTCAGGTCAAATCATAGAATGGTTTGGGTTGGAAGGGACCTTAGAGATCATCTAGTTCCAACGCCCCTGCCATGGGCAGGGACACCTCCCGCCGGACCAGGTTGCTCAAGTGGTGAAGGCAACGTTCAGTGGGTGCTAGCGGGGATCGCAATTTGGTGTTCTACCTTCTTCTGTAAACTCAGCTTAAGAACACGCAATACCGACTGCCTCTGCCCCAAGGAGTTTGCCGTGTAAATAAAACCATCGGAGCAGAGTGCACTGGGGCAAGCGAAAAGGAAATACCTAAGATTGGAAAAAAAAAAAAAATCTTCAAATTATTATTGTTGACTCATATTCCTGGCTATTATATTGAATATAAAATGAGAACAAAAACAATACCTGGAAACCCCACAGTATCCAAAAGTAGGAGGAATCTCACTGTACAGGGCTTTAGTATTATAAGATTTTTATAAGAGTCCATGACTTTGCAAGTTCTGTTGCCATAAGGCTTGGCGGTGAAGCATAGTAAAGTAATAAAAGGGCAAGGCGTGGAGCCAAATACTTCTCTTTGTAATCGTGGTGGTGATGTGCAGGAGCAGCAGGAAGAGCAAATCAACTGCAGATGTCTTTTGTATGAAGTCTCAGCTTTTACTGGTGATGGTGCTCAAGGTGGCGTTGCCACTGAAATATCCCCGAGTAAAGTCTCGTGTTATTCAGTGCTTAAAAGGGATGCAGGCGAGAATCCTGCACGTGATGGATGGTGCCATGCTGGAGCCTGAAGCTTCGTTTAGGGTCCCCTCTCAGTTTTCTCACTGAAGTCTGCACCAGGTTGGTCTTATCCACTGCTAAACCGTTCCCTGGGCTGTTACGGTATTGAAGGAGAGAGGGTTTGGAGGAACTTGTGTGTTTTCCAGCAGAGAGGCAGGACCTGGTGTGCCGCCTTTGTTCCTGGCAGTGGCCGCTCCTGCTCTTCCCCAGGTTCTTCTCTCTTCCAGCGCTGCAGCATTTCCTCCTGTTGCTGACCTAAGTTGCTTTTATTACTGTTTAATGCCTCTGGTTTTTAGACACGCAGAACAATTTATTCTCTTTCTCTTCATGGTTTAAGGCTATTTCCATATCATATTTCCATATTTCCATATAATTTCTCCCGGCCTTTTTCTGGGCTGAATCTCAGCTCTTTCAATACTGCTCAGTTGATGGGTCACGTTTAATGACTATGGTCATTGTTGTTCCTCTTTTTTTGAGCTCTTTTCTTTGGATCCTCACTATTACTGGGTTTCTGTACTGCAGTTTGATCCGAGTGCTGTAGCCAAGGTGAGCCTGTGAGTGGCAGAACAGAGGGATTATTTCTCATGCCGTACACATGGCACTCCTGGTTTTATGCGCTAGCACGTTGTTTGCCTTTCCTACAGCTGGGGCACGTTGCTGGCTTGTGTTCAGATGGGAAGACCCCCTCTAATACAAAGATGCAACATCTGTGGCTTTTCCCCTGTACGCACGGTCTGTTGCTCCATCGCTGCAGGAAACTAGGTCTGTTTTACACAGTTGGCTTTCTGCTGGTTTTCTTTTTAATCTCCCTGTTGTCTTTTAGGTGCCTACGAACCCTTTCTTTGCTCGTCTAGCTGCCATCTCTCTCCTTTTGTGTTCCTCTAGCAAAAAGTCTACGTAAAATTCTCATGCCAGTGGCTCGGGCATGAGCAGGTGATCTTTCCTCTTTCCCTCCCTCGCTTCTCCTTCAGGAGCTGATCCATCATGACACCGAAACAATGCCGGGACATAACTGCTCTCCTGAAGGGACATATTAAGCAGCTCATACCTCCCACGTCAGAGGTGTTGGAAGATCATCAGAATATATGCGTTACCCACAGCGTTGCCTGCTCGCTCGGGAAGGACGCAGGCATGCAAAGAAGAGTGATAAAAATGATGAGAAGACTGCAGGTAGAGAATAAGGCCCGTGAAGAATGCCTAAGGGAGCTAGTTAATTTTTTCAATGGTTAGAAGGCCATTATTACCTTAAATACCATAAACATCCTTAGCCAGTATTTGATCAGCCTGTTTATATACAGACAGAGACTTGTGTATTAACAACAGTGGAATAAAAGTGTCGAGGTTAGGACGGGACAGTGACCTGCGTCAACAGAAGGAAATAGGTAGATTTTTGGAAAACTGTACCTTCCGTGAGACCACGCCTGCCCCTAGTAGATGGAAGAGGAGAGGATGAAATGTGGGTGAAACCGGGAGTCGTAACTCGGGTGATCTTTTCTTCTCCTTTCCCTAAGGAAGCGGCACTCTGCAGATCTCGCGTTCCGCCTCCTGTGCAGCCAGGTGAATACTCTGCCAAGGAAAGGCAGTATTAGACTCTTCCCCAATAGGTCACATTTAATTAATACCGTTACATTAATGCACCCACAGTCATGTTAACTCAACCCGTTTGTAACCGTGCTGCTGGGTTTTGGGCGAGCTACAAACAATGGAGGAGAACTCCCAGCGTTTTTCCAAAACTACGCATTAGCAAGTAGAAGTTGCGCCACAAAGCTGTGTGCCGCCCCTGCTCCAGCAGAACGGGAACACGGATAATACAAATTGCACGTCTAACGGAATATTTGGACCTCCTCCGCTTGGTTTGCGTGTACTTGGCAGAGCCGAGGCTGAAACTGAGATAAAAGCTCTCGTTTGCTCAACCCTGAAATAATCTCAGTCGTGGGCACCCAGAGGGGGAGCAGCCGTTCCCGCAGGATTCAGCTCTGCCTGGAGCTGCCAACAGGGAATAAACAGCTTAAAATACTAAACGTATCTTACCTTCTGTTTGAAATCATCGTCCCAAGACTTTACGTAGGCTTTGAGGACGTTCGGTAGCTTTCGGCTGTGAGGTACGTCCCGTTCCAGACTCCCACTGAAATCACTGGGTTATCCGTCCCTCCTGCCGAGATCCCCCTGCAGCTGCTCCAGGTTTGCTCTGAACTAAGTGTTAATTTGATACCTTCAGAAACCCGCTTCCTAAATTATCAGGGAGGGGTTAATGCTGACAGCTCGCTCTGGTTTAAAATGCGGCGCTTTGCTTTCCCTGAGCGTAAGCTTTTTTGGTTTGAGGAGGCTTTTTACTGAAGTGTGTTTAACAGAACATTTTTATTCAATTCTTTGTTTGTAAAACTAGCCAATGAATACTTACGATGAAGCTCTCCAATGGAGGTTTTTTATTTTGCTAACACGTTCCTGGAAGGTGGCTCTTCCAGCTTCAGACAAACCTTTTTGTATTTGAAAACATAAAGCCCAGTCCTACCACACATACCTTTTTTTTAAAAAAAAAAACCCTGAACTTTTGACTGGCGGATCGTTAGCGTAGTCCCATCAGGAGGTTCATACCCACTGCGTGAACTTCTTAATGTGTATTTTTCACTTGGGTTGAAGAAGTTGTGAGATGATCTCTGGTCACGTTTTCAAGGTGGGTGTCGGCAGCGCTGAGCAGATGCACGCGAGAATATGCGAAGGTTTAAGAGCAGATGCCAGAATTAATTACAGATGTACTGATTTATTCTTGTTTTTAAGAAGTGCATTGATAAATTGCTAGGAATGAATTTTACGTCTTTTTTTTTTTTTTATTCTTTTCTTTGTTTTTAAACGGCACCCTGTAAGTGCAGGTGTATTTTCCAATAGTCTCTGCTGGGAGGATGGCTCCCTCTAAAGCGCTGCCCTGAATCCATTGGACTTTAAGGCTGTGTCTGGTAGCAAAAGCAGTCACAACCTGCTGCTTTTTCCCTCTTGTGCATCATCTCTGCAAAAGTTATCTAGGATAACTGGAGTGTCGGGCGCTTGGCAAGCCTTCCCCAGCCCTGTGGGACACGCAACTTCTGTTGCTGGGGGGGCCGGGGCGTTAAGTCGCAAAAATAAGATTTCTATGCCTACAGGAAAAAACACAGCCCCGCTGGAATTCTTAGTCACCTTTTCTTAGTCAGGCTTTAGAGAAACGAGATGGTATCGTAGCCATTGTACGGAGTTACACAATCCGAAGGGGCGCGTGGTTAAAAGTAAAATAAATCTCTTTAGTTGGCCTTATTTTGTTAACGTGGTTGCTGTTTTCTGTTTTGTCGGATGACTAACATAATGGGCCGCTTTCTGGCATCGTTACTGAAGTCAATAGGATTTACACCAGCAGGAATTTTGATGTAATTTAATTATGATTTCAATACCAGGAAATAAGCTCAAGTTTGGGAGGAAAAAAATGAACAGTGCTGCTCCGTTTGTGTGTAGTGGGATGATATTATTTGTCAAAGCGATTATTGAATTTGTGGTGTTAGAGCTACTCTTGATAAGACGCACACACAAATGTAGCAAAAATTCAGAGGAGCTGAATTGTCTTTGTACCTAAATTAGCAAATTTGATAAGCTACTATGATGTATAGTGAGTGTGGTACAGAAAGCTTAATTAGGAAGTACCAGTGAGTTCGGTGACTGTACGGCACAAAAATTTGTGCAGAATTTTATATGCTTTCTGGGATGATTTTATTAGTTTAGCAATGTATTTGCAATGTTGTAGCCGTGTGTTAAATTGAAGAGCTACAAATACTGGAAGTCACGGTTTGCAGCACGCTTTCTAAATCTGCGAAGGCCAAAGTTATTAAAACAACACTATATGCGAAACCCAAGAACAAAAAGGTTAAAGTTCATCAAGGTCTTTACTGAAATACAGTGGATAAATATGATTTTGACGCTACTTGGCTACTCTTAATGATCTTTTACGCAAAGTAAGTTATGATAATACGCTTCATAAGCTGCTTTTTACCAGGGGCTGCTAGAAATGTAAGAAAAGACTTTTGTCTAACATTAATGGGAGAAGGATGTCTTCATACATGTCAAACTACTTTAGGTAATTATCTGTCAGTGGAAAATTGATTTAGGATTCCTATTTGCATTTCTACCGTTCATTAAGTACGCGTTCATCAGCCTGAAAAATAAGAAAAGAGAAGGAGCTGTGGCAGCAGGTATGGATTTATCACAGGTGCCAACAGGACTTTCACACCCGGGGCACGTGTAGAATCATAGAATCATGGAATGGTTTGGGTTGGAAGGGACCTTAAAGATCATCTAGCTCCGACCCCCCTGCCCTGGGCAGGGACACCTCCCACCAGACCAGGCTGCTCCAAGCCCCATCCAGCCTGGCCTTGAACACCTCCAGGGACGGGGCAGCCACAGCTTCTCTGGGCAACCTTTTCTAAGCTGTGTAGCCCATGTCTCCTGGGTGTGGGGACGTCCAGGCTGCCTGAGCCCCCGAAAGTCCACCTGAAGGGTTGTCGGAGCAGTTGGGCTCCTCTGGTGAGTTCGGTGGTCACCTCTGCTTGGTTGCACCCCGGCGTGCCGTGCCGTGGGCTTGTGAAGTCCCATGGGGAAGCTTATTCTGCTTTGTAAGGTTTTTCTTTGTAAGATTTTTTTTTGTTGTTGTTGTTGTTTGCTTGTTTTTCTCTAAGGGCTAAGATGAAAAAAGTCTTAAAACGGGTGTAGGGTATAATTATCACAGGGCTCCGTTGTGGCTTTGCCGCTATTCTACATGAAAGGTATTGCTGTCTGAAGTCTGCAGATCGTGGGGGAAAGGAAAGGAGTTTGCTTTGCCCCGTTCCCTACAGCTCTGGCTCAGACCTATTTTGCAGCCGGGTCTCGGTGGGCAGGATGGAGCCGGGAGGGGAGAAGCAGCCCCGTGGATCTGCCACCGGCAGGAGGAGGGGATTGGGAGCCCGCTTTCCCATCCAAGCATCATGTGGGTGTCAAGCCCAGAGAAATGAAAGGATTCCCTGTGCTTTTGTGGCCCCTTACCACCAGGATGAGAGAGCAGGATCAGGACAAGGAGCAACAAACTTGAACATAGGAAGTTCCACCTAAACGTGAGGAGGAACTTCTTTACTTTAAGGGTGGCAGAGCCCTGGAACGGGCTGCCCAGAGAGGTGGTGGAGTCTCCGTCTCTGGAGACATTCCAAACCCCACCTGGACGCGTTCCTGTGCAACCTGCTCTGGGTGACCCTGCTCTGGCAGGGGGTTGGACTAGATGATCTCCAGAGGTCCCTTCCAACCCCTACCATTCTGTGATCTGAAACACAGTGTTTTTTTCCATATACTGACCAGAGTACTCGCAGAGGTGTGGTGGCATCACTTCAGTACCTACAGGAAAGCTTTTTGGAAGCCTCCTGCCTGCTGTGACCTGAAATTATTGCACAGAATCAACAAGACTAATACCGCTATTATTTGCAAAGAAGGGCAGGAGGAATAACATTGGCTGAAGGTAACTGGACAAAATTAACACTGAAAAAAATCTTAAACCTGCTTCTCACCCCTCTTTAACAATGTTCTAATAAACAATTTTAGACAGGAAGAAAGTTAATTTCACTAAGTATTCAACTACTAAACATAAATGCAGACAGTCATTGTTTATTCTGAACTCATACAGACTATTGTAATCATTAGTGATCTTAATGCTTGGCAAAGCGCATATTCCCCCTTATTCCCATACTCCCCCTTAAGTCCCCAGATTTAATTCCCAGGGAATTCAAACTCTCGCCGGCTGAAGGAGACGGCACGTTATGTCAGCGCTCCAAGTGTAAAGCAGATAAATGTTGGTATGTGTCGTGGTAGCTGGTTCTTCTCAGTTTCATTCACTTTGTCGTTTCCAATATATGAAAGGGGTCAGAAAGCGCGCTGCACCGACCGCTTCTGCAGTCGCAGCTGGATTGTCACCCCAGAGCATCAGCAAGTTGCACCTGGTTTTCAGTAGTGGAGGAGACGGGCAGAGCAGTAACTTCTCATCAAGACTTTCCGTTTGTGCCAAAACGTGTCTGTTGGTCTGCCGTGCTTTCAACGGTAAACGCCAGAGAAGAGAATCAAGCGATTTCAATAGGGTGTAAGTGAAGACGTCCAAATACGGCACGACCGGGGTATTTTTCCGGTTCGGAAATTTCCAGATCGTCAATATACGCAGCTGCACAGAAAAGATAAAACCACATGATAAAACAACATCAGCGTCGAGCCTTCATTTTTGACCAGTGCGTTGTGAAACGCGCGGTTGCCTACACAAGAGTTTTATATGAGGGTGCTTGCGGGTGCTTCAGGAGATTAAAGATGCAGGGATGCAGGGGGAGTAGGTTGCTGCAAGCCAAATGCTGGAAAAAAAAAATGAATTGTTAATGTCCCATCTGTCTCCTGGCTGCTTCGTGCCTCCTGAGCTTCACGTCAGCCTCTCCCAGCGGAGGGAAATGAGAAGAGGGAAGGGGATCCTTCCAGTTGGAGTCAGCTCAGGTGGACTTGCGAGTTGTGTGTGCTGATGGATATTTTGAATTTGCTCAGAGGTGCAAAGTTAAGGCATTCCTAATTTCTTCGGGCCATGTCGTGGAGACCTTGGGACTGATGGAGAAAAGGTCCCTCAACAGAGCTGGGCTTTGTAGGAAACAAGGCTGTCTGACTTAACTGTAGCTTTCCAAACTAGCACATTCTTTCCTTACTATGAGGACTTTTTTCCATGGATTCATTGTTTTGAAATGAATACCCATGACGGTTTTCTAGCAAACAGAATGTTGTGGCTGAATACAGTTATCCAGCTTCTCAGCCCTGTCTTGAGTCTCTCCTGAACGTGAGCACCAAGTCATGCACTTGCTTGCCTGGTAGCAGCCCGGACCCCGGTTTGAATGTTCATTGCTTTTATATCCACGTTTCTGTTGTTATTAACAAGTTTGGAGTTTTACTGTGGCCTCAAGGAGGCAGGTTAGCAAAGATGATTAAAAGGATGGTGGGTTCCATTGCTCAGTGAAGTCCTCTCTGTTACGTTAAAGGGGTAGCGGACTGTAAAGTATAAATACCACAGCTAGAAGAAAGGAATAGATTTTCTCTAGCGTTTATTAACGTGAGGCAGACTGTAGGTTCTGGCGGTCTAGATGGGAGAACTGTAACGTTTCTTCTGGCCTTTCTCATTAATGTTGACAGATTTGAGGGGTTTGCATTTCTGCACAAAGAGGTTTCAATTAACCCTTTTAACTTCCCTGTATCATCGGCTCATTTTAATTCACTCGGCGGTGTTTACCAAGCACATTAGTCTGTGCAATGTGTGCAAAGAAAGGCATTAACCTCGCTGGAGTCTCTCAAGATTAGTTTTAGGGTAACCGAAAACAGAAATGTCAATCCCGTCATCCATCAGCATTGCTACCGGTTGGAGCCCACATGTGAATTACCGGGCGTCAAGAAGTAAGAAAGCTGTTGTGTGTTGTTCGGTGATGCCTGTGTAAGAAATATGCTTGAAAAAAATGCACAGATAATAGGTACCAGGAAGATGTTTTGAATATAGCAGCAATCTGTAGTTCATCATTTTAAGAAATATCTCCTTTTGAGACAAAATATGAAATGTCAGCAAATGGCGCACAGCAGGGAGTGCGTCACTGATGCACAAAGCGTAAAGGAAAGGTGAAGATGCCTTTACAAAAGCATTACTGTATTGAAAACTCGGGGAATAAGCAGATAGAAACCACGAAGCAAGGTAAAGTATCTGAAGTTACGAGAAATTTATATTATCCTTAACATTTGTATGTCAGGATGGTAACATAAATCCATTTTTAATGTTAAATGCGCCACGCTCAGTAGATACTCAAAAACAAGCTTAACTATTTGTTGCAGAAAATAATTGCCTGACTATTTTTAATTTCTGCATCATTAAGTTTCATTTTAATGAGTTTCTGGTCATTTGCACAGTTAGTCCATCCCATAGCTAACGATGAGAGGGGCTGAGGACCAAGCTACCTGGGACAAATTTACCGTATTTATTCCAGTTTCAAAACTGATCTTGTCTCAAATAGAAATGTCGGTGACTCGATGAAATTTGAGAATGTCCAGTTTCTGAGATACAGCAAACAAAATTCCTTTAAAAGCTTGGCGAGTGGGGGTGGTGAGTTAAGGAGAGTGGTAGAACTTGTCAAAACTCTCCTTGAATATCTAAAATGAGACGCAGCTCGGTTTTAAAAAGCCAAACTGCAAGAAACTGCTGTTAAGTCTAATTTGCCTGGTTCTGTACTAACTTTGACCAAACACCAACCATCTAAAATTACTCACAAGACTTGTGCCAGACTATTCTGTGCAGTCTGAATGTGCACAGGTGCTTATAAAAGTTCATTAGAAGCTGGTGCCAGTTTTCTCTGATGGTCAGTTTTGTTCTTCATCACACTTAAGACATGTAAGTCTTCTCGCAATTTGCTATCCATTTATTCAGCCCTTAGAGAAAAACGAGCCTTTTATAGTATGTGGTATTAGCACGTTATGAAATAATTGCTAGATACATCTGAATTTGTTATACCATAATTTGTCATTAAAATTAAATGCATATTAATTCAATCTCATGTTGAACATGTTTTTTTTTTTCCTTTAGGTGTTGAATTTGATTGAAATTTTTCTGTGAAGGGGGCAAATCCACCACTGGCTGTATAACTCTTAGAATTCCGTATGACGTCTTGCTAGGCAGGAGTCATCCTTTTACTTCTATTCTACTGTTTTCAAGGCTCTTAGCACTATTGATGTCTCTGTAATGCAGGATTTATGGCTTTAAATGCCAGTTAAATACCCAAGAATAAATGAAAGGCAACAGATGCGCTACTTTTTTTTTTTTGCTCTTTGAGGAGTTGAATAGTTTCATTCAAACGCTTTAATTCATCTGGTTTTGACAGCTAGGCTTGCAATATGGATCGTGTTATAGTGCAGTGCTTGTAAGTCACTTAATGCTGAATTCACAAGGAATTTTCAAAACTTCTGGTGATCTCCCCCTCTTCTCTTCTTGTTCCGTAACACAGTGGCGATAGGTAGCAGTAACGGGGTCTATGTTTAATCAATTCAGATCCATTCCCGTCCAGATGGAGGTCCAGGTTTAAGCTATTGTGTGTTATTCGGTTCGAGGTGGTGTCAGTTAAGATGCTGGATATTGTTCAGGAAAGCACAAGTAAATTTGCCATGGATTAACTGAGCCAGTTCTCGGTGAGGTTTTTGCTTTGACTCCCTTCTTCAAAGGGCATTTGTCCACATAAGAACTGAGTAAATTGTGGAAAAATGCTGCAGAACGTTTAATTTATTCTGAACTTGTGCATGCCTGTATAAGTATTTACATAATAAATGGCATAAAAGTGTACCAGCGTGCACAAATGGGGATTTTTTTTGTTTTGTTCTATAAATAGAAAAGCTTGATGAACTTCTCTCTGCTCTGTTTTAAATCTATAGGGGGAGTGGGGGGAACCGCAGGTAGGTTATTTCACTGTTATCCCTGTAGCAATAGATGGTGACTAAACTTTGACCATGTGGTGGTACATTTCCATGGTAGTTTTACAAATCTGAAGTTAGTGTATGATTAATTTCTCATCTGTCTGCTTGCAAACCGTGGATTTTCGAATTGCAGTGCATCTTTTTCTAGACGATGTACCTTAGGATTCCAAAATGAGGATACTGTTTACCTCACCATCTCTTGAAGTATTTTCTGTATTAGTAGCAGCTGGTGCTTCTCTGTACTGTAGTTTGGCCACAGAAATCCCTGAAGGAGTGACTGTGTTATACACATGCTTTTGGGGGGGGCTTTTTTTGGGCTGAGAGCAAGACAGAGATTTCTTGCGAGCGGTTTCCTTTGTCGTTGGTGTCCATACAGCTTTTGGATAATGTCACATTCTGACTGTGAAAATGAGGAATGACGAGGGCTTAGGCCAGCAGCCAGATCTGCCATAAACTGCACTGTACTAATCATATCACCTTATTTCTCTGTCCCTTGGTGGTTTTTTTTTTTTTTTTTTCCACTGGAAGAAAAATACAGTAACCATTTTACTACTGCAAAGATGCCTTTAATCACGTTTCAGAAGCCTGCTGGAAGTTTGTAGTAGGCAGCTATTGATAAACGCGAAAATTGATGTTCATTTCTCGCAAATGCTCATCGTGCTTTTCAAACAGTACGTTTCTAAAGAAGTATTTATATTTTCAGATATAGAATACTTTTAAGCAGAGCATCTGAATCTCTTCTTCCTATGCAATTACTTGTAGTAGGAGAAACAAATCCCTGTGAAGCACACGAGGTTATCTTTGGGGCAGAAGGCTTTCCCAGTTGCCCTATCACCAACTGTTCATTGTGGAATTACATTGGTCATTATCTTGTTGTCACCATTAAGACTACGAGCTAGCGGAGCCTTCTGAGTCGTTGCCATTGTTTTAATTATTCAGAACTCTTCGGCTGCCTTGCTCTCCTCCTTTCCGCTGCTTGACGGCTTTCTCGGAAAGCTTTCAAGATTATTACATTCGTACCTGGAAAATAATTTTTTACATAAAAGTTTGGCTCTGGCATTCTTCTGCATTATGCTGAGGAAAAAAAAAAATAAGCTGTGTTATACTCTGTGAAAGGATCAAACCAGGCTGAGAATTAGAATTTGGAGGGGGGGGGGGGGGGGGGGGGGGGGGAACAATACAAAAAGGGGCGAAAAATGCAGCATTATTTTCTAGACCCCTCCGTGATGCCCATGTTTGTTGCTGTAATTTTCTTACTAAGACTCAACTTGATACTTGACTTTCTTTTGTTTAATATATTAGGTTTTGCCTACTGTCTTTTTCTGTTCTCCTACCCTTTAATATAATATAACCATTTCACTGTAAACCCTTCTGTTTTTGTCCTCAAAATACTTTTTTCTCGATTGTTTGTTAAAACTATTGAAATGCTTCAATTGTGAACATACAATGAATGATCATCCTCTAATCTGTTCCACATGGCTAGTGGGCCAGTTTGTACATCCAGTACATAGAACTTCTCGATTGGTTTAAAACCAGCAAGACTGATGCTGTTGCAGTTTAACCCACAAGATCACTTAAAAAACCCCCGTATATTACTTTTAAATTGCATGCCACAGCATAAACGCCCTATTGAAGACATGATGTGTATTATCACCTATGAGGAATGGAGAAGCAGAACAAAGGATAAACTCAAAGAAATCAAGCTTATGTTCAGTCTTCCAAAGAAAGAACTAAATCTTTTAGTCATGTATTTAACGGGGCTTAAGCTCTGTGAAGAATTTCTGCATCTTTTATGGTTACATTTGAATATTCAGTCTGATTTTTTTTTTTCTTTCCCTGAGTATGTTCCTCAGCAGGGAACTGGTGATTCTCAGCACTGCTAAAATTCTTCCCATACGTTTTTAAAAATCCAGAGGCTTGTAGTAATGACCAGCGGTGGTAAACTTTCAAAGGATCAAAGATTTGGCATGGTCAAGCTTAAAACTGAAAAACCCAAGTGCTATAACGCAAAGGATAACTGAGCCACTTTAGTCAGGACATCAGACAGGGACCAGAGCAAGAAAAGTTTCTTTGGTTCCACTTGTGCTGGAAATACCATGAGAACTGTTCTCTTGTGGTATTTCTCCTTCCTACCACACTGAAATTAAGATATGCAGAAATGCCAGTATAGTTTTTCTTCTTCTTTTACCCCCCTTTAAAGTTTACTAAGATTATCAAAACTCAAAATTAGTTTTGACTTGATTGAAGGGAGGCTTTGGTTTGGTGATTCTTTGTCTGGCGTAGTCCAGCTGGCCTTCCTAACAGCTGTGTTTGTCCTATAATTGTCAACTGCTGGTGATATTTCTGACTCAGTAATCAGGGCTTGCTTAGGACTATCCACAATAAAACCCGCGTTCTTCTAACGTCCTTTGGGAGCAGGTGGCTGTGAAGTGTCCCCAGGTCAGTCATGGAGCGTCCCGTAGGAGGAGGACACTGTGTACCCTCAGGCCATCAGGCATTAACCTCTGTCCTCTCCTCCCAGGCAGCCTAGAAGTGTATTACACTAAAGCTAGAAAAAAAAAAAAAGAAAAAGAAAAGAGAAGCATATCAGTCAACACTTTGAGGAAGGAATTAACCACAGAAACTGTTGAATAAATTCACTCTGCTCATGTGTTGTATATACGTATGTCTATACTGTCTCTTTGCTCTTCCCTTAAGGTGTCATCTTTGAGCATGTTGAAGTCAATGAGGGGTTGGCTGTGGTGCAAAGTCATTGGTATTTGGGGAGAGAGCTGTAATATAGCACTTGGATATCGGTATAGGATTTGGACTATTAAAAAGTTCTCGTTCTTGACTGTAGTGGCCAGGGAGTGCGGCTTCATTGGCTGATGTAGGTTCTGCATATAAGGAAAGATGTAGCAGATCTTTAGGAGCCAATAAAAGTCAAATCTCTGGATTTATGCTCAAATAAAACACTTCATATTCTTTATGAAGGAAGATGACTGTAAGAATCCCACATAAGCACACTTTTCCAGCTATTTCTGTGAATGCCTGTTTTCTCTCACTTTATTTTGCTTCGGTGTGCAAGGTCATGTATATATGTTTACAGAAGTGATGAAATGATAAGTTTGAAAGGTACCTTTTAATTAATCTTTAATGCTTGATTTTCTAAATTCTTCTATGTCAAATCCAAAGTCCAATGACTGCGTAAGAAAATTCAAAAGATAACTGTGGGAAACTAAAATTGCTGTTTGCTGACATGAAAAAATTTATAAAAAACTGAGTTGACAGTACTCATGGAGCTGGTGTTTCCTCCAGCAGGAGGAGAGGGGCCTTTCCAGACAGTTCTCAGCTGCCTGACCCTGCGGTGGAGCAATGCTTCTCCTGCCTTTGGTGGCTTGGGGGACGTAGCACAGTCACACTGCACCAGTGGACCCTGGTTGAATCCATGTGTTCCCATTTCAGTAGAACCAAACAGCTCTGGTTTACTTGCTGTCATGGCCGTTGTAAAGCTCTGCATCATGGACACGTGGGGACTGTTGTCTGGGTCCCACAAATAAAAAAAAAACACTTGTTTCTAGATGTCCCCTAATCTGATTAGGCTGAAGCCTCGTCTCTCTCCTTGGCAAGCTTCCTTGAGACTGAGGATGAAGCTGGATGAATCTAAGTTGAATCTGATTTAACGTTCCCAGGACTAGTGTTTGCCCCCAAGATGTTCCAGAGAATGTACGATGTTTTTTTAAGTCCCATGTGACCTATGTTTGTTCGAGGAGACCCGCAGTGTCTTTGGCAGCCATGCAGAAGAGAGGAAAGGCAGGGCAGTGTCAATGTGCAGCGTATACCCAGGTGACGTGGATTTGCTGTCATGAAGCAAACTCATCTTAACAAACCCCTTGGAGATCCTCTGAGCACCCAGAACTTGCCCTGCTGGCAGAGGAGACCCCACCACCATAACCTTGATGGTCAGCTGGGTCTGCTGAGGGCAGCCGCGATGAGAAGGTCCATCTGTGGCCACATAAAAAGGCCTTTCTGGCCACAAGTGGCCTCAGGCCACCGGGAGGGAACCTCCCCCCCTGACACTGCAGGAGCAGATGCAGTGATGCTGCAGAAGACCGCGGTCTGCGAACGAGGGATAAGGTTTGGAGGGTGTTTCCCTGAAATTTGTAGGAGGATGTGAAAATATTTGGAGTTTCTAGCCCCGCAGCCAGCAGCCTGTCAATGCTGTGAGGGAAAAGCTTTTAGGCTTTCTAGAAAATGGCCCTGTTCTTCTAAATGTGAAACTAGAAAGTAACACTTCAGCCTTGTGTGTTTTATTTGCTAAAATCTATTTAGACTCATACAGGGTTTCATCTCAGAATGGTGCCACTATAAAACCCTCGTAACACTGCAAACCATCCGTCAGCATTCAGTCCTATATCTTTTACTTCCCTTCCACTCACAGGAAAAAAAAAATAATGGTTTCTTAAATGACTATAGCAATGCTTTTTCTATCACTGCTCTGGGTAAAGAGCTTTTCTTCTGCTGTTTGGGCAGTCTTCAGTGATGGATTGGATTTATCCTATTGTCCTGATGATTGAAGTTGTCTTAAATGTCAAGCCTGTAAGTTTAATTAAGTGATTTATTTAATTTAGAGGTGTGACATTCCCGTCCTTGAACTGCTAATGCTTACTTTTTCTGTCTTTATCCTTCTTTTTTTTTTGTCTGGCATGGAGAGAAATGTTCTTACCAATTCAATCCATTTCTTATTACATGGCAGTAGACCTCATTTAATTAAATGCAAAGTTATAAACTAAATGGTTCCCAAATGTATAATGTTTTTGAGTATTTTAAAAAAAAAAAAACCACCAACAAAAAACCCCAACCTAGACAAAAAAGAAAAACCTCACTAGCAAGTGCTTGCCAAGTGTTTGTATTGGTTTGGCAGGTATTTGGAATAGGTTTTGTAACTGGAGGTACTGCTAGATACAGAAGAATTAATGTCTTTATGAGAAAATCACCCCTTTTATCTGGGGAAATGACATAGGACCCCATGTGCGCACGTGTCCCAGCATCCATGGGTAGGCAGTGAAAGGATGGATGGAAGAGCTTTTCTGGCCCCGGCAGTGGCCAAGCAGTGCTGCTGACTCAGTGCTGGAGGGATGGATGGAGCCGCTCTGCTCTCCCTGCCCTCCTCTGCCACACACCGTTCCCCGATGGTAGCACAAGAAGCAATTGCACCTCTTAACATGTGCTGTAGTAAACCGGTTTTTCTGGTACACGTAGCAGTTGCTGAGATGCCTACCCTCATGGTGGTCCCCAGCTCACCATGTTTTCATGTTGAGATTACGAGTTGGGCCATGTAGGCACCCAAGATCTCCTGGACTAACTGAATGCAATACTGCCTGGGCTAGAACTTGTGCTGCAAACCTCTCCAAGATGTTGTTCCAGTCCAGACGGGAAAACTGATGCTCTCCAGTTGTGGGAGGAATTGCAGTTCATGTCAGCTTCTCTGGGGATGGTGCTTGCCTACCTCAGCCACCTGAGCTTGATGGGAGAGGGGACATGTCTCCTCTCCCTGGGCTTCCTCTGAGCAGGTAGGCTGGCGTGGCAACCTGGCCTTTGTTACGTGCATATATATATACACATATGCACGTGGGTGCCATATGCATTTAGAGCAGCTTATGGTCCTTAGTGCCAGCCCAGCAATGTGTTGGTCCCACTGGGTGGCCATTTCTGGGCAGACCTGGGAGAGGTCCCAGTATGTTAGTTGGTCCTATTGAAATGGACTTCAAAATAACTTATTTGAACAATCTATCTCTTTTTTTTTAAACTGGATGAATATTGACTGAGCTACACGTGTTACTCGTTTGCCAGCACTAACAAAATAACCTGTATTTCATTACGGTTTTGATGGTGAACGGGGGGGAAAACATGACTGCTTGTGACATTTCTTACAATTTTTATTCCTTGTGCCACTTCGACTATCTCTCATTTGTTGTGAAGTCGGATTATTTCAGGTTTCCATGTATATGATTATGTATGTTTTGAAGTGTGTTTTAAAATGAACATGCTGTTGCTTTCTTAAATTAGCCAAGGTTTGAGTAGTGCATTCCTTAAGCCAGTCTTAATTCCCTCTGTTGCGTGTGAGACTGTGCCTCTTTTTTAGAGAGCAGTAAATGATGTAGCACTTGAACAATTACTTAAAAATATTGATTTCGGGAAGAGGGGGAATGGCAATATGGCTTGCTTTGCCTTTAGAAAAAGATTTCTTTTTTGGCTTTTCGAACGCTTGTACCGCTTGTGTCCCCTTCTGTGACGTACGGTATGCATGCCAGGAGTGAGGGCTGCAAATAACAGTTTCTGAAGTTAATTTCTCTGTGCTGCTCTGGTGTTTATTCAGAGGGACACAATTCCTCAGCCACACGCGGTTTCTCACGGGCTCATAATGCTGGTTTCCCATGTCGCTGGTTTTAATGAATATTCTACCCAGGTACTGCTGAACCCCTAGCACGAATGGATAAATCATACTGCATGTCTGCTAAAAGGGGTATTTGCAGCTCTCTCACAAGAAACGAGCCGTTTCTTTTCAGTGGCAGTATCATCTGGACTTTGCTGAAAAGTTTGATGTAACCACAGTAGGTAACGCGTTTCCAGACAATGCCTTATTGTCTCCACAGGCGAGCACAGGCTGGACGCGGAGACCTTGCATACCTACTTAGAATCAAGATTAAATTACCAACCTTTTTGGCATTTTTATGTAAAATGTTCTTTATTATGGTCTTCTCATAGCTAAAGCATGAGTCACTTGCAAGCCATAATAGATT
This sequence comes from Alca torda, assembly GCA_008658365.1. Taxonomy (NCBI): domain Eukaryota; kingdom Metazoa; phylum Chordata; class Aves; order Charadriiformes; family Alcidae; genus Alca; species Alca torda. Next base: position 7,806,873 of record CM018079.1, read on the forward strand.
TTGGCTATGCTACATGATGAAGTGTTCTGGATGCAGTGAAACATTTAATCAAGACTCCAGGCAGTGCAACTCCCACTGGTCACCTTAACCAAAAAAAAAAAAAAAAAACCAACCCCCCCCCCCCCCCCCCCCCCCCCAAAAAAAAACCCAAACAAACAGAAAAGGGAGAGAAAGAAGAAACAAATTATGGCACCTTTTCTTTGCAGCCCTAAGAGGAGTATTTGTTAGAGACAACACAAGAAAGTGACATCTTTAAAGATGAAAGCAGATTTACATCTCATTTTAGACTAGGCATAAGGAAGGAATTTTTTACCATGAGGGTGTGGAAACACTGGCCCAGGTTGCCCAGAGAGGTGGTAGATGCCCCATCCCTGGAAATATTCAAGGTCAGGTTGGATGGGGCTCTGAGCAACCTGATCTAGTTGAAGATGTCCCTGCTTATTGCAGGGGGTTGGACTAGATGACCTTTAAAGGTCCCTTCCAACCTAATCTATTCTATGTTCCTATGATTTTTCTGATAGCGTGAGTTAAATCGCTGAGTTTTTGAAAGCACTCTGACCTCCCAGCATTTTTTAGAAAATATTGATGCTTTATAAAAGTGAGTTGGTTGCAAACTGTCAAATCGCCGTACTAGACTGTACTTTCCAGGAGTTGAAATCATATTGTAAAGTTATGTGGTGTTAAAATACTGGAATTAGTGCCCACAGATTAAAGTTACTCCGGAAATTACAGCATTATGTATGTCTTATTAATCATGTTTCTGTGCGTGTTTATTTAGTGGGGGAAATGAAAATGTTGGCAAAATGCATTGAGCCCTAAGTTTCCAAACAATTTCAAGGCTGGTAATCAGTAGTAATTCCTCTGAGGGAAAAGCAAATATTGCTATAATCCCTCTTCTAGATGGGCTCAAACTGCTGTCTGTTGCTGGGTCCCTATTAGATCTCCATGGTGTGCACTGGGGTGATTGGAGCGGGCAGTCGCGTAGCCCAGGACAGCTTTGACGTAGAATTATAGAAAGTATTGGGTTGGAAGGGACCTTTAAAGGCCATCTAGTCCAACCCCCTGCAGTCAGCAGGGACATCTTCAACTAGATCAGGTTGCTCAGAGCCTCACCAAGCCTGGCCTGGAATGTCTCCAGGGGTGGGGCCTCCACCACCTCTCTGGGCAACCTGCTCCAGCGTCTCACCACCCTCATTGTAAAGAACTTCATCCTAATGCCTAATCTAAACCTACCCTGCTCTAGTTTCAAACTGTTGCCCCTCGTCCTATCGCTACAGGCCCTTACAAACAGCCCCTCCCCAGCTTTCCTGCAGGCCGCCTTCAGGTACTGGAAGGCCGCTATAAGGCCTCCCTGGAGCCTTCTCTTCTCCAGGCTGAACAACCCCAACTCTCTCAGCCTGTCTTCGTAGGAGAGGTGCTTATCCTCTCTTTCATTAAGGTACTTTTGAGCTCAGACATCGAAATTAAATCTTGTGCTCTGGTCTCCTTCTTTAGAGAGATCCTAAATGTCCAAGACCTAAGCGTATGGCCAGTGCATCCATTTATGGCCTAAGCGCTTGGCATTGGCACCTAAAATTAGAGACTTTGCCTGAAATGTGGGACGAGGAGTTCAGATTATATTCACCACACTGATGTTTTTTCAAAGGTGTTACCCCAAAACTCCAGGATCAAGGGACTGCTGCTGCCCCTGGATGTTCAAACTTCTCTTTTTTTCCAAACAGTGTCTTTTTAGAGGTTTTCTTTGTGTTTTTTTTTTTTTGTTTGTTTTGTTTTGTTTTTTCTCCCCAGCTGCAATCTTCCCCCTGTTAATAGTGGGATTCTTAGCAACTTTGTATTTCTATTTCACAGGTTTGCTGGCCTGCAGCACAATAGACTAATGCAATTTTTATTGTACTAGCATGCACTGGGATTGTTTGCCTCCTGGAAAATGGGATATTCAGATGCCTCATTCAGCGTCTGTCTAAGCAAAAGCTATTTCTTTGTCCCAAGACATTTTCTTTATAAATGGGCTTTCCATCTTGTTGTGGAAACTGTAAATATGCATGGTCTGTAGTTCAGGTTTTCTGCCTTCCTTAGTTCTGCTATTACTGGTTGCTCAAGTAATTTTAAAACAGAAGAGTTTCTTTTTCACCCCCACGCTCACTGTTTCCCAGTATTTTAGTTAGAGAAAGGTGGGAAACTGGTTCAGGATAGCCTATGACTTTTTGTTGTTATTAGAAACATTATGTTAGAGATTTTCTAGGAGTCTCAGGATTTTCCTTCTTTTCTTTCTGGAAATGCATTTTTTGCTTGCTTATGCTCTTGATACTTAATCTTTTTGTTCCTTTGCCTTCACAGTTTGGAGAAAGTGTGCATGCACTGGTCCTGCAAACGCTTATTATAACTATAACTTCACTGATGTGAGTAGCCAATATGATTACTCACATCAATAAAAAAGCAATCTACTCATACATGTGTGTTTTTTCAGGATTAGCAAAGATCTGTTTGCTTGATGAACAAAAAGACCAAAGTGATGGAGGCTGGTGAAAAATTAATAGTGTTGGCCTGGTTCTTGAGTTAGTCACATGGATGTGATAAATTGATAGTTGAATTTTCTCTTTTATCATCATGAATGAAATTATTTAGAATATTTACCAAGGGGGGGGGAATAGAGTCCTTTGACTTTTATTCTGTTAAAATTGATAACACACTGCCACAGTCTCCAGCAAGGAAGAATAAGCTCCTGAATTTTTTTAAGATGAAATACAATATAACGGCTTAAGCGTAAACAAAAGTCTTCAGGGTGATGTGTGCCAATGGTGCATGTAGATTAGATGGTATCTCTTGAGAGAAGCAGTGAATGGCACGGCAGCAAGCAAAGGGAAGAAGAATGACTCAACAACCTATAAAGTGAAAGAAAAGCTGTTGCCTTTCCACGCTGTTTGATCTTTAATCAAACAGCTGTAGCGTTTGAAGAAGCATCGAACGCGTGAGACATCTGGGAGTTCCTTTCTTCTTGCATCGTGTTCTATCTATAGATCTCTGATGGAGCCTGTATCGTGGATGGGGTGGCTGCAAGCGAGAATTACTGCAGGCGTTTTGGGACTCCCGGTGAAACTTGCTGCTGCCACGTGAGCTCATTCAAGTTTCCTGTGGCATCTTTTTTTTCCCCTCGTTTTCTTTCGATAGGTGGAAGAACTTTGGAAAAGTGTTCTGTCTATAAACCCTCCTCACCTTGAAATAAAAGAAAAATAAATGTTAATAAGTGTAATAAACCAGAGGGATCGGTTCTGGCCAAGTGAGCCCATTGGTTTATAGAAAGTGTTACGATCGGATAGAATTTGGCGCATTGCCTTCCAGTGCAATGTTTTATTTTACATACCTTTGTAGCTCATAAACCCAGTAAGTTTGGTCACTAAAATAATTTCTTGTTCCAGAATAAAACTCTCATGTTAAGCTTTTTATGTTGAGCATGGAATTTGTCTAGCCTGTTCAGTAATAATTGTCTGGGGTACCAGTATTTTTGAAGTGGATTGGTTCTTTTGCTCTAAGAAATGAAACTGCGTCTTTTAGCAACTCTTCCTTAATTCAAGAAATTATTTTGAATAAGAATAGATTATTCAAGTGCAAACTCATATTGCTTTTGGTTAAGCAAAAGAAGAGCCTTTTTATTCTTGGTTTCCCTCATAATTGAGTTTCTCCTTGCCCCCGAGAATAAACTGTTTTCAGAACTGTGTATAAAGTATGAAGCTATTGAAGACTTTACACTGCAGCATCACTCTTTGTAGAGTCTCTTTCCTCATAAATGCCATTGATTAATTCAAAGAGGATATTTTCTGCTTTCTTCAAAGTAAAGACGACATTTTGAAACACCAGTGAGCTTCTTAGTGATGACTTGTGTTCAGGTTCATGCTCTAAATGCTTAACTAGATACTGTATGCTTGATGAAGTGAGGTCCTGGTATGATTCCTTCTATCTTTTAAGACCTGAGGCTTGTCTGAATGGAGAAAAGAACTTTTTATTTTTCTTACATCTGCATTTAAAGCAAATTGAGGCAAAACCGTTTGAGGTGAGTGCTGGCCTGCCTCCATCTATTCTGAATTGGTTGAGGGAGAAAAAAACACAAGAGGCTAATTTGAGCAGCAAATAAGAATCTTAACAAGATCAAGGTAATTAGTACTTCCTCTGCTTTGAAAATGTCCATGAGAGCAGGCAGCAGCAATCACATTGTCGCAGATGAGGATGGGTTGGCCATCTGTAATAGTGGCAGGGGCATGGTGTTATTGTGCGAATGTTACTAAGGCTGCAGAATGAGAAATTTGATTCAGATGCGGGGAAATACGTGGTATTGTTTGACTCGCTACTTTTGCCAATGTCTGTGGCTTGTTGCACGTCTGTATTTTTGCGTCTTAGTTTAATATTGGTGATCTCAAACATAAAACAAGCACACAAACAAACAAAGAAAAAAGAAATAAAAAACCCCATCCAAAGATAGTTGGCATAGAAATTGATATGTAAAATTATTGTGTTTATTTTACATGGCATAGTAAATAAGCAACATGTATTTTTCTGCAGAATGAGCTGTGAAGGAAAGCTTTAATTTTCAGTCTTCTTTTTTCTAGACGCATTAAACGTGTGAGGGAAAAACATTATGCTAGAATTTGTACAAAAGTAGAGTAATTTTGTGGAGATTTACACACAGACGCGCTCGGGTAGAACAAAGCTTTCGGATTTTTTTTCCATTTCCCATTGAACAAATAAAGCAAGGCGATATTTTGAATCTATTCATCCATTTTCCATCACAGTCTTAAGAGGTTTAGAAGTGCCTGTGACTATTCATGTTGCCGTGGCTTCTGCAGAAATTGAAGGCCGTTAGGCCATTTTTGACCAGAGACTGGCCATAGTGCAGGACTTCAAGCGGTCCAAGGAGTGCTCTCAGGTGACTGCTTTGTGTCTCTGGCTTGCATCCTAGAGTCAAATTGATTGATGGGTTTGAGGTCAGGCAAGAATATTACCCACGTTGGGTAGATTTGGAGAAGGGGTGATGGTTATCACTTTTCACGTAGCCTGGGGGTATTGTTTCCTATGGTGGTACAGACATGGTCACCTAATGGTTCCTTCCTGTTCCAGGGACCAAGGTTTGGATAAACCCCTTAAGCACCCTTTTTTTCTTCCTGTGGCGTATTTTCAGGTTTTGAGGCCTTTGGTTTCCTAGACGTTTATTCTTGCATTTGCTGTTGTCGCTGGTGGGCGTTTTGCTGTTGGTGCAGCTGAGGGCACAGCACACTTTCTGTAGACCCTTCTGAACATGATGCTCATGGTACAGATGGCCGGTAATGCTGCCATGACCACCTTGTCTTGCCTTCATTAAGTCTGAGGCAGAATTGCACATAATGATTGCTGGTAGCGTATGATACTAATCAAACGATGTATTTCTAGAATCCAAGTCACCCATTGATATCTTTATGCAAATGTGATGTGGGATAAGAAAGACAGAGGCAGTGGGCTGGAGAGGGATTTAGTTTAGATGTTTGATTAAAGCTTTGTGGATTTTTTTTCTCTTTTCTCCCCATTAAAGATGTGATAAGACATACTGAAATCACCCAGTGCCCCGTGGCAATGGAAGACTTAGTGGTTGTCCTGTGCACTTCTGCTTGGGGTCGGAACTCCTGAAATAATTTCAAAGTGAAATTAATTTCTGAACTCCTGAATAGAAGGCTGGACATTCAGTTTACACCTGACCTCGTTTTAGGATGTATACTTTCTTAAATGAGGCCTTTGGCATAACACTTAATGGACTCTTTTGTTTGGGGGGGGGGGAAACGTGAAGATGTTTCTCAAGTCTTTCTCAGACATTTATGACTTGAGTGAAATTTCTGCAAACAGGGACATCCCAGGATCTTATTCCTTAGGTTTGCAGTACTGTGTGTAAGCTGAAGTAATTAGTTTTAGCAGAAGGAAAAAGATAGCTTTACCGAAGGATGCTAATTAGACTTAGCATTAGTTTTAGCAGAAGTAAAAAGATAGCTTTACAGAAGGATGCTAATTAGACTTAGCTAATGGTGAATTATGAAGCAATATGCATTATCTAAGCCCTGTGGATAAACAGTAAAGCATGGTGTGAATGCTCTTTAAAAATATTGTGTTATCTTTCTAAAAAACTTCTCTTCCTTATTTGAGAATTTCTTATTTTTCCACCACATAAAGCATGTCTTCAGTATAAAATACAGTGTCTTTGTTTACTCGTGAGCTCATTTTTCAGGATAAAATTACTTCCTCTATTATTCTTCTCCTTTTTTTTTTTTTTCAGTTCTCTGGAATCTGACTTTATAATTAATTTATTTTGTCCCACAACCCTTAGCCATCTGTATTCCTGGATTCTGACTCTCTTACATTATGCAAGCTGTAGGCAACGCGCGGCTCCTAACCCAAAACCCCAGAAGCTGTCATATATTTTTCATAACGATTTTTACAAAGGGCGATCTCTCATTGTGAAAATGGGTCCTGGTGGTGAAACGTCACCCGCAGCTGAAACATGAGCTGTGCGTGACATATAGGGTATGAATAAATAAATTGCGGAGCCGCGCAGCTGCTTTACCTTGAAACCGCAGCTGGGGAAATGCTGTACTTGGAGCAGGAGAGCAGACGTGGTTTTGCTGTGCCAGTTCAGGGGGCAGGACCGGTGTGGCACGGAATGGCTGGCAAAATCCTTCGTCTGTCATTCCTTCTGCGTCTCTCCCGTTTCTGCGATTAATTGGCGCCCAGAGGCAGCGGTCGCCGTGAAAACCGACACGGGCTGTTTTTATTCTCTGGAGGTTTGAGTGCGGTTAGTGAGTTGTCGAATCATTGCTTGTGATGCTCCGGTCAGCGCTTCTTGTGCTTCTTTTTTGAGGGATTTCAATTTGGTGATAAAACCCTCCTGAGTTAATCTGTCTCAGGCTGTGAAGTGTTTTGTGTACCATTTGTGAATGGTCAAAGGAATTAAATATGGTACAAATTAATAATAGCCTTCTGTAAAGGCCTATAGGCCTATAGGACCAATGTTTTGTCTGCACTTCCAGCAGATACATCTATGATATTAACATAACATTTCCTCTGTTTTTAAAGGCACTTGTGGTCTCTTTAATGCTTTTGAAAAGTTCTGGCAGGCTGACAGTGACAGTAACCTTTTGTGGGCATAAATGCCGAACACAAACTAAAAAAAAATTAAAAATAATTAAATGAAAAAGCTCATGTACTTGAGGTGGCTGAGGATGGCGTAGATCCCCAGGTGGAAGGTGTCTCCCTGTGTGGTGTATAAACTGACCCATAGACCAGTGCAGCCATAATGTTCGCAGTGGTCTAGATTTCTCCACCCTCTGAAGAAAATCCCTGGAGGAAAAATACTTATCAGGGAAAGAGCTGAGCCTCTTGCAGCCTTCTCTGCATTAGAAACATCCTCTGAGGCAGAGGAGACAGGTGTGTTAGGGTCAAATAGACTCTTAGGGTATTTGCATATCTACCACAGTTTATATTTTCAGGGTCTTCGATGAAGGGCAGTAGCCACAACACACCAAATCTGTTCCATCACAAAGTCTAGCACTGGTGGAAACGTTAGGCTTTCTGAAACAGTTGCCTTTGGGATGGATCATCCTTCAGGATGTGGTCTGAGGAAAGCCACAGAGGACCTATGACCCTTGGGTGCAGCCACTGAGAGCTTTGGGAAAGACGCAGCAAGCGAGCCTGGGTGACTTGGTTGCCAAGACATGGCAGGGACAGCCATGCTTTGGTCATTGAAGTGCTTATCTTTGGGATCAACCTTTGGTGATCACCTTTGGTGATCAAGTCAGAGTGGTTTGGCAATTGGTGGTCGGCATGAAAACAGAATTAAAAAAGAAAACGTTACGGCAGGTGACTAGAAATAGTAGAAAATGTAGACTTCAGATCACCAGACGTCTGCGTTGATTATATCCAGAGCAGCCTAACCCATATATTTTCAACGAAGTGGAGGGACATCCCTTGTGGATAATGGCATGGCAGGTGCTGTAGTGTAAATAATATTTTCTCTGTCAATCTGGATATCTTCTCTAAGTTGTCCATACCTTTGCCTCCCTCCCTGTGCAACAGCCCTATCTACCTTTCTCTGTTCCTTGATGAGCAATAAAGTCAGGCTTCCTTCACCTACTCAATTTTCTCATTAGCGGGTCTTCAGAGTTTGGCGGACATTTAATATTTTGGGGCCAAAAACCCCCATTTTTTTTTCCTGATAAATGTAAAGAAGCTGTGTCCTCACTTTCTTTTTTGGAATGTTACATGCTATACCTGGTATGCGGGAAAACGGAGCTCTGCAGCTTTTTAAATTAGCATCAGCAGGGCAGCGATCTTGCTTACGAAAAACGAGGAATAAATAACACACAACAACCTTTCAGGAACTCCCATTACTACTTGGAAAAGCGTACAAATATCGCACGTGTAAAGAACATTTGTTTAGGTGCGTGTATAGGCAAGGAGAGTAGGTGCTAGTGGGTGCTTCTAAAATAACGTTTATGTTTGCAGTTAGAGGAGAGCTTTGAGAGAGACACAGAAAAACAGATTATTTTTTAAAAAAATATAAAGCGCAAGGGTGTTTTTTCCTCCCTCAGAACGGAGAGTTGCCAATGTATAAACATTTCAGAGAGAATTTTACACCACCTCATCTTTATGTCAGGCAGCATTTAATGGTTGAATGATCTCCTGCCCCGGGACTTGGCAGCTGTCCTCCAGGGGCCGACTTTGAGGATTACAATGACAGTCTATCAGTGGATCTTTTCCAATATAAACTAGACTAGGACCATTTAAAATCAGTTGCTATCAACAAGTCAAATTAACTTTATTTATGTTAGAGGCTTTCCTATGAGTATTTTATAACAATGTGGAATTTTAATATCCGGAGGGGCCTTTCCTGTTGTTGGTGTGGTTTGGGAATGTTCTAATTCATGTGATTAAGAACAATTTACCTGATTTCTTTCAGAGTTATGTGATTTGTAACGTTCAGGTCCAATCAGCATCTAGCTCGTAGTGCTCACACAGCTTTTTCCGATTCCTGCTTTTTACAGGTGGAAATAACGCTCCAGGATATCAATGACAACCCACCAGTGTTCCCCACAGATATGCTTGATCTGACCGTAGAAGAGAATATAGGAGATGGATCTAAAATACTGCAGCTGACAGCCATGGATGCTGATGAGGTAGGAGCGTGGTTCCGTATTTGAATATCTGTACTAAAAATGCTATTCTGGAAATACATGTTTTCACCTGTTACCTTCATGAGAGCTTGGCCATGGGAGTCATTGTGGTCGTGCTTTAGACTGCGTTTGGCCCATTCACAAAACTCTGTTCAGTATCATGGAGTCACACAGAAGCAAAACCAGCGAGACAAATACTCTGTTGCTTGAAGGCTGCTCACGGCTTTGTATATAATGAGTTAATGTTTCCCTAACATCTCTTAATGAGTGGTTCCGCTAATGGCAAACAGTGCCCCACGTTTTGCTTTTAGATGGTCGTCCTGTTACCAGTCTCATCATACCCCGTACCCGCTGACTTGGCGAAGGTGCTGGACCACCCAGCCTGAGATAAAGCGTTATGGACGTTCAGTTGCAGACCACAGCTTGACATCTAAACTGACTTTGATGCAGAGGTGTTGTAGCTGAGCCCGATCTCAAGGTGTGCAATAAAATTAATGTTAGACAAGCCTTGGAGAACACGGAAACTTTTGATAATGCCTGCTCGCCCCGTGACTAGAACTACTTAATATCAATCTTATCCTTTCCTAAAGGAATTTGTATTTCACCAAAAAGAGGGGAAAAGAAATAACACTAAAATACGCGCTCGGTACGTGAACCAGTTTGAAAAATCCTTTTGCCCGCTTAGATTCATTACTGTGAGGACGCTGCAACTAAGGAGTTATTAAGAAACTAGCAAAAACCTTTGAGCAACTGACGTTAAACAGTTGGCCAGTCAGCTCAGTGAGGGATATTGCCGTCTTGTGGTATGCGTCAGGCAGATATATCCACATATAATTTGATGTATTCATTTCTTTTGAAAAGTAAGTTCTGAAAATGTTAATCATATTGTTTCGTTTGCTTGAACTGATTCTTTCCACTGGGGAAAGGCCTAAAAAGTCAGTATGAGCATGCAAAGAAGTCTGCGTCGTCATTAAAATATAGGGTTACACTTGACAACAACAGGCAATTCTTGCGTTCAAATAATCAGGTAATTCAACCCCCTCAAGAGAATTTTATTGCTGACTTTTTTTTGCGTTTGCTTGGTTAGTTGTCCTGTGATTGTTAATTGCGGTACTTAATCTTACTACTGCACGGGGAACCGCTGGAACACCCTCAGGAATGGTACGAATGTGATTATGAACTTTTTGGTTCTTTCCTTTATTTTCTGGTAGCAGCCTGACATACAGACCAAAGAAAAGGATTTTGGAAAAGCGCGTATCTGTAACAAAAGTTCTAGCTCTTTGCCTTCGGATTAAGGAGAAGTAAATACTGAGCTGCCGCTCTCTGCTGTGATACGGCACACAGATATCTAAGATTCTAGCAATATATTATGCTCCAGCCTCGTTTTGACCATTCCTAAACTGCACCTAATATGTTATCCATTCTGAAGCACTCCATCCAGTGGGAACTGATTTGTTACCTTAGACAGAAATCAGTCAACCGTTTTATAAAAAGGGATGACTTCAATTTCCCCGACAGAACATTTGCAACTCAAACACTTTACAAAGAGTCCAAGGCTTTTTAGCAATGTGCAGCTCAGGGTCAAGATACTTAACTTTCCCCTCCCTGCATTTGAAGTCGAGGGCACAGTGAACGCTCCTTGTTTTTCATATAATATTCCTGCGAGGTTACGCTTTCCTGGTTTCTTTCTTTGCCGTTGTAACCCATATATACAGCTCGGTAAAAGAGCTTGCTGCTTTTGCTACAGGTGCTTTCAGAATCAAAGCTTTAGCTTCAAAAGGGTAAGTGGCAGAACCCTTAAAACTCATGGCTGAGTGGTGTACAAGAACCCCCCTCACAAACATTTTTAAGTGGTAGCGTGAAGGCAGCAAATTTCCAACCTTTGTTGTAGTGAGGACATTGTAGAGATCTGAGAAAAGATGGGAAGACATTCTTCTCTAGGTGCTAAGTGGTACCAAAAGCTTCAACGCTTACAACAGCTTCTAGCACTTTGCAGCTTTTTAAAGTCGGTTGTCGATGGGAAACTTCTGTACAGCTTTTTAATATGTTTTACGCATCTGTTATTTTGGTTTGCTTCTCACCTAACTCGTGTAAAGTTCCTCCTTGGATGAAACCAGTATCACACGTGGTGGTGGTTTTAGCTGCGCCCTGTTAGGAGGACGCTGGCTGGTCAAACAAGCGGTGAAGAACGTGGTTGCCTCTGAAATCTTAAATTCCCATCATCTGTTTTTTGCCAAGCTGCACAATTGGAGGAAGGGGGGTGACCTCCCCCAGGTACACCTGAGCACACAGATGCTGTGTGTGCTGAAGCACTGCATGCAGGGGCACCTGCAGAAGCTTGTTTTCTTTCTAAATTTCATTTTATCAGTCAGCTCAGTATGACTCTTCGAAAAAACACCCCAGAGAAACAAAGTCTGGCACGAGAGGCTCTCACAAGGTCAGGTAACTAACACTTGTCTCTCATCTCACAAATAGGAGCAGGTGTTTACCTCTGTTAATTTGCTTTTTTAGGCAAGAGTGTTTGAAACAGCTATAGGGTTTCTTTCTCCCTGATCTCTTTGATCTTTTGTTCACCGCAGAAGTGCCACCTGTGTGCCAGCAGCAGGTTTCAGCTCTGGAACCTGGGCCTGGCACCAGGGGGAGGGCACGGTAAATATCTGCTCACCCACCAAAATGCATGGCCGGGCATAGTCAGCACATGGGGTATAGGTACATGTATCCAACATTGGAGGTTCATGCCCTGTCTTGGAAAAAAAAGGATGTGATCCCAGGATCTCAGGTCTCTTTCTGTTTTCCCTTAGATCATAGAATGGTTTGGGTTGGAAGGGACCTTAAAGAACATCTCGTTCCAACTCCCCTGCCCTGGGCAGGGACACCTTCCGCTAGACCAGGTTGCTCAAAGCCCCATCCAGTCTGGCCTTGAACACCTCAGGGATGGGGCAGCCACAGCTTCTCTGGGCAACCTGTTCCAGTGTCTCACCACCCTCGGACTGAAAAATTTCTTCCTGATATTTAATGTCAATCTCCCCTCTTCCAGTTTGAAGCCATTACCCCTTGTCCTATCACTACATGCCCTTGTAAAAAGTCCCTCCCCAGCTTTCTTGTAGGCCCTTTCAGATACTGGTAGGCTGCTATAAGGTCTCCCCAAAACCTTCTCTTCTCCAGGTTGAACAACCCCAAATCTCTCAGTCTGTCCTCATAGCAGAGGTGCTCCAGCCCTCGGAGCCTATTTCTGGCCCTACTCTGGACCTGTTCCAATAGGTCCGCATCCTTTTTGTGCTGAGGACTCCAAAGCTGGAGGCAGCACTTCCAGGTGGGGTCTCACGAGAGTGAAGTAGAGGGGCAGAATCACCTCCCTCGACCTGCTGGCCACGCTGCTTTTCATGCAGACTAGGGTGCAGTTGACCTTCTGGGCTGCTAAGAAGCAAAATTTTTAGCTGACTACTGGATTTTGGAGGAAATGTCACCCAAGCTGGTGCTGGGCACTCTAGCCAGCCGCTTATATCCCGTAGACCACCATCTGGCTGCAGTGTACCACTGCACAACCCATCCCCAGGAGGTGGATGGAAAGAGAGCTCAGGTAGCTTCCCTTTTTCTAGGAAACCTCAGTGTTCCTCGGAGCTAAGACCTGTGAGGTGGATCAATTTTCTTGTTAATAACCAATGATACAGACGGGATGCAGGTGACTTCTCTCAGTGTTTGTGACAGGGCAGGGCTGAGGCAAAACGCCCTGTGTCAATATTTTTTGAATGGACGTTTCCATACTTTTTTTCCTAAGTCTTAATTTCAACCTTTAAGGTGGGGGAAAAAAAAAAAAAGCCTGATTATTTTTCTGTATAACTTTGCTTTTCCTTAATTTTCCTTTTAACCAAAATGCTCAAAGTCCATATGAATCCTTTTTTTCCGAGGACAAATGAGATACTTTGTTTGACCCAGAAGCAAATGCTTTTGACTTCCAGCACAACCCAAGAGAACAGAACTGTGATTTTAATGACACATGATTTGTCACTTTGGGGCTCTTTATTTACGGGGATAAATGTATTTCCATGCAGAAACTGGCCTTTGAGGGGCTGCTGCCAGCACAGCTCCTGTGAGTTTCTCCTGACCGGGAGCTGCATCTGTTGCCGTTTCTGGGAGCTGACGTGTGGCTGCCCCTGCTCCTCCCTCCTTACATCCCTCCCTCCATCCCACCTCCAGAGAGTGAGAAAGGCAGAGCTGATACCACTGGCAGGGATTTAATTTAACCTTTGAACATAAACCAAGACGAATAAACACTGTTCCCTGTAAGGAGGGAAGATGTTACACTGCTCGGTGATGCTCGCTTGAAATTTAAACAGGTATCAGAGCTTTATGCTATTGACTGGATGCGATCCTTTATGAAAAGTGGAGCAAAAAGTCTCTGGGTAATCTTGTCATTTCATGTCTCATAAATAAAAAACTGTGTGCGTCTTTACTGGGGGACTGAAGCAGGGACTGGGCAGGAGAGCTGTTTATTAAAGGAAACCGTTCTGAAAAATATTCGCCAAGTGAAGTTACCGGAACGGTTCTTGTCTTACTGAAAATTACGATGTGGTTTTCCTGGCGAATTAACTTGATTTGACCACTTCTGTTTTCACTTAGGGAGCCAATGCCCTCGTCACATACACTATCATCAGCGGTGCGGATGATAGCTTCCACATTGACCCCGAGTCAGGAGACCTGATAGCCACCAAGCGCCTGGACCGGGAGCGCCGCTCCAAGTACTCCTTGCTGGTTCGTGCTGATGACGGCCTGCAGTCCTCAGACATGAGAATAAACATCACTGTTAGCGATGTTAATGACCACATCCCCAAATTCTCCAAGCCGGTGTATTCCTTTGACATCCCGGAAGATGCCACTCCAGGTAAATAGGAAACGCCTCCAAAATTGCCTGATTTTTTTATTTTTTGTCAATCCACAAGGACTTGGTGGGGAGTGGGTAGCAGACCTGAGTTGGCCAGGAGACAGAAGGTGCTGAAGGCGTCTATTAGATGGGGCAGAGAAATGGAAGGAATCACATCATGCTGAAAGTCTGCTTGCTAGGAAAACCACATCACTAGTGAGGTCAAGTTTCTTTTCAATGGGAAACAGAGAAATGGTCACCACCCAAATAAATCCTAGATGCAGAATAGGAATGATGCCTGTATCCCAATGGAAGCCTTGGGGCGCGACTACTTAAAAAATAGCGAACGGAAAAGTAGGAGGAGGAACAACTTACAGGGTACAAACAGCATAACCTATCATGAAGATGTCGTGGGTGATGCTGGCATTGCTTTAGTGAGCTGTCTGCAGTGAATATGACTTGCAGTGCTTCATTCATCAAGTGTAGGATCACAAAACAGGCGACCATTGAGCAGCCAGTAAGACACCGATTCCTTAATAATAATCCCTACGTGTGCTCAGTTACTAACCCTAACATCATATTTCCTTGATCTTATCCCCGACTCCTGTTTTTGACAGGGTTTTTTTTGTAGAAAAATATAACCTTTAGATAATCAATTCCGGTTCCTAAATATGATCACCAGCCTCTTAAGTTGTTGTTTTCTTCTTCTAAAACTGGTTTCACATGCAAGAGTGTTTTGATGTTTAAAAGTTAGGTCATAAGCTAGAAAATATTTAGACCAAAAAAAGTTTTCAAAAATTGTGCTATTTTATGAGTCTCCAAATGAGTAATTAATCTTACTTACAATAAAAAGTTTGCAGTATTTTATACAGACTGCTAGTATAAAAGCAGTATCTGCCGGTATTAGTAACTGAAACATCTTAGAAACTTGTTCTAAAACATGAATAAACAGAGGAGATGCAAATGACACGGTGATATCTTTCGAGCTTTTACTTAGGGCTTTGACTTACAAGGGTGGGAGGCTCAGCTCGGGAGAGCCAAGATTACCCTCATGCCTCCAACCTGTGCACTTTGTCCCACAGTCACAGTCTCAAAATTCAGCCATGTTTTGCGTTAAAGGATTACAGTGCAATCAGCTGCGCCTCAGGAATATTCAAGCAGCTACAAAGATGATTAGGGGACTGGAACACCTCTCTTATGAAGAAAGGCTGAGGGATTTGGGTATCTTCAGACTGGAAAAAAGACGGCTGAGGGGGGATCTTATCAACACTTATGAATACTTAAAGGGTGGGTGTCAGGCAGATGGGGCCAGGCTCTTTTCAGTGGTGCCCGGGGACAGGACAAGAGGCAATGGGCACAAACTTGAGCATAGGAAGTTCCACCTAAACATGAGGAGGAACTTCTTTACCCTGAGGGTGGCAGAGCACTGGAACAGGCTGCCCAGAGGAGTGGTGGAGTCTCCAACTCTAGAGACGTTCAAAACCCACATGGACGCATTCCTGTGTAACCTGCTCTGGGTGACCCTGCTCTGGCGGGGGGGTTGGACTAGATGATCTCCAGAGGTCTCTTCCAACCCTATGATTCTATGAATACGATCTGGAAGTAATCGAGACGTCTGTGTAGCACAGGGGCGGTTTGGTCATTGATCTTAGAATCACAGAATGGGTAGAGTTGGAAGGGACCTTAAAGAACATCCAGTTCCAACCCCCCTGCCATGGGCAGGGACACCTCCCACTAGACAAGGATCCCCATCTGTGCTCTTCTCTCTTGTCACTCGAGGGTCCTGAGGCTCCGTCTGTTTTAGCAGGAATAACCCTGGAAATGGCGAGCATAAATCCTTCCACGTTAAGATGAGGCTTCTCTCTTCGATCATTTATAGGGTGTACACTTGTGCCTTTTACCCAGCTCAGCAGTGATGGATGCCAAAGGAAGAAACAGGCTGATTTTATACTTGAAGTGTGTATATAAAAGATAGCAGCATATTCAGCTGGGTTAAAGGAAGTTCTGGCACTATTCTTCATTCTGCCAATAAGCAGTTTTCATTGTCACGTGGCTCGAAAATAGTTAACTGTGCTGCAATGCATGTAATTCATCTGGTTCCATGGAAAAGAAATTAAATGTTTTATTTTCTTGGAAATGAGCTGAACTTAATTATAATTAGTGTTTGAAATACTAAAAAGTGACACTTAATTCCCAAACTTTAGTAAGATAGGTCAGTCGTGCGAACACAGCTATGCAGAAATGAAAACAATGGCACAGATTCACAAGGCGTTGAATTTCAGAAAACAGTGAAGAACGGACCCCTATAAGGTTTCTAGTTTTCTAACCGCAGTTACCCTGCGAAGGCACTTTTTCAAAAAGTAGAGCTGGGATATTTGGTATGTACTGACATTTCGGTTTCTGCATTTAGAAAGAAGTCTCTAGAAGGTTTCAGAACTTGTGTTTGTCTGCGGGTCCTTTGAGTTGTAGAAAGAAAATACCCAGCAGGACAAAAGGTATTTTTGCCCCAGTTGATGTCTAGTCTGGACACATTCCCAGTTAAAGATAAAAACTAATATTCATGGCCATTTCGTGGGGTGTTTTAGTAGCCCTTTAAAATAACCATCATGCTGAATACTGGTCCTTTCAGCTTTGAAAGAACCTTTCATAGTAGTTAGTCATACAATATTGAGGCTTGACTTTCTACTGGAGGATGCCTCTTGTTCTACAGAGCTGCTTGATGCTGCTGTGTGGTGGTCAACTGCTCTGACCACGCTGGGGAGCTACCCTTTGCGAGTGACTGATTTTGCTGTCGTACTGTGCAGGTTCCTTAGTGGCAGCCATCCTAGCCACTGATGATGACTCCGGCATCAATGGGGAAATCACGTACACCGTAAGTGAAGATGACGAAGAGGGTATCTTCTTCCTCAACCCCGTTACCGGAGTCTTCAACCTGACTCGCGCGCTGGACTACGAAGCACAGCAGTATTACATTCTCACCGTCCGCGCGGAAGATGGGGGAGGCCAATTTACTACCATCAGAGTGTACTTCAATATATTGGACATCAACGATAACCCGCCGGTGTTCAGCACGACCTCCTACAGCACGTCTTTGATGGAGAACCTGGCTCCAGGATCCACTATTCTCAACTTCAGCGTTACTGATGCGGACGATGGTAGGCATTTCCTCCTATTCTGTATCTCTGATGATAAATAAGTATTTCACCTTAGCAATAGATAGTGGAAAACCTAGTAGAAAGTGCAAATTAGAGGTATCCTCAGGACGCCATCATATGCATAAATTCACTGGATGCTGTGTAAATAGAAGTTATTTTTCTCATATTTCACATTAGGTTTAAGCGAGTGGTTTCTTCCTTATTTTTATTTGTGATAAATTAAAAATACATTCAAATACCACCTTTAACTGCTGTTACGGAAATGAATTACAGAGCTGTATTTTACCTAGAGCATGTTACAGCAGTTGAATGCCATGATTTCTCCCCTGGTGCTTAGGTTGCACATTTAAATTAGACCAAAGTGTTCTTTCAGATTGGTTTTTGGTTTTGTTTTTTTTTTTTTCCTTAAACTTTATAATTTATTCTAAATAAGGTTCTGGCAATATGAGATGTCATCTGCAATCATCTTAAATGTAGTGTAATTTTTAAGTGTATCATGAAAAGAGTTGTGATCTGCAGGATATTGATAATGGACGTTATAAAACTGATTTAAAGAGATTTTGGGAAAATTTCTCATTAAAATAAGCTTTAATCTTGGGATTATTTATAGCATCTAGAAGGTGTTAATGTGTTGGAGTGTAAAAGATAGTATCTTTATGGCTTGCTTAACCATTTTGCCATTCAGTTTATGTCCAAGCAAGAATAATAATAGAACATGGCCATGAAATACATAAAAAAGCCTTGCAGAGCTTTTCTTATGTGTCCACAGACATTAGTCAGTGTGACTTAATATAAAATTATTCGTAACGCTCATAGTGGCTTTACAGGTGAAGGTTATTTTTGTGACACGTTAAGCAACCTTGTCTCCTCTCAACTTGCCACCGGCTCAGCAAAGCCCATAGAAATGTCTCAGACTGAAATGTGTGCTTCAAGCGCACAACACCTACATGCTTGAAGGAATCCCAGTTTATGCATGTAAAACGACTGAGCTGATCCAGATTGTTTGGTAAAACAGTTTTTTCCTCAGGAAATGCTGAGTTGTTGAACTCAAACATTTTTGTGGGAACATAAATTTTGTGCTGATGGATAGAACTTTCCATGGTAAAAATTTTGCAACTGGTTTTGAGATCAAACTCAGTGAGCGAGAAGAGATTCCATAAAATAAGCCAACAAGTCACAAATTATAACGTGGTGATATTGGCTATTCTTGCATGGGTCTCTCTTTCACCACTCTCGTTAAAGCTTTTAGGTTAACTAACATTAAGTTGGAGGAGGAATTTGTGCTTGTATCATGCATATCCAGGGAAGGGATTGTTCCTTCAGACCTGTAGATAAATGGGTTTGTGTCTAATCTATCTCCTCTTTTATTTCTTCTTTTCCTATTAGGAGGACAGTGCTTGGTTTCAAATCTTTTTGGAAGTAAATTTCACTTAACCATTATGGGTCTGTTTTCCTTTTCTCTTGCACCTCAAACATTAATTTCCATCTGCGCGCAGTGGTCGTGAACTATATCATAGCACTGACATATCGTTTTACATTCATCATCCACTCAATTATCAAGGAAGCAAATGAGTATTTGAGGAGCCGTGCAATGAAAAGTCAGATATCTCGCCTTTTATATTTTCTGGCAGACTTACTTTTCTAACAGGCTGGATTTAAAATTAATAGGGCAGAAATTTCATTCCAAGAGCGTGCCAGGTTGAGTTTCCCCATAGGACTGTGACTTCAGCAAATGTTATGATCTACCGATGTTTCTGTTTCAAGCCCAAACTTGTTATCCTGTGTCGTCTTATATTTATCTAGAGTACAGAAATAGCGAGTGCTATACTCCCCTGCCTGTGGCTCACAGATAACGCGCTCAATGCACACAAATACAATTTTGTTGCTTATTTATGTTACAGGATCCCATAGTTTGAAGGAGCTCTGAAAAGACATTGTTTTATAGGGAGGTATGCCTGTTGTTTTAGGATAAACACTGATAAAAGACAAAAACGTGGTGATAGTTAAACTGCTCCTTTTCATTTCTTCGCTCATCACACCCCTGGGGAAACAGTAGCTGTTTATCTCAGCTGGGGCAGTTTCGTATACAGATGCGTAGTAAATATCAGCTATGGCTCGTGGTTATTTACAGAGCAACAAAGAACTCAGTTTCCTTAAACACATTCAATTTGAGATTCAGTTTTTAATTTTTTCCACGTTGAATTAACAGGAGAAATCTCAGGGCAGAGCACACATTTGTCTAGTTGCTAAAAAGTATAGCAAGATATTCCTTCAGGCAAAAAAAACCAGTTAGACTTTACAGATATTTACAGAATGGCGGGGGAGTAGGATATTTTTTTTTGCCTCATTAGTGAATAAATAAAAACAGAAACAAGACCCATAAAAGAACATCATCATTAAATTGGTGGCTCCATGTCTGAGCTCCCACTTGGAGTTTTATCAGATTAACCCTCAGATTAAATAACCCCAACGCTCAGTGAAGATGATGCCCTTGCATTCTCCCTAAGAAAAACCCGGCTCCAAACGTGGGGAGAAGGGATGGATGAGGAGCACGATACCGGCTTGGCATGCTGCGTTTAAAAAAGAGTAGTTCATTAAGTGGAGGTCCTGGCTCCACTGATGTTTAGGGAACTCTCCTTCTCTTACACAGCTTAATCTATATAACCGTTAGCATCATTGAAACCTATGAGAATACAGGAGACGGAATGAAAAGGTACACGGAGATGAGATAAAGAGGAAAAACCAGTAAATTTGGTAGGAACAAGCACCGCCACAGAAAACATTGCGGGGCGGGGGGAAGTATTTTTAAAGTAATTTTATTCTGTAGGATCTAATTCCTACCCATCTCCAAAGTCAAATGACAAAAATTTTGAATTGCCAGAAAGTACTTTACTGAAATCGGAAGACTTTCATCCGTATAATTAATCATTTGAAAATGCAGCTGAACAAAAAATAGACTAGCATTAAACTTTCACAGTGCTTCACTTGATCAAAGTAATGTAGAAACGCTAATATGTGGCATACAAATGTATTAATTTCTTTAATTGCGTGAAAATATTTTTGCCTTTCATGTTTGCTTCTATTTATTTTATAATTAAGTTCCTACAAGAGAAGAAGAGAGAGGGAAAGATGCCAATTAGAGTAGCCACTGGGGGAAAGACAAGAAAGACTAGAGTGCCCAAGCCTGAGCATAATCAACAGCAGAGATTAATAAATCAAATGCAGGAATAATTTTATTATCAGGCAATTCAATCGGAGGGAATGACAAAGTGCACAGCAAAGTAATCAGCTATTTGAGCAGGCAGCTTGGTTTCTTCGCGTGAAAAAGCGAGTTTGAGGGGTAAATTAGTAGCGAATGGTCTGTTAATCTCCTAATCCTAAATCTTTATCTTTATGACCCAAAACAAGAAAACAAAATTTTGAAAATTAATTAAAGTAGGAGTAAGATATGTGTATGGATGTATATGAGAGAAGACTCATTTCGATTAGGTGTTCCCAAAAAATTAGTTGTTTAGAGCGAACTCTGGAGTTGAAGTGGTAACATACGTTTCCTATATGGCATATTTAAGGTCATCTCACAGCCTTGTCGGGATTCAAATTGCATTTCCCTTACCAGAATTATAAATCTCTCCCTTGACCATAATTGCTAGTTAGGTTTCGATCATAAGATGAGGGCTGTTCATCTGATATTCTGGAATTCCATGCCATATATGGGAAGCATACCTCTCCTCAGTATTCACTCTTGGCTTGCTCCAGCTAGGCTTGGGAGTTTCTGCTTGTGGCTTTTCTTAATTGGGTGCAAGAATTCATGAAATAATTACATTAGTAATAACGTTGCTTAGTTGAACTGGGGAGAACGGAGGGAAACAGCTGTTCAGTGAGCAGCAGAACTATTGAGTCTTGGTTTCTGAAGGAAAACCCTTCAAAACCTTTGTCCCTCACCGTTGTAGATGGGGAAAAAATTACGCGCGTTGCCACTGTGCTGCTCACGCATTCAGCTCCTGCTGAATGAAATGCAGAGAGGGGCTCTGCTGGCCGTTCCCTCTGTGGCCGCTCCAATTAACATCCCTCCCTCTCTCTCTCTCTTCAACTCTTGTCGGAAAATAATTATTTCAAAGGCTTCTGCTCCTCTGTGAAACTTGGCTGAAATTAGCTGATGGATTCAAAAACGGTGATGAGGAGGCAGCATGATCGTACAACCCTCGTTTCCAAAAGAAATGAGGCCAGAAACATTTATATCTAGGTCAGTGGAATGAAGTCACATTCTCTACCTTTCTTCTTCCCGCCCCACCAGGCTCCAACTCGCAGCTCTCCTTCAGCATCGCATCGGGAGACAGCACGGGGCAGTTTGGCATCGACAACAGCGGGGTGCTGAGCATCAGGCAGCCTCTGGACCGGGAAAGCCAGTCCTTCTACAGCCTCGTCGTGCAAGTCCACGACATGGCCCCTCTCCCGGCCTCCAGGTACACGAGCACAGCCCAAGTCTCAATTATTCTGCTGGATGTGAACGACAGCCCTCCAAGTTTTATCTCCCCGAAGCTGACCTACGTCCCAGAAAACACGCCGATAGATACCATCGTGTTCAAAGCGCAGGCGACCGATCCCGACAGCGGTCCGAACAGCTACATCGAATACAGTCTGCTCCGGCCGCTGGGAAACAAGTTCAGCATCGGCACTATTGACGGTGAAGTGAGGCTTACCGGGGAGCTCGACAGAGAAGCCGTGTCCAACTACACCTTGACTGTGGTAGCCACAGACAAGGGCCAGCCACCCCTCTCTTCATCTACGGATGTGGTGGTTATAGTCCTGGACATTAACGACAATAACCCGCTTTTTGCCCAAAAGCTTTATAAAGTAGAGGTGGGGGAAAATACCTTGACAGGGACAGATTTAATCCAGGTGTTTGCTACGGATGGAGATGAAGGTACCAACGGGCAGGTCCGCTACGCCATCGTGAGCGGAGATGCCAATAATGAGTTTCGGATCGATTCTGTGACCGGGGTGATAACAGTCGCCAAGCCTTTGGACAGAGAGAAAAAAC
Source organism: Alca torda (assembly GCA_008658365.1). Classification (NCBI taxonomy): domain Eukaryota; kingdom Metazoa; phylum Chordata; class Aves; order Charadriiformes; family Alcidae; genus Alca; species Alca torda. The sequence continues at coordinate 7,829,112 of CM018079.1, forward strand.
CCTCCTATACTCTGACTGTTCAGTCGTCCGACCGCGGGAGCAGCCCAAGGACCGACACCACGACAGTCAGTATTATTCTGAAGGATGTCAATGATTACATTCCCACATTTGAACTTTCTCCCTACTCTGTGAACGTCCCTGAGAATTTAGAGATGCTCCCGAAAGTTATTCTTCAGGTGAGTATATTCGGCAAATAAATATGTGTCTCCTACAATTAGTCGCATGCCTCAGTATATGGCATTAATGTATAGTGCCTTTCCTTCAAAATTCAAAAGGTGCAAGACAATTGAAAAGTTGCCTCCTGGCTGTAATCCAACATGCAGTGGTTGTTGGCTTGATTTCCTTTTTGTTTGTTTGGGTAGGGGTTTGGGGGTTTTTTGCTTGTTTTTTACCAAAAGTTTATATGATGCTTTGGAGTTTTGTGTTTTTCCTACCTGTCTTCCCTCCTGGGACTTTACGAGTTTGCTCTATCTCTCATCTCGATCTCAGCTGTCATGCAACAAATCTCTCAGTCTGATCATTGCCTACGTGGGCTGAGGCTCTGTGCCGGACACTGAAAAAGCATTAAATGGATCCAGAGAATCACAGAATGGTAGGGGTTGGAAGGGACCTCTGGAGATCATCTAGTCCAACCCCCTTGCCAGAGCAGGGTCACCTAGAGCAGGTTGCACAGGAACACGTCCAGGCGGGTTTGGAATGTCTCCAGAGACGGAGACTCCATCACCTCTCTGGACAGGACATGCGATGCTTGCTTTGGGGTGGGGTTCAGCCTGTACTAGATCATCTGTAGTTTTCACTGAGCCCCAACGCAGTCTTTACTGTATTTATCCCTGAGCAAAATAAGTAACAGACTATTTAATATTTTCAAACTCTGCTTTTAAGTCCATCATCACCGTGTTGAGTCATTTTTAGAATTACAGCTAATTTGTACTAGCCCTTAAAGCATTTAATTTTAATGATTAATTCAGTCCGTTAATTTGTATTCTTGTCGTAGACAATATTTCCTCTATCCCAATAAAATTTTACAGACCCTGCGTGCGTCAGTTCTTGATATTTCTTCCCACGTGTTTGCTTTGCTTTTGTAGGTCGTGGCACGGGACGATGATCAAGGCCTGAACAGCAAGCTTACTTACGTGCTGGTGGCTGGAAATGAAGAAGGAGCCTTCACTCTCTCGGCCAGCGGAGAACTGCGCTTGGTGCAGAGCCTGGACCGGGAGGCCAAGGAGCAGTACGTGCTACTGATCACAGCTGCTGATGCAGGTAAAGCCAACGGGCAATCTCTTCTGGGGAAATCTCGTCGTCGCTTGAAAACGTTGCATTCCGGATAGAAAAGAAATATCTCCGTGACGGTCTGAAACTTTAGTGGATGGAGATTGGTACCCGAGCTTCAGTTTAGATCTCTGTTGGGGGGGGGCTTACCTGATGTCAAAGGGAGTTCGGTTCTGGAAATCAGGATTTTATCCTGATGTCTGGTTGTCTGATATTAGTAGGACCCACACAGATTTAGGTAGGTTGTTTTTCGCCTTGCAGTAGTAAGTGGTCCTGCCTAGGTCATAAGAGCCTCATGCGTGTCAATAAAAAAACCCGATATAAATGGCAATAAACCCCAATATAATGTTGTTATCTGAAATGTGCAGACAGGTCAAATCAACGGCCAGCTGCTCAGTTAATCTTACTGAAATCCTGCCCCTGAAAAGTAATGATAATTTGCGTTTCAACATTTTAATTTTCTGCTTTGCTCAGCATCCAGTCATACGTTTTCTCCAGAATCCCAGATGTATTCCAAGTTCCCTCAGTTTAAAACAGGACATGAATTCTTGTTAGGAAGATTAATTACACTTTCACTTGAGGTGTCCAAGCACAAAATTTTGGTTTCAGATTTTGGTATGAATATTAGTAACGAAGACATCCTGCATCATGTTCTGGACTGATCTCTGGTCCCCCACGGCCTGATGGATTTAATTTACTGCAGAATTGTTCTTACTTTCTAATAATAAAAATAGAAGCAAACCCAACTTGTTGACAAGCGGATACAATTTTGTTTTCTGCCATATTGTGTGCAGTATCTTGTGTCAGCGACAATATCTATGGCTTATATTTTCCTACTGCAGCAGTGCTCAGGTATTTCACAGTCTGAGCACAGCTAAAGCCGCGAAACACAATTTTAGGACTTGACGTATCATTTGTCTTGCGCTTTGGCTAGTGATACTGTATGCTTTGTATTTTTTACACTGGCTTTCCATTACTCTGTAGCCGCAAACTGCTCACTTGTGACTTGGATTTGCTTGGGCTTGAACGTCCTTGTGTTCCTTCAGAAGCTGAGGGTGGATATGTAAGGGAAAGCAGATCCTTGATGTCTGTTTACTCTCCCAGTCCAAGTTGGCAGGAGTCTGTTAGGATTGTACAGAACTTATTAGCTCTACATACAAAATACCCGAAGTCTGAACTGATAAGGGGTGTCACACAGCCAGCAATTCTTGTCCTTCTTGGAAAGAGGAGAGGAGCAAGGAGTCAGTTGTTCCCCACGCCTAGCACCGTGCGTAAGCCAGAAGTTTGACAAAAGCACAGTCTTTTCCTAGACTCTGCTTCCTTAAAAAATAGGAAATCCAAGAGATTTACCCAGCCATTCCAAATGAAAATATTTATTTGTGTTGGGAGATGTCTGAGTTTCAGATCATCCAAGGGAGACTTTGATACATGAAGCGTGCGCGGGGCCTTTGCCGTAAGTGGCTGACAAGAACAGCAGCACGTTTCATTAGTTCCTGTGTTAAATCGTGTAGATTTCATGCTGATTAAACACTGTTTGAAGCTGGTTCGTTTTTTAAATTTTTTAAAAAATTCGCTGTGTTCTCATAAAGGTAACTCACCGGTTGTTATTCCCTCCTATTGGTGTTAAAAGGTCATAGGAAAACAGTTCAGAGGCAGATGTTCCGTAGTAACTCTAAGCTAAATTTAACTGTTCTACCGTGTTTAAGTTTACAGTCTGACTAATCCGCAGTTAGCAGGATTTGGTATAGTGTTCAACCAGCCTTGATGAGTAACGTTAGATAATATCTTCTGATCAGACTGGAGACTTGCTCTAAATCCATGCCATCAAAGCATACATATAAAACTATGTTAGCCGTGATTTATCTAAATTAAAACATCACAGGAAAATATCCAGCTTCTGTAGAAGTCAATGCCAAAACTTTGCTTGATTTCATGGAAGCAGGATGTGGATCGTAGTCATAATAGATACGTAAGCATGTAACATATTTAAAGTACTTTAAGAAATTCTAGGGGGTCCCTGTTACATTTGCATTAGTCATACTGAGTTCAAGCAGTCTGGATGGTAAAGTGCACTCTGGCATATAATTTGTTGGAGATGTCTTAAAAAGCCATGTTTATCACAATAATGTGCAACAAATGGACCAAGTTACAGACTCGGGGATTTCTGTCGAGCTGTGTCTCAAATTTTATATTACTATAAATTACATTATCACACATAGAATGCGCGTGCACTTCTGTAGACATTTGGCAGCTTAGATAGAAAAAAATATTACGTGGGAGGAAGCCTTTCTAAAAGAGTTGCAGCTTATCAGAAGAAGAATGTTAGTACTTTAAAATATACAAATCAGTATTAAAGCTACCGGTATGGGTCTGTGATGGATATCCAGGTAGTAACACACTGACCTTTGGTAGTCGGTGCCTGCTTCATTAAATCAGGTAGTTCTGACTGTACTACCAGAAAAATGGCAACGAGACAATCTTGAAATGGGTGAGAAAAGTATTTTGAGGGAGGTTTATAAAAGAAACTCCCAGGCACGTCCAGCTCTTTGCCTAATGTAGCTATTTCTTTGGAGTGTCTTAGTTTGTATGTGTTTGAGAATGCTTAGAAAGAAGGATTTTGCGTAGACAATTCAACCAGAAACACACACACGGAAACAGGTAGTTCCTGCTCTGTAGGAAAGCAGTGCCTGCCAAAACGTTGAAGACAGCAGACTTGTCTGAAGTTATCCGCATCCGTACTATCTACGAAAATAAATCAAGGGAAAAGTATTGCACTTTGCACTTTGTGTTTGGCTTTTATTAGCTGTAATAAACAGCCTTTCAGATTGTCTTTAGCGGCCCAAGCAACAGTCCTGCCATATACGGTGCATCTTATTTAGGTGTTGGGTTTGGGGTTTTTTTTTTACAGATAAAAATCGTGGTAGACATCCAGATGCAGTTAACTCTGGAAATGTCTGGGTAGCTCATGAAGGGCAAAATTCTGTCTGTCCAACCTGCTTCCCATTTTTCTTAGTATGTGTATCTCAATTTTTGTAGGCCACACTGACTGGTTTAAAACGTTAAAGGATGATATCCTGCTTCTGTAGAATTCTGTGCCAACTCTTCCCTTTCTTTCAAGGAAGCAGGCACAATACATAGCTAGAAGCACCTTTAGACATAAGAACTGATGGATTCTCAACTTGCATTTAGCTGTCTTCCTGATCTCTCTATACATAATCAAAGATTTCTTACTTTTCTTATGTTTATGATCACTTCATCAGTTTATGACTGTGGTTCTTACAGTGTTGCCCTAGCCTGTGTATGGGGAATTTGATGGAAGAAGTTGTTTTTTTAATTTTCCATTGTTTTAATTTAAAGATGTCAGTCCGATGCACTGAAAACCATCCATGGCCTCAGGAGGGGCAGCTGCTTTGGTAATGGCTGTTATTTCATCCTCAGTACCTTGTGGTGGTTTATAGCGTGTATCGGCAGCGCGTAACCGAGTCTGTTTGCAGCAGGTGAAGGATTAGGACATGGCGAAGCAGGAGGCCGCATGAGAAGAGTTGTTGAGTTATGAAGAGTTGAGCTGCTCATAAGCATGCTGGGCAGGTCAGACGGGGACCGCTGGTGGGACCACATGCACCAGCAATGGAAATTCAGGCAGTTGTTGGAAAAAAATTGCTTTCCCAAGCAAGAGCTTCCCTCAGGCCCGGGGAAGTCAGTCATGATATATGCATCGTCCTGGCTCTGGCCCAGCTATTCCTTGGCCTTGGCTGCTAATCCTCCACCCGGTCCTCAGGGTAGATCTTGGGTCGGCAGAGAGTCTTCCCTCCGTTCTAGGGGAGGGAAAAAGCTGATAAAACATTTTCTGATGCTTTGCCTTAGTGATTTGTGGCCAGGCAGCCTGCTTCATGCCCAGCCTGCAGAAAGGTTCTTGATTTCAACCTTGCTTTATCATCACTCTTCCCTCACTTTGGCACTTCCACCCGGCTCTAACTTCTGCTGGGTCTCAGATACTGGACTGCCGCTCTAGGCACTGAGGAGTCACAAAGACACGCAAAGCGCCCATCGCTAGGAACATTCAGCATCTTCCAGAGCTGTATACCTGTGGCCTTGGTCGAGAAATAAAACATAACTCAACCCCAAAGTTCAGCCATCCCAGTTTTGAGCTCCTCTTGCAGCACAAGCTGTAAGACCGGAACGCCTGAATTATAAATATAATGACAGGCAAAATGATGGACCATGGAATAACATGATAGTGTTTAGATTGCAGATGCTCCCCCAAAATGTCTTCTAACATAAACACCAAGAAACCTATAGGCAACTATTTGACTGGGTCTTTATGGGTCTGTTTGTACCACATAAATCATCTGTTCTGCTTCGCTATACCCTTCTTCATGGCAAAATGGTTGGGAAAAGAGACTTTCCACATATATATTTTTTTTTTCACCCCATCTTGTGGGGACGCAGCGCTGGGTAAACATTTCAGTTCTGGCACCGTGACAAGAACTGGTGCAGCCGCTTTTATCATCCCTGTCTTTAACTCTTCAAGCAATTTTCTGGAGCAAATGTTAGCATTCCGACAGTCCTCCTCCTCTTATTTATTAGTTGCAGGGATGTGGAGTAGCACATCTGGAAACCTGCTAGCTGCCCAGGACTACTGTTTAAATAAACTGCAACCGCCATCTCTTGATTTGGTTGGTCAGAATGGCACGTTGCCACAATAAAACCGAAGTCAAAATGTGATGTTTCTAATTAGAAGCTGTGTTCCTGAGTGGGTTTTTTTTAATTATTTTTTTTAAATTATCTATTTACTGATTTAGATAAATAGTTCTGAAAGAAATGAATCAGTGGACTCATTATTGTATTTAGTTAGCTGTTCTTTGTATACATCCCTGGCCAGTATGAAAAACAGCCATATGTTTTTTCTTTAGGAAATGTTGGCCCCTGACTTATGCATTCTTTCCTTCAAGAATGCAGGAGGGGAACCAAGCAGAGGGGTTATATCCTCCTCAAGAATTCTCTTTTGAGATAGGCTTTTGGTTCCCTTCAATCCAAAAATCAAATGAAATCTGACAATGTAGTTGTATTGGTTTTTTAACGCATTTTAAGATATTTCCCAGTTTGGGGTGACAAGTAAAGGATGACTGTGTTTTCTATTAATGGTAAGAAAGAATCTCCAGGGTTAACATTGTGCGAGATTTATGTGACTGGGCTTGAAGACATTTATATTCATCCTGTTTTCTTAGCATACGCTGTATTTGTACTTAACGGGCAGCCTACAGCGTGAAAAGATGTTGCCTGAAAAGAATGAGTTGTATTTTAAAAAACAAATTCAGCTATTTTTGAATCTTGGGTGCTGTCAAAACAAACAAGCAACTCGCAGATTGCAGTTAGAGATGTCCCATTTTCCATGCTTTCTGCGTATTCTGCGCTATGTCTAAATATACATACACATCACTTCAGGCTTCGTGAGCTAAACGAAGCTGGCGTGTGCTTACCTTGGTGCTTAGCAGTTCACACGATGATTGCTCTCTTCCACGGTCTGGTTTTATGCCACAGCTGTTTCAAAATTAGTGTTGGTTTCAGTCCCAGCTCCATTTATTTCCTTCCCCTTATGGAAGCTCTTCCTCGTATCAGTGCTGTCTACTTGAGTCTAGTTCTACTGGTTTACTGTTTTACTAGTTTTATTATTTTTGCTCTTTTAATACAGGTACTAAAACTATCGTTTTAGTAGTTTTGCATGATTTTTTACATTTATTTCTAAATCACAGAGTGGGAGGACTGAAATGGCGACAGACTTATCATTGAGTTCATAGCGTTCATTTTGTCTTACCATCATCTAAAAGCAGGAGAGAAGAGGATTGAGAGTGGCTTTTTTGTAGCTGTGGGAAGCTAATAGCTTCACCCTTTCACGAAGCCTCAAAACTGTTAGCACTTTTTAATTTTTCTCTAGAAGACAAAAGCTCAAATAGCTATTTAGAAAATGGGTTTATGGCAAAGTCAGTCCAGTGTCCCCCAGATAGTAGTTTTCAAGGAAGAGGGCATATCCGTGTCTATATGTGACGTGTTTAGTCCCCAAAGGACATGAGGGCTTTAGCCCATCCCTTCAGAGGACTGCCCCATGAGATGCGCAGTCCAGCCCAAGTATACCATTTGAGGGATTTAGTCTTCTATTTTGGAGTTAAACCTTCATTATTAGATCACTATCTTCAAAATAGTTCAGCGAGAGCCTCTGGGCTGAATCCAAGCGTCTGTGCTCTCTGGGGTCCGATGCGGGAGAGACGTATATCCAGGTTGGCAAAGGGCTCAGGCTGGCCAGCACAAGCCGAAATATCCGTGAAAACAACGAAAGTTAGTTTTTCACTTAGGTTAAAATCATGGACAGGACTTCAGCTTTGAAACTAACTCAAATTGATGGTGGACTTTATTTGGACAAGGCAAGCGGAGTTAGAAATACATGTTAAAGATGTTTATTCTCTATAGCTCAGATGTACTTGTGGACTTTTCTAAAAGTCCTCAATTTAAGTGCACGCCTCTCCATTCAAACATTTCTCACGTGTGTCATTCCCTTTCTGCTCTCTGTTTGGATTGTGGAGAATCCAGCGAGTAACTGATGGGCTTATTTAGGATGGGATAAACTCCTCCTAGCTGAGGTTTGTTCTCTGTTTCACCGCGTTCAACAAAAGAAAAAGAAGGGAAATTATTTTAAATAGTGTAAGATCTTCTAATTTATGGTTATTAATGTATATCTCCATAGGTTCTACCTCAGTATGGATACAAATCCCGTAATTGTTTTGTTTTGTGTTTTTAATAGATAAGCAAAATCCTAATGAGGTTAATGTACTTCTCTTTTAGAGTCTAGGAAAGCGTCAGATAAGATATAGGAACACAGCCAAAAGTTTTAATCTCTCTACAGACATTCTTGGAATTATAGTTGAAAATATCGAGTTTTATTAGGTAACTAAATCTTTCTACTCTGTATCCCTCACAAGTAAGAGAAATCCAGACTATTGGTAGAAACAGCATTATTTATTAAGAATTTTTGGTTAGTCGTAAATGTTTGTGTGAATTGTTGTCTCTTTCAAGAAACACAATTTTATGCCACTTAAAAAGACTGAGTGTACGTGATGGTCTTTCTTATTCTGTCAAGTTACCTCATAACAACGAGGTAAACAGGAATATCCAGTAATTCAGTGTTGTTTCTTATCATCCCGAAGTTGTTACAACAACCTTGTAAAAATAACAAAGGAAGAAAATAGAAATAAAGGGCTACAAACACCAGCTTTGCCAGGGGTGTGTGTGCCATGAACTGTCAAAGCTGATTTCTGCTCCTTCTTAAAGGGTTAATCTAATAAAAAGCAATTATCATCATCTTTCATACAGGATTACAGAATTATCTGATTCAAGTTTGAAATATTTTCAGTCATAAATGATAAAAGTATTGATCTGTAGTAAGCTGAGATGAACTCTACCATTTACTGTACTGTATGGAAGACATGATGTAGTTCAAAGAAGTTCTTACCACTCTTTTTCAAGTAGCTTATCTGCTTGGTAGGGATATTTTTTCTCCTTTATTTCCATCCACATTGGGATGGAAATTTCCATCGCGCAGTTGCGAAAATGTCCGTTCTTGCTTTGGTTGCAATACCATTGTTTTCTCAAGTTGTGTGATTGTTTCTTGTGGTAATTTCTTGAATGTCACCCCATGTTCATAAAAGGCTCGTGGACACTTAAGGGTAATATGTGGCAAATATGAATGGGGTGCAGGCACTTCTAGGGGGCCTGCTGAAATTAGTGTGAAGTTCATTAAACGAGCTAGTTATCGTCCTTATCCTCGGTGCCATCTCACATGCATGGTCTTAAGATCTGGTTCTCTCAGGCCTACCGCTGTTGCAGTACAGCTTTATTGAATGTATACGGGACATTCAATTATATTCAATATTCAATATTTAGGCACTGTAAACAGTTTACTGTGAACATAGGGAGAGTGATGAAAAAGTGAGAACCGAACATATGAAATATGGCAGAGCAATTCTCATTGAATTTTGCCGTGGTGCCGAAAAACATGGTGCAGTATTGATCCAAATGAATGAAAATGTGACTGTCATCTTTAAGCTGTTTCTGCTTTTTTGCTTTACTATTACTTCTTAACTTCTTGGTGCTAGTTTGAGGGGGCGGTGGGGCGGGGAAGTGGGTGTATCTCATTGAAATAAACTTTATTTGAACTGGAAAACAAGCTGGAATATAATGCTTAATACGTAGGATTTAGTAGATGATCAAAACTTTCAAGGAAGAAAGAATTGTCAGTTTGTAAATTTTCAGGCTGTTCCGCTTCCTCTCTTATCGCTTCATTCATCCATCTTGCTATGATTAGTTTGGAGGTTTTAAACGAAAATTAATTTAAAAATATTGTCCTTCGCTTACATCACTTTTATATGAAATTCTACTTCAAACGTGCTAATGAATTCGCTGAACGTAATCTGTTTTGCAGAAGAATAAGATAACTAGAGTAGTCATTGTGCTGTGCCATTTCTCAGCCCTTGAGAAATGCTAAGATTTTTTCAGTCTTGGTGATCTTAAACCATTTTTTTAAATTAAACGTTAACACCTTATAAATTGAAAGCCTGCTAGCTTATTCTTCAAATACAAAGCTACAATTTCAGGAAGCCTTAATTGCAAGGCTAAAACAAGTCAAACGTGCACATATGGCCCGAACGCTTATGCTGCTGGTTAATCTTTGCTATTTATACAGGGTGTTTTTAAAGCATAATTCAAAATCATGCATTACAGGAATTTCACTGTGGGATACTCAGGAGTCACAAGCAGTCAAAAATTGCCGTAGTCAGCAGTCCCTGCAGGAGCCAGCTTCTCTGTTTTTTCTGTTTACAGCAATAACTTATAACAAGGAGAAGTAATTTGGTGGTTTTAAGAAAATATTTTTTTAAATGTCTCTGCCTTTCTTTTAAGTTGCAGTTCCACTTTCTTTAAATCTTACTTCGGTCACCAGAGACCTTGGCGGTGCACATGGCCATGCCCACCCTCCCAGAACCGCCAGCAGTGCGGGTACAGGGAGATCATAGAACCATGGAATGGGTTGGGTTGGAAGGGGCCTTTGAAGGTCACCTAGTCCAACCCCCCTGCAATGAGCAGGGACATCTTCAACTAGACCAGGTTGCTCAGAGCCCCATCCAACCTGACCTGGAATGTTTCCAGGGATGGGGCCTCCACCACCTCTCTGGGCAACCTGGGCCAGTGTTTCCACACCCTCATGGTAAAAAATTTCTTCCTTATATCTAGTCTGAATCTTCCCTCTTTCGGTAACAACTGTTACCCCTTGTCCTATCACTACACTCCCAGATGAAGAGTCCCTCCCCAGCTTTCCTGCAGGCCCCCTTTAGGTACTGGAAGGCACTCTAAGGTCTCCCTGGACCCTTCTCTTCTCCAGGCTGAACAACCCCAACTCTCTCAGCCTGTCCTCGTAGGAGAGGTGCTCCAGCCCTCTGATGATTTTTGTGGTCAATGCGCCTTTGCAGCCAGTCATTTGGTAGTTTTTTTTATGAGTGTTATATTCCGCTGTGAAAAGTTTTCCTTAAAGATTCATTTTCTGAAACATATTTGGAAGAAGGCAACTTCTTGCTCTGAGATTCAGCGCAGTTCTGGATGAGAAACTTGCGATACCTGTGTCTTTTCTGAGCACCGTCTCCAGTGACCTATACCTTCGATGTTAATGGGTCACGAGTGTATGTCAAGGGGTTTATGGCACATGGAATTAATGCTTGTGCCTTTTGTGGAAGGAGAATAAAACCTGACAGCCACAAGTCACTAACTGGGATCTGCCAATGTCAGCAACCCCGTATCCAGCTTACGCTGTGGGCGATGGAGCGGGACTCCTTCAGCCTTTCCTCCATACGTTTTGAAATTTGCTAAACAAAAGCAGCAATGGGGAAAAACACTAAGTTGGAGGAATATATTATCTACCAGTTTTTAGATGTGTAAGTGATAAGTTAATGACAATGTGCGTGTGTACGTGTAGAAAGAGGTTGTTACATGGAGGTCGTAGCGAGGTGGGGGTCGGTCTCTTCTCCCAAGTAACAGGCGATAGGACAAGAGGAAACGGCCTCAAGTTGCACCAGGGGAGGTTTAGGATGGATGTTAGGAAAAACTGCTTCACAGAAAGGGTTATCAAACACTGGAACAGGCTGCCCAGGGAAGTGGTGGAATCGCCATCCCTGGAGGTATTTAAAAGACGGGTAGATGTGGTGCTGAGGGACATGGTTTAGTGGTGGTTTTGGCATTGTTAGGTTGATGGTTGGACTCGATCTGAAAGGTCCCTTTCAACGTAGACGGTTCTATGATTCTATGGAACAGCTTAAAGTTGTGCTAAATATATACTATACTTTTGCTTTGTTGCATGTGGTTTGTTCTCAGTCTGTGTCTGTGTTCCAGTCGGTCCAGCCCTATAATGGCGCCCCAGCTTTTTTGTTCTCTCTGGGTAAACAGCTGCAGGTAACTTGTTCTGATGAGCAGGTCAGAGGAAGAGAAGAGAGACAGAGAAATGTGTGTATACATCAGAGGACTTAAAACTGCCTCTGTACGCGCGTGTGAGTCCCATCCTTCCAACAGCATATGAAACGTATTGCGATGTAATGTTGCCCCTGTTGTGAAACTGCAAAGCTTAGTGAATTCCTAGGATGCAGTCAGGCAGGAATTTTGATAGGAAACCATCCAAATTTAAAAATCAAGGGGTGAAACCAGATGATCCCATCTTGCCACACGATCCGGGACAAGGATTTCTTTTGCACTGTCAAAACACGCGTGAGTATGTGTGTTTGTGCACGTGCCTCAGCCTGACTGCGGCTGGGCATATCGTTGCTTGAACAAGGTTGGACTCTTCTCCAGTGATGTTTTTAATTTTTTTTTTTAACTTTTGATGGTTTATATTCCCAAATTTAGGTCTGTCTGCTTCCAGCTTCTGTAGGCTGGTAGATGAGGGAAGATATTGAGGTTTCTAATAGCTGATGCAGTACAGAAAAACATTATTTATTTTTTTTTTTTCTTGTCAGATGGTCCTTGCACAAGTGCCAATCTATCCCAACAGTTACCTTGTTTTTTCATGTAGACGTCCTGTTAAACCAGCTTTGGGAACAGCTACTACTACTGAGGAAAAACTCTGATTTGACACACTCAGAAATTTGGAAAATCTGGGCTCCTGCATGGTCTCATTCACCAGTCACCCACTGAACTGAATGAGTGTAAGGCTAGCTTCTAAGCTTTTTATTATGCTTCTTTGTTAATTGCTTATTTCAGCTTTTGTCTCAAAATATACTAGGTTTGCCAGTTTTTTAAAAGACTTAGTATGGAAACCTGTAGTGAAAAATTGAGTAAGAGGAAAATAAAACACAATCAGCGTATCCAGCCAGGACAAATATTTGTGGTGCAATCTTGTAAAAAGAACTACTTATTTTTTTTTTCATTTCGCATACGCACTTTCTTTTGTGCTCCTGGTAAATGAGTTAATTTAAGGTCACCCACGTTTCAAATCAAGCTTGGTGTGCCCTAGAAAGCCAAAGCGTAATGCAAGCTGGTTGCGTTTTAACTTACTGTAGCTCTGTATTTATTTTAAAACTCAGCAGTTGTGTGAGGCTCAGCACGCTCTGTCGGCATTTAAATGCATTTGGAAGGATTGGCCGCTTCATTGTGAGAAAGGCCTTGTTTACTTGAGTGAAAAAGTTAATGCTCTGTAATAACGCATACAGCTCCTAGTCCTGGGACTCATTCACTGAGTGTTTGACTGGGGAACTGAAATCCGCTTTGCAACAAGGCAACACATTTCGGTGAAGCAAAAATTCCATTTCTGTTAAATCGCTTTCCAATTTTCAGGGTAATGATGTGTTTAATTTACCACAAAACATGGTAAACTGCCTGCAGTATGAGTTTCGATTAGTCATTTAGATTCATTTTATTTAATTTTAATCCCTTTTTTTTTCATTTTAGTGAAATGTATCTGTAGGGGTTTTTTTGTTTTGTTTTTTTTTGCTTAAGTTTATTGTTAGTTTGCTAGCACTTAATTTTGATATTTTAATGCTGGCAAAACCTTTGAGTTCCTGGTTTCTGAAGGGAATGATGGTTTTACTGTCTGGTGCTAACCATGGCACAGACGGGACCCAGAAGCCATTAAAGCTTCAAACAATATGTGGATAATGTGCTGAACACGTTCTCCTATTTCTAATTTTTACTGTGAGCCATACGGTACCACGCAGCCGAGATAATTTCCAATGGCATCATCTTTTCCTGAGTTTTCTTGAAGAATGTAAATGGCTCTGCAAGTTTCCTTCAATTGTTTGCTTTTACTGCTCCAGTACGCTTAGTAATCATTCCCCACTCCTGCTGGTGTGTCCAGCGATGGTGTGGAGAGATGAACATACACTCAAGCAGATGGTGTGCCGTGTGCTTGGGGATTACAGGGAGCCGAAACAGCTTACCTTCTCCGTTCCCCAGGGCCAGGTTGGCAGGCAACGTTCCCTTCTTCTAAGGGCGCATGAGTAGGCCAAAGCGAAAGTGAAAGGGGTCTTTGGATGCTTCCCTTGTGGATGACTCCATGGCTCGTAAGCATTAGTGCAAATTAGGGGAATGAATGACTTATGGTGAGTTCACACAGAAACGTGTATTGTCCTCTCTTTGCTGGTTGTCCTGCATTTAGTTTCCTTTTTTCTGCTTGCGTTGGTGCACGTAGGCAATATTTTTCATCCCCCTTCTCCTGGAAGGGGGGGGGGGGGGAAATGTTGAGAGGGTTCGTTATAACTTCTAAGCTGACACATTTCCACTATCATCATATTTTTGTGGCGATCAGCTGCAAACAAGCGCTGGGGAATGTGGTGAAAGACCAGCTTGTAGGTCTCTGCCAGTCCCACCCTACTGCGAGAAGAGAGGTCCTGCCCCCATGCTGCCGCCTGACCGCCCCACGGTCCCCTACAGCTGTTTCTTCATGTCACCTCCTCAAATGTCCCATGGGGAGAGGGGAACCACAGCCCAGCGGTGGCCAAGCCCTGAGGTGGCCTCTTGTAACCTCCCCCTGTAACTCGTCCTCCACCGCCGGCCTCCAAGGAGCAGGCTCCCAAGGTCTGCTCCTTCTCTTCATCCCCAGACACATGTTTACTTGCAGATGTAAGCAAAAAGCTTAAATTTTTTGGAAGAACGTCCGTGGGAAGCAATTTTTTTCCTGAACTCAGCAATACTATTTTGACACTATCCCAGGTTAATCTTTATTTCAACAATGACGTGTGTGGACGTTTGTGGGACTGTCTGCTTAATGTATACGTACAGCTGTCACCTAGAAAATAAGCTGCTCGGTTCATAGAAACAGACCCCAGCACAGAGAGATGGGAAATGCAAAATAATGATAATAATAATAATAATAATTAATAATATATTAATGTCAGCATCTTTGAAATGTTAAAGATTTGATATTCACTGAACAGTCGATCCAATCTCTCCCATTTAGTTCACATTTATGTTCTCCGGTTATTAATCATTTGATGGTTCTTTCATTCCTCCGCCTTTCTAGAAAACTTGTATTCAGTGTGGCTATCCCAAGCCTCTGTGAGACGTGGTATTTTGGGATTTAAAAGAAAAACCTAGTACTATAAACTACTAGTCTATGCTAGTAGTAGCGTAGCACTAGAGAAATGCTGTAAATAAGAGGTGGCTGACAAAGAAACAGCTGCTGCTTCTGCTGAAAAATAGTTGAAACTATTATTGAAAAACGAAATTTTAGTGGAAGTGCACTAAGGGAAAAGTGTATGTTCCTTTGTGGCTCTGGCCCTCGGGGCTGTTTGCGGGAGTACGCAGAGGCTCGTGTGGCTGTTGTACAGCAATTTTATATAGGTTGCAACACGTCTGGTTTATTAAAACCAGTTTGGGGGGGGCGTCTTGAGTGTTTGGCTAATATTGCAGAATTTACCCAAAATTAACTACACTTATTTATGCAAAATATTAAGTGCAGTTTAAAGAAAAAAGGGATGATGCTTCAGCATAATAAGAATAACTGACTCGGGGAAGATTTGCTATCGAAGCAAAAACAAGAAATCTGGGAACTCAGCCTGACCATGGAAACTACTCCTCTCACCACAAATATGACATGTACATTTTATGAAACCTACTTATTACCAGGGGCCAAATTCTGTGGTCCATAAGCAAGCACAACTTTCACTGAAAGTTCACCGAGGACGGTAGAATTTGGCCCCGAGCTATTTCTTTTCCATAGAAAATTACTTCATTTGTAATTTCCTCTTCTTATATTTCTCAGTAACTGCAGAAATGTGAGCTAGTCATTTAATTTCAAGTGCACAAAAGCTTTGAGGACTCTCTGTGAAATTGCAACTTTATCTTTCAGTGTAATAGGATAAAGGAGTAAATTTGTGGACGTGATGTTTTACTTAGAGGAAAAAAAAAGACATCTTTGGATAACTACGTAGACAGGAAACCAATGTAGATGCATGAGTTTTTCCGTCTAAGTGAAATGAGAAAGGTTTTGGGTTTTGAGCTGAGGAGCAGTGACTTGGGGTGTTGCAAACAGTTGGATTAATATTGGACTTCTGGGATGTTTCTGCGAGCACAGCGCAGCCGCAAGCTAGTGCTGAATGGGAGCTGGGTTGCTTACATTACCCTAGCTAATTTTATTAGCATGGTGGTGCTCAGCCTTGGCTGGTACGTTCGCTTCTCTGAGACTAATATAAATGTGCCCATACCACGCTGTACAGTGCATTGTAGATGCATCCAGTGGGGGAGTGGAATCGGAGAATTAACAGCGCAGAATATCTATGGGGCTGAGGCTGGGATTTGACCCTTGGAACGTTCGTTTGGTACCCTGCAAATTCAGATTCCTCAGTGGGAAAGGGGAGCTGGTTGGAGTCAAACGGATGAGTCAAAAGCTGCTGCTCTCAGTGTAATCCTGAGCAGGAGAACATCCGTAGCCCATAAGCATCTATTACATCTGGCATCCCTTTTGACCATTTCTGTTATCGTACGATCATAGAACGGATTGAGTTGGAAGGGACCTTAAAGACCATCCAGTTCCAACCCCCTGCCCTGGGCAGGGACACCTCCCACTGGACCAGCTTGCTCAAAGCCCCATCCAGCCTGGCCTTGAACACCTCCAGGGATGGGGCCTCAGGTGTGACCAAAGATTTAATAGCCGTGCAGGGGAAAGAAGAAACCCCTTGCAGCGTTTTGCTGTTAGCGTATGTCCATGTGGTACTTCGCCAGCAGACGTGAACGTGTTCTTCCTATTCCCCTCTCTTCACCAGCCTTGTGAGCGTAGATAGAGCTCGGTCCTCCCAGCCAGGACAGAGCCAGTCCGCAGACCTGCGCTGGAGCTAGTCCCATCACCAGGTTATCTCTAAAGGTGCTGCCACCGCCGCTCATTTTTGTGAATGAACTGACAGCGTGAATTTTCTGCTGTTGGCTCTTTATGATGGCAAGTACATTTAAAACAGTAAGTTTCAGGTTTTAGCTGCAAGTTGGCTTTCTCTTCCAGACTGAACTGCGTTACTGATACTCTTTGAATGTGACTTACCCAAGATTAGTT
Source organism: Alca torda (assembly GCA_008658365.1). NCBI lineage: Eukaryota > Metazoa > Chordata > Aves > Charadriiformes > Alcidae > Alca > Alca torda. The sequence continues at coordinate 7,845,949 of CM018079.1, forward strand.
TCTGAATTATGTATAAATTGTTTAATCACCTGTGAAACTTAACAACTTTCAACTTTTCATTTCATTAGCTGCGAGATGAATGTCAATTAAATGTGTTTGGAAGGCCGGAGCTTGATGACACATGCAGCAAACACCGCCGAACACTCCGTTTCATTTAATGCAGTAATAATAAACACTCTACAGACAGTATTTCAGCAATCAAGAACGCTTTTGCAGTCTTTTCTATCTATATGTGTTTGGCTAAATGAGAAAATCGGGGGGAGGTGAGGGAGAAGGATAAAAAATGAGTCAGACTTACTGCCTTAATGTAACCTTCCTGGCTGAAAGTATATTAATTGGCAAAATGGATTACCTCAGACGAGAGCAGAGAAAGACCTCCATTGTGCGCGGCCGTGGCGTGAAACCTCTACTCTTTGGCTTGCACGTTCTTTCCTCGGCACCGTGATCCATCCTGGCCCATCAGCCGGCTTCAGAGCCAGCCTTGCGAGATTTACAGCGCCTTTCAGTTGGGAGCTCTTCCCTTCCATCCGTTTGTGCATTAAGCCAAGTTACTTTGAAGTGGTTTGTGGGGAAAAAGCTCCTTTCCCGCGCAGAAGCTGCTCCCAGCTTCTTCCCACGGTGCAGCGTTGGGGATACTTCAGCCTGCAAGGGTTAACGTGTGGGAAAATGGGTCGTTATTTCTTCTTTTCTACAAGAACTCAATGCCTGGACCACTTGCCAGGACCACGTGAGACCTAAGAGCAGGGTCTACCTCCTTCCCAGCCCTAAGGTTGAGGTCCAGCAGTAACCTTGGGTAGCAGCGACCCGATCATCTGCTGGGATGGAAGGACCGGGGGTGGTCCCACAGGGGCTGCCTGGGTTTCGTCAAATGACAGCTCCATGTAATATGCTTGCCTTGCGGCAAGGACTCCAACCAGTCTCTTGCCCAAAGCATTTCATTATCGTTCCTTTTTTCCCCAGTCCTGCAAATGGTGAATTGTTGTCTCTGAAGGGGAAAGCGACACAATCTTGAGTAAAACAGGCATGGTCATCATCTGTCTTGAGTAAAAGGGGCCGTAACTCATGTGTTCTATGCTCCGCTATCACTCTTTCCTTCTCCTTTTTGCTATGTAGTCAAAGAAAGGAATGATCCCATTTTTTTCAGGGACCTTCAGTGAAGAATTTGGTTAGCAGAAGATGTCTTGCTGATTCTTGGCTGAAAATAAGCGTAATAGACTGGCAAAACTAACACGAACTTGTAAAACTCTTTGTCTTTTTTTTTTTTTGGATTTGCCAGAGGAAAAGCTTGAGAATAAATACTGAGAGATTGCACATGAATAAACACGCTGTTTCTCATGCGTTTCTGCTCAGAGTTAAGTATTAGGATAACAAGGAGGATGAAAGCCGTAGGTTAAATAAGTTCAGTCCGATTTCCTGTAAGCCAATATCTCATCCGAGTGAGCATTATTTGCTGCTATAGATGGTTGCTTCTGCGGAGAAATTGAGTCTGAACGGGGCTGGAGACTGTGCAACCTTCTCACCCACGCGGAGAAGGTCTCCCCAGGTCAGGGGTGCGACCGGCAGTGGAAAAGCCGCGCGGAAGGCCTGGGGTTTGCCACTTTTTCCACTCTATTTGTTCTGCGGATAAATAAATTGAGGGCTGGAGTTTTCACGGCTGTCAGTGTGCCACCTTTGAACATCTTCTCTTAGAGAAATAGGAAAGTCAACCACACGTTCAAATTGGTCCTAATTGTTACAGGAAGACTTCTGAGCACTTCCAAGACCATCTTTTTTTCCGCTGAGCTTGTATTACAAAATATTTCTGGAATTGGATGGAGCAAGAAAAATAACAACTACTTTTTTTTTTTGTTGTTCTTTCACAACTTGTACTTTACGTTGAACTGCCTTTGAAACAAATCTGACCTTGTCCTGTATGTTGAGTTGGCTTTCTTGCTTCGTGAACTGTGACATGCTCAAGCGCCAGGCTTTAAATTGGGGATGGCAGACCTTGGATTCGCGTGGTGGTATTTGTAACCTCTAGCGTTTTGTATCCCGCTTTCCCGCAGGGTCTCCTGCCCTCACTGGCACTGGAACCATTGCTGTCACGGTGGATGATGTCAATGACAATGTCCCCACATTCGCCTTTAACGTGTATTCTGCCACGGTTCCGGAGGATGCACCTACGGGGACAGATATTTTGCTCGTAAACTCTTCAGATGCTGACACTTCTACAAATGCTGTTATTAGGTAGGTCATTCGCTGTTGCTGTGTAATAATAATAATGCCTCTTACCTTGCCTGAAGATTATTTTTTTTCCCCCAGCATCCATCACCAACATGTCATAAAGCTGTAAGACATAAAAGGACAGCTGTGTATGTGTAACTAAATTATTTCGGCAAATGCTGGGGCGGGGGGGGGGAGTTTGTTGTTTATAGGCTTTTAGGATTATATTAAGGACAGGTAGAGTTGCAGTGTTATTTTACTTTTTTACTAAGTGAAAAGCAAACGAGTTTAACTTGCACCTGAAATGTAATTATTAATAGGCTAGATTTTGATTTCTCAATAAGCATAGAGGTAGATGCATTGAAAAAATAAAAAACAAAGAAACCCTGAAACTCCAAATAATATCATAAATGGATTAAGCACTTAAGCTTGCAGTCTTTATATATACATTCTCTGCATAAAGAAATATGACATAAGCTGTGAATGATCATCATTACTGACTGCCGTCAGCTTCTGCAGCCTTGGGGAAGGTTTTTGCCTTCTATTTAGCCTTGCTTTTAGAACTGAGGCTTTGTAATGAAGGATACAGTTAACAGATACAATACAAATCTTTTAAAATGTATTCCTGAAGAAGCTAGAAACTATTGTTCTTGGAGGCTGACAGACTTCTTAAATGTTAATCAAAGGAGCTTTCAGGAAGAGCTTGGTGGGGAAGGAGAAGGTGTGCTTTTCAAACGTCATTAACAAATTTGCTACAAAAGCTGACTTTGGGGCTTTCATTGATGTTCGTATGAAATCACTCACCCTAAAAAAAGTACAGAGTGTGTTTTGCAGCTCTGGTAATTTTTAAACTTGAATTTTTAAGCTAGGCAAATCTACAAATTAGCTTTTTTGTATAAGAATGTCCGATCTAGTGGATAGCGTTGTGTTACTTTTGTGATAGCATACATATGTTTGGGGAAGGTTTCAGTATCTTGTCTTGAACTTTAAATGGTTTTTCAAACCTCACTGTAGTTTAGATGACTGTGTATATGACCAGAAGCATTTATACTAAATTAGCAGGTACAATATTACCCAACATGCAAAAACACGTGTTACGGGAGAGACCGCGACCACTGAGGGTCAACAGAAACCATGACCTGCCTTGTCACTCATTCACATCTTTTCACATAGTAACTGATTTTCACTGAAAATCACGGTGTTCGTTGGGTAAATTTATGGTCGGTTACTGTCTCCAGTTTAGAATGAAAATTACACGAGGCAAGGTGTAAAGTTTATCCCCTTCGGAAAACCAGGAAAAAGTTAGAATGTGGTGGTTTTGCTTTAAACACCAAACGGTTTCCAGCGCTTGGTTGATGCAACTTGACTGGGTGCGAGGCTGGACACTGGCCGTGCCCAGTTTCACAGACAAGAGTAACGAAGGTATAAATGGCGGTGACAAGCTGAAGATTATCCACTGGGGGCTGATTTATTGCTAATGGAGTAGAAAGCAGCCTCCTATTACTCATTAATCAGAAGGGCGCGTAGGTAATCTCATCACATTTAACTGCTGTGACTGCAAACACCTGTATCTCTCCATGTCCAAACTTACAGAACAGAGATATAAAAGTAGCTTCTTTACTTAGTTTTGTTAGTTCACTTCAGTTCATTCTTCATAAGAGTATCACTCTGGTTGTCTTTTTTTTTTTTTTTTTTTTTTTTAAAAAAAAGGAACTAAAATAAACCAGATCTATTGTATGGCAAAGCAAGTGTGTATATAATACCGTAATATTTTCTTTCCAACTAGCTACAAGCCAAAAATAGAAACTTTATGTTTTGGCATCTTTGAATATTTGAAAAGCATCCAAAGTTACCATTTATTAAATTGTGAAACAATGAAGCTTTTAATTCTATTCACTCTCACTCTAAGAAACTATTTCTGGCAAGCTCCTTTCGAAAAAAAAGAATTCCGTACAAAGCATGAATGATTGTAAGGATTGCGTCCCGTAATCAGAAATTATCAGGGTGCTCTCAGATTTCTTTAGTGTGGTTGAATTGCTTTAATATCTCTGCCATTAGTCTTTGTCATTCACTCAGTACCTCATAGTAGAACAGTTGATAAAAAGATATTTTTTTTCCTTCGTAAGTAGCTATTTAAAAATTGTTTTCAGGTTTTGTTTTACACTTTTTAGACTCGGGAACGTACCTTTGTTTTTCTTGGACGGAATTTGTCCAGATTCAGCATTTAGAGTCATGCAAATCTTAAAATATGACTGGTATAACAAAACTGGCAAAAGCCAGAGGGACCGGAACACGTGAGGTCTTCTTGTCAGAGGTGCTGAGCACTCAGATCTCCTTTTCAGTCTTGTTAGAGCCGGTTTCAAAATCCAATCTTGTTTTTCCAAAGATGGTATGTAAAACCCTCTGCTAAAATTTTCATGTAAAGTCAAAAAAAAATGGGACTGTGTCATGCAAGTAGATGATCTTCTGCAAAACTCTTACATATCCATACACACCGACTCTCTTTCTCTTATTTCTGGTGATAACCCGTGAAGTCATCCGAGGACGCTGATGAGGTTGTCCATGGCCATGCACACATTTATACTATCATTAAAGACAGTATAAATAAGAGGGGTCAGCACAGACTAGTTGCAAGGCCGGATTTTAAGCTCTTCAGTCAAATTCCTTTTATGCGAGTTGTCAGCATTAAAGTTTTGGGGATTTGGGGGTTTTTTTGGCTTAGGTTTGGACTATTTTTTTGTAATTGTGCTGAGACACTTAGCTTGTCCAATTGGTTTGCATGCAGGTGTACTCAGATAGAATATCCCATGGCAACTGTAATTTGTCTTTATTCTCTTTTTCTTTTTTTAAAAAAAAGAAGGGTTTCGTAGCATCCTTCCAGTGCTAAAGCTTGAACCATTCTATATATGTGGAAATACAGAAGAGAAAGTCCCCCATCTTCTGCGACACCTCACGCAGGGTTAAAACATTGCAAATCGCAGATGAAATTTGCCCGTCCTGCTGGTGTTTAGGGAGATTTAAACGGTGCTTCAGGCTCTGTGCACATTCGTTCCACCCTGGATGCACATTGCTGTGGCTGGAGAATAATTACATATGGCCATCATATTATATCATAATTAAGCAATTAAAGTGTGCTCCCGGCATTCTGTAGAGATTAATGACTGAACAGGAGAAGCTGCCACAGCTTATTACCCCGGCTGGCTGTCAGTCCTCTAGGTAGAGCTTCTGGCCGCTGTTATTATTTCTGTCATAACCTGTTCTGAGTTTAAAAAGGTGAAGATAGGAATATTGCTCTCTTTCATAAAAGCCATTTTCTTCTGAATCTGATAGAATCATATACTTGAAAAAAGCTGCTACTTGAAGAAAGCTGTACCGGGCTTCTCTGAAGAAGCAATGCTGATCACAGCTGTGTTGGTTTTTGGCAGGATTATAAAATTGGATACGGGAAATGTTCATTTTAGCCATTTTTTTTGTAGAAAACCCATTATCTGAATTCATAAAAAATGGAATGTTAACCGATTACCTTTAAAAATACAGCCCAGTGCTTCCCTGAATCTTTTGGGATTCATTCTGTAGCAAACTCAAGCTGGGTGAGCACGCAAAGAGAAAGGACAAATTCACCGTGGCTAGTAAGCCAGAGGTGGCCCGTACAACGCACTGCAGTAAGCACACAGTCACTTCTTATCAAATCACATTTTTGCTCACACGCACGGATGTGTACACATACATACACATCGATCAAGGGTCAAATTCTGGTCCCAATTAGTCTCCGTTAACGTAGCTCTCTGGTTACTAGTTTGCTATGAATTCCTGTGAGTTAACATTGAAATCTTGACTAGCACAACTCGGCTCAGTATCAGTAAACAACGTGAACTGGAAATCTTCATATTATTTTGTAAAATTGTCATCCTTTTATTTCAGAAAACAGTATTTTTTTCTAATTATATTCTGCAGATTCAGTTAGGAGGGTATGTCAGCCTTCTGGATTATCACTTAGTGCATTAGCCCAGGGAAATCGGTACTAGAGGATGCCTCCAGCAGGCAATTTTGGGAGTATGTCCGACTGTATCTCCAAACGTACAAAGGCTCAGTCTGCTCCTCATTTACTAGGAATCTATCTGTGTTCAGCAACTACGCTTGGAAATCCCCAGAAATGTCATTTACAGGTTTTGAAATGTGTCAGAGAAAAAAAGTGATGATACGTGGACAGTCAGAAGAAAATCTATGTGTTGATACCCATCAGCATGGTGGTCTGAAGAGTACAGTAAATCGTTATTATCTTAAGGAGCAGGCTGCCGTATGAAATACTAATCAAATTTTTCCTCCTTGCTTTTTTTCTTTCAAACAGCTATAGGCTTACTGGCGGCAATTCACAGTTCACGATCAACCCGTCAACAGGACAGATCATCACCAGCGCTCTCCTCGATCGAGAGGCGAGGGAGAACTACACTTTGGTGGTGGTGGCGAGCGACGGAGGCTTCCCCAAAGCTCTCTCCAGTTCCACCAGCGTGCTCGTCGCCGTCGCCGATGTGAATGACAACCCACCCAAATTTCAGCACCATCCCTACGTCACCCATGTCCCATCACCTACCACTTCAGGTAAGCCGGCAGTGCTTGGGATGCTTCAGATTCCATCGACATCTTACCCAATGCAAAGCTGTGCCACGAGGAATGTTTCCGAGATGTTCCTCTGCAGCTGTTTTCCAGGTTTTGTTGTTTTCGTCTTGCATGGGAATGAAAAACGGCGAGGCTGAATGAATCACCTGCAATTTTTCCGTCCAAATTCAATTATTTTCCTGCAGTTATGTAAAGAAGACATAGTGTAAACGAGCACCCACTCAAGTGATTAAATTATTTTGCCAGGGTTAGGAAGGCAACGGCCTCTTTCTTCCTCCGAAAGTCCTGCATGTAGATGTTCTTTTTCCGCTCTGAGCAATTCTTAAAGAGGATCTTGTCAACCTCTTCCAAAAAGGCCGTATCTATATCAGATGTTAATTATGTTGCCTTTCCCTGAGCCAAGTGGTGAAGTAAAATAAGATAAAAATAAAGCCAAGCAGCAGCCTTCCTTTTGTGGAGCCTACACCCGAATTAAAGTGACTTCCCTCAATGTAGGAATTAATTCCTGCTTCAGTTTATGTTTAAACTAGCCTGATAAATAAATACGTTAGAAATGGGTAAGTCCAAAATACTTATATTTGCTATTCGCAGAATTGGCATCGCAAAGGGAAAGAAAGGAGAACATGTGTACTTGCATGAGGATGGAGAGAATTTACTGAAAGATTCTGCTATGATGAGATTTTTTTTTTCCTAGACATAAAACGGGTGAATACCAGGACCTCTACTATCTCAAAACAGTAAAAGGATTTTATAATGCAATCGCTGAATTACCACCCGTTCACCAAACCACCCTCAGAGTGGTTGGCTGTGGAAGTCGGCGACGCTGTGTGTTTTCACATGCATGGGCATACATGGATATGTGATGCATACAAGAGAAGATTCCAAGACAAATGGTTTACAAAACAATTTTTCCTTTAAAAGAACAAAAAAAAAAAAAAAGAAAAAAAAAAGGGCTTATTTCCACATCTTGGGTTTTCTCTCTAAATTTTAAACAATTGCAAATACTTCTCCTTTTTATGGAAGAATGAATTTGTTTACGTTTCTTCCCCGTTTCCAGAACAGCATTATGAAATTATTTTATTATTGCATTGGTGAATCTTTGTGTGTTCTGCCTAGAGCACAGTGCCTTTGTGTGGTTCTTTTTGGGGCGTTTCTTTAAATGTGTTTATGAGGAGTACACTTAGGTTTAACTGATGTTTTCTGGCAATATCTTTTTGGGTGTTTTTTGTATTTAACCCCTTATAACTAGAGACACGTAGAAAGCCTAAGCTGTGTTCACTCCGTTTTTAACTTAGGAAAAACCTAGGGGTGCCTGCACTTTTTTATTTGCAACTTCCTCAGTTTGCTTTCGTGTAAAAGGAAATGTTAATATTTTTTCACATCATTTTGAAAGGCTGTTGACAATGATGTTACTAGCAGGCATGGCATCCATTAAAAAAACCAAACGACTTTATTGCAGTCCATTGTGGAGTCTGAAATAGCTTTTTAAAAAAAAAAAAGAACAAACCCTCATAACTTGATCAAGACTTTAGCTTTTATTCCAATCACAGACTATCTAGTGTACATTTTGAAAGAAAAAGCTTAATTTCCTTGTTATTTTTAAATCCAGTTTAAAAGGGGGAACTAGTAATAATAATAATTAATAATAAAATTTGCTTAACTGAAGCCAAAATCTTGGGGGTTTTTTTCCTGTCCTGTTTCTCACAAGGGTTTGAATACTGTTCTTGTCTAAATAGTCCTCCCCCTGGAGTATAAATCATTGCACATGACAAATAGTGACACGAAGTGTAGTTTTAAGGGGACGCTGTCAAAGTCATTCCTGCCTGTAAATGATTTTGCCTTCAGAGGTTGGAAACCACATGATTTTTATACCGGAGTGGGTAGTTTCTATATTTCAATACCAGTAAAACATCAAGAAGAGTGTTCTGCAAATGGGTTGGACGGTGTCAAAGTTGAAAGACCTGCCGTGCGTTAGATCTGTAAACTCCGTTGCAAACGAGCACCCTGGGTTCTCCTTGCAGATAGGCAAATATAGAGGTTAATGCAAACGGTGCCCGTGTGGTTGAGCTCGTTGTGAAGCTTAAATTCGAAAGACCCGAAATAGAATATATTCATGTTATTGCACTGGTGTGCAATGGTTTTGTATTTCTATGTGATTTTACCCCTATCTCAGAGGACCAGTGTGCTTTTACAAATGCAGTCCCGTTAATTACTGTCCCCAGAATACTCTTACAAAATCAGAAGCAAGAAGTTATTGGGCACAAAGGAGCAGCATCTGGGGAATAGGAAGAAAAGGGGCTGCAAGGGAAGGTGGGTGCGTAGGGTCAATGTCCATGGGTGCTGCCTGTTCACTTAGGTAACCTTAATAGTCATCAAATTCCAGGGGTTTTTTTGCATGGATAAATAAACTATGAGTAATTAAAAAGAAAATAAAAATAACATTCGTTCTTATTACATGTATGGCTTTCATAACGTGAATGTTGTAGAAATGGGATGCTAGATTTCCAAAAAGTTGCAGGTCCATTCTCCAGTGCAGATGTGTGTGCAGCCACAGACATCCGTTCAAACCCACATTTTTTGGCCGCGTGCATGTCTTGTGGGCTCACAAACTCACCTACCCCTTGTTGAATTTACCATCTTGTGGAAAAAGCAGTTTATTTTCAGAGCAGTGTAAGGAGGAGCATACGGCTCCAGGATGAATACCAGGACAGGGACCCTCTTGAGTGCTTCCACCTTTCCCGTGATCGGTGCATCGCAAGATGCCCTAACTTTGTTCTCTGTTTCAGGCTCTTTCGTGTTTGCTGTGACCGTCACCGATGCAGACGCTGGCTCCAACGCCGAGCTCCATTATTCCCTCGTGGGGAAAAACTCCGAGAAATTCCACATCGATCCAGCGAGGGGGGCAATCCTGGCTGCGAACCCGCTGGCGGGAGAGTCCGAAGTCACCATTTCTGTTCACGTGAGGGACGGCGGCCGGTATCCCAAGACAGACTCTACAACTGTCACCGTGAGGTTTGTGAACAGAGCAGAATTTCCTCGTGTTCAGGCGGATCAGGAGACCTTCACATTTCCCGAAAACCAAGCGGTCGGTACGCTTGTCACCACCGTCTCCGGGTCTTCAGCCAGAGGAGGCTCCTTGTCTTACTACATCGCCAGTGGTAACCTGGGCAGCACCTTCCTGGTCGACCAGGCGACAGGACAGCTTTCTGTCGGGCGGGCTTTGGATTTCGAAGCCATACAGAAATACGTGGTTTGGATCGAGGCCAGAGATACGGGCTTTCCTCCCTTTTCCTCATATAAGAAACTGGAAGTAATGGTGATAGACGTGAATGATAACGCGCCGGAGTTTGAGCAAGATCCCTTCATTGCAGAAATAGTGGAGAACCTGTCCCCACGGAAGATACTGACGGTGGCTGCTGTTGACAGGGACAGTGGTCTAAACGGACAGCTAAATTACGAAATAGTTGAGGGCAATACGGAAAATAGTTTCAGTATCAATCGGGCCACTGGTGAGATCAGAAGTGTCAGGCCCTTGGACAGAGAGAAGTTGTCTCGATACACGCTAACCATAAAAGCTTCAGATAAAGGCACCCCGCTCCAGAGCACAACCGTCAAAGTTATCATTAATATTTTAGATGAAAATGACAATGCTCCGAGGTTTTCCCAGATATTCAGTGCTTCTGTGCCTGAAAACGCGCCTCTGGGTTTTACGGTAACCCGAGTCACGACGTCAGATGAAGACATTGGGGTGAATGCGGTCAGCAGGTATTCCATAAGGGATACAAGTCTCCCATTTACCATAAATCCCAACACCGGGGACATCACCATCAGCAGACCGCTAAACAGGGAGGACACAGACCGCTACAGAATCAGGGTCTCTGCCCATGACTCCGGGTGGACAGTGAGCACAGATGTCACCATATTTGTCACAGATGTCAACGACAATGCCCCACGATTTACACAGCCATCCTATTACTTGGAGTGTCCTGAGCTTCCTGGGATTGGGCTGAAGGTCACCCAGGTTTCAGCCACCGATCCTGATGAAGGGTCAAATGGCCAGGTCTTCTACTTCATAAAATCCCAGTCCGAGTTCTTCCGAATTAATGCAACCACGGGGGAAATTTTCAACAAGCAGTATCTAAGGTACCAAAACTCCAGCGGTTCAAGCAATCTCAACATTAATAGGCACAGCTTCATCGTTACTTCTTCAGACCGAGGCAGTCCTCCGTTAATGAGCGAGACAACCGTCACCATTAACGTAGTAGACAGCAATGACAACGCACCGCTGTTCCTCGCTCGTAAATATTTCACTCCTGTTACTAAGAACGTGAGGGTTGGCACAAACTTAATTAAAGTTACCGCGGTGGATGACAAAGACTTTGGCTTGAATTCTGAGGTGGAGTACTTTATCTCTGATGAAAGCAGAACTAATAAATTCAGACTGGACAGGAATACAGGCTGGATTTCTGTGTCATCTTCACTAATGGCTGATTTGAACAAAAACTTTCTGTTTAAGGTGAAAGCAAAGGATAAAGGTAATCCTCCGCTCTCATCCGAGGTAGCTGTTGAAATAGTCGTGACAGAGGAAAATTACCATACACCCGAGTTTTCTCAAAGCCGTATGAGCGTTACTATACCGGAGAGTCACTCTGTTGGAACGGTGGTCAGGACGGTTTCAGCCCGAGACAGAGATGCCGCTATGAACGGATTAATCAGATATAATATTTCCTCTGGAAACGAGGCTGGCATCTTTGCTATTAATACAACTACCGGTACGCTGACTCTAGCGAAACCGCTTGATTTTGAGTTACGCCAAAAGCACGAGCTAGTTGTTACCGCCACGGATGGAGGATGGGTATCCAGAACAGGCTACTGCAGCGTCACTGTTAATGTCATTGATGTGAATGATAATTCCCCAGCATTCAACCCTGAGGACTACTTTCCCAATGTGTTAGAAAATGCCCCCAGCGGGACAACTGTTATTCGTTTAAATGCCACTGATGCTGACTCTGGGCCTAACGCTGTCATTGCATATGCTATTCAGTCCTCAGATAGTGACCTCTTTGTCATTGACCCCAATACAGGAACGATCACCACCCAGGGATTTTTAGATTATGAAACAAAGCAAAGTTACCACTTAACGGTAAAGGCTTTTAATGTTCCAGATGAAGAGAGGTGCAGCTTCGCTAGTGTCAACATCCAGTTAGAAGGGACAAATGAATATGTGCCCCGTTTTGTGTCCAAGCTTTATTATTTTGAGGTTTCTGAGGCAGCCTCCAAAGGTACTGTTGTAGGTGAAGTTTTTGCAAGCGATCGTGATATGGGAAGTGATGGAGAAGTCCACTACCTCATCTTTGGCAACAGCAGAAAGAAAGGCTTCCAGATAGATGAGAAAAGTGGCCAGATCTACGTTTCAGGACCTCTCGACAGAGAAAAAGAGGAACGAATCTCTTTGAAAGTCCTCGCAAAAAATTTTGGGAGCATTCGTGGTGCAGATATAGATGAAGTAACTGTTAATATCACTGTCCTGGATGCCAACGATCCTCCCGTTTTTACCTTAGGAACCTACAATATACAAATCAGTGAGGGTGTTCCACCAGGCACCCATGTCACGTTTGTGAGTGCCTTTGATTCAGATTCTGTCCCTAGCTGGAGTAGGTTTTCCTACTTCATTGGGTCTGGCAATGACAACAGCGCCTTTTCCATCAACCCGCAGACGGGACAGGTGACGGTCACTGCAGAGCTGGATCGAGAAACGTTGCCTGTGTATAACCTGTCTGTGCTGGCCATCGATTCAGGAACACCATCTGCTACAGGAAGTGCCTCTTTGTTGGTAACTTTGGAAGATATCAACGACAACGGCCCAACCTTGTCCACCAGCCAAGGAGAAGTCATGGAGAATAACCGTGCGGGAACTCTTGTGATGACACTTCAATCGTCAGATCCAGATCTCCCTCCGAACCAAGGTCCCTTTACCTATTATTTGCTCAGCACTGGCCCCGCAACCAGCTACTTCAGCCTTAGCACCGCTGGCGTGCTGACAACGACGAGAGAGATCGACAGGGAGCAAATCAGCGATTTCTACCTGTCGGTGATTACGAGAGACTCTGGGATTCCTCAGATGTCTTCCACAGGAACTGTGCAGATCAAGGTAATAGACCAAAACGACAACCCATCTCAACCCAGAACGGTAGAAATCTTTGTTCACTATTATGGCAACCTCTTCCCAGGTGGAATTTTGGGCAACGTAAAGCCGCAGGATCCAGACGTGCTAGATAGCTTCCAGTGCTCCCTCACCTCAGGAGTCACCAGCCTCTTCAGCATTCCTGGGGGCACCTGTGAGCTGCACTCACAGGCAAGGTCCACAGATGGCACGTTTGACCTGGCTGTCCTCAGCAATGATGGGTTGCACGGTGCCGTCACCAGCAGCGTCCGGATTTTCTTCACGGGCTTCGGCAACGCCACCATTGACAACAGCATCCTCCTCCGCCTGAGTGCCCACAGCGTGCGGGATTTCCTGACAAATCACTATCTCCACTTCTTGCGCATCGCCAGCTCCCAACTGACAGGGCTGGGCACCGCCGTCCAACTCTATGGGCTGTACGAGGAGAGCAACCACACCTTCCTGATGGCAGCCATCAAACGCGGCAACAACCAGTACGTGAATCCCAGCGGCGTGGCCACCTTCTTCGAGAGCATCAAAGATGTCCTCTTCCGGCAGAGCGGGGTGCGGATCGAGGCTGTGGACCATGACTGGTGCCTGCAGAACCCCTGCCAGAATGGAGGGAGCTGCCTGAGGAGGTTGGCAGTGGGCCCGGCTCTGAAGAGCCATGAGAGCGTCCCTGTCATCATCGTGGCCAACGAGCCCCTCCGGCCCTTCGTGTGCAGGTGCCTGCCAGGGTACGACGGGAGTCTGTGCGAGACGGACATCGACGAATGCCTCCCATCCCCTTGCCACAACGACGGGACCTGCCACAACTTGGTGGGGGGCTTCTCGTGCAGTTGCCCGGAGGGCTTCACTGGTATGGCCTGCGAGAGGGACGTCAACGAGTGCCTTTCCAACCCGTGCAAAAATGGTGCTGCCTGCCAGAACTTCCCAGGAACCTTCAACTGCGTTTGTAAAACCGGGTATACAGGTACGTTTTTCCTTCTCTCTGTCTTATAGTTCGGAAGATATGGAAAGAGGGCGGAAATGTGCCTTTTCAGGACAAGTTTGGCTGAATATGAGCATCCCCAAGAGGTGAAGAGGTTGTGCTAAATGAGGTATTTGTAGTTATGAAAACTCAGAAGACGAGGTGCCCACAGTATTGTTTTATTTTAGCTCTGTCCCCAGGCAAATCTCACTTACCTGATTTGCATTAGAACAGAAGGATTTTTAAAAGAGCTGTTTTAATTTGTTAAATATGTAGAAGCCGTTTCCAATGCTTAAGTATGATTTTTCTGTTCTTGTTTTTGTTATGCATATTGCGGTAGCATTTCAAGTCTGCTAGGAGTGTGCCAAGCAAGAAAATCGGCCTCTGCCCCAAATTGCTTACAGTCATGCAAGACAGAAAACAGATGAAGAACATGGGAAAAAACAGAATTCAGACAAAATGACCGAGCGTGTCTGTTCTGTATTTTGTCCCTTTGTCATTTCTTTTTTTCATTAACAACAGAAACGTCTGCAGCTTTCTTACCTCTTCTGAGTATTTTTTCCTCTACTATTTATTACACATTCAAACGTAACAGCATTTTATCCCTAGAAAAGCAGGTTGATGGTTGCTGTTGTCATGAGTATGGCATTTAAGGAAGGTCTGAACGATTTTAACCATTGCTTATGGCCGCTTTTTAGATGCATCATAAAAAAAAATATAACCAGAAAATATTAGGTAAGGCTTTCATTACCTTTTTTCAGGAGTTTTTCGGTATCTCGGATGCCCCAGGGCAGCCCAGGTCAGCACAGCCATCTCATTATGGTGCGGGTGTTACCACTGCCACCAAAACTCATTTCTAACCAGTGGAGCGATCAGGGGGTTGGTTGTTCTTTCGGTTCTTTCTTAAACTAGATTAGTACAGGAGATGTCATATACTTTATTGCAAAGGAGAAGGTTAATCATTTGCAAAATAGGGGTTTAACTACTTCATTTAAAGCCCAGCTACAGCAGTGGATACATATTCAGTGTGAAAGGTCTGTTGACATCAGGGATGCCGATGTGATCTTCCGTGTGAATCTCACGGATGTGCTACTGAGCCTCCGGTCGGGGGCCATTATTGTTGATTGACAAGCAGTTCTAATTAAGTTACTAATCTGGGATTTTATTTCATGTCGTATTAGTACATCAAATAATTTTGCCAAGAGCATGGCAAAATAATTCTAGGGCACCTATCCGCTGTAACTCTTTAGGTCATTAGCACCAGAGATTACATGGGCATATGTTTGCTGTGGCAACGCAGCAAAACACTTCATTAACTCTAGCAGCGTGCTGTCATATGTGCCTGTAGCCTATAATTTGAAACATTAAAGAAAGGTCCAGCTATTTTTTTTTCTGGTATTAAAGCTCATATCTTAATGTTCAACCCTTATGTCAGCTAAAAATAAAGCTCTACACATGACAAGCTTGAAAAAAGAACATTTTCACTAAGAAAATGTGATGAGAGACTCTTACAGTTTGAAGTGGTGGATTTCTTTCACGCCATGAACTAAACGTGGCATCTGATGTGAGCTTTCTTAAACTCCTTGTCAACACAAATAACTTTAAAATAGACTACCACTGAGGCAGACGTTTCTATTTGGGAGTCAGATCTTTTTAAATCGGTTGGCCGTTGCAGCATCAAGAATTATTTAAGTGTCTGGAGATTAATTGATCAAGACAGAAGGCAAGTGGCACCAAAGTACGTAATTAAAAACTAAAATATCTTCGGAGCTGAACATCAGCAGGGCTTATTAGATAAGATCACAGTCAATATTCGGTATATTTAGACATTTTATATCTGCAAAAGCGTATTTGAAATTCTGCATGTTTAATATTCAATAGGGACAGAATAGAGATTGTTTGAGAATGCTTAGAGACTATTATGTCGTCATTATACTGCCAAAAGAAAGAGAACACAGCTGCTTGGGCGTTTAATCCTGATTCATATATGATTAAAGGTAGCCATAGTGAATGTAAAAATAAAGCTTGAAACTGTTTCTTTATGAATATAAATCTCGAGTGCCTCAAGAAAAAAAAAAAAGAGAGAGACATGCAAAACTGGATTTCTAATTCAGTTTACCATATACATAGCTTTGCTGCTTCTCTTGGAATGAAAATACAGTCTCATAATTGAATTTGCATGCTCGGTAAAAAAAATAATATTTACATGGTATGGCATACAAGTAGAAATTGGTATTTTCTGAGACAGACTCTCTGTTCACTGTAAATTAAGAGTACATGAGCTGTAGACCTTTATAATGGCCTACCTGAAAACTGAGAGTCTTACTTTTCCTTGATTTATTGTGTTTTGTCAGCTGCATTTCACTTCATCATGCTGCAAAGGTAATGTCGTTCTTTTCACTGAATAGGATTATAAAGACAGATTACCGCAGAGCAACTTCATTAGGGTTTGAACAATCTGTTATAATTACATCTCTTAATGATGATCAGGTTTTGTTTTTAAAGTAATCACTTTCAGGAGGGAATACACTTTGTAATTTACAGTAGTTGTCTGCCTTTCCTCTGAACCCTTCGTTTCCTGTTTTCCAGGAGTCATTAAGATGAAGGAATGTAGGTTTGTGAAATTGTTTCAAATGCAGGATTAAAATATTAGAACCACCACTTTAAAAGATGGACACAGAGAACCGCAAGAACTAAAACTCTCAAATCAGCTGAAATCTGACCTGAGAGCATTCAGCTGGTATCTGTTCCTGTTACATTTTTCAATTAAAACAAAAAAAAAATTCTCAGGAAGTTAGATTTTTGCATAAGCCCCTGCATGTGATATCATCAGCTTGAGGTGATGAATGATAAATGCTGAATGCTGTCTGTTATCAATTATCCAGCGTTATCCTCATTTTCATGGTCTTCAGAAAAGGATCTTTCTGACACGAAAAGGAATAGCCTGAATCTTTCGATGTTTCAGCTGAGAGGAGATCTACAAACTCAACTGACTGCAAGGTTCACCTGAACTGGAGTGTTACTGGGGATGGCTCGGTTTGGAGTCTCCTTGGTTCTCAAAGCGTTGGCCGAGGCGTTTCCTTCCCCTCGCTGGATTTGATACTCTGAAACGCTAATCAAACGTATATGATTAGCCTAATGCTTTATGCTGTCCAAATAAAATTATTCTCCAGCTGAGAAGTGCATAGTCATCCGAACGTGTGAAAATCATAGAATAGAATCATCGAATGTGTTGGGTTGGAAGGGACCTCTAAAGGTCATCCAGTCCAACCCCCCTGCAGTGAGCAGGGACATCTTTAACTAGATCAAAATGCTTCTTGAAAATTGACCTGCTGAAGCCATGAAAAGGCATACATCTTGTAATTTTGCAAGGTGCTTTCCTTACGTGGGGATAAATGTCTATCAGAACATTAGTCTTGAATTCGCGTTGTAAAACTTAAATCAGCAGACTGTTGTGGAAAACGAGCAAAACAGTTTTGTGAGGTTAAAATCACTGGCATTCTCTTTCTCGAAACTGAGCACTTGGGTTCAGGTGAGGATGCTTTTATGCATAGTGGCAAACAGTTCCTTATCCTCTTCAATCCAGTAAGGTTCCTTCAATGGTTTATCTGTGCAAGAGAGCATTTCAAAGTAGCTAGTACTTGTGTAAATTCTCTACTCAAGAAAAACAGTCGTCTCTAAAACCCCTTTTTTCTTTATTTTCTCTCCACAAAAAAAAAAAAATGGACATATAAGCATAATATCTTAGGCACAACAGCAAAAACAATGGATTTGCAAGCTATGTTTTGTTTTTCTAAATCTAAATCTTGAGTACACACCTTATCGTGTCTGTAACCCATGAAACCAGTAGGCCATCAGGGTGGACTTGGACAAATATGCTCTTTTACTAAGGTACCGGAAACCTGGCATTAGCATGCTGCAAGGGAGATAACTGAAAGTGGCAGGACAACCTGCTGCCGTCTTGGATGGCTCTACTTGCCAGAAGAAGAAGGTCTTAAAAGAAAAAATTTGAAGTTTAATAGAAGTTGCAGGACCAAGTTCAATGGAACTGGTATCACAGCAACTTACCTGGAGGAATCCCCACAGTGAAGAAAAAAAAACAAAAAAGAGAAAAACCCGTCTGGGTAAAGCCCTGAGCTGCCTGATCTAACTTTGAAGGTTGCCTTGCTTTGAATGGGCGTTGGACGTCATGACCTCCAAGGTCGCTCCAGCCTAGCTTTTTCCATTATTTCTGGAGCGTATGTCCTTGTTCGGAGGTCTAGAAAGATCAACTTTGCCAATCAAGTCTGGGCAATAACAAAAGAGGGAAAAAATAGGAGCACAGGAGGAACATGGTTTAGAAGAGAAAAGAGTAAGAAGGTACGGTTTGAACACTGGTGGACCATCCGAAAACCAAGAGGTGACAGAAACTCTCTGGATCTCATCAGAGTAACCAGTGCAGACCGCCAATAATAGCTTGAAATATGGAGACCTTTCCTTAGAGGATGGACGAGGAATGCACGAGAGTTTCTGTCTCAGAGGAGTCTAAGGAGGAACTGACCAAAGATCTGAAGGTAGCAGGAAATTTGGAGGAATTGATGAAGCCTAGGATTCTGCAGAAAAGAGGGAATGAGGCCTTGTAGTAGCAACTGTCTTCAGAAGAAGCTGATTTAAGGTAATTGGTAGGTAAGGTTGCCTGGAGGGAAACACGCAGGAGAAGAAATTCAGGAGAGCTGGAATCTTTTAGAAGAAAGAAAAAAAATATAACTTAAAATCATCTTAAAGCGGGGAAAAAAAGTTGGATGTTTTTAAGAGTTTTAGGTGGTCATACCGGGATTTTTTTTTTTAATTGAAAATGAGTTACATACTAAATAAAAATAATTTTCTGTTCTTTTAGTAGTTACATGGCATTATAGTATACACTTTACCTAACTACTTACTTACTTATTTATCAGTTCCTAGTTTGTAACTCCCCTTATCTGTTTACCAGGTTTTTCTAATCATCTTGCTTTATCAAGGTAATTTGTTTTAAATCCTTACACAGAACAACCATAGCGATAAACTAGAGTAGTATTCCCAAGTTATGCTTTTGTCCTGCTGATGTCTTCTGGCTGAAGGACTCTTGCTTTCTAGGATAAGCAGGCTTAACAGGCATTTAAAGAGGAAGAAAAGCCTCATCGACGTCTTGGATGTTGGATCGTTATTCCGAATGTAAATAGATACATTTTTCCCAGGTCTTTAGCACTTCAGGGAATGGCAAAGAATAGCCAAAATTTCTTCTTCATTTTAAATAAATATTAGTTTTAATAGCTCTGATGAATCGTTAGATCAGAGTATTTGTCTTCTCCTGTGTCAAAACAGTTGGAATAAATGCAAACACACTTTTATTAGTTTCATGAATTATTCAAACAATTGTTAAATATGAAGAAGATGTTGTTATTCGCTGGTTAAAAATATGTGCAGCTAAAATAAACACCCGTATTCTGTTGCTGACTCAGCAAATATGCCAGCTTTAATGTTAGCTGAGAAAAAGAGGAGTATTTAGTTAGGTTGAATTGCAAAAAACTGAGTAAGCCTTATTAGCTACACTTGGTTTTTGTGGAAACTAAGAAACATCATTCAGCTATTTTAAGCATCTCTGCCTCACTTTTGCTACGTGTTCTCCTTGGTAAGTCAACGATCTGTATTACATACGGTAATTTTAAAATAAAGAAAACAGCAAAATCTAACACAAAAAGTTAGCTCATCCTCCAGTCATGCCCATTAGAGGATAAAATATAAATGAATACCCCCAAAGCATAATTAGATTCAGACACTGGAAATTTTTCCTGGATTTATGGTGAATCTACACATTACGTATTGACCACAGGAATCCTCCAGCGCTCCGTTTCCATCCTGCTCGCAGTCGCACGCGGAGAGCTGCTGCTCCCACGGAAGAGCTGCCTGAAAACTTCTTTAGGTTAAACAGAAAAGTAAAAGGCGGGGGGGGGGGGTGGGGTGCAAAAAATGAGGTTTTCTTAATTAGGTGACTGAAGTTGTGAAATTCTGAAAAAGCTAGCAAATTTAAATATAGCACAGTCCTGATCTGCTACAGTTTTAGGCACCAGCAATCCCTAAGGGCGGCACATTGCACATTGCTGTCACGTGAGATGTAAGAATTATAAGATATAGGTGACATGTAAGCATGGACACCCTCTGTTGCGAGCTCATGGTGTGCTTTTAACTTAAATGCATATTATATTATATAGCCTGAGGAATAAAATAATTGATCATCAGTGCAATAAGAAGCATTGAGGCAGTCTGAGCCCTCACTGGCTGTATATATCCTAGCCTAGATGAAGTTCAAGGAGAGGTCTGGAAGAGCGTGGCTGATTTTGCCAGTTTTTGCAGAGAAAACCCGAAGGACGAACGTGACGATACATTCAAATTTGTGCTGAGCAGGCAGCGAAGGCTGGCACTGCCGGCAGAAGGAAGGCAGGTTCCAAGAGTGCGGTATATAGTGGAAACGTCGCTAAACTGATAAAGGCTAAGCAAGGGAAAACTTAGAAGTGAGGACCAATACTTTTGTATTTAACGTTTCCATACAAATAAAGTTTCATTTTCATACGAAGAATCCCCTGGTCGGTATTCAGCATCTGTTAAAATCTTCACTTTTTCTCTTGGTTCCCTTCCTCTTTGAAATGAATGATGCGATTTCGGTTTACTCTGGTGAATAATACTTACCACGTGTGACAACGCCTGGTTAGAAAAGGGCTGTATCCAGGGGAACTTGCTTTAACTCCAGAGGACTGTGGTCCCTCCGAGTCAGGAAGGCGGTTGTAATTGATGAGGAAAAATAAGAGAAAATCATATAATGTACAATAGCAGGCTGTGTTCAGCGTGCTGTGTATCATACAGGGTCCAGCAAGGGCTGTCTGTACCTCCTTCACGCTAATGAGTACACTGTGTTAAATAGGGGGGGAATTTATTTATTATTTTTTTTTTAGTTCAGCATCTCCTTTCATTTTGTGATCTCTCTTCTACAGACACGAGTTAATAAAATAAATAAATAAATAAGGAAATAAAAAACACCAATACCCATAGAAGATAGTTAAAGTGAGACCCTTGAAAAGTAAAGTTAATTTCTCTGCGCTGCGTATTATGCCGGTGTCAGGGCTGGGAGCAGCCCAGCATCGTGTCCGTGTTTCCTCTCTCCATCCCATGGCCGCAGCTGGTCCTCACCACCCTCCCTCCCTGCCATGCGTTCAGCATCGCTTCGTAAGCTCGTTACCTAATTGCCAGCCTGACTTTCCTATTGACCTGAATACTCTGACCTGGAAATTGCATTTTATTCTCTTGTCGCAGGGAGAACGTGTGACTCCGCGGTCAATTACTGTGAGTGCAACCCCTGTTTCAACGGTGGGTCCTGCCAAAGCGGGGTGGAGGGGTATTTCTGCCACTGCCCCTTCGGTGAGTACACCCTGCCTCTGCCCTGCTTCGCCTTACCTTTCCCTACTCCGTTATTTTGACCTATATAAAACCGATGGGTGTGTGTATGGATCCCCGTCCGTGGGCAGGTGTTGGTCACCCCCTAGCCCCGTCCTCTCCGTTTTTCCCTGATTGCGAGATATTTGTGCCAGCACGGCAGGAGATGGAAGCATGTGGCAACGGTGGGGGGTCACTGCAGCTGCTGGTGGGGGGACACCGAGGGCTCTGAGCAGTCACAGAATCACAGAATGGTTTGGGTTGGAAGGGACCTTAAAGACCATTCGGTTCCAACCCCCCTGCCCTGGGCAGGGACACCTCCCACCAGACCAGGCTGCTCCAAGCCCCATCCAGCCTGGCCTTGAACACCTCCAGGGATGGGGCAGCCACAGCTTCCCTGAGCAACTAGTTCCGGTCCTTGCTCTCCAGCTCTAAATTCCATCAGTATTCTTGCATCCCATGCACTTGCAAAGCACAAGGAAGTCAGCATAATGTTAAACTAGGAAAAGGGACTTCGGGATGATACTGAGAGGAGAGGGCTTGGTTTTCTTTTGAGAAATTTGCATAATTTGTCAAAATATCTGGAAAGCAAGAAATAGCGAGCACCTGCGTTTTTCTGCAAGTGAGGAGCACAACATTCGATATTGGCACTTTTGTATTTAGTAGATTTAATGACCTGACCGAATCAGAACAGCTTTGTTAAGCCCACACCAGTACTTGTCCGCTCAATTTATTATATATTAATGAAGTTCTGGCTTCCAAAGCCAGAGTACAATTCTGAGAATCAGGGAAGCATATTGTACTGCCAAAGTAGTTTAGTAATTATTAGAATTTAATTATCCTGAATTTGGTTTGTGGAATGAACCCAATAAAGACATAAAGCAGCACAGATGTTTCAAGATACCGTGATACAATTGCAGCAAGATTGGTTCTGAACGCAGATGAATCTAGAATTGTCATTGTTCATATAGAAAAGCATGAAAGTAAATGCAACAGATCAATCAAAAAACACACAAACATCTACAGTGTTTTAAGGCTGCTGAAAACCCTCATGCAAAAATAAGGTTCTCAGTACACATTTGTAACTACCTCTGAATACGGTTTTCTGCTAACATGTGGATTAAGTTCTTTATTCTGTTTTATTTCCTCCCTTTTATGTTTCCTCAGAGTTTATTCATTTCCTAAATAGCCATAGTCCGTTGTAAATGTAACTAATGTTCATAAATTAAGTAAGTTTTTTCTCATTGTCGCTGCAGTAAAAGAAAATCAAGGGAAATCGTGTGACACAAATCTGAAAATGAATACGTAGAATACAGCAAAATATTCAGATCAATAAAAATACTGAGAAGGCATAACGTTTTAATCACATATATGTTTATATCATAAGGTCAAAAGATGAACTACTGACTGAGGAACAGTTCAGATAACCGTTATAAAAGAGAAAAATAAGCTCAAGTTAGAAATTTCTTTCCATAGCTGGATTAACAAATGCCTGGTGATAATTTACAGCCGTATTTGACATCGCTGTCAAACTTGCTGGGTTTTTTTTTGTTTTCTAAGGAAGCCGTAGAGCTCAGTGAAATGTACTTTGGTTTTCACTAGATGTAACTGTCATTTGTAACTCAGTTTTTAAGTTGAAATGTGTATACTTCCAGCACCCACCTGTAGGTAATGAGATTCTCCTCTTCAAGTGGCATATTTTTAGTCATACAGTAGAGGGTTTTTAAAGATCCTGCGTATCGTAGCCGTATCTAGAGCGCATCGGTACTTTGTTTCGGGGGGAATGCACAGTGAGGAAAAAAAAACCTCTCTGTTACCACATTTTACTTTTCATTTTGCAGGTGTTTTTGGGAATCATTGCGAACTGAACAGTTACGGATTTGAAGAGTTGTCGTATATGGAGTTTCCCAGCATGGATCCAAACAATAATTACATCTATATCAAGTTTGCCACGATAAAAAGGCATGCCTTGATGTTGTATAACTACGATAACCAGACCGGAGAGCGGGCGGAATTTCTAGCCCTGGAAATAGTAGAAGAAAGGCTGAGATTCTCCTACAATCTCGGCAGTGGCACGTACAAGCTTACCACAACTAAGAAGGTGTCCGACGGACAATTTCACACAGTTATTGCCCGGAGGGCTGGAATGGTAAGAAATGCTAAAATGAGAATTTAAGACAAGTTCGGCCAAGGCACTTTGGCTTCCACATGAACTCGGAGGAATGTAAAATTAGTAACGTTGGGTTCGCTAGCAGAACCTCCAACTTTGGGAAAAAACCCTCCCTCGTTTCTGTCTTACTCCAACTGACTCAAAGACCTACAATGCTTTGTTTAGTATGATGATGATAAAGAATAATTAAAAAAACATGTGCAATGCCCTGTGCTCTAAATGTGAAAAATGAGAACCAGGAATAATTAATGAAGTAAATTACTACACACGAGGCTAGTTAACTGATGCGGATTACAGGGATGATTATCAGGGAAGGCTAATGGACCACAGTGACTACAAAACCCCTCAAAATAATTTTTCTCAACATTTGGAAAATAGAAGCGGGCAAACTTAAAATTCCTGGCGTCCCTGACCTCCTTGAGCTAGTTCAGAGATTTTACCAATCTCTTCAGACTGGGAGCCTGTTTTTCCTCCGTAGCATACATGTGAAAATTTCAAAGGTGCTACATTGAGAGGGTTTTTTGGGGGGGAGGAGGGGAGTTGTTTTTTTTTTTTTTTTGTCCCCCAGAAAGCATCCAAGGGGAGGAATTCTGCCAAAAACTGGACTGGGACAACTGATTGCCATATGCCTGGTACTCTGACCCCTCTCCTGCCTTCGTTTTTGCTTCCAGTAAATGTTTTCTATTCCTCTTCACTCATTTTTTAATAATATTTCCAAAGCAGAACATAAACCAAATGCTCTTTGAGTTCAAGCCAAGCTTTTTGACTCCGCAGTGTTTGAGTTAGAAATGAAACCAAATCCATTTGCCCATCCATAATCAGTAACTCTTGCCCAACAGTTCCCTTCTCAGGCAGAAATGGCCAGCATACGTGGAATCCCATATTCTTCCCATGTTTGCAAAGAAAGTCATATAAGAATAATATACGGTTGGGGCTCCACATTTTGTTTTATATATTTCAAGCCAGAAGTGATGTAGGGAATACAAGAATAAACTGTTCTACCCAGTGTGGCTCCCCCTCAGTCCCTAAATGGTGCTTTTTTTCTTCTCTCTTGGAAAGTCTTGAGCCTGAAAATTGCATTTCAGTTGCATAGTACAAGACCCGATTCCTCCATTTATTGAAGGGGGGGATGGTGTGGTCTTCAGCTGGATTTGCAAATCCAATTGGCGTGCGTTTGTAGGAGTCACATATCCAAATAAGATGAAGGATAACTGTGATGTTGAGTAAAGACTTTCGTTTCAATGTGCCTTACTATTAGGTACTTAATAATTTGCGTCGCAGCTTCCAAATGGTAAAGCCTGAAGGTGCACCCACCTAAATCTCGAAAGGCACCGGGTTCCCAATTTAGCAACTAAATTAGCGTGATATTTCTATCAGTAACATTCAAATGGCGAAGTGGGGGAGCACACATTAAAAATTGCAACAAATACATGAAATACACTTAAGGAGAAAATGCAGCAGGAGAATGTTTTACTTGTAGATACGCCAGAGGGCTGGACTACAGAAGAAGAGATAACAAAAAGGGCTATTTACAGAACATTTCAGTTATGAATGCTTCAGCTGAAAGCGAGCATTTAAGACAACCTCTACCTTTGTGTGATTTTTTTTTTTTTATGTTTAAACCTTCTCAGTAATTTGTCAGCTGTTTACAAACACGGTTATGTGAAAAGAATCGCCTTTGTCTTAGATATTTCTGCTGCAGGAAAAATGTCTCCCAGGTGTCCCAAACTGTATAAAATAGCTCCCCTTCAGGATTCCAAATCTGTCATTTCCTACAGCACAGTGGGATTTTATCGGAAACTGGTAAAATCATTAAGTTGTCAGTCCTGAGCTATTGCAGAGTGACAGGATAGAAAGTCTCATAATGCGGCAAGGTAACCGTAGAGTAATGCTTAAGTAACAAGCAGGAACATTTGACTAACATTAGAAAATAAATTGTATGAACTCTGATCCAAGTAAAATATATTCTCAAATATCAGCCCTTCAGCTGGGGTTGTAGCTTGGCTTTCACAGCGCATAGCGATGCGAGTTAGGGAGATTACGCTGATTGAGCTAAGAACAAAAAACTCATTTCATTTATTTTTTTGTTGTTGGTATTCCGAAGGAAAATATGTATGCATGTGATGGCATACAGACCAGCCAGATTATTATTCTTTCTGTGAATTGTTTCATTTATACAGGGCTGTAATCTGCTTTGGAACTGCAGACTGGCGTTTCTCGGGAGAAGCAGTTCGCTCATTATTTATGGAAAGAAATTCAAGATAAGCTTTCATTAAAAAGGGCAAATTGAACAATTCAGGCGTACTGTAGGGCATGATTTAGGGCTAAGAGCTATGAATTTACTTGGTCAATACAACGCGTCAGCTCCCGGTGTGTATTTGGAAATAGCACGGACAGTCTGTGGGGATTTCAGTGGGACGTTGTTAGTGAACGTAGTCGCAGGCAGGAAAAAAAGCCATCGCGGAGTAATGATGTCCTGAGAGCTATTGCTGTTTGCGCAGCTCCTGTAATCTAAATCAAAACGCAAACCAAGACATTTTTAAAAGTGGCGCTTGATTTAGATTTGCCGTAAAACTGTGCC
Source organism: Alca torda (assembly GCA_008658365.1). Classification (NCBI taxonomy): domain Eukaryota; kingdom Metazoa; phylum Chordata; class Aves; order Charadriiformes; family Alcidae; genus Alca; species Alca torda. The sequence goes on from CM018079.1 coordinate 7,872,095, forward strand.
ACGCATTCAGTTGAAACATGAGAAGCTGATATGTCCAATTTGGAGATTATGTTTATTTTTCTGAAAATTTGTTTTAAGGGATAACTAAACTTCAGGGTTGGTTTTTATTTTTGGGGTTTTTTTGCAGCACATCTGTTATTAATAAATCACCGCGGGGAAAATTCCTTGCTAAATAAGGAGTAAAATGAAAACTCCCTTTTACATCAGCAGAAATTATTTCATGATTTCAGTGGAAGCTTTGGTGAGACTTTCAGAGATTACAAATACAAGTGTCGTGATTTGCTTTAGTGGGTAATGAGGCAACCCCATTGTCTGGGGCTTGATGGCTTGGAGATAAAGAGGAAGACTGCTCGAAGTGCTGGTGATGCCTGGTACTTCTCGTGGTCTCATCAGCTTGATCCCACTGTAGGTAATCCACACGCTTTACCATTATCAACGTGGGGCGAACATCCCTAATGACTTATCAGCCTAAGGGTTACCTTGATCAGGTCCACTTGGTTACTCTTTGAGGGTTATTGAGTGTTTGGTTATTATTTTTAACTAATAATCTCAGTCTTTGTACTCACAGCTTTCGTAACATGCTTTTTATCAAGTTTAAGTAATATGTTTAATGTCACGGTCAAGCCCCTAAAGGAATGAATGTCTTTTGTGTTTGGAGGGAGCAGCTCTCTGTTCAGATCAAGAGTAGGATACAGTACGAGCCAAAATAACTGCAGTTTCAAGGAGTAAAGCAAACAAACATGAAAGAAACCCTACCCAAATCTGAAAACTCTGTATTTAACCAATTCTCTGTATGAAGCAGTCAATTAGCTCACTCTCTGTTAGTATCCACATCTTGGTGTTCGCTATGTTGATGCAGAATGTAGTTGATCAGTGGCTCTGAAGCATCCTGCGATCCCGCGTGACATGTACACGTGCTCCATTCTGGCCAAGTCATAGAATCATAGAATGGTTTGGGTTGGAAGGGACCTTAAAGACCATCCAGTTCCAACCCCCCTGCCCTGGGCAGGGACACCTCCCACCAGACCAGGTTGCTCCAAGCCCCATCCAGCCTGGCCTTGAACACCTCCAGGGATGGGGCAGCCACAGCTCCTCTGGGCAACCTGTGCCAGCGTCTCACAACCCTCACAGTAAAATCCTTGATATAATATGTTGAATCATAAATATTTAATGTGGTTGGGGACTACAACCTTGTAATATTCAGCATGTTTGTGTGTGTGGCTTTTGCAGGCAGCATCCCTGACGGTGGATTCCTGCTCTGAGGATCAGGAGCCAGGCTACTGCACCGTTAGCAATGTTGCTGTTTCTACTGACTGGTAAATAATTCTTCATTTTGTGGGCATTTTTTCTTTTTTTGAGTAAAACGAAAATCACCCTCTAAAGCCAGAGAAATTTGGAGTAGTGATTACATGCCCTAAGCCCTTTTTCCAGCAAGGGAGAGATACTTCAGCTGCACTCCTTCAGCTGCATGCAAAGGCAAGGCTCCACAGGGACATTTTCTCCCATCTAAGCAGAAGCAAGCTAAATTTTCTACGTGCTAATTCAGGCTACAATTCTGCGTGGAGTTTATTCACGACAAGGAGTTTACTCGAAAGTCCTCAATTCTTGACTCCGTCTCTGTCCCCAGCCTTTGAGGCCACATAAGAAATGTTCGGCCATGGGTAGTCCACACTGTGCTGTAAACGGGGATAAGATTTATTGCCTAATGGTATGAGATTTCACATCAGAATCTAGACAATGTTAACAAATCAGATTATCAGACACAGTAATACACAAATGTATTTGTTAGAATCAACTGGCTCTTAAATATACAGCGCTACTCTTTGACACTTTGAAGTTCTACAATATTTAGTGCTACAAATGTTTAGGAAAGCCTCCTCTGCTTTTATACTTTGAATCATATCGATTTTGCCAAAACCAGGCTCGGACTCGAAATGCTATTGCTCTAGCAGGACCTATATTTCACTCCAGGGTTCAGTTTTGGGCTTTGGTTTGGAGTCTTCCATTTACTTATTTATTTAAACCGCACCTCTCGTATCTCATAAAGGTGTAAGAAATACCTCATTACTGCTTTCTTAAAAAAAAAACATTGACATTTTTTTGAGTAATCTCCAGATGTCATCTTCTATGGTTTGCATTTCTTAAACATTGGCCACTAAAGAAAGCAAACCTTATTTATTGTGTTTACCATAACTAACTCAGAAGCCTTGCTGTCACATCTTTAGATCCTCTTTGGAGATAACAATAACTTTAATCCAAATCACTTTAGCTAATTTCTTACAATAATCACAGTCATATTTCCTGTCACGCGTGATTTCCCCACTAGCAAAGCTGTTACAGCTTTGTAAAATAATGAATCCATCTTCCATCTATTTAAATATCATCTACAATTTAAATGATAATTGAGTAAAAAAGACCTTATTCATTATGATTTCAAGCACACTGCTCAGTCAAGTGAATAGAAATTTTGACATGCAGTAACTTGAGCACGAATTTAGATTTATAGTCATTATAACTGTTAGTTCAAGCGCTACTGATATCTCTGTCTCCCCTTCTAAATGTAAAATATGAATTTTGGAAGAGGAATTTTAGCCGCAGACCGTAGCTGATGGTTACAGTTCCTGTGTCGTGATTGCCATCTTAATATCTGATGCAGATTATTTTTCTGACTCCCTTATAGGACTCTCGATGTGCAACCAAATCGAGTTACTGTTGGTGGTATCAGATCTATAGAGCCCATCCTTCAAAGGAGAGGACAGGTGGAAAGCCATGATTTCGTGGGCTGTATAATGGAGTTTGCAGTCAACGGACGTCCCCTGGAGCCCAGCCAGGCTTTGGCAGCTCAAGGAATCTTAGATCAGTACGTCTGCTATATATGGTATCGAATGGACTGCGTTCACAATAAAGGAAGCCATCGTGGAAGTCAGATGCTATTCCATTCAGACACCGTCAGATATTTCTTGTAAAAAAAATTACTGTAGAATTTGCTGTAAAGTGCGAAAGATGTAGGAAGAAAGCGAATTAGGATGAAAGGTTCACGAAAGATTACAGAGGCTTCAAAAAAGCAGCATCGTTACATTTCTATTGCCAGTTATTGTTAATGTTGCTTTGCAGGCTGAAATAGAGTAGCCCTGTCATTGGGTTTCTTTATCAATTCCACCTGGGTTTGACCGTACTCATACTGTATGCTAACCCTCTGCTCCCTCTTATTTCTTTTTAATCCACAATGTCTGTTCTGTCACTTTGCCTCTCGCGTATCACTGAACTTCCCCCACATCCTCCGAGTGGTCTTTCAGAAATGACGGACTACCTGATTCTATTGTTTTTTTCCATCTCGGTGTTTGAAGTCACCGTTGTAGCAATTATGTCGGTCTTTCGACCAAATTTGCTAGCTCACCCTTCTTCTTTCAACCCCCAAGTTTGTGCTGTTCGTTGTGATATGAAGTCTCTGGAGGTCTGCAGCATAAAAAGCACGTAAAAGAGTTTCTTCTTCTCTTGTGTAACAGATAATGGGAGTTTCACTCTCTCTGAATTCCTTTCTCTTTCATAAGACTGTTAACTTGATGCTGAAAATTGGGATCTGCTTAGAAACATGAGCTGTCTATGGAGAAGAACCTCTCCATTTTTGCATTTCGGGGAGAAAGGACACTTCCCAGCAGATTTTCTCTGCTTATTTATGCTTATGTTCTTCAGCATCTGCTTTCCTGATTTGTTTCAGGTGTCCCAGACTGGAAGGCGCTTGCACGACCAGCCCCTGCCAACATGGTGGCACCTGTGTCGACCACTGGTCGTGGCAGCAGTGTTACTGCAGAGATGGACTGACGGGAAAGCACTGTGAAAAATGTATGGAGAAGGTTTTACCGTCTTTCTCTTTAATCATAGAGTGATTTGGGTTGGAAGGGACCTTAAAGACCATCTAGTTGCAACCCCTGTGCCCTGGGCAGGGACACCTCCCACTAGACCAGGTTGCTCAAAGCTCCATCCAGCCTGGCCTTGAATGTACACCTAGCTATGGTTTAACCAAATGCCATTAAGAGTTTCTTTTCAGGGGCATGGGATAATGAATTTTGTAAAATAATGAAAACAAGCAACATGCTTGCCTCTTAAATAATTTTGAAGGAAAAGTCCACAGTGGACCATTGCCCTTTCATAAGCTAAAAATAGCAACAAGCTACATATATCATGTTTTCTGGTCGGTATATCACATTTTGGGTATCTTGCACTCTTTAAAAACTACTGCTTCCCAATAACGTATAATCAGTAACTAAAATAAAGCTATCCCAAAGGAGGGATTTGTCTGCTATGGGGAGGTAAGAGGGTAAGGGAAAGCCTTTCCCTTCACCTAAAGGTTGTGTGTGCATGTCCTTACGGCTTTTCCGAACTGTAGGTCTTTTTATCAAAGGGTCGTCAGATTATATGCAAGAAAATATGGTAAATGTAAATAAAAGCAAGCCATTTACTCTCTGGGGTTATTAACTCGCTTATGGATAGCTCTGTAAATCAATACGGGATTGTCTAGGAGAGCAAAGTGATTTATTTCCATGTAGTTATAGTATAATGACTGGGCTTTGTTTTCTTACATGTCCCATTATTGTTTAGCTGATTTATATGCTTTTATTGTGCCGGTTTACAAAAGAATTTAGCCATAATTTTAACAGCATTTGGTAGTCAGTGCTCTGCCGTTTTTATTCTTTTTTTTTATGCCATAACAAATAGAAAGTCATTATCTCTGCCCTGAAGAGCTTAGAGTTGAATATATCATGAAGCCCTGCTTGCAGTAATGGAAACAGTAACATCCCTGGGAAGGAATTACAGTTCCGAGAGCCAAATTTTTTTCCCTACTCCCTCACTTGTTCCCTGGCGAGTTTTAATTTACTATTGACTGATAGCAGCAGTAAATTACTAGCACACTCCCACTCTCAGGCACACGTTCTGGTTGAAGCCAAAGGAATCGAGGGGCTGAAATTGCCGTTCGCTCCTGCTCTCCCCCCTGACCTGCTCAGAACTCCATCTCTGCTCCAAGAGAAAATGGTGGTTATTAGGCAGGTGATCTCGGTAGCTCTAACGAGCTGCGTACTCACAACTTCCTCCATCCTTGTCCCAGATATTACTGCCGACACTGCCTTATCGCTGGAAGGCAAAGGACGACTTGACTACCACATGAGCCCCAACAAGAAGCGAGAGTACATGATGAGACAGGGCAGTCGAGGCGCCGGCCCGGGACCCCCGAACGCGGAGTGCTTGGAAGTGAAGTTCAGGACAAGAAGCGAGAACGGCGTTTTAGTTCACGTCCAGGAAAGCAGCAACTTCACTACCGTGAAGGTAAGATTACAGCTAACGCCGAGTTTGATTTGATTGGACTGCCTCACGCCTGGTGATCAAAATCATATTTTTCCATTACTCTTGCAGTTTCCTTTATAAAATATTAGGTCTTTAACTGAGACTAGGCACTGCTCCAGCATCATTCATCTTCTCAACAATTCCCTTGCTATTTGCCAAGGTATCAGAAGATCTTGATGGTTTTGTATCTAATCAGTTTTGTCTAGACTCCAAATAGTGACTGTTTTAAGGCAGCAAGAGCAGCGCTCATTGCCATATTTGTTATCGTCATGAAGTTACACTCTACAGAACAAATCGTTTCGTTATTGGCCTTTTATCTTCTGATTTTTCAGGCCTTGAACCCAGACCCTCCTTAAGATAGCAAACAATTGCCAAAAAGTTTTCATTAATTCCTACTAGCATGGCTCGTGCTTATCAAACTAGGAAGTGAGGGACAACTTGAAGTCATGAGCTTACCCATAGACCAATGTCAATATCAAATTATTTTGAGATACGTAGCTGAATTAATACTTCAAATGGCATTTGGTGGTTTTTTTTTTTCCCCAAAGAGTTTATTGCTGCAGAAGTTACCTTTCTCAAGAGAAAGTGGTGGTTCAGTTCCTGGCTATGACTCAGTCCATTTGCTCATAACTCTAAATGAGTACAGCAGTGATGTTGGCAAGCGCCTTTATTGGGTTGGTGTAAGCTCCAAGTTTCCTTGGCTGCTGTAAGGCTTTCCAAGTTTTTCTTTCCCTGACTTTTAAAGAAACTCATACAGAAATTCACACTTTCTAAGCTTCAGCCCCATGGATATTCTCCACCTGCCTGCTCAGGGGTACAGAGCTTTCCTGACACACCGGCTACGTTTAAGAAGCGAGCCTGCTTTACTTCCCCGGCGTACGCTTTTACCACATCATTTGATAGGAAGTTTCTGCCTCAGTCATATTAGCAGATAAGGGCTCATTATTTTTGAGTTCTGGAGAGAAGAAAACAAATACTACCTTTTTCTCTCTGGTAGAATGTGCTAGGTCAGCTCTACAAGCATTATTAAAAAAAAAAAAAAAAAAAAAGAGTTATCTTTCCTGGCCGAAAGCACTAGTGGTGTGTTTATGCAAACACTCTTATTATTGTTAATATTGGTGAAGTTATACAAGCAAGCAGAGGATGTCAAGTCCCAGACCCAGCTGTGCAAGGGCAAAGAGCAGAGGTTTGCCTAGTAACAGATGCAGCAGCCTGAGGAAGGAGAGGTAACATCACTGTACTGTTGATTGCCGAAAAGTTCCCAGATGATGCTAGTTACTAAAACTGTAGTAATTTAACTGTAGTTAGTACCGTATGGCTTCTGCGCCACCGCTCATACCTGGAGAAGGCATCACGATGAAGGCATCACGATGAGCACTTCTCTGGGTGGTGGCCCAAGATGCCGGTGAAGCCAACCCACGCGTAGGTCTCCCTGGCGTCTTGGTCCACGCCTGGTGCAGAAGGTGAGCTTTAGGGACTTCTGTTTACAACTCTCTCGTGAGCCTTCAAAACAGACGATTTTATAACTTGACTGTTAAGTCTTTTAATATGCTTGTTATCCAAAGTGTAAGCATTCAGAGAAAAACTGCCACGTGTTTTTTAATATTAAACTGTGCTAGGGAAAATGTGCAAGTCCTGTGGCTACCTCCGTGCCTCCGCATTTTTCCTCTTTACAGTCAACTGGTTTTTGTGTAGCAGGAATCAGGGTAAAATGAAAGAAATGGTAATAAACCAGACCCGCTGAGGCTGTGAGCAGCTGATTCACTAAATGATGGATGTAAACTCCCCGCAAAGAACCCAGGAGAGGCCTTTGTGATATAAAGGGATCCTTAATCCAGGAAGGATACAAAAACTAGCAGATGAAATTAAACAGTGGTCAAGCTCAGATGGAAAATGCCTCCCCCCCAACACACAAAAAGGAAGAGGCTAGGGGATTCCGTATTAGTAAAGTTCTTTGTCACAGCGGGATGAATACAGCAGTTTAAAGGTGAAATGACCTAACATATGCCCATGTTTAGGGTGGTGAGGCACTGGCCCAGGTTGCCCAGAGAAGCTGTGGCTGCCCCATCCCTGGAGGTGTTCAAGGCCAGGCTGGATGGGGCTTTGAGCAGCCTGGTCTGGTGGGAGGTGTCCCTGCCCATGGCGGGGGGATCCCTTCCCACCGAAACCATTCTGTGATTCCATGCACGTGTTGAGTTGCAGAAATAAATCAGAACATAACTCATTTAAATGATGTCTCATCCAGTAGGCCATAAATCTGTACAGGCTAGAGCTCAGATTTAAGACAAATAAGAAGCAATTTGTTCAGTAAAGGAGACTCAGAATGTTAGTAAAGTTGAATCATTCAACTTAGGAGTTGAATTCAACAGTTAGGAATATGTTTGATTTAGTGGTTCACTCTTTTCATTATATTCTACTTGTCAGTTGCTCTGCCATTTAAATGAAACCCAGAAATGGGTGTTACTCAGTATTGTCAGCATCAGCATTTGTTTCAAATTTAGAAATATGTTGTGCTTTAAAGAACCAAGATGAATATTCCTTATTTTCTCCTGGTTGAAGAAGTCATGGACTGGTCTTGTCTCTGGAAATTTTATTTTCCAAATGCCACTAGTATATTATTTATGAGTCTGTTACCATTAGTCACATGCGATTTTAAAGAGACAGAAATAGAGCTAGAGAGTCATAAATCAGTATGGAAAATATCAGTTGCTGACAGGTAAATAATTCTACAGTTCTTCTCTAATGTGGAATTAAAAGTTACGATTCTGTGCTTAGCCTTTCCGTAAGCTTAGAGGGTATTGTCTGGTATGGTATATATTTATTTTCTTTTACATCAAGACCAAAATACAAGGCAGAATTTTCATGGAGTATAAAAGACAAAATAAGACTTAGCAAACCAATTGCAGGTTACAGTCATAAATATATGTATATATTCTGCCCACTTAATCTTTTTATAAATACTTACGGTTGTGGCAAATGTTGTTTAATACATTGTAATAAGCCTGTGTGACTGCATTTCCAAATGTGGGATTTTCTTTGGGCCGTGTGATGGTTTAGGTGCCACCTGTGTTTGCCGGTAACAAAAGCATCCTCTCTCTGAGGGGCAGCTTTATCAAAGACCCCCTCAAACAATACGTTTTCAAATAGTCCAAATTACTGCACTTATAAATGAAGTGCGTGCACGTATTAACCATTGTATTTCTTCATCCAAATGGAATACGTGCTAGATACATCCAGTTCAGGCTGCTGCCAAGGCATGAGCGTGGCCTTACGGCTGTATTAAAGCCAGCCTGTATGAACAAAGTCCTCAGCTTGCATCGCTGAAGAAGTAGATCCAGAGCGTTTAACAGTTTCTGGAAACGAGAGCAGCATTCTTGGAGCCGGTGTGTCACCTCGCAGTTCTTCCCAGGTGAACGTGATTTTTCCTGGAACAAAGCACGCGAGGCTTAGAGAGCTTCCAACAAACCTGGGCTACGGGAGCGCGCATCCTGCATGCTCGTCTTCCGGAGCACGGACCGACCGAGCCGCAGCGAGGAACGCGGGGAGGGAAAACGGTCCTCTTAGTTAACACGTATGACCAAAGGTGCGGAGGACGGACGGAAGTTCGCAACAAGTTGCCAAGTCACCCTATGTGTGAGCTGTACACAGCTCTGTACGCCCCTAGGACCTCAGCTGATGGACCCAACTCCTCTGCAATATTTGAGAAGCTGGAAGGTTTGGAAGTTGGGTTGTTATTTTTTAAAACTCTTATTTCTTAAGTGCAAATTTCTTAAGTTTGCGCCGATCTCATTTTGGGATCATTTAATATTGGGCTAGGAAGAGGTTTGAAATTCTTCATCTCATGATTCAGTAGAATCGCGAGGTGTCATTCCTAGAGGAAAAGCCAAAAAATTTTTCATGGAATTTAATAGTGCCTTTTTTTTTTTTTTTTTCTAACAGCTCGCAAGTTTAAAAGCGGTTTGCTCAAGTAAGCACCACTTGAAAATTCACACGCTTTGCAACTCTTCGCCAAAGTCTCTCAAATACAACTATTTCTCTGCAAAATGCAAATTAGAAGCAAAACCAGATAGGAAATGGGAATCTTGTCCAAGTCCTGCCATGCTGTATATATTCCCACTGTGTCATAATGAAAACTGGATGCAAGTTTTTTTTTTGAGGGGCAGAGACAACATCTGTTTACTCTGCAAAGCGTTTTCCGCGCTTGCGTCGAAGAAGGAGGAAGAATTGTTCTTTTATTGCTTAAAATGTTTTGTCGTGTTCATGCCCTGTTGCTGCCCTCTCAAGAGGTTTTTCTCTTAGGAGATTAGCTGGGAAATGAGTGGATGGCAGGTCTTGAGTTTTCTGCAGATGCCATGACACATTTAATTGTGTCCAAATTTTCAGTGCTAAATAATTAATGCACTTTTAGTACAAAACACAATTATTTGGGGAAAAAGATACCCAGGCTTCCTATTAGAACCAAAGTTGCTGCAGCTGTACTGAATAGGTGTTAACGTCGGTTATGTGTGTATAGGAGTGGTTATGCGTGTATCATTTTAAAATGATGCGGTTTACTTTTTTCCTGATCAGATAAAAGGTGGGAAAGTGCACTACGTATCGGATGCTGGAATTGCTGGGAAAGTGGAACGAAATATCCCGGAAGTGTACGCTGCGGATGGTCAGTGGCATTCAGTGCTCATTGAGAAGAACGGGTCAGCTACTATCCTGTCGGTCGACAGGACTCACAGCCGAGACATCCTCCACGCCACGCAAGACTTCGGTGGACTAAATGTTCTTACAATTTCTTTGGGAGGAATCCCATCAAGCCAACCTTTCAAGAGCACGGTTGCAGGTAATTTTTTATTATTTTTTTTCTTAATCTATTGCACATAAGCAGATTTGAGCAGACAGAGGGCCTCTATTTGCTTAAAGGTTGCAGAATGCACTGTAAAATTCTTTGTTAGTAACTAATACACTTCCATACTTTGCCAGGAAAACTGCGAATTAAATGAGTAAGGATTGCAGGCTTCGTTCCTTCAATACACGCTGCAGCCTTGTTGTTTCCAAAAGCAGGCACTCCAACTGCAAGGCTTTTTGGATTTGCTTGCTTGTCTGTAAATCAGTTCTTATAATTTTGTTATGCTAATGGAGGAGAAAGAATCTATTCTTCACCTGGGCCAGAATCTGGAAAATCAAGGCAAATCTTTTGCGTGGGCAAAAATGGTAAATGAGAACTTTGTCTCTGTAGGGGTTTGGTAAGTACTGCAGGATTTAGCCTGGTTTTAATATGATTACAATATTTTCTGAAACTCCAACTTCCTCCTGCTTTATCCTGCTGTCAAACGAAGAATAGGATTTATTTCTGAGCAACCGAAACTAAGGACAATAAGGAACCACCCTCTGACTGAAATCTAGCTGTTAAGGAGTAAATCAGCCTCCCATAAGAGTTAAAGCAACTGTCTTAGACCCTGGCAAAAGAAGCAGATAACATATATTTGATATCATTCCCCCAGTGATAAGTAAGGATGGAAGTGATTTTTAGCTACAAGCTGTGAGATACTCCAGACAATGCGGGCGTAGGTTTCACAGAGTTTTTATATTGAAGAATCTTCCTGCCTTCCAGAACTGCGACCAGATAAAGGATCTTTGAGCGGAGCAAATTCACACCTCCCATTTGTGTATTGTGAGTTTGGATGAAGTCACATGAAAGCTCTGCTTACCTTTACCATTTTTACATGTATGTTTTATGAGCGGTGTACGCATGGAAAAGTCTGAGGCTTTTAGGGAAGCTGGAACAAAGAAAACTGAGGACGCTAAAATCTCACCACTGCCTGATGCTGTGGCAGACAAATTAGGAATGTCTGGCTTCCATTAGGAATACACAATCCAAAATCTCTTATTCATATGATTTTATTTTATTTTAATATTGGATTACATTGTGTACGACATACCAAGGGTTTACAAGGGGGAGGTATAAAACTCTGCATGAACTCAGAGAGTCGAAAATATCTGCAGGGGCTGTTAAAGGCAGACAGAAACATACACGGGTGACAATTCCAGGGCTGGTATATCCAATAACGTTTTCAAACCCGGGTAGAACTGACAAAATCCCGATGGCTGTTTATCACATCACTGCTGCAAGGGAGCACCAATATGCGTCAAGGTAATCATCCGTTTTGCTTGGGCTCCCACCTAAACCCAAATCCTCAATTTCCTGGGAATGTAAAAACAGGAGAAAATGAAAATGGAAGTAACGCTGAGAGAAAATATATCTCTTTCAGAATGGAAATAATAGAGAAATAGCATGCTTGCAGAACTGGGAAGGCTCTTTCATGTCCCTTTACAGCACATGGCTTGCATCTCTCAGTGAGATGTATGTGATGTTGATACCCACTCGTGATTCATTTCGGACATCAGAGGATGTTCAAATTTTAAAACAACTTACTTTGAAGATTATAAATCTGTATACGTCGCCTCATACAACTTGAGTATATTTGCTATTTCATGACAGAGTGAATATTCATAACATTTATCTCTGTGCTGCCTGTTTTTACAGAGATTTCCACAATTATTCACAACGTTGCCATTCATAGTGGCTCTTCCATTCCAGCAATACGTTTGCAGGAATGTATCTTTCTCTGACTTTAGTAATGCACGGAAAAATTGCTCCTGTTTATTCTTTCACCCAGGTGCGATGCTTCAGAACTGAGCAGTGGCACTTTCCTCCTCCTTGATGATTATTTTTAGTGATAATAGCTGATAAATTTGATCGTGAATAATGTAAACCTGGCACCACACACGGCATCCCAAGGGCAATCCAGTAGAAATTACGGAGAAATTAACATGTTTCTTACAGCAACCACTCATGTGGACACCAACAGCATGACTTAGAATCATAGAATCGTCTAGGTTGGAAGAGACCTTTAAGATCATCGAGTCCAACCATTAACTTAACGCTGCCAAAACCACCACTAAACCATGTCCCTCAGCACCACGTCTACACATTTTTTAAATACCTCCAGGGAGGTACCTACAAGACAGACAAGAAAGAAAGACTTACAAACACATCCCTGCGTACCATTTTGCCACAGCTCCGAGCAGATGTCAACATAAGGTTGCGCTATCCTAAAACCCTCGCAGAAAGGCTTAAGTCTGGGGAACGCAGGGAATTATTAGACTGGCAAAAAGCTGGATTTTCCTGCGAGCTCACACACAACCACCGCACAAAGACTGGGGATAATCCCATCTCCCGGGGCGCTCTCAGCGCTGAAACTCAGCATCACCGTTGACAGGGTGGTGCTACAACCGAACTAGGGGAAGTTTGGGAAAAGACCACTCGAGACCCAGAGACGTAAAAGTATTGCTGTGATTTTAGGAGACGGCAAGATGGGAGAGTTGGCTGAAGAACGATAGGAAAGTTCAGCTCAGATCAGGGGAAACTGGAAAGGGCATAGGCAAAGGGGAGTGGAAGCTGATGTATTTTGCTAGCACAGCCAAGCCGGCTGCCCACAGGTGTCTCTGTGTGGATGATAAGAAGTTCTAGGAATATGGGAAAATTAGGAAACAAAAGCATTTGTGTATATTGAATGAAGTCGTTAGAAGGAATATTTGTTCAAATTCATTTTAAAGACATTAAATGCTGTTAGAATAGATGTTTCCCTATGGTAACCATTTGAATTCTTGGCTTATTCACTGAACAATGGAGCCTTTCATTTAGCTTCAGCGAAATGGGTCTATAAATTGAAAATTGAGTCCGCTTAACAATATATTTTTAGAAAATACAATGTTTCTGCAAAATCCAACCATTTGCTCATTGCTTAATATTTTGGCAAAATAATTTTGCTTCCAGGGGAAACTACATTATAATAAAGATCTGAGATTATAACCTTCAGACTTCCTTCGATGAGTCTGTGGGATGAGCACGCTAAATCACAAAAGTGTCCGTTTTGCATTGCAAGCCTCGGATCTAATGTGCTCAGTGAGCAGCAGAGTTTGAGTCTCAATGTGCGAGCGACCTGGTTTTACCCAAAATGCTTTTTTTCGTTTCATTTTTCTGTTACGTTGTTTCCTCGATTTGAGCTTTATTCCCAGTCTCCAAGCTTGAGGTAGTTACTTCCCAATCAGGCAGTAGTTCCTTCTCCTGTGCAGCCTATAGAATTCTTAAAAGCCAGATCTTATTTAGGCTTCTGCTTACAACCGCCTATTTTTTCAGATTTAATGAAAGCCGTGGGTGTACAAAACATCTTATAGGCCTTCTAGAAAACGTATGTTAATTTCAGCATCTTCATTGCAGGTTTTGTACATTTTGTGTACTCACCTAAGAAAATTTCCATTGCTTTGAAATCTTAGTGTTGAAGTTAAAAACCGTGGTCTGTTTCTGAATTCTTATTCAGCAGGCTTAAAAGAACCAAGATATCTTGGTATCATTTATGTAAGTGTCCTGCGTGTATCTTCAGAGAAATTACCTAATTACTTTCTTATCTTTAATCTCCATTTCTGTGCACAGCTTAGCTGTGAAAATTGTTGGTTTTAAAAGGTGCCTGTGTAGAGATTATATCAGAAGCTCTAGGCATCACCAGCCTTTACTTAATCTTGTTCTGCTTAAAAGTAGATTTAGAATCATGGAATCATAGAATCATTTAGGTTGGAAAAGACCCTTGGGATCATCGAGTCCAACCATCAACCCCACTCTACAAAGTTCTCCCCTACACCATATCCCCTGACACCACATCTAAGCGACTCTTAAACACATTCAGGGATGGTGACTCCACCGCCTCCCTGGGCAGCCTATTCCAGTGTCTCACCACTCCTTCTGTGAAGAATTTTTTCCTAATGTCCAGCCTAAACCTAACCTGCTGCAGCTTGATTGCAGTTCCTATCTAATATGAACCCTAAAAAATTATCAAAAGGAAAGCTGGAGAGGGGCTTTTTACAAGGGCATGTAGCGATAGGACGAGGGGTAATGGCTTCAAACTGGAAGAGGGCAGATTTAGATTAGATACTAGGAAAACAATTTTCAATATGAGGGTACAGAGACACTGGCCCAGGTTGCCCAGAGAAGCTGTGGCTGCCCCATCCCTGGAGGTGTTCAAGGCCAGGCTGGATGGGGCTTTGAGCAGCCTGGTCTGGTGGGAGGTGTCCGTGCCCATGGCAGGGTGTTGGAACTAGGTGGTCTTTAAGGTCCCTTCCAACCCAAACCATTCTATGAGTCTGTGATTGGGTTTTCCATTTTGTTGCTTCTGTGTTGGTGTTTCCTCTTTCATTTCAAGGGGCAAGAGGCACATCGCAGATCTTGTCATCTGCCGATCCAAAAGGTTTACTCTTTAGTGTGACATTGATGTTCAGAGTGTCTTTGGCCTCTCTTGACAGAGCATACTCATTTTTCAGGTCCTGATGTGACTCTTGCTTTTCCTCCTAGGCTTCGATGGCTGCATTTCCTACATCAAGTACGGTGGGGAGAGCCTTCCCTTCGCTGGCAAGCACAGCCTCGCCACTCTCTCCAAAACAGACCCCTCGGTGAAGATCGGCTGCCGCGGCCCCAACGTCTGCGCCAGCAGTCCCTGCTGGGGCGAGCTGATGTGCATCAACCAGTGGTACGCCTACCAGTGCGTCCCACCAGGCGCCTGTGCCTCCAACCCCTGCCAGAATGGTGGCAGCTGCGAGCCCGGGGCACACACCGGCTTCACCTGCAGCTGCCCCGAGGCATACGCGGGATGGACGTGTGAGGCAGTAGTGGCATGTCTGGGGGTCTCCTGCGCCCCAGGCCACGAGTGTAGAGCGGGCATCAATGGTGGCCACATCTGCCTCCCGTCCCCCCACCCCGCCGAGCTGTCCCTGCCCCTCTGGGCCGTGCCGGCTATCGTGGGGAGCTGCGCGACGGTCCTGGCGCTGCTGGTCCTCAGCCTCATCCTCTGCAACCAGTGCCGAGGAAAGAAGTCAAAAGCCCCAAAAGAGGAGAAGAAAACAAAGGAGAAGAAGAAAAAAGGGAGCGAGAATGTGGCATTTGATGACCCGGACAACATCCCGCCCTATGGTGATGACATGACGGTCAGGAAGCAGCCTGAAGGGAACCCGAAACCTGATATCATTGAAAGAGAAAACCCTTATCTCATCTATGACGAAACCGACATCCCACACACCACGGAGACCATCCCCAGCGCCCCACTGGCTTCCCCCGAGCCTGAGATCGAGCACTATGACATCGACAACGCCAGTAGCATCGCCCCCTCAGACGCCGACATCATCCAGCACTACAAGCAGTTTCGGAGCCACACACCCAAGTTCTCCATCCAGAGGCACAGCCCGCTGGGCTTTGCCCGGCAGTCCCCCATGCCCCTGGGAGCCAGCAGCTTGACCTACCAGCCTGCCTACGGGCAGGGCTTGAGGACATCCTCGTTAAGCCACTCGGCGTGCCCTACTCCCAACCCCCTGTCTCGGCACAGCCCCGCGCCCTTCTCCAAATCGTCGACGTTCTACAGGCACAGTCCGGCGAGGGAGCTGCACCTCGCCATAAGGGAAGGGAGCCCGCTGGAGATGCACAACGATGTCTGCCAGCCTGGCATTTTTAACTACGCCACTCGGCTCGGGAGGAGAAGTAAGAGTCCACAGACCATGGCGAGCCACGGTTCCCGACCGGGAAGCCGCCTGAAGCAGCCTATTGGGCAGATCCCTCTGGAGACTGCTCCTCCGGTGGGGCTGTCCATCGAAGAGGTGGAGAGACTGAACACCCCTCGCCCCAGAAACCCCAGCATCTGCAGCGCAGACCACGGCCGGTCCTCTTCTGAGGAGGACTGCAGAAGGCCTCTGTCCCGGACGAGGAACCCGGCCGATGGTATTCCCGCGCCCGAGTCCTCTTCCGACAGCGACTCCCACGAGTCCTTCACCTGCTCGGAGATGGAGTACGACAGGGATAAGCCCATAGCGTACACCTCCAGGATGCCCAAGTTATCCCAGGTCAACGAGTCCGATGCGGATGATGAGGACAACTACGGTGCCAGGCTGAAGCCCCGGCGGTACCCTGGCCGCCGAGGCGAGGGGGGGCCGGTGGGGGCACAGGCGACTACCGCCAGCTCCGGGGAGAGCTCCCTGCCCGTGAAACTGGGGCAACAAGCGGGAAGCTTCAACTGGGACAACCTCTTGAACTGGGGCCCAGGCTTTGGGCATTATGTGGATGTTTTCAAAGATTTGGCATCGCTTCCTGAAAAAACAGCAGCAGCAGCAGCAGCGAGCGAAGACAGCAAAGGTGGTACAACGAAGCCTGTTTCCAAGGACGGGGAAGCAGAACAGTATGTATAGGCTTTGTCTCCTGGTATTGCCGCAGTGCAAAGCCACGGGGACCGGTCAAACCATTATATGGTTGTAGAAAAGCAGAGGTCAGCATTTGAACCCCAGGCCAGTTTGGTTGGAGGAGACTTTAAAAATAATAACCATTATGCTGCTGAAAGAGACTTAAAAACGTTTTTAATTTAATTACGCTTGGATGAATTTATTTCTCCTGCATGCATTGTATTTGAAAGCAAGATATTCGGCATGCAGCCTTTGAAAAGGGTTTCCTATTTACCGTTGTGTTTGGTTTGTGATTCTTAAATTAATAATGCTTTGTTCTGAAAATGAACTAATTTTGTTTTTTTGTTTTTTGGGTTTTTTTTTTTTGAAATTGTGAAGGATGTGCATATTGTCTCCAGCTACTAACGTGTTTTACGATGCAAGGGTATTGAGGATTTAATTTTCCTTAAGAAGTGCATGGAAGAAGGATGGTGAATGAAGGAATTGCAGTAGTTAAGGTGTCTCAGAAAATGCAGTTACCGTATCCTGCAGTTGCTCGCATGTAGCTTTATGGATGAAATCAGCTTGAAGAATTGCTGGCAACAGTGCTGTAAGTCTTATTCCACACAAGAGGTGCTAGAAGCAGCTCAAGCCAGTCAGCACTTTAGGAGTATTTTTTTCTTTTCGGCTTGTTTATTTGTTTGTTTTGGTTTTTTTTTTTTCCTTCCCCCCCTTTTTTTTTGTTTTGTTTGGTTTTTGGGTTTTTTTTGACAAAGTTGTGTGAGAGCTTCTGAATCTCTACGAAATATTTTGGGGATGCTTAACCTTGGTCCCTGCCCCCACCCCTTTCAAGTGCTTCCAGTGGGAGGGAAGAGATTGGCGTTGGTCAGCCCAGCCCGGGTATCCTGGATGGCGGCGGCGGCGGCGGCAGCAGCACAATCAATGGGATCGAGGGGAGGGGGGGGGGGGGGAAAAAAACACACCTCGATTTTTCCACATCTCTTGGCCTCTCGTCTCGGCTGTGCTGCTGCTGCAGCCCCCGCTTCTCCCCAGGTTTCGTTTTTCCCATCTGTACCACGGAAAGGTAGGAATAACACTTACTCGCCTACCTCACAGGGGTGTTGTGAGGACTAATCAGTTAACTCGTCTGAAGTGCTTCGACCTTATAAAGCACTATAATAAGTATTATCGTAATTATTATTAAAGCACTGCCTAGCCTTTGTGACCTTGGAGTGACATTTTTTTCCTGCATTATATGATTTTCTATGGTGGAAACTTTTGAAGAGTTATTTATTGTATAGAAAATTACTGCACTCTAGCATTTTGGAGCGGATATGAGGGAAAACTACTTGTAGATTCATTAATGTAGCTTACTGTTTGTCCCGGATTCCCTGAAGTTTTAGGTAAAAGTAGAACCTCACGAAGTCCTTACATCTTCATGCAGATCTGATGAACCTATTGTACTGTGTAAAAACTTCAAATTGTTTTGTTTTGTTTTTTTTTTTTTACCTAAGCTGTGTTTTTATATCAATATTTTCCTACGCTGAATAGTTTTCTTACTTTCAGGGAAGGTAAGAAAAATACTTTTTTTACATTTGTTACTTATGTAACATCCATATTTTTCACGTTTTGATAAAATTGTAACATACTGTATGCTTTCTACCTGTAAATGCCAATAATAGAATTAAAATATTTATTTAAAATCTTTAGTGTGTGTTACTGGAAACCTATCTTTTCTCTCTCTCTCTCTCCCATTTCCACTCCTTGATCTTCACTTTTTCACTAGTGTTTCATTCAGAAAACGTGCTTTAGGAAGCAAGGCGACGATGCAAAATTAAGCGCTTGGAGTTCATTGACAGCGAAGGCAGCACTAGTACCGCCGTGGAAATTAAATTAATCTCCCTGTGGAGGGGCGGCACGAGCCCAGGGCGCTTCTTGAAGCCCCACCGAGTCCAGTGGGGTTGTCCCTTTCCAAGGGATGAGTTTCACCCAAGGGTGAGGGAAGCCTTCAGCGTATCCCTCTCGTCTTCCGTGAGTCACCTTGATCCAAAACCAGCGGGCTTCACCTGTCTCAGGAAGATGGAGAAGAGATGGTGACGTTGTTGAGCCTAAGATAATGCCAAAAAAAGTACCGAATCTACTTTCAGATTCCTAATAACATAATAAAACTCTATATTTTAGTCCTTAGGGGGGCTCATTAGCAGCGACTGGTTTTACATTTGTTAAGCAAGGCTTCCACCTCCACTCAAAGCTGACGCTTTCCAGTACGAAGGTAATTCGGAGTGTGAGAACAAGGGCTTTCTTCAATAAAGCAGCAGTCGAACAATAAATAACTGCATTCTTGTATATTTATAAGAGGGTAAATCAAACTTAGACAACTTGCTGGAGAATGCAAAGAGTGAAAAAGTTAAGGCTGCAGGCAAGAGGTGAGTTCTGAGGTTACGCTTTGAATTAGTGCTATTTTGTTTGAAGAACTTAGAAAAAGAACAACAATTTGAGTTTTGGTTTTGTTTTTTGTTTTTTTTTTTTTTTATCTGTTACTCGTTTCTGTGAGAGTTTTTTGGTCAGCTTGTCTCGGAACCGACCCCTTTTTGGCTAAAAATGCTGCCAACTTCATCTTGCCCCACAATAGTGAAAAGATAATGGGCCAAAGTAGCCCACATTTGGATGTAAGTAGTTTCATCTGAAATAACAAGAGATCCACAAATGATTTCGGAATT
Organism: Alca torda; assembly: GCA_008658365.1. Taxonomy (NCBI): domain Eukaryota; kingdom Metazoa; phylum Chordata; class Aves; order Charadriiformes; family Alcidae; genus Alca; species Alca torda. The sequence goes on from CM018079.1 coordinate 7,891,399, forward strand.
TGAGAAGCTGCTGTAATTAAACATCTGTGAAAAAGCTGTATGTTTAGTTTGACTATTATCCTTTAATACAAACTGTACCACATCCAAGCAGTGATTTTAATAACTCATGAAAACTTTAGCAAATGAAGTCTTTTAAATGTAACGCCAAACATATTGAGAAACTGCATTATGCCATTTAAGCATTCTGAGATTATCAAAAAGTTTTGTTAAAGGAAAATAGTATGCAGTGTGGACTTATACACAATTTGTGTCATAACTTTAATGCAGTTTGCAGTTTACAGTTTATGTTGTGCATTCCTTTAAATTTTGACACTTTCTGTCATAGGCAAAAGAACGTTTTACTGATTTCCTTGTTTCCCTGTTTCTGAAAAGCACAGAGATGTTTTTGACACTTAAACATATGATCCATTTCTGCCCTTTTTTTGTTTTTTTTTTGTAATCCTTTCACGATGAGGATCAGAAAAGGGCTCCAAGTGAATCATGTGAAATAATCATCCCAAGTTATTAGAGTCGTGAGGAGCGAGCTGCAGAATTCCCCTGGTTCCTCGTCGGAACTTGCACGGTCCTGCCTCAAAATCTGGGGCGTATTATAAGTCACAAATAACGTGGAAAGGAAAACAGTCTGCGCTGCTCACTGCGGTGCGCGGGAGCCTCCGAACACACCTCGTGTCGGCAATTTCAACTTAGTGACCTGTCTTTTCTGCTAGGAGCTTGCGGAGAGACGCTCCGGTTTCTTTTCCCGTGGGATGAGGGAGGGAACTGTGCCGCTGTCCACCACCTTCCAAAGGGATACAGCTGACCTGCCATTGCCATCTCAGATGGGGGTGTTTTCTCCCGATGACTAACCAGGTGAAAACGGGCAGGGATATGGCAGATTTATTCGGCGTTCTCTTGTATACCTATGAAAAGGAAAACGTAACAGTTTTGAAATACTGTAATTTCTGGCAGGGGGATAAATTATTAAAAGTGAAACGTAGCTGTGTCTGGTTCAAGACCTTCCAATGTTTTTCATCGGTTATATCATTTGAGAAGCACACAAAATTAATAGAAAAAAAACAACATAAAGCCTCACATTCTGGTGAAAACATCCCCCCTCAACAAGCAGACTGCGAGGCTGCAGTGCAGACCACAGCCTGCGCCAAAGGGTGTTGGTTAGCAGCGCAAAATCCAGCTGAGTTACTCACTCCAGTCTGGAAATGAGCAGGCTTGGGGTGGGAGGGGGGTGCGGGATCTCGCCGATGTCTTCAAAAACAGAAGATGGAGCCAGACACTCCTCAGAGGTGCACAGCAACAGGACTAGAGCCGCCAGCGGTCATAAGGTAAATTCCTGTTGGATGTGATGGAAACTCTTCTGGCCATGGGAGCGGTTAGGTGCTGGAAGAGATTGCCCAGGGGTGTTGTGGCATCCCTGTCCCTGAAAAGATTCAAAACTTGCTTGGACATCACGCTGATGAACGTCATCCAGGTTCACAGCCGGCCTTGCCTTGAGCAGGGCGTTGGACCGCGTGACCTCCAGCGGTCTCTCCCAGCCTGAATGATCCTGTGATTCCAGGTATGTCCGACACCCTCCGTTTTTCCCCTTTGTGGTGTTAGTAATGGGTGAGACGTGCTGGCCCGGGGCACCGCTCCTCTAGCGTCGACACATTTGAAGATCTTCCCATCAGAGTCACAAACGAGGAGTGCAAAGAGCACCTTGAGCTGATATCAACAAATTAAACTAGCTTCACTGTAGCAATTTAGTGTATTTCATTTATTTCTTCTTTGTAACGTGGATCCTATTTAATTTTTGCCAGAGAACTTCTACAGGTGATAAACTGAAGTGCCCCTGAGATGATGTATTGTGTGCTTTCACTCATCGCCTCCTGGGCCACTTCGAGAGTACTCTTTCTTTCATTGTATTGTAGCTTGTATTTCTGAAGCGTCAATTTCCAATGCTAATATTATCCTCCAGTGTAAGTATTTAATTTAAAAAATGTTGCCATGTAAAGGGCACTTTCTTAACTGAAATCTGTAAGAGACTCCTAATTAACGTTTTCTGTTGTGGATCTTCTTTTGAAATTTGGGAAGGAGAATGAGGAGAAAAAAAGGTTGCTGTTTTTTGAAGCAGGACTGAGGGAATAAGAAAGTGAAAAGATCGATCTCTGCTTCCTCATGCTAGTGGTTTACTGGTCACCTTTTTATCCTTTTCCATGTCCATCTACGTATTCATTCAAAAATCTTTTTTCTGCTCTGCGAAGCCAGTGCTTTGTTCATCCCAATGCGCTCACTTTGCTCTTCTATAAATAGCACTTAATGAGGGTGACTGACAGCATGTGTTCAGGTTGTTGGCGAGCATCACAGCCTGTCTCTTTTTAAAATTTGGATATTTGCACTCAGTTGGCCTTTCCTATATTTTTTATGAACCTCACCTTTCATTCAGCCAGGCCTTAGAAGAGTGTTTTCCAGAAAACAAATCCAGTTGGATTCTCAGTCATTTCTACAGCCTTCTCTTTTTTCCAGTGACTTCCATGTTTCATCGTCCTTCTGTTACCGAGATGATCAGCAGCAGATAAGAGTGTTTCTAACTTAGATTTTGTGTTCAGAAGTACCTTTATCTCTGGCCTTCCCAAAGTAAATTCTCAGCGGAATCGCTCTTCAATTTTATGGCCACATGTATTTCATTTGGGAGCGTGTACGAAAAACAAATAAATAATAGTGTCGTAATAGTAGCCGGCGAATTTCTCAACAACTTCTAAACGTGAGGGGAAGAGCCTACAAAAGCAGTGCCAGAAAGTCTGGCAACCTGCTAAAGCCAAACGGCGCGGGCATTTCAGTTGATTACATTCTCCCTTGGGAAGAAAACACTGACAAGCGTTGTCTACCGCTAATACTGAAAACTGCTTGACGTTTACATGGCTGAAGATGAGACGCCCTCACAAGAGGCAGCGTAGAAGCCATCTTGTGCGCGGCATCAGTCAGACTGGGCCACCTTGAAGACCAGGCCTCAGCCGGGATCCGCTTAAGACAACACCCAAGGCCAGAAGCTCTTAACAGCGGCCTTCGAGTTTTTCAAAAGCCTTAGCTGAGGGCAAGTTCAAAAGTAATACTATCTTTTGCCTCAGACCAAAGTGAAGGGCTGGCTTCCAGGGGCCGCGCTGAAGTAATTCCACAGGAATGAGCACAGTCTGTTCCTCTAATGTGCCGTTTACTGGTGGGGAAGAAAAAGGCTCTCAATCTGTGGTTCCAAGGAAGTATTTTGTTTCGGGGGTTGGATGCAGTTTTCAGAAGTTTCCACCAACTTGGCCCGAGCTCCTCAAGCCCTTTTTCAGCTGAGAACTCATGAAGGGCTGGTTTTGGGAAGACCCTGCACTGTGCCTTACGCCGGCCAAATGGCGGCATGCTCTGACGGTTCTTTGTGGTTGTTTTGGGTCATACTGTGGCTGCCTGCAGCTCTACATCATCCCGTATCTCACACCGTCTTCCTGCTTCCCTGCTTCAGCGCGGGGCGAACCGAGGATCCAGCAGGGTGTTGCTTTCCCCCGTCCATTACACCTGGGAAACACAACCAGCAATAGGCGGAGAACGACTAGAAATGGCTCCTCCTAACCGCCACTGAACAGGAATAATAAAGTAAATGCATTTACTTTCCTTTAAGTCCTTTTCGAGGGAGCATTTTCGGGGAGTCATCGGTGTCAGCTAGATGAAAATGAAGACAAAAGCCCCACATCTGAAAATCTGTTTCTGATTAAAGGCCGAAATCATCACAGTCTTTCTAGGCTTCCGCCTGAGCCCCGAGAACGACATGAGGTATTTCAGGTAACTCACACGTGTCGATTACTGTGTTAAAACTGTCAAGAGCAGAAAGTGAGATAGCTCGGGGTGGAAAACATAAAGCGGCAGCCACCGAAGATGAGAAATTTCAGCGTGAAAAGATGTGCCGGGCTGAACAGCCGGGAGTAAAGAGGAGACGGAGGGAGCAGCAGCAGAACACAGAAGGCCGTGATGGAATGACAATTTTTTTTTATATTTTTCCTCCACCCTCACTGAACACACTCCTTGCCACACTCAGCTCACGCAAGGGAAGAGTTCAGGTGTGTGTGATCAGCAGCCGTGGTGCAGCCTGAAAAAAAAAATGGCAACAGAAACCCGCTTTCCAGGGGAGGATGTTTTTAGGCACACGTGTGTAAGCTGATGCGTACACAGGGCAACGTACGTACACAGACGTTCATCACCGTGCTTTCCATACGGCAATTAATACCTTGCGAATTCCCTGGCAAGACTCCGTGATTGGAAAACAGATTAGCAACCTCTCTCCCCCCCAGTAATAAAAAGCTAAGCCACTGTTTCGTATAATTCTGTGCCTTCTCTTAAAATACTGTGACTCTGTGCAGCCCGTCAGGCAAGGAGTAGGGAAAATAAACAGGTCCCCATCTTCCCATTTGTTGGTTTATTTCCCCTGAGTCTTTTAAAAGCTAGAGTCTGATTTAGTAATTAGTGTTTGTTCTTGCGTATCTCGTGCAATTAGCTAAAACAGCAAATTAGGGAATAAGAAATAAACATTAATCTAAAAAACAAACATTCATATAAAAGAACGTATACCGGATGAGAAATGGATATTGTTGAGTCATTCAAAAAGCATACTTTGGTGTAATGGTCTAGAATACTTCCAAATATGCATTGTAATTTCCTTTAAAATACAGCTCCCTCTTAATAATCTAAGTCTTTATTAAAACAGTTTGTTAAACCTTGGCAAAGATGCTACGCGACAGCATCGTTTTAAAAGAATTCCTTGTAGTTTGTAGAAAGCTAAGCAAGAACCGGAATGGTTTGTCTCTCTGAAAACAACTGCTGGTAAGTGTTTTAAAAAGCAAAAGGAACAAATTTTTATAATTTTTTTATACCATGAACCATACAATTTTTTAACACCATATAGCAGAGAATACCATTTTTGTAATGATGCGGAGACGAGGATATTGGCACCTCCCGGCTTTGCAGGAGGGGGTTACAATTGACAAGACAGGTTATTAGGAAGAAAGTCACTAGGCCGTGGTGCCAGAGGCAGGATGCTAGTTTTGAGACAGAGCGGTGAGCTCCGGGACGGAAAACCCACCCTCAGCTTCAGAACACTCGGACCAGGCTCATACCAAACGTAGCCGTCGCTTGCGACATTGCCAGGACGGCATTCCTAACTGCCAGTGGATTTCTGCCTAGATATTTATTTACAAGGGAGGAAATTCTTTTGCAATGGGACGTTGATCGGCGTTTCAGTCTGAACCCATTGCTGTCACCAAGAAAAAGGGTAGGCAAAAGCTTGTCAGCATCTCAGTGTTCCTGTCACCTTTTTTGTTGTCCATGTCCCCCTTCAAAAGCCTTTTGGTTTGAGCAGGTGAGCAAATAATACTGTGGGAGGGCAGGAAAGAAGCATATTTTCTAATGACGGTCGTAGAAGCGATGACAAACAGTAGCAAGTATTCCATTTCTTTCGGGAACTCAACTTGAATGTCTCCTGAAGGAAGTGAAGGAGGCTATGAGGGCAGCCAAGGGTGGTTCCTGGTGTTATACGCCTCTGCGCCAGAATTGCACAACCTCAGAACACGTTCCCCTTCCCAGAGCCAAGACCATGAGAGGACACATAACCATTCCTCCGGTTGTATACTAAATTTCCAGCGTGTGGGCTGGAAAGGAGTCACCTGGTGTCTGCTGGTTGGGTTCTGACCCATCCCACAAGAAGAGGAGAGCCCTGAGAGCCTGGGCACTGCTCCGCTAACGCGTGCCGGCTCGGAGATAACCATCGTATGGCTTCATCTGACTGCTGTTCCGGTCCTGAATTAGGACATATATAGGCCATGTAGAGTGCAAACTCCGTTTTGTTTGAGATTTAATCGAAGCTGAAAGAATTTAAAGGTAACAGCATGTAAGAATGCAACCCTTTGAGAGCCAAAAATTAACGTATCCAATCTACAGGAGCACCCCAACGTCTGAGCAATTGCATTACCAAATTGCATAAAACTCTGGCTTCCCGGAAAAGCCACAGGAGAGCCAAATAACTGGATTATTTTATTCACGTCAAATATGCTTCTATTAAAATGACCCGCAGGATCTGCAGTGGGCACCTCCACGGTGCACAGGCTGCACCAACAGCACCACCCAATCGCTCGAAGCACAGCAAGCACAAAACAGCTCCCGACGGAACAAACAGGTCCCAGAGGATGACAATTTTTCCCTGCTTCTCCTGAAGGAGATCATTCCTGGTAAGTGCCAGTGGTGCTCAAAACCTGTCGCCTCGGCTTTAGTAGGAAATGACTTTTCAGCTAGGGGCAAATCACGCGCTACGGGTGTCCTTTGGGGCTTTTCTAATCACGCTATGTTTGTGGTTTTGATCCTTTTTCTTTTTTTTTCCCAAATAGTTTGTAGCTCGAGTCACGTGAAAGAGGTGAGAAATATTCACATCACTTCAATATAACTGATTTTTATGACTGAAGGTTTTAATTGCGGTAAGGAGTGGTTTGTTACGAGGGAGATTATATCAAATTATGTGCACTTCGACTTCTTTTCCCAGTGTTGGCAGAGATGCTGCTGCTGTTTGCCGTTCCGTACCCCATGTGGTTTTCTCAGTATTGGTTTTGTTCACCCGTTCTTAGCATTCAGACCCACTTTTTTTTTTCAGGCCCTTCTTTTTTCATTGGTTTGAGTGCGCTTACCGAATAATTGCATCCGACAAGGTTCTGAAGCTTCGTCAGAGTTTCCTTTTCTTCCTGAGCTTGGTTGCTTCTGGTTTGACTTCAAGATGTCCCTGGATGTTTGTCATGGGAAATGAACTGGGCTGTTTGGTTTGTTTTAAGTGACATCCGATAGTCTGAAGAAAGCAGTGGAGTATGACAAGGCGGTAACCGTGTCAATTTTGCTTTTTCCATCCATGAAATAGCTAGACACGTACATATCCAACTGCTCTGCTCGTAGAGTACATTGTGTCCTGGATTTTTAATAGGACTTCTCTGTAGCTACTTTGGGAGTCTAGGTCTGGGGTTTTGTTTTTTTTTTTACACTTATAAATGAACTTTATGACTTCTGTAGAACACCGAGAGTTTTTAATCCGGCAAATGTCAGTAGCAAGAGAAAAGCTGTGGCATGGCAGCGAAGAGAACCTTTCCCAGTTTGTCTCATCAGGATTTCTCTGCCCTTTGGGCAGGAGACGCCGTCAGTTGCGAAAAACAACGCTGCAGAGCCTGGAGTGCCTGAAAATCAGAGGTAATAGGGAACGCCATAGCATTCACGCGCAACACGCAACAGCTTACGAAGCTAAAATCTGCCCTTAATAAATGTTTTTAATAAGACTGAACAGCGCAGATTCCCGGGTTTAACTGCCTTGTGCGGCTTTTTGCTCGGAAGGGTTGATAACCCTGGTGCAAAGCTGGTCCCTCTTTGCCGAAAACAAGGGTGCTTGGCTGATTTATAGCAGCGGAAGAGGTGGCTCTTCGTGTTGGGTTGAGAAGAACAGCACGGGCCACCGGACACCTGCCAGGAGATCCCTGTCCCCTCGGTGACATGCGTGTGGGGCTCTGAATTGGCCGGTCCGGCTGAAGCGCGTGAGCCGAATGGGATGCTCCTCCTATAGGTACATAGGGGCTGGCTTCCCACCGGCGCGCTGAGATACCGGCTGCACAAAGCCTTGACTCAGACGTGCAAAATTCCCCCGTTAGCAGCTATCACGGCACAGTTTGCCCGCAGCAGGCGTTTCCCTGCTAATTAAGCCGCGCTGTGATCAAGGCGCGCCTGTTCACCTGCGGCGGCGGTTGTTAGAGCATCGCTGCGTTATTTGTGCCCTGACAGCCGCTGCCGGCACGCGCGCGTCTCGGCGCTCCCAGGCCGCTGTAGTTCAGAATTAACGCAGCAAGGGTCCGGCTGGACTTTTAAAGGAGTGAGAAAAGGCTTAATCTGGCAAAAGGTGGGCAGAGAAACAGCACGGCAGGGGAAACCTGCATTTGGAATCATAGAACCATAGAATGTGTTGGGTTGGAAGGGACCTTTAAAGGTCATCTAGTCCAACCCCCTGCAGTCAGCAGGGACATCTTCAACTAGATCAGGTTGCTCAGAGCCTCACCAAGCCTGGCCTGGAATGTTTCCAGGGATGGGTCCTCCACCACCTCTCTGGGCAACCTGCTCCAGCGTCTCACCACCCTCATTGTAAAGAACTTCATCCTAATGCCTAATCTAGACCTGCCCTGCTCTAGTTTAAAACCGTTGCCCCTCGTCCTATCGCTAATGGAATCATTTCAGACCCGTGCACCGACACACGTGGTCATTGCTTGGTTTGGACGAGATGCTCCAGCTCCCTAAAAAGGCAGCTGACTTACAAACGTTAGTGGTCCCTAAATGCTGTCGTTTTTCACTGAGTGGCACGGGGGTTGTACGGATGAAGAACCTGTTTTGGCTGCACGCCGCTGTGTGTCCTCTGACTACCGTGGCATGACAGTATCCCCGAGGGAATAAAAAAAACCCAAGGTTTGAAGCAAACAAGGCCACCACATGTAAACCTCTTTTGCTACCTACAAAAGATTTTGCTTCTCCAATAATACTTATTTATTAGACTACTTCTGCACCTTTGACTTAAAAATATAATACGCAAGACATCAGAGGATGGGGCAAGCAGTGTCTTAAGCAAACAGAGCCTCCTCTCTGAGTCCGATGTGATATTTGCTGCCTGATAACACTTCCATAGCTCCGCTGACCCGCCTCCTTAGCTGTGGTAAGTATAAGGAAGAGATTAATCCTCCGCCCCCAGCCCTGCTCTGTATTTTATACACCTACAGCTGCAGGACATCTGCAGAGACAGAAGATTCTACGTAAATAAGATGTTAATGTAAAAAATGTTATTTACACTACCTAAAATGAGAACTGTTAGGGAAACGTCCAAGAGGCTGTGTATCTTTCCTGTGACGGCTGGGTGGAGGTTCCTAAACAAAAAGCAGCAGGCAACCTAATGTTTTCAAGGGGTCCTTTACATTTCTGTAAACTCGAAGATGTCTGTGGAAAAAAAAAAAAAAAGAATCTTTTAAGGTTCCTTTTTCACAGCCCTTTATGATCTTCATTGCTCTGTTGTACTTTCCCTTCTTCTTGTTCTAGGGAGTTCTTTCTCCGGCTTATTGAGGCTTAAAAAATGATTGGGAGGCTCACACACAACTTCCAGATGACCTTCCTTGCCGGACAAAAACCATCGGAGGAGGGAAATCCTCGTCCGCCTTTGAAAGGCACCAGGGTTCAGCTTCCAGCGTGAGCCTTTTCTTTCGCTCTTGTTTCTTCTAGAGGCAATTTGATGCCAGAATAGTCAACCATCACACAGATCTGGGTGTTGTTTAACTTTTTTACTTGCTCCCGGGTAGAGTGCCATGATGCTCGTCGCCACATGACCGGCACTGTGCCGTACATCCAGGGATTTGGGCCACACAACAACCCCCTTTTCAGAAGGCGCTGGTTACCCCAACAACTATTTTAACAAGGTTACGCAGATCCCGCCGCCAGCGAAAGGATCTCGGCCAATTTCCCAGCTACGGGATCATTAAAGGCAACAGCTCCTGAGTTTTCCCAGCCAGCACCGAGTTGTGAGGGTGGGAAAGGCGAGCAGCTCTCCATCGCTGCTCCATCCACGGCTGCAGCTGCACCGAAGGGGCTGTGCCGCTCTTTTGCTGCGGAAAACCGCACCAAAGTGACCTGGGTCCTTTTTTCCTGATTGTACTGATCTCGCGTCTCGGCACGGGCGACACGCAAGGAGTAGCCTGGTGATGACAATCGCTTTTGCTCTGGGAGAAAGCCATCTCCAAGTTTGCCAGACTCCAGCGCTCATGCGGCGAGCGCAGTCAGCAGGGAGAAACGTGCCACGTCAGCAGCGCAACGCGAACAAATAAAACCCATCCAATTATTTGTGGTTGGACGTTTGTTTCATGATTTTTATTTTTTTTTTTTTTTTTTGACACTCAGCCGCCCTTCTCTTCATCGTGGTTTGGTTTTAGTTTGTTTTTTTTTTTCTTTCTCTTTCCTGCTAAACCCCTTTGACACATTTTCCACTCTCTACGTCACCGAAGATTGCTGCCTTGGGAGCGGCTGTGGTAGGACGCATTCCTTCCTCTTTATCCCTGATTTTCTGACGTTTGTAGCGAGGGAATGGTCCTTCGCAGTGTGAGCGGGTGCTCCTGGGGCTCAGGGATCCCCTCGCTGCTCCCTGCCATCTCTTCTGCCGGGGATGTAAACTGTATCTACTTGCTCACCACAGAATTAAAGCAAACCAAGAAGCTAAGCGCAAGCGAAGCGGTGAGGTCTCCTGCTGGTGGGGTGAGACGTGAGGGTCTGGTGAGACCGTGCGATGTTGCGAGGGTGTTGTGCTGCTTGTATAAAGCCTGATAATTTCTAGATTATGTTGATGCCAAATGTTTTAGCTCTTTAAATTCCCATGAGGTATTCAGGTGGTTTAGGTTATTTTTGACAGTTTGAGTCCAACCACCAGTTATCTAGAGCCTCTGTGATGCTTTTGAGTCAATGCAGGATTTTTTATGTTCGCAGCCCACCTGGAGCCGATTTACACGACAAAATCTCTGTTTCCCAGCCGGCTTCCCAGAAGCTTATCACGATTTCCCGAATGACCCTGGGTGTTCAGTGCAGTGCAGCAGGGCTCCTCGTGACCACCGGTGGCCAGACCAGGACTGCCCAGAGCCACATCCACAGCAGGGACTTCGCTGCTGGTCACCCGAGCGACCAGAGTGGAACAAGAAGAGAAATAAGAGAGAGCTGAGGCTGCTGCACGGTAAGGCAGTAAAACTACCTGATGGTCACAGAACTGGACACACACACAGACTCTATGGGCATCTTGTTCGGTACAAGATCCCGACACGATGTCCTTGCTGTGAATGTGTCCTGCTGTTGGTTTGGCTCCTGGGCTAAGAGCTGATGCAGGCTACTCCCCTCCTGCCTTGGCAATGGGCAAGGGCATTGCTTTTACAGGCTCATTCCATCCTACAATAACGAGTGAGCCCTCCAGGTAAATGGCAGAAAGCTTCTGAGCTCTAAAAGCAGTTTCTCGGCAGCTCTGGATCTGGTAGCAGATGACCCATACTTTGGGTAGGTTTGTCTTTAAAATGCCCTAAAGAGCAAATTAATTTCTCAGCGGTGTTTTAGAGTCATTAAGCATTTTATTACTCACTGTGCGCAGTTATGAGATATCTACTGAGGAGCGATTGGAGGAGCTGGGACTGTTTAGTTTGAGGAAGAGGAGGCGGAGGGGAGACCTCATCACTCTCTACAACTACTTGAAAGGACATTGTAGAGAGGTTGGTGCTGGTCTCTTCTCACAGGTAATTAGCGATAGGACAAGAGGGAATGGCTTCAAGCTGCAGCAGGGTAGGTTCAGGCTGGACATTAGGAAAAAATTCTTCACGGAAGGAGTGGTGAGACACTGGAATAGGCTGCCCAGGGAGGTGGTGGAGTCACCATCCCTGAATGTGTTTAAGAGTCGCTTAGATGTGGTGTCAGGGGATATGGTGTAGGGGAGAACTTTGTAGAGTGGGGCTGATGGTTGGACTCGATGACCCCAAGGGTCTTTTCCAACCTAAATGATTCTATGATTCTACTGTCCTGAAATCTCAGCGTGCAGCATTAAACTGTGTCCCTTGGGAAGGACCTCCACCATCGGCCTCCTTTCCTTGCCGTGAGTGACTGCTTGTCTTCAGACGCTGTAAGGAACATATGTTTATGGTAGCTGCTGAGCCTAGCTTTAATGTTTCCACCAGGCCCGTGCTGAAAGACGCGCCACGTTTAGCAAATGCCTCTTCTGGACTCTCAGGCTTGCAGAATGGGCCAACGCATTCCTTTGCATACTGCTTTTCATCCGGTGCTATTTTTTCAGCAGCTCTTATAAAAAAAGAACTCTATCGAATGCTGCGCTACAGGTTTGCACGCAGAAGAAAACACGCGTGTGCAAAACTGGACGGAGGAAAATTTTTATTTTGTTTAAGAGAAACCCCAAAACAACAGATGACGTTGCTTTTTTAACTTAACGAAGTTCTGGTTATTCCACAAACCAGTCGCTTCAGTCCCAGCTGTAGCCAGGTCTGCCTCTCTGGGATGTGGCGCAGTGCCTGGGGGTCGGGCAGCACGCAGCTCTTGGCAGCGTCCTGCAGCTCTAACCCACACCTCGCACCCGGGCTCCTGGCCACAGAAATCAAAGATGCACGCGCAGGACAGTGTTTCACACCAGAATTTAGGAGCTGAGAGACTCTCCTGAGAATAGGAGCACCCACAAAAGATTCACAAGCTGAAATGGAAGCACGCAAGAACTGATACGGGGTTAAGTACGCAGCTCGAAACATCGAAACTTTCCTTTCTCCAAGTTCTGCACAAAAATACTGTGGAAGCCTTCATTAATATATCTAATGAGTTAGCTTTTCCCCGGGACAGCGGGATCTGGGGTCAAGAATCAAGAACAAAGAGGAAAATATACATAAGCTATGTTTTACACCAGGATGCTCTGGTCACCCACTAACCAAAAATGCTGAAATAGCTAAATAAATGAATTCGTCTGATGCAGAACCGCATGAAAGAGCGTCTAAAGGAGCTCCCCACTGCAGACTTGCCACTCTCTGTTTTTTTCCCCGAGGACACCAGCTGTGGTTTATCCTCTCCTCCCCTCCTTTCCCCACTTAAAAAGTGCGACATCCTCGCTGAAATCTCCATCCCCGAAGCAAAGAGAATCGTCGGTGACACTTAAAAACTACCAAATGTTCCTCATCTCAGTAATTTATCAGGAGGTTCTACCACCCTTTGCCACAGCAAGTCTCACCTAAAAGAACTCCAGGGCCTATTGAGGTTCCTATTCCTCCTCGAATAAAGGATAATCCTCCAAACCCTGTGCTGGAAATCCCAGATATTAGCGGTGATGCGTGAGCAGCATTTAGGCCCATTTTGCAGTTCCACGCTCTGCAAAGGGCCAGGGTAATTGACCTACATTTTGTGGTTCAGTCTTTCCTGGCTTTGGCTGACTTCTTCCACTTGTTTATACTGCGCTTCTTTTAGCAGTTTACGCGATTTGTGTACGGCTGATCAATTATAGCTAGAAGCTCTAAATCTAGGGAAAACTCCAGAGAAAATGTAGCACTTAGCGAAGTGCTGATGGAGGCACACACAGAGAGAAAACTAACCCTCTCTTGTCCGTAGAAGAGCCCCACGGTGCGCAGCGTTGCTGGAGCGGGCAACGAGAAGAAGTTGTGTTGTGAAGAGGCTGTGTTTCTCTCCGCGACCATTCCCCACTCCCCCGCCTTGCTAATTAAAGGCAGGTTTATTTGGCTTCACTGATGCTAACAGCGCCCAGAGCTCTATGGTGGTGTGTGAATTTCATGAGAGCTTTGTCACTTCTAAAGGACTGGCAGCACAAGGGTTGCTTTGCCCACTTGTATTAAGGCACCTAAGCCTTTGGGAAGAAGTCTCCCATGTGTTTTGGGAATAATACTAGTCGTAATAACATCCATTCAGCGTTTCATGCCGCAGAGTACAATTATAGGCTTCTCTGCTGTGCAGGTTCAACGCCGTTCATCACGAAACGTTCCATGGCGTCTGCGTTTTTGATGGTTTAACTGGCAGAGCTGTTACATTCAGCTAATGAAACCTTTGCCTTGCTTGGAGGGATCGTTCTTTAAACAGCAGATAGAAAGGGGCCGTCGAAAATAGCATGTTTGACTGCACGCTCTGCCGTGCAGAGAGAAAAAGTGCCCTTGTTGGCCTCTTCCACCGCAGCCATGGTGGACCTCGGCTCTCCAGCAAGCCCAGGGTCTACCTGCCCTCAAAAAGCTGATTTTGGCCTGTCAACTTTACGCTTGTTAAAGCCCATCTCAGGTCTGCAGTTTGCTGGGGTGATGTACCAGAGTGCACGACTAGAAGGAGGGAGCGATGGCCGTCTTTAGGGCTGTCAAAGCAGCCCCGCGTTTGCCCTGCGCTCTGCCCGCGTGGCCCCTCTACAGCCTTACATAAAGCAGGGCCCTTCTGTGTCTTGCCAGCTTGTGTAAACTTTATAAAATCAAAAAAGCTGAGCCAGCACCTAGTGCTTCCAAAATACGGAGTTATCAAGACTTAATTGCTTTTCCTTTGCTTTCATGGTAACGGGGAAGCACAGCAGAGTGCTGTCGCAGCGGCTCATTTCTGTAATTGCCGTTGGAAGAGTCTGCTGGCATTTGTGTTGTGAATGAGTTCATAAAGATAGACTTACTATGGATGAACTGGGAGCAAACATTTGGCCTTAAAATAGCAAAAACCAGCGATATTACCCTAGCTATCTGCACGTTGTCTTTACAAGACCACTCTTCTTTGTGTCGCTGGGTGGTTCTTTTTTTGGAGGGGAAGGGTTGTTTTTAATACTCAATGATAAGAAGACCCTGAAAAAATAAATAAGCTTGCTGGGCCTGGGGGGGGGGGGGGGGGGGAGCAGGACTGCCTTCAGTAAACCATTCTGTTTCCAAAGCTTTACTCTTTCAACAGCCTGGCTCCGGAGTCATGACTCTGTATGTTTATTATTGCATTATCATTGTATATATTGACAGTCTGACCAGTAAAACCCCGCTAGCATCATTCCACGAAATGCTGGTGAGAGAAAACAGTAACGAGCCGTCCAAAACACTACTTGCTGAAGCCATTTTCATCTGTCAAGGAACTAGCAAACTGCAGTGAGTTTGTTCATATGGCCCCTTTCTTTCCCTTCCCCCCCCCCGGCTCTCTTTTGTGACTTTCTCCTCTCCTGCCCGCTTATGTATTTTTTGCCTGCTTGGCATATGTTGGCATCACACCACGGAATATTTGGTTGCATTTTTCAGGAGGGAGGGAGATAACTGAGCTAAAACCTCATCCCTAATTCACCAACAGGCTTGATAACGGGCTGAGCTCGTGGCAGGGATGGGAACAGAAACTTGAGAGCAATTGCTTTCAAATTCCCGGTACTAAATGATAGTCAGGCCACCTCTGAGACTGCATAAATTAGCTGCCCCAATTTAATCATCTACAATAGCTTCAACCCAATTTCTGTATGGCCTGCCAGCCTTCCGAAAGGTGAGGTAAACCCCCCCCATTTGGTTCTGAGTTCGTGCCACATCACCCCGATGGAAGCCTTTCCTCTACCTCCCCACCGTTCCTTCCTCGAGGCTTTCTAGACTAGCAGCCTTTTTCCTAATTGCAATCAGATTCCGGGCTAGTCAGAGCACCAAGTCACTCAAAGTGCCTTGCATTTCTATAGTCTTAAAATGTAAAAAGGGTGGGGAAAAGTCCAATTTGGAGCGACAAAGTGGAATTAGCACTGAGTGAAGGGAACAATCTAGCACCTATCCAGCCCTCAGCCCTTTGGAAAATGCGTTTTCAGCTTTTCTTCTGAGGTTGAGTTGTCTGAAGGGAGCGGTGAATGGTGTGATGTGATGTTGACTGCTAGGTGTTCCCCAGCTGATGGCATCGATTGCTTGGTGTCCCCTAGCTGATAGCATCGACTGCTAGATGTTCCCCAGCTGATAGCATCGACTGCTAGATGTTCCCCAGCTGATGGCATCGACTGCTAGATGTTCCCCAGCTGATGGCATCGACTGCTAGATGTTCCCCAGCTGATGGCATCGACTGCTAGAGGTTCCCCAGCTGATAGCATCGACTGCTAGAGGTTCCCCAGCTGATGGCATCGACTGCTAGAGGTTCCCCTAGCTGATAGCATGGGCTGCTAGAGGTTCCCCTAGCTGATAGCACGGGCTGCTAGAGGTTCCCCAGCTGATAGCATCGACTGCTAGAGGTTCCCCAGCTGATAGCATGGGCTGCTAGAGGTTCCCCAGCTGATAGCATCGACTGCTAGAGGTTCCCCTAGCTGATAGCATGGGCTGCTAGGTGTCCCCCAGCTGAGCAGCATGTGGATGTGATGGGTGGAGGTGATGGAGTGGGGCTGCAGAACCACGCTGGTGCTATCGGCGATGAGGAGACAAACAGCAGCAGTGCCGGTTTGTGAAATCCACCTCGGGCTCGTAGCCTCATAAGGAAAAATATGCCTGACTAGAAGGCAGGAATTGGCAGAAAATAAGGGAGAGGGAGAACTCAGCCCGAGTCTCCGTTCTCATTAGTTTTAAATTAGTGGAACTCCATTGGCTTCACCAGATCTATTTCTGATTTACACTGAGATAACGGAGATCAGAGTCAGATGCAAAACATACTGAAACCCTTTGTGTTTACAGTTGTGTGAGGGGCCTGTGGAAATAGCCCAGATAAAGCTGTACTGTGCTGGGCTGCCGCGCACCGTCCGTCACCCTGGTACCCTACCTGCAGAAGAGGAGCAAAGCACAGCAACCTTTTGTCGCCAGCCTCGCGTCGCCTGAAACTCCACCGGTGTGCTGGGTATCGCCATCGAGCCTATCATGCCTTTTTCACAGAGGTATGGAAAATCCATTAGCGGAATTAATCTCTGCTTCGAGGCGTGACCTCTCCGCGAGCGAAAAAGCGCTCGTTCAGTTAAATACGGTTTGCTGATAAATAGTTTGCGATGGCGCTGACGGCCGGCAGTGCCGCCATTATTTACACTGTGTTATAGTGTATCTGCTGCGGACGAACTGCACTGCCGGTCCTTCAAGCCTTATTTCTCAACGTGAAATGTTCACTCAGCAGCCAAGCTTGTTTTCGTAATTAATAACATTTAAAGTGACAGAGGCTTAGTTTCCCCCTACAGCTTTTCTTTCAGGACTATTTACCCTGCAGAGATTCATTGACTTCTTTCACTCAGTACCGGTTAAACATAACCTGACATTACTGAGGTTTGCTGTTCCTTGGTTTTTTTTTTTTTTTCCTAATATTTCGGTTAGACTGACTGCGTTTTAATCGGGTAGGAAATCAGCGGAGTCTGCAGGAGGCAGAAGAACTGAAACCTGAGCGAGTCAGTGTGTCACAGCGAGCCAGGCACGCTCAGCGTGCTCCGCGGCGGCCCCGAAATCTCTCTGCCGACAGCCGAATTTTCAGAGTGCGGGCCTTGCTCAGGTTTCCATCCGCACTTCTGCCGTTCTGACATGCGCTGAGGCAACCAGAGGCGGAATCTGATTTGTAAATTAATCTTAACAGTGAAACCACGATAATGACTCCATAGCGGAGTCATTAACGTCGCTGAAAAGCCTTTAGTATGCTATGGGTAAAATTTGGGCTGTTCTGCTCCTGTGCTCATTCAGTATCGGCAGAAGAAATGAGCCAATTTGAAGGAAATGAGAAGTAATATATTCTTCTTTTTTAAAACCAGAAAACCAAATGTTACTCTTTTATTTCGAAAATCTGCTTTTTCTAACTAGGTGCACGTATTATGGAAACAGGTAGCTGTACGTTTACCTGTCTATATATACATTCCGTACAGGCATGGGCTTGCTTCTTGACCGTTTGCAGTGATTTTAGGTTCCGACAAGACGGCATTACTGAAGCATGGCGAGAAAAGCTGTGTTTCAGCAAGGCCCAAAGCTGTTGGGCCTTTCCAAGCCCAGAATAAGGTCTTAAAAGCACCAGAAATCCTTCACGAAAGCAGGCTCCCAAACTTACCCTTTAAGGAAGTTTATGATGGTTCAGATAAGACTGGAAAGAATTCCCTAACTTTCAAGCACTTACCCATTTCTATAAACAAACTTAACACCTAAATTTTTGATAAATTACTCAAGGGTTTACCCACCGCAACACATCCAGGTGCGGTGCCCATGTGTTCCGCAGTGAGGGTCCGGTAAAGGCAGCGGCGGGGGGGGGGAGCGGAAATTAAGATGTGCTGCAGTGATTTCATGACCTGAACCGTAGCTATTAATCCCGGTGTATCCCGTTGCATTTCTACCGCAGTCTCTGACCGCACGGCTGTGATTCAGTCTGGGAAAAATAGCGGGTTTGTTTGCAGTGACATTTTGGGTAGCCTGAAAGCTGTCTTCCCCCCAGCCTCCGCTCACTCGCAGCCTCGGCGTTCTCAATACAGCTGTGCACCGCGTGCGCCCTCACCCTGGAGCCGACCCCCTGTTTCGCTCAGTCCTGCTTCTCTTTCTAGGCTTGTCTTTGCCGATCAAAATTAGAGACGTGAAACATAATATGGTGACAGCGTAGCCTAAAAAGAATGAAAAAGGCAGGAAATCAGAGCTAGGGTTTATAGAATATAGAATGATTTGGGTTGGAAGGGACTTTAAAGGTCATCCAGTTCCAACCTCCCTGGTTTGGTCTGCTTGTTCCTGGCGGAGGAGCTCTGGTTTTGGGGGGTGGGGGGGTGTTACAGACGGACTGGGACAGTAAGTCCTTGTGCCTTCAATATTGGTCCCTTTCCAGGCTCGGGCAGAAATCTGCTCAGACTTAAGGTTTTTTTTTCAGTGAGCTGATGAGCGTGAGGTTGATGATGGTGATGGTCTTAAAATTGATGCTTAATTTCTGAGACTGAGAGCCCTTACGGACTAATTTGGGAAGGGAGGGAGAGGAGGTTGTAATTAATCGGTCTGAAGGCAGTGAAACACATCATGGGGGCCACGCTTACAGGTGTGAACGTAAATCAAGCCTTGGCTTTGCAGTGGGTCCTCGACTCACTCCAGCTCCAAAGGCTGAGCGACATCTTTACGTGGCCGCTGGGTTCAAATGGTCGTATTCTGCAGTGCCGCCAGGATTACATCCCCCTGCACGGGATGGTTTAGGCACTTTCCCAAGCCTGATTGGCAAGCTTGGGACCATACTCAAAAGAGGCATCTTAAAGGATGGTGCATACGTATGAGGAAAAAGCCCTTTAACCCTGTGGAAAGTCACTGCTTTGAAGTACGTGTTCTGCAACAGGATCAAGGGCGTTGTGTAACCTGGAGTTTGGTGGGCATTTCACAAACATTAAAGTGGGTTTGCTGGAAAAGTGATTTGCTAGGAAGGCATATGGAATTCCTGCTAATAGTGTTAAATACGCTTTGATTTGGGCACAATTCTGGTGCAAAAAAAAATTCCCGAGCAAAGATTTCAGGGGGTTTTCAAAAGATGGCCCAACCCATTAACATCCATTCAGCTACTGATGCTCTGATCTTCTGCAGAAGGAGCTTTAAAGCAAGTAGTCAAAGAGGGAGAAAGGAGGAGAGACGGAAGAGACAAAAACTGTCAACAGTCCAAATGCTCCTGACACTTATGCAATGTGTATGGTGCTAATTGCCTTCCTTGCTTCCAAGCCAGCTCATCATCTTCTTCATTTGAGGTTTTCCACAGATCATGTAAAACAATCTTCTGTAAACCCCAAGCCTAACAAAAATAATCCTTTCTTGTTTAGCAGTTTATTACGGGTCACCGCTTCAGTTCTAAACAGAAGAAAATGACTGTAACCTGTAGGGGAAAATAAAAACACATCCTACATCAAAACTAGTAAGAGTCACTGAAGCACACAGGTAGATCAAGGAACATATTTTTCTGGTAATTAAAAGTCAGTTTGGCAATTGTTGGATGAAAGTCTCTGTGCTTGTCAACTTCAAAATGGGCTGAGATCGCAGTGAAGATTATTTATTGTTAAGTAAACCCAGATTAGCTGCGTCCTTCTGCCCTGGAAGACGAGGCACTGCAGCGATACAGACAAAAGGAAAGATGCTGCCCTTATGGGAGATGTTCCATAAGTAACTAATTCAGAATATAAAAATATATTAATAGAGTTTTGATATTCGACGCCCCATGCCAGAAACTGAGCTGCTGCTGGACGTTTTGAGCACCTGGCCATCAGAAGAACTACACGGCAAATTCTTTCCTGCTGTGCCTCTAGCAAGATTGTTGATTTCAGCAAAGCCAGGCTGGTTTATGTTGTGTGTATGTATAACTCCATGGGTCCTCCTCAAGCTATGAGGTGGGCTCTCGCAAGCCTGATATCCTCTTGCCCTCTTTTGAGCGTGTCCAGCTCCATTTTGGTTTTTCACCAGTGTAGTTTCTTTACGGCAAGAAAATTTAATGTGAAATTTGCTGGAGGACCCTAAATGTGGACCTCCACGCTGTGACTCCGGCAGAGGCTTTGGTAACAGCACAGCCACACTCTCACGTTGCCTAAATGTTACTTGTTCTCCTTCGTACTCTGCTCTAATTCTTGTTTCCCCCGAACGGTCAAATAACATCGTGCCTAATTAAAATCAGGCAAATATTTTGCGTGATGCGTAATAGGTAATATAAAGTACATATGCAATGATTTAACTCGACATCTAAGCTTCGGATAAAGAAAAGTTTTCATCTGGCATCCGCTTCCCGGTAGACGGAGACCAATGACTGTTACCAGTCCCGTTGGATCTCCCTGGTGGATGCTGCCCGGCTAGGGCCGGCCTTTCCATAGGAATCGTTCAAGCATAGCGAACGCGATATATCTTCTTCTCTTTTATTTTTGGTAGCTTTCATTTGCATGGGAAAATGGCCCTCGGTGATAACAGGAGGAGACAGACCCGGAGCAAATTTTTGTGCTGCTTCCGTGAGGGTGTCCCAATCTGATCCCCCTTGGGTTATGGGAGTTGGATTAGTACGAAACGTTAGCAAATGGGGTGGGGGGGGGGGGGGTGTCTGGCCTCACAAAACCAAATGCAAATATTTAACCTGGCAAAGGATATTTTGGTAACAGTCCCCCAAAAGTCTAAGAGAAAGTAGGCCCTGAAATACTTTTAACTTGATAAAATACTCATGTGCCAGGCTTCAGCCACTGTTTAAGAATAGCAGACGGGAATTTTGTCTGGCCAGGGATATCTGTTCGGAAACAGAGATGTAAGTCTTGCGGACCCTTACGAACGCTGGCAAAAAGCCCACCTAAATTCCTGCTTTTTCTCTTCAGAATTGGAGAGGTGAAAAGCGAATGCAGGTAATTTTCTATAGCTCCGGCTGTGTCCAGCGCGCCCGAGGTTTCAATCAGTGCAGTGAGGGGAGGTGGTAAATCAGTCAGTGGCCACCTCCGCTGCAGGAATGGCTAAAGGGAGAGGTATTTTAGCGCTGGAAGAACAAGACTAATATTTCTATTCCCTCCAAGGTTTATGACTCTGAAAATCGCAGCATAAAACTATAAACCCCTTCCCCTTGTTTTCCAAATTTATGTATCGGTGGTGTTTTTCCTAGCCTGTTTTCAAATAGCCGTTTGCTCCTGTGTCTGTTTTTCTTGGCTTGCTAAACAGAATCATCTACAAAACACAATAGCAGCACTTAAAAAAAAAAAAAACTTAGAAATTATGCACGCACAAACACACTTGTATATATTGGCAGGTTATAACAAATATGTGAAACATTCTCAGAAGTTATTGCTGACATAAAGGACCTGAGAGGAACTGGGAAAGTTTAGGCATTTATGTAAAATCACAGCTGCATTACGCAGGATTAAAAAGTAGTGTAGGATTAAAAAGTAGCATAGGATTAAAAAGAGAAAAAGAATAGAAATCCTCGTGCTTTGTGCCATAAGCCGGCTGCTAATTCGCAGTGCTTTCCCTGGGGACCTTTTTTTCCCGCTTGTGTTCTCTTTTGGAGACCTCTCCCACTGGCTGTTATCTGAGAGAAAGGACAAAGCGGATCTCTACTCTGCATATCTATGCTTGTATTTAAGATGTTTGCCCCACTGTCCACTCCTGACTTGGACAAGAGTGGGAATGAATCGGGAATCAGCACTAGCAAAAGTTCCCGGAGTCCGGTCCCATTCACTGCAATTCCTAAGGCATCGGGGTTTTCTATTAGAAATTGAAAAAACACTGGTTTAATCTTAGAGGGAGGAATTATTTCCATAGATTCTTTTTTTTCTTTTTCCCCTTTTTTGGGGGGGTGTATTTAAAAAATTTATATACCTAATCTGTTAAAAAAAAAAAAAAATCACTAATGAGAAATAAAAACCTTTACCTTTCCTTAATTGGAATTATATGGACAGACAATATTTGACAAAGAGAATTAATTGTGATTTTCTTTGATTGCACGTTTTCTTCTCTTCTAAACCTGTGCTCCGCACACGGACTCTATTCCCAGTCATCTCCCATCCCTGCAGTCAGGAGCATCTCTAACGTGGCCTTCTCAAATTCAGGTCCTCCTCCGCTGCCAGCAGCTCTCGGTACGAGTAGCACCCCCCGCCCGAAGCAGACCCCTTGAGGCAATCCTGATTTTCATGAATGAGTCTCCTTCTCTCAAGTTCATCACCCGCTTGCCCTAGAGCATGGCCAAGGGGACGGCTGGGTGGGAAACAAGTGGTGGGGGCTCTGCTGTGAACTCCATGAGCCCTCCAACAGCTTCAGGCTGAACGCACACCAAAGCAGCAGTGAAATGTAAGTAACAAGAGCCCAGTTCTGTCAAGCAAAACATCTCTTTTTATTAAAAACTCTGGACTTTTATCCAGCCCTGAACAGAGTTCTGCAAGTTTCATTTGACTTGCAGGGACTGTAAATCGCCTGGTTTTGTATTTAGCCAGGACTCCGGTCCTTAATTCCCGATGTACCTGAAACCACGCTCACAGGCTTGACCAGTCACTCTGGTCCTAATAAGGCACATCATTGATTTTTAATTATGGCCGGTTGGGAACTGCTGTTTCAGCAGACCTTTCCCTGTGTCCTCAGCCTGTGCCTCCCACCCATCCACCCCCACACGGTTGCTAATTGCGCCTTCATTGAATTTTTGTTTCTTTTTACCTGGACTCATTGCGCCTTCGTTGAATTTTTGTTTCTTTTTACCTGGACTCATTACACCTTCGTTGAATTTTTGTTTCTTTTTACCTGGACTCGTTGCACCTTCGTTGAATCGGAGCAAGAAGCTGCACGGCCCAGCAGCTCAGTAGCGAGAGCGTTTTCCCAGGAGGAGGGAACTGGTGATTCCAAGGCCTACTCCAATGAATTTTGAAAGTTAAAAAAAAAAAAACAAAACAAAACAAAAAACCACTAGAGTAAGGGATTGAAACCTAGACCTGCCCTCCAGGTGTGACACCTGCTTCATAGGGCTGCACTCCATCCTCTGGTTGCATAGTTAATTCTATGTAAAGTGGAAGGGCTTTTTTTGTTTTGTTTTGGTTTTTTTATCCCAAATTCCAATGGCTCAGTGACAGAGCACTGCTGTCAGATAAACTCCTGGTGCTAAGCCTAGAGGGCTTTGGGAAGGGTATTACGCCGTGTAGTTTGTGGTGGCCAGCGATCCAGACATTCAGCTGACTCCTGAAAATCTGTCGTCGATTGCACCGTCGCTGCTGTCTGGGAAGGGACCAGATTTGAAGGGCTGGGAGGGGACTTCCAGTTACCAAAACCAGAGGGTCTAGGAAAGAAGAAGGATAAGTTTATCTAAGCGTTTCATATGCTGGATGGGAGCTTCTCGGTTGATGGGGGAGAGGAAAAGTGGACCCACGTCCCTTTGCACTGCCTGTCTGCTGCAGGGAGAGGAGCCACCTGCAGCCCATCAGCGCGGGAGGTGTCGGTGAAGACCAGTGGCTCTTCTGAGCAGGGGGAGAAAGCTGCACCTCCACGGAGATTATAAAGCTGACCCAGGAGGACCTTGGAAGGGGGATGCTCATGCTTTGGCTTTTGCAAGGAATGAGGTTGGTTTTTATTATTATTAATTATTATTATTATTATTATTACTACCACCACCACTGGTATAGTATCTTTTGCTTTTCTTCACATGAGGAATTTTCTTGAAGTCCAGCATTTTTTTCCCCTCATTTCTCCCCCCTCTTTCAGAGTTATTTTTTTTTTGTTTGTTTCTTGTGACAGATTAATAGAAAAGGATTTTTACCTCTCTAATTTGGACAAGGGGGTATTTGAAAGGGAGCGTAACTCTGCAGGCTTGCACGGTGCTTGACTCGCGCTGAGTTTGTTTTTAATCTCCGTTGCTAAGGTTGGTGTGTCTTTATCAGCCTTAACAAAAAAAGCTGATAAGGCACCGCACTTAAATCACTAGGACAGTAGTTCACAAGCCTATATCTTGCTCTGTGTTTCCTTCTGACAGCTGTAAAGAACAGGTAACCTGCTTCTTCAAATTCAGCTAAGCTTTTATAAAGCAGGTTTTACACCTGACTCCGCGTGTTGCAGTTCATCTCATTTTGCGTCTTTAGACAGAACCTACTCGAGTGGCTTGGATTAGAACGAAGCATTTCAATTCTCTGGAAATTGATATCGTTCAGAGTTACAGATGGGGGCCGTGGCTACCGAACCCTCTTGTAGCGACTGACTTCAGCAGTTGCGCTATTCCTCTTTGACCCCAGCCCCATCTCTCCCTGCAGAGGGGGGGGGGGGAAAGGGTTGTGTGTGTGTGACCCGTGGGCAGTCTCCCTCGTGCTTCTGCCAGTCTCCTGGAGCGGGTTAGATGCATCAGACACTTGCTTCAAAGTCAGCACCTTGAAGCATGTCTGAGGAACGAGGCAGGAGCGTGCAAGGCCTGCTTTGACTGCTGTGGTAGCAGTAGTACCGCCTGTATCTAATCCGCTCCCGAGGGCCCTCGCAGTTGCCAGCGTTGTTATTCCCTAGCTGGGAGAGAGCTAAACCATCCAGATGCTGTTTGGGTAGACAAAGTAGTAAAAAAACTAAACCCAAGAAAATGCTTGCCTGCCTTGCCTATTGCAAATAGCGCTGCCAGTCTAAGACAGAGGACTTCTCTAGAGGAAGGAAACTAAATGTTTACCGGTGCTGATTAGTTTCTGAAAAGATTTAAGAAGTCTGTTTATACGTGGGCTGGTGGTGGTATTGTTTTGTCTGATGTCTGGGAAGAGCGAAGCCTTCTTTAATTTGCTCGCTCAGACGTTAAGGCCCCAGAGGTGAAGAGCGAAGGCACCGCGCTGCCGCCTCACATCAGTCAGAAAATTCACAAAGGAAGCACGAGGCCACGTAGCCTGGATTCAGCAAGAACAGCTGGCTTCGAAAGAGGGCAAAACCTTGTTCGTGGCTCTCTTTTCGGGCAGCAGCCTTTGAGCAAACTGGTGTAACGTGCCTGCTGGGCTGAGCAAGGGAGCAGAAAGCCACGCTCTCTCTCCTTTGTGCCTGGTGTGCCGCTGGCTGTGCGCCTCCCTCCCGCTCCTAATCCACCAGGATGCTGGGGAGAGGGTTTTAAAACCAGTCCTTTACGGCGGGACGGCTGCTCTTCCCCAGGAGGAGGTGGCTGGGCCGGCAGAGCAGTTTGCTCAGGAGCAGGAGTGTCCCTGGGGCGAGCGAGGTGTCTGCCTCCCACCCAGACATCCCTCCAGTGGTCCTGGTGCGAGTGGATGCACAGCAGGAGGCTTGCAGAAATTAATAATAATATCAGTATCATTTTTTAGAGTAGATATAAAAATCTGGGAGAGTCTTCAGGTTCGTATTTATAAAGAGCGTGAGTTGAAGCGTGTGTTTCACCCAGGGGAGTGAAGGCAGGCGTAAGAAGGGCTGCAGGAGGTAAGGCTTAGCTCAAGGTGAGGTTTTGATTATCTTGGTACCAGCTCAGAGCCTGGCATCGCTTGCTTTCCTGAGCTGAGAGCCAGAGGTGCCGTTCAACGCTACGGGGCACAGGATCACGCCGGAAGTGCTGGGCGGTGATGGTCACAGCGTGGGTGAGAGGAAATCCGGGAGATCCAGGGAGGAACGAGAACTCATGGACGCGGTAGACTGCAAAATGGAGTCTGATGCTGAGATTTTAACATTTACTGGCTAGAGTAATTTAGTGTTTACATATGCTGGGGGCAATTAGATGGCTCCGGTTTGCTCAGAAGGTAGAGTTAATGTTTCAAAACTCAAAGTATCAAACCAATATGAAATCCTAGCCAATATTGGTGTAATAAATCACCGATCAACAGAAACTGGAGAAGTTCAAGAAAGTGTTTGAGTGCTGAGCACCATCTCCTTTGAATGCAAGTGGATGTTGTCCCCAAGAACCTGCGGAAGGCTGGGCTAGGTTGTGATTAAAACTGAAGATGCTCCTCCTACAAGCCTAATCCCAAAGAATATGGTTTCTGCTGTGGTGTACAAGGGGAAACGTTTTTCCCATGCGTTTGGGCTCAGAAGCTGATTGTTTCTCTGTAAAGGAGAATCTACTTTGGTTTTCTAAGTCTTATTTCAGGTTTGCTTGGTGTCTGCTTGTGTTACACAGGTTATCTTTTAAAACTGTTGCATGAAAGCTGGGATGGAAATGCAAATCTCTGTTCTGGGGATGCCTAACAATGTAAAACACACTCTACCTCCTATGCCTGTCTGTAATATCTCCTTCGTTACATGGCCGTGTAATTCTCTTTTGTGTAGCACCCTGCTCAGCAGCTCTCCTTTAGGAATTTCAGGTAAGCAATAGCGTGAAGAAAGCATAATAACCTGTCAGATATGGAAAATGCTGTGTCAGTATCTAGGAAATCTGAGACATAAGGATTGGATTTGGAGGGGAAAAAGGTGATCGAAGGAAGCCTAGGGCCTGAATGCTTTCAAGTTGCTGGCTCGATGTCTGCTGCGCTCTTAATTAAATTCTGATCCATTCCAGCCTTGTGCATATGGTTAAGTGTCACTGAAGCCAAAGGGATTTAAGAAGACTCTGTTCAGCACGTGACTTCTAGAGTTGCTCAAATTGCCCGAGTTGCTTAAGTTACGTGTTATTAGTAAGGATCTGAACATATTTCAATAGTTTCATTGTTTCATAGGGTTCTTCATTGTCACGATGAAATTTATATCCTATGGGGGGGGGACCACCTTATTTCAAACTGACACCTTCCCTCTCCAGTGGAGTGTAGATATGGGAGGGAGTAAACCAAGAATGAGAAAGTTTCTCTATCTTTTCTTTGTTGCTGTTACAGAATCAAGAACATACTAAGCACTTAAAGACGACGACCCACACTTAGCTTGCAGTTCGTAAACGACCCACAAACAGAAATTAATGATACCACAACACCACAGATGTTTCAAAAGTCTGCATTAATAATTGTGAGATTGGTATGACTTTGAAACTGAAAAACTGTGTATAGTAGTGACCCTTAAGACTATAATTACTCCAGAGTTCAGTCTGGCCTTTGTTTTGCTTCTCATCCTTGTTTAGTGCTTTTGCATCCATTATGTATCCTGTTTGTTGGAAATGATTTGTGTGTTTTCAAGTCCGATACGTGTGTTTTCAATGTATTGGGAAGATAAAACACCATCTTTTGTCGAACAAGTTACAGGCTGTGGCCAAATCACAACTTTGCAGAACAAAAATGAGTCCCCCGTTTTTCTGGCTATATGAAATCCTTTTTGTTATTACTTTTTATCCACGTTTGAGCTAGTATAAGGACACCTACGTTTTCTTCCTTCCAACCTCCCGGGGAAAGCACGGCTGTTGGTATGTTTTATCTTCCTGGGGCCTTAGATAGGCTGGAGACAATGCAGGGAAAGAAAGATTCAGGGATAAAATAAAACCAGGTTGTTATATGAGTGAAAAAGCCTTCAGCTCTTCTCGAGCAGAGAGAACTCTCTGAAGAAGATACCGGGAGTTTTTTTTAAATTTTACCTGGTATTTTACTGAGCACATTCTCACACTTCGTGCTCCTGCTCAAACACCGTTGCAAATATTTAAGCTGTATGTGCAATAAATGCAGGACAAAATCATGGCTAATTTCAAGGAAATATGCTTGACTGACAGGTCCAATAACATCTTCCAGTGGTTCCCATGCAGGCAATGTTTCTGTATTTTTTATTTTTTATTTTTTTTTTAACTTTGATTCTGCATGTGGTTTTGCTTTGTATGGGTTTGCTTATGCGGATCAAACGCTTCTGTGCATCGACGTGGAAAACACTAAAGGCAAATACCCCGCTCTGGGATTTGGACTTTATCGGTTCTCATTGGCAAAGTTAGGCAGTTTCCATCATTTTGTCCAGCCTCCTTCAATATTCCCCATTTTTTTTCCTCTCTTGGATGCTATTTATTTGAGCCATGGCTATTCTCGCTGTCAGTATGAGCTGGTCAGCACTGCCAAGGTCTCTGTAATATAAATGATGCTCGTGCCTGTCCCACAGGCTTGTAGACTTCACCGGGATACCTACACGATCGCAAAGTTTGTTGCTCTAATAACAAGCTAGTGGTTCCTTACTTCATGAAAGTACCTATTCACCGTGATCTTTAAATTTAAAATATTTTACCAGACAAGTCTTTCAAGACTTGATTTTTATTATTTTATTTTTTTTTTTCTTGAAATGGTGTATTGGGAAAACAATGTTTTATAACCCCAATTTCCAAAACAGTATATTCGTGGGACAAATGCCAATAAGCCGGAATGTTACACAAACAAGAACGCTGTAAATTACGTGTGGACTGTTTACATAAAAACTTCAGTTTGAGAATTTACACAGTAATTCATTGCTAAGTATTTTACAGCATGTTTCAGTAGGAAAGAGGAAGGTAACAGAGTTAAACCCTTACTTTTATAATTCCGAAGTTTAGAAAGGAAGGTTTATCAGATGGTCGGTCAAATTTTGCGTAGTCATGAACAATAAACCTAAAAGTTACAACAGCTGTAGTTATGTGACAGGAAAGACCTTTCAGCTACCATAAGCCAGTAACACTAATTGCCTGG
This sequence comes from Alca torda, assembly GCA_008658365.1. Classification (NCBI taxonomy): domain Eukaryota; kingdom Metazoa; phylum Chordata; class Aves; order Charadriiformes; family Alcidae; genus Alca; species Alca torda. The sequence continues at coordinate 7,919,849 of CM018079.1, forward strand.
TTGTTGCTGTAAACACATGTTTAGGCGTTAAATTCCAGCAACTAGGAAAAGTCATTTTGTAGGGTATGAGGTATTTCTTGCTTAATATTAGTGGTGTACATTAGAAGGGAAGAGCTCTTATTCCCTTTTCCGATAGTAATACGGGCACAACTAAACTCAGATCTCCGCTATTAGTGTTTCTCACGCCTGGCAAAGCTGGTCAGCAAAGGACTGATGTATTCTTGGACCTATTCAACATGGTTTTTAGAGATTCGACAGCAAATGTAGAAATGTATTTTTAAGAGAACTCTTTAGATTGAGGCTAAATCTACCCTATTATTTTAACAAAAGCCTTTGTGCAATCTCCCTTCTCATATGGAAACGGCTGGCTGGTGAATTCCCCAGCCGTAGAGTTTCCAGCCTGATTTTAGGCTTCAATTTTTTTCACAGTGACCAGCTTACACGTTCAATCGCGTTCAATAATTTCTAGTTTTCTAACGTGAAAAAAAAAAAAAAAAAGTGCTTCAGGGTAACATCCCGATTCAGTTTGTTTCTTTGGAGGCAACGCTGTGATGCTTGCGAACAGCATTTCGAACAAATGAGGGTTACGTGAGTTCCAACATTCAGAAGCGCGTTTCTTTCACTTGGCCCTTCAAAGGAGAATTCTGTTTGTTCTTTTGTTCCTTCTGTCACCTTTGCCAGAATTAAATACACAAATATAGTGGCATCAGTGAATCTGCACCTGTATAAGGCTCGCATTTTGTGCAACAGGATAGGGTTTTTTGCGTCTGTGTATATATAAAAATGTATATATGTAGTGAAAGTGAAACTGGCAAATTGTTTTGAACCTGTGACTGACTGAAAATGGTTGTTTGTGTATTTACGCACATCCGTTTTGATCCTGCGAGGGTTTGGGTTTATGTACGTCAAGCTGCCTGGAAAACTCATGAGCGCTGTGAGCTGGCTCCCGCCGAAGGCTCGTGTAGGAAGGAAAGGCCAATCGAGCTCAAAGATGGACTTTTTGTAATGTTAGACAGAATTGATGGTCTGGCGATCCCTCATCACATTTTTCTTCTAAAATGAATCCTGGTTTTGGCCTCTCTTTTGTAGCATGCCATCTTGATTTAATGTACAAAGTGCTTGAGCTGTTGGGATATGACCGTAAAGCTTTTTACCTTAGTTTCAGGTTTTAAATTTTATCTCAGTAACAAGCACCTACATTTCATTACAAGTGAATGGGACTGTCTGACTGTAAATCACTGCAGTTGGTTTTGCTTCCTTAGCAGATGAGTAGACTTCGTTTTCTTCCACGTAGCTCAAGTGGAGGGATAGGACGAGAGAGAAAAAGGTTTACTCGAGTCCCAGACATAAATACAAAGTCATCCCCTCCAGGATAAACTTTAGTCGGGGTTAATCCAGATTTAAATTCAAGGCTGGCTTTGGCCAGCACTTTGGTGTGGCTTTAAGTATAGCAGTCATAAATAAAATTCCAGAAGAACAAATCACGCTGAGTGACACCTCTCTTAGTTTGTTCTCCCGGAGTTCATTGTCCCGGCTCTGGTGAAGTATAACCTCTTCTAGCGGACTAAGATGTTTCTTTTTAAGCGGTGAGCGTACCTAGGGGCAGCTGTATTTAATTAGATCCCCGTTAGCACACCTTTCTGTGCAACGGCTGAACCCTGGCTGGGGTGAAACCCCGATTGGCAGCCTCGGTGGAGCTCTGCTCGAAGAGCTCCTCTATGAGGTATGAGGACATCATGCTTGATTTACCCTGTTTCTGGATTTTCTTTTCCTTCTGAGCTATGTGTTCTCTGTCCAAGATTTTTCAGTGTTTTACGGCTGCGTCAGTCAGTCTAATAAAAAGATATTGCATCTTCTTACTAATGATTCCCCGCCTATGCCCTTAGACCGCTACAGCTGCAACAATACTGCGGCTATTAAAATATTTGCATTAATCTGTTGTTGTCACTAGTTTTTCTATGAAAGGAATTAAAGTTTACTCTGGTAAATACCTTTTTCTACCGGGAAGCAGTAATCCTGTGGATGTGTAGTAACTTACTTGTTGTCATTTCATGCAGATTTAACGCTTTAATTTTTTTACTTTCTTGGGAAAGGCTAATGAATTTCATGCTGATTTATGCAGCAAAAGTAGCCCTTCTTTTACAAGTGTTAATGAAAAAACTCTAGTATAGATGTAGCTTAAATGATTTCCTGATCTTTGTATTTTAAGATCCTATCAGCCTGATAAATACAGCGTAACATTACCTTACCTTATATATATATATATATATAAAGCATTCACCCTTGATTGTGAAAGAGGGTTTCTTTTGTCCGCAATAAAAAACAAAAAGTGTCAGTTCAGCAGATAATAATATGCTGGCAGTTTGGTTTTCCTAGGCGAGTATTAGTTGCTGTTGAAATGGCCCTCACAATAAAATCTTGCCAAAACATTGTCGTGTTTTTACAATGCTCGCAGAGCGCCTGTGCTAAGCAGGCGAAGGCTGACAGATAAATCTCTGCTCTGCCACTTAGGAGCTGAGTTTTTTAGTGTCGCCTATGGAGTGAAGGTCCTGTTAAATCCCAGAATACCCGACGCTGGCACTTTATCCTCATTGCCTCCATGTCACCATTAATATATTAACTCCTTCTTGGCATGCATGTTTTATTTGCAGAGCTTTTTCTTCTTTTAAGGTAGCTTTTTTTTGTCCTGCTCTTATTTTGTTTCCATTTTTTATTTAAAGACTCTAAGTCAAATGTTGTGCTAAATGCCGTAATGTCTAAAGGGAATAATAAAAGTATATGCATATATTCTTCTTCTTTCTCCTTCTCTGTTAGATAGCTACATAATCATTAGCAAACTGTTAATTTCTTAATATTGCTGTTGGACATTTCAGGTGAACTTGATTGGAATACTCAAGGAATTAGACCTACGCAGTGTTTATGTGTTTGGAGGTTTCCAATTCGAAAGCAAAACCTCACCTTAAATAAATAACTTTAAAGCCAAAGGTTTTCTATGCAATTAATCAAAGCGGTTTTTTTTGACTTGATCAAATTCCTGGGTTTTTTTTTCCAGCAGTGCACATACAGAGGGGAAGGATGCATAAAGTTAAGGGAAGAAAAAAAAAAAAACCAAACCAAAACTAAAATCCCATCTAACTGAAATTCTGCACCCTCCCAAGGTTCTTAATATCTGTTGGAGGAATTGTAATTGTGGCACGCTTTACCAGTAAGACAACTCCGAACGAAATATGCTGAGTTAAACAGCAGTAGTAACAAATTAACAGAATAATATTTATGTGTGCTTTCATTACCGTGGTTAGGCATTCCTGCATGAAGCTTAACAATTTGAACTACCCTTTCGGCTTCCTCCTGTTTTGTCTTTTGAATCTCACTAATAGCATCCATCTCCTTCAGAAAGAAACTCGTTTTGTTTTTTTCCCTTCCTATTGGCTATACTCTATGAAATCAAAGTTTACTGAGTTAAAGGCAGAGTCCAGGCCAAAGAAGTGGGATGCTCAGAAACCCTTTAAAACAAATTACAACTTTTAAACTCTACAAAGTTAAAGCTTGTAGGAGAGTTTACTACGATATTGAACAAGTGCAACAGATAGTCTCTCTGCTCCAGACATCCCAAAGCTCATCCGAAAAGGATCTGAAGCAGCAACTTTGCCATTGAAAGTCAGAGCTCAGGTGTCCTGCTGAGCACAGGGCTCACTAGCAGAGCTCTGGATGCCGGTGTGTTTTGGGGCAAAAAAGGGGCACTTTAAAGTTGATCTCTGTTTTTATCAACAGATCTGCTCCCTCCCTCCTCGGGTGGCTAAACTCTGATTTTTGCTGGCCCTGATCTCGCGGCGGGGTGGTTCAGCACGCTGAAACGGTCGACGTGAAAAAATGGGGGGGATCCAAGCGCATGAGCTGACACCTGCTATTGCGAGCGTATGACAGCGGCGTGACAAACAAACTTCGGGCAACACAAAGTTTCACAGGACTTGGAAACGCAGAAGATACCGTGCTCAGACTTTCTGTTTGGCTGGGATTTCAGAGTAGCCGGATTTACGCTTTGATGTATTCGCTGTTAGAGACTCTAGCTCTCCTGCGAGGAGGATGTGTATTATGCTCTTGGATTGCCAGCAGAGAGCAGGTCGGATGGCAAGGTTTGTTTTTTTTTTCTTCTTGCACAAAAAGAGAAACAGCAAGAAACTGCAAGATGGTCCTTTCTTATCACAGCTTGCAGCGAGGAAGGCATAGATCCCTGTGTCGGGCTGTTATTTAGCTGTGGTGTGACTGATGATGATGGAGGGCTATTGCTTCTTGTAAGGCTGTGAAGGCTTCCATGTCTGCAGAAATAATACACAGCAAAAAAAAAAAAAAGACGAGTCAGTTGGCTGGAGTCATGGGTAATGAAAAGAATCTTGAATTATTATCTTGTTTAATAGAAAAAAATGTTAAATACAATTATTATTGTTCCTTTAGGTTTTCAAGGCCGTGCTAACAGGGTCTATCAGCCACTAATGTCACACAAACCGTAGTCCCAGAGCAATCGTACACAGAAGTGACCTTTAGTCAATCAGGCAGGACTATAATTCAACGGAGAGGCAAGCTTTGAAATACTGGTGTTCCATATGAACCTCCTAGAATACATGTTTTTAGTGGCTTGCTGCTATTTTATTTCAAGCTTTCTCTTATTTTGTTTTCCCCCTCTCCCTTCCTGGTCTTCTCATCAAAACTCTTCGTTTAGATAGTATATTTTTACCTGCGTTATTTGGACCTGTGGAAAAATAGAACTAAGTACAGCTTAGGTCTCATCTTTAAAAATATATATATATATATATTGAGTTCAACATACCATTTTGTTGTCTTCTCATACTTGATCAGGCTTTGGTTATACTTTAGACACCTAACGTATTTATGCTTTAATGGTGTAACTCCATTTAGGTGAGAAACACCCTTCGACCACTGTAATCTCCGCTGCTCAATCCAGCCACCACCATTTGTGAATCCTTTCCAACAAGTTCCTTGTCCGTTTCCATCGGAGACAGACAGAGAGGGAGAGAGCGAGACCATGCCTTCCTACCCCCCCCCAGCAGGACCGGTGGCAGCAGCCAGACGTATGGCGCTTTGAGCAGATGAGGGTCACGGCAACGGGAACCTGGGCATCTCATCAACGCTTCAGTTCACAGCTTGTAGTTACAGGCACTCACTCTAATCTCCTGCGGTGATAAGCAGGATTATCTTCGCTGATGGCATTCAACAAAACATTGCTTTCCTTCCTACTGCTCCCACCAGCTCAAAGAAGGGAAGAGGTATCCGGCAGAAGCAGCACTGAAGGATGCCCGTAGAGACAGGCAGAGGAAAGTCTCATACAAGAGCCGTGTTTCTGCTCTTAATTGCTGCTCCCTAACTAGTCTCCAACAAAACATCTTGTGAGGGGTGTGCTGCTTCCTGGGAATTCAGGCTGTGTCTACAATAGCTGGTGAGGCTGTGCCTGTTTTCTCTGGCATCCGAGCAGGGGATGTACGTGGTCCAGCTCACACTCACCGCAAAGAGCTGCATCAGATCCACTTGGACATAGCCCTGTGAGACAGTCTTATCCCAGCCGATCTCAAAATGCTCTGGCTTTCGTCCTTGCCCTCCATGTAAAATGAAACACTGGATTAAATTCCCATGTTGCTCATGCAACATGTTGCTTTCTCCTCTACTGCTCTTTCCTCCGTGGGTTGCTTTATTCATCTTGTGCGGATGCTGAATGGAATGGTGGTGAAGTCCTTTACCTCCTGGTGAAGGACCAGTACCCCAATTGCTTAGACTATTGATCCTGGGGTGACTAAGTGAGCAGCACCTGGCTGATCATATTAATTAACTGGTCTCTCAGCCACCCCAAACCGTCCCCTGATGCAATTAATTTGCTAAAAAGAAGATATATCGCTTTACGATTTGAAGATCCTGAGCAAGCTTCTAAATGCGGCATCACGGCAAATGCATACGTCTTACAAGTCTGACAGTATTGACTGCAACCTTTATGAATCTGTTTAATTAGCATAATTGGGGAAAAATGCTATAAATTCACTGTGGAGAGGTGGGTGCATCTATACATACGCTATCACAACTATTTTCTTTTTAGCAGGGAAAATATTAAGCTCAGACTGTTATGAACAACCTAATTTGTCTGGGCATGTGATATTCATGAGGAACAGATAAAAGAAGAGATTTAATAGTTTCAGTCCCTGGCACTATATTTCATTCCAGCAACCACACAGAATTTAAGCTGTTTGTGTTAAACTTGAACAAAGCTAAACAGAAGAAAAGAGAGACCATGCTGATTTTCACAGCCAGTCAGAAGAATCTTTTGGGAGACTTACAAAAGGATGAAATATTCCCTTCCCCAGAACGGTTTCTTTAGGATGAGTAAGCTCCCATTTGTGGGGTTCTTCTGCGGTTGTTCAGAACAAGAGGGTATCTTTCTTCTTGATCAGCTGAGTGGTTGCCAGGTAGCGAATGCCAGATACTCTAAAGCAAACAGGATTATTTTTTATTATTATTGTTAAAGTTATTTAGAAGGAATTGTGCAATCTCAGACACGATTCCAACTGTGAACATACGAACAGGCACTCTGGTACCTCCTGCAACCTGAGTTTCCTACAAATTTCTTTATAAACAGTTTCCTACCACCTTTTGTGTGAGTATTTAAAAGACGGGTAGACAGAGTGCTTAGAGATATGGTTTTTGTCAGAGTTAGGTTGACGGTTGGACTAGATGATCCGAAAGGTCCCTTCCAACCGAGGCAATTCGATGATTCTATTAAATGAATTCCCAAAGTCGATCTTTCTGGTACGCCAATCACATTACGCCTTTTGCCAAGTTTTTTAATCAGCCCGAGCAAAAGTTATCTGCTAGTGAAGCAGAGAGAATAATATTTGGTGAAGGTATTGGCACCACCAGACCGTAACTTAGAGGGTGCGTTAGGGTTTACGGATGTACCGGAGTATAGAGGAAGAAAACGTGAGGGCAGTATATTCTGGGCAATCAGAAGAGAAATAATAGTCGAGCAATAATTTCATGCTGTCTTGGAACACCTTTACTTTGATAGCGGGATGCGGCCAACCACACAGGAAGGAATAGTCTGAGCAGCTCTTTTCCTCGCTCGCTTTGTCTGACTTCCTTGGCTCTGCTGTATGTGTAACAGAATTAACAGAAAGGAATGGAGAAGAGGTTTTACAGTAACCCTACAATCAACCTACCGTGCAAACAGGGGATAAAGAGCTGATTGAGTCTCCATTTTTCCTATGCTTCCTATTGGCAACCTACCTAGTCTTCCTTGTCAGAGCTGAAAAAGCCATGAAGCGTGGCAGAGACCCAGGTGAAGGATTTCCAGCAAAGAAAAAAGAAATTAGTGGACAAATATAATATTCAGTCAAGTGTTGGTAAAGAAATGTTTTGAGATTTTGCTAAACTTCTCCTCAGCTCCCATGCACTATTAAAGTCACTTGAAATTAATAACTTTTCAGTACTGGCTGGCAGCTGAAGAACTTCTATAAAGATGGATTAACTAAGAAATGGGGGGAAAAGCTCGCATCAGAACATAATGGCATTATAATTTGCACAAGAACATTAGTCAGAGAGGAAATTATTACTAAATGCTACAAAAGAGTCTTATAACAAAGGAATCTTATGGGAGGAAATGTTCAGAGTTTTTTATGGTCTGTTCTCTATTTCAGTGCCTGATGTAACAACTAGCTCTAATGTGCACAGTCAAGGTCATTCAGTGGAACTGGAGCCAGCAGCCATTTGTTCCAACAGTCCCTCTATTTCTTCTCAGGTCTTACTGAATTCCTGTAAAATTTTCTTCCCATTGTTCAACAGAGGCTGTGTGAGGTCTAGGAGTTGTCTCCTATTCTTTTCTTTTTATTGCTTTCTTTATAATTTCTTATTCTCTGTTTTTATTACCCCTACATGTTTCATTTTCTCCCACGGATGCTATGTGCAAATTCCCTGTGTACCAAGAGGATAAAAGTTGTCGATATAGGTGCAAAAACGTTGTTGTTGTTATTTTCACTGTTTTATGCATCTTCAAGATGTACTGCTGCTGTTTGAATTTCTCTAGTGTGCTCCAAAATCAGGGTAACTTTCCCTAGCTGGGAAACCTTCTCAAGCCAAGAAAGCTGGCTAGATGTATTTTGGCTCCTACTTGTGTGTCTCCACACTTGTGAGGTCTTAGAGTGCTTTGTGAGTTGTAATATTTGGAGTTGAGTTTAGGACGATTCGGCATTATGGCTTTGGTTAGAGAGGTTGAACCTTCAGACTGCACTGTCTCATGTGAAACACGGATCCTTGAGTTTTATATACATGAATTTTGTAAAAATTCTTCTTAGACGTGTCACTACGGCTTATTGGAGGCATCTGAACGCACCAGTACGTCGTCTTGGAAACCTGCCACAGATCCTAAAACCGGACCAGCAGTTGTAAATTTAGCCTAGAGCTCGGCTCTTTCTTTGGCAGGACGAAGGGAGCGAGAAGAGACTCGAGCGCCGCAGCCCGTCCTGCCCTTGGGAAGACGAGAACGTGGCTGTTGACCAGGTGGCCCATGAGGCAACAGCAGCGAGCACTTCCTAGCCGTGGCTACCAGGGGTCTGCAAAGGGTTACTGCAGGCAGTTAGTCTGAATTCACACCCCGCTGGTGTCTGCCTATGTAGGCGTACTCTAATTTAAAGAAGCAATATTTCTAAGTGGTTCAAGATATTTGGATCCAATGACTTGATGCAAATTCTTTCACAGAATGGGTTGCGCTAGAATAGCTCTGTTTGCTCAGCAAAATATCTATTTTCATTACTAGTTGCTACGATAATGTATTGCCAGTGTTTTCCTGGTTATTTCCTGATTATAATACAGCTCTGTTTGAGCTAAATTAAAGTATGATATTTTCAATGTGGAGTTTGGAGCCCTGGCTAGAAAAATGATTAAAACTTTTCAGATTTAATCAGATCAGCCCGATCCTTAAGCCACAATCTAAAACCAGATAATCCGCTGTTTTATTTTCACTTTTCCTCGAAAATGGCTGTGGAACTAAAGGGTCTTTCAAGCCCCTGATGTCGCAAGCAACGGCACACGAAAAATAGGTAGTTTATAAAAAGTCTCTCTCCCATCTCCAAAAATTAACTACACCTGTTCTTATTCAGGAAAGTAAGTGCCATTAAATCATGAAATTGCTTATGATAAAACCAAAGAAAGTGTGAGTGGAAATGTAAACACAATGAAGACTCGGTGGTGCCAAAATTAAAGCTTATATTACACCAGCTGATAGCTAGCTGGAAGTCAGAAATATGATACGTTAAAATAAACAGTTTGAGATTAATCTTCAGCTTGCTGGCAGAGCATGAATTAAAGCAAATTTCAAATAATGTCAACGTCGGTTTAATTCTCCTTCCCTTACACCCTCTTCCATTCTCCAGCCGTATACACATCTCTTCAGCTGGATCACAAGGTAGGGGATGGACTTTCAGCTGCTAGCCCGTGGACCCACTTTCACATGCCCAGACGTCTGGGAGTGCAGTATTTTAACAGGAAATTCCCCAGGTCATCTGGAAAAGGAGCGGGACTCTCCGTCCTTTGCCAGCCACCCGGCTTTCAGAACCGATCGCTGCGAGACCTTGGAGTTGTTCAGGTTCGTTATTTATCTCAGTTTCTAGAAAATAGCCATCGGATGTTTGAAATTCAGGTTTGTCTTAAGGCCCCCGTTGCTGTATATCACCTACAAGAAAGCTTTTTGGTTTTGTCGCAAAGAGCTGCATGCCAAGCAAAATTGAGTAGTGTTTGGATTTAATATTGGAGCAAGGGCAGATCATACAGAAAATAAAAAACACTCCCCTGTTGTGCAAGATATACTTATATGGCTCTGTTCACTTGGAAATCTTCTCTTGTTGATCTTAGTCTGACTCTCTGCAGGGTTTCCTTGGTCAAGGAGGCTAAAATTGATTCAAGGCCCAAAGCTCTTCAGCTCAGTGTTGACAAAATGTAGAATCCAACGTCCTTGTGTCAACACGCTCTGACTTCCTTGGATCTTCAAACCACATTTTGCTGTATGACCAAAAATGGAAGGTGGATCACAATGAGAAACATATGGCTGGGAATGGAATTTCAAACTGGAGGAGAAGAAAGGAGGAGGACGGAGACTGAGAGGAAAAGAGCAGAGGAAAGTAGAAAATGAAAAGAGAAATTAAATTTAGGCTCCTCTATTAGGAAGAAGAAAAACAACACTCTCAACTCTTCTGGTGACCTTACATGGGAACCTCATGGAGTTTTGTTTTTATGACTTCTCCCTCTTGCATTTATTTCCTTTCACTGTTATTCCTATAATGTGCTAGACATTAGTTTTGGGGATAAGCTGGAGAGCTACAAATTTTGAATTATTTACCCGCTTTCCCGGGTATTTCAAAAGGCCGTGCAATATGTACGAGTATAAAGGCAGGAGCAGCTTTTTAAACTGAGAAGTTTGGCTATGACTCTGTAGTTCAAGGCTGCTCACAGAAATGTCTGAAACAAAAACTCATCCAATTAGTTCATAATTAGAGCTGACTGAAGGGCAGCAACAGTTCTGCTATGTGGCGACTTGTGAGGTCCAGAAATTTGGTTTTGCTCAAACACGGCTTTATCTACTGGGAATTTAAAAACGTCCACTTTTCATTCTGACATGGAAAAAAAGTTTGGGGCTTTTTGTTTGTTTTTGTAGAATACCGATGTATTTTTACAGGGAAGAGAAATGGAATTTCAGTGAGTAGTACTTAGTAAAGCTTAGCTACAAGAAAGGACAGTGCATGGGCAGTATCCCTTACGGCGCCTACCTGTACATGCAAGGTGCCCATGGCTGTCCCTGAAGATGGTGTTGGCCTTCGCTGGTGGCTGCAGAGGGGTTCCTCAGATGGGTCCCACCAAACCCACTGCCCTTTGACCTTGGCAAAGCTCCACAGCGTGACCAAACAGTCATGAGATGCTGTATGCAGCCAAGCACAACTCAGGTTGGGGAATGAGGAGATGCACGGGCTGCAAGCCACCCCCCCTGTAAGGACCATATGGTCTGCTGATCCCCTTCAGGAGCTGGGACACCAGCTGGCAATGAAACAACTGTGGCTGAGGCAAAGGTAGGGTAGTCACAGGGAACCAAGTGATGTCCTTTGTGGTCACGCCGATTAATTTCCATGTGGTCCTGGTGGCGGCAGACCAACTGGTGCCCGCTCTTGGGAGGCTGAGCGCAGGCTGGCTTTGCGGTGACGTTGGAGACACAACGGGGTGGGGGGTAAAGGGACTTGTCCCAGAGGACATCTCAGAGGAGCCGCCTGGCTTCTCTAGATACAGGTTTCGGCTGCTGCTGCTGTACAGGGGTACCTCTGGGGCGGGGGCACTGATTTCGAAAATTGCTCTGTATTTTTGGCCAGGTTGAGGGAGGGTCATGTCTTACAGCACCTAAAACAGCACGAGGTGCCCCGTGATTGGACAAATAAATGTATCCTGTGCTGTTCCTTGTCTTTAGAGTTACAGATGTTGGCTATTCAGAGCTGAGGAATATCTCTTTGTATCATATATATAGCTGCTCTTATCGTGTGTTAAGTAGCCGCCTTATTTTTATAAGGACCACAGAAACTAGGACTTTCCTGGCTGGATGGAAGCGTTCTGTCTCTTGTAGCTTTCCAAACAGCGTCATGCAGAGGAAAAGGGAAAAAGGGCACCAAATAGGAGAGATGCACATGATTCATACCGAATGCCCTGTTTCTAAAAATGATGGTTCGGTGGAGATGACGCTACTTCAGACCTAATAACGGTCGATAGCCAAAATCAAGTTCCCCGTGAACATCACGTGAATGATGGCTTAGAGGTAACACTTTTAAACACGGTGACTGCTGCTGGGCCCTGATTCTAAATTCACCACATGCCGACCTTGCTCTCGTCTAAATCGTTAACCAAGTTCCCAGTGATTGCGCTGAATGGTAATAATTGAGCTGACTGTAAGTGATTCTTGGTATGTCAACTGAGATTTTTAGGCGCAGAACAGAAAATCAGGTGCTTCTTTACCTGATCTTGACGGCGTAAAGAGATTTCTATACGGATAAAGAGCATGGTGAAACACTGATGTAAGCAACAATCTGCGCTGAGGTTTCTAATAGGGAACCGGATCATACCTTTAATTGAGTAGCCAAACTAGAGGCGATAAACACACTTCGGATTTGGATTTATAAAATTAACTTGGTATGACATTGGTCAAGGTTATGTGAATGTTAACCGTTTTATACAAACGGGTATCTTGGAGCGTTGTGAATTTGTTTGCTTTTCAAAAAAAATAATGAAATAACTCCTCTGTTTTGGACAGCCTATTAAATCCTACACAGTGCAGACTGCTTTAAAAATAGCATAAGCTAAACACTGATGGTTTTTAATAAACCAGACTTAAACACTGAGTAAGTTTAATAAAGCGGATACTTAAGACAAGCGTAATGAAAGGTGAAGGTCTGTTTTCTTTTTATTCCATTTTTTAACCTCTACTCTTCAGTCCTATGTTTGGTTTGGGGTTTAAAATAAATTATTCTCTTAAATGAAGTAATAAGAGAACTGGAGTGAGGAGCCGACCTGTGCAAAGAAATTTATTGCAGAGAAACTACCAGGCGGGGAGAAAAAAGTTCCTGTATTAACTACAAAACAGTAAGTGCTAAGACTTTAATAACTTTATTGCAATGAAAATGTTTTTCATAGAGTCAAAACAGATTAGTTGCAAGAAAAAATATTTAGCTCTTCTGCTTGAAGCCAGAATGGTGAAAATTTCGGTTAATCTAAATAGATTTATGGCTCTCATCATATTCTGTTCCCTCTGATGATTTGGCACCTTTTTTTTTTTTTTTTTCCTGTAACCGAACACCTTGAGGCTGTGCTCAGGCTGGAGGGGAAAGCGATGGCGTGTGCCCCGCTGCCCTCTCGTAGCCTCCTGTCTCTCATCTCCCTCCGGTTTCTCACCAGCTCGGCTCGGCGCAACGGCCGCGCGCTCGCGTGTCTCTAAGCTCTGGTGTTCCTCTACAATTTGGGGAGATAATCGACTTCAAATTTTATGATGCATTGCCCCATTTTGCATTAGTAATTTTTGCAGCTGCTCCTGATTTTTTTTCTTTTTTTTTCTTTTTCTTTTTTTTTTTTTTTTTTTTGCCAGTGCTACCAGGCCTCAGTAAACGCAGAGAATTTCCCCCAAAGCTTCTGTCCGTATTGAAAAACAGCAGAATTGTTTCTGGAAAAAAAAAAAAAAAAAAAAAAAAAAAAGCAGCAGTTTCAACATAAATTGAAGTAGAAAGCAATCATTTTCAGTTTCCATGTTACTCATTCCCAAAATAATGTCTCTCCCTAGAGAGACATATGCATATGAAATCTAGTTTAAACTTATTTGTGCGTGAACGGAGGCAAAAAGGCTTATTATTTATTTATTACTCATATAGCAATGTTACGGTGTTGCGTAAAGAAGCTTTGCTTTGGAGAAAAGGTATTGCGAAGTCATGAAGGCTGTAAACAATTTCAATTTGACGAGTGAAGGAAAAGGAGAAGGTTTTTTTGGTTTGTATATTTGTATACAGATGAGCGCTCGCTTACGTTTGTTTATGACCTCTATCAATTTTATTGAGGGGACCTCTGTTTATCATAGTTTTACAAGTTATAACTTGCACCCATTACCTGACGTCACAGTAGTAACACATTACTTTAACAGTATACTTCCTGTAACTATTTTATTTCTTTTTCCAATTTACATTATATCTAAGGATAAAAATGAAAGTTCTCCTAATGACGACATTCGGTTTAGGGCCGCTGGCGTTAACGGCCGGAGTTGATTACAGTGGACTCAGGTGACTGGGAGCTGGTGATTGGAAAAGATGCTTAAGGCACACGCGGTTTTTGCTTTATTGAAGAGAAATTTTAGAATTTGAGTTTATTTTCGAAGTTTCAGAAGGTTGTGTTTCTAAAACTGGGGGACGTCAGTGTAGGTAAGAAAGAGAATAACTCTGCTGACAAAGATGTTGGTGAAATTAATTATCAGTTACCCAACACCATTTTCTAATCCACACATTCTTTAGGGATTCTCTTGAGTGTTCTCCTGCTTAGTCTGACTTTCAGGTAAAACATTCCTGTTGAAAACACATCAGCAAACTCTGTAAGCTTTATATGGTATTCCCTATAGACAGGATCTCCTTTATATGAGTTTAAAAGTTACAGATATACATTAAAAAAGGATTCGTATATCCTTGTTGGTAGGACAGCCCATATGTCATGAGATTTTCGGTTGGTTTTGTTTTCCTGCAAGTAGGTGTGTAACTCCCCTCTTAGCTATCCTGCGCAAGCTTAGGATTCAGTGGCTGACGATCTGAGAATAAAGCTTAATCAAGCTTCGAAAAAAATACAGGCAACAATTTGGAAAGCATTCGCTTTTAGTTATAGTGGTGGAAAACCATTTTCCTGTACTCCTACTGCTAACAACGCGCTCCGACTCTCTCGATATTTTAAGTAGGAACATGTGTTGTCCCAGAGACCGCGTTGCCTTTCCTGAGACACTTCACCTGCTCGCTGAAAATAATTTGCAGTTGCCGTTTCCATGAAACGGGAGGAGAACCTCATTTTAAGAGAGGTAAACACGCCTGTCGGGCTGACGCGGCTCGGAGAAGGGATGGCTTTCCTCTTGACAGGCGAGGTGAGCGCGGGTGGACCTTTCCCAGGAAGCACAGCCCTGCTCGGAGCTGTGAGCCACGGACCAGCTTTCTTTCTCTTCAGCGCCGTACTGAGAAGAAAAAAACTTTCATGTTTTTCCAACCACGACGTTGATAGGTAACTCTGGGAAATTCTGGTTACAAGGCAGCAGCAGTTTGGGGAGTTTTGTTTCGTTTTTTTTATTAGTTCGCTGCGACAACAATCTTAATGCACTAGGGAGTGGGCCTTGCTGGGGAGGGGGGGCTTTTTTGGAACTGTGAAAATGTGAGAGTCCTGTACAATATCACTGTGTTGGTTCAGACACCGCTTCTGACAAGACTTACTGTGATAGCGTGCAGAGATGAATTTCAAGTGACTGTTTATACAAGATAATCTCATCGCAGAACATCAGAAGGACGTGTCCCCCTTCCCAGCCATGCGCGCCTTCCCGGCCTCGTCCCAGCGGGAGCTCGCGGATCATTTCATGTAAGCCTCGCTCTCTGCTGGGTGGATCAGTTATTTCTGCCACTTCAGCTGCAACTCCTGAATTTGGCATATGGCATGTTAAATAACACCGCTCCCGATCCCAAAGTGGTTAACTGTTGAGAAGACTCAGCGCAGAACAGTAGATGCTCTGAGAAACCAATCGTCATTTATTTAATTGGGTTCCCAACTTCTCTACGTGTGTGGGAAAAACTAAGATGCTTTTGACTGTGTACCCATCTGTGTTTTTAACCCCTTGCTTGCTCTACCTGTGCTACTCTCCCGCATCCTCCTTGCGGGCCATGTGAGATGCCACGTCTAGAGTGGTATCACACAATATCCTTGCACGAACCTGGCCAATGACTTCTCCTGTTCTCACGTGTGGGCCGTGTTCAACACTCATAACCAAAGCCCCTTCCACCTTGGCTGTCCCTCTTTCAGCTGCCTACTCTGCACTTTCACAGTCTGCCTGTCAACATTTGTCCCTCCAAGGATCGTCACTGTTCTCAGTGGACATCTCCAGGAGGAGCTGCTGCCGGGGAGCCGAGACCTGACCATGGCACAAGCATGCTGACCTGGATTAGGGACTGCCTGCACAGAGATGGGTGGTGATGATAGTCCTGGCAGCAAGGGTGTTGTGAGCTGGAATAGGGACATATACAAAAGTTACAAAACCCACCCCCATTCCCATTTCACTTTCTTCATGTTAAAAAAAAAAAGGTGTTTGCCCATGGCAGAGGGGTTGGAACTAGATGATCTTCAAGGTCCCTTCCAACTCTAACCTTTCTGTGATTCTACATTCAAGTCGATTCTACGTTCAAGCTAGGCTGGAGGGGATGTAGCATGTGCAACACAGGGTGTGAGGAGCTCAGGATATTCGAACATTCCCCCTCCAGGACAGATATAAATGTCTGCTGTGTCTTCATGTTATGCGAATGGGGGGTCACGATGGCAGCCTTGGGATTTTTATAATTATTTTTATTTAAATACCTTTTATTTAAGTTTATTCTACCTAGAAATAATACAGAAATGCGCAGGGCAGGGTGGTTGGAACTAGGTGCTCTTTAAGGTCCCTTTCAACGTAAACCGTTCTATGATTCTATGAAATGTTGTCGCACTGATTCTTCTATGGCGGTGTGTATAACAACTTATGCATATCATGCCACGTTAATCGTACATCAATTGCATGAGGGATCCTGATCCTTCAGTTGTTGAAGAGGAGGCAATTGGGTTGATCTAATTTAGGTATTTTGGATCTTTCTCTTGAGGTGTTTTTTGCACAGTCAAGACTGAGAATCTGAGTTTTCTTCTTCCCAGTCATATGAGAAAGCTGCAGTTTGCAGTAAAACTTTAGTTGTGTGGGTTTGGTTTTTTTTTAAAACAAAAAGTGTACCTTAATATTTAATGCCTTTGTAAAGAACTTGGTCATCCAGCAAAATATGAAGGACATAGTGCAAATTCTGACTATTCGTAGTGCTTACCAAATGCCTTACACTTTTTGAAGGACTGCTTTAAGAGCTCCTGGGAAAGAAACACAATGGCTGTTCGCTGCAGCCGCACATTTCCGTGATTGTGACGCTGGGACACTTTATTCCTACAGCTGGGCTGTGGGGCGGGCGGTGGTGAAGCACACAGCTGTGCTGACTCAACGCTGGCGCGGGAGCCCAGCTGTGACCGTCACACTTTGTTTGCAGTTTCCTCCCTGCTGCCAGGGGGGAATTGTCACCTGGCAGGGCGGTGAGGATGCCTTTCCCTCCCCGCAGCGTCTCTCCTGCGCAGGGGCATCTGAAAGCCTCCAGAAAGTCCCAGGATTTTCCACGCATTCAAATGGGAAGGTGGCAGTATCCTGGACAGGCTCCTGAGATGAGGGGATTCATCTGTCCCATGGAATGATGCTGGGAGAGGCTGGAGGCGGCTCCAAGAAGGTTGTGTGCAGATGGTAACGTGGGGCTCGAAAGCAGTCATGTCACCTAGGCGCCACGTTGGACTCCAAGGAGGTTGTGTGCAGATGGTAACTTGGGGCTCGAAAGAAGTCATGTCACCTAGGCACCAGGTTGGGCTCCAAGGAGGTTGTGTGCAGGTGGTAACTTGGGGCTCGAAAGAAGTCATGTCACCTAGGCACCAGGCTGGGCCCCAAGGAGGTTGTGTGCAGGTGGTAACTTGGGGCTCGAAAGAAGTCATGTCACCTAGGTGCCGTGTTGGGCTTGTGTTGGGAAGCCTTCAGGCAAGCACAGCTGTACCCTGCAAGCACAGCCGTACCCTCTCCAGCTCACACCTTTGGTTCTGCGGAAAAGCATTGCGCACGGTATGCGGATTCTTAGGTAGCCCTATATGTTATATACACCAGTGTTGGTACACTTGGTGCCCTGGCTCCTTTAGTTTTCTTCTCTGTCCATCTCCTTCCTTCAAGCCCGTGTTTTCTTTTCTCTCTTTCTCTCTTTTTTTTTTTTTTTTTTTGCTTCTATTTTTTCCTAGGCTAGGTTTGCGGTGGGCATAATGGAATGAGTTAAAAGGTGCCAAATTAAATTAGTTCACAAATTTGGAAGAAAGCCAGTCAGGAAATCACAACTGCTTTTATAAGAAAGCATGAGAGAGGGAGGGGGGGAGGATTTGTCTGCCTGTGTGCGTGTGCGAATGGAAACCCTGTGCCCAAAACCGAAGTCAAATGATTATAAGAGTTTTGGATCAATGCGACGCATTTGTGAGCGATTTCTAATACTTCTTCCTGGAAAAATCCCTTGTTTGTTCATAGAAACAGTCAGATGTACAACACTCATTGGGAACGGGATTAATTTCTGTGCTGGTATTGTCCTGTGGTTGAAGGTTATGTTGCTACGCTGATCAGGGAACGAGCTACCATCGATACCTTATTAACTTGATGTAAGAGTGCACGGTAGAAAAGTGCAATGTATTCAGACCACAAAGTACATACTAATGGTCTACGTTGCTTTAGTTGTCCTCTGAGCTTAGTGAGGCAGCGGCCATGAGGAAATCTTTCCAGCTACAGCTTGCCTTCCCTTTACAAGTTGATCTCATTTCATTTGCTCATGTGACTTCCAGCAAAGCTAAATCTGTGGAGGCTTCCTCTCACTTCATTTCATCCCGAACTTAAAATAGTCAAAAAACCTTTAATATGGCTCGCAACAGAAAACAGCCGTGGTGGCTTTCAACCAATTACATCATGATTATGCGGTAATCTGTGTTTTCTCCGTGTTCAAAAAGGTATTTTTTGCCACAAGTGCCTGTTACAGCAGATTTATGGAAGAAAAAGGGGCACGCTTTCTGCTTTGTAAACTGACTATTTTATTATATTAGGGGCTTGCCAAAGTTCTCCTAATATATTTTGTGTCAGACTGTTGTGGGAAATAGTACAAAATGGAATACGTTTCTTACTTTCTCATGATTACTAATCTCTGAAGAACAGCACGGACTATACTCCACCACCTTATTCTTGGTGCAACACTAAACATCTATATGAGATTATAACTCTTAGGTAAATTTACTGTACTCCTTTAATTAACTGTTATCAATGGCACATGATGTATTAAAATACATTATTTGAAATATTGAAACTGTGGTTGTTAAATGTGTTTTAAATCATCTGCATGTATATACCTCTAGTGAAGGCCTTCAGAGTTCTTCACAATGGCTACCTTGCACATTCATTTATTCTACATTTATAAAATATATAAGGTATGCTACATAATATATATTAGATATATTAAACATCTTACATCAGTATAAATTAAAGTATAAAGCTAGAAACCAGGAGAAACTAAGTAAATGACTTGCCAAAGCCAGAGAACAGCTTTGTGGCAATGTTAACAATGCAACGTTAGCAATAAAAATCAGGAACTGTGATTCTTGGACCTTTATTCTAACCATTAAGCAGTCGTTTTCAATTCTACATTGGCATTTTATAAAAGCTTGCTGTTTTGAAGAGGAAGCGCATAACGCAACTGCATTGAGGAAGTCGTCTTCAGCTTCTTCCCAAGTCTGAAGAACTGTGATTGAAAGTACCATATGACCAGGACTCTCCTTTAGGGAGTTGATAACGTGATAAATGCAAGTGAATAAATAGGTGGGAAAAGCCAGTATGTCTTTGGTACAGGAATAAATGGTAGCCAGAACCGCCGTTATCTTGCTGCGCTCTCCTTCCCACGCTCTCTTCCAGCTTTCAGTGGCCTAATGACATCGGTCACTGACAGTAAGAAAAAAAAGAGAAGGTTGCTTTCTTTACATGAAACTGTATTGAAAAATGCTTGCTAAGGCTGAAACGAGGGGAAAATGATAATCGGCTGTTCAGACTTTGCTCATCTTTGCTCATAGCGTAATGGATGAAGTGACAGGTTCCAGGTACGTTTGCAGTTAATCTCAAACTGACTGGGTGAACGTTGGCCAGTCCCAGAAACGGACTTCTAGACTGGCTGAGCAATAAAGTGCAGGTTGCTGAAAAGCCTCTTTGCTCTGAAAACAAAGAAGGTCCTAAACAAAATATGGGCAGTTCACTGGACGGAGAAACACTTGTTCCACTGAGAGGAGAAATCAGAGCATCTTTCCAGAGAGAAGTACTTCTGGAGTTCAGTATGGGACCTGACACCACTGGATTCATTTTAGATCCTGGCTTTCTGCTCCTGTTTCTCCTCTCAGTCACTTTTATTTTTCATACGTGAAGATCACAAACAGAACTAAATGCCTGATGATTGTGTAACTCTAACTAAGCCTCTGGCCTAGCACTTATTCACGATGATTGCAGCTAAAATCCTTTCACGAATGACTCCAGAGCTCGTAGCTCCCGTACTTAAACAGGAAAGAGCCATAAAACTGACTGCGTAGAGATACCAAATGAAACACCTTTGATGTGTTTGCAAACCGAGACTCTATTCATCTACTTGGCTTTGAAACATCATTTACCTGTTTCACACAGCTGAATGACCAAATTCTGGGTGATTTGAGGTGCTTTTTCTCAGCACCTTCCCTCACTGAGATCAAAAATGATAAAAGTAATTCATCTGTCTTACATGGCACTCCTAAGGGGTTTGTTTAGCCACAGAAAAGTAATGTTTTGGGGAGAGCATCTCGTGCTCCAGGTTTCCTTTTCACCATTGTGTCTATTTAGATGCACTCATCTGGAGGTGTTGGCTGTTTTGCAGTCTACGTCGCCAATCTCACAAGTGTTTTCTAAAGCAACCAAGAGACGTATCAGAGTGTCTTGCTTCAGGTAGACCCCTTGAAGATGTCCTAGAGGTGAATAAAAATCAGATAAAAATATGATATATCACGCATAGTGCGTTTCTGAGAGGAAAATGGGCCCCCGAGTTTTTGAGACTGGGAAATAGATTGCATGTCATTTAAATGAATGCTTTGCCTTGCTACTTCAGTAGACAACCTTGGGAGAACCTTGTATTCTGAGCTTTATTTCAAGCTCAAGTTAATTATTCATATGATTATTTTTCTTTCCTAGGTACCACCTTTCTCCATTCCATAGTCTGACAATAAGTAATATATCTAACATGCCTGTACCTTCAGACCAAGGAAAACACACTCAACAGTGAACTTATTTTGCGCATGGCAATCAAAGGTCAATAAATATAAAGAATTAATCTGTTTTTCATTTATACAAGCACAAAAATGTATTTAAGAAAATTCAGTTTCCTTTTTATTTTACACACTTTAGACTCCAACTTGGCTTTAGTGACTTTTTTTCCAACTTAAAACCTTGTTTGCCAAGATTCAAACTGAGCGAATTTTTATTGCGCAGTTATAAACCATTGAGGGGGGAGAATTATATAATGGAAAAAAGTTGAAATAGCCTTAACTCCAAAAGTGCAAATAGCATACAGCACCCATTAGAGAGGGAAAAAAAGTCATCACTAATATTTTCATCGACACACTCCTGCAATGCTTTAAAATGCACCCAGGGTGCATTTCACAGGTGGAATCAATGAACATAATTAAGGAGTAATGACCAACGGGGAGGGCATTTCCTGACAGCTAATGACTAGTTGGGGTAAAAAGTACGGTAAAACCACCAGGCCTGACTTTCAGAGGTCATTAACTGCCAGGAAATGGCAAACTTGAAGGTCATCATTACAAATGCAAGCTGTGAAAATCCAAAGATGTGAACAAAATTAATTAATATTTTTATATATTGAGAATCTATCTATGGAACCGTTCATTGCATCTGATACATGTTTCTGTTTGTTGTACAGGCCTTCTCCTTGTTGGCTGCAGATGGCTCAACCACGGGAGCCAAGTGAAAGGGAAGCGTGATGTCAGCTGCCCCATCCCCATCCCATGGAGTTCACAGCACAGGGAAATGCTCACCAGTGTGTGAGCTTGTGACTTTGTTCGTGGTCATCACGAGAGAAGATATGCCACAGGTGAAGACATTAAGCACAGGAAAATAGGAATGCTCCATTTATTATTAGGCTCAGCATTAATTATGAGCAGAAAGATCACGTTAAAATACCTAGTCTAAAGGTGAACTTCCAGCCTTGAAGTCCAGCTCAAGTCTTATTTATCAGCACCTTGTTGATGCTTTCCTGCAAGTAAAAATATTCTACCGATTCCTTGTCTGACCGTCCTTTCACCAAAATGACCAGGTGCAGGTGGCTGGTGCAAGCAGAATGAGGACATTTTGGAGAAGAGAAAGGGGAATCTTGGGGTCCTGATGATGTTCAGGGTGTGGTGCTTTGACTCTGGTGGCCAGATGAGCATCCTGATGCTCCTGGCTGTACGAGAGGAGGAAGAGGGGGCAGAAGTAGCCAGGGAGATGTCAGCTTTATAATAACGACTAGGAAAAGCTGGAAAATGTTTGGTCTCTGTTAACAATGGTTTGGATATGCTTCCAAATTGTTCTTTTTGAGCATGACAGCTGCCATGCTTCATTGGTTCTTGCTTTGTGTACTGGGATGCAGGTCTCAGTGATCGTTTATCCCAGCAGAGCACAGCCTCCAGTATTTTTCAGCATAACCTGCACGGTCAAATCTTTTGACTAGTTCAATGATTTAAACTGAAATACCATCTGGCAGCAATAGAAAGTCCAGTGCAGTCACTGAGTCTGCTGAGAGACGAAACGGAAGATTAGGAAAGGATTGGTAAAAAGATACGACTGGAAAAAAAGAAAAAGTTCTGTATCAGCGATAGTATCCGGGGGGCTGCGACTGTCAAAATACTGTCAGGGTCAGTCTAAGAAATTCTGTGGTGTGTCTTCTTAGTTCCCTGTGTGTTTAGGTTTCATGAGGGTACCGTTCATGAAAGAAAACACATAGCTTTGAGGAAAAGAACCGGGGTTTTCCTATCGTAGGAAACTATTTTCCTTTGGTGGCAGATGACTACTGCCATTTACAAATGCATAATAATGAAGGGGAACAAATAACATTCATTATAATTCTCTCGAACACACAATCGGACTCTGTTTAAAAGTCAAGTGCCTAGCAGTACATGAATTAACTTGACAGAATTAGGAAAAAACTATGGAAACTGGAAAATGTACTACATAAAGCTGACTCTGTTTTCCCAATTCATACTCCAGTGCATTTGTATAATTTTTATACATAAATGAAGCATTGTGTAATCTGTGTAAATCATTTGTAAGTACTGGGAGCTGTAGCATCTAGAGCATGAAGCGTATGGAGCCAGGGAAAAAGCTCTGAAGGAACAGTAATGTTAATGTGATGACTGAGAAGTAACCACATACCTTAACTGACTGTAAAATAGAAAAAAGTTAACTGTTACACAAGAAGCATTGTTTAATACAGTTTTGAGGACAGTATCTATCTTCAACTGGGGGTAAACAACTGGGGTTGTTTAGCCTGGAGAAGAGGAGGCTGAGGGGAGACCTTACCACCCTCTACAACTACCTGAAAGGAGGTTGTACAGAGATGGGGGCTGACCTCTTCTCCCTGGTGACAAGTGACAGGACAAGAGGAAACGGGTTCAAGTAATGTCAGGGGAGGTTTAGATTGGATATTAGGAAACATTTTTTCACTGAAAGGGTTATTAAACATTGGAACAGGCTGCCCAGGGAGGTGGTGGATTCACCATCCCTGGAGGTGTTTAAAAAAAGGGTAGATGTGGTGCTTAGGGACATGGTTTAGAAGTGGTTTTTGTCAGGGTAGGTTAATGGTTGGACTTGATTATCTTAAAGGTCCCTTCCAACCTCAGCAATTCTATGATTCTATGATTCATGATTTTGTGTAAATTTGTGCATCAATCTATGCACCACTTTGAGAGCAAACAAAACTTTTCCCCTTTTTATTTTAACATCTGTTTTTCTGTTACTATTTTTCTATTATCCCTCTACGAATGGGACAGCAAAATGTTCCCGTCTCAGGTAGGTTCCTGTGAGTTTTCTTAACGTTTGATCTTTAATTTGGTGAAACTCCATTTGTAAGAAGTCTTTCCCACGAGCGGTATTTAAAGTCATTTCTTCAGGTTTCACGGACATGATGTTTTACATGTGAGTTTCCTAATGCTTGCTGTGTTCTGAAAGGCAGCGGTCAGGACAATGGGAGCCTTAAGTTTTATTCTTTAAATGACGAAATGGTGTAGAGGCCTCTGCTGTGGAGAATGCTCAGAAAGCAAATATCCAAAGGCTCCATACTTAACACCTTGGAAAAAAAACTCACGACAAACTCTCTTAAGATCGGAGAGTTCTTACTTCGTATTACTTACTACTTACTTGTTCAACGGACAAAACCTTTTCCTTACTCAATGAAAATCTCCTAATTTTAAACAATGGAGCCTTTGCCTGCCTGCCATTGTCCAGTAATTTGAATAACTGTTATTTGTTACAAAACTGATTTTTTTTTTGCCAGGACATTGAAATACTGTGAAAGTAAAAAAAATCTAAATAGAGATAGAACAATCCCACACAACAACAAGATGGATCCTCAGGACGTTTCAACATGAGAATATCCAGAAGCGTAAAAATAAGTTGGTATTCAGTACATCGAACCAGATTTGCGTGTTGCAGAAAGAGTGAGACTCAAAGAGTTCGAAAAAAAAAAAGAAAGAAGACTGAAATGGCTTTAAAAGGTGAGAAAAGAAGAGATGAGAGGCTCAACAGAAGAAAGAAGAGGTGGTTAGGGGAGAAATTGATAAAATTTCTCTTAAAGGCCAAGCAGAATGGAGAAGGATTAATCACTTCATAAGTTTTACTAACCAATTATCCTGTTTGAGGGCTTTCAGATGATAATATGTACCATATAATGCCACGTTGTTTTCTTTTTCCTTGGATAACTGCAGTTCACCCCTGGTAGACTGCAATTCCTTGTGTCTGACACCCACAATAGGAGCAGTGGACCAGATCTCCAGCACAAAACAACGGAATAAGAGTTTGCGTGGGTAAGTAAATAGCTGAATTTCCTTTAAGTGATCTGACTTGTGAGTTTTGTTCCGGCAACATTATGGTGCTTTAGCCTCTAGTATGGGTCACCAGAGGGTTCCCTGTTGGGTTTCAAGAACAAGCTTGTTCAAAACCCTTGTCTTCCTGGATATCTTCATAGTACGTGGAATGATCAACCACTTGCCCCAGGTTTTGGCAAAGTGTGAAATACCGCTATTCATTTCCAGGCCGGGGATATTTCAAACTTAGTTGTTAACAGCCTAATAAAAAGTTTTCTCTTGAAAAACACAGAATATCGATCCAAATTGTAATCCATATTTGCCCATTAAGCAGGATTCCAAGATCATCATTTCAGTGCTCTGTCGTGGCCATAACAAACTGCCTCACTGCGAAGAAACTCTTGCTAGATTTTTCTAGGATTTAGATATAAACCTGGCTTTCTCACTTGCTCCTTTTTTAAGAGCGTAAGGGACAGGGAAACCAATTTCACTGACCGATTTAGAGCTGTGTTTTCTGCAGTAGACAACTGCTGGAAAAACAACAACCCACCCATTTGCTGACACAGGTGTCGGATTAATCAGAGTGTTGTATTTCCTCCCCCCCCCCCCCCCCCCCCCCCCCGACATAAGGCTACACAATCCCTGTCTCCGAGAATTAGATGGGTCAAAACCCCTTTTTTTCAGTTAAGCTTTTTGGTTGGAAATGGGATTACCATAGGACAGAGCGGCCCTACAGCAAGTAGGCGAAAACTTCAAAGGCAAACTTCTCATTAGAGCTTTGGCAAGTAAAACACGAGAAGCCTCTGCCAAGCATCCGATGTCCAACAGTGCCTAGCATCCTACGCGGAATGAAGTCTAGTGAAACTTTTGATACCTTAATGAGCTAAAGAGGCCGTAAAAAAGTAGTGTTTATAACACGTACGTTGTGCCAGAGACCAAAATGAATCCACTTGTTCTCTCCCTGTGCGAAGGATAAAGAGAGAATTCATGGCAGAGAAATAAAAGAAATTACCTCAGGCTTACAAGATTTTTTTTTTTTGTTCGAACCTTTTTTTATATAGTTTATCAATTGATTACCATAAAGTAATGTTTATCTTTGTTGCATTTCAGTGGCAGCTCTGGCCCCTTATGATTTCTTTTCAAAGTAAATGTTTGAGCTTTTTCGACTGAAATGACAGAATATACCATTTCCATTAAAAAAATAAAGTCGTAAAAGTCATGTAAACAGCTTTTACAGACTCCGTAGTCACCTATCTATGTTTTTGTCAGTGCACTGGAGGGCGCAGAACCCTTCTAAAAAGAAATAAGCTGGTGATTTCGGCTGGCGACCGCTGCCGTCAGCAGGGTGGTGGGGTTGGCTGGGCAGCCGGGGTCCCAGCCCACCCCAGCCGGCGGGGCGTCCCCTGCTCCTGCACCCGTCCTCCCCTGAAGCCGCTGCCCACGCAACAAGTCTGGGGCTGCTGCCACCCGCCACCGAAGTTGATGAGTACGGTTTTTTTGTGAATTTTGCGGTACGGTGAGATGTTCAACGGGAAAATTTTCATGAATGCGCTGAAAGACCTATTGAGAAAATACACATTCTCTCTGTTGGCTGAGGTAGCCAGGGACTTTCCTTTTTCTTTTCTTTTTAACGGTAATTTTATATTTTTATATATATATATTTATATTTAACTATTTTATCATTAAATACCACATGCAAAAAACCCTAGGAAACACACATGTTATTCTTCAACAGCAATATATGCGTAGGAATATAGCTTGTATACATGATTTAACATGTATACATACATACTTGTTATACCATCTGACCGCTGTTTAGCTGTCGTTCATAATGTCAGCAACACGCTGACTGTGTCGTGAACTTCAGCCTCTAAAGCAGATCGCTAAAAGCCGCGTGCTTACACCGAGGAGCAAGTTGCTGTACTATCCTGGAGTTTTTATTATGAGAGAGCATAAATTTTAAAAACTCAGACTGTCTTTCTAATTCACTGCGCTAAGACTTGAGATGTTCGCAGTGGTTCTAAAGCTTTCTGGGGGAGGGTCTAATGTCTATGTATAAAAGACTAATTTAAGCGAATCGTCTTTACTGCTGTTAACTCACCTAGGTCCAGAAGGTAGCATGAAGCTTTCAAAACCAGCTGATGGATTAAATCAGTATTCTTCTCCCAAATCTCTTTTTTTTTGCATCGAGGAGCTCTGAGAGAAGGGCACAATGGACACTTGTGCCAAGTGAATCTCAAAGTGGCTGGTAAAGTCTCTCAGAGAGATTTCCTCTGCTTAGGGTTGATTTGCTTTGATGGGAGAGTGTCTTGAAACACGCTCTATAAGTTATGCTCCAGGGGGAAATAAAAATACATACTTTCTTAAAACGCATGCATGGTATTTTGAGGTAAAGTTGTAAGGACGTGTTAAATGGACCAGCCAACTGCATCCCATGTCTCCTTCCCCTTCTCTTCCCATTAATGCAACACTAAAGGTTGGAAACCCGAACTTGCCACCTCCTTTGGGGTGACTAATTGTCCCACTGCAAGTGAAGCTAAAAAAAAAATAATAATATAGGCATAACCTTTTGTTGCTCTTTTCTGCTCTTTGTGTTACTTAAATTGCAAAACTGGTTTTATGCTGCTTGGATGGAAGCTTTTTCCCCACTGAAATAACGCCTATTCTGACTTCACCGTCTTCGTTTAGTTGATTGCTACAGGCCTTTCCCTAATTTTCCTCTTCCATTCATCCCTAGTGCCCAACCAATAGCTGTAGGAAAAAAGCTCCATCACTTTTGTTGTCTTTTCAGGTAAAAAACATGTGCTGAAACGAGTGCCGCTGCTAAGAAACGAATCGTGGGCGGTTGTCTGTATCGCCACTCACAAATGCTTATTATTATTTCAGGAAGTCATGGGGGCAATTACTGAGCAGCGTTGCCCTTTTGAGTACAAAAATTCGTTCGCCGACATAAGATGCATCCTTGCCACATTGGGCGTCACTCTCCGTGCTTAAAGATTCCTGCCGCAAAGGGCTTTTGCTCGGGATTTGCTCCGAGGAGTCACCAGTGCCATGCAGGCAACCCTTCGCGCAGGGCACGTGAATCACAAGAGGACAAGAACGCCGGTGGTCTGAGTCTGTTTAAAGCCTTAGGTCAGAGTTTCCATCTATAAACATTCTCTTGTATGTTTATGTTTTTTATACAGCTTGATTTATTGGAGGTGAAAAACACTGTATACTAACTTTTTTAAGCTAACTGATTAATTATTGTTGATAGTAGGATATGCTCATCAGCAATAACTCAGATGATCAGCACGTAACGCCATGCTATTAAGTTCATCTGCCTGATGAGCTCTTCAGCTAAACGTCATAGAAGTGGCCGTGGATTTTATTACCTTTTGAAAAAAAAAAAAAAATCAATTTCATAATTATAATGTTGCCGTTTTAAAATCTATGTCTCCAGAACAGTTGAAATGTCTTTATTAAATGTCTGTCTAGGGGAAATCACAGACTTCTAGTGTACTCAGTGGGTGTTTGTTCATAGGTTTTTCAGTGTGAAAAGAAATTTATACTGGGAGCTGGGAGACATTCCTGGGTCTTCACTCTAGACACGCAGACGTTCTCCGTGTTTAGGGTAAGATATTTAAACTTTGGGCCGTAGTTACAATGGCAGTAAAATAATACTTCTGCTTGTAAAGCACAAGAAAAGCTCGGGGTTTGTTTTAAAGTGAAATATATTAATATATAGCAAGATAGTTTTCACACATGAACACTTAAAGCGTACCTCTGTGTACAAGGCGGTTCACAGATATGCTGCTGCAAGAACTATTGAGTGAGCGGCGTGATTTGGTCCCAGCTGAGTGCTTTATTCCCAAAACAAAGGGGGTTTGCACAGCTGCTGGTCAGACACAGCCACAGAAGGTATCTGCGGATCTGCCTTATGCCCACTGCAGCCCTCAAGTCCTTCAGCCTCCTCTGCCCCAGGGTGAGAAAACGAGTTTGTGTGGCACTGACATCCAACGGGATCGTCCTGCAAGGCTGAATTTTTCAGCAGCAGCGCTTTAGGAAAGGCAGTACACTGCCTTCCACTAAAAGCACAATTTTTCTTTTTTTTTAAACCAAAGTTTAGTAATTTTTTGTGTGTTCTTGCCTTATCATTGCTCGCTACCAGAGCAGCACAAGCAACACCTGTAGCCTTTCTGAGAGGTTTCTCTTTTATTTCCATGTCTATGGCGTGAACCGCTCGTATTTCGTAAATTATTCAAGGTGTACTAAAATCAGAGAGTCATAGAATTGCCTAGGTTGGAAGGGACCTTTCAGATCATCTAGTCCAACCATCAACCTAACTCTGACAAAACCAAATAACTGATTTTAAGTCCAACTTTCTTTTTTTTCTCATGAGCCAGATTAATTTCCTTCAAATGCAGAGCTTCCTGACGGCGTAGCTAACTTGAAATGCGGAGCAGAGAGAACCATTGTCGCCGTTCAGTCTCACACGGTTCAAGCTAAGCTCCAAATACATAAATAATGACGTGATAATACAGGGATGAAAAAGGTTTCTTTGGGCGTATCTAGCAACCCAGTGCTAGTAAAAATAAAATCAGCACGAGATATTGCTTTGAAATCCAAAATCAGTAATTGCTTTTTAATTGTTAATCTCCTACCAAAACGAAACATAAACAAAACAAACGATGTTATTCCTGTATTTTTTTTCGTTTTGATCCATTTGTAGGCAGAAGTGTGTGTTAGTTATTGTATGATGTGTGATCTGATCACGGGTACAAAGAATTATGGCACTGCAGTCATACGTAGGAACCATCCAACACCAAAAAGCAAGCAGCCTCTCTGACTTCTACTGTTACACTAGTCCGAAGACATTTAGTTCCTGGACCTGAAGTAGCAAGCGGGGCATGAAATGTGATATTGTTTAATGGTGAATTTCAAACCCTTCACAGGGGGAATCCGAGAGAAAAATGACCTCTGAGCAGCCAGAAATCACTGGCTGCCAACTGCTGACATCTGTACTTCTGGTGATGCTCTGAAATTCCTGACATATGAGGTTGAGCGAACAGAGTAAATTAATAAACCAAACATAATAACTCTGGATTTCAGCTCGGTCTCTTCATATTAACAATAGCGAGCAGAAAGCTTCAGCGTGGCAACTGTTTCTGAAGAGAATACGTCTTGCTTTGATAACCACTCCGCTCCCAATCCAGCTCTGTGTTTGTATCGGCCAGTACCTCCAGATTCAACCTTTCATGCCACGGCGAGGAAGTGTTCCCTCTCTGACCTGATCTCGCATTCTTTCAGTGTGAGATTTTCTCAGTCTTGAGATATTCTTTACTAACAACCCAGAAGTTCGGGGCCCAAACCAAAACTTCCATCACGGTCGGTCCAGCTCCAAATGTTACAGCTCAATTTCTTTTCGTTCACGACTTTCATACCGATACCGAAATAGCTATGGAGAAATCCAGTGCATAACCATCATTTTCCACTTTCTGCTACAAAGTTTTTATCTTTCTGCATTTTTTTTTTATGGTGGGATAGTTTCTGGTTTGAATTTTATCTAGCATAAAAACTGCCTGAAGGAGCAGACCTAGATACTAGTCTATTATTCCTTTCAGATTTTGGCTGAAGCTGGAACATGGAGGAAAACCAATTGTCCTCCTTTTTCCTGTTCTTAAAGATAAGTATGACATGAAGCACATGCCTGTCTTAAACGCTCTC
Organism: Alca torda; assembly: GCA_008658365.1. Taxonomy (NCBI): domain Eukaryota; kingdom Metazoa; phylum Chordata; class Aves; order Charadriiformes; family Alcidae; genus Alca; species Alca torda. The sequence continues at coordinate 7,950,068 of CM018079.1, forward strand.
GCATGTGCCTAACATTTTAGGTCAATAAACCCAGCTCTGGAACAAGGCTGAGGCAAGCATTATGGATTAAGGGTTTGTCATGAGGGCCAGATTCCAGGCAGAGGTTTCTTTGTTCCTCCAGAAGAGTTTATTCCTACACATTACTCCTCTTTTTATGTCCCTGCTTTTCTGTGCTTAGCCACCAGATACCAACAGGATGCAGCCGTGCTTCCCCACTTCCCCCGTGCCTTCCCCACATGCTTCATCCCTCGCAATGGAAGTGTTCAAAGGATGTAGACGTGGATGTCCATGTCAAGTCTCCCTTGGCAAATCGGAGGACATCATCGCTTCTGTGTTTCCAGGTGTCCTGGCTTGGACGACACAGGACTAATTTCTCTTCTAATGCTTGGGAAAAACTGTGCTTTTAGAAGACTCTGGCGTCTGAATTTGTGAAAATATTTACTTTATAGCCAGCTATGGTATGTGGGTTTCGAGGTCTCGGTGTTTTCAAGTTAGCCAGGTGTGGGGATGAGTCAAGGGCCCAGGCACTTGACCCAAGCTGGCCAACAGGGTTATTTCATACCATGAACATCACATTCAATATTGCGATCCTGAGAACTTCTTGCCCTGGTGCCAGACCCCTGAGCCCTTCCCTTCCTCCCAAAGCCACAGCACTCACAGTGTCCGACATTTGCTGCCCACTGCTGGGAGTGCACAGCTTCCTGCTGATAGAATGGCCCGAGTATAATCCGTGTATATTTTATATTGGTTCTTTAGTGTTATTAATGTTAATTATCTAGTCTTATTCTATTAAATCTCTTTATATTTCAACCCTCAGGTTCCCTTGTTTTTTCCCCATTCTCCTTCTGGGGTGGGGAGGGGTCATCGAGTGATAGAATAATTGTCTGAACGACAATAAATTGTTGCGGGTTCCTCAAACCGTAACACCGGGACTCCCAGCAACCCAGAACTTCCAGCTTCTCCGTTGACATACGTTGACACCAACAGGCATCTGAGCTTTTAAACACTTTGGAGTTGCAGCGCCAAGAAGCATTTCCCATCAACCAAGGTGCTAAACTTGTTCTTGGCGACGTTGCTTTGGGCCATTTCTCATCTTGGGCTTGATGCCAACCATCTGTGTGACACCACGTGGCGTCTCGCTCTGGGCCGAGTGGCAAAACGTCTCGTGTGCGACCAGCCTCACTGACTGCCAGGAGACAGCAGCAAAGGGGGGATACCCAGTGCAGCCGGAGTGGAAGAAATCCATTTATTTTTAAAAAAGCCAGGGAACTCCACACTACCGCTCCAGTTAGCTGCTACTTTACGGCCTGAGAGGAAGCTGTGCATGTTCTGAAAAAGCCCTTTCTTACTTCAGCCACTCTCTTCACATTTTAAATGCCCCTTGTTTTGCCGTGCCTTAGCGGAAACCTCCGTCTTCGAGGAGAGTAAGAGTTTGTATTTGTGGCGGCCTCTTTGGAAAGCAGACAATTCTCATCTGAAGCGAATTGTGTTATCTAAGCAGAATCTGTCCAGATAGAATGTGCATTTTTCTTTTGTTACCTGCCTAAGGATGCCAGGAATAGGTGCACCAGGTATTCATATATTCAATTAACAGTTAATCAATTAACAGTTGACCCAAGCCTTTCAAGAGAAGTATCCCCTACAAAGTGTCCCGTGATTTCAGCCAGCTAAAGATAATTAACTTACTATCGGGCAGACGAGACGTCTTATGTGGCTTTTAAATTACATCCACTTCCTGCCGCTTCATTTTCAAGCACCCCCATTCCCTTTTTCTTCTGCTGGTGTCATTTTTATCCCTGGAAGTGAGGTGGCAATGGCTTCGTGAGCTCTCTTCAAGGAGCAGAGAGCGCTGGGGCAGGAAAGCCAGGAATGCTGGGCTGAAGACAGGCTTAGTTTTGCCTTCCAGTGCCTCCACTCCTGGGGATTTTCTGTTACTAAATAATGCTCTTAATGAGATTTAAGCCTCCCATAAAAATAATTAAATTAACTCTGTCGAAAGACTGTTTTCCTTTCTGACAGTAAGATGGGAGATTAATGATCAATTGATTGCTTGTTCCTTTCTCTCACCCCTTTAAAAAAATATTATAAACGTAGATTTAAAAGGATATGAGAGAGGTGAGAAATGAAAATTATGGAAAGACTGGGGCCTTGTTATAGGCCTGAAGAGCCTCCAGCACAGCCTGTGGCTCACCGTAGGAAAAGCTGAGTGGCCAGTGTTGGCAGCCGGAGCCGGTTGCCTTACGCATTTCCCTATGCTTTGGCTTCGCTCCTCTGCCCCCCCCATATTTTTGCCTTTTTTTCAGCCTTGACATCAACATCCTTTTTACTTGTCCACTATTGACATCTCAGTCAAAAATACTCTCCTTGATTTCAGCCCCCTGAACCGCTGGGAGGCGGTTGAGGATTGGTGTGCCGGAGGCAGGGACTTCTACAGCTTTGTCCAAGCAGAGAGTTTGGAAAGCAAATTATTAACCAGTCCTAGAGGGTTTGAAAGGGAGAAATCTCCTCACACAAGGACAAGGAAAATGAAATAAACCAAACTAAAAGAAAGTGTCTTGGCTTAGGCTTGCGTGCCAGCTTAACACCTGGGCAATGAAGTACGTTTTCTAGCTACAGAGGAGATGTGTGCCTCCATATAAAGCGTGACTAGCGTGCTGACCTTGTTGTCCCAGGAGAGACAGCCCAGTAGGAGAAAGAACGGAGTAGTCCGGTAGATATATGCCATCAGTGTTGGGTGCTGGCAACAGTTCCATTTCATATCAATGGGGCCAAAGAGGGGAAATTAAGTTGGGAAATAAACTAAGCCCGTATGTTTACAACAGGTCACAAAAACTGTCTTGGGGCAAAATTCCATGTTTACTTGAAAAACTCCTATTATGGGCAGTATTGGAGCTGACCTGGAGATGAGACCCACTGTCTGCCCATTGCTCTGACTTGACTCCTTCTTATTGAGGGTTCTGAGAGGCTCTTTCCTCCGCTGCGCTGCTCTGCTCTGAGCAAAGTAGGACTCAGTGCCATGATCAGTGGAAAAAGGGCAAATGTGCCGAACTGATACGCTCTCTGACATGCACTCACTGTTTGGTGAGGGGGTAAAACAGTTACAGGGGCGGGGGGAAGTCATAGTGACAGGAAAGCAGTAAACACGGTGAGCAAGCATCCTCCCCACTTGCCTTATTCCAATAGTGAGCCTAGAGTCACTAAAACTGGGAAAAAACAGGAGAAATCCTGAAGAACTGTTAATTTGTGATACAGCTTTTCTAATTATCAGGAAAGAAAGCAGGGTATGTGGCAGAAGTTTTGCTTCCTGAGTGCTGAGGGGTGTTAGGAGATAGAGGAAGCCACTCAGACCAGAAAATTTATCTCCTGGGTCTATAAACTTCAAGATCTAGCTCCAGAAAAGGCCTGGGGCACCTTCAGCAAGTCTTTGGTAAGGACTTAGCAGCCAAACATGAAATTCCAGCCTTCAAAATGCAGAATCGACTGCTTAACAGCCCTATAAACCTCTGCAATCTAGATGTGCTTCAGTTTCAAAAGCTCAGGTTCTGATTTCACCTTGCAAGTACTCGATACCCCTGTTCCTTAAATTATCCTGCCCGACTGAGTGTGCAAATATATACACACACGTACAGGCGCATCTACCATGTTAGACTTCACGTGAAATATAGCGGCACTCATTGCTTTCTTTTAAAACATATCCCCAAAAAGAGGTGGAGATGTCTCCTCTCTGATTTTTGAATGCTATACGGGACCAGAAGTAAATGACCCAAGAAAAATAGCCTGATTTGGAAGAGTGAGGCAATGGAAAGCCCCACCAGAGCAGAAGGAGGATGAGTTAAAAGGATTCAGCTGTGCTTCACTTTACACTAGCAACTACATCTACCAACAGAATGAAAACGACTTCCTAATGATAGCATCTTCTGGAACACCTGGATTAGATCTAGGCACTTCCACATTTAGTCAATAAAAGGAGCAAACTGAGCTTAGAACAGGGACTGAAGCTGAGGACAAGTTTCTCTATCCCAGGTACCATCCTAATATTGAAACAAAACTTCTCTCTTACTGACGCACACCTTTTATGAAAGGGAGGTTATTATTTTAACTTGAGGACCTAAGAATGTCTTCCCATGTGCCTATTAGACTAAGTAGAAGGAAATGTGGTCCCTGTTCTGTGCTTTGCTGTGATTTCTGGTGGAGAGTTTCTGGTCTGCAAATTCAAAAATGCATCGTTTGGAGTAAGGGGGTCATCCACACGTCTGCGTTAGCAACCTGGAAAAATCAAGAGCTCCGGAGGTGATAGAGACCATGGCCTTAGGTGTGAAGCAAAAGCTGTTCACGTGTTCTCTTAATCTGTTACAGTGCTTAGCAGAACAGGGTTGTGTTATCAGTGGTTCTGTCACAGCTGAAGGTGGGTTGTTTTCGTTTTGTTTGGTGGTTGATTTTTTTTTTCTTAAGACGCACTGGTCCTTGAGTTGTAGAATTGAAATCTCGCTCGTATCGGCGTGTTTCGTGTTGAAAAGCTTTAGGCCCTTGCCTGTTCTGTTGTTCTAGCATGCTATATGGAGGTAGCACCTCTTAGATCATCTGGTTTCAAGGAGCACAACTTGAGGTGAGTCGCTCACAGAGTATATATATGCTTACAGTATCTAGGAGGCCTGGATGCTTAAGTGAAGGCTGTGAATCTTTCTGTGGTGGCCAGACAGCTGTAAGTTTAGTACAGGGACCGTTGTGCCAGCCAAAATGACTGTGCACCTAGATCCTGGTTCTGCAACATCTGCCCTCTCTGCTTAGCTAGAAGCCTTTTCCTCCATGTGGAGAATGTGATGAATTGTATGGCTTCAAACTGGTAAGAAACATGAAAGTGTAGGGGTCCTTTTTTGCCTTTAAAAAAAAATAAAATAAAATTGGCCCTGAGGTTTCTTATATGTTTACTTTGGCCCTAATGTAAAGGCGGCAAATGAAATTAATTTCTGGGAGGAAATAATGTTACTTCTGCTTAGAAGAAAGGAAGTTACATACACTCCACGAAGCTTTCTAGACGCTAACTATCTCAGCAATAATAATTACAGTCTTAATGGACAGGTCTTGCTTCTGGTCATTTAGGAGAAACCTTTAACAACGCTGTTCTTTGAAGAATCTTCTGTATAATTTTATTATCACAGTCGGGATTGCCTACTGATTATTTTTAGCTGCCCTTTGAAAAGGTCCTGTCTCTCTCCCGTACCATTTCCTAGGGCTGGGGAATTGCCTCATGGGGTGAATATATGAGTTCTGGCACCATCTACTAAATAATTACAGATGCCCCAGGTACTTTTGCCAGGTGTTCTCTAAAGGTATCTCCTGGAAAAAAATAAATGGGGGTAATTCTGATTGTCCTTGTACCAATCATCTGGTGGCATAAGTCCATCAAAACCAATCAATTCTTTTCACTGATAGAGTCCGGAATAGAAACAGTAGTTTATTGCATGCTTTTAATAGTTCTGATAGGAAAGGTATGTTCTTGAAAGAAGTGTAAAATGACTGATTATTGGAGTTATGGACTGAAATGCCTGGGTAAGCTATTCTTATAAGTAACTTGCAAATTTAATGTTCAAAAACTGAAGGTAAACTTAATTTAGCCTAATAGATACCTCTAGAATTTCTCAGTGAATAACGCAAGACGGCGAGTATGGTGTATTTAATAGTCCCTCTGTTTTTGCTGGCATTTTCAGATAGTTATTTCCTAGAAAGTTCACGTCCTCTTCCTGGTAGTGTCTGGTTTGCCCCGAGGCATTGGCTCTTCCAGTTATTAAAATACAAGGGCTGATTTGTAATTGCAGGCGTGCCAGTGTTTGCCTGGGCAGGTGGTTGGTTCTGCCTATAACCAGCCCTTTGCGTGTATCAGTTACCCTCTGGAGTGGCAAAGGCACGGAAATAACTTCATGTGAACACCTCTGAAGAACGAACAATTGTATTTATTCCAAGTTTTTTTTGTACCTACCTGGAACTGGCTGAGTGAGCAGAAGTACCGAGTGGCACCGCGCTTCCCATGGAAGTCAGCCTTGAGTATTGAGTATAAGATCTGGGAATAAGGCACGTCATGTTGCTCTTTAGCAGTCTACTGAGCTTCAAATAAACACGGAGGAATAAATCACGTATAAATCATGTGGAAATATCTAAATATTAAGGTTTCAGCTCCTTCAGTTCTTGTATTGTTGTTTTATTCTCCTTCTATATTTTGAAATACGTACTTAAACCATATACTTTTCTAATCAATCTGGGCCAGTGACGGCAAACTTCTGGCTGGCACGCCGGCGTTATCGCACCGTGCTGTTGTAGAGCAGGGGACACCATCCCTTGTGGTCCCCACCGCTCTTCTTCCACCTCGTCCTGGCCCTGCAGCCAGGGAGGACGAGCTGCCCCGGGGTCACCTTCTCGGTGTGAAACACACAGGCGTGCGATGACCGGTAGGAGCTCCGTTTCGGGGCATAAGGGTAAAATCCATTAGAAGAAGCTCTCTTAGCTGGAATCCTTCAAGAGGTGAGCCCCGTGGTTTGTTGGCTCTCGCGGTAGCAATAATATATACTTTAGTTTAGAAGGACTTCCCAGAAGAGCCTCCTCCTCACGTGAATATTTCCATAGATGATGTAGGCTTGTCTGTTAAAATACTGATGTAGTATTTGCTGTTTATCTGTAGCTGAAAAGAGGGTGTATTAAATTACTAGGTAGCAGCTAGGACAGAGCGTTCCGTTTTGTCTTTGTCAAATCGCATGTCGAGGAAAGCTTAAACCGTTTGAGCAAAATGGTGAATCAAAGTTCAGCGCTGCTGCAAACTCCACCGATTTCGGCTGAGTTGTATCACTTTCGCCAGGGGTTGAATTATTTGCAAAATCAAACCCTTCAAAGCTATTACTGTGGTAAAAGGCATGGAATCCCACGTTATTTTATACATGATGTTGCATCTGGGTTTTTTTCTACTTCGAGTCCTGTTCTTCACAAAAGTCTTCAGCTTAATTGGCTTCAAAGAAGAATTTGCCCACATTTAAGTTATCAAAACTTTAAGCAGAGCAGATAGGAGTAACGCCAATTATTTATACTTTATTTTTAGTGGACCAAAATGACAAGAATATAAAAGGCAAAAAGATCAACCCAAACTCTCTGACATTTTAAGGTCTCAAAAAAACAAGATTAGGACTTTGAAAAACATCCAAGTAATAAATCCACAGAACGAAAACACACCATTTTAATACGTTTATTACGAAGAAACACAAGAGCTGATGGGCACAGATGCTAAGCGAAGTTGAAAAAACTTTAGCAGCCTTTTGTGTTTGTGGAATTTAAAAAAAAAAAAAAATTAAGTGGTCAGAGGTAATAAGGTGATGATGCAGTTTGATTCTCTGATGCCATAGCCCAGGGATGTGCTGGGGGGAGGGGAAAAGAGGGGTGGGGAAAAAAGTGCTCCCAGCCTCCTGTCTGGTGTCTGCAAGCAATACGCAAAGCCGGTGCTTTTCCCCCTCTTTGGATAAAGCCAACACTGAGGCTATGGAGACATAAATCTGTCTGACCTGAGTGTCCTGAATGAAGTTGCGGAAGACCAGCCTCAGTGGGCTGCTGGGCAAGACCGTGATGGTCATCCCTGTCCCCGGAGAGGAGCCAAGCTGGAGGTCCAGGCAGCTGGGGCAGAGCCCCATGTGTGGGAGACAGGGCAGTGTCCATGGGGCAGGGGATGGAGCAGAGGTACTGAGAGACATCCCACCTCTGAGGGGCTGGGCCTGTGCTGGCCCCGCTCACGCTGCGGACGGAGGGTGTCCCTCTCCGTGAAATGCAACTACCGTCTTCAGACACAAATCTCGTTATAAATGTAAACATCCCGAGCTTTATTAAGATCTCTTTCAGCAGATCTGTTCCTGGGCTTTGTTCAAAATCATAGCTGCTGGGTGTTTTGTTTTTTGGTTTTGTTTTTTTTTTTTTTTTTTTGATCTAGCGAGTGTAAATTTTATTCTTCTACAGCCTTGCAGATTTCGCTGAAAAGCAGGGGAGATATTCCTAATTTTTCTGAGTGCCAATAGAGCCGTTTACAAACGTTGAACAAGCTATTCTTTTGCAAATCCCGACTGGAGACTTAATTTAGTCTGATGCACTCACCAGGGAAAGTCAATTCAGCTTTACTCTGAAATTTCTGGTTGCCTCTCAGGACTGACAGAAAGTAATGCTCCAGAAATCAGCAGTTTTGACACGGTAACGAATGGCAGATAGGAGTAGTTTCAAGCGTAGTCCTTACTCCCAAGGCACCACGTTTGCAGTTATTTTTCAGAGCGGGATTGTTTTACGTTGTTGTTCTTTTTTTTTAATCAGGCCTGGATGTGGTGGATCTTTTATTTTCCTGTTTTCCCCTCAAACCATAGATCTCTACATTCATTTCGTGTAATGAAACAAAGGGAATCGGACCCCTCTCCATCTCTTTCTTGCAGCCTTTTCTGGTACTTCTTGCTGCCTCTAAGAATCCGGCCATGAGACCCACAGGTAGACAAAGGAGCTGTGTCCTTTTTCCTGTGATTGCAACCAATGAATGACGAAGGATATTTCTTTTTATCCTTTTCCCCCGCTCCTTCTCCCATTTCTTCCTTTGTCATGTTCACACTTATTTTGGGGAAGTAACTAGATGGAAGAGCTTAGAAACGAGGGACCTATTCAGACCCAAATGACGCATCGCTGAGCATGGCATCACATTTTCCAATAAATTTATATTTAGCCTCCGGACTTGAATATCCCACTTAAGTTATACGGGTAGCACAAAGTGACAAAGGTGTTAACTGATTGATTGGCGCAGCGGAGTAACTTCTATTTCATCCATGTCCTCCACCAGCTCTGCATTTTCCATGCGGCTGGGCTGCCAATTCTCACACCTAACGGGTGAGCCCTTCTATTTCGTCTTGCTCGAGCGAAATTCCATTGGCGTTTCCAAACTGATGCTCGCACCCAGGCATTTCCTCGCTTGCTGGGCAAGGTATTGGAAGGTGAAGGAGATCCCGCATGGCACAGTCTCACTTAATGATTATTCTTGGAGGTGCTTCTCGCGGCCTTTCCCGGCAGTCCTGGTGCTCCTTGACTGCCGCAGCCTTCTTTCTGCTCTGGTTCATCTCCGTTTAGTTCCTGCACTTCTTATAGCAACAGCAGCGGCAAAGAAACGTAGATTCCCTTTTCTCTCATGTCTCCAGCCTTATTGGGATCTCCTGCATGGATTACTTCCAGGCACTGACGCCAGCAGAGTGTTTTGGATAATGTTTTCATGACCAAAAATTATTCAATGCCAATCCTGGAGGCTTCTGGTATTACCTGCACCTGAGGTGCCTTAGAGCTGACAGAGGAAAATAGAAATCCAATACTATGATGAAGCTGAGGAGAAGAATGGCTCCAAAGGAAGAGGAGGATATTCTGTCCACTCTGGTTTGTTTTGGCGGTGCTAAGTGGTACGGCCTGGAGTAGGCACGGTTCTTCACTGGTCGCTCATGGGTACAGGATACGGTCGCAGATTATTAAATTAGAATCTCTGGGGTCTGTGTTTATGAAATTAATTTTCCATCCCAGCTGCTCAGCCGTTCTGGGGATGCGCCTGTGTATCCCATCACAGCGTTATGCTGCAGGTAAGGCAGGATTCGGGATCGCCGCCGCCGTGCTGTCCGCTCGACTTTTGCTCACTGATCTGGGGAGAAGAAATAGGGCTGATCAGTCAGAGGGAGGATGCAGTGGGCCAGAGTGCTTGTAATTTTGTCTGCCTCGGTCGGACAGAGAAATCTGAGATACAAAACTGTAGGGTGCAAGGACTTGGAAAAAAAAAAAAAAAAAAGAGTTTGGCAAAGCCTGGAAAAGACAGAGAGGCCAATACATGACTGTGCTGTGCTGTAGCCTTAAGTGGTTTTCAAGTATTGATGGACTTAAGGGGGGGAAAAACATGCTTCTAGGGTTTTTTTTTATAATATCTGAGAAGCACAGGGTAAGAATTCTGCTTATTTTATCCCCAATTCTAGTCTTTTGTCCCGTGCACTGAGAGGCAGCTTTACCTAAAATTACCAGCTCTGCACGTGGTCTTTTCCAAGCATGAGCTCCTATAGAGACTATAACATCATACGACATGTGAAAATCACTTCTAAAATGGATTTTCCAGGTGCAAATTCAATCATCTGTTTAGCCAGGTGTGAGAATCTATCAGCTGTGCGCGCAGGTGTCAATGCCTGAAAAATGATCCAGTTTACTCCTCCGTAAAGAGCTTGCACGGGGCCCAGAGTCGCTTAAGTCTGTCTTAGGCTGCATTTGGGGGATTTAAGCGGAATTGGAATGGTGCTTTCTGCGCTGAAGGCCCTCTGCACAGGGCAAACGCTTCACAAAGCGTATGCACAGATGGGCAAATTTGGCGGCCCATAAGCGAGGCTGGGCTGGAGGCCCAAATCGATGATCTTGCCCCAGATGTGTCTCCTCCTAGAATGTGTCTAGCTCTTGTCAGGCTCATTAGGGGTGGTTTTGGCTGCTTTGCCACTTTTTTTTTTTTTAGTGAAAACATAGCATTTCCCAGTGTACTATCAACGCTCCCAAACTCAAATATTTAGTAACCTCTGCTATCTAATACCTGACTTGGCTTTGCATGAGAAACAATTGCTTGCAAAGTGTTTATCTATTGAGTGAGAGTGATTAAAAGAAAATATAAAGCTCTTCATATACTATTTTTGGGCAACAAAATGACCTTGCTGCTATTTTAAATATTTCAGTATAATTTATATTAGCTATAATACCATCAATAAGGCTGCTCGAAAATTAAGTGTCATTCTTGGCTTGAGACACTGGGTGTGTTGTGGGACTGAATGCCATGTGCCAGAAAAAAAATTAAAACCAAAACCGTGGTCAAGTAGCTAAATTTATGGAGAGAGCAGGCAACGTGGGCCTGAAGAGCACAGCTACGTTGGACAAATAGCAATGCCTCCACCTGGAGAAAGATTAAAGTCCTCCTTAACCCTCAGAGCTGCTGAGATGCGGTGGGGAGAACAACAGCAAGGTGATGAAGCTGGTGGTGATGCTGTTGTTCTCCAGCTAGGCAAAGCAGGGTGTGCTGGAAAGCTCTGGGGAGTGGATTTTATGTCCCCAGGTACTGAAATATAGTGGTTGCTTCCCCTCTAAGGGGAGACTAAAGCACCCAGCTCAGTCTTTCACTGATTTCTCCAGTGGAAGTCTCTCTTTACTCAAGTAGGTCTTGCCTCTACAAGCCAGTTTTCTTCCAACGTGGAGAACATGAAGTACGCCATGCTGGACGAGGCCCTTCTACAGCATTAATGCTTCCTCATCTCTGCTGGAAGTCCCTCCCCTCTTGCATCCCAGGAGAACGTTTTTGCCTTTTTCACAGCCGCATCACACTGTTGGTTTCACGATCCTCCTGCGCTCCGCTAAGACGATGCGAATAGTGTGGGATTTGGCAGTGCTTCCCGGCTTCTGGGTCCAAGCGCAGGTCCTGGCCACATCCCAGCTCTGTGCTGGGATGGGAGCTGGATGTGCGCTTGAGGCCTTTTCCTCCTACCTGTCCATACCATAGTTTCCATGGAACTAAATGTGGAAATGCTGGCCAAAAGAGAGCCTCAGTACAGTACGTCTTGGCCAGGCCTTCTGTCTAGATAATCAGCAAACAGGATCTTGGAAAACACTGCAGCTTATATCAGTTGTTTAGACACAGCCATATATACCGTATCTCCTTTTTTTTTTTTCTCAGGTGTTTAGGACAGACTCCATTCTTCTCAGCTGATCCTATCTGACATCTCCTTTTCTCTCTCACTACACCTGCATGACATGAGAATATTTTATCATTGTTTTTTCTACAGAGCAGCAAAATCCTATCTTTTCCTTCCACTTATCTCCTGGGCATCTCCTACGCCGATGACTTTGACCTCCTCTTCTCTGCGTTTTCCTGAAGAACCATCTGCTAAAATTATTCTTCGTACCTTCATGCAACCGAGTTGCTCCGCGTTTTGAATAAATCTACCGGCTCTTTCTTCACACACTATCAAATTTCAGCTACTTCTGTTGCTTAGTGTGCAATCTCGACCGATGTTGCATAGCTGACTGCCTGCCTTGTACAGTACAGTAACCTTTCGTAATCCTCTGCAGGTGACAGTCTGCTTGAAATAATTTCTAAATCCAGCCCATTCACTGATTGTCCCCTCTTAAAAGAGCATCGGCAGGAAATCTCCCTTTTTTTGTGGTGTCGTCAAGAGCAGAGGCAATGAGGACACTAGGAAGTACAGCGGCGCTGCTGAAGTCTTCGTGTTCTCAATGAGCAAATCGATCTGCTCCTTGAGCCGATCCACTTACACACTTAAAGTGTCAAGTCTAAAATTAAGATGTAAATCCTTTGAGACAGATGTATTGCATCACACTTGGAAGTGAGATACATTTGGTTTCCAAAGGACCATTCTAACAAGCATACCTAATCACTTATAAATGTCTACTGCTAATGACAGTTGTTTTCTTGCAGACTTCATCCCACCAAGCCGTACTTCTGGGGGTTTGTGTTGTGTGTTTTGTTTTTTGTTTCCCCAAACAATCTCAGAAACAATCTGGTTTTGTAGCTTTGCAGTTGTGTATATTTCTGCTGAGTTGGTGAACTTCTTTAACTTTTTAGTACGCACAAAAGACCCATGACACTGAGATTTACGGCACAAGCCAATAAAAAAAAAAAAATACCTCTGGTGGTATGCAAAATATTCAGAGGGGTTAGGAAAATAATAGCCTCTGCCTGTATGCGGCAAACTGGTATTAATAAGTTAAAATCCCTGCAAAGAAAGCTTTACTTTAAAAAGTAGGATCGCATTTTACCTTCAGAAACAGTCTGAGAAATGTTTCTCTTGTGTTCTCGTATTTCCTATCACAAAGACTTGTGAAATACGGCAGGAGAATTTTCGGGGTGCTTCAGACATGTGGAAATAAGACAGCAGGTAAAATCTCCTACGAAAGCTCCGGATTCATGGCATCACCAATCCATCCAGACACTCAAGAGCAATATAAGATCTGAGCTGTGCTGTCATGACATCATAGAGGTGGTTTAGTTTTTTTTTTTTTCCCATTAACTTGAACGCCTGAAGACGTTTTCCTTCTCTAAAAGTTTCTCTAGTGTGAGTGAAAGTACAGACTACCAATACCCTACAAAAAGTTCTTGTACCAAAAGTCCCGTGAAAGTCAAGGGGAGTCCCGTGGCTAACCTGTCCGTACAACGCGCTTAAAGTCTGGGGCTGAACGGTGAACTGCTTAATACTATATGTGTAGTTCTTTTAAGAGCATTTTTTAAAACAAAGCGACAATATTTTGCCGGGAACATAAGAACTTCAACCCACTAGGCTTTTTCTTTCTCTTTCAATGATCCCGCCTGGATCAAGCAGGCAACACTAGAGGGGTCTCAAGCTCACGCTGCTGGAAGGACTTAATTGCCCGGAGGGGACAGAAAACAGAATCCGGCTACAAAGTTTTGGTCTCCATCCCAGATACTTAGTCTATTAAACGAGTCAGGAGGTTACGACTGAAAAGAAATAAGCCCCACAGCAGAAGTGTATGTTGCAATCTGCTCTCTTTGGAAAGGTGCTGACGCGGAGTCAGGCTGCCGGCATCAGGAGATGTGCTGATGGCTATTGAACCAGATGGGTAGGGGTATGGGGGGGGGGGGAAGGAGCCGGGGGGAGACAGGCATTGGCAGACGTGGTGAAGAGGGCAAAAGTCATGCTTTTCTACACCTTTAGATACTTCCTTTCCCCCCCTCCCACCCCCAAGCATCAGCAGGCAGTTTCAGCAAGACGTGACCTGAGGCAATAACGCTTTCCCAATGGCGCAGGCGATTGGGTTTCTGCGTGACGGGGCTGAGGAGCGTGGGAGGTCTAGTCGCTGGGAGCAGAGGTCTAGGAGCCACTCAGTCACTTTGTCACTTCGGGCAAGTTACTTGACCTTTCTGCGGGGGCTTGAGCCCCGTCAGCCAAAGAAAGTGGCTTGACACCAGAATTTCACGCAATACCTGAAACCTAACCTGAAATAAACATCCTTTAGCTCACTGAAGAGGTCATCTGTATATTCTTGAGATGTCACCCACGTCAGCTGGATTAAAACCTGAAAAAATCATCAATCTACCTTCCAAAGTCTGGCCTATTTTTACGTTCGCATAGGAAATTGTGTGTTTATAAGACACAAGCAGCGTTTGTGAGCATAGAGTAGGTAACTGAGTTGTGACTCAGCGTTTGTAATGGCTGTAATTCTTGGTAATTAAAATCTGGTGACTTACAGCCGCGTAAATCTAAAATTAGATGCCGTTTCTGAAAGCACAGGCCTGTGTAGGTTTTTCAGATAAAATCAAATAGTTTGTTAAATTGGGAAAAGTACATAACTAAAAAGCCTTCTCTTTCTGGTTCACTCACAGATGGTAAAATTCTCGGGGTGGGGTGGGGGGAGTATCGGAAAGTATTGGAGCATTTGAATAATTCACAGGCATAAAAAAATATTGCAGTTCTTGTTTCTCTTTGCTTGCTCAGGTAAGGTAGGGAAAATCATACAATCCTCAAATATCATTTCTGCTTACAGTGCTTTCCCTCTGGAGTGATTGAAAGGGTGGATATTTACACGCTGGGGCCTGTAGCTGCAACTGCTCGCGGGAATCAAACAGAAAGTTTGAGGCCACCGAGTAGGTAGAAATAACTCTTGTAATTTCGTGGACGCCTTTGTGAAAAAGGAAAGGATATTAGGGTTTTTCACCTTGAATTATCAAGTGCTAATTTAGGAAAAAAAAAAAAATTAAAGACAAATAAAAAGGATTAAAGAATTTCCAAAGAGAAAAGGGGAAATTCATTAAATCTTGGGACTGGGGAAATAAAGTCTATTTCTTGGCGTCTGTACTAGATACACTGCTCACTTTAAAGGTCATTTTCTCTTATTATTAATGCGGAATGCATGCGTGGTGTTCAGTGTGAGGAGCACAACTGACTGGTTGAGTTGATTAATGTACTTGCTGCACCCAAATCCATTAAAATCAAAACCCCTTATACTCAAATGAGCATAAAGAGCGTACTACTGCAGTGTTTGAAACTGGTTCCGTATGAATTTGCTCATGTGCCGGCGTTATACAGTTGAGGGCTATCTTAAACAGGCGGTGTTCTCCGTTGGGGTTGCGCGGGGGCAGAGGAGATCATGCTAAAATACCTGTGTTGCTACGGTGCAAATAAAAGCAGTAGTGCATTTATACATACGTGACAGCATGTATGGTTTTTTAAAAACACATGAAAAGGCAAAAGTTTTGTCTTCAATTTTAATTAATGCAAGCAAAACAAAAAAAGGTGGTTTTTTTCCCAGGTATTTATTTTGGGTCTTATTTGCTTATGTCAGTATAGCCTCCTCCTTGTGTTTCCTTCCAGTCAGTGCCCTGTAGTTGCACTTTGCGGTTGTAACGCGTGGAGCTGGCTTTGACCCGTTTGATCACTGAATCCGTTCTCCTGATTCCCGCAAAAGCTTTTGCGGCCCTGCTCCTCCTGTCCTCCGCTGCCCGTAGTTTGGTGAACTTGGGAAAACCTGAAGTCAATAATGGGGCCGTCGAATCAGCCCTGTGAGTTAAAGAGCGTGAGATGTTCATGCAACTTTTCTTTAAACATATGGCGTTTTCCATCAGCTCGAACAGTCAGCAATTACGGCGCAACCGAAGAACAGAGGTACTGTATACCTTGCAGTTCCATAAAGCACTGCCTGGGTTATTTTTCAAGTAATGATCCCCATGCCTCTTTCTTGGGTTCAAGCTCTCTGTAAAGATTGGAAAATTGTGTAGGTGATGTTTTCAAATTGCTCGAAGGCTCATAAAGAATAAGTGCCTGGGGTATTTCTGCTCACAGCACATAGGTCACCAGAGGAGGTGTGTGTTGGGGAGTCAATGGTTTTCATACCTAAATATTTGTTCCTTAGGCCAAGAGGAGATCACAAGATCAGCTAGTACAGGCTTGTAAAACACACTATTATGCGTCTGTCAAGTATTCTGCGTCAAGACCAAAGACTTCAGTTAGTCTGTATATTAGTACATGACTCTGCAGGCAAAGACCCCGCTGGGAGGGTGACTGGATGGCTCCATGGATCCCTGGAAGGGTTTCCTCCCACCCTGGTGCTGGAAAGCTGAAAGCCAGAAATGTCCCCCCACCTCTGGCTGATGGGAAAACGTCTTCCATCCCCAAATAGATTGAGCCCTGAGAACAATGTTCTAAACATTGAGCAAACCAAGGGGTTTTCTCTGTGCTGCCGTGGAGCCCTCTCCCCTGGGCTCAGCACCTTGTCTCCTGCTGCAGCCAGTCTCTGATGCTGGGGAAGGAAGAGCAAAGCAGACCTGTTCCTCAAGTTAAATCAGTTCTCCTCGACCTCAGTAGAAGAGCCTTCAGGAACAGGATTCAAGTACGGTTGTTGCACAAATGTGTAGCTGTTAAATGTGGTAGCGCATCGCAGGCAAAGATATTTTTCAGGGGGAGAGTGAACGAGGGTGATAAATGGAAGGCTCTTGTCCCAGTCCGAACACACACACGCAGGCTGAAGAAATTCTCCCAAAAATTGATCAAAGCATACTTTAGCAAGTTATCTGCTCTTACGTCAAAGCTCACCCATCTCCTCAGTAAGCGATTCTAATGTTTAACATTCACGGCTTTGAAGGTGTCTGTTTCAGGGTTGCACTAGTTTAACTTTAGCTCCCAGACACTGGAGGGCTTTAATAGAGAGCTCTTAATGACCACGACCAAACCTCTTGTCCGTGCATATTACACTGTCAAGGCATTTCTTGCCTTCCTTTCATTGCATAGAGTAAGCTGGGGTCCTTTGGCCTCACCTCAAGAAGACTCTGTTCCGGTTCTGAAATCTCTCAGTTCTCACTGGTCCAAAATACATCTTCCCAATGTGCAACACTGAACCTGAACACCAGGATTGTTTTGCAAGATGGCCTATCGCTGACATTCTCATTAATATTCCTTTTAAAAATATATTTGAGGAAAAGAAGCCGCATTTGCTGCAGCCTTGCACCAGGAGCTCATGTGGAGGTAATTATCCATGATGACCTATAAATCCTCTTCCGAGTCGTAGCTTCCCAAGACATTCCACCATTCCATAAGTACAATCTGTCTCCCCATTTTCCAAGTGTATTACATTGCACTCGGTTGATTCAATAGGTTGTGTTTTTAATACGCGACAATATAACCCGGTGAGCTAAACTGTTCCGAGTGGTAATCTGTACTCTTCTTTTGCTGCCACGCTAGTATTTTTATCAGTTGCACGTTTTACCAGGAATGGCTTTAGGATACTCTTCATCTCCTTGTATAAAATTTCTGAATAATAGACCTCAATCATCAGGTTCTGACGAGCCTCTAAAATAAATCAGTGTCTTTATCTGTTGCGGGATCTTCTAATGGGTACGTCTCGCTACCAATGACATTCAAGGTATGTTACGGGCCTGAGTTTCCACAGAAAGACTATGGGTAAAACAGGGGTGACTCTTCCAATTAGGAGCCTGTGATTAAACAGGAGGGAGGGGAAGAAGACTATATTTGTGTGTGTGTGTTCGTGCACCTTCTTTGGATGAAATTCCTTTTGCCTGCTGATGACTCAAAAGTGAATCAAAAGTAGGAAAAGCGGGTGCGCAAAGAACATTGGTCATTTTGTCTTTTCTATGTGTGTGGAGAAGAATCACCCTTTAGACTTCTAGTTTACCCCACCACCGTAAGCAGCCCTCTCTGTGGCTGCCGAGCAGCGGTGCAGCTGGCTGCATAGGTAGGCTTCCCCGCTTTCTTAAAGTGGATGATTATCAGGATAATTTAATTTTCTGCCTCGCGTGCTCAATCAAGGGCTTTCTAGTGTACAAAACTGTTTCAGACATAGCAAAACAAAAAATTAGTTTATCAGCTCCCGTGGTCAAAATCTGAAGTCTTTCTGTACAAGTATTTTTCACTTTTCCTTTTAAAAACTTGTGACGAGTTTACTTTCTGTAGCCTTTTGCAGTAGAAAGAATGAGAAGAATTTGAAGTGATTTTAATCCTTTCCTTACTCAGGTAATGGAATGTAAAGTATGGAAAAAAAAAAAAGTCTAATTCCCAGAATAACGAATAAGATTTCTAGGAATGGGTTAAACAGAAGAGTTAAATATTTTGTAGCCATTTACTTAATCAGTTGTGGTTGTGTCACCATGAAAATGGGCACCGAGATCTGAGTATCCACAGAGTTCAAGGCCGAAAATGTCCCATGTCACCCCACTGCTTGCTTCCTGTCCTCACGGTGGTCCAGTGAAAATGACCATTTGGAAGAGGAAGGATGGAGGGCATCATCTGCAGTGGCCACCTTCCCACCGCCTCCGGCACCCTGGCACCGATGGGAATCCCAGCCCAGTATTAGCAGCGCGGCTGGAGCCTGCAGGGTGGATTGGGACAGCAAGGGAAAGCAGGAATAGTGCTTCTACTCGCAGCGTTAAATTCAACACCTGGGAGATTCAGTGCTGCTAGCTGACAGAAAATAGTAGACGTTGGAAAATACTTCTGCAGCCAGGCGAAGTGTCTAAATGCATGTTTGTCTCCAAACTGGTGATGAATGTAGTTTAAATGAGGGAAACTTTTGGGACTGTAACCTTTTTTAGCTTACTGTAAAAATGTCCCATTTGCTGGGCTTTCTAATGACTTTAATACATTTTGACTACTAAAATTGTAACTTACGTGAGCAGTATAAAGTTGTTTCTAGTCTAGTGGGCTTACTTTCCGTTCCATGGACGCTATAAATAACAATTCCCAAAAAAAGCGCTTTTTTTTTTTTCTTCAGCACGTGTTAGAAATGGAAGTAGAACTTATCAGCAACTCCAAATCACCAGAAGAGTATGGCTAATTGTCTGTTCCGCGTGTTTTCTGGATACCACACAAATACCACGCATGGGTTGAAATTACCTCCTTAAAAACACAATGTACGCAGTGAAATGTGTTGGACGCGACAGCTTAGTGGGGAAGGGATGTGCAGGAAAAGCCCATCGAAAGTAGTTTGGTATCCAAGCAGAACTGATGACTAACAGCCGTCCGGTGACCATTTGGCGAAGGATTAATTTTCTGCCTTAGTTATCTTACTCCAAAAGCCCCTTCCCAGGTTCAAGTAGGCACAGAAGGGAACATGATGAAGGGGAAAAAAAAAACCCTACCAACCAACAACAACAACAACAAAAAAATAGGAAAAGGGCAAAAATAGAGCAGTCAAATATTGTATTTGTGGTCCTTATGTGAGCCATATGTCAAGCCAGGTATTATACAAAACTCTTCCAGCCCAACCCAGTGCCTCGGCAGCCGGGCACAGCTGCCTGCCCACCACCTCTAGGAAGAGGTTGGCTTTCATTTCTCTCCGTGCGGTAGTTAACCGAGGCTGCAATAACGAAAGGATTTACATGGGTATGCGATTGGATATTGGAAAAGGGTCTTTGCAACCAAGCAGAGAAGGGGAGGGACTTCATTTGTTTAAAAACAAAAGCTCATATTCTGGGGGAATCTACAGCACAATCTGTGTGAAGCCCTAATTCCCCAAACCCATCTGTGCTTCCACCGGTCTAGAGAATTACTGACCCCAGCGATGCCCCAGATGGCAGATAAAGCTGCAGAAAAGCACTGCTTATTTTATTAACTCTACCTGGGGGGCGGGTCTAAGCCCACCATCTCAGATTGAGGACACAGAAGAATATACCGTGACAATTAAATCCAATTAAAATATCTTTCACAAGGAATCGTGTGGCAGAATGATGCTTCTAATATCTCTTTCTCTTGATGTGGCTGGTGTGGAGGAAGCTTGTGTGTAAAGCTGAAGGAATGAGTCCTGCCTCGTAAATGGAAAAAAAATGAATTAACAAATTTTTCAATTAGGACAGGGGGCAGAAAGGATGTTTCTTTCGTGATATTTATCTGGGAGTTAAGGGTTTCCATGAAGTCTAATTCTTTGGTCTAATTTAAATGCCGAGTCTTTCTGTACAGTTATTGGAGAGACAAAGACTTCTGCGTATGGGCTTGGAGTCCTCCGAGGAGGACGTTTTGATTGAACAGGGCACATCAGTTCCCAGTAAGGGTTCACATGAGATATGAAAAGATAGAGTGTGACTATCCTGCAAGGGCTTTCAAGGTTTTCCGTTCCTTTTTTAGAAAAAAGAGCTAGGAGTCATGTGCACCTGAGATTTAGGGTCTCGTTTACTAGGACAAACACAAAGGTTATTTTGTCTGCGAGCTTTATACAGACTATCATATCTGCGACTGCATGCAGTGAAACGCTATGGCGCATCTAGAAAGTAGACTTTCCGCACGTGAACCTGCTTTCCTATGTTCTTAACCATTTTATTTCCCAGTAATCAGAAAACTGTAGGAATCACTGATGTGAATTTCGCAGTTTTGCCATTGACAAGACAGGTACAAACTTGTTTTCATCAGGCTAAAAACGACTCGCTGTTCACTGGCAATGTGTTTGGAAAAGAATGTAAAGCAAATGCTCTCTTTTTTTTTTTTTTAAATATTTTTGGTGGTAGAAGGGAATGATGTGGGTCATAACTCGTGATCTTCATGAAAGTGAGTGTTGAGCAAGAAGGAGATACGGACACATCACATCTTCTAATGTCAATAAAGGGACACAAAGTCTAGAAATTAAAAAATTCAAGAAAGGAAGACTGTAAGATAAAATGTGTTGTAAAGCGGTACTTCCCGTGACGCAGCCTCTGAAATGAGCGCATGGTACTTTCAGAATATGGTTTAAAATGAGCCAGGCTGTGTTTAGTTTATCAACACATAAAAAGGCACTTACAAAAACTACTGGGAGCGAATTAGGGGAATACTTGTTTATCCATCAGACAAAACCAAAGCGTAACAGAAATGTTAGCAATAAAGCCATTAAAATATCTGTCATTTTCCAAGGAGGAATATCAGTGATGGGATGAAGAGCGGCAATGAGACTGAATCTCATCTCTGCTGTTTTCGTAAAATAGCATATGTAATCTTTATTTTACTGTGATTTTGCCTAATATACTCGCTCTGGAATGGCGCACCGTAGGGATGAGTGACATCTGGTAGAAACCAGCACTCTGTATTAAGATTGATTTTGACCAGACAAAACAAGGCAGATTGGACAATGTAAATCTCTCTAATGATTACAAGTTCAGCTGATGCAGGATGGATGCCAAATGTTGGTATTGTGCTCGATGAATACTTCAGTGTAGTATTTGCCTGATGGATCCCACAAGAAAAGACATACGAAGCAAACAAAACTGATGCCCTTTGGCCTCCCTTTACTTTCACAGAAAATGGTTACTTTTGCTGGGAAGGTTTTATCTTAGTTTACTCTCTCAGCAGAAAACAGACTTTCTTAGCTGAAGCTTTTCTTGCTTATTGAAAACAACTGTACCGAATTTACGCAGAAAGTCAGAGTTTAACTCCCTCATACCTCTCTGTTTCATACCTCTCTGTCTGGAGTCACAGCTACATGATCAACAGCGCGTTAGTTGGGCTTGACAGCCCCCAGAAGAGCAAACACGGTGGAAATCACAGAAGGTCTTTCGAGCCCCCTGTTGAGAGGGAACGGCTTGGGAAGTCAGAGGCTTCCAGGCGGTTTTTGTGGGTGCGTTGTGCTCGTATACGGAGCGTGGAGGAGAAAGAGGCTCTAAGGTCTTCACAAGCAAGGAGATAACACACGTGCAGGCGTCACAGCAGAACTTTTGTGGGACCTCTTGAGACTGGGAAATGCACCCAGAGCACTGCACGTGCAGAAATGTCCCTACGCTGGGAGGGATTCAGTGGTTCAAGAGAGAAAATAATATTTCAGATGAAGCAATGTGTAAATTTTAAGCAGCTAAAAGGTGTTTAAACCTTGCTTGCATAAATATGAGAAAAGAGAGCAGTGGGTTCTCTTTCGTTGGTGACAACAGGGCACATTTTAAGTCTAATGTCATAAATGCCATACGCCCGGAGAACGCGGCGCACAGCCATTCGAAGGAAGCATTGCTGGGAATAGTGGGATGCAGCTGAGCGACAGGCTGCGCAGGCTAACAGAAGGAAAAAATAATGTATCTGTTTTGTTAAGTGAACTGTGAATAATCTGCTGAGGAATATATTGGAAATTTTATCCCTTGAGTCACTGGAGCTATATAAAGCTCTTGGATGTGTTTATGGGGAAGCATCACCACACTGGCATGAGAGTGTCTTGCCAATAATTTTCTGGTTATAGAGTTTCTTCAGGTCAGAAAGACTGGTTCAGCTCTAAAATTGGAAACTTTCTTTCTTTTTTTTTTTTTTCTTTTTACTTGTATATTTAGCTTAGTTTTGATAGGAGGCTCTGAAGCAGCTGCTGATATGAAGGGGGCTGTTTTGGGGAGACCTTGCACCCAGGACAACGCACAGAGCCCTGCGCAGGTTGCGGCCGCTGGGAGATGGGGCACGGGTTCTTATGGGATTTCGATGGGACTTCAGTTCTCCCACAAGAAAACTACGATCTGGTCTAGACAATGCGCTTTGTACTATCCCTGGGATTGCCAGAAAATATGTTTAAAAAGTGATTTCCTTTTGCTGAGCGTCTGGGGGGGGAGAGGGGTCAGGACCTTCTGGGGAGAGAAAGGGAGGGAGAGCTCTGCTGCCAGGGTGGCCAGCAGGAGCAGGGACAGGTCGTCATGCTAATGCTTCTAGCAGCGCCGATAACCCCCGTTCCAACTTTTGACCCAAATAACCCTTAAACCCGACTCAGCAATGACGAAGGGTCGAATGACACCAGCAGTGTAATCGCATACTGGCTGGTCAAAAGCAGCATCGGTTTTTGGTCCCGAACTACTCATTGAGGCAACTTTGGGATTGCATTCAAAAACTTGGGAAGAAAACATCAACTGTTAGGACATAAAGAAGCCGGGAGTGTGTCTTTCTGGGCAAAGAAATCACGAAGCAAAAAAGCAATGGTGGGTCCCGGGGATCAGAGTTTAAACAGCTTGAAGAGCAATTCATTCTGAGAAGACACCAAATGCAAAGTGGAGGTAGGATTAATTATGAGTATGCGACTCATAAACAACCCCTGAAGGAGAACGCACAGGGGAAATATTTGCCTGGTTTGATGATTTGGTATTTCGTCTCCTGACCACTACTGAAAACTGAGCTGTCAGCGCTGACTGTTAAGCACCGTTCCTGGGTGCTAATGAGCAGATCAGAGCCAAACTTTTTATACGTGGGTTTGGGAATGTATTTTCCCACATGAATTATGTTATGTTTGTCTAAAATGATTCATTTCAATTAAAAAAAAAAAAAAAGTAGCACAGTTTCTCCCAAAAATCCCCACGAGAGTGCAGAACAAGGCATGGCATAGATTATCAAAGGCTTCTGAAATCAAACGTCCTCCTTAGCCATGGGTGCAAGAAACGTTGCAACAGGCACTAATGAAATCATAAAGGAGGATGACAAATGTATTATTCAACAGTTAGTGGTTCTATTTATCCCCAAAACAGCTCTTTTTAGCTGTTTTATTATTATTATTATTATTAGCCTTACCTAAAACCATATGGATATTCTTATCATGTAGACCAATGTCTAACCCAGATGAGTGAGATAAACAGGTCCGTGTTTTCATTCTGCATTCGTGGCTTCTCTATTTAATCGTGCATTCCTTATTGTTGAACAATACCCCAGGAAAGCTTCGACTACAGGAAAAGGTCTTTCCAAGTAGTTTATTTTCACTGGTATTTAGTCATTAAAGAAATCACCCATCAGGAGTTATTCAGGAATTGTTTTCTTGTCTTGGGAGGGATAAAGCGATCTGTTTCGCTCTGAATCCTGTTCTGCAGCACACGCAGCGAGCTTGCAGGTAGAAGGGATCGTGTGGGGTATGAGGAATACGGGAACATTAGGAATGGTGCTATTGCTACTCCTCAAAAGTTAAACAAAGGGCAGCCGTCTTGCTGAAAACCTGCAGTCACCTAAAGGGGAACAAAGAGAAAGGCTGTGATTGCACAACTGAGCTATGCTGATAAAGCCACCTTTCAAAAACAGGCCTGGCTGTTTTTTTTTTCACCACCAGTCAAATCTCTGGAAAGCCCTAAATAATTGACTGTTCAGGAGCCAGCAACTGAAATAGAAGTTGGAAGCGCTGTTTGCACAGGTGGCTAGCCTACTGGGAGGCTAAATGCTTACCCTCTCGCCCGTATCAATTATTCTGAGACTCTGTCTGCTTAATGTCTGCCAGTTTGGATAACAACAAAATCCTTTTCGAAAACTGCTGATGCAACGTTTATCATGGTATCTTTATGGGATTTAATTTTTCTTTTTTGGGGTTTTTTTTTTTTTTGTTTTGTTTTCCTTTTTGCAAGGAGGTAGTATTGGAGGAGCTGCCAGGACGGTGAAGTAACAAGCCAATTAAACGACTACCCCAAATTTCCAGGAGTCTAAAAGTAAACAAGCTGAGAAGACCCTGTAGGGATCTAGATTGGTTTGCTTTAAAAGTGTGGTATGGGCTTCTGTACAAACAATGAAATTCAACCGTTCATCCTTGCCGTTGCCGAGGGACTTACCTGTCTTTCGAAAAGGCCTGACACATATGAAACTTTGCCGTCTGGTCCAGACACTGCAGCAAGTCTCATACCGCACACAAAGATTTGCTTAAAACGAAAGCTGCAACTTTTATTAACTCGTCCCCGTGCAAAGCAATGACCGGGATAAATCCTCTGAGATTTCCCCAAATAAGCAGATGCTGAAATCAGAGCAGTCCTTAAAAGGAGGCGGTGCCTCGTCTTTCCACAGAGATCCATCCAAGTGGAAAGTCCCCTTTGGAGCAGATTGAGACTTTTGGTGGCATCACGCATCTTCTGCGCGGTGTGGTTCTCTTCAAGCCTTGGCTGACTAAGTCAAAGGGTTGTGAGAAGAGCAGATCTACTTAAGAAAGAAAAACAAAAAGCAACAATAAATTGCCAGCTCTCCCCAGCAGGAAAAAAAAAAAAAACCCACCCAAACTCTAATTTGTGACCTCAGTGCCAAAAATGTACAGAGTTTTGGTCCTGATTGCAAAACACTTGGATTGCCAACTCTGTGCAGTTCAGAGCAGCAATGGGGAATCAAGCAAATGCCACCCACCAAGTGTTTGGACTCAGCAGCAGCTCTGTTCCTCTTGTTACCTCAGTTAACCTAGGCCTGCTCCCTACCCAAACTGTTTGTTTAACCTAAAGAATAATAACGATCCAGTGCCGCCAATTTGTCATGAGGGAAAAGTTATTCAGTCCCTTTTAAAGAGCTCGTGGGCCAAAGCATAGGAGAAAGTGTGAAAGCTAGCAGTGTGAAACAGGAAAGCCCCAGTGAAGGAGAAATGGTGGCAGAAAACTGCTGTAAAAAAGGCTATGAACGCCTCAAAGGAGAAACCTAAGTTGCCATTTTAAGGTGTGCAAGTCACAGCAGTCATCTTAGCCCTGCTAGGTGAGGGCATTTTGTATAAGGAGTCCCATGCACCAGGTTGCTTTGAGACCACCAGGCCTGGTTGGGTGGGAGGTGTCCCTGCCCATGGCGGGGGGGTTGGAACTAGATGGTCTTTAAGATCCCTTCCAACCCAAACCATTCTATGATATGGGGCGGTGATTAACATTGCCTGCCTCTGGATGCACCTCTGGCACATGATCATGGCTGAGGGACCTCAGAATTAGGGCTGCCACAAGAGACAGGAGACAGCGTTGCTTCTCGGGGCTCCTTTACACCAAAGCTCGTACTGTTGCCATCGCAGGGCAATGGTTTCTCATGCGCATTGCCCTCACCCCAGAGGTCTGTTTTCTTGGCTACACAGAGTTAGAACTACTCTGTACAAGATGGAGAAAATGCATGAGCAGAGGCAATAAGTGGAAAGCACGGGTGAGGAGCAGAGGAGCCCTGCGTAATGAGAAAAGGACTTAAAAAATAGTTTCAGGGTGGTTATTTTCCTTATACAATGAAGCTGAAGTGGTGCTGGAAGATTCTGAGGCTGTTGATGTGAGCCCAGCAGATAGTCTAATAGAAATGCAGAGAATAATTCTTTACTTTTATTAACCAAAAACCATATTATTAATATACAGTCAAAGCGGAAGAATCTGGGGGCTGTGGTAAACCAGTTAATGTATTGGCAGGTTTTCTTCCCCATTAATGGGATACTTAGAAGAGACTACCCTCTACAAATACATAGGACTTACGGGTTTCACAGTAATTTCACGGACAGTTATTCTTTCCTTTTTGTTCAGATTCAATGTTAATGAGAATTTGACGAGGCCTTTGCAAGGTATAGAGTACTAGCAACACCATAAAATTCGCGGTCACGTACAAATGGCTAACGAGGGGAACCCAGCCTCCTCTGATGCGAGTTCTGCATCTTGCCCAAGTACGTAGTCTTTGCTTTTAGCCAGAAAGCATAAAGGAGACCAAATGGTACTGTTTTCCCTATAATATTTTGTTTTCAAGCCAGCTCCCTTTTCCCAAGGGCCCATCCTTAACAGGCTGTCATCAGGCTCATGCAAGGTAGTGCTGAGAGCCCACCTACCTCAGCGACTAATCTTTTACTTTTGGACGGGGCTGAGCGTGTGGTTTCCAGGTCAGACAAAAGTGTATCCCCCAAGGAGAATGATTCGACTTATGGATTTCCTGTACTTCCCTATTGTCTAGCGGTGTCTGGGAGCTAATGTCAGTACTGGGCCTAGTTACCATCAATCCACAAATTACATATTTAAAGGCCAAAAAAAGTCCTCTCGGAGAGCATTGTTTGGATCAAATTTATGAAGCAAGCATTCTCCGCTCGTCCGTGATCGTCTGGGTAGCGATGACTTTTCTCCGCGTAGAGCACATTTTGAAGTTCACCCTGTAATCAAATGCAATGAGAATAACGTCCTCCAGCGTTCCTCTGGGTTAGTGGGTTCTATGCCATCGGCGGCGACTCAGTGGCATCTGGTCACTTCTTATCATTATCGTTCAATTGGGCCGCAAAAGAAAAGCACGTTCAGCCAGCAGGGATAAACGACCAAGAGCTGAAAGAGAAGTGCCCGTTTTCCTTTCAAAGTTCACTCTCTCGATAGGTTAACGGGGCAGGCTGGCATTATCGGTTGTTTTATGGAGAAAATTGACCCTGCTGTCTCGGAGGCCTGAGGCAAAGAGCCAAAAGGAGAATCTCATTTCCAGTTATGCTTGTGGACGCAGATGCTTAAACACAAACTGGAAGAACCACGCATGGCCGCAGACAGTCTAAGTTAATGCTGTAAAATAATTAATTTCTTGATGTCAAAACTGCATATGTACAGAAACATTGCCAGTGCCTGTTGTGCGCTCGATGTCTGTGATCCTGGAGGGTGAAACAGAGAAAGAGCAGAGTCCTCCGTGTGTGTGTCTATCTATAAGTTTATAAACATGCATATACAGTAGAAAATACTGGGGGGAAAAAAAAATTCCCCGCATGTAAACGTTATATACAGTATGTCAGGGTTCGTAACAGATGTATTGTGATAACGATGTCTGCCTGACAAATTGCAGGGTCATTTGATAAACCGAGCCCTCCTGTGCTGAAGGGCGCTCACTTCTGACCTCTTCACCTACAAAATGTTTTCATGCCAGGACACTTCCCGGGGGACTCAAACCGATGAGCCTCTGTCTAACAACAGCTGCCTTTGAAAAACAGCCAGAACATATGTATTGCCCCCGCTCACACACAAGGTCTTTATTTAAGATAAATATATTGCTCCAAATTGGAGTCTGCTGCAATAGTTGGCGCTGGGTTTATTACAGGTTTCGGATCCAACAAGCCATTGCTTTCAGCGCTAGGAATTTGTTGCATCCTGATCTGGTTCTCATCCACACGGTTTGGGTCTCTCCACGATCTTCCTTGCAATCTCAGTCACGGTTCCGAAGATCCGTGTAGCGGTGCTCCTAATTACCGCGGCGCTATCTGGAAAGGAGGAGGCGTTTTATGTCAGCTGTACGTGTTTTTCTATGTCTGGAGTCCGCTCCTATGGTTTTGTGGTACAGGACTTCGCAAAAGAGGCATGGAGAACAAGAGCCTATAAAACGTAGTTTGAGTTCGCTAAAGAACGTCCAAAACATGGCTTCTGTCAAATAAGTGACATATACAGAACGCAGAGACATCTCCCTCGGTACCCAGTATTGCTGGGTACAGTTGTTCAGGTCGGCTTGTGCGATTTCCTTGTGGATGTCTGCTCTTCAGAGTGTAACTTCACTCTGCCAGTAAGTCTTTCTCGGCTGTTCTCACAGTCTGTGGTGTGGAAAGCACCCCCTTGGAACAGCACGGTTTTGAGGTTACGCTCTCTAGAATAAAGAGTGAAACAGAAGCTTTCACTGAAAAGCTTTTCGAAAAATCCAGCTATTGGAAAGCGTGGGGTTCAGGTGATGGGTGCGGTAAAAATTCTAGTTCACCCATGAGCTCCCCAGGCTCACAAAATGCACTGCAAGCAATACGAAACCTTGAGCTGTTTTACGTTTTCATCGATCCTATCCTCACGCTCTCCCCCAATCACTTCCCACTGTCAGCGTTACGCATCTCCCGTGCTGTAATAATTAACAGCTCTAACGGCAAGGATGAATGAAGGGAAGAAGGTGTATTTCTCTTGCTGAAACTGTCTGATCATCAATATCCTAATCGTTTCTTAATTAGATTTGTTGAGTTGAAGTTGTGTTCGAATTTTCACCTCTGAGAGGACTATTAGGAAACTATCATCTGCCCTGTTAGTCTTGCAAAAACAAGCACTTGTCGTGTACTCTTTTTTTTTTTTTTTTAAATTCTATTGACATCTGACTATTACTTTCCTATATTTCTTCCAGTTTTGGGTCATGTATTACACATTCTCAAAATAGTGAATTAGTGGGAGCTGATCTTTCATGGATTAAAGCGTAACACGTTTACATTCGGCTTTTAAATCCTGGCATCGCTGGAAAGACAGTTTTTTGCTTGCAATAGGCTTTAACGTAAGAGGTGTCAGACTGGAATGGACAACCAGCGCTCCATCCACCTTTCCACGTTTTTTAATGCTAGGAAGTGAGCGCCTTTCATGTCTCCTCGCACAGCTCGGTGGCAGCTCTTTAAAAGCCTGTCACAAAGATGAAAGTTTGATTTTTTGTAATTCACAGAAGTACCTTTCTTTTAAAAGAAATTGCCCAACGAGCCCTGCACAGAAGCAGCCGTTACAGACACTAGTAAGAAAATGTCAGTGAAATTCATAATTGTGACTAAAATCCAAGGATAGTCATGCTGCCTCCGAAAATAAATATTATGCCACATTTTATAATGTCCTGTATCATTTAGGCATTCTTCATCTCAGGCAGATTCTGCTAGGCCTGTTGGAAGTTACCTGGGGCAGGCAGGAGAACCCAAAAAGCCTTTCCTACAGCCTGAATCGTCACTCTACCCAACCTAAACTACATGGAGAGACATTTTCTCTTACTGGTGTGCACATCTAGCATAGCCGAGGCTCTTCCCGCTGTCCTTTAGCCCCGACGAAGCTGCAAAGGCATCGTGGGGTAGGTATTGGAGCAGCACATCTTCGAAGACCTTTTCTTGCATAGCACTTTGGCTCTGCTTAACTGAGGTTGCTCGTAGCATCGGGACAGGAACTGAGGACTGGCTTTCGAAACGAGATGCGTCCCGGCAGCTGTGAAGCGTTATCTTTCATCCCGACGGAAATACATAAAGAGCGACTGTCGTTTTTCTTCAGCATCCGCTATGCGCTTGGTTAACCTGGTTTCCACAGACGTGGAGAAAACTAAGCGGCTGCCTACCCGTTTATGCATCCCTTAATTGCATGTGCGGCTGAAGTAGCTGTCGCCCGAAATTCAGAAATCCTGGAGCGTTTCTAGGAGCGTTCCTAACGAGCGGTTCTCATGCTGGTCACATAACTCGCGCGAAGACAGAAGTGTGACCGCGACACTTGGGCAAACGCCTTTGGGGCGGCTGCTTTTCAATTAGCCGCTGGAAAGCACGGCTTGCCAAATTGCGGGGCCTGCCTGGGAAGAGGCAGTTTTATTAAGGCCGGTGTCCAGCCACGTGCGCTGCTGAGCGCTCGCTGCCTCTCCGGCGCCTGCCGAAAGCTTGCGAGTCCGCGGGTTTTCTCCGCCCACGCCTCGTTGAACAAAAAAATGTCTTGTCAGGCAGCCGGGAAAAATAAAAGTGGTGTGAGGAAGGCAACGCGACGGAGTTTCTCGTCCCTTCCGTCCGTGAAAATGGTACCTTTTAACTCGGCGGGAGTCACAAGGCGTTTTTGCACGATGTTATGTCAGCTAAAGCCCTTTTGACATTTCAGCAAATAAAAAAGATTTAGTGCCATTTCCTTACGCTTTGTTGGAACTTAGACCGTCAACCGTACGCTGTGTAGAGCTTGCTTTCTAGCGTACACAAAACACAGAAAACAACTGGGATTATACATAAAATTAAGCCTATAGGGTAAACTCGTTTCTACATCCACATGTGCTATTTGTAGCTTCTAAGTTTATTTTCTGGTAGAAAGTTTGAGGAAAGTGTGTGCAGCGTCCCCAGATTGCTTACGCTGCAGCTCTGTCTTTAGGAAAGAGTCTGAGGAAGAAAAGAGGTCTGCTCTTCAACTTTTATTCTTCAAGAATGTCATAGTCAGTTGAAGAATAAGCAGCGAACTGAAAAGGCATCGAATCAGACGTTTTCTGAAGCCTTGCTTTTTTTACAGTTCTTTTGACATGTCTGCTTGAGAGGCTTTGAAGGAGTTTGGAGCTGTCACGGTGATTTGCGGGTGCCAAAAAAGTCAGAAAACCTCAGGGATAGAATCTTAGAGCAAATGTTTTGATTTCTGCGCTGCGGTGTGGTCAATGCAGAATAATTAATGTTTGTGAGGCTCCTGAAGAACAAAGTATGCACTATGGGCCATACTCACGGCGTAGCTTTCTTTTACTCCGTTTCGTAGTGCCTATGAATAACCCACCCAGCCGAAACCATAAAGAGAACTAAGCTGCTGGGAAACAGAGTGTAGCCAGGCTGTTGATACAAGAAATTAGTGAAGAAAACTATGTAAAATAAATTTTTTTGCTCTGAACTGAAGGAAATTGTACAAGAATTTGAGTCTGGAAACATCTGAGTATGTCTTCATTTATTGCTTTTCTTGCAGGCCTGGGGGCACGAATACCAAACACAATGGGAAAAGGTCTGAAGTTTCTGTAACTAAAAGCTTCCAAAAAGCGCATTGGAAACCAAACTAAGTGCAATAGCTGCAGAGAAAAAAGAGCTGGCAGCTCCTAAGAGACCAAGTGTCTCTTAGAAGATATTTTGCAAGCATCCAGAATAGTTGGTCAGATAAAGAAGTTCAGGGGAACAGAAACGTGTCCTCAACGGGAACTTGCAAAAATAGGGAAAGCTTAAGGACTGGCCTGCTAGGTAGAAACTGCAGAGGGCTAGATTGCTCGAGATGATGACCGATGTTTAGTTTGCAAAACTAAACAGATGGGAGGAAGCAGTAAGCAATTGGGAAGAGGAGGGGAGGGGGGAGGAAGAACCGTGAAGTCACCGCTCACAAACCACTGGGACCAGAACTCCCAGCCTGGCGGCTTCCAGCTCTAATTTTCAGCTTGTTGGCTTTTTCTTTTTGCAAGGTTTCTATTATTGCGATTTATAAATAGAAACCAGCCAGAACAAAGATTTCATAATCTTGGCACACTGTCTTTTTATGTTACTTTTACAGAGGGAGGGACTGGTAGAAGAGGCGCTCTTAAAAAGCGTGGTGTATTTTGAATTCTCGTTTCTAGCCTGCCTGCCTTCCCTGTTTGGCCAAGGACGGGTCCTTTTCTTGGTCAACTGATGTGTCACCTCAAACCCACAAAATCTCAGGATTGCTATGGAGAGAGCGGAGCTGATGCATTTCACAGCTGCATCCAGGCTACCATACGCGTTTTGTTCCGTCAGCACCAACTACATCCGAGGCGATGGCTGCCCTTGCCTTAGGAAAGACTGCGAACCCCGTGACCAGCCGTTAGCGCTGATCTCGTCGCGCCTGCTTCGGGCAGGGGTCTGCGCACGGGGTGGCTTTGTCTGACCCCCCTTCTCCCGGCGGCGTTGCTGGCCTGTGATGGACAAAGCGCTGGCGCCTCTTGGAGAACGAAGGGGAAGGCGGTG
Source organism: Alca torda (assembly GCA_008658365.1). Taxonomy (NCBI): domain Eukaryota; kingdom Metazoa; phylum Chordata; class Aves; order Charadriiformes; family Alcidae; genus Alca; species Alca torda. The sequence continues at coordinate 7,982,177 of CM018079.1, forward strand.
CAGGCCGCGACAAACGAAGGGGGGATGAGAGCCGTGCAAGCCTGGCGTGATTTTGAAAGCCTCAGTGTTGAGCAGGCACACGATCTATAGGATCCTGCCCTCTTAATTTTACCAGGAATTTGTAACAGGAAAAGAAACAAACTACTGTAGGAGACACTTTGTCAGAAAAACCCCGTCCTTTTGTGAAAAATGTTTTTTTTAATGAGCATAATCTATTAAACTGCTCATAATCTGACCACCGTGGTCTTAGAATAAAACATTTTCCCTTTTCTCCCCCTCGTGAATACATTTTGGAGTGCTTCCCCTCCCCCCCCCCCCCCCCCAGCCATTTAAGGGACAGATGAGTTCATGAACTTCATCGATAAACAAGACTGCTCCTATCTGGGCTTTTGTTTTCCTTTCAAGAGTTTTGGTGAGACATCTGTGGTTGAATCTTCATGATTTTGGACATATGCTATTCAAACTATTCCTTTATCCTAGCTCCTAATATGGCAAAGCTATTACTGCTCAGTAACGCTCATAAACATTTGCATAAAGTGAATTGTGTACTCGAATTGGGGCCTCCGAGGTATCCTGTTTGATATCCTAGACCTCATAAAAGCAAAAGAAAGACAGGCAAAATTTGTGCCCATCTGGAAGCGAAATGCTTCTGTGTTTTGCTCACATAAGGAGAGCATAACTGGGTGCTGCCCGCTTTCGAACCGGCCGTGACAGAGGTGGAATTCTTTTATAATGCGATTAAGTAGTAAGCGTGAGAAAACCGTATCTATAAAATATAAATAGCTTCTGAACGGTCCAAAGTGGGTTTGGCTCCCACGCTAATCGGAAAGCTGGCAGGGCTCTTTCCTCCTTCGTCTTCCCCTCTACTTGCTCCTCCTCTCTCTCCTCAGCAAATGCTGAATGCTGCAAGGTGAGAAGCACAAGAAGGGCAAACGGCTCTTCAGCCCCATATCCCGTCTCCAGCAATGCTGGGAGGACAAGGAAGAGCACGAGAATGGGAAGTGGCTGGGAGTGACAGGCTGTTGGTATGGAACGCACCTGTAGTTTCTGAAAATTCCCTGCCTGTACTGTCGAAACTCCATCAAAGCTAAAAGCGTGAAGGGTGGCTGAGGTGATTTAGATCTTGCTTGGTCGGTTAACGAGCAAGAAAGAAATGCCTGCAAAAGGGAGAGGACCTACAGAGTTGCCTTTTTTCCCGCTAGCAGACATGGGTGCAGAAGCACTTCGGCTAGGTCAATGTACTTTCCACCAAACTCTCATCAGTTGAAGTGTAAACACTTCTTAGGGTAAGAGCTACAATCCGTGGCTTTGGTCTCCCCGTTGAGTGTGCTATGAGGCTGTGTTAACTCCTTCTCTCTTTTCTGGCCCTGCAAAGTGTCTTTCTCTTTTTCATCATCTCATGATGAAAAACTGCTCAATAGGAAGGTGAAGAAACCCCCAGTCTCTTGGTGTTAGGGGAAGCATCTGGAGGTCTGGTATGAGTTTGAACGGCGTCAGGCAGAGGGTCTTCAATCTGCTGTGCTATTAGTACAGCCCATGCCCTGAAATGGACACATCTCCAGCCAAAACTATCTTCTTATCCATTGCTGAAGTGGATGTATGTTCAAATAGGCTGTGAAACTTTGACAGAAATTAATTTGATGCACTGAGCACCTCCCTGCAGCCCAAAGACAACAGTATTAGGGGAAGCTGCTATCCAAGACGTGTCCTTGCTCATCTGTTCCTTTTTGGCCAGCTCGTTCCTGTGCATCCCGTGTGAAGTACCACCCTCTCCGTCTTCTCACTGGTGAGTCGCCAGTGCCAAACTCCAGGCCATCCAGCCCTTTCCAGAGAACAGGAACCTAAACACACAGGAAAGGCAAACTCTGCGTGGCTTAGCTGAGACTGAGGGACACAAAGTCTGTGTTGGTGTAGAGAATTGAGCCTAGATTTCCGGAAATCAGGTTATAGCACCCGACCATCCTGCCTTCATACACATGGATATAAAGAATGATCTTAAACAAGAAAATCAGTTGGTTTATACCAAAGAAAAAATAAATCTCAAATTGCGTTTCTTGTGCTATGCGCAACAATAAACATGAGGAAATACTGAATTCCCTTCATTAAGGATTAATTATGTAAATATGATTTATCACAAAGATTCGGCGAAGACAGTAGTGCTTTATGAAGAACTGAATCGTTTTAGGTCAGGTCGGTTTTTTAACTATTATTTTTTTAAAGGAGAAAAACAATAGCAAGGTGGCCAGCCAGAAAGCCTAGGGGAATCATTCACATTCGAGGTGTTAGCATTAAAAGGCGCGATAGGAAGCAGATGTGCAGAAAAACAAAATAAAGCTGCAGGCAGGAAGGAGTACCTCATGCTACAGCTGTTCCTACTGTACTCGTTAATGAGAACTCCACGAGGAATTATTGATTTAATTACAGCTCATAGGCAACGTTAGCTTATCTTTTATTTAGAATTCTGTGTAGGAAATGTAGGCTTTCGCGTGGTTCAACATGTCATGAGGAGGATATCTTTGATATTAAAAAAAAAAAAAATCAATCTGCATGCGGCATGCTGGCTGCTGTACAACGTAATACAGAATGTATTATCCTGATATTATTTTGGCCTGGCATTCACCAAGCGAGAAACTGGGAGACCTGAAAAAAAAATTTAGTTTGGTGACGCTATCACCAGTACGAGGTGGGGGCTGATACAATTTTATGAGAACTTTGCTCAGTAGGAATACACAATATTGCTTTGGCTATGCCCCTTAGCTGAAGAAATGGGGTTTGGTGGGTCAGTGTTTGCCCCTAGGCTGCACGTTAGGTGTGTGCTACGGAGTGACCCAAAGTCCTCCGTCCTGGCTGTCCAGAGAAGAGCAAAATGCTGTGTGGCAACGCAGTCTCTGTGCCCAGAGAAGCCCTGGATGCCCCATCCCTGGAGGTGTTCAAGGCCAGGCTGGATGGGGCTTTGAGCAACCTGGTCTGGTGGGAGGTGTCCCTGCCCAGGGCAGGGGGGTTGGAACTAGATGGTCTTTAAGGTCCCTTCCAACCCAAACCATTCCATGATTTCATGACACGAAGTATGCACCTGGGACCAGGAGCACAAGAAGGGAGACCAGGTGCCACTGTTCCGCATACAGTGAATATGGACCTCAGCGATTGTCCCTCCCCTCCCAGATCCATGCCCAGCTTTGGCTGTAGTTCGGAGGCTTGCCCTGTGCTTGAAAGGTCAACTGCTCGTGCCGAATTAGGGCTACCCTAATTAATTTCTCTGCCCGTCTCTAAGCTTTATAGCAAATACGGCAGATTCCAAATCGAGATATACTAAAATTATTATCAGCCCTGAAAAAATAGAGATTTCAGGTCATTCCCAAGCTTGTAAGAATCAGCGGTTGTTGCTGAAATAGGACCAAATCCTTGACTTTTAGGCTGAAGAATGAAGGTGGAACTCAGGTTTGTAAGACAGCTAGTTATTTATTATGTCCATCTTCAGATGACAAAAAGGAAAAAAAGTTTTGGTTTGCAAGGATATTGTAGGAAATTTAACCCAGAGATTTTCCATAGTTTCTGCTCCTTTCACTGACCTGATTCAAAACAGGGGGAAGGTAGAACAGTGAAAAAAAATAAGTCTGGTGCTATTAAATGGTCTCCCGAATGCAAAGGATGCCTTTAGGAACATTAAAGAAAAATTATGTACAGCTCCTGTGTGTCAGGGCTCAAATTTTTTCCAAAAACTTTATTGTTCATCCGGATGTGTCAGAAACTGAACTGGGTGCAATTCAATGCCAAGAAACTGATGGTAAAGAGCATCTAGCACTATATATCACTGAGAAATCATTCCGGAGGGGATAAAGATATGCAACAATAGGGGGTGGTGGGGGGGAAAGAAAGAAACAAGTTTCCCTATAAAATGGGCTTTAGAAGCACTTTTCCGCTATTTCTTTAAAAATGCATCTTCGTAAAAGATTATGGGCTCTCAGTATGAATAAATATAAAGAAGAAAAAGGGGCATCTTAGATGCTGCATGGTATCATAAGCTACGTCCCATCAGTCGCGTACTGCTGGGCCTGTACCGGGGAAGGCACTCCTGATGATAGGTAAAAATATTTATCTACAGGATTTTGTCAGCTGGGGAAGTCCCACATTGATGCGTGTATCGGGTATTTTATTATTATTATTTCCCCCCCCCCCTCCATGTGCGGCCAGACTTTAGAGCACGGTTAAGAGACTTCTGTGTCAGGATTATTCTGACATTCGCTCCCCACGGGATGGAAAAGAGCCGAGCTGGAAAAACTGGAGGGAAGAAGCATCCTTCCAGGCAGGAAACGTTTGGCGTTTGGCCCTCCTAGTGTTTCGCTTTGTTCCCTTAATATAGGAAGGAGGCGGGGGGGATGGGATGGGACAGTTCAGACCCACTCATCTTATTTGTCACTCTAATTAAATATTTGTTGCCTGGGTACGGTTGCGACTGAAATAGTCCCTTGGGTGGTTTTTTTGGTGTGTATTCTGGGCTGGGTGGGGGAGCTGGCTGCTCTCCTGCCCTCCTACACATTCCGCAACCTCTGGATATGTAAGATGTTTATATAATTCTATACGTACAATCTGGAATCAATTTTGGCACCAGCAAAGCAGGTTTTAGTTTGTCGGCAGCCTTGTACTAATATACGTGTGTGTGTAAATTTAGGAATATAACTGTATATTGGCAAGCTATGAAGGTGTCTAAGGTGATTGCAAAGTCCTCGTTAGTTCTGACCGGTGCATGGAGATGCTGAATTGCTCTCTTGCTGCCCTCTTGCTCCGACTAGACTGTACGTACATAACGGTACCAGCCTTTTTTGTCTTCTCTAACATTCCTCCGCTCTTCAGGGTTCATTATTATCCCCACGACACACCAGACTGAGATACTAATGGCAGCGCGTGGGCCAGTGCCATACTGGGTTTTGGAGGGAAGAAGGGATGGATACAGTGGCGGAAAGCATAGTTAGCGCGTAGTTCTGCGTTTAATTTCCCCACCATGCCCCAGCTTGCTCTCTCCGAATTTACCAAAATATCTTCTAGATTATCAGACTGCAAATTTCAATCGCACAGGTTTTCTCTGGAGAGGTCTGTTCATCGTAATCCTGGCCAGGTCTAAAAAGCTAGACGCTTTTTCTTTATGTTTTCTAGTAGTGGTTCACTGATCCCTTATTTGGAAGACACAAATCAGGAAAGGTCTGGGAATCGCAGCCTGACAGAGCCAACATCCACAGACTGAATGCAGGGTCACAAAGGAAGGAAATTTCATGAACTGGAGCTCACGTCTTGTTTGGCAGTCGGAAGCATGGCTTTTTCTATTGTTAATTAGGTCAATGTCATTACCTATACTTCTTGGGTCTCACATAAGCCCTTTCATGCTGAACAAGCCCCAGATATTTTCTCAGGAACGGAGAATAAATGTATAGCGTGTAAAAAGGTAGTGGAGAGCTGTAACTGAACGCTATGCTTCATAGACCACAATGTCATACCGGAGATAATTCCCATTTTGGCTAACTACATCAGGACAAAATCCTTGTCTGGGTTTGGGTTGTGGGGTTTTTTTGTTGTTGTTGTTGTTGTTGTTGGTTTTAATTATGTTTATTTAGAATGGAAAGGGTCCTAAATGGTATTTCCATTGCCAAAAGTTAGACATTACAACCACAAATAAGCACCTAGCCAGGCAGCCTAATTTTGTAAGGCTTTCAAAAATCAAGACAGTAAACTACCTCGTCTAAATAGGTGACTAATTAAGAACTGAATTAGGATCGCTATGTTATTGTTTATAACTAAGTCTTACAGATTCTTCCTAAAAGCTAAAGTGAACTGCAAAGAACGAAGTTTCCGAGCCGCAGAAGCCAAGCCAGCTGACGATCTCTGTTGCTATTGCGATATACAGTTCAGCTGGTGGTGACGAGCGGGGCGATATGTATTCCTCCCTTTGCTTTAAACTGACTAAACGAATTAGGGTTTAAATTGCGTATTTGCTCTAGAATTTCATCTAATTCCGCTCCCATCACAGCACAACGTTTCAACATAAAATAAAACAGTAAACTCGGTCTTTCCAAGTCTATCGCTTGTTGACATTGAACCTCGCACAGTTCCTACGCTGTCTGCTGGGGCCGACACGGCGCTATTAGATCAACAATACCAGCTGGTTTTTTAATTCTCTTGGGAGCCAAAATTTAAATAAAGCTAAATATTAGGTCTGCGCTTAGATCTATTCTATAAATATTGTCATTAATTTAGGAGACATTTGTTTTGGGGGTTTTTTTTTACATTTAATTTTTATGGCTGATCTTTACAATCTTGCGTTTGTCATTGGTTTTTAAGGTACTCAAAATAAGTATTTTGTTTATCCTACTTTTGTAGTGCAGTTTTTCTATCGTGATTAGATGTTTCCAATACGCTTCGGGGTTTGTTTGCTTTGCCTCTGTAGCAACTTTAATTACAGGTCCCCATACTTCATGTCACTGAGTATGTCACAAAGAGCAGGGGGCTGAGACTTGGTAGGGTTTGGAATCACTTGCCTCCCTTCTATCTGTCTTAGTGATGGCTTTTGACCCCAAAAAAGTCACTTACCTCTGTGATTTGGAATGTTACAGGCTATCAAACAGGCAGCAAAGTCACCAGGAGCTGAATGCAGTCTCGATTTTTTCTTTGTATGATACAGCTCCTTTCTGCTGCTTCGTGCCACGGTTGGAGAAAATGTGGGTATCACAGGCTTTGCCTTAGTGAAAATCACCCTCTGTAGGGGTCCTCTACTTCCCAAATCCATATGTATGTCTAAACAACAGCGAGCTGCTCGTAGTTGTGCTGAGACCTGATACGGGCTGATCGTCTGCCTCAGGGAGTGCAGGGTGAGCATACAGCTAAAATTATCAGTGATGAGTACCTGGACAACACTTTAAGTCACTTTGAGTGGCAAAATTGGGCTCCTACATGCCGTTTTCACATCAAGAGAGTAACGGTTTTTAAAACGGGATAAATTAAACTTGTTGACTTATATATTGTATGATTAATCTGGAGAACGTATGGAGGTGCGACAAGTCAAAGTATCTCACCAAGGTATCGCTGAAGTGAGAGCTTGGCGGGGCTTGAAACAGGAGCCTGTGAGCAGGCTGGCAGGGCACAGTGGTGTAACTGGTGTCCAAAACGTTAACTTGCCCAGAGATTGGGAAACTCACCCAAACACAGCGTTTGGATCTCGCCACCAGAGTACTTGTATAGGATAGCTTCGTTTTGGTGCCTGTCTCTGCCTGTATAACGTACACCCGTCCCATGGACACATTGCCTTCTGCTCCATCTTCAGTTTTCTTTCTCTTGGTTCCCTAGTGATGTCCTGGGGCAGAGCCGACACCGCTCTTCACCTGTGCGAAATTGCTTGGATAACCATGGTGTGCTTTCTCTAAGTAGTAGGAATAGGGGTTCAGTATGAGGACATGTGAGGGAAGAAACAAAGCATGAATATGTAAGCATAATGCTTATTTGATAAAGGTAAATGGGTTTTATGCAAGAAGATGCCAGCGGGTTAATTAGCTTTGACAGCCAGTGGACGAGACTCTGTCACAATGCAGCTGATAAAGCATCTAGCATTATTTGTCCTTTAACACTGAGCTCACGTACTGTATACAGATTTGCCATGCATGCTCGCCGAATTTCTTTCGCAGCCTTATATCAGACCACCCAGGTCCCAGAGAAATCACAGCAACGCCTTCCTGCCATTGTGCATCAGGAAGGACCTCGCGTCCTGGGGCCTGAGATTTCCCTCCTTCAGCTCTGGGATGCTTTATTTTTAAACAGCTGGAGTTACAGGAACAGAAAGTCGCTCCTCCGCAGCAGAGGAACCGCTGCTGAGCTGCAGGAACAACTGGCCCCAGCACCCCCACCGCAGCATCCCCACCGCAGCATCCCTACCGCTGCATCCCCACTGCATCCCGCTGCATCCCCACCGCAACCCACTGCATCCCCACCGCTGCCTCCCCACCGCAGCATCCCAACCGCAGCATCCCCACCGCAGCATCCCCACCGCTGCATACTCACCGCAGCATCCTCACCGCAGCATCCCCACCGCAGCATCCCCACCACAGCATCCCCACCGCAGCATCCCCACCACTGCATCCCCACCGCAGCATCCCCACCGCAGCATCCCCACCGCTGCATACTCACCGCAGCATCCTCACTGCAGCATCCCCACCGCAGCATCCTCACCGCAGCATCCCCACCACTGCATCCCCATCACTGCATCCCCACCGCAGCATCCCCACTGCAGCATCCCAACCGCAGCATCCCCACCGCAGCATCCCCACCGCAGCATCCCAACCGCAGCATCCCAACCGCAGCATCCCCACCATGGCACCCCCACCATAGCATCCCCACCGCAGCATCCCCACCATGGCACCCCCACCATAGCATCCCCACCGCAGCATCCCCACCATGGCACCCCCACCATAGCATCCCCACCGCAGCACCCCCACCATGGCACCCCCACCATGGCACCCCCACCACAGCATCCCCACCATGGCATCCCCACCACTGCATCCCCACCGCAGCATCCCCACCGCGGCATCCCCACCACGGCATCCCCCAGCTTGTGGGTCAGGGTGGGCCGGTACCAAGGTCCGCCTCAGTTAGGGATGGAGGAGAGAGACGTTGTCAGCATCACCCATTTGCATTCAGTGTTTGCCAGCACACAGCTTTCGGTGGAGGAGGTGACAGAGGCAGCTCAGGGGGACATCTCCTCACCTTGCCGTCCCGATACGCTCGCCCACAGCCTGTACAGCACCAGCGCCCACAGGGTGCTTATAAATAAAGGCGCATATTTGTGTGAGTCTAAAAGAAAATACTTTTTAATGCTTACAGCATTGTCTGAATGCTATTAAATATAAAGCAACGTACTTATTTCACTAAAAGTGGAAAATGAAGCCCACCTTCTCTGCTCTTCGAGAGAGAAGACCTGAGGCCAGTCGCGTTAAGACCGGCCTGTGTGAATCAACGTAAAAAATCAGAGGCAAAATGAATTATTCAGTCCTTGCGTCCCTTCGCATGTCCTTTGGCCCAACTTCACATGCCGCAGCAAACTGCTGTCCCCCAAAGCTCAAATACCGTCTGTCTGTGCTGTTTCCTGGAAGATTAAGCTATCATTTTGGGGTGGAAGGTTATAATTTCGCAGGACTTCAGCAGAGATAACTGGGTTTTGTTTGTTTCTGCATAGAGTGGGAACAGGGATAAGATTTAACAGCAGAAAATAGTATCATTTCCAGAGTATTAAGGAGGACGAAAGACGGTAGCTTCAGAAGAGATGGTGATACATTAGACCCGATTCTCCCACTACTTATCCCAGTGTAAATCCGCAGGAATTGTACTCGTATTGATTCTCTATCAAATGCAGAGAGGCCCACCATCCTTAAAAAACCCTATGAAACTGTGGGAGGAAAAAATGTCAGGGCATGAAAGGGCACTGAAAAAGAGATGTAAAGGGTTTTATAGAGAAGAAAAAAGTTAAGAAATGAAAACTGTGTGCCGGATGATTTGAAATATCAAACACACCGGTTTATACACGTCGATTAAAAGGAGAAGCGCGCTCAGCATGCCCCAAATTCCTGTGAGACACATCTGGGAATTAGTGATGCGCTTCACCACTTAAAGCAAACGCGGGAAGAACGTGATGTCAGACTTTTGCAGCGAATCAGAAAAATAAAGGGTCTTCTGCTCGTGATTTGACTGGTTGCCAAACACTTCTTGAATATATGCAGCATTTCACAATCCGATTAGAGAAATGGGATTATCAAGTTCGGTTTTGCTTACGTTATTAAAAACAGAAGAATTGGAAATAAATGGGTGATTTATTACCTTTTATTATGTAAAATCCCGAATAAAACAACTGGAGGAGATTCTGAATGCATTCTGTTACAGAAAAATGTAATTGCCCACTGACGCTCAGCGTCAGGCAACATTTCTTTGTGTTCATACGTTTTGGTCCCATCTTTCATGTATGTTTAAAGTTTAAAAAGGGACAAAATAGTAACAGAAGTGTTTTAACCAGATTTCTCCCCAGAGGTATGTGTTAGAAGGAAATTTTACCACCCCTCCCCATGCAGCGTGCGGTGAAAGCCCCTCAGCCAGACATGGTGGGTCTCTGGGCAGGAGCTGCACCTTCCTGCCTCGGAGGAGCCCCTGCATCATCATGGACACTATGGAAAACGTATGTTGAATGGTTATTTTGTTACTTGGTCAGGCTGTTTGGGGTAAAAGCATTATATGTCCCGAACCTCTTTTGTTTTTCAATTTCTTTCAGTCACAGCCTATTGCATGTCACGTTGGTAGCAAGAGGTTCCAAAGTGCTTTGGCAACGATTCCTAGAAACGCTGTTTTCAGATTTTAAATATCTCATCTAGGAACACCGTTGTCTCTCTGAGCTGCCTCGAGCAGGTTTTTGAGGCTCCAGCATTATACGTTCTTGTTTTTGTGGTGCTTAAGTGTTGGAAAAAGAAGCAGAAAATATCCGTCTAATGAACAGCATCCAAGATTTAAAGACATCTCAGATTAGACAGTGCAATTAAATCCTTAGCCTGAAAAATCCATGCTAAGCCTCTGAGCACTATCAGCAACAACAGGAAAAGGCTTTTCCTCTGTTTACCTCCAGCACTTTAACTTGGAAATGGCTTTTACTGATGAAGCTGAAGCAGGATTTAATGCTGCAGGCCGGAGCAAAAAGGGTGTCATGAAGGTAGGCTGATAAATCAGACGGTTCATCCCAGCTGAGGATTTGGCTCTTAATGCATTGTTAGTTTAACAGAGACATATTAAAATAATAAAAGGCAGTGAATCAACAATCTTCACAGCAAACCAAGTAGTTTTGGCTACAAGAAAGTCCAACACCCATAAGAAGTTCCCTTTCTTCAGACATTTGGACATCAGCTCTGTCTGCTGTGCCTTTTTGAGTTTCCTCTTTCTAATTCCCAGCAAATTACTGCACGGAGCTACTTCCATGTGTCAGAGCCAGCCTCACGTAGCAGCTGTAGCGGGGACGGAGCAGAGGCGAGCCCTGCTCTGTGGTGCTGCCCCAGGTGACGCCGCCGGAGAAGCAGCAGGATGCTGTCAAGAGGATGCTCTTCTCTGCCTGTTGGCACAAAAAAAAACCCCAAAACCTTCAAGTTCCTGAAAAGCCCTGCCAAAATGGTATATCATTTAACCTAAAAAGTGCCTTTTCCTATAGAAGTTGCCTTCTTTCTATCGCAGGAGTAATCTGCAAGTCACTGGGGAGAGAACAAGGGGGTCTGTCAGGCAGTAGATGCTGGCAGCATGAGCAGAGCAGCCCTGGGTACCTCACTGCCCCGCCGTTGCCGTCTTCCAACTGATGGTTATACCTTTTCCTTAGTACGGTTTGTCCTGCCTTAACTAAGGAAAAAAAGAAATAAAAGAGTCTCCAATGCTCTTTAATGCTAAGTAATATAGGTGCAGAGGTCTTGGGAGAAAAAATGTGTTTGGAAGTAACAGAAACTTATATACAGTATGTTGGGAAAGTAAGGGTGTATGCTCATAATCAGAATTTTTCTCTTTGTTTCCACTTTTTTTTGGCTTATACATAATGATTGGGTTCTGCTTTTGAGATGGAAATAAGTAGTTAATAATTAATGGTGAATTATTAATTATACTTCTGTGGAAAAAAAAAAAAAGCAGCTAATTTTAGAACAAAAGTCATCGGCGTCCCCTCTTACTCTATTATTTTCAGCAGCTAACCGGTTTTAATGAAAACACCTTTGATGGATGGGATGAACTAACTGGCAGCTAAAACTGGAAGAAGTCGACAACGAACACCTTCGCCGGGGAGAGCCGTCTGTTCCGTAGCTCTTTAGCCAGTGACCATATACTTTAAATTTGGGTTACATCAGATCTGGTAAAATTGTCAAGCTGTTCTGCTGAGCGTATTGAAGCTGATTCCTGAACGCTGCACGCGGAGGTGTTTGTTCACGTTAACCGGAGAGAAGGAAACACGACGTTCGCTATTGCTTTAAACTTAAATCCATGTGTCCTGACCCCCAGAAAGTAAAGTTAAATACGGCCTGCATTTAAAACAGCAAAACTCTGTGTTATGTGTGTGTTTTTATGCATATATTATGCAGGAAAAATGTAGGGATTATGAATGCTAAACCCAGGTATTATGGTGGCTTATGGAGCTACAGTATTGCATACATTTAAGAGAGCCTGTGTGGGAATTATTTTTATAAATGTTCCCGAAGTCATCGAAAACAATTTTAATAGTAATGACAGTGGGTTTTCTCACAAAATCTGATTTGCCATGCTCCTGAGATATTTCTGCTGCCGAGGGGCACACGAGCCTTGTATACAGCACCTCGCACTCACTCGTGTTTCTTCCCGCCTCCCCCCCCCCCCGCCCAAATTAATTTATTGTGAATTAATGTGAGCTATGAGTTTTAGTCATGGGTAATGAATGAAGCGGAGCGGGGAAGGAGCCTAGCATTGCTTTTCCATCACTCCTTCACATATTTAAGCTTTTAAAGAAAACGGAAACCTTGTCTCGTCAGGTACAGGTAAAAAAGGGAAAAGTCAATATCAGATTCGCCTGAGAACACAAAGGTTTGTTGCGGATCTCCTTGCAGTTTGCTACTTCGCAGAACAAAAGATATCTTAAATGGGAAACAATCTTAAAAAAAAAAAAAAAAGAAAGAAGAGAGAGAGAGAGAAACGTAGTTAAGCATTATCCAATTTTTTTGTTGTTTTCGTATATAAAGAGAGGACAGACGATACTCAGACTTAACCGTGACTAATGAAAGCAGAAGCACTGTCCCTTTGCCTCACCTAAACAAAACTCTTTGTGGAGCGCAGTGAGCCAGGTTACTGCGTTCTCATGGCGCTATTTAACTTTTAGGTTAAAGTATTATTGGCAGAGGAACACCGCAGGAAGAGCTCTTTAGAAAAACCTGCCCCGTGTAATGCAAGACTTGCTGATATATGTTGCACTCCAACTAATGAAAAAGCTAGTAAAAGCTGTCGAAGATCGCTCTTTCTCCAACCCAGCCCTAAACGCTACGCCCACGCGGGCCAGCAGCGACGGAGATCCCCACCGTCCCCGCAGAATCCCTTGACCCGCGTTATCACGCAGGGCCGTAATATCTCAGTGAACCCACAGCTGAACGCCTGCCAGCCGTGTCAGAGCCCATCCATGGGGTTTTACCAGCTCAGCCCTAGGTTTCGCACGTGCCAGGCGGGACCGAAGCAGACAACGAGCGCTCGCACGGTGAGCAGTCGGGGAGGTGTGACGGCTGCCCCAGCTCTCCCGAGGATGCTAAGCGCGTTCAATATGCTACAGAGCCAGGGGATTAATCTTGGGATTTATTGTTTTTGCAGCGACCAGCGAATGCAGCAGGGAAATGATGAGCGGAAAAAAAAAAAACAAACCAGAGCCGCTAAAGTCATGCGACTGCAAATATATGAAATACGGCCGCAACTGTCCAGCCTGCACCTTTCCCCAGATAAATAAAACTCACTTCCAAGTAAGAGATGGGAGCCAAGAAGTTGTGGAAAGGGTAAAAAAAAGAAAGCCTCCCTTCCATTTGGGCACTGGATTTATATCCATAATCTCTGAGGAAACCAAATAAGAGAAGGATGCATTTTTCATCTCTCTCCCGCCCTGTGAACTGTAATTGTGGTAGAGGTTTCTACCCGCTTTCACGTGGGAACAGAGAGCGAGTTCCACCAAAGAGTGAGGAGCCTTGTCTTCAGTATTCCCTGGAGACGAGAAAAGATGGAACCAGTAAAGCCCCACCAGGTTTCTTTATTTCTGTTGGAATGTGGGAACTGGAGCTTTTTTTGGTATTGTGAAATCTCAGCTCCTTCTACCCAATGAACTTAGAAGAATTTATTGCAAGAAGAGATGATATTGAGGTTCAGTTTTATTTGTATTCAAAGATCTGGTTTTGAACTTGGCAGAACAAATTTTTGCAGGGTTTGGCTGTTCTTGCAGGACCTAATCCAAAGCCCATTGAAGTCAGGACGAATCTCTCCCTAGACTCCAGTGAATTTTGGGTCAGACCCCTACAGTAACATTGACTCTGATGGTTGCAGAGGTTGAGATTTTATTACTGTAATCTACATGAAATATGCCTGGCTTTCGTTTTAGATATTTCCCTCTTTCTTTTGCATAGAGTTAAAGAAATAATAATTCTTTTTCTGGAAAAAATATTTATTTATTGCTATATGAAATTACGAAATATATCATAATCATTGTTATATGAAATTACAGGGAATTCCATGGAAGACTGGACTCGAAGTTCTGTCCATTTTTCTCATTTAATTTCCCTATGCCTTTTGGTGTTTAATCCATTTTTACATTATAAGACATGCAGCTTTTAATTCCTTTTCCAGATGAAGATTATCTCCCAAAATGGAAAATACCATGAACTGAGACCGTAACAGACTTCATCCAGGTTGGAGTCCTAATTCTGCGTATAATTCTGGAAATAGTTTTATTGACATTAACATCGGTGCGTATAACACTCAACGAATGCATGGCTGTCGTGATGTCATTAAATGTAACTTAGGGTCTGCTGAGACATTTTGAGGCCTTTTTAGAGTCTACGCTGAATCAGAAAAGACCACGGCAAAGACCACAAGCAGGTGGTCCTTCCTTCATAGGAAAAATAGTCCCCTTCTGCAACACTAAGAGGCTGCTTCTGCCCCGTGGTAACTGCTGGGCACGGACACATTTGTTTTCAAGGAGCTCTATGAGGCAAAGCACGAGCAGAGCTCAATTATGGCAAACCAAACAACAGCTCAACAAGCCTAACTTCTTCCTCGAAAAAGCTGGCCCATGAAATTATCTTCCCAAGCTATTTTCTGCACCTGAACGTATCTTTTTTTTTTTTTGACGCAGATGCGCAGTGGTGTGCAAAGCCCTCAGAAAGCCGCAGGTTTTGAGGCTTGAGGCAATTATAATTTAAGGCTCCTCAAGTTTGATTCTGCGTTGGGTGTAATCATTTATTTCCATGCTTTCATCTCCGTCACCCCTCCTGCTCTTGTCCTCATATTCAGTATGTTCATCCTGACATAGCGAGATGTTTACTATGCCATATTCTTGCTAAATTATACACAAATGTTCTTTTTCTCCTCTGGTTTTTTTGAATTCCACAAGTTATAAGGCAAACTGATAGACCAAGTTACACTTTACCATTTGGTTTAATATTATAAGAGCTTATAGCTCTGTCCTAGCTTGGGGTGGAGCAGAGCCAACCTTCTGTTCAGTGAGAGAGGCTCTTGTTTAGCCTTGCGTCTGTGGCAACCAGGCTCAGCTGAGTTGGTTGTTTGCCCCATGGAGGGGTCACACCTGTGGGGAGGAGTGGACAGGACAGGTGACCCGAAACTGGCCAATGGGGTGTTCCATCCCATCTGCCATGCTCAGTATAAAAGCTGAGGGAGGAAAGGGGCAGGCTTTTCTTCAATGGCTTGGTTCCTCCAGGGGCTCTCTTGCTTTGATGCCTGATGCCTGAAGAGGATCCAGTCAGTTCAGCTGCCTTTGATCCTGTCCATGCGTTCCTGAATCTAGATCCGGAATTCAGTTCCCATCTGAGCCCAGTCTGGAACTTCCCCAGTGCCTGCTGGTGACATCTCCCTGGGAGCTTGATACGGTTTTGTATGTATTTGTATATATTTTGTGTATTTCATTATTTCCTTTTTATTTTATTATTAATATTTCACTAAACTAGTTTAGTTTTTTTCTAAACTTGTAAATCCCTTTATCCTTCCTCTCCTTGGAGCGAGAGATGGGGGACAGCATCTCTCATCTCATCATTGTCCAATCCAGCCAAAACTGCGTCAAGCTTAACTTTTAAAAATTCTCATTTAACTTCAAAATCTCAAAAAAAAAAATAATGGTCTTTTATCTGATTAGTCTTTTTTTCTCCTTCTTTTGTATTTTTTTTTTTAAATTCCTGTATTGGAGAGTTAAATATCAAGCCAGAACTCTACTACAAGATTTATTCCTTTTTTTAAATTGGGATACAAACATCAAATATTTTTTGCATTTGGGTTTCAAATGGGCTTAGGTTGTGTTCAAATTCCTGTGCCTTCGACTCGGATGACTCCAGTAAGCAGTGCCTTAATGTTTCAAGGTTTGCAATTTCAAAACTGAAATCATTAAACAGGGAATTTGGGGGGGGGAGGAATGAAAGGGTGCGGGTACAGTGCATGTTCTTTAGTGTTACAGTCTCAAAATCTGTACAGCACAAATAATAGGTAGAAATATTCCCTATTTGGAAATTGTACTTTTCAGACAAATGTGACATGACAAATTTATGGAGGTGAATTTGCCATGTTCCTAGTATTTTTGGTAACAAATGTGGGGTGATTTTTATACCCAGTACTTAATCCCCGAGGTTACTTTCAGATGGAAGAGAAACAGAGAATTAGTGTTGGTGGAGCTCAAGAAGTGATGGATGGCGCTGTTATAAATTCAAATCGCCCAGCCCTTGATTTATTCAGGAATTTCCAAGAGTATGGCAATATATATTTCTAATTTCCACTGAGGATGAATTTGGTGAAAGGCAAGAGAAATTATTTGCTAAAATATAAGCTGGAATCAGGTGCTGGATGCCAATATTAACACTCTTAAAGAAGAGTTGTTTCCTGGATTAGACTACAGCGCAAGCAGGACTTTCGGCAGTGAATTGCCGGAGCTGCTGACAGATGCCCCCCCCAGCCCCCGCCTCCCCTTACAGGAGGGTTGGTGTGTTTGATTAAAAGACGGTGATGAGAGCTTTCACTGCCAGTCCTGCCAGAGCCCCTGCCTGCCCCAGCAGCCTCCGGGCAGAGGAGGCGGCAACTTCCACAGGCGGGCAAAGAGGCTGCGGGGGTTATTCCTCTCTCCCTTCTGTTTCCTCAGAGGTTTAGGGAAAAGAAATTCCGAATTACGGCTGCATCAATATGAAAGATGACAGTCACTTTGATGGGAGCGGGGGGGGAAGGTGTTCAATTAGCTGAGAGCTTTACATTTCAAGCAAGGGGAAAAGGCAGCTGAGCTAGAGACAGTACGCGCAGCTGAATATCAGCCCTTACTCTCAGCTCCAAATATAATAATCTGAGCGTGAATAGCACTTTTCATCCGAGAAGCTGAAGTGGCTTGTAGGTATTAACAAATTACCTCCCTCACCGATAGAGACAGGAAGCATTATTATTGCGTCTGGGATCTGGGGAAGATTGAGATGCCAAGAAATGAGTTTGTTCAAGATGGCAGGGGGAATCAATGGCAGAGTGCAGGAGAAGTGGAGGGGACTGCGTGCGCCTTGTTGAATCCTTGCCGCTTCTCTGAAAAGCGTTTCTTTCCTATTGTTTCACAGCATGTCTTTGATTAAATAAAAAAAAAAAATAATAATTTCTCGTGTTCCAGACTGTAATAAGGGTCATGTGAGGTATAGGATGACCCTTGCTGGCCAGGCGATGAGGGCTTTTCTTTATTTTTTTCTATGCGTCACCCAGGCTGTGCATTACAGTCTTTTACAGCTTTGCAAAGTGAGTACAAAAATGAGCGTAAGGCACTGCGACCACAGCGTTTTCACGTATTACTCAATGAGGTGGAAGGCAAGGTCAAGCTCTTTTAGAATTGCAGTCGTTTCTTAGAAACTGTTTTATTTTTTTATTGCTGCTGTGAGGTATACCAATAAAGCCAACCTAAGCACGTAGGAATTTCAACTCTGTATCTACCCTAAAAAAAAATAAATCTTTAAATTTGCTTTAAACTCTTACCCGTAAGGAACACAAAGCCTACGCCGTAGTGAACTTCCTAGGCTGTTGTAAGGTGCTGTTGTGCTTCTCTCAGACCTGGTAAACTGAGATTGATATTTCTGTGTAAACTAAAGAAAATAAGCAGTGCCAGGACTGGGCTCAACCTGCCTTGGTTTTGGGAGGAAAAAACCCTAGAAAAACAGAAAGCCGGGGAGGGAAGAGTCTGTTGCCCTCTGTGTTTAAACTGCAGAGGTTACGGGTAGCCTTTGTGGCAAAGCCTCAGCTCCACAGCTTGATGTTTCTTTTAAAAATTTCTAAACGGACAAGGGCAGTGCATTAGTCTACATTTCAGGCTCACCTATAGTTTCTTATAGCATCCATGAGCAAATGTTAATTACCACTTAGGTATTATATTATATTACTACATACATATATGTGTGTATGTAGGCACTTTAGATATATAAATATGTGTATGCACATAGATGCGTGTATAAGGATTTTCTACAGTCTTCCAAGTCCAAACTTAGTGTCTCTTGGCTCTGCCTGCACCAAGATTTAACGAACAATAGGTCTGTGCTCTGCAAGAATGCTGCCTTCATAAAAGTTATGTGTTAAATGAAATTTAGCTCGTTAATTTTATTTCCATTCAGAGTGCAGGGAAGGGTGGTGGCAAGCCGCGTTCTCTTGATGGAAAAACCCAAATAGGTTGGGAAAATATGCATTTCCAAACTTTGAGAATCTGTTTACAGACTGTGGGGAATATAAAATAACATGCGTTTATTGAAAAGGTCTTGATGGAGTCTTTTTGAAAGCCTGTACCTGCAATAGTCTGTGCATTTAGGAACCAGAGCACTTTGTGATTTGCTTCCTCGGGTCGGAGCCTATCGTACCTCCCAACAGCAACCTATTTTTGCAGAGGGAAAGAAATGTCGAATGCTCTGACTGCTAGACTGGGAACTTAGTTCGGCTAACATCAGGTTTACGACCTAGAATGGAGGTGAATGGCCAAACCCGATCAACACCCCATTAATCTAAGGATGATCAAGTAACATTGTATTTGGCAAACCCACAAATAACCATGTAATAACTTTGTAATTCTATGGTAATTTCTTGCACATGGTTATTGATGCCCTGTAAAATAGTGTGTTACCAATAATCCCATATTACCTCTCTGCTCTTAAATATAAGGTCACTGACAGACCATGACTGTTTAATGTACTTTCAGTCTCAGACAGAAATCTTATACAATGGTTATAAAAAATTAACCTTAGCGGGTGACCCTCTTTGTTCTTCTTTAATTTTTTTTTTCCCCCTCAGAACATATCACGTATGCATCAGTAGGACTCTAGATAGTTTGTTGGGTATCAAACTTAGGTTGTATTTAGCCCTTCCTTCCCACTTGTCACCTACCTACAATTAAGGTTTTTAACAAAGATCTGGGTTGCTTAAGCTGTACCCACTTTCAAGGGCAGAGAGCGAGGACCTAGTCAGTGAGGCAAGTGACTCCTCTACTAGGATTCAAACCACCCCAAAACCAATCAAATAGGGCAGTACTGTGCTCTGGAGCTTCGTCCTATTTTGGGTGTCAGTCACCAATGAGTTGATAAGAAAACTGGATGGGATGCTCCCATCAGAACAGGAGAAGCAGGCACAGACTTGCCTATGAGATGAACTAGTGTGCTGCTAGGTTTGTGTCTCTCAGCCCTGGACCTTATTGACCTTAAAATAACTGTATTTTTAATATAAACCTTTGTTTTCTACCTATATTCACAGAAACCTGTATTTCTCCATAAATGACTATTTTTCTATGGAATAATGTTTAGGTCTTTCTAGGTAGTGGATCTCAGTCATACTCTGTATTCCTTCATTCTTGTTAGAAAAGATTGAAAGAAGAGATGAATTCTCACTTTAATCCTTGATCTTAAATACTCTTAAAATTACAAACCATTTGGAATGGAATTTACTCCGTATTTCAGAGCTAACCCTCTTGTCTTGGTAAACCAGCTATTGGAAAATATGTATCTGGAGTCAAATTTGATTTTTGGCAATTAATGTGTAGCTCTAGTTAGAAATATCAAGTGAGTTAGCAATACGGCCACAGAAAGATCAATCCCGCACTATTAAAATGGATGTGGAGTTTTGCCATTGACCACATGCAGTCAAGAAACGGGCTCCGTTCCCACAGCTGGGGCAGGTCTGAAGATGTGCTGAGCACCCCAGAGCAACTGCTGCTGCTCAGCATCCCCTGGACTTTGGCCCTTAACAAAGCCACGGTCTGAGGCAAGGAGACGCTTGCACGCTTTTTTTTTTAGGGAAGTTAAAATCTCATTCTTTTCTTTCGCTTGCATATGGTTCTGAGGCTGGGAAAGTTATTTTGACGTCTGTAATTCATCAGGGCTGGTATGTTTTGTGCAGCAGGGCAGCGAAACTTAATTGCAGTTATTATCAATCCTACAGAGGAAATGTGTAACTGGGGGTTTTATAATGTTCTCCAAGAAGCTGTTGAGGAGGACAAGACCGGGTCAGTCTTTTTAGAAAAACAAACACCGAAAAAAGTGCTACAAGATGGAAGATAAATCCCAAGAATAGTAACCTTCCTCTACGCACACACGGAAGCGCTTAGTCCCACCAACAGGGTCCTCATGCAAACACTACGAGCTGTCCCCGCATTGACACCTCACGGAGTGCCTAGCGATTTGCTTGCAAGGGGGACTCATTTGCAGGATCGGGCCCCCAGCAACTCCATATTCTCTCCAGCCCTGGTGGAATTAGCACATGACTAGGCTTCCTTTCACCAACTGTGATTGTCAGGTAAACAGAGCGAGGGGAAAATAGAGCCATCTGTGCCTAGAATTAGCAGAGTTCCCCATGCCTATAAACCTGCTGGAAGCCGCATATACTGGGCTGCGCTGGGTGCTAATGAGTAAGAGCGATGTCTCAGTCTCTGGCTTGACACCACGTTCTTCAAAAACGCACTTCTGAAGTTAATTAGTTTTTAGAAGTCTGTTTATGTATTCTGTATACAGCTGCGGAGCACAAGGAGTCATGTGGTTTCTACGGCCTTTTGTTGCTCCTCGCAGTGTTTTCTCTCTCCTTTCGCCCCATCGTGTTATCACATGCGTTGTTCACATCCCTTAAAGACGCAGTTTGGGATGCAAACATTATTTACATGTTTTACAAGATCTTCTGTGGTCCTTGTTCTTCATTTCCATTTGGGCTACAAAGCAGCCTTTACTGGTAGCCATTTAATTTTCTGGAATGTCCTAATGTTAGAGGTACCGTATAAAGCCAGATATAATTGTGCCCTGGGTTCAGAGGTCATTCACAGACTGTGTTGGAGAAGAGAAGATGGCACTTATCTTCAGCTACTATGCTCACGTTCACCCGCTGGTAATTGGAGCTACGGTAGAATTTAAGGGTGAATCTCAAGGCTGCTCTAATCTGTATTTGATTTGCAACGTACACCAACAAGGAGCACAAGAAAGCAGGTATGAATTCTGGTTTCTTGCAAGCATAGATTCTGCCTTGCTTCGTATAAAAGCCTTGTACAAAACCAATGTTCTTGTGAAGTTAAATCATCATCTTTCAGTGCGCAAAGATGCGATTCCTCTATCTTTTTTTTTTCAATTGGTCCTTATTTACTGAGTCAAGAAGAGTATTTGAAACTGACAGTTGCTCCCAATTTCTATTAAGGGATTGGATAAAGAGAGGTTCTGTTTGGTTCAAGATTACATGTCAAGCTTTTGAATATGCAAAGATGCAAAATTAAAAATCTACTTTTCACGCTAATTGTCAGGCTTAGAGAGTCACTTGGATTTACGAAGTCCATTTGCATGTCTGATAGTCAGTGGGATCATTTACTGGTGTGATGACTACTGGCAGCAGCACTCTCTGTTTTTTCTGCAGCCTCCATGCCTCTTCCATGATAATCCCTGGTCCTGTCACTGAAATCCAGCCTTCTCCCAAATAGAATGACAGCTGCTCACCTCTCATAACGCGCATAACGCATATTCTGTTTGGCAATTAGCTGAAAATTGTAAAATATGCATTTTAAAAGATTGTGGTTAATGAGAAGAAATAACCTTAAATGTGATGTTTGTTGGTAAGCCAACTCTGAGGGGTATACCTGCACATAAGGATGTAGAAAAGGTTCTTAGCCCCCATAATATTTAAAATTAACTCCCAGACACTTGCAAGCAGTGAAGTGCTAATTTAAAGCCTTTTGATGTGGCACAATTCCCTTCAATACATGGAGGCGAGGGCAGAAAGAGAAAGTGCCAGCCCCCTCGGAAGGGACGGCGTTCCAGCACCAACAATGCCTTCATTGTTCTCCTGCCCGGAGAGGCTGGAAGCAGCGGTGACCCCAAAGCAGTTCCCTTTGGAAAAGGAAAACTGCTTTGCAATAATAATTATTCCTCGAGTTCAAAAGACTAAGCCTTCCCCTGAAAGAAATAAAATGATTACAAATTCACACAACAGCTGGGTGAAGTTGAATGAAGATGTCAATTACGCAGATGAGGAAGAAAGAAATGGTGCCTTAAAATGCTTCAAAGGAATGGCTAGGTATAAACGTGTTCGGTTTTGTAAAAATAGATCTACAGTGCTATGATCGGCCCAATTAATGTTTCTCTTCTGAATGCCATTCCTTCCTTAAATGCTTTCAGTTACTTGAATAACCACAGATTTCTCTGAATGAATAAACCCTCCCGTTACCTTTTCAAAGTGTCTGAAAGCTTGATCTAAAACGTTACTTGATCCTCTCTATCTTTCGCAGCCAAATCGGTGGTTGTTCACAGACCGACCAGTGTGTTGTGCTTACTTTATGAACAGCAAGAACAGGCTCATCCACCGCCTTCCCTCCGGAGAAGGGACAGCTTATTTATTCAGTTATATGCTAGACCTTCCCTCCTGTAGTTAAAGGGATGGTCCAGGCTTCACTTAGTGGGTACGAAACATGGCTGAAAAACTCAGGATACAACTGAAACTTGAAATAAATGATAGATTTCTGACTGCAGTAAAAAAAAAAAAAAATTAGAGCAAAAGGCTGTTGGGTTTTTTTTTCCCTTAAAAGAGTGTGATGTTTTGATCAATGACTACCATGAATGTGCAAAGGGTTTATTTCCAGTGAGAATTAAAATTGGTCTTGTGTTTCTCAGCACTGTCACACCTCTGAGTGTGGCAAAGTTACTATGCAGCATCCAATGAATCTTCTATGCTTATGCATGCGGGACAAAGCTCTGCCTGAGAAAAGTACCTTTTGAGGTTATTTAGACAAAGTGTTCCACATATTAACGCTCTTTCCTTCATCTGGGTGGGCTTTGTCTGTGCCACAGAATGGGGTTGTTAGGAGGTTCCCCCCTAAGACCGTGCAGTCACTCGAAGGTGAGCAATTTTGTATAAGAAATTTCCAAGTGTAAAGCTCGGGGAAACGTGAATGCTATGTGATATCTGAAAGAAACCGGGTTCTCAGTGCCGCTACAGGGATGGCTTTTTTGTGGAAGGGCACTGGCTTTGTGTGGGCTCACATCTTCCAGCTCAGGTAGAGGGCTGCGCGTTGAACATATATATGGCTTGACCATAGGATTCTCTGCAGCCCTGCCTTCTCAAACGAGAAACCGACCTGCAAACCGTGCGCTCTGTTAACAGTTGGCAAAGGGGAAATGATCCTGTCATCTAATGCAATGCGGTTGTTATTTTTGTATCCTGTCAAGTCACCATTTTTAATTTGTTCTTAATACACTTTCACAGAAAAATGATCTTGCCTATGAAGTTCCTTTCTAGAGGGATCCTATTTACCTTCTATTGGCTATGTATGTATTTTATTGACTCAGACATTTGCTTTTAAAAGTGCGTTACTGGTAAATGTTTAAGCGCCTTTTAGACTCTTTGGCTACTACATTATTTCATAAAAAAAGTAATTCCCAAAAAGGATGACTGTGCGGTTCCAAGCTGTACTTGCATCCAACTTCACTATATATATGGCAAAAAAAAAAAAAAAGATTAGAAGTTAAAGCTCAGGACCTTTGGGAGTCATGATCTCTCCAGGACTCACCAACCGAAGTGCTACCACTGTCCTTGGTCACCCCCAATTGCTCATGTTTTCCTTGGTGCGCGAGGTTTTGGGGTTACCACAGAATTGCTGACGAACAGATTCTCATCACTTAAAAGGCACAGATGTGGGATGGAGCAGCAGAGCCAGCTCCCTCCTCGGAGTTCAGTCCTGTGGTGCATAACATATCTGTGAAGGAATGAGTTTGTGAGGTCAATAGCAAACATGTAATCCTTCAAATGGTTGTCTTCACACCATTAATATCTGGATTTTTATTTTATTTTTTATTTTTATTTCCTAAACGGGCTATGAATACTGCATGCTTTTCTGTGCTGGTACCTATCTTCAGCCCTCAGGGCTTTAACCGTTAATGTCATTGTCATCAGTCAACAGGCAATATCTTTCTTAGATGATGTTCTTTTGCTGCCTTCCAGGAAAATAACTTTTTTGACTCATTCATACCGTCATTGGTCTTGTGGAGTATCTGTTCCTGACGGAAACCCTAGACTAAAGAAACTGTGAAGGAGATTCAAACATCATACCCAACAAACGATGCTAGCTAAAATAGGTGCTTCTTTCTCATTTTTTACCTACTTCTTTTGTACACTTATCTTCTTATAAGGATGCTAAATAACATCCTTATAGGGATGCTAAATATTAGAAGTACTATGTGCTCAAGCCTTGCTAGCAGAGCATGACTTAGCTTGGAAATTCCTAAAACACTTCTGAAATATTACCTGCACTGATACTCAAGCTGATTTTGCACATGGATGGTCTTCAGCTGATGCAGAAAATAAGGTCAGTGTGGCTGGCAGAGCTGGGTGTGTGGAAAATTCATCTGGGAAATGAAGAGAATAGAGTTGCCTTTTGTGTTTGTTATCTGCTGGAAATATTGTTAGAATATCTGACTCTATTGAGTGCTGTTATCTTAAGAAAACTAACACTTTGACTCGGAGTACATGGGGGTGATGGGATAGTAATTTGTGATTGGGTTCCTGCTACTATTTGTGTATACACGATAGCATTTTTCTTTTTGTGTGCATGGCACATTACTAAACTGTAATTGCTAGACTTTCCGAGTTCCTCTAGCTGCCAAATCCCCTACTGTGACTCGAGCAGTGTTTTGCATTAGCTGTACCGAACAGTAAATATTATAAAGAAAATAACCATCGCTAAGGATTCTGCTAATGCATCTAAACCACCAACCCACTGAAATTACTTTTGACCAGTCATATATAGCCCCAGATTTCAAGGCCGTTTACAAAACAAATCAATCTTTTGCTGTTGTAGTCATTACTCTTAGTCCACCAGCCACTGCAAGCTGTGAGAGCCTCTTTATCTTCTTGTACCCTATCTGCAACATTTTAAATGTTAACACCTATCCTCTGTTATTCCTTTAGCACATTGAATGTTGAAACTGCACTTACAACATTGGAACCTTCAAAATACAATACAAAAGACAAAAAAATGCTTCCTGTTGAATAAAACGTCGACAGAAATCTGTTGACGTAGTCACCACTGAAAGAATACGCTGCATAAAAGGAAGCTCAGCAAAATGAATGGGCACCAATTCTTGGCAGCATCCCAGATTTTAAAATTAAATTCTAACTTATTTTTTGTTGGAAAGAACGGAGAGATAAAACTAAAGTTAATCTTCCTGCAGTTAGGAGCACTACGCTTCTTATATGCTCTTAAAACTTCTAAAAATCCCATTTGAAGAATGAATATTTCTTGTAACACTTTTTTTTTTGAGACCGCATGTACAGTGTTAGTTTTGTTGCACTGTTTCTATTTTTGATTTATTTAGGGATGAGTTCTAAATGCTAAAATAAAGTGGCACAAATCATCGTCCAGAACTTGAAATAAAGCTACCTCAGGTGCAAATAATATTTAAGAAATACTAAAAAGAAAGCTGCTGTCTAAAAAGGTATGAGATGTAGGATTTCTTCAGAGGTCTTCGTAAGACTGAGGTGACCTAGGAAAGACTATGATACCGAACACCAAAGGCGTCGTTATGATCAGCTACTCTGAAACAGAATAATGTTGACTGAGAAAGTCATGGTGAGTGTTGGGGATTGTTAAAACTAATCTAAATGTGCCTGAGTAATGAAAGTGGTATTGGTTAAGATCAGGCAATATATGCCTTAGGTTTTGAAGTACAGACTGAATTTGCTCACGGAAAATGACTTTTTTCTATGCTCTTTAAATCAGCTTTTTACAGAGATCAGGAAGTATTCTGTGGATATACAAAATGAGCTTGGAAAAACTATTTTGGATTAGGAAGATTGATTTGGTAATGAGAGAGCTTGCTGAGGATCAGAGAAGTGTTTTTAGTAATGAAGAGGGGCTTGGGGGTTGGAGAAAGAATACAGATCGGTGAAGGTATACTGAAAGGGGGAGAAAGAAATGAGAAGGTTTAGACCTGCCCAATGGGAAGAGAATTCCCTCTGTGGAGCTGTTTTCAACATGCTCAGTAAACACCCAGGGAAATGCCTATCTGAGCATGCACAGCACTTTCCACTGTATGGACTCCACCTTACCAGTTAGCTGCAGAGAGCTCGCTTGCTGGGAGAGCTTTGCAGTTCAGGAAAGGTCTGTAGTTCTCAGGCTTGAAACAGAAAGTCAGGTTGGAAGAGGCAATTTGCCAAGAACAAGAAAGAAAGGTGTTCTTACTCACCTCCTAAGCACTGAATGGAAGTTTTAATTCATCTTTTGGACCTCCTTGCAACAGGCAGAGGCTATAATGGGGTTTGCTGTGTCTCTGTTTCTAAAACGCTTTTCCTGGAATGCAATTTTTGTCCTATTAAAAAAAAACAAACCAAAACTGAAAAACCCAAAACAACCTACAACTTTTCCCAGCTGACTGTGGTATAGGAACATGTGGAAGCCAGATCTTCCACCACGCAGAAGGCAGAAAGCAAGGGGATTTGTTTATTTGTCGGACTGTATTTAGAACAACAAATCTGAGCAAATGCATAGAGAGGGAGGGCGACCATGATACTGCATACTTATTTTCCTCAACTGTGAATTTGTTCCTATCTTCTGAAATTAAATTTCTTTCCTGCTGGGTTGAAACGGCAAGGAATGGAACTGAACTTCATCAGCTCAAGTGAGAAATGGTTCACAGTTCAGCTGGGAATTGGCAATTGTCAGTTTAATACTCTCTTTCAAGACATACTAAGTTTAGGACAGCTACTTACTTCATATTTATGTAATGCCCTACTAGCACTACCCTGTTTCAACAAATCAAGCCACTTAAGTGTTCTGTTTGTAGGCTGAGGATGACAGGTTCCACAAAAGACTATATAAATAATTAGCATCGTCCAGGCACAGAGAATTGCAGTGGTGGCTCTCTCTCTCCTTGCTCTTTTATGCGAGCTCTGTGTTGAACAAGTGTATCATTTACTTTTAATGAAACGTTGTGCTGCCTCGCCTAAGTGGTGTGCCAAGTTACTGTGGGCAAAGCGTATGGGGAAAATGCTGTGCTTTGTCAGCTCAAGCACTCTCTCTCTCTCTCGCTCTCTCTTAAAACAAAGTTACGTCTTTAATTTATTACCACTTTTCTGCGCTCTGGGAAAGCTCCTGTGAATGCGGGTGTCGATTTCCAGGCTGGGTTCCTGCTACCCTTGGATGCTGCAAAGGAGTTTGCTTTATAAGGTGAGCTCAAGCACAGCTGTGGAAGTCTCCAGGTCTTTCTTCATCTGCTCGGGGGTCAAGAAAGTGTTAGTATAAGCTTTCCCCTGCTGTTTGTGTCTCGGATCCCCTCGTGTCCCATGACATACCACGTCTTGGGGAGATTCTCTTCTGAGACTGTTGACCATTTGTGCCAGCCACCACCGTTTTCTGCAATCTGCATAGGATTTAGGCTTGATTAATCAGCCTGTCAATTCTTCATCTGGAATGAATGCCAGGATGGCAGCGAGATTTTACATTCCAATGTCTGCTGATAATGGTATAACGTTGGAAAAGAAAATGGCGAGGTTACATTTAAAGACTATAGCAGAGCCCGACTAAAAAATTAAGCTTCTGAAACACATTACAAATATTTGTGGTTTGCAAAGTAGCAAGAAAAAGACAGAACTGCCATTTAAGAAAACATTTATAATGCAACTGGATGACTCTGTGACAGATTAGACATTTTCATTCTGGAAGAAAACATCACTTGCTGGCCAGAATTAAGTAAAGATGAGGAAATCTTTTCCATATACTCAAGTGTTATGCTTTGTGTGAAGTTCAAGTGCGAACTCTGATATGATTTAAGGTGGCTCTGATTTCATGCAAACATCATGTCACAAGTGACTAGAGGAATTTTAAAAAAATAGTGAAGTTGGAATTATATGAATCTTTGGAAAATGACACACCAGATATATTGCTTGTCCTTTGCTTGTTTGGTGGATTTTTTTTTTTGCAATACCTACAGCTACACTAAAAAATGCTGTTTGTTTTGAAAAAAAGCAGGTTTGCTTAGTGTAAAGTTTTAATATTTTGATTGCTTGGCTCAAGTGCTGAAGTTCATCTGACTTCAGAAATTTCTTTCTGATGTAGTTAGCGGTCGTGAGCTTGTCACAACTTGGAGCACTACATCCAAATAATGAATGCAGCTAAATTACCTCACGGTATTAACCAGCTTAGTCTGCCTTTTGCCATTATGCTCAGAGGGGCAGCAGTGCGTGTGTGTGCAAACACCAGGGATGTCAGTGTGTGTAACTGAGTGGAGCTGTGGCAACCTGTTCCTGGAGAAGGCAAAGTCAGAAATGTCATTCTGGAGTACTGGAATATGATCCTTCTGCTTGATGTTCTGGCTTGTGATCTACAATGACAATCAGAAACAAGTTTGGGTCCTTTTTCATGGTTAATTTTCATGTTAAACAAAGTAGATTGATTAATGCTTGCGTTCATACGTATAGGCGAGTATTTCAATATAAAGTTGGGAGAGCTTCATTGTGAATGTTCTCCCCATGTGTCCAACATAACCCCCTTTTTCCCTCTATGCAAAAGCAGCGCTCTTTATGCTCTGTTCCACTTGTTTACGTGTTCATCTTTCACCAAAAGTCAGATAGTTTCAAATTCGAGTACAAACCTCAAATCAAAGGTACATGTTGTCTCTGGGAAGCGCAAAGATATTTCTGCAGTTTCACAGCCATGCCAGTGAATGCACAGACAGCGGGACTTTTCCACTATTGAGAGGGCACTCACTAAGCTTGAATGTACCTTTTTAATTATGTCATCAATAAAAGGTCGGAGAAGTCTTTGTAAGGGACAGTGTTGCTAGGAAAATTTCTGTTTGGCTCATTGGAGAGGAAAGGTATATAAGTGGATGCACCATATGCCTCTCCTTTAGCAGACTGTGAAGAACTATTAAAGAAAAACCCTGGTTTTCATAGTTCATGTTTATTCCGTAAGAGAATCTGGAAAAGATTTTAGGAGGGAGTCTAAGAATCTGCATAGACCTTCTCTCAAAATGAAAATGAGAGGTAGGAAAATTACACAAGAACATCCGTACCCCAGTAAGCACTTGAGAGGCATTTTGGAAGTCCGAAATGGACATACAAAATAACTTTTTCCTCACATGTGGCAAATTCCTAGAAATGGCTTGTGGGTGTCTGGGGCAAGCTCCCCAGGAATCCAGGAGGGCATCTTCAAAGACGTCAAGGACTGGCCCGTGTAGAAGTCAGCAACAGCAGCCGCCTTCGTGGGAGCAGAACTGTCCCATATCTGACACGCTGAAGAGTGCTAGGAAAAATTGTGTCAATTCCTAAGACAGTGTATATATGATCACTTAATAAAAACACTCCTATAATTCAAATAGCAGGCGCTAGACTGTGCAGGTATCAGGACTATATGCAGTTTCCTGTCTGTGTAATAAAACACATTCAATACAGCCCTCAGTACTAGCAGACGTGAACCAAAAAAAAAGCTGACATGCCCTTTGTGGTAAAAAAAACAAGCATACACATTACATAAAGAAGCTCTTTCCAGCATCCTCACTTTACACACGCTCTCTGTTCATACTCCAATTACTAATGAGAGTCCTAATAATTTTGGGAAGAAAGAGCCTCAAATATTTTGAGACTACAGAGGCTGAAAATTGGGGTTTGGTTATTAACCAAATAGGTTAGTCAGGAGATCTGAAAGGGAAGACGTGAACAATTCACGTTCTTAGTGAAACTGGAAGACTTTCTGTAATGTTTGGTTTTTTTTCATGGCTCATTTGAACTTACTGGAATCCCACCCAGTTAAAAAAAACGTTCCATTAATGAGTTTGATATGTGTTAGACATGTGACAGTTTTGAGTGCTGAAGGTATGTGGCACAAGACTCATCTGTTAGTGTGAATACCGTTGTGTTCCAGCTCCTCGGCGTGTGACGGGAATGTTTCCAGAAGTATCGAATGTGTTTTTCACCAACATGGCTTATAAAGATTTGCAACTATAACAAACAGTTGCTTTCACAACAAATATCTCGGTTTGTACTCTGCATAATCTGTGGAACACCACAGCACAATGATTTCCCTCAGTTTCACACAGCAGAACTGTACGCAAAGACTGAACGTGCCATATGTTTTTTTTCTCAGATGTACATAATAGTCTTAAGTCTTAAACTGAATACAGAGTAAAACTTACAAAAGTCTTCAGGTATGTGAAGCTGTATTTCTATTGGTTTCATTGAGCTTTGTTTTCCAGACTTTGGTAACTCTATAGCAATGTTGGTAGTACGGAAGAGACCGATACCTCTGCTGTATTTTTTTGCTGTAAACTGTAATTGAAGGTTATGTTAAATCTGGGTTCTTCTTTTGTTTAAACCTGGGGTGGGTTTTTTTGTTTGTCCTTTGAAAAGCATGGGAAGACTTAATTGTTTGTCTATGTGTAGGATTTTTCAGTTAGACACCATTATTTCAGCGGTATCCAACATTATTTCCTACTTAGCAGCATAGACGCAGAGGCAAGGATCTCCGCTTTGACTGGCTGGATGACTTGAACTTCTAAAGTACTGACTTTTCTCCCATCCAAAAAGCGCTGCAGTTACCAGTCTCTCCAGTCCAAAACTTTTTAAAGCCAAGGCACTACTATGTTTGAACAGTCATACGGAAGCGCCAACTCAGTCTCAGTTATGATTTTGCTAAGAAGAAATATTGGCTAATCTCATTTACTTCAGCGTGACTTTTTCTCTCACGCACTAAATCTTGCTCTCGGTATCCCCAGACAGTGTCAGGATATATATGTTCTAAGTGTTTGTGAACGTTCCCATAGCACTAGAAGAGATATACTGCCCACCGCAGAGAGCTGCATGGGATCCCACGTTATCGTAGTCTGCTCTTCCTGCATTCTCCCACGTGCTGAAACGCTTCCTCTATCTGGGGGTGTGTGTGTGTGTATATTTTTAGAGGTGATCATCTGCTTTCAAAGGGAAAGGCCTTTGTTCAGATGCCTAATTGGAAGTGATCTGGCCTTGCTAATTACTAGCTTGCGTGTTTGGTTTTCAGCTGTCTGTCTGCAATGTTCCACGGCGACATTGTTTTTGCAGCTCCCTCGAATTCCCTTTTAACTAATGTCTAAGCTTCAAACTGGTTTCCTTGCAGGCAGGTCTGCAGAGATTTACTCGAACCATGGGAACCACAACGGAGTCAGCAAGCGAGAGAAAAAGGCCCCTCTATTGGCTCTGTCAGGAAAACTCTGCTCATAATTAAACTCCGCTTAAGATTTATGGATCCAGTGCAGCGGGCTTGATTGAGCTGCTTATCAGTTTAGGGGAACCTCATTATTTCAATTTCCAAGTGAAATCTGTTTCAGAACAGAGACAACTCAGCAGGACCCTTTATTGAAATATTTGGTCTGCTTAATAACGGGTGGCTACTTGTTAATTATCAGGGTGGGGAAGCAGGGCTCATTATCAGGATGAGTAGTCACGTCATCCCAATATTTTTCACATCACTTCTTAAAAGAAGTCAAATAAGATGTGAGCAGTAATAGAAAACTTCATGCAAGCTCTGAACTTTCATGTGAAATATGTGTTTTTTTTCACTTCAGAGTAAGAAAAACTTTGGTTTTTAAAGAAAAACAAAAAGTTAAAAAAAGTTCTGGTTCCTTTTAATCCATATAAGGACAGCAACACTCCTACCAGCTATACAAACAATAAAAATAAAGTAGCAATTGTTTTACATTTGGAATCAATCTATAAAAACTTAAAAACATATCTCTGGTTACTCGTTAAGTAACAGTACAAGAAAAAGATTAGCCAATTTGAAAACACAATCACATTTGGATGAAAAAAAAAAAAGGGAAAAAGTGAACATCACTGAAGCAAAACCCTGGTGTTTCTTGAGAGTCTTGTTAAGGTTTTGCAGCCAAAGTGAAAGGAATATTGGGATGATTTCCTACCACTAATGGAACTGTGGCACCCCTTAGATACTTGTTAAATCTGGTTATTTCTTTTCATCCTCTTGTAACTATATTACCTAGTGACCAGTCCTTGTACAAAATCAAAAGCAGAATTATTTCTATCTAACGATACAGAATGGTCCTGTGACTTTTATTCTTTCTTAGTTATGCGTTCCTCCACTCCACTGGAATGGACAGAATTGCTCCACGCAGTAAGGTGGTGATCACTGCATTTCATGAAGAATCTCTTCCCCTTCACTTAGCTAATTGTTTTTCCTGTCATACTTGAGAATATGAGTTTTAATCCCTGCTCATACTTCATAAAAGAATGCATTTCCTGAGTTTGCCAATTTTTCACAGGCAGGTAACTCCACATCTTTGCTGCTACCAACTCTAATATCACAAGTCAAACACCACTTTATAAGTGCTCCAGCTTTCTTTTTTTTTCAGGAATGAAGTGAAGTATAAACATTTCCTGCAAAAGTACATATAATAGAGGCTTGTTTGCCAAGTGGTTTTACTTTCCTCTTTGGCTGTGACTCTCAGAAAATGTTTAAACAGTAATGTAAAAATAAGTGAATAAATTTTCTTCATTACTATTTTCTTTCCCCGCAAGAATATGCGCCTCAGGGACACAAGGGTATAGAACAGATTAATAGGAAAATTTTAGTGGGAGCCCCTTGTTAAATATTGGCAGTACATCACTGTACTGGAGAAAAATGAAAGTTGGTGCCCGCAGAGCTACGCTTGATAACTGATTGCAAGACGCCTTCAAGGCTGCAATTTATCTTCAAGAAATGCAATAATTAGATCTCTGTAAGCTTGGGCTGTCTCTGTTCGGTAAAGAGACAGATATGATTTCATTATTCAATTCCTGTGAGGTCATTAATGAACCTGGAAATCTGTTCAGGCTGTCTGGGTTAACTTGGCTTCCAAGAATGAGAAGGAATAATAAATATATTTCTAACAGTGTCAGAGAAGAACTGAAGCCCTACTGTTTATTTGAACACACTTAGAAAGGGGAAAAAAAAAAAAGAAAGAAAACTTCCTTGCTACTGCCATGTCATTGTGTATGTCAGCAAAGCACCCACCCGAACGCCCTGCTGCCCACAGGATCGCACTGGGTCTGCCTGCCTTCCGAAATCTGAACTCCTCTCTTACTTGCAAAAATATCTCACGGAATCTTGCAAGTTCAGTGATATTAACGCATGCCTCTTAACTCCTGGGCACCATCAACACCTACACTGGCTAGGCATTTCTAATGTATAAATGAGTAGTTGCCCAACATTTTCCAACTTAACTTTTACTGAGAAAAAATTTCCCATGGGGAGAGCGGGATAAAAACACACCAATTTGCGGGGATTTTAAGTATACGTTTACATGTAAAAGGTTATCATCTATCACCATCTCAAAGTGTTAGCTCCTGTTTCATTGAAACAAGGTGTTACATAAGGCTTAAATCGCTTCACTGGCCAACAAAGAGGAAAATCAATAGGTGCATGTGTGATCTACCCAAACTACATCTCATTTGGGCGGTATTATACATGGGTAGCACCTAACACCTTCACCCAGCAGCCAAGGAACTACACACAATTCCTAAAAAGTTGTCTTTTTGTATTACACTATTATCAGGCACTGAAGGAGTCTTTTGTTATACCCAGAAATATCTGTTAACACATGATAACAGAAGGCAGGAGGATAATTAAGGGCTGAAACACCTCAGTACATAGTTATGTACTTACAGGAACACCTGTGTTTCAGGGAAACCCAATCCAGCTCTCTTGATTTCACTTTGAAAATGAAAACAGAGAAACAAGTGTGTTTACATTGAAGGTGTCAGTAGGAGAAATAGAGGAAGAACGGCAGGATGAGGTCCAAACAAAGCACAGAAAGGTCAGAGCAATGATAACGAAAAAGCAGTTAAAAAAGAAAAAAACAGAAAAGGAAAAGCAGGAGGAAAGCACAAGAATCATGTTGGGGTTATCATAGCAGAATCTGAAGCTCTGTCCCTTCTCTGTTTTTCCTGGAGGCCGCGCAGACAGTGAATAGGTAAGCAGACCGTTAATCCTATCTAAAAAAATCCATTTCTCAACTGTAAGCAGTAGGAATCCCTTCTATTGTTTTTTCAGCTTGAATTGTCGGAAGTGTTAAAATTTACTTTTAAGTACATCTCAAATTTCTCCTTTTCCCCCTCTCCTCTACCTATGTGCTTCCAAGTATTTTATATATATATATATATATATTTATTTGCATATATACACACGTACAACTGTAATTGATAACTCTGAATACAGTTAGGTATTAATTACATTGCTAAGGGAAAATGTTTCCTTATATCATCCCCTTCTCCGTGTAAGTGCTGTGCAGGCTGGTTTTGCCAGCTGCATCAGAAGTGGAAACAGCCAGAGGAACCGTTTACGTGCCGCGATTAGGTTGTGAAATAAGTCTGCTAACTGTCTTGCTCTCTAAAAAGAGTCACGATGGCACCATTTAGTGCAGTGTTAATGGACAGGCGGGTTTGGGCACGCCGTTGGACCAGAGGACAGTGTGAGGAGCGGTGTTTGCTGAGATTCCCCCTTCCCTGGTTTTGATTAGGCAGCAGCACGCTGCAAAGCCGCAGGCTGAAAACTCGTCGACGCTGCCTATCTTTTGCCTAGGAGCTTGCTCTTGCGCAAACGAACGTGCCAGCTTTCCAGCCTCCTTTCTGGATGCTTATTTAAATCAGATGTCTGTACTGTAGGTCCTGCAGCTTGTTTCCACAGAGAGAGGGATAAACAAACAGCACAGAGGCATACCCGTACAGACACCCGCCTCGGAAAAGGCAGCAGATTTGGGAAGGAAGAGGGACACAGCCAGAGCAAGGATTTTTATGTTCAGACTGGGGAGGTTCTGGGTGGAAAATCCTGGTGTGGCAGCTAGAGTCCATCTCCTCTCCTGTCCCCCTGTCTCTGCCATGCTGGTGGTCAGAGGGGAGTTGTGCTGCCGGCGATTGCAAGGCTGTGCAAGCTGTGAGCTGAACAACTGCTCTGCTCTGCCACAGCTCATTTACAGGCACTGTACATCTTTTATACCACACACAGCTTGTTGAAAATGCTCGCCAAGCATGAGGCGGGGTGCTCCATAACCTCTTTGAGAGCTGCTCTGGGTTTACCCGACGCTCGTTTGGTGGCCCAGGCTGTGAGGGTCTCCCCGTATACCTGAGGAGAGTGCTTCACTTTCATAGAATCAGGAAATGGTTAGAGTTGGAAAGGATCTTAAAGAGCATCTAGTTCCAACCCCCCTGCCCTGGGCAGGGACACCTCCCACCAGACCAGGTTGCTCCAAGCCCCATCCAGCCTGGCCTTGAACACCTCCAGGGATGGGGCAGCCACAGCTTGTCCAGGCAGCCTGTTCCAGCGTCTTACCACCCTCACAGTAAAGAATTTCTTCCTAATATCTAATCTAAATCTACCCTGTTTCAGTTTAAAACCATTGCCCCTCGTTCTGTCGCTCCACTCCCTGATAGAGAGTCCCTCCCCATCTTTCCTGTAGGCCCCTTTAGGTACTGGAAGGGGCTATAAAGTCTCCCCAGAGCTTTCCCCGGTTCCCAAAAGGGGCTTCCCAGGCTGCAGTTTAAGTGCGAAAGTCAACAAATGCCACTCTCCCACTGCTGGTAAAGGGAAAAAAAATACACAAACAAACAAAACGTAACAAAAAAAAAACAGCATTGTTTTCTTTCTGTATGCACAGGGGGAACACAGCTGGCAGGCCCCCCCCACAGGGGCCTGTCAGGTCAGAGCCTGGCAGCCGGGCCTGTCCCGCCTCCCCGGCAAACAGGGACAGGCCCAGCCCTGGGGATAGGCTGAGGCCAGGACATCGGCCCAGGGGCAAGGGGGCAGGATTGGGGAACCAGGGCCAAGCACAGGGCTGGGACAGCTGGGCTGGGGGTCAGCCCTGGCCGCAGCCACCCCACGGTGCGGCAGGATCTGAGCCAGGTCCCCAGGGCGGGGATGTGCTGTGGGCCCTGACAAACATAGGCAAGAGTCGCTCCTGTAAACCTTTTTGATAAACTCTTGCGTTTCCCTCAAGCACGTAAACTCGTCTTATGGAGAGATACACGCTGTCCGGGTGTGTTGGTGGTGAGGATAGCTAACGAAGACATAAAATAGCGCCGTCGGCCTGTGTGAAAGAGCTCGCTGCATCAACCCAGATGCTGGAGCAGACGGTAACCACACGTGTGCCGAAACACACTGTATTTCTGCACTAACCAGCAGATTTTCTGTTATGACTGGCCACAGAACAACAAAGCGATCCAACCGTACATTTCTCTTAATCATCGCAAGTGCTTACTTTGTATTAAAATGAAATACCTTCAGGGCTAGATCAGAGAAATGATAAATCTTGTCAGAAACCCTGCTTGCCCTGGCAGCGTGCGGGCCCTGTGGTTTTGGTTATAACGCATCCATGCTCTTCGCTACACTGAGGGCATCACGGCTGCCTGTTTAAGTTTTGGGTCTGTCTCTCTCCCAACTGCTTGGGAACTTGTTTAACTTCCTCTTTGGAGGCCGTAAAGTCTGCCCTGCTTCATTCAAAGCTTATTTTCCAGAGACCCCAAAGAGGTGCTCTAGCAAAATGGTGTACTCATCTGTTATTGTCAACTGTGAACGTCTTTGAGAGGCCGGTGCCTATCCCGGAGCGAGTGGTGGGTCTGTGTCCCACAGTCCAGCTCCAGCTTTGCAGCTTCCTCCCACATGCTTGCGTTTTCTTCCTCGGGAAAGCAAACTACAGGCAAAGAAGAAATATTTGTGCACAAATCTCATCCTGATGTAGGTTAGGAGCCCAGCTGGGCTGAGGGCAACTGGTTCCAACCTGTACATTTTTAACACAGCCTGTGCGTGAAGCTTACCACTAAAGAAAATTTCCTAAGTGCCAAAAATGTTTCTGGGAAAATAAACCATGTGGTAGTCTTGATGTCTTCTAGTTTTTAGCTCATTTTAGCAAAAAAGGTTTCCGGAGGCTTATGTCTCCCTGATATTTTATCAGGGGATTTCATAGTGTCCTTCGAGTTATTTTGGTTTACTGGGTAGAGAACAATGGGGGAAAGATAATATCAATTGCTTCCTCATATTGTTTTTCTTTATTTTTTTCCTCATGTTTTGGGAAATAGTTGAATTTTACATGCAGCAGCGCACTGAATAGTCATGTGTTGTACTGGGTCAGTTCATGTCAGACAAATTACTCTGGGAAACAATTCTCTTCTGACCTTCATTTTTTATGTATACTTGTATTAGTCACTTATGTGGATTATGTGGAGTAGTTTCGTAAACTTATTTCTACCCAGTGCTTTCCATTACATTTTTTTGTGAAGTGCAGTAAAAGGGCAGTGTATTTTTGTATGTTTTTTTTGTTGTTTGCATGATGAACTGGTAATGAATCTAGAAGTTAGATTAAGATTTGATGTGAATTTACCACAGATTGCAATGTAGGCTCCATTCAAATGATATAATTTTCCCCAGATTTTCTTTTATTACTCACAGTATTTAACTGAAACTTTTCAGTAAACAGGGATAATTCCACAGCATTTCATAAAATTAGTTGTATTTCATTTATTGGTAAGAAATGCTGGCCACCAAATTCCAGATGTCAAACCTTACAAGAATAGACAGCACTCCAAAAACACCCCTCCAGGGCTTCAGGGACTGCGTTTTTTTCAGAGGAACAGCTATTGTCTCATCTCAGAAAGCATGTGAAGTCACTGTCTAGAAAAATACCATGACTAGGTACGCATCAAAAAGTCTGAAGGACTTATGATTGTATCCACTTATACCCTCTTCTCATTCCTCTTTTTTTCCTAGGTTTTT
Source organism: Alca torda (assembly GCA_008658365.1). Classification (NCBI taxonomy): domain Eukaryota; kingdom Metazoa; phylum Chordata; class Aves; order Charadriiformes; family Alcidae; genus Alca; species Alca torda. The sequence goes on from CM018079.1 coordinate 8,020,179, forward strand.
AAGTAAGATAACATTATTTTTTTTTTCACTGCTTTTGAAAGTTTAATAAACAATTGCACAAACGCTGTTTATTCATCCAGATCCACAGCTCAGCCATGGTTAAATGGGTCTTTTCTGGTCTTAGGGAAACAACCTCAACAGATGTTTTTCATCACTGCTACAAGTACGAGGAATGTGACCAGGAAAGAAGGTAGCGTGGCCAGGGAATTTCTCCTCCCCGGTCACCGTGGCTGCTGCAATGGCCTGGGGAATATGCAGAGAGCTCCCTGACAATACATGAAGGACTATATGACTGGCACCAGAATTACAGAGGAATTCAAGTGCCTTATCCTAATTTTGCACACCCTTTCTTGCACTGCTTTGTGAGCATAAAGACCAGAACAAACAATCTGGACCATTGTGTTAGGAAAGTAAATCTCTTAGCAGGGATGTCCCTGGTTAGTCATTTTGTGGTTTGATAACTATTTTCTCCACTAATCCGTCTTCCCTAAATAAACTGAGCTGCTTTGTTGTTTGGATTGAGATAGCCCAGACTTGCTGTGAGTCATTTATTTTTTCAATTAAGATATCTTTATGATTTTCTACATTTGTTGACTGGGGTATGAAGGCAACTTCCCAGAGGAACTTTAGTTCATGGGGAGAGAGCGAGCGAGAATCTGTTTCTTCCAGTGTGCTGGTTTTTTTGTGATGTGTTTTTTGTTGTTTTTTTTTTTTTAATTTATTTTGGTTTGGGTTTTTTTGAGGGTTTTGTTTAGTGGGATGCCATTCACAAGATGAGTTACAGAGATTCTCTTTGGCATTAAATGTCCTTTTCACCTTTTAAGCAGCAAACAGGTATGTCTTATCAGAGAACCAGTATAGGCCGCCTTTGGTATGCAGCTCTGATGCCCTTTGTGAGGACTCGCGTGGTGTGGGACACGCCTCTCTTCCAAAATGCTGCTGAATTTCTGCTTCTGGGGCGCACATCTGTGCTGTGGGCTGTCCCAGCCTTTGCTGCTGCTATCCAACCAGCTGCGTTTCCTAGTGCTCGTTACCTCAAAACAAATGCAATGAGCAGACTACGTTCTGTATGTCGGCATTTTGAAGTCAAATCAGGTAAAATTGGTTTAAGTAACAGACAAAAGGACAGGAACCAGGATGGGCATGTGTTTAAGGTATCAGACTGAGGCTCAGAAGATCTGGTTTCAGTTTCCAGACCTGTCAAAGACGTTTTGTACAATCTCCAACAAGTTGCTAAATCTTTTGGGCACCAGTTCTCCAGCTGTAAAGTGGGGGATAATATCATCTTGCCTTGAAGAATAATTGTGGGGAAGAAGCTGTTTGCTAAGGCTCTAAGGTAGGATGGCGAGGGCTATTGCTTGCAGTCTGATCTCAAAGAAATGACCTCATTGCTTAGCGGTTTAGGTTCCAAATCTGTCAAGTGGGAACAATAACGTCGCTACCTCTTCAGGTCTGTTATGAAACTTACTTCAGTAATATTTGAAAAAAAACCACTTGCCTTTACATCCTACCTTCTCTCAAGGGACTCCACAGTAAGCCGGCAGCTTCCTCACACTCACCAGAGAGTTTTTTGCTAAAGGGGCTTGGCTCAAATATCTAAGCCAACTAAGGCTTTCCAATGTAAACCCTCAAAAAAGGGATCATTTAATGATTACCATCTTCATTTAGATTCCCCTTAGTCTTTTGCCTTGTACATTGTGACGCTGGCTGGTAAGTTCCCTGAGCAATTTTCTCATGTTGAATTTGTTATTCCAAGAGCAGGAGAACGGTATTCATTAGTTAAACTCCTGCGTAGCAGGAAGAATGAAGCCAACAACAACTGATGGTTAGTGCTTTTCTCTTCAAGACTCCACTTATTATCTTTGCTGTCATTTGAGCACTAAATCACTTAAAAAGAAATGGAAAACTGGTTCCCAATTAAATAAATTATAAATAAAAATTATGATGACATCTTGCCCATTTTTTTTCAAGCTAGAAACTTGAAAATCAAGAGGGTCCAATAGGTTTGAAAGCTGCAAACAGCTATCTTTAGGAGAGGAAATATTCCTGCAGTGGACATCAATGTAAATTACACGTACATATATTTATAAATCCTCCCTTGTTCTTCTCAAGTCACATTTTGTTGCATCCTTTGGATGTCCAATGGTTCTTCACAAAACCTTCAACCAAAATATGTAATCTGGAGTAAAATTGGCATTTTATGAGGCAAGATAGGAATCCTCCCTTTTCAGCCTCCTGAATTTCTGAAGCCACTTGTACTGTTATTGATGGCAACATGGACATGCAACTTGATGAAAAACTACCCCAGTACAGAGAAGATGGCATTTTTCACAAAAAGATCTATGGTTTTGGTGGTTTTCTTTTTGTAATCAAATATGTTCACGGCATACTGGAAAGAGAGACAAACATATCGCACTATGACTACCTGATACTTGGCAAAAAAAAAACCCCAGAACTTTTATAAGCTCTCTTGGTAGCAACAAACATATGCATAGTATATTTTTTGATTAATAGCTGTCTAGAAATTACCTATGGTAAGTTCAGCTAGAAAAATGCTGTGTACCGAGCTTTCACATCCCGAGGCAGTGCCCAGTTATGCTGTGTCGACCTCTTCTTTCTCAGCAAAACCCCTTAGGAGGGAAATCCTGTTATTCTAGAACAAGGGAGGGTCAGCAGAACACACATTTCTTTCAATTTTTTTCATATTTTCTAAGCTTTCTTTCCTATTGGCACCTCTTTTCCCGTGTTTTTCAGTTTCTCCAATAAATAAAGATCTGTCCGTTGCTGCTTCTAATCTGGTTCATGTGAGGGGTCTCCTAAGCACATGATGACTCTGCAGGGGAAGAGGTAGCAAATTTCTTAAAGATTTTTGGAATGTGAGGATGCCAGCCAAGTCTCTGGGAACTTGATGGGCGTTAACGACAGTCCTAGCTGTGTTTCTTTTTATAAGATCTGTTTTAGAGGAGTTTCCCTTGTAGAGACCTAAAGAGTTGGTCATCAAGCAGACCCTTCTTCAGGGCACATCAGGAAAACAGAAGAAATTAGCGCTCCTCAGTCCCATCACAAAACTAAACAATTTTCACAAACTTACAAGGGGAGGCCCATGTTACAAACGTCAGCGGTGCACGTGCTCATAATGTTTCAAGAATGAAAAACTAATGCAAAAGAAGCACCAGTCTCAAAAGCAAGCTGTAAAAATCTTTCATGTTTTCAAGAGATAGGAAAAAGATAACAAGACTGACATCTGATTTGGTTTAACCCAAGCCAAGAAAGACAGCGATGTTTCGCTGGCCAACCATATTTGAAAAGAGGAGGTGTTGGAAAAGGGAATCCCCAAAAACTACTGGCTTTTTTTTTTTTTAAAGACCATAACTAGTTGGTTGAACCATGTATTTTTCAGCAGTAAGTTTCTCTAGGAAATTGACACTTAGAATTTTAGGAAGTGCTTGCGATTCTCCTCCTTTTTAGCAAAAATGTTCACCTCCGTTTGTAAGTTAAATTCAGGTACAGAAATAACCAGGTTTAAAAGTCAGCAGAAGTGTGGAAGTTGCTGAGGTTTCCTTTGTTCTTCTCTTAAAAAATAGCAGACAATTACTGAAATTGCACACAATTGCTGAGAAGGGAAAAATGCTATCTCAAAAAAAAAAAAAAAAAAAAAACAAAAACCTGTCTTCAATTTTTTTCAAAGATGAAAACAGACATGGAACACTCTCAGCTTTTAAAAAATACTGACCAAATTAATTTTTTCCACTACTGAAAAAGCAATGAGGGAGGGCTGCGTTTGTCAGTCTGTGTGAAAAGAGACACAAAACATAATGTGATTTCTGTCAGAGATGCATATGGGTTTGGCAGATGAATAGTCACGTATTATACAAATCTCGCTGGCAGATAATGAGAAGAAGAAAAGTCCTTGCATTGCATCCGCATTAAATTATTTCAGTTCTGTTTTACATGCCAAAAGTTTACACGGCATTTAGATATAATTTCTTCTCTCTGTACTTCTGACCTCGTCACTCCGAAGAGCCAGAACATAACTTCCCTTTCCAGACTATAGCAATAATTCAGGCTGGAGTAGAAGGAGCTGTTTTAAATGACCCATCTTCATTATGCATAATCCAAAACTGACCTCACCTAGGCTGGCTGGTACGAGTGATGTTAGCTATTCCTTCAAATATTAATTTATACTCTGGAGGTGTTATGACCCGGATTTTCTTGGGCCACAGGGGCTGCAGCAACAGGATCACGCCGCAACAAAAAAAAAAAAAAAAAAAAAGCAGTGCCCTTTTTTGAAATCTCTAAGACTGAAAACAAAAAACAGTCCTTTGTATAAATGCTTTGGTTTTTCCCTTCAGAAAATATTGTATTTCAATCCTCTCTAACCCCACTACTGTCACAGAATGGCAGAATTTTGGCCTAGTTTTAGTTCTACTAGTATTAATCAAAGAGGTGTCTCTCCTTTTTTCTTAAAATAAATTTTCCTCGTAAGAACCAACACTCAACTTTATCCTAAATAAATCCTGTTGAAAATAATGCAGTATGAAGTATTTCAATATATCTTTTTGAAGTAGTCATTTAACCATAATGCCTCAGTCTTTGGTACGTAAACAAGATATCAGTAAGATGGAAACAGATCTTTAAGTAGCTTTCTGAAGAATTTTGCGATATTTTATTAGCCAAGCCCTTCTCAAGGCCAGTATTGCAACTCGCAAGCAGAACATTGCTCTTGCTTCTGAATAATTTTACATGAGACAAACCACAACTTCTCTTTGCCCAGTCATCACTTATATGAATGTAGCCTTCTTCCTCAATTTCTTGTCTATTCCCTGGACAAATCGACTTTCATCTCCCCTCTTTTAGAAGCCCTGCTAGTACTGACTGTCTGGTTTAGTTGTATTCAAAGTGTTCTAGTTGCTCGTTACTGTCTTGGAAAGCTGAAAGGTAATAATTTAATGGTTTACACAAGTGTTAACACTGCATGTTTTCCCTTCCTTATTTACATATATATTTTTCTATTCCTCATATATTTTTAGGTGTACTAAAAGCAACAGCATATTTTGGCATAAAGTTGCCTGGGACTGCGTTTACTCCAATCATTGAGGGCTACCGATGACTCCCTATCTCAGGGGCTCACTTCTGTTTCTTCGATGTGCTTTAATATGTACGGCTTCATTTGAGTACAGGTAAGGACAATAAGATTTAAATAGGCTCTTCTATTTAAGCAATAGGTGAAGGAATTAAAAGAACAATTTCTGTGATTATGACTGATGGTCTGTTGAATTGCAATTCAGCTCCTCATATTGAGGTTCTCATACCTCAAGGGGTTAGTTGCCAGCTTCCTTGAGGTGGGGAGTTTATGCTTTGGCCTTTAAGATGCCACAGTTATCTTACAGCATAATATTAATACAAAAGTCAAAACAATGTAACTTCCGAAGTCCTCTCCCTATTCTCTTTGGGGAGGCAAATAAGGGGTTTTCTGACTTTGGGTGGATTTAGAAAAGTTAAACTAGTAAACGGAACAAATCCCTTTACAAAATATCTCCTCCAAATTCCAGTGAAGTTAACTAGGACAAAAAATGACCCTGTATCTCCGGAGGATAGCAGTGGCTAGCATTCACAAGCAATACTAGCTAGATGTTGGGTTTAATGTCATGCCTGCTGGGTTTTAACCGTCATTACAAATGCCCTGTGAAAAACCTTGGTGGCCTTTCTGAGCAAAGCCCTACTTGCCCTCTGCCATTCGCTCTGAATTCCGATCCTTCGTTGCCACAGATATTAGGGCAAAATCCTTTCCCCTTCAAATTGCTACAATTAGAGGCTGAAATCTCTATCTCCTTTCATCTCCACAGTTCATCTATGCTAGATAATAAGTGAAATAGTCTAATGATCACCTGATCGGTTTTTAAAGTCAGATTCATTTTTAGAAAAAAAAAAAGATACAGTGATTATGAGGTGACAGGGGCACGTTCAACAGATTTTTCATGCTAAAGTCACATGCCGAGGGTTTAGGCGCAAGGCAAATATAAAGTCTGGGGACTTGCAAGAGCATGTACTCGCATATGTGCTCAGCATTTCTTAACACGAGAGTGCGTTTGCATATAAAAAGATGGAACACATGGTCGGCAGCTGGAATTTATGAGGATCCCTATTTAATAAAACAGTAGTAACCACTTTGTGTTGCTGCTGCATTCTTTCCTTGGTGACAAAATGGTGGCACACCAGAAAAGCTGTGGTCTTAAGTGGAAAAAACATTTCCGAGGAGTTAAGGGGGTGGAGAGAAAAATGTAGTAGCAAAGGTCTTATCGCTTCCTGAAAGTGCTCTTTAAGTTGTTGGGTGCCTTTTTGTTTTGCTTTGTTGTTTTAAATCTTGTGGGTGATAGCTACTGTCCCCGCTTGTGGCTGCTCACACAGGCCTTGGACTCGCCTTCCTCCGGGGCTTACAAGGCTTGGTTGGACAAAGCCACAGCTGACTCAATTTAAGGTTGGTTTTAGTCCTGTTTCAGACAGGAGGTTGGAGTAGATGGTGGCCAGCAGTCCCTTCCAACCAACATTTCTATGATTCGTTAATGCTGTGCTAAATTTGAAAATTTGTATCGAGTAATAAGCAACTTCTCAATACAAAAATTGCAATGAGACCTTCTGCCGCAGAAAAAGCGTATTCCCTGTTTCAAGCAAAACTAGCTAACCCACGTGCATTTTCCCAGATGTTGTTGAGGCTGCCTTCACAACCACTGTCTTTCTCAATTCATTTCTTTGTGGGAAACCATTCGTTTCAAATTCTGCTCCGGCTTGCACCCAGTACCAACCAAAAATATCCATTTGGAGCCTGAAGCTTTAGACCACTTGAAAAACGGAGTGAGCGATGCCAGCTCTTTTGTGTGCAATAGGGTTTGAAAGACATTTGTCATTCTGTCAGTATTGGCCTCATACTAAAGACCAATAAAATTTTAAAGTGATACAGTCGTGTGGGTTGCATTGTTCAGGGAGGCGTTTTCTGATTGTGGCAGCAGAGAGGCGAGAAGGTCACTCCGCAAGTCTCGTGCAAGTAGAAATATTCACGTTTGAAATAACGCATAGATTTATATTGGAACCCAAGAGAGAAGGCAATATTGAAAAATCCCTAATTACTTAATCCCAATATTGTTTTCAGCATTCCACATTTGCTCTGTCTGCATGATTACATGCAACAGAACATATACGTTTATAAACAGCAATAGGAAGATACAATGCCAGGTTCTCAAAATATAAACATAAAAAAAATAGTATAAGGAATCCAATAAGAAAAATAATAAAAAAGACTGGATAGGGGAGTAATAATACAGAGCCAACAGTAGTCAATCTGAGAACACCTCTGGAAATTAAAGGAAAGATATAAAGGTAGGTTTTAAAAGTTAGGAGGGAATAAATAAAATCAGTTTTTAGGGGGATTGTAGTGCCCCCCACAGTTAAAAATACAGTCACCTGCCAATTTCAGAAGTGATAGCAGATTCTTGAAAGAGCAGGTGTTACGTTACTGTGTGTCTAAAATTCAGCCAGGCCCAACACCTTAAAGGCTTTCAAAACTAATAACCCCAATTCAAAGCCAGCCAGCCACACTACAGTCAGTTGATGGAAAGAACATAAGGGGAGCATAATGTGATTACAATAGCTCAGAGCGGCGCTTGTCCACACTGACTGCATTCTGGGCAAGCCCCGGTCGCTGACACATCCCCACCAACGATTTGGAAAGAGGAAAAATTCCCTCAAACAGTACATTCGCAACAAAACAAAAAAAAAAAAAAGCCAAGAGGAAGAGTGGGAATCAACAATCTGTACTGAATGTGTTTCTGAACGTTTTCCTCTGTAGGAATAGCCTCCCTCTGAGGCTATTGCTGGTGTATTTTTCATCCCTACTGTGTTGAGTAGGATGTTCTGGTTTGTTGTTTCTTTCAGCTAAATCCTGACAAACTTGTCTACCACTGATAGAGACTGTGCCAGCTGATTGGTTACTGTTAGTGAGAACTGATTACTTTAATAACATTGAGTGGTATTTCTCATCTGCCCTAACCAGGGCTTCTGCTGGGAACAGCTTCCACCGGAGAAACCTTTTCCCATGATTCAAATATATAGGGCAATTCACGTTTAAATTGGTTGACTAGAGCTATGGAAACACTGAAAAAAAATGTCGCAATATTTAGTCAACCTCTTACTTCTATTGTGCTTGTTTTCCTTTTCATGCCTGTTTTCCATTAATACACTAAAGAAGGAATTTAGAGACAGAAACGGTCACAGAAACAGTTTCACCAAATACTGAAGAATTCATATAAGACACAATTTCGGCACTTGCTCATTCGTATTCGCAACGAATCTTTCACTTGAAGAGTATATCCACGCTGCGGGGAGAGAACTGACTCCCAGTAATGCAGGTAGCCAAGATAGATTTAAACTAGCTAGTTTTGGAGCATACTAATTTACTTGTTTCTTGGCTGTCTATTAGAGATAAACTTTACCAGCCTGCAACCGGACCTACTATATATCCTATGCATATTTCTATAAAAATAGATATGCATGTATGCAGAGTGTAAGTTGCATATACGCCTATAAATCTATGCATGCTCTGTAAGCAAATGCAACTGTTTCTTGAGATGAGAGCAAGCAGAAGCAGAATTGCCTGTGATAGTTATGTTTGCCAGGCCCATGAACTGTTTGACATTTCTCCAATGAAAAATGGCAACCACAGACACCACACCAACAGGGCACAGCATTAAAGGCCACCACCAAGTCAATTGTCCAATGTGCAGTGCTTCTTTTCAGTAATATGTCACAGCTTGTGCGTTCTGTTTAAGATTTAACTGGTGAGTTAAATGGAAATGGTATTAATTATATGTTAGAACTATGTCAACCTTCAAAACAGCTGTAGGCTTTTAGTCCAAGAGCAAAAAACCATAAAAGCGTTGTAAGCTTTTTTCCAAAGGGATGAGGTTAAGATATGACCACCAGACCTTTAGTTGAAAGCTTCCAAGGAGTCCATCTTCACCCCTTTTTTCACCTCTCTTCTCACAGGCCTCGGTTTCCCCCTCTAGAAGACAAAACCTCACGTACCAAGGATGAAGAGGGAACGCTGGGAACGAATTTGGGTCCGGATCCTTTCCCCTGCCTGCCCTTGAGCTTTTTTTTCTCCCCATTGAAAGCCTGATAAAAGCTGCCAAGTTTCTCACGGTCTTTTAATCCTGGCTGCGTGCAGCTATATGAGCTTTACCTGCTGGTAAGCTTGGCTGAAGCATGTGTACGTACCTCACTAAAAAGCACCCCATATGGCCAATGTTTACATTTTGTGTTCTCTCTGGGGTTATCCTCATGATATAATGAGGCTCTTGAGGCCACTGGCACTGGCAGAACCCTGTTTTTCTAATAATCTTTCAACCAGAAAGCAAAGTGTTGACAGCCAGGGACACAACCACAAAGACACCGCGTTTAAGGAATGGAAAGGGCTTTTTCTCCCCTTCCCTTTTTTTTATATTGCTGGTGAGCTGCTTTTTCAAGCCAAGGCACATATTTTGATGATGACTGCGTGATAATGAAAAACTTGTAACTATTTTACAGGCAACTGCATTGCTTCAGAACAACACACTTGGTTTCTTGTCTGGTATTTTATTGTTTGAAGTCAGCGATATTTGGTCCGGCATTCGGATATCACGCAGAGTTTAGTTCTGTCCTGACACAGTTTTGGGGAAACTTGTGTTAGCACTTGGCTTTTAATTAAGCTCCCAGTCTCATCTTATTGCCACTAAGCGAGACATCGTGAAAAGAGGAATTATGCACTTGTTGTGTGAGGTAGGGATCTGAATGAGCTACCAACCCGTTGAAGGCGGTAAATATGAACCCAATGCAAGATCTAAGCCATTGTCTAATTACATTTGACACTTCTGATTGAGAGGCCTCTGCAGTTATAACAATGTATTAATTGCTTACATTTCTCTCCCAGTCACTTCTGGTGTTTCTTGTTCTGCCTTCTACCCTCATTCTCTACACGTCTGAATAGCTCCAAACGTGCATCTCCATGTGCGTGCGTGGCATGGCTGACACAACACAAAGACGTTTTTGTGACTGTTCACTCTAACCAAGTATGATGAGCACAGCCAATCACCCAGTCAACATCTGCTACAGATAACACATGGAAGTCTAGAGGTGAGTTTTCTGAAATACGAATCAATATTTTATATTTTACTTTAAGGCAGGCATGGTTTGGTTCAATTATCTGTAAAGATATGTGGTTTCAAATTTTTCAAAATGTTGGAGTATTTTGGCCTGACTTCTTTATAAAAGTTTTATAAAATCCCCACATCTTGGCCGCATGCTTGTTAACCCTCTTTGTGTGATGTTTCTTCAAAATAATATTACCGTGTTTCGTGCTGTTGGAGGATTTTAACACTGTCTTCGATTTATCCATTTACCTTTTTATCATAGATGTATTTATCATAGAATCTTCATGGTTGGAAGGGACCTTTGAGATCATTGAGTCCAACCATACACACACAAAAAAAAAAAAAAAAACAACTGAAATCTCTGCCACTAGAACATGAAAAAAACCTCTGCCAGCTTTGATGCATCTATGGTCAAGTTTCTCAATCCTTCCACCAAAAATAATTCAAAGATCACTTCTGTTGCTCAGAGGAACTACTGGTTTCAAAGAATTTTATAGTAATCTATCAGTTGACTCAAGCTCATTTAGAAGATGTTAAAATTCAGCAGTATTTTTCGGGGGAGCTGTTCTTAGCTTCACTTAGAAGTAAATTGTGAAAAAGGAAGATTTCTGTTTTTTCCTTTATCCTGTAATTTTGACTTAAATTAAACAGGAAGATATACTAGAATTAATATGTAATTGGGAGTTGTTGTTGAGGTGGAGGGAGGAAACCCTTTTAGAGATAGTTTTTTACCTCAGAAAAACAAATTTGCCCTTAGAATCAACGCAGAGTGTTGAATCTCAGTGCTGCCGCCTAAGGGAAGATTCAAAATCCTGAAACACAATATCAGTATTTGGAATCCTGAAACACAATATGAGTATTTGGAATTCTGAGACTGAAGAGAGGACATCAGAGACTTGTCTAGGTCTAAGAATTTTTGATCTTATCTCCACGTTTCCCTTTTGCCATATCCTGCCTTAGGAATTTTGCAGGATATCGTGTACGCAGCAGTAGCAAACCAGCAAATGTTAGTTTGGATGAGCACTGTGTTATCACAGCTGTGCTGTCCACATGAAGTTGATTTGTTTAGAAGGAGATCTCAGGTATCTCTATGGGACAATATGTTATGGTATGTAGCCAGACCCTGAGCGATATCTGCAACGGGAAAAGAATGAGAAACTGTGGAATGTGTGCTCTGAAGTTACAAAAGATGCAGAATGGTGCCTGTTGTAGTTTCCAAAAGTAGTAATAGATATATCATGTAATATGATGTGTAAGTTACAGTGGAAAAAGGTCTATTGGTCCTGACATAATAGCCAGTGAGGAGTCACTCCTCAGAAAACAATCATACAGCTGACCATTTCCAGTGCTACTTGTTAATCTGAACGAAGCTCTTTTTGATGAAATCAAATAAATATTGAAAGTCTTTTTTTCATTTCAGTGAGGTCTAGTCTGGAAGTCTTGCATTTTTTTATGGGATGTTAAAAGCCAGCACAAGTAGCCTTGCACATGGACAGTGTGCAGTGATCACTACCTTCTAAAAATTCTTCGGTCACCTGGGTCTGCAGAGCCTCCAGTCACCCTTACTCTGTCTGACAGTGTGCACACTCCTCCTCCTGGTATCCCTCTCCTCCTTGGGGAAACGCCCTCGGGAGCACACTAGCTCCTAAAATCAGCATCTGGGTTGCCATCAGGCCTTTCAACAGAACACCACCTATCATAGAATAGCCCAGGTTGGAAGGGACCTCGGATCATCTGGTCCAACCTTTTGTGGGAAAGGGAGCCTAGATGAGATTATCTAGAACCCTGTCCAAAGGCGTCTTGAAAACCTCCAGCAATGGGGACTCTACCGTGTCCCTGGAGAGGCTGCTACAGTGAATGATTGTTCTTACTGTAAAAAAATTTCTTTCTTATGTCAAAGTGAAACCTCTCCCAGAACTTGTACCTGTTGCCCCTTGTTTTCTACATGTGACAACTTGTGAAGAGGTGGTTTCCATCCTCTTTGCAGCCGCAAAGCTGCACTAGGTCTGTCTGTCTTCTAGTGAAAAGTCTTTATTGATAACTTAGCTGGATTTAATTAGACTTAGGAAAGAAAGTTTTTAACCACAATAAATGTACATATTAAAAATGTGAGTTACTTATCTATACAACCAAGCCAGAATATCCTCCCTTCTGTGATACCAAGCTGGTATGGACTTTCAGGGAAGTAATTCAAGTAATGTCTTTTCTCTCTCACTGCATAGAAAGGATTTACTAGGATGAACTGGTAAAGACTCATTTAAAGGCAGTGACATCTCAATAGAATCTCGCCCAGCTCTTCATGTACAGAGAGGTTTCAAACATTTTTTTTTTTCTGTAGCCTCCCTGAAAGTCCCATAGTTTGTTATCTCTTGATAGGTAACCTTGGCTTGGGTCCCATAGCTCAAAGTAACCTTCTGATTTATGCAGAGACATCTATTTCATAACACGTAAAATACTGAATCCATTTTCCTTGTACATCTCAAGAATTATCAGCATCTGCAGATAAACATAGGTAGCAGGTCTTGTATTCCCTGTGTCCTAAGTTAAAAATACTTCCAAGTAAACCACAATGATTTAATACTCTCTTTGCATTCAATAATTTAAATAATTGTGCAGATTTAAAGCCAGAAATGCTGGCTTTAAAGAATGTGTAGAGTCCATTTCCATTTTACTTCTCTAATCTGCTATTTCTCATTGAAAAACTCCCCAGGGTGGTGACTTCTTTTCTTTTACTGTAATTCACAGATATGGTTTGAAGTTGACAGATATACAGCTATTTAATGTAGCTTTTGATCATGGCTTATAAAAAAAAAAAAAAAGTCAGAACATAAAATGAAAGAGTAATTTTCTCCACGGAGGATAAGATGCCATTTGAGGCTTTTACTGCTGGTAATTACAGTATGGTTTAGTTATGATACCAAATGATAGCTTTTTAATGCTATAGAACTAATTATTTCTTTTTCCAGAGTTGCCCAACTTGTCTTATTTGTTATGCTTTTGGACCATAAATTGATGACTGTGTATCATTTGCCTTATCTTACAGAACTTTACAGCAGAAAAAAGCTTTGACAAAGATACATAGTTGATGAATAGTTCGGATTCTTTGTTGTTGGTTTTTTTTTTCCTTCTTCTGTATTTTTCTTTATTCCTGCTTTTAGAATAAAAGAAGCAGAGATTAGTTTGTGAAGCTGAGCTGGAGAGATTAAGAAAGAAGAATTTAAACCTAATGAGATATAGTTCCGCAGATTGCGGTGATACAAATGGCCTCTGACTCTGAGAGTTTCTGTTTCTACCAAGGCAAGGAGATTCGTATTCCTCTTTTTCTTTTGAATATGCCGCATTAAAAAGCAACTGAACCAACTCAATCATGGCCAAGAATCCTGGAACGTGCAGCCTGACAAAGAAAAGGGCGATTTCTGGGTTTTGGTTTATTTGTTTGGGGTTTTTTTACTACTTAGTAGGGATGAGCAAAAACCATAAGATGTTTATCCTATCTTCAGCTCTTGAAATTTGGGTTCGAACATAGCAAAACTCAGATTGAATTACTCCCTAAGCTGGATTTGCAAAATTCAAATCCAACCAAAAAAATGCTATAAACTCCAGATTACTTCATTGTTATTAGGCTGCTACTTTTCGAGAGACATATCATATATTCTACCTTTTTTAGTTATGGGGCAGGAGTAAGTCAACTGCTTAAGATCAGAATTAACTTACACCTTTGTGTGCCTTATTGATAGACAGATTATCAGCAGCTGACAGACTAGTGGCTCTATATGAGTGACAGCAGTAAAAAGCTTCAGTTTAAAATTGGGAAAAGTGAATGCCTTTCATCTATCTCTCTCCCCCTTTGGCTGTAGCTAGAAAGAGGAATCCATGAGTTAACATGGAAAGGTCCTCCTTAAATAATTCCTGATATGGATGAAGCCGGGAAATGTGCTGTAGCTGAAACTCTTTTTTTTGTATCGGTAAAGTAGATGTAAACTGAATTTTCCTGTGTAACTTCTATAAATGGAAATATAGCACTCGAAATTATGAAGGAAATCTGCTAGCCATATGCCATTTACCTACGTCTCCAGGCAAACAGATCCATCTGAAGGACTGAAGAACTATTTTAACCAAGGTAGACATTTTATATCTAAATGTCTCTCTGGTCGTTGTAGCAGAAATAGTTGGCAAATGTGTATGCCCATTGTAACCAGAAAATACAAGAAGGAGAGAAGTAGACATAGAAGTGGGTATGGCTACAGTTCTACTTTAAGAACAAGAGACTACTATACTCACCTGAGCCCGGTGGTGCTTCACGTTCTCTCCCTTGTTCAAAATGTTGTTCGTCTGCTCTGGAGGAGGGAAAGAAAACTAAAAATCTTCTGATCTCTCTTCTCCAAACTGTTTTGATCTCGGTGATTTTGACCTCTGCTAGGAACTTGTTTTGTGCCTTTCGAGTACAACCATCAACGGCTTCTATCTTTCACCATTTTTCCATTTCAACACAGATGAGAAAGAAGAGTGAAGGGGAAAAGGGGGTCTGCTGTCTGTGGTTCCCATTGAATTCCCTTTCGTTTCATGGTACTTGTAGCAAGTGGTAATCAGGATGTATGTACTCGGAGGAAAATTTGTGTGGGAGAAACTGACCTTTGATAGATGTGGTATCAATTGATAACTGAAAGATCTCTCCCTTCAAGCAGAATGGTTTAATTTCAGTAAGTTCTGGAGAAGGCGACGTTCAGAAATTAAAACCCAAACCTGTGAACTGTTAGTTGGAGTAAAGGAATTTGTCATTCTTATGCATGAAAAGAAAACAGCCGAGATGATTTTTTTTTTTTTTTTGAGCTTCCATAGTTTGGCCTAACAGCAATTCAGACTCTAGAGATTATACCTGTGTGAAACAACTGCTCTCCGACAGGATACCCTCGGCATAATTGAGCATTCAAAGCACTGCGGGAGCCTGCTCTCTCTCTCTGGAACCTGAGCTTTAAAAGAACTCCTGAGAGCCATTTCTCAGGTTGGCTGCACCTGCACAACAAATGGAAACTGCATCTGTAGCACCGGTAGCATCAAGCATGAGGCAAACCGCCATACCAAGATGACACGTGTTTCTTTGTTTGTGTACATTTTCAGTGTGTTACCACTACAAGAGCACGAATTTGTTGGCAGTATGTAATTTAAGTACGACATAACGGTTGGCTGGTGAGACGTAGATCTAGAGCTTGCTTGGTTGACGCCTATCTATGAAAGCTGATTTGCTAGAAGTTCTCCGATACTCTAAGACATCATTGATACTTTTTTTTTGTGTGAAAGAAATTATTATTTTTAAAAATGGTCAAAAGAAAAAAAATTGTGAACAAGGTGCCAGATTAATTTAAGCCTCGAAACTCAGGCGCTGGGGTCCTCTGTCAAAAATGCTCTAGTAAAGCTGAGAAGGCATAGAGAAGATAACAAGTATGACCAAAGACCAGAAATATCTTCCGCACAAGAAAGTCTCGTAAGGAAAATAGACGAAATTCAGAGGAAACAGATGAAATAAATAGAATTCAGCTGAGAAAGAGGAAACAAAGAGGAGATAGATGTCTATACAGTAATAAGAGCTATTAAGATGCCATAAAGTCTCTGATTATTAGTTATTTCTCATAATCAGCAACTGAGAAAACCCTCAATAAAATTCTCCTGTGGAAAAGACAGGACAGAAAAGAAGAGGAAGCGCTGTTTTTGGCATGCCATATGAATAAAATGCACAGCATGATGCCCACTGACTATTATAGATGCCAAAAGTAAAAGTAGGCCCAATGAAGGAGTAGACAAGGTCAGTGCAGGCTTTTTTAAGGCTTTTTTAAAGTTCTTTTTTAATGGCAGTCTGTGTGGCAGGGCTGCCGTCTCCCCATCCGTTCGCCCGTCAAAGCTTGTTGGAAACAGAGCTTGAGCTTTCTCACAACTTCACGTTGATAACGTTTGCATGGATGAGACTGTATTTTCTAATGAAAATGTTTTCCAACAGTGAAAATAACCAGTTGGCTCTAATTTTAGCTGATGAGTGAGTGTTGCTTTTCCCTCAACTGCGTATGTTTTGTCCATCACCTGCTTTCCCATCACCTGAGCTGATGGTCATCTCCTGGTGAGGCAGCAGGAAGCATCCCTTCAGTGGAGACTAATCGCACCCCTGCTAAGCTCTTCTCCTTTGCAAGGTCTCTTTGCGTATCCCACACGCTTGGCAGGGGATTTGCTGTTTTCCAGGAAAACTTTACAACTTTTGCTGTGGTGATTCCCCAAAGTCGCTATTAGCATAATGGGGGTTGTTGACGGGGGGGGGGGCGAGAGGGGTGGGTGAGCACTTTTCTTCACTTTCATTTTGAAAATTAGGCACAGCGGGAATTGATTTCTTTTTAATTTAACTAGAACATCAAATGCTGCAGGATAAGAAAAATATATATATTTTGTATGTGGTATACCAAAGCAATATTAGAAGAAAAAAAAATAATAATAAAAAAATAATGAGCTACTTCAGTTAATTCAACCAAAATTCCTGCATAGGATTAAACCGTGTGGTTAAAAGAGTGCCGGTGGTGGCTGCCCTGGGATGCCCAGAGAAAGCTCGACGGGAGAATCGGAGGAAACTCTTGTGTTTCTTCAATTTACATTCCAAGCAATACTTAGTTAGCTATTCAGCTTTTTCCATGCAACCGCTAAAAAAACCTCTCCCTTCATATCAAAAAATGAAAGGTCAGGAATATTTTTGAGCATAATTTCATTTAATTATGTCAACGACATGCTGATTAGAAATCATGATAGAAATCGTGATAGGGTCCCTGAACGATTGACACATTAAAACACACGAGAGAAAACACAATGAAATAAGATAATTTACCCAGAAATACATGCTGATCTTTATACTTAATGCTTATTTGAGTTTCACCACTGCTTTGTGGTTTGATTTTTTTAATTTTTTTCCCTTCTTTTATATACGTCACCCAGAAATACTGACACCTTGCCTAGAAATCAGTTGTGCCCATTTAGGCACAGATGTCCTCCCTTTCTTTGTATTGTAGTGTGAGAAATTGAACTTGCTCTTGCTCTAAAGCAGCGACACATTAAAAGACAAAACCTAGAAAGACGGGAATGAATTTATGTCATTTGAGAAAGACTTATGTTTCCCATTACTTTTGTGTCCATAACAGCGTTGTCTACCAACAAAGATGACAAAACATGTATTAACAGCAGCCAAAGGAACTAACACAAATATTAGTTACATGACTGCGGAGTGTTAAGACCTTCCAAAATCAATTCAAATCAGCATGGTTCTGCCAAGGGCATCAGAGGGATTTGGATTAATTCCATAATTGATAATATAGCTGAGTTGATGGTCTGCAGAGGAAGTGAAATGATTCTCCTGTATGAAAAATGGGCAGTATTGTTGAAAATAATGAAGAGAAATATGCAGAGGCCTGACAAGATATACAGAATAATGCTGTTTCTGTTTAGTCTGCAGCCTTAATGTTTGTTGGCTTCCACAAAAACAAACACATGTGGTGGAGGAGCTCCTCATTTCAGCCTCGTTTCATGGGGAAATGAAGCTTGGAGGAGCGTCCTGTTTGTCTGCCTTGTCACCATCACCTCATTTTAACCAAATGCGGCTCAATGTGATGGATAGTGCTCTCAAAGATATTCTGCTCCTATAAATTTCATAGTCATAGGCAGCTGGGCAGAGGACACGGATGCTTTGTTGAGAGGGTCTCCTCAGAGACGATCCAAGGAACGGTACCAAGGAATACACAGGGATCTCACCCCCAAGATACAAATCACAAGCAAACTAAGCTCTCAGAACAGCATGTTTCTGCTAGGCAAAATATGTTGATTTAGGCTTTTAACACATCATCAAGCACATCTTTCCCACTGTCGATCAACTTTAAACAGTAAACATGATTTTTTATTTTTTTTTTTTTTTACAATGGAGTTTTATGTGCTGAGATGCTGTTGGGATAGGCCTAAAATAGCTAATATTTCCATACAGAAACAAAATAAGAGGCTGGGGAGCACATAATTTCTACCCCACAGTGAAGAAATGCAGAAAATATTATATAAAGAGGAAGAATAATCTAGTTTCCAAGGTTTTCATACTTATTAAAGAGTCCATACCTTCATTCATGAGCGTGCTTCCGTAGACATCAGGATCCCATATGTCAAGCCTGGGTGCTTTCTTTGCAAAAACGCAAGTCTTGGTAGTATTCTCCATGTGCAACATAGGTCAATCGCTTATGTACGAAATTGCTAGGGGGATACTCAGGAGTGTTTGAAAGCCTCCTGAAGCAAGTTGATAGATTTATGCTATAGCTTGAGTGTGATCTGAAACCCACACTTGCTTCATGGTCGGACTGTTTGGATTAGAGCTTTCAGATGTACTCTAGACCATGCCAGAGGAGAAAGTGTTGTCATGTGCTAGCCCTCAGCGTGGTTCTTCGCATGTTTCTTCCCCGCAGCGCAAGGAATCCAAAGAAACCCGTTCTTCGCTACGTATCTCCCATTGCCATGTGATGATGTCATTTGACCAACCTCCAGCAGACAAGTCGTCAAGATGCCTTCTCACCCCTCCACCCCAAGGCAGGGAAGCGCATGGTACCTGCTGCAGTAAAGGCATCTCAGAACCACCTTCGTGCACACACCCTGTGCTTCGGTTTGCTTCCTGATGAGCGCACCGGCAGACATCGGCGATGTAGTCTCTGCTGCGGCCCTCTGCACGCAGATTGAGCCAAGGTGCCCCACCGAAACCCAGCTGGAGATCAGATGTTGGAGGCTTTGTGGTCACAGACTGTAAACTGCGACATGATGTCTATCAGAGCCCTTCCTCTTCAAATAATTTCTGCTGGCATTGGAGGGAAAGTAACCGGCAAAAACATCACCATGTGCTGTAACAGTGCCGTTACCAATCAGGCGATGACATTAAAAAGATACTTTTATTTTTTAAGAACATTCTGGGTCAACTTAAAAAGAAATGTATGAAAATATATATATTACCTTAACTACAGCTAGACCATTAGCATCGTTTTAAATAACATCATTCTGAGACCCCTCACCTAGAGGGAGTGAAGCAGCTGCCTCATTCCGCAGTGGTGTGCCAGACAGAATTACACTTTTGACTGCAGCATTTATTCATTGTTATCAGAATTAACGCCACATTTGGGACTATTTTTATTTAGGTGGACAACTGCGATTTTTACCGTACATTCCAGTGAAAAAGAAAACCGGCCCCTTGTGGGTCCCTCAGATTATTTCCATTTCTTCTTTCTTTCACCTTATTTGCCAGGTTCCCTGTTGTTGCTCTTCCCTCTCAAGGCCCTCTGCAGTCCTCCACTCCTTTAGCAACGATCTCATTTTTCCTTTGTTATTTTGCTATGAGTACATATTCCATCACCTCTCCGTCCTTTCGATTCTCTTTTTTTCTCTTCTGTTACGCCGCAGAAACTCCTTTTTGCATTAGGTACTGGACTACAGCTCTTTCCATTACTTTTCCAAAATTTGGCTCTTCTGTTAATACGATCTCACCAAGGTATTCTGGAAACTCATTTGGGGTTTGCCAGTTGCACAGGTGTTCATCCCTTAAACAGGGAACTTGTCACGCAGGGAATATGTCTTCTTGTGTGGCTTATCCACGGAGATAAACAAGTACATCTCAGCCTTGAAGAAGTCTGCCTGTGCATTTGAAATCAATAAAATCCAATCAACCTCGGAGTAAGTGAACATTTTATAAGCGGATATAACAACTCTGCACAGCTGTAATAATCCTAACAAAAGGTCTTTTTTATTCCCTCTGACTGCTTGGGATAAAATAAGGATAGCCAACATTTGGGAAAAAAAATATACAATGACCCAAATTACTAAGTATATCGGACGATATTCTTTTATCGCTGCCTTTTCAAACCTTTTCACTGAAATTCGTGGTAGGCTTTTAGCCAGGGAAATGTAACGGAAAAACTGGGGTGATTTTTTTCTAACTTATTTCCAGTGGGATTTCAAAATTAGAATGATGGAGTAATGAATTTGGTTGTCTCAGCAGTCTGTCTTTTCTCTTGTCCACGTCAGCCCAAGCCGGGTGCAGAAGACAAGGAACCGCTGCTACAGAAATGCCGGCTCTCTATGAAGACCGAGAAACATTGATTTATATTTGGGAACAGAACTCAGGCAAATATTTATATATGGCCTGCGTTTAGCCTAGAACAGTATTCACTGCGTGTTGAAACTTCCCAAAAAATTGAAAGATTTGCGCAGGGGATAGAGGATAACAACTCTCTTTGAACCGAACTGCAGATCTGTTTGAAGACAGTAAAATCCAGAAGTAGCTTAAGAGTATTTCAAGTTCCCCGGGATATTTTTAGAGGAATTAAAAAAAAAATAAAATAAAAAAATCAGCAACTGATACATTAGAGCACTGATCCAGTTGTCAACAAATAATAATTACGAACACAGTTGAATAGCAATATGCCAGAAATGTCTTATGAAGTCATGCAGTCTTCTTAGATGCTAACCTTGATTTGCTTAACGTTTTAGCATATTAAAAGTAGCATTTTGAAAGTTTGAAAAGGCTTTTCACTTACTATTCGATTGCAATATTTTTTTCAAAGGGAATATTTTCTTAATGGATCACAAAACAGCAGCAAAGTTTTAGATTTTTATGATGAAGAACATTAGTACGGGAGTTTGAGTAGAAAAAAATAGCTAGTGAGATATTTGAATTAATAATCAACTAAAAACGGTGTGTTTAATGCCTGCGCGAGAAAAATGTGGCAAGTTCTAGAAGGAATATGTTCTGTGGTCTTAAGGAATTTTGTTAAACTTCTGTGCTTTTATGTACGTCCTAATCCTTTCCCCGCCAAAGTTTATGTCAACATTTGCGTTGACGTCAGCAGGAAGCGAACAGAACAACTTGGTAAAGGTAATGATTTGTGTATCTTTAAATTGGCAGCTTTTAAAGTATATGGGGTTGTAATATTATTAGCTTCCTGTTTTTCCCCTCAAAATTATATTTCATACATAATCTAGTGAATACAAGTAACGTTAAAAAAAAGGGTTTGTATTTCAATGATCGGCTTTTCCGTCTTTTTAATTTTATAGGCTTTAAAGCTTTTTTATTTCACTAACGTGTGATTTACGTTTTAAAAGTATTCCGTCTCACCCTCTATTTTACAATTTTCCATAGGAAGTTTCTATCAAACTCCAACTGCTATGAAGACTGTTCAGGGAAATGCTCGTTCTAAGGACTTACTTCAGCCGTTTTGCCAGTATTATTGTAGAATTACAATAGAGAGCAAACACTACAAAAATACAGGTAAAATTGGAAAGCTATGTTGCTTCTTCTTGGACCAGAAGCGTGTGATCTTTCTGTTGATATGTGTATATATATCTTTCCAAGTTCCATTTAAATCTCTAAAATATTTCTATTATTTCCACTGATGGGAATTTAGTTTTTCCCTGTTATGTATCTTTTCCTTGTACTTCATTCAGGTGTTGCTCGCCTTCTCCTCTACCTTCCAAAATACACGTAAGCTATCGGTAAGCTTTTGGCTACGCGGCTAGCTCCGCTCTGAAATGGAGCAATACTTTTAAGATATAAACCAAAAATGGCCTAAGTTAAAACATATTTTTGCTTTGAACAGTTTGGAAACGGGCCAAGGTCCAAAGGGGCTATTTTGAATGGCACCATGAACATCAGGCTGGTTATCACATTGACACTCTTATCTGTGATTAGTAACTCATGTATGAGCGCATACTCCAACAAACATAGAGGGTGTATTATCGACTCCACTGATTTCATTCCCAGAAAAATAAACTCTTGCATCTTTGTTTACATTTGTAGGTTTTTTTCCCCCCGGCTCTTTTTTTTGTCCTATGTGCTCTCCAAAAAGTCCATGCGTATGGGAGGTGTGCGCTCCTGCTTCTTTACAGCAAGGCTTCCCACTGGCATAGACAGCAGTAATTAGCCAGGGAAACAATGGTCACATTATAACACAGATGTTTTTGTGAGGAGGGTTTTTTTTTCAGTATAAAAGCTCAGTTAAGAGCTGTTTGTTACATACGCCGCTTTATCAAACACTTTATTCAGTCTCTGCACTCTGCCTTAATTTTGAACAGTTATTTAGAGCACTTGGGAAGTTCCGCATGTTTGATAAATAGTATAGTTTTATGCATTTTTACAATATGAGTAACACTCCCTATCCCTTGAAAATGAACTTGAAATTGCAAGAATTCTAGAGATTAATAACCCAGTTCAGCCTGATGTTTTACCATGGGGTAAGCTCACCCTTCGAGTAATGAACAAATTAACCTACGCAAGCCATAAAATTCCTCCGAACTTAACAATGCCCATCAAATTTCTTCCAGTTCGATGTTCATGACTTGTATTTTAATGGATTCCAAACTCTGCTTAGTGTTAGGCTTCTCTTTTCTTCTTTCCTCTCCTCTTTTTTCCTTTCCTCCCCTCTCCTCTTTCTATTCGCGGTGCGGGGTTGGACCAAACGCCTCTTAATTTTTCTTTATCTAATTTAGGTTTGATTAGCGTGTAGAAAATGTCAGCAAAAATCCAAATATTTAAATTTCTGCTTTCCTTGAATTAGTCAAAGTGCTCATAAAGCCATAGGTGACTTAAATTTACTTCCTTTCCCTCAAACGCCGAGTGAACCAGACTAAATTGATTATGATTGTGACAAACTACTGACTTTTATTAAATTCTCTCTCTCTCTTTCTGAGTAGATGTGTATATCAGAGCAAGTTTTGGCAGTTTCATTTTGCTGAGGTTTGTGCCAATATTTCCTTCAGTTTTAGTCCAGATGGGTTCACACCCCTAAATTTAACTCTGACTTTCAGGATTGAGAAAACTCAGGCTCTCAGTTGAAATTTAGGGAAAATGACCTGCACTTGAGAGACATATGAAACCACTTAAAACCAAAGCTTGAGTTGCCCCAGGTTTGTTTGAAATTTGGGCCAAAGTTACTTATTAAAGCCACAAAGCTTACCTGTCTTTTGTCAGATTGACCCAAGTTTCAACTAAAACCCAGATCCATTTTCTTTGCAACTATTGAAAATGTTGCCTGTGGTAACATCAGCGCCTATACCCGTCCTTTAGCACCATGATGGAGCAATTCAAATCCCTTGTTTGTTTGATAGTCAAAGGAACAACGTTCGGGGGAAGTTGCTTTCAGCTTCCTGTTGAAAATTACGAAATGAAAACCCAGCCCAAACCAGAACATTTTAACCAAAACAATAGGCTGAAGCCATGCTGAAAGAAGTCATGAAATGTTTTTTTTTTTTCCCCAGCTCACTGTTTTTAATTCTGAACAGTTAGTTGACTCATTTGGAGTGAAATGTGGATTACGTGAATACGTACGGAATTTACATTGAAAACAAATCTCATCATCAAGCCCTTGTCCTCTGCTCTCTCCTGCCTTTCCCCAGTTTGGCCATAGACAGACCTATATACACACTCCCCCTTTCTCCGTCGTAACTGAGTGAATAGGGGAAGGACTAATTTGGCAGGCGACACTGCAAGTTTCATTCTACAGTCGGTGGTCCTTCCCACCGGTGGTGTGTGTTACCTTGAGTAAGTGTTGGACAAACCCTTTGGAGCCTGTTCTGAGATGTGGGCTGATACCTCCCCTCAGCAGAGAATTCACTAGTAGCGCGTGTTTACCTTAAGAAAGATGAGAGAGTTCGTCTTGAGAAGCTCTGGCTCAAAATGTCTCCAGGTAAGGATTAGTTAACTGCCCCAGGAGGCACACGTTTATCTTGCGGAAGTCCCCAGAAGTGAATTATCAAGCACTTTGGAAGATGGCTTAATGAGAAGTGGGAACTTGCCCCCTTTCCCCAAGATATGGATCTTGACCTAGAAAACTTTACGGCTTTAAAGAATAAATTATAGGCAGGAACTGCTCCTTTCATTTCAGCAAATAATTAAATAATTCTCACATCTCTCTCTCCTCACTCTCTCACTACCGGTATTTGGGAGCCTGTTGTGTTTCCTCAACTCCACTCCCAAGCCCTGACATTATTTGCTTTGTCCACGCTTCAGTTCTTAGCTACCAGCTCAGAAGAACAAAGCTTCGCAAAATGTGCACAGTGAACAGCCAGAAAAAAAAAAAAAATTAATTCATGTTCCTGTAGAGGAGCAGAGCCTTATGTCTCGGTGAGCACCCCGGCATAGAGGGAGAAGGTCGAACCGTTGGGAGAAACAAGCAACATCTCACTGCTCTCCTCACCGAGCCCATCGCACGCGTGAGAGAGGAGAAAGTGGGTTTCCCCGTCTCCGATTACCTCCCACATCCACCTCCCACCACACATACAGCAGCCACCGATCCTGCCTGTGTCCAAGAATTACCTTGGAAAAATATACTCTGTCAATCAAATTAAGTCAAGGCTAGGCGCCTGAAAAAACAGGATTTTTCTGGTGGATGCTTGGATAATACTCAGGGGGTCAGTGCATAAATCGAGCACGAGGGTTTGCAGGACGGACAGGCAAGGTGTGCTTACGTTTTCTTACGCAGATGTTTTCGCATGACTATTTTGGCGCGCATCCGATTTCCCAGTTAACTGTGAGGTTTCTTAAGAGCAGGAGGAGAGGCATGGAGAACCAGGAGGTGGCTAGGATTAGTATTTTATTTTTTTTTTAAGTGCTGTTTAGCAGCTGCTCTAAGACTGGCTACCGTGAGCACTCGAGGAGTTTGGTGCATTTATGCTCATGACAGAGAATTGAAGGAACAAACAGAGCACGAGTTCTCACAGATATCAAGGGACACCTGTGTTGTATAATGGTTTGATATAAAGCTCTGTGCTTATGGCTGAGGCATGCCAGTCTGTGTAAAAAAAAAAAGGTAAAACTCCACAACCTTAGCATTCCTCACCCATGCCTTCTTTAAACTGCATTTGTGCGGCTACAGCGTCATTATGAATCTTCTCTTCACAATTCCCGGGCAATAGTAAAAAACACGATAAGTACGGTTCATCCTCTGCCTGGCAAAAATGGATCCTCATGCCCGTTTCCAGATCAGCTATCGATGCGACAGCTCTTTGGAGCTACCTTCTGGTGGAGTTTCAGGCTCTCTTCCCGCGTGGCTAAAGGGGCAGCTCTTCGTGCGGAAAAGCCGGTGACTGTTTATTGTACTGCCTGGCCCCAGAGGCCACGCTGGGAAGTACTGTGTCTATTAAATGTTTTCAAGCTCTGGGGTGAGATAGTGGCTCCACTAAATCAATGGCAAATTTCCCAGCGCATCCCAGTGTGGGGCCGGGACCCCACACCTTCAGCTTTCCACAGAGCGTTCAGACCTGCTCACGTAAGATTTGACCGGTGCCGAAGCTGAAATAAGATCTGCCTGTGGAAGCTTTAATGCACGTAATACCATGGTATCTTGTGGCCTAATTCTGGCTGTTTGTTACATAAAGTTTGTGGACAGATGATCTGCAACCACGAAATTCTGCATTCCTTTTTGGTTTGGTACACCCTGGGACGCTCTCAAGTGCAGGAAATCGGCCACTCTAGGAGCGAGATAGAGTCCGTGTTGTACCTGCATGTGCTGTGTGCTAATTAGAGATTAGCAGACCTCCCTGGTAATTCCTTTTGTTGTTGAAAAGAGTTGATTTTATGTCATCAGAGAGCCTCAGCGGCGTTCTGAAAAATGTTATCTCATGAGGAGACCTTAAAGATGAGTTGGCTTCAGGCCCTAGAACAACTACAATAATTTTCCAAAGCTCTTCACTGCTTTTTTGTCTTTCTTTGAAAGCTTGAAAAGAGATTCAGGCCCAAAGAAGTGCATTCTCAGCTCTAGCTACACATCAGCGATGTTTCTATGGACAAACTGTACACTTCTCAAACTCCTTTTTGGTTTTCAAGTGGCTTTCATGCACAGCTACATCATCATGTGTAAATTCCAAGCAATTTCCTAGGGCTGACAGCACTTTTGTGCCTAGTCCACACGCACAAGAGTCTTTCACAGCGTGTCCTTCAAGGAGTTAACTATGAGGATAATTTTTTGTTTGTTTTGAGTTGATATAAAATGAACTTTTCTTCTTTTTTTTTTTTTTTTCTCCAGAATATTTTAACATTTAAGGTGAGTTCTCGAGGCGCACTCGTGAACGTGCAGTATGAGAAACTGGTAGGACTCCTGCTGGCAACCTGGCTAGTTTACGAGGGCTGGAAGAATTTTTGCCAAACCTTTTAGCGGTCTAAAACAGGAATGAACAGCAAGTTGTTATTCTTTATTGGAGACCTTACACGTTTGGACAGGGAGAAGAAAGGTTTAGAAGCTGGTGACTTACGCAAACCTCTGCCCTCAGTTTCTAAGTGACTTTTTCCACCCGGTGTAAGGTTCTTTAAGACACTTTTTCAAGTTTGGAAGTAAGCTCCTGTGCCATCGAAGCTTCAGTTAGTGATACACAGAGAGCAATGATAGCCACAGTGGATAAAAGGGCTAGCAGAGTTAGGCAATAAACTAATATATTGGTTTTCAACAGTATTCGAGTACCAGAAGGGCCTCCTGATATTAGCTTCATAAAAAAATGTTGTTAGCGATATAATTTGATGGGATTATCCAAATACGTCTATTTTACCTGTATGCCTCCAGTTACTGCAGTCTCACAACCTCAGTGCATTTATCTATGACACACACACGAGAAAGAAGTGAAAAAGGTTCAGAAGCAGCGAGCTTATGGCAGCTTAGAGATGAGGACTTCCTCATTTAAGGACATTCCCCACTAACAGGAGGCCAAATTTACCATGACTGCAGCGCTGAAGAACATGTTCACATGGTCTACACTCAGCTAAAGGCTCCAGCCTTTCTGTGTCTGTTGACTTTCTGAGGGAAATGATCAAAGAACACGACAAATCAAACCTGGGTTCGACTCCTTGTTCTGCCAATGGGCCCTACCCGTAGGATGTGTCTTCATTGTGTAACTCATCGATGTGAAAAGGTCATCTTCCAGTCCTGAAGACACATCACATACGTCTTGTGGCAGAGCAGTCGCTTTTGTCCTGGGGCAGTATGACCACTGGCTCCCTGTGAAGTCTGACTTCTGAACGGCGTGAGGTCATTTGTTTCATTTTCATAATCCAGAATGTTAGTGAACTGTGAAGCCGTGCTCATCATCACGCTCAGTATTAGTTAACCCCTTCTTCCCACAACAGTGTGCTCCATAAGCCTCCAGAAGTGGTCTGTACAGCGACAGTCAACAGAAAACAAAAATCCAAGCGCTATAAAGCCACATTTATTCCCACAGAGTGGGTCGGGGACCTGCAGGCTTAGCTGGAGGCCAGTTCCTAATGGCTTCCAGCCTCATCAGAAATTGTTGTGACTGCGCTTGGGACAGTTTAAAAAAAATTTTCAGTGTTATCGCTAAAAGTGCGTTATTTATTCATCACCCCAATCCTCCAGCTCATCCACTGAGCGGAAGCAGCGCATTGCAAGATTAGCTGCATTATTTCCCCCCAAAAGATTAGAGAGTTCTTTCAGTGAAAAAAAGGTTGGGAAAGGCTATTTTATATAACAGCTGTGTAGTCAAATTCTTCTTAATGCTGAAGACACTCTTCCTCTTCACAATCCAAGAGGAACAAAATAATTTTACAGCTGCACGAGACAAGAAATATGATTTAGAAGACTTTTCTGAGTATTACAAGAACTTCTGGAGAAGTTAAAAAAAGACATAGAGAAATGTGTCTTAAGGGTCCTTCACATAAATATTTTGCCTTAAATTTCAGTCCCGAGATTAATCGTCTCCAGTCCCCAGCCTTACTTCCAGTGCATCGGAGAACAGTCCAGAAGCAAACTCAGCATTTTTTTTTTTGCCTTCTTAATGGAGCATTAATCTGTAATTTTTGTGATTTAATAACATACTTAGAGAAGTTTTCTTGGCTAAAATCTGATACATAGCGCTGGCGACCTCCAATGCCCTTCCTTTCGCTGAACCAAAGGCTTTAATTGTTCGTCCTCTAATACGTACAGAGAGGCCACTCAAAAAGGATGAAATCCAATATAAATAAATGACATTTGGTGATGAGGTCAACTTTCAATTTAAGATTTATTTTACCCAGATGCCTGAAATGAGTGGCTAGACTACATTTCAAGGTTCAGGGAAAACTTAATAGATATTTATCAGTGAATTGAAGGAGTGACATGTTGCAAGCATCTGTACAACGTTACATTTTAGGGAGGCTACTCTGTCTTCAAACTCTTCAAGGCCTTACGATGTCGTCTTTCATGCTGAGAATTTCAAGTCTGAGAAAACGGATATAGAATCACAGAACGGTTTGGGTTGGAAGGCACCTTAAAGATCGTTTAGTTCCAACCCACCCCTGCCATATATCTAACAACCGAAAAGAAAAAATAGATTATGCTAAACAAGATCCAAGCATATATTGTGTTTAGCATATAGGTTATGCTAAACAAGATCCATGTATATTTGGATTCTGCGAGATGCCAGGCCTACCCAGTCACTTATCTGCCCCTACGAATGTCAAAGATATATAGGCTGACAGTTTCGGTGGGAATGGACTCAGGTTCCCACTGAATCTACCCTTAAGTAAACTCATTTAACAGGACGATCACGTCCGTTGTATGGCTTTAAATCCCTCTCCCTCACTCCCTTACATAACATACAGCTAAATAAAATTCGGATGTCCTGAAGATCCACGCTAAGTGTAAAACCAACTGACCATCCAGCTGTATGAGAGTTAAATGCCAGTCAAACTAGATTGGTGCAGTGACTGGGGTTTTTGGTCCTCATTTTGCCGTTAGTTTCCCTTGTATTTCTGGTAAACATAAAAAAAATCCCTTCTTGTTCATAAACTATATCAGAAATCCTATTAAAATCTAATTTACTTCATGCCACTTATGACATGTTTATTTTCTGTAATTCACTTGGCTTTCGTACTCAGGGAAGTACTCCAGTAAAGTTCATTTTGTTTTATTTTCAGTTCTTGCTGTAGATATTTCATTCCAGAACTTCAGCGAAATGTTTATAGAAAATAAAATTAAAAAAAAAAAAAAAGTACTTTCCATTTAAATGTTAAGTGTATCTTCACGTATAAAATATAATGGATAGTTATAGGTACACAGCTAATCCCCCATTAAAAATCCGCCTTTTTTTTTCCATTGTAGTTCTACATTAGGTCCCGAGAATTTCCTTTTCTGGTGGCTGGGATGCTACAGCTTCAGAAATGGCATTGGAGCATCCTCAGGGCACTGCCCTTACCCAGCACTGTCCTTCCCCATCAGCTAGAGCTGACCTCTCTGATATCTCCCGAGGCAAATGGAACATTTTTGTTACCATCTCCATGTCCCGCATTGCCTGAGGAGGAACTGCCAATGCTCAGACGTCCGTCAGATACCCAGGAAATACCTTGTCTGGTATCTGTCAGGCAGAAACAACGTCTTGACAGATGGATGACTAAATGAAACGCATTTTAATTGTTACAGAAGCACTCCAAAGAGTCAAAACGTTTTTCTGCAAGAGTGAAAAATGAGTCCTGAGAGTTACTGAGAAGACTTGAGTTTTTTTCTGTAATCCCAGTGCTTTATTCTTCTGAAAGAATTACCGTCTCTATAAGGACATGTTTACAAGGTGCCCGGTACTATGAATGTGTTTTTGCACAAAACTTACCTTTATACCACTTCACTGAGAGGACAGGTTGTAAAATTAATTAAGAATAACACAGAAGCTGCTGAGCTCTATCCTACTTTGACTCACTGGCTTCCAGTGTGATATTAATTATTTCAACCGGGCTCGGCTATTTCACAGCATATTCCGTTGATGTACACAATATTAGGGACCCTATCGCATCTGAAATCACCGAACCTTTTACTCGCGAGTTCTTCTTTTGCCACGTGCTGTCGAATTCTGATAACCAGGGTCTTGATATTTCGGAATAGGCATTTCAGAGCACGCGCCCGCCCTAAATTATCCCCTCTGACGTTCTTAGTTCTGTGCGTCCCGCTTCTGAGAGCAAATGGAGAATAATGGGCCCTGCGAGAATAAATACACTGTGAAGCTATGACTAGTGCCATGATATAAATTTTGAGGAAATAAAGTGTTCTCTTGACTGCGTTTGAATAGCATTAGGGATGGAGGGGGAGACAAACACACACACACACACACATATTAAACAACATCCACACGGTGAAACACCGAACAACTTCTTGCTAATGTGCCAGAGTTCCTGTGATTCAGTGAGGTCCGAGGAAAAAACAAAAATAACCCAGTACCCAACAGGGCTATCAAAGCACGCGAGGGCTCTGAACGTCAAGCCCTACAGAGAAGCTCCCTTCTGGCATTTCCCATATTCTGAGCGCTTGACTTAGGTGGCTATTGTTCTTCTAACTTTGTTTAAAAAAGCAGTGGATCCACACGTCCTGTGTATAAAATATTACTACACACGGAGGGCTGTTTCGGCGGGGCTTTCTCGTGAGAACGGCTCCTCTTATTGCCGTACGGAGAACTAGATGAGAAATCCCAATCCTCTTAAAGTCATTTCAGGTTTGCCGCTGATTTCTACAGCGGATCAGGATTTCACCTCTCATACTGCTCCGGGTCAAAACACAAATGACGGGAATGAAAGCGAACGGTAGTAAAACATCAGCAGTAAACCTGTCCCACAAATTTCTTGTGGTTTTACAAGGATGGAGTTAATACATTAAGTTGTTGTTACCTAATTAGGTGACTTTTATTGTGTCATCAAACAGAAAACCGATACCAAATGGCATGTGCACATAAACGAATGAGGGAACGGAGACAATGTCAGCAGAGCAGAAAACAGCCACCGCCTGAAGCGTGATTTCAGCGTGGGAGCAGAGACCATCCAGAGAACATATTTATATGGAGAAAACAGTTAGTGAATAACAATTAGTAAGAAGTTAATGGGATTTTGTTTTTATACAAATGAATTACGCTGATCACAATCAAACTCATCCTTGCAACACTGCTCTAAATAATACCTACAGGAGCACCCTGGCTTCTGTCTCCTCTCTCTCCAAGAGTCACACCATGGAACATCCTTTGAGGCTTCTGCATCCCTCGCTCATTTTCATAGAGCATAAAATGGGGTGACTTTCTTGGGGGGAAGGTGTCCCGTCGTCGTCCCTGGTCCCATTCCCGTTGCAGTCATCAGGACTTACTTCAGTGGGAAAAAGATTGGACACAGCAGTAAAGTAAAATATTAATCAGTTTAGTGAAGACGGCAGAACAGGGAGGTAAACGCCATCCCCCAAGGATGGGCTCGTGCTAAATGCTGTTGCTTCTAAAATCAATCCATAAGAAAACTCACCATTCCCTCAACCCTCCTGCCCAAAGGACGCATGGACAAGAGCAGGAACCAAGTGCAGAAGCCACTCTCCCGACGGCAGGGTTGCTGCTCCGTGCTGCCTCGCTTGCTGCTCCGCGTTACCTGAAACAGATACCGGTCTAACTTTTAGGTGCCTAAACCCTTCCTTGCACCCATCTCCTCCGGCTGAATCCCGTGCTCCCCCCACAGTAGCTCTGCATCTCAGCGCGAAGGTTGCCCTCCATGAAACCAGAGACTCGCTGCCACCTGCGTGAGGGGCCGTCCATCACCCATGGCTCAGCCTTCTGCCTCGGCAGATTAACTCTACTTACAGAGGGCTACAACAAATCACGGGAGGGGATTTTAATGTCATAACAGCCCTGGAAGTAGCAGCTATTTCCCGCTGGCTGCACAGGATGGGAGCAGTTGTGGCAGGAGAGCATCCTCCGTCGGCATTTCCAAGCCTTGCCGAGGGCTACGGGGAAGCTCTCCTCAACTCGAATGAAAATTTCGCCGTATCGCTTGATTAATATTGCTATTCACAAACGACTTAGAAATGCTACAGGCGCTGCTCTAGTGATTTGAACCACTTATTTGCACAGGCCGTTTTTATGAGACCTCTGAGTTTTTCTTCTTTTGGAGCTACAGCAAAGAAAAAAAGAAAATCTCAGTCGTTACCTACTTTTGGGTTTCTGCTGTAACAGCAGAAAAGAGCAAAAGATGGCCACTTGATTTTCCAGCAAAAATCAGTGAAAAACACGAAAGGAAGCTTTCCAGGTGGCGGCTACTTAAAAGTTGGACCAAAAGTCTTCATTCTGTGTTGTAGGTTATAAGAATCAGATATAAACTAATTCTTATTCTGCAGTGATTTTTTGAGGAGACATTTACAAGGAAGAATTAAGCCAAACTCTCAAATAAAAAAAAAAAAATTTACTTACAGCAATTTATCAATCTTTAATAGCTGCCCTGCTATTTAATATCATGTTCTAGGAGACTCACCATGGCTTTGTGGAAAAACATTTGTTAAACAGCGGCTGCTTCTTCTTTCAAACAATCGGGTTTCAAATGCACCCAGAGTGTTTCGTTTTCCAAGAAGCATTTCCGTTTGGTTTTGGAATGATTCACTTCTCTATCCTATTTCTGTATATTTTTAAAATAAAACACTACTTTCTTTTTTTTCTTTTTTTTTTTTTTGTTTTTCTTCCCCTTGGTTACAGAAATTACATTACGCAGAAGGGAAGAGCGGTGATGATTTATTTCTGATTATGGCACTTTACATGCTTCACCCTTTCATTTTTTAATTTCTAACGACACAAACGGACACCAAGAATTAGGTCATACAAACAAGCAGAATGGCCGTAAAAGCCAATTAAAAGTTTGTGTGAGCAAATTTTTAGTCAATTACTGCTATTTATGGTCTCCCGTTTTAAAAAGAGTAATACTGGTACAAAGAAAACAGCAGGAGCTTATTTCGTAGTTGTTCAGAGAAGTGAAAAAGAACAACCCCGATGGGGCAAGGGGATAGCTGTTATTGGATGGGCCAACATACATTTGAAAAAAGGGACAAGCGGTTGAGTGGATGACTCTGATTTCGGTCTTGTCATACAGAAATATAGTATCAATTTTATATAAAGATATTTTTTTAAAACAATCTGTTATTATAGCTGTCTTCAGGAGCATGAAGGAAGGTCCTTTACCCCTCAGTTAAACCATAAATGTAGCGCTGAATATACACTTTAATAGGAAGGCGCGAACGTTGCGTACGTGAGGAAAGCTGTAGTTGAAAAAGACAGTAAGTCTTGCGGTATGTGTTTATTTCCGAATTTCCTTGAGCGCAGACGGAACTCCCGCTCAAAGCAAAACGAGCCGTAATTCCTCTTGGGCACGGGATTTATGTTAGGGGCTACATAAAGGGCAAGTGCATTAGTTTGTAAATGTCACACCACAGCAGACTGAGAAAAAGGGAATTAAACTCTAAGAACAAAGCTTTCCTAATGCCACATGACACAAAGCTCAGCAAAGAATATCTTGACAGGTAGGGGGTGGAGAAGGAAAAAAAAATCCCGTAGCCTATCTCAGCAGGAGCACGTAAGTAATGTGGTGTAAAGGCTTACAGGGAAAAGTACCGAAAGTCTGAAAAAATGTGCATTACACAAACTACACTGCTTTCTAACACCTGGTGTTTGCGTTAATTCTGTAGCTCCTACAGTGCAGTTTCTTGCATGAGCGATATCCCGAGAAATATTTTCTAGTTTACAACAGCATCCGACATGCAGAAGTGCTAGGCTGCCTGAGATAACTCCATCGGTCAGCAAACCCTGTTGTCTCTCGGTTTGTAAATTCAAGCAGTAATTCCGCATTCGTTTCATGCCAATCTGTGGCAAAAGGCCCAAAATGAGGATTATAGCAGAGGAATTTTTTTGTGTGAGAGGAGACAGAAGGAACTTTTATTTGCAAAGACTCTGAGAGTTGTGTTTTGGGTGGGGGGGAAAGAAATGCATTAGCGTCTCCCTCCTGTTACTTTCAAAAATCCATCTTTTTGTGTGTTTAAAATAAAGTTAGTGTAGACTTCGCATCAACGGTTGCTTTATAGAATCTTTTCCTTCTGTCATCTCAGACTGCACAAAGCTGTAGTGCTGTAACCAAAGATTACACATCCTCATGGTGCTTTCTAGCTACTCCAACTGCTCAGCCATCCTGCCCTTTTAAGCTTAGTTATGTTGGAATAATCGGTTCTAAAATGGTGAGAGAGAAGCCACGCTGCACTTTCACCGGTGTGGCTGAATCTGTTGAATCTCAGCTGCTCTAAGTATTGGTATAAAGAAACCCAAACAGTTATGACTTTTGGGTTAGTTCAGATGGCAAAGGCCGCCTTATATTTTTCACATCTGCTGGCACCTTTCTATCACTCTTTGCAGAGATCTATGTCTTTGTGTTGTGATTATGAAATGCCACAGGTATATTTACAGCATCTTTAAAAAAATTAAAATTAAGCATCCATCGGTGCTTTCATCTACGTGCATGCGTAAGACTTTCAGTGCCAAAAAAACCCAGCTATGAGTTTTGTCTTTCCTTCCGCTGTATTCCTGGTTGCACGCCATAAACATGATCTGGAGCTTTAGCCTCTGCTAGAAATAAAGTACGGATCTAAAATCGGCTAGTGTTAGCGTGGAAATAGAGAAAGTTTGGGAAGGTGAGCAAGTTGCTGTGCAATCTATCCTGAGCTTCAGTGACTAAGAGCTGTAAGAACCACAACACTCTTCAAGACGTTTTCACACTTACGGGGACAAACCACTGGGAAACGTGATAATGAACGGATAATCAGCTGCAGCTTCGCAACCCCAAACTTTCCCGTTTCTTGACTATTCCCTGTTTCACTTCCTTGTAGAACGAGTCTAACTTCACAGTCTATAAATCTATTCCTATTTGTTTGAGCAGCCTCTGTTGGTCGGAGCAGCAGGCAGCGTCGTGGAACAGCAGGGTTATTGCAAAGGTGGTTTTGAGTCTCGGAGGAGCAGTTCACGGCTTTCCAAACTTTCTCTGCTCCTGTTGTCCCACTGCAGGGAGTGGTGGCCAAGGCAGCCCCACAGGTGGGGTCTACTTCCCTCTAAACCGTCTGTTTAACTACAGTTCATCCCTCACGTGAAGTCCAAGGCGGTAGATAGCATCCCACCATCTACTTTACCAACTCCTGGCATCTCACGGGAAGCCTGTGGGAGAGAGAGGACACCGCAGATTAAATACAGCCGAGGCGTTTCCACCCAGCTGGTCCGCTTTTCGTGCGATAGTCATTCTTCTCCCGGAGTACCACCGAGCAGCCAACCAGCGGGATGTGCAAACGCGGAGGGGCAACGCGTGGCCACAGGTTTGCTTTCTCTCTTTTTGCATGAAAAAAATGCAAGTTAACACACACGAGGCCTTCTTAAGTTCTTCATATCCAGTGGGAATATTGTTAGGAAACTGAGAACTTCTTCCCTAACAAGATGACACTGGATTTCCAACGTAAATTTCATTCCATTTGAGGATGAAGAGATCTCCAAACCTTTTTATTTCAAAGTTTTAGGCATTTCAATCCTTTGTTGCTCTCTAACCCCTTTTTCCGCTAGCTCCCCACGCACACACAGTGTGCAGGGGAGTTTCTATTACAGTTATCTACAGAAAAATACTGTTTGATACAGATAGCTTCGTGCTTTCGCGTTGATGAAAGAAATTCGTGTTGCTGGTGTGTTACACTGCTGTAGTTAAATAGTTCTCTGTGCTGTCACTGCTGGTTTATAGGCAGCGGCATAGAAATAGAATATACGGAGTAGGAGAGAAGATTAAATTTAGCATCGTCCTCCCGCAGATACAAACCGACAACTTCTCTGTCCTACTTCATTTACACAGAATTGCCACAAGTGGACAAGACAGCCTGTCACCGTACGATCCGCTTGAAAACTTTTCCCCGCACATCCATCGCATTCACTCGCGCAGCCTTTTGTCCCCGAAGCCTGGGTTTGGTGCGTCTATAAAAGAATATTTACAAATTTACATCCTTTTCCTTGGAGAGACTTTCGTGCGGGATTGTCTGCGATTCCAGTTGTCTTTGGGCAGCTTCCAAAGCACGTAAGTAGTAATACCCAAACACAGGAATCACGGTAGTGATTTCACTGAGGGTTGTTAGCAAGTGAGCTGATTTTGGACAGAAAGTAGATTGTCGTGGTCTTTACACTTACAAACTAGGGGAAACTGTCTTATTTTGAAACTGTTCATGGCGCAATCCCTCCCACCTTTGTGTGTGTGCATGCGTGCGTGCACGCGGATTTAATTTGCTGTGATCGGATTAGTGGATAATTCCAATTATCTGGTATCCAGGCAGTGACTGATGTTGTGCCCCACATGTTATCAAAAGTCAGTCTTGCAGCTATCTTAAGCAGACGTTATTTCCTGACAAAGCACTTCACTTCAATGGAGTTCCTCATGGCCAAAGGACTTTTCAGAATGAGCCAGGCATCGTGAAATAAGGTCTGCTCAATGCGAGATGTTTGGACCTTGATACTTTCTGGTTATGTTTTGCCAACCCACGTTTATTCTGGTTCATGCTCTGCTCTGGAATTAGTCCCTTTTCTGCCAGCCGAGTACCATTTCAGCATAAATAAAATGGCAGCATCAAGCCCTAGAAATAAGCAGGAATGTGGTTGTTTTAGATCAACTTCTCTGAACTTCTTTTATCAGTCACTGGTGAGTAAGAGGGACTTCAGAAAGCGCACGAGCTGAGCTGCCTAACGGGAGCGTGTTGAATACTCCACAACATTAAGGAAGGCAAGGAGCATCTTGTATGTCAGATTGTGGGACCCGGGAGATAAAGACACCTTAATTTAATGCCATGAATAGCACCATTCTGATTAATCCTGGCGGCATTTGTCACATTAAAGCAATAGAAACTAACTTATTAAAAATGTAAGTAGAGATTTTAAGTGCTCTATTGAAAGGAACTAAGGAAAATCACGTTCTCCAAATATAAAAAAAAAATAATTAAAACCTTAGCCTGCTAATTTTTGGCCTAAAATATACTTCTAGGTGGCGAGTTGGTTGGGGGTTTTTTTATATCCTTCAAAGATTTTAGTCAAAAGCAAAGAAGTGAGCCGTTAACTAGCAGAGGGACTCTATAACAGCTTTCTTCTCTCATGCTCTTACAATGCCAGGCTGAATTCAGCTCCTGCACCCTTATTTGTGTTGTCAGCGGCACAGATTTGTTCTAATTCATCCTATCAGTTTATTACTTTCTGTTGTCATATTTTAAATTTGTTATTGTAGCCTACATGTTCTTAGAACCCGTAATAAAGAGGGACATTTGGTGATGCTGGGCTTATTTAGAAAATAGATACGATCTAAAACAACATAACTCTGGTTTTAAGAGGAAAACAACCCAAGAGTGAACAAAAGCAAACTGTTCATAAAGGAATGCGTAACCGAGAGGACCATTTGATGATCCTGGGCTTCCTTAGGAGATGTGGAGTGGTACGGTCTGTTTTGAACTCAACACCCCCTGGCTACCGCCTCTACACAAAAGCAGAGCTGTTAGATATTGACAGATATATATTGCTATTTGTTCACGTTTGTTGTTTTTCGTCTCATTTTTAAAGTGCCCTTTGGAAGGCTGACTGAGGATAGCAAAAGCTTCAAAACAATAAGTACTGAACGCATTAAGTATCTAGCTGAGGCCTTCTAAGTGACTACACAGTGACAGCCAAGAAATAATTACTCAAATCACATTACTTTTACACAAAATCTTACTCAATAGCAAGCACTGCATATTTCTGCAAATGGAAGTATTTTCCATTAATTAAGAGTTCTCAGAAAGTCTATCACGAAATACAAAACACATGCCACTAATATTCACTCGGGGCTAAAGAACAACTCTGATAATATCTGTACTCATTAAACTTTTCATTCCAAGTACTGTTTATCATACAGAGCTCCTGCATCACGAGCTCGCTCCTTTCAGACGAACACACAGACAACTTCCTTCTCCAAGGAACAACTCTTCAACTCTTACTCTGTTTATTCGTGCAGTGGAGAGATGGAATGGGAAAACAAGACGTTCCGCATGCCTGAAAGAAGTTTCTAACCTGTCAGGATGCCAAAAGCAAATGTACCTTTTTGAGTAAATGGTATGAAGAAGTGCAACTGTCTACAGAGAACGATATGAGGAAAACGGCTCTTTTGGTCTTGTAGCTCATGACTGATAGTAATAGGTTTTATACTCAACTAATCTTTTATATTGTGCGTTCTGTATTACTTTAAATCTCTAAACAAAGAAATACGTGATGAATGAAATGCAAACATTTTTTTTTGCAATAAACCTTTCCTGTATTGCCCGCTGTTTTTTTCCTAGAAGTCAGTTGTAGCAAACAGATGGTGAGTGAGCCCACGGTAAGGCTTTCATGGCTATTGCACGAGTATTTCCTCTAATCTCTTAAAACAAATAAGCTCCAGTGTAAATCCTCAAGGCAACGCATACATACACACACACACAAATATATATACACATACACATATAAATATATATAAAAGCAGATATCCATTATCAAGATGTTTCCATAGAGGTAATGGGGGGGAAGTCCGTGGAGTTACGCAGATATCTTTGTAAACTCTACAAATGGTAATAAGGGTGAATATCTTCTCTGTGATTTTTTTGAATCACTCCTCAGAATCTTACAGTAGACCTTCAGTAACTTACTACATTCCATCCGTATGAGGTTCAACAAAAGAATAGAAAAAAAAGTAATTTCTTCTTTGGGTTTTTTTTTTTTTTAGAGAATAGCATTTTCTTTATATAGTTTTATTTTTTAATTCACCACTGCTGTGATTTAATGCCTTTCTATGCTAGCATATCTAGAATTGGTATTAAAATGAATATTTAAATATAGTCTGTAGCACTGTTATTACAGTCATAAATTTTAAGCGACATAAGAGGTTGGAACTCTCATGA
This sequence comes from Alca torda, assembly GCA_008658365.1. Classification (NCBI taxonomy): domain Eukaryota; kingdom Metazoa; phylum Chordata; class Aves; order Charadriiformes; family Alcidae; genus Alca; species Alca torda. Next base: position 8,059,114 of record CM018079.1, read on the forward strand.
CTATAGCTGAGCAAATAATCATAAATATTAGTCACAAATTATTGTTTCAATAGCTTCTTGAGTGAGTCATTGTCCCAGCCCTACTTGTGATCACCCATCCTAGTTCAATTTGTTTGCATGAACCCTGGAAACTTACTACTTTTCAGACAAATCGTTCACGTACACAGATCATTTCAGCTTCAACTAACTTCATACCGCAGTTTCGGTATTCTCATAATTCTTTTTGGAGCTGCTGGTTCTCTGCTTGTGGGGCTTCAGGTACCACAGAGGCACTCCATGACTTGGGAAATCAATCGTGAACCATGAAGAGTAAAGAAGGAAGACCCATGAACGGTTCATCCCTGAAGCTCCGAGTTTCTCACCTCAATGCTTTGTCAAGCAACTCCAGCCGGAGCTGTCCTGGCTTCAGGGCATGGATTGCCTGGTGAGACCATGCACCTACTTGGAGCTGGAAGTATTATTGGTATTTTCATAATTCTTTTTGGAGCTGCTGGTTCTCTGCTTGTGGGGCTTCAGATACCACAGAGGCACTCCATGACTTGGGAAATCAATCGTGAAACACAAAGAGTAAAGAAGGAAGACCCGTGAAAGCTCACGAACATCCCGGTTTATCCCTGAAGCTCCGAGTTTCGCACCTCAATGCTTTGTCAAGCAACTCCAGCCAGAGCTGTCCTGGCTTTAGGGCATGGGTTGCCTGGTGAGACCATGCACCTACTTGGAGCTGGAAGTATTATTGGACATTAGGATTCACACAGCTTAGATATAGCGGTGCTCATCAAACCAATATTTAGATATTGATGGGTGGGGAGCTCCTCAGAGAGCCCTGGCAGACACAGACACCTGCCTTTTTGGATATGTAAATGCTAATAAATATTTCTGCCTGCATCGCTACGTCTGCTTTGAGCTGGCACAGCTAGTGCTGTGTTTGTGAAATGACACACAGTCATCATCCTTTTGGGGGCTGTATTTTTCAGAGCCATCTATTTAATGAAATGAAGCGCTACATCTTCATTGGCTGTAAGGTAGTTCACGTACTTTACGTAACGTACTTTAATGCTGTTTAAGTAAAGGAAGAGCCATAACAATTTCTGCCAGCACAAGCAAACTGCAGCTTCAGATTTCAACATCGCTTCCCCGATGCCAAAAGGACTGCTGCTCCTTAACACGGGTTTTAAATCATCATCGGATATAAAATCACTATTGGGGAAATTATCAACTTTTTAAAGAATACCCTTTAAACGTAGCCCTTCACTTCCCTTTGGAAAATTGCAAGGGATTTGCTTCAGGATGCAGTTTTACAACGCAAGGGTTGTGTTAAACATACGAGCAGGGATAATTCTCAATCTATCTTTAAAACAATCCTACCCTCCTTTGTGTTAATCTCGTCGCATAAAATGTTTGACTAAACCTGTCCTGCCCGAGAACCTCTATTCTTTTTAACCTAAAAATATTTTACTACTGTTTTTCTAAGAGCTATTATTAATAGTGCAAGCTCCTATCCCCTTACACGGAAGTGAAGGAAGAAAGCACGAGTCACAAGCTATTAAAAAAGCAACACTTAAATTGTTTGAGCATTAGAAAGAGGCTCCGTGTTTTATTGACTGGTCCGTATTACGACTATATACGCATTAATACAGCGAACCTGTTCACGGGCATTGCAGAATAAGCTGTTATTTATCCATTTTTGCTCCTACGAAGACATTATTTTATGTTTTATTGAAGATGCTTTAGTTCTAAATTGTCCTATGAAACTCTATATGAGGGACTCATAAAAGAGCAGTAAAAATGCTCTTCTCAATGTAACTTGATAAACCGTAAAAAGTTTTAACCTACAAGTAATTTTTAAGGTTTGGGGTGGGGGTCTTAGTGAAAAAAAAAATAAATAAATCAAAGACAACTTTTATTTGTAGGATTCTGCTAGAACATTCCACTCTATTTCCAGGCTGCAAGGTACTTAAAGGCTAAGCGATACTGAAAATGTACAGGAATGAATTAAACACGGGAGCGGAATGCTCAATTCATCTGATAGACTTTTTCATTTATCATTTGAATATAATTTAAAGGAGGTACTAAGACGCAGGGTAAATAATGGTTTCAGGAGCTTTCTTTTTTTCATGGCACATTTTTGCTTGCACACACACAGGCCAGGGGTGGGAGGGTGGCAAGTCCTTTTTGGTAATATGTGGCTGGATAGCAAGTTAGGAAGGAAGGTAGCAATCCGCCTCCATAAACGGTGTTGTTGTGCAAGTACAGGATACCGATGAAATCTTGGTTCGCTTGGTTTATTTTCAAGATTTACACAACTTACTATGTAAATAACTACTTCAGGTTTTTAAAGAAAATTGGGCAAGTGATCTCCTGACTCCTGTTTGCCACATATTCTTTTCAGCCTAGAAAGTAGGTTGCCAAGCTAGTTTTAGGCAAATGTCATTTAGTTTTTTGCCTAAGCACAGGTTAATCCTTGCTAGGCTTAGTAGGATTCCTGGAAACTGGGTATTGTGCTGTATTTAAATGTTATATTTAAAATTGATATTTTAACTATAAAATAATATTATGAAAATATAAATGCCTGGTAAACATATAACTACGTACATACCTGTGTATGCTCTGTGTGCGCGTGATTTACCACAATAAACTGTCTATACCAGAGTCAGAACAACTCTGTTACTGTTAAATACTGTTTGCTGTTCCAATTATTCAGACTAAATTAATTTTAAGAATATTTTAATAACTTCAAGAAGACAATTCAAGACATACCATAATTTAATATTCTCAAAGACATTCTTAATCTCTTTTTTCCTAGTTTATTACTTATTAGTGTTTCACAAAATTAATTATACTCCATCTTTGCCACGTTTTGGGGTTGTTTTTTGACAGCGTAATACTGCCATTCTCTTTTTTTTTTTTTTAAATAAGAAAAAGAAAAAAAGAAAAAAAAGCCAAAGGATTTTCCTTTTAATTCTTCCCTTTTCCACATAAAGCCTTTTCTTACAGATGTGGGAATTATATCAGTACACATTCGCATCTGAATAGGGACATCGGTGATGATAGTAATACCAAGACTAATGAGAGAAAAACTAATGAGGGAAAGAATCGCTACTGAGAGAGTATTTTACACTTTGAAAATATTGGTCAGATGTTGAACTAGTTTAATCTCTGGAATACCTTTTCCTTTTTCACTGTTATTACATGAGGGAGCTTTATCCCTGATGCAATCCTTTTATGTCTTAAGTTAATAAAGCTTCACGGCTTTCCTTTTATGCACCTAAAGTAATTTCTTCCTGCAGACATAAATTATCTCCAACTTTATCTCCCCTTTAATTTGTAACTCAGGAACACTTGTTTTGCAGCTTTGCAGTGTCACTTCAAGTGCTGTATTGTGACTTTAAAGGAGCAACTAGTGACAAAACCCTCTGAATGCCAGATATTAAGTTCTTCATAGAAAGAACTTGCATTTTTTTGTCTTGGCTCTTGCATACTACTGTTTTCGTCAGAAGAGTGGATGGAGGAAAGACATATCAGGGGTGTTTTACCAGGGGACAGATAAGGGGGTGTTTTAGAGTTTGATGTGCAATTTAGGACCTTCGTAATCCCTAGAGATGCCCCTACATGCCATTTGACTTCACCAGTTCTTCTCAGCATTGACGGGATGGGATTGTCTCTGAGAGCCGGAGGAGGAAGTCTCTTTTCTTCCCTGGCCGTGGTTTCTTGAGCTGCTTCCCCTTGGAGATAAATAACTGCGGCCTTCATCCTGCAAGTTCTTACACGTGCCATAAACCATCACAGGAGATATTCCATTAAAGCTAGTAATGTTACTGATGTGGTTAGAGCTCAAACATATGCAAACGTGTCCGGAAGATAAGGCCTCTAAAAAGCCTTTTCTTTGAGTTGTGTTAGTGTTTTTGGTGGTAGCAACGTTTGACCACTGGAATGCAGAAATTACCATCTCATTTCACTTTTCAGCAGCCATCGGATGACGATAACACTATCACTCCGGTGAATCCGGCACCATCTCAAGCTTCTGTAGCTTCAGCTATTTGAAAGCTTTGAGTTTCAGGTCAGCTGTAAATCTCCAGTCGAACAATCACCATCAGGTGTTGAAGAAACAGGAGAAGGTTTCAAAGCCTCTCTGGTGCCAGGGCATCCGGCATACCGAAAGGAAAGGAGTACACAGAAAAGCTCTGGACTTCCTGCCGTTATTTAAAAAAGCCCTTCAACTGTCAAGCGTGAAAGAAGTCGGCTATTGTAACAGCCAGCGCACTCATCTCCCCGGGGGGAAGAAATATCGCAGAGCTTCATTACATCTCCAGATATACAATTAGCTGAGCCCCCACTAAAATACCTGCCATTCTTAATTTAATCCTTCGAAGCGGTCAGAGCTGAAAATGCTTCTTGCTAAAAAAAGAATAATAATAATAATAAAAAAAAATAAATCTGAGTCCCTTCATCTGTAAAATCATTGATTACTTCTTTCTGGTTGTTAAAACAGAGTCGTCATTACAAAGCATTGTGATTTTAGGTGAAATATTTGTGGAAATTCATTATAAATGAACTTTCGCGAGAGCACCTATGATCACAGGATCCCTAAGCAGTAGCTGGAACCAGTTAACCCATCCTACCTTTTACACTCTTTCGGTACTTTCGTGTACTTCAAATAGGAAGCAAATCTGATATTTCACATACCTTATATATTCGTATCTCAGTTACCAAGATATATGATAAAGGAAGTAAACTATAACTTAAGGAAATTCTGTAGAATGTCATTTAGGCAACAAGAAAGACTTCTGCAACCGCAGCAGTTTGAATGGCAGTACCTCCTCTCAGGTACTACTCATATATTTACAGTTTTCTATCCGGTAGCAGGGAAACTGCAGCTTTTTCCAATACAGCATAAAAACCGCTGTATAAAAACAGCAGAGAAAAAAAAAAAATAATAGCTATTGTGCACTAGCCAAGATCAGACAATAAATTATGGGCAAAACTAGATACAGTACCCAAATATGATGCATTTTAGTTACTGGCTCACAAAGGGCCAGCTGGAGGCACGCAGAATTCCCCTTATTAGATCGCGGAATAATTCTTAGTCTTGTGTGCCACTCTGGGCAACATTCAGAAAGAATAAAGACAGCGAGGTCAACATTTAGTTCATTTAGCTTTTTACATAGTTGAATGGAACTATCTCATTATTATGTCACCTTTTTTCAGGTTTCCATTGTTGTTATATCTGATTGCTTTACAACTTGAGGAACCGAATCTAAAAGGATGAAAGCAATTTTCATTAGGGTTTTTGGTTTTTTTTTTTCAACCTAAAGGTTTGTTCTTTACAGAAAATGAATAACGTGTAAGAAGAGCCACGCTAATTATCGACAGAACCATGTCTTACAAAAGGTTTATTTTTCCTGCTGCAAGCTCTAGCCAAATTTCTTGCATGAAAAAATGTGTCAGTTTAAGTTCCGGAGCAAGAAGAAAATTATTGACTATGGCCATCTCCTTCAGAGATCATCGATCTCCTGTTAGAAGAGATTTTCAGAAATGAAACAATAGAGTGTGAGGCCGTAACAAAATCAGTAAAGGCTACCTGAACATGAAGGAGTCATCAGCCATTATTTGATGATTTAAACGATCCATCAGCTAAAGTTGCTGTACTTGCAGTTGTCCAGCTTTCCTTCAACCACTTACCGCTAACAACCCTGTAAACATCTGGCATGTGTTTGAAACATTTTGTCTGCGTTTTGTTTTTTTTTTTTAAAAAAAAAAACCACAACCCTCCACTGAAATTTTGCTCTATAACGGTTCGTGGATCATTCATACCTTAAATCCTGTCACCTGCACTTAGCTGCAAATCCTAAATTAATTGGAAAAACTCCACGACAGTGCCCGATACTCTGCTGCGCTGCTTAGCAGTGAGGCGAGACTCAAAAGCGCCTTTAAAAAGAATCGTGGCATGCTTCCAAGAAAAAAAAAGAAAGAAAAAAAAAAAAGGAGTAAAAGAAAAGCAGCCTGCTAGCTGTATGATATTAAGAGTTAAGCCACTGTTAAAAGAGAATTAAAATCATGGACTCCAGTTCTCCAAACAATCACGCACGTGTTTCACTTTAAACATGTCAGTAGCTCTATTGACTTCGGTGAGCCTCCTTGCACGGCTTAGAGGTATTGAAATGTTACATACATGCCAGAGAAACTCATTGCTGAGGGTTTGTTGTTTTTTTTTTTTTTTTTTATCTTAAGCAGGGGTCCTCCCATTTCTACTGATGCACGTGCGCCAAAATCTGGGCAATTAAGGACGGGAGGCATTGCTGAAGATCCTCACTGCCAGCTGGAAGCAGTGAACACCCACTCAAAAAAAACCTGAACAGAATTTCTGTTGCAGTCGACGGGAGCTTCTGCGTTCAAAATGAGCTTTTCTACCCAGAAGGCTGGAGAGCCGAGTGAAGAATAGCCCGGCCTTGTCGTTCCGCATACACTTTCTGTTATTCGTGATCCTAATTCACTGTGATGTTTCACGTTAATGCAAGTGGTTTGCTTTCTCTGCGAATAATAGATTCATAAATATTTGTATACAAATTTGTACATATTAAACATCTTGTAGCAGAGCCATGCATTTCTTTGTGTGAAAGCGGCACACGCATGCTCTCCTCTATTTTTTTTTTTTTTAAGGTAACATGAAAATATTGGGCAATTTAACTGACTGAAACAATTTCAATCATGTCTGATTGAATGGCTGCCCACCTCTTCATGTGGAAATAAAAGCTTTTGTTAAAGTACAGATGAATTACTTCACTTAAACTCCGGGGGGAAAAAAAATGATTTTGGCTGTGCATTTGTTCATTAGATCCAGATGCACACTATTAACTGTCCATAGCTGGTTTGACTAATAAATCACGCCTGAAGGATTTTGGTTTGCAGAAGAGCGCTCTTGTTTGTTTTGTTGTTTGTCTTTTTTTTATCACAGTTGATTTATTTGTTTTGTTTCGTTTTCTACTTGGGACTTTCTGGCAGCAATAGTACAATATTCCGTTTTCAGAACGGACGTGTATGTTGTCCTGAGAATCTCCGGCTCACAGAACAGAATGTGCAGACCTCGGGGATGGGAAAACTGAAAATGGACAAAAAAAAATTTTATAAACTGTTCAGTTGCATTGTTAACACCTACCTAGTATCTGGGGCAAAAATGTACGTAGCGGTACATATGTTATTTAGTAGACATGCAAGAGCGGTCATTCTCCAGCTGGCCTGCAACTGCATTTAGTAGAAAACCCAAATGTCATCTCCTCCTCGCTCTTATCTCCTGTGCGAGATGGGACAGATGGAGCCCCTCCATAATTTTATATTTTTTCTAGCTGGGTAATGTATAAAGGGAACTCATCCATCCTGCTGTCCCACATAAATCCCAAGCAGCATTAGCTGTGTCGTCTGAGTCATCTGTCCGTGGAAATACAGGCTCATTTCTCTTTCTGCAAATGTTAAGGATGTAAGGAATTCTTATCTCCTGCAAAATGCTTAAGCAACTCTTTGAAGGAATTTACAGTCGTAGTGATAGCAGCAAGAGAGAAAGCTGGGCAACAACTTGCGGAATTGGACTTTATGTCAGTCTATGCACATTAATTGCAACCTATCTTGTCTTTTCAATGATAAACTTCTTCAGAGGATGGAGTGGATTTCTCACAGAGGATACTATACAAAAGAAACCCCTTACGTTTACAGCATTTTTTACATGTATAGTAATATTACACATACATCATGTGGTTATACAGTGTATTTATTACCTCAGTTTATGAAATAAAACCTGCCAGCTGGGATGCGCAGAAGGTATTGGACAGAATTATTCCTACTTTGCAACAGACAACACTGTGATTTCTCCTAATAGTCACAATTTTTACTACAACCACCTGTGTTCTAACTGAATTCTTTCCCAGAGCTAAACTCATCATTTTAATGAAACCTTTGGTTCCTCTGGAAACATACGTTTTTGAACTTTTGTGACATATTTACAGCTTCGGTGATGTTTATTTCCCTTCTCTTTGTTGACCGTACAGACGGACTGTTAAGTTTTTTCCCTCTCTTGCTTCTGTTATACCAGCACCAGTAATTAATAGATCACTTAATGAATTCTCAAGGTATATGGAACACGTTGACTATGACAACTGTTTCTACTCCCCTCCATTTCTAAGCTCCCAAGGCACCACCCCTTCACACATTCTACCTAAAGACCCCAGTAATATGAAAGTAGAATCTGAGAAAAGGTGTTTTAGTTCCCATTTTCATTGGTTGAAGGCCATCATGCTTTGACACAGCTTATTGTGTAGCATTAAAGTGGTCCTTACCAGCAGACTTTGGCTGGCAGGACAGCTCGGCCGCATTCCTGTGAGGACGCAATATGAAGCTCTGCCTGGGGAGCTGAAATTTGTCCTTGTCGTCATGTGGAAGATCTAAGCATCATCAGCGATCCTGAAGACCTGTGAGTCCCGTGTAGATCCCGGATGTCCCCGCTCAAATCAGCTGGCTTAATGCTTCCTCCAGCTGCCGTGACATGCTCACGCTGTAAAAAGCTGAAAGCTGCTGTCACGTTGTTTCAAGTGCGGAGCAAACAGTTGAGGTCTTCACGCTGGTGAGAAAGACTAGTTTTCAGTCACAATGACTCGTGTTTCATGCTTTGTAAGAAGAATCTATGCCAAAGAGGATAGAGCTGCTTTAGACGTAATTTAGACGCTTTAGGATGGCATAAATTATGACAAATTCAAGTAGTCCGAAGAGCAAAGCTCTCCTCCAGAATTGCCAAATAACCGTATGCTCTGGCCTCACTCCTCCTCGTGCCTTTCCTGACAGAGGACGATGCATATGCTAAGGACAGCGGGCTCTTCTGAAAGCAGCCTTACAAAAGTAGCCTCAAATGTCCTTCCCAGAGTCCCCCCGTGACTTCCGCGTTGTCTCCTTTACATTCTGCGGTAGGCGAAGACCGCGCACACGCAGCCGTGAGACAAAGGGAGCTGAAGCGGTTTAGGCGTCAAATGCAACGTGCGGAAAGTTGAGCAGCACGAACCCAGCCTGCCTTGTTATTTAAAGAAAAAAAAAAAAAAAAAAAAAAAGCTAAACCACTTGATTGTAATCCAGACCGTCCATGAAAGAACAAGCAAAGATTTATGGGAAATTAAAAGTATTACAAAAAGGAGAATAGTCCGCTTTGCATAAGTTGGCTAAGGCTAGAGATATTAATACACCGATATCTTCCGATGGAAAATTCTTCTGTCTAATCTTTTCCTGAACTTTTCGATAAAAACACTAAAAGGAAATAAAAGCGAGTATGCTAACTTGCTGAGATCATTGGGAAAACAACTGTTTTTCCTAAGAACAATCACATCCTCCTAGTATGCCTTTATATTTTAGGATGGCTTAACTGTCTTTCTAAAAATAACAGGTGTTGGCTACTCCCTGCAGCCTGTGTCAAAGATTCGGATAGGTGTAAACTATTAACCAGGCCCCAGACTGTTGAGGGAGCATCTTTCATATATCATACAATACCGATTGGTTTCGCTCTTTAGAAGCAAAAACATCAGGCAGGATAAAGAAAAATAAGATGTGCGATATCTTTCATAATTTGCCGAGTTCCTTAGCTCTACTGTCCGTGTGTGGAGAGCTGCGCTTGGCTGTCCTATTTCAAGCTGTAGTTTGGCCTCAACCTTGATTTTCAGGGATTTTGACATGTCGTTGTTTATCACCCTACTTTATGCAGCGAGGAAACATATTTACAGCCTCCTGACCCTTTGCATTGTGTCTCTAAGTACAACATATAAATTTATGTGCATACCAGGAATCCCTATGCATCTAGTGAAATCCGCATGTAACTTTCTGTGCCCATATTCCATCATATTTTTACATGAACACATGGCTTTTATAACAGATCCTGCTCATAATTTGAGGCCCTCCTTTCTCTGCGATCCAGCCATGGGATGGATTTTTCATTAATAGAGCCCTAAGACTTTACACTTGACTTTGGGAACAGAGCAGGCGCTGGTGCCAAGTTTGGTACTCTGCGCTCATTATAACGCAGCCCGTTGTGTCACACACATTCAGAAATGTAATTCCGGGAGAAACCAGGGTCCAGGTCCTCAAACGGGCCTTGGTGGGCAGCGGGGTTTACTGTGCGTTTGACAGCAGCGGTGCTGGGCACGTTGCTGGGGATAATTGATGGCTCAGAGCCGGTCTGTCAGTGCGCAAGAAGTGGAACTTGGGGGATTCCTTCACCCAAATAAGTAGCACGCTATGATGCACGCCTGCTTTGGCAAAGTGCCTTAGTTTTCATCATTTAGCACAAAGAACTTCCTTTTTGTCTCGGGTTTCATTCAGCTGTCTTCTAGCTCCCTTTTTTGTAACAGGCTTCCACCCATCAATGCCCAGTCCTCGCAGAAAGGCACGTTCCCCTATCAGGAGTGTCCTCACTTTTTATTTCCTGCATGTGCTGTAATTCAAAGAAAGCAGGAAAACGGGGAATACTACCAAGTGACTATCATGGATAACTTGGATTGCCGTTACACTTCCATCAAAGGATCTTTTGACCTCCAGAGAAACATCAGTAAAGTCTATTTTCACGTGCATCACATTTTCATTAAGCACCTGTGTTCATCTTTAACATTAAGCAGGTATTGATGCACCTTTGCGAAAATAGGAATTATTAGGAATACCTAATAAAGCTGTGCCCGGGTTTTTGCATTGGAATTGGTCGTCCTTCTGCAATTATTTTGTGAGTAAACCATTTAAAAAAGCACTTCTCCTTTACATTTCGGAAAAAAAGGATGAACTGACAAGTTGAAATTAATTGGCAAATCATAAAAAGTTGGGCCACTATACATTAAGGCTTAACTGCACCAACCTGTCAATGCCTTGAACGCTGCCCCAGAGGGACCATTCCCAGAAGCGAGAGAGTCAACCTCTTGGATCTCCTCGGAGATGGTAGAGCGCCAATCGGCGCTAATTGTGGTGATGGTTTATTTCACATACACTCCCTAAACTGCCAGCCAGCAGCAAGGCCAAAAATCATCAACTTGTTTAATTCAACCTTTATTATCTGTTTAACATTATATGCATTTACAAGGTATGCATCATTGCAGCATCTGGACACACTTTGCAATTACATGGACCAGAACTGAATCCACTGGCACTGTTAATATTTTTAAGCATTTATTATATTCCAGCATTGTTTCTATTGTCTTGTACACAGTCTGAAACCGCTGGAAAGACAGACTTTGTCCCATGGAGCTTAAAGTACAGACAAGCAAATATTTCCAAATAGCAGAGCGATAGTATTATGGGGTTCGATCCTGGCTTTTTTTTCCCCTGACTTTTAGCATGAATAAAAACAGAATTCAAACTAATGAATTTACTCTGTGAAGACCAAGGCCAAAAAAGACCCTGTCTTTACGTACGGCTGAGAATGGAACATTTCTTTCATACTCACATAGCACCGATTTCTCAAAAGAAGACCATATGTAAGGTCCCAGAAGTATCTCTCTGTAAAGTATGTTCTTTTAGAGAAGGCAAACTTTGATACACACAACTAATAGATACTTCACTTTACCTCGAGGAACTGCAGTTTATATTTCTGTGTAGCTCCTGAGTTTCACATGTTCTGAGAACTGTGAAGTTATACCGCCTGTAGCCATGGAGTTATAGAGCTCTGAAATCAAACGCGCACTGTTCCTAGCTAGCTAGGATCTAATTCCATTATTTTATTGAAAACTTACGTCAGGACTTGCATCAGTTTCTGGTATTTCCCAGCGAATATGGGGAATGCTCCACGTAAAATATTTCCGAGCGTGGGTATGGCTGCTGCGTGCTGCAGGCACAGGCTGGGAAGGAAAAGCAAAGATGCTGTTCTGTGGGGTAGAAAGAGAAGCAAAAAAGAAGTGAACGACTGTCAGATTTAAGGATTTCAAGTCAGGCAGCACTGGTGAGGGAAGGTCTTTCTGAACATACTTTAAAACTGCTGAAGTGAACAAGCTTTATTAGATTTTATTGTTTCATGGTGTGTGATGTCACTAGAAACCTTGGATGGCAGTATAAACTTTAAATTTTGAGACTAATTTTTTCCTTATGCATTAGCCATTTTTAACTGGCTATCGTCTTGGATTACACACATTTGGACATGTAACTAATTTTACACCCCTATACTTACATCCCAGTAAAGCACTTGTACATTGCAACTCTAGAGCCTCACATACAGCAGGATCTCACTGCTAAGGTTCATTTGCCGTCCTCAGAAAGCACTTAAATGTGTTCTCTCTGAGTACATCAGTATTTCTCACAAGTCCCCTTAAGCCAAAACAAATAACATCTTTAGATTAAAAAGGAAAACAAAATGCAAACTTGCTGTGTTTTTCGTTAACTTACAAGAATCTGAATTAAGAATAGTAGGTTTCAGCCAATCCATAGGATGTGCTTTTTGTCCTGTAAAATCTTCAGTCAGCATCACGAATTGCAAACGGGAAGCTGTTATTTGAGGCTGAAGCATGTTCTAACGTTATCTTGTAACGTCCTGAAGGAGAGAACTAGCAATGAAGTGGAAAAGACAGGAATATCAGCAAAAATGCTGGGTCCAGATTCCCACGCCTCTGTTTACAATGAACAGAAAGTCCGAAAGTGGGTTGAAGCAGCCAGACTGAGAGTCTTTAGACACCCAGCAAGGCTGGTGTGTCCACCATCGGTTAACTGTGCCCATGTCTACAAGGACCAGGAGTCGGCTCCTCTGAGCCCCGCATCCAGGCGTCTCCCATTGCCAGTAAAGGTTTCTGGTGCAACTTGCATCCCATCAAAAAGCAGGTCCAAAATAGGTCCCACCGTCGGCCTTTTAAGCTCTGAAGTTGCATTTCTCTTGAGCCTAGGCTACTCACTCAAACACCAGAGCTGCACAGAAGTAAATCTGGCAGCCGCTGCGCCCCAAGCTTCCTCTCTCCTTTACGCTGGCCTGCCTTGTGAAAGAAAGCAGACGGTTAGGGTAGCAATTCAAAAATTCAGAGGCTTGGGGCTCCCAATTTATCTCCCATTGAAAACAAATTCCTAAATGTCTCAGGAGTATTTGGAGAGACGTGGGATACCTCACCTGTTGTAGTACTTGTTCGCTACAGGGCTCGGGTTCTTGGCTTGCTTTGAAAAATGGTAACAAGTAGCTGTGATTTGCCTGATTTTCGTTGTCACTTTAATCCCAAGAAATAATTTGTAAAGAGGGTGAGAAGGTTGCTCCTTTCTGGATAGCTCTTTTCTCATGCCAGACACACACATGGCTGAATCTCTTCAAACTCTGCTTCAAAAAAACACAAAAGGATGTACATCGGTTGTATAAAATGGACGTTCACAATAGAAAACCTTATGTACGCTTATGCTTAGGATAAATCTTGTTACTAATGCCTGAGAACAACAGGAATAACCTGAGAATAACAGGGAAAAGGTGAAGTGGATGTGCAAGTCCAAGTGTTTTGTAACACATAATATGAACAGATAGACAGACACACACAGGTACACGTACACACGTGCACACAAACATACACATTTACAACCACATGAGACTTTCAAAGGCTCAGTTAAACAAGCGTAATTTCGCATAACCTGGCAAAACTTCTCGACGCATTCTGCTTTCCAGAAATCCAGCTGACTCCGGTATTTTGTTAGTGGGAAGTGACTGCAAGTAGGGGATTTGAATAAATATTTATTTATGTACAATTATGTCATCTGCTGGATGCGCCAGTATTTTTCTGGCAAAAGGACTGATTAAAAGCAAGGAGGAAAATGTATGAATGAATGTATGACCTGTCACTCTTCTGTTTTTCTTACAGTGAGACAAGAAGGCAGCGGGCACAGAAACCCTCGCCCCCATCATGTGAATGTCCCACAGGGCCTTGGTCTTTCCGCTGCCAGCTGTATGTCCCCCGTCTTAACTTTTTCCTCAAAAATGGATTAAGCTGAAACAGCTCATTTATATACGTACTTATAAATCTGTAGGATTTTTTTTTTTTTTTTTGTAATTGCAACCTTTCCTTGTTAAATGTGCTCTAAGAATTTGGGAAAATGTGTTGTTTATTAAAGCCATATTTTGCTAATAACATTTTGCAAGAGTTCAGATTACAGCGAGCACTATTCTTTACTCCTTTTTAAGGAGGTGCTGTAATTTTGGAAAGCAACGCATGCCCCATTTGAAGCCCGGGTTGCTATGGCAAATTCACATTTCAATTCAATCATGTAGTAAATAATAACATAAAATTGTGTGCAAATGGCCAGACTGAAGGTTAAATAAGCCTCCCAAGTACCCTTAACTTGGGGCAAGATGCTTTTCTTCTGCCAAGCCTTACAATTCCTGCGACTGTTTCCCGTCGGTCTCCATGCGTATCACGTGCACTTTTAACTGCGTTTTCATACTCTTGGTTGTTCTGAACTTCTTGGCTCGTGGACAGTTTCTGGATAAGCTACAAAGGAAGATTCTTGGGCCTTGATAAAGATGAGTTTTATGAAGAGGTAGACTCCAGACGCCGTCCAAACCAGCTGAATACTTTCAGGTGCTACCTGATATCTCTGTACGTAGTCAAGTAATTGCTCTCCCCTGACACCTGACATAGATGAGTGCTGTGGGGTAGAAGAAAGCACTCCAAAACCCATCGGCTCCGGTAAAACCAGGGCTGCTAACGACACAGCCAGCCTGTTCCACCTCTTCCCTTGGTCCTTCCCCCAATCTAACGCAACACTGGAGGAGGCAGAAGAGACTTGTGACGTTTAAAAAACAATTAGTAATAACAAAAGACATCTCCAGGGACATTAGCTTCTTTACTCTTCTTGTGCCACAGGTCAGCTTGTTTCGGCATGCATATTTTTTTTTGTTTCTTTGTCAATATTTAGCCCATATCAGAGAGAACAGTGATGGTTTGCAGCTAGTGTCGTATTCATAGAATAATGAAAAAATGGGTGTCATCATACGGCAAATATGAATATACTCTTGAGAGAAATATACTCTTATGGTGAGATATGAGATATATTTGTGATGAACAGATCATACTAGTCACTATTGGCTTGCCTGCAAGATGCCAAAGATGAGAACGCAGAAAGTTCGAAAAACGGATAGCAGCTCTGGATCTCTAGCGCATTCATAATAAAATCGTAACGATTTTAACGGTTTAAATTCATTCAAATAATTTTAAATATCACATGGCATATGATTTAGAATACCATAACTTATAAATTCTCTCTCTTTTTTTTTTTTTTTTAATTGAAGTGCGGTTACAATGCTACTTAATGCGGACTGAAATTTGAGTTGTTTCCAGACCTTGTTGTAACAGCTTAAATACAAAGAAAATACACAGAAATAAGAAAAACAAATTACAATAACGTAGTCAACCTTCACAGTACAGATGGCTCTTCAACCTGATTTTCCACCTGATTTTTTTCTCAGAAACTTCTGCTGTTCTTTTTGGTGTTTGTTTTTCAGGAAATTAAGTCCTTTCCAATTACCAAACAACCCAGCACCAGTGACACTGGGGGTGTTTCCCCAGCAAAAATTACAAACTACTACTTCCCCTATCCCTCCTGTCCCAAACTTTTTGACAACACTGATTTACGTAAGGGAGGAAAACTGTATCTGATCTGAGTATTGCCTCGAGAAAAAAGAATAAAATGTTGGGTCGTTGCCAGTTCTACTGTCTTGGAACAACCCTTGCTATGAAAGCTCACACCAGTATTATTGCTATAAAAAGTTCTCTTCTTAATATTGTCAAGACCTTTTCCGAAATCTTACTGATTTCAGGCTGACTCTCTTTTCTTTGGTAACAATGGTTTTTAAATCTCTGCAGGTTTGACCACCTGCAGAAGCTGCTAGCTGTTGAAGCTGGGGAAAAATAACAACAAGCAGAGTTTACTTCCCATGATTTAATTCCAAAAATCTTGCACATGTGCTTAATTTAAAGTACGTGTGTATTCTCACTGGATTCAATGGGAATACGCAGATGACTAAAGGTAAGCAGATGTGTAAGTCGCAGGATCTGGGTCTGAAATTAAGACAAGCTTCAACAAGTGACAGCTGAAACAGAAGGGGAAATCAAAGGTGACAGGAGCAATAAACAGTAATAATATTGTGCAGTCAACCTAAGACACGTAAAACATGGCCATCACCACACCATATTTCAAATTTTAGAAGTAGATGTAAAAAAGAATTCCCAATCACAAATCACTTTCTCTTCTTAAAGGGCCTAGAGGCATAGAAGCTACTTCTTGAGAATGGAGCCAAATGAGAAGAAAGCAGGTTTTTCAGGCTGCTGAAAGACAGAATTTCAAATAGGCTGCTCCCTACGCAATATAGAAAAAAAACATGCAAATTGTTACAGACGTGTATCTCCATAACGTGTATCTCCATAAGATGCTATGAAAGCAAAGAGAAATTGGTTGAGAGATAACAAAAAAGTCAAGAAAAGGTGAATGGTAAGGAAGGAAGATTATTTACGGCAGCTGTATTTGACTGAGCATTAGCTAAGTCAGAGAAGAAACGTCTCAAAGCCAGAGACGATAAGGGCATAGGTGAAGATCTCAGCTCTCTGAGCAGGAAAGCATTAGCCTCAAGAATACTTAAAAAAAAAAATGCGAGTCTATCATCCTGAGTGTATGACTCAGGATGAATATAACAAGGCATCACCAAAATATTTTCTTTTGCTTTGATTGATTTGAAAATTATTCCTTGCCACTCATCTACTCAGCAGTTTCAATCTACATATAACACATAATCTGGAAAAAAAAAAAAAAAAAAGCCAAAAAACAAAAAGGGAAACCAGGAGTACTGGAAATGTCATTACGATATTCCCTAATCCACAGCTTCATTTCGGATGACGATACTGCCTTCAGTGTTTTACATAAGCATCCCTGGTACCACGCTGGTGTGTCAGAGCTGATGATGTACCTCCCGTTGATTCCTTTTCGACAGAATTCCTTCCCTCAAACATCCGATCTCCGTATCTCCACGGAGTCATCCCTTTGTTATTATATTCATAGCCAAGATTCAGGAAAATACGCAGACATTCAGTAGGAAGCAAACACAAGCTGTCAATATTAACTCTAATCATATTCTAAGTATATGAATTGTATCTTTGACATTAAGCACCTGTTTAAAGTGATTTTTTTTTTCTTTTGGCTTATCACTTAGGCTTTTAGAATGATGACAGATGACCTCTAAAGACCACGGGGTGACTGGCCTGTGGGTGGCAACTGCGGGTGGTCTGGAAGGGGAAGGAGATAGGAGCTTAGTAAGATTTTCAAAGGGAAAAACACTTAAAAGCAAAATTCTCAGCTCAAATTTATGATGTACATTACCTGTGTCTTGAAAGTTTTATGCTGACAGAGTCAGGACAATTTTTCATGTCTAGCACTCAGTGGGAGCTCCCAGCACAACTGTAGTCCTTATTATTCACTTTGACATTCACTCCGGTGCAGAGATGGGGCTGAGTCACAGCTTTTGGAGACGTAGCCACATCAGAAAATCCCTCAAGTCTGGGGGCACTTGGACTCATAGTTTTGGCTCAAATCATCTCTGATCTTCTGTAAACAATTTGGCACCCTTCCTATTTGTACATACTCGGTGAATGATGTGAACCAGGGGAGAAAATAAGTATGCTAAAATAATCCTTTCCCCCCTGTCGTGCGTGTGAATGAAACCGAGTCCGTCAGAAAGGAGGATATCTGCCAGCATCAGCGGGGAGGTTATTATCTTTGCATATGTTGTTTGCTAAGAAAACCCCCGTGAAGAACTGTTGTGGCGATACGCAGAGCTGTGGAAGGACGCATTTCCACTCTACACATTTGCATCCCTCTCACTTTTTTCATTTCCTGGTTCTCTCACACCGTCCTACGTGGAGAGTATGCCACCCCTGAAGGGATTAACTTGAACTGCATCCAGCTTTATCAGGAAGGGACAGTATTCTCCTCACAACAACGCTGCCAAGGAGTTTGCAGCTTGATACGCTCGTGAACAGGACCTACGTGTCACGGTCGCTGCTGATACCAAAGGTTTGGGCTGGATGACTCCAGATTGTCCTTTCAGCCTGCCTTTTTCATGTCCCCGTGTTGCATCTGTCTTCCCTTCCCACAAATCTCCACCTGTAAAAAAGACAAGAAAAACCAAGGGGGGTCGTGATCCGTGTGTTTTCTAAACTGCCCTATGTCTTAAATTTAACGGAGGTTAGCAAATGGCCAACAGGTGAGAAAGAGGGAGGGAGGGAGGGAAGGAGAAGGCACGTATTTGTGTCCATGCCTGTTTATTCACATCTGTTCCCGAACTCCTGCTTTTCGTTTCATACGAGCGCAAACCACAAGCAACTGCTGAAGGCTAGAGGAGGAGCAGCACACAATTAGCGCACGTGAAATCAAGATATGGGACAGAGCTGAAGGATCCATGGGCTCACAAGAAACAGCTCGCAAAGGAAGGGGGGGGAAAAAAGTCAATAATGGCAACAATTTTTTATTTTTTTTTAAAAAGAGCGACAGGATCCCAAAATAAACCCCACACCATTGGTGGTCACTAGTGCTGCGCTTAAGCTGTCATCTGTTGAATCTGGCAGTCTGCGCGTCATTCAACAGATAAATGCCTTTACCAGAACCCTCACGGACAACGAGAATATACAGCGCACACATTTAAACCAGACTGCTAGGGCTGGGGGAAACTCTGTTGGTGGTCACAGACACCAAAGAGTCAGGTATAGGAAATTCTGAGCGAAGCAGACAGACGCTCAGAGGACAAAAAATAATGAGAACGAACCTTTTTTTTCCCCCCTTCTTATCCAACATTTCGGTAATCCAGGCTGATTGCACTGTAACATAGCCGCTCATAAATTTAAGAATACACACAGATTACGTTTGTGCGGCTAAACTGGAAGTGGTCTTTCCTTTCAGGTGGCCACAGAGCCATGCAATTTGCTTTGGGAAAGCGGGACGTATTTTATCTGCTCTCATCCCAGTTGCTCTAAGGAACCGCATATGGCTAGAGGTTCTGCCTACTCTGCAACCTATTAAACATGGCACAGCAAAGTGTTTTCAACTGCGTGCCATGTGGTGCGTCTCAGCAAAGCAAGAAACGGTGGGACTTTTTTTTGCCGATTATTACACAGGCTCAGAAATCCCGAGCCTGTGCAAACATTCAAAAATACTCAAAATATTTGAACTGGAAAACACACTCGTTTGCTGTAATGCCTGTGGATTTCTTAAAAAAATACAGGATCTTCTTCTCCCGTCATCCTCTCAAATGTGAAGTGGGATAATAAAGAAGAATCCTAAACAATTTTATTATAGCATGTTTTCACAGGCTATTTACAGCCGTTTCAGTTTATTCATTTATGTACATTTTGTCTCAGATTTCAAACAAAAACAAACCTTTCCTGGGGGTAGCTTCATCCAAGTTTTGTCTTCTGCTCCATTGTTCTTCAACGTACTCCATGGAAACAGGCGTAGGGCTGGAATATCCCCCCTTCACATCAGCGCTGGTATGAAGTTTCAAGGGCCAGCAATTATGCCTGGGGCTTTTAAAGGATATTTCTGGGGCGCTGCAGCCCCTGACACTCCAGCAGGAATGCTAAGTTTTGGAACAAACTGACCGAGTGTGTTATTTTTTGAAGACGCTTCCATGTGACACAGCGCAGCTTGAACACTCTCTCCCCTGTGCATTTGCTGCCACCGCTGCGCTAATGCTCTTTGAGTCTATTATCCAAATTTATTGCTTAAGTCTCACTTTTCTCCTTTCCCTCTCAACGGGCTACGACTAGGATTAGCATTTTCTGCGTTATCTGCTGCACACATGTGTAAGGGGACAAGAGAACTAATATTCTTATAGCCAAGGGCAGAGAATCCTCCGCTGACTGTTCACTTTTCACAAGGTATTTTCCATCGTATAATGCAGAAGCAAAGTTATTAAAATGTTACTACGGAATTTTCCAGTTCCTTTTGTTTATTCCGAATCTACATCCTCCGGGCCTCCTGCGCTTTTGGGTGAGCAGTCGGTTTGTAGTCCAACACATGAATTATCTTCACATGCCAAAGAAAGCTTAGGAATTGCCCAGTCTATTTCAAAACCTAGAAGAAGTAGGAGGTTGTATCTGGCAGCAGCAATACGCATTAAACATTCTCAAAGAAAGCTTTGTTATTAAGGAGAGGTAACCCGTTTGGATCAAGCGGGACCAACATAAATCTTCATTCGGGGCTTAAGACATACCGGGAACTATTCTGAAATTAAATAATCTTTTTTTTCTTTCTTCTTTTTCTTTTCCCCATGAACGCTTTTTTCCATATCTCCTAGGCTTCTGCACTTCTAGATTTTAGCCTCTAATGAAATAAAAAACCTCTCCGATTATCCTTTGGACTATATATATTGAATAAAGCAGAATCAAATGAAACCCCATTTTAGTTATGCGTGAGATTGTTCCTAGAAACACTGCACACTTCAAGAGTTACTTTGGGTTGACTTCCCTGAAGCGGAGAACCTCTATGCCTCCGGCCGGCAAAGGCAGTGCAGCAATTTCTGTTCTCGCTGTGCCAATTGACAGCACTTTCAAGATTCGTTCTTGAAACTAATTTTCAAGAACTTGTAAGTTCTTGAAAGAGAACTTTTTTCTCTTATAAAACTGAGAAACTAGCATTTCTCAGATTGCTTGCATACAGAACTGAGCCCTCAGTCACCTTCCCTCTGTCAAATGGCACGCAGACGATTACAAGCCATAACAATGAGTCAGACCAGACCTGACTGGACCTTCTTGGAGACACGCAAAAAATTCATGTAATCATTCCCCTTGTTTTTCCACTTCTGTTTACATCCATCCTTTCCTCTCCTTGCCATACAGGAGGTTTGGATGCTGTTTTGGAAAGCTTAGCCCTGCTATGTATTGTTGAAAACTCTCTGGCTAGTTTTGCAAGGAGCTGCCCATCACGGAGCGTTCCTCCTGGAGAGAAGTGTTGCAACGCTTTCAAAGAAAGCTCTTGCTCCCAGAGGAGAAGACATAAACAATCCAAATGAACGTGTCAGGGAGCTGCCAATTCTTCTGATCCAACCTAGATCCATTCTGCTGGTGGTGCTAAGGTCCAGCTCTTAGAATTGTATATGACGTGGGAAACTTAGGTTTCATTTCTTTATAAATAATTCACTTCTAACCCTTGAGAACGCAGAGGAAAAAAAAATTAAAACAAGGACTAGAATAGCGCAGCAAAGGAGCAAACAAATTCACCCCCCCCATACCAAAGTTCTTAACAGTTGCATGATTTTTGAACAGCGTAACTTATTAAGGAGTTTCTGACTCACGATCTTGAACTACTTAGCGGTGGCAACGTGCATGAGACATCGATTCCCCCAGATAAAGCAAGCGCCCTACGTGCGCTCAGCCAGGCTTGGGGAGAGCGAGACGCCCTCCCGCAGCCCCACGCTGGGGAGGGAATTGCAGCCGGCTGATGTTCATCATGCCACATGGCTGACGAACCTACCCCTGCAGATGATGCTTCGACAGAGGGAAGCTCTGCTTAGGGAGGCAGCGTTTGGATTATTTTATTTTATTTATTTGTTTTGGTTTGTTTTTTTTTAATTTTTATTTTATTTTATGTTATTTCAGGGGCAGAACCTGAATAGCAGCAGTGCCAAAAACAGGAAGAAAAAAAAAAATATTAAAAAATCCTTTGTCTCTTCCATCTGTGTCAGTTTGGTCCAATGAATGCCAATACTCCTCTGGGGAAGCCCTTAGACTGTGGCAGCACAACCACGATACCAGCGACGAGCCATAGACAGCGAATAACGAATTTTCCCGCCCAAAGGGCCAATCCTGAAAATATTTTGGGTGGTGATCTGCTGGTTTGTTGGCTGCACGGAGAGGAAGGATGAGGTACGGAAGAGAAGCGTGAATTTTGACGTGGTGCCTCGCATCTGCCTAAGAAGCTGGAATCTATGGAATATTTGGAACTTGTGTGTTCGCAAGGCCCTGGAACGTGGTTAAAACAATATGCAAATTAAAAAATAAAAATCCTGCTGAAGCGTTTGACTGAATGCGCCTTCACTGAGCTGAGGCCAGCGGGGAATTTCCTTCAGCCCTAGAATGAAGTGAGGTTTCTCATGCAGATAGCCCACAGCGGAGCAACAACGTTACATGGATTTTATGAGTTTCAATAACTCTACTTTAATCAGAGAATTAGAAGCAACCAAGAAACCCCTCTAAGGCCCGATTCGCTACTCTATTAAGCCGGTATAGCACCAGAGTAATATCATGGTTTTCGATGGAGTTATGCTGGCATAAAATTGATGTCAGAGGCGGGCGAATCAAGCCCCAAGAGGGCTGTGAATTGTTTTCTCTCTCACGTTCAAGTGAAAAACCATGGTGGAGTTGGGAATGAATCCCAAATGCAGTCAACCTGAAAGGTTTGATAGAGAAGGATGTGGTTTTAGTGCTAGTTTAATCATTCAAATATGCAGAGTGTAAGTCCTCTTAATGGAACACACCACCTAAAACACCTGGCTGCCACAGCTCTTAATAAATTAGCAACTTGCATTTATGCACCAACGTAAGTAAAACTTTGCAGGGTATTACAATGGACAAATCCAAATGTTTGGATAAGATTTACTGATTATTATTTCTTTTTTTTTTTTTTTTTTTTGAACACGAAGCTAAAATATTTACCCTCTAGTATTAGGAATAATTTTGTAAACTGTAACGTAAGCAAAGAATTTAGTGGTACTTTTTCTGTTCTCTTTCTACAAGAAAATAATTGCATTAAATTGAAAAATGCTGGGCTAAATAAAAACAACAAGAAAGAATACACTTTACTGTGCAACAAGATTTTAACTTGAGCGAGCCAGTTCAGTTTTGCACCATTTGAAAAATCCCAGTATTGTAATGTTTACTAACTGTTCGCAAAATTACACGAAATTGCTTAAAAATGGAAATCTGCTAAATAAGCAGAAAGAAAACATCTGTAAGTAATATAACATCTGAACATAAAAAATATTAACCAGGAGACAAACGTTGCCAAACACATACATAATTATTGTAGTTCGTTAGACCCAAGTCTGATTAATTCAGTTAAACCTGCAAATACATTGGAGATTCAATCCACTCTCGCACCACTTTTACATCAAGGGAATCCTATTAACAGGAGGTCAGTGGAGACCTTCTGTGGGTGTACGAGAAAGGGGAAATCGGGCGCTCGGCTTATAGTTTGCCAGGAGAGACATAACCACTTATGATTTCAGCGTCTTAAGTAGAAAGAATACAAAAACCCCAAAGCGCAATTTTTACCGCCAGGAATTGTACAACTCAAGCATGCGAAATGAAGCAAATATGGTATTCCAGTGCCAAAGTAAGTTCACTTAAAATTTCTGAAAAACTACGGTTTGCCAACTCCACGTCTGCTGCATACAACCAGGCAGTAATGAGGGATGAACATGGGAAGGTAAATGGCCAGCTTCCTGTACAAATACTTGACTTCATCTTAAATATTCAGCCCAAATCCCCTTACAGCCTTAATTCAAAACTGAATCTATTACTTTTTTGCCCCATGTTTACACAGGGCTTTAGCATTTGTGCAGCAGTTGGCATTACAGAAGGAGTCCAAGTCAGAACTGATCCTCAGTGAGCTTCAACATGTCTTAGGGAAGTCCAAAATGGTAGGACTCTTACATGCTTTTTCTGCTCCATACCAATGTCAGAACAGCTCAAGCTCCTCTATAGAATTTAGGTTTGGGTACTTATTTAGAGCCACATTCATCTACCAGCATACACTTCACAGGACATTTTTCTTAGAGTAGTCCAAAAGCCATCTGAGGTCCCAAACACCTTGTACGTGACACACAAAGGAAGTTCTGTTCCGTATTACGTTTACTGAACCATACAGACAGTGGCACGTCACCGACGAATCATGGTGCTTTGTCCCCAGCTCAAAGTCTCACATATTAAATAGCTCTCCGGGAAGAAAACTTAGGATCAGCTGCCAATCACTTAGTTTTGGCCTCAGCTGTTCGTGTATTCCACAGTAATTCCTCTAAGCTGCAAGTCTTCCACTAAATTGCCGTTGTACATACATCAGTAAGAAGAGAGGCCAGCCAAGCAGGATTAAAAAGAAAAGCTTGGGTCTCAGGCTTGTTAATCCAAATATTTCCATGGCACTCTCTCCCTCACCCCCTTGTTCTTTGCCTCTGCTGCCTCCCACCCCACAGCACACACCAGCCACGGAGAATCTGGTTCCTAGTCCAGAGCAGACCTCTGAGGGTCAGGAGAGACCTGTTCACCTCAGGAAGAAAATTAAATCCAATGGGTTTGTAACTGCGCGGCACACTTCCAAGAAGCAATTCGGGCTCACATAACTGACCACCTCACCGGCACACAATGCTCAGCAGTTTGCAGGATGTCGCCGCCAGGAGATTCCGTCAGATGTTTACCTATCCATGCTACCAGCGCTGGGGAAAAAAAAAAAAAGCAAAAAAACTAAAAAGACCCCATGAAACGCCCAGCCAGAAAAGCCACATGCAGAACAAAACAACATAAACTTACTAGTACTTAATTAGACAGAATAATGGAAAGCATATAGCACTGGTTGCATGGAGTTGACTCTGGAAATGGGAGAAAAGAAAAAAAAGTACCCTACCTTAAAAATATCATGTGATTCACAAAAACAATTTTTGAGGAAATTTTCTGCAGCAATTTCGGCAGCCCATCACTGAGGGAAAATGTGCTGCTTTCTTGCCACGGGAGAACTAGAAGCAAGAACTTGCAGGGAGGAAAACAAATCGAGGGCAAGACTAAGCTGCAATCTTTTCAAAATTCTAAGGCAAAAGTTACTTAAAGATAAAGCAGAAAAGTCCAGGCACCAAAGTCGCTTTATATATATTCCTAAACTCTCTTTAGAGCTAGGCAACAAACTTGCTTGAAGAAATGAAGCAGCGCAGGATAAGAAATTGCAGAAACAGAATTATGCTTTTACCACACCGCTCGTGCACTAGCACGTGTCTCTAGGATTTTTTTCTATCGGTGTTTTTATGTGCAAGGTACAATCCAAAATTACTGGGGAGGGCAGCATTTAAAAGAGAGAGAAAGGAAGGGGAGAAGAATAAAAACCCTACATTACCTAAAAATGTGAATAAACATCAGTTACTATTCAACATCATGCTGAAATATATTGGGCAACATTTCAGCTGTAATACTTCGGCTATGTAGAAAGGAGACTACCATATCAACAGAAGAGATGTGAAATTTTTTTATCAACTGTTTCAGAAGCCGCCATGTCTGCCTTCTTACAAGGGATATTTAGATTGACTATCGGAACTCTGTAGTTCTTATTAAAAAAAAAAAAAGGTCCTTTTTGATTGATAATAGACTGTAAATTGCTTTATCCTACTTTCATCAGCAAAGAGTATGAATGAATGTTTCATTCTCTGACAAGTGACCTTTACTTGTCAGAAGCGAAGTGAATTGTACCGTTTTCCTGACTGCAATCCTTTTATCTTGTGGAAAAAGGCCTTTACTAACAGTTTCAGTGCCACAGGAAGCGATGTCTCATTCTTAATCTAGTCGTTACTGAGTGGATCCTTTTCAAAATGTCCACGTTCATTTCCTTGATTTAGTCATTTAGCCCACTGGTAAAATTCATTACTTCTCCAATTACACGACTGGGAGCATAATTGTAAAGGAAGTTACATTTCACTTTTTTAGAACATCTTTTACATCCTTTGTCCAGGTGACGTTTCAAAGAAAGCAGGGGCTCAAAGACATTTGAACTTTCTTTTCCATAATGACCTGCCAAATTCTACAGCTTTCATTTCTGTTCTCTAAACTTTCTTCAGAAACAGTGAGATGAACCAACATGTCGTATCTCTGTAGAAACCTGACCTGTGTCGACAGAATAATGCCAACAGGTTTGGTTAGACCCAATTCACCACCACTATTGCTTGAACACAGAAAGCTGTTGGCTGGTGAGAGGAAACCACTCTTTGCCTGCTTTTAGTACCTTGGCGTCCGAAAAGGAAAGAAATGTTCCTTTTACAGCCTTAGGAGCCATTAAACACATACGCCTTGATTAATGTGTATATGCTAAGCGGTTTTGGAACAGATTGAGGAGAAGACCAAGTGGTCCTGTCGAGCCAGATACCTAAATTGGAAACAAAATCTCTTTTAACAATTTCAATCCACAGGTCTTTCATTACAAAAAGATTTTTCAATTTGTTCAAAAAACTCATGCTCAGTCCTCTGGCAACCATTTCCCATGCTTCAGAATTGTTTACAGGAAATAAATCATGTGCTGGATTAACAGAAAACCCATGTCAAGTTTTAGCCTGAGTCTTTAAGCTCCAGAGTTTACAAAGAGATTCAGCTAACTTTTTTTTCCTTTTTCTTCATTGCTACCCAAGGCCAATCGAGAGAAACCAAGTCTCCAGCAAAGACACAAAGGGTAATTTCATTTTGTCACATGAGGAATCCTCCCCAAAAGACTCTAGTTAAGAATAAGCAGATCACTTAATCAATTATACAGGAGACAGAAGACCTCAGGATGTTGGTTTTTTTTACTTCAAGCTCTAATTCAGCAAGGCCTGTTTCTTCGCCTCCTAATTTCAAGTATTCTTGCATATGATTTTCAGTACTATTAATAGTATTACTTCAATAATATGTTGACATTCTTTTCTCACAGCACCGTACAATGCACACGCATGATGCTGAGTGAAATATCTTTCTCAGTATCACAACCATCCCTCCCCAAGAGCTTTTCTACCTTGTCCAATAACAACATGAAGACCTCTCGTGATGAATACTTTGATGAGTCCCCCGTGTCTAGAGTTTATTGAGCGTAGTTTAGCTGACTTGGCAGTAAGTATTCACGAAAGCAATATCCTTATGGCACGTGTAATTGTGATAACAATTACCCCCCATTACGAATTTCTTCCAATTTAGTAGGATCAGTTGCCTTTGGAATCTGGCAGCTCTTCATATTGCTGAGCTTTTCAGTTATTGAAGTTGTGCAAGTTTGCCATAGATTCATCACCTGGTCAATGAGAAAATACACTGGAGATAGCATAAAATATGTGCTAAGGAAAAATTTTAACTGTGTATTAACTTTACCTGGATCTATTTTGACTGTCAGCCACTTCTAAAATGTCAAATGTCAAGTTGTTGAAATTGTCAACATTAGCCAGACTACTAAATTAAACTCCTATTCCACACAATAAAATTGAAGCATCATTTTTGAAATTCCAAAATAAAGTCTAATAGATATTATCAAAAGCTAATAAGCAGTAAAGGTGATTTTCTTTCCATCACTGTAAACCCAGATTGAAATTAAATACAGTCTGTATTTTTATTTATTTAATTTTATATCATTTTGCACATAAGTAAATTTAGGGTTTTTTTCTTTTTGCTGCTAGTATGTTTTCACCAATCTAGTATAAAGTTAGTAGCTGCTCTACAAAAGGTAAATATCACTTCATTTGACATAGAATCCACAATTTTTTGTTTATGTAAAGGCTCTTTCAGTATTGAGGGCTTATTTGTCTCAAATATTACCTTGCTTTTTGGAATTTTTGAATCTTAAGCATGACATGAAACATCACCAAATACAGTCAATTATTTCTCTAAGCTACTACCTCAAACTCTTCTCTGATTTTCTTAGATAGTTATCCTTCTTATGCTCTTCTTTTTTTTTATTGCCTATTTAAAATCTTGTGAAAATGAGCCGCTTGCATGTGCAAAGAAGTCATACAGTATGCATTTGAGGCACGTTTATTATATCTAAATTTTTATTCTATGAAAAAGGCAACTGATCATTATAATATGGCTTGGGGATCTAGTAACCCACCAATGACAAATCTGAGTAAAGACAGAACCGACTGAAGCAGGGTGTACCCCATGTCCCAGCAAATGGCAAGGGTGCCCAGTGGCACATGAGGTTTCTCTGCCTTTTGTTCAATCTAGTTTTGTAGTGAGGACATTGTGGATAAAGCAAACTGTCTTTTAGCCCCAAGTGCGATTCTGGTTTAGGAGGCTGGAAGTTGGAAAGAACACACCCATTAATCACTTGGGAGCAGTAGGAAGTGAGACGCACTCGGCTACTACACACAGCATTGTATTTTAATGATCTCCAGCTATTTATTTTAAGACATCATAATCACTAGCTAGTGGCATATAAACTACTGAATCAAAAAAAAAACAAACCCAACCAAACATAAGCATTAGATTTGGGCTAAACCCACCTGTCCGGGAAGGGACGCAACTTTCTCTGACTTGCTCATCCAAGCAATAAACTGGCACTTTCAGCTTTTGCACATCCAGCCCCACCGGGTTTATGCATCCGCCTCTGACAGACTCGCGGCTCTTTCAAAGGGTGAGATCAGCGGAGAGGAGTTTGTGCCAGGATGCTGCTCTTCATTCCGCCTTAGAGTAAAACAAAGTTCTGAAAGTAACGAGAGATCAACAATTTCCAGAGGAGTTCTAGGGATTGTGTTACAGCTAAAGCGACCAGGGGATAGGGCAGGAGGGTGCTGTGTGTGATAGCACCAAATCAACAACTGAGGGAACTGGGGTTGTTTAGCCTGGAGAAGAGGAGGCTGAGGGGAGACCTTACCACCCTCTACAACTACCTGAAAGGAGGTCATAGAGAGATGGGGGCTGACCTCTTCTCCCTGGTGACAAGTGACAGGACAAGAGGAAACGGGTTCAAGTTATGTCAGGGGAGGTTTAGATTGGATGTTAGGAAACATTTTTTCACTGAAAGGGTTATTAAACCTTGGAATAGGCTGCCCAGGGAGGTGGTGGATTCACCATCCCTGGAGGTGTTTAAAAAAAGGGTAGATGTGGTGCTTAGGGACATGGTTTAGAAGTGTTTTTTGTCAGGGCAGGTTAATGGTTGGACTTCATGATCTTGAAGGTCCCTTCCAACCTCAGCAATTCTATGATTCTATGATTATTGTATCCAAATCAGTAAACAGGTGGGAAAAACTAAAATGTAGCCTGACTTTACTAATTAGGGGACAGTAACAGCAAGCTACTGTACATGTTATCTTTCCCCCGCTGTAGAAACTCTGATCTTTCTCTGGCATGAAGCGCAATGCCAAAGAGGTCAGCATAAATCCTCGCCACTTCTGAGCTGTTGGTTGTATCTCCACTTGTGTCTGGGCATCCATATAACTCATTTCCCCATATCTGGTGCACATTTAGAATGGAGAGCGTGCAACTTTGAGCGGGAATTCGATATCCATCACAGTAGAGGGCAGTAGTATTCATTCACAAGCCAGACAGAGCTGTGTACAGCACGTATAAATACCAGCGCAGTTGTCAGACAATTTAGGCAAACGGAGTGATGTGAAGGAAAAATAGTTCTTGCCTGGAAAAGAATTGGATTTCTAATACCTTGATCAGAGCGCATAATGAACTCGCATCACACTCTGTACGGATCGAGGTAGGTAATCAGATTGTGTAATCCCAATATTAAAATCATCCTACACGTGTTAAAAACTGAAACCTCTTAGGAAATCAGTCCAAATTTATGAGCGAACAGAGACTGGAACCACTTGCGCTTCATGCAACAATATGTGTAATTTAAAAATCTGCAGTATTGAACTTGGGGCCATCCCTACCCCATTAAAAATAAAAGTCTCCTCCAAGCCAGTGGAAACTGGCAATCTTCACCGAGTAGCAACAGCTTACAGAAATATATCTCCATTTGTAATCATTTCAGTGTATGGATGATGACATTTGGAAACATCTGGATCTGATGATGTCCACAGGAGATTCCAAAATGGTAGTGTCTAAATGTGATGATACAATAAATACAAGATGTTTTATTTTAGATTGAAATAGCAGAATAAAGACAAGGGCAGATTTAGATAAAGCATTCAAGCATGGGACTTCAGGTGGCAGCGTGTACGCCTCTTAACTCTTGAAAACACCTCCAGCAACAGCCACCTTCTGTGATCTCAGCGCAGCCCTGCAGCTGCTCCCCAGCCAAAATTCTTAACAGGCTTGTGCTCACCAAACTATGTGGCCGTAATTCAAACCATTCACTGCTCAACATAATTAAGAACCAATCTCTGAGTCCAGAACAATAGTCTGCTCAAGCACTAGCACATGGGAGCAAAATGAGACTTTATGTCTTGGCTCATGTCCGCTTTCATCATTTTTTTTTTCCCCCCTCTTCCAAACAAAACCTTAGCTTCCCCTCTCCTCCTTGCAGCACATCCGCGGGCAGTTTTCAGGTTACCATAGACTCCTTCAGACTTTCTTCACCACAGAAACGGAGTCACAAAATTACCCCAAATGTATTGTCGCGCACGAGCGCTAAAGCAATAAACTTAGGATCTCTGCCTTGGGGATTGCTCGCTTGGAGATCTAAAGGCGCGACACTGAAAACCGAGGGGGCACTGTTATTTCTGGTCCACTCCAGCTACTTTTGGTGTGGAACAAGAGGGGAAATGGCGGGCTTTACACAAACTTGTGCTGTTGCTTAAACCCCTGATGACTCAAGAACTACTTTATGCCTCAGCCTGACCAAGGGCAGCCTCAGGGACATCTCTGACAGCCAAGAATAGCTCGTATGGAGCAGCCCTGGGCGATTTCTGGTTTCCCGCTACATTCCCTGCTCCACCACGCAAAGGCTGAGACGGCCGAGAGAAATAAAACCGGTTTTATGACACAGTTTTCCTCTGTCAGGCAAATTTCCTGCTAGACTGGGCAGATGCTGCTTGGCTCTGCAGCCGGGAGGTTTCCAGCAGTCAGAAGGCGGCTTGCTCTCCATCGGGAGCAGGTCTTCCTCATCCCTGAGGTGTGTGACACCACCAACCATGTCTGCAGTGAGTCTTCTGTCATGGGTTACATACAGCCACTGCTAATGAGCCACACCTTCAACATAGGTTGAAGGTTCAAACAAAGATATATACTGACAATTAACATGGACAAACATAACAATTACAATGGACATGGACAAAAGAGTAGGACTTCCTGGGCCACAAGCAGAAAGAGCAGCCACCCCATAATGGAAAACAAGCAGAAACAAGCTCCTCTTCCTACGAGACCTGGGCTTTTTAAAAAGGTTTCCCCACTTCAAGCTACTGACAAAGATATAAACCCAGGAAATATTTTCTGTTTTGCAAAACAAAGTCCTGCAAAAGGGGCCAGGGAAGGAACATAAAATATATTTTGAAGATCTGAAATCAAAACCATGTGGAGACTTGTGGAAAAAATACAGCAGACAGGGGTTAACGAAGAGGAAATCTCAGCAAGGTTCATGTCATACTTTTATGCTATTTATTCCTTACACAGGAAAGAGTGTCCTTCCCCGGAAAGGCCACCGCTACTCTCCATAGGTCTGGAATTTGCACAAATTAGAGGGATCAGCTGAAAATCTAAACAGCTAATGAGGGGGCCATCACTGCTAATGATGGCTCCAGTTTCCCAAGAAATGTAAGGGGTATGCGACTCAGGGGGAGTCCCGAGGGACTGTCTCCTTAAAGGTGATTACCCAACTTACTGATGGCTGAAATGCCTGAGGTTTTGGGAGTGGGAGGTCAAGGGGGGAATTTTGCTCCACTGTTGGCTGCCTTGGTCTCTCTTATACTTCCCCTCTAAGGACTGCGGGACCGTAAAACTCCTCCAAACTCAGTGAAAGAAGAATATTGCTGCCAGCTTGCTTAACCTGGTGCATTTTGTGGGTGGGAAGGGAAGAACCACCAGATCTCCTCAGTGTGCTCCAGCTAGGCGTGCTACCGTGACCACAATTTGGAGGAGCCAAAAAAATTTTCTTGCAGCTCAAAACTCTTTACCCTCCTCATGGGGCACCGCTCATGTTAGTTCTCTCTAACTCCAGCTAATTAAATGAACATTATTGAAAGACAAAAGCATAATAGGTAGATTAAGTTTCAGCAGGGCCTTTCTATCCCCTAATTAGTCCTTGCTATCGTAACATTAGAAGCTTCTGAGATTGTCCATGTAAGACATACCCACTAAAGCGAAGCAGTACCCGTGCCTGACTTCTTAGCTATTCAAAAACATATGTACAGTGTATATCATCTTTCCATGGATGGCTCAGAAGGTATTAGAGCCATCCACTTACCAGCCCGTGGCTCACTTCTACTTGGAAAGCAAGGATTTGCTGCCAGGAGTGGTTTTAGGAGCTTAGACACTGCTGTCATGTCATTAAAATTGTTCCTAGAGTTCCCAGCTGCTCTGCGGTGTATAACGGGGCGTGCATGCCGCTCACTTACGCACATGGCAGAAGCGAGCTGCATGTTCTGCGTAAGGCATATTCTGCATAAGGCTCGGTGTGCGGAAGGAGGGAGAAAGTCACCACTGTTAATGTTAGTCTTATTTTGCTATTGGCACCAGAACTACTTCTCCTTAAAGTTAAACATTTGCCTGCTGAAGATATCCGTACTGCTTGTGTGCCACAGTGAAAAACAGCATTTCAAAGTCCAGAGACAACTTTTTCTTTGTTTCAGACCTCGAAAGCTTTTTCTCTGTTTCGGACCATGAAACCAATGGGTGATACTTGCCTAACGCCTCCGTGCATTCGAACCGGAGGAACTACATTCAAATCCTTCTTAGGTCTTAGAGCATAGAGCTCTTTGCTCACAGGTCCCCTTTTGCCTTCAGAATAAGTGCCTTACAGAAATCCGTCATTCTTCCCCTTCTTTCCTTCAGAATCTTAAACATCATGTGTTCACCCCAAATCACGCACCACTATATATGTTTTTGCACAGATGGTCTGAGTGACAAAGCTAGAGTATGGCATAAGAGTTTATCCTACAACAATTCGTCTTTCTGCATTAACCGTGTGATAAACTGTGGCAGAAAGGGGGGCCCCCTTTCCAGTTCTCTTATCTATGGACTGTCGTAAATATTATCAGAAAACTGGTGACCCACTTCCTGCAGTTTCCCATGATAACTTTACTGGATTTGTTTAAACAAACTTGTGTCCCAGTCCTCTGATACACTAACGTATTTGTTGTAGAATCACTGCAGCTGTTGGTAAATCATATATTTTACAGGAAGACCTCTATCAAATGTTTAAGGTCAGATTAGGCTCCGTGTCCCTGTCAGATTGTACAATGATCACATTGCCGTGGTAACGAATAGGGTAAAATTTCGAGTAGGGATCGAAGGTCCTGCATGTGGATTTGCAATGGGAGGGAAAAGAGAGAAATTACAACATGAGTTTCATTAAAACACACCTAAGTTTAGCCAGATTAGGGTCGTACTTGTTTTTATCAACGTGCAAAGAAGTGGTCTGTTTTCTGTTGTCTTAACTTAAATATACAACCACACCTCTTTTATTTGAGGCAGGTTGCTTCATGCTCCTGTATTTTGGTCAAAATCAAGCTGTTTAAATTAGTATCCATAATACTGCTCAGGTGAACGCACTGGCTTAACTATATTTCAAACGTTCGCTATTTCAGTGAACTATTTCAGCATGAAGAGCTGTGACTCTAAACGGTATGCCTCGTGTCCTTTAGCAAAAAAATCCCCTACTGCATTAAGTACTTTTCATGTTTGATAACCCTCTTTGCTCCCAACTTTGCAGTCTGGGCAGCCCCAAATGCTCTCGGCTCTTTGCTGAAAGAGGAATGATTAACACCGGAGACTGTGGAAGTGCACACTGCCTTCCTTAGGCCGTGAGCACTCAATCACTGCTCACCCTCGTTTCATGCTTGCCCTGAGAAGTTAGTCTTTTTTTGCGGGTACACACACACACAATGCACCCAGTACGAGCCAGAAGCTCTGACAAAATTACCAGTTCCAGGCTTTGAAACCACGCCCTTATTTCTCAGTCGTCTCAAACCAGGAGGAGTATGCTGCGAGGAGCAGGGAAAAACCTGTTGAGCATCCTCACCTAAAGAAAAAACCTGGCCTCGCGGTTCCCTGGCTGGGGGCAGTATGTGTACCCATAGCCTCAGGAATCACAGGTCAGACGAGGATGCTGCTGCAGGGCTCTGGGAAGGACAGGCAGCAGCTTGATGTGCCGGGCACAGGGCGTACCGAAGGCCTTCATCCAGGATGGGGAGAGATCACTATCCCTTACTGGCCCCACTGATAGGCCTAGGAGAAGGGATTTCTGCTTCTCTCTTTTCCTGGTCCAATGCAATCTCAACCCACTGTTTTTGTTTTTTTTTTGAAGGAGGTAAAAGTCACCAATCCTGCCCCTCCTTTCCCTTTTCCTCCCCAGACTCCAGAGGCTGTTTTTCCCTTGCTGCTCTTATCAGTTCCCAGGCTCCACCCTGCTGAGATGGAGGGACACTTTTCTTGGAGAACCTTTACAACAGGAAAAGTTCCTTTCAGCTCCCCATGACTCACAGACTGGGGGTTGGGGTCACAGACACAGGGCTGGGGTCTCCAGCGAAGGGTGATGGAAATACACTTTTCCGGGACAGAGCTCCTTTTACAGCCCGTGCTTCCTCTCTTCTGACACGGATCAGTCCCACTTAAGTTACCTATGTGCCATTTCCCCCAGAAAGCAGCCATGCTTCTCTATCCCACCTGATTTGCTAAACAATATGCAATATGTTAAAAAACAAAACCCCGCAAATACCTGAAAAGCCTTTGCCAGGGCATTCTTGACCTAAATTATTTCATTGGAAGTGGATCATGCTAACGAAGCAATAAATGGAAACTTAAAGAAAATAAGAAATTTGCATAAAGCAAACATCGACTGTGAATTAGCTGGCAGTCAAGTAAATGTTGTAAGTTTCTTTTATGCTCCAGGCAGTTTTACTTCCAATTTTGTGCACTTAGTTGAATACTAAATCTAGGTACCCTGTCAATCTCCTTTTTAAAATTCTGGCTAATTTACAGTTTCTGACTGAACATTTTGTAAATAATATATGCTGGCTTTATTTATATAAAGTTGTCAAAAGCTAATGCCTGCATCTCTTTTGGTATTCGGTGTGGAAACTGAGAAGAGGGAGGAGTGGTGAAATGAGTACAGAAAACAAAAATTCACAACCGCAACGCCCTTCCTTTCAAGACAACATACTGAAAGCGGAGAGCCCTTTTTCACTATCTTAACTCGAGAGCTAGGAAGCATTCAGATAGCTGTAATTTTCCACAGAACTTGAGCTCGGACCTTTCCCAGGGAGAGGCGAGCTGCAATCACAGCCTTGGCCTTTCAGGAAACTCTGGGGCTGATGGTCAGTATCTGCTTCTCGCGCAGAGATCTGTTTCTCGGTGGGACTTGGCTGGATGGAGCTGGAGGTGAGGCTCTCCGTTTGACCCCCACCGCCCTCTCACATGCGCAGGGATGCAGCAACTCCCTCCTTGGGGCAGGAGGGAAAGGAGGGGGGAGACAGGCAATGGGAGAAGGGATATTCCGTGCTCCTCAGCTAAAACTGGTTGCTTCTTCCCATGCAAGCAAACGGGACATCTTGCCCAGCACTGGTTTAGGACATACGCTCCCTTTCAACACCACACGCTACGAAAAATGGACGACGGCTGAAACCCGCGAGGCTTTGATTTTTATTTTATTGGTTGTGTGTGCTGTACACCTGCACCATAATATGACTTTTTAATGGAGATGGAATGCATCCATATGAATTCCCGCAAACAGAGTAGCATATAACAAAAATAGGACTCTCCCGGGGTTTTGCCAAAATAATTGGAAATCTCAATTTATAAGAGTTTTAAAACCCAGTACCAGCTGGCAGCTACTGTTTGTAGGGGGCTCATTTTGGTTATGGTAACAATAATTGCATTTCTTTTAAGGCAATAACAAACACTAGTTTCAAGCTGAAATCCAACAAGGTAAAGCAACCTTGCACCGAAATACCTGTCATGACAGTATCTTGTGAAGAAAGCTAACTGCTCCCACGCAGAGTTTCCTAAGCAGATACCATGGAAGGGACGAGCATGCCTGGAGTTTGCAACTTTTCAAGTTAAATGTCGTTAGGAATAAGTACAATTATCTTATAAACACAGAAGAGCGTTATGTATGCTCTATCGGGGCTTTACATTTAAAATGAAACTTTAACTCCCCTCTGTCAATGCCAATGGCAGAGATTAATATTCTGTACAGAAGGAAATTTGCATAAAGAAAATATTGTCCCAAGATCACTGGATACTCCTCGCCAGCTCCAGAAAGAAAAAAGTGTGAAAGCGTGAAATTAAGAAATAAGAGTATGGGATGTAGCATGAAATGCCACATCAGCATTTTTCAGAGACAGCTCCTTACCCTTTGCCAGGTTGAACTCTCCTCTCTGCTGCGTGAGTCATCTGGTCCTGACCCCCCCACGCGCTGAGACACATGTGAGGAACTGCGGTGTCAAATGA
Source organism: Alca torda (assembly GCA_008658365.1). Classification (NCBI taxonomy): domain Eukaryota; kingdom Metazoa; phylum Chordata; class Aves; order Charadriiformes; family Alcidae; genus Alca; species Alca torda. The sequence continues at coordinate 8,095,386 of CM018079.1, forward strand.
AACCACTGTCTGGATGGCCAGCACAAAACCCTCAGCTGGCTTATGTCTGGTTCGTCTTTCATCATTTTAGTCAGCACCTTTGGAAGTAACGGTACGGCAAGAATCAAGGCCTCTGAATCCACCCAGAAAGCTGTCCTCGAAGGGGTCCTCAAGAAAGACCACCAACAAAACAGGCCAGCTCTGAGCTTCGTTACTGGCAATACAGTAGGAGAAAATCCTCAAGGTCTTGCCAGATCACCATCAAACCTCCTTAAGTCGCTAAAAAAATTTTCTCTGTGGTTTTGCATCAGCTGTATAGAATATCCTGGGAGACGTCTGAAATAATACCTAGTTTTCTCCGGAGTCAGTGATTCTGAGATACCACAGGAATAAGCAAATTGTATGAGTTCATTTCACTCCCCTCTGGCCTGAGAACCAACTGATGAGCCCGACTGAAGATATCAGCAAAAACAAAAGTATTTAGAAATGAATGAGGAGTACTTAGGAATGAATGCAGTAAATGTGAATTTGGTGAAGGGGCTATGAAAAGGATAGGAAAAAGACTTTTGACACATTCAGGAAATACCACTGGTGTCAACAGCAGGACAATCTGTAAGTTGAAGTAAAAAAGAAGACAATATGAGACAGGGAAGATTCATACACGCACAGAATAAGTGATCCTGTGGCTATTCAGTTGTAGGCACTTCAATCGAACTACTGTCCATTTTCTCAACAGGGTAAATACTTCAAAATTTGACAGCTAATTACAGTAATTATGCTCTGCAAGAAAAGGCGGTATAGTCTGTGTCAATGATTTTGATGTAAAAAAGCTAACACTTTCTTTTTCAAAGAAGTTTTCAAATTCCTCTGGCATACAAACAAACACAGGTTTATAAGCTCACAGGCAGAGCTGAAAAATGACGGCTCAGCCTGAGCTTCTTATTCTTGATAAGTTTGGAGTTAGAGGGAACTAGGGAGCCCGAATGAGGTAAAATATTGGCGTGCGGATCACCTGCCTTTCGTTACAAGGGCTGGACACGAGCCTGATGAGAAAACGAGGGGAACAGTTCCAACATACTAAGTATGGATGGCTGCAAAAGATGTCAGTCCAAGAAACAGGAGGGGACTGAATACAAATGACATGAATTGCATCAGCTGAAAGCGTATGGAGGAATGGAAATGAAATACTGCCACCGCCTGTACTTCCGATTTAGACTAAGAGATGGGAAGAGGAAAAGGACACGGAAGGCACAGCTGTCGCAGCGGCAGCTGCTGGGTCAGCAAAGTAGGGAGCCATGAAGCTCTTCTGTGAGGAGCAACAATCAGGGAGCAGAGGGACAAGCGCCAGGTTGGGAGCTCCTCGGGTGGAGGGCAGCAGTCCAACACCGAACTGCAGTTCTGCCTCTGGGGTGAACGCACTAACCATTTGCTCGGTTACCCAGCACACTGTCACACAGTTTGAGTTCTAAAGAAGGAAGAGCATATATGCTACAGAGGTTTTTTAAGGGAGAGTTTAATATCAGAAAAGGGTTTCGGGATCCAGTACAGGGAACCTAAAGTTCCAGAGAGGAAGCATATTGAAAAAGTATCACCCTCACTGGCCTTTTATCCTATGCATCTGTAGGCAATTTCTTGCTGGCTGTGAAGGGTTTTTTGTGATCCCAGTTTAAATTATCTCCTATGGTGGATTTTATGCACTACTTTAGGGCCATAATTAATCACTTTCTTGGACCAAATTCTTGATGTTTCACTAAATATATGCCCTGGAACTTGGAAACAATATCACTAACAACTTTGGGCACGGAGATAAATATTTCGTCAACTACATCAAAGATTAGAGACCTTTTCAGATTATTTGCCTGTCTGTCTAATAAATCAAAATGGACACATTGCATAGGCATGTGTATCTCCAGATCAAAACCGAGTTTTAAAAGTTTGTAAGCACATACTCCAACTGCTGAAACTTCAAGGGACCTCACAGTCACCAAAGAAACTCTTCACTTCACATCTTTTGTGACGAAGTAGATATTTTCCACATGAGAAAGGGTCATGGGCCGCAGTAACGCTAAATAAAGTTGCTGATGCGGTAGGAAATCTGGGGAGCTATTAGGAAACAGATTGCAGAGAAAACTCACAAACTTTCACAGAAGAGGACTGAGAGCTCAGCTGAGTGTTGTCTCCCTGAGATTCCACAATCACAACATCAAACCTTTCACCTTTCGTTGCAGTAAATGGGCTACACCTGCCAGACAAAATAAATTCTGACCAAGAGAAGAGATGATTTGGGGAAATGCATTTTTCGTTGTCATTGATGTTTTAATAAAACCGGTTTTGTCCGCTTTACAAAGACCATGTGTTGAAATACAGACAATACATCATGATAAGACCCTGAAAGCTATTGTTTATTATCTCTCCATACTAAAACAAAGTTTTCAATGCTCCTCAAGCTGTTTCTATCTTTTCCTTGTTTGGCTTTGTTTTTTGAGTGCCTTCTCTGAGACTTGCCTTTTAACTTTCCACAGGGAAATAAATCTTGTAGAGTAGAGCTCTCAAAAAACTCTTGCAACCGTGAACTCAAAATCCTTAACCAAGCACCTACATGAAATTTTAAACGGAAAGCATAAAATGAAGCTGATGTTCCTGTAACATTTTGCGAACCATAAGAATCATACAAATGCTAAAAAAGTGCCTGTCACCAAGGATATCGGCAAACCTGAAATAATTCACAGGTCTCTCGTGGTGGCTTAACACTGGGCAGAGCTGTGCACCCAAGAGGAGATGAAGAAACCGAGCAATAGAAGAGGAAGGTGCCTCACTGACGGAAGCAGCAATGAAGATCCCTGGCTCCTTTTCTTTTTTCTCTGTATTTGCATTTACCCCAATGATAATGTTATCATGGACATATAATAATGTGTTTTTAAAAGAAAGATTGGCTTATGATCTCAGGTCCACTCCCCATCCCAAGACTAAATGCTTTTGTACTTGATGATTCAGGGACTTTTCTCAAGAAGAGGCAGCACACGCATCGGCATCACTAGTAACTTACTTGTGGGTAGCAGTCTGAGTCACATCACAGGGTCCTGAGTCTGTAACTGGTAAATGTATGTGAGTGCGGGAGAAATCTCAGCCAGGTCTTTTGTCTCAGATTTGGAAGGGGGAAAAAAAAAAAAAAGAAAAAAAAAATTTTGTAGCATCCCAAGGATGTGACCAACAAAACGACTGTTTTTCTTTTATTTTTGTTAATTTAATTAGGAAACCACAAAAGTTATTGTAATGACCTGAACATCTGAAAGAGAAAGGCAAAATTAAATCTGAATGTCCTTGATATGAGTGCTTTGATGTAAGGTTTAGTTCAGCTGAGAGATAGAAGTGTAGAAAGGAGGGGTAGGATGGCTTATGTCTGTCAAGGCTCCTACCATAGCTGAAAAGAATGATCTGAACAGTCTGTTGTTAAAATGTCTGAGGCAGATGTTACGTTTACCACCACAGTCAAAGCAAGGGTCCTCAGTGTTTGACTTTCGAAATCCCCTCTAAGTTCCTTACAGAGACGTAAAATGGTTTGTTTATTAAATCTGTAATTTTACAAAACTTGTGAGGTCCAGAATGAAATGCCTGATTCTCTGCAATCTCCGGTGGGACATATATTTCCTTAATCTCTTTAAGAACATGCCTCCTTCAGTCCGACACCAAGTGCTATATTTATAATCTAAGACGACAGTAAAGATCCTTTTTCCTTTTGTTATCATTTCTGCTATATTCATCTTAAATAGTTACCAATTTAGCCATTTTATTCTTGCGAACGCAAGGAATCAGTAGTGAAATTCCGCTTCACGTCACATTTCTTTCTGAGTGCCTGAATATATGCATACTTACTTGCTGCTCTGTTTGTCTCAAAAGATTTCAAAGGTGTTTTCAAACCTCATGTACAAGAGACTCACTTTACCAGCCATAAAAGACTGATCATCGCTCGGGGGCAGAATGCAGTAAAACTAAACACTGCGGAACGGTTTATGTCAAGAAATACAAGTAGAGGCTTCCCTGAAATCCATGTTCAATTAGTAGATTTTGGTTTCCTCAGCAGTCTGATCAGGCAGCCGCATCTTCACGTACCAGAAATCAAAAACGGAATAAGAGCCCAGTGGCAACATCAGGAAACTATGCAGTTAAACGGATCTATTTTCTGTATTTAAATTTCTCAATAGTGAGATAATAGTGATTAATTCATGTCAAAATCTGAGTGATAGAATAACAGGCGGACTTCAAGCAGGGAAAGGAGCTATGTCTCCAAAAGGGTGTAACCTCCTAATGTGAAGCAGCATTTAAAAGCCATGGAGGAAACTCAGAACCCACTGAAGCTGAGTAAGAGCTTTAGCTCTAGAAGTCAATGTTTAAATTTCAGTGAAGCATAATTTAGTTGTAGGTATTTAAAAATAAATTTTAATGTGTGTTTATACCATATTAAATGGATTTGCTTCTCTTATACCACATCTGTATTTAATTCAGTGACCTTCATTAGAAACTTGAAATAATTTGAACTGGAATAATGGTAAAAGTCATGCTTTTTTTTTTTTTTTTTATTTGCTGCATTGCATTCGCCCACTGTTCCATGAAACAGGAGTTTAAAGGCGTGCACAGCAGCCCCAGGGGCCACCGGCTCTCACCTCGGAGCTGCCCCTGTCTCTGATACCGCAGTAATCATCAGCCAGCTCCAAATGTTTAGAACCACTGCGACTAATTGAGATCGGGACCTAAACTCCGAAGAACGGTCTGAAAGGACCAACAGATGAGAAACGCGTTACGACAGCATTAGCCAGGCACCATCAATCCACAAACGCCGCCGTAACGTCACATGCTGATTGCCCAAATCTGACGCTGAACTGACATGAACCAAATTGCCCGCGCGTCGAACGTGCGGCAGCCTGCGCTGTGAGGCAAAGTGAGCTGGGAAGGCAAAACTGGTTCAGTAAACTTCAAAATGTTTCCTACGTGACCCTGAGACACCGAGTACAACTTCAGAGAAAGACCTGGAGTTTTCTCTGCTGTTACTTCTGCGAAAAGGAAACAGTCATGGACCCCCTCAGCATGGGAATTTTGTTTCTTTCCAAATATTGCACATATTTTCACACGTCCTGGTAGAATCTGTACTTAACTATGCAAAGAAATTGGTATAGGGATGCATAAGATAATGCTCACACGTTTATACAGCAACAAGATGATTAAGACATAAAGAAGACATACAGTGTCTCCCCAATATCAAGGCTTCCCCAGAAATATTCTTTCATCGCTGATGATTTGACGCATCATTTACGTGAATAAAAAATAGGAATACCTGTTATGCAGTGCACTGTACGTTCCTTACTTCTTAGCAACTGGTACAGATGGAAAGCTTCTCCACTGGTTCTAGGGGAAAAAAAAGGAAAAAGTATTTGTTAAAAAAACTTCTAACAAGAGGCATTTTCTAGTGACGTTAGTAAAAACTGTGTTTAATGAGAAGGATCAGTAATTCTGCGCATAAATTTTGTGTGACTTGCATCTAAGTGCAGAAAAGTGTAAGAAAATATATATTCTTCATTTAGTGCACCAATTGGGAATTAGCACAACTGTGGGTGCATAACCTACTCCCGAACACCCTTAAGGAGCGGACTCAACCCCTCAACTGAGTCCCCTCCAAAATCAGTGTAACTAGCTCTATTACTTCCCGTCACTTCTCGCGGCCTTTGTGAACATAAGAGAAAGCTGATTTTATGTATTACAGGGAAGCCAGAGAACCAAATACACACCCACAATAACGGGAAATGTAACTTGAGTAATTACCATTTTTTTGTACACAAGAAACCCTGAGGTTAGTTTTAAAATACTGCATGATTTTTTTTTTTTTTTTTAACTTGAGCGTATCTTTCCTGACTCCTTTTTGGATTATTTTGCCAATCTTCATCACACTTCAAAATTGAGATCTTGTTTCTAGGCTTTTCAGCTTCTTTTTTTTTTCAGAGAAAAATGCGTTATGCCTGCTGCCTATTGTATTTGGAATAAAATAGTCAGAAATAATTTGAGGCTAGAGCAACCAGTCAGGCTCATTTAAGTATAGTTGACTCAGAGACCAGCAGAGATAAGCGAGAAGTTTTGTAAACAACATTAGTGTTTACAAACCAGCCGTCCTGCGATTTCATTGCCCACATGAGAGGCCAGGTCCTGGTGTGCTGTGAGTTTATCAGGAGCAGCCTGCAGCAGAAAGCAGAGCTGGAGTCAAAAGGCTAGCTTTACAGCAAGGCAACTCAGACTTTCTGCCATGCCATCCACCCCTGTGGTGATTTAAAAAAAAAAAAAAGAAGAAGAAGAAAAAACAAAGAAAAATACAGAAAGGGATAAAACAAGAGATGCTTTTGTGAACCAATTCTTACAGCCTGTAGTGACATTGAAAGCGACATTTACATTTTTAAAAGCATATCAGGTGAACTCAGCTTTGGTTTCAGCAGGATATCGTGAAGTCCTTTTGGACGTCTCATCCTGCGCAAGTGCCAGCAGAAGCACAGAGACGTTTTGTGGCTGGTACCTCTTCTAATTTTATCCCATGCTTCCTCTAGCTCCTCCTGTCTCTGCTTTCTGCTGGTCTCCCAGTGTTGCTACTGGAGATCTTCTCCAAGAGGCTGAAGTGGTGGGAGCAAGGGTGGCAGCGCTCAGGTCCTCATTTTCCCTGTTGCTAGGAACCATCCTGAGGTCTCTGATGGGTGGATAGCACTGAATTTATGTTCCCTGCTGGAAAAAAAGAAAAAAATAAAATCCTGAAAATCTGTTCATAGAAGTTACTAGTACTTTATCTGTTTCTGCCAGTACATCCAAAGAACATCAATACTTGAAAACACTTGCCAATGTGTTGTTCATCTCTCTCTCTGTACAGTTCTCATTAACATCTGGTCACAAAATGTTGTACTTCCACTAGTCAATATTACTTCGCTCTTCATAAAATATATTTGTTTAGGGTTGAATGAAAAGTCCAACTAGCCCCTGATCGTGCCCATATACCAAATGCTTACGAAAGAGTATCCAGACAAGTCAAGTGAGCAGTGACAGATCCTCCAAAAGCCAGTTCCATTTTCTTTCCTCTAGTTCTCGCATCTGCTGTATTCTGCAGAGAACGATGTTGCTGCTGAAGACAAGACATAATTCATAACAGTGACCTCAAAATGTTCTTAGAGACAGGGAGAGAGAACACCAGTAAAAGCAATTCTCTGGAACCCCTGAAACTGTTTTTCTGTGTACCTCTAACCAAAGTATTAGAAACCTGAAAGGAGACCTGGGGGTTTGAAAAAGCACACGGCTTTACAGCAGTTGGGATCTCTTTTGGTAGACCATAAACAAAACATATTTTAATAATCTTTACATTCAAGTCTAACCATGACAATTTTTGGTCCCATTCCAAACACATTTGACTTTTCTAGATGTAAAAAAAAAACCTTTTATTTCTGCTAGGTTCAGCAAGCAGAGGAGTTCAGAAAACATCACAGAGGAACCTACTGTTGACGGAATCACAGCAATTTTTATAGCCCAGCTTACATTTACAAGCAGGAGTATCACCGGGGTCACAGCCCTGCTTCGTGTCATGTGGCAACTGAACAAAGTTGAACACACGCAGGCAGACATTTAGGTGGCCAGCTGGCACGGGAGGTAAGCGCTGCAATATCATTTTGCCCACCCACGTAGACAGAGTTTTAAAACCAGTAAACAGAAATACAACAGTAGTTTTATAGAAAGGCCAGACCACAAATAATTAATCCATTGGACAAATATGTTTACATCAGACAGAAAGGCAGGACTCACCAGCCAGACTTTACCTTGTATAAAATTTTTTTGGAGCACGTGTTGTTGCCAAATGCTTTTATAATACCAAAAATACAACTCTAAAATTACCCAAACTTTTTGTTGCTTCATGCAACCAGCTACAGTAGAAGAAGCCTTTCTCAGGGGATGTGCTATATGTTAATATACTACTATCTTTGCACCATGGAAACAACCGTGATATCTGTCACATCGACAGTTTCCCTCAGGACTCGGCTCATTCTGCAGTATTCTTATTAATGTGATGATGATAACAACAGCTGCTTGTGTTAGAAAGTTCACTTTGGTAATTGTATTTGAGCATTGAAAGGAATTGAGAGTACAAGACAGATAGATATTAGGAAGTGTGCTTTTCTCTCTTTTCTTCTCAAGAATTTATCTATGTAACTGTACCAGTTGGAGAAAGCCATATAATTCTTCATTATTAAATGAGAAATAATTTTAATTTTACACTTCAAAAGTAATATAAATTTATCATTCCCATTAACCTGTGAGCTATGCAAGCACCCTTAGAAATACCAGAGCTCTACGTTAAAAAGTAGTTAATTAAAATTATATCGAAACCGGGTTTTGCCACTTAATGGTAAAAATAATGGTCCAGTTTAATGTTATCGAGGACAATTATGAGAGGTCTAATTCTAAAAAATACAGGAAAACTATTCATTTATACATTCACTGTTTCGAAGGAGATAATGTGATTTCAATAATCTGAACTTTATATTGCGTACAAGTGACGTCTCCCTTTCCCACGTAAGCACTATGTTTCATTGCAGAGCGCGCTACATTTCACTATGTTGACAGTACAGTAAGGAAGGGGCCATGAAGAGCTGATCTTTCTCCTACGCTGATCTGCTCCGAGATGAAACAGCAAAAAGTTTAACTAAATTGTTCCGCGTAAGCTGGAGGGAGATAATCAAAGCCGATATACTATTGCTCTTCTAATCCCCGTCCAGGGAAGTTACGCAGTTCACAAATCAAGTTCCTGGGGCAGCATGGGCCCCAGGAGGAGACAGACAAAGAAACAAACTGGAATTGGAGATTCAAATATCAAAACCTACTGGTAAATCCTTTTTTTTTCTGTGCTTTGAGATTGATACATTAAAAATATGGTTCACGGTATAGAATTTCCTAAGCAATTCCCCCATGTGTTTCCATAACATTTTTCTTAGCTATTTTCCTACAAGTTGTAAAAGAGCAAAACCAACCAAAACGCCAATAACAACAATTTAAAAAAAAAAAAATCAAGCTATTTTGGAGAGAAAATTTTATTAGCCTGCCTTTATTATGTAGCTTTACAGGCAAAAGTAAATACTACTTTATGTAGTGCACAACTAGCCTTTCTTTGCAGCAAGATAGCATCAAAGCTAAGAATTTATTAGCATTCAAGAAACGACTGGACAGTTATAAGACAGCAAGAAGAGTCACCATCATATTGAATGGGAAAATCATGTTTTTCCTTGAGCCATAAAAGACAACTATAAGTCTCAGAACATGATCCAGCCTGCCCCAAGTCAGGGAATTAGGAAAATCTGAGTCTCACATGAGAGTTAATACTGAGTTTTAGAGAATATTATTTTCCCTGCTGACACAAGGCGATGGGCAGTGTTTGATCCCGGCCAGATCGATGCTCCGGGTACCGGCACAGCTGATCTGAGGATAAAATGAGGTCTGCATTTTGTGTGTGCTGGAGAAACCAGGCTCACTGAGCCTGCAGCTGCTCAGTAATTCCTGCTCATCAGATATTCCTTACCCAAAGCCTCCTTGGATTTTAAAATAACTCTGCACCAAGAAGTGAAGTTTGACTCTCCCAGTCCCCGGGTTGAGTCAGGAAGACTGCCAGTTACTTGTAATTTTAATTAGAAAATTACCGAGAGTTCTTCCGCATACCTCTGTTTTTGAGAGAGAACAAACACATTTTCAGGTTCTGTTTGAGGTTTAGGCACAATTTCACATCAGTTCTTATTTCATCTTTTCTTAGTTTTCACCTGGTTTTACTAGAATTCCTAAAGTTTTACTTCATACGTTTGCTCCCTTGCACTTTATCTCTTTCAGATCACAGGTACGGTTTCATTCTTGGCACGCTACACACAGCTACCGAAGCATGTTAGCAATTAGGGAAGTCCATGATTTGGCTGCAAGAAGTAAGAGTTGCAGATCTTCACATCGGATGAAAACGGATCGCTATTGTAGCTGACGCTTGGCTCTCCAGAAAAGTTTTCCCACTGGGTATTTTGTCATAGCGCATTGCTAAGAAAGAAAATCTTCTACAGAAGCACGAGACTGTCATTGATCGCAGTCACTGGTCCTTCATGAAAAATCACCCCTAACCTTCAGAAAGGGCTTTGAAGTAAAAGGACACGTAGACTAATAATAATTGGATAATACCTTTCACTTTCCTTTCCTGAGCCATCTCCTGGGACCTTTCCCTCACCTTTTTCCTCTGTTTCTCACTCCATTCTTCAACAAAGCCTCAGATTGTGACCACCGCACCCGTCTCCTCTCTATTTTATGCCACGGCTCTACCTGCTTTACAGCCAGAGTATACGTTGCTTTCTCATTAGCACATACCAGATATAATTAAAGTTTTTGACAGTATGGGAAAATAACATCAACGGGAACCATATGTTCAAAATAAAACTCAGTGTTTTGTTCACACATTTCATGAATTAAGGCAATCTTTTTTTCTTAGCTGCTGGTAGGTTATCTTGATAATCATGCACAATAGCTACTATTTGTTGCTATACAAAATTAAATTATCACATGTGCAATCAAGTTGGAGGTTTTCTCTGCAGGAGAGTCGCAATCACAGGGGAAGAATGTGTATTAAAAATCCCTTTGCTATTTCATGGAGGAGATAAAAGGACCTGACTATCATTTTACCTGTATTACTAATGAATTCAGAATGAGTAGTGAAAATACTGAATCCTCTATCAGTGATATGATTTTCAAACTAATCTCTTGACAGAAATGTGGTAAGATGAGGAACACAAGAGGATGATTAGGAATAGAAAATCTTTAAGAGAACTAATAAAGAGGGATGTTTACAACTTATATTTCAACATGAGTAGGAATGTCACCAAATAGCTTTCATTACTATAAGAGGGTATCCAGTTTTCTTCTTTGAATTTACAAGTTTGATGTCCAAAACAAATACCTGCTTGTTACCTACTTAAATATCTGAAGAATCAGTTGAAAAGCGATGAAAATTATCTTGCTCTACTTTTGTTGAATTCTTCATTATAATTAATTTTGTTGGGTTTTGTCCTGATGGTGGAGTACGCTTTGAATTAGGCATCTGATACCATGTAACGGCAACATACACTGTAGAACACATATTTGGTGGTAACGTGTTTTCTATTTTAGTAGTTAAAAAACACCTTTATGTCTGGGTTGCCTTGTACTTCATGTCATCCAAAATTCTTTCAAGTTCAACACCTCCATTGTTTGCAGTAATCCTTTTTAATATGCAGCACAGAGAGGGCCAGCAGGTCACACGGATGACTTTCCCTTGTACTGTGAAATTTCATTTGGATCTGAAAAAAGCTCTGAGCTCATGGGGCTGTGACCTCAGTCAGGAAGTCCGTAATTTCTAGCGTTCATCAGCAGGGGGGCGACAAGCTCCTCCATCTCACGAAACAGCCACATCCTCTGAGACTGAGTTTTAGAAAGGGCAGCTTTGCAGCTCAGATGGTTAACATCTATGTAAAAACCCTTCATAGCCAAATCCCTAATAGTAATGCATAGCGTGATTGTTGTATTCGCACAGAATGGCATATTGTGCACACCAGGTTGCTTTTTTCCATTAAAAATAGTCACCTCCAAATAAAAGATGTTTCATCCCTGTGAATGAAGATCAGTCCTGAATTTAGGATACTCTACCCTCTAAGCCTCGGGTTTTTTTACCAGTTTAATCTCCTTGATATCATTTTAAACACTGCTCTCCCTCTCCTAAAGATCTCTCTTTGTACGATGGAAATAGTAGCCCTCTATGTCAAAAGGAGATAAACGGTTTAATATTCTCCAGGTACCTAGCTGGTACATTGATGAATGTCCTAAATGAGACCAAAAGCAAACGTATAATTCCACGTTTAATTCAAGCCTTAAAGATGTGAAAGGGCCCTGCAGTGAATAATGAAAAGAAAGAAGAAATAGTAGGAAACTGCCTAGAGTATGTGTGAACAAGTAATTAAAGACTTAATGCAAAAGGCAGATCGATTAGAACTGCAAATCCACTTACTGTTAGCACTCCTTGCTTCAGAGAACTTCACAGATTAATGTTCTTTTAATATATTTCCAAGTAATGATGTACAAGCCTACATATATATATATTTAAACATTGAATGAGCAATGGATCAAGTCTTTGATTCAGGAGAGATTTACTGTATAACAACCGTAGGAAATAAAATCTGGATAAGAAATGTCTTTTCTACTGAAAAATAATTTCAAAACAGCCATCAATTTATTCACGAAGCTCTAATAAAAAGGAGAGATTTTGCTTTCCGAGTTAAAATTTAAATAGTCATTATAAAAGAACCCACACACCATCATCTTAAACCCATTTCAACTGACTGAGTCAAAAACTCCATTTATTACAAACTGTAACTTTGCAGTCATACTCCTATCTTTATTTAGCCACCATTTTGATGATTTACTCAGCTGCCACCCCACGCCATATGTTCCCTCAGGGTGGCATCTCCCCTACGCTCTTGGTGATCTCCTGATGGCACGGTTCGGACCTGGTCTACCCACACTGCAAGCACGGTGGTGCACATTTGAGCCCTGCTCTCAAGCGCTCAGGTTTGCTATGGACAGTACGGAGGACTGGCTGGAAAACACACAGGGGTGGGGGAAACACTCAATTCCTGTATTTTTTTATGTAGTGTGGATACGACCCCACCATACCTGCTGCTACCTCATTTGATGACTCGTTTGCCTTCCCCGAAGGTCTGGTGCTCTTGCGCAGCCCTTTGTACCCACACCAACAGTGAGAGTCCCCACTGGAGCGACCTGTGTTGGGGAAAAAAAGGCAAAAAGGAGAAAACCAAACCAAAACAAAACTAAGAGTATGCAGTCAAGTACAACTATCGTCTAGATAGACAGTGGCTCTTTTCCCTCAAAGGCCTCCTCAGAAGCTATCCACCCTGCCCCTTCCCTCTCCTTACAGACACCAGAGTTTGCTACATAACGGGATGCACATTAGAACTGCTCTTCACAGAATCACAGAACGATAGCTGATGTCAATTCAGCTCAGTTAACTAAAAGTTCCAACGAAGGGAAGGAACAAAGGGTAAAATAAATAAAAATAATGAACCAATTGCTCAGTTAGTGTAATTGCATAGGCTTCAATAGAACTGCGCTAATTTCCAGCAGCTGGAGTATTGGCTCTTTATTTTTATTTACTTTACCTCCTGTTCTTAATTTCCTATCGTCTCATTTGTTTGTTATTTTCATGTTCTATGGTGGCTTCATTTGGAGTGTAAATTCCTTAAGGAACCGCACTTTTTTTTTTTTTAAACAACCACGCAAGTCTAGGACACAAAGTAAACGCATTCCACTGTATGATAGGTAGGAGAGATGTGGTAGGTATCGAGACAATATAGAACTGGAACGAAAAATATATCCAAATCCAGCTCCACGTGTATTTTCTGCCTCAGACAAGATCTTATTTCATATACAATGTTCATTGTTCCATTTTACAATTCAAGATTTAGGAATATTTAAGCATTGTATAATTATCATTGCAAATGACCAGTTTATTTAATACACTTGCAAGTGGAATAAGTTTTATCACTTTTTTGGAAAAAAAAAATAAAAAAATCCCTAAAGCAATAACAATTCCTAGTCAAATAGTTCTCTCAGTACCAGTTGCACAAAATGCTTAGGACTAGGACGCAAAGGACATAAAACCAGCAATCTTGTAATGAAAATGTGATTAGACCTTGACTGTTCCCATGGGGAGGAAAGGCTTTTCTAATACAAAGTGTGCCCGTGGCTGGCTGGCCAGTAAACTTGCAGCAGGGGGCTGGGATTCAGCATGCACCATTACTGCACAGAAGTATGAAGTTTAAATTTTTCCTCTAAACCACTCTGAATTACCTTTACACCGATAGAGAGACACAGGTTACAAAGACAGTTTTGGTTTTTTGCTCTCGCTCTCTCTGGCAATTTTCAACTATATTCCTCAGATCTATCTATCAGCAGCAAATAGTGAAATATGTTAACGCATAACACAAAACAGTGTTTTACTTTCCCCTTACTTCCATCCTCTCTGTTTGTACAGTGCTTCCACAGGTAAAGAAGAAACTTCAAGTCACAATATTTTTGAGATATAAGTTTTCACCTTGGAGTTGTATTATGTGGCCAACATTATGATAAAATATCGTATCTTCATTTTCTAACAATGAGTAGGGATGATGTCTTGAACAACGATTCGGGTCAAAGCAATCACGTTTCATGGCTTCTGCAGCAGAAGTTACAATCTTCCTCTACAAGCCAAATTCATTACAAAAGTGGTGGTGTTCAGTACGATCAATGAAATTTTAAATACGAATAACAAAGCATTTCTACATTTTAGTCCTAAAGCTAAACATATTAGGCAAACCTGCTCATAAATTTCAAAATAATGCCTTTTCAGTTAAGTGGAAATATCAATGTATCTCTTTAAAAAAAACACGGATTTAAATAGACTGTAAATCATTGCGTCAGCCACATCCAAAGATCTTGCTTACAGTTATTCTTGCAGACCATTTTCATATAAATATGCCATAAACATTTTCCCACTAGATTTCCATTTCCTTATGTACAAATGACATTCTGTAAGTTATATCTCAGAATATCATCCAACTAATTTATGCTGATGTGGCAGTGTAGCTGGAGGAAAGCGTGAAAAAAGTTTGGTTTATGGAAGAAAGACTCATTGCCAAGGAATATGGTGCTACAGTGTTTTAAAAGAGGACTCATATGTCAGAAATTAGGTTATTTAACTGGTAGGTATGAACTAGATTTTTGACAGAAGAGGATTACTGTTATTTTCACATGAATCTGTTGTTTCTAAGGTTTTCCATTAAACCTTGCGGAGCATAAAATAATGCAAAACTCACCCCATCTCCCAGAGATGAAAAGCCTCAGTATTCCCCTTGAAATTAAGCTAGCACTCATGTAAGGATTTAACAAGGACAGCGGGTCAAAGACTGAGCTGAAGACGGAAGTTGAAATGGAAGTTGTAAAATTTGGTCTGGGGACTATTACAGAGCCAGTAGTTAATGAGTTTAGTCCAGCAGTAAATCAGGAAAGGTCTAACAGCAAAGGGACTAAAGAGCTCAAAGTTGTCTATAGTGTTGTTCTTGTATTTCAAGAGCTTTCGCTCTCAAAGTCGTTAGGGTTGACGTATTTGTTCAAATAAAGCCTCAAGGGATTTGATCTTTTACTATCAGACAGGAAGAAGAGTCTAATTTCTTCAGTACAGACTTTATCCAGTTTACGATTCCTCTGAAATGTCCTTGCATACACATATTTATATATATTTACTGTGAGAACCCTTTCTATGAGAAAAGATATAAACAGCTTTTACCAATAAGTCATTACAATTTATAATAGCTTTACACTGTAAATATCTGTATTAAAATGTTCCTAAAAATAACTGACTTTTTTATGGACATAAAAATGACTATCAGATTTTGAAATTTATTTCTCTTATCTCAGTTATTTTGTGTTGGAGAGGTCTGCATGCACTTCTAATGTTATCACTCACTGAAGTCTTAGTTTTAAAATCCCTGGTGAGACAGACTCTTTTCCTGGGATGAAGCCCACCTAAATGAGAACAGACAGAATTAGTGAAGCAGGAGCCAGGGAACAAACAGGTTTGTTTTGCTCGTCTTCTGCGTTTGTAGTAAACCTTTCACAAATTGCATCTTACTGATCGTCATAAAAAGCTCGGCCATAAGTTAATCTTGGTACAACCCATGCAAGACCTCTAAATAAAGTTTATTGTATGGAAAATGCAAGTTTTATCGTATTTCATACTTACCCTTAGTTTTTCATCAGATGAAATACAAATCATAAAGAAACTTAAAAGGCTATAAAACCCTGAAATATGTGTTTTTTCTTCTTTTGAAATTAACAACTTGGTTTTTATATCAATAATAAACTGAACTGTATTGAGCAATGTTTATAGATGACTCTTCAGCTTAAACACAGGTTATGAAGTGTTTATTCCACTTCTAGTTGTAAAAATACAATTTTAATAATACAATTTTAATATTCTGGTATCAATATAATTAAATTCAAAATGAGTCTAATTTAACTAGAGGGTAAAGAGTTTATTCATAAATCATTAATCCCATTGTCAGCAGCGTTTTTCCTATAATATACTTATTTTTACTGATCCTGAAATCTGTGAAGTTAAAATATAACAAAAACTTATAAACAATTTCCCCTAGATAATTTGTCATGCTAAAAATTCCTATCACACATATAAAACCCTGGACGTATCATTTACAATGTGTATCTCCCAATTATTAACTGTCGCTGTCATTATTAATTATTTTGCGCTGTCAGGTAAGAACTGAAGTTATCGACTAAAGTGAGAACTCATCACATTTGACTCAATCTGGTCACATAATTAGCACTCTTTTATAGACTCTTCCATTAATGGTGTCACTCCCTCTACCCACTGCTATAGTGAGGGGAGATAAATGTCCAAAATTGTTTCAAGCCTACAGAATGTGCAAATTGCAATTCCAGGTACAGCGATAATGCCATTTATAGCGCAGTTCTGTGGGAAAAAAGTGAGTTCATTATAACTATGCCAGATATTTTTATTAACCTTTCTACTGCAGCTGCGATATTGATATGCCTACGCACCTTTAACAGGCAGGAGTCTCTGGATAGTGAAGTTTTCCAATTTTAGGAAAGAAAATTAATTATTTTCCTGTAACGATAAAATTGGGGGAACCCGGAGTGCACCTTTATAATCTGTCAACTATAAATATATGTTTAAAGTGCCTCCAGTGCCATGAAATGCAACATGCTATCTGTTCCTGTAAAGTAAATGTTACATTCCTGTAGCCCACGCCATTTTCCTTGTCCTGCTAATAGTTTAAAATAGATTCCTCACAAGTAGACGGAGCTTTTTTTCTGTATAAATTCTTACTGCTGAATGACACGGAGTAAAAGAAAGACGTAAAACCTAAAATGTTAAGGTCTGCTTTTTGCCTTTCCCAAAAAGTAAAGCCCTTTTCCATGGCCCATATTGTTTACTCACTCAGAACTGAATGAATTTTGGCCCATTTTAGGGGCTGAGGACAGTATAAATGTACATAACTAACCGTTTGCCTTTGAATGTCTTTTGCCCAGACTGCATTATTTGTAGCAAGAAGTAATACCTGGCAAGTCACCACTGTGCAACAACTACGGACGCTTAAAATTCCATTTAGTTTTTTTCAGAGGTTGGAAATGGAATAGAAGTAGATTGGTGAACTTCAAGGGGTAGATTTTGTTGTATGTTAGCACTGCAAAGAAAAGTATTAAGAATATATTCTGCTAAAGGGACTCATCTGAGTAAATATTTAAAACTCCAGAATTTTTAAACTCATGCCTATAATCCTTATGTTTATAGACTGCGTATAGCATTAGTTGCGTTTTATCAGAAATCAATTTACTTTTGAAAAGGGATAAATTAAGCAAATGAAAAAAAAATAAGGAAAAAGATATTTATGAACTCTTTTTTTTTCTTTTAAAGTTGGGACTTTTAAAACGGAACTTTTAAAACTGTGCCACAATTTTAAAAAACAAATAGGGAAACATCCGAAAACAGGCTTTTTTCTTCTCTTTCAAATGGTATGTGGAAACCCTTCAACAAATACACGTCTCTGCATTTGTACAACAGTTTCAAATTACAAACTCCATTCTCTAAGTGTTACAGAAAACCATTGTATTTGGTGGCAGGACTAAATTATTTTTTTATTGGCCTAGGATGTGTACTAGTCAAAGCAGAACTATTTGGTCAACCACACATACAGGACTGTTTACCCCCGATTAACATAGCACAAACTAGTCACGCGTGAGCGGTGTGTGTAGACAGATAAGGCACTGATTGCAAGCCCCAAGCTTACCTCCACGATTTGTAAATTGACTCCAGTCAACCACACGAACGTTTACTCCAAGCACAAGGAGGTGGAAGGACAGGTCAACTCTGAATACTAAACAACTCGGGTTTTGAAAGAAGCTGCCCAGATCTAAAGCTATTTTTGCCACCTCTTCCCCAGCTTCCACAGCTTCGTTGACCTTACTGCTGCTTGACTGGGCCAGAGGATGCAAGTCTTTCCGTGTTAATTTAGTGACTACATAAAGCAGGAGAAACTCGGGACCATAATTTTCCAGTAGTCTGGAAATAGTACCCGTTACATTTCATTCTAAATCAATAGACCTTCAAAATTATTGTTGAAAGCACACGAAAAACCACAAAAAAAAAAAAAAGAAAAAAGAAATACTTAGGAAATTGGAAAAAAGGTGGGCAGAGGCATATTAACGCCCAAATACCCCTTTTCTCACCCTGTCAGCATCTGCAGGAGAGTCAGGAGCTGGATGGAAATACGTCTACAGTGCTAGAGAAAAGAAAGCTTCCACTGACTGAAATGACTGCTGCAAGGTGGACGGGGACAAGATACATGGACCTGAGAACACATCTCCACCCTGTTTTGCAGGCACTATCGGTTTCTCGCTTATTGCTCTCTGTGGAAAAAGACCATAAAGGCTTTCAATGTTCAACTTTCCCTCATACAAAATTTGCAAATATATAAATGTTTGTCCTCGGGTTCTCTTCGACAGTAATTCCTACAAATCTAAGGGTCATATTCAGAGATAAAATACTTTAAATAGCAGCAGTGTTTATTCATTAAAACAGTTTACATCAACAAAATCCTTGCTGATTTCAAGATAAAACAGAATCTGTGACTCAAGATACTCTAAAGTCTGCATTTGGTTTAGTCATAAAACAGTCCAAAACAAGGGAAATACTGTATCTGCTGTGTTATCTGACAGCAATTAAAGAATGTGTAAACGGCATGTATACCCTATAAGGCTGCCTCCAACAAGGCTGCCTGGAACACCTTCAGTGTGTTAATCCTACATGGCATCCTAGTTTGCATTTCTCACATGAATATTCACTACATCTTAGGAAGCCTTTTTTTTTTTTTTTTTTTTGCTGTTTGCCAACTTTGCTCCTAGTGGCAGATTGAAAGGGACAAGCACATTTTTCTAAGCGCCCTGATTGCTAGATTCTAGATGTGGTACTTTGAAATAACTCTAAAAAAGCCATTTTATTTCAAATTCAAAAATGTGAAAGTATTATGCTTCCATTTCTGCAGTGCCTGGGAAACTGTCCAAATAAAACCCAGGGTTGTACTATCCACATTTTGCAAACGTTTCCCAATGTTCTATGCTTTTTTCCACAAGTATTGTAGCCAACTAATTTCTATCCAAATTAGCAACAGCCACTCACCCAGAAAAAAAGTTAACATTTTGACATCTCAGAGTTTTGGAGCAGAAGAGGGTGAGGAAGAGGGAGAGCTTTCTGTCAAAGGCCTACTCTTCTTGGGGATCATGCAGACACCGATTTCACCAGCTCACAGCTGAAGCTCCGCCGGCACTGTGATAATAAAACATTGCGCCTTCGTGCACCTTTTAGTAGGTGAGCCAATAAAGAGAGAAATATACACGTTCCTTGTAAGTCATCTGAAACTGTTCAACTATAAAACACCAGCATTCCCCCTTTTCAGCCCCAGACATAATTCTTTTTCTTTAGTGTGAAGCTTGGATCATTTCTGATTTTTTTTTTTATCCCAGTTCCTTGTCCTCTAATGTACCACCCAGGCAGGCTTTTGGGTAGACCTTGTGTGTGTTTGGGTCACAGAAAAAGAAAATTAGTCCCTCTGCTTTTCAAGTTATTGAGAGTTTGGGACGGCAGTGCACATCATTAATATTGACATTCCAGGACGTACAACTATTGTTCTCCTTTGAATTTTTCTTACTACCCATCAGGACAACTGGTATTTGGACATCTTCATGGACTTTAAAAAAGAATAATCACAGGCTTGTTCCTGTTCCCATTTAAGCTGACAAAACTTTTGCCATGACTTCAGTAGAATCCCGGGCCCCTGAGCAGGACTTTCACAACATTCAGCTTCAGCTTTTGAAGTTCCACATGGTTCAACTCAAAAGTTGAGACACTCGGGAGGAGCAATTCTTCAAATTCTTCTTTGCACACCAAAATTCACATTCCAATAATGGTAGAGGCCAGTTTTAAATAGAAATAATTTTACCAAACATGCCCTTTATTTCCCTATTTTTTCTCTAGTACCTGCTCTTTACTGTGATCTTGGCAAGTTCACACGTGACTTGCTGTTATTTCAAGAGGCGGTCACTGTAAGAGCAAACCAGCAACGATGTGCTCTGTGTCACTGAGCACCGGTCAACGTGTACGGATTTGCCTAGCAAAAACACAGGGGATGAGGGTCGCTTTTATCTCCTTACCACCTCACTATGCTCTGGCTAAAAATATTATCTGAAAGTGGACTTTTTCCACAACGGGACTGCCTTCTGTGCACATCACCTACCCACGAGATGTATCCAGCTAGTGGAAAGCTCTTCTATTTAACACCAAAATGTACTGTCGCTACACTACAATGATCACGTGCATAATCTTCTTGTGACCCACACCTCCACTCAAAAGGAATAAACTAATATTATACTTTTAAAGAAGTGTGAATAGAGATTTACACTGTCTGAAGAAGTCACTTTCGCTTGAAAATTGTTTGTGTAATCGTTTCCACTTCAGTGCAGGAATAGGATGATGTTCTCCCGTGATGCCAAGGAAAATAGTATGGCTGCTGTGGCAAGGGTGAAACAGCTTTCGCTGGGGAAGCTGACATGTTATTTCTGTTGCAAAAACCTTCAGAACTTTCTGAAAAGGGACTCAGTATTTGGTGAAGCATTAAGGACCTTTTGGAAAATGTGCTTTGCTTCATAAGAAGTTACTCAGAATGTGGTTCAAAATGTGTTTTTCTAACTAAAGAGAAATGTGTGGTGCATATGAAAAAATACAGAAACCCATGAAAGATATCTTTGTTAAATGTCAGTGATATGTGTCTGTTATTTTTCTGTCTTGCAAGCTAATAAACTTAAGACCAGTTGCTTTACAGACAGGGTAGTTATTAGCTCTCAGTAGAAAATAACGTACCACAGGGAATTTACAGTATAAGAAAAATGCTCTTAAAATATTTGGGGCCATCTGAGCCACCCAGGGTAAGTGTTTTCTGGCAGTAGAGGTGTTATTGTTGCCATAGCCCTGCCACATGATGTTATTCTCCTAAGTAAAATGTAGTTTTCCTATTAAAGAGCTCTGCTTAAGCCCAGCAGCAAGTAGCCATGATTTCCTTCTCGTACCAGGGATGGAAGAGATGGTTTTGAGGATTGTGCAGCAGTGGTAAAGGAAAAGAGCAAAATTGCAATATGTGGTTTAAATAAAGCAGGTGGACTGCAATAAAACGGCATTTAATTTCTGACCAGGCTCACAGAAAAAAGAATAGGTGGAGGACGATATTACTGATGACAGTGACCATAAAAGGCAAACTTGTTGCTTCTGCTTTTCAGAAAGACGACAAGACTTCCAATCACAAAAATAAGACACTAAAAAAACAAATCTATGAGGAGGTATCTAACCCTAATGGTTTAATTTTCACGGAACCTCCTTTTTGCTATTAGGTGTCTTCTATTTTTTCTTAATTGTAACTTGAATCTAGTTATCGAAGATCCAGATTGGCAGTAAGAACAGCTACTGTTAACTGCCCAACAGCCAGATTATATGGTGATTGTCGGGATTTAGCAAACACCTTCCAGACAGAAAAATAAACATGAAATTATGTTTTCAACCCCCCCAAACAATGTCTGGCTATACACATTCTTGGCCTTAAACTCCTCCTTTAATAATGTAAATACAAAATGATTCTGCATTAAAACTTGACAAAATTGCTTCATCCCTCATTCCAGAGAACCCATATTGAAGTTGAGGTTTTATGAGTGGAAGCAGATTAGACCTGCAATGTTATTTTCAGTCATGTGCTTATTCATGAGCAAAGGTCCTTTTAGATACAAACCAGGTGCAGACCAGCTGCTTTGTCTATCTGCAGAAAAAAAAAAAAAAAAAGGAAAAAAATATGCAGATACCTATCTTTGAATTACTAGCATTTGTGTGTCGCACAATTCGTCCATGTTACACCTGTGCAACATTTTTCCATAAGTAAATAACTGGTGGGCACCTCAGCTAAGGTCAAAGCCATGCGACACAATCTGCCAGAACATATTGTTTGATAGTGTCCAAAGGGAACCCGCACGGCCAGGCCGGGACGGCAGCTGAGCTTTGGGAGGGGGCGAGAGAGCCCCCCACCCATCCCCTGCCTATTGCCACGCTCACCCGCAGTCGGGAGGTGCTGGCAGAGCCATACAAGAGCGGCATCGATAGAAAAACAGCACATCATGCCAAACAAAACTGTTTGAAACAAGGGCTGTAAATCCCAGCGGAGGTCAGTGCCTCCTTGACCGTAAACAAATGATAATGATTAATATTAACACATAAATTTGTGTATGGGGAGGGGAAGAGGTGCCTTAAGGAAAGTTATGATACTTCATAGTAACCTAAACTTCATTGCACATATCTCACAGTGATTTGCAAGTGGTAGCTTCTGAATAAAGGCCGGAAGCAATATTTGATTGGAAAAATATCATGCAGCCAGAAAGCGAGAAGAACTGAGAGAAAGGAGCCTACAGCACTTGAGACTAAGGGCTGAAAGTTTCATCTGATAGAAAAATGAATGCCTGTTGATCTGGGGAAAACATAATGCGAAACATGTTTGCTGAGTGAGAAAAATGTTGATTGGGCAATATCAAAAGCAGCTGTGGTGTGACAGTGGAAAAATCAATTAAATAAATGTGACATGGCAGCAAAATAGTCCTTGTGGGTTGGGGCCTGTGACGTTACTAGAGGGGATAGCAACGTAAAAGTTGCTCACTAAGATGGAACTGTGACGACAGCACCAGTGACCTGCCAAGGCGGAGGGGCATACCCATATTTCTCAATGTTTCTACATATCTTACTTTTATAATTATGGTCCCCCTCTCTCAGTTTTCCAGTTGCCACTGCTCCTGACAAATCTTTATCAGAAGCATCCCATGCTATGGTGAAAATAAGTTACCAACACGTGTAGCCTTTCTCACCTGGCAGTTCTCCATTCCCTGCAGTTCTCCATATTCTCCATGCCCTGGACTTCTCTTTGTGTTTCTTGACACCAATCTTGAAAAAAACAAACAAATCACATAAGATAAAAAAACTGATATGCAATGCGTAAGACAGGAAAAGCATTAGACTGATGGTGCTGTGACTTCTAACTCAATAAGAATATAATAAAACACCTATACATTTTTACTATCAAGAGCAGAAGAACTTCTATAGCTGTCATTCTCCTTTGTAAGAACACGCAGTGTCTGTAATGGGATGGGGTTCATTTCTTTTTGAGCTATTACTACAAGAAAAATCATTGTTCTGGGTATAAAGATCAAATATGACACGTTGTATCACAGGCAGGATGGGTGAGATACACTGGCTATCAATGTTTTGCAAAGTGGCATGGGAGGAGAAACTGCTTTGTGTACTTGAAAATACTGGAAAGCCGAAATCCAAACACAGAGAGAGAGCAAGGTTTATGACCTTTTTGGTTTTTGGTGAGTTTCTTCTTGAACAAAGAAACCAGTATTCGATTTTTCTGTTTATTTGAATCACTTAAAAGGTTTTGCCAATGAGTCACTGTCAAGAGACGAGATGAAAAGGTTTTATCATAAAGAGATAATGCAACAAAGCAATGCAAGTTTACGTTCCAGATTATTATGTAGTAATTTCAACTTAATGCTGGGCTCCTTGCTTTCAATGTATGCTTCCAACAGTTCAGTCAAACGTGGGGGTTTTTACGCCCCAGAAGGTGTCAACAGTTCGGGTTCCTGAAGCTTTCTACGTTTCCATAGAATGGGAGCAACTTTCATTCAAGCTTCCCCAACACTCTCCCACTTTTTCCTTAAGGGACCACTTCAGATGAATGCATGGTTTAGTCTCCATGACCCACTCACTTGTCGGTGCCACTGTGCCTGCCAATAAGTGACTGAAATTAGCTTTAACTGCAAGGCGAGCACTAGAAGTAGTTAGACAGACACCCGTAATTCATCCTTCACTTAACGCGTATTTCTGCTACTGTTGATCTGCTTGAATCAGTGACCTACAGCTAATGGATTCACTAGGCTTTTTGCTTAAGTCTGATCAAGCTATTACTAATACAGCTGGGCAAAAAAAGTACAAAAAATACTTTGAATTTGAATATGATTTTTTAATGACTTTCTCTATTCCTAATGTCTACAGCCCACTTGTTTCCAGGTCAGGCTAATGTCTAAAGCAATCATCCCAAGCAGCAATGGGTTATCTTTGGTGCCTACAATCCATTCCATTTGGTGTGCTTTCCTTTTTTTTTTTTTTTTCCTGCAGCAGCTGGGAAAGTAATTGCTGGTAGAAACACACGGACACAGTGAGCTTTAGCATCGCCAGGACTGCATTAGACCATGTGGTTAACTTGAATTGCATGTGTTTGGATTCCCTGCCTTAATTCTGAACCCACAACATAAGGGGAGCATATTTCCCTGCTCCCACATCATTAATTGCAATCACTGTTATCCAAATAATCTGGTTCATAGATAAAATTTGTTTAAAAAAAAAACTTGGGAGAGAGACAATAGACCAGCTAACAACAGACCGGCCAATCATTTAGGAAAACTAATAAAAAAATAGTGACATATTAATAAACCACTCTGACTCCTGGCTTGTCAAGTATTTGGACTACGAAGTATAAGAAATCCAAAATCCATCCGCTAAATTCTACTGACACCGAAATCTATAGGAACTCTGATTCTTGTGTAGGGTGACGGGTCAGCTCAGGGAGTTCAGCCAAGCGCTAAGGCCTGAAATTTGGCTTCAGAAATTCTGACATGCCTCCACCTCTGAGCGATCGCAAAGGCTTACCAAGTGCTGTAAATAGCCCAAGCACGAGCCTCCGAATGAGCAAACGACGCGACAAGCTGCCCTAGGTTTTAGCAATAAAAGCATTGTTACTTTCTGCCTTACACCGATTTCCTACGTGACAAACATCCAAATTAAACAGTTGCAATATTCAGCACATTTTTATCCAGATAAATATTGAAAACATATTTAATGCAATATTGAAGGGATTACAGAATTCAGAAAAGGGAAAGTCTGACTAATGCTGCAGCTGTGCAGCATTCCAGTGAATCTAAGCCATTGCCAGCATTTATTAGCCACTCAGCCTTTGACAATAAACAATCTTCAGCTCATGATCATATATCCAGACAGATAGATGTACGGTATTGCTTACACAGATGCATTAACACTATCCTGTCTACGCACCGTGAATACTCTCAACCATTAGCTTTAATTCAGCGGTTACAAAAAGCGTAGTCCAATTTTGATTTAATTTTCTGTAATGACTCTAGATAATTACAGTAGAGTACGTTTTGTTGTACATTTACTTTTGTTTTCTGGAAGAATTACTGTGGGCTGAAGTTCGTTAAGACTGTTTATTGCTGACATTAAAATAAAGACTTCAGCCATTTTACAAAATCAGATTTTAGAAATTTGGGGTTGAAAAAGATGGTTTTTCCCTCCCAATATTTGGAATTAAAACTACTTAAAGTTATGATAGTAATCACAACATTTTCATCCATTGCAATAAGCATGCTTTGAAAAAGAAAATACCAGTGGAAATGACTGGTTTTGCATTTCTCCAGAGAAAAAAGTGCAATATTAGGAATATCAAAGAAATCGTCATGATACTATCCCATTAAATCAGAAGAAGAAAAAACTCAGGGATCTTTTTCAATCAGTTTGTGGAATAAGTAACGAGTTTTGTGAAGTCCCTTCCATTTAAGTATGTACTTCCCATTGCATACGGATCAGCAGGCACACACAAGATGGGCTCAGAAAGCCGCCTCGCTTATCTTTGTTCACCACCACAGTATAAACTTCAGTTAAGAGCCTTATTTATATCTGGTGTCTGGTGAAGGTTCAGAAGAGGAAGCAAAGAAAGAATTGTCCTCAACTACACAAAACTGCTCAGTGTGAAAGTGCTTCGGTTTCTTGAAATACCTGGTTTGCCAAGGACATGCTCAAGGGTTTATAACAAGCAAGCCGAGACACTTACTTTGACATATAGTGTTAAAACTGGAATACCAGCCAAGATGAATCTCAGATTAACCGTTATGAGAATGGTCTAAACAAGAAAACAAGAACGCTTTGTAAAGGAAAAGACAGGGAAATGCTTCAATGCTTCTGATAATACAAAGCAGAAAGTCACACAAGAGAACTTCTCATTTAAAAATAAATATTTTTTTTCAATACACAAGATAAAATAATTATTTGGCCCCCTTTCTCTTCTGTTTCTTTAAGTATATGAAGAATGAAATGTCGGCAGTATTATCCAGTTATATTCTTGTCAAAGTTCAGCATATCAGAGAAAGTCTTAAGTAATACTGAGAAAGAGATTATTGTCAGCTGGAGAGTGTTTTACTGTGGTACCTTGCTAAGATAGTTTTATAAATACAATCCAAGAACAAGTGGAAAAAGCAACAGAATCCTTGTAATATATGGAAGGATTAGGCTAAGAACAATATATCTATTTTCATTTTTACTCCAGCACTGGATGTTCCAACATTAAATACAACAGGAAAGTATTTTAAAAGCGTATTTTTTCATTAACATCGAATCTTCCCTTCAGTGCAACCATCTCCAGGACATCCAAACTTCTAAAAATGATGATTCTCAAAGAAGGCTTGGGTGGTGAGGAGGCAAGCCAGCAACAGCGGCACCAAGCGTTCAAGTGGTGACCCAACTAACACAAATTCCATCCTGATCCCACCACACAGATGTCCGAGCTGCCAGACACGCAGACTGTGAACCGCTGCAGTTCACAGTGCATTTTAAGACAAATATTTTGAGGCAAAGCAAACTGGATGACGCTGCACCTTAAAATGGCACACCGTACCTTACGGAAGGAATAGACAAGCAGCTCAAACAGGTATCACGCACCAGCATGACAGGCAGCTCTAGCTAATACTTTCAACGGTCATCCCAAATTGCCCATACTCATTAGTCATTGTATTTCAAAACATCTCTCATGGGGATGTTTTCAGTAAAAGACGGGCCCATATATCAGCCCATGTCCGGGAGTTACACAGAGTTGCAGTTGTATGCGCTTTGATCCTTTGACCACCAGAGACAGCAGAGCAGGGATGTCGGAGAACAGCCCCAGGGAGGTGAGGGACATCTCTGACCACACTGAGCCACTGCCAAATCGCACTTGAACCTGAGCTATGGAGCAAGAATTCTGAACTCAGAACTGGAAACACCTGGCATGAAGTAATTAAACGCTGTTGTGGTTACACTGCTCTCAGCTATTTTTAGTAAAACAAACATTGTTAAGGTACCACTTCAACCCGAACCTGTTCAGCAGCACAAAGTTGTCAGGTGGTCAACCAAAAATGCTCAGTGTTATAGTGTCATAACAAATCATAATGTTGATAGTGCTTGCATCCTCTTTCACTAATGACTGAAGAATGCAGGAAATTAAAAAAAAACGAAGATTAACTTTGAAAGTCCCAACATGGTTAATAATTCACATTTACTAGAATTTCACTATTTCAAATAGAATTCCACCCTGAAGAAGCAGGATATCACCCCTGAGTTCACATCGAGGTCAAGTTGAAAAGCACAACGGTACAGTTTGTGCTGCTGGATGTAACGAAATAATGAAAATGACTACAGCTAAACTGAGATTATCGAACCTGAGAGAGTTGCTGGAATCAATGATCTCCAATTGAAAGCCTGCCACGGTGGTCTGATGCAGGGGACATTTATTACTGTATAAGGAGCACTAGCCCAAGAGACTAGACAAAACTCAATAAATACATTTTTCATTTATGAGTGCAGTGATAACCTGGACAGTCAACTAAGATCCTTTAACAACAACAAAAAATCATTCATTTCTTTGGCCTTTTGTTAAATCTTTTTGATGCTTCACAGAGGTTTAGCAGAAGCTGTGGTAAGGGATCAGGAGCTCAGATGCAACTGCCTGCAGGTGATACTCATATAAAAGGGCCACAATACCATATGGCATTCAAGGAATCAAAAAGTGCATTGGCAGAGAAGAAAAATAAGGGAAAAAGGTGCCTGAGGTACACAATTCAGGTTGTATGCTTCCTTTAAAAAGAGATGCAGAATAAATCCTACTTCTTTACCACTATAAATTACTCTTCTTTTTAAGTAACATGTGAAATGATGACAATTAAGGTAACATCTAAAGGTCAAAGTAGAAAAGCAACAGCTTCTAGCTTGTCCTTTCTAGAATAAAGGATAATACTTGCGACTCAGATTTTCAGTAATATCTGCCTAAAAAGTCACATCCTTCAATAAATGCTATTATTTTCCAAACATGAAACACCACCGGGTTATTTCCAGTCTTGAAATCAAGACATGTTTATGTATATAATATGGTTTTATCACAGTTATTCTAAAAGTACCATTCTTTGCGTTAGGCCTGCCTTAATGAAATGCTGCTGAGATTTTCAGCTTAATCTTCTAATTATTTGGTTATGGGCAGAGTTCATTGTGGTTTTGAACATCAATATTACTTTAAATTAAAACTCAGGTTCTCAGGATAATCCTTAATTGCTGAATGAAGGAACTGAAGAAAAGGTTGAATAGGACTGTTGTAAGGAGCTGATATTTTGTCATATAATTTTTGGTGATAGTTTCAACCCTTTTTTGCATCTACAGGATATTGCACTTTGGTAATCCCATGACAAGAAATCATTCCAGGACTCGTGGTTCCATTTCTGCATAATACGAGGCAAGGTTTGCACAGACTTTATCCTTCATTCCGACTTTATCCTTCATTCCTCCCACCTCAGTTTAGGCACCTACACTGGAAGACAAAGCACTCTAAGCACCTTCTTAAGGTGATTCAGGCAACTTACATTTCATGGCCTTTTAGAGACTCCTGCATCTTTCCACTTCATAGACTCCCAGCTGTTACAGCCCAGGTGATTTCTCTGGCTAAAATCAGGTGGGATGAAACAGGCCAAAGGGCAAATTTTGGACTGGACTTCAAAAGAATTCTTGCATTTATTTCAAAAGTAGCTTAAAATTAAGATTCTATCTCTTTCTCATTTCATCCTCCTTAATTTAGGAGATGATAATTCTTCTCTACCTAGCAGAAATAATTCTTGGGATAACTTCTTTAGCAATTTAAAATCATATATTTCAGTAAGCAAGCAGGTAGACAGGAATATGTCAGGCACCTTATCAGTTGGCATTTTCTGTGAAATTAAGTTCATTGGGAAAAATGTCCCATTTGAAGTTTGAGTGCTTCACAGAATTTGGAGCAAGTTGGAAGATCAAACGCAAGACACAATTAACAACGAATTTGTGTGAATTTATTATCTTGCTACGAATATTTTGCCCTGCTACAGTAATTTGTGTATACTCTGAATACAGAAGTCTTCCTAGATTGGAGGGGGGGGAAAAAACCCAAACCAAAAACCAAAAGGCCCAGATACAGAAGTTTGTTTCCTAACATAATCAGAGGACCATCAAGCGTAAGAGAGCTATATCTGCATTTGGTAATACAGGAAAACTTAAAGAACATTCCTTTTTTGCATTGTTCTGCTTGTCTCCTTATAGCTCTGATGGGAGGTAGAAATACTATGATGGGTCAAACAAAATAATACTACGTACACATTTTTGAGGCTACAAAATGGATGTCATTTTGAAGGACTTTGTATTTTTTCTGATTTATCCAGTAATTTCCTTATTAATTAAAAGAGGGCTCACACTTCCATAGCCAAAAGGATACTTAATTAGAAAACACTTCCTAAAATTCCCTTTTGCTTGCAGCGATGCAGACTGTTGAAGTGACTCTACCCGCTACCACAGCTTACACCTTTCCACTCAGGTTTGCCTTTGCAACTGGCAGCTGTCAATAAGACAGAAATAACTTTGTCAATAACTTTGAAACTTAGCAACTGTCAATAAGACAGAAAAATAGCGTTATAGACAACTAGCTGGCTTCCCACGAACCACTAACAGCCCGTCAGCGAGGGTGACCCACAGTATTTTGATGCTTTATCCGCTATCACACTAACCCCAGTCAGAAGCCCTGAGAAGCCTGGCTTGAGGAGATATGTTAACTGTGAGTAGACGTATCACAAATGCTTTGGAGAGGGAGCTACATTCACAAGTCTGAAGACATAATCACTTCTTCAATCTAGAAACACCACCCCTCTGTATTCTGCTGCTCTGGACAATTTGTCCATGGGTTAACTGGCTACGTCCCCAGCAAGCACTCATCTCAACGCAACATGGGAATCTTTGAAATAAATCATGTCTGTGGCACACATTCATTACAAAAAAAAACCCAACCTACTTTGTCTGCAAAGGGAAGTGTTGAACCATGCTGAAGAGTTGCATCAAAGTGATTTCTGACAAGTTAAACACTGCGGCAGACATTTTCAAAGCCCTGTAAGGACCACTGATGACCCCTTCACATTATCACTGATTGGCTATAAGGCACCCAGAGCCCATGTCAGCTTTGAAAATTTCACAGTCAATGAGGACTATTTATTCAAACTCCTATTTCACATTTGGAGGGGTCTATTCTGCTACAGTTGAGTAAAAACAGATTTTGAGTTCACTTCAGTAGGATTAGTCTCCTTCACGAGTGGGGACTAACTAGGATTCATGTCTTCCTAGTGTTCGCTGCAGAACCTTTATCAAAAAGTGCAACCCCGGCGTACCAACACCTGATGTGCTCAAAACAGGGAGATATATCGTGTTGCTCTGACCTCGTCATATCCTGCAGAGAGCCACTAGGTTAATCCAGGGTAAGTGAGACTCTGATGTTTAGGGCAGGTCTGGTTTACAGCAGAATATTCGTCTCTATATGTGGATGGGAAGAAGTGTCCAGAAGCGTTATTTATAAATGAAGATAAGTGCTGGCTAACTTTCCTGCCTTATGCTTATATCATCTAATTACTTTGGCATGGTGTTTCACTCTTTCATGTTCCAAGTCTGCTTTGTGCTCTAGCAATTCACATCATTCTCCTTCCTATCTCTTACATTTTCTTTCCCCTCCCTTTAGATACACCATTTACAATCCTAAGTAAACTGAGCTTCGGGGGTTTATATATGCTTGGTGTAACATAATTTCTGCTCCCAGTTTCCAACCAACACTACTTATTTTTTTTGGCTGCAAGACAATAGGCTACAGTGGGCACACTTTTAACGGGATCTCCCAGACCCCCATGTCAATCTCAAAGCGCCCCAAAAATAGTGAAAGCGACGAATCCCAATGGCTAGGTTCTGTAATTTGGGGAGGGGGAAGTGTAGAACTATGAAATTTTTCAAACAACAGTGAAAACTGAGTGAGGCAAAAAAGAAATAAGATACAAAACTTATCTTAAAAGTAACTTTAAAGTATTGGGTTTAGTTCAGCAACCTTTAGACTGTTTAACATCCTAAGAGGAGTGGCTTTCCTCCCGTCACCTCTGGCTGTGGGATCCTTCCCATGCTCATCACAGTCACTCCCAGCACTGCACTGTTCTTCAGCAGGAGCGTCTTTCTGCCTGTTTCAGAAATCTCTGCCAGCCATGCACTCTCCATCACTCGCAGAGAAGGACCTATCTTCCCATCTTCCCTCTGTCCTGGGGATTTCGTCAGATGGTGAGCTGCACATAAGACAAGGCAAAGAGTTAGAGTTCTAGGCAACACAACACATGGTAAACCACAAACAAAGAAATAAAACGGGTACCAACCCAAACAGACTGGGATATTATTTCCAAAATTGTATTCTTTGGCATTCCCTAATACGTGAACTTGCTAGAAATATTTCTTACCAGCTCTGAAATGGAAAAATCTGAGACAGCCCCAGGAGAAAATACCAGTCTGGTTGGAGCCATTACAGGCTTGTGGGTACCTGCACCAAAGAGAAGCCTTTGCGGTGGGGCAAGACAAATAGCTGGACTAAAAGGAGATCTAAGAAAAGGTGAAAGATCACCTTTGGCTTTATACCATGAGCAGGGCAAAATTTTGCTCTGTTTGATGCAAGAAGAGGACGCTGAGCCTCCACAGCAGGGTCCTCAGCACTACCCCCTTTTGGCTTTTGCTGCTGGAGTAGGTGGCCTGGCATGGTGTAAGAGGGCAAAAACAGCTTCGTCCACACAAAGAGCCTTGGCCTCATCCAAGCACATTGTCTGCAGTCTTCCCTGAGCAGAGAGATGCTTTCAGCTCGAGCAGTATAAATAATGCTTTTGCAGAGGAAGCCGATGTGTCCGAATGTGAATATATGCATGTCCAAGTGTTATCTTCTACAGCGCGTTAAGTTAAACGTTCAAACTGCACCACGGTTTATGGCTTGCATGTGCAGTTATAAAGCTTTGTACATGACACAACTCTTTCATTCTCAATATCTGCAAATCCCCGAAGCCTAACAGCATTTTTAAATGCTTCGTCTGTTTGATCTTCTTAACTCTAACAGTTCTTTCAATCTCACTACCTGTATCTCCTCCTTTTTGGGTTAGCTGAGTTTTAATACCCCAGTAAAGTTTCAAAAATATATCTGCTGTAAAGGACATTTCCTTTTCCCAAATTCAGGTAACGAGATATAATTCCTCACCCAAATTGTCTAATTACAGTGTATTAGAAAATGACAAATCTCTCTCTTCAAGAATAAAAAAATCAGCAGGTAGCTGGCAGAATAGATTATGTTTAATTATAAATATTTTCACTACGCCGTTAATAACATGATTTAGGAAAAAAGATTAAAAATGTAATGTAAATCTTTTCTGTATCCACTTTTAAACAAGTCTCTAGTTCTTCTATACACAAATGTGTCTCTGGCTCAAGCATTAATTTATTGAAACTAGATCAGTACCAGGGGAATCTTTGCTCTCCACAATTATCAATTAGATAATTAAAATCAGAATAGTGAGGATGCTTTGAAGATTTATTAGTAACTTAATTTATTCTCAGTTAGTAATTTTCATTGCATAAAATTGAAAAACATGAAACAACAAAGCGTGCATGCTGGCTCTGTAGTGGTCTTTGAATTAACAAGTCTCCTATGAGTTCCAGGATGTATATTCTGGGTTATTTAATTATATAATACATGTATTCCTAAGAAAATATAGACAGAGTCTGTGAGGGATAGATTTGTGATTAGTATTGTAGCAAATAATACATCTGTATTTAAGGTTTTATGAAAAACCAGGTAAGTTTTGAAGTGTTTTATTACATTTTCTCTTCGTATTTGCTCTAAAAATTCCTTCACCCTGGAGTAAGAGCAGGGTGGATGTTACCATTCCAGTTCAGCCTTTTTTTAATTCACTATCTATTGCATCAATGGGAATTAAATGTAAAACATCAGCCAAATCAGATCATCTTATGGTTATGCACAACAGCCTGCTGCTCAAAATGAAATAATGGAACATCATCCTTTCTTACAGTTAGGCACCGTGATTAGTCTCTAATTACTCTTCCTGTGAAGCCGAGTATAATTAACTAATCCAAGTGGGTACTTGGAAACCTAAAGGACAGAAGAAATCTCTGGACTAGATGATTTAATGGAATGACCAGAAAAACAAATATACAGGTGGTAAAAAATATACATATTGTTTACGGAGCACTTGAAACAGTTACAAGTAATAAATAAAAAAAAAAAGATGACTTAGCCTACTTTAAACACTTAGATGCATGAAAGACACACTGGGTATGATACGACCAAAAAAACTCCAGTTTTTGAAGTTTTTGTGGGTAAAGAATTTTTAAAAAAACCACAGTGTGCAAGTCAAAACAATGGAGATGGATATTGCATCTGTAGATTATAAACTTTAGAAGGAGTTAAAAAATTTTCAGTTCAGAAATATTTTTCTGGATTTTATAAGACAACAAAGTATTTGAGGGAGTTTGAGGGGGAAAAAAAAAAAGAATCTTTTTTGAAAACCATCTCTTGAAAAATTAGAGACG
The DNA here is from genome assembly GCA_008658365.1 of Alca torda. Lineage (NCBI taxonomy): Eukaryota > Metazoa > Chordata > Aves > Charadriiformes > Alcidae > Alca > Alca torda. Next base: position 8,129,383 of record CM018079.1, read on the forward strand.
TTGACAGACCTGTTTTTTTTCTGTTAAAGGCCTTTCAAAAGCAGAATGCTCTGAGTCAGTACCTGTGATCCACCTCCGAAAAAAGAAGGAAGCGTGTCAGAGCATTTCAGCAGCAAACCACCAGCCTGATACCACATAGACCGAGTTTCAGCATTTAAATATTATAGAAAATTACCAGAAATGAAGGTATGCATTGTAACAGCCATGTAAGTCTACCTTCTTGAGGAAGGATTTACGGACCTCTATCATTCAAGATCCGTTTGTGAGTCTGATTTTGAAGGCTCACATCATCTGTTCATTCACCTCACGTACTCAGACGAGAAGATGGTATTTGTTACTGTTATGTACAAAGAAAACAAGAAAAAAGAACAACATTCCCTGTCAGTAATAGAAGTTCAGAGAGCGAGTATTCTGCCTGGCAGCCCACCATCTTTTCGGAGTTTTTCTATATGTATATAAAAATACATAAATATGAAATATGTATATATTTCTCTAAAGGGTGAATAACTGAAGATTCAAATTGCATTGCAGATGAAATCCCAAAAGTTACTCTGTTCAGTCACATACATCTCCAGTGATTTGTTCTAGAAATCAGGCTTTCCACCACCACCTCATACATGTTATATTTTTAGTACTTCTTGGTTTCAGTTAGGAGAGAAATCACAAAAAGACAGCTTCTCTTCCATGTTTTTTTCTATCTATTCCTACTGCCATCATACCTCAGAGAGAAACTAGAGCAGAGAAACAAACACAGCAGGACAATAAACATCTGGACCATAAATAAGGGTGAGTTACCTCTTCCATTCAGATGAGTATTAAGGTAAATGTTACCTTAGTCGGAAGTGATCAACATGCCTCTAATCTAAATGCAAAAACCTTGCCCAGTGAACTGTTATTGCAAACATGAAATAGAAAGCATCGGCTACGTCAGATGAAAATAATCTCTTTCTAATGGGACAGAGCTGAGTAAAGACAGAGCCACTACTTCTACTTAAAAATAATAAGTGGAATGACACAATCTCTGGTATTCACCAGAAAAAAGGAACCCACATTTGGCTAAGTTAATTAAAATATTTTTACCACGCTATGGATCGCTTATTGTTCAGTGTAGTCAGACACTATGCCGAGCAAGCATCATCTTAAGATATCCCTCTCCCTAATTTGTTTCAACAAAGACTACAGTATCCTCCTTTTTTATTTTTTAATTAGCATTCTAAAAGCATGTGCACGCTGCTGTGTCCTTCCTCGGAAGAAAGCTTGGAAGACCATGGCAGCAGCCGCTGCTTCTGCCCCTTTTCCGTGGCTGGCCACTGGCTTGGCCACCACAGCAGATTGGGCCAAAAGGAGAGCTTTGTCTCATATTCACACACTACACAATGCATCTCTCTCAGACATTTCCCACATTGCTTCTGGACAGTCACGGAGCCAGCAAGTTCTCAACAAACGGATTTTTATGATAAACAAAATGTCACTGCGTTAAAGCTAAATAGAACAGTTTTAATTTGATGAAGTGTTTGCTTGAGAACTCACAAAATTTTCACGCCAATGTATCTTCCCCTTTCAGAACTTAGTCTGATCATTTAAAAAAATTCTGCAAACATACCTCAAATTTTACCAGAGTTACTCTGAATTATTTTCCAGTAATTCAGAATGCAAAGCAGAATTTTCAGTGATTTGTGCCATTCTGATAACTTGGAATAGTCAGGAACTGAGCTCATGGCTGCTTTGCATTCCCAAAGTGACACAAAACAAATGGATTGCACTAGAGAATTCATCCTTTCTTAAGTTCTCTTCTCCCTTCTTTCACCAATGTTGCATCAAAGAACTACTGCATAAAAAAAAACAAACCCAAAACTTTTACTGAAGAAATAAGAAACTCATACATAAGAGTTGCAATATTGCTTCATTGTAAAATTTTCATACTGTTTTTCCTTTCTGCAGAAGCCCTGTCTGATGATCCATAAGAAATTCATCCAGCCATGAAAACATGCTTAGTGCATGAAAACTGCGGCGCATCTTTCCAGGAATACACCCTGCACACGCGGTGTTAGCCATCAGGTGTGTGGGTATAAGGCAGACTGAGGGGCTGGCACGACGCTCCCTTTAGGTGCAAAACCCGAAATGATCAAGGAAAGGGGAGGTTGTAGTTTGTTGCACAGACCGCCCACAACAAGCAGAGGAAAACAACGTGATTTAGCCAAAACCAACAAATGTGCTGCTCCTGAGTCCTCTGGGGCAGAGTGGTTCGCCCAGAGCATCCCCTAAATCAGAGCTGTCAGAACTGGCAACGAAACTGCACCTGAGTCCTATCCTAGCCCTGAGCACACGTTACAGAGCTGTGCGTGGAGCACTTTCTTCGGGGGACACACGTGCCTACAGGTTCCTTGTAGGACCAGAGAGAAAAGTGCACTATCTGATGTATACATCTACTTACACAGAAGCTCAGCAAAGAGGGTAGAGCTCAGAGTCCTTGGAGAGAAAATGGGAGTAACAGTTTCCTGAAGACCGCTAAGCCAACAGACTATTAAATGTAGCGTCTAACATTGTTCTGTTCTTCCACTCTTGCAGCTACCACATGTGATGGACAAAATCCAAGTTAAACACTCTCACCAGAGCATGCTCCAAGACAGACGACTGGGCCTCAGGCTTCGCCAATACAATGCAGTTCTATTCTCTATTTATTTTTGTAGTTCAAAGACCTGGCAGTAGCCCATTTGATGCCTGCCATAAGGACCAGTGCACTCCTGATTACTGCCATGAGATTTCCAAGCCCACAGACGGCGTGTATTCCAGCGTATGCCAGTCACCAAACAGACTACGTACAAATAGCAGCAGGATTCTCTGAAAGAAAGAAAGAAGCCAGCTCCCATTTCCACTTTGAACCCCCCCGTGACAGGCTGCCAACTTGAGGACCTTGCTTTAATCACAGCAACCACATGAAAGAGCTTATTCTGTTTATCTTGGTTCATTTAGGAAACCAGTGATAAGTCTGCCATGAAAAAATTCCATCTTCTCCTGGAAGCTGGCATACTTGTCCCAAGATACGGGCTTTGATTTCATTTTAAGTGCAGTTATTTACAGTCACATCACAGAGCGCATAAGTTTCCTCATTCTACCAGATGCCTTCTTTTCCCTAATAAGTAAGCTGTGAATACTTCAAAATTCCGCTCAAGTACAATGGCATCTCTGAGTGGAAGCGATGGGAAAAGAGCAGCAGACCCTCCTAAAGCCATAGCAAGAGGTGCTGGAAGAACTGTGGCCCACACGTAGGAGGGGATGAGGTGTGTGATGTGATTAACCTTTCTTTCTGCCACTAGGCTTTCTGAAGCAAACAGGACAAGTGCAATATTAAATAAAGATATGAGACTGGCGCCCAACTACTGAATGTGAAGATGGAGTATGACTTTGCCATAGAGTAGCAATAACAGGAAAAAAAAAAACAGATTCAGACTAATTGCAGATAAAATCGTATAACCCCCTTCTGCATGAGCTAGACGAGTTCTTTTTTGGCTGTGGAGTATTGTGGATAACCAAACAGGTACACTTGTACCTGTAAATCAGAGCAATATATACACTTTTTAACTTTGCTGCCATCTGTAGACACTGGCTGCCCCCGGTGTGGCGTAGGCAGATTCTGTAGTGCGGTTGCATTAGGTTTCTGGGCTCACTAGGTACCTCATAGGGTGTAAGTGTCAACGAATGCCATTTTCTCTCCACTAATAAGAAGTTTTAGATGTGGAATGGCCAACAGGTTCTTTTGAACCCAATGGATGGAAGGTAGTGGCTGTGATGGGAGTACGCACTAAAGGACTTTGGAAGCAGATGGTAGCAGTCTGCTGTCACCGAGTGAAAGACATTTATGGACATATTTGATTCCTGGAAGCTACATGAAGCCTCACCTTCTGGCAAAGACATAAATGGGAATGGAGAGGAAAACTCTTCTCGTATTTGCAGAAAGATGCGTAATTTTCAAATTCTGAAGGATCATTATCTTCAGCACAACCATTTCTCCTCTTGAAATGTAGGTTATATTACTACATTTACTTCTGACTTCTCAGCCCTTGGCACCCATAATTCAATTTTCCCATTTAAAAAATTGCTGAGGTCTCCATGCTGATATCTCAGCAAACACAATATTTCACTTCGAACTGCATCCTGTTTAGTCTGGATTTGTTCGTGTTCACAAGCAGCAGATTTGAAATACAGCCTTGCAGAATAATCAGTAATAAACACACAGAAGTGACAGGCAATAATTTCATAGTTTTCATGGGAGATAACATAAGACATTTTGCAAAACTTTGCCATATCATGTGATTGTGCCAATTTACCTCTCACAGTAAGATAGAGTTATTCGTACCGTGAGATATTAGGAGATGCTACTATAAATCTTGCAGTATCTTGCAAATGTGCAATTACTCTTCACAAGTGCCCAGATGGGGATTATATCTCATTGTATCAAGTGCTATGCAAAAAACAAATGTCTGGCTGTAATTAATGGGGTTGGAAACTTCAAGAAGAACAGATCTACTGATGAAAAAAACACAAACGGTCAGAGCTTCGGCTTGAATAACAACTCAAATGACTGGATGTTTATGTTAACCTTGTCCAAAGTATGTAATCATCCTGAGAATGCAAAACTGCACAGAATCACATGAGCGACCTTCCTTGCAAGCTTTCCACTGTGTTCTTTGTCTGTGTGGCTATGCATTAGAAACATGTCCAAAACTTTTCCTTTCTCATGCTACAGTAGCATTTAGATATCTGACCTTTTTTAGAAACAGAAATAACAGATCCTGAAAAAAAAGAAAACCACTTCGATACAACATTAAGGTTAGAAAAAGGTCCATTTTGGTGGAAGCTTAGACGAGTTCCTATTTTATGTGTGAACTGATTCACTTGAACACCTAGACCCTTTGTTTGCTCACACAGAAGTAACATGGCATTGCCAAATTCCCAATTACAAGTCCTAACCAAATTTTCCAACACAAAACATTCCCATTCCCCCACCTAGAACCTTAAAACACGTCACTGAACATGTTCCTTTCATGTACCACTGTAGGATTCTGCAAATAGACATCATCCCTGGATTATTCTGCTCAAGAACTCATTGTGGCCAACCCACACACTTTGCAGTATTTCAATTATATTTGCCCCAATAACAGATTTCCCCAAAGAACCATCTTTGGATGATCTCAGGTGCATGTCAGAGACAGCCAATTATACAGGCTGAGGTTTTTCCCTCAAGTTTTCTGTAACATTATTACCTGAAGAGGCTCAGCTGAGGATGCATTCTGATATGCTTTTATTAAAATTGACTTTTAATATTAGTCATGAACAGATCTTCCTACTTCCGAACATTTTTTCCCTTAGTGCCAGCGTAGTCAAAGAAAATTGCATCCGAATAAAGTTATCCTCATCATATAATAAACATTTTGATTAAACACACCAAGTGTTGATCCATCTCTAAAATATTTTTAAATACTTTGAGATGCAAGTTTTCAGTTTTCTCTAAAAATTACATATTACATCGCTTCCAAAGGAAGCACGGGACAAGTCAGATCAGATTTTTAAGGCATAAAGTGAAAACAGCTGAAATTTTTCATTCAAGAAAAATGACCTTTTATGAAAAGAAGGCTTCAAATTTACGATTCTACCAATTTTTTTCTCTCATTCTCAGAAGCGTTGAGAAGCAAAAGTGAAAGCAATTACTTTTCCTTTCTATTGGAAAAGGAGGCAAAAAGCAGAGGTGGGTAAATTCCACTTACCTACCTTTAATTCCAGCTTCAGCAGTGTCATTCATCAGTCAGAACCAATGTCAGGATTGAACACATTAACTGAGTTCCTTTTCTTGAATCCTTGCAACCCTTAGTAATGGGTAAGCCATAAAACATGAAAGTACACATTCATTTTGAGTTCAGTTTGTAGAACAAGCAACCAGGAAAGGCCCCGCTCTGCCTCCCTTTCCCTCCAGCTCCCAAAACTTGTCTTGAAAACGTTTAATGACCCTAACCCTGCAAAACTGCTGAGCAAATGGATGCCGCTTCTTGAACAGACTGTCACAAACACATGATGAACAAGGGGAGCTGCAACAGTTACTTTCAGATGGATGGCACCAGTTACAGAGAAAACTTCTTTCAAAAAAAAAAAAAAAAAAAGGCTTTTGGATCAGCCTTATATGCAGCTACATCAATCTACCTCAGCTTTCCCTACAATAAAAAAATGAGCAAGGGATGTCCAGCATCATGCCTGGGCTTTCTGCTAGAAGAGGAGGAAATGTCCTGCAGGGTCCATGGACCAGCAGCTGCCACTTAGCAATGACTTGGCTGACTGTGGGAAACTGCAGCCCACACATTTATTCTCCTGACTTGCCAGTTTGCTCTTCTGACTTTTCCTTGCAGTTTCTTCCATCCAGTCTGTGTACAATCAACTTCTCTCTCTAAATAGTACCTAGGATGTGAACCTCAGGTTTTCTTCTTGCTAGAATTCCTGCTTGCTTAGTCCCACTCACTGTAGAATCACAAAATGGTTTGGGATGGAAGGGACCTTCAAGACCATCTAGTTCCAACCCCCCTGCCCTGGGCAGGGACACCTCCCACCAGACCAGGCTGCTCAAAGCCCCATCCAGCCTGGCCTTGAACACTTCCAGGGATGGGGCATCCACAGCTTCTCTGGGCAACCTGGGCCAGTGTCTCAGCACCTCTAGTTGTGCACTTGTTATTTCTGTCTAACATGATGCTCTTCCTAGAGAATTAAAATGCTTGCAGTAATTAGCCCTAATAGTTGCCCTTGAAAGATTACTGCTTTTTTACATTTGGAAATACCAGTTCTGACAAGATATGCCAACACTTAATTTATACTTGAACCGTTTAGTGAGTGAGTTGACTTTGATTACCTTAACACTTAAAACACAAACAACCTCAAAACAAACCCTAACAAAACCCATATACCAAACAATGCGAATAAGTATGCTGAAATATCTCTGCATTTTTGAACTCTCTTAGTCTCTTTTTCGATCGGTGCAACTCCGAACAGCATAAGAGGCATTTTGTGCTATTTATAAGCAGTCTGACCAGGAGAATCTCCCTGCATCTGGGAGAATACAACAGCGAATACTTACCAAGAAACACACAATACTGAAACGCTGCTCTGAATTTTTCACGGGCAGGGAGTTAACAAGGCAGAGCTCTGCCTACAGATTAAGTAAGAAAGTATTACCTGGATCTAATGATATGCTCTCGCTTTCACTAAAATAGTATAATGCAAACCAGAATAAAACTCTGGCTGCATATCCATAAAATATAATTTTTTCCACCAGAAACTAGAATAGTTTAATGTGTTGATTTTTACATCCTGCTACAGTCTTTTAATAAAATCAGCCTGGAGTTTGGAGGGTTCAGCTATTGTATTTAAAAGGCATTAGTCTCCAGATTGTAAATTTGACCATTTCTCCCTCTCTCCAGACCTTAACAACAATATTACAACAGAAAGAAAAGAACCAAACTGTGCTTGTTAACACACTTACATAATTTTCAACCTAAAAAAAATTGTGGTTTTATATGTTCTAGCAATTTTTCTAATAAAGTCAGCAGAATATACTTCTAGCAGTTGACTGAGGCTTCTAATGCAACCAAGCATTTAAATACATACTTAATTTTAATCTTCCAAGTTGACACCTTGACATCAACTGAAATACCCAAGAGCAGAACTGGGTAGAAATACTAATACTCCCTGCCTTAAATAAAAAAAAAAAAATATTCTAAGGAATTAATCCCAAATCTGTACCCTCAGAAACCCCTACCAATATTTACTTTTTTCATAGAAATTAGAAACAAACAGAAAGTTCTGGCCTCCTGAATACGTGCCAGGAAAGCTCCTGTCATCTGCCAGAAAGTGAACTTACAACAGGGAAAAAGGTGGCTTCAATAAACCCAAGAAGGGAGCAATAAAAGCAACAAAATTATTATGAACAGCCTGGTAGGTAGTAATTACAGCCATAAAACCGTTGCTATTTACTCACGTGGTTTTTTTAATAGCTATCACGGCAAAAGAAATGGGAAAAGGATGATGAGATGGTTTTGGGAAGTTTTAATCGTTTGAGAAACTCATCATGTTCAAGAGAGCTGTTAAGAATGGAAGCACGAAAGGACTCAGTGGGAAATTTGATAAATGGGCAATCTGCTCTGGTTTTTGAGGAAACCTGATAAAGACAACTTTATGTGCTGGGGGGGGGGGGGGGGGGGGGGGGGAAGTCGTCATAATTTTTTCTGAGTGATGAATTTTGAAATGCTTCTTGAATGAATAAAAACATCAGTAACTATGGGAAAGTTACGTAACTGAACTCTGTATTAACACTTTAGACACGTCATTGTTAACTCAAGATAATCACTCTGCTGTAAGTAGCTTCACTGGGTCAGGGTAGAGAGTGTATCTTAAAATTTATGGTGGAAAGATAACCATAAATTTTGTTTGATCCTGTGTTACAGAAACTATAAGACTGAAGATCAGAATTATAAATGTAAGTTTTGAAATCCAAACAAGGTCAAGGAGTACGAAGTGAAAAATTATTCTCTAACTCATGAAAACTCAAACTTAGAAAATCAACAAACTCCTTTGAACATCTGAATAAATTCAGTATTTCTAATGATTTCATAACAACGTGAAAGGCACAGACTTACGGGGAATTTCATGCTCAAATTGGCTCTGCTATTGCATAGAAAGTTGTCAAAATTAAAAGTTCTTCATAGGATACAAACTGGGACAGTTTACAACAAAACAATTAAAACACATCATTTGGTCACAGAAGCTACAAGAACGTAAACGTAAAGAGCCTTTCATGCAATGAATTGCTCTGTGAGCCTTGAGAAATAATGATTCAGATGCACAAGGGCCACCATAAGCTCCCCAACCCAGGAAAGACCTGTGACCAAGTGCAGCTGCAAAAGCATCTTGTACAGTCACTATGTTTTTCTGTCTTTCAAGGCAGAAGTGCCCAAGGACTTCAAGGCTTCTGCTTTGCATTCCTCCTTAGCTTGTCATAACCAAGATAGTGACTTAGAAGGAAAGAACATATTTTGTTGTTTCATGAAGCCAGTGTAAAGGACTGCTCTTGTAATGCTGCCCAGAGGGGCTGGGAAAGAGAAGGATTAACGTTTTCTAAAGGAAGGTAAAGTAGTATGTGAAAATAGCATACATTTGTAACGCTTGTGGTTGAAAAAGTAAATGAAGTTTCAAGGTTTAAAAAAAACTAAAAAGGAAAAATCTATACCTAACCATCTGATTAGATACAAATGAATCCATCCATTCTTCCTGTCCTAATGTCACTTTAGAGTTTAATGCCGTGATAGAAGACTTATTTAATGTAACAGCCATATCCATAGCCAGGAGCTTTCCACACCATAGTAGAAGGTTGGGCTGGGCTTGAACGCTTTGCTAGTGGGAGTAGAGACCAAGAGGAGATCAAGGAATATCGTGCCTTCAACATCTATGCTGAAGACTTCTTTTAGTATTTTTTGTATATTTTTGCTCATCACTAGCTAGATACCAACAACAGAAACTATTCCTAATTAGTTTGACAAGGAATTAGTCTAGAAACCAAAGCCAGCCTAGTTCAGTAATGACATTAATATCCAATAACTAGGTCACATTATCCACAATTACTATAGAGAGTCTATAGAGTTCCTTGTGGAAAACAACTTTCTATATTATCACAGGATATGAATAAAATCTGGGATGTATCTAGTTCAATAATGGATTCAGTCAAGCAGAAAATTAACCAACACACAGTCTAGCCACTAATCCAGTAACTCAAAAATTCCTGCAGTATGTCAGGTATCTGTTTCAATCAAATCAGCCGGGAGAAAAAATCCAGAGAGTTGTCTCATAGAGTGTTTGGAGAAAAGAGCATTTCACTCAGAAATGAAAGACTGGATGCTTTCATCTCCCGAGCAGTGCTCAGTGCAGCAGGTAGGCAGGAAGGATAGGCAGGGATCACTCTTGGCTCCTAACAATCCTTCAGGTAAAACTCTATTTGCTGTGTGTCCCTTGCGCCCATTTGTTGGGCATATCCTCCAACATATTTCCTAAATCTGGTATAAGGACTCTTGGCAATTAGCAGAGGAGCTCTCTCTGGCAATGCATTCTGCATGTGGGCTAAGACAATTTAAAAAAATCCAGATCACAGAAGTCCTTATTATTTCAAATGTCTTCCAGCTGTTTTCTGTCAATCACAGTACTTTAGTACACCATGAAACTACCATGTTGCTGACAACCTCTGATGCTGTAAAATATTTTCAGATGATGAAGAGCAAGAATTTATCAGAAAGGATATACTCATACCCCCTAAGGAAAACTCAAAGCAAAGGCTATGTCTAATCTGCACATAGAAGGTATTAAGGTCCTGATCTCACAAATTTCCAACACACTCCAAGCCTACGCTACAGCCTTCAGGACTGTTCAGCTTTGCACGGAAACTCTATATGAGCAGGAGGAAGAAAGCTAACATTGGTTTGTTCCCCATCTGGATCCGTAAATACCCAGAGTCCCACAGTTCAGGTATAGCCAAGGATGACTTATTTGAAACAAAAGTACGGAGAGGCATAAGTTCATCTAAGAAGCTGACAGGGGAATCTCATAAGCGCAACAGGTACGATATCTTTTAATTCCAGCTATGCATATAGTAGTAACAGTGCAACAGACCTAAACATTTTTTTCAGTTTATCAATATTGTATCCATTTTTTCTCACATGAAGAGAAACAAACTTAAAATAACAAAAATATCCAAAGCCAGCCATCAGTAAGTGTAGACAAGATAGCACAATTACTTTGACTGATTTATACGGTAGATAAGACACCAAATTCTCTCTCAGTGGGAGAGAACTGTTTGCTTTTTTACACTTAACTAAGATGTTATTCAAGCTTCAGAAATACTTCTTTCCTTTTTTTAAAATATTTAAATATGCTACCTCAAACTTTACAAATAATTGTAATGAACAAAACAAAGAAAAAAAGACATAACTGACATTGTTCATCTTTACCTGATTTTTAAATGTCTTTTCAAGGCCTAGACTAGCTGTGTGGAAATGACTGACTGATATATTCCATCAGACACTGGCACGCCTGTTCAGTACTTCTGGGACATTATGTGGTTATACACTAGGCAAATGTCAAGGTCCTTAAATTTTCACCAAGGTACATTCCCTGGGATTTTGTTGCAGAGGTCAAGATTTTAATTACCAGGGACAAACGTATTTTTAAGGTGGGATTATATATTTATAAGGCTTTTCATTGTGGTTTATTTACTCTTTCCTGTAATCAGTATTGTTAAGAGCTCTAGTGATGTATAATTTCTTAAAAACAGTCTTTTTCTTTGGTCACCTTTGCAAATGTATTCTGTTTTGCAACGATATCTTTTCTTTGTAAAGTGGTTACAAGTCAAAATGACATGCATAAGCGGCCCTTAAGAATAAAAATAAAGCTGTTTTCGAAACTGCTTCCTTCATACTAAAACACAGTTTGAGAGGAGTGTAGTTTTCAATTTGCATGGTAGAGATGCAGGAACCAATTGGAAGGCAGTCGCTGCCAGGAACATTTGGTGTCAATTACAGCAGGGCTGGAGAAAAAAAAATAATAAAAAGTATATATAATTTTTTTAGAGAAACTGGTGAAATCTCACGTTTTTCTTGGGTTTGTCAGAGGGGAGGATTTCCTGCATTTTCTGTTCTGTCAAAAGACAGTTTGTCCCAGCAAAATGCCAAGATGTCTTTATCTAAGTAATTGCCCCACTTGCATTCTCAGCAGACCAGAAAGTTGTACTATTTTCCTGAGTAATAATGAGAGTACTAGAATGTGATTATTAAATGCAGACATCTGAGGGACAGAAATTGTAAAAACGGGGGACAATTTTCCACTTACACTTATTTAAATGGCTGCCACTGTTATTCCTGGAACTGTCCCACGACTGCTGCTATTGGTGGCCACATACCTCAGAGCCCAGGTCTGTCTTTATGCCATGAGTAACTTACCCCTTGAGTAGTCGGGCTGATTTCGTTCCCTGCCCTTCCAAGATAACTATGGAACAGAATCAGACCCTTATGATCTAACAAAAAAGCTCTCACAGTGAATAAGTAGAGGTGTTGCCCTTTTCTTAAAAGCATTTTTTAGGCTATAATAAAATATACATGGACTGTAGTTTTCAGTTCATAAAGAAAACTAGTGCTTTCTGGGTTGAAAAAAGTGACCTCCAATGAATAATAATGTCCTTGCTTGTGGCTTCAGAACTTAAACCCCATAGGTTTTCACCTTTTTCAATCCCATAGAGCAATTCCTTTCTCCATAAACTAAAACTCCAGCCCACATCAGTTTTATTACATACCTTTAAAATGTCATTTTAGGCTAAAAATGTGCTAAATGAATTTTAAGTATGTTCTACCAATCATAAAAAGAAAACTACACATAGACCTCCACAGACAACGCAGAGTACAGAAATTGTGTCATGTTGGGAAAGAAAACAGCCATTGCTGTGAGCCAGCAGTGAGTCACTCAAGCAATTCTTGCTTCCTCCAAAGAAAACCAGTACTTTTCCTTTCCTATCTTTGTGCCCCTAGCCCAGGGAGGCTGCATCGCTGTGTCTATAGCCAAAACGATCACACCTGACTTCTGAGCATGCTGGGTCACCCGTGGTACAGCTGGAAAGGCATGTCCTGGAGTGAACTGGGGGATGAGAGGGTGTCACTGGGAGTTTCCCCGCAAATGATGAAGGTCTATGGCCTGGCATTAGCAACATCCAAATAGAAAACTTATAATTGAAAAAAAAAAACCAAAACCAACAACAACAACAAAAAAAACCCACAACCAAAAAAGGCAGTTCTCTTGACCTGGCACAATCTCTTGTGTAAGTTTTGCAATCTTGTATCTCACCAGTGCTATAAAAGGAGGCCCAGAACGTGATCTCATTTCCACCACATCTGGGATGATTCCACTGGAGTCACTAAAACCCCCCTCTTGTGCCTCCAGAAAAACAGGCTGTTAGCCACCAGGAAGGCTGGTAGGAATTCCCCTTTTCTAAGGGCACATTTGGCTAAAACATGCAAACCCATGTCCCACACATTAAACTTCTACCTACTTGAACAGGACGTAAGCTTGGACTTGCTATAGATCCCTATTTCACTCCACTGAAATTCAGACAATTTGATTTTTAGGTGCCTCATGGGTTGATTGCAAAGTACAAAGTCGGTGAAATTTTCAGCTCTTGCTTCTCGTCATGGGCTGCTCAACATTAATGCAAAGCTTTATTACCCATCAAAAGCTACCGAAAGTAACTTACATTTTTTCCTTCCCTCTCAGACAATGTATTTGGGTCCCATAGCAATGAGGCTAGCTTGAATTTATAAGTGCAGTGCGACAAAAATTACTGCAAAGTATATATTTTTTCAAAAGACCTTAAAATTTTCCTTAGAAGAAAACATATTTTTCTATAATTCTCTGTTAGCCCTGATTATCAGGATTTCCACTACTTTCAAAAGTAATTGCTGCTTTCGTTTGGGAGGGTAGCTGATGGGATACATTCTCCCACAGTAAAATTAGCATTAAAATTAAAACAGCATTCCAGTCTGGTATCTTACTGGCACAAGTTAAGCCCAACCAGTACAATTCATCATACAGCAGCCATCTCAAACTAAAGGCCCATAACAGATGACCATTTATTGACACTTATTTATTTATGTGTTTCTAGAAAAACTTCACAGATTTCTCTGCACTGGATGCATTTCTTTGTCCAATTAACATCCCTTTAATCTTTTCTTTTCTATTGAATATTTTATCAGAAGATGCGTGACACAAACTTATTCTTGACTTTAATGTCTTACTGAAATTAAAGGTGTTAATTCCATTTATAGACAAGAATATTAAAACTGAAGGGAACGAACATGACAATTTCTCTGCTCAGCCACTGCCAAGATTGTTTCTAATTTTACTTTGGTGAAACCTGGGAAATATGTTGTTAGCACTTCTCTGTCTCCTTCTCCTAGTGTTATTAGAGAAGAGTTGGCATAGTCTCGTTTTATTTATTTCATTCAAAGACCTCCTCACCTTCCCTTAGCTTAATTTTTTTTTCGTTCAGCCACTTCCAGTCATAAAGCTTTCTGTATTGTAAGCTTCACAGCTCTGTGGGTTTAAAAAAAAAAAAAGCTCATAAAATAAAGCCTTTTTTTTTTTTTTTAAAGCAGAACACATGCAGGGTGCTTAAGAGAGATGTGAAAATGCTCTCATTTGACTACCCTCATTTGAAGACAATTTTTGGCAACAGACAAAATTCATAAAGCACACAAGGAATAAATTAGCAGGTCGTCAACATCTCTGCAGCCACAGAACATAAGGAGAAAAATGATGAAGGAATAGTTAGGTTAGGTGAACCAATGGATAAGTTATATATAAAAAAAGAAAGACAAGAGGGTCACTGTTTGTTTGATCCCCCTGAAATTATTAAGTCAAATTGGTTTTTTCATTTTTCCTTTTTTTTCTTCCTGTCCTAACTTCCAGTGCCTCATTGCCAAGTGCCTGCCTTGAGTCTCCCAGAGCCTGCTCTCAGAGTTGAATATTTACAGTTCCAAATAAAGTGCTAAAGCACAGTCTCACAGTGAGGTTTGATATACCTCAAACAGTCACCCAAAGCCCGTCACCCGACATTCGTGGAAATATTTGGAAATAGTGGTCTAGTACAGCACACTGCATGAAAGAGGAAATAATATGAAATTTTTACCTTGCAACGACTTTATGTCATTTTACAAGCCTTGTTACATCAGATTACTTAGAAATGTGAGGGATTTGTCCTTTCTTTGAGTAGCAAGTAATGTTTCCTGCTTTCGACTGCCTTATTGTTACCAGATCTATCGCTGCTGCTGCAGAAACAAAGTGGATACATCAACAAATCAACAAGGAAAGATTTATTTTTCTTAGTAAGTTAAATGAATAGAAAATGACCCATCTACAGTGGTCTCGTGCCAAAACTGGGAATTAAAAACTACTAAATAATAGGAATATAACACCTTACTGCTACAATTTAAGCATTCAGAAATTCACCATATGCTTGACATATGCTAAAGGTCACAGGCAGCCAATGGCAAAACATAAGAGAGTTTCTAAACGTTATAAATGATCATCTTCCAGCTAAAAAGGCACTGAACCCAACACATAATAGATTTTAACACTGGAAGGACTTAAACTATGATTATCTTCTAGTCTGATCTTCTACAGTAAGTATTTGGATGGGTTGTAACCAATAAAAGATGAATTATCCTGTTTTCCATATATCATCCACCCACAGATAAACCAGCATCCCCTGAAAGAACAGTATGCAGATCACCCTCCGATAATGTGCACGTTAATGTATAAAGCATCTGGCTCCAGACAGTAGGCAAGAGCTATGGCAGATTCCCTCCTTCTCAGCCCTCTTCATAGGACCCCTCTTCTCCACCCCACCACCTCATCTCCCACACGGTCTTCCCTTAGCCTGTCACACCTGATACTTACAGGTCGATAAATCAGTTCACTGTAGAGAGCTGGGATGGCTGCTGGTGGCACAAGGAAGCCAGGAGCACAGAAAGAGGAAGGAGAGCCATGGAGAAGATGGGGGAAGGCAGCACCAAACACCAACTAGGACAGCAGGACATGGACAGGGAAAAGGCTCGTCCCCATAGGGCAACGTGTGACATGTGGGGGGAAAAAAAAAAAATCACACTAACCTTTATTTTTATGGTTTGACAGCTCACTCTCCTTGCTGGGGTCAGGTTGGCATATGAAAGGAAACTCTGGAATTAAAAATCTCCTTGTTACTGTCACATACACAATAACCTGTGTTGCAGACTAATTCCTAGGTATGTTAAGTACCTATGTCTGTGTGACCAAATTTGTTTATATAAGTAAACGTCTACAAATATTGGAATTTCACATTAAATGTCAAAAGTTCACATTTTCATAATAAAGAAAGTAATTCCAAAATGAGCCGTGATTTACTGTGCTTTTGTGTGTAATAGTCTTCAGCACTTGACCCCGTGTTCTCTCTCAGCTCATTTTTTCCACAGTACTTCTAGTTTTTCCCCCATTTTTCTAATATTATGCTTTCCATACCCACAGAGTGTTCTCTTTATTAATTAAAAACTGGACCAGAGTTAATTTATACTAGTCAGCTGGCTAATACAGCATTTAGACCCATCAGCCCATAAGCCAAGTCAGACACGATAGCTGCTGAGCTCAGACTTCAGGAAGGAGGAAGAAGAAAAGGGGAAGAAGAAAAGGGGGGGGACACTAACTTGAAGCCCTCTATCCACCAATTTTTTACCTACTTGAAAAAGCAAGTATTTTTCTGAGAACTTTCTACCACTTTAAAATGTTCTTGAAACTGCTAAACAGATCATAGACAGACGAAGACAGAGAGCCCAATAGCATGATAACATAAACTTCATTTCCCCTAGCTCCGTTTTTGCCCCATGTGAAGGTAACTGACTTTTTCTGGTTTTTCTTTCTTTCTTTTTTTTTTTTAATCTTTACAACTCATATCAGCCTGCCAGTCAGGAAAAAAAAAAACATTTTGGCCTGTACTTTGTTCTTTATTTTGATTTATCTCATCCTCATTTGATGCAGCACCAAAGCCTATTCCTGAAGTTATATTACAGCTGCAGGACACGACTCCTTGTATGACTAAAGTTTAGATCTCATGAAATGGGACTAATTGCATGAGAAAAGGGTATGTATGCATACTACAAAATATTTTTCAGCAGGCTATATTATGCTTTATGAAAGCAAGAGATAGGAATAGATATAAAAATTTAAGTCTGACTTTGGCAACTGAATCAATAAACTAAAATTTAGGAAGGGATACGTAAATGTTATCGGTACTGAAGATTAGCTTAACACTGTATGAGGAAAGAAATCTGGCTAGTCTTTGATGTAAAAGTCATTCACTGTGTTGGTTCCAGCTCCTCAATATACTGTCAGTAACACTATCCAGTTTATCGATTAACAGATTATTGTTAAATCACTACAGACCTGACCTTGGGCTGATATAACAAGACATATTGTTGCCTTTCTTGCAATTGGTTGTTACTCCATAAGCCGATGGACTTCTCTTTGGTGGCAACGGTTACCAAACAAATGACGATTTCCTCTTTCAACCTTTGGCAATTCCAGACAAAATATTGTTGGATAGAGCAGTGCACGTGAGGTTTTTGTGTTGCTTTGAGGGGAAAAAAAAAAAAAAAGAAAAAAAGACCTGCGCATTTGAAATCCTTGCAGTTCCAAGGCTTCCTTAGGATGCAAATGTTTATCTCATCCTATAGGATGTAGCTTCTCTCAACAAAATATTTCAGTGGTATATGGATCTGTCACCTTCAGTTATCTGTTTTGGTAGAAGACCATTTTGTTACATTAAACAGGACAATGACATAAAAACTTTCAAGTCAGTTTTTTTTTTCACAGAAAAAAGGCTGTTTATCAAATTTGAAAATTATATGGGCATTTATTGATGTTTAAGCTATTTTAGCTGTTTTGAAGTTTGAAAGGGAATCTTCTAAGCTAAGCAAATGCATTTATTTTCCCACGTCTTACTTTTCAGTAAGAACGAGGAGGGGAGAAGAAAAAAAGATGAAAACAGGAAACATTCAATTTTTTTCCCAAAACTTCTAAAAATTTTTTTAGGAATTTTGGATAACTATATCTTTGTAGTATTTCCAGCAGACTTCTTACACAATATTTTTATCCGTGCATCCAAATTGCAAGTGAGCTAATATCTAGATTAACCTTCTAGAATTCTAAAAGAAGGATTTTCAAAAGAGACTGCTCATCTGCAGTTCAATTGTCTTTAATTATAGCCCAGAGTGAGAGATAACAATTTCTTGCTCCTTCCCCCCTTTATATGGGAAAAGGGACTGAATGACTTACAGTTACACTCAGCAAAATGATTGGGTCATTAAAGCAGAATTGGGCCACCTGCATACAAACAATTAGGTTTAAAAAAAAAAAAAAAACACAACAAAAAACAAAACAAAACCAAACCAAAACCATACACATTTGGCTGCCATCTAGCACTGAAAATGTCTCAACTCACCACTCACAGCAGTATTTGACCAGAAAGCACTGTAAAAGGTTGACATCTGCTCTGTGGGTTGACTTTTATCCACTAGATATCCAACAGATACTCAAGAGATGTTTTTCATAGTATGACGGATCGGATACAACCATAAATAACATTTCTTGCTGATGCGGCTACACCACAAGTGTTATGCCATGGCCCGGGAAGGTGGATGTTTCAGCTCGCAGTTTCAGAGCGATCAGAGGCTCAGGATAAAAAGGAAGGAGCGAGAAGGTGAGGGTGAAGGATGCGAAGGGGTATCTCTGGGTACTCTTGTTGATGATTTACTCTGTTGTGGCGAATCAAAGAGGAAAGGAAAGCACACAGCTGGGATGGGGAAGACCTGGCATCGATTCAAAGCCTATTTTTACATCCTGTCGAAAACCAGCTGGATGCTAAACTCAGAAACAGGCTTCGGAACAAGAACAGGAATGTAACCTTCCCATCCCAAAGTGGATGCCACAGCCACCAGGCTGCAGAGCTATGCTCCCTGTTGAATGCACTTGCACACCAATGCACATCCTTCTACGCTTAAAATAAAAAAAGGGGACCAATATGAAGTTCACTCTTTAAAAATTAAATAAAAACACAAACCCACCTTTGACAAAATTCTAACTTTTGACAGAGTTCTAGGTGTCTGAACCTTAAGGGAAAGATTCAGGGTCTTTATAAGTGAACTGAAATACTTTCACGTAGTCCAGGCACCAAAGAAGAAACTGCAGGGATGAATGCCTAATTATGCAGCATCCCAGCGACTGGACGGAGTGATCCAGCTCTCAGGCCCGGCGTGCTTTCTCTAGAGCACATTCTCAGGCCCCTGCTCTGGCTGATCACTGCACCCAGAGCTCCCCCCTGCAATGACACCCTGCGCACCAAGCACCTCCAGAGTCCTTTGTCGCAATTAGCTTTTAATTAATGTGCTGAGGGCTCCCAGCCAGTTGCTTTGGCTGGTGAATAAGTGAAGTGGCCTTATGAATCCCCAGCCATCTTTGCTGCCTCTTCAGCCATTAACTGTCATTCATCGGGGGAAGAAATAAACGAGGTACTCTGCCATCCAGTAAGATTCAAGCTACTTTTCAAAACATAAAACCTTTCTTTAAAAGAAATCCCATGTTAGAGTTCCCCAGAATGTGTCAGAACTGCATTTCACATCAAATGTTTCTTATTTACTGAACTACTAGTGCATTTACCTGGCTGCCCACAAGGACCCCTCTCTCACGTCCACTGGGATAACTACTCGCATGTGGCTTCCTGATGATTCCAGTGAGGCACGCGCTTTTGCAGGATTATGGTTTAGTGATTAAACCTTTTTCTACTTGATGTTGTTGCATTAACTTAACTGAGTTAGGAATTTAACATAACAAGCAGTAGCTATCCAGACTCTTCAGCTGATTCTTTAACTATTTATTTTTAAAGATCAGCGTTATATGTGTTTTACTGTAAGTAAACACCACCACCACCCCCAATTTTGATTTTACTTCTCAGAAGTAAATTAAAAGAAAGTAATTCAACATTTCCTGGTGGTCCTTCTAGAAAATGGGGATCTTTTCATCATCCAAAATGAGAAAGCGAAAAATAGCTTGTTATTTTAATTATATTTTGAGTGCCTTCCTCCCGGCCCCCTTCTGATTTTTAGGTGGAGTTTTTATTACTGCTCTCTTCCACAAATTAGAGTAAGTGCTTTAGCAGCACAATCAACTTCATGTATTATGGAAAGTGGCCTGGAATACTGCCAATTTGATTCATTACAAAAGCAAAAAGGCTTGTACAAATACTTACTCCTCATGAAATCTGCAAATTAAACCCACATCAGCCTTTTAATACTAAATCCTATTTATTTTTCAATGTAACTTGTTTAAGCTGAATACAGGCTGCATTTTGGCACTCTCTTTCTATTTTGTTTCATTTCATCACATATGTCACAATTAATCATCCAAAGCTATGAAATGGTCAAAGGCAGATTACTGAAGGTTTTAAACAGTGGCTTTTAATACTGAGACAAATGAAACTTCCTTGTAAAACACTACATTCAATGAAGAATTGTACGGGAGAAACTCCAGCAGTCAATAAACTGTAATGAAATTACAATCTACTAGAAATGCACCACTCCCTTTTTGATCTTACTTTCTTAAGCTAACTACCACGACCCGCGCTATGTGTACACTTCCATGGATTAGATAGGACTCTGCCTGCTTCTCACAGAATGGAATCGTTAGACGTTTTTCAGGCTAGAAATGTGGTTATATGTAATTTATTCTTTTTCATATGTGTACCTTAATTTCTTTTCTCATGTTAAAAAGGGTATAAGGCAAGATCAAATTTGTAATGGTGTTCTTCAATGAGAATACGCCATTGCCTTAACTTTGCCCACCAAGGAGGCTTGCTGTCCCACAAAGGTCTTCCTAATTAACTCCCTTTTAAGCTGCCAATTACAGCGTGGCTATTTCCTGAAGATAATTGATCAGAGCGCAAAATCTTCATTAAGCACTCTAAGAGTTCTTCAAATTTGCATGGGAAATGTCTGCCAGCTGCAAGGCTCAGGTAATTGCACTATTATCTCCCCAAAGTAGACAAAACACAGCTTTATTTTTCAGTTAAATCCATACTACCCTTTGGAAAAAAAAAAAAAAAAGGCTGTGTTCAGTGTCACACACATGCAGCATTTTCTCTGTAGTATCTCTACAGCAGTTCACTGAAGTACAAAAATTGGAGTAGAGATTTATTACTAAAAATAATACCATACAAGTCCTTTTGTAAAAGTAAGATAAAATGTGTAGATAAAAATCTCAGATTAACTTTCCCATTACTCAAGACTCATTATATTGTAATCTATTTTCACGCTCACCGTTATCAAAATTAATTTCTTACAAAAATGCAGATATTACAGGTATTGCAAATAGACCACTCAATATATTACATTTGTTATTCCTTTTTAAACAGATTTTTTTTCTTCATCCTGCATGTATTCCAATAATTAATATATGTTCAAAGATAGTACTTCAAACTTCTACTTGCTTGCAACTGATCTAAATCACTATTTGTATTTATTTTTGAAAGCCGCTTACAAGTTTTTAATCCTCAGAAATCCTCTTGACAGCAATGATGTGATGGAGACAACCATAAGCATCTTTGTCTTCCACAAACCAATTAGTTACTCAACTTGGAGAAGGATTTTCTTATTCTATTTAAGAAGAAAGAAAATAGAAACCAAAAGCGATCAGTATACCATGGCCCAGTGGGCTAGTGTTGTTTACATATCTTAATAAAATTCATATCCGTAATGTATCAGTATCTCTTTTTTCTTTTACCCTGAGGTAACTCAGTTCCACCGAGACTGGGGGAACCATCCTTGATGTGCAACACTGTCACAACAGTGTTGCTCTAACTCCGTATTACGTGTGAGATTTATTAGCAATACAATTTTTTTCCTCCATCACTTCAAACGCTTCACAATCATTAACCCTGTTTTCTACTCAAATAATTCTCTGCAAGAAAGTTTGAAAGTGCCAGGGGTCAGATTTTCAGCTGGTATGTATGACAGCAGCCCTGCTGAAGCGTCAGGGAGCCACGTCTACTTACACAGCTGAAGATGTGCCGCCTTCTGGCTCCTCTCATTTTCCCAACATGCTCTCTGTTACTTAAATTGTGAAAGCATTTCAAGTCTCATGAAAAGATATCATGCTTTTACTTAGCACATTCAAATTATACTCAAGATCTAGCTCCATTACCACTTTGCATTTAGACAACCCTGCCAGACAGACATTTTGGTGGACATTATAAAAGGCATTAGTTATCAGAAATCCGTGTGGTTTTCTGTTTCCTAAACTACATATTTGTTATCTGTGAGCAGTTGACTCTGCATCGTTAATCCATGTACTATTTGTTTCTTGCATTTGTTACTGTGATCTTTCTTAACTCTTCTTCCAATTCTGTATTTTCATTGGGGAAGATTACTGAAGTAGTAATCTAATCTAGGTTTGTTTGATTTCCATTCTATATATACTTTCTTATGCTGTTTAAAATCAGAGGCATTCTGAGGAAAAAAGTTATAGGGCTTTTATGCTTACAGGACCTAGCTTATCGAAGTCAGGGCTGGTTGATAACCAGTTTTTCAAACAATTAGTTCGCCTTTGCCCCACAACAACTATTAGGAAAAAACCTTACCACTTTATAAATTCAACTAAAGCTCATTTTACTGTTGAACAGCTGGTTTAGAACATAACTCTTTTACAAAGTGAATGGTGATTTATGTTATTTAGCATTAAATAATAGGCTTATGTTACATCAAATGAATGGATTAAAAACCTGAGTACAAAGAACTCATTTGACATGCAAGAAGCCTTGGAAATCATACATAAGGTGAACTATGCTTGTTTCTAGTTGAGAAGGTTTCAAATACAAAGTGATGTTCTAACTTCCACAAAGCTCTTCTCTTAGCATCTAATATTTACAATAAGCAGCATGCTGTATATTCAAAGCATGTAAACTTTAAATTGCAGCGACAAATATTTACTATAGATTAGACATATCAGGAGAATGATCTAGAGACTTTGTTACAAATTCCTCCATTCGTATAGCCAGTAATATGACGGGCATACTTCCACAAGTAATGTCACAGTTGTCACTGCTTCTTCACTACTGTAACACAGTAGTTTCTTATTGATATCACATACTCCTATATAATACAGCCTAGCAAGTGAGATCTGCAACTTTTCTTGACCATACCTTTACGCTAGCATACATCAGTAAATACACATGGTGTGATTCTCACCTCAGTTGCACTGCACTTTGCGGGGAATAACTCACAGTACCGTTAGGCTGGTACATCAGGAGACTTTGCTGAAGCAGAGAAGTAGAAGGATGCCCATAGAGGTGTGAGAACTGTGCCTATGAAACAGAAATAGAAATGATAATGTGAGCCATGGATAAGTAAGGGGAGAGCAGGAAGACAGTATGCCAGCTAGCAGAGTTGGTGGGGCACTCGGAGTGCGGCGCTCTATCATACGAAGCACTACTCCCACCATCTCACTTCCTGAATTCCTGTGGTGGGATAAGGCTCTGGCAGTAAATGCACCACGTTCAGCTGGCCCATGTGCCCTGCCATCTTGGATCAATGATTACTTGGGTCAGGGACCTCATGTAAAGTCACCACAGCTCCCTTCTCGCTTAGGTTTTCTCCTCAGGGATACAGACCATTGTGAAGGGTGTCATGAAGGGTTGGGGCTGGTCTTATCCTGTCCCAGGTCTGGGAAGTGCAGCCACAACCTTGGTCTCTCCTGGGCTTGTCACTAATGAACAAAAGATGAAGGAAATGAAGGAAAGGAGCCTGCGTGCCACAGGTTAGACATAACCTCTTTGGAACAATGCACAGGGCTGTTACTTCAAAAGGTACTACGCTGGCCCTAGTAGTGACATACCCAAATATCCTAATGTTCGTAACACACAGAAGGAATTATTAAGAGCTCATTTTCCCTGACTTTCATGGCTTCCCACCTTTCCTGGCACCCTTTGCTTCCATTGACAAGCTTCAGCTGTAGTGAAACAAAAGCTTCAAAGCTCAAGAAAAACAATGCTCTCCTTACAAGTTCAATTGCCCAAGTATGAACTGTAGTAAAACGGGAGAGGGAAAGACAGGAGCAGGAAAATATATACATTATTGTAGAAATTCTCTTATTAATAGGATTGTCCCTGCCAAATGACACCACCACCCCCTTTCCAAAAGCTGTTTACAGCCATTTCCAAAGCTACTTAATGGATTTTTTTATCATGTCTACAATTACAGTGCTCTTGCTAAATGGAAAGTTTGATTTTAAACATCTCCTGCTTTCATTTAGTAAAATGTCTCATTTGTATAATCCAACTGCTTCTGTTCCTTGGAAAGTATCCTGTTGGTTTTTTTAATTTAATGTCTCTAGGTTTCACCAGATCTTAGCTGGGACAAAAACTTGCAGCTGCATTTGAAAGAAAGAAAAAGTAAAAGCCAATAAATGCTGAAATAATTGTGGTACAGAGGTGCTTGGTCTTGTTCCTAGATTCTGTTCAAGACATTGACACATGGATTGCCATATCATGACACAGACCTGCTCAGAGAAATTTTCATCACTAGCAGCCAAAAATAACACATAATGGACCACTCTGTGGCTTTCATTATGTCTGATCTCAGGCCCTGACAATTCAAATCAGACCGAAAATTAGACCCATAGGCCATCAGGGATTCTTGGGCATATATAAAAGGGTTCATAAAGATTTATCCAGAGATAAAGAACTCATCATGCAAATAGATGAGTGTTTTTTTATATATATTTTGCGCCATTGATTCTTGTACACATGAGAAAGCACAGAAAGGAGTCCCCCTACCTCTGTGTTTAAGGATGGGGTTATCTTTCTGACTGCTTCTAGGTCTAGACTTTTACAAGGAAGGTTGGGGGGAAGGCAGGATGGGAAGAGGAGCTTCCAATGGCGGTTTATCCCTTTTTATAATGTTTTCTGAGTGAAGACAACACAGCCTCTAAAAGGTGCCTGTCTCTAGCCTTCAAGGAAAGAGTAAGCTTTGATAAATACCTTAAACAAAATATCCTGGTTTAGGTGCTTAAAAATATGCCATACGCACCACAACGAAAGCAATACTATGGTTCTCTACTTGTAGGAAAAGATTCATATTTATGAAGAAAATATAGCTCTAAAATTCCATCTACATCCTAATGTTTGAGGATTTAGTAAGGGCTGAATTTCCAGGGCGATAATTTTTTCTTATGCTACAACCTCACACTACACCATTTCTCATATTGTGATATACAAAAAACCACTCAACAAAGTTTTCCAGTAGAATTTATAGAACAGAGAGACACTTTGACATAAAATGTAAGGTTCCTTTTACCAACAGAATAATGACTATTCCATAAATGGTTTCAGTCCAATTGCAGTGCAACAGTTTTACTCCACAGCTGATCCAGCAGGACATACTTCTTTAAAAACCCCAGTAAAGCTTTTTATCTTGTATTCTAAAAATACACTGACTGCTTTCATAGACCGGAAAACAAAAGCACTCCCTTCAAATTCCAACCACAATTTAGAAGGGTGCAAAAGAGCAAAATGGAGTCCCATTTAAAAAACACACATATCTTTGAAGTCTGTGAAGAATTTCCTTCTTTTCAGGGATTTTAAATGCAGTGCCAGCAGTCATCCCTTGTACAGCTACTTCTCTGAAGTAGCTCCAGTTTCAGTAGATGTAACTTCCTCCATATATCTCTGCCTGAAAAGTCTGACAAGGCTGTCGCCAGAAAACCTCAGGAGCCAAGGGTCCAGATCCTCAAAGATAGATCAGAGAGAATGACACATCTTAATAGGAATTGGGCACTTCTGCAGATCTGTGTCTAAATTGTTTATCATTTATAGTAACAACTTCTCGTGAAAACTTCAAAGAAATTGCGAAGGAAAACCATCACGCTAATTTGAAAACTGCCTATTCGGAGTCACCTTTTACTGCAGTCAGTGCTCAGGTTACACAAAAACCTTTGTGGAACATGACTAAAATAGTCTATTAAATCAGGTTCGGTGACTTGCAACGTTTTTTGCATGGATCCATCGATCAAATAAAGTTTGCAGGTTTAAATTCTTGTATATGAGTGCAAGGCTAAATTTATCAACTTTGGTAGCTGGTCATGGCATTAAGTAGGTAGAAGAGAGGTGGAATTAATTCAGCTCAGCAGTTAATACTCCCCATACATAAATATGCTTAAAGAGGAGAAAGGAACTTAATAGCAGTTGTAGAAGAGAAAATTCTGTCCCAGCCTGCCACCACTTTATATCCTGCTTACATACACACTGCCCTGTTTCAATATGGATGAGGTTCCATATCTAACTCACCATCACTTGGCACTTGAGGAGCGTGCTGGTTTTAAACACTGAAGTTTTGAATTGAATTTTGGCACCTCCAGCAACGATAACAAGACTGATTTCTAAACAATTTAAATTCCAGTATACTAGAGCATACAAGTTCAAAAACTTCAGCAGTCAAAAAAACAGGGGGCTGTACTGGTGACAGGCATGTTGCGTGCCACGCTTTCTTTACAGGTTATTGCTCTGGAGTGTAGGAAAGACTACTACAATGTCTCCCACCGCCTCAAGGGAACAAGCCTCTCCAGCAGCAGCTGTAACAGACCAAACAAGTACAGCGGAAGCCTCTAAAACACTCTCTCCCCCAACTCCCATCCTTTTTGGAAGGGCTAAAAAGACAACTCCTGTCTCCCAGCCTTTTAATTTACAAGTTAATTTCAGAGAGGAAAAAAAAAAAGGATTCTGAAGGGCCTTCCCATCTGCCTTGTGTAATTTAATTTTGACTTCAGATGTAAAGGACCTATGGCCAAACTCCACACTTGTTTACAGCAGTATATTCCCATGTTTACTCAGTTATAACTAAATGAAAGTTTTCTGCCACAGCATTCTGTTTACTTGACTCACTTGGCTTCATTTACAGCGCCTTTGGTGACACATCCAAACGTTTTGTGGTTGGTAGCTGTTGTCTCTTAATCTTTAGTGACAGCTCAGCTCCATCTCTGGTGTTTTCCAGGCTTGGATAGAAGACAGAAAATAAAATAACGTTTTTTTCACATTCTTATTGACATTTATCCTCATTTTTTTTAACCAAAGCCTCTTTTCAACAGAGGTTCTCTGTTGTTCAATTTTAATGACTGAGTTTTCGAACTCTGAATTTTAATTGCTCTTCTCTGTGGCCTGAGATGTTTCTCACCATTTAGACATGCTTAGGGAAAAGGTTTCTAGTGAGAAAGACTTTAAAGAAATGCTAAATTTAGTTGATGCGTGATGCAGTAAAACTGATGTAAAAAGAAGCAAGTACATTTTTCCCCCTCCTTTTGACTCACCTCCTTTGCTTTCTGTTTTTGAAGGGAAGGACAGCTAGAGATGAGGGAGCAACACTGAAAGAAAAACATGATGAAGAACGCTCTCGGAACATGGTCTGTGAGACTGACCCCCAATAGTTTTGAACAGCTCTGGTCACTTGTACTCATACAACCGAGAAGAAAGGAAGAATTTATCAAGCCGACACTAGCCTCCTTGCTCCGAGTGCAGAGACCTATCAATTTCTGTCTCTTGGCTAGTCTTTGTAATAAATATAGGCTTGGTGTGTAATGAAAACCAGCTGAGTGTTTCTCAAGGTACAGATGCTTTCTTTTCTTCTGATTCCAGCTAAGATTGTTCTTACTCTTCATAATCTCTCACAGCTGCCAAAAAATCCATCTTATCGTTGCATGAGGTGAAGTTTCCATTAACAGCTATTATGGTAGCAGAGGTCAGGCATCCAGTGTCAAATGAGCTGCTAAAGAGAAACACTGTGCTAGAAAATGCTGTACGAGGGAGAAAACCTCAACTGAGGTGTGTTTTATTATTA
Organism: Alca torda; assembly: GCA_008658365.1. NCBI lineage: Eukaryota > Metazoa > Chordata > Aves > Charadriiformes > Alcidae > Alca > Alca torda. The sequence goes on from CM018079.1 coordinate 8,156,913, forward strand.
ATTTCAATAGTTTTTAGGTGCAGATGTGGCTGGGCTATGCTGCTGACAGACTGGTTTCTGATGTCCCGGAAAAAGAGAGGGAAATTTGGGGTGTGGAGGAAGTGGGAATATACATCTACTTGGCTGACTGAAGAGGAATTTTAATAGTTTTGATGATGCTAAGTTTTCAGTATGTCAGCCAACCAGACTGGCTACCCCTTCAGGTTGGAGGGCTTTAATGAAGGAAGCTCTGACCGTAAACACCACTTGCAATTTCAACACTCAGATCGCTGCAGATGAGGTTCCTGACTTCCAGTCGTCGCAGGAGAATAAAATAAAAGCAACAATAATAATAGTCCTTAGTTTCCAATCACTTAATGGAAAATGAGAAGTTTTCCCCAAAGAGAAACAACCCCATCTCAAACATTTTCATTTTTAAAAGATCTTCCTCCAGTAAAAGCATCTGGATTGAATGCATTCTTTGTTGATCGTGAATGACAGTATATTAATACCCTTCTAGTATGATGATGGCATAATTTTCTTTTGGAATTACCTACCTGGAAGTGCACATTACCTGAAAGACATTTTGAATATTAACAATTTGTCATTTTGAATATTAATACGGTATACATGCACCAAAGCTATAATCATATGGGAGCGTGCACTGTGCAGGTGCCAAATGTTAATTGTCAGTGTGCTGCACTGAACAAAGACAGAAGCAAGCAGATTAAAATATAAAGTTCAATAAATTTAGGACTTGTTATACAAAACCCCTCAATTTTAAAATAACGAAGTGCACAATTATTTGGAAAACCATTACAGAAATATTGACTGTCATGATATATTTTAAAAATTACTTTTGACATTTGAAAACATAAAGGAATTCAGTATTTGCAGAAAATACTGGCTATTTTTCAAAATCTCACAATATTATTTTTTTCTACAATACCTCAGTGTTGCAGGCCCTCTATGATTTCTGGCATGCAAAGATTCCTACGAGCCCCTTATCATCCATACTCATGGCCCTTAAATGTACAGCTACAGACAAAATAGATCCCAAGTTGGCAAACTCTTCTCAGGATTAAGGCACAGATCATAAAGAAAGCAACGACTTGGCCTTAACTTTCTTCTTCATTGTGTGGTTAGAGCAAAGGTGTGGCCACTTTGTTTAGAGTAATTTACTATAAGCATTGTGCACAGGCTACCAGACATGTAGCATGCAGAGTTATTACTTCCCCCCGAGACTGTAATTCTAAATACGCGCTCTACCAAACAATGTCAAAACCATCAGACACCAACACTATGGCAATATCTCAGCAACATCCTGCTGAGACCAGGACACCCTTCCTCTACCACAAAACCACCTTGCAAGTTTATGAGTCAGGCTCTATGGAGAATGAGACTTGGTTTGTCAACTACTAGCATATTTATGCGGCACGGATGGGAAGATCCTGCACTGAATTAAGTCCCATGTTATGCAGCTTAAAAAAATCCCTACTATATTTAAACCACTACGAAGCTTCTAAAAAATTACTCACAAGGAAGTGCATCCTTGCTGACTGCATCTGCACCTCTGGCAGTAAACTGGAGCAAATTCAGTACCAGTACCCAAGACTCTACCACCAGGACTTGGGGGGCAGCTTATGCTGAGGAGGAAGTACATAGGTGCTCGGTGACAATGCCACCACCCACAGCCACCCTGACTCCAGGTCCCACGGGCGCTGGCAGAGAGGGGGCAGTACCGGCTCTGGAGGATAACTGGGAAGTGAAGGGCATATCTGTAATATCTTCCCAGAGCCCCACAAACCTAACTCTTATTCTGTACCTTCTACAATGAAGAAACTCTGAAATAATATAGGAGCAGAAGATCCAGTTTTAAGTAACTTTTTCTACCGTCCTTCCACAGAGGGTACTATGCTGCAAGCAGAGGTGGACGTTTCGGTGATGAAGACAAATCATCTCTGAAGTAGTTTGCAGCCACTCCTCAGTTAGCACAGAGATATAATGTCTTCCTGAGTGCTAAAATTTCAAGAAAGGTATTAAGTCGTAGATCTGATTCAAAAGGATGATGATTAAAAAAATCCATTCTCTTTTAAAAAGATTAATGAGAATGTTTTTCATTTGTCTCAACTACAGAAAACCTTGTTTTATAGAACGCATGGTTGACCTATAGACACCAAAGTGGTTTTGATTTTTTTTTCTTTTCCTAACTGTGTCAAGATTTACATATATGTCAGGATTTCTGGTGGAAGTCTGGTCTCTTTCAAAGTATGCTGATAATAGGAATACCAGATTAATGAACATCTCAGTTGAATTAATGGAAACAAGGCATGGAAGTGAAAATGTACAGTACTGAACACAAGTGAAGAAAAAAAGATGTACTCTGCTATTTAGAATTGCACTTGGAGTAACTGTGAGTGAGCAATAGATCACTAAGAACATTTCTCAAGATGTTTTTTACATTGAAATCAATCTTTTGTAACCTGTGTTCTGCTCCTCAATGCTGGGGTTCTCCTTAAATATCAGGCTGCGATTACACAAGGATAAAACACCAGCACTTCTACTGTGCTCTCAAAATTACAAGCAAAAAAGCAGCATGTATGCATGCGTCTCTGACAAAATAATTTTCAAGGCTCCTGTAATTTAGCACATTTCTGTCATCCAAGTAACAATGGGAAGCCAAACCCAGCCTGAAGGCAGAACAAGATGGGACAAGGATGCTTTTACCAGGGTTGGCTGAGGAAGACTGCCACAGCCTTTGCCAGCCAGCTGCAGCTTCCCTCAGTGCTGGCAACCTTAAAAGTTGCCCTTCATGTCCCAAGAGGATAGAGTGCATCTGCCTGAGGTACACTCTCTTCTCACCCTCTCACTCTCATCCTCATTTTCTTCTTCACGAAGAAGGGAAGATTTTATCACCCTGCCTGCAAATAGATGCAGAAAAAGATTTAGGAAATGGCCTCCAAGGGGGACAGGGACCCTGCGAAACTGTCATACAAAACAGCAATGGACGATAACAAACAGCAACAGTACAAGTATGATAAATTTGAGACAGTAACTGAAATTAAAAAAATCAGGGAAAAACCAAACTAAAAAATATTTCCACCATCAAGATGCAATTGCAGATATTGGTGCCACAGGAAGCTGTGGAGATAAAAACTGAAAATAAAAAGTTATGCAATAGACATGAATATCAAAAATATAGAGTTGAAATTAACGTTAAAAATGTTTGGCTCTTATCAGCGTCACATTTGATGTAACTCATGATCCTTTTGCTTGCTTCATATTACACATTTCTTTGTGGACTACCACCAAACACCAGCAGCTGTAGATGACAGACTTTGGTCTGATTTAGTGTGGCAGCTCCTATATTCCCTCTAGTTTCTCTCTTCCTCACAGTATGAATCCATCACATTCATATGCACCAGAGCAGAAATAACAGTATTTCCAGTTAAAACTGTTACACAAATTAATTTCTGCTTTGTTGCCTACTGTTATGTCAGGAAATAAGGGGTTTTTTCCTGATAATTTTTTTTAGAAAAGATGTTTCCACCCATGTTTCTTAGCCAAACTTTTGACTTAATTAAAAATTAAACGCATGAAATTTGTCGAAAATAATTTTGACTTGAAAAAAAATATTACCACATTTGTGGTACAGATGCCTTATCGCCCAATCATCCTCCCTAGATTTAGGGTCCTCAACCAAACAACCTCTCTTCTGATGCCTTACAATCCCTTCCCCTGTTGAACCACCTGGTGCTTCATGAGAGATGGCTGGGCCCTGGCTCTCAGGGGAATAGAGGTGTATGAAACATTTAATGTAGTTTTCACTAGTCATCATATCCACACTTCCAGACAGATTTTTCATTGTGGTACCTTTGGGTTTCTTTCCATAGATAATTGAATTTCCAAGTAAAACACGAAATGCACAGCTTTCACATAAAAAAACCCCAGCTTTGATATATAATTTTCAACCTGTCCTACTCATTATTACACACTTAGTATTTCCATGTGTGCTGAGGAGATATTATACCTGGGTTAATCATATATACACTGAAATACATAACTGCATCTTGAGCACCTGCAAGACAGTTCTGACAGGTCTGGCAGATAACCGGGGAGCCGTACCAGACCTTGTTTCCAAGTTTAGTAACTGGAAAATAAAAGCATCTGATGCATCGGGGCAGTAGAGCAAAACAGTATGTACTGACAGGGGCTGAGCTGGTTTTATTCCTTATGGAAGTAGAACGTTGCACGGCTTATTTTACTGTGAGTGAGCCAGAAGTTCATAGGTAGTGGGGCTAAGTCGATCCAGAGGTTACTGGAAGGGAATTTCACTCATGCTGCAGCGTGTCCTCTCAGCACAATGCTGGCTCCTTCTAGCATCTACTTTCCTCTCCCCTCCACCTCCTCTGCGCTTTTCATTATTATTGCTACATTCAATAAGGTAGCAACATATGTGTTATTTTTCCCCAGTCCAGCAACAGTAAGTGTTAAGTAGACAATGGTTCCAAAATGCAACGTGTATATCATATTTTGTGCCTAACACAATCTCCCAATCAGGACATTTTGATCTTCCAGTTATAGCTAGGGACTTTTTCAGGAAATGATCTTTTTACATGCTCTCATAAACTCTCAGAATGTCTGGTTTTGTTTCACTCTCTCTGCTAAAGAACACCAATAGTTTCTCTTTGGTTTTCCAGTGCATGTTTATTGAGCTGATAAAGACTGCAAGATGTATTGAAAGAAACACTTGGTTTATTTTATTTTATTTTGGCAGTGATAAGAGAGTGGAATCCATTTTAAAACCAAGAGAAAAATAATTGGCATGTCCTAGTTATATTTTATACATACGCATACATAAATGCATGCACACACAGATTTTTTTTTTTTGTAATTTTTTTTATGGGTACCTTCCTGACTTGCAGCCAAGCCATGCAAATGCTAGCCAGCTTGTGCATTTAATTGTATCAGCATATAATGGCAGACAGATTTTCTTCCCTTCTGTGCTGCAGCATGAGATGAAGCTTTCGTAGGGAACAGGAGAGAGCAAGGTAAGGGGAGTAAAAAACCTGACTTCCCTTGTACAACGGAGATAGATGAAAACGCAGACACATCTAGATGGTATAGCAAAACATAGTGTCATGCCCTTTTTATAATTTATAGAATACATGCCTGAACTAATAAACGCCTTAGGGAATAGTTAGTGGTGAGTGGAAGCCTTGCTTAAGTGCAGTGGTTACATTAAAATCAGCCTAGACCAGCTAATGTTCTGTTTTAGGCAACAGAACAGAAGCTGCAGTTGAAAACTCAGAAAATCTGCTGAACTTTCAGCCCTCTTTGTGACTCTTGTCTCCCTTTTCACACACACACACAAACACATACGCCTCAGTAAATTCCAACCAGGAAATAAAGAAAATTGCTTAAAGAAACGGATATTGCTGTATTGTTATTATGGTCAACATTCAGCAGGGTATGCAAAAAACCCCACACTTTATGCCTCTTAGTCTTAAAACTTATGTTAAAGAACAAAAAAAGATTGCAAGTTCTTTATCCAGTAAGTTGAGTTGAAGGTAAGGTCATTGCTTGCCAGCAGGCTATGACTGACTCTAATTAAACATTTTTATACCACTCATCTGCTGCTGGGGAACATGTCATTAAAACACAGGAAACATTAATCTACAGATTAATGCTATAAAAAGAAAACTTTTACACAATCTTTACTTCCAATTAAAAGAAGCTTACAAAACATTAACCCTTAGAATACTACAATACCACCAGCTAATAAAAGCTCCAGGTAGATGTTTGCCTTACTCTACTAACTGCTTATTTCTTCATCCAAGTCACACCAGTGTTGCCCCAGTGTAAGTGTGCTTATCTGCATTATATTCACTCACAGCATGCATACTGATCTGGTCTTTTGCCTAGACAATTCACAGATCTTAAATTAGGGAATCAGTTACGTGTATTTACTACATTTTGACTATTTGGAACAGATTTCAAATACTTTTCAGAAAACTGGTGGGTGATCTCTCCATAAATCCCTATGTCTTAGGCTAGTCAAGAGCACAGCATATACTATTATTTATTCATTATTTATTTTTATCAACCACTGTGGTCCATCTTGAAGCAATTGCATTTCGTGTGAAGGCATCTCTACGCTAGCTCCATCTGCTTATAAGACCAAGTAATGTTTTGGAGTGGGTTTTGAGGTAGGGGGGGAAGAGGCAAAGGGGGATTTATAGACAGACGCAGATTTATATGCTCTTGTCTATTTACCAGAAATATGCAATTTGCTGTTGGTTGTGAGGTGCTATTTAGTCTCTTGAACCTCTGGTTCCCTCACTGAATCCCTCCCTTTATTCTCTTTCTGGAAGGAGCTATGTTTAAGTTCAAAACCTTTAAAAAGGGTTTTATACCCATTGAGATTAGCAATACTCGTTTGAGAAGGTATAACGAGTAACATTCATTCGTCTTAGATTTTATAAATCTACATATATAGAGAGAACGCATTCCGTATTTTTGTTAGTATGTTACTAAATTTGAGGAGTCCTTTAAAGTTTTAGGGCATTAGCTTCCTAATTGTATCTACATATGAATATGTATAGATGAAGAAACACAATATTTATATATAACACTATCTCAGTCTGCACATTTAGAAATTCAGCACACAGTTTCAATAGTAGCATATTATCACTGCTTTTACTTTCAATTTTTTTTTCATAAAAATTCTGTCATCCGGGCCTCAATGTTACACAAGCATTTAGTTAAACTAGTTAAACAAGATCAGATTGTTGCTGGAACCACGTTCAAAATATTTACAGTAAAACTCACCTGGCTTCAAGTATTGTTCCAAAGTTGAAATTCAGCCCAGTCCTGAAAGTTCACAAAGGTTCATTAGCTTATATGAGCAAAACCTCGGCTCATTTTCAAGTAAACTTTGGCTGATATTTAGTTCTAGATACAGGGCACAGTATGATAGTGATATGATTAAAACGTCTTGAATGCAAAACCTCTGTTCACTCTTGTGAAGTGGAAGAGAAACGTTATTGTTTTGGTTCCCTGTTCAACACTCATAAAATCGGTCGCCCGCTTTCAGAAGGAGGTTTACTGCTTATGCTCACAAATACTCACCACGCAGCTAAAGGATTTACACGGTCAGCTAAGAAGAAAGTACATAACATGGGCACGTGAAAGTGTCGCTGGTTATTTAGGGAGTTAAAACCTCTCCTAAATTAGAGCAGGCAAAGTATATTCTACCTTAATAAGAGACAAAAAGGAAAAACGGCATCCTCTAAATCCTTACAGACTTAAAAATCTATTTCACATCATTATCATCACTTATTGGATTTATAGATTAATTGCTTCCTATTGTCTATTAACCCAATGACCCAGATTTTACCGCAGCTCAGATCTAAACAAAAAAAAATCTTTCTAATCACATGGGAATAGGAGACCCTTAACGAAGTTTTAAGGACACACTGTAACCCTGGTTTGTCCTACCATGCCAGATTGCATGTTACTAATCCGCAGAGAGTTACAGCTAGTTTGTCAAGATTAAACAAGGGAGGAATGAGAAAGTATTATTACCTCCTCCGAGGCTCCAAATCAGTTTTCAGTCTGCTGCGATGACCCTGGCCACCTTCAAGGTTCCCTGGAGGAAAAAAGGAAAGGAAATTAATAAATAAGGATTCATAAAGATGGCTGTGGCTCTGAACAACATCCACTGCTCTTTTTTCACCCCTTAGTATACTGTGAAGAAAGAAAGCCTCATCCATATGAAAATATAATAGAATGCATATGTTTCTTTTATATATGGAAAAGGTATGTAATTAGTTTTAGTTTAATAAAAAAAATGAGGACTGAATGAATGTATGCTCACAATAAAAGAGAAAACAGCACTACTTTCATTTTTTTAGAAAGGCTCTTCTTCAAAATCCTGATAAAATCAGCAGATGGACTAATTTCATTTAGGCTAAATATAGTACACACCCAGAGGACGTTAAACTTGAGTCTCGCCTTGTAGGGCGTGTCAACACTACATTTAGAGGGATCCACCTTTTCCTTGGCCGCTTGGGACTCAGCATCATGCCAGACGGATCGCTTCACATCTCAGAAATGCACTTTTATATCCCAGTCTCCTCTGGCATCTTTGACTAGGAATCAAACACATGCATTTGCTGCTTAACAAATCATTATCTTTACCTTTACTGCTTAAGAAAAGAGGACCAGAAGTCTCATTTGAGTATTGAACCTTCTGATTGGCCACATAATTTTTAGTTCACTCCCTGGCTCCACTTTGGACTCCCCCAGCCAGCTCTCTTCAAGACAAACATGGAATAGAGGATTTTAATCCTAAATCAATGTGAATGCAAGGAGTCACTGCTCCGTGACTCTATGACTAGAAGCTCTTCCCTGGCTTCTGCTTAATGGTATAAATACAACTGAATGAATTTGTCCGAGGGACAGTAACGTTTTCAGGAGGCAAGAAAGGCTTTTAGGAAACAGCCTTGCTCTGTGACCTTTTGGGTTGTTAGAAAACTTGATGCAAGTTTCATTTGAACATCTTCACATTTCATAGAATCATAGAACGGTTTGGGTTGGAAGGGACCTTAAAGATCATCTAGTTCCAACTCCCCTGCCATGGGCACAATCAAATCTGGAATTTTGTGAAATTTTTTTTTATGTGTCATGACATATCTGTCAAAGAAAGAGGCAGTATAGAGAAGCAATATGTATGGAAATGGGACTCGGTCATGTTTTTTCTCATTATCCTACTCTGATTTTGATTGGCAATGAATTAAACTAATTTTCCCGAGTTGAGTCTGGTTTGCTCATGACGGTAATTGGTGAACAATCTCCCTGTCCTTATCTCAACCCGTGAGCCTTTCATTATATTTTCTCTCCAGTTGAGAAGGGCCGTGATAGAGCAGCTTTGGTGGGCACCTGGCATCCAGCCAGGGTCAACCCCCCCCACAAACCAAGCAAAAAAATATTACAGGGATAAGCAAAAGGAGAAAGGAGAAGGGAAAAGGGAAGGGAAAGGGCAAAGAGAGAAAGGGGAAAAAGGAGATGGACCTTTTTGAGAGGTGGTAAAAAAATTCTTAAAACACTCCTTTTACATATAAAAGATAAACCAAAATTAAAACAAGCTCAAAAATATAGATCTTTCATATTTGTACCAGGTTACCTTTTGGAATACAATTACATTTTAAATCACGACTACGCAGAGTAAATCATACTAGGTAGTTTAATTTGTATTTGTAATTTAAAGTATTGCTAAAGAATCACTGAATGAAGAAGGAATGTAGACTCAGAATATGTGTTCAGCAACATTTGCTTAAGTGAAAAAAAAAGAAAAAACTGTAGAGTTGCTACTGTTGCTCAATATTAAATCTGAGCAGCTGGGTCTGAATTATTTATGTGCTGAGTTATTAAAAGTAAATCAAATAAACACATGGGAACGCTAGTCATTCCATTTGCTTTCATTAAATCCCCCTCAGGTTATTTCTTTCATATATCAGCAACTTGACCAAGCAGACTGCAGGACTGCTCAAGTGTCATGCTAATATTTTGGCATGTCCAATAAGCAGTGATAGAGGGGAAGACTTTTTTTTGCCACTCTCATGAAGTGTTTTTGAAGTGTTTATCCATATAATTATGACAAGTTGTGTTAATTAATACTGAAGGACCCTTCTGATGTGAAGTTCCTAAAATTACAGTAATCTCAGTGTCTTGAGCATTTGCAGGACACATTTCTGAGACGCTATGAAATGTACTTATATACATGAAACTTAAAATACATTTTCAGAGTTGCACGTAGTCTTAATGTATTTTCTGCTTCCAAGTTTCACAGTGATTAAATTTCAAAATAAGTTATCTTAATAAGACATAATATCTGAGAATTAACTTTAGGATAATTCAAGTTAAACAAATCTAAAATATACCTTCAGTCAAAAATAGTTACAGGCATTGTCTCAGGCTTTTTCCCAATACGATTTCTTTGTACAGAATATTGCAAACCATATATAAATTCCATTCATTTTTTAAGGACATCTTTCAGGTTATGTTCTCTGTTGTGCAAACTTTCCCATATACAAAAAAGAACTTCATTATATTTTACTTTATTCTACTCCCAGTTATGCTTCCCAGGATTCATGAAAGCTCAGTGCTCTCATGCAAATTGTGAGAGAGCAGACTTTGGAGAACTACGCCTTTTTGGACTGCACTTCTTTCAGGTTCATCTATGATAAAATAAATAGCCTGGGGCCATGTTGTTTCTCAAGGAGGATTACAAAGAAACTGTCCATATGTAGGATTTAAGCCAGTGAAACAATTTCCCTTTCGTATTCTTTCTTACCAGACAGCCAGTACGGAAACTTCATCATATTTGCTGAAGGTTTACAGGAAGAAAACATTGTTTTCAGGTATGAACACACTCCCCGATTAACCAGTTAACCAGTTCCCATGACTGTCACATACATGTATAAATATATTACTGGTTTAAATCAGTAGATATTTCTTATGTCCTGTAAAATTGTCACAGTTTCAAAATTGGGGATGTATCTATGAAACCAGAGATCCTTTGAAGAACTTCTGCAGACACATCTCATACTGCTTTTCATTGTGACCCAACGTAGGACTTGAAAAAATGTGGAATTAAAGTTGTTTGGACATTATATTCCCACTCCTATCACCGTTTCTCTCTTAATTCACAGCTAATTTGCATACTCCAAAACAGGCTATGAGGTTGCACAGAGTTACCTCTGAGGACTAACATTGCCAATCATTTATGATGTTTCCCATTATCTATAAATAAAAACAGGAGTTTCACATAAAAGAATATTAGCACTCAGTGTCTTCTTTCCACAGAAAATGTTGGCTTTCTTAAAGAAAAAAAAAAAAAGGCAAACCCACAAATATCCCAACATCATTTTCTTTCCAGAGAACCTTTCCTGGTGTTCCATGTAAGTTAAGTTGGTTGGGTTGAATTCCCAAGGATTGGGTTGTTACCTAGATTACAAAAATATAAGTTACTGGGAACCTTCATGAGGTATCACCATTCTTCTCTGAAGGCCAAAATGCGGCATATGAAAATGGCGGTACACGTATGCCAGTACATGTAGCACAGGCAATTCTCTTAAGGAGTCCTCACATAAATTGCAGCCAAATAAGAGATTTCAGCTAAAATTTTTGAGCATTTGAATTGCCCCTAAATCAACGGACAACATAGAGGAAACATTTCTTTTCATTGTCTGTCCTGGAAAAAATTACCTATTTTTAAAGAGTTTTGCTTTTCCTATTAAATAGAATAGCACTGCCATAAAATAAAATATTCACACTGAGCCTTCTGTATTGACTAGCAGGGAAAGAGACAGCAATCAAATATGGCATTATTCTTATTTATTCTTATTTCATTATATCTGAGGAGTAGTCCGCAGGTATCATCTATCGGTAAACCTCACAATTAAATTGATATAAACTGCAGCCCAAGACCACCTCCGAGTTTAAAATTAAGTCCCATCCATTCCAACTTCCCCAAGCCAGTTTCAAATTCAGAAGAAGAAATTTTAAAACCCTCAAAAACTTTACAATATTATAATGATGAACAACAAATAATCATTTACTAGTGCTACACCTCATTTCAGGTGCCGGCATTCTGAAAAAGCTGACTTTAATCAAGGAAACGGGAATTTTTACAAAAAACAAAAGTTGCCATTGGGCATCACAAATGGTATGTGGAAACTTCCATAAGTCTTTGGAAGTTTTAAAGAAAAAGAGAAGTTTTTTGCCTCTGTAGCACAAAGTATGTGCTGTCTTTCCTCCTCCCCCTAATCAGAAAAGGTTAAGCTATACTCTGAGCAACTTCTTTTCAGGTCAGCAAAGTAAGAGCACTGCTGTAATGTAAGGTTTCATCTTTCAGCAGGAAATGTCTGCCTGGCGTAAGATTTACTTTCGCAGCAATCCTGAGTTTATGATAGCAATCCCTTACACTACAGGAAAAGCGAAGAACAGCAAATGTACTATGTACTATATGCAAAACTGTAAGAAAAGCATTGCCCATTTTTCACTTGAACAACGAGCAAAAAAAAAAAAGTAAAAGTCTTGCAGGCTGTTTCTATTACGAAGGGAAAGTGGTGGGGGAGCTAGGTGTTCTCTGATGCTGCCTTATTTATTTACAGAAATTTATAAGGTGCCCTCTTCCTGAGCAGAAGTAAAATCAAATGACAAGAGACAGTTTTCTTGCTCACTTTTCCAAACCTCTGTTAGCCAAAATGCTCTCTCACCAGCTGTTTCCTCAGGGACACATTCTCAATGTTAGACCAAGCTGTGTCTGCCATCCCCTTACATGCTCCTACATCAGATTCTTTTGTCTTTTCCTCATCTCTCCCACAGACGTACAAACAATCAAAAAACAGCATCTGAGAGAACTCTTATGGCTTCTAATTGCCTTGAGTGAGCCTTTCCCGTGCACGGTGAGGAGTTCTTGTCTTTTGGGTGGCAGCTACTAAAGTTTTACAACAGAACGTCATTTCCTTCAAGGCTCTAAAATTTCAGTGGTCTGCTAGGTCCCTCAGGTTTTAGGAAAGCTTAGTTTCAGCTTTGGATTTTTATTTTTTTTTATTTTTTTTACATTTAACTCCTCTTTATTGTATTTGTGTTAATGATGCATTTTAAAGCATTGACGACCAACAAAAAGAGGGTATTCCACAGAAAACAGGACTATAATTAAGCATAATACCTAGAAAGCAACATTAGATGAATATGTATCACTTCTTAAGAGGGGAAAAAAAAAATAACTGGAAGGGAATGTTGTTACCTGAAAAATTCAGATAATTAACCAGGAAAAGAGAAGAACCTTCTCTGGGTCACTGAGATGAATTGTAAATCACTGAGGATCTGCCACTTTATTCATAAGTTTAGTGGGTTTTCATGCTAACAAACCTAATAGCATGAAAGGTAAGGCTCCCATCTCATCATCCACCTCCAAAGTGGGAATGTAAGAAAGTAAATAAACAATATATGCCATTTCATCTCACTTTTTTTGGCTATTTCAGTAGAAAAGCACCGCAGGTATATTTTACAAAGGATGACACGATGACTGTTGGCAGTGGATCCCCACATTTCACCACGCTGCTCTGAGAAGTACACCTGTAAAACGACACCGTGGGACTTTCATGGGGCTAAGTTACTTCATTTTTTTGAGCCCTGAAAGCAACCAGTAGTCTCAGCTTTATAAGTATATCTGTAAGTTACAGCAGCAACAATATCATTAGATAATTCTGTCATGATAAACCTGTTAGCTGAGGTGGAGTTACCTCCGCTTTAAGGATGGAGGTCTTGTATAAGCACAGTCAGACTACCAGATCATTTCAAGCTTGCTGCTGAATTTATATTGAGTGTTAATGACTTCCAGCTAATTCTAAATTGGAGTTAAGAGCTCACAACAGAAAAGTGACCCTTGCTATCCCAGAGGAAAAGTGGGAGTGAAATGATTATCTGGGGCTACTTGTTAGGTCTGAAAACCCACTTAATGGATCAATAAATCAAAAGGTGAATGAAGCCAGTTTTGAAAGTAGGTGTGTGGATTCTAGTACTAAATAGGTGTTTCATGTGAGGGAACGGTGTGGGTTATTATAGCCTTAGCGAAATCAGCTGGACTGTATCCTACAAATCCCCAAAGCAGTATGATATTTGTTCTAACTTTACTATCACAATCCCTTCTTGCGAGTATTCAGTAAAACACCTTTGCACGTATACCTTATGCAAAATGTGTAAATATAACACAGGTATCATATTTGGTACATTTTAATGCAGTACACTAGTAATATATAAATATTTGAGTGTTCATGTAGGCAGAATAGTCAAGTGCCGTCAGGAAACATCAAAGACAGCTTAGCACTCATGTTTAGGAGATTTTCTGGTTTAAGATAGAAAAATATATCAGTAAAATGCCATAGAAGAAAAATGATGGACAGGGCAAAAGGAAGACAAGCTTGCTTAGAAAAATTAATAGAAAGTGAAGCCCAAAACCTCATCTTTCCTGACTAGTGTGTGGCATTCCAGAGACAACTGCGTTTTCAAAGTCATATACAGTTCATCAGCAGATGTATACAAAACTACCACAGGAAATGCTGCAAAAGCCACACACATTACCCCAAGATTCCTTCATTAACTAATCAATCAATCAATCCTCTTCATTAAAACAGTGACATCTAAAGGGCTATTGGAAGATCTGTCCTGGAGTCTTTTTAAATTATTAAAGTACTTAGATTTGCAGTTACACAGTTATAAACAGAACACATATGCCAGACTGTTTTTTACAAAAATGGTAGAAGTAGTAGATAAAATAGGTTTGCTCTCGGACAACATATAATACTTAATTTATGCAAACTTTGAAAGGCGCTACATGCTATGATTTGCTGTAGTGTACTGCAATGCTCAGAGTGTTCACTCAGCAGAATGATTGACTCAGTAAAATCACACTTTTTCAAAGTCTCACCTCATTACGTGCTTATATATTACGGTGGAATAAAGCCAGAACCTATTATATTCAGCATTAAATAAATGCAGAACAAGTAGGTAGCATACAAACTTAGTTTTCACTTCACAGATCTCTTAAGATCGAGTACATATGTATGTCTCCTCTTAGTGAAGGAAACCTGTACTTCCAGTAAATCAAGACACACCGTCCCAGAAACCTTACTCAGAGTTCAGAAAATATGCAACTGGGAGGAACCGATAGCCTGTTAGGACAGGGTAAAAATTCAGTATGATCTTAAGACAATTACAGAAATGTCTTAGGATCAGGTGCAAAATACTTAGCTTAGATCAGAAAAATTGTATGCACAAAACCAAAATGAAGAACGATTAAGCACCAGTTGTTAGCAAGAGATTCTAAGGAGTGCCATGGATCACAAGCTGAACACAAATCAAAGTTTTGTTCTGCGGAAAGAGGTAGGCATCACATCACGATGTATTTTACAATATCGCCCGTGAAAGACTGAAGAAGGAGCCCTTCCTGTGACTGTGCCAGGAGGCATCTGGATCCTTGCCTTGGAAACACCAAACTGGGAAAGAGATTCACCATTTAGAGGGAGTCTGAAAAGGGGTGACAAGAATGAGAAAGGGTGGAGAATCAAGGGGAAGAGGACGAGGAGACGGGGGAGAGGGGGAAAGGAGAAAGGAAAGGCTGAAATTCAAGCTACTTAATCAAGACAAGACGGGACAAAGGAGACAGTGGCATTCAAATCAATGAAGTAAATGGAAAAGAGAACAGTTATTAAACTATTTAGAGTTATGACAGTAAACAGATATTAAGCTATGGGCTTAAACTTCAACAGCAAAGATAAGTTATGCACTGGGGGAAAGCTAATGAAGTTATCTGGCAGGCTCAGGGAGAGCATGGACCCTCCACCACTAGAAGCCCTTAAGATAAATGTGTTAAGAGACGCAGGCGTACTTGATTCTCCCGCTGGGGCAGGAGGGATCTCAGGAGGCACTTTCCAACCTTAAATTCAATTATCCTGTGATTCTACAAAACCATTGCCATCATAATGTTATTCATCTCTTTAGAAACTACACAGCCACCACAGAAATAAAATAGAGGGAGAAGAGGGGTGATGAGTTTTTTAATAAATTTCTTGTGATTGATCTGAAAGAAAGTCCCTGCTAGGGTCCTGGGTGCCTATTAAGGAAAGCTCCAGACGGATATACTAGTATTTCCCATGTTGTCTTCTATTTTACCCTCATGACTATTCTCTATTCTTTAGATTCCATTTTGTTTGTACTAATCTCAGTGCATCACATCCTCCACAGCAATTTTCAAATACATCCCCTCAGAACAGTCCAAGAGATTCTCTGCATGATAAAGAAGCGCCAGGAAATCTTTTTCTTCTTTCTTCTTCTTTTTTTTTTTTTAAATGAACATGTTTTTGAGTTAATAATATGCTGAGGGAGCAGCTGCACTCAGCAAAACTCCAGCTATAAAACCCCGAAAAGCTTGTGTTTCTTTCACATCATACTGCAGCCAAGGCAGCTGAGTCTACATCTGCCTCAAATCACTGGCAGGTAAAGTTTGTGTCTCGCTACAGGGATGTAGTCCCACTGGGTTATTTTATTTATTTGAGACAGAGCAAACTGAAACATTTGGTTTAGCTTGAATTTGTGTTTCTCCCCAAAGTTTACATGAATTTCTACAGGGCTTATTTGCATTGTTTTGTTTCTATGTATCTTTTTTTTTATTTTTTTTTTTATTGTATCTATCCTATACTTGCAGCAACAAACAAAAGCCATAAAACTGACACAGGGCTGGGATGGCCATTCATGCTGCCGTGTGCTACGCGGGCTGTGACAACACACAGTGCTCCTATTTGTAAGTTCTCCACAGAAACTCAAGATGGGCAGCGCTAATTTTCAGTTAACAAACTATAAAACTGGTGGGATATTTATAAATATAACGGCAATCAAAGTATCTTTGCCTTTCTCTTTATCTAGCCCTCAACCCTTTTAGCTTTTACTAGTTATGACTTTTCTGTTGCCATTTGTGTCCGCATTCCCTTAATACTCCGCCTTCTCTAACGTCAATGCCTCTTTCTCTTCACTCAAGTGACCTCAGATAAAACTATTTAAGGATTATTTTGATCTGCATATTTACAATTTTGAGATTATACCTTGCCCTTAGCTTTCTACATGACCGTACTATATTTTGAAGTCCATGAGTCAACATATTTAGCCAGAATAAATGGTTTAACGTAGGAACTTCAACGATTATGCTAAAGGAAAAAAACATCAATAGGTACTCAGATCAATTAAAAAAAATACCAAAAGACACTGCTGGCAGATATTTGGTCATTCCTTATATGTTTTGAGAGGACAAAGAGAGAATTATTTGAGAAAAAGTTTCAAATTAATGAATTGATTTCACTGTATGAACGTAAGCAAAAATTGGTGCCCAAGCCCAATGGAAAGACGCAGATAAAACACTTGCACATGGAAAAAGAACCCATTTTGGTTGTATTTATAAGTAAGGCATGTAAGCAATCAGTAACATTTGGCCAAGGCAGGCCCCCAATATTCACTCAAGACTGGGGACTTTAGACCTCAGTGAAAATGCAAGTCAGAAAGTGTGAATTAATGTCATCAGGTGCAGCCCCTAACCCACATAAATTAAAAAGACAACCTGACACATTATCAAGAACAAAAGACTACAAACGAAAGCAACAGAGAATGAATTTTCTACTCATTTTAAAGTGTAAGTATGACCTCAGTTTTCAAAGCAGGCCTCCTGCGGCTTTTATTTGACTTTCATGGCACAGTAATTTATGACACGGTGATGAACTAGGGTTGTGTGTTTCACTCACAGCACTTACAGTACTTTATAACGTGGTTACCTATAGGCCAACACACCTGCGACCGCGCAGTCAAAATCTCATACAAATTACAGCTCAATCTGCATTTGTGCACACATTAGTAGGAAAAATAAACATATATACAACACAAACTGCATGTATCATTTGGCAAACGTACAAAATTTGCAAGTGCCACATGATCTTTCATTGTCATGGATTCACAGAAATGCCAAGGATTCATCCAGCCCTTTCCTCATGCTCAGAAATAATGTGAGGTGTATCTAAGGTCATCCCTCACACCCACTTATCTTCTGAAAAATCTCCTGTGGGTGAAATCCTACGGCCTCTCATTACGGCTTGTTCAAATGGTTTATATGCTTAATTATATGTATAGTTGTCTAAACTAACGCTCTTTTTCTGCAGACCGAGTCAACTTGTAATTGTTCTATTTGAAATGGGCATGGAGCCCTTTATTGAAACGCTGGTTGCTGATTGCAAAACATTTCTCCAGTTGTCAAGTCCACTTTCATATTTAATGAAATATGTCCTAGTCTAGTCATACACATTTTAGGAGCATACTCTGCAAGTTATCCTCCAATGTGTTATACATGCTTCTGAAATGAAGAAAAAAACATATTTGCTGTTTCCCCCCCAGAATGCTGGTTTTGGGGGGGGGGTTTTGGAGGGTGGTTGGTAGAAATCCAGGTGGGAGCTACATTATATCATATTATCATCATCTATAGCATGTGGGATCCCCTGTATTCCTGGAATATTCCAGAAGGTAACCACTAAGAACCCAGAGCGCACTGGAAGCGTTCCCAGGTGATTTTCAATTTCTTCAATGAGCACACCTCAATTACCTTCGTTCTAACCTGATATTCTGGCTCTTCCCCTCTTGTTCCTCATTAACATTACTGCACCACCATGGAGTCATAATAATCTTTTTTTGATAAAGTCACAAAAAAGTCTTATCACTCTATTCTGTATCCCATATTATCTTTTCAAAAAGTATCTGCAAAAAAATATTAGACCTGTCCTTTTTTTCTTTTTCTTACTTTAACTACCTTTAATTAACTTCTGATATATTTATAGAACCACTACTTAATGCCTTGTATGTATTTTTTCCTGATTATTCCTTCACATGTTAGGAACAAACCCAGTGGTCCTGTAAGCTTGTGCTGTCTTTCCTTACACTTTTTCATGATTCTTTTTGGATTATCAGGTTATCAGGACCCTGATTTATTGACAGCCACTTGTTCTTCACGTCACTTTGGTGAATCAGGTTTGTTTGCCAGAATGTTTGTTTTCCCGCCTCGTTTCCTTTTCTCCTTAGTTTCCTTTTGTAGACCCTAACCTAGCAACTCTGATTTTGCTGAAATAGGCTTTCTTGAATCCCTTATGACTGCCTGGTTCTGATGATTTATATTTTTTTTATGATGTGGATAAATACTTATTACGGATGAGGCTGGGAAATCGCTGTATTCATTTTACAAATAAAACATTTCCAATGTGATATCCTGTCTTCTTAAGTGCAAAACGGTGACACATATCTCACTGCCTGGTCTCTTGAGTTTGCAAAACTCTTTTTTCATGCTATAACTCACATGTGTGGACATATAAGATTCCAAACGTAAACCAAACAAGCAAAGGTTGAGGATGTGTAAGAGGCAGTTCTTAGAGATATGAAAGGAGAAAGGGCAAGGTAAATATTGCCTGACAAATCCTTCCCTGACTACCACCAGTGGATTCACAGTGTGAATTATAGAGCATTTGCTATAGTTTGCTTCTTAACTTTCAAAAAAGCTTCTTCTAATACCTTTGAATTGACTGTGCAAGAGGTTCACAGTATTTATTTGCCTTCATACACTGGAACAGTACAACAATTGCACAGATGGGCAGTTTCATGTGCTTTTCATTAACTTTTTTTCTTTTTAAACACACCTTCTTTGCTCAAGCTAGTTTATGCTGGTTTTGTTTTACGACATGATGGTTTATAAAATTTCTGTCAAACTGTGTTACTGTTTGATCATTATAAGAACAATCAGAGTAAGTGTTGCCAGTTACAGTTTTCCAACCCAGCCAAGTCACAGTGTACATATGGTACAAGATATAAAGCAACGTGAAGACTGATTAGCGTGCAAAGTGCAGCGCAGTGGTCTTTACTATTCATCATTAATGTCACAGTGGATTTTAAGAAGCAAGAGACTTTTCCCATAGCCAAAGCAGTCTTGCACATAACCACAGGGAAGAAAAGCCAACCAGAAATTATGCAGCATGTGTGAGCCCGGTCTTCAGCCATAACCTCCTTTGCAGAAACAGAAAGATTGTTCCTATCACATTTTCCTGCTAACTCCTCTTAAAGTTTCAGGAAACATATGTCAGAACAGCTTTCCTTAAGACAGAGCAGTGAATTTTTACATGTATTTCCCGGAAAAGCTTCACTTCCTGAAAACATTGCAGCATCTGCCTCAGAACGCCTGAAGCCCTATCCAAAGTTTGCAACAAACAAGACAAAGAAGATCCATGTCATCTTTGGACTTCATGGTATAAATGGATGTGGATACGTGGGAAAAGTTAAGGTCAAAAAAAAAATAAGGCTAAGCAAACCAACCTCCTGAAGATCCTAGATTCTTGCTGGTTCTCTTTTGTCTTTTGTGTTTTATAGCCAAATGTCCAAGGGTTCTTTCTGATTATCCTTTGCCTTTTTTTTTTTTTTAAGAGGGTAAAATATAAATTCACACTAATCTCTACGTATTAAAGACTAATCTTATTTGACACCCACCCAGGAAATTCTATGTATACTGAACCTATTCTGCATGTGCAGACATTAATGGAGCATACATGCTCAATGGCCTAAAAGGCATCTCTTCAGCAGAAACTTTCAGAAGGTGGATCCTCATGAAATTGCTCACAGAAGGACCAATTTTAAATGCTTTTCTTGCTAGGCAAAAATCTCATTTCAAGCAGCCGACACATTCATACGCCTGACAGGAATGAGCAACAATTTACAGCGTGTTGCCTACTTCATTGGTTAATATGAGAAACTGACATTTATGCGTGTCAGAACTCATACAGAGCCACGTCACCAGAGGAATTGTTTGGGGAGCACTTCAGCAGGCACAACTCCACCACAGTCTTTAAAAAGCGTGCATATATAACACCCTTCCTGTAGGCAGTCTGGCTCTCTGAAATCGTTTAGGACGCACTCAAGAACACTCATGACTTTTGGGAGGAGGTGGAGGAAGACAGAGAGTTCATAGGCAACAAATTAGTTAAGAAAGCTCTCAAATGAGTTCTCTGTCAGACGATGTTCTTGAAGTGCCTAATGAATCATAATCAAATATATGTGATTAACAGAAGGTGAATCCAAATATATGGAGACCAAATGAATCTAGTGGCTTGTAGCCACATCATTTTGTGTTATGAGCCAGTCAGACCTCCCAAGTTAAGCAGTGCTGAGCCAAGTCTGAATTTAAATAGGAGATCCTCCAAGGAAAACTGAGTGCATGTGCTGAAGGAAATAGTACTGGTAGCCCTTGTCTGTCTGAGTTACTACTGAACTAAGGCTCTCGCGTGATGCCAGCAGCACAGGACTGAGGCTGTAGAAGAAACTCAGATCTTTGAATCCTAGCTCCTAGTGGTCATTAAAAATCCTTCAGCAGTTTTTGGAAAAGTAATGATGTTCGTGTAACCAAATTTCATACTAGATAATTATAATACAACAAATATCACGGCAGTTCGAGGCGGATACAGCGTTTTCTTTCACTTGTTCCCCATCAGCTTTCATGGAGCTTTATTCTAAGGAGTTGGAAAGTTCTACTCAAGAGGTGATTTCACTCATGTTCTAGTGTTAAATAAAGAGATTATAGCATATTGCGCTGGAATCACAAGTTGAAATTAATTTTTTTTTTTAACCCCCATGTTACACCTTTCCTTTGATTTCTTTCTTACTCAAAAATAGTGTATTGAGCAAATCCATTTGGTGGTCTCTGTCTTTGCATTGCATGAAGCTAACCGAATAACTCATGATTCTTAGACTCAGAGTAATTTAGGCTGGAAGGGACCCTCAGGAATTCATGTAGTCCAACCACCTGCTCAAACTACAGCTGATGCCAAAGTTCAATCTGGGTGCCCAGGGCCTTGTTGTAATTTACAGGCACAAATCGTACCCTCCAAATTTGATACGCAGTGTGAAAAAAAGAAGAGCTAGGGAGAAATTCTTGGTCTTCACTTGTTTTGGAAAAATCCTGTGCAAATCCCTATTCAAACTTTGCCCCCTTCTGTTCATACTTGAAACCTTTTGTGTATTCACAGCCTAATTCAGTGTAATTATAATTACTGTCAATGCCAGTATCTCAGAATGTTCACTGGGATAAGTCTGTGGAATACACAAATAAATTAAGGAAAGAGGAAAGAGATGAAGAAAACGTAAAAAACAGCTAAAACTTTGTAGCATGGTCGTTATGTCAAGAATAGCAAATAAGCTTTTTGAGATTCTTCTGAAAACTGCAAGTAATTGACTCCCATGACACAAGTGTTAAGTAAGTACATTCATATTTCTGGTGCAAAGTGTAATGCATATTACTAGTCGATTTTATTAAATTAGTAGATGTTCCTGCATAGAAGAGGCAATGAGCAGCACCTCAGGCAAAAAAGGAGCTATATGAAGAGAAAAAGTGGGCGAGAATTTGGATTTGCATACCAAATACTATTGAAATTACTTATATTGAGTATATTTGTCCTTTATATAACCGCAATACGTGGATTATTCATTTGCTCATCCTTTATTAGTCCTAAAAGTGTGCTCCTCACTGGAAAAGCACAGAGACAGTCTGGGCTGTACGTTCTATCACCCAGACTTGGAGGAGCCAGGACGCACCAGGAATCTGTGGGATGGGATCATTCAGACAGGTTTTGTGCCTGGTTGTGTGTATTTGCTGCTTAATAGTTTTTCAGATTGCTGTTACTGTGGGACAAAAGGAACTTTTTAAGAGCGCTTTGAGTGAGAAAAGGATGATTCCTTTGGCTATGACTAATGTATGGTGATTAATATCTAGCCAGAAGCATTTCCTGACTTCATACTTGGGGAAAACTTAAGGTGCATCATCTCCCTGACCTCCCTGTCCTGGCTGCCATGGAAAGAAAACGGAGAAATGCAGGCCAGGACTATGGATGATGGGAAACAAGGATAGCATGGCATGCTACAAAAAGTACTAGCCCATACACAGAGTTTGTGAGGACTGGGATTCCGATAGTCTTACCGATCAAGTGGCCTAGCAAGGAAAGGGAAAGGAAATGAGTAAAAATAAGATATAATCAGCATGTTGCAGAGAACAGCATGGCTCACACAAGTGGTCAGGCATTCCCCACTAACACAGAATATGTAGCAGCAACAAAAGTGTGCTTTAATCCAAATTGACTAAAAGTGAACATATCTGATTCTTTCTCTGCTTCTTCAGGTCTATGCAATTAGAGCTCTACCTCGACTTGCTGAGACCTTGACGTGTTATGTGAATGAGCTCAGCAAATCTTTGAGGCACACCTACCTGACAGCAGCCACAGTTGACCGTTACGCCTACGAGAAAGTGATGACTGCCAATGTTTACTACTTCTTACCTTTTATGCCATTTGGATCTGGTTCTGTTCTTCACTTCTGGTTTCCAACTCAAAGAGGTAACCTGTAATTCATCAGCTTTCGGGAAAATATGTGTGATCTCATGGATCCTGGATGTTGTAAAATATCGGGGTTTTGGTGAGGAGACAGAGGTCTGTACACCATTAAAACAGTAAAACCTGCAATTTTCCAAGGGTTTGCCAAGCAAGTCTTGAATGCCTCAAACCTTCCACAATCTGTTTGATATATCAGGAGGGAAGATGCAGTAAACTATCCATGAGGGTAGCTAACACAGATCATAGCATCAAATGCATGACATTTATGCACTATAAACTTACTTTAAATTCCATGCTACAAGTAGTACTGTAACATTAGAGAGGGCAAAGTTGGAGAATACTGATTGTCACCATGTGTAGAATGAGGATAATTTATTTTTAGCATTGTATTTCTGTTCTAATGCAATGCTACCACCCAACATACACACATATAGATATCTAAATCATTATCTAATATTTTAAATAGCTGCCATAAGCAAGAGCCAGAAAAGGAATAGATGTATGTTTGTTTCACATCATGTTAGGAGCATAAAATGTATTGGGCATGGGGAAAACTTATATTCCCTTCATGTATTCCCCGGATCAGGTTTTCTTCTCCACCCCAAGGTCCAATACCAAAATTTATTCCAGAATAATAATGGGCGTCTGTCTCAATATTCCAGAAACTGGCAGCTTTCAGAAAGAAACAATGAAGTCCCTGACATTACCCATTGGAGGGCTTCTACTCCTCACCACTATGGCACTGACTACACCACAGAAGACAAAGTTGCAACAGGATGGCAATGAGAGGGGAAAAAGACAACTTTCCCTTTACACCTGAGTTTAGTGATGGTCACATATTACTTTATAGTTCTTCACTAATACAAAGTTTTTATGCAAGGGTTTTGTACTATACTTGTAAAAATATTTGAAAAGCAGAAGTAGACCATTCATGTTAAAATTCCTGAGTTTAGCAGTATTGCTTGCATCTTTGCAAGCTCCACTAGGAGGAGGAACCTACTGGGAGAGAAAAACCCACAATCGCCTTCTGCTCAAACATTTATGGCAGAGATTCATAGTCCTTCTCATCCGTCATCTACAGCTTCAAATAAAACCTTTGTCAAGACATAGTGATAAGCCCGCTGCCAAGACAACAGCAGCATGCTTTAATCCAAATCAATTGTGTCTTATTCTGCTTCTTAAATCTATGCACAATTAGATATTATTTTCAACTTACCGAGACCTTGAAGACCTTGTTATTTGAATGAGCTCAGCAAATCTTTGAGGCACACCTTCCCGACAACAGCCACAGTTGACTCTTACACCTATGAGAAAGCGATGATTGACAACCTATATGATGTCTGAAACGTAACTCTGCTGCTCTCTGATCCTCCAAATAATTGTTTAAACAAAAAATAGTCTGAAGAGAAAAGCTGAGCACAGCTAACTGCATATTGCAGTAGCTACCTAACTTCTGGGTGAAAACCCAGCTTCAGACACCCTTTCTTATAGTTGTTATTTGGGCTAGCTATTATGCTAAAACAGCGTCTCTTTCACTTCCCGTGAAAAACTGCAAAGGTCTCCGTGACATTCCTGGGAGGAAAAAAAAATTCTTCCGCATCATCCCCATCTTTTTTATCCCCTACCCAGAATTTTTGTTGTCAGGCCAGCCCTGGAATGCTGCATTTATGCAATATCGGCTACAGCCATATTGAAAATCTGCACAAAGAGGACTGTTAAAAATGTGGAAGGAGAGAAGATTTTGGCTAGGAGTATGTTCATCAAAATGCTGAACTTATACCCTAAGAAAATGCCATGGGATCTTTAATCATGAGGCAGAGCAAAGAAGATGTTATCCAGTTTCCTTACCTTTGGAAGGAGGAAGGGCAGAGGCAGTGTTGCCAGAAACTGATCTCTGGGTCTAGATATTGTACGTATTCTGAACTTGATGCGTAGGTCTCTGAATTATTCCCTCCAGGGTTAGATTTTTTTAAAAGGCCATCATGTTTTCTGCCAGCTGGTAATGTCAGAAACAACAATATTGCTGTTAGTGTTTAAAAGGTAATACTGCTTATTTCATGGAGTGGGTTTTGTTCCAAATTGGGATTGAAATTGATTTGTGTTAATGATTTAACTTGTTGACAAATAAACATTTGAGGGAAAAATATAATCCTGGCAAACCAAATCATGCCTTTAGCTTTTCCTTAAATTTAAATTCAGCTATTTATTACATCACCCTTTGCCAGAATTGGGTAGTAAACTACTTTCATATTCAGAAGAATGTTTCCATTTAAAATTTACATTTGAAATTGCAATAAGATGCTGGATCTCTTTCTTTTTTGAGGAAACTGTATTGCATTACATTAGCTACATTGTTAGAGAAATGGTGCATTCTGCTTCCTGTATCAGTTTCAATTGGCTGGGTGCATTACTCACCCATTTTATCATGGGATGTTAAAGTTAAAATTAGTGTAATTCAAAGTGTCACAAACCACAGCTACAAAACGGATTGGTTAGCTGTTAATTATTTAAATACTGCATCCTGCACATAATCAATTTCTTACCTACAGTCATGATGTATTTTTGACAGTTTGGAAGACAAACTCTATTGCTGTCCAGCATAATTCTGAAATATAATTTATAGTGGTTATTTGGAGAACTATATCGAGTACATTAAAGCCATATGGTACTGTGGTTTCATCCCCAAGAGATGCCTCATCAGCTAAGAGAAGCATTATGATCAATATGTATATTACTCATTTTTAATAGAGTGTACTAAGCTGTAGAAGATTACTGTTCCTGCCAGTTACTTGAAAATATGAGGTGCAACAATTATTTTAAGATTGTTGGAGAGTTACAGTATTCTCAAGATAAAGAAAATATGCCTTTGTTTTGTTACGTTTAGAGCCTGAAACGTTCTCTAGCAGATGAAATTCCCCAGAAAACAGTTTGCCTAACTAGACAACCTAAAACCTACAAAAGGTAAAACCTTATTTGAGTTGTAATGCTCAAACAGTTTGCTAAATATGGCTCCTCGGAAGGAACAAAAAAAAGAAAAAAAGAGAGAAAAAGATGAGAATAGTGTTTGTCATTTATCTTGGCAAGAGGACATAGCATCTACCACAACTATGCCTATTTCACAACTAAAAATAAAAAGTGGTAAGCACTACAACGATTGTTGCAGCCTTGGCAATACAGAGAATGTTGGATTTTTTAAAAGATTCGCGTTATGTACACTCATTCTTCAATACACTGAGAAAAATACCACATAAATACCAAGTGTTACATTAACCTCTGACCCGGTAGAAACATTAGCAACTGCAGACACAGAGTAAAACTGCACTGCCTAGCTAAGGATGCAAAGCCACAGCCATGAAAGATGAAAATGAAAAAAGCCCCACAAAGTCAAATTTCAGTTATCCAACCAGATGAAGGCAAGTGAGGGGGAATAATTCAGAAATAGCAGAACTGCTAATACTACAAAATTGGGTGGGAAAAAGATGAAACAAAGCCACAAGAGGGGCTGAGGGTGGGGAGAAGGGGAATGAGGAGTGGGAAGGTCCATGCACCAGTGATGACCCATGAAGATAAGCCCTCAGAACACAGTACAATGCCAATGTGCCCCTCCTGCTTCTGCACCCAAGGCTGATCTACCTGCATTGTATGTTAAATCCTCACTTGAACCTTGGTCTTTCAGTCAGCAAATGTCAAAGTGAAGGAACAATTCCTCCAAGTCTGAAGATGTGGGTAAGGGGTAGGATTTGAGGGGTTACAGTTGGAACAGGGACCTGCATATCAGATGGAGAGTTCAGACTTATAACTGTGTCTTGAAATGCATTTGCACTGTGCTCCACCCAAGCCAATAAATCCTTCAGTGGCAATTCAGGTCCAGCTCTTTGAATATTGTCTGGAACTTTCACCCCTTTCTGCTTTAAGTATCTGATTCACTGAAAGATTTTTAACCTGAGCTACTTTACCTTGAAATGGGGAGGGTTCAAGGTAGCTCAGCAGTCACTCAGGTATGCTTCATCAACTTTAACCTTCCATTTTAAAAAGAAAGTTCCTTACAATTAGGTGTGACTACATTTTCATAGATTGATTTGTATTTTTTGCCAAGCAATTTACAATCCTTTTTTGAATTCTTGCTTCATTATTTTGTAAAAACTAAATACTTGAGAAACAAACTACTTTCATTCGGAAGTATTTTTGTAGAAGTATGGTACTAGGATACTGAAAAAACACCATAGAAGCACCACAGTAAAAACTCTGATGTCCATCTTTTCCTCTTAAACTCCTCAGCTGGACTTTAGCTTGCATGACACGTGATGGCCTACAGGTTTTCCCCGCGTGGTGTGTATTCCTCACCCGGAACTTCAGCAGAGTCAGTCACTCACCTGCCCTCTGATAAAGCTGCTCTGATAAACTTGGAATGCCAGGGCTCCCTGGGCAATTCAGCAGACACAAAGGACAGGACTGCCAGATTAGAAATACCACCACGCTGGTGAGGAAGGCTGTAGTTTTTTTTCCAAGGTATTTCTTTTACTGAGAAAAAAATTCTCCAAACCATCATACTTAGATGTACCAGAAGCTCATTCAACAACTGGAAAACCACTCTTACAGACGATAGGAGCTAAAGTTAAGCAGAGTTTCTAAGCACGCACACTTTTTTCTAACCAATTTATGTGCTGTCCCATAATCCTCTGTTTTATTTATTTCCAAACCTTCTCTCCCATCTGTTCCCTTCTGCATGATCTATATATTATCTTACGCTATTTATCCCTAACAGATTTTTGCTTCCTCTCTCTGTTCCAGTTAGATTAATGATGCCAATATTCTGTGTATTTCTAGTCTCTTTGTTTTCTTCGTCATGCATCTTGCATTCATACAGACATTTTCAAATACTTATCAATCCCTCTGACCCTTCCACAACAGTCCAAGTTTTTATTCCTATTTCACAAATGTTCTCTCTTAATATTTTTTCCTTTCTTCCTCCTTTAGACCCAGATTGTCAGTTTTAGTGCTGAATCCCAGTCCTTCCAATCCTATCAGACTCTTTCTACCTTCTTTCCGTCCTTTCTGGCTTTTATTTGGCTTTGTTCCTCAACCTGTATTCCCCTACCTTAGCTAGAGATTCTTTATCAAGATCTACCTCCTGAGATAGTTTAATGCACTAGAATTTCTTCTCTTTTCTTGCAGTGCTGTGTGCCCTGTGAACTACTCATTAAACATGTCTAAATAACTGCTGCATCAAATGCCTTCGCACACCATTTTGAAACACATTCAGGTTTTAATCTATCTCACGTCTGTGGTACCAAATTTTGCTTGTGACAATACAAGCGTTCCTGCAAAAGCTGCTTCTGTTATCCTTTCTCAACATTAATTCATGAGTACTGCTATATTTTGATTTGGAAGAAGTCCAGTACTGTTATTTTTAATGATGGAGCACACTTTCTTCCTTTGGGAGATAAAATAGTCAAATTGTAACAAGCTGTTTTGCCTTGCTGCTTCAGGCTGCCTCTAGTCCAAAAGAAGCGATCATAATAAAGCAAATGCCTCATTTGACTAAATAATCAAGCACATCGCTGCTTAGAAAGAGGAGTACAAAGCTGCAGGGTTGAAGAATAAAAAAGAAGCTTGCAAAAACCAGCCTGTGTACATATGGCAATAAGTCTACCTGAAGTTTCCAGCTCTGTTTAAAAGAGACACGACAAGTCAGTATTACAGACAAACAAAACCTCATGTATGAAACATGCTGCAGAGACCCATTTGGAGATACTTATGAGGAAAGACAAAATTGTCATGAATAGACAAGCAAAACAACTCAGACAAAAACTTTATACAGGCTCTGGACTCTCACCATTTCAGGGACACCGAGTTTCCAAACAACCTCTTTCCCGTCTTCTCAAGTCTTTCAGTAGAGGCAACAGTTGACTCTGTAAAGAGAGATGACCACAGGAAATACAGCCGATAAAACTAAAGAAAGGTCTTTATATTGTTACACAGGAAAAAAAGGATAAGGTGGGAAAGGCACAGTTGCTAGACAGTGCTAACAGCGCAGCTCAATCGCAGTTTTGCAGTGGACTATAATTGAGTATGAGATATCTGATGCGTGTTCAGACTCCAAATAAAGGGTTGAAATACACAGTTTATAAACAAAATTAAGAAACTGAATTACATGGAATTTAAGACTGGAAGGGCATATCCCAAACACCATCTGCATTTACTGTGATACCTCTACCGTCGAATTTCAAACTATAATTAAAATATTCTGTTGTACAGGGGGAAAAAAAAAAAGAGACAAGATACTTTTGTTAGCAAATAACAGTAACTTGGTAATTTATGCTACCAAATACAACATGAAACATCACTACAGTTGAAGAGACATGCTGTTTAGCTCTTATGTAAAAGGGCGGTGCCTCCACCTTTTGTGTAACAGCATCGCAAGGGCACAGTGGAGTTAAAGGCAGTACATAGAAGAGCTACGAAAGTGAAGGACGGTATGAAGCAGTTGCTTTATGAGAGACTAAAAAGACTATGTCTTGGTTCGGAGAGAGGAGGGCTGAAAGGGAACAGGATCAGCTTTTTCAAGTTCATGAAAGACAAACTGAGTATAAAATTGTTACTAACCAAATCCTGCAGAGTCCTTATAGTAGGTAGTCACTCACTGAAGCACAAACAGATACTGCAAGAAATAGGCGTGGATGTATCTTCTAGCATCCCTAATCCAACAGCTGTGAATGCTGATGGGAGAGGAACAGTCTGCAGAGAGAGGTCAGGCTCACCCGACCTTCCTAAACAGCATCTCTTTCTCCACTGTCAGAGAGCTACATGGACCACCAATCTGATGCTACAAGGCCCTTTTTATGCTTTTACATGTTACAAGACAATTAAAGTCAAACAAGTATCCACAGAGATGAAACTGAATACATGCATAGTAGCTGACACCCCTACAGTGACAAGGCTATGCTCAAAAAATTCCTCTTTATCAGCTGGTCTGAATTAGTAAGTCAAAAGAATTAAAGCATCCGGGCAGGACAGAGGACTAGTAGAGAACTGCTAAATAGAGCAAAGGCAAAACCAGACTTTGTAGGCCAAGAGCAATATCACAAGCCAGATGTTAGCACCTTAAGTCCCTGAAGGTCTAAGACTGTGTCCAAAGTACATGGCCTGGCATCACTCACCGTCTCCCAGTCATAGATATATCATGACTTGGCTGTGTCCAGGATCCATGTCAGGATGAAAGTCGACCACATGCCACCCGCCTGTCAACATGATTTCCAAGGGAAAAATAATAAGCAGGCCTTGTCTCAAGGCTTAATACAGGTCACATTTGCCCCTCCACCTAGACAGAGCCTTTAAGCTGTAATAGCTTGATAAATACCATCTTCCTGGGACAAGCCAAATATCAGTGAGCAGCAAGGCAGCAAATACACACATGCCATGCAACAGTAAAGTTCTTGTTAGAAAGAAAAAATTGCCACAAGTTGCAGTTTGAAGGAGGCACCGAGAAATCAAATTATATTACTAGGTACAGCCACACCACTGAAACAGGTCTCTCAGCAAAGAGCCAGTTAAGTAAATAAGCACGGAGCCCTTTCATTGCTATTAACCAGCACAGACTACTAGCGCAGTTTCATTTATCCAATACAAGCCAATCTATGTCTTGGTTCCTGGCTGCAATGAAAAAAAGAAAGATCCTGACAGTCTATCATTAATTATTTTATCTCAATTAAACTTGGATGAATCTGGAGTAAATTCAGAGACGAAAGTGGAGATATTTCTGATTCCAAGCCATATAATTGGGGTGGGGATCTGACCACCCAATATGCCTGTAAGAGAAGCTTTTATGCCCATTTAGGCATGAGTTGCATGCATTTAGGCAGCCAGCGTGCACCTGGCTTGTCTACAATTACTACCACTACTACTACTTTTCTCCTGTCAAATCTTCCTCCCCTCAATAAATGCCCTTCATGGTGTTCCAATGGATGGCAAAGAGCAGGTTAAATTCTTGCCCCAGTTTTGTAGATAGACTTGTTAAGCATCAGAAAGGACAGTGGCCAAAAGAGCACTGCATATCGTTCTGCAGATCATTAACTGGTAATGTAATCTGCCCTACTCTAGGTGTCACATCCAAGAAAAGACCACAAAATTAGAAACGTAGTGCTCTGAACAGGGGAGTACTCAGTGTTCCTCTCCTTGCCCTTTATGCAAGCACTGCGGTAAGCAGCCAAGCAGAAATCAGCGTTTTACACAAAATGTCTCAAAACCTGATAGCAAATCCAAACAGCTATTCAGCGTCATGCACTCTGATGTGGTCATGTAATTTATATATTATGATAATCTGGTTTTCATCTAACCTACTAATTCAGCCGTTGTTTCATTTAAATAATTGGCTATCTGACTCCCCACCCATGTTGAAGAACATGCATACCACTCTACCACTCTATTGCAAGGATACCATTAACCTAGACAAAATGTAATGAAAACAGAACAAAGACAATTTTCCAAGGAAAAGAAAAAGTATTCACTTTCATGAGAGCTTATCTCTTACTATATATTTTAAAATGGTGACATTTTTTAACATTTAGCAGGAGAAATTTTTTCTAACGCTGTTTGAAAAGATGACATTCAAAGCTTTATTTTTAGAAACCAAATTATTTGGTTTGGGTTTTCTGGACTTTGGTTGGTTTTTATATACAGTTATGATTCTCTCTCCCAAAAATCTTACAGATAAACAGGCGAGCAGTGGCTACTGAACGGCTAGCAAGGGACTTCAGCAAAGGTCACAATAAGGAGAGAAAGAATCACAAGGCCACATGATACTGGTGGGGACATTTCTTCTGTCAAATATTCCTCGACCTGGCTCTGTAAGGCTGTGTCCAGTCCAAGAAAGCATCTTTAAAATCATGTCGATATTACATTCACTTACCTATTCTTGTCTTTCAACATTACTCTTTCACAAGCAGTGCTATGCAAGCAGCATTCAGCATTTGCAAATTTTAGCCATGGTGTGCTTGTCTCCTGCAAGGTCAGGAAAAGGCTCGCGTGTGCCCAAACATTCCCAGCTACAGGTCACCTCATGATGCAAGTGATGTTACTGGATGCAAATAGGCAGCGCTTTCAGACTACGTAGTCATTTATACCCAGGGAATACATCCCGTTCTATTTTCACAGTGTTTTAGTACAAGACAGTGGAGAACCCCATTCGCAAAATGCTATTAAGTATCCTTATCTTAATTACGAGGTTTGTGGGTTTTTCCAGTTTTGCACTTCAGTTTGGAGTAGTCAGCCATCTCACAAAATTACAAGTAGCATAAAGAAGTCCCTGCCCCTTTCAACACACAAACTAGAGGGTATCAACTGCAATCAGGAAGAGGCATACTCAAACCATTCTCCACGTCTCTCGTTCTCCACCGGTGCACAGCTACGCTGTGTTAGTCCTCACCAACGGATTCAGGGCTGAGCCCCCTGTCTAAGGGAACAAAACAGACAACAGTCCTAATGAAACCAGCTGCAGAATTAGGAAGCAAAATTTCACAGTACAACACCCAGTACCAAAAATATAAGAAAGCTAAGTGTTAAAACAACAGGTCTTTTGAAATGAGTGGGTAGTTGCCATTGTCTCAAAGAAGTATAGGAATGAAAGCATATAAAATTCAGAAGCAAAAGTTGCTTATAAAAATAAGAGAAAAATGGTCTAAAGAAGCAGTTGGGACTTTTAATATAAAGTTATGAGAAGTACAAATGTATTTCCTATTCCAGTTAAATAGTTAATAATAGATAAACTTTAAGAAAATAGAGGAAGTTGGTAATGACAAGTTACTTATTCAGATATTCTAGTAAGAATGTAAAAAATGCATGTTACAGCAAATAATTCACTTAGTTAAACAGGCAAAGATATTGAATATACCTTTTGTAGCTGTTTTTTATGCATTAATTAAGATTTTTTAAAAATAAAATTGGAAGAAGAATGGAAGGAAAAGAGAAATAAATTGGGTCCTATTCTGGCAAAAACCATCCTGGATTTCCTAGGCGTTTATATAGCACAGTGCTATTTTCGCAGATCATTTCAAATTTTACAAATGGTCTTTTTCATTGCAATTTTTCGGGCCAATTCTGTTAAACATAACAACTGAAAGGTTTCCATATACTCACCGATTTGAAAAAGTTTTTCCTTTTCTCATCAAAATTTTCTCTTTTCCCTTTGTTTCCTTTCCATCCTATAATCCAAACCAATAGGTGGAAGTTCTACTCCTAAATAAATCTTTTTTCCTATTGCTTCCAATATCACATACGTTTTCTATATAGTCAAGGTATTCATGTTTTTGATGGTTTTGCGAGGTTTTTCTTTAACTTAGATACTACTTTCTTTCAGCCTCCTCATCATTTTAGGCTTCCTCTCATGTCTTAGACTCACATCTAAATATGCTAAAGTAAGTCAGTTTGACCCTTCAGAAACCCCCGAGTCTACGTCTTAAACACAAGTGGTGCAGCACATTTACGTGAATCAGAAAAGACTGAAAACCGGATGGCACAGGGAGCTGAACGTCACTATTCATTTTAGCAGGGCTTCAGCTAAACTTGGAACTGATTTGAGGAGAGCCTAAAACTCAAGAGTAATAGGTACACATAAAAACTGCACGGGGATGGAAACTTAATAGCTTTCAGTACAGATGTTAGCTCCCAATACTGAAAACGTTTTGCTCCTAAAGTACCCAGACTGCTGTGTTTGGGTGCAGAAGGGAATTCTTTATCGTGCCTCCTTGTAAACGCATGGCAGTAGGATCTGGGTGTAAAGTGTGCAGATTAAGCAATGAGGGCAACTCTGTGGACCTGCCCCTGCTGGCAGTGTCAGGGGTCAAAAATCAGACCCAACACAAAAGATCCTTCCTTAAGGAATTTTCTGATGTGAAAACTGCTGTAGCTTGGGGGCACTTGGGCTGAGACTGAGCTCGGGTTGCCATGGAAGGCATTATGAAACTCAAGCGCCAAACCTGTAGGAAGACCACGGGCTCTGGTGTCTCCTGGGCATAGCTATTTGGTGTTTAACACAGCCTGAGTGCTTAGTGGCTTGTTTTAGCTGATGCTCCCTGACTGTCCTGCGGCCTTTCCATAGGAACTTCAACTTCCAATGCCCTCACAGTTTATCTTTCACTGATTTCAAGTTCTTGAAATCCACCAGATGTGAATACTGACAAACAAGCCCATTTATCTTAAGAAGACGAACCCAAAGCAAATATGAAAATAACCTCGCATATGGGGTAAAAGTTCCCTCTGACATCTCTCCCTGGAAATAAAAAATGCAAGACAGAAATTCTTTCTTATTTTTACGATCTAAGCTAATTTTTCTCAGTCATATTTTCAAAGAAGTTGAATGGGCTATCAATACCGCTTAATAACACTGTCAACCCTTTGCTTTCTACCACAGCAGTTAGGATGAAAAACTCGTTCGTTCTTATCACAGGGATCTGCCTACAGCTCTTTGCTTGCTTTACCTTCTGCAACATAACAGCTTGTTGCTATGGTATTATGTCAAATAAGCAAAAATTACTCCTTCGTTCCTCGATTCCAAGCCCTCCGCATCCTCTGCCTGGGCTTGGTCCTGAAGAGCGATTGCCAATTTCTGTAGAGCACACAGCCAACTGCTGCAAACGCGCTCGTCTTGTTTACTCAGCTTCTGCTCTCCTATTTCCTGAGCAAAAAGTCAGTGCCCAAGAGCTTTAATTGCTGATCTCTGTTCACCTGCACGATAGCAAGAGAAAAAAGCATAAATAGCATTTGTTCTACCAACTACGATATACTGGAAACTACATATTGCAACTACATCATTAATAGGATTTGTTAAGGTTGGAGAGAATAACTAAAACAACCTATAATTTCTCTGACAGCTCTAACTGAAGGGCAAATTTCTTCTGCCTGTTCTACCCTGTGGAGCTTTAATTGTATATTCTAATCCCAGAGGGCCAAATTATACTCTCAGTTACAACCACGATATAATTAAAGTTAATGGAGTTGCTCAGGTCTAATTGAGGGCATAGTTTATTGCAGCAAATGTTACATTACAATAAATCATTGAGATGGACTCCAAGCACCAGCTTTATATATTACTTGGTTTCCAGAAATCTGAGTTAAAAGTCTTTAAATAAAGCTCCACTGTAGTTGATAATGATTATCCTCCCCCAAAATCAATGGCTAAATAGTAAGCATATAAACATAGAGTAGCAGATTCACTACTTCTATGATCTTTAATCGCTGTCCTGGGGTTTTTGTGGTTTGTTTGTTGTTTTGCTTTTGATTTTTTTAAAAAAATCCATTTAAAATTGGTATAATGCAAGGAATCCTATTTACAAACTGATATCTAATGAATAAACAGTGCCACATCCATTAGACATGCTGCGCGCTCCAGAAATAGATGTTAATTCCTGCCTCTGTGTGTATGGATAGCAGGGAGAAATAGCTTGTTCTCATCTCAAATCTATCACTACACCGAAAGCAAAGGCGTCATTTTAGCACCTGCCAACAGAACCAATATAACTGAGTTTTAACCCAACTAACTTGGGTGCCGGTAACAGTAACGCTAGGACAAATTTGCATGTTTGAAAACCATTAAAAGTGTGACTTTAGACACAGAGGCTAGCTGTGCCAGCTTCTCTGCTATTGCCGCAGGGCCCAGAGCAAAACTAGTTCTTGATGTCTCTTCTGCAATTACACCTTTCAAAGCAGGGTAGATATGATGAAAGTGAAAAGCTTTTAATGTTAAATGGTCACATCAATTTAGTCTGCATGAACCTTGATTGGAAATCTGTATCACCTTGTTCTTACAGAAAAACCCTTATCGCTATCACAGTTGTACAGGTCTCTGCCATTGCTACCCCTTCAACTTATCTGAGGTCCATTAACCTAAAATGCCATTAAAATAAAAAGCCTGTACTTCAAACATTGATAGATAGTACTGAGATTCGATGCCTTAAATAGGTTTATTTTTTAATTATTATTACTATTTTAGCTTTGAATCAACTCGATTCTTTCAAAGTAGCTGCTTGCATTCTGGTAATTATGAAAGATGTGGAAGATATAACAGTATTTTGAGTGTTCAGATTATATAGCTAATGCTCAGGAAAGCTTCTCCCTTCCATTTAATTTTGGCTTACATTTCCTTTCTGCTTCATTGTGCATTTTAACACCTTTAGAGATAAAGTATTTAATTTTCAGGTCTGAATTTGCTGGAAACACTTTTTTTGGTGTGCAGCCGTGTGACATCTTTATTCTCTTTATCTCGAGTTCTCTTTATGTGCTTCTGGTTTGCACAAGATGTTTCAGAAATTGCCGTTATGAAAAACCACTCTCTCTCCTCTGGGCTTGCTATTACCACAGGGAGCCTTATCAGCCGAAACCTTGTCCCCAGCTATTAAATAAGTCTTCTTTCTTCAGTTCAACGTTTTTATCCTGTAAGTATTTCTCAACCACACTGGAGTTTTTACAACACAGGTCTGAATAAGTGGATTATTTTTCTTTTTTTCCTTTTTTTTTTTTTTTTTTTTTTTTTTTGTCAGCGACTCACAGTATCGGCTTTTAAAAGCTAAGCAAAGGATCACCTTCTGTGACTGGGAGTGATAATTGTGCCATTAACAGTCATTTGTCCCACGCTTATCCAGTGCCTAAGGGTCTCCAAATTTCAAGCTCCAGCTCACTTGTGCTCTTCTGTTTTACTGCCTGAAGGCAGGAAAAAGGCAGGTCAGGATGCAGATGAGATGAACTCTTTCAAGCTCCATTTGGCCTTACTTGTGTGAAGAAAGCACGGGGCCCTGTGCCACTCCTCCTGAAAGGATTAGGCAGGCAAAGGACTTAAGGACCCTTTCACAAGGGATCTGTCTTCAGGTATGCTGTTGGCCAGCAAATGGAAAAACAACATGACTACTCACCCACTTTCGTTTTTCTGTTGATATTTTGTACAGTCTCACATCGCTACAGCTTTTGAACATTTCTTATTTCAAGTATAGCCAGCAGTTGGAGACTGCCTGTCTGGTTCTACCACCGCTGAGCAAGTTTTCAGTCCTCAAAGGTACTTCAGATTAGTTTCTATATATATAAATACATGTGTGCGTGAATATACGTATATGGAGAGAAAGATAAAAATATAGATGTATGAAAATGTATATAAGCAAAAAACTGAGACATTACTTATTTTAAAGTTGTGCCTTTACACCATTTTCTGTCAGAGTTTATTCTTTCTACTTCAATTCCTTCTGCCCCCCTAGGTCTACACTATTGTAGATTTACGTCCCATTTGCTTTCAAGTGCTTCAGTTGCCAGGGTTTGTTCAGCTTTGCACACATCAGAGGTGGCTTCCCAAGGTTTCATGCTAGCTTCCTTTGGTCTTAAGAAAATCGATCTGTGGAATTGCAGTTATGTTCTTGCAAGGTCACAACAAAAAGCCCACTTTGTTCATTTGTAGGAAAGGAATACCTGTTTTTTCCTCACAGGCCGAAGTACATTACCATTCTGTTTGCTGCAGGTGTCTATCTGGGTTCCTTCACAGGTTCATCAATTGCATAGCAACACCCTTCACCCTTCCTGAACTGCTCCCACATCAAAGCACGGCCCTGCACAAATGGTTAAGCACTGGCCCAAGTTGATAGCTGAATCACACGGGCAGTCAGAAGACTCTGCTGGCAAAAAAGGATGAGGAATTCAAATGTCTGGCCATGGAAGGAAAGGAGCCAGCAGCAGCTGCTAAAGCCAAAATCAATGTGCTGCTTGGGGATCCAGCAACACGGCTGGCATGAGCTAGACCTGCTCCACCATAAATTAATGGGTCCTCTGGGAGCTGTTGTCAGCTACTGTCTGTGAATCACTCCAGGACCTCCCATTCCCCTCCGTAGACGGTATGCATCTTCTGTGGCTTTTGATCACATGAACATTTTGGTATGTGGCTCAGGAAAAAGAAGAGTTAGGCCAACTGCGCACTAACATCCAAATACCATACACATCTTGCAGCATATATATCTGTCTTTCACACTAGACGGAATGACTGAAATCAGACACTTCTTTGTTTAGATTATTTTAAGGAAAAGCATTCATATTCTCTTGGGAAGGTTTAGCCCTATTCCACTTCCTAATATCAAGCACACAATGATTGTGACAGCACTGTTTCCGAATACCTTGAGTAGCTGTTTCCGCAAGACAGTTTGGGAAACAGAAAAGCATCTTTTCAATTGGTGGTTTATTTCAGCAACTTTTTTTGAGGGACTGTCTTCACCACAAGTCAGTGCATCAGTGGATTTTACTGAAGATTGGCATGAGGCACAAAATATAAAGGCATGAAAATATTGCTATTGGTCACTAAAGTCAATTAAGTCATTATAGTTTAAACTTCATTAATTAGCACTGTGTGGTTTTGGACACAACCATACATGAGGCTGAAACATTAAAGGTATAGGAGGCCACCAACTGCGGGTGCTCTATATTTGAGCACTCCATCATATGGCATTTTTAGTAGGAACACATGACACCAGAAGTCACCACAGACAGTACATGCATACTGTTTACTGCTCAACGATTTGAGTGATATTTTGTGGAGAGTTAATAGCAAATAATAATAAGTATAAATGAATTATACTCAGCTTATGAGATCCTACATGACTTTAGAAATGTTTCAAAACGCTGCCACTCCTACAGACAGGAAGAGATTATTTGCTTTCTTTATTTCTTTAGTAACTGTCTATTCATCCAGGATTGTATCGGACAGTCACTGTAATGTCTAGCCATTTTCCAGGAAAATTACGTGTGTGATTGCCATTTTTTTCCAATCTCTGAACATTTTTGAGCTTTTCGTCATCTTACAACTAGAAGAACATTTAGTCTAAGGATGCTTGAAAGGACTATCATGGGAAAGCTAGGTTGAATAATCGGGTTCTTGCACTGAGTGCTTAGCGTGGCACACGTGCTGGTCATTCTTATTTTGTCTGGCAACAAGTTCCATAGTCTTAGTCCAGCTCCTGTGAACATTTTGTTTCCTGTGGTTACGAGTCTGTGTTGTTGACAGCTTCATTTTTCCAAAAAAGCAAAGCTGTAGCATGAGGTCATCTCGGTTCATCTCCTATCCCACAAAAAAGAAGGACTGGGAAGACCTAGTGTGCTTCAGAAGGTATTGCTGTATGTTAGAACATACTTAGGGACATAATGTGTGACGTATTATAATATATATAAAAGTCATATTTACTCATTTCCCAGGAGAAAAATTATCATGCACTGAGTTACAACTATAGAATTAATGTGTCAAATTATGTAATTAATGTACCAAAGTAAATTGCCTCTTTCCAATTTTATACAACTTAACAGGCAACAAAATGAAATCTTTTTCTTTAAATGAAAAGTCACAGCATGTATATACTAAAAAGCATTTCTCATGTTTATTCTAAGGCACTATATCACATATCTTAAATCAGCATTCTTGGGGACACTGTTTATCTTTCAAGTTTTGTTTGCACAAGACCTGCCTTGTACAAGCACAGTATCATCCAAGTTTCCAGCTGAAGATTTTAGTCATCACTGTGATTGGAGAAGTTATCATTACTGTTGCCACTGTTAGTGTTATTGTTACTGGCGGTGTAGGAGAGTTTCCCACAAAGCAGATGCTCCTCCTTCCTTTCATTCCCCCTGCTCATGAGCCTTTCTACCTCGAATGAAATACACATACGGAGCAAGACAAAGGTGCAAGGCACAGAAAAGCATTCAGAAATGGTTCATCTGGGACAAATTCAGAAACTCAGGATATCAACGAGGATTTTATCTGCAGTGGGCCAGTATTTCACCTTGTCAGTTTACCTAGCCATCTGCAAGGTCTGTTATAATACAGTTCATGCCAACTGCAAACTCAACATCTACAATTTAACCATGCATTCCAAAGCACCATGATCTGTAGAGCCATGTGTTAAGAGTTAAAGGGAAGGGCTGAGCTCATTCCCACGAACAGATTCACTGACTTCCCTTCCCCATTATGCACCAGTGCAGGCTGGAGATGGAGGTTGTATAGGGAGAGGGACCTACACATCCCACGGCACTGTGGACAGATGTTCTCAGAGGCCCAGCTAAGCTCCCCGAGCTCAAGCTGAGCAGCCAAAATGAAGGTGGGTGAGATGAAGCTGCACTATTCATAGCGTACCAGGCTGCACGGTGCCCTTTCGGCTATCATTTCAATCAAAACAAACACTTGCAAAATGAATAACTGCCTTGACTATTTAAACTGTTAACCTTTTTTTAACATTGCTGTTTATAATTAGATTTCACAGAAAGCCAGACTGGTGGGTTTCTCTCAGCTTGACATTTTTATCACGTGAAATATGTTGGATCAGGTAATCATAAGGCCTTAAGGTCAGGTAACATGACTGAATTGCTGTTAGTAATTAAATGTGCGATAAATA
Organism: Alca torda; assembly: GCA_008658365.1. Classification (NCBI taxonomy): domain Eukaryota; kingdom Metazoa; phylum Chordata; class Aves; order Charadriiformes; family Alcidae; genus Alca; species Alca torda. Next base: position 8,197,312 of record CM018079.1, read on the forward strand.
ACTGTATCTGCTGTAGCTAGAAAAGATCATGTAGGTAGCTTCATGTTCTGTTTTATAAATCATATTAAAAAAAGTGTATGGGTTGTTTTATATTAAACACGGTGGTTGCATGTGCCAAAGATTTATTAGTCCAGTCTGTCTTCTGGGGAGTGGCTGCAGTCCAGATTCATGTGGTAGAATAATAAAAATTTTTAAATGGCTGTAGAAGTTGATGGACCAAAATGGAGTTAGTTACCCGATTGGCTGCCAGTGACGTCATAGCCATGGCTGTAGCTCCATATATGTTTATGAGAGGTTTATTCCCCTTAATTTCCACCTATATTGTAATAATCATCAGCCACTCTACGCAGCCTGTTTCTAAGGAACCACTGAACTTCCCTGGTGACTGGAGTTTCTCAGCTCCCTCTACTTCACCCTGAACCTGGGGTCTGCAACTATGCCCATGAGTTTCTCTGTCTCTTGGGGCTGATCAGCCTTTACCCAGGCCCTTTGCTCAAAAGGAAAGGCTGTATTTAGGGTTAGGGGTTTAGGCAGGCTATGGAAGAGCTTTCGGTTCCAAGTACTTAGCATGAGATTCTGCAAACACTTAAACACACATATAATTTCCCTTTTGCAAGTAGCCTCACTCACTTCAATGTCACTATTATGTGAACAAAGTTATAACCCTGCTTAAAAGTTTTCAGGAGACTTACTACATATATTTTCAGAGGCCAAGAATGCTGACGGCTCTTAAAGAAAATAAAATGAAATAGAGAGATGCATGATTTGGACTATGTTCAGAATTTTCCCTAATTGCTTTAATCAAATTCCCGCTAGGCATTAAAATTAAATTGTCTACGTTAGCTGAATTCCACTGGTCATTACTGGCTGGCAGTGGTTAAGGTATCAGATTTTCTTTTCCTTGTTTTTCTTATGCATGGGTGTATTACATATAGGCATTACTGGGATGTCTGGTAGCCTCCCAGAAAAGTTGCCTTAATGACAGCAGTTTTTAAAATATGTTATTTGATGTTTCAAAATGGCTGCAAATTCAAATCTTGATCTACCTTTTTAGAGTATTCATACCATGCAACCTATTGCATGAATTTTGAATGGTACCATGTATTTCTATCTGCCCACCACGTAGGCTCCACAGAGTACAAGTACATTGATTTGAGGGATTTCCTTATACATTCAAAATTAGAGTCTGGTGTGCACTAAGCAAAATACTATACTGAAGGACATACCAAGTCTCTAGTGCTAAAAACCCTAGCTGCCAAAAAAATCATTAGCCTTTGATTATTACATAAATAAACAAACTCACAGGGGCAAACAACAACTTGTTCACGTTCATGTTTTCCTTTTTTTTTTTCTTTTTAAACCTCCTTTATTTTATAGATGTATTACTGTCTTCCTTGTTAGAAACAATACTTTAGGCATTCCTTTTGATAATCTATTTCTTAAAAACCTCTGAAGGGATTTTGGTGTGGCTGCTTTTCCGGTAGAAGCTGTTTCCAACCACAGTGACTGCAAAACAATTTGATTCCCGTGTCCAAATAGTAAAAAGCTCGTGTGTCAATACCACATCTCAGCATTCCCGGAGGAGCAGATGCTTTGTATAAATTGAATTATAAATAATACTCTGATGCAGGAAGTAGCAGTCTAGTAGCAGTTTACGCTTAATGCCATAGTTTTGTTTATTAGTTTTGGCTGTTTGATAAATAGAGAGAGGTTTTAATTTAACATAATAGTTCCTTGCATAGATAGAGAGCCATTACTGGTGCAGCCAAATAATATCCCTTCCCATGGGAGACCCTGTCAAAAAAGGAAACAATATCAATTTAATTATTTTGCTTTCTGAACACACTGCAGCTAAGGGCTTTGGGTATTGACTTAATGTTTTTCTTCAATAAATGTAGCATGCATTATGGTACCAAGTTTAATGAACCTTCACTTTTTTTTTTTAAACTGCAAACTGAAGGATTCTTTATTAAACAGACATGTAAAGAACTGTATTAGCTTTCTTCCATACAGTTATGATTCTTCTTCCAGCTCTTTAATTTCATTGTAAATTTAGAGCCACAGTGTAGCAAAACTCCAGGGATTTCACATACAGGGGTGTTTAATGCTCAAAATGTCTTGAGTTGTACATTACTAATCACAAAGGATTTGGTCTTAAAAAATGTTCTTTTAAGCAGTAAAATATTTTCAGGAGTTACCAAATTAAAAAAAAAAAAAGAAAACTGGCTAGAAAAAAATAATCTCTCCAAAATATATGAGAGGCCTAACTTTCACGCATGAGCTCCTATTAGAAGGGCAGTAATAGTAGTAGAAAATTACTCTTAGATTATTGCTTCCTGTGCAAGGGAGTGTTATTCAAAACATAATGGAGACAAATCCATTGCTCGAGGAGTGCTGAAATGTTTGTGACTGGAGAAGGCCAGGCGTTGGACGTTGACCCCACAGTCATTTAAAAGCCTCAGTGAGGCCATGTGGTGGCTGAGCAGAACGTGTTTTCTGACAGTACTGAAGAAGTGTTCTACAGAGCTGGTATGCCAAATATCTCGAAGATTAATCTGTATTTACGTTCACAGGGATTTCACATTGCATTGATAAGAGGACAAATGACAGCCTGTGATGATATGGTAATCTCTGTGATATAAGCACTTAACAGTTTGGAAACGTTTGTGTTTTAAGTGGTAGCTATATCTATAGTTATGGCTGCCAAAGAATTCTCTTTATCTGCTGCGTTTTCGGTTGCTCATGAGTTTTTCAAAACGGATATTTTAGCCTGATATCTTCCATGCCAGTTATTTTGCTTAGACTCAGACATTCAGGATAGACCAGTGAAATTTTTGAGAAGTATCTTCTCCAGAGTTACCCTTACTCTCTGCCCAAACTACTTTTCAAAGAGATGTAGTACTATTCTGCTGTGAAGAAGTAGTTTAATTTATAGGCCAAGATGAGTAATGCACTCTCTTAAGCTCCTGCCTAAAAATTCACCCAAATTTGAATACATCAGTTCAGGCTTAAGACACATTCAGTAGAGCTTCTTAGGGGCTAGATACTAGAAAGTTTTCACAGACAATTTCTAAGAACAAGCTACAGCTCCCAGTAGTCACCAGAATGCCAAACCAAACAGGAATGGACCTGGGCTGCACTGGACAGCCCATGTGAGCTGCATGAACAACTTTCTACTAAGAAATACAGCAGAAGGTGCTACTACTCACTCTCATCTCAGAACAGCGCACCCAACTGGGAGTAGGAGATGACCTTGAGCTGTAATCCAGCCCTTTCTACTAACTATACTTTCAGTACTATGGAAGAAGCTCTCATAAAAAGATCTGTCAAGGATGATTATTTTCTATTATTATTATTGCTGCTATTATTATTTGCCCGCAGTTCTGCAAGCCCAGAAAATTATGACTTTCCAGTTAGAAACACAAGGAAAAGGGTGCGTGATTGGGCAGTCAACTCAAGCAAAAAGATCAAACATTTTCAAAGAAGGCAGACAGACTGAGTGGAATTTTCATTTGGTCAAGAAAATCAATTCTCTTCCACACAGCCGTTACTAAAGGAAGCAATTTCAATCAACTCTACTTACTCCCCTTTGCTAGAAATAGATAAATAGCAGCCATGCAATTTTATTAAAGAAGCAACCGAAAGGCTGCACAGCAGAAACTAGCAGGACTGTAAACAAACCCATGTTTCTAATACAGCCAGTGACTGCCATGCTGCTTTTCAGTGTGTGTTCTCCTGATGAGTTTGATGGACCATCTGTATAGATCACTGTGGTCTCCTAGACACAGAATGGAAACCACGATTTCCAGTTACCAACAGTTATTTGCTGTGCAAAAGAGTCCACATCTTTGCACCACAACCTCTCCTCCACATTAGTGTATAACAAAATCATCATATTTACTATGGAGATCAAAAGCAAAAAAAATCTACAAACCAGAAGGGAATTTGTCAAATTGTCAGGGTTTTTTTTTGTTTGTTTGCTTATTAAGCAAACATTGTTAACCATTATTATTTTCTTATTCCTAAAATCTAGGGAGTTCAGTTCTTAAAAATCTTCATCAAAAGAAGCGTTACACTTGCAAAATCCAAACCTCAAAGTTTAAAAATGCTACAATTAACCTTCCCCTGCATCCACTGGGGAAGATTCTGCAAAAATTAGAACCCACCTCAGCAAATTTTAGATGATGAAAAAGTAGGCATAAAGTCATCTAAGCTCGTCAATTGGTTTAGTGCATAGAGAACATGAAAGATGCAGGCAGGGCAGATTGATTGCTCTTCCCTGGACTACCTTTCTCTTACTGACTAACTTAGGCTGGACTACTAACTTTAAAACTAAAAATTGAAGTAAGTGAAATGATTCTTACTTCCATAGTTTTGTAGGAATCCCCAATTAATCTGTAAAGGAAGGAAAGGGAGTTGAAATGGAGAAAGATCTACAGCACGACGTTTCGAAAAAGTTAAGTTTTGTGGAATAAGGGGAAATTCTATCTGTTCCACATAATCCTTTTCACCCTCGGGCCAGGTTTGCTTTGATGGACTTTGGTGCCTGAGACCCACGCTGTTAGGGACACTGACAACATCTGCATTGTCCCCCTCTGAAGTGCTGCAGTGAAGAAACTCCACGCTGGAGCCCTGCTTTGCAGGCTCCCAAGCTATCTCTATAGCTGTGTAGGTGCACCTGTGTTGCCTGCTCAACAGGCTGCTCTCAGAGATGCAATGCATCCCACCAGACCTTGCTGCTTACTAAGCTAGCTCCTTTTACCACTAGCTACATACCCCATGAAATGCTTCCCTGATTTGATATGGTTACTCCTGCTTTTCCATGTGAACAAGGTACTACTGAGAAAGCTATTTTCTTTTAGGAAGACAATAACTGACCTCAGTCCCACCATCACGACTTGAGGCTACAGATGTCAGATGAGGAGCAAGACCTCGGGAACATCACCTTCTACAAAAGGACACAATGAGCTCCACTCTCTGCTTCTTGTAGGGGAACCAATTGCCATATGTCACCAGGAAAACTAATTGGAAACATCAATCCGGATATACACCACAAATCATCATGTATTTTACAAAACCTACTCAAGTTACATTCAAACTGTTCTAAACCCTTCTACAGTATTCAGACACTTCTAGTATGATTTTGGAAAGAACTCCATAAAAGAAAGGGTAAATGGCAGGCTGACAGATACGATCACCTACATGCATCAATCAATCTGGTTACCGGGCATGTTGTGCTATTTGCCAAAGCCTGCACCAAACCCTAGAGACCACTGCTTTAAAAACATTATCACAAAGGACAAGGAAACACCAGCTTCATTGTTTTTAAGTAAAATGGGTCGTTTGAGAGTCTATCATGAAAAAAAGAAGTCCCAGACGGTTTTGAAATGTCATCACATTGCTCAGTTTAAACGCTATGAAGGGGATAATGCCAGTCTAGTAATCCAACTAGTCTAGTAACCCAACTACCCTTCGTTTGAAATTACTTATGGGCGTTGCTTACACTGAAATGTTTAGAAAAGTAACGGGTAAGGGTAACCTAATGACTCATTCTTCACACATATGACCAACAGGGTGGCCTGCTCCAATAATATCATCAGTTTACTCTCCAATTAATTCAGCTCCTTTGAAGTCTGGATAATGAAGAGCACCAATTGTTGCTGTGTTACTGAAAAGGTTACCAGGATAAGACTTGGCTCTCAGAGTACCTTCTTGTTTCATAAAAGAGGCCCTTCCCTTGCAGCTGGTTTCTCATCTTACTGATTACCTGCTACATGAGAAATTTCAGTCTGGCTTCAGGCCTGGACCCGGCCCAGAGCCTTCTGTCAACAGGGTTGGTTATAATTTACTTATTGTAATTCAGAATCCCATTAAACCAGGTCTTTATCTGGCTTGCTGCATTGGAAGCATTTGGTACTGTTGGTCAGTGAACACTGGACCACCTTCAACACCTTATGAAACTTTCAGCTTGGAAGTTAACATGAGGCAGGCCCCACTTCTCAAAGATGTAAGTATATGCTTAAGTCCTAATGTAATGAATGGGACTTAATACCTGCTAAAAGTTAAGCATGTGCTTATGAATTTTTATATATAGGGTAAAATTCCCCTGCGCCTACAGAAATGGAAGTGCTCAAATGTTTTGGAGCCCTGGAGCTTTATTTCTGAAAGAAAAGGGTTTTTGTGACTTTTTTAAAAACTTTTTTCACACCCTTTCTGAGGAAAAAAAAAATATATTTTTAATGAAAGAATTTTCACTGCGATGTGTCAGGCTCAGAAGCCTTTCAAGACTTAATATATTTTTTTTTAAATAGAACTGTGAAAAGTACAAGTCAAGCTGGATTTTTCTCCTAGGCTTGGTTTCAGGGGCTAAAACCAAATCCCTTTCAGGCATTTCCTAAAGATCCTGTTTATCTGTTATACTGACACAAAGTCCCTAGGTTAATCCAGAATCCACTTGCATTGTGTACTAGTCCATAATTTGGGACTTACCCTAATCAGTGTAGTTTAAGGATGAGATCAGGCTCTTAACCAGTGGAAGAATGATTCTGTTACTCTTCTGCTGCATATTCAGTCTCAACACATATAGTTCAAATAAAAACAACGGAAAACACATTTAACTTTTTTTTTTCCAGGAAATAAATGTTTGGAAATTACAAGCAACAGTTTGGGACATAAATGCTAGAAAGAAACTGATAAAAACTAGAAGCTAACCTCATCACTGTTAGGTCACTGTTAGTTCTAGTGACTATATATAGCTTCACATAACTTTCACATTCCTCATATAAAAGGGATAATCGAGGGATGTAATTAATGCTACTTAAAACTTGCCTTCCAGATGTTGTCTCTTTTTGTAGAAGAAAAAACCAACACATATCTTTTGCCAGTTCAGATTTCATCTATAGAACAAGAGAGCCGTCTTTCCCTTAGACAACATATACTAGTAGGAAAAAAGATCCCAAGGGCAGTGGGGAGAAACAAAATTGGAATATTACATTGCAGTAAAAAATACAGCTAAGAGATTAGAGGTAGTGCTTTATAAAATACAAGAGCCAAAAACCAGCTTCCTGAGTCTCCTAAAGGAAATATCAATATGTTGGCTAGTCTACTTTTCATTATCACTTCATGGTTTAGGAGTTGTTGTTTTCTCTCCCCATAACCCCTCTCCACCCCCCTTTTATTTTAAGTCTTTTGGTCCAAAATCTGTTAATGCATTTATCATACGCTTCAGGGACATATTCAAATAGCAACAACTTGTATGAGTACTTTAAATTATCCTGAAGAATGCAAGCACAATTTAAGATGCTTCTGGCCTAAACCATTAATGAGGTTACACACCATTAATGGTGGAATTTGCCTGCACAATTTACTTTAAAGCAGCATGGAATACACATAAAAAATGGATGCCCCACAGTTTTGCTTTTCAGAGAAATGTCTGTAAGGCTGCAGTAAGCTCACCGCTTTGACAGCTTTAACAAAGATAGCACACGTCTCAGAGGAGTTAAAGCAGCTAACACCAAAGAACTGACCCCTTGCTGTATAACTACTTTTAGCTATATAACACAGGCACGCTCGTGTTTAGACACACACAGACAAAACTCAGTGACACTGTAGGAACTAAGTTGCATTCAAGTATAAGAATTTCTTTAGCTTTCTGATTCCCCTCTCAACTCCTTACATCTAGTGCTTGTTAACTTATGCATTATTAATTACGCAGTATCACAGTTAGAATCATAGAATGGTTGGAGTTGGAAAGGACCTTAAGGACCTAACTCAAAAAACTTCTCAATCACCATCTACCCCAACCACAGTAATACAAAAATACAGAAACATTCATCATTTTCAGAAAGAAAACAGGCAGACGTTAGAAGGTAACAATGAAAACCTGGTCCTGTTGAATGCACTTCCAGCACTTAATAAATAAATCAAGTAATACTAATAAAGAATTAATAGCACCAAATAAAGTACAACTTTTGCAACATTTAATGTAGTACTAGTACAGCAACCAAATATGACCTATATAGAAGGGACACAACTGACTAAATGGTGTTTGCTGCATATAAAATTATTAACATAAGCAATAATTTATTCTTAAACATACAGAAACAAAGGTATCCTGTGCAATTACTCATCTACAGTGCTTACATGACCGCATCCTTTCAGAACACCTTGCACCGCAGTTAGGATTAAGCTGCACGAACAGGAATTTTCAGGGAAAGGTGCCAGTGCTGCCATGTCAGAGTGATGGCTACAGCCTGAAAGCATTAAAACATTTCAGGATAGGCAATAAACACCCTTCAAGTCCTTTAAAGTCATTCCTCCACATCTATCATGCATAGTCCTCCGGACTGTCATCATGATATCTCACATGCTTCAGCAAGAGGAACACTGAGCAGTTTTTCACTTACCGTGATTTTCAGCTGCCACGCATGAAGAGCAGGAGTGTGGTAGGGCTTGGGAAACTACACATGCCAAGGCTCCCAAGTCAGAGGCTCTCTCCAGAATTATCAGAGAGGAGACAGCAAGTCTAGGGGGAAAAAGAAAAAAAAAAAAAAAGAATAAATAGTAGCAAAATTACTGATCCAGATAGCATCATTTTGAAAGTTCTTCAGATACATGCAATGTGAAAATGCTAAAATGTAGAACGTAACCTGATGGTTAAATTGGTCTCATGGGGGTATGTCATAGCAAACAATCCACCTAATAAGCAAATAACAGAAGATACGCCTGTCAAACAATCCACCTATAAACAAATAACAGAAGATACGCCTGCAGACTGTCTTTCATCTGTCAGTTATAGAAGATCACCCCTCCTGTATTATCCTGCCCTTTCATTTGAGTATCCATCATAAAGTAGTAAACAACAATCACACAACTTTTAGATTTTCACACTCACGGATCAAAGTTTCATTATTTATGGTTAAAATGCTCATTGTAAAAACAAACATTGATTTGCCTCTGGTAAAACTCAACTGTGAGCTGTGCCACTCTTGACTTTACCTTTCATTAAGTAAATTGCCAATCAGTCCTTTGTTTTCTTTTTTCTGTAATGGTCCAGACCTTACTGAAGTACATTCCACTATTAAAGCTCTAAATAGATATGCCTGTGTAAAGACTGAGTAGAGGTCTAGGGGATTTGAGCTAATAGCTGTAACATGATAATGTTAGAAAGTTGTCAAGCTGTCAAAACGTAAAGTACTCCAAATACTGAAGTGTGAGGGTTTAGGTATTTGTTTCCACTGATATTAGGAAGAGTTACATGGCCTAAATTCTCTTATTTCCTCTCATAAGTGCTTACCTCGCTGCTCATCAGAAACTGGAGATGACTCAGGGAGAGATTTTGAACCCCAACTCAAACCAGCAATCTCACTGACTGCAACAAAGGCATTCATGCATGAAAGTGCTCATCAGTGGGAACGTCTGGTTCAATGCGATCCTGAAAACACTTTGGTTAGGGAAATACAAAAGCATTACTGTTCTCATTTTACAGTGCAAGAGAAGACCGAAGCAGAGAAGATGACTTTTCCCAAGACAAAAGGGAATACAAAGCAAAAGCACTATTGTATGTTAACAGTTTCAGACTATCCTGTTCACTAATTCATTTGGCATCTTTCACTTGCATGAATTAGAAAATAAATAAATGCAAATGAGGAAAAAAACCAGAGTCCTTGGGATAAATTTTCCAAATTTGGCCCCAAGTGGGTTATTAACTCAGGAAAAATAACGAAGAGTGTGGAAAAAAATCTATTCTTGTGACAAAAATTTCTCAAGAATATAAATTGGCAGAGTATTAAAACACTCTGGTGATAATGACTGCAATAATGATGGAAACAATATGTGGAGAGACCATTGTCATACCAACGCGAGGAATGCAATCAGATTGGTATCTTGTGACCCTTTTGGATGCCATCTCAGAGCTCAACAGAACACAGATGCTTTCGTTGTTAAAACACTTAACATCTCATAATATACACTATGCCAAGGCATATTTTGCTAAAGGCAGGAAGAGTTTGTCACTTACTTCAGAAGTAAGTTTGGTCGCTAACTGAATGTGCAGTTGTATTAATGGATAGATGTGGCCCTGCCCTGAAGAAGTAAGTGAAAGACAGTTTTAATTATTTCAGTGGGACTTGGAGCTGGACTTGCAATCACAAAACTGGGAGAAGAGCCAGAAAACATCTACACAAACTACAATTCATACATTATATTAATTTTAACTGTATGCATTCTTCCGTAAATCCATTGTTGCAAACACTCACATATGCAAAGCAGCAACACCGTTCCAGGGACAGTAAGTATATGATACACATGGTCCATGCACGTTCAGCACAACTGCTTCTTCAGCAGCTTCGTTCTCCCTTTATCTTTTCAAGCACAATGACAAGGAAGTTACACATATGCCCAGACTACTCCTCATACATGTACACAGCTTCTTGCCTTTTATCTGCTCTTACATTTTATGCTGACAAATGAACAGTGCAGATGATCATAAACGGAAGTGACATTGTTTAAACCTATTAAAGGCACAAAGGTAGCCCCAAAAATAAAAGCAAGATCCAAAAGTACATTTTTTCCCTTAGTGTGTAACTTGTATAACAAGAGCAAGTCAACAAAAGAGATACCGAGGAGCAAAAGAACTACAGAAACAGAGATGTTATGGATAGGGATAGTTTTTAAGTTTTCTTGAGACTTTACTATAAGACCTTGTTTTCAATAACTTACAACCTTGCAAAGCTACAGCTGCTCAGTTGAAAAATTCCCATGCTGCCTACCTGCCTCAAACTCTGGGTTGTTTTAATTATTTTTGTCACAGTGAATAATTAACACTTTTTCAATATGATGACAACTTTGCTGTTTTTATCATTATTGTAAACCCCACTTTCATACAGCTCTTTATCTAGACATCTCAGATCATAACGTCGGCCTCCATTTGCAGATAAAAAAAACGTAAGGCACACTGACATTTCTCTGAGGTGTTTCAGTACCAGAACCAACACTAGACTGGGTAACTCCGTAAAAAGATCACTGGAGCCAGAATTCCCTTATACAAGAGAACACATGCTTCCTCCTCGCATATAACATTTCTACCTATTATCCTTCTAAAACGTGTATTCAATTTTTTTCACTCTTACAGGAGCCTCTGGTTTTGCTTATGCATATTTACATCTTTTATGTAAATAAAAACTAGAATCCCTACCCAATAAAAAATGCTAGGACTCTGACATTTTTTGAGATCCCTATATTCCCCTTCTCTGTACTCACCTACTGTACCATGACTGTGGCTCTACGTCCCCTCAGGCAGGGACTGCGCTTAGAGTCTGTGACCAGGCACTGCCCAACCCAGACTGAGTTGAAGCTACCTGTAGGTGTCCAAAGTGCAGGGGCAGGTAAAGAGCAAGCACCACTTGGATCTTTTCCAATCTGGACAAAGCGATATCTAAACTGCAACAAAAATCCTAGGATTTATTTTTGACTACTGGCCAGATCTTCAGCTGCTGCTAATTGCTTTGCTTCAGTAGAATTCTGCAATTGGAAGTCTGGCCCTAACTCTACAAAACTGCAGGAAAAAGTATCAAAGACAAGCGTGGCTCTATCACAACTTTGCTATTAAGCTACCTGAAAGAGATTTTGGTAGCAAATTCCACAGGCCAAATCTTTTCAGTTCCAGCTCAGCCCAGGGAAAAATGAACTTTTCATTTAAATAAGATTAATGTGTGTCAGTGAGAGATTTTCAAATTCAATTCCAACAGAAACATCACTAAGTACTGCAATGTATATATCTGCATCTTGGAAAAAGTATAGTAGCTTTGAATATATCTGGGGAGACTAGAGCCAATATGCAATCAAAAGCCTATAGTTCTCATTGCAAAAGTTCCCAACAGCAGTGAGTTCCACAGCAATTGGTTCAATTTAAATAGCCATATAGTGAAAACTGTAGGGTTTGGGACGTTCTGTCCTATGCTTCTTGCAGCTCTGGAATGAAAACCATTTGTGAGTACTTTTTTTTTTTTTTTCCCCCAGGAGAGCAGTAAGAGATTTTTCACTATACGATTGATTTAGCTAAAGACTTAATTTGCATCTGTGTCGTTAGGACTGTGTAAGTCATTTGAAAGAAATATCCGCACACATCTGTCCCATACTGTGGTATGGAATGAGGGTAGCATGGATCTGCATATACTGTAAATTGTTCCATAATGACTCATGGATTAGCTGGGGCTGCTTCAAACAGAACATTCCTGAGGGGTAAGGTAAAGCTGCCTTTAACTGAGACTTATCTGGAAAAGGAAAAGGAGCATTTAGCTGCTTACGTCGCTTGCACCGGAGTATTTTTAAGCTCCTCTTCATCATCTTGTAACATTGGATAATTGTTTCAGCATAGGTTCTGTAAGCCACCTGAATAGAAAATGCAGTCAAATATGACCTTAAAGAGTATTAACTGATGGTCAGTAAAATCTTGATAACAAAAGAACCATCTCTCCTTACCTTTTCAAGACACTTCAAGAAGTTAACTTTTGGGTAGACAATCATGGGAGTAAGGAAAAGTAGGTTTTTATATGCTGACTCCTAAAGGTCATTCTCAAGTATAATGAAAAATTAAAAGGAAAAGATACATCAAGATGAATAAAAAATTCAGGTATCATCTCAGTTACAAGCTATGTCTTCGACTTCCAATCAGAGGAGCATCATACCTAAAGGAAAAAAGAACATGGATATCTTTTTTTATACAATGCTCAGGTAGCATCTTTTGAAAACACACTTTTAGCTAAGAAAAACATTCCTATATTTTTCCTGTCATCTTCTGAGCTTCAGTGGCATAAGGTAATAATTGAAATTCAAAAAAATGTTCAGAAAAAAAAATATATCAGCTAATCATCATCTGGCTTTGCAGTTTTGCTAATTACACATTCCCAATGCCTGGATGAAGATCACAGGCTTGTGGCTACATTTCTCTGCCACTACTAGGAAAATGGAAAAGCTTTAAAAAATCTGCAATTCTAAAACATTCTGTAGAAAGCAAGAAAAAGAGGTCATGACAGGTTATAAACTTTTGGATACCGCTGAAGACATTTCTATTGCCTTAAGTAAGAAGGCAAAGAGAACGTATCCGAATATTTCAATCCGGATAAATGGGAGGGTTATCTGTATGGTGCCCAATGCTTGAGAGAGAAGTCTAGCACAGGAAACTCTCTCCTGGGTTAAATCCAGTTCCTCATAATGCCAGCCACTACATCACATAACCCTTTCAAAACTGCACTAATTCCTTTCAATAAAACGAAGCACAGATATTTTGTCATCAAAACATACTGTTTGAAAATACACTAACCCTTTTGCTTATTCATACATGAGTGTAATGTTTGAACTTTTCAGTTGCAGCTCAGTAGACACTTTGATGACGAATATGAATCAAACAATGCTTCATATACCAGGCAGAGTGCATTGCATTAATTTAGTTTCAAGGTGACAAGGAAATGAATTATAATGATTAAGCCTGCAATATGAAAAAAAAATGTTGAAAACTCTTAGCCAGATGGAAATGCTCAAGAACAGTATTCTAAAAACTAACTGGGGGATCAACTAGCGTCACAGAAAGAGAATCTGTGGAAATACATTCAGTGGTTTAGATGCGTATTTTCAGTATATTTGTAGATGCTATCCAACACTTTGCCAAGACTAAGGCCCAAGCTCATCCTTCTTCATCTTCTTTTCATCCTGCCTGTAGGAATTTCACTTACCTGTTCTTTCTACTTCAGGAAAATACACACAGAAGTGCAAAGAAGTAGCTCTACTGTGGAAGATTTCTTGAAGAAGGGGCTATACACATTTCCAGTAAGAAGGGGGCCATACATATTTTCCAGAGATTTTTTGGCACTGCAGTGGGATCCCTTTCAGATTTCCAGCAGCAGTCTACTTCTTCAGAAACCTTTAATCATCTTCACTGCTGGCAAGACATCTGTTGGAAGTTTTGGAAAACTGAGAATGAAAAAGCTCATAACTCTACAGAATTCACTAATAGAAAGTGAGAAATGAAACCTGCACAGTATTACTTGAAACTTCAAAATGTGCTGATAATAAATGGAATCTGGCTAGCAATATTTTGGAGTTGAAGCTCTGCGGTAAGCATCTCCAGAGCTAGGCAAATCAGTTCTTACAAGAATTTAGGAATCTACCTACGCTGCAACCTCTGCCTGAACCCAAACAAAAGTCAAAAGTTACTTTTTATTCATGTAAAGAGACCCTCCTCTCTTGTCCCAAACATATTCCTTTTCTTCTCTCCTCTTGCCATGGTTCCTTATCCTACATCTTCTCCAGTTGTCATAGAACCTGCCATTATGTAACCCTGCTGCAATTCCTGCCAGATGAAGTTCAGTGTTCCCAGAAAATGCTATTCAAGAAGGGTAGGTTAAAAAAGCAGAATGCCAAAATATGACAATTTCAAGGTCAGCAATACCTAGGAACTTCACAGAAGTTTTTGTGCTCCTGCATCGGAAAATGCAGTATGCATGGTCCCTGGGAGCTGGAGAGGTGCTGAGAGCATCTGAAAAGAAAAAATCAGATTGGGGCTTGCTGAGGAAAGACTGTTTCAAGTCCTTGCACATTTAAGAAATCTGACACGAAAGTTCGGAAGAGGTTCTAATCTTCATCCAAATGGATCATATTTAAAGACCTTTGTGAGCAATTCCACACTGGTGGGAGTTTCCACATTGTAAGACTGTCCTCGGTCCTCTCACCACAATAAGGTTTGAAATTTTAACCAAGTTATTTTTGCAACTAACAGCTTACATCATTAAACAATTGTGAGTTAAACAGAATCATAATTTCTACATAAAAAGAGCTGAAAATCCCTGTAGATGTTGACAAACTCAAATGCTACAGTTGACTCAAACAATGAGCCTCCTGAGTTTTGGGCACTGAATCAAAATTCAACTCCTAAAAACCAGAAACTTTCTCAGCACCGTGTCTCCTATGCCTGTAGCTGTCAAAAGAAGTGGGTGAGGTCATGTCTTCCTCTGCCCAGAAAAGTGAGGTACAGCTTCCCATCCCTCTGGCAACAGCATGGATAGCATAAGGGAGAATACTCCCACTTCTAATGACAGAAAAGTTAGATAGGAACCTGCTATTTCCTTACATTATGTAAATCTATAGCTAAAAAATCTAAATTTTTATTTTTAAAATTATTTTATTTTATTTTTCACCAAAACATGGTGAAAAAAGGGTGGGTGGATCAAAAGTGTAGACCATTGTGAGCAGATTTAATAAGGAATCTGAAGAAGTATATATTTATTTGCTAAAAAAATCCCCCAAAATATTACTTAGATGGCACATTGGAATACAAACACAAATTTGTATTTATAATTTATATTTTGAATAAATGTACCCACAGGTGTGTATTACTAGATAAACACACACACTAGAGATATAGTAGACTGAAGTATTTCTCATGCAGATGATAACCAGACTTATCTTTATATGATGTGATTTATAGAAGCAAAGGAGTAAGAGCAGCAAATCTGAAAACATTTAGTTATTTGCACCAACACATGCAGAAACAGATATGTGTCAGTTGATCTGCAATATGTATTCACCACTACGCCGGTGATGACTAGAAATGAAAATACAGATTTAAGAGCTTTCAAGATAAAGCTGGGCAAGAAGTAATTTGCCTGCCCCATGAAAGTTTTAAACATTTGAAGACTGTTATGTTGTACCAGGATAAACCCAAGACCCTCAACATATCTCCCAATAAAACAGCAGAGGGACAACGGTAGAGGGAAATCTTCCCATTATTACTCTGCTTCTCAGAGAAAGGAGCTGAACTTCGGACACTAACCCTCTATGGAGACGATCTATACAGTGAGCAGTGGAGTTAGCCTTTTCCAGTCCTATCGAATGACATATATAGTGGATTAAAATTGGAGTCTTTCTCCACTCCATTTCACCTAGAACAGCCAGAAAGTCCAAGTCCTTAGAGGAGAGTCTACCAAGCCTCAAGTCTTTGATTCCTAAATTGAACCATGTTCAGAGGTCAGGTGCCAGTTCTGGTTGGACAAAGTCTGAAGGCACTAGGCCATCAGTAAAGATTTGGTCATACTTTGCACCTCTGAGAAGCGTGAAGCTAACCATTATGCACTTGCTTATTTCTGGTCTGGGATGCCCATCTGGGTAACTTCTCCAAAGATAATGCCTCACTGGCACCTCCAGAAGACACAGCAGAAGGAAGCAGGGTAACCATTTGGTTTTGACCCTTCCTGACACCTGTGGTGCAAACTGCTTTGAATGTGAAAAAGATGGGCAATAATTAGGGCAAGTATGAACAGGCAAATAACTAGGGCTTTACTCGCTCTCTTTTGTGTGTGGAGCCACTTATGGAAGTTACAGGCTGTACCCATTGGTAGGTAATGACTTGGTTCCCCCTTGGTTCAGAAAAAATGTCCTTAATTCAACTGTTAACTGATTAAAACACTAGGACCAAACACCTAAAGGGGATCCCACTGTAAGTGCAGTCTCCAAATTCACTTTTTTGTGCCCCTTAACAGGTAAACCAACCTTCAGTTGTGCATAAGCCACAGGACATAAAGGCATTGTGTGCAACTGTTATAAAAGAGCCCTTTACAATCTCAAATGAGACATTGGAAATCCTCTGTTAAATTTCATGGGATAATTTAAAACATATGTAAATAGATGAATGGCTTAAAATTCTTTTGGATTCTATTATAAAGACAGCATGCCATCAATTGCAGTAACTGTTTTAACATGCAGACAATGACAATAGATTGCGATCCCTGAAGTATAGCAGTGATTAATTATTTGGGGCAGGGGGGAAGAATTTTGTTGTTTAAACTTGTTTCCCCTCCTTGAATTTGTATCCCCTAGGCCACTATTGTTAAGAATGGTGATCGTAAATGAAAGACAGGTAGTAAGTTGATAGAAAGTACGAAGAAAGTGAAATGTTCACACACCCCCTTGAATCCCAAGACAAATCAAGTATGTAACTGACTTCACCTATAAAGTCTAATTCAGTTCTGCTGTGTATTTCTGAGATACTAAACGGCATCTACTGTCCACTTATTTGATGTAGTAATCTCATAAAAAACATGTAAGTAGGAAGATTCCAAGCACTTACTACCTTTATAAGTTTGAAGGCTAAATAAATAAAACACATATAAAACCCCAAGTGTACAACTTTCACACTCCTCATTTCTAAATTCAGGCTCAATTCCTGACACAAATGACAAATGTAAAAGGTGCTACTCAGAAATGGAAGGACAGATATACACACAGGCAGCTACAAAAACACAGAAAGTAGCTGTCTAGATCTGTGAAAGGTGGTACAAATTACTAGAAAATAAATTTCACCCACAACAGAGCTCAATAGGTGCTACCAGGAGTTGAGCAATAGTAGAAAGTGTGTTTGGGTATTTTAACATTGTGTCATCTAACATAAACACCTGCAATGTGTCTACACCACCACTTTATCCCTCCTACTATAACTAATGTAACCGTTCTCTGACAGAAACAGTTTTACCATATTAACATGGTAAAGCACCGTAAAATGTTGGGGGAAAAAAAAGCTAATGGTACATGTTTATTTGAAATCAATAACATGTTTCAGAACTTCAACTTTTTTTTTTTTTTTACATCAAAATACAAACAGATGTTTCTGACAGAGGTAACACATCATGCAGTAAAGTATGTCACCCAAACAACAAAGCTTTTATACAGTCATCTGAGAGCCCTTGATATAAAATGAACCCAGTTAGATAAAAACAAATCAAATGTATGATTAAGGATTTATCTTTACTGGTTCTCTATATTAAGGAGCAGGGTAACGCATCCCTGAAGGTAGAAACCTCTTCAAAGTTCAAGGGTGACACTCAATTACAGAATGTGTGGAGATTTCCCTTTCCACATTGCATAAATAGAAGTAATCTTTCATAGACAAGTCTCTTGCTCTGTTGCATTAGATCAAACAAATGCAAACTTTCTTTCCATTCTTGAAAAAACAGACAGTAACACTTCTGTCACCAGAGAAGAAACAAAGAATGTCTGTATTAATCTACTGGAAATGACTGTACATGCTTTCTTCTGAGTGAAAGCAGAGTCCTTCTAAGACCATAACTTTAGCAATAACAGAATCCCAGTTTCAGCACAGCCCCAATCTGAGAAAGCTCTTGTTGGATTGGTACGTGACTCCTAAAGGCAACGGATAGCTCACAAAGGTGCACTGTCTCTCCTCCATCCCTTGCTGTCCTCAGACCACAGGAAGGATTCAGGAAAATACAATGGCAGAATAAAACCCTATGCCACCATTCAGGTTTCACAGGAAGACATTTAAAACAAAATAAAGACCATATGAGCAAAGAATATGAAAACAAATACCTGCATGTTCAGTTTTACATATATAGGTGGTGTCTTTGGTTTTATCTAGGCTAAAACATCACCGTAAAAAAGCATTGACCTTAAATTAAACATTTGAAAACAAAGCTTTGGCTGAAAAGTAGCATCCATAAGAGAGGAAAGTTTCCTGTACAACCTGCGCAATTAAAAACATTAGAGGTTCATATATTTCATATATAAATGTTATGCTAAACATGCCAACGTTTTAGTCCAAATTTCACAGTGTTTTCACCAGCAATTCTAGCACAGGGATAAATATTTGCCCTGCTCTATTTTTATAAAGAATAAACGGAGGAAGAGATTTACTGAAAGGCAATCTCCCCAGTAGATAGGAGTACTTTATGAGTGATTTTATAATGGTGGTAAAAAAGTGATCTTTGATTGCTGTAGCTTAGCAAAAAGACCGTTGCATTTTGCACTGTCAAGATGCCCAGTAGACATATCTGGCTTCATTGCTACATACGAAAGATTGCAATATTCTCACACTCAGGATGTATGCATCATCCTGATGTAGGCAAGTGCTTGGCCAGAAACAGTAAAACAGTCAATTTGGTGACGAGTTGGAATCAGGAAGCGTTTTTGAGGCTTGGCCATATCTGCAAAAATGATTTTTTCAGACAACAGGCTGCAATTAGAAAGGAAATATTCTGCAGGGATTTTTAAAGAGCATTAATCTAGGTCAGCATTAATCCAGCCTCAAATGGGGTTCATCTTTTTTTCTGCATCTTTCCAATGAAATGGTCATTTTAACAAAGCTTTAAGAACCCCGTAAGATGGTGTAAATTACCTTTCCAATTTACAGAATGAGATTCAGAAAGAGTTGCTGTCAGTATGCTGCAACCCACGTTACCTTTTCTTTTTTGTTCTGTACTTCATATAGACAGATGGATACACCGAAGGTCACGGAAGAGAAGAATACAGCTCAAATCTCTGTGAGAAAAAAAAACAAACCAACATTGAAGGTTTCATCAGAACATTTTTCTTAGTTTGGAGTACAGCTTTTCCAAGATAGCTGCAAAGTAAAACATATAAGCACCAAAAATCAGCAAAAGGTTCAATAACATTTATGTACTCTCCCTGTATACAGACGGAAGAGGTAACATACCACCATTACTGTGAGCTTAATACCTAAGCCTGACTTTGAAGTATTCCAAGATACTCGCAATGACTTCCTGTTTTGCTTATTTAGAAAAAGATAAAACACATAGATAATTTTATGCAATAATTTTTTAGGAAGGGCTCATCTCACCTAATTTACACTTCACTTACGTTATCCCTAATCGACAAACTGGGCAATTAGGTTTTCTTAGTGGCCTGCAAAGAACTTCAATTCTTCCCATCCCCAAAATAGGCATGCTGCACTCCCACATGGAAGTATCTAACTCCTCACCATTAACTATCAGATGTTTCTAAATGCGACAGTGTATCACAAGATGTCTCATCAACGAAGATGATCTTTTTTTTCTTTTTTAGAAAAATCGTACTTGTTACGTTTTAAATATCTGTGTATTAAAAGTTTTCATCGAGACAGATTTTAGAACATTAATTTAATTTCACTATCTGTTATGGCACAGATTTTCCTGTAAGAATAAAAATTAACCATAAGGCTTATCTTTGTCTGTCAGATTGTTTGGATTGTAAAAGTCTCTTCTCCCTGGAAGTATCAGTGCCAGCTAAATCAAGGCTCTGCCTTTGCTTTTGGCCCCCCCGCACTCTGACTTTGTTCTAGCAAATTTTAAAAGAAATTTCTAGAACATGTTTCACATGTTCTGGAAAGCTGCCATATTCAAGCAGCAGCAACCGAAAGGTCATGATGCTTAACTTATATGCGTATCATAAAATCAAGTTTGAAGGGGTTTTGGAAAAAGAAATATAAAATGCAATTTATGAGGCTCATCTCCATTCAAACTTCTGCGATCCAGACTGTGACAAGTTGCCAATTTGCCAGCATAAATAGGAAAATGGTTATCATTATGTTTCCCTGTGCTGCTGTTCTGGAAAGTTTTGACCATTTAGGATGTTCCAGAGTCAGTGGTTATCCAAGAAGCACAAGTAAGAGGAAGGCCACAGCAGGAAGGAATTGTGCATCACTAAGCACGAGGATGCCAGCCCACACGTAGAGCACAAGCAAATGTACTAAGGTGTTTGTAAGGGGAAACGAAACTGCTGAGAGGCCTTAAAGAGGCTGAATTAATCAACGGGTTTCCATGAGAGCCACATCCTATAGCACAATGCAGAAATGTGACACAACTACATGAAGACCTTTCAAGAGGGATGGAGTCAGGATGATTAAATTAGTGAACTGTCATATTTTTACCACAGCCTGCACAGACAAAAAC
This sequence comes from Alca torda, assembly GCA_008658365.1. NCBI lineage: Eukaryota > Metazoa > Chordata > Aves > Charadriiformes > Alcidae > Alca > Alca torda. Next base: position 8,218,044 of record CM018079.1, read on the forward strand.
TAGCAGGGTTTTAGCAGGGTTTTGTTGGTGACTTCCGCAGATGATTTTAGCATGAACAAGATTTTTGAGATGGTTATGGTTTTTTGGGTTGGTTTTTTTGGTTTTTGTTTTTTTTTTTTTTTTTTTTTTTGAGTAAGAGTCTTAAAACATTTCATGTAGATAGGTATGAGACGGAAAAAGGGAAAGAATTAATTCACATCCACTGACCTAGGCATCTAGCTTTCTGCGTAGCACAGCCTTTTTAAGATGGTGAGTCAGAGCAGGAATGTAATCTAGCTCCCAAAAATTAAGGGCTAATAATGCCTCTTTAAGTGCCATGCCTCCTTCAAGGTACACACACATTAAACAAAAACCAAACCAACCAAACAAAAGGGCCCTGATTATACGGTTTGCTCCTGAAATTCGTGTGGACACTCTCTTTCTGTTACGTGGTAAATACAAAATAGACTTTGTCCATTTACATATTTCTGGTTCATACAATATTTAACTGAGACAGGATAGAACAATCATGAAAAACTAAGGCAAAACAAAACCATACCTGTATATTCAAAAGTATAGTCAAATACATTTCCATTGATACTTATTTTGTTTTCTCAGGGTGAGCAATTTAACAGGAAAAAGACTGACAAAACTGTAACAGAGTGAGTTAAGCTATTAATTTGTTCATTTTTGCAGGAAAACTTCTGCTTAAGAAAAAATAGAGGCAAATTCTACAGGTCATTTAGGGATCAAACAAAATGGACAGAGAGGGCAAGCAACGTGTATTTTGGTCTCACATGAGCAGCAATAGTGAAGAAACTGCCAAGGTTTCTTTCCTATGCCAGAAACACAAGCCAGGCCCTATTCATGGAATAGGAAAAGTTAAGTCAGTGCAGCAAAGCCGGCCAACTAGCTTACCTTGGGCAGAAGTTGTTGTAGACTGTAGTTCTAATTTATTTGTGTTGGTATAGAACACTTTACCTACCCCACGCACCTGTATGTAAGATCAGTTCTTCCTAGGGAAGTTAAATTTGGTGGCATGGGCTGCGGGTGACTGAGCATGATTTCAAGCATTTTGCAGCAAAGACTGAGTTTAGACACACAATTTCTACTCCACACCATCAAAACAGGTTGCTGCAAAACTGTGTCAAAATAATAAATCACCTATTGAAAATGCTACAGGCAGCGATCCATGCATTTAGCATTATCCAGTATAAGGCACCAAGGAAGCCTAGGTCATCACCTGCTGACATTTTTGTTTAACTGAAAAGCAAGAAAATGAACAGTTGCAATGCTAGGAGCTGACATTAGAGGAACTAGGGATTTGCAGAAAGGAAAAGAGTTTAGGTAGGCCAAGAAAGAAGAAAAAACAACCTGATCTGAGGCATCAGCAGTAACCATTACTTCAAAGTGAGACATAACAGTTGGACTCAATGACCTTAAAAGTCTTTTCCAACGTAAATGATTCTGTATCTACACAAAGGCAACAATATGACAATCTGCAGTTGCGGTCCCAAAGCACCTCTACTTTGTAGAAGTTGCCATTTCATTTAAACTGAGGAGCTGGCAGCGCATTCCCCATCTCCCAAAAGTGAGGCAGGCAGCAGTGTGAAAGTTTTCTTCTGGTCCAGGAGTCCTCCAAGAGGGAAGACACGGATCTGACCGTGGCACGCACCGATCACATATCACCAGAAGGAACAAATGTCCTGTCTCCTGCCAACAGCACCACTAGCTGCCAACAGCTATCACAGGGGGACAGCACAGAACAGCTCAGAGATCACCGAGGCCACATTAAGAAACGGAGAGCTCTCTTTCATGTAGCACGAAGGTAAGTGGAAGCAGACATCAAACACAGCAGCTGAGTGTGGAACACCTAGCCCAAGCCTGTACCCATCTCCTCGCTGCCGGGTTATGTAGACTAGGTGGTTTAGGGCTGCTAGCAGTACAAAGGTTTGTGTGGACCAACCCAGCCAAGAAGGACTCCACTCCCTACTGTATTTGGAGGGGAATAAGCAGTCACAGGACTCCACATAATCCTAAACACCGTTACCCACTGCATACCTAACTGATGATGCAAGAACATTGCCACTTCCCTCCATACGTATGCCCCTGAAACCACAATCTAACTTGCATACAGGTTGCCATAAAGGAAAAGGGTTAACATCAGGCTCCATTGTAACGAGGCTCTTTAGTAAGATACAAAACTAATCATATTGAGGCCAGGGTTTTGGGGGCACGTTTTTCCCTGACTAGAGTAATAAGTATTTTCCAGAAATGTACCTGAAGTTCTTTTTTGTGCTGCTTTTCTCTAAATTGTCTGCTGATTTTTCCCCTTAAATTATTGACTTATCTTTTCCATAAATATTTCTCTGAATGCATTTCAAATAAAAATTATTTCAATTTACTGACCCATGAAAAATCTTTCCATAATTTAATCAGGGATAATAATCATTCTTGAAGCTGTGAAATGCCTCAACTGCAATTTTGCATGTAATGAACAATAAAATTTTATATTCAATAATAATGAAGTGTATATTCACTGAGGCATACATTTCTAACCACATAGTTTTGAGAGGAATGACATTTTTAAAAGCAGCTACACTCCACACTAATTAATTTTGAGAACATAAACACTCTCCAAAGTTGCAAAATTAGACAATTATACAATAATACGTTGTAATCGTAGCAGTTTTTCAGCTCTGAAGTTTTTTTTACTTATTATTCTCACCACTACTAGGCTCTTGGAGCATATGGATGAATACTACAAAGCCAATCAGCAATACAAAATGTATGCTTTACATTTTAGCTTAGACTTCTGGTGTTTGCAGAACAGCGTGTCAAACTGCTGTTCCCACAGCTGTAAAGCTTTAAGACTTAAGAAAGCATTGAACCAGAGTCTGTCTTCACATAATTGGAGTGGAGCAAAGTTTTGTTTGGGGGTGTTCATTTAAAACACAAAGCTCCATCTGACAAATCCCAGGTTATTCCCCACATGATAAAAGTGTGGGATTATTCATTACTCTGTGACATATAATTAACATGATGATTGGCTCTATACACCTTATAGGCAATGAACACTTTTTCTTCCCCTTTTAACTACCACCATTTTAAATCCCTGGGATTAAAAAAAAAAAAAAAAAAAAAACCCAACACAAAGCAACATACAGCCACTGAGGGTATTTCCAAATTAAGAGGTCCTCGAGATTCCAAAACAAGCCCAAAAAAAAACATAACAGACACTCTTCTCTTCATAAAACATTCACAATAGCAGAGGCCCAGCTCACAGCTTTTAACTGCTGCAGCGCTCGCACTTCAAGGCAGGATGCTGTGAGGCTGTACAAAGGGATTCCACAGCTACTGCGCATCGCTGGCTAATGAATCTCTTCCCATGACAGGTACAGACCTCGGGACTGGGGCAGGAGCCAGACTGTCAGAGGAAAAAAGTTCAGTGGAACTGCGGTGGCAAAGGCTCAGTGTGCAAGATCTCCTGCTGCAGCCTGGAAGATTTACCTTTATGCATGTTTGTTATAGTAAATATTTCATAAATCCCTACCTGTCACCATGTGTTTCAGTGCTATCAAAATCATACACAAACCAAGATGCTGTCAATATTTAAGTTGCTTCCTAAAGACAAATATAGCTATCAGAGCTGAGGAAATTTTCCTTTTGTTCTGTCAAAATATTTTTTAGTCTCTTGAGTCGCTCAATACCTTACAGGCATTTGAAGGGCATCTTTTGTTAGTTGCTGTTTATTAAACATAACCTAATAATCCTGACTAATTCTTAGTAATTAGTGAATAAGTCCACTAATTGTATTTGAAATGTAACATAGGAACCTGAATACATTTTCCAGTTACCCACAATGGAGCTTTCACTCTCATTTGCAAGAAGCAGGTTACCAGCGTCATTGCTGGAGCTAACACGCAGAGGTGTGACTCCCCCAGAGCAGCACAGATCTTTTCAGTCTCTACTTAATCACAGAACATAGGGACCTCCAATTTCTCACATCCTTGCCACAAGACAGCACTCACCGCTCCTGATCACGAGGCTATCTAAACTTCTACCTTTCCTTCTACAACTCGGCTTATTTCTGAAACCCAAGGCCTCAAAAAGGTTTTAAAAGCAGGATTCTTCTCACCTCGCTTCAAATGTCACTGTGTACATGCCTATGTATGAACCAGTCGCCTGAACTGCTCTTTAGCCAACAGAGGGAATAAACACCTCCAGATTACACATTTGATCTATTCGAAAGTCTAATTTAAACAGAGATTAGTTGTGTACTAGAAGCTCCTTTTTTTCTACGCTGACCATGAAGCTAAGTCCCACCATGGTTAACCTACCTTTTGAAAGAATAGGATCCCTAGAGACATATTTTAAAAGAGTTGCTGTGCAGGTCTCTCCATTAAGGTTTCCTTTCAGTTTCATTGAGAAGAAGAGAACTGAGTGAATTTTTTTTAGCCAAACACATCCTGAAAGAAATCACAGACTCTGGTCAAGAAAATAAAAAATAAATCATAAAACAATGATGGTTTCTATTAATGGTCAAAAACAAAATAATTTTCTTTTATTCTCTGAAGAGAACATTTCCATTTTGATGTTTTTCTAATGAAACTTTCTGTATTCAAAGCCACGCTTTACTTTGAAATTTGCCTGCCTTTTAGTTATAAAACAAACACTACTGGAACAAGCCAACCAAAAAATCAACAGCTCTGGTCATCAGCTCATGTTCCACATTTAGGGTGTTGTCCTGCCATACAACAGGACAACAGAATTGCCTTTGCAACTGTACCCTGGTATCCTCCAGCACCTTGTGTCCAGAGCAGTAGTGCTTGCAAAGGTGGAAATTTTTGGCATTGAAATTTACCTTCCCCTTCAGTTTTTGGCTCATCCCTAGGGTATATCTGCTGATGGGCGCTAATCCACCCTAATTAGCCTACTGGGAAAACAACAGATAGCTTACAAGCCTTGAAAGGCTTGTTCAGGAAAGTTGACATCTCTGGCAAAGAGCTTACTATGTCTCCAATCAAGACAAAAGGAGAGACTGGATCACCATAATGAACTCTAATTTTGTATTGCTCTAGAAGGATAAAACGAGGGTGAATTAAGGCTCCGAAATCTTTTAGCACAAGAGCAAATGAAAGCTTTAAATTATGCATTTTTTTTTCTGTCAACTGAATGAGCACGACTTTATAAGCATGATTTAATCCAAAAAACAGATGCACTCTTCCCTTAAGACGGAAATCTAAGCCAACTGGCTTGCATAAGCGTTTTCTGTGCGTGATTATTGGACATGGCAGGTTGAAAGAACCAAGAAGCAGGATTTTGAGCCGTGGCAGGAGATGCAAAGAACAGAGGTCCAAATCTTCACAGGAAATAAAAGCAGGCAAGAGAGAAAATAGTGGGGGAAGATATTCAGCAGTGTTTAATCACAGAGTTCAGGAATCAGGCTCTGAATGCAGCGATGACATGTCTAAGTGGCGGTCCTCTTTGTGTGATTTTGCTGTGCGAGCAGCATTGCAAGTTGTCGGGCATCATCCATAGCCATGGTTACAATTTTTACCTAGTAATGATTCCATTGTAATTAATAGATGTTCCCACTGCATAAGGCAGAATACTGATGAGGAATTTCAAGGGCAGACAATAGTTTAACTATCTTTCATTAAAGTCTCACTTTATGTTGAGCAAGCTGCATTCATGTTGCCTCTCTCTCAGTTTCCTATTCTTTCTGGTTATCGATAAACTGAACTAACAGATTTCCACTCCAGTAGGCCAGTCTTTATTCTGCTGTGTGCATCGCATCTCCTGCCTTTTCAAGGCTAACCACAGATAGAAGGAGGAGCCCATTATGCTTTTAGGTATCTTTGGTTTTGTAACAGAACGGATGCCATTCTGTGCACGTTGCTGTAACCATGTCTCCAGGTTATTAACGACTAATTACAGAATACTCTAGATACAGTTGAAAATCATTAAGTTAGATTTGATGCTAACATATTAGCGTATGCAAAATTTACCGCTGATGGAACTTTTCAATCTGTAAATTGCCTAAACAAGTCACATTTTCAGTGGACAGTCTGGCCCAAACAACACCACCCTCACAACTGTCAAATTTTCAGCTGTGGCACAATACAGGGGCTTTCAAACACACAGTCATTTTCTCATTGATAAGAAGTTATTTTTTACAGCATCTACCAATTAAAGGATAAAATTATAGCAGCGATAATCTCACCAGGAAATGCAAAGGGATAAAAAGAGGGGGGGAAAAAAAAAAAAAAACCAGCATGAGCAGATATCATTGCTTGGTGTTGAATCCATAAATTGGTGTCAGCAGTGGCTCCGGCACATAGACACTGATTTTTCTTTAAAAATTTGACACCAAATAATACTGTTCTCACTGCCTGTTGAAGAACTAGCGGCAAAATTTCTACCAATATTGATGGTGCAGGACCAGAACTAACAGCTCCTAGCTGCCTAACTCACATGTGGTAACAGGCCGATTTGCCACCTTTCGTCACACAGAAAAATCTCCTTGCACGTCTCTTCCAGCTGAACTGACAGGGAGGTTATGCATATGGGCATATATTGCATATATGCATATATTTCTCAAGCCAATATATATTTTATATATAATATTTTATATAATTTTTTTAACCATCCTGAACAGCAATGTTTGATTACATTTTACCACATAACAGTACGTTATGAAATAAGACAATCAATTTGCCTATTAATAGAGTCAGGCTTCATACTTTAAAAGAAAAATGAGTCAGAATGGGATTTAAAGGAATGAATCTGCCTTCAGGGAAAAAAAAAATCAGTTGAGATTTTACTTTTAATTTGAAATTCAGTTATCTTAAATCTCAGCATAATACTGAACTGTGATGAAGGAAGGGTAAAACCCACAGCTAATTTTGGATTTGTGAACACATAAAATTGATAGCTTGATAAGGTACAGAGGCCAAATTCTGGCCTACAGTCCATCTACAAAGATGTCACTGATTCAGAGGGAACAGCAACAGTTCTCCCTTCAGATTTCTTTTAATTAGTGTTATTTTTCAGTTTTGGTATTTCCATGTCACTTAATTTTGTCCTGTTGTTTCCAGCTGTTCTTGAGGACTTCATGAAGTTTGTGATTTTGATGCTTGGTTAAAAAACTAAACCCATATTGGTGCTCTCCCTCTATTCATTCCCTTGCACCCAGTAGAAAGGAGAAGAGGAGCCTGAGGAGCAGCAGATGAAGCAGGACTGCAAAAAATGGGAAAGTGAAAGCTGGCTGTTGCCAGCTCCCCACCAACGCTCACTGTATGAGAACTAGAGCCTGTAATCCCATATACGTGCACATGCATATGGATGACTGTAGTGCCACTGATGAATAGAAATGTTTGTCTTACTCATGTGAAAAGACATCAGCTGCTTTTGGCTTCAAAGTCAAGATGTCTGTTTATAGCCTTTCTTCTGTCAGAGACACCTGATGGATCTGGACTGAATCCCACACTGATAGATCAGTAGTATTTAGCTAACTTTTCTGTAGACCATGTAGACTTAAGGAAAATGTTTAAAGTTGCTACCAACGTTTTTTAAAGTTTTGTTAAAGTCTCTCTTTTCCCCTTTCTTAAGGAAGATACTGATATGCCAAGAGCTGTTAAGAGAGACTGGAAAAGCTCAAATCCATGTTGCAGAAGAGGAGATGGACTAGATGCTATACAAAGAATAAGCACTCCTCTTTAATCCTGGCTTGATGTTTACAGGTGATCAAATAAATAAGAGACATACATAAATACTAACTTAACTTTAGAATGAAAACAAGGCGCTGGGAGTTTTTTCTCCATTCCAAAACAGAACTTGCAAAGAGATGTAAATATCTCTGAAGATCTTCCAGTTATATGTGCCACACAGTGATATACAAGATTAAACAGTAGTCTGTCACTTCCACCCCTCCTTTTCATATTGTGCAATTCAAAAGCTGTAACAAGCACTTTTAAAGGCAGACATTTGTTTCTCAGAATCAGTGATTAAACTCAATGTTTTTCACTAGCTACAAGTCTAAAATCAGAAACTCGAACGGAATCAAGAAAAAAAGTATTTCTTATTTTCTTCTTGCTCTTAAGGACTAAAAACCCCCACCCCTACAACCACAATCAACTGTTCGATTTGTTGTAAAATAAAGAATATAAACATTACCAGATCATTAACTTTCTCCAAATTTGGACATATACTCCGAGATAATGCTACATAGCTTCTTTGCAATTTAATATATTGACACATCCCTTAAGAACTGTTTTTTACAGGGGTGGTGACCTACAGAGGAAAAAGGAGTTGGGGTTCCATCTTAAAACTTGGAACATGGTGAAAGGAAAAGGAAACTCTAATGTGATAATATTATTTGTTAGTCTTAAGCTAGCAGTTTCATACGTTACTGAAGAGGTCCAAAAGAAATTGCAGAAACGTGACCATTTGAGCTATTTAAAACTCGGCTAAGTAAAATATGAGAAATAGACTATATGGAAAAAGTGTGCAGAGGTAATAGCAAAAGAACCAGATGTCTTCGTAGGGCTTTTCAGTCTTTAACTTTAGCATCAGTATGATAAAGAGCAACATAAAAACCAGTCACTGCTACGGCCAAGCAAGCATACACACACTTTTAGCGCAGCCAAAATATGACATTTTTAGGAACATGGAGTGCATCCATTTTGTTCTTGTGTTTGTACATTTCTGTAAGTATAGCCAGGTTTTTGCAAGGCAGAACACAAAGAGAAAGACCAGGAGGCTGGATAAGCTGAGTGTAGTCTAGCAGGATATATTGGACTATTGGTTTCCCTCCAGATGTTTTTCAATGGAACCAGTGTTTCAATGGCCAAGTTTTACTGAGCTCCATGATGTCAAACATAAGGTCCTCTACCACATGATTCAAGAAATTAAGGATAAAAGAACTGTCTTAAGAGCAATTGTGAATCTGGACAAATTCCTAGTGATAAATTCCTGTTGCAGAATGCATGTATTGACAAAAGGCACACAGGGGAAGCTGAATGAAGACAAGTGAATTATTACAAATGTAAAAAATCATGAATGCGTATTAAAAAATAAAAAGATTGTAACAATTCTTATTATTACGAAGTTTCCACAGACACTTAAATCAATGGACCAGTTTGGGTACACAATTCTGCTGGCAAACCTTATCAATTACTTTAACGGCCAAATTCAGGAGCCTAAGTTTGTACAGGTTTTTTTGATATTATGATCTATATGATTGTGGTGTTCTGGTCATCAACAAACTACTGAAACACATTAAAGTCTTGCACGCCAAAAAAGACAGAGATAGTAACTGTAACTGCTTGGTGTCACATTTTCCTCCTCTCTTTTAAATTGAAACCAAGGATTCTTACTTCATCAGATGTCACACAGAATCTGTCCTCAGAAAGAAACTAAAAGATCAGAAAGTTAAAACAGACACCCAGAACTTTCCTCTGCAGCACACTTAAAGGCAGCGGATCGAAGGAAGGAAACAATTCCTGTCCTATTGCTGCTCTGACTACTATTTATATATCACTTAGTACAGAATTTGTCATACTTGACATAAGCTGTGACTGTATCAGACAGTGATAGTAACTGAAATACCAGCTGCTGATTCATGAGTCAACCATGAATTTTAGCTCTACGGGTTACAGAGGACATAAAACCACCTACCAAACAAAAAAACCAAACAAAACAAAAGTGGAAATTTTATGCCAAATTAACTTCCCCGAACAAAATTACCAAAATAATTTCCATTAGAAAATCCCCCTCCTTGGTTTCTCCATACCTCGAAAAACATTTCTATCAGGGAAAAAAAGAAAAGGAATGGCAGGTGTATCCATGAAAAAAAGTTTGACTTTTCTCTTGTGTTCAAAACGGGAACATTCTCAAAGCCATCACCAACCCTGCGTAAAGGATATCTGCTGCTTTCTATCACAGAACAGAGCTAAACAGTAAGACAGAATTGATGAAGTATACCTTTTTTTGAATAAATTTCTTGCCAGTTTCACAAATGCTAAGGTCCAAGAAATTAAAATTAGAATTTCAGTTCTCCAGAAAAATTTTTTTCTGCAGGCTTCCTGATAAGCTCCCGTCACTCTTATACCACACTCAGGCAACCTCAGCTAAAAGCCTTGCCACTCCTCCATCTATAATTCTAAACCATAGTATCATATGATTTCACAACTGTCTCTCATTATCTTCTACTGCATAAAATCTTTGGGATGAATGTGCCATACTTACTTAATTCAGTGGGTTTTTCCAGTTATGGAGAAATATAGAGCATTTACATACCAGGTTAAGATTCCTTGGAATGTTTGAGAAGAAAGAGGATGCACATCTATAAATCATTTGAAAATGGACATGCACAGATGGTTTTAATTGACACAAGGACATGATTCATAACAGAATATAAGAAAAAAGCCTAGTGACTTTATTTTGGTCTATTGATTAACCCTCCTGCACAATCTCTGCATGCAGCCAATGTTGGGACTTAGCGTTTTAAGCACCCTGCTGACAAATTGTCCAGAATTGCCAATGGCTGACATCTTCATGTCATGTTAATATTTTCAAGGCAAAACCTACCAAAAAAATTTTATAGAGAATTAGCTTACTAGAGTTCTACTAATGTCAAAGTTACACCCAGAATTTTAAAAATGCTCTAGACAGTATATTGCTCTGGGCAGTACACTACTACTGAGACTTGAAGCTCTGCTTAATGTTAAAGCAGCTCAGTAGTTCCTACAATAGCGTTGTTTCTCACATGACTCCGCCAAATGTGACTTTTGGGCTGATGATTCCCCAAGCAGGGGGTCTGCTTCGCAAGACTTCTTCTGGAAGCTTCAGCCAAAAACATTTACCTGTTTCTAAGGAACAGACAAGGGAAAACACAGGATTTTTGTTCCTGCTGAAAAAATAATATATGAATAAGCTTTCCTTATTAATTTGGTTGTGAAACAATGCCTGGGATTAGGCAGGGAAGTTGTTCTGCGTCAAGGATAGTCTTTCAACTACACCTGTAAAAATCTGCCTATACTTGGCCCACCCAGACTCCTATCAAGAAACAAAGACCATTTAAGCAAGCCCAGCATGAACTGGAAGCTGGAATTGAACTGCAAATTTCCCTGAAGACGCCTCCTATTCTCAGCTCACTGTAACAAGCAGCTGAGGAAAACACTTCCTGCAATTAAAGTATAAGAGAACTTGTAATGACACTTTTTATCCTCCGTGACACTTTGGCTTAAATCTGAAGGAGGGAAGCTGTGGCCGGATGCAGAGTCTGGAAGTGTGAGGATGGAGACCAGCTAAAACAACTGAGAAGTGAAGACATTTTGTAAGAGGAATCAGGGGTGCAACTACCCTTGCTAGGCCAAATACCATGGATGGAAACAAATACAGCAGGCAGGGGAAATTGCCCAATGGAAATATGTGTGGGAGCAGACAAGGGAAGGCAATAAAATGTTGATACACCTCTTCACAGTCAGGAACAGAGCTCCAGAAGGCCAAGTCAGTTTGTCATTAGGAGCAAATTTACCACTTAATTTCCTTCATGACATGTGGAGACATCTTCAGAGGTGTCTCCACCAACAATAGAAGCAGTGTAAACCAGAAAGTTGTGTAAGACATCTACCTTCCAGACAATAGGAATTAGGTGTGGTAAATTAGTCCTTATTGGCAAAGTTGGGCTTAGGCTACTTGAATATTTGAAAATTCTGCAGCAGAGGTAGTGAGAGAATTAAAATTCTCTGGGCAATACACAAACCAGATGAGACTAATACTCCCTTCTAACCCAGCATCCTGTCTCCTCCTGTAGCCAGGAGCAGATATCTAGGGAAGCATGAAGTAATATTTCCCCTGATGCACTCTCACAGTCTCCAGTGAGATGAGAAACACGATCTTCCTGACCCAAATCCAACGTGTCAGTGCTGCGTCTTTCCTTTTTCTTCATTGAGTTCACTTGATTCCTTTCAGAAGCCAAGTCCATTTTAAGCATCCACAGTGTCCCAGGCCAGAGTATCCCTTTATACGAAGTTACTCCCTTTGGTTGGTTTTGAGCCTGCTGCTGGCCAATTGCGTTTAAATTCCTAGTTCTTATATTAGAAGAGACAACAAGCAATCATTCCCTCTTCCACTCCCTTCTCCATCACATTTATCTAGTTTACATACTTTTTCCTTTTGTTTCCTAAATGATCTGCAGAGTTGTATCTATTTAATCATTCTTCATTCAAAAATTATTTCTTATCACCTTCCTCTCTTCTCTTCCAGTCCTATATCCTATTTAACAGAACAATCAGTATTAAAAAAATAAATATGTATGGATGCCGGTACAGTGCACAAATATGACACAAAGATTTGTATTTTTCTGAATAACTCGAAGTAGGTAAGAAAATGCTGGCTCCTTGCATCTGTGCCCCATATTCAGTGTTTTCACACAGGTATTACAGGTGAGGTTTGAAGAAAATTTTTTCTAAGGGGAAGGAAGATAAGTACCCTTCTGGAAAAGCTCCAGAACGAAAACATATTAAATGTATAGCCCAGGTTCACGTACTGAGGGTGCAAAGGAAGATGGTTGCTTTGACAAGAGAAACAAACAAACAAACCGAGCCTCCAAAGTGAGAATAAGAAATTTTGTATTTGGTGCCAGAAAGCTTACTGAGAATATCAGTGAGAAGGAAGTATAATTACTCAAAGAATAACAACTGTGTTCATTCTGGAGAGGTGAAATGGAGTCAGGGATAGTAGACGGGCTAAAGGAATAATAAATAAAAGTGTGGATTGTGAAAAATCTTTGGTTTTTGAGGGCACAAGTATTAACACTAAAAGACAGAATACTGGGCTCCACAAATTTAAGATATTTGTGTGTGCGTACATGTTTCCTTCTCTTTCTCCAAACATGTTTAGCATCAATCAAGACCTAGGGCAGATCACATTGGGGTGACCTTGCCAGTACCAAACCGTTCAGCAAACAGCAACATCATATCATGCAATTTCAAATAATAGGGAGTTTTTCAAGGTATTCAGAAAGTAGGGTGAAGAAAGAGGCAGGTATTAGACACACCGAATCAAAGCCTACTCAGACTGTTCTGCATTCCTGAACATTAGCCCTTACAGGCCTTGCAATCATGCAGGACCATCATCTTAACAAGGAAAATGTTGAACAAGTAGTGCTAAAAGCATTTGAATGGGCTCTAGAGAGCCAGTATAACAACTCTTAGAGAAAGCAGATCAAGCAAAACAACAAGATTATTACAGATTCCCTAAACAGAAATTAAATGCTAGCAGAATACCTCACAACCCTGAAAAAATAATGATCTCCAAAACAGGCAGCGTTTCACCAAAGGGCCAGTTTAGATCTTCCTCTGTTTTCAAGAGAGTTACGTACATTTTCCACCGCTGACAATGAGATCAGTCTTGGGTTCCAAGCGTAGGTCCAGAAACCATTATACCAAACGACAAAAGCCGTTGCACAAAAATTACACTGGAATGCTCATTCTAGGGGCCAAATTTAACATCTTGTATTTGGACGAAGTATTCTGGAATATGTTTCCAAGTTACCAGAAGATAAATAAATTTTGTAAAGAACAGCAAACCAATACTGAATGTATCTTTTCCAGTATAAATATTTGGGCAAATAATCCAAAAGTTCATGAAGTTCAACTTCAGGAAACTTCAATCCACTTACATTGCTGATCCAAAATTTAAAAAAAATTATTTTAAATATTTTAGAGACATTTGGAGAAAGCGGGTGTAGCATTTTAGCTGATGTTTTACTGTTACTGCAAAGGCCAGCATTTGAGGAATGATTTACAAAAGCGCAAAGCAGCACTCAGTCGCTGTTAAGACTCAGAAGAAGTTGACTACCTAACTCCACTGTGTGCTTTTAAAAAGCTCTCTAGATATCTAGCAACCTCACGATCCCCACAGCAGCTCAAATAAAGGCTTGAAGGCTATGGTCTAAGCATTGTCAAGAGGGGAAGAAGTTAAACACTGCATGGTAAACTGCTGTGCTAACATCATCCTTTGGCAGAGGGAGCAGGACAAAAGCCAATGGCAGAGTTCTTCCTCCACAAGAGCAAGCCAAATGCTAATATGGAGGAGGACTGTGGGTACACACCGAAGTGAAAAATTAAAAATCCTTGGCACCCGATACTTACAATACAAGCTCTGATAATACAGAAACATCGGGATACTAGGTGTTTTGAAGTACCTAATGTCCCTTTAAATCAGACCATACAATTTTACATAAACCTCTGCATAGAAAAGATATTAAATATACTACAGATCATGTTACATAAACTGTGTAACAGATGCTTTGTATTTATTTTTTCATTCTTGTATAAGGTTTTACTCATTCCTAATCAAATGTTTATATGACTAAAATTTGGGCTAACTTGAAATTATGTGTTTTATTTGAATTTTTGAAAGCATGCAATGACCATAGTTGTCCTGGCGGTATTTAAAAAAACTGAAGTCAATAAAATATTTTCCAGTCTGATAGGGAAGACAGCAAAGTGGAATGCGCTATATGGCAACATTTTACTGCTGGATGTACTATAGTTTCTGGCATTTAAAACCCACTATTTCTCATACCACACCGGAAACAATATTGATCCTTCAAGCAAGATTATATAACGCAAATCAATATGCTTCAATAACATATATCACAAGAAAATAAACTATATCAAGAATATATCATGAAACATATATTTGTATTTCTTTTCTGCAAGAAAAGAAACTAAATAGATTAAAAGGAATTAAATGGATTTTATAGTTTTAAAAAAGTAAAAGCAAGGAAGCCTACTAGCATTTAAATCAGAATTTAAATGAAAAGTACCAAATAATTTAAGACAGATAGCAAAAGGAAACCTTTTCCCAAGTCATCCTGTCTTGAAACTTTAGAGGTCAGTGTACTTTTATAAGTTCAAAATCACCAAAGTAATGTTTCCAAGAAGTTCTTTAATGATCACTGGTACCTGATGGTGTATGACTAAGGAATTTTTTGAAGTAATTTTTTTTTCACTTCAAGAACTCAGGCTGAAAAGCTTAACAGTAGGCTAATAGAGCAAATGTTGGCTAAGTGTCACTTAAATTACAAGTAGACACCAAGGAAACAGAAGATATCATGTAGTTGTGACATTGTCTTCTACCATAAGGTCTAATGCTTGTTGTGAGGCTATGGCACCTGCAAAGGGGACTACACAGTAGATGTTATTTAAGCTATCTAAACCAATCATCTACTATATATTTGGCTTTCATTTTAAGGGGCCTGGACTTGTTGGACAAGGTCAGCCAGCCTGTATTATTCTTACCTTTTTTCTTGAGATGAACAATGAAGGGAATTCAAGCAATGATTTATTCTTAATATCACAAATAGGACAAAATTCAGAGGAAAGAGGGCCCAAACAAAGGAGAAGAATCTGTGCATGTGTCTATCAGGATGGCTGTTCATCCGCTTTCCAACTGCTTTTAACTAGCATGCTCCAAAGGAGTTGAGTTCGGACCTCAGCTTCAAGCCTCTGAACAGCCCTGCTCCACTTACACCTTCCTGGATCACACCACTAAGCTCTTCTAGGTGATGCGCCCATCACGGTATTGTCTGAAACAAATTTACTTCAGCTGCAAATATAACCTTCCAACAAATTATTATTTTTAGAGATATTTCCCTCTCTAAATGTAAATGAAAGCTAGTAGAAGAAAGAATGATGTCGTAATGATATAAAATCATCAGGGAGTTACAGCTGTCCCATACTCTTTCCAAGGATGATATGAATGTTTCGGAAATAGCCTGGAAATAAAGAGTATCATACCATTTCAGCAGATAGAAGAGCTCATCCCTTGCCAAAGTCAGTAACCATGTGGCATTTATACAACAGTACACATGGTACATGCCTGCAATCCCATGAGCATAGCAATGAAAAAACAGAAGCTCCCAAGCTGTAAAGTTCAAGTCCAGACTTCCCCCCACTTTAAAGATAGCTGAAGCCAGATATTGTTTCAACACAATAGAAGGTTTGGAGCCAGCTGAAAATTTTGGCTATATAAATGACTGTTTGGAAATTCAAGCATTTTCATGAACTAGGCTTTGGTTTGATCCATGAACAAGATCTAGACTAGCCACAAAAGTTCAGATATGAATTTGGACCCAAAGTCTGAGTCAAGACTTACTTGATCCTAAGTTTGCAAAAACTGACATAAGTTTGCTCTGTGGTGCAGCTGACCCAAAGAACAAACAACATGCTTTGGATGAATGTGAATATTTTTGTTCTCTTTTGTAAAAGTGCACAACTGTGATGTAAAAATTGGCAGTGTATCAGACTCCACAACAACCCTTAGAAAATTACCCCAGTGGTAGCTAAAAATGCACATCATCTTTCTAATCTAAATTTATGCAGGTCCCAACCTGCAGTCATTGGATCTTCTGACAGCCTCTGCTGTCTGGTGATCCCAATTTTGAAGTTTCATTCACCTTACAAGTATGCATCAGCAATGTCTGAAGTACCCATTAAGCTTCTCATACTCAAGTTAACAATATAAATATAAAATATACATGTTTCCTAATCCCTCCTTGATCCTGACATTTGTTTTCTGATCAGCTTTTGACTATCCAGCCTGAATTCTTGATGCTTGGGCATACTAAAGCCCAACAGCCACTGCATCAAGACCAAATAAAATGTGCCTTGAGATTCCTTTGCTTATTTGTGTACCGATCATATCAGCTCTTTTGGCCACAGCAGTAGGCCAGAAGGTAGCAATCAGTTATTATTCATTTTGATTCCCAATTCTTTATTCACTCTTTCCAAATCCGAGACCCCTCTCCTGTAATTAGCTGTCCCCTTGGCTAGTAGATGTAGAGCATATTTGGCCACATTCAGACATACTATTTGTTGCATCCAGGTGACCATATGATCTAGATTTTCCTTTCTCATTAATCACTCCCCAGTCTTTACACCACTATTACGCCATCAGTAAAGCTTTTCCATTTTATTCCAGCACGCTAATATGGATAAAGGTGAGACATAAAGTTAAAGCCAATTAACTAGGATTAATACCATTTGCAGAAAAGACCATGCTTATGGTTGTGGAGGAAGATGGTATTTTCACCAGAATAAGGACAACAACATGACCTTAGAAACTTTTTAAAGACTCCAAAACCCTCAAGTAATATAGTCTGCCAAGTTCTAAGGTCAGAGTCTCTCATTGAGGAGAAGATATGGAAAGACAGGCACTGAGAATTTTGCAAAGTTCTCAGGTTACTTTGTCATTCTTCCAATTCTCCTTTTCCAACCCTCCATCCAACATCATGGGATGAAACCATTTGAAGGAATGAGTTGGAAAAGTCTGAAGGATAACTTGAAACTCTTCTTAGCCTCTGGAAAATTCTGAAATCCCTCCTATTTAATTACACCACAGCTTGTATAACACTTTGGCTGCATTTCCTTCTCTGCTTTGTTTTGTTTGTGTTACTAAGAATATTTGCATGAAAACAGGATATTTGTTTATTAAGAGTTCATCATCTCCTGCTGTGTATTCCCCACTTTAAGTCATATTCCTTAACATTTATTAGCAGAAGGAGACCATAAATCCCGTTTCCCATAAATGTGCCTAATAATAAAACGAGCAAAGAAACTAAAGTGAAGCAGAGAGATTCAGGGAGAAAGAAAGAGAGTAAGTGACAAGGAGAGACTAGATGACATGTACTGTAACTTGTGTTTTCCAGGGGCAATGGCCTAAAATGTTCCCCATGCCGTGAACTTTTCTTTAGTATTTTTTAATCAACCCTTCCATTCCCAAGCAGTCATTCTTCATATTGGGCAGACACGCATGGAAGTCCCACCCTGCCATCAGAAAGCAAGGGAATACCTCCCCCTCGCCCCTTTTTCTCTAAAAAGAATGCCAACCTATAGGAGGAATATGCAACATGGGAAAGAAGTATTCACATTGCCTACACAGCTGACACCCCAGATATGGAGCAGCACTAGAAAAGATTTAAGTGTTTGCCAAGAAAGGACTAAGCAAGCCTCAAGTACACTCTTAGGTTTAGCTTCATACTGTCTTCTCATTTATCATTTTCCTTCAAAATATGGTTTGCATTTCCAAAATGTACTAGATTGACAGATTCTCACATGACTGAACATGTTTACAATTTTGCAGGCTTTTTTTAGTGCTAAAATCTGCAAAGATCTACAAGTAGTTGGCTAGAGAAAATGAGTGAGGAACTATTCTGAAGGGCTAAGCAATAGCCCAAAGCATTAACATACACAACACACACCCAAAGGATTTCTACTTACCCTTTGCAGGATAAAAATGGAGATTACATGCAGTTGCCAACCATTTTCAGGGCTAGACATTTATAAATCTGGGGACATTTTTCTTCCAAATAGGAATCTAGGCATAAGAAAAAGATGTAAGAAAAGGACTGGGAATGATTCCACAACTCTGGCATACAGTACCAATCAGTATTATAGGATCATATCTTCAGAGATGTTAAGCAAACAAAAACAATCTAAAAATAGGATAAATATTGCCTTTTAGAAATCTGGTGATAAGCTCCATTGGGTGTTAAAATGCATCTCTCTATACTGGTCCCGGCTAGCATAAAGCCAAGGACCCACTTACCAAAATTTAAGAGTAGTATTTTAAATGCTGTCAAAGAACGAATTGTTTTTATTCGTTTCACAAGAAACTAGCATGTCAGTTGTATCCCTTTCTTCTTCCTTTGTCTTTCCTGAAGCACTGCTGGTTTTTGTGTGAAGTTAGATTCAGGCTGATCTGCCCTTCTAGACCCAAACCATATATTTTCACTGATGTAGGGATGAATTCTGCAGCTACACCAAATTTCTCCTCAACCTGTGGAAGTTTCACACACACAAAGTGAGTCTTAAAATTCTTCCATTTAAAACTCCTGCTGGTACAGGGAGTTTGACAAGAGAAAACAAGAAACTAGGCAGTTACATATCAGGCCAAATATATCAATGACACCCTTGGCACCTGTTTTCCTGTGACGTTTGTTAGCTTCTTCAGGTCTATCCAAAGTGTTATGGTGGACCAAATCCAAAGTTTTTCAGCACGCTGTCTCTCACAGTACCCAGTATTAATGCAAACAACCCCATGTTATGCAAATATGAATTAACCCGCTCCCTAGAAAGGTCAATTGCTAGCAATAGGCTTAAGCTCTAAAATGATGAGGCCTTTGGCTTTTTGGCCCCCTACACAAAGAATGTACCACAATTCCCAGAAAATGAACAGGTTGGGGTTTTTTTCCTAATAACATGAGTATCATTCTTTGGGTTTCTTATGTGTGAAATCAACACTTTCATAAGCAATCCTAGCTGCTGGCCTCAGTGCAGGAAACTAGATTCCTTACTTTCTTGAAAATTACAAATACTAGGAAGCAAGAGAACATAAAAAAGCACAGACTGAGTTCCTATAAAACTCCTGAAACGTAAGCATACATACAACTACAATCCATGATCCAGAAATGGGTCACGAATATAGTTCTCCGTTATTTGGTTCTGTCATACCCACTATTCAGCATCACGCCTACTTCTTTCGTCATGTTCAGTTAACCAAATGGTCTTGCTGTGACACAAATCTCAAAGACTGTCTCTCTTCTTTGAGAGAGATGGTCTCCCACACGGGGAGACAGCACCTGGGATGAACTCCTCTTGTGAGGAAGCCAAGGTAAATGAACACAGAAGGTGTTGCAGTGAATTCCAGTAGCTACCCCAATACAGATACAGACAGCTGTGTCATCAAGACCGTGATCTTGCTTCACAGCTTAAAAAGCTTGCAAAAAACCAACCTCCTCCAGAGATGAGCTATGGGATGCCTTCTCTTACTCCGTTTGCCCCCTTCAGGAGGGCTGAGGACAAGACCCTCTACTGGCAGCTTCTTACTTTTAGTGGTCTTTCCATGCTCACTAGGACATAGTCAGAGAGGTATAGGCTAAAAGAACATGAATTGCTCCAATTTTAATCGGAGACTTGACTACCTGCCAAGCCATCCCAGAATTGGTAAGGAATCAAAAGGTCTTAAATCACATTTTAGACACAGGCTTTAAATCATTTGGACTTTACATTTATAATAAACTACATGCTTTATGTTTTTATATATAAAACTCCATCAGTAAGAACTCAGGCCAAACACTCACTAAACCCAAGTTATTCCCATGACTAGAAGTGGAGATTTTTTAACCGTATTAGAACAGAATTTGAACAAAAGAAGTCATAGCACTATTCCAAAATTCTAACTAGCAAATTTTAGAGACAAAAAAAATTGTCAGTCTCAGATACCTGCTGTGAGACTCCTAATTCCATATTTACACTACTAAAATACAGTGCACTTACTTTCAGAAGCAATGAGACTCCACAAGTTCCTCTGTGGACAGAGGTCTAAAGAACTTGAATAATCCTTATTTAGGATAATCTCAGCTTTACAACTCTTGCTATTTTCCACTGTAAGGACACAAAGTGCTATTACGTCTGATATATCTTGTTGGGAATTTGGGACCTGCATGACTTATTTTAAATAATATTTGGATATTTCATATTTTTCTTGGACTCACCTACACATTTGCCTTGGTGCCAGAATAAGGAGAAAATTAAAAAATATTTTAAGAGATCCCAGTTCTCAAACCATTTAAGTTACAGTCCTGAACGTTTTCTCATTACTTGACTCCAGCAAAAGAAGGCCAACATGGTTCACGCAGACATGGAATTAGGTGCCATATTTTATTTCAGAAAGATCAACAGTCATCATAACCAGAGAAAGCAGATCCCTTTGCACTCTGACATGAATGTCAGAGATTACGGCTATGACATAGGCCAAGATGTAAGGACACACATTTTTGCCTGGATGCTCACCCACAACCTCTGGATCAGCATCAAGTCATCAGTATATTAAGCCCAGACCTTACAGCAGAATTTGCTTGTGCAGACTCCTATTCCCGCATGGCATCTCATTAAGTTCAGTGGGACTATGCATTGGATAAGAGTTCAGTGCAAGATCAGAGCTTTGATTGCAAGTTCTTTGCGGCAACAAGGTTGTCTAATTCTATGTTTTATAAAGTGCTTTACAAAGCTATATAAAAGCACAATAAATAAAGTGACAACAGAAGCAATAAAACAAATGTTAGGTTAGTGGATGCAAGCAGTCAGTAGAAAAACAGCAGTGTTGGATGCAGTAACCAACTACCATATATGTAGCTACTGGAAACCATACGGGTCATATCAGACAGCAGCAGCAAAAATGCCTCTTCCATAAAGCATACTTATCCTAACATTTTGCCAGGTTTGTGTTATTTTCCTATACCATTATGCATCAGCTAATCTGTATGTGCAATGTATCCCAGCTTCATGCATCTCAGCCTTTTTTACTACATCAAACTTAATCCAGGGAGTTTGGTGGCAACCAACCCAGTTAGGATTCCTCCTGTATATATGATTCTCAAAGTGGGTGACAGTGTTTGACTGTAGAGGGGACAGTCAAACAGGGATGTTACTCACTGAACAGCCATTTAACCAAGGAAAATAGCTTCTCGTTGGTGGTTTTACTACCTATGTATTTGCACACAATGAAAGATTTAGCAAGCATAATGAAACTGTTAGTTTATGATGATCAGGTAGAGAGAGCTTAAAATTCCTCTACAAAGATCTAGTCACAACCAACCAACATTTTTGTGAATACCCACCACCTGTGAATACCCAGCAGTTCAGATCCACTCCCCCAGTGCTTTTCAGAACAATGTCAATCAAATGCATAAAGAGTCAACAGGAGAAGTTTATGAGAACCCAATGATCTCTACATACAGGTAATGAATGTGTATGCATCTCTTCACCTGAAACAGTGTTTCAGCAAAGAACTCCTGGAAGCTGGCAGAACTCCTTTAGTAGCCAGATGAGGAAACCTGAACTGCTCCATGCAAGACGGGAATGTTTGTTCTGTTTATATTAGGTATGAGACCAAGGGAAAGACTCAGATTCATACCTAGAATTTCCCAGTATTTGGAAACACTGTTCCAGTGTTTGGAGTTTTTATCTCTGACTTGTCTCTGATCAAGGTGTACATATATACCTCGAATCAGATTCTAAAAAAACCTATCACTTAAATATTTAATGGAAAACAGAGTAATTTTGATTTTATGTTTTTCTACAGGTTTCTTTCTCGTATCTTGCAAATCAATGGCAAAATAGAGAGATAAACTTCAAGGATTTTCCTTAAGAAGGATTTTCTTCTTTAAGACAACTTCAAGTTTCCCAATCATTCAAAATCACATTAGAAAAAATGGCAATACAAATCCCAAACTCTGTGTACAAATATGTAATCTCAGAAGTTGAAGCTAGAAGCTTCTAAAAGCAATTGTTACTAAGGATAAGCATGTACAACTACATTATCATGCACTACAGACCAACAGGAAGAGTTTTTAAGGGTGAAAATTTGCTGCTGAGGACCCCAAATCCACACACTAAGCATTTCAGGGACAGGCCTGTGGGGCTTTCTGATTTTTTGTTCAGCTGCTTGTTTGGACTAGTCAGGTCTCTGGGCCTGAGAGCCCTCTAGCAGCTGGAGTGCATTAGCCGTAAGGCTGGAGTGTATCTTACAGCATAGTTTCATCTGAAAGGAATCCAGTTCATCTGCTCCAAGATCACTTGCCAATGCATATCAAAGCAAGGTAAATGGGGACAACTGGGAGATTCTCTTCAAAAGAGCACTCCTGAACTGAACTAAAACATGCAGGTAGATGCTCCCTGTGCATACTCTTTGGAAAACACATTGCAAGGCCAGAGCTCACCGACTCACAGCACATTTTCTAGTGGTTTACAGGGACAATGCCATCCTTGGCATAGCCTTCCTATTTAAAAAAAAAAAAACCCAACTAATAAATTATGAATAGAAAACTACAATAATGTTATTCCTTCCCTATAATACAGTTTTTCCACATACCAATTTGGTCTGGCTTCACCAACAGGTCTGCTATGTAAATACAAATGGAAACAAGAGATAATGCAAGAAAACTATGAAATGAATAAACTGATTAGTTATGTAATCCTTCTGTTAAGTTATGATCACATTATGGAAAACTCTGAGAAATCTTACCCCAAGTGATTCCTACTCCGTTTCCTTTCAAGCTTCCTCGCAAATGACGTGTGTTGGCTCCAGTGTTATGGCAGAAGACTACAGATTTACGTTGATTTACTTAGCCTAATCAGAAAAAAAAATAAAAAAAATAACCTTTATGTTCAAGCAATCTGACATAACGAAGTAGATTGTCTCCCTGTAGACATTAGTGTGCAAAACCAAAGGTAACGATGAGGTTTTTCAAAATTAAAGGAAAATTGAAAATTTCTCATACGCCCTTTTCTGTAAAATCTAAACATCTGCTTAAGATCCTGATGCAGTAACACAATATGTCTGCAGCTTTCATAGTTATGAATAAATGCATCTTAAAACACAATACTGTAAAATCCATTCCTCCTCCATTTGCCTGCCAAATTCAAAGTTCAAAAATCTCTGACCTGGGTCCTCTAATCAGTTTCTGGCCCTCTTGCCTCCCTTGTGAGCTGCAAAGGTGGGGAGGGAGCTGGCCACGGCCAGCGCTGCTCCCTCCTCTTGCAGGAGGGTCCTTGCTGGCACACATGTGCCGGATCCACAAACATGGTGTTGTGCTTCCCACTGGCAGCCCTGACAAAGGAAGAGGTGTTGGAGGAAACAGGAGACACAGCAGGGTTGTGGCCAAGGCAGCAGAGCTCAGGCAGGGGATCCACCTGGAGGACTGTGTCTGTGCAGCTCAAACCTCCCGTGAATCTTATTTAGTAAGCAAGAATCACAGGCAGTAACGATGCCTGGAGTCAAAATCACCTTGTCTAAGGAACACTTTTGA
This sequence comes from Alca torda, assembly GCA_008658365.1. NCBI lineage: Eukaryota > Metazoa > Chordata > Aves > Charadriiformes > Alcidae > Alca > Alca torda. The sequence continues at coordinate 8,241,910 of CM018079.1, forward strand.
CCTGTCTATGGTCAAAGATATCCCTTGAATACAGCATTAAGGGCTTATTAGGTATGAAACCCTGAAAATTACTTTCAGCATACTTCATTATATTAAAAAGAACAGTTGCACCAAATAGAGCCTTGAATCCAATTAGACAGAGCTAATTGGTGTGGTTTAGCATCTTTCTGCGCAGGTTACACTTCCTGAACTGAAATGAAAATCTCCTCACAAGGCTTTTCAGACAAAACCTACACATACTGTTTGTGCTACTCCCATCTCACAAACACACAGATGAAGGTAAAACAATACTTTGTTCTTTGCTTGCGTGTGCACAAGAAACAAAAACGAAATTGAAAAAAGTATTGGATTTTACTTATTTGTGAGCTAGTCCCAGATGAAAATCATTCTAACTGACTGTTCTTACTATGAGACAAGGACTACAGTCCTTGTTACCTGGGGCTGTGAAGCAAGTTTGTGAAACTATTTTAAAACTCTACTTTAGAGTTATTCATGACAGTTTAATCCAGAATTGGCTTAGTCAGTGACATTTCTGTACATTATTTCACAGATCATAGCTGTGCACCAAGGTAAATGAACGGAAAGATACTTTATTTGATGTTTAATATCAACACACCTTGTGAATATCACAGTATTCAAGCAGCTGTTCTAACAAGAAACATCTTTGGAAGGTTTTTTAGCTGAGTCTATTTTGTTTATCTCTGATAAATTATTTCTGATTAGTTACTTAGTATGAGTTATAGAGTTATCAGCTCTTCATGAAAGGGCTAACCCCCCAGTCCTGCTATTTTTCAAGGGGGTGGGGGTATTTCTTTATTGTGTTCCACTTCATTCTCTCTTGTTTCATTTTCTCCCAGTAGAAGACTCTGCCAAATATTTCAAAGCCCTTCTTGGCAAGTAGTAAAATAATTTGGACAGAGTATACTGCAATTAGAATTTTTTGGCAGGTTTCATATTTTGGATGCTGATGAGAAGAGTATCAGTTTTAGCGTACTTGACCAGTTCATTATTTCAGATAATTTCCTGCCACACAGCACCATTACAACAGATTGTGTTTGCTTGAAAAATCAGCAAGGAGACACATCCCAATTTCTATGGGTTTTTAAGTGCAGATAACATTAAATAAATCAGTTTTTTCTCCCCCCATCTGTCACTCATTCAAATCTAACTCATAAAATCTTATTTCTCTCCCTAACCTTCTATGTCAGAAAACTGTTTCTTACTCTCCAGAATGTAATATCATGTCACTTATTATACAAGCAAAGGCCGTAAACCACACGGAGCAACACATTTGCATTGCTGTCATTAGAGGCCAAATTCAATTATTCTCTCTTTTGTTTGGCTTTGGCACCACAAAAATCCATGTACATCTCACTACGACAAATTTTTTGGGTGGCTGAGGATAAGCATTGTGACCTTATGCAGGTTTCTGCACTCCAAAAGTCATACAAAGTTTTTGTTGGATCCTGTCCTAAATTTGTGTCAGCACTTCCTTTATCAATCCATATTTTGATATGGATTATAAACTGCTCATAAAAAAATCCATCCTAGACTAAAAGTCTATTTTGTTGGGGTGGGGGGTGTTAAGTACCAGACTTGATGATTTGGTCTTTCTAGACCCTAAGATTACAAACAAAACACACCTTGTGAGAGTTCAGAAACATTTTTACCAGTCAGAGACTTTTCTCTTTGTGCTTTACAGTTAAAATATTAGGCAAGCTGCTTGCTGGAGTTTTTATTTCCCCTACATAGCTTTTCCAATAAAAACTTCCAATGAAACCATCAGTAACAGACCACAATGCAAGACATGCCATTATACACATTTGTCCCCCTGCTAGGAAAAATCCTAATGGTTTGTGTTATTTCTTCCTCACAGAGTTATCACCTTCTGAGAAAAAAACTCATAAAACTAAATCAGGGTCAGAGAGCACTGAGGTGAAAAGCGGGTCAAATCCATGTCCTCATGGTCAGAGAGAGCTGCTATTCTTAAACTTTCTGCCTACGTTGTGGTATTTCACAATAAAATAAAATTGCGTTTTTACCTGTCACTACAGACAATAGTGCTCAGGAATCAGCACGTGGCTTTCCAGCATCCTCAGTTCCTTATGGCTATTTCTAACACATGCCATGTGTCTTTCTGCAAGTGGAGCTGTATCGAATGGACCTTCATAATAAGGTTAGGAATAACTGAGACAGTTTTAAAAACGTAGCTTTTCCCCCTCTCCTTTGTCCTCCTATCCCCAGAAAGCACGCATGTGGTTTCTGAAGGCTGAACTTGGTCTGGTAACCACCATAACCAATGATTTCACCAAGACTGCCTCATCGCCAATGATCTTGTATTGCAGAGCAACCTAAGGAAGCAAGATGGACTTTCTCCTTAGTTAGAGTGGCTTTGCTGTTTGCATATCTGTCCTCTGCACGCTATTAAGCACCATTAATATGATCAAGGAAAACGCACACAGCCATCACTGTAAGCTGCAAATTGCCTACCCACCAAGATGCATTTGCCAGACAACACAGCAATACACAAAAGTCCTGTGCAACACCTCCAGAAATGACTGGCTGCCTTAATGAGTCCCCAGAGAGAAGGCGAACAGGCACATCTCAGCAATTTGAAAAGTTCAAAACTAATAATAACTTTTAGGACAAAAGTCCATTATGGAAAATGCTATGGAAAGCTGACACTGATCAAGACGTAGTTTTATAGGAAACAAGAAGAAAAACCCACAAGAGTGAATAATGCTGTTCACAGAATTACATTGAGTTTAGCTTTCTGGAAGCACTAAACTAGAGTCATGTGTTGCAGGGAGAGCCATCCGTGTGGTCTCTGGTGGTGATTTTTTCACGATTATCGTAAATAACTTGATATGAGTGTTCCTGGCAACGTTGGTGGCTGAGTATTGCAGAAGCTGGGTAATGCTTCATTGATGATTTGCAGAAACCTTGTATGTTTATATCTTCAGCAGACCATCAAATCCAAGAAACGGTTCGGTCAGTTTAATAATTATCCTGCGAAGTAGTGCTGCCATTATCAAGGATGCTAGCTTCTACCTAATGACTTATATTAGCTTTCATTCGCTGGGGTGACAGATGTGCTTGAACTTTATGCAGAATACATTACTTCCATAATGGGATCATGACTTGTTATTGATCTCTGTTGCTTTCATCGCCACATCTACATCAGCTGTTTATGTCAATCTCAATAACTGGTTACATGTATGTATATCTGCAGTGGCTACACGAGGACTCATGACTTCAAGAAAACTTGTGAATCTTGCTCATTATAGTCTGCACTTTCTGTTTCATCAACTCTATTTTTACAGTATTTGCTTCTTACAGTAAAGCAAAATTGGTTTTTTTTTCCTGTTATTGAATATTAACACCTTTCTTCATTAAAACTCACAGATTTTGTTTGATCTTCTATAACAGAGTGGTTTCCATTAACAGTATTCAGATCTTAGGAAGCTGGTGGAACCTTAGAATTCTAATTAGCACCATCACATACAATGAGTAGGGAAAAAACCCACATATTTAAAGCGGATACATTCATAAGAGATAAGCACTAAATTTTAAATATACATGGACATACTTGTAACATTTCCCAGTGAAAAAAACAATCCTGGCTAGACCCCATGGAATGCAGGGAAATTAAAGAACAATACAAAAGAATGTCAAATGAATTGCATAATTCTCATCCATGTCTTCAGCTTTCTTGTAAACAAGAAATGAGGATAAGCCAGGCTCTTAATGAAACCCATGAGATTTACCTGTCTCATACCTGCAAGGATCTGGGCCTCTGTTCTCTGCTCAGTTTCAGGTCCTGATGTTTCACTTTTTCCTTCTTGCAGTACATTGATAAACAGAGTAATTAATAGATCTGGAATTGCAGCACTTTTCAAAGGTTTTCTTTTTTTTTTTTTCCCCTGTTCTCCTTAAATCCAAGGCCAAGTACATAATTAAAAGAAAACAATTATATAAAACTCTTCTGTATTTTTACTAAAGAAAAGGAATCCCTCACACATACAGCCAGTCACTAATGGGAAATGGAAGCATAAATCACAAACAGTGCATTCCCCAAGGAGACTAATTCTCCAGGAGACTGAAGATGAAGTCAAAAATGCAGCTTCCTCTAGTAAATGGAGGAAAAGCACGCTTTTCCTTTATTTTATTTCATAAGCATGTCAATGACAGAGGTCATTTCTAGTGTTCACTTCTTGCTTCAAGGAAAAGAATTTTCCTCTGCACAGAGTATTCCACACTTAGCATACTGAATCTAGCAAATGCAGAGAACAACCCGCCCCCCGTGATCTTAATGACTGCAATTAGAAAAGTAATGAAGATAAGTTTTAGAGGCTGTTGCACAGCTAGGGGCACAAAGTACCCACTTACTGTTGCAAAATAAACAGCAGAGCACATGAAGGCAGGATATGCCTGAAAGCAACTCACCTACTTATGCACTTGAAAATTTACAAACTAGAATGGGCATACACTAGGTGACATCTATAGCCGGTACAAATAAGCAATCAAGTTCACATGCTCGAAGGATTTGTCCCTTAGAGATGCTTGTGTCTATGTATTCATATTTCTTATCTCCATGCCTATTCTTGATACTTTGCCCTTAGATTATAGAAAGCTAAGTAAACTGATCACAGGGAAATGAAATCCATGCCTACATCAGCAGCATCATGGTCTGCTAAACCAAACACACAAGATATAATGTATTTTAGTATATTTCAGACATTTGTATCACAACATTGTTGTTATACCTAAGTTATGCCATGAAATGTACAGAGAAATGAGTTAAATGATGGTTCATTGAACAACGTGGCATCAGCATAACTGGGCATCCCAGTTTGGCAACCCAAACTGGTTCAAAAGCAAACTTTCAAATTGAAGAGGGGGAACAAATGATTGGTCTGGAGACCAATGATTCCGTCTGTAGAAATAGAGATGATAATGCAGTCTACTGTACACAACCTTTGCTGAGTCACTGTAACACTGAAACATTCTGTCTTTATTCAGCTAAAAAAGCACATAATTCTGGCCACAAAACCATGTTTCCCAGGAATTGTTTTTATTTCTGCCCCAACTGAATATTTTTGATGGAATCTGTTTTATTTTGCAAAGCTAGCAGGAGTTAGCTCAATCTGGTCCTTGTTCTGTCCACTGGATAATACAGCTCTGCATTTTTTAGGGTAAGATTGAGGCACTTGAGTGAAGGTATACCACAACGCACCAGGTTTCCTCCTGTCTCCAGTCTCAAATCATGATCTGCCTCTCTTGCAATTTAAAGCAAGAAGATCCTATCTTAATCCTTCAAGAATTAACACAGACGAAATTTCTCTCCACTGGGCTCAGTTCACTACAGTTTTCTAGCTACTCTGTCCATGTTCAACAGCATTTTCTCTTCCTACATCAACAATTACATTGGCATGCTGTAACAGAACATGATCTCTCCCTCATACTCCATCCAGAGGAAGACGTATGTTGCAGAAGGTTGAAGAAATGCACACAGTACCTACAATGTATTGAGATTTGCAATCTCCTCAGCTCTCGAGGCAGTTTAGCCCAAGGCCAGTCTTGCATGCAAGTACTTTTAATGCATTTTATAGAGCAGCAGTACCCAACATTTTGGTAAAGGGCCAAATATAGCTGTGTCTCATTCCAGACTCCTTACAGACTATGGTATCAAACCCAACAACACTGTTTAAGACGGTACATGTTAAAATGTCCGAAGAGGAACATAAAGTAAAACGTGTGGCCTCCATATGCAATTCTGCTCCCCAGTAGGCAAGGATGTAAATGTCTGGGTTCTGACCAGTTGAAAAGAATGGCCCAGGATCAGAAACCTGAAGTCCACTATGTCCCAATGCCTGCTATTTTCTAGTGGCTGGCTACAAGTCTTCAAAAAACACCTCACCCTCGACAGGGATTAATTGGAAATTAGTTTTTCTGAACTGAGACAGAACTTCAGAGAAATACTGACTGAATATCCCCTATAGCTGCAATAGACTAAGATGAAATTGCAGACCTTGGGGAAAAAAAAATACTGGACTCAGTAGAAGAAAAACCACAGAATGCTCCTCAGTAGATCCTGTGTACCATGGGCTTTGCATCTAGCCAGGCTCTTCAAAAAATATACCCAATTCAGTAACACAGCCAGTCCCAGTAGTATTTCTCTCAGCTCACATGTGGGTAGGAGGAGGCTGGGGCAATTCAGATTATTTCACAGGCAAGTGGAAGCAAAAGAAAAAAAGAAATCAGTATCTTTATGCCTCTCTGTGTCCTCAGTCTATTCTACCTACTGCCATAACATCAGCTTTTGCATTAACTCACCCGCTTGGCTGGGCAAACGTGAGATCAGACCTTATAGGACAGAGACTGCTAATGAGGAGTTTCACCCTCACACCATTCTGCAGTGGTACAAAGGTGCTGGCAACAGGGATGTGGGTATTTGTCCTGGAGGGATATGTGGGGTAAAACAGCTGCTTCACCCTACAGAGTGCTTTTCTACAATCATACAGAGAACCCTTCTGTGACAGATGCACAGAGATGCTTGGGCCACTTAACAACTCCTAGAGTTACCCCTTTTTCATGGTGTTTATGGATTCTGGATGCCAGGCTGGCATCAGCTATAGTCAGCTGAAATAAACTGAGCTTAGAACTTCCTTTAGAAGAATGAAAAATGAGTAATCTCATGGCACTGAGTTCTGGGACCCAAAGCACTCTTCTGTAGTGTCTCTGCTCCATTATGTCCCTGTCCTGACCAGAGCTCATGTTTAACTGCCAAGTTGAAAACTCCCTGTAATTGTAAGCCTGAACAACAGATGAGTTTATTTGACTTACACCATGTGATAAAAAGACTCTGGGCCAGATTAGATAGCTTAGTTTACAAACAATAAATGAGGTCATTTGACCCAGAAATCTTTGCTTAAAAGTTTGTCTAAGTAAAACATATGGAATATGTACATATAAAACATAAAAAAAAAGCTTTCCCCATGTGTTCTGAAAGGCGTTCCACAAATATGCACTTTTTTCACACAAATGCTGTATTCATCTGAGCTTGCATAAATGAAATTGTTAATATTGTTTGAAAGCTACCTCCAGGTATCTGTGAGGCTTTTTGCAAGTTTTGCAAGTCCCTTTAGCCTGTATGTATTTTTTTTCAATCAGGAAAACTGTGAGCAATGCAGACAATGGAAGCTCTTTCCACATTTGGAGGAAATTATGTTTTTGTTTTGCCTTATGAGAAAACAGTCCATCTGAAGTTTCTTTCAGGTGTTTCTATATCCTAGCAAAAATATATTCCCTATCTTGCGATGTTCATCACTGAGAGAACATCCAGAACTAGAGGACAGCTCTCTATTATGTTCATGAATTATCTGAGAGCACGCTGCAAGTTATTACAAATTTTACTATCTGAAATGATTTAATGGTCACCCACAAATTGTGCAACTGGTTACCTAATATACATCATGTGACTTTCTCTTCCTTGATTAGATTAAGCAAATCTGAGCCAGGGGCTCTAAATGTGCTTTTCATGAGTGTTCCTATGAACAAAAAGGTACTTTCACTAATATTCACAGAAGGGAAATAAAAGCCCCAGGTCAGGAAATCACTAAAGCATGTGTTTAATTCCACCTCTCCTTAAGAAAGGAGTTACGCATACACTTAAGTTGCATTGCTTAACTGCTGTCTGAATGGGGCTGCTTTTCTGAACCAGAACCAACAAAGAGGCAGCCACAGTTCAATCCTCTTTAAAGCCTAAAAATGGTTCACAGAGAATGAAGACTTCTGATTTATCTCAACAATCATGCCCTTTTAAAAGTAACAAATTTTGCATTTTTCTAACCTCTAATTGTTTGTATTCAGTTAATATTGGCTTTTGGCCCTCTGTCCTTAAATTCTCATGCCCTTGTCTGTTCAAAATACACTTAAATAGAATAACCTCCACATGTCCCATTATACAAAATTTGTGGTTTAAAGCTAGATCCAGGAGTGATTGAAGCTAATGGAAAGATTTAATTGATTTAAATGAGAGTTGGATGAAGAACTGATAGTTTAACTCTGCACACTCTCTTTTGAACATTCTCACTAAGGTGATGATCCAACTCCCAGTGAAGTCAATGGAAGGATTTGTGTTGGGATTTGGATCATACCTCTGTTCTTCTTGGAGTCAAATCCATTTTGTCAATATGCACATGCACAAATACACAGATATAAATGAAAACAAATGTTTGGCAACTTGTGACAGAAAGTCCAAATCTGGATCTGTGTATTTGGGCCAAACCAAAATTGTTACGCTTGACAAAAACATCATTATGCTGATCTGGTTTTGTTTTTTGCTTACTAGTAATTGTTTGGTGAATATAAATCTAATTTCTCATATTTTATTTTTTACATAAATGTATTCTACTGTCACTGCAGATAGTAAAATGAGAGAGATTTCTACGCAAAACTTCATGTTCAGACTTGTCATAACTTTGACAAAAATAATCCTCTCAGACTAGAACTTTCCATGCTTGGTCTCCAACAAGAGCAATTCTGGGTTTGCCAAGTATGAAGAAATGTGCTTCAGCTCCTTCTTAGTTTCCAAAATACAAAAGGTTTCTCATTTAGGATCCATCCTACACTCAAAACAAAAGGCATGTGGGCCAGATTCCCAGAGGTGCGGCACTCTTGCAGTTCTCATTGGCGTTAGTGTTTCTAAAATCAGCTTCTGTGTTTTTAAAACATGAATACCAAGGGGATGAGGGAATACTGACTTGGACACAATGAGCCAAACAGAGCCCTGGCTAGCACAGTTGCAGGGAGTAAAGATGTTGCTGATTGCTTCATCTGCTGAAAGTGTGTGTTATGTGCTATATATATGTTATGCTAACATAGCAGTTTTCATGGTAGGACACAAGGACAAGAACAAGGTAGACATCGGGGGAAGATAAAGAGATAAAAAAGAATGCAAAACTTGCAAACCTTTGCAGATCTGTGCATTCAAAACAACTGAAGCAGCCTTTTCTTCTATATGGACAAAAAAATTCACAATTTATGCAGCTAACAACTCAGGCCAATCTGTACCCCTAAACAGACTGATTCTCAAGACCCAGGGATAAAACAGTTGGTTCACCCCCTTGCATCTTTTCTAGAATGGTGCAACCAGTCTTCCATTTATGGTGAGAAGGACATGGGAAAACACCCAGCTATTGAAAAGTAGACTCGAAAAATCAGTGAACAAGCACCAAAAAGCCAGTGAGACTGGCCTAGTAAGAATCCAATCCCTATGGTTTGAAAGTGGTTTGTTTTATTTAACTCATCAGCAAGGTAACACAGAAAAGCTTTTTGGTTTTTCATTCTCTGGCTGACATATTCACAACAGATTTCTCTCAACAGGTCTATTTGTTGGAGCAAAAAGGTTTGGGTTGTTTTGTGGGTGTTTAGCTTTTTAAAAAAAAAAAATGCCAAAAGATCGCAGAGCCTGGAAAATCTTTGAAATAATAATTACCAAACTACAAACTTACAATGAGAATCTGGAATTATGTTAAAAGTTAACAGAGTGACCAAGAAGCTGATTAGTAAATGGATATTTCTTAAAATACAGGGAAGTTAAAAAACTACTTTAGCTATTGAAGAAACACAACATTAACAGAGTAGCAAGGGAGAAGAAGGTGGGTGAGGCAAATGGGTAGCACCGGTGAAGATGGCAGTAGATAGGACTGGAAGAATTATAATTCCATATAGGTTCTCCTCTGACCTGTGCAATCCAATTAATTTCTGATTTATTTTGTTTGTTCCAGTTATCGATTGACTTCTCCTCTATTTTCTCTTTACCACAGTAGGGCTTTATAGCAATTAGGGTTTCAAGACATTATTATAGTAAGAAGATGATAATGATGGCAAGACTAAAGTGACTGGCAATCAAGCCCATAACTTGGGCGCAAGAGAGTCAGAGTCAAGAGAAGGAATGTTACCTCCCCCAGGACAGAAGATAAAATAGGTCAGTTGGAAGGGACCTACAATGATCATCCAGTCGGACTGCACAGGTGATAGGTCCAACTGCAAAGGTGATAGTGATTTGAAGGGCATTTGCAGCTAGAGGGAGAAAATACAGATCATACCAAAATTCTGTAGTTTGAGTAGCTACTTACAATTTATGGAAGAAAACTGAGTCCCCTAAAACAGTTCACCAGCCTGCTGTGGTGTTTATCTAAGCTTTTGCTTGTTTTATAGGCCTTGCTGCTGCTTCTAATGACATAAAGCAAACAAATTAAAATAAATGAAAAGAGAATACGTAACTTCCCCTAGCAATAAATAGGCTGTGAATTAGAAAACAGCAGTAGTCACTTTCAAATGGCTAGAATGGTAAATGCAAACATACTGTACCAGTCCCAGGGGATGAAAGATGCCGAAATGTCTGGATAATCTGTTCATTCATCTCCAGGCAGGTACTGACAACTCCTCCCTAAAGGGAAGGCTACATACTCTGCTGACACCTTATTTACCATCCACATCAGGTGACTGAAATCCCATCAGGATTCCTGTGCCACACAGTTTTTAGTCTCAAGACGAGAGGACTATTTTAAGGCATTTCTCCAATGCCTGATTTACAAAAGGCAGCAAAATCTTGGAAGAAATAAGGGATGCCCTTTTCAAAAATACATCTGTATGCTTGGTTATCAAAGTTGTGCTCAGCTTTGTAGTTTTTCCAGACTGATCCCTTGTCTCAAAAAGCCAAAAGATATCACTGGGGGAAAACAAAAGGAAAGCCTTTTTCCAGAAACAGTTGTTCTGGAAAGGGCACGTTATCATTGTAAAGATAATCTACATCTCATTTTTTTTCAAATCTTGATTAACTGGATCACCTTCTACTGAATCCCCTATCATCTACTAATCCAGGTGTATAACTTTAGCCTGTCTCCTAATTTAAATCCAGAAATAGTTTTCCATACGTACTGCATGTTCAGGAGCTAATTCACAGACATTAGAACTCAATATATTTCTTGAGGAACCATCAGCGTTCTTTGTATTTAGCCCTGCTACCTATGACTGTGTATGGGCTAAATCACACCAGCTTCTGTGGGAGGAAGATTTAAGTCCTGAGCCACAATCTCACAGCACTGGAGGGGCCTGTCTTTGAAAGAATGAGATTAAGCGCACATAATCTGTCTGAGAAAGTTCAGATTGGTAAACTTGGCAGAACAAAAGGACAAGTCTTCAAACTGCTTTACTTAGCAAGATTTGGAAGAAATGCGCCGACTGTACATTCTCTACCCTCATTATATTCTTGGAGTTTTGACTTCCTCTGTTGCTCCCTAGCCACAGATAGGTATCTAAACATAGGGAAGGCAGACTGTTTTCACAGCTGCTATTACCGTGTTATACCTATGTACTGTAGGCCACACAGAGGGAGCACGGTCATTCGACTATTAAAATAATAAGATGTAGTTTAAATCAACGCATTTTAATTGTGCTCCTTAACATTGAGTTCTGTACCTAGAAAAAAAAAAGTTTCTAGGAAAAGGAAGGTAGGTAGGTTTCTTTGGGGGAATCAGAACAGAAAAGAATGCAATCTTATGAAACCACCAAGACTTTGCAGCTCTTTGTCTGTACTTGACAGTGTATAGGCTCTGCGTTTCAGAACGTATCAATGCCTCATAAAACCTAAGCACCTGGCAGGGAAAAATGGAATTTTTTTTTTTATTCCCTTCTAAATAATCACTGAAGATATAAATTAAAAATATGAGTCCAAACTTAAGTATTTTCAAATGGCAGACATCACCCCCTTCCCAACTGAATACTGCACTTAAAACATCCTCAACTGAGGAACAAACTACCTCTATTTGATATAGGGATCAGTGTATTTCTAGCACATCTAAAGTCTTACTCTTACTTCACTATGTTATGCTGGCTCATACCAGCCAATGCCATTGCCCACTGGCCTAAAAAAAAAAATAATCCTTTTTGTACCTTTACTTATAGAGGGCCAAGTTAGCATCACAAAACCGATCCTGTATTTGGTAATGTTGGCAGTGCCAGAGAAGTCAAGGATTCTGAAACATTTAAGAAGTTATTGTCCAAATCTGCAACTTCTGGAAATTCATGTAGGTCCATTACAATGAATGGAGATTTGCCAATAGGCCAACTGATGACCTGCCTGTTAAAACAAAAGAAACCCAGCCTTGATCATTCTTTTATTGTTCTGATTCTTTCTTTTGCAGATTTGAAAAATGTAAGACAACTGCTTAAAATAACCCCACCATTTATTATTCCAGGAGCAATGTTTTCCTATTAATACAGTCAAAACGTGTCTGGAATTTAGAAACACAATGTTTTTTCCAACAACACACCAACCAATCAAAAAACCTACACCGCACACCCAGAACAAAAAGTAACGTCTGTTAGAAAACAAGTAAATCATAAAAAAAGAAAATACCACTAAGGCTAAAAATCTATAAAGTAACACTGACCTTTTTATATACCTCATAAAACAGCACAGAGAAATTCCTGCTTCTGCCAAGCACTCCGGTTTGCAATGGCGTTCCAAATTTTCATTAGCACAGTAACCATTCTGACTGATAGGCCAGTGGCTCAAACTGGTTCCTCGCTCTTGCTTCTGGGGGAAAAAAAAAAATAAAAAAAAAATTAAAAACCACCCCCACAGATTTATGTTATATCACTAAGACACCTCCAGGTAGCAAAACAGCTACAAGTGACAAAGTTAGATCTGAGATGTTTCCAAACCAGAAGCACAGGCTCCAACTCTGATTTTGGAAAAGACTGCCTTAAAAATAAGCCCTTTCCTCAAAACTGAACATCCCAACAGTGGCCATTTATCTTCCAAACTGGGCAGCACCTATGAGCCCCTTAGTGATTTAACCCTACCATCTTCCCAGACTTCAACAAATCCAGTGGCAAAACAAATAATGGCTCCATTTTACTTCTTTTTTTTCAAGTCAAACCTAATAAAGTGAAGAGCAGCACAAGGAGGCAGGATGGTTGGTTCTGCAACACATCTCCTCCTCAGAAACACAAAAATTGGAAAGGCCTCTGGGGCTACAGAATCCAGTCCCTTCTTATCACAGGCAACCATGTCATAAAATACTTCTCATAACCCATTTGAAATCCATCTTAAAAGTAAATGGAGAAGAATATTTATTTTTTACCATATCAATGACAGTACTGAATCTCACATTGCCCAGGGAGCATAGAAGTTCCTCCAATGAAGACTTCTATTGCCAGACCTCTGTGGTAGGCTCCAAATTCACGGTCACCAACCATGAAACATTTCACCTCCTCACAATTTTTTCTGATTGGTTATACCACACGAGTCTCTGAATTTGGGGCGTTTATTTTTCCCTCCAACTCTTAAGCTATTTAAATAGTTACGTAGCACTGATTATCTCTGAGCAGTAACAGTTTAGGCCCTGACTCAGGAAAGTATAAAATGTATTAACTTTAAACCTTGTTTAAGGTGCTTCAAAGCTGGTACCTATTGTTAGAACAGCACATGCACGTGTTGGCAAACAGAAACATATTTAAGACACTTTTGACTATAACTTGAAGAATAAACACGCGTGTGTGTACGGGGATAACCTGATTGTTCTCAGAAGACTGTAGTGAAACATTTGAAGGTTTAACTGTATGTTAATCATACTTATTGGTGGTGGGTTTTTTTTTTTACCCAGTTCATATGCATTTAAAAATTTCTCAATTTGTCTACCATGACATGAAAACACCACAGAAAGTCTTTTAGTTTCTTAGAAATATACCAGAGACATTTATGGGGCTGCATAAGCAACAGATGAAAAGCACTGACTGTATAAGCCTAAACCTTGGATTCTGATTTTAGCAATCCCAAAATTCAAGAGAATTTGGGTCTAGGACATTCAACCAATGAGCACATATAGCTTCCAAATATCTACCACTCTCCATTTTGGAGACGATGGTAATTACCTCATTATCTCATGAGACATTTTGATATGTAAGAGATTTCAGAGCAAGAAAAGTAGTTGGTAGCTACCACTGATCCTATTCATGCCGGGATATGAAAGAGCGTGCTAGAATGATCACTATTAAAACAAAATAGGAACAACACAGGATTCTCTCATTCTTTCTTTAAGGAAAAAACAAACAAACCAAACAAAAAAGCAACAACAAAAAAACCCTAGCGAACAAAAAAAACCCCAAAACATGAGAAAGAGGGATAGAGAGGGAAAGGGGAAGAGGAAAAGAAAAACCTGTTAGTTCAATGCTTTTCCAGTTCTCTTTGCTGTAATATATAGATGGAAAACAAAATTGATTAAGGGGGCTTTGGCTTGGTGTAGGATATTTAGGAGTCACAATAAGGTCTATGAAATCCTCACCAAATATTGTTTCAGCTGCTTAGCAGTATGCTTCGCAGTCACATAATGTTGAAGGTACCTGATTCCTCATCAGAAATGTTCAACACCTCATGGGTCTGGGTCCTGTTACAAGAGAAACAGTTTAAAGGAACTGGAAGTGAAAATAATCTTTGTAGCAGATGATGTGGACAATATAAGCTCATTGTCAGAAAATACTGGAAATTAACTAAAGGGAAGCAAAACTGTTCCTTTGCATAAAGTATGCTAAAGGACAGCAAGGATTATGCCAGAAGGCAGAGACCACCACTTACAAAACAATGAAAAAAAGGAATAACCAAATTTAATTGAAAGGTGCGGTTTTAAAGGGAAGAACGTAGTCTATAGGACTATTAAGAAAAAAGCATGAAATACATAATACCATATAAATTTATTGTGGTCAGCAATCTACTTTAACAATGCCATATGACTCAGTAGTGGAATAATTCCTAATATGTGGTTAATTATGCAAAATGTTATTATTCTAATATTAAATACAATTATGATTACTGGTTTTCTTTGTTCTTTCTTTCACAAGGGCAGTCATAATCAATCAAGTCCCAAATTTGGCATGTGTCTGTATGTGACTTTATTATTTAATTCCACACTCATAAAATTCACAAAGAATAAACCTGATGAAGTACACATGCATTTTAATAAGTAAAAGGGACAAATGAATTCATTGTCTATTGAAGCAGTTTCATAATATCAAAACATATGCTGAACCAAGCTGCAAGCTATTAAAACAAATCATTCAGGCTTTAATTACAATCTAAATCTGCATCATTAAAGTAATAAAATGACCCTAAAATAAATATTATGGAAGTCATGTTGTCCCTACAAATGAACACAGCATGAGAGAGTGATACAATAAAACACCCTAACATTAACATGCTGTATGTACCACTGCGGCATCCCACAGAGCTAAAACAACAAGATGTAACCCTCTTCTTCCATAGCTGTGGGCAAAATTCTCCCCTCCCTTAATTTGTCTTTGTTGGCCACATTCACTAGATTTTCAGAATTCCCACTAACGGGAACCATGGGTGCAACACCACCACGCAAGGAGCGGCCCGATTAACACAGAGCACGGGGCAGTGCTACCAGTCTGTTCAGACTTTATGTGCACGTTGATCTTCCTGTCCGCACACTCCCCACTTCTAAAAAACTGAGGTCAAACTTCCAAGGAGGAGTAGGAGGGGTGGGTTACATACTCCATTACCTCAGGGTGAGGAATACTCACACCCTGCTAGGTGCCGAGTACTTTTCAACTCCCACTGCCCTCAATGCCAACAGCGTGTTACAGTGCCTATTGCAAGTGAGGTGAGCTTTCCCTGCCCACCCATGCCGAGGCCATGGAGCTTGTGCGGAACAGCAAGACGCTGCTAGGCTCTGCCTCCTCCCTGGCCTCACACCCGCCCCGGGGAAGGCGTGTTGCCCAGGGTCCCTGGAGATCTCCAGTTCTGGGGGTTGTCAAGGCGCAGAGATGTCAGGAGCCAGATGCGGTGATACAGAGCTAGGGACGAGCTCAGCTTCACTGCAAAAATAGTCCCAGTTTAAACAATAAATTTTGGCATTACTGTGTGGCAGCAAATTACAATGGAGGAGTCATTCTTGATATTATCCATGCAAAGAACATTATTCATATGACATTCATATATGAGAATTTGGAGGGTCAGCCATAAGTGTGCTTTTTTTCTTCTGGGCAAGCGCTGATCTCCAAATACATGATCTGATATTATGTCTTAAAATAATCTGCTATTTTAGAATACTTGATACACGATCATGACATTTATGATCTGTTGCAGAGCCTATACTGAAGTCTAGAAACATTTTAACCACAGTATTTGCTGCCATTTCCTAAATCATCGCATCCCACATTGATTCTGACAATAGAAGAAAGGATGACATGGGCACTGAAATAGTTGAATTTGAACAGGAGGCCACAGTTCTTACTTAACCATGTATTTTCCAGGGACTACGAGGTAAAACAGACACAGGACTCCTCTCCCCTCCTCCATAACCCAGACTGGGAGATACCCAAATCCTTCAGTCCAGTTCAAGCAGATGAGGACAACTCCTCAGTAGGGTCCCTTTACGCTTAAGTACTTACAGGTCTCTGTACTTTTTGCCAAACCTCACAGGCCACCAAGCTCATTTCTGGACTCTTTACAAGGGCTCGCCCCGAGTACAAGGTCTAACTGAGTGCAACCCACTATTTATCTTTGCTACCAAGCACCAGAGGAACTCTACCACCTTTTCCAGTCTGATCCAATAAATACAACTCACCTTCTGAGCTGGTGCTTTCCCTGTTGTAGGACAGTCCCATCATCGCTGAACAGTTCCCAGTGCTTAGCGGGCTATGCCACTGGGGTCAGTCACATCAGCTCCCATGCTTGCAGTCACTCCCAATAATCATCTCCTATGGAGCTATCTCAGCATTTTGCCAAAACTCCCTGCTCAATCATCAGAGAAAAGCATCTATCATCAAGCGAAGTGCACGCCGAGCTACTATTACCCTGCAATACAAGCTCTAAGAGACAGATTTCTGACTTCTCCATGGTTAGCCCCCCTACGAGGGTGAATATACGAAAAGCAGATGAGAAAATGAGCATATATCCCCTCTATCATAAAAAAATGAGTTTTAAGTTGACATTAGGCCCCTTAGCCTTGTTGAACACATAGAAGAGGTCACCAGGGGTTTCTGCCATATCACAGTATAGAAAATGTGTTCAGATCCTAGTAAAATGGGAAGCTGTTCACAGTTTCTGCATTACATATTGCAGTCTTAAATGCTAATTCTTCAAATTATGTTGAGCTACAACTGAGATGGATAGGATGCTATGCATCCATTGTAGACCGTTACTCATCACATGCATCTATAAGAAACATACGAATGTAGAAGAAAAAGAGAAGAAAGGCAAGAGCCTGTAAAAATGTGACTGGCTGAATAACAGGCAAGTGAACTATCTGAGCAAAATTAAAAACTACTATATGATAATGGTCCCAAAACTGCACACCATAATACAGTTATATTCTGTATCTTCATTATAATTGCAGAATGTTGATTTTATCTGTGGGACAGTGTATCTGTATAATAGCACTGTAAAAAGAAAAGTAGATTGCCACCTACCTGCTCTAAAAGACAGCAAAATTCTTAGAAGCTTCACTGAAAGGACAACGATTAGACAGAAGGGAATAATTAAAACATTTTAATTTCTCACAGTAGCATATAACTCTTTAAAGTCAAAAGGTATTAGAAGACTGAATGCTTAACAGATGGCTCTTATACTTACATTCATAAATAAATGAATTACTTGCGAAATTACTGAGCCCTAGATTTTGCCTAACACAATATCAGATAGGATTTTTTTTTTTTCCAATTGAAATTAACATTTTGGCCATATCAGGGTAAAATGTTTATTTTTCCAGTTTCACTCAGGGAAAATAAAATCATTCCACAAGCTTCAAATATTCTATTTCAATATGCTTAAATTATCCTACTTGACCTTGTAACGAAAGTAAGCAGAAGAGCTCACTGAACCACCTCCACTGTACAGTACTGGCTTTTGAAGAAGACTCTCAGCAAACTTAGTCCTTTTCTGTGTAAAGTCAAAACGATTAGCTCAAACCACAGGTGACCATTTAGACCAAAAAGGCAGCTTTACAAGCTACTACCTCTCTTCCTCTTAATTACCAACTTCCACACCTGTGTTTCTGTACGTTTGCAATTTTTTCATCTACTACTGTCTAACCTGAAGGACAGAGGAATCACAAGTTCACCAGTGTTAGCTGGCGTTCCTCTAGCTCCAGGGGTGCAAAGTTAAATGTCGTTGGTCAGTAAATTACGGCTCAATCAGATGTTAGCAAAGGCTGCATGTATGTAACCACAGCATGCAGTAAAAGTTCCTTTGTAAAAGGTACCTTACTGAAATTGAAATGTGTAAATTAATTCCCACGTGGGGAGCTAGCAGGGAGTAGCAAGGGTACTGGAAATTCACACTGCTGTTCACTGCACATTCACTTTTTTCGGTAGAAGAATCCAATTGAGTGCAATCTTAGAACACATACAATCTAATGGTTATAGCACTCCCCTAGAAGGGGAGATATCAGATTTCAGCTGGGAACTGTAGCATGGGTCTCCTCCTTCCATGTGACTGTTCTGAAACGCCAAAATATAAGCTGTCTTTGTGTGAAATTTAGTCATGCTCTGTGTATGCCTGCCAGATGAAATCCTGAAGGTGAGGTGTGTGAAGTACCAAAGCTGTACACTGAGAGTCCTGTACAATTTAGGCAGGAATTAGAGGCAGCTGCCTTCAACTTAGGTGGCTGTGTGCATATCTAGTAACAGAAACTAGTAACAGAGATACTATTGGGACTTTCCTAGAAAGCTGTGGTAACTAAAAGCATTACACACCTCTGAGGGTAGGCAAAAATGAATTTTTGCAGAGTACATTAACCATTGAACCTGTCACCCTACTTAATTTGCTTTAACGACCGTCCACCTATTAAAGCATATAGAAACATATATAAACATCAAAACATTTTAAACCTCATTTTATACCTGATGCCTTTTTCTCACTAGTGTTAGGTTACAAAATCCTGGTCTTCATGTCAGCACTGCAAATATGCAGTGGTAGGTCAGAACAGATGGTAAGTTCTAATGAATGCATGTTACTTAACCTTTTATGGACACAAAAGTATACAGAATTCATCCTTCTTTATATTTTAATTTGTTAAAAAGTAAATGATCATATAGAAAACGCAAGTATGTTTGTATTACTTTAGAGAACATATTAAAAGATGGTTCTGTTTAACTTAAGGTACTTGTTTCCTTATTATTTTTCAAAGTATTTACACAATTTAGACATTTAGAATATTTTTTCATTTTAACCTCTAAGCAATATTTCTCAACACTGTAATTGCAGAAAAGCTTTTTATTATCTTTCCATTCATTTCACTTGGGATCTTGGTACAAATTAATTCTTCTCAAATTCAAGGTATCTATACGGCCCAGCATTTTATTCTTTGGAGAAATGATTTCAGAAAGGTCTCAGCAGCTATTAAACATGTTCTTTTATCATATAACTTCTCTGATTCAGGTTCAAACTGGGATTAATCACTCTTAGCCAGATATTTTATAGGCATGATGTGAGAACGTCTAAGGTTTAGTTGGAGTATTCCTTTTTTTTTTTTTTTTGATACTGGAACAGCCTATTTTCATGATAAAGCAAAGTAGACCACGTCAGCCACAGAAAAATATTACTCACTTCCTTCTCATCACTCTTAATTGGGATCAAGTGGGTTTAGGTCAATCACTTTGGTCAAGAAAATTTATGAAAAATACAGGTCTCCTTATACACGATAGAGGTAATTAATGCTTTTTACAGACAGTTGCTACAAAAGCCTTTCAATTCCTCGTCCCTCCCTGCATCATTGTGAGCAAATTCTATGGACGGCATGAATGGATGGATTATAATATTGATCTCCCTGGGCTTTCTGGCATATGCTCAATGTAATTCACAGCTCACTATCACTAACTTATTAATCATTAAACACACACATACGACAAATAGCTTGTTTCATTTTCTAAATTTGTACAATTTGACCAGATGGTAATCTCAGCCTGACAGGTGTGTCCTGAAAACTAATTTTAATATTTGTAAATAGTGGCACAATTCCTGGATTAGGTGATTAATAATTGCTGATCTTGCCACTTTCTTTTTAATGTCACTTCTGTCTTAACAAATGTTGAACTTAACAATTCAAAGGAAACTTTAACAAATGCCTTTTCAATCTTCACCACTTGTCTTCATTAATTATCCAGCAACTTCTTTCCCAGACAGCGAACAGCATATATTAGGTTGTGAAAATGCTTACTTTTATTTACAGGGCTACATAAATCCATGTTTTGCTTATCAGTTTAGCAAACATAAATGACTGGGCTGAAGTTTTTGGACACTTACCTGCTTCACAGTGAAATATAGGGCACAGTTCATTTTTTTTTTTTTTTAAATGATACATCTTTTACCCTGAACAAAGTCATGCTTTTTTCATACCTCTCCACTTTAGACCTCTAATTTAGGTTCCTGTATGAGAAGGCTAGTCATGCTAAGCTCCATATACAGTGAACGCCAAAAGACATACTATTCCAAAGACTATCTTGAGTAGAAATTTACCTTAGATAATCTGAAACATTCTATGAGAATCTATTTTTTTTTCCACTGACTACAAAACCCGAAGCACCTAGATCCTCAAACTAGGTGCCTCAGTTTAGGTGGTATGAACAGACCCCTTAAGAAGGCTTACTTTCAGCCAGGTTAATTACATTGTTATTACTGTTTCATTAAGATGCTCTAGGATTTCTCCAGTGTTCCTCTCAGATCAGAGGTATACGTTTCCCCACAGTGTTCAAAACCCACTCAACTTCAACAGTTAACTATATCCAGGTGATTTCAGTCACTCAGTAGAGACATGAAAGAGTTTGGTAATTCAATTCTCCAGAGATGGTCTCTGCACTGAGCACGCTTTAGCCCCACACAGCTCATATCAACTCGATTGGACCCTTTCCACTACAGGACTGCAGGGACTCACCACGTCTTTCTCCACTGATGCTTTTCCGGCTTCCCAGAGGATCCTACAATATCAAGTACTGGAATAACAATCATAGAAAAAAAAAAAATCTCTGTGGTCTCATTCGTAAGTGTTTATCTGCAAGAAACACAGGAGAAAGTGGCGTGATTTAGATGCAAAGGAAGGGACAGAAATGGAAAGAAAAGTCCTGCAGAACAGAATGAGTTTGGGAGCACAAAGCAGGGGGGAGAGCAGAGCCAGGCACTGAGGACAGAAAGGCAGAAATGGAAGGAAAGAAGAGTTGACACAAAAGGAAGGATATCACAGGTGACAAACAAGAGGATGATTTGTGAGAAGGAGCAATAGAGGAACAGCAGAGACACTCTGGAATACTCAGACTGGAAAGAGAAGGAACAGAACCATGAGAGAACAGGCTCTTCCAAGACCCAAGACCGTGCAATCATGACATCAGTTTTCTATTGAGCAAATAGCTGTGAAACCCAGGGGCAATACATGTGCTT
The DNA here is from genome assembly GCA_008658365.1 of Alca torda. Taxonomy (NCBI): domain Eukaryota; kingdom Metazoa; phylum Chordata; class Aves; order Charadriiformes; family Alcidae; genus Alca; species Alca torda. The sequence goes on from CM018079.1 coordinate 8,263,376, forward strand.
CCATTCCCCTCTAGTGGCAGGTACACTTCAAGAAAAACACCCATCAGCATTTTATTGCTGTGGTGCTCAAGGTAACACAGTAACCTAAAGTTTAAAACTTGCCAGTGACCCCTGTGTAGGATGCCCATAGTGTTTTCTTTACCCCTTCTTACCTCCCTTTTTTGTAAAATTTTATAAATTCTGAAATTACAACAAAAATGCATTATAGATAAGCTAAATATCGAAAGTTGAGCACAGAGAAATTAAGAAATTAAGTTTGTATTTTAATATCTACCAAAGGGCAGAGCTAAAACAATGCACTTTTTAGCAATGTACACACATTTTCCAAATAACTACCATGTACTTATTTCAGACTGGTTGGTTCTCACTAAACAAACAGATAATTAGTAATGCTGTCCCATAACATATACTGGGAAATTGCCACTTGGCATTCTGATACTATCCCTTCTATGCAATGATATGTTTAATTTGCACGTTAATAAATGTCAAAGTATGCCTTCTGCTCTGATTTGCTTTCCATTTTTTTTGGTTAAAAAATATGTATTTTTCTGTATACTTACTTCCTGCATTACACCAACCTAATTACTCATCCGGAAAAGTCATAAAAACTTAACTTCATTTTCCTGTTTTATTACAGGAATAGGGGTTCCACTGTGCACACGGATTCCCCATTATGGTAAGAATTAAAGAAGTCTATGATATGGGGCTTAAAGTCACAAGTTCATTTCTTTGTTCAGTGCTTATCACAATAAAAAAAATACTGTCAATAACAACCTCAAAATAGCTGCCAGGTCAATTGGTAAGAGGTGACCAAGAAACTAGAGGTCAGGGCAAGATGAGGAGAGACATCCAAAAAGCCAATAGTAACACTGAGAAGAAAGCCCAGAAAGCCTCAGTTCAGTGACCCATCCATGGAATCATGCGTTTCTTCTAAGCCACACCCTATAGCCCTTCAGTATTTATACAGTATTTGTGTAGCACTTGACCATTTATGCCAGCAAAACTTCCAGGAAAATTACTGAGAAAAGAAAGAACATTGCAAGCTGTTTGACAGTAAGGCAAAGAACAAACAGAAAATACAGAGTGATAAGACTAGTGCAATAGGTAGATACAAGATTCACGTCATCAAACTAGAAACATCTAAAATTAAGATGTATAAGTCAAAGCTAGTATAGCATACAGGGAGAGGGGGGAAAGAAGGGAAAAAGAAAGTGATCATTAGATCTCACCATTGAAGAATTATTACCTTTTCAGTTTCTGCAAACAAAGGAAATGACCACGTTACATACAATTGCTATATATCCCGCACATTCCAGACAACCATACCTCTTCAACACATCATCTTGTTTTCTTCTGATTCCAAATCCTTTATTCAGAAATATGATTGCTCAAGTGGAAACGGCAGCAAAAGAGGAACTATTCTGCTTAATATACGTTAATTTTTCTATGCATTACACGTTGATGACTTTATTGAGACTGGATGGAGCACTTAAAAGTGAGTTAATTTTTGGTTTGGAGTTTTCTCCATCTTCAAAATTGTAGTCCAAAATTAAAGTGAATTTAATTATTTGTCATCACTAAAATTAGTAAGTTTTGGCATTCTACACGACCAGATTTAAAATTAAACCAGAGCACTCATGATTTGTAGGGTTTATCAAGTGACCCAAAATACAAGCTCAGCCTAACAGCTTCAATAGGAAACCTTACTTTTTTTTTTTCATATTGTTTATAGAAACCCTCCAGAGGGATATATTTTAAAAGTTAACAGATCTTATTAGTTCCGTTCCCTTTAATTGTTCTTATCTTGAATTTCATTGTAGAGCTCCAGCAAACTTGCCTTTACAGATCTGAGTTATGTTTGCTTGTGCTTTGGATCCCAGAAACCTTTTTTAAACGGTATTTTATACATCAGAACATTAAGTTTCCTATTTAAAAGACTTGTTTTCGCTAAGCACACAAGTGACAGAAGTTGCACCTGAAGTTGCAGCATAGTTAGAAGGTCCAAATAAGCAGCCTGATTTGTTAAGTTCATGCTGTTAAGTCAACCAGAAGAGAGGGTTTTAAAGACAAATGTGGTAAATGGTTTGGAAAGCCCGAAACCACCAAATGCCATTTATTTTTTTAAGAACAGCAAATATAGAGGCTCATTTTTGCTGAGACTACTATGGCTTATTTTCATTTGCAATGCAGGGAAACTGCTCTTTGCTTTTTAATTGCATGCTCATAAAGTTTTAATTAGCAAAGTTTCAAAAACATGACAATCATGCTGCTGAAAATCAGCCACAGTTTTGATTTACAAGTCTGCAAGGCATTACTTGGTAGCAATCCGGATGGATTGCAGTGCTTAAACCCAGAAAGCTCTAATATGTTATAAACACAAGCAAATGATGCAGTAATTGCCCTTGATTGCACTACTTAAAAGATTTTTAGAGGCAACTCAAAGAGAAGTTGGCAGTACCTATCTGTCTATGGCAAACAGTTTGTGAGTACATCAAATCCATGCATGAAATTCTGAAGCAGCGTTTCCATTTGTGTAAATGCAGGTGCTACTTAGGACACCTGGGAAAGCCACCTCTGGGACAGAACGCCATCAGGTCTCAGGACGCAGGAATCTGTCACCACCTAAAGGAGCTGTGGAAGGAGAAGGAGTGTCGGTCACTTATCAGCAAATACTCCCTTGTCAGTTCACCGCCAAAATCAGCAGATCCGTTAATGCAGAGACCAGAATCACAGAAGAGTATTTTTCTTACCTACCTTGTTTGTTTGTCTAATGGGAGTGAACTTTCCTATTATTATCAAAATTAACTGTGTCATTAACTAATAGGAGAAAGGAGACAGATGAAAATTTGGAAGGAGTTTTAAAACCTGTCATGATTTTACATTGCAAGACAAGTTTTGTAAAAGCGGTAAACAAAACAGTTCACATTCCCGTTATTTAACAATCTGAAAAAAATCACAGTACTTATGCTCATTACATAACTCTTTCTTTCATCTCTATAGATTCACACTTACAAAAATGTGAACGACTTATATCTTGTAAATTTTAAATAGGTCACATTACATACATATTTACAAATATAAACTTCCATAAGCATATGGAAGCCTATGAATACGATTATCAACTTAGCTCTGTGTAAATCCCTTCACAATTTATTTCCTAACTGAATTTCCAAGAGTAAAAATCTCCAGAGGACAGGGGCAGGACAGGACTCTCCTCAGGAACCCAGAGCATCTCCTCCTCCTCCCCTCCTTCTTCATGGGTTCCCCCAGCTGGTATTTTTACTCTTTTTTTTTTTTTTTCCCCCTTCTCCTCCTCTGGCTGTCTGGCATTTTTTGCCCTTTCTTCAATACGTTTTTCCTGAGGCGCCATCATCTCGCCTGAGGCGCTGAGCCGGGCCCTGTGGCGGGTCAGTCAGAGCCGGCTGGAACCGGTTGTGTCCAGCTCGGGGCAGCCCCGGCGGCTCCTCACAGAGGCCACCCCACGGCCCACCCTGGGCCAGCGCGTGGGTGCCCGCACCCAATACAGCCACACAGGTAAATCTCATTACAAAAAGGTCCAATTCAAATGAAAAACAGCAAGTTTGCTGGTGACAGAAAACGGGGAGGAGTGGCTGATACACCAAAAGGCTGGGCCGCCATTGTAGCGGGACCTGGACAGGCCAGAGCGCTGGGCCTAAGGAGGTCCGTTAGGAGAGGAACATAATGAAATTCAACAAAGGGCGAGTGTAGGATCCTGCACCTAGGGGGCACCATCCCAGAAGTGGATTATTCTACTACATAGGTTCACACATAAAAAAAAAAGAAAGAAAAAAATAGAACCAGCATGGCAAAGTAAGGAAATTTTCAGTATGCAAGAACACACATTAATAATTTTCCCCATAATTTATCCAGCTATAGAACCAGGTTTTCAGCTGTAGCAAGAAAATAAACGTTAAAGTATCCAGAGGTTTAGTGAAATATCTGATGTGCAAGGTGTCCTGGCCACACTCAGCCTCCTTCCAGCCTCTTTGGGCTTTCCACTAAATCCTGCTCACCCTGCAACCAGAGACCCGCAGCACATACACACTCTCTGCCCAAGGTTTGGTTGTATTTACCACAATTAGGTATTACTATAACTAGGTATTCCTCCCTCAGAGGGACGTCATGGACAGCCTGGCAATCATTCCTGAATAACAGCAAGAATGAAAACAAGGGCAACAGGTAGGCATAGCAACAAATTCAAAGAAAGCAGAGCAATTCTGGAAGTACTGCAGGAGGTCTAATACCAAGGCCCACATGTTAAATTTAGCAAATAGTTGAACACAAATTCTAAATCCCCCAAACTGCTAGTGTTTCAGATGGTTATGTTTGCAAATATTTTACAAGTAATGACAAATATAGAATTTGGCACAAAACAGAAAGGTTACTGTCAATACTAACTTCGGTGGCAACAACACTGTTTAACTTGATATCAGCACATTATACCTCTGAGGATTAAACTTATGGCTGATACTCAACACAATTCAGTCTGATGAAATTCCTAATTACATGGTTTCAGATTTTGATCGTTGCAAAAACTTTTTACTTTGTAACCATGTGCTACCACAGTCAGATAAAATTAATGTTCAATTTTACTGTCAGATTTGAGAATGTTATTTCTTGAACTGAAATGAAGATCCTTAATGTTTCTAAAGAACTGGTCGAAATCAAGAGACAGTTATATCCCAGCAAATTCATAGACAAAAGAGCTCCCCTGTGGTACTGCTCCAAGAATTTCAAAATCTCATTAGAAAGCATTTCCATGGCTCTTTGAGCTCTAATCCCAAATGGAAAGAGCCAGATAAAAGGAATGTGGATTTAATAACTTTTTGTGTCATCTATACTCTTTTCTTATAGATACTTTATATTCACCCAAAAAAGATTAGGCTGGCCAGTGAGCTCCTCAATGCCACAGTAACAGTACTTCTCACCTGGCTTATGCTTTAGCTCTTGGCTAGGTTTACTGAAATCTGTAGAATTTTTTAGGACAAATCACAAAGAAAGAGTTAATTATCTATTTCAGTGTTTGAGGTTCTGTTCAAAGCCTTAAACAGAGCTAATATGCATATCTTTAAATTAAATGCAAAATTCCATTTTCCAAAAAAAGACACTGCATTTTAAAGAAAGACAATATTTTGCTTCAGAGTTAGTATCCACAACAATAAAGTAAGTAAGCTCAAACAAGCTTCAAGGATATTTATCTGTCCTGAGAATCTTGTTTTAGATAAGTGCTCAACTAAATATTTGAGAAATGCACTACCTTTACCATTTTCTGATCCCCCCCACCCTTCTTTTGGTTACTAATATTAAGCTATCATTGCAAGATCACAAACATAGCATTCCAGTTTCTATTTGATTCATATGTATACATAAAGCCGGCCAATTCCTGAGTAACTTTATTTAAGACTAACTGGATACAGTCCCAGAAGGAAAATGAATGAATCAAATGGTAAGTGAAGTCTTGTGATCTTGTTTATGATGACTGTGATCTTGGACAAGTAGCCTGGTGGCAGTGAACAAAAATGTCATAAATGGGCATATTTAAATATTCACTCCAGCATTTATCTGGAAATGCCATAATCTTTTTTAAAAAATTTAGTCATGTTTATCCTTAAATCCTGTTTGATCTATATTACTCTACAGACACACAAAGGAAAGAAAGAGAGAGAGAGAGGTTTATGTCATACGTAACAGCATTATATTCCACTTAAGGAAGTGAGAAAATGACTGTAAATATTGCTTCACAAAATTTAAAGAACCCTGCCTTTGAATGAAATAGATAAGTGTTTATTTGCTCTTAAATGCAGAAATTTGTTTTTGTCATTGTACTTTGATATTTAAAAGAGCTATTCCCATTTTATTTAAAACACAACTAAGATCTATTCTCAGTTTGGTGGAGTTCAAAGGAACCACCAGTTACCTCATCAAACATGGGCCAAAAAATGTTCTTTGGACAGATTTGTATATTTTGAGGCCAGAAGTACCATTTTGATTATCTAGTCTGATTTCCTGTATAATAGTTAACACATAACTTCCTGTACAGGCCCTCACCAAGTGATTTCTTCACCAAGCCTTTATTTTCCGATTTAACTAGACCATATGGTTTATAAAATAACCAACTTTAATTCATTCAATGTTGACATGCTTTTAATGTTAGCTCATGTAGAAAAGGGACCAACTAACTTCTGCAAGTACCAGAACAGAAATGAGATGGTCACCACAAGAGACTAGCAAATATACCTCAGAATTTTACATTTTCCCATTTCTGAAACTGCCAGTTCACTCAGTTTATCTTCTTCTCCTAAGTCTTTAAAGTCTTATTAGAGCTTAGTCCTTTGATATTTATGACAAGTGTCAAGATCCTCTCAAAATATTAACACCAGATGCACACTCCTAGTTCAAAAAATTTGAAGAAGATCTGATCAAATGATTTTCATTAACTCTTTTATTAACAAGCGGAACGGATAACATTCTTCTCGTCACTTGAAAACACAGCAAGTCATTCCATGGACTCAAAACTGCTTTTCCATTCCTCTGGATGTCTAGAAACAGAGCACTTAAACTGAATCTACTCTCTTTCAGCTCACAAGATTGGGGTGTTCCAACAAGACTGAGGACATCCTGCCTCTGAAAGCAGTGCAAGAGGTGACCTGAAACTGTACCTGAATTTCCTGAGCTATCGGTCCACAGAAAAGTCCTGCTGGTGGCAATGCCACAGACTTCAATTTACCTTTTTCTCCGTTACGAGGGCATCTGAGCAACTCTAAAATTCAAGGTGAACATCCGTCCTGATGTGTAGTTTGTCTGAAGGAAAAACACTTTCTCTTGAACATTAAGAATAATTTATTCCGTTTCCTGGTGCCTAGAACTTCAGCAGAGCTGATTTATTATACTGCTACACAAAAATCAGATTGATACACCAAGTCCCACAACTGACCTCTGGTTCAGCAACATCTGGTCCAAAGACATGAAAAAGTTCACTACATCTGTACATAGTAAATCAATTAGCCATAATGGAACTTGGCAGCCAATAATATAGAAGTATGGCACACAGAGTAAGCAATGATGGCTTTACTGTGTTTAAAGATACCTTAGGATGCATACGGTTCAAGGGTCTTCTTTCCTAGGGTGTCACCATCTGCATAACATTAATGATGAAGACAGATCCTACGTCCCACTTACGAAAACAAAACATATTTCACTTTAAGGATCAGGTCCTTATGCTTTGATTATATGATTTTCTGTTGGCCCTCCAACAGTGGTGATAGAAAATCCTTCAGGCAACTCTGTATTAACAGTTGACAGTTTATGAACCAAGGCTAATAGAGTCAACCCCTTCTTTAATCCCTTGGATGACACTCTTGTTTATTTTTCCTATGTGTCTCTACAGAGAAGTTTTATCAGGATAAACTGAATTTGCTTAATACACATCTATTATTTTTACTTTATGCTTCGTATCCTATGACTTGCTGGAGAACAAATAATATATAGAACATGGCTGCCCTTCTGTACTTCACACAAAGTGAATATGGCCTGTGCTCCACAGGTATCACAAGCAACTAGAACAACACACCAAACACTTGGATGCCTGATACCTAACAGGTTTTAAAAAACCTAAATGTTTTTCACATTTCTAGTCAAGAAAGCAGGCAGGTACTACAGAATGGGAAAAGGATCACATACTGTACTGAGAAAGGCACAGTCTCAATCTGGCACTCAGCAGAAAAATATCCAGAGTGGCCACACAGCAGTTCTGAGGATGGTCCTTCTACCTGGATTCCCAGCATAGTCTCCTTTCAAAGTGCAAACCCTACAACACTGCTTTCAGAGGGAAGAGCCAATTTCAAATTAGGAGTAGTCTTGACACCCCCCTCATTTACCAAGTAACCCAGTGCTCAGAAGATGTATGTAAGAAATGGTTGACTGGTATTAATTTTCCTCCACAGCTGCATGTTTCTCACTTCCCAGGAGAGCACCTTACTGTATGGCTGCATGGGAAGGAAGGGGAGTTAAGCCCTTTAATTCTTCTATCCTGAATCAGAGAATTCAAGGCTCATCATTAAGAGGCGAAACCTGAACAGAAGCTTATAAAACTGTACTTTGTAGGGGGAAAGAACTGAGACATTTAAAAAAAAATATTTACTAATCAGAGCCTTTCAGAGGTCTCACATGTGTGAAAACCTGTTTGGATACTCAGATTTATACACAAAGTAGGCACCAAGACATCCAGCACAGTCAAGTTCAGGCACGCAATGACGTGTAACTGGTAGGGTGTAAGCTTTGGGAGCTTTTCCTCAGAAGTCTGTTTTACAATCCACTGGTTTTGCGATTGCACCGTAGGAATGTTCAATTTGTTCATTAGATCTGAAAGAACCCAGAACAGATTCCCTGTTGTCTAATAGGTCATAATTGTCGGGGAAAGGTTTTTCTATGTATAACCTCCCATTCTGTGCTTATTCCTTCACACTGATTCTTTAATATCTAGATGAGCTAATTCCTGAATTTTACGCTCAACAAGGGCATTAGTACAATATCTCTGCTATATTGGGTCCCAGCTATCTTTTGTTTGGGGTAATAACCTCTCTAGATCCCTAATTCTCTGAAAAATGTGGGTAATTGGTTTAAAAGTCTGGGAGGGAGGGCATTCTTACTTATTTGTTGTTGTGGGAGACTTACCAACAGACATTCAGTAAGTCATCATAAAAAAAAAAAGTGATCAAACCTTTATCTTTTTAGGAAATCAAGCTAAAAAGTAAGAATCCCTATTAAAACAGGTATCTTATCAATTGGGTGCTAGGCAAGCAGGTGTTTCCCAGGTGACAGTTTCTGATCTCAATTCCCGCCTTCCCCCGGAGAGTCATCAATTGCACATTGACTGCTAATATACAGGTTCATTTACTGTGATTTAGTCCTGTCCATAAGCAAACCTTCAAACACAGTTGGGTTACACCACTGCTTTGTAACCAAGCCTTGCATTTCCAACTGCTTTTCCTCTGCCCTGACACCTCTTCTGTCAGTTATTTAATGACTATAAGTATTGTACTTATTTTTATCTTCCATTGCTTCTCTCCTATTTTTCAATCAGTAGAGTGGTTTTTGTTTCTCTTTCTCTCCACATTTGGAGATAATTCTTCCTCTATCTCTCTCCCCTATGCCTTTGCCCAAGCAGTTTTGTTAAATGCTTGGACAGCAGGGGGTCTCGTGATGCTTCGCTTAATATTTTAAAGGCTTGTTCAGTTTCCTCCTGCATGAACACACTAGCAATAAATAGTACTCTCTAACCATACTAAGCTCTCTGGTGGGTTTACTTTTATTGTTGGAGACTACAATCGAAAATAGGAGTTTTAAGAGTCCCTCCTTGATGAGTAACTGATGTATGTTTAGTTGAGCTAGTGTTGCGTTCTTTCTTTTATGCTTCAGTTGTGTTTTCATGAGATTGGAGGAAGGATCTAATTAATGCACCAAATATCAGTTCCAGCTGCAATATGTATTTTTTTCTATGACTTAGCATTTTCTGTGCGGTGGTGTATTTATGGTTGGAAAAATAAATGATTATTTTAAAGAATTATTAGCTCTGGAGCATAAAGAAACATAAGAAAAAAGCCCACCACATTTAGTAGGCTGATCAGAAAAAAAGGAGAGGCTAGGGAACGTAAAACTGGAAAGAGGAATATTAGTTTTGCAGCATGAAAACTGGCAGATTTTTGAGAATGGAATTCAAAACACAGTGAGTTACAGTAAGATTCCCCAACAGCTAAGGAAAGAACACAGCTCTTATGTGAGCAGTACTTTCCTCAGTTGTATTTAATTTTGAATTATACAAATTGAAAAACTGCTCCAATTGACCTAAGCATATAGCTAATATATCGGGGGAGTTTCAGATTGTTTGCATTAGGAGGTGAAACTGGCAATGGCATCAGACATCTCTTTGATGCGATCCCACTTAAGTTACAATAAATGTGCACCAAGTCCTGTCTTCCCCCAGCTCTGCACAGATCCATCAGGAAGAGATAGGGGGTGTTTGCTTATGCTTCCAAGACTCTTTCCATCAGATATTCTACCCCAAATGCTGCCCTGCATGCTCACTGTCTCTGGCTACCTCTCTCACACGTGTTACTTTTTCTCTAAAGGAAGAAGCAAGTCCAAGCACTACTTTGGCTTTATTTCAACTGCTACACAGGCCTCTCTATGTACTGCTCTGCAGTTCTTTTTTTGTACTCCACTTCTGTCTGTCTTATATATGCATACTCCTCCACCAAAAATATTCCCTGTACATGTACTCAGATCCCAGGGAAAACTTCAGGACCCAGCGTTGCACGTGGCCTAGTGCTCTGGGCATTTGCAGAATGGGCAGATGCTGCCTAAACAATAGCAAGATAAACTGCTTCTGACATTTTGCTAAACGACCTCTCATGCTTATCAGTTCCAATGAGACCTCCTCTAACTCCCAACATCATAATAGGCAGATTCAGTTAAAAGAGCAATATACACAAATCTTAATTTTATCATTTCTAACTTGTATCATCTCAGAATCCTCTATCCCATTCCAAAGCTTAAGCGATTACAAAAAGAGTTAATGAAAGCATCCTGTTTCACTTTTAGTGATTAAAGAATGCTGAAAAACTGCTTAGATACTGTAACAAGGCAAAGTCAAAACATAAATAAAACAAATATCTCCACCAATAAGTTAAACAGAGGTCTTGAGACAGATTTTCTACTTTCCCATAGTGGAAAAGTGACATTTTTCTTTGAAGACTACAGTTCTATCACTGGATTACAATGGGAAAGATGATCCTTTGGGTAGAATGTGGTCTTCACCAGAGGACATTAATCTGGAGATTACCTTGCGCTGGATAAAAAAGTAAACAGAAGGCACATAATAGATGCATGCTGTATGGCTTGGGGCTGCTTCCTTTCAGGACGTGCAGTGAAAATATGTGTTTGGCTCAGACAGTGTTTCAGAGTAAAACTGAAGCACTGAAACTTATCTGTATAAATTTATTGGTCATAATATCTGGGGCCCCCCAAATTTCCACTGGTGCAGGACACAAAAAAAAGAAACAGTCGCATACTCAGAGGGAAGGCAATAGCTGGGATTTGATTCAGAGAGCTTTCTAGCAGCCAACAGGAACACAACTGCAACCACTACCTGGTAGGATCTGGGAGAAAAACAAATACGCCCAGTGATGGGAAATGCCAGAGGGAATGGGAAGCTGAAAACTTTCTGAGGTGAAATGAATTTAGCTGAGTTTCAGATGTTCTCTGTGTACCTTTATATTTTTCTGACAGTAGTTTTTTCTCTTTGCCCATAGCTGCTGGACAAGCTACAGCAGTATAGATGACAGTACATCTCACGTGCCTCCTAGAAGATAATCAGAGCTCAGCAAGGTGAGTGACAATTACTTCTGTCACCACACTATCCTCTTCCTGAAATTTCAGACTTTCTGGTGCTCTCCAAGTTTCCCAACTACAACATTTTACCCAAACAAACCAGTTTGGACTGTCTGCTAACACCCTGATTTTCATCAGGGACTCATCCTCCTTCCCTCACAACTGCGACCTAACCTAGCCATAACTCACTTGCACCTTTTTAGAACACTTCAGCAAATGCTTTCAGTTCTGCTTTCAGTTCCTACCATTTGTATGCAGATTGGCTTTAAAGCAGATCAGCTGATTTAAAAGTACTTTCTTCTCTCTGTTCATCTTCTGCCTTCTCAGTAATTTAGAAGCCCTGCCTTACTAGACCTCTTATTAGTTCCAGGCCTAGCCTATCAACTTATATTAGCATGAACAACAGTCTCTTCCACAGCTTTTAATGGATTTTTGTTTAGTTATGCTGTCATATTAACTGTTTCCTTCAAATGCATATATCTTCGAGTTACACTTTGCCAGTGTTTCCATTTCCCCGACAGCGTTAAAGGCTCTCTGATTAGCAACCTAAATGAAATTTCAGCTTCACGTTTCTGTTGTTCATTTCTTGGCAATTTTTCTCACACTTTTACACTTAAAAAATACAGATGGTGAGCAAGAAAATATTCCAGAGGCTAGATGTTGAGAGGTCAGCTGGCTAGTAGATTACCAGAAAATCAAAGACAGGAAAAGCATTAGAATTTGGTGTCACTAAGCCTCAAGGCCAACTTTAATGACTGTCAGTACTCAAACACACCCCCCATCCCCCAAAAAATACTCCCAAATCTTTTTTCTTTTCTTTGATACTTCAGCTTAAAGAGACATATTTTTTTCCAAATTGAGAACTGGAAAAATGTAATTCTTGCAGAATATACTACACTTAAAAATTGTCTCAGAAAAAGTAACCTATATTTTAAGACATAAACTCTACTTCACATTTATTTTCCTTTCTACATCGTAAGTTCACCTTTGACAAGCACTGACTAAACCAATATCCCACACTTCTACCTCTCTTAGAGAGAAAAGAGCACCTGGAACCCGAAATTGAAAATACAGTGTACAGAGGAGCTTGGGCAATGGACAGAAAGGGCGGCATTTGGAGAGTGCACTAAGCTCTGTGTGAATCTCTCCTAGCCAGCATAGTTTAGAAAAAGTAGGGACGTTCTTTGACCTGCACCCAGTTTTATCTTTCTCAAGGGCAGGCACTTAGCTGGGATCAGCATGCCTGCCTTTCCCTACCCCAGGCACGGATCTTGCCAGCCAGGCAAACAGGGGGGAAGCAGTACAGAGATCTTCTCCCCAGACCCCCTGCCTCCAAGGGATCTCCTGGGTCTTGGATTCACCAGGGCAGAGAAGCACTTTTGCATCACCTACAACTCTTTGAGGAAGCAAACTTTGGCAGAGCCTTATATCAAAGGATCTGCAGAAAGCAGGCTCTGGGCAACTGGAGCGGAGGCAATCAAACCCAAAACTAGAATATTTGGGTGCTATTTCAGGAATACCACTAGGGTGGCACCTGCTTACCTTAGGTTAGAATATGGCACTATACGAGCGTTGTCTTCAGTCTAGTTTTAACTTAATTCTGCTAAATAGCAAACTCTGCCACATGTAGACCCGTTTCCAGGAAAACTAACATAGCATTTACAAAACAAGGTAATTTGAAATACTTCTCTGTTTGATTATTTGCTGACTTAGAATAATTTCCAAGGAGACATTCTGAAAACTATCCAATAGCTTTTGGCATTTAGGAGTGAGGCCACACTCACTTATATGGGTCAGCTCTGCCCTCAGATATGTGCCTTCCCTTTCAGTGAGATGCCTGCACTGTACATCATCATCCAAGAACAAAATTAATTAAGCCCTTTGTGTCCAATTATTGGTTCTTTTTAATATGTGCTGAATTACCTCTCTGCTTCCTAAAAATGTGTTATGTCTGTACAGAAAGTTAGGACTAAATTCACTCTCAGCTACCTCTCTGAAAGAAAAACCCACCCACCCGCCCCCGCAAAAAAACCCCAAACAAATAAAAAACAACCCAAAAACACAACAAAAACTCCCAGAAAAAAATCTCCTCCTTTCAAGGCTATTATATGCCAGTGTATTGAGAACTAAATCTGACCCTTACTGTTTGTGCATAGTTGAGCTTGTTATGATGAGAATAGCAGTCCTGTGATTGCCACTCTGAGTCTTATTTTGAATAATTTTATTGGTGGTCTGGTTGTTGTCTATAAAGATGAGGCCACATCTGGTCAAGTGTGCAGTCAGTTGGTTTAGGGCTTCCATTCCCAAATGAATATTGCAATATTCAGACACTTTACTGACCAGTTTCTTTTTTTATGGACCCTGGATGTACAGGAATTAAATAGCATATACCTCCCAGAAGCTGTTCCCTTCCTAGACCATCGGGTAATGAGAGTATCATTTACACCACATAAACTATGACATCTGGAAAGGAAAAGGCCACTCTGATAAGATCACACATACAAGCAGGACTACCCAGCATTTAATCAGCCTTTTTGGGTCTGTGGGGTGGCTTTTTTTGCAGTCTGTTTTGTTTTTAAATAGTGGAGTTGAAGTAAATGAGTGTTTGTTTTAAACAAGAGTTGAAAAGATGACAAATAAAGGATTTCCACAAAGAAAAGCATCCTCAATTCACATTGCAACTATCTTAACTGAAAATATGAGTATGATGAAAAACCACAGTCAGGATTTCTTTAAAAAACAAGTATGAACAACAAAGTATGTAATAGAAGTCTAAACTTCATAAGCACAGAGGAAAGAAGATCTGTGTTGTCTGACTGAAGAACAAACCAGAAGATATTTAATATCCCACAAAGTTAGTACTGAAGTATTTGGAAACGGTTTTACTTTTGCCTACCTAAAGCTTAAGCAGGCTCTGATCTGCAGTAGATGCTCTGGACTTAATTGGACTTAAAGCAGAGCTTTCCTCAGAACCAACCTAAGGTGAGGAGATACAAATGTGGCTTTAAACTAGGTCAATGCATCTTCTGTCCTGAGCACAACTGTGAGTCCTGGGGCTCGCCTATGGTTTGTACTCAATAGCAGGGTCTAACAGATGTTTTTGTAGATCATCATTTCCCTTCACATTCAGGAGAAATAAGCACAATACTCAGAGTCACGTCATTACCACTTTTTAGGCTCCTACTTTTTATGTTTATGTATTCTTAAAGAAATGCAAGTTAACCTTAGAATAGTGCCATTTTACTACCAGGATTAAATTCTTAAAAAAACTACAGTCAATCCAGTTCTGCTCCTCACAGTAAATTCACATGCACACTCCGTTCTTACATTTATCAGTTCAAGGGCAGGCATTTTCTGCAGGCCATATTTCCCCTCATTATTTTATTTGAGATGACTCATCCAGGCACAACAAACATCTCATTGTGTCCATGTCCAGCATCACCTCTCCGCAGTCAAGCCAACTAGACAGTAACATGGAAAACAAGCTAATACACGTGTCATGCTAGGCAGTTGCATTAAGGGGACCAAGATCAATGGTGCAAGCATCACCAAAGGTTCCCATGATATATAAAAGCAACAGCTCTTACCTGCATTTAGTAGATCTGCATCCCCTTATGGTCCAGCAAATTCCTAATTCTGTATTTTTTCCTTAAATGCAATCAAGGCACTTTCTTCAAGATCGGTGTTCCCAGGAAGGCTGGATGAGTACATGGAGAGCAGCTGTCCTTAGCTGTTGTATGGGATGAAGTTCCTTCCCCAGACCAGATTAACCACAGCACTTAAGTGCTCAACTTTTTTTTTAGGCTCCAATTTTGCCAATAAAATGAATAAAAAGTTAAGAGCATAAGTACTACTTTGAGCCTAATTTTTCACATGTACGAGTCAGCACTCCAAAAACAAAGTCTACTATGCCGGGATTCCATTGCTAAGCAAAAGCACCCAGTACATCTGGGTTGCTGAAAGACTCTGAACGTCTGCACAAGACCTACAGGAGACCAAGCTCTCTGGAACTGCAGTTGGAAACCCTGCAGAATACACCAGAGTATCTCAAAGGGTAACAGGGCACAGACAGATGAGTTTCATTTCCAATGTGTTTGCTGCTGGAGGAAGTTATTATGTTTTCACCTCTTCAGACTGCCTCTTTCCAGCCATCCTCGCTTGGATGGCTGAAAACATAGATTTATTCTTATTCTTTCTCTTCTGAGAATACCAGGTTAAGTACTACATAACTTTGTAACATCAACAACAGTTCTTGTACTTCCCAAATACAACTTTGCTATATCGTCTCTTTGGATATAATACTGGGCAGATTCCTCTCATAAGTTGTCATCTCTTTTTCCCCCCATATCTTTTTCTGGAATTGTCTTTCAATATTACAAATGTCTACTTAGCCATGCTAAGCTTTTTTTCTCCCTTATCTGATGACAAGCACAGTACCAGCAACCTTACAGGAAATGCCATCACCTCTATCATTCAGTTTCTACTCCTGTTCAGTATCTGACTTAATTCAATACAACGTAACAGAAAGCAGAATTCTGAATTAATTAGGTTTATTTCAAATCTGGTTTAGTGCTACGGTTACTGATGCACCTCACTGACACCTCCTTCTCGAAATATTTAAGGGCCCGAATAACCCAAGTAATAGCCCCACTGACATCAGCGAGATACATGAACCCAGTTACACACAACCTAAAACAGATAGGCATTTAGGAACCTAAATGAATCACAAAGATATCCAGAAAACCCATATCTAATCCTTGAAGTGCCCACATTCCTACCAATAAAGTCACATTTCGGCAAAAGTCCACACCTGTCAGCAGTAGGTACTTAAGGCTCTCCAGCGAGTTGCTCAGAGGTACCCACGCTTCCCACCAAAGGCAGCCACACAGCCAATGATTCCGAACTGAAAATGCAACAGGAGATTTATGGTAGGCCTCAGCAGGAGCAGCAGCGAGGCAGACTGGCGTTTCTTTGGAGGGACTCCATTTTCTCTATGTGTTTAAGTATGTGTCTGTTCTATTAACACAGAAGTTTAATGCTGACTCCTGTTTGCACATCGATGGTTACAACTGGTCCACAATGATTTCTTCAACATCCTGTCCAAGATATCAGGTTTTATTAACAATGAAAACTAATTTCACTGACAGATCAAAGATGACTGTGGCTTCCTTGCAGCTGTTGAAATTGTTTAAAAGCAGGAATATTTCTTCCGGTTGGGAAAAGCAAGACCAAGCTGTACCTAGGTTTTCAAATATTTCTTTAAATATAAGCACAAATAAATTTTTCCTCAGAGAGTCTAGAATAACTATTTTGGAGATTGAACCAATCATACAATCATTGTGAAAGACCTGGTTTGTGATCGTACTTAGCACTGACTGCTCATAAAGAAGCAGCCTTTTAATCTAACTTGGTTCATATACGCTATGAGTTAGAGTGAATAATTCAGAATGACTCACATGGTAACCTCTTTCCCTGGTCATGAGACTAATCCATGGAGAACAGTTTCTTCACAGTTTTTTTTTATTGAGCTTACACGAACAATATTTCTCATAAGAGTGGCAAATTCTTACTCCAAGTGGCACTAGTCAAGCTCCACGTTGCGGTCAAACAAGCTCTCCTACTCATTACATATAAGACAGACTCCATGAGTGCTTCAGGGTGTACTCTTTTATCTCCTCTCTTGGATGGATTACCTGCAGCAAGGGTACTGAGAGGCTGGATGGACAAAATGCTCAGCTCCATAAGGTAGCTGCTCACCTCATCCCCTGGGCAGCTGTCTGGGGAAGGGAACCAGCACATCAGGAGGCAGAGGGTGACTCTGCCTGGTCATGACAGTAGCCACAGCAATACTCTGAGTGAGAAACCATGTTCTCCATCAATAATAAATCTAACATGAAGGAAAAGTAATATTGAACATATATTTGAATATTTGATGGCCCAGCAGTGAGCTGCCTGAATGGAAGTACAGGACACAACACCGATTATGTTGTCTTTGGTTATAATTGCATGCAAAAGTATTCTAGAAGAAAACGCGTGAATAGCTAGGACATGGAGACCCACACCAGGGTCACTGTGACTACAACCTACACTATCGGATCCAGGAGTATCCTCCAGCTCCAGATACACATCCTGGTGACACACTAAATTCATAATGTGGAGCCAGACATACACCATTCCCCCTTTCCGCTCCTTCCACGCCCTGGTTCCACACCAAGGAAACTCAGGCACACAGTCTGGGCTTAGAAGATTTCATAACTGAGTAATTCTTGTTCTGAGAGAAAAGTTTCAGCCTCTGAAAATTACTAAATATATATCAGTTCTTTACCTTATTTGGGAAACTAGTCCTATCGGCTGCAATGATTTTTACAAGAGCCAGTTAGTGACATGTACACTGGGCTTCAGGTAACTCTCTGTATTACGCAGGCAAATTGTTACACTTTTAAACTGACAATGAGTTATATTGAACCCACATAAACACATCAGATATTTTTGCTGAGGAGAAACCCCCCATTAAATCTAGGAAGACGTAGCTACAAGAGGTCTCGTACCTTAAGCCACTCAACAAAGATATTTTCACTTTTATACCTTTACTGTTACCTGTATTTCCTCTATACAGCTGATAAAGGAATACAGAGTAATACGTTGTGTTCCAGGATTCAGGGAAGAAGACTACAGGGTGTACAACCTCCCTTCTTCACCAAGAGCTACTGCCCGTGACCTCTATTGCCTTAGCAATTCTAGTACCCAAGTAGCCCCTGCCCTAGGGAACCAGCAAGTCTCTCCAAATTAATTGCTTTTCTTCAAAAACTAAACTACATAAACCAAGAATTTTTGCAGGTGCATTTCTGCCTTTCTGTGTTTACTGTTCTGCATCCACCAGCTGATTTCAATGTGCTGTTGATTTAGCTTTAACTTTTTTAGGCAGAATGTTTGCACTGCACAGACAAAAGTCTTTGCAGTATTGCCACTTGGAAAATGGAAACTGCACTACCAAAATAATTGCTCAGGATAAAGATAGACTCCGTCTGTGGAAAAGACGGAATACTTCGAAATTGTCAGCTTTCACCTGTCAGTACACTGTGCATTTTGGCTACGCACGGCCTAAGCATAACTGCAGTGAAAACAGAAAAACTCAAGAACAAACGCTGACTGGGCAGGCAACTAACAGTGTTCTGTCCCATTTAAGAATGGAGGCCAGGAGTATAGAGAAAGGACATGCTAAGTATGCTCAAATAGCTACATGAAAGTAGGGGAGAAAAAAGGGTTTACTCATTAAGTGTTAACTCAACATTTTAATAATTCCTTCGACTTTTTATTGCCTAATTTAAGATAGTTTGGGTTTGCTTTTTTGAGGTTCTGTGCAATTTCCCTTTGACATCAATGGGATTAACAAGTGCCTCAGATTCTTAAACGAACTCTTTCAGTGCCTCAAATGTTAACCGTAGCATTTATTATTTTTTTCACTATATGACCATTTATAGCTGAAGTGTTAGAGTTCTGCAGAAAGTAGAAATTGGCTTTTACTTTAGTATAGTCTCCTCCCAGAAAATCTTTATTCATAGACTGTAAGGAAAAAGGAGCCTGAAATTATCCACTGTACCTCCTGTATAAGTGCTCTTGCATTAAGGTCCATAAATTCTATGAGAAGCAGCTAAAAAGGACTGTGCAAATCCTCAAAGGTGTTAAAGTTTTGGGGCCTGGTTCAAAAAACTTTTTCCTTAGTCCTCCACTGAAAACACTGCGGCCAGGTGAGCTTTTCTTCTTCCACACCTCCCACTGGTTCAGCTGTAGTTTTCATTTCCAGTCATACTAAATTTTCACTATTGCGTTGAAGATGCCTTGGGGACCTTGTGACAAATGAATTGTCTCCACCATCTCAGACAGCTGGAGTTCTTGAGTCACATACCTGCTTCTTTGCTACCTGACTGTTTCTCTGACTTGGATGGAAGCCTCATCTGGGACTTAATCTGTCCTTTAATTATTAACCTGCTTTACTTATTAAATATAAACAGCAAAATGACTAGAACACAGAATTTCCTAGAAAGAGGTCCCTTCTGAATATAGGTAATACACTAAAATGAAATCTAATACATAAAATATCTTTACAAAAAAAATAATCAAAATTAATGTTCAAAAAGTTTAAATCCATTACTCTCGCTTGCTTTCATTTAGCAACTTTTCAACTCGAGTCCAGACAATACAGACATTGTTTTACCTTCAGCTGACAGCAGAAATATCTGGGATGTGCAATAACATATGGAACCACCTGACGAGAGATGATCCAGCCAGCTGAATACACAGGCAGACAACCTTCTCCGAAAGCAACCTCTGCGAGCATGATCCTGCAAGGTGCTGAGAGCCTCGGCTCCTGCCGACTGCAATGGGAATTGAAAGTAGACAAAAGTTGCAGGAGATGATCAATATCTCTGAGACCTGGGCCCTTAAGGGGCTCAGATTTCAAATGCCTGGTCTTACTGCAGATGTGCAACAGAAATAAAACTTCCTACGGCTCCGAGGAACTGTTACATTGGAACAGAACCCGGCCAAATCTTAATGCTTTTAGGGACAATAGATCTCCTTCCTAAAACATAGGAGCCAGCAGTACAGATGAGCAAGTTTTAAAATCAGGTTGAAAGGAAAGACATTATGTCCTAGCCAAGAGTGATAGGTTAATTTGCTTGTGGTTCAAATTACAAAATCATCTTACTCTCTTTAAAGTAGTAGTGGGGAAAAAAAACCAACCCACATCCCCAGCAACAGCAGGTGCACAGCAAATAGAGCTCTTGGGCCAGCATTTCTCGTTTAAGTATATTCTAACAGCAGAAAGACAGGCAGCTGACACAGCATAAAGATAATTCGCCTTTGACTCACAGAGGCTCCAATTAAATTGGGGGCTCAGGGATTTCTGTCTCCCAAATCTATGTTGGCATGAGAATCAGATGCTGCTCATACTCCCTCTCCTTCCCCCAGTGCAAATCGTGCCAGGACCAGCACTCCCTATTTCAGAAGGGTACCCTATTCCAGGGATCCTTTCATTTCTGTTCCCTTTTTGGCCCCCCTTCAGATTCTTGCACTACTATTAGTTGTACATGGCATTACTTTAAGGAAAAGATGAATGCCTTCACTTCAGTGCATTTACCACCATTTTACTACTATTTTTTAGCCTAGTGCTTGAAGCATTGCCCACCAAAATGTGGTTTGAAGACCAGAGAACAGAGATGAGCACTAAACCTGCATCTTTTAATTTTTTTTAATCTTTTTTCTCCAGCCAAGTGTTCTACCCAACAGGCTGTTATACCAAAGATTTGCACTGTAATTATTTTTTATTAAAGTTACTATGGCTGCCATGCTGTTAGATAAACTCTTAAAACTTTCTGCCTTCAGTCAGTTTATCTGGCAGCTGGGGTTTTTTTTGTTTGGGTTTTCTTGTTGTTTTTTTAAATATTTATACTGTTAAGTTTGTGTCTCGTCACAATAGAATCTTTTCTAAATGACCAACTAAGTTTTTGGTTTATTTACTCCTTTTGAAAAGGTGTGTCAAACATCTCTTAGATATTACAGAAGACCTACTATTAAAAAGCTGCATTAATAATCACTTGCTCAGACATATTACTTGATGGCAGGCCAAGGATCCACTTTACAAATTCATGACCCGATATATTTAAGTGAAAATAGGTAGCTAACCAAGGTATATGAAAGAAGAAAAAATGACACACGAGACCAAATAAAAAAAGATCCTTTCAACAAAAAACACTAAATATGTATGACTATTCCAGATGTTTCTTGAGATGAAACAAAACATGCAGCCATTGTTAACAGATTGATGATAGAGGATTAAAATGGCTGGGCAAAAAATTCCAAGGCACTGAATATATGTGACACCTGAAGGCTTCAAGGTTAGGCTGGGAGCCCAAGAGAATAGAGGTTCCAGGACGTCGATCATCCATCAGGTATCTGCACAAGACTAAAGGAAACCCACTAGCAGGGAAAACATTAAAGAACATTCATGAGCAGGAGGGGAACGAGTGTGTTCAAACATATGGAAGAATTACTGCACTTTCTTCGTGGATTTATTTTTACCTCCAAGAAGATAAAGAACAAGATCCCAGAGCATTTAAGTGCATGGTGGTTTGGGATCCAAAGTTTTGGATTTGATTACAAGGCCCAGTAAGGTTGCATTTTTCACCTCTGCGGTAATAAGAGCCTAAAGTTACATGCAGCTGAATTGATTCCGTAACAGACAAAAAACAGCATATGGTATTTTGATGTCTTTGTTTTAATCCCGTAGTTCCCATTTGTAACATTACAATACGTAAAATCCTCTAATAGTTGTCTTTGTTCATTACTCTTAAAACTGTTTAGCTAAACAAGAAAAAATGCACACTTTGTAGAAGTCACCATCCTATGTTTCAACATAAACTAATAGGTTTGTTTGTTGGAACCACATCTCTGGGCCAGGTCACTGCCTTTTATGAATTACAACACGTACACTAGGTGCCTAAAGAAACGGAAAAATGTCTACACCATCTCTCTTAAAAACAGACTGGGCTTTTAATTACATCCACATTGGTAACAGCATCTACAGCAAGTCAGATAAATTATCAGTCATGCTAAGGCAGTTCCTATCATCTAACAGTTAGGCCTCAAGTCTATGTGATTGGGAAAACCCAATTACCTTTTTGCTCCTGAAAGGCAGTCACGACTGCCAGAAGTCTCTGAGATTGGTCGGCAGGTTCTCCACAGCATTCGTCCTTTTATTGACAAGCCTTTGCTCTGCTCTCTAAAAACTGTCATCTTCCATTCCAGTCTTTGCTCACAATGAGACCCAGCACCAGGACCAGCTTGAATTTAAATGGTGCATCACATCCATGCTGTGCTGCACATGATCTCTCCATTCCAAAATGCTATGCAACAATAAAGCCTTTTTTTATATCCTTTTAAAAAAAAAAAACACCCTAATTATAGTGGTACCAGCTGCCCTTCTTACAATTCTTTGCTAGTCTCTTCCTCTTAAAGTAGAATAGATGTTGCAGCATACAACAGCCTCGAGCTGGGTAAAGGTATTCCCGCTGCAGCGGGGACTCTGCACAGCGGTGCTCCTCATCCCTAGTTCGCAAGGGCTATAGGTAGCCCAGGGCACAGCGAGCTGACACCACAGCCACCAAGGCTTTCAGTGAACTACAATTCCTAAATTGTACCCAATTCCCCTCCTGCCCTCCACATCAGTATTGAAATCTCTATTGTTTAACTTCACTTGTTGCTCTGACTTTCCAGTGGGGGTGTTAAACAAATTTAGAATCTTTGAGTTCTTTTCTTTGGCTTTCATCCACTCACTAATATTATTTTCAATCTGGCACTTTAATACTGGGGGAAAACCAGAGCCCAGTAAAATCAGCAGAGGTGTTAGATTCAGCGAGACCACTGTTTCCATATTCTCACTAAGTTTGCCGTGATGGTAAATTGTAGCTCAGTGAATGTGTGGCACAGAGCAATTTCCTCAGGAGGAAGTAAGCTCTGCTGTTGGCATTAGGAAAGCAAAATAGGAAGATAAACAGAGAGACAGGGCTTAGAGAAAAGAGCCAATCTTTGTGGATCATCTAGATCTAGAGGAGATTGAATGCAGAAATTGAACAGTAACTCAAATCAGGAAAAAAAGCCTGAGAAGGCAAGTCCTGCAACCTGTAAAGAATAACACTCAAGATTGGTGAGGAAACTCAAAGATGGAACTGAGTGCAGGGATTTCTTATTTTTCCTACCCCCTTCCATTTACTCACTGAGAA
Organism: Alca torda; assembly: GCA_008658365.1. Classification (NCBI taxonomy): domain Eukaryota; kingdom Metazoa; phylum Chordata; class Aves; order Charadriiformes; family Alcidae; genus Alca; species Alca torda. The sequence goes on from CM018079.1 coordinate 8,286,565, forward strand.
TTCTGCCAAGAACATCTATCAGAGAGAGAAGAAAATAACACAAATACAATCACTACCAAGTATATTTGTCAGAAGTACTGCATGAAGTGAATTGTGACTGTGTTAGAAACAGGCCATGACATCAGTGGTTCTTTCCTTAGCTATCACCTCGGCCTGAGAAAAGAAATAGAAGTCTGACGCAGAGGACTGTGCTTCAGATACTGAACCATTCTATGATTCTAGGATGTGCCGAGCAACTTAACACATACAGCAACACCCAAACTGTCCTGATCAAAGCTCTCAAGCCGACAGCAGATGGATCTGACACAGACATCCAAATATAACAGCCTGGGTCCAGCCCAGAACCTCTTCTCCTCCTCTAAAGCTAAAATAAAAAATGAAAAACTTACGTGACATTTCAAAAATAGCAGTGATATTGAAGACCTAAACTTAAATTCCTATTCCAAAACAAACAGGTCTCTGAGCTCCCAAATAAATTTTTGGCTTGTTACAAGAAATGGTATGATATAGGACTCTTATCCAATATAAGATGAGATCCAACTATGTAGGGCCAACTTGTGAGCCTAAATGACTGGGGAATAAGGTGATAGAATAAATTTAACGTAGAGAAATGTAAAATATAGCACATAGAGGAAAAACAATCTTAACTTTGTTCACAAAAAATGGACTCTGAAGTGGTGACTACCAGTCAGGAACAAAGACCTTGGAGTCATCATATACAGTGCCATGAAAATATCAGCTCGGTAGTTTTTATAAAAATAATATGATAAAATTCAAATGAACAGCCTCACCAAGCCAGCATGGTGCTGGAAACCCTGATAAAAAAAAAAAAGCAACCTTTTTCATCTCAAAATTTGTTTCAGAGACACACTTGGAAAAACCTGAAAAACCTTCTAGGTGACTAGTGAGGACAGAGCTGCTGCTTCTCTTCTCCTTACACAGAAGCTTAACTTTAACCCACAGGTGAAGTATCAGTCATCCTTTATACAATCATCACTGTTCAGGCTCTTCTCTACATTTTTTGTGAACACCTACTTCTGGCCTCAAAGGCAGGATACTGGCTAAGTGATCTGACCTGGTTAAACTGCTCTTAGGTCCTCCTCTTCCATCAAAGGGAAATGAATAGAAAGCTTTCGCAGGGATGTGAAGACTGCTTTCATTTATCTGCATTTCCTCCTGCCAAAGCAAAAGCACCCCATGGTGAAGGAAGAGGGGCATAAAACTTGCCCAGTTTCAGAAAGAATAGAAAGGAAATACTTAACTGTTCTTACAACCCTTTCCAGAATAAAAGTGAAAAATTTAATACAGTTCTTCACAGTGAATAGTGGCAATATTTTCTATTTACTCTTCACCTACTGAAAATGTCTCAAAAGCAACCAAAATAAGCATACCCATGGCCAACTAGCGCTGAAATCCCTCAACTCCGTAGAGTTCTTACCAAGAGTTTCCTAACCCGATTCTCATAAGGGAAGGTGGATTCAAACTCAGACTTTCTTGTTTTAGTTATTACAAAATTAAAGATAATCATTATCTATTTAAGTGCTCTTTGTCATGGTATCTGAACACTAAACAAGATGAGAATGTGGTTTTTGATGAGAATTAAGTTTTATGAACTGTGGTCATTTATTACCATTACCATTTATTACCACTTTTAGAAGACAGGTAGTGTCTCATACACACTTGAAATTAGAACTACCAGAAAAATAATTTATTAGCAAGATCAAATGTACTAGGTGCGGTTGCTCAAAAATACCGTAAAAATAAAAATTATACCAGCACCAAGAGAAGGAAGAGAGATAATACCCTTGAGGAATGAGAAAATGCGGGTGGACGTTAGGATTACTTTATCTACTTAACCTTTTATAGGTTTCCCCCTCCACCCTAGGTAGTGGAATAAGAGTTTGTGAAATTTCTGACATAAATGCCTTCACTGAACGAGGAGCAAAATTGAAACCTACTAACTTAAAACATCAACGCTGACACAGATTCACTGTACAAAAATGATGTAGGATCCCAAAGAGGTTTGCCGCAGCCATGCTTAAAACCTTGATGCTGCTTTGTTCCATCCGAAGGATACCAAATGAGTGTCATTCCTGTTCTTTCTTGCTCTGCTGAAGTCATTATCAGCTCACCTCCTTCTGGGCCCCGCTGGCTCTGCTAACTCCCACAGCAGATTTGGTATTTACTGGCTGGAGGGTAATTCGGCAGCACTGTATTTCCAGAGATGAAAAAAGAAAAAAAAAAGCCCAGAGAACCCAAAGCGGAGAGAAACTGAATGGAGGCTGAGAAGGCTTTCCAAGGATAGCATTTAGTTTCCTAGCTAAAAAGATTTTAGCTTCAGAAGGTACTGTTACGGCAATTTAGTCTGAATAAATTTCACCGTATCTATCCCAGCACCTCCAGTTCAGTTTGTAACCTACCGGGTGACTTTGTCTCTCAACAGTCTCTGCAGTGGCGATTAATGCCATTTCTCTCCCATGATCTGCGATCTCTTGATCTCAAAAAGCTGGATGCCATCCTTAGCAACACTTGGCTATTTGCCAAACAGTATTAAAAAATGGGCCCCCCTGCTGACACTTCACATGGAAAACAGCTGAGTGAACCAAGTGTCATTTTGCAGTAAACCTAATAAAAAAATATCTTTTTTAAAAATTAGAATTATATCCAGCCCCTTTTCATTACCAGTGCTAAGTAAAAGCCAGCACATTTCAGCCTATGAAGAAACCTCAAAAGAAAACTGCCGCTTTACTGAAGTGATAACACAATTTTTCCAGGATATTTGGTGAGAGAGAAATATTTACAAATAATTTTAAAATACAGGATTAGTCTATGTATTCAAGTTATAGCCAAGATGATATATATTCAATAAAGCAATAAAAATTCAATAAAAAGTTCCTAGGGGGACTTAAAAAAGAAAATCGAGAGTACATACCTTGTAATACTTAAACTTTTATTTTTTATAAGTTCTGTTATGGTGTTTGTATTTAACAAAAAAGAAAGCACTCCTACCTGTATTAGTTACACTTTCTACTCTCTGCCCCTCAACTTTGCTCTCAGCTGCCTTCCTCACCCACACTCTTGATCTTGCTAAATCAAATTACAACACACACATCTGAGGGTGTCCTCGGCACTGCCTTGGGCTTCCTTACCTCTGCTTCAGCTGCTGTGAAGAGAAATGAATTTGTGAGTTCTAAAGTGAAAAAAACGAACATGCAGTTTTTTCTGCTATCTGTACCTCAGCTCCCAGGAGGATGTGCATGTTAGTTCAACAAACTTGCTGAAAAGCAGAAAACATACCTGTGGTCTAGCTCCAATTTCAGGGCTTCTTGCTCTAGAATTTTGAAAGATGTGTGTCTACAATATCTGCGTAATGCCCTCAGCAAGTTTGTATCTTTTTAAAAAACTGTTGCGGACTATCTGAAGAATAAAGTTTCCCCAAAGAATCCACCTTGATTTTATACCAAGACCAGTACATGCGGGCACAGAGTTTTGGGCAACCTACTGTAATATGATTTATGTTACATTACATCATATACATCTATAAATAATTATACAGTATAGTTTCCCCACAACGGAAGTTTGTCAGTCCTGCTTAACAAAATAAGATCTTCTTACACGGATTAGAAGAGCTCCCAACTATCTGGCAGTATAAGCATGGCACACAGATTCATCCATTTAATATGATGCTTAGGTATTTTAGTATCTGTCCCTCTCATGCCATTATGATAAATTCAGGTTGGGGCACTGGAAAAACCTGCCTTTGCAGACATGTTGAAAACACTACTCGGTTAAACAGTGCCTGCCTGAGATCCTTACAGTATAGTATCTTGTCCTGGCTTCCTTTTTTCCCCTCTGCTGCAGTGTAGCTAAAGCTCCGTTAACAGCTTTAAAGAAAACTTTCCAAAGCAGTACCTTCCCCTTGCCCACCTAAGAGCCTTCCCTGCAAACCTCAGCAGCTCATCTGTCTTGCTAAGCATAACTTTGCGTTTTTATCAAAGCCCAGAATCTAAATTTACTCCCATTTTGCTTGTTCAGAAACAACAGGATCGAATTAATGAGTTTTTGTGGCACTCAGATACCTTAAAACCATTTTGGTTTAATATTTCCCATGTAAATCAAAGTTCCCGCTTCCCTCCAAAATTTAGATAGCCACACTGCAGGAAGTTGAAATGTATTTTTGAAAAATAGCTCTCTTACAAAACAATCACTTTACAAATTGCAGCTGTTAACACTAAAAGCTTTCTTCGTGTTGATAAACACTAATGTAAAGTGATACAGCTAAGAATGAGATAAAGACACTTTAATGCTGAGTTGAAAATCTGATTTTCTAAAGCAGGAAAAAAAATAGAAAAAAGACTTTTTAATGGCTTTCTTAATTTACATTAAACTCCAAAGAAATCACCAGTAGTATCAGGAGTATCTTTTTAAATGCACTATAGTAAAGCAGAAACGTAGCACTAGGTATGAGGGGTTTTTTGTTATTGTGCTAAATTATTGTAGAGTCTGGCATGCCACAAGGCCATTCAGAACTACAGGTTGTGTATTTACACATTTATTTATATTGCCATAATGTGCATGTTGGTTAAACCTATCTCATGACGTATTAGCCTCACTCCTAATTGCCACATCAAGTACGAACTTTAGTCTAAATCCCAAGTAAAGTTTTATACCTTCTGCGGAGGGTCTGCTCTCACGGGGCAGGGAGCCCTCGTCGGACCTCCTACTGCCTCCCTCTTGGCTGACCTCAGGAAACATGTTTTGCTCCTTGTGCCTCAGTTCCTACCCATCTCCCTCTTGCAAAATATTTAGAATAGGATCCTATTCACTTATTACTTCATGAGGACACTGTATATTTATTTTTGCCTCCAGAAATCCCAAAGTATGTCTTTATTTCCTAAGAATAATCTTTTCAACAGCAATAAAGAGGAAGGAATACTAGATCAGCAGTAATGAGAAGAGCTGTCTGTTGAAATATATCAGTGAAAATATTCAAGGTACTCCTGGATTTCTAAATACGCACTTCCATTTTTAAGCAGCTTTTTAAGAATCCTTTATCTGTTTGATATTTATGTTCTCTTAATAATTTAACAGAGATTTCGGTGCTGTGGTGGCAGCACTGCACTGTAATGATATCATCAGCTGCAGAGTCTGGAGGGGGCCGTGGTCTGTTGGTATCAAGTTGGCTCTCCAGCTGAGAACACTTCTCTTTAGTGCAGGATTTCTTTTCTCCTTGCAGCAGTACCATTTCCTTCTCATGCAGGGCACAACAGTCCCCAACTGTTCAGACAGCTATATTAACATACCAGATTATGAAACTTTGCTAATTCTTCACTCTGCATATCCTCTCCAAAACAAGGCAGACATATCCCCATAAAAGAAATAAATGCTAGAATCAGTCATTTACCCAGCAGTAAGACCCGTTTAGAAGCTTTATTTCCCTGCCCAATAGCCTAGTTAAAGACTCTTCCTTTCTTTTAAACTTAATCTATTTCAGATTATTTTCAATCTCTAGTTTAGATTACTCTCAATTTAATCTTTCAAGTTGATTAATTGGCACTTCTTACCTTAACACACGAATGCTTCACAATTTTCAATGCATTTTTTCTTCCCATTTTAATGAATTTACTCCTCTATCAGCCACAAGGCACTGGGAGACCTCCATTCCACTACGCCAAGAGCTGCCTATGCATCCACCATTAAGCAGACACTAGAGAACGTGTATAAGGCATTCTTAAAGCAGAGATCAAAAACCTAAACTGTTTCTATTCCAGATGAGCAAGTCCCTCTGTGATTCAATGACTCTCATACGATTATGTCCCAGCTTCTACAGAAAGGGGAAAAAACACTCTTGCCTAGGACAGTGTATCACTGTAAGAAGGAGAAATCATGGAGAAAGACTCTTCCTCATTTAGAAGTCACACGTACTGGCAGATATTGTATAAAGTGGGCAATACCACACATACTTTCTGAGGGATAGCCCGGATGTGTTTTGCCCAAGACTTAGCAGCACACGCATAAGCTGGCTGATTTCAAAGCGGGCATCACAAAAACTACACTCTCAGGGACACGTGCAAGGGCATAGATTGGACGACCAAGGGAATTTTATCAGTTAAGGAAACATTTTGAGGATCAGAGTCTTCCACTCTACAAACCCGCCTTGCTTGAGGCACTGCTGTGAAAGCAGGCCCACCAGGACTGCTGGCTGCTTATCATGAGCTTACTCAAAGTTCATAGCCCATCTGAAAACTGAAGCCTTCAGCCATTTGCAACCTATCAAGCTCTGTTTGTATTCTCATAAGTCCTAACACTTCTACAAAGGACTGAGTGATGATTCCCAAATTATTGGCTTCCCGGTACTCAAACAGAGCCAGTCAGTGAATGAAAACAACAGGCTGAGCTCTCCAAGGACATTATTTCAAACCTCTGAGATATGATTAAAAACTTACAAATGATACATAACCCTGCTGCAAACCAGATTGACTGGCATCGCCTCTTTCCAAAGGACTCAGGCTTTACCTGGCATGCTAGAAATTCTCGTTAACTTACGCCAAGTGTAACACTTTCAAATGGTGTTGGAGCTCAAATCCTGTGCACTTAAAATAGGTTACACACAGATACCTATGGAGAGAGCCAGAGGGAGAGAGAGAGATGGCTCATAACATAGGCTCAAAGTACTTCATTTTGCTGCCTCAGATGATTAGTTTAATATAACAATTTGATTACTTTGCCCCAAGAAAACGTAAGGACTTTCAAAGAGACTTGAAGAAGTCCTCCTATAGAGTACTGCAGCAGTGGGACTGGCCGTGCCAATTCCTCCAAGGATGCCCTCTTACACGGTTGGGCCCTCTTCTTCACATGTGCTAGTCCTTTCCAGGCCTATTCCCAGGCAGAGTGATTCCCCCATGATTCCCCAGCTGGAAAGCTTCCCAGCTTCTCTGCCAAAACCCAAAATTGCCAGGACAGTCAGGGTGGCAACTGGTTTTCTTGCTCCCAACTTGTTCCACAGTCCACAGCTTGTGCCATAAAAAAAGGAATTTTGGAGCTGTATCAAGCTTCCCTTCTCATTGCCCATTTCTTACCCCAGTGCACTGGAAAAAGTTCCTTGTCACACACTGGCAGCTAAAAATAGTTTTATCTAAGACTTTCCCCCCCCCCCCGTATTAGTTCATAGGATTTAAATGAGTACAATAAGGCAAATGACATATTAGGATATATTCAGCTTTTGGCAGGTTACCTAACAAGATGAGGGGATTTTTCAACACAGTTTATGTCCTGTCACATCTTCTGCATGATAATTATCGAGTGTTTTGTAATAATAATTATCATTGGTTAAGATCTTTGCTTCCCCTTCCAAATTTCTCTCTGTTTTACCTAAAAAGTACTCCTTTGAATAAAATGAAATAAGATGACCAGATGTCTCTCAGCTCATCTGAAAGTGCCTGAGTGACAACAGTAAGCAGCAGTGGTCTTCTTGGAAACCATGCTGACACTGAATTATGGCTCTAAACCTTCAATCTGATTAATTAGAAGTTTTGTGAACACTTCTAATAAAGGCAGTAAATAATCACATCTTATTTGCTTGGGCCCCTTGCAGTTTTTTTTTTTTTTCCCCCTTTTGGTTTCATTTTAAACATGGAGTTAGTTACCATTAACTATATCTCTCATTTAAAAAAAAAAAATACATAAAAAGTAAGAAATCTTACTCAAAGATTAATCCAGTACACCGCACCTTACAGAAAACATCCTTGCCTGTTTTCTCCCACACCTCCGACTCTTCACCTGAGCCTTTTTGGCTGTAGCTAGTTCCACCACAGTACGATCCCAGAATACTGTTTCACTATACAACCAAACCTACCAGTTTCTTTATGCCAATGCCAATATGGTTTAAATAATAAAACAGATTTCTTCTTTACCTGGTATTATTTTAGCCACCTTCAGCTAGGGTGTATATCCTGACCAGCCATGGAGAAAGAGATTAACATCACAGCCAATATTCTCCACCTGAAAGAGGTAACAAAGAAAATACCACGATCGGAAACACCTGTGCTGAAGTAGCTCCTATGCAGTTTCTGATAAGTAATCATTGTACAGGTGTATCATATTCCTCTTGGTCTCCATTTTCAAAATAATTACATTCAACAGAACAACTGGCAATGACTACCTTTTATTTCCCTCCATGCTTACAAACATTACACTGCAATGTGCTCTACACACATAAAACACAGAAATGCCCCTTGGCGCAGCATTGGTGAGAAGGACAGAGCTTAGCAGTGGCTCTGTAGTGTGTTCAGAGACCCGAAAAGGATTCCTCAAATCCAAGTGGGTCATACAAATCTCTGGAAATAAATCAGATTTTGCCAAATATTTAACAAGAACAGGAAAAATCACATGGCATAAAACACTAATTATTGTCCTGTAGTAATGAGGAGTCTTTACTGAAAGGGAAGCACATGGTCCTCTCTTTCCTTTCCTGCTGTTGCAGCTCCTCAGCTGGGACTAGAGCAGAGGCGCTTTTCCAGCAAGAAGCAGAGACTGAAAACAAGCATCAGCTGCCCAGAATTTTTTGGTAAGACATACTGCTTTAACATAACTTAGAGTTGTCAACTTCAAAAACTTGAAGTGATGGGAGTGAGAAGACAGTAAAGAAAACGTAGACATCTGATAAACAAAAATCACTATACGGAACAACTGACCACTCCTTACTGTTCTCTTTCATGGCTGTTTGTGAACATCAGTATTCATTAATTACTTTTAAAGGATTTGTGAAAGACAAACACAAGAGCAAGCAAGTATTGTGTGGCTTAAATTCTCTATAAGAAGGCCTATACCAGCAGTGGGAAATGTTTCCATCTGTATGCTCTTATTTAATTTCTAAGCTTCCTTACCTTTTTGGTCAGGTAGAAACTCTCTTCCGATTCATTCTCAGTTAATTCTAATATTTCCCCATTCCCCCTACAAGTAAACAAATCCTCTCTACCATGGAGGTGAAGTCGGTGGGGCCAAGGCATATTGACTACTCTAAAACTCACTGACTTCTTGCTGCTGAAGCCACTTCCCTGAAGTGAAGAGAGTTTTGTTGGCATAATGTGGTGTAACTTTTGAACCACTTCAGACACAGTTGTCCAAATGTCTTTTGAAAACCTGGTATGGCGAGTATAAGAGCTGCATTAGCTAAAACCGCCTCAAGGGTTATCAGTCTATCCATCTGTCTTTCGTGGAAACTGGGGATGGAAAAGAGCTCATAGGAATTCAGTTCATATGTTTGCCAATGCAAGACTGCTCCACACTGTTCCTAGAGGTTTTTCCAATTTTTAATGACTCGAGTAAAGGAGCTCCCACCATTTTCCTCCAGAGCTATTCTCTATCATAAAAGATTTCACTGTAAAGAAACAACTCCTCACACTCAGCCCAAAATAGTCCCTTGCTGACTTTTCCATTCATCTCTATTATATATATATATACTGTACAGCAAAAGCCAAATTGCCCCCAGTTACATCATACGGCCCTTTACAAGTTCGTCACATTGCCTTGGTGTAATGCCGAAAAGAATTTGTCCTCGCACTTTGTTCTTCAGAAAATCTTGATGGAGGTAGCAGTTTTATTTTCATGACACACATTAAAAGAATAAAGGGTATAAACTGGCAGGAACCTCACATGAAATGCAAGTTTGCAATTCCGCATTAGCCAGGCCCTTTTTGAAAGTTGTGAAAGAAATGAAAGGACACAGCCCATTGGGACTTTATAAATCAAAAGGTGCTGGGGAGTGTGTAGAGAGCAGAATGATCTCATTTACCAGTAAACAATTTGCAGACCAAATGCAGCCTCTATGCAAATAGTCCCCATTGTAAGAAGTCCATTCCTGTGTAGAGCTGCTGCATCTTGGTTCTTCAATTCCACTAAAAGGTATCATAAACAATAACAGCAACAATAACTCACTGTTGACTTGCAGAGTCCTTGGCTCCTAACAGCAGCATTTATTCAGGGAGTGTTCTATATTTGCATTCTTAAGTTATGAGCAACCGTCTCTAAGGATAAGGAACTGCTGCAACTCCATGCAACACGTGGCCTGGGGATTCATAAATACATAATCCTACCTCACCAGTTGCAAAATGGTTTTGCTAATCTTTTTTTTTCCTAGATATCCTCTAAAAGTAATCTTTTTAAGAAAAGCCTGTTCCTTTCAAAAGTCTGTTTTTTTCCAAAGCAGGAATTAGCAATGCAATTTGCCTTTAAGTTTTAACCTTGATGGCTTTGATTATTGATCAGATTGCTTAATAACAACTTCATAAAAAATTGTGCCATAGGTAGCAGTAGAAAGAGGTGTGTATACTTCAGAGCTAACATCTTTATGGGTGAAATAACAGCTGAATTTGAGCCTTAGAAGATATTAAAAACAGATGAAATTTTTCTGACTTTCACTGACTAGTCCTTCAATTAGCTTACTCTTTAGTTCTGCCAAAATTACTTGTGACATTTTATTCATTGGCACAATAACAACAGGTCATTTTCAATAACCCATGGCTAGCCCCATACAAAGAGATTAAGCAAATTCTCTTATTTCCCATGGGAAACGTTAAGGTCAGTGTAAAGGCTGTGGAGAGAAGGAAGGGTTAAAATTCCACTGCCAGAACCTCCCCAGTGATTATAACACAACGCAAAAGAAATGAATGTTAGTTACACTAGTCCCTTGGGAATAGAACAAAAAAAATAAAAATCACATAATCAGAAATAACTTTCTCTCTTTAAGATGGATGACCGAAATACCGTATTATCTTCTTTTATTCAACAGCTCCTGTGAGGAATGAATGCTGCAGAGACCTCAAAACCACAACATCTAATATGGGTAAGTCTAAGTGCAGACCTGAATTTTGGTCGTCCTTACCTCCTGCCATGTCTCTGTTCTTCAAGAAAATACTACTATGGCTGAAGATCCAGGAATAACAACAGAAGCCCCCAAAAGCCTCAGCAAATACTAAATCCAGCAAGGAGATTCACTGACCTTGCTCTCTTGATCTCTCACTAGTCACTGTCACAGCTGTGACTAAGACCCAGATTAAGCCCACCTCTCACTGACCTGGGTGTCACTAATTAAGGCTTTGGAATTCACAATGGATAAGAAATTGGGGCAATTTACATACCAAGTAGCTGAGAGAGAGCACCTGATACTGCAGGGCGACCTCCAGCCCACCCCACGTTACACCCTTCTGACCATGCCTTTGGGCTCCAGGTTCCACCAGTGCGGTAAGTACAAACTGCATCTGCAGCAGAGCCGCAACACAAGATGGAAAGCTTTAGATATGAGGAATTCCATTTACACAGCTTCGTGTGTCTCCAGATCCCCTAAAGAAAGGCAGGCCAGCAGCTTGACAAAAAACATGCTGCCTGAGCTACTGCATTTTGTGCTTGCAGTGCCATAAAGATACGCATGCCCAAATCAGCAGTTTTTCTTCTCCCCCCCTGCTTTTTTTAACCTAAAATGCTTTCCCTTATGGACCTAGTTTGTCCTTATGACCTGCAAAGTGCGGTGGTTCTGCAAAAACAGCACTTCAATGGTGGCTTGTGAAAGTTTAAGTATGGCTCATTGAATCTAGCCAGCAGTTCCTCTGTTTGTTTATTTAACTTTGCAAATGCAACCTAGCCCCCTCAGAGTTACCTGCAACTAGGGGTTGGGGTTTTTGTTGTTCTTGGTTGTGCTGGATTTTTGTTTTTCTTTTCTAGGTTAGAAAAAAGGCCTCAAGTAGAATTAATCCCTCACTAATACGGGTGCAACTCAATCTACAGTTGATATTTAGTGTCATTGGAACCAGAAACTATGATCATAACTACCTAACAGTTAACTCATTCAAACTCATTTTTCTGGAATGAGAGTGGAATTTGAAAATCTGAGTAATGAAATCCTAGCAAAAATTCTCTATTATTCTTGCAAAACTGAACTGCTTTGCTCGCACATAAGGGACAAGGTAGGTAAAAAGAACTGGCCTGAAATAGTAAAAGGGGCAAAACCACAATCAAAGATACCAAAAACAGAAACCTGGTATAAAATTACTTACTTATGAATCCCACAAAGCTTTAGCATGCCTGTTTAGAAAAAAAAAAACATTTAAGATAATAGCTGAGATCAGACAAGACAATTGAAGGCGCTATCCGGGGGAATTGTTCAGCACATCACACGTAATTTGAGATTATTAAAGTAAATTTGAAAACTGTGAAATAACATTATGTGCTTTTGCCACTGCTGTTGTATGTGAAAGAAAATATATCAATGGTAGAATGATTCTCCCAACTACCGTGACAGATATTTAAGAGATGGAGTTTTACCAGTAAATCCACAAGTCTTCCATATTCCCTCCCATAGCATCTGAATCTGTGAAATTAGATACTGTAGAAGAAAATGGACTATTCAAAACAGTACAGAAATCCATCTCATAGTGTTCAAGTACGTGATGGTAAAGGTTTGGTTTGTTATGATGTCTTTTCTCCTCCTGCTTTGTAAGAAAACCACCAGGGGAACATTTTGCAAAGCTAACTTTTTATGTTTTTTGGGGGGGTAGGGGGTGGTGACTGTAACTTTTGGAGGTGTGATTGCATCTATAAAGAAGGAAGGTCCAAGACAAAATAGGAGTCTCTTCCCAGGCAACTGAAATTTCCATTCACATTGAATGCTCTTGGCAAAAAATGACAGAGTTTTGCTGCAAAGTAAAAGAGTTCTTACTGCAGATTATGAAGGGAAAGCAAATGGCTGAAGACTCACTCGCCAGCTTGCAGGAATGCTTGCCAGGGACGTGGATAACCAGCACTTGGATCTCTGCTCAAGCCTCATGCACCTCAGAGCTGCAGACCCGTAGCAAGCATTCTTACTGTAAGGCTTTTCAATTCCAGCTCTGGCTGCTGATAGACCTGAAATACTTGCCCTGGTCTTCTAGGAGAAGCATATTACATGAGATATGATGAATGGTCATTGTGGATCATTTAAGAGAGCAAGACTCTTCGAGTGGGCTCTCTCAAACTGGTGACCACCCCAGTACCACAAAATCGGTGTTAAATGTGAAAACCTAAAAACTGCATTGGTGTGACAAATTACAGGACACGGAGTAACTGTGATTGCAAGTCTCCAATGCCCATACAGGGGCAACAATATCAGCAATGGTGATAAAAAAAATAAAATTTCAAACTCATAGGATTTTAACCCATATTTGCAATGGTAAGTATGGGGAATCTTTTGGTTTCAGCTGAAGGTCATTGGTTTATATTGTTCCAATTCAGCTCCTACTGGGACAGATGTTACCATCTGGCACCAATGCTATAATTCAAGGCCACTTTGAAAGCCTACAGAAATTCCTAATTCATTTCAAACATGAGAGAAAGTACTTTGGAAAACAGCAGTCTGGCTAGTTTTGTCATTTTTACAGGTCTTCCTAATATCCTTCTTTCATTATTATTTTATCTTATGGTTGAAAAAGCTTGGTTTGCTAGAATTCATTTTTCTGCCTAAACATTTCAGGAAGCATGAGCAAAAAGATGCTCATTTTTACATTGGACTGCTTCACCTGAGCTCCAGATTTAGATTTATGTGCTGGCAAATGACCCACCTCCCCCAATTTTTTTATGAGATACCCAGAGTAAGTGATTTCTCAGATTATTCCATCCCAACTTGCATCATTTAATTATGATGTTTGTCTTTAGTTTGGATTCTAAGTTGGAATACAGTTTCACGCTCTGAGCCCTTAAAACAATGAAGAGTATGAATTGCTCACTGTACCTGTGTTTTTCTCTCAGATTGCACAGGTCCGGTGTTCAGATCAACATTTCCAATCACCGGGTTTGTGATCCTGGTAGTACCCTGTAGAAACCACAGTAGCTGTATGAAGAACTAAACATGATTGTATCTACCCTTTCCTCTCTCAGATCTCCCACCTCGCATAACTTGACTGCAAAAATGAAACCTGTTCAGCTGAAGCTCGTGGGTGGCAATTCATTTACACAGCCTGTGAAAAAAAAAACAAAACACCATACATTTTACATTAAACTTGATGAGGACTTCCCAGTATCTCTGTCACTCTGCACCTCCAGGAAGGGACTTGCACACTCAAGGGCTTCAAGGAATGGTGAGAAGAGGTCACCCAGCCAGCACAGCTGAACAGGGCTCAGGCCGTATCAGAGCTTTTTCAGACATATGATACAGCATTGCAACATACACGCCAGGAACAAGTGGAATGATAACAGAAACTAAGGGCAAAAAGTGATGGCGTAAGAAAATAATTTTACAGAAATAAAGCCCTGACAGTAGTTCAAGTTAAGCCATAGTCTCCTCCAGGTTCCTATACATCTGAATGCTGAAACCATATTTGTCTTTGGCATCTGGCAATGTCATTTAATATGTTCTTATGGCCCTGCATGCAGTTAAGCATGCACTGTATTATTTTATGATGTTTGAATTGGAATCACACTTTCTAGGTACAAGTATTCATGTTTTTGCAGATTCTTGTGTAAAGCTGGGAGAACCTGTTTCCAATTTCATGACCGTTTATCGCTAATCCAAAATGACTGCAGCATTACCTACAGACAGGAAGCTGGATGAGGACTTGTGTGTTTTGGATGCATCATGCTCTTCCCAGGAAACTCTGTTAAACTAGTTTTATGCTTACATGAGAGGAGACAGAAATTACTAATGGACATGACTGTGCCTAATCTATATATAGTTTAGCAAAATAAAGGTAAAATTGAGATGGGTCTTATAGCAGCTCTTCATCCATATGAGCTCGAATAATCGTTTCAGCATTCCATTCAGGTTTCTGCTTTTCCTTTCCCAAACTCAAGCTGCACAAAAGAGTCCTGCACTCACTAGTTCAGCCAACATTCAGGAATTTTACAGGTTTTGTTCTCTAGGCCTAACAGTTAACTTTTCCTGAAATAACCAAAATCTTACTGCAAAACATTTCTTCTATATAATTCACGCTCTCATCTTGCAAGTGATTACACTGAACTGCAGTCATATTACATGTCAAAGGAAACATATTGTAGAGTATTCTCTTGGGAGAAAAAAACAATGCTGACGAGAGGACGGATTAAGCTGTCCTCCAGAACAACCAGGAACAGCCCAAGAAATATGTACTTAACATTTATGAACTTCTAAAACTTCAGAGGTTCATTTTGGCCAGCAGCTGATTTAGAATTGTTCTATAACTCTTGTGAGAAAAGGCTTCCTCCTGAGATTTACAGCAGTCCAGGATTTTGATGGATAGAAAGAGCTGTAAGATTACTCTCTTAATAATTCTGGATTTTTATGTTTAATCATCATAATCAAACAGTAAAGGTGAACATATTTTTCTCCCCCTAGAAAGTTAACCATTTCATTGAACTTTGCTGAAAAGTATCAGCATCTGGTTTGCTTGAAAAGGATTTGATTTGACTGGACTGTTTATTATTCTGTTCAAATACATGCTCATTATGTTACTCAAGCAAATTAGGCAAGGTTTTCAAGGAATATATATTATTGGCCATGGTTACAAAAATAGCTCCAGGTTTAACTTCCAGTTAATTGAACCTGTAGTTATTTAATGGTAAGCACAAAAAATAGCAAGCAATCTTTCTATAAGTTGCATATATATTAGATGCCATTTAGTGATAAGCAACTTCTACGTGACCCACGCAGAACTGCAGGGAGAAAAATGAAAATATGAATTTAACAAACATTGTTTATAACAGTGAGAAAACAGGGAAAGAGATAACTAAGACTCTGAATGAAAATACATTTTCAGAAACCATTTAAAACTATTTGAGCCAGTAGTGTCATACAGTTTTTAGGTCTTTTGTTGTCCTTTACAAGCTTTACTTAAGAACAAGCACAAGTCTCTTATCGATTTCAGCTGACTGAGTCCAACTGCCTATGTCTAAGCCCTTCCCCTCCAAACAATTCTGCACCTAAATTTTATTACCCGAGAAGATGTTACACCTACACTTGCTCTTGGAAGAGAGTTAGAGAAGGAAACCTTCACGGAGGATACTGCTTTCAGTGCTTCTGCACGTGATGGAGATCTCTGGAGATAGGGTTTCTAATACTTGCTTAGTCTGTAAGATATAATTTGGCTTTTTTTCTATTAAGAAAAACAATTCATGGTTATTTGACTAACACAATTATGAATTACACGATGCTTTGGTGTTTATTTGAATGATTTACATTTTTCTATATTACTTAAACGCCTTCAGGGTTTTTCCCCATAATTTTATTATTGGATTTTATGTATTTAGTTACAGTACATTATGATTTCCATAGCTAACTTTTTAACTGTCAAACCATTTACTAGAATGGAAATTTAAAAATCAACAAAGAATATACTTCAAAGCACATTCACAATCAAGTTGGCAATCCCTTAAAAATAATTAAATTTGTAGGAAATGAAGAACAAAGCCGTGTTTGTCCCTTGCCACTAGAGCTCCATAGTGTGAAGTCCACCAGTGCTCAACAGCTGTGAAGCCACAGACAGTATTCAGTATCCTGAGGGGAAAATAACCTGTCTGAGGCAGCTCTATAGAGCTCCCCATACGCGTTCAGTACAACCTCCTCTCTGCTCAGAAATAGTCTGTGATTCAGCCCCAGTGTTTTTCAGGCAGATGCTGGGTGACTATGTCTAGGAAAACAGCCAAGAACAATGTCTACCTGACCAGAAGGTATTTACAGGAGCTAAACATCTCAAAAGGAAAAACTGCCTGTCTGTCATCTTCCCTAAAGGGAAGTGCCATGTAAAGGTGTCATGTCCAGGAGAAAATGAAGAGAGGGAGGTGATTCTGCCCCTCCGCTCTGGTGAGACCCCACCTGGAGTCCTGTGTCCAGATCTGGGGTCCTCAACATAAGGAGGACACGGACATGTTGGAGCGAGTCCAGAGGAGGGACACAGAGATGATCAGAGGGCTGGAGCATCTCTCCGATAAAGATAGCCTGAGAGAGTTGGGGTTGTTCAGCCTGGAGAAGAGAAAGGCTCCAGGGAGACCTTGAAGCCCCTTCCAGTACCTAAAGGGGGCCTACAGGAAAGATGGGAGCAACACTTTATCAGGGAGTGTAGCGATAGGACAGGGGGTAATGGTTTTAAACTGAAAGAAGGTAGATTTAGACTAGATACTAGGAAGAAATTCTTTACTCTGGGGGTGGTGAGGCCCATCCCTGGAAGTGTTCAAAGCCAGGCTGGATGGGACTTTGAGTAAACCTAGTCTAATGTCCCTGCCCGTGGCAGATGGGTTGGAGCTAGATGATCTTTAAAGTCCATTCTATGATTCTGTGAAAGCGACATCCGCCTTCTTCCACATCCTAGTGGCAAGGCATCCTCACAGAAGTGTGTCTTTGATTTGCTTTAGGCAGAGGGAAAAAAAAACAACCCAACGAATTGGCATCCTGGACATGAGACAGAACACTGAGCAATTAAATAAGAAAATGGCTCAGAGAGCTGGCACTATTTATGAGGTGAACTCAGTGCACACGGGTGAATTTTCTCCCTGCTGGCAACTCAGGCAGGAGAACACCCAGGGTGCAGCATCTGACACAGCATCCATCAGCGGGCACATCGGCATTTACTGTCACCATAGGCAAAGCATTTCTGGGCACAGCAAGCCCTAACACTTTTGGCACCAGAGGAACTTTGGGCACAGCACACCAGGCTGCTGCAAATGCTGGTGCTGGACAGGAGCCAAACATGACTTCTGAGGAATGGAATTTTGGTGTTAGATGCTTGGAATATGAATCACAGGATTTAGGCGCTGGCATGCCAAAGCAGATTTGGCCCAAAATGGCCACATAACTACAGCTGTTCAGATCTTTTTAGCTTTTTTTTTTTTTAAAGAAAAGTGTTTCTCTTCAAATAGTGTAGATTTGCCAAAACCAAACCTTTTGTAGGAGTGTATCAATTTAAACTTCAAGGAAAGTGCTCCATGTCCAAGACACAAATTCTATTTAAAGCCCGAGATTTCTTACCACTACCCCTCTCTCCAACATCTGAAAGGCCAGATACCAGGAGACTCAATCTCAGATTGAAGTTTAAGACCTGGTTTGACTCAGAGATAAGAGATCTTGAACCTCAGTCTCACGCAAAGCAGAAGTAAGCTATAAGCTTATCCTAAGGATAGAAGGGTCTTGTTCATAAACTTTTTTCTTAATTGCTATTCCCATCCAAATGCAAAGTAGGAAAAGTTCTACATCCTCCTCCCCCCCCTTTTTTTCTTTTTTTCTGCAGGCCAGGAAATCTATTTCCTGTTCAGCTTTAGGCACAACTTACTCACCCCCACACTGTTTGGCCACTGTAGAATTTTCTGTACCTTCAGTTATTCTCTCTCTTTTCGTTAAACCGCCATCGGGGAATTAGTGCTCCAGGTTCCTTTTTGAGCGACTTCCAAGAATAAGCTATGTCCGTCAAAGCAAGTGTATTGCTCTCAGTTACTTATATCCTATCTCTGAAGGCAGAGCTTGGCCCAAGCACTGCACATCAAGGAGCTGTTAGTTCTGAACCGTGTTGGCTTCTCATTTCAGGATAAAACACAGCCTTTCCCACAGCATTCTAGAGTAGTGTTACACACAGCAACCTGCTGTATGCTTAAAACAAAAACCAAAACCACATTGGTTTCTGAATGCACTGAAAAGATATAAGACCAGATCCACCAATAAGTTCCAGCTGCTTTGCACTCCCTTTGGCAACACAAAACAGCTGCAAAGCTGGTTTACCTGGGTTTAGCCAAGCCTATGGATACTTTGCATCATCAGAGTACGAAAGAGTCAGGACTTTCTACTCAGTCTAGCTGGTAGAAAGTATTACCCTGCTACTACGCAAAGCACAGGGACATAACATATGAACATACCTTCAGTCTGCTGTACGCTGTTATTCTGGATGAAATCTTGTCACAGGTTCCACAGAAAGGGAGGGGGATCTCCATTTTCTCCTTATCAGTTATATATCTGAAAATCCTCCGCACACATGCTTCTTTAAAAATACTCAAGACAACTCATAACTACATTTTAAGTGTTCCAAAAGTATCAGTTTTTAATGACACTTTGAATGCATTTTGTTATGCCACATATTTGAAATATTATGAAAATTGGCAAAGTTGTCCCATTTCAAACATACAGTATTTTATACAGGGGATATATATTTTAAATATTCGTGCAATAAATTTCAAGCAAATATATTATGAATATATAGAAAACCTATATTTTTTCCATATGTGAAGAAATGATCCCTGTTACAGCCATTTTATTGTTCACTGCAGACAGTTATGTAAAGCAGACTGCATTCATTTTATTTTTCTCCTACAAATCTGGAAAATTTTTGCAGATCCCTCACATACAGTTAGCAGGATAACTGAACCCTATACAGACATCGTGTAACTCCAATGTAAAAGCTATCTCTTGAGCTCTATTGACAGACCTGTGTGTTTTAACATGAGCTCTTAAAAAACTGGAAAGCAAATCAGTCCTACTTGGGTTCACGTCCTTGGTCCCTCAGAGATCCAAGTCTTTATATCCTTGACTTAATCTCACTGCACCTTAAGACTTCTACTCACAGTTTCCTTTTGCTATTTGAAATAGCTCCATCAGAAGCAGAAGGCCATAGAATAACTTGGTGACTAAACCAGGGTTACTTGAAAACCCTTCCTCCTGTTAGTGGATTAATTTGGTTTCACAACTAATTTGTTGTTTCCAACTTTTCAAGTGTTTCACTCACATCTTAGCACTTGGGATTATAGATTTTCATCAGCTGTAAAAGAATTTATTTGTTAAAAATAAATTCTCAGCTGAAAGCAAATTTATTCATACAGTAAAACCAACAACCCTTATTCAGCTCTGGATGCAAAGTTCTTAGCCTTTTTATGATACTTCAGGTGCCCAGAGAACAAGAAATTAAGAATCAGAAGGAAAACAGATCTGTTCTCCAATCATGTAAACTTTTGATCCTACTTGTAAAGAAAGCAATTGTCCAGGGGCAAATTCATTTTTAGAACTAGGTGCTGGTTCTTTAAAAGACTTTTGACGGTGTCATCTCATCCCACTATTACTATTTTATTTCAACAGTCAGCTGTTTTAATACTCCTGTTTCCATGTCATTGCATACTAGATCTGACCTCTTTTGACAGATCCTAAATACCAGGGTGTGCAGAACATGCAGTCATTTTACAGCTTTTTCAGATAATAAATATTACTCTCCACACAAGAAATTGTTTAAATCACATCCAGACACAAGCTCACTTCGGAAGCTACTGGCTTGAGCCACCAAACAGTATCTGCCCCGCTGCCATGGAAAGACCCCAGCAAACAACAGTATTCAGTTTATCCCACCAAACTCCACCTCTATTGCAGCCAGCGAGGGACACTTCAGACTGACTCGGAAATCCTCTTTGAGACTTCAGGCACTTTCTAGCCATTTGACCACCCTGTTTATGTGGATCAACTGAAAATGAAGACGCCCGGCACCTGAACCGACAAAAAACCTTTGTGTGGCTCCATAAGCAGTCACACAGACACCGACGTGGCTTTGGAATCACCAGCTCAAAAAGTCACAGGAGCTTTAACTGCTTACCTGGCAAAATACTTCATTACTTAATAATTCATGAATTAGAGTGCAATCAGCAGCTTTTAGTCACAGTACTTTCCCTCCAGCTCTCCAAAATGCTGCCTTCTAACAGAAACGTATCTTGGTATCTTCTCTTTTTTCCTCTTATTTCAGCGGCATGGAGAAGGATTTTTCAAAGTCCTACAGTGACTTAAGATGTAATCAAACTAAAAAAGAAGTTTAAATGGTGACTGCAGCACACATGATGGTAAACATCCTAGTTTAAACTAATCCAGGTAACAAGAGCAGTGAATACGCAGCATTATGGGTTCTGCCCTGTGTCTGGGATCACAGTACGTAACCACAGCAGAGGGAGAGTTTGCACTCTGGTTTTGATACATATAAAAACTCGTGCCATCTCAGCTTCACTGTTATTTTATCATGCTAAGTAGAATGAGTTAAGACAGGTATGCCAGCACATGCCAAATACCTCTGGTTTTATACATGGATTTACTCTTAAAATTAAAAGTCACACTGACTTGTGGTGCTGGAAGCCAATGCAGCCCAGTGGGTATGGGAGCTGATGGAAACATCTCCCAAAATGGGAAAGATCTGTAAAGTTCATATGTCTTTGTATATTTAAATGAGAGGTATGATACACAAAACCCCATACATATTTATATATATTTATAGAGAGTGTGTATATCTGCAACTGTGTAGACATACATGATCAGTCATTATATAAATTTCAGACATCTATTTTAGTCATATGATTGGATGCCATCATCATTAATAGGTAAATCATGTTGCAAAACTTAGATTAATCTACAGCAGCCCTACATAAAATATCAGAGATCACAGAGTTAAGGTCATGCTTGGATTTTATTTTTTTTTTTACAGTAAAATATTGTTAAGATAGAAGTTTAATTTTGAGGAACAAATGGCAGCAAAAGCATTATCATCTTGGGCAGCTTTACTTAAGAGTATATGCTTCCCAATTTCACCAAATACAAAACCAATTCCCACCCTTACTCAATTGCTCCCCAAAAATGAGCCTGTTGTGGCTGTGTCTCTGAAGATGCTTCAGGACAACTCTTCTGCAATGAACCATCTTTTTATGCACTACAAATATACCGGGCCCAAAAATTAGCACGTGTCTTGTCCTTCCGCTTACTACCTCCCCAATCACGCAGTTTGCAGATGCTGCCGAGTTCACAGAGTTCACAATGAAATGCCAGAGAAGTCATATGATGGTATTTGCATCTTACAACAGAAGAACCTCTACCTCTTAAATACTGCCACATAAGCGTATATCCAACGATTCTGAGGAAAACAAGTGCAAGCAAAAATTTTTATGATTTTCTAAAGGGTTAAGCTGGCTCTGACTCTTTTTTTTTTTTTTTTAATCGCTGCCTGCAGTGAAAGCTCTCACAAACATCAGGGAGCATAAATCCAAGCAACGCTAAGCACTTTGGAAATTCCCCTCTGTATTACTAAGCAAGCATTAATTTTGGTTTACTTTTCTGGGAATATTTGTGCAAAGTATTTTTGTGTATGTAAATGTTTGGGAGGGAGCATGTATTCCTCTGAATGCAGCACCTGAACAAATACGTTTGCACATAAGCCTGTAAATATCTAGATTAACGCGGATCAGCAGTGGAACTGCTGCTCTGACCACCCTGGCTGTAAAGCAATGTCTTCAAATGTGACCAGAAAGAAATTAAACGTAAAGCTTGTAGGTCAGCCAATAAATCTGACTTACGTCTTTCTCTCTTCCTCAGGCAGGAAGGAACCCAGCTATTTTTAAATCTGGTGTCCAGGTACATAGCCAAAACAAATGCTACTTTTGCTGAAGAAGACGACAGGAAAAGGTTTTATACATTCTAAAGATTTCCCAAGGCCTGCTACGTCTTCTCGCTTTGCCCTTGGTGTGTTACACCCTCTCATCCCCGGAATAATTTACTTGCCATTGATTTTTTCAGGTGCTGCTTTTTCCTCTTAGGAAACAGAAATGACACTGAGTTACTTAAGGTGGGGTTTGGTTGTTGCTTTTTGGGTACTTATTTGGAGATGCCAAAGTAACAAAGTAACCTCTGATTCAGACTATTTACAAACAATCCCATGTCTATTCAAAGTCTTTCAGGTAACAATTTCAAAGAGTAGATACTATCATTAGTATTACAGTTTTTATAAAGATGTCACAAAGGGGAAGAACGATCAATGGACATTTTATTCCAATGATCTGTTCAGGACTTTTTTGTTTACTTAGGTTGTAAAACTGTTCAAAAGAAGAACTTGATTTCACCTTATTACCTCTTAATAAAGAATCCTTACATACGAACATATCATTAGAAAGGCTTCTGGACATTCTCAAAAGCAATTAATTTTAAACTTTTCGATTTGTTGCAATTATTTTCCATACCCTCGCCATTTACATTTTCTCTTTCTTGATAATCAATTAAAAAGCATTATAAGTACTCTTTAAAGCAACTTCAAAACTTCCTTCATCACTTCTCTATTTTACTTCTCTCCCTTTTCTCTCTCTCCCCTTTTTTTTTTTTTTTTTTTTTTTTTTTTTTTGAACCTTTAAGGCCTGACCATGGATTTTGGAGATTACGGCAACAGCTATCTTTCCTAAAAAGCACACACGATTTATTCAACACTGTATTTCTATAGTAATTCTATGCTATAAATTGAGATCTAGTTGCAGTTATTCTTCTGAGAGTTTTAAATGGTAGACAGCTCCAAACATGGGCAGGTAGCATCTCAAACTGACTGTATGTTGCCTACAACAGAAATATCTCACATCCAGTCAGGAACTAATCCAGATCCAACTGATGCAACTCTTGAACCTTTTCCCACACAGTCAATCTGCCAATTCCAATAAATTAATAAGAAGTTAGAGTTGCCAAAGGAGGTTTTGAGACATGAAACAATATAATTCTCTTTTACTCATGCAGAAAAAGGCCATGTGTGCTCTAACATTTTTCTGATGGATATAGCTGTACCAGTGATAAGAACAGAGAAAAACAGCACACGAACGCGTCTTTGAAGCCTATGGGGACAACAATTAAGTGACAGAATTCTGTGTACAAAACACCTGTGTGGAGTCACCGGGAAAACAGACCTGAACAATACTTTACTCCTGACTCTTTCCTTTGAAAATTACAAGATTTCTTAAACATTTCAGCGAAATCATTGTGTTCAAAATTCACAATGACAGATCCAGGACCAGGTTTTCACTAATTGTTGAGATAAAGTTTGGAATTCGACTGAATTTCAAGGAACACAAGAAACAACAGAAGTCGCAGAACGCGTCAGTTCTTCACCATAGATTGATTTTGAAGGTTATATTCTCTCTGTAAATGAAAACCAATAGTTAGTCACTGGTTTATTAATTCATGCAGCTTCAGCCCTAGCAAACATGCCACGGGAGACTCCCTTTACATTCTGGAGTTGTTCTCCTTGCGCTAAAGAAAAGGTCAGCGTAGAGCCCCGAAATGGATCCTTTCTGGACTTGAAAAGGCTGAGGCTACTGTGCCAGAGGGAACAGTTAAGAGTAAGCCAGAAGGTGGGGCACAGGGAGGTCTGCAAGAGAAACAGGCATTTATCAGCGGTCTGAACAGATTACTGGGCGGGCTGGCAGCGAGTGACGGAGGTGAGAGCGTTTGAAGGAGTTGAAAGAGCAGACTGAAACCCAAATAGATCATTTAAGATGTTTATAGGAAAAGGCTTTATGACCCTGTGTTCTCCAATAAACTTTTCTCATTATAAAAAGGTAATGAAAGGATTCAGTTTAATAAATCCTCTGCTGTTTTATATAAAACATAACATTAAATAATCAGAAAATAAATGTTCTGCTCTTTTTTTCCTAAATGGATGGTTCCAGAAAACTACTGGAAAAAATACATTAAAAACATTTCTCCTCTGCTTTTATAAAAAAAATATGAAAATGGCTAGCCTAAAACATATTGTACTGTGGGTACAATGAACAAAAATCCGCAGAGCCCATCCAGGGAAACGCACATGGAAGAAGAACGAACTGTCCTGGCAGAACAGTGTATGGAAGTGCAGTGCAGACACTTCTGTCGTAACGTCACCTGGCCGGCAGATCAGCAAAGGGATTTTTCAGGCTGCAACGTTATGAATCCTTCATTTCATCACTAACACTTACGAGCACATCACCACAGCCATTTTACAGGGAGTGAAGAAAGACAGAGGGAAAGGTAGAGATGGGAGACACTAACGGAAGAAAGTGATACGATTTTTTTCCCCAGAAAGCTGGCCTTTGGTGTGTATCGGTAACATTTCTTAGCAATAAAATTTCCTAAAAGCACAACAAAAATAAAGGGCCTGTTCTGAACCGCTTGTGCCACCCAAAAGGAATGCAAGAGAAAAATCAAAATCCAAAAGAGGATAGATAAAACAACGCATTTCCCATCCATGCAATACAATGGGAAACATAAAACATTTAACTCACACTAGGATGCTCCAGGATGCAGTCGTAAAAAATAAAAGTACTCCAGGGGAGCAACAGCATTCTCAGGGCTAAGAAACTTACTGGTTTTATTCCAACATACTAAAAAACAATGTGTTCTCTTATTGTCCTTTTCAACTCGGAAGAAAATGCTTGAACAGTTGTTCCACCATACAGTAAATCCACTTTTGGGCTCCAACTACCAAAATCCTATTGGCATCAATTACTTTCCATTCTTGTTCTACTGACAGTTTTCCTTACACTGCTAGCTTTCTTATGGCAAAGGCTGGTTCAACAAAGATTAGGATTAGGGGATCATGTGACAATTCATTTTGAAAGGAAGCCCAGGAGGTCATCTAGTCCAGCGCTCTGCTCAAAGCAGGGTTGGTTATTTGATGGGATAGGTAGGATCTGCATCCCCAGGTCAGGGCTGTCTCTTCCAGAGATGGAATCTGGAAAAAGGAGATTCTGCAGGAGATAAAATTTGACTCTTTTACCTGTGTCTTTGGTAGATGAGCTGCTTGAGGCAGCAGCTGCCTGCTGTTTGCTTGAAGGCAGTCCTCTACTTGCCTGCCCTTCAGCTGGAAAACCAGAAGAACTCAGGGCTTTGACCGACTCGCTCATTTTTTCATTATTAGAGTGAGATTCTCCACCCCTGCAAAGTACTTTTCTCCAGTGGTTTGAGCACTGTACATTAGCCAGGATAACTTCCTGATGTGTGTTTTACTTCCTGGACTGTGGCAGCCTTGCCTGTCCCAAGTGGCAAGTAAGCACTTAGTATATATATACACACATACACAATGACAAGACAAGAATGTTAGAAATCCTCCTCCAGGTGCTTAGTGATACTTATTAGAAGAAAGGGTTTGTCCAGAGTTTGGTGTCCCCAATGAGGTGCAGCTCTTTGCCCTAGGACCAGAGAAGGCCACCAGTTAGGACTGAGCAGAAAGGCTATCGTAGCCTCAGTAATTACTGAGGCTGGTTCCAGTTCTCTCTTAGTCTACGCGTAGGGAATAGGGAACAAGCAGAGAGATGAGGATAGCATCACACCATAAGTAAGGCTGGTTCCAGTTCTCTCTTAGTCTATGCATAGGGAATAGGGAACAAGCAGAGAGATGAGAATAGCATCACACCATAGGTACCAAAATGTCTCAGATTTCCTGCACATTCCATAACAGGGTAGAATTAAACTGGTAAAATATGGCAGTAAATGCAAAAGAGAAAGCTAAATCAAATGGAAAGTAATGCCCTTGTGGCCCTATAAGGCATCAATAGGGTAGGGGGGTTTTAACCTGGGAGGGATAGTAAGGCAGTAATGCAACAGAAGAGAAGAAACTGTATGCAACTAATTAGGGAAACCCAGAAAAGAGTAAAGACGGGCCGTTTAGATATATTGTATTCATCTTTCAAGCCACCAAATCTTTTAAAAATTTTCTCTTTATAATTACCACAACTTCACACTTTTCTTTTTCTAAACTAACACCTTCTGAAAGTTCGTCACTTGAACAGGTTTGGTTTTTTTTTTTTTCACAAGGCTTCTGATGGCATTGGTTTTTAACAGGATAGTCCAGATGATACAAGGTTCCCCAAACAGCATTAGCTCACCGCTAGAGTAAGTGTAGAAGTGCCATAATTAAAAAAAAATAAAATTTTAAGAAAGGAGCCATGTGCTTAAGTAAAACGCCTCTGAAAGGGGAGAAAGCTGGTTTATGTCATAACAGGAAAGACCTCGAGATGCATGGATGACGTGTGTTCTGGATGAGGAGAAAATTAGTGTCACTCCATACGGTGCTGTGTTTAAACACGCCAGGATGTGCAGTGTCCTCACTCATTTGGTGTTAACCGGCTGATGAGATCGAATCCTTTTTATCAAGCTATAGCCAAGGACAACTGTGCTCATCGTTTCTCTTTGCTCAATGAATGGGAAAAAAAGTTCCGTCCAAAACGTCTCTTCCTAAAGCTCTTTGAAGTCTGTCCTAGTGGAATTTTCCACTTCTGCTATTTGATCTGGACGACAAGGGATAAGTGAGCTCAACTGAAATACCCCGGCTAGCTGGAAAAGAACCTGATTTTGCCAGAGTTAACAGGACCAGTTTCGTGTGTACAGTTATTGCCTATAAATTACTACCCTCATTCATCTTCAGATCAAGTTACCTGATTTGCTTTAAATTAATTTTTCAGTTGCCATTGCCAGTACCTAGGATTTTTTATTCCAAACTGAGGGCTTGATCTGCAGTTAGTAAATGGAAAATGTGTCACAGAGCAGCAACAGGACAGATACCTGACCACGTTCTTATGTTTATCTATTCTGAATAAAACAATATCTTCTTTTCATACAGTGTTATTCAAAGTTATATATCTTTTCCTTTGGTAAACCTACCAGAAAAAATCCAAATTCATCTTTTCCCATAGAATATTCTGATTCAGGAGTACCACAGGAGGTATGAAGTTGCAAGGCACTCCTCATTCTTCTTTCTCACTGCCACTCAGAGCTGCTTTAAAAAAAGGAAACTGCTGAGAGTCCTTCCACGGGAGCTGTATGAATAAAATTACATTTTGATTCTTTGGAAGGTTTAGAATAAAGCACTGAGAAAAAAGTGGCAGGACCTACAGCAAAATGCTTCCTTCTGTTTTCAAGCTTCCAAATATATTAAAAGGAAGGGGATTTCCATGTTTTCCACTTGAGAAATCACAACATTAGCTTAAAAAAAAAAGACAAAATAATGCAGTCTCAGACAGCTAGGCACTTGCAGAAAACAACTCGCTCGCGTCACTGCAGAGCCTATCTATCTCAGGCTAAAACGACTCGCCCACTGAGACATTAACAGCCCGCTGACTACGAAGTGAGCTTAGGCTGACTAATTTAGATTTAGCCATCTAATTTAGGGCAGGTAAATCTCATTTTGCCTAAGATGATCTGTGTGTTTAAATGCCCATCTGTTTCCTGCGCACACATCCCACACCACAATTCTGGAGGCCTGAATACAAAAATATTATGCTATGATTGCTTTAGCCACAGCCTTTATATGATCATTTTCTACACAGACTTGATACAGTAGATCCTTTGATGCCAACAGTCTTTCTCTTAAAGGGAACGTGCAGGTTATCCCACATAACTTGGGATACAGTTTCACTGTATTAACTTTAGAATATTCACTGCATTCCTGTTTCATATGTTAATTTAACCAAGGTATTTCTACAGTATCACTATATTTCCTTATTATTTCTAGGACTTATTGTACTGGATATATGCAGAACTACAACAAAGAGATATTTAACAACATTGCGATCAAAAGAGATATTGTTTGGACCAGATTTGACTCTACTCCCTGGATAAACTGTTTGTGAAACATTCTCCGAAATGCACCTTGGGATTCAAATGCAGACTGTATTTCTTCTATTTTATTTTTTTTTATTTTCCTTACAGAAAGGAGTATTTAAGCAAGCCCTGAAGCTTTGCATACCATTTCCACCACTGATTTATATTCTCTATCACAGGTGGAATGTTGTGGTTACTTCACTTTTTGATTAACCCATTTCCTCCTGCCCCCTAACGGCGAGTCATCTGCCTGTCGTTTCATGTTTGGGGCTATTATTCCATGTTTCCCATTTGTTCAGTTGCCTCTTGACTAGCTGAGGAAAGCTACCTTTTTTAAGCCACTAGATTTATCTGGACGATTTTCTGGGCGAGGCTTTTGTTTTGTTTTGCCTCCAGCAGTAGACAAGCGTTTAATCAGCTCCTGTTGGGAAGCTGGAAAAAGATCCCAAGCATACAGGTGAGCCCTTTCCCTTTGAACTCTGTTCATCATTCTTAGTCCAGACACAATGTGGTGTAAATCCATATAACCATATTGCAAGACCACTGAGCACTTTATAAGGATCTATGCTGAATTTCTCCAGATGAAGGACTATCCTCCTGAGATTTTCTTAAGTATTTGAGTCCTCCCACCTTCTCTCGCAGCTACATTTCCCATATTGTTCTGCTGTATCCATTTCATCACTCCCCACACACAGAATTACAGCACGAACTGTTCTTTAACCACACTGGACAAAGAGAGACATGGTTTGTTTTGACCAAGAATCTGCCTTCCTAAAGCTAGGTTTACATTAGTCTTTGCAAGCTACAGATTTACTGCCTTGTTTGGTGAAAAAGTACTTAGACTTGAAGAGATTTTGTACCTAGCTTCAGTGAGTTTCTGCAAATGTCCATAACTTTCCCTGCTGATTCCTTCTAGCTTGCACTCGCCTGGAATTTTGGGGAAAATACAGAAAAGAGCTGTCTTTTACAGACCACCATAGCAACATTTTTTTCCAAAATTTTCCCTATTTCCTAACACACACATTCCCACACACTTTTTCTTGCAGACACGTTTAAAGTTTAAGTTACGGGCATAAAAATCAAGAGCTTCTTTAATCTGCATAGCTGAAAGGAACCGATCTGTCTTGCCAGTATGACCTTCTCCACAAGACAGACCACTGAACGTGACTCCGAGTTTTGCATCAAGGTTATAGATTCCATCTGAGTCATGACGTTCTCCAGAAAGAGGTCTACTGATTTGAAAGCTTTACGTTACAAAGAAATCGATACAGTTTTGTGAAAATTCCACTCCATGTAATTTTTAACGCGTCACTTTAATGCCTTGCCTGATGTCCACACCCGTAAAGTCATTGTAGCTTCCCTTGAGCAAAAAAAGTATTAAAAGCCCAGTTGACAATAGAAAAGGTTTTACAACACACAACTGAATGATACCTCTAAGATAATTTGAGATTCTCACCTGGAATGTAAGTCACATGCTTGCAGATGCTAATATGATCTCGTTCAAAGAGCTCTCACTACTTGCTGCCTATATATACACACATATATTTCATTTTTTTCCAAATATATATATAGATATATTTAATTTTTAGCTGTAAAAACCTAATATTCATTGAGACTTGAAATCCCTTCTATTTTCTTGCAACTCTTGTCTACTTCTGAAAATTCAGAACGGAAATATTAAAACCACATCAATTAAGGGTGTAAGGCAGGATGATATCTTTTCTCACTGAACTTTAAATTCACACATCGTATTTTTCCAGCAGCTCTTACTGCCTTCATGCTCCACACTAGCACACGCGGCTGAGCTGCGCGTACCAGCTTACTGCCTTCTGCATGTGGAATTGCACTCTTACAACACTGAGCTTTCTCAATACCCAGTCTCATAAATTCAGCATTAAAAGGACATTCAAATGACCAAGGACAAAACACTCCCTGGAGAAACTGGATTCAATTCCAGAGACTTCCTATGAGACAAGCGTTCTAAAGACAGTATTTCTCAGCTTACTCATCCGTCAGACAGCACACTTATCGCATCCACAGCATAATCCACATGGTTATTTACAAAGTATTTAGAGATGTAGCCCTCTGCCAGGTTGGCATTTAAGGATACCAGTTCTTCACTCTGCCACAGATTTTCGGAGTGAAATTTAAATAAGTCCTGCCTTCTTTGTGCCTCAGTCCTCCAGCTTTAAAATGGAAATGATTCCCTTTATCCTCTTCTAACTAGCAAGACACACAGCGACAAGCAGTGTCTTAGAAGCTACACAGAGATTTTTTTTCCTACACCCCGAAAAAGAAATAAAGCTTTGAGTTCTAGTTAGTCCGATTCAACATTCTGTCATGATTTTGTTAAAACAAGTATTGCAGTGAAATTGCAAACCAGGTGAATATTAAAGGCCTCCTCAGCATAAGAGGCAGCTGAAACTACTGTATCCCCAGAGGACCTCCTGAGGACACTGTGACCACCTAATGCTAACAGAAGCCCTCCTATAAACCTTTTACAGATCACCAATTTTACACAGTGTCCCACTCTTCCAATATCTCCTTGTAACTGCCTGCATCCCAGTTCCTGTTTCTGACCCCAGTAGAAGAAATCCAGAAAGGCAGTAATCTCCGAATTCAACCTTAGACATTTACGGCAGCGTTCACACAACAGCTTTGTTTTCAGAAGCGAAGCAGAGTCAGTTCTCCCCTGCCTCTCCCCACAGGCTCAGGCTGGTCACCTTGTGCCACTGTCTGCTGCTCTCTGAAGGGTGCCAATCACTTGCGTTTCTTTAATGAATTCAGACTGTAAATAAGCTGCCTAAAGTGAGACAGGATGCCTGCTTCCTCTCCCAAGGAGTATAAGAAACCTCTGTCCTACTACATGAAGTTTCTTATAAAGCTTTGTAAATTAGAGTTCTGGTGCCATAGGCGTTTAGTATTACAGGCTGTTACATTTAAAACACGTAGTTTTAAGACAGTAGCTTCCTGCTGTGAGGATGGGAGTCCTCTGGCTGAGCATTTTCAAGCCTACAGGATAACTGAATCAGCTCTGGCAAGTTCAGCCTTGGAAAAACAGTTTCTCAAGCCTCTTTAACTCTCTATTTTAAGCGGAACTAGCCTTAATGAGCATTTTCTTGTGGTGTTGTTTGAGCTATGTTGTTGTTGTTATAGAAACTTGTAGATATTTATTGCTGGTTTTGACATACTTGCAGTTTCCCAGTTACAGGATCACTCGTTCCAGCTGCACACAGAGGAGTTTGTAAATTCTCAGTTACTAATAGCTCAAACTATAAGAAACCCCCACTTGTCATAATTTTCTAGTTTTTCCTACAGCTGTTGATAGCCTACGTGAAACGTCTGAATACTGAAAATCAGTTTTAAAGCTTTATATGCTGAAGACTGGCCCGTGCACAAAGACTATGTGCTTCACCACGGAAGTGCTGGAGCACAGCTGCCACCTCCTGCTAACCCAGCGGTCCCTGGGGACGCCGGCTGACTGATGAGAACATGAGGAGGCCATCAGTCACCTCTGAAGTCTCCTGGCCACCTTCCCTAATTCTCACAACCTTCCAGTTACCACAGGGTCTCTCTTGTTCCTTGGGTAACCAGGGTTTTACCAGAACATTTGTTCCCTAAACTTTGAACCTTACCTGTGGAAAGCCAAATTCTTCTCCCACCTACACTCCCTAAAGTCAAAGCCATCCTGGATTTGAAATGGACAGCACATCTGCAGAATGTGTCCATTCGGTTTTTGCTGATGACAATACAGAAAAGGGAGAGATGAGGTAAGAATATTCAGGAATTAATCAAAAAGCATAAGATGTCTTCTTCATAGTTATTAGTCCCCAGCAATTTATCTTCAATCATTTAGGTGATTACATTTTTTGGCCCTCTCTGGTTGTCATTCATCTATGCACTTAATTGCATGTTACTGATTAAAGGAGTCTATCCTATCATATATTACTCCTTGGTGAGCTTATCTTCATGACATAGGAACTTCTTCTAGAGATAACAACAACCATAAGAAAATGCTGTAGCACGGATGGTTTTGGTTTATTCCCTTGGGCGTGATGAATATTGAGAATGTTCATTGCCACCGCATGCGCTGTGTGGAAAAAAGAACGCAAAAGGAATTTTGACTGTGACCCTGGGAACAAAGCCACAAGTCACATGCTCTTGAACATGTAAAGTGAGGACATTCTTGAAGAACAATAAAATCCATTAATGTTCATACAGCAATAGCTACCTCAAGCTCTGAGGCAGAAAAAACTCCCAAGTATCTGAGATTCAAGAGCAGCTCTTGAAAGCTGTAGTGATTTTTCTGGCATTTTGAAGGTGGGAATATGCCTTTTCACTGGAACTCATTCTTCAGACAAAGGATCTCTTCATGATTATTTGTCCAGCACTACTGTAAGGCAGTTTACAGCAGCACAAAGGACCAGTTCTCGTTACAAATTGCTCAAGACAAATCCAGATGGAGGGGGCGTCAGTGTAGCCTTGCAAGAGGCAGCTGTATCCCTTACAAGAGCAAGAGACTTCGAGATTCACAGGCCCTTAAAAAGCTGTGGCTAACACTGTTGTTCTACTTTCTTTTTACGAGCATAACAATGTGTGAGATGCTGCTGCCGAAGAATCATGGTTAGTTCCTTTTTTCATTAAGTCCTGCCTAACTGAGGCAAGACCAGCTGTTCCAGGATAAACCAGGAGCAAACGTAAGCTGTTTCAAGTGAAGCTTTGAAGGGTACTTTAGTCATCCTTTCACAGCAATCCAACCAGTATGGTATTTCACTGACCTTCACTGAGTGAAAGAGCTTAAAGTTTTCTTCCTTATCCTGCCTACAAGGAATAAACAGGTATCGAAAACCCAGACATCTGTTCTGATGGAAAGGGGAAGCCCTCAACATGCCCCATACTTATTCCTTCAGTTTCCGACGTACCATACTGTTGATTATCTCCTCCTGTGTCCCAGAAGAGTTTGGCTGGTGGTCTAGCCATTTATGGAGCCATCATCTATGTCCTTGCACAGCTCTCCAATCTTTATTAGCTTCATGCAGCACCCTTTCACCCTCCTCCTACAAATTGCATGCAAAAGGAAGCTACCACAAGACACTGAGCCAGTAGAACTACCACGGTAACGTTCAGTTTTCCTCTTGTAAGGGAAGTCTCTGCAAGCAAAGAGTGCTCTCTGCATATTCACAGTTTCTAGAGGTATAATAGTTTATATAATTGGATACCTCAATAGTTTTTATAGATGTTGACAGAAAGATTCTTCCCTCTACAGTAATAAATATAATTGAGCACTTCTGGATTCAGCTACAGAAAAAATGGATGGGCGACGACACCCATTTTTCATGATTTGTCTTCACTCCAAAATGTGTCTGTGGCTGAGCCTGGCCCTATAGGATTGACAGAACAAATACAATACTGGACATTACTCGGCAGTTACGGTAGACCAGGACAAATCACATGAAGCATCTTGCCATTTCACTACAATTAAAACTTATTGGAACCAGAAACAGTGCTCTATTAATGTATCCAAATCTTTACTATTGTGGTATTGGAACAGACAACTTCCAGAAGAGGAAATGGGAAGGCAGCCACCAACCTCAAGAAGACAGGGGAAGAAATCAGTTTTCTGGAGAATCCTAAAGAGGACTTGAAACAGTGTTCTATCACAAGAAGATCTGCCAATAGACAAAACAGTGAGGGCAAGAGAAAAGGAGAAGGAAGTTTCAGGAGCCTTTCCACCAGATCCCAAACCTCTCTTATTTTCTTAAGTTAAGTGCAAATGATGATTTTTTTTGCACAGGAAAATTAAGTTTTTCTTCCCCCACAAATATAAAGTATGAATCCCTGTTTAGTGACACTTCTAGGATAGCGAGGGACAGCGAGAAAGGAATGATACGGATTGCAGACATAAACGGTACACATATTACAAATAGCTAAATGTCTAAAAACGGGAAGGTAGAATAGCTATAAACAACCTACCTGCTGCACTGTGTAACTAAAGCCATTCACAAACCAATTATTGATCATTTATTAAACCCTAGGGTATGTTTATATTGCATATTTTCATTTGTAGAGCTATATAGTTCCTGTGGCTACAGCAACCAAAATTATTCCTCTTCACATTAGAGAGGAGGGAAGAAAAGGTAGAGAATCACTCCACAAAGTACCCACAATGCATGACATTAGAAAAAAACCACTTTGAGAAAGCTACCGCCACATAAATATTAACTAGAAAATGACATTTACCAAAACAGAGGAAAAAGGACAACAGCTAATCCATACAGTCTGTTGGAAAAATCGTAAGACCTGTGTGCTGGCAGGCTGTCAACAGGAGAAAAGGGAGGAAGGGGAAGGGGCAAATTCCTGAGATGAGAAGCTTTCTAATATGAAAACCCCATAACCTCCCATGGAAAGCTTCACCTCAGGAACAAACAGCCAGTTGTATGTCCCACAACTTAGTATGGGGTGAGAGGCTGTGTCTTAGATAACAGGTCCCAGACATGCTAGGATTTAAAGATAATCACCAACAGCTTGAGTTGCACCTGGATGAGAACAGGAAACTAGTGCAGAAACATGAGCACAAGTATTATCCTCTCTCAGAAGCTCACCTCGCAGATGGGAGTGCTCTGTGATGGCTGTAAATTCCTCAAAGATTGGCTTTAATTAGAGCCTAACCTTGCCATGAGAGGGATGGAGGGCCGTTACACACGCTGCAGGAGCAATCCCCGTCCCCTGCCTAGCTGTAGATGATGAAAGGCACTATTGCTTACTGCTGCTACTCCAGATTGCAAGGGCAGTGACAGATTTTAAAGAAAGCCAAGACTGCAAGACTTCATCACGGTGACAAGAATGCTTACGACATAAGGCGGCTGAGAATTCCTACAATCGGTCTGAGCTGGCCTACCCTAATTCCTTCCTGGCAAATCACCACAGGCATTTAAACTCTTTCCTCATTCATGGTCACAGGATTTTATCATGCAATATAAAGACTACAGTAATGCAAGAGCCACATCTTATGGACACTTGGGTTACATCTGTACTAAAAAAGTTCAGCAGTACTTTCTGGTCTCAGTTCTGCATCTTCATGGCATCCCAGCTACATCAGGGCAGGCTCACCCATGCACCAGTCCCGTCCTCCACGTCCTGGTTTCAAGGCATGGGAACATCAGGTGCAAAGCCCATGAAGGAGACATAATGCCCTCCAGCAGGCACCCTCTCAGTTACAGCCATGGTAGCACCAGAAAGCACCCTCTAGCTTGCCTCAGCCTGTCAGCAGGGACACAGCTGGTGATGCTGTCCTATTCTACTGGTACTTCTCCACAGCTAGAGGTTGTTTTGTTATTATAGGTTATATGAAGTGATTTCCCAGTCTGCATTTTTGAAGCCCATGGAACACAATAGTAAGAGATTCCGGAACAAAACCAAAACAAAACACCAAATGCACAAACTGTCTACTTTTCAACTCAGTCCTGTGTCCTCCGAGACATTAAGTCAGCTTCCATTCCCAGCAGGCACGAATCGCAACCCAGCTCTACACCTTCCTCCAAATGTCTCTCCAAGCAAAAAAGCATCATCACTGCTGCTTTATCCATGTTAAATCACTCTCAGCTAGAGTTCCGTGTTCACTCTCAGCTAGATCCTTATCTGGTCACAAAGTAATGGCCAAATTCAACTCTGGGCACATAAACTTGATTTAGTGTAACTGTGACACCATAATTTTATTCAGGAAAAATACTAACAGTAGAGAATTTCTCTTATGAAAAGAAGATAAAAATCAAAATGTTAGTTTAATGACATTGCAGTTTAAAAATCTTCCTCAAAGTTTCCTGGAAAGTGCACATGAAAAAAAAAACCAAACAAACCAAAACTAAAAAAACCCCAACAAAAAAAAAAAAACCAAACAGGAAGAGGAGCTGCATGAAAATCTGGGAAGGAGAATCTCTAGAAAAGCTGAGTGGTTGCCCAATTATAACATGTATCTGAACAAATGGAACTCTTTGCCTAGTTCTCACACATACAGATTATGTGTAAACAGAAGTAGAGCTCCAGGTACCTTATGGACATAACCAGCAAGCCCTGGGTGAAAGAACATTAAAATGAGAAGGGAAGTTAGTGACTCACTATGGGTCTGATCCAGAACTAATTCACTAATGTGGTAACTGCCTCCCAGTTACCATTAGTAGGGCTGGAACTGGATCTTCTGGTCTACAACATTAAGACTGTTCGGTTCTTTTACCAGCCATTCCCAGTAAGATGGAGCAGTGAGATAGCTCAGCCCTAGACATATGTTTATCTCTGCTCCAGGGCTGATTTTCTCTAGCAGAAGGATGAAGCAGGCTGCTGTGGGGATAAGTTCTTGAACTCCTGCAGCCAGATTAGTCTGTGCTTTCACCCTGAGTTACTCCAGCCTATTTAAAAGACATACTCACTTTGGTTTCTCTCAGAAGCTCACCATTTGTTCTTTCTTTCTACTGTCTGCCAATGGAAACCAACTTATTTTATATTAAGGATGTACGGAGTTGCTCTGTGTGCATGGAAAATGTGTTGGAACCCAACAGCTTCAGAGGAATGCAGGAGGTAGAAAAGCTTTGCAGTTAGTCTATCGCAATGTAAATAACCTGAAGAAAACATGCATATCCAAAATCAAATGAAAGCAAAAGTACACTTCAGAGAAAATGGAAAAACAAACAAACAAAATAATCCAAAAAATCAGCATACTTGGAGATAGATGCTTTGAGCACTCTGTTGAGGTTTTACCACAGCATTTGTCTGACAGTTACGCTGCAAATCAAAATCTGCCCAGAGCATTTGTGGCTCCTTTCTCTGCCCTGTAATTGCATCCTAAGGATCACAAGACCCATGGCTGCATCAGCAGCAGACAGTTGAGCTAATTAGGGAACACACTGGAAAAAAATAAAGTTTTCTTGCGTTATTCTACCTAAACATTTCCAAACACAAACCTTTCACAACGGTAACCAGTGACTGCTCTACAACGTGTTTTCCAGTAAGAATGTGTCCTCACCCTATAGTCAAAACGATTAAGGGAAAAAAATAACACAACGGCTTTTATTTAAAATGTATCATTTCAAATGCATGCACAGACCCATTTTTAATTTTTTTTTTTTTTATCCTTTCGAACTGTTGCAAGTTTTCCGATGCACACCAAGGAGCGAAGTACTGAAGGCAGCTTTGCTGTATATTGCTGCCATCTAGTGGACCCGTCTTTGAGCATGGGACTCCCAACGTCAGCATAACCCGGACAGCAATGCTCCGGTTATACGCTTCATTGCATTTTTATCAGAATGCTAAAGCTGATTTCAGTTCACAACTCCTGTCGTGCTGTACAGGTCTTCAAAGTAAAGAAGAAGAAATTTCTGCTAATACGGTGATAGGTATGTGATCATATCACAGTAATGAGATTATTTATTCACTTTGCATAACTGCTATACCTATAAATTACCCATAGGAGATTGGTCTTTTTTTTGGTGTTGAGAGGACTTTTCTCTGTGAAGGCAAAGTTACATGCATTAGAAAAAAATCAGTGATATTATTAAAACATAATTAACAGTCTCAGAATTCATTACTTGCCTATGACATCTGCATTAAATGAGCTTCAACGGCTTGTACAAAAGCAGTCATTATAGTCACTGCTGTTTCTTTCAGTTGCTTATGATAAGCTTTCCGTAAGGACTTGATTATGAAGAGCTTCTGACAATGACAGTGATTTAGGAAATGTAAGGGCAAGATGTGCCACAATATTATTAAGAGTGGATATGTCCGAGCTGCAGACGGGAGGTCACATTCGCCTGATGAAACACCATGGTGGCACCACTAGCCTGCTTTGAGTATCCAGGCTAAGTCAGATCTGACAGTGTAGGTCTGAATAAAGAGGATTTGAGACAGATCAATATTTCAGAGGCAGGTATACAAGTAACAGGTAGATCTTGGGAGAAGGGGGAGAATCTGAGAAGCAGGCTGATAACATGTAAGAGCAATAAATGTAATAGCCATAGCCTAATACCACAGCCCAGACTGTATCTTCATTTCTTTTATGCTCTAGACTTCTGGGAGGTATTACACAGGCCCATATATGGCCGAAAGTAATTTACAAGCTTATGGCAAGGGCCAAAATCAAGTAAACCTATATCAGACAGAGCGCTCCTAACAGGGAACCTCATAAAGGTATATTGGGGGAAAAAAAAAAGTCGTTCAGCATATTACAAAGCCTGTTCTCTAAGGAGGTCATTGAAGTCAAATAAATTTCTTCAGTCTTTCCTATGCAATAATTTAGGTGCAGTTAATATGCCCCAGAATACCAATAACAGCTAGATGCAGAGGTCATTTATGAACATTTTATCAATAGGATCTTTATGAGATGCAGGCTCCTTCTTCAAGATCCACCTCATGCCAACAACTCAGAACATCAATACTGTGCAGAAACCCACCTCGGCGCAATCATCCATTTCAGACAGCTGACTGAGCAATATGAAGTTAGCAAACGTCTGTGGGAGATACTCAACCTTCTGCCTCCATCTCAAGCCAAAACTAACTCCAGACTTGCTGGGAGAAGGAAAAAGTTGCCTTCCCCCAGCCACTAGAGGTTTTCATATGAAGTATGATAGCATCATGTTTCTTCTGAATAGTAACCCAGTTTAGTTTAATGCTCGTTTCTACCTTGCCTGGGGTTCATCATTTCAGTAAAACAATGATGGTTTTTGTTCTACATACCCAGGACCCAACAGAGCTTTCTGATACTTTACTATGCAGGGATGCAAGTAGATCAAAAATTAGTTTAACAAAACATATAATTGGTTAATTGACTAGACCTCCTGTATGTAACATGAGTTTTACTACTATTCCAACTGGGGTGGCTTTTCAATCAACTTGAGATAATATTATTTGAATACACAAGAGAAAAATATTGCCACACAACTGAATACAGAAAAGTCGAGCTCACTTGTTGAAAAATCTCCACTCGAAGCAGTGAAGCATAAAAGTCCAAAAGCCTCATACCATCAGCTGATGAGTGCTCCATTGTTCCAGGCTTAGAAAGATCCAGGAGATTGCCTTAAAGGTCCATCTACATAACAAATATTCAGAGCAGCCATACTGGGGAGTGCTGCCAACCCCACCACTTCAACAACCAGCCGAGAAAAATGACATTCAGAAATCACGTAGATCATAATGGAGAATTCTGTTTAAAAAGATGTGATAATCAATAATGTGATCGATCCAGCTGGACAAAACATTTGAGATAAATCAAAAAAGATTTAGCCCAGAGATCTAAACTACCACTCTTTCACGCTAATCATTTAGGATTTCTCAGTTTTCATTTGTAAGTGTTAAAACAGCTTTCTCAGTGTTCAGAAATTCTGCTTAGAAATACATTCGGTTTTAAGTAATATTTTGCAGTTAAATGCGTCACTCTGCTTATAAAAACATCACCTCCACCCTCTCCCCCCAGTGATTTCCAGTGAGCTGCTACATCTTGTTTCCTCCAAACTACCATCATCCTCCACCCCCGCCTACCACAGACACAGATCCCAAACATGGGGCATAATGGGCATTAAATGAAGACCTCCCAGCTGTCCCCTGACAGTTTCATTGCATAATGGTGACCTTTGCATGTCTTGTTCACAACATAAAAAAAAAAAAAAAAAAAAAAGAAAACTATACAATTCTAAA
This sequence comes from Alca torda, assembly GCA_008658365.1. NCBI lineage: Eukaryota > Metazoa > Chordata > Aves > Charadriiformes > Alcidae > Alca > Alca torda. The sequence continues at coordinate 8,326,568 of CM018079.1, forward strand.
CTGCAGATAAAAAAAAATTGAAAGAAAAAGTCCTATGATATATTTGGGGAGCAGGGTGGGGTCCTCACTTATTTGCATATATGGATGGCCTTATTAGGATGGCTTTGATGCTTCCTAACGGCATAATATTTCATTTCTTAATAGTCGTTCTTGCCTTCCTTCTTGCTGAAAAGTGATAGTGCACTTTGAAAGCAGAGATTTATACTGCAGACTCTTCATTTAAACCTTATGTAAAGAAATAAAATCTTTATGTCCACACATATTTGAGCTCCTACCTTCATGCATTTATAGCGTGTTATATTTCCCAGCTTTCCCATATTTAACGTTTTACAGCCTGTTCTCCAGATTCAGGTAGTAAATGCTTGAAGGCCAGAAAGCTGGCAGCTCGCTATTTTAATTAGAAATGGACCAACATAGAAATCTCCAAACTGTACAGAGGCAGTAGCAAAACCTCTCACTAGAATAAGAGAAATCTGATCTATGACTTCTACACAAATATTTCAGTTTAGAGAGTTTAAAATCCTTTAAATGAATCCTTGTTGGGCCATGTGTTGTCTCACGAGTATTCAGAAATACCACCCTAGAAACAAAAAAAAAGAACAAGAGAAGGAACCATACACTAAATAGAAAAAAGTCAGGATAAGGAGAAATAACTTTTCCTGGATTTTAAAAAGGCTTCATTCCCACCTCCTCAGATGCGCGTCTCCCAGCCAAGACATGTGACATTTTCTGTGGGTGGCAACACAATTGTATTGGTATTTTAGATTGCATGCGACAAGCATTTGCCCATGTCTTTGGAAAAAGAATTTGTTCATCAGAGGGAGCTGTCAAAAAGAACTTATTAATGATATTTCACACTTTGTGAAGTCTGATTGCCGCTTTACCTCCTTCCCTCTTTCACTCTCTGTGTGCTCCACTTCCCCTCCCCCCCCCTTTCACACTGTATTTCCTAGAAGGCAAAACTGAAGCTAGGAAAATATCACGAGTTGGGGACCTCAAGATAACCATCCTATACCTTTCCCTTTCTCTGGAGGAGGACACTTCTGCAGCACACTTCAGATGTTTGTCTAATCCAGAAGTGCCATCTGTCCCAAAACAACCTGCAAGTTCCATCACACAGCCACCCAAGGGCAAACCATGCTGGTACTTCCCACATTATTGGATATATGGCAGGAATCTCCTCCGACATGTACATACATGGCTCACCAAATGACCGGCCTGCAGGTCCCCCAGTGCACATGTTGAAGAAAACTGGGAAAGTGGGCACCACAACGTGACTCTTGTCCGTGAGTTAATTGGCTCGGAAAGTGGGTAGGCAGGAGCTGACAGAAGCTGTGCGAATTATTTTGGCAAACTTCATCTGGCCCACAGCCTGCAGGATACTCCTTAAAATACTTTGCTGAAGTTTTCCTCTAGTCGTTCCACATAGATCATGGTTTCCAAACCTCTTATACCTGTTGCTATCCTCACAGTTCTCTCTCTTATTCTCACATTTATTTCTTTTCCTTTTTTTATTTTTATTTTTTCAAATTATGTCATTAAAACGTGGTGCACCAAAAAGAAAGAAGGTTGTAGCAAGGTGGGGGGTCGGTCTCTTCTCCCAAGCAACAAGTGATAGGACAAGAAGAAATGGCCTCAAGTTGCGCCAGGGGAGGTTTAGACTGGATATTAGGAAAAATTTCTTCACTGAAAGGGTTGTCAGGCATTGGAACAGGCTGCCCAGGGAAGTGGTTGAGTCACCATCCCTGGAGGTATTTAAAAGACATGTCGATGTGGTGCTGAGGGACATGGTTTAGTGGTGGACTCGGCAGTGTTAGGTTAACGGTTGTACCTGATGATCTTAAAGGCCTTTTCCAACCTAAACAATTCCATGACAAAACATGGATGCAACACTACCGCTGATGCCTCACAAGTACTCAGTCAACCGTGGCAATTACTGTTCACAAGTTATTATTTCAAATACTTCTCAGAACAAGGTTCCTCCTCGGCAACAGCATGACAATGCTGACTGCTGCTCAGTCCGCAATCCCCTCTGATCCCTAGATCTTCCCCTGTGCTATTGCTCCCCAAAATATCACGCATGATTAGGCGGCAGGTTTATGCATTAAACTACATTTCTTACGTAAATTCCTCCAGTTCCTACAGAAAGCCAAGCATAAAGCTGGGATGAAATCTCAAATACTCGAGATTCCAGGTGAGACTGGTGACAGTGGCTGTCTCTAAGCGGCAGCTCAGCTGTTCTTCACAGTGCACACTGCGGTCCTGAGCTTTGGCTATCCCAGGCTGTGGGACTGGAAGAGAACAGGATGCTTCATTCCCTAACCCTTCACCCAAGGCTCCTTTGTAATGGAAATCAGGGGATACAGACCATTGGGAAAGAAAGTCCCAACATGCAATTAGGATACAGACCTGCTGCCCTCTGGGAAGTGGGGTGCTCCATGGGCCCCCTGTTAGACATTACAGCCAGACTACCCGTTAATGCCATCAGCAGAATCATCCAGGACTTCCAAATTACCACACAGTACCTTGTTTCAGTCAAAAGTGCTTTCCCAAATAACACAACTAACCAAAACAGTTAACTGGAACAATTACAAATATAATGAAATAACGCAGACTACAGTGCAGAGAACCTAAGCAGTGCTACATGTTCACTTCCGTGTTGTGCTTCATGATACGGTATCTGCAGACACATGCTGTTAATTTAACAGCAATACAGTCAAAACCACCACCAAGATATATATATAAGATATAACAACTGGAGAAAGTCTCATTTTTCCACTCCACTTCCTATTTCCTCAGCTCACCCAGAGTTTCACTCACCGGTACGATGCCAGCATAGAGCAGGTATTTCACAGCGAGAACAGAAAGGATGGTTCAAAAGACAAGAACAACCTTACCCACAGGGTGGAAAAGACACGCTGCTGCAGGCACAAGCCCCTTTCACTTCACAAGCATAACAACTTCTTGGGCTGGGGTACAGATTTATGAATGTCAGATAACTCCCTCATAGTGCAAGAAAATAAAAGATACAGATGGTAAAGATGAAGTGCTGATTTGAACTCCGCTACATGAACTCTATCCCTACATGTGCCTCTCTCAAAATCTTAGGAAAAAACCAAACAAACAAACACAAACCACCACTGTTTAATCAGGCTTTGCCTAAAACAAGCTCTATTCTCTCCCCAGTGTTTTGTTACCATCCAAATGTAATTATTTCCCCCAAGAACTAAGGCTAAGCTCTCTAGTCCTTCTCCCTGACTCTTCAATCACACTGATTAGTCCTACGTAAAATAACAACGGCATAAACAAATACCACAGGTGAAGTGAGCTACAGAACTAGAAAAGTAAAAAGTCACAATAAAATGAAAACGTTATGGCCAAATAAATCCTAATTTGACACCTTGCACTTCTTTCATCTTAGCACAGATTGAAAGGAAGGAGGTAAAATACTAAGAAGGACCCACAGCCCAATACCTGTTGAAGTCTGACTGAAGTCTTTGTTCAGGTACCTCTTGGCCAGAACACCATTCCCCGCTCTCTGAGCCGAGCCTCTGACAGGCAGAATTATATCTTATTTCCAAACAATTATTTTAGGAGGATGGAGGGATTTATCCTGTATGGACTTACTCTGATCTAAATCCTTGCCTCTGATTGCAATAAAAACTCTTTGTGACGACTTTTCACCAAGCAAGTTTCTGAAAGAAGTCTTTCAGAACCCCAAGCCCCCTTTCCCATACCCTGCTTCGACAAGAGTGAATGGAGAGCAGAACTGCTTTTGGTGCAGGCAAACTGGCTTTGTGTGCTCCATGTACTTTGGCTTTATATTTCTTTGCAAAATTCAAAAAAGCAAGTTTTCATGTAAACGCTCATAGGTTTGGAGGTAACAACTTACTGCAGCTCGAGGCAGGTCAGCTGTGGATTTGAACAGAACGACAGAAGGTGTAAGAGGGACAACAACTAAAAAGTTTCCTCTAATTGAAACTCACATTGACTCCTGTACCGTGAAGTATTACAGAGATGCAAGAAGCCATTGAATCCAACGGAGATGCCGCCTAGGAAGTACAGGGAGGAGATTGGTTCTGGCCTCTTTCACTAAAAGCAGTGAGCAAGTTGTGCTTTAGCTCTTCGTCCTCTGAAGAGGGAAGCACGGCTCACATCCTCGCCTGTCAGGCTGAGAAGCGAAACCCTTCTCTTTGAAAGCATGGATGCTCCAGGGAGTCTGATGGAAAAATCTCTCCATCAAACAAATCCCTGTGAGTTTCCAAGGAGTCCCAAACCTCAATGGTCTGTCAGAAACAATGCCGAACTATTGCTAAGCTTCTCTAGAAAGATGCAGAGAGCCAGCTGTGTGTCTCTGGCAACAATCAGTGAACCACAGCAAAAGCTTGCCTTTTTCTTATGGAGTATTTATATTAATATTGTTGTTGCTGTTCTCTTCCAAAAGTTCAATTTGCAACGGTGTCTCAATCTCAGCTTAAAAAAAAAAAAAAAAAAAAGAAAAAAGGACACGTAAATCTGTATCGTGCGGTGCGTTAACCCATGACATGAAACCTCTCTCCACATGACAAGCTGTCTGAGACATACTGCTATATATATATATACCATAAAACCTGTGGGAAACCAGGGTCCAGAGAAGTGCTTATTTAGTTTACGGAGTTGGAAACTTCGTCTTTACTCAGCTGAGGTTTTACTCAGATGAATGTACTCTCAACTCAACACACAGACTTATGCATATTCTCCTGTATAAATTTCTATAACTAAGCTGCAATTACCATATAGAACTACCTGTGTTGGAACAACCAAAGCAAATTTTTCACAGAGTACAGATACTGTATGCAGAGTCAAACTAGATTCGTATAATCAAGAAATGCCAGACCCACAAAGCCAGGAAGGAAAATCATCTTCACAAACTGTTAGTTCAAAGTTACGTCAAATAAAGAACGGAAAATTGTTGTTGTTGTGCACGACAACGGTGCTCAGCGCAGGAATACAGACCAAGGGTTTCAGTAAACACTGCTTCAGTGGCAGCTGCGTACACACGTGCTTATTGCACACACGTATACGAGGTGCCAGCCCTATGTCGAAAAATCAGAACGCCGTTTGGCATGCTGCAAGCCAGCTGCAGGTACAAGAAGGCTATACATCGTTAGATCAAATAGAACAATAAACTACAATGAACAGCAGCAGCAAGAGTTGCCAGGAAATTCTAATTAAAAGTACATTTTAACCAGAAAAGCAGAAAAAATATATATTAATTTCTAAGAGAGAACAGGCCTTCTATTCTCCTGTACCTTTTACTAGCAAGTGCTGGATTTAGCAACAAACATATTTATGTTCAGATCCCATGCCATTAAGAACGTTACCAAAACATTTATAGTCCTAATATCATATGGCTGCCCTAAAACCTCCTGCCTATCCCATCATACGTTACAGGAATCACAAAGTTACAATGTAAAGGTAGTTGTCCAAACCCGCCTCTCCCTGATTTCTGAATTTCCTTGTAGCAGCCACGCTGACAAAACGAAGAAGAGCGTGGCCCCGCTGTTCAAAAGAACTCAAGCCTCTCTCACCGAGTTTGTCACTGAGGTCCCCACAGAACAGCAGCTATCCTGGATTGAGAAACTTAAAATTCATATGCAGAGGATGGTGAGATCACTGAAATCAGTGCCTCCCACCGAACTAAATGTTTTCCTTTGATTTTTGAGAAAAGCAGGCCTTCCAACCACGGCCTTTACATTCATATGGGAAAACCTTTTAGAATTTCATAAGAGAGAATAAAATAGAAGTCCTTTACAATTCAATATGAACTCATTCTTAGGAATAGATAACTTACTAGAATTCTAAAATAATTACTGTAAAAATTTGCAGAATTAAAAACTGAGCATCCGTTTTACATAACTTTTTAATACAGAATACAGAATTGGAGAGGCAGCCTATCTTTTCTTGTTCATTTTTACAGGTTGGGTCATAATTCATGTAGAAAGGTTATCGTTTTCTATTAAACGCCACGGCTCTTTTTCATACAGAAGTCTTATTCTTTTCTCTCTGCTAATGTCTTATTTGAGGAGGGGAACGTAGTCTGCAGCCAAGTCTCCGTTATTTGCTTTGGACAGTCACTTTTGCAGCTGAGCCCATAAGGTTTCTCCATACAATTATGAAGCGTGTCTGAAGATTTCAGTGGTGGGTGGACAATTACATCTGTCAAAACTTTCCTTCCAGATAATAACAAAACGGCATGGATAGCAAACCTGTTACACGAACCTTCAAATTAAATACCCAACATCATATCAATTCTTCATCTGAAAGACCCTGCTGGGCAGCACACATGGAAATTACCTTATGTGAAAAGAAAGAGCTATTCAGCAGGGCAAGTATTAACGCTATCTGGCATAAAAAAAATCTTGCTTTGGCTTAGGTTTTAGGTCAAGAAAGAATAATCAGTGGCACAAGAAAACCTCCCAGCTGAATATGTTAAGGCCAGTTAAAGAAAGTAAAAGGTGAAAACTCCCTCCAAGACCTTTTATTCTTCAGATAGCATATGAATTACCTGAACAAGATTCAATTTCAGCCATTATTTCAAAAGCATCATCTGAAGTATCATTAAAAAAGCATCATCCTGGCTCAGAAAGTATAATTTTCACTTCAATCACCTCATGTACCTACATTAGCTTTGAACCCTCAGTTTCCTACATTCTGTGGGTTTACTACAATACTACATACGTTTACTTTCTGCCCATTTTTTTCATAGTGACAGTAGTTCTTTCTGCTGCATAGAGAGCAAAATAATAGTTCTGTAAACAAAAAGCAGTTTATGATTGCTTTTGTATGTATTGAGACATGTTTGGCATTGCAGTTTACAACAGAGGATTTCCTGTTTACAAGCTCATATTCTTTCCCGAATTCGAATGCATACTTGAACAAAACCCTTCCGCACGACTCCTCATCTTATTTCAAGTCAGAAACTATTTTGATGAGCATTTTTGCTTGAATTTAACCATAATATTGCAACAGTTTGACCCCTCCATTTCTTAAAAAATAAGAAATGAGAGAAAAAGTATTGATAAATGAATAAGAAGATTTGGCTATTACAACATAATATACAGATATAAACAACTTTATAGATCTGAGAAGTCCCATTCAGTTCAATGAGGCAACTCTATCACATAGTTGGCCATGTGTAAATGCAGCAAATGCAAAGTCTTTCTTTGTCAGGTTTTCTCAACAGCTGTTAAGCATCATTCGCATAAGTCTGACTTTTTGTTATATTTATAATAATCTATACATTATTTCAGACAAAAGACTCATGGAATTATGCAGAGACATTAATTTACCTTATTTTCCTCTTTCTAACATATCCAAAAATCAGACTTTTTTTCCTACTGTTATTTACCCATATGGCCATGGAAGAACATGTGTTAGCTATGTTCTCACTAAATAATCACGTAAGTTCAAAGTTAAGATATGTTACATTAATGAACCGGAGTATTTATTTCTGTAAAGGAAAGGTGCCAAAGTCACCAGAGTAGAAATTAAGGTGAACAAATACACTATGAGGACTATATTTGCGTCCTCCACGTACCACTTAAAACATTGACCTGGAGCCGTCCTCGAGAGCTACAGGAAAACTCCATCCCCACATCACCGATTTCCAGGCTTCTGGGTTAAGATTGCCCAAATTCTTAGTTTATTTGCCTGAAAACAGTCTAAATCGGCTGGCTTCAACAGAATCATTTCTGACTTACAGCAGAATAAAGGATTTATCAGGTTTACAATAACATATAGGATGTAAACTAGCCGCAAGACAAGCACATACCCTTGGGTCACTGGTCACCTCTTTTAGTACCATGCTAGAATCTGGCGTTGCTGCATACATTATTAAGGTCCGAAGTCAGCATATTCAGAAAAGTGCCATATTGACTTACATAGACATTATATCACCCAAAACAGCTACCAGGCACAGAGCCTGCTGTTTTGCCAATTATGAATTTGTAGTCTTAAAACCCCGTTTCATAAAACCGTTAAAAATTACAGTGACTTTTGCCAAATGATGGTAAGTTTGATTTAATATTTATATTTTAGAGAGTGCAACAGTTCAGCCTCAGAGGTGTCCCAGAAAGCAGCCCTGGGCTAAAGGCGCAACTGAGTAATTTTCTGCAGTACAGAAGGTCTTTTGGACATACTTTCAATAGTACTTCTTACAATAGTTCTTTACTTGGAAAAGCAAATAATTTTTGTATTTGCAAACTAATCACTTCAGTGAATAAGCGGGTTTATAGAAAATACATCCAGTTGTGTGTGCACTATGGTAGAAGTAACAGCCGCTGAGCTGAAGGCTTTATTTGTATATTGTAGGCAGAGTCCAGATCTGGTATGTGTTGTACTTCTGAACCTGACGTGCCAAGGCTGTGTAAGGATCACTAAAGCTAGTCAAAGCACGGCAGGGCAGTACACAATTTGGATCTATTAGAACTGGGCTGTCTTGTCTTTTTTCTTCAAATAAATAGGCCGACAGCTTTAAACCTAAGGTTTCTTGTGCCCTTGAATCTAAACCACTCAGTTACGAAACAGCTATTGCCAGTGGGCTTGAACTTGCTCCACAGGATCCATAACTCCACTAAGAAATACTTAAAGGTCTGAAAATTGAAAACTGATGAAAAACCCCATAACGATTCGGCTCTAGGTAGGACTAGTTGCTCAGTACTTAGGGAGCATACTCACTAATCATATAAGTTACGTATTCAACAACCATGAAGCCCCATTAAATCATCCACGTCTCATTCTTATGTACCTTTAGATGGGATGTGCTGAGCGAGAGGAATCTGCTGCGGGAAGCACAGTTCAAATCCCATATAGAGGCGAGTAGAGCCACTGCCTTTTGTAGGCAGCGCAAGACAATTTAGTATCTGTTAAAAATGTACACGTTTGGCAATCAGACTGTACATGAACGTTTTCAGGTGCAATTTCTTTTGCTTTGCAAATGCCTTGGTAACTGCAGCAAAACCTCATGAGGAACTGGAATACGCCACATCTGAGCACAGGAAGGTGAGCCGTGAGAACCCGTCTTCCTGACTGAGCTAATCCCTCTGGCACAGCTGACATGCTCAGGGACACAGCAACAAGGGGAACCTCTGGCTGGTGCTCTCTGCCAGTGTAATTGCACTGACATAAATTGAAGATCTTCACCGTTTCTCTGCAAGATATGGTGCCTTCATCCCAGACGCTGGTACGTGGAACGAGCAGAAAGGATACCCTCTGCAAATGGTCTTTTTCACTTGACAAGTGTTCATTTTGCAAGGGGCTGGAACAGTTAAAGATGCTGATCCTAACAGATGTTTGCTACTATCCATCAAGCTGCTCTTTTTCTGAGATGCAGTAGCACATCTTGGAGCACTCTCAGCCCATTTCATTGCAGGGTACCACAGACTGCTTTAAACCACGTCCTCTGGGGAGTGGAAACAGTCTTTTACACAGCTACAATGTCTGACAACAGCCACAGTTTTAACAAGGTCAAACAGGTCAAAACCTAGCTTACATGAAATCAATCAGGATTTAGAAAACAGAAATGAAACTGCCACTCCTCAAATAGTTGATCTAATAGATGTACTTAAATTGTAAACATATAAATTCACATATCTACTCAGGAGGTTAAAGTTCCTTGCAAAGCGTAGCTGTAACAACTGCTTTGCTTTAGACTAAATTGTGCTTTCATGCAAGTATCTAACTGTCAGAGCACTTAGAATGTGGGAGACCCAAGTCATTTCCTTTTACATCTGCCACCACCCAGGTGAGTGATCTAACCACCAGACTCCAGAAAGGGCATGCTTCAGCCTTTTTGTTGAATCACTGCCACGCTTTCCTGTAAAATACAAGACTCAGTGGTCCAGAAAAAAACAAGAGACCCTGTTTCTAAAGCCTAATAGTTATGTCACTTTCTAAGAAAGGGACAGCCTAGGTTCTAGTTCCAAGTCTTTGCCTGTATTTCACATCATCGCATAAAATATATTAACACTACCTAATTCCTTCCACCACTTTTCCTTTAAAAGAAAAGAACAATCTGTGTTCAGCTCTGAGAGCAGAGGTGTTTTCAGGAACACTCACTGGATGCGCACCCACTCAAGTCACCAGGCTTCCTCCCGAGTGAGGTGCCTAAATCTCAGAGGGGGATTAGAACAGGACACAACCTTCTGTGCTTTTGCCTTCAGCACCTTTCCATTACTTGTCTTGAAGCATCTCCTCGCTCAACGTGTTCCCCTTCCGAGACACCTCCTTCACTGCACGCAGCCCCTGGGACACCCAGGCGCTCAGCATTTGGATTCTGAGTTCTTTGCGGCCAGACATTCAAAGCTTACAATCCTCACCTCTATAGCAGATCTCTGCTACCTAAGAATAAAGTCTTTTGCACTCTGCAGAAAATAAAAAAGCATACAGATTTTTGAGCAGCCAGGCTCTGGAAGCCTACTTTCCTTTAGATTTGCATCTTCTGTCTTTTTCTCCTGCCTCTTGTTACCTACAGCTTCCCTCCTCTTCCAGTCAGTACTCCCAGCTGCCTTATCAGACGGGCAAGCAGCAGTTGCTCGTCGTCATAGCTGTGCTGGTCAGCCAGGCAGCAAGATATACTTGGGTTACGATTGCTTCCACCAACAGATAGCAGGCTTTCCTGCCTTCTCTTGGTCAAAGCACTCATTTGGAGCCCTCATCCTTACCAGCTACTGTTTTTCACCATACGCCAGCAATTTAAGACCTCTAAACCATTAAATTCTTGCCAAATTTAGCTGAATAACCGGCAGATTCAAAAGTTGTTGGGAAATAATCTACGTATGGACAGAGATTTTAACTTCTAGAGAATCAGGCTTAATATTTAATAAGGAGGTTAGGCTGGGGTGGAGGAAGAGAGGGATATGAATTAAGCAAATATCTGGACATCTCTAAAGACTTGTTTCACCCAATATTTACACTGTCACCCTCTTGAGCACGTGTTCAAAAAGCCATCAACTCAACAGCCAGGTCTCTGCAGAGATGGAGACTATGTCCATGTTATAGCAAACTAAACAGGGCCAGGGAACGAGCCCAAGTCCTGACATAGCGTCCAGGCTGCTAAAACATCAGCTGAAATGCTACGTGACACAACTTTGGTCTGAGCACCCAAACACTCTGCGAGACAACACTCAGGCATCAGGCTGACAGAGAACACCTTCCCAGGGGTATTTTGGATGCGGTCACTCTTCTGTGAGGGTGACTTTAGCTGTACTGATGCAAGCCAGGCTGGGCCAGTTGGCTTCAGGGCCAGAAAACAATCCCTGAGGCTTTGTATTTACTATATAGAAGTAGCCAGAGAAACCGGGACAACATCATGTGTTAATGTTGGCCCAGCTTCTTGTTCATGCAGCGCGGATGGATAAGTCATAGGGAGAGTACAGCTCCGTCCACCACTGGAGCTCTTTGGCTCTTCCCGAACAAGCTGCTCTGAGCCTGCATTACCGTGCGGACAGACAGCGTTCCAGTTCCAGGAACTCAGTGTTCCCAGATCCTGAGCTGATGTGCTCACACAGTAAAACGTGCATTCAAAATATCACTCTTAGACAATGATCTAATGTTTTTCCATAATACAGGGGCTGATAAATCCATTTTTTCCAACCCTTCTGTGAAAAAGTGGGATTCAAAAAAATGGTAAGACAACACTAGTAGGGCCCCGTGAACAACAACGTCTGCTGCACGCAGGAGTTAAAGTTCAACCAGTGCTCAGTGACTTCAGTCATGAACTGGAGGACAGGAGTAGTGACAGGAGTTGGTCCTGTTAGATCCTTAGCCCTGGACTTGAACCTTTTTTTTCCCTCACGTTTCACATATTGTACAGAGCTGGCAAAATGCAGATACAGAAACACACGTGCACCCACCTCTTTCTATAAATACAAATACACATAAGTATAGGTGTATTAATGTGTTTACACAGTAGGTGTACTTGTACCTACACAATTTCTTAAACATACGCTAAGTAGAAATATCTAAACACATATATGAGTATTTAAGTTTGTTTACACGTATACTCATATGCACATACACAATATAGAAAAAATACATTAAATACTTGTGGTCGAGCAGTTCATGACATACACCCTGAAATATTTTGCCGCAGTTACTCTTACAGGTGAAACTGGAGTAATGGTCTGCTAGAAAAGCATCTACAAGTGTTGACCTGACCTTGTGTTTCCCTGTGCTACCCCATACTACACACATGTAAGTACACACACAAAAACTCCCACAAAAGCCAACGTGAGCTTTGGGCAAACTTCAGTACAGAAGCTGTCCTTTGTGAGCATTTCAGCAAAAATAAAGCACGTTTTGGGTCGTTTCCATGAGTGACAGAATAACCACTCTAACTACCATGATGAATTCTATTCTAATTCCTCCTGGGTTTTTACAAGAAATACTTTCACAAACTAAAAAGTGGAACACAGGGTCAGGTAATCACCTTCTGCAGCAGTAAATCACACATTCAGAAGTGCAAAGAATGCAGTGTATTTCAAAACCTTCCACAGCTTTGCTCAACCATTTTTTAAAGCTGACCTTTTCTTTAGGCTTCAAGATCCTGTTCCCAATATACTTCATATTTTATATGATGAATTCAGGAGCACATTGGTTTTCTGGAAGTCTCCACCTCTGAACTCTATCTAGCCTGACACCAGGATAGAACTGGAAATACTTCCGCCCTTCTTGACCACACACAGTTTTGTGCTCTGTAGCATACCTGTTATAAGGACACTGAAACCAATTCCCTTCCCTTCAAGTGAATGTCTAGCTTTGAAATTTGGTTCCACTCAAATCACTCCTGCTATGAAGGTCTGTTCTCCTCTCCTCGTACACCCTGGGCTCCAACTGGGCTTCCGTGTCATACACACGGAAGTGTTGTTATTATAAGTTTTAACATGAACGTCAGTGATAGCATTAACCATTGATGTCGAGGTCAGTGGCTCTGGCTTTGTTCTTACCCGTCCCACGGCACTGCAGTTTTACTAGCATGATTTTTAACTCCCAGTTATATGCAGTTCCACTGACTATTAGCCTAAAAGGCAGTACCTTTCCAAATGTTCTCTTGTTCAGGATTGACTGAGAACAGCAGGTAGAGAACTATTCCTACAATTACTCTCCCACCAAAAGCAGCCCAGACACTTTATCAATGAATTCTTCAGCCAGTGGTGACAATTTCTGTAAGGCAGATGCAATCTACCGTTTTCTGTAACTCTGTGTTTACAAACTTGAAATACATCCCAGCTGCCCCTTTCCAGTCTCTACAATAAGGCAATAAGCTAAATAGCAAAGTTCCTTAGGAAATTCAGTAATTCAAAAGTATGGCACTGGGATCATGCATATGCAACGTATTGAAAACAAAAGAAACAGGGCGATATTCCTTGTATTAAAAAAAGACGGGCAGAAAACAAAACCCAAAACCTCACAACCATTTTAAAACAAGACAGATGATAGCTGAGTCTACAAATTTTATTTTCTAACAAGCAGAGCTTTTTGAGACTTTTAATCAGAAAATCGTAAAGCTGGGGGAAAAGCAGCTGGGTATTTCAGAAAGGGAAGGAGAAGGCTTATAAATTAACCAGTTGGCACAGTCCTAACTATAGTATCATGAACATTGCTGTTATAATATTATTGCTGTAGGTTAATGTGATCCTTTATACAGCCTTTTTTTCCTTCCACAGTAGCCCGTTTTCAAGAAGTAAAATGGTTTCATTTGAATTGCAAATCCCAACACATATATAGTTTTATTCTTTTGGAGCGGGATGAGTGACAGTGGTATATTAGAGTTAACAAACCTTACCCACTTTTAAATACATTTCTGGCATTGAAAGCTAACAGAGCTGAAAACTGAATGGGTAAAGGCTCTGCTCTGGCATTCATTCCTTTATTGGAGCCTTGAAAGGGCCGTATGGAGGGAACCTGATAGAAATTTCGTGTCGCTGCTAAATAGAACTCAGTCCAAGGTAGAGAAATAAAAGGTTAGGTCTGCCGTCTTTTATAACGTTTCAGTCCTGGGGGCCAGTGCTTTCAGCACTGAAACTGGGGGCTGTGTAGCCTGTTTGATTCAACTGGTCCCTCAGTTTAATGGAGTGTAGGCCTCACAAAATTGCTGAACCAACCCTTTTGAAAGATTCTGTGCCTCCCATACACAAATCCATTAGTGCGGGTGGCAGCAGTAGATGACTAAAAAAAAAAAAGCTCCAGGAAAACATGCCATGTGAAGCAGATAATAGCCTCCTTCCAGCAGTCCTGCATTTGTGAAGCCATTTTTAGGTCTAGTACAGAAGCTTAACCTACATACTGCCATAAGAAACAAGTGGTTTTCTTAGCATCCTTTCCCATTTCTTACCTACCTATATGAAAATCCAGTTTATAGACAGAATTAGAGGCACGCTGGGAATACAGGAAGCAGCAGGGCTGCATGCTAGAAGAAGAATCTTACTATCTTTTCTGTACAAGAGGTTCAGGTAGGGTGCGGTGGCCCAGTAGTTGGGCTTGTCAATCAAGTATTACATGGACAACAAGCTTGAGGCATGCAGCAGACATGCAGGCACAGAACAGACAAACAACACAAAAGTGACAGAGCCATGTCAGACTGAGTTGATTCGCTGATCTTCACCTTAACATTTTTTTAAAAGAAAATGCTAGACCCCAAAGGGATATGCAAGCACATTTGTGTAGCAGGGAGAAATCAAATGTATGGCATGTTCAAGAGGACAAATGGGACTCAGACCAAAGATGTTCTCAGGTACTCTGCAAGAGAATTATTCAGTATCATCCTCAATGTGCTTCCAAAATTTAAGGCAAAAATTAGCAGTAGGACAATTGTACAAATTGTACAATTATTCCCAGTTTAAATTCTTCTGTGATCGAGCTGCCCATCTGTTGAAAGTATCGAGAAGTAGCGCGCTCCGTACCATGGGCACACACTCTAACACAATGTGTCCCAACAAAGATGTTTCACACAGTTAATCTTCCAGTCAGCCATTGTACTTCGAAGTGCTCTGAAAAAAGAAAGTTACTCATACGCCCTTCAGGCTGCAGCAGCTGCTACAGTGAGGAGCGAGACAAAGGGACTGCTCCACAGCCATCGGCCGGCAGAGACCCGCGTCTGCTTGAGCCTGATAATTCATTCTGCCGTTTGAGCTCCAGAGTTTAACAGACAACAGATCAACAATCAAAAACAGAAGTCATACAAGCGAGAAACCTATAAAAAGAACAAGTCGCATACAGGAGCAGACATTAATTTAAATATACCTTGACATCAGCTTAATTGGAGGGTGTCTGATCCCATGAAGTTCTGATATTAGTTTCAATAGGTTTCAGGTCTTGATCATAAACCAAGAAATCTTTTATATTCATTCCTATTTCCGTCAAATCAACACCTGTAAAATTCTTTGAATTTAGCCTTCACAGTCCACGTGAACTTAAATGCTGGATATAAACTTAGAAACCAGCATTTTTAATGCTCTCACCCGCTCCCAGCATGTACGCACCAGAGGCACATACAAGCCAAATACCTACCTTGCCAAAGGAGGTCAGAAGACATCCTTACTGCATGGAAGGTAAATATGTTATGTTATTATCTAGGCCATTCTGCATTTATTCCACCAATTACTTTAATAATCACTCTCTTGAGAGCACACCTCCCTAAGTGAAGGCCAAGAATGCATCGATTTTACATGTTTCAGGAATGAATTTCCAAGATAAGGCGAAGGCATCTATTCAGTCATGAGCAGACACTTTACTATAGGCTTTCTAGGCCAAAGTAGAGCAGTGGCTTTGTTTACTTCATCATCCTTAGAACCAGATGAAAAGCCAAGAAAAACGTTGCTAGCTTGCTACTGCAAATGCTGCACGGACAAAAGGTTTTTCATACATCATTTCTTTTATGTATTGTCTCCATTTTATAATTCATGGGTTTCCAAGAGATGAATGACAGATGTAGCAAGTCATTTTAGCTGCCAAAATAAATGTTGGTCACTCCACTCATTGTTCAAAGTCTTTGACTAAACAGATTCAGGATGTTAATGCAAGGTGAAATTCCACTCTACATAAGGTATTGTAGGTTTTGCAATATCTGAAAAGAAATCAACGTGAAAATCACTTTTAAAAAATTGATTTTGAATCTCTCTCTTCAGCAGCATGGATTGTAGAAGTCAGAGACAGAAAAAGCCTTTCAAGAAATCCACTTTCTTTGCTAATGAAAATGAAGATCATTCCTTCCAACACACCCCTAATATACTGTTGTTTCCAATCCATGTTTATGGAACAATTTGGATAATCTTCACAGGAAGATCTGTAATCAATACATCGGATCACACTTTTCCTCATAGTCTCCCTGAACTTTCCCATTTTCATTATTCAACTCTTTTTTTAAATATCCTAAACACAAATGCTTTCATTTTACTAGTTAGTATTTCAGACTGAAGATAAATTGACATGGTTAAGCAAACAAGCATTATGAGGCCACCTGTACAAAGCTAGTCCCATTTAACTACACAGGCCCAGTGGGGAAGAGACTAAAAGTAAAGCCAAAACCACGTAGAAACAGAGAGCACAAAATCCATTACTCTGATATGTGGGTGGAAATAGAAAGCACGAAACCTCCAAGCCACACCTGATCCTAAAAATCTAATGGGAAGAAGAATCTTTGAGTTTTCCTAGAGCTACGGGGGAAGAAGCTATTTCTCTTCATGAAACTGGTAACTGAAAAAAAAGAAAATATATTCATTTTTGTATCAGAGGTGATTGTGCAATGGGTTTGGATTTTGATGGTCAAACTCAAGGACTGGGAAGAAGAGGGGAAAGTGGCTAACAAAGGAAAACCAAAATATTTTGATATATTCATTTATTTACCTACTAGGGACACGTAAAAGGAGAAAAACGCCATCTTCCAATTGATCCCATTGCTTTCCACTTGTAGTGCAATTTGTCTCCCTTTTACCTCTTAAGAGCAAGCAAAAGCTCTTTGTCATGTAACCCTGAGAAAAGGAGCTATTTTTCACTGTTGATCAGACATGTTTTATACATTCTGATGATAATTCAGGCTGTTCCATTAGGACGGAAGAATATAGATAGCGGTACAATAGTAACCAAACCAGCTGATATAATGGAAGGATTTCCACACAGGAAAGATTTCTAACAACAAGCTAAATACCCAGCTCACTACTTACATTCATCTTATTACCTGCCAACAAAATTGCAGTGAAATCTGGAAAAATCAGGTTTTGAAGGCATGCTGTAAACATAGCTTCCATCATTCAAGCCAGAACCCTGGGAATTCTTTTTCTGTCATGTTTTGTAAAAACAAACAGAGGGAAATCGGAGATTTTTAACAAGTTCACTGCAAAGTATTGAACAATTGGGCTCTCATTTTGGCTCCTCTCTCTAATTCCTAGGCTGACAAGTGTATCTGGTGAATTAATGCTGGATGTGTGAACAATGAACACTCCAGGCCTTTTCTATTGCTTCAGTGATGCAAAGCTTAATTAGATGGTTAACTAGGCATACGGCTACTTTGCATCATTGTAGGAGCAGAAAACATCTGACACGCACAGTGCTTCCAGAAATTTAAACGCAATGTGATTGTTGGAAGTTAATCTTCCTAGATGCCAACCACAAACGGTTGGAGTTCTAGAAATGTGGAGAATATGACAGGTTTTTCATTATTCCTTCTAAATATCAACCGTTATAAGCAGAAGACTGAATGTATACAGTGACTATTTTTGGTTGTAGACCCATCAATAAGTCAGACTCAAACAACAGAAATGTAACTGGCTGAAAAACAACTATTTTAGATCAGCAGTCAGGTCAGTTACCAACTCCAATAGTTATCACTTTTTGAAAGTAAATTCCAACTTTGAAAACTGATGGCAACCTTTATAAATAATGCTGCAACATCAGCAAGTGTAAAAATAAATGAACAAAGCCCGAAAGCTTCAGAAGAGAATTTTTAAAAAAATCAAACATTGTTCATCTGCCTGCTGAAAAACAATGTTTGATTTTTAATGTTGAAATTTTCAGAAACTAATCACCAAGAGACTAACAAACGAGAGCGGTTCTTTAAGAAAGTAGGGCTTATCCTTTTAATCACTTGAAGTTGTAATCTAAAGGATCATGAACTTCTCTAATGTATTCATTATTTAAATTTATTCACCAAATAGGTTTTATAAAAGATACTTGGTCTACTGACAATTTACAATCAAATCTCAGTGAACATTAAATATTCAGAACTCAAGCTCTTTTGAACACTGGATTTGTATGCTTTGCTTCTGTTGTTTCTCTGAAGATAGATAATACTTAAAATTATGTTTCCCGTTCTGATTCACTTGCCCACAAACTTGAAATTCATGTTTATTGCATTTTGATGCAGTCTTCTTCAATTATCCTTATCAGTGAATGTTCCAGCCCTCATGTTTGTCTGCTAAGTAACAGGAATCAAAACCAAAGGAGAATATGAAAAAGGAGCTTAACATTTGAATACCTATGTATCAAAAGTTGTCTAGTCACAAGAAGTATAATTTTTAACATTTTGGAAACCACAGGCATATCGAAAGAGCTGGAAAGACAGATTAATGCGGCTTGATGTTGGTTCATGAGTAAGGGCCTGGATTCCACATTTTTAACATGCACTATAAAATTCAACCCACCTTCTGTCCCTCCCTGATTAACTTCTATTATTTTAATAACAAAAATCAGGCTGTTGTCATTTAGCTACCTACATTAGTGCTTCCAGTGGAACTTTTTATATGCATAAGAATGTAATAAGTCACACAGGCTTTATACCGCACAATGTTTGTTTCTGCCAAATTAGTATGATTACGCAACTGGAACTATGCATAATCTCAGTCGTTAGACAATAAAGAGTCTGGCAGTGGAGTCCCACACAGTCGTCTGCTGTCATAGTTGAATATTTTGTGTGATCTGCTATACTTCGTCTAACTTGGCACAAGTCATTTATCAAAACTGATGTATATTCCAAAGCAGAGCAGAAGAGCCAAATACATGCTTTTGGCCAAGTTTGTTCATTCCCAATGGATTTCATTCATCTCCGTACACATTTTTCCTAAATCCGTGTTATTTTTATAAGGCATGGAATACTTTTCCCCCCTCAATAATATAATTTGAAAACTAAAATAACCTGTTTCCTCTTCCTTCACCAAGCTTTATAAACCTAGATCTTCCTTCAAGTACTGCTGTTAAAAGTATATCCAACTCAACTGTTTGGGTTGCTAGTCCTTAAACACATTTTTTTAAACAATCAAATTACTGAGGCTCTCTACTTACTTCAACAACCTGCTCTAATGAGCCCACTACAAAAGATAAAATGGATTATTACCTCAACCACCAATATTCTAGATTCTGTAGCTGTCATTCTTACAGTATTGCAGGCATTAAGGAAATATTTGTGATTTGGGAAGGGCTGGGCTAACTATTCCGAGGTAAAAAAAATGCTCAAAGAAATATAGAGGCAATTACAAATTATTTCTTTTACATCTTTAAATGAAAACAGTCAATATCAAGAAACAACTAATGGTGGTACATAAAATAACGGCAATAGACAATCTCTGCTTTATCAACTACCTGTTAACTCCAGGGAATTCAACTCTCTAATACAACGCTATTAGCAAGTAATGCAGCCCAACAGAAGATTCCTACAATAAACAGTTGATGCTAAAATCCCATATATCAAAAACAAGCCCATAAAATCTTTCAGGCAGGGAGCACAGACAAGACATCATACAGATTTCAGTATGGCTAGTAATTTGGCATTTATCTGCACCTATTTGCTTTCTATGACATTAGAATAAGAACTTAAAACAATCCAACAAGCAGCACCCCTCTGCAGACACTACAAAGTCTGCATCCCCTTTCAATGTCACTGCATATTGCAATCACTTAATTCAAAACCAATTTTTTTCTTTCAAAATTACACAGTGAATAATTGGCTTTAGCCAACTCTTGTCTTCATTATAAAGTGGCTGCTGCCACTTCCTCTCAGTAGGAAGTGATCCATGCGAGATGAAGGCTCCAATTCACATTTTTAAAATAACATTTCTCCCCTTTAATGTGAAGTGATCCTCAGTCATTTCACGTAGATGAAAGAGGAAGTTGAAACCTTCCAGCTTTTTATTCTCTTTCCTATAATTAACATTTACCTTTCCCAGCTGACATGTCTTACATGTAAAATTCAGAACAGTCTGACATGAATGAAGACATGTCTACCTTGTAAGAGAGCTGTATGTAATACATAAGAGAAATGGTGCTAGCTTCCTCCCTGGAAAAGCAGAATCTGTAATACAGAGTAAGGAAAATTTTATTTCAGTGGAAATGAAAAGAAATAAATCTTATGTGGGAAAAGAGAGGATTTGTTCCTAAATTTAGAGTGTAGTATGAACAGCATAAGGCCACCCTGCACTGAAAAATAATAAAAACTTCAAGAATTAAGGTGTCTAGTTAGAAATACCTACCTCTAAATATCTTAGAAAGAAAAGTGCCAGTGTGAAGCAGGATTTGGACTCAGAAAAAGGCCATTGTAAGCACTAGTGCAGTAACGTACCCAGGCAAAAAAGTAGAAACTCACCTCTGCAGCAGGAAAGAGCCAGAAAAGGTTAAGCTGAAAACAAAACTAAGAGCCATAGAAGCAATTCCCCAAGGACACAACGTGACCGAACATTCACAGGAGCCATAAGAAGTAATTCACTCTATGTCACAAAAAGCACAGCCTGTTCTGTTCTTCATCAGTTCTCACTGCCAGGACAGAGAGATCGTGGCCACCCACTCGGGACTCTGCCATTTTTGTGCCATTCCCTCCATCATCAGTAGTCCAGCTGTGAAAAGCGGCTCTCGCCTGCCATTCAGGACAAAGTCTGTATCTCTCTAGCCATCCCGGGTGGTGGGGGCAGGCAGGCAGCCCACCGGCAACACGACTCACACAGGAGGGGAATCACAGAATCATTTTTGGTTGGAAGAGAACTTCAAGATCATCGAGTCCAACCATTAGCCTAGCGCATCTGAGTTACCACTGAACCATGTCCCTCAGCACCACATCTACACGTCTTTTAAATATCTCCAGGGATGGTGACTCAACCACTTCCCTGAGCAGCCTGTTCCAATGCTTGAGAGCCATTTCAGTGAAGAAATTTTTCCTATCCAATCTAAACCTCCCCTGGTGCAACTTGAGACCATTTCCTCCCATCCTATCAGTTGTTACCTAGGAAAAGAGACTGATCCCCACCTCGCTGCCACCTACTTTAAGGTAGTTGTAGAGAGCGATACGGTCTCCCCTCAGCCTCCTTTTCTCCAGGCTGAATAACCCCAGTTCCCTCAGCCGCTCCTCATAAGATTTGTGCTCTGCAGCCCTCAGCAGTTTTCTTGCCCTTCTCTGGACCTGCTCCAGTACCTCAACCTCCAGATATCGTTACCGCTGTTACCACTGTATTATGGAACAAAAAAAGAAGTGGGAGAGATAACTAGCATTTTTCAAAATTCCTTGTGAATTCAGCATTTAGCGACTTACAACCACTGCTCTATAACACGATCTATATTGGAAGCCTATGAATTAAACCAGAATGAATTAAATGAACCAGATGAATTGAAGTCTGAAACCTGAGGGACAGGGCAAGGGGAGGTGGGAAGCTCAGCACCCCGCTCTGCATTGCTTCCCCAGGGCACTTCTCCCTTGCCATCCTGGGAGGAGGAACTCCAGCTTTTAACCTAGGACCTGAATTAGAAGCAGTTGAGGTGGGTGCGTTGTACGAGTGAACAGTATATTTGCCAAAAATATTCTTTGGAGTCAAGGGTAACGGTTCACAAATGTGAGCTGAGCCAAGCTAATGGTCGGAGATTTGAAAAATATGAATTTAAAAAAAAAACAAACCCAAACTCTTTCATTTCCACATTTCCAAGATGAAATATTATATCAAAATGACATTTTCTTAAAAAATGTAGCCAAGAAATCTTTTTATGTGAGAAACACCCCAAACCAAAACTATCATCTTAAAACAACTATTTAATTTGATTTTAAACCACGTATCTTTCTTCTCTTTTGCTGGGGAAAAAACCATTATGAAATTATTTTTCCCTGTTTTTTTCATTTAGTCATAAAATTGGGGGGGGGGAAAAAAGCGCCTCACATCGCTAACAGCCTACTAATGAAAGGCATACACTGTCTCCTTCCAGACAGGCACTAGCCTTTTGACTTTCCAACCGAAACACTTGGTCATAGAAATACTTATTGCAGTAATGGATACAACATATATAAGAACCGAAGCAATGGAAGTGAAGAACTGCGAGTGGGGAGTAAGCGCAGCCATGGGTTACAGATTGCCCCTGGCATCAATTATGACTTTTCACCATGGAAGCTAATCTAGCAATTGAAATCGGAGAGACCTCTAGAAAACTAACTTTTGACAGGTGACTGCAGGAGACAAAAACCTATGTTTAGGACACTGGAAAAATTACAAAAAAAAAAAATGTTATCACGTTTAAAAACCAGTAACCACAGGATATTACCTCGTGCCAAAAGCATAATGCAAAGCTTTAAACAAGCAGGGTATGAAAAAATGCTTTCTGTTTGCCAATGTCATCTCACTTTATCCCTCACTTAACATGCCACAACTCATGAAAAGCAAAAGCTGTTTTAAATCATGAATGAATCTTATAGGTACAGATGTACCTGCTACATGCACATCCAGACACACATGCTCAATGACCAGAGTTCCATACACTTCCTCAGAAAACACGCTTTATATTTCTCCCATTTTTAACAAAATTAAGTTTTCATGTATTTATGCATGTGGTATTACCATGCTCTCCTCAGATTCTGAAGTGGACTGAAGTACTCAAAAACCTCCTAGAAAAATATTTGCGAGGACTGAGAAATAACCTCAGGAAGTTAGACTGACATGGAATGCAAAGATCTTGGAATGCAAAGATCAAGGGTTTATTTTCACTATTTTTATTATAAACAAAGAACCCACTACAATTGCAGTGGCATCACTGAGGGAGGTAGAGGGAGGAGAAGAGGAACAGCTGGAAAGCTGGAAAAAATAGATAATTATTTGAAAGCCCAAAGTATATTCCTCCTGTACTCCTCACATCACTATGGCAATGAATATATCCCAGGCCTTTTCACCGAGAGCTTCGTGTCTATCTGAATTAAGTAATAACATTACAAATTTTGCAGGCTGTTTAAAATGCCCCTATGTGAATTAAAATGGGAATTTCTAAACATTTCCCTGTTTAAAAAAAAAACCCAAACAACCAACCAAATACCAAAAATACCAAGAAAAACAAAAGTTAGAGGAAGAAATAAAATAAGCTCTGTTTCCTGACCATGCAAACCACGAGGAATTGTTTCATCCTAAACATTAAAAGCCCCAACCACTGCTAGCATGTGGAGATAAGACATTTACACCTCCACATGAGCGCTCATACAAACTGTTTCTTGTTTATATCCGTATTAGGAGTTCACAGCAGTCACCAAGATTATTTCACTTGATTTGATTCCTTCCCTGTTCTCTATGGTTCATTTACCAAGTCCCATACAAGGCTATTCATGTCCCTCGAGACGAGCCAAAGTTAGCATTTGTACTCACAAAAGCTTCAGCCCGATAACACAAAGTGGAGCCCTTGCCACCACAATGCCAGCTCTTTCACAGCACTCCACCAGCGCTCTCACCGAGGCCATCTTCTAAGGCAAAGGGCTAAAACAATTTTCCATGCTGCTTCCATGTTACTGCTTTTCCCACCTCACTCAATCTATCAAGGACAAAACGGGGTATTGTGACAACACGCCAGGGACAAACAGTCGTAAGGTCGGTGTCTTTGGTTCACACGGCATTCGTTGTATCCCAAGTTTCCTGATACAGCCTTTCTGCTGCGAACAATAATAAAAGCGAGAGGGTCTGAAGAAAGAAAGTACATCTGGGTAAAACCAAAATACATTCCCAGCAATCTGTTGAAACACATGTTTTTTCTCACGGACAAGAGCATGCAAAAAGCATGTATGACCAACGATGATGAGGCGCTGGTTTTGTTTTTCAGTTATTGCTCGCTCAAGAGGCAAAGAGGATCTTACTGTGTTCCACAGAAAATGTATAAAAGCAGTTTCCTCAGTTTCTACACAAAATAATAGTAATAAAAAAAAAAAGCTCAGTTCCAGATATGTTCTCTGCTAACTGAAAACTAAACCTTTCACATTACTTTCTGTAAGTGATTTCTAGTAAGTTACTGTCAGCCTACTGTCAAACCATGTATTTACTGTGGCTTTGTACAGGGTAAAACTTAATTGATACATGAATGAGCCATCTATTTCTGCTCCAAAACCTAATGTAGTAGAAAAAGCCAATAAAGAAGCAATAAAGGATGGTTTAGTTACTTTGAAATATTCACACTTGTTTTGTATTAGGGTTTGTCATAGTTCCTGTGATAATGAGGAGCTACTTCATAGTGCATTGTGGAGAACACCATCAACACCGCTGAAGAACCACAGCAGAATTACCTTTTGACACTTGCCCACTGCCTGCAAAACTAGCAAGCGCTAGGGAGCATTAGGAAAAGGAGAGTTCAAAAAAATTCTTAAGAAAAAAAGATAACCCACACAACAAAGGTTTTCTTGTGTCCCTTCCCGGTTGAGAACCACCCTGTTTGGAGGAACAACACCTACAAGAGGGAGGCTGAGCCAGAAGACTGAGCTGCCGATGACTACATGGGCACCACTGCCACCCTGTTCTACCTGTCTTTTCAAAGGCCGGGGCAATGAGCCACTTGCTGAGGAAGACGATGTCCCTACCTGAGCCGTGGTCCCTTTCCGCAGCTCCCGCCTTGCCTTCCCCTGCAGAGTTGCCGGGCTCCTGCCACTCTTCACCTGCTGGCCTAACGCCCAGCTCTTCAGGAGGATTCAGATTGCCACGCTTGCTACTCTGAAATAATAAAGACTCTTTAGCATACTTATTGTGGCATTGCATTTCCTGCTGCAAAATTTGTGGAGACCAACAGTAACTTTACCTTCCTGTTTTTAGGAAAAAAAACGTTATTTATTCTACTGATAAAAGGAGGGCTTTTGTCAGAAGTCAAGGAGAATATAACAGCCAGTTGATGGGAATTCACTATGACGGCAAGCGAAAGCAGATACGCTGTAACAATCAAAACAAAACATTTCAGCCAGCAGTGCTTGAAAATTTGCAAATATTTTATTAGCTACGAAACCTGTCACTTACTGTCCCCAAAACACAATGGAAACATTGGAGAATATTTATTCCAATGCAACTCTTTTTATTGGAGTTACAGAACAGACTAATTTTTCCAGTTAAATGTTACAAGAAGGAAAATATTATATCAGGCACAGAATTTTCTTTAAAAAAAGTATTCCCTACATCATCGTAATACTCTTCTTTTCATTCTACCTTTAGTATTAGAACTCATAACTGTTCTAACTGAGATACTACCCTCCTGAGTGAGTGCTAAAACAGTTCGGTATTACTGTCTTAACTTCATCTGTAAAATATGAAACGAACTGGAATTGTAACACTGAACACTAAGCAACCTTCCAGAAAGCTTCTCAGCCTTTAAGTTAACCTCCGTCCCAATCCGATCTCTTCACTCATACCACATGCTAAAAACGACACTGTATGCCATACTTACTAAAAAAATTAAGGACCTGCAACTACAACTAATAAAATATTCTTTCCCCTTTTTTTTCTTTTTGAATGTGACCAAAGAACAAAGGCTTCTGGAACATCATCCAAAAATAAATGGTGGAAATAGATATCTGAACTTGGTATGATTCATTTGCACATGTGATCTGGGAATGAAATCTAATACAAGTATTCTGGAAGGAAATTAAAGACAGTGTGAAGAATTTAAAAATAAGAGTAGGAAACAATATATGATATTTAATCTAGACTAAGGCAAGTAAATGCAGTCACGGAGAATCCAGAATTATTTTCTGAATGGCAGAGAGGTAGGTAAAAGTCAATAACATTTAAAAAGACCTACAGCTAAGGACAAGGATGTTGGTTTTTGTGTCTGGTCAGAACCAAACCAATGGGGCCTGCTACAGAATTACTGGACATTCATCGGGCTGTTGTGTTTGGGTTCTCATGTGCTCTGCTCTTAGGTTTCCTCCTATGGTTTGGGTGGCTTCCAGCATCGTCTCCTTCTCCAGCCTCTCTGGCAGAACTGCCCTGTCTTATTTAGAAGCAGGACCTCACAGATCAGGCTCGCTGGATTGAGTGCTGACTCTCCAAAAGGTCCCGCTATTTTACAAACACTTGTGACCTGAATTCAACATTAGGATGAAGCTAACAGACAGCCGAGCCACTCTGCAAGTTCAGCACTTTTCTCCTTCCTGGTTTTCTCTTCCCTGCTACAAAGTTCAGCTCCTTCCTTTGTACTGATAACTAGAACACATCATACATCTGGTGAGCTGATTCAACTGCCTAACAGGCAGAAAACTAACTGAGGGGGCAACAGGAAAAACAATCCACAGAAATGCTGCCAGTCAGTGAGTTGAACCAACTTAAGGTGGGGACCCAAATAACGCCAGAGGCAATACAAAATAAGTAGCAGAAATACATGAGGAGGACAAGAAAAGTGTCATGCAGAACCTTCTCCTCCAGAACCACATCAAGAGGTTAAACTGACTTGGCCATATCATAGAAGTCCACCCACCCCAAAGAGCTTTCTGATTTACTACTTAAGTCTCTGAGGACATAATGTACAGGCTTGTAAGGGTTTTTAATGCAATACAATGACTTCTTACTTTAAATAACACTAAACAGATTTTGATAAGGTCAGGAGATAATTATGTGTCCTTCTTGCCTGTTTTCCCTCATCACTCTGAGACACACTTTAAACCAGAATTTCAGGGAACGTACATTCCCCTTGAATGCAAGCCTCTCCTTTTCTGCCCTTCTCTCTTTTCTTATACACAGATTTGGCTAACTCTTCAGTCAGGGAAGTCTTGTATATTTGCAGAGAAGATACTCCCCCCCCGCCTCCCCAGCCCCAACGCCACCATCATTTGTCTCTTCAAATTCCTGCTAGTCTCTCTCACTTCATGGCCAAGCTGATTTTCCGTATCAGCCCCTTCCTTACCAGTGTAATAAAGGAGGTACCCTTGTTTATTGTACAGTTTCTTCCAAATATTGGGCTATATGGCTTAGATACTCCTGTCGGCCCAGCTGACTCGCTACACTTCTCCAAATTACCACACGGTCCCTTATTATTGACATCCCTATACTATCATCATATGGATGTTAGAGCAGCTCTGGAGCCAGGAGGTCACTGGCGATATCTGTGACCGCTGACCTGAAAAGTCACTGAACATGGAAGTTGTGAGCGTTGGGTTTTTTGCTAAGCCTTATATAGCTCTTATTTGTTCCTGGATGTTTTACTAGTGAAAGGAAAATCAACAGTATTACAGAGAATCAACCAAAACAATTGACTCGATCAAGAGGTTGGTGTACAAAGACCAAACTACAACTGTGAGTAGGTAGGCTGTACCTGAAAGTTGCAAACACATCAGTACAGAGAAATTCTGAAAGGTTTGGTCCACCCCTTTACTCCTGTCAGAAAGCTCTTAGATGGATGCTCCCATTTCATCTGAGTTCAACAGCAAAGGAAAAATGATGGTCTGATTTCTTATTCCGAGACTAACAAGACATCTCTCAATGCAAGATCCAGAAGCAATTTTTGGATCTTCGATGCTGGGTACAGATGACTGGTGAGAACAGGGTCTCAGGGGAATTCTCCTAGCTGGAACCTAGAAAGGAAATTAGAGAGAAGCCTGAACTAGACTTTGTGGGATTAAACATTGTTACGCATTAGCTCTCTTGTTTATATTTCATTGTCCTTGTCCACAGAATTTAGCGCAGAACTCCGTTCCTCCCTCCTCCTTCCCCAGTCCTGAATATTTTGATCTGCTGCAGACATTTCTTACAACCACATAATAAGATTGGTTCATTTTATACTTGACATTTTCTTCCATCTTTAGATGTCATGATATATTCTTAAAGGAAAAATAGTCATCTACTGTAAATTATGCTGATGCTGAATTTAGTGTGGTACTTGCCTGGGAACTGCAGCTTTGTACATTCAGGCTGTGTTGGTTCTCCTGAAAATAGGTCTCCTCTGGCTGAACAATGACAAGCACCGAATTCTAGGATTTTCTCTTAAATAAATTTTTTTGTTACTCCTGAAAGGAAAATGAGCTTTGTACTTTGTTTTTAAGCAAGAAGAAGATTATGCAAATAAAAACCATCAATAAGCACGGGGGATATAAAACATTAACTATACTGGGAAAGAATGAAAGGATGGTAAAAAATAATTAAAATTAAGACATGGGGGCCAAATCAAGCACATAAGTTGTCCTACTAATCTCATTTCTGCAAAAGAGCAGTCCGGGACATTCCATTAAACTACTCATAATCAGAGTATTTTGCTGGACTGCAACCTGATGTCAAGCTTCACCTGCTCTCTGAGTGCCAGCTTCTGCCTTACTGTATAACTCCGTTGTGCTCTGCTTTCTAGATCATCACTTCCTGAACTACTTTTCGGTATTCTCTAGTAGATGTATTGCATTACAATCCCGGTTCTGATCCTCCCTTTCCCGTTCAGCGCCACTGTGAGAACAGAAAGCTCGCTTTCATCGTGTCCGCTCCTCTCAGATGAGGCTTCTCCTCCCGGAGGCTTGGAAAAACCTCAGGGCAGCCATGGCTTTGCAGCTCTTCCAAATGCAGGATCTTATGCTGAATGATTTTGGCTCTTTGCACAAAGCAGGCTATCACAGTTAGCACATAGCAGTAGAAGGCCTAAATTCTATTTTTACTTTTGAAATTAACTTGTAATAGCTTTTCAGGAAAAAGTCAGGGCCAATTTTTTTAAATATTATCTCTAGTATTGGATACCTATATATAGATGCATGAAGCCAGACTTTCTGAAGCAACCGGAACACATTTAAGCACCTAAATAAAGGTCAGATTTCCAGAAATGATCTGCACCTGGAAGCTCTCACCACACTTAACACACTAAGCTCTTGGAAGACTAGCGATGTACTTAGACACCTAAACAAGGGCTGAGCTCTTCTGAAAATCTGATCCCAATTGTGAGTACTAACATCTCCTGAGTATCTGCTCATTGGAGACCGTTTTCCGAAAAGCTGACTACCTGCAGCTCCCCCTGACTGTGAATCTCTGTCTTCTCTGAAAACCAAAGGCTCAGTTGCCTGATAGCAGATCCAAAACAGAAAATTCACTTTTTCACTTTTTTTTTTCACTTATTTGAAAATATTAATCTCTTGCAGGAGCACAGGACTTAATTTCTTAATGTTTTGTAAGTACCCAGCACTCCAAGGTAGAAATTACAGAGGATGTATTAAAGCTTACTAATAAAGTGCTCTAAAAACGAGCCATACTTTCAGGGCTCCAGAAGGGTACATTTAAGTTAAAGCAGTTTTGTTAGTGGAAATACCACCATATTCCTGGAAAAAAAGTGAAGAGGAGTCTTCTACTGGGAATTTTCATCTGGATGCAATTATGAATCCTTTTTTACACACCGTAAGTATTTCATGACTTTGAAATCATCATTTTTTTTCAATTAAGACATCAGTAAAAAATAAGCAATGGATCACATAGGGTTGATCTTAAAAAGCATTAACGCCAACCTAAGTTCTGTGTTGACACTTTATAGCTTATTTTCCAAATACTTCCGTTCCCACCCTTATAGAATTAACATTTTCTTCAATTGTCACTGCACCATAATGATGGTAGTACAAAACAAGGATTTTTTTCATCACTCGTATAACATGAAGTTGTCCTCAATTTAGCTTGTGCTCAAATAACCCGAAAACTGAAAAGGATGGTTCCCATCCATGCTACGACTTTAATTCTCTAACCCTACAGTGACTACTGTGATAGCTTTGTACAATGGATTTTGAAAGCACAGCAGTGGCACAGTTTTAAATGTATCATTTTCATTTTTTAATAAGAGCCTTACAGCTTCACACTGGAATGCACTACTTCAATCTCCTCACAGCATTTTGCCACCAAAATTATATTATTTTTTTTCCTCGGGAGAGGAAAAAGAATAGAACTTAAAACACAACAATACAAAGCTCACATACTAATGAATCTTAGCTTTTTTTTTTCCCAAAGCAACTCAAAGCACTTAAGACCCAATGAAACTGCCTCTAAAATAACCTCCCTACAAGATATAAGTATTACACCAGCTGTAAACAGCATCATTTCAACTACAGTAGAATATCCCGATTAGCAGACAGGCATTAGAACATTTTCTCACTACAAAACCTTTGACGAAGAAAGAATTAAAAACAACAACAAAAAAAAAATAACAGAAAATTTTTAAGCAAGTTTCCTATAACTGTCTCAATATTCCACACTACAAATGAAGTTCCCTACGATTAATTTTTTTTTGCACACTTAAAAAGATAACTTTGAATATATTTTAAAGACTGTCTTTGTACTCCTGAATATATTCATAATCCACCTATACATGCCAAAACTCCTGAAATAAACCCATTTTATGTACTTGAGTAATTTCTCTTTGCATATAACTATTACATTTCAGCCTGGGAAGTCTGCTGGGATAACTATTCATCAAGCATATACAGATTTCTTTTCCTCTTCGTGATGGCAGGCAGTTTTCTTGGGGACAGTGCTGGGGTTTTGCGTTTGGTTTTTTTAGTGAGGGAGAGAAGGAATCAGCTTGCTGATTTCAGGAATACTAAAAGTAAAGTGTATCTGCATAAGAATGCAGTTTAATTCAGCCTCCCGTTGTAAAATATATGTCCCTGTGATAGCAAATTGATGAACAGACGTATTTCAGCACAGCAGAGTGGGGGAACTGCATTCAGCATCACCGTAAATTTAAGCAGCACAACTGGCTTGAAGACATACACTCACTGGGTTTTAGAACACCAAAGAACCAGACTTTTTAGTATTTTGCAGATCGGCCGAGAAGGCACAACCTGAAGAGAAGGGTGCCTCCCTGTGGCAAATGAATACAGGAGAGACCGGGCAAACGACTGACCCTTCATTCCAGTTTCTTTTTCCAGCAGCCATAGCGCTGGTTTATGAGCAAAGGGATTATTAAACATGAACACAAACTAAAACCCTCTGTTTCCAGAACTGCTTGAGAACTAAATATTTCTAGTACCATCATACGGACTCAAGCAGCTACAGCATCAAACATTCCTCCTCCTCTTTATGCTGTGGCAGGAAACTTCCAGAACAAAAACATTAAAGAAAAAAAACACACCCCCCCCCAAAAAAAAGAACAACAACAAACCAAACCAAACAAAACAAAAAAATCCCCAGACAAACACCACCTCAAATATTTTCCTAACTTTGGGACTGCAAATTTTAAGGCTTATATTTTATTTAGCTTTTTATTTGTTTTAATTAAATAGGACTACACCAAGTTTCACTCTTGGTGTGCATTTTTATGAAGTCAGAGAATTTCCTAAACAGATACACGTGCATTTTTATAAAGTCAGAGAATTTCACAACACAGAAAAAAACCTGTTTTGTGCTGAGCTCCAATTAACATTTATTCTTTCTAATTTGCTACTCCCTTTCCATTCTCTGCTTCTTGTTCTTCCTAATCAGTTCCTCCTTTCTTTCTGAGTCCTACTCTTGTAAGGACGCCATAGTGCCTTTACTGTTAAGTTCCATTTTCCTTCTTTTTCCACCTCTCCTGAAGCATGTTACTTTTAAAAGTCGAAAGTTATCACACAGTAATAGCAGCCCTTCTTTCATTATTTTGTTAAAATCTAATCTAGCCAGCCATATCTCTAGAAATAATGATATTGATTTTAGCTGAATGAAGACAGCAACAGCAAAGTCAATTACATTACTCAAATCGAATGATCGCATACCTGCTGTTCAAGTATTTTCAGATGTTTCTTCTTATTTTAAAACCAAATATTCTTCAGAAAGACAATTCATTTTTAAAATTATAGTTAGGGTTTTTAGGCCTTGTTCTCCAGCCCCTTCCTTTCTTCAATGGTACAGTGGAAAAATGAAAGAAGGGAAAGAAGAGGAAAGAAAAAAAAAATCAGACACCAGATAAACCAAAAGTTTTTGGGCAATTACAATATTTTTAGACAAAAGCTAACCTTTTTGTTGGATTAATTATTATTCAGGTGGCTTATCATAAAAATGATTATTCATGAGCAACTCTATTTCAAGGTAACCCCAAAACCGAATTTCTTTTTGGAATTTGTTTCTAGCTCAATCTGTCAAATATTTTAAAATACAACACAAAAGACTCAGGCTTTGGAGATGAACAAGTGACCCAGAACGACCACACTCTCTAATGCTTTATAAGCCACAGCTTCACCCACCAGACATCCCTGCAGCTGTTGCAACGGCTCCTCTAAGTGTCTTTTCCTTTGCACATTTTGATCCAAAAATTGCATCTCTGCTGTTGGCCAATTAATGCTACACCACCTATTTGGATATCTTAAGATTATACACTCCCTTCCAGATTAATCTCAATTTTCTAAAAGTTCTGTTCATTCAACAATTAATACATGCTCTTGTTCAGTCTGTGCAGGTCATGCTCTCTTATAATTTTTCCAAAATATTTAGCTACCACTTTTTCAACATGTTGAATAATAGAAGAATCAAAGACAAGAAATCGATCCTTTGTGTGACTGTGGATGTATAAATTGACCAAGAGCAAACTTTTCATTTCTAGATGCATGTTTCCCCTCTCAAGCTCTGTCTACTCTTATTATAACATCAAGGCATGTGACAAACAGTGTTTTTTGGACCTCAGTTCTAGATAAATCATCTATTTACCTTAAGTAGTAATATCACTATAAATATTAAATAAATAAAAAAGGAATTAATTTCTTTGTTCTATCAAATCTAGAGGTCAACAGTAGATAGGGGCTTTCAAAATCTTAAACATTTTTACTCTTTTTACAGTAAGTTCTCATCTTCATGAATCCCTCGTTTAGAAGAGAGTTGAGACTAAAATGCCTCAGCAAAACAGAATGAGAACAACGGAAGTTAAAGAAGGAAAAGATTTGCATTGAGTCATATGCAGATGTAGGATTGTTCCCTACAGAGCATTTTTACTTAAAATGGAAAACTGCAACTTTCCAGTTGAGTCCAAAAGGGAAACGTTATGGGGTTCTTACAGACGAGCTTGACTGCTTTGGTTTCCAACAGACATTACCTTATGTTCCAGGGAGGGTTATAAATAAAAACAAACTGCATTTCGAATGTTGGAGGAAAAAGTGCAGGTGAAGCAGTCACAGTTGGGTGAGAGGGAGAGGAATGCTGAGGCAGCAGGGTGGATTTTAAAGCTGCTGATGGCTAAATAGGTAGCCCTGCATCAAAACCCCTTAACTGTTACCCGTGTCACGGAAGGCAGGATGGGAACGTGGCTCCAACTTGGCCAACCCAAGGCAGGCAGTGATGGTATTTTTCTCCTTAGCAAGGGGGTTCAAGACTTCTTCCTTTTCCATTCATAAAAGCCAAAATCTAGAAAATGATGATGAATGAAAACATCAGTGTAAATGGAGGCATTAATTTAGGTTAATAAAAATTGCATCAGCTCATCTTGAAAACTGGTGCTTCCACTTTGAATTGGTATCTCCATTATCATCAGTTTGCAAGTCCAAAGGAAAAGAGTCATTTCAGTCCTCCAGTATTGATTATTTTGATTCTGAAACAGATATAAGTATACTTAAAAATACATGTTTTATCAGATGCTGGTTAAAACTAGCCTTTCTTTGAAAACAGTTTAGATTTCAGTGAACTGCGTTTCCCGGGGAGAAAAAATAAACTTTCAAAGGAAATTCCCCCGAGCAGCTCTAGGGCCCATCTCCGCCAACTCCCTGTTCTATGCACAGGAATGTAAGCATCATTGGGGAAATACTCTAATTCTCAGCTGGCGTCATACCTATATTGCGAGCATAGGCAATACACGAGGAGTTCGCGCACTGAGCCTAAGGATGGGCTCAGACACTGTCATTGGAATCTCCCCAAAACACACAGGGATGTGGCTGTTCCAGAAGTTACTTCTCTCAGGCACAGGCCGATAATCTTCATGGGGAAAGTCTGCTGGGAAGCGACCGTAATGTTTACAGCAAGAAAGCAATACAGACGTAGCTTTAGATGTGAAAGCAATTGTGTGATGGCGGTGTTCCCCTAAGTACTCCTATTCTCGGGGCTTTAATTAGCCTTGAAGGAAGCCACAGCCAGTTCCTGAAAGATTTCTTCCCTCTGTGTGCTGCACACAAAGACAGGAAACATCCAGTCATGATGTTTCAATAGGATACAGATAACATAAAAGAATAATAGAACGCATAGAGTAAGATTGGGAATAAAAATAGCATTGTTTTGATGGAAGGTTTGTTATTATTTATTCTCACTGTGGTAATGCCCAAAGTTCTTAATGAGAATCAGAGCTCTGCTCTATTAGGTGCTTTACAAACACAGAGAAGGACCTGGACCCAACTGTAACATTTTCCAGTGTAATACTTCCACATCAGAAAAGAATATATTATTTTTCTTAAACTGAAATGAAAAGCATTAGAATTTTAATCAACTTAACGGCCAATGAGTTTACGTATACCCTAATAACAACTGAACTCATAGGAAATAATCCTAAGTAGTACTGTTTCTTGAGCCACCTAAAATTATATTGCATGTACTTTGAACAGTCCTTTTAAAAAGGTCAAATTTTTCTGACGCGATAGTTCAGTGAAAATTATTTAAGTACTGAGATCTATACATCCTACCTAGCAACTTCAGGAACCAGTTATCTGAGACTGCTTCAAGAAGGTGTAAATATATATAGAGACAGACATGAAATGAACCCATGATTTCTTTATCTTCGATTTGTGGAAAAGCCGTTTTAAAGTTACTTATTCAGCTCATTCAGGCTGACTGCACTGCTCGCAGATTTCATGTAAGTCTTTTCCCCACCATGTCAATCACTTGCTATTATTCTCTGTTCCTTATCCTACGTATTCCTTTTATCACTCTTAATTCTATCAGATAACAATGAATATTTTGTACATGGAGTTTAATTATATAGCAGAAACGGATTATACTTCTCATTTCAGCATATGAAATAAAACAACTCCCTAAGGACTTGGGTACATATCATAAACACCAGTTCTTCCCTTTGGGTAAAAAGGGCATCTAAAATATTAAGATAAAAGAAGAAAACCACCATAACTTCAGAAGGATAGTTTTGCAACTGAAGCACAAAATTTGAATTTAAGAGATGCAGGATCACTGCCTGGCTGCAGAGAAATGCAGTGGGTTTTCCTGAGTATTACCCTAACAGGAAATAAGATTGAAAGTTAAACAAATAATTCACTACAATAGTAAAATAAACTTTCAATATTTAATGAAAGCAATAAATAATAGATTGCAGCTGTCAACCTAAAACCTCAGCAATTTGAAATGCAGAATAATACTTATTCACGCACTCAATTACGCACCCAAGTGAGGGCCTTTTTGGTCTCAAAATACACAAAAAAATCTTTAGATTTTTGTTCCTCTATTCTAGAGTCCACGGTAGGCAGATGCAACCTATCATGGTTATCATTATGTTCTGAACTAGACTAATTTGAAAATAATTTCGAAGTCAAGGTCTGATGATACTTTATGACCTCCTTTTCTCTTCCTCCGAAATATTCTTGGATTGACTTAAAAGAGAACTACACATATGGTCTACTGGATTAAACAGGGAGGTAGGAAGGCCAGATTATTACCGAAATAATTTATATTTCCTTTCGCATTGGCTGTATATTACATGAGCTGTAAGCAAATGAGACTCCTCAAGATTTATAAGTCAGCTATACTTTGGATTAAAGAACAGACTATGAAAAGAGATTTTAAGTTAACCAGAGAACAGAAAGTAGGACCAAAAATTAGAGATGAGGGGATGGAGATTAAAAAGATCTTCAAATGCAACTGGAAAGCAATTCTTCCTGCAGCATACACTTCACCTATTGTACTTATTATTTAAGTTAGGATTACAAACTCTGTAAATTTGAAATTTGTTACCACATTATCAATAAAAATAGATCTTTTTCTTTAGCTTCTCTCTTAAAATAGAGAGCAGCAAAGATAACTACTCAGTGGTCATTATACTGTACTCCTGCACTTGAAGGCAATACACCATTAAAAAGAAGCAACACTGTTCATTTGATGATATACTGATACCTCTAAAGTTTACTGGAAAGATCCTGCTTCCTAGAATGGCCTATGATATATCCAAGAAGCAGAACCATTTTAAAAGGTACACGTTCTACAACAATCCTAGCAAAGCTGATCTCTCAAAAACAACCCATGGAGAATAAGGACATCTTTACACAGGATTTTTAAACAAACAAAAAACCCAAGACACAAGCCCCCGTCCCAAAAAAGAGGTACTTTCTATTCTTTTGCATTCTTCAATCATCTCTGAGAAATGAGGATTAAGAGCTAGTTACTTATAGGCAGGTCATTCTATAATTACCAACTAACAGACTTCTTGCACTTTCACCTTCTAATAGCCATCATTGTCTGGCTGGAGACGAGGTGCCAGTTTGATGCAGTATTTCAGCTTCTGTGCTTTGAGAGATATTTAAAATTTCATTCTAAGTAATCATCCTGATAAATGTAAAGAAAAGCAACTGAAATTGGTTCAGGGACGGGGTTTCTTTCCTCAGTAGAAAGAAAACCTCAGGAAGTGCTTTTGTCACTCCCAGTAAGACTTTGACAGTAACACGTAACCTCCATCCTTGACCCAGCAAGTCTGAACTGCATTTAATTGGTCTGTCTGCAAAGCTATGAAAAATTTCTCTTTGTGTACTGTAAAATAAAATGTATATATTTCATACAGCTGGGAAACAATATCTACTATTCAGAGCTGCTGGCAGCACAACAGAGCACTTTCCTTGTTAAACTCTCTGAAACCATCCCTTTTTTTCCAGCCCTGCTTTTAGGTGCACTGAAGAAGCCAAAAATATAAAAGTCAACAAGAGGAGAGCATAATCACTGGAAAACTCAAAGGATATAAATCGTTCTTAGTAGAAGCGCAACATTTAGTGGAAATCCTGAGAACCTTGCCGATTTGTTGGGTTGGTTTGTGGAGCTGGGGAAGGACCTATCAGGAAAAACACTGACCAGCCTCACTGAAATGAAATCCTCATGTATGTCCTGTCCGTTTCTTTTTCTTGACTTACAGATCTTCCTCAGTATCAAGCTACTCCCCATAAATCCACATGACTAACAGCACATGGACTTTTATGAGATAAATCTCAGCACTACTAAGAACCCCGTTTATTTTTTAAAAACTAAGCTTTTCAAGATATGATCAAATAAACATTCAAAGATGAGGAATTTACACAGGAAAAGACAGAAGCTTTCTAATCTATAATACATACGTCTGTCAGTGTGAGTAGTCGTGACAGTTTTAACATGCTCTCAAAACGTGGCCTTTTTTTATTGTTGGAAAATAGAATGGCTTAAGGCATATCTACATTACAGAATAAGTCGGCCAACAAATCTATGCCAGGAGACTCCCTCGTCAAGAGACAACATGCTGGAATAGCTACACCAGTCATATAAAGATGTAAACAGAGGTAACAACAGGACTTATTTCACCGCTGAGACGTAGCTACTCAAGACGTTTTGCTGGCAACAAGATGTAACAGGGAGGGGGGGAGGACATGCTCTTCCCAGTTTCCAGTTGATATACCTAAAACCAGCAAAATTTATAGCACAGGCTGAGCCCGAACTGCGTAAAAACAGAGTCACTGAAAACCTGGGAAAACACTGTCTGGTTAAAAGGAGGAAAGCGGTTATTTAAAGAATGTACAAATTGATAATGAATGTAGACTTTTCATTGATCCCATACCAATCCAGCAATAAAACATCTGATGTTGTAAACATCACCACCTCATAGGACTGAAAACAATAGCACTGGTATCTTGGCAGGTCTTCGCCAATTGACATCTATAGGTATGGACCTACTCATTGACATCTATAGGTACGGACCTACTCTCCCGACAGCCTCCCCATAAAACAAGCTGATGCCGCAGAGCGTGTCAGGCAGCAGAGCAGGGCCTGCCCACCGCCGCTTCTCTGCGGCACAGGCAGCACCACAGCCTTCAGGGCTCCCACGTTACGACATCTTCTAACCGCGTCCTGGTACGGCAGCCCCCTGTGGCCTTACCTTCCTCCTCAGCCTTTTTTTGTTCCTCTTTTAATCAAGGATACTTTGAGTAAGTCATAAAACCAAAGATGTCAGGAAGAGGACATCAAGAAAGCATTATTTCTTTCTCACTCTGTGTGTCACCTCTGAAACATAAAAAGGATTGTTTCTAAACTGACCTCAGAATTTCCTCATTCCTTAGTTCCAACGTCTTCTAGGCCTCCATCTGAAACCAAATGGTAAATAAACAGGTAGATTAGGGGTGTCCTGTGTAGAAAATGCATTTCGAAGTGATGTACATCATGTGTAAATTAAATCTGGTTTTATTCTTCCAAATACCTTTAGATGAAGTGATTAATTGGAAAAAAAGGGGAATTGAAAGTATGTGTATCTCTGGTTGTAACAAGCACTTTATTCTTGCGCTTTATCTTTCTTTTTCTGCTTTCCCTA
Organism: Alca torda; assembly: GCA_008658365.1. NCBI lineage: Eukaryota > Metazoa > Chordata > Aves > Charadriiformes > Alcidae > Alca > Alca torda. Next base: position 8,365,238 of record CM018079.1, read on the forward strand.
TAAACTCTTCAAGGCAGTGGATCTCCCACTATGTGCCTGGAACATTTCACACACATTTGGGGGGTTGATCTTGTGGTGCTATTGTAATGCAGAAAAACTACAGCAATAGTAATAATAAAATTAATGTCTAAATGCAATCATGAGAACTCTTCACCTGTAAAAAGATGATATGAATTATTTATCAAACGCACCGGGAGCTTGCATGTGGCTTGCAGAACCTATTCTGAAGAAATCGTGAAGGCAGGTAAGTGATTAGTCACCAAGACTAGCCCAGAGAGAAGTCCTGTGTACAAGCGCTGCCAAGATGCAAGACCATTTTGAATCTTTAAAAATGCTCACAATTTTAAAGACGCTGGCAGTAGAAAGGCAGAAAAGCAAAGAGTCCCTTACTGCTCAGTGACCCGGGCAACTTTCCGACACAGGTCTCCTTATGGTCTTTAACTTAAATACACAGAAATAAAATGGTAACAGTAATGATAAAACTACCAGCCTCATTTTTCTTTAGTCCCGAGTAGAAAAGGAGCATTCCCTTAAGTATTGTTTTGGCAGGCACTGAACAGGTGCTAAAATCACCCCCTGCGGTTTCTCCCTGGACACTGTTTGGTGCTGCCCAGTGTTAAATGTTAAAGCACTACTACTATTTATACGGGCTTATAACTGCAGGTATTGGTGTGAAATCTTTTCTTTCAGACTTCTGTAACTGTATGATAGTTACACGATGCAGAAATACACACTTTTGAACATTAATTAAAACCAAACCCTTGAAGTACATATTCCATTTGCTTTGGAGCATCAATTATAAAACCAGATGTTAGAACCAGATGTCAAAGAATTATTTTTCATAAGCCACAGCTTATAGCCATGTAGCCTCCATTTATCATCTCAGATGGGAACACTTAATTTGACAGCAAACATTTTGGTTAATAGCCAGTTTCAACATTAGCCCTTGTTTTTGAAATTTTATGTAAAGAGATGCGATAAAACTGTCTATAAAGAAAATTCTGTTATTTCAGTTCTGTACCTCAGCGTTTACAAATCATGTCTATCTGTGCATAAGCTGCAAATGTTTTATACATATGTGAATGTCCGTAGGAGTACGTCTCACTTACTCAGACACGTATTTTTATACATGCAAGCAGATATAAAAGATACCTACAGATAGATGTTGCTGCCTAGAAGCAGTCCTCCTCTCTCCAGAAATTTATTTTAAGATAATTTAAAATAAAAGCTCTTCGATCCTGTGTTTCTTGAAGATTAGAAATGTTTATTGATTTCAGTGGATAGTTTTGGTAAAAAAACATTGCAACCTGTTATTTTTGCTTCATGGCCTAAACGGAAATTCAGACCTAGAACTCTCAGGGCAGCCTATATTTAGCAGCACAAGTCCTGTCTTCATCTATGCTTCTTGTATTTCTAGGTAAAATCTATGCTAGATCTTCAGCTGCTGTTAAGCTGGCGCAGATCCATTGACTTCAACACTGTATTCAAGCTTCTTTTACATTTGACAGAAAAAAAAAAACAAACCTATCAGTTCTGGAGCCAGAAATAGTGAGGAAGGGATTGATGCTGGCATACCTTACAAATCTCCCAAGAGATATCAGTCTGCCCTGATTTTAGCCCTGAAGGTGAACAGTCCCACTGCAAGACTTCCTTAGAGAAGAACTGGATAATCATGTCAAATTATGTGACAAATTTGTGAAAAAGCAAATTCGTTTTCGTTTTGACTAAAGCCAGGATTTGATTCTCCAGCTAGTGAGAAGAGACAAGTACACTATTTCGACTATGCCGTTTCAGGTTTGAATTATTTTATCCAGACGGCAAAACACATTTTTTGGCTGTGGATCACACATTTTCAAATCCAGAGGTTAATTTTAGAATAAAATCCTTAAGAAGAAAAATCAAGATGTTAATGCAGCCCTATCACAAACACATATTATATTGTGCTGTCTATACTTGTGAAAAATTAGGGAATGGACATTTTGGTTGTTCCTATTCACAAATCAAAGAATGTCACAAACTAATACGTAAAGGAACTAAAGAGGAGTGCACAGTATTGTGTATCAAATAACTCCTACAAATGGGAAATGGGGATGAATCATAACACACCTGTAATTCTTCAATGGGAGGCATGGCCAGATCACAGACTGTAACTGCTAATAAGAAAACCAGAGTCTCTCAACTGCAGATTAACATAGGAATCATGGCCAACATCCTTCCTTTCGTGCTGAAATAGAAGAAATGTACATGCCTGCTGTACTTTGGAGCTAAAAAGGGCATCAGATCATTTCTAAAAGAAAAGCAGGGCATCTGAAATTTTTCCTCCTAGCCTTACCTACAGATAAGTATTCACAGTTTTGTTACAGAAAAAAGTCCCAAGTGGAAAAAAAAATTTTTTTTTTGAAAAAAAAAAAAAAAAAAAAAAAAGTGGGGGAATATCAGCAGCTTGCCTGACTTTTTTGCTAGTTTCCTTAGTAAGCCAGAAATAACAATCCCTACGCTTCTTTCAGGTTCACAGCTCTAAGTCAGCATCACCACTTAGAGGACCCTCAAATCAGAGCCCAGGACTCTTGGTGTCCTCAACCTAGAACAGCTTTGCCATACAGACTGCCTTGATGCTGGTGGCATTAGGGCATAAAAAGTCACAGATGTCTGTAGGGAGTCTGAAGGCCATAAGCATCCTGACTGGGGCAATGAACATTTGTGGTAACTCTTCCACAGAGTTCAGAGGCAGAAACATGGAAGCCCTGGAGATAACTGTGCTCAAAGAGCCTTCCAGGTTCTGAGCTGATGAAGATGGAATCCTTAAGACTTCTCCTGGAGAATAAATGTTTTCATGGTTTTTATGATGGTTTCAGACTTCTTTTCCGTGATTTTTTTCCTGTCTCAGAGACTGGAAATTCCACCTTTCAGAATTGGTGGAGCATCAGTCTTACGAGTGCTGGGCAGCATGCAAGCAAAACAAAACCAAACATATTATTTGAGAAAGTTAGTAGATCAGAACCTACTCTTGACTTCTCCTTCCAGTTCTGGAAGAAAACCAAGAGTGAAACATCAGAGTTATTCAAACCCTGAAAATTCTGATTTTTCAATATCCTGTAGTAGTTAAGTCAGCACAAGCCTTTTAGGCAAGTCTCAGTTCCCTTCCTGATTTTTGGATGGTTGTATCCAAAATACAATGTAAAGAGAGTGAATTCAGTACTGATTTTTTGATACATATAAAATAAGGTTCTGATATAGGAAAATGCCTGTATACAGTGAATGTAACTTTTGGCTTCAGTTGTTATGGTCTGGCAAAAGGCTTTCAGTGCTCTTATACATGCTAATGTTATAGGAGCAGTGCACTGCAATTTAATTAACATGTTAACAAACGCATACCGAATGTAGAGGCAATGAGAAAGTAATATTCCACCCTTTTCATATATATTGTGCATGTTTAACAGCTTTAACATTCAGATCATTAGCCACAAGAAGTTGTTTTTCCAGTCACTGACATCCATGTTTTTACTTCAGCAACCATAACACTCTTAATGGCTAAATGAGTTTGCTTTCCCAGAGTGTCTGGGAAATGGTTTTGCTAATCTCAGTCTACAAACTCATTACCAAACTGAATTCCAGCATCTTTTCTAGTGTCTAGCCAGAATATCAGGTTTCAGGCACCTTTCACTACTCCTTATTTATGTAATTCTTTATTAAACCTGCATTTTACAGCCATTTTTTACAACTTGGGTGTATTAAGTTACAAGGTTCTGGATAATTGGAAAAGATTCAGCAACAGCTCCAGGGGTACCAAAGATTTGGGATGGAAGTGTAAAATAATTTACAGCGTGGTGATATACACAATGCTGGCAGCGGAACAATTTGATGTTGATGCAGTTCACGTGGCTGCTGCTGTGTGCTTTCCGTTTACACAGGAAGGTACGTTACATTCCTTCCCATCTCATGTTAGTCTAGGAATTCATTTCTAAAGAATAGCTGTTTCAAGAGTAATATCAAATTACCACGGCAAGATGACCGACACAGCAGCTAAATAATCTGTATTTATGAAGTACTGCAGATGTCTGAAACACTGTGCAGACATTAACTCACTAAACCTTCACCACCCTTCCCAGTGCAGGCAGGCAGAAGGGAACGCAGCACACGTACAGTCGTGTCGTGGCAGCCAAAGGAGTGCGCCAGGTACAAGAAAACAGGGACGGACTCTTCTCAGGGGACAAGAAAGGACAAGAGGGCAATGGACCCAAGTTGCGAGAGGCAAAGGGGAAATTACTATCAGGTATCATGGGAAAAAAACCCCTTCTTACAGGAAGGGTGTCACACACTGGAACAAGTTGCCTTGCTATGAAACCTCCATCCTTGGAGCTATTCAAGATTCGCTTGGAAAAGGCCCCAGGCAACTGCAACTGACCTCTAAGTTGCATTTAACTACAAAGTTAGCTCCGCTTTGACTGGGCTTGGACCAGAAGACATCCTGTGGTCCCTTCCAGCCTGAATTATTTGATGATTTGATCTCAATTCCCACCTGAAATTCAGGATTCCACAGGTTGGAAACAGATAAGTGAAGTCTCCGCTGTGGAAAGCGGAGCCACCTTTTCTGTAGCAGGCAAGAGAAACGGGGCATCAGGCTGAGCAAGGCAGAAGTAGTTTCAGCAGCACACCCAAAATTCTCTTTCCGTTTAAATGTTTGCTGTACTTTCTGCTACCTTAAAGCCAGCATGCACTAAAATCACCAGTATTACTACTCTAATTTTGTCTCCTCAAATAATGTTTTTCTGGGAAATGCTATGACATGGTGAGCTTTTAATGGACTCCTGAAGGGCAATCATCTCCCTGCAGGCTGAAGAAAATCTACAGCTGGAGGTATGCCTGATCCAGGAAGCCTGTCCTAGTCTACCTTAAGTCCACCAAAGTGGATATAGGATTTTAAAAAGTTGCTAACTCTTGAAAATAGCCTTTTGTCAATTAAATGCTTGTCCTGTGCAGGAGCTTTAAACTGGGAGTTCTGTATTTTCTTTTTGCTCCTTCTGAATTTTATTTTGATATACATTTTAAAAAGACTTCACATTACCTACTGAAAAACTAAAGAAGTTCAAGTATCCTGAAGAATAAAATCTATAACAATCCAACTAATTTCCATGTTACTACTGCAATAAAATTAACAATTTCAATCAAGCATTCTTCTTACAGTTCACAAGAAAGCTAAAAATGCATTTAAACTGTAAAAAAGTTTTAATCTTATCAGCTAATCGTACTTACTAAACTAAGCAGTTGGGGATTCTATCACACCAATGTCTATTTAAGTTTCCCAAAGAAGAATAATTCCTAAATATTAAAAAAAAATGGAAATAAACACATCACTTTTTTCCATCCCAGCTTCTAGAAGAAATTGTACAATTAATTTGAAGATATTTCTGGTTATTTCATTTTAGTTCTAATAGTTTTTCATGAGTTTGCTGTGCATTTCTTCAAAAGTAACTTACAGAAAGCAAATTAAATTAAATACAGTAATATAAACTGATAAGCTGTAGACTAAACCAAAAAAACAAACCCACGAACACACAGGGATGGAATTCAGAAGATTATTACCACTTTTAATTATCATACGCAAACAGCTGGCATGTAAAGTTATTAATAAGTGACCAAAAGTACACACAGATCTGTTATTTAAATTTATTTCAGCCTGGAAATGGGCTCTTGGAATGAAGTAAGCACATAACTAATTGATTTACACAGTCTAATTTGTTTATTTCAGTCAGAACATAGATATTTCACATGCTGCTGACAGACCTGGCAGTGAAATGAACTATGAAATGCCTGAAGTTTCTTTCTTGAGCATTTTATCATTGTTCTTTTTATTACTGTTTTTTTTTTCTAGTGGATACGTAAAATATGCAAAAGTTCCTTTTGTTGTAATACAGCTATATAAACAGAAGAATTTGGCTTTTCCCTGACTCCACAGCAAAGAAAAACAAAACAAAATTTCACCTATTGTCAGAGTTATACACGGCTGTATTTTTTCAAAACTGCATTTACTACCAACTCTGTATGTGAGGACTCGGGTCAAATAACATTCCCCTCATCCGCTTCCCTTTCTGCCACACAGAATCCCTTTATTTCCTCCCACCACTTCCCAAGCTTTCTTGACACTTGGAGCAGCATCACTAAGGAGCTGGATGGAATATCCCAACCTGAAACCTGCTCTATGCACAAAAATTGGCACTGATCTGAAAACCATTTCTTGAATAATTAAAAACATATAACCTGCAATTTTAAATAATCTGGTTTCAAAAACAAACATATTGAGCAGATTCCTTAACATCAGACACTGGATGAAATGCTTACTGAAACCATTAGTATTTTAAAGGCAAAACCTTAGTAGAGGTATATTTGTTTACTGGACACATAATGTACACTATGTCAAAAATCAAGCTGACAATTACTTCCTAACATTTCAAGTTAAATAAAAAAAATTAAGACTTTATGCCTGTGCCATATTTTTTCTTCCACTGTGAAGAAAAAAAAAAAGAAAAACAGTATCTGATATAGACAACAATTTCCAAAATGCTAGGAAGCCACATCCATCCTACACAAAAGCCAAGTCAAATCAGCAGAGCGATACGAAGAACGACTGGCTCTCAGTGAGTGAAGTTTTGCTACGGCGTATTATCAGTACTAAACTATTCACTTCAGTGGAGTTAATCCCAACTCACGTCAGTGTAATTGAGAGCAGATACCGGCTTTTCTGAGTTTCCCTGACTTTCCAACTCCACTGACCCTAACAGCATTCCTTTGGGAGATTTTTTTAGAATCAAACTGTTTATGGATTAATCTGCTACTAAAACTCTACTCTTTATTGCTGTTCACTTGGTGACTGCTAAAAAATTACTGGAAGTATTAGAGTTTTAAAGGGGTTTTGTACCTTTTATCTTCACAAAATTAAATTTTCAAAATTTCGCAGATTTAGGAGCAAAACCCTTAGATTTTTTTTTTTCCTTGCATTCTTCCCTCTGTAGGTGTGGGTGAATAAAGTTTGCTTTGTATGTAATCCCAAGTGTATCTCAGTCCTGCTTTCATTTTGCTAGCACTTGGAAAAACATGCCTACGTTTTGAAGCTTAGAAACAAAAGGCGATGGTATGTTGATATCATTCACAATCTAACCCTGCTGCAAGGTTGGCCTCACTACCTGTCTAAAGACTAGAGAGTAAACAAACGTTTTAAATTAGAATCCAACTGTAAGTATAAGTCTTTCTCGGTGCAGTATATATGAACGAACATAAGACTCAACAGGAAAAGCACTAGAAACAATACTGTGAAGATGCAAAAAGCCTAGAGGGAATCACAAAATCTTTTTTTTTAATGTCTTCTAAGTTCAGAAGTCCTACAAAACTAGAAATTACCCCATTTGATTTTTGCATAACCCTTGTTTTGTATTAATTTTAAAGTTAAGAGTCTAAATTAAAGTCTAATTAATCTGGACGTCTCAAGAAATAGTAAGGCCCCCTCAGGTTAGAAGATGCAGACCCTGGGATGACCTGCTCCAGCAGGTTCCCATATCCCGTTGTGGGCTGTTGTGACCAAAGACAAAGATCTAAGGTAGATTGTACCTATGACACAGGCCAGAAGAGACAATCAAACCATCTAGTCTAACCTCCCCATACCATAGATCCTAAATTTCACCCAGATACCCAAACATTGAATTTAGCATCTAGTTACTAATAATAGAGAAGGTAGTGTGTTGTGTGCAACGGCGGATACTGCCAGCAAAAGAAGGAAACCGATTAGCTAAATAGGGAATGAAAAGCTTTATCTTTCAGGAAGAATACAGTTCTGAATAAATACTTAAAATTGGTTCAGAAGCTTTCTTTGAGACTGTAGGTAATTATATGATTTTCCTTTAAGGAGACTGACCCAAGCAACATGCCTGATTTATCATGGTACAATTCTTAACTTGATTTTTTTTTAAAAGAATTAATCTATTAACTGAATTCTTAGACTTGGTTTAAGAATGTATTAGGACTGGTTAATATGAGTTACCACTCAATTGTTTAATGATTTTAATAAAATGTGTTCAATCAATTAAATTAATTGAAACTGTGCTTAAACTTTAAACTTCTGGATCTTCAGGATTTTGTTTTCCACAAGGTACAGAAAGAGCAAGTAAAATTATGTCTTAATAAGATGCATACAAAACTCCCCAGCAGACCAAAGCAAATGTCCAGACCCAGCCTAGAGTACTCTGAGCTTTAACAGATCAAAGGCAGAGCTCTCCCATCCTGAATCCTGCTGGTCCCAACGACGTTCACAATTCCGATGTCCCGAAGGAGTAAAATGAGGCACTTGGAGCTCCCAGTAACCAATCCTCTGCCAGTCCCCAACAATACCTATTACAAATTTGCGTTATAAAGGTTCTGAGCAGACACGTCATTAACCATGACCTTTTCCAAAATTTCAGAGCAACCATAGAAAACTAGACTTATTTCTCCTTCATCACTGAGCTTTCATCATATACTTGTGACCTGTTCTTGACTTCCCTACACAGTTCACCTCCCTATACATTAATGAACCCACACACTTTCTATTGTGGTTACATTTCAAGCCCTTGCACGTTATCCAAAACTGAGCAACCATTGCCCAGGGAAGTGGTGGAATTGCCATCCCTGGAGGTATTTAAAATGTGTGTAGACATGGTGCTTAGGGACATGGCTTAGTGGTGGTTTAGGCAGTGTTAGGTTGATGGTTGGACTTGATGACCTTAAAGGTACCTTCCAACCTACACAATTTGGATTCTATGAAGAGCATGCCAGGAGCTGCTGGCTGAGTGGAGCTTGGAAGCACACAGAGAGAGCTGGAGGAAGCGAGCTGGGCTCATGCATGACTTTTCCACACGCTTTCGTAAAAGTTTTAGGCCAGCCCAGACAGTATAGGAACTCCCAAATGACAGATGATCCATTTTCACTACACTCATGTTTCCACTGCAAATATAATTCATATCATCGAAAAAAAGCACCACACTCAAACCCAAACAAGACGTAGCACGTTTCATAGAACTCTTTTTTGCAGCTCTATTGTTATTCTACAAGGAATTAATATAAAAAGCGGACAGGGTGACATCTGCATTAATATATACACGCAGCACCTATGGATTTACTTTTTAATTAAAGCAAGAACCTTTATGTCATTTGTACAGAGTGAGGTAAAGGACATTTTTCCTGCCTGTATAAGCTTTGGTACACCAGTTTCCTCCCTGAAGAGCACATAATAGCTACATTTAAGTAAATCAGGTCAACATGTCCTCCTTTATTTTATGTTAAGGTAAACTAGCCTTCCTGTCCCACTGCAGTCTAATTTTTCTTTATAGCTATTTAAAACCTATTATAGGTTAACATTAACATTCAGACTGCTTCCTGCATTGTCTGATTTTGCTAGATGATAAACTTAATAGCATGTAGTGACAGACAGCAACTGAGAAGTTGGAGGAAGAGAGAATTTCATCTCCAACGGCAGCCTACAACATTTATAGCAGTTTAATAACAACATCAATAAAAACGCAGATCTACTGTAAAATGCCTGTGGTGGCAATTACTCCGGTTTGTTTACTTTGGCTACAGCCACCAGAAAGCAGGATCTATTCTGCTTACTAAGCACCACCTCTCCTTTTCCAGTCATTCATATCCCACGTCTGGACAGGGAGAGGAATAACCTGGGCTGGGGATGAGGGAATTATAGAGGACAGATACCGTACTGCACCTGGCACGGACCACATTTCTTTAGCACACAGACATTCGTTCCACCGTTGTGGCAGGATGGATTAGTATTAGTATTCAATGATCTGCACACAAAATATAGCCTTGAAAAAGACATTACCTCACAGGAAAAAAATTTTGCGCTGTATTCATTTTTCAAGATTGAATTAAGCCTGTTTTGGTTAAATGCAAACATCAGTAGTTTTAAAACCCAAACCTGATGCATATGTCACTCTATACTGCCTCAGAGGTACAGTCAGTGGATGTTTAATGTCTTTCTGCTGGTAGCAGGTAGCAAAAGTCACTAGAGAGACTTACAGTGATTTGTCAAGAGGTTTCCGATTCCCAAAGGTGATACATTTTGTTCTCAGGAGTAGTGTGGCTTCTCGAGACAGCAACTCTGCAGTTGTACTCTGGGTCTCTTTGGAAATATCTTCGTTACCCAGAGGCAATATTTATATCATGAAAGACTGTGTAGCTACTTTTACAAGACTCAGTTTCTAAATACACTCACACTTAGCTGATACCTGACTCTTACTTTTCAGGAAAAAATAGAGACATGCAAAGGGAAACCTTTCTGTTAACCGTGACAACAGAAAAAATGGCTGTCTTCAACTCGGGCTTTCCCCTTTGCCAGATGTGCTCCTTCAATCATGCAAAAAGAGCCCTGGGCTGTTTGGAAACACCCTAGAAGGACAAAGCTGGGGCTACGCAACAAATCATTTGTCATTAGGTGCAAAGGAACTTTTCAACAATATTTCAGCGAACACCAGCCCAACCAAAAATCCCATTTAGATGGGCTTGCTCTATATCCAGGCTTCCCATGGTTTCATGCTGTGGGACTTAATGACAGCAAAAACAGTCTTGTTCTGCAAAAACTTGCCACATTTATGGCTGTATTTCATTACTATGCAAGCCCAACTAGCTGTGGCAGTAATTTTTCACCTCGTATGCCTACTACATGTGTAAAACCCGTGCCCGTGCTCCTGCCTCACCCTACGTGATACGTGAACGTATGAGATTATTTTTATTTCCATAGGACCAGTACAGAACAGATGGTATATTTAAGAAGGAATCTTTAAGTCATATGAAAATAGCAAGCCTAGAACTTTTCACATGATTTGTTCCTTATTAAAAATATTTTTTATAACAACGGCCAGAATATTTTGCATTCATGAAGTTTTGGTAAAATGCAGCTCGTGTTCTACATTAGAGATTCACAGCTGGTTAGCCCTGTTTCTCTTGGAAGGCTAGAAGCAGCTTGAGGATTACTTGATGGTGACAAGCAGCAAGTGAGCAAAACATGATTACTTGAAATAAGGATGGAATTTATTTTATGTTTCTTTAAGTTAGAGAGCACTTTGGGAACAGATGATATAATCTGGTACAGCTGAAGAATAGAAATGGTGCTAAGATTATTCTAAGCTGGCTGTGGGCCTTCGTGTCCTCAGGTCTATTTGGTACAGGCTAAAATGCATGGAATAAAGTATGCTTCAACATATATAGAATAAAGAAGCTTCAACACTGTAAGAAATGATGGACTCAAGGATTTGCTCTGGCTGACAGTTTCCATACGGACAGGGAAAAGCCGGAGAATTTAAAAAAATGTCTACGTGCCCCCTTGGGCAGATTTAGCTATTTTGCTTGTGCATGTAGGGAGGCGTCACAGAAGACACTCCTATCTCCTTGGCAAAGAAGCCAGCCAGATAGGTATCAATCTCTACTCACTAATGGAGCAGCACAAAGCAACCCAGTCCTCTCATATTTGATCATCTTCCTCCTAATTCAAACGGCTAATAAACAGCTAGGAGTATAGATTTTCCTATGCCTCCCTGTGAAACAAACAAACAAAAAAATAAATAAAAGGTCCTGTAGCTGTTTTAAAGTTTCCAAGAAGATCTCCAGCAAAATAAATGCCCATCACAATTCCAGATATTTGTTTATCTTTGCAACATATCCTGAATATTTTTTTCCATCCCAAAGTATGAGACCTCAAGATGGGCCCATGAGATGTGAAGGGAGAAAACTATGAAGCCCTGTGAAGAGAGAGACGCAGGGCTGTATGTCTAGCAGAGCTCCCCTGAGCACACAACGAGCTAGACAGTTTGTCCAACTACGACGTATCTAGTTCATCTATGCCCTGTTACCGGAGAAAATAATTATATGCACACATAATGGCAGGAAAGGAGGCAGAAGTCAACTGGGCGAGTTTCATTCTCAACATGTGAGACTGGAAAGGTCTGCATAAAGGGTTTACAAAGGATGTCAGGGTATAACAACAGTCTAAGGGTCACAAAAATGTATGTAACCAGCAAAGACAGGTACCACATATGCCCCTTCCGCTTCCCACCCTGAATGCACACATGAATTCCAGAAAACAGTGGCATCCCAGAAGACTGCAGAGACTCAGGAGTACGGCTGGGTCCCCTGCCTCTCCGATAACCCCTTGGAAAAATGTGTGGCTTCGCCTAAACTAGAGAAAACCTTGGAATCCAGTCTAAATCAGGATCTAGGTAAGTCCCCAGCCAGCCCACAAATATGGAGAGGCACAAACGTGCTGTAAAAGCACCTTTCCACTCCATCTCCCTCGAACTCAGCAAGAACTAAGTCCCAAACCTTGCAGCTGGAGGAAAATATGGAAAAGGAAGACTTAAAGTCATGCTGCAAGCCAAGCCTCGACTGCTGAGCCACAGCCCAGTGCAATACCTAAAGCGCGCATGCAGGTGGCACGTAGAGAAATGATATAAAATGGCCACCGGGGCAGAAGCAAGCTACCTGCCAGCTAATGCGAGATGACTGAATGTTGGCCGAACACATGGCCACAGATGGTTTTACTGACCGCAACGGGCAGCCAGCATCAGCCGAGATAGTCTGGCAGGGGAAACCTGGATAGAGGACAAGGTAAAAAGGGGGCAAATATTCTACTCCTTCTCAAAATAAGTCGCTGTTTTCTTTTCAAAGTTTCAGACTCTTTGGAGCTAATTAAATTTGAAGAAGGAAACAAGGAGTAAGCAAAATTCTTGGACAAAGGGCTAGTTTTTTCAGCTCTACTGGGACTGCAAGCAATCCATGAAAGCAGTGTCAGGTGCTAAAGCAAAACAGTGTGTACTTTCACAATAGCACGAAAAGTACAAACAAGAGAGAGGATATATCTATTTTAGGAATGTAATTGTTTTATAGAAAACACACCAACCCTAGTATTTTTCTAATCTTGTTCTTTAATACTCAGTGCTTGGCACCATGCAAATTCCTCCAATCAGAGAAATCGAAGATTTCATCTGATAGTATAAATATTTGTCCCACACCGTTTTTTAGAGTTCTTAATGTTTATCTAAATATCGCTTACTCAGCATCGATCCTGTGAAGAATTAGGGAGCCGTGCCCTTAACTACCCCGTGCAGGCCAGCTGCAACACAGCTCACAGCAGAGCAGAGGAGCTTCTGGAAGCCGCTGGTTAACTACTGCCTCCAAACCTTGGCCGTAGCCTTCCAGGAGCTTGCCACAGAGAGACTCACTGACTGTTCCTGGCCTTAAACTAAAGAGACCAATTCATCTGTAGAGTAAAAAAAAAGCAAACCATTTCACATTTACAGAATTCATGCCCATCCGGGGAAAGGCAGATATACAGCACCAGTTCCTCCAGGCAAACCTCTTAACTGACTGTTAGTCTGCAAGTTATTTAACAAATTACGAGAGCCAAAACAGCATCTTCCTTCAGAAATAAACTTGCTAAAATAATGCATGCCTTTCATATTCATGTTAAACAGAAATAAGAAGATATTTTACTACAGCCTTGTCATGGGTTCTGGCAAGAACTAATGCAAAATCATTAAAGACTTCTTCAACTGTTCCCTCAAAACTTGCCTGGAATAAATTTTGCTTATCCATACATTTATTATACCGCCCACTGTCAGGCTCAAGTGCCATGCACAGACTTCACTAACTTTTTACTGGCACTAACAACAGAAAAGAGGCCAGGCTAGACTCTTCTGTGAATGGTTCAAATGACTTCCACCTATGTCATGCCAAGCATGAACTGACAAATTCACCTCCCAAGAGGAGAACTGGGACCTGGAGTCTGCATTTTAACAACTGGAATGGAATGTGGAAAATGAGTAAAAGAGGTTGTGACACCCTGAAGCAGTGGCATTTCGTTTGGAAAAAGATGTTATGTGAAAGCTAAGACAGAGAGATGTACTTTGCAACTTGTAATAGTTTGATGCACCGTCACACCCGGGACATGGTAATACTGAAACCTGAAACTACTTTTGATCCCTGGCAGTAGGGAAACCACTACGATGGGTCTGCCATGTCAGAAACAATTCTCTGTGTCTCAGTCTCACCACAATGATCTCTGAGTTTCCTGAGGAACACAGCTTTGAAAGGCCTCTACACATGAAGACTGACAGAACAGTTTTTCCAACAGAATTCCCCAACGCTGCTTGAGTACTCACTTGCCCAAGCACAAATGCTGAATCAACTAAACACAGAGGTCACAAACGAGCCAGACCATCAGATATAACATACACCTTATTATTGAATATAATTACACATAATTTGGCAAAGTGTTTTCCAGGAACAGGTAAGATCTGCTGATATGAATAAGTAAGTAGCTGTGGGCAACAGCATAGTATTTTTCAAACTTTTCAAGAAGCCATTAAAAAAAAACCCCAACACAAAAACCACACACACAAAACCCCCATAAATAAAAAACCCACCACCGAAACCAAAGCATAGCCTCACACAGCCTCATGCCCTTACCAATGACAGTTTCATAAAAATCCTGGAGTATGCATTTCAAGAGTTTGATGGAAAAATGTTACACGTGCAAACCGTAAAGATACAATCTTTTCTCCGCCTCATACTGCCTTCTTCAAGAGTCCTTCATGGCATTCAAGGGTCGTAACTTTTTTGCTGAAATAGGCTGGTGTGGGTCACCACTGTAAATAGATCACTGTTACACATCTGTATGTCTCATTTTTGCCATGGATTTTCATGTATTGACTGTCCACTGATAAGAAAGGATTCACTGTCTTCTGGTACAAATGCCACTAGGTTTCCTCTAAAATCATAAAATACATTAGATCAGTTATTCCTTTCATACTTTTAGTTTCAGCTCTCTATTGTGGAGAGTGCCCTGCATCAGTTCTTTCTTGTGTCAAATCTCGAGTACCACTGCACTCTTACAAACACAGCACACTGTCTTGGTATCAACTCATACCACACCAAGTATGCCAACATAACAGCACAATAAACACCGCAGACCTCTAATTAATCCCTGCTAAAGCACTGCCTAAAAATGTGGCAGTCTCCTGTAGCAAAGAATTCTCTGCTGAGTGCTTAAGCAAGAAATTCTTACACCTTCTCCTACACCACACTTATAAACTAGGTAGGAACCAGTTCTAAAGTCCAGCTATTCAATACACAAGCACCGTCGGAGAAAAGAAACACATACACAAATTAGATGCCTGTGTTAAACAGCTAAAAAATACATGATTATTAGCTGTGACTTAATCATACATATCAACTGATCACAATTCCAAGAAGTAGAAGAGGATTACTCACTGGAAGAAAATAGAAGTGTCTTTCAAAGTAGTTTTAGAAAGCAACTATTTTGTTTATCCACAAGACCAGCCATTATATTTAGTTATTGATAGCTCAGAAGTAAAACTGGTGTGGTGTTTGACAGTATAAGAATAGCTACATAATGTCAGAGGGAGGTTCCCTCTCTAAACTCTCTGGCAGCGGCTAACAGAAAATACGTGGGAAGAGAACAAGACAGAAGCAGAGAGTGGTACCTCCTCGATACCCTCCCAGCCCCAGCAATCCGCAACTCTCAGACTTCCTGAACTTCATGTAACTCTGTTTTTAATAGCTCCAAGTGAGATTTTCTTTCATAATTGCTTTATTGAAGCCATGTAAACTTCTGGCATCCATATCATCTTCTAACCATAAGTTGCAGAGTTTAAATTTCTCACTGTATGGAGAAATACCTAATTCAGTTTGTTTTAAATCTGCTGCCTGTTAACTTCATTTGATCTAGCAAAAGCCTGACTGGGGAGAAGAACATCAATGGAATTTTTGTGGAACCTACATAGTTGAAGATGTCGCTGCTCATTGCAGGGGGGTGGGCTAGATGACCTTTAAAGGTCCCTTCCAACCCAAACTATTCTATGATTCTATAAGAATCAGAGGAGATAACTGCACATTTTGGATGTTATAGGCGCTCCTGCAAATAAAATGCAACTTTCTCAGGCTATTTAACTGGTTCAGAACTCTTCCTTAGCTGATAGTAGTTTAAGAATTTTATTTTCTTTATTTTCTAATGTCATTTAGTGGCCCATATGAAAAAAACTTTTGTCCTTTTCCAAGTTTAAATCCTTAATCTACAGCTTAAAAAAAATGACCAACAGTGTAATTGCCACTTTTCACTGACCACCTCAATAGAAAAACCTATAGCTGTGTGGATCTAGGGAATCAGTTATCCTTTAAAATTCTTCAATTAGAATCCAAACACAACTTTGGGAAGTCACTGATAGTGCCTTCAGTGGTCCTCTGAAAACAGAATGGAAAATGTCTCACAGGCTAAATGATTCAAGCAGCTATTCTCCTTAGCCCAGCTTTAAGACAAAGAAAGCAGCATTCAAAATCAGAGTTCGGAAGGAGCCCTGAAATGGGGCTAGATGCAATATATTAATAAATCCCCTCTTTCAATTCAGCTAATTTTATTCACCAGTTTTCTGTATCTCTAGCTGTTTATACGATCTCTGCTACCGTGGTCACTTACAAATCTTAATAAAAGACAGTTCGGATATTTATTTTTTTTTAAGGGGAACTCCTGTTTGTTTGCAAGCAAGGAACGTTTGCAAGTGAGCTGAAATTAATGGCTGGGGCAGGGGGTCTTTACTGAATAGGGAGCAACGGATGCCACCTTCCCTGTAAGTGCTGACTGCCCTTGGGAGGCCACCTCTGGAGGCTGCCATGTCCCAGTGCTGCCCCTGCAGCCCCAGCTGCTGAGCAAAACCCCACAGCTAGGACACGCTGTGGACACGATGACAGTTTCTGTGCTTTATTACAAAGTCAGCTATTTCTCTTCGTTCACTTTGTGGGAAATCGTGACCAAAAAAAAATTAAAATTGTTTAGTTCCAGTTCAATCAGAAATGAACACTGAATAAATTCTGAAAGTTGTCCAGCTCTAATCTTTATTTAACATACTCCAGTAGCCTCCTCCCCTTTCCTGTGTGAGATGAGAGCAGATTAGTATCAGACGGCCTTTCAGGCACACAGTGATTTACCAGGAGATCTGAACATGCTCTCCCAAGAGCCAGAACACTCCACTCGCTATAGGAATGCTTTCCCTGTCTGCTCTGAGCCATTAAAGATCTTGCAGTTTGATAGAATATTACAGTTAAAGGAGAACAGAGTAGATTTCTAGAGCTGTAACATTTTCCTAGAAGAAGCAGATTTTTAAGAGCCACCCGCATCACAGGTGTGAAGCATCATGAAGTGCCTTGCAGTTGTGAAAGGTCTCATCGGATGTCACCGGTTGTATACTCCCTCATTACTCGGACTTCCTTCTCCGCTAGATTCTGAATAAGCATTTAAAGAATAGAAGGGACAAAAATGCTCCCTCCTCCTTCAATAGTTTGTTTTTTTTTTTTTTTTTTTAAACTGTGTCTCCACTCAAAAAAGTCCAGAGATCTAGCAATATTCTGCTATAAATACCTAAAGTCTTTCTAGTTCTGCCACACCACCTTTCAAACGTGATTTTGCAGTACAGGTATGTTAGTTCTATTTGGCACATCCATCTGTTATAAATCACCCAAAAACGAAGAGTAATTTAAATGTGAAGTATGGCTACTTTTGGTGAAAACAAATTGGTTTGCATGTGGTACAACGAGCACAGCTGAAAGCTACCATCAGTGTATTACAGTATTTAGTAGTCAAACAGTTTTTGAATAATTCCATTAAGAACTGCCTAAGGCTTGGCATAGAACTCAGTAAAAGTAATAACATTCTACTTACAAAAAACTGCTTTAAACTTTGAAGAATCTAAATATTGTAAAGAAATAAACTAGTAAAAAAAAAGCTCCAAACCACCAAATAAAGTCAGCATAAAGAACCTCAACAAAAATACAAATCAATCCCCGTTCCCATAAAAGCACAGCGGAGACGTCTTCAGCTCTCCCATTATCTTGACTATTTCTAAAGAGCACAAGCATAAGAGTGAGATTATTACCAGATAATTTTAACACAATACCACTGCTCAGTGGAAGACTCATTCATCCTTTTCCAAAAGTGGCCTATAACTTGTCTCACAAGTTTTGCATCTGCACAAATGGTTATGCAGTGTCCTACTTTTCAGTAATCCCAGTCTACACACAAACTTCTGGTTCTCCGGAAGCAACGCCATCTAAACAATCCCTTCAAAATAGGGACAACAGAGCAGCAACTTTGGCTATTGCTACATTTCCTCTCAAGCAATTGTCTCGGGACACAAATAACAATAGATAATAATAACTATTAAGATCTTGCTTAAAGGCAACAAAAAGCAATATGCAACATCATATATAACAGTGCCATCTGGTGACCACTACTAAAGAAGGGAACTTCCTAATTTTCTGAGTTAAAAAATTCAAAAATTCTTCCCACGTCACTTTTGATTTCCCCAGTCCCAGTTGTCTAAGCAGTTTTATCTTTCCGAAGTGGCAAACGGGAAGGGACCCACCAGCCAGCAAAGCAGAAAAAGAGAATCTGCAGTGATGGCTGGGTCAGTAACTGCAGCCATGGTTCCTCTTCCCATCCTTAGATTTTCAGAGGAAAAAGGACACTCCAATGGCTCCAAGCAAAAGAGCACTCAGCTTAACTACAGTATTCAGGCTTTGCTTACAGGATCATATTAAGAAAGCGGCAAAAAATCATCCATTATAATTTGCTCTTTTGTCAAGAGATATTACAGAAAACATGTAGAGTGCACTTCAAAGTGCTGCTTAGATGAAAAATTACCCATTTGGGAGCACGCTTTAGATACCATGATGATGAATTTCGTACCATATCATTTACTAGTCAAAACAAGAATTCATTATCAAGATTCCTATACAATTACCTTAGCTTACAAAATTCAAGATGTTTTATGCTTTCATACACCATCACTGGCAACAGCGAGATAATAAAAACCGTGTTCCAACTCCCCAGTGACTTTTCTTTTTTCCATGCGAGCCATAAATAAAGAATATTAAATGGAAAGAAAACAACTGAAGATAATATAAATTTAGAGAAACCTGCAGGGTAATGGGGGCAATATCTATTGTTTTGACTACAAAACCTACTAAACTACACATTGCATAACAAACATGGAAACAGACACAAAATAAATAAATAATAATAAAAGAGGATCAGCTCAGTGTTGGTTTTCTTCTTCCAAACAAAGTTTCACTTCACAAAACTGTGAGGTGGGTGATTTCTCACCCGTTTCATAGGAGTAGATTTGAGCTTTTCTATTAATTAGACAGTTTCGTTGCTTTCTATAACTTA
The DNA here is from genome assembly GCA_008658365.1 of Alca torda. Taxonomy (NCBI): domain Eukaryota; kingdom Metazoa; phylum Chordata; class Aves; order Charadriiformes; family Alcidae; genus Alca; species Alca torda. The sequence continues at coordinate 8,384,514 of CM018079.1, forward strand.
CTTGTCAAAAGAATAGTTCCCTGAAATAATGACTTCAAACAAGTTTGCAACCACTCAATACATCCCAGAGAAAATACAGACATGGCGGTGTTGTCTAGAACTTCCATTTCTGCATGGCTCAGGCCCAGTTCACAAAAAACACAACACTGATGCTTCTCCAAGTTTAATCCGAGTCAAAGCACAACTACATAGTCATCAAATATCTAAAGACACATCGCGGTCACATAAAGTACACAGCTATTTAAAAAATTCTTAAGGTAATTATTATGTGGAATATTTCTGAGACATTCATTTGATCTTACTTTAAGTTGATCAATTTAAATGTAAATTGCATCAAAGTTTCAATGCCCAGATTGCATGCTATGAAGTCTATCATTCAAAGTAGTTCTGAAAAACCTGTAAAATACTGAGAATTTTATTTTATTTTAAAATATTTTCAGCAAAATGTACACTATATCCAGACCGAACTACTTAGCTAACCACAACAGGCAAAAGGCGTAAAGCAATGAAGAACTTTAATCACCTATGGGCCCGAGAAACAGAAATGCAACCTTACAACTATCTAAACCTGGGGTTTAGATAAACCCCTTATTACTAGTGAAGATGGATGAAAACCATGGATCTAAAACCAGGTCATATTCTGAACTTTTCCAAAATTGTGACATTCAGAGCTGTATTCCAGCCACATATAAAGTTCAATAATCTACAATAAAAAGATGATTTTACAACAAGAAAATCTACTCTTCATGACAAAAACACTAGTCTTTCATTGTTTAAATCATAGACACGTATCACCATAGTCTTTGGCTATGGCTGCCCACCCTTGACCTCTCGTAATGTTTGTCCCCAACCAACTTCCACCGACTTCCTTCCCATCATCACCACCACACACACACATACAGACAACCCAGTTGTCCCCTTGTAAATATATATGTATGTGTATATTTAAACAACATCACAAGAGAGGCCAGTCCACATGGACTGCTTTGACAGTACTGGGGCTCTTGTTTCCTGTTTTCTCACTTCCATGTGAAGTTCAATATGATGATGGTTTCCATTTTTAGAGAGCAATTTTCTGAACTACTACTCAGATCTGAATCATCTGTAAATAAAGATGCCTTTAGCTTGGCATCAGCTATTTTCTCTGAGCACTAGACTTTGTTCTTGCCCTAATGACTTCTCAGTCATAATTTTCCCCAGATTCCGATAATACTAAATTTAGATCACAACAGATACTTTTTATTATATTCTCTGGCATCTTTGCACCACAACCATTGCCTTATATTAGCTGCACTGAGTGCCACTGCTTTATTCCCATAGCTCTTTTTCCAAGCATGCTCTATCATCTAATTATGTGACCTAATACATAGAAAAAAAAAAAAAAAAAATCTTTTTTCAGATTCTCATGTGTTTATATAGTCATATTGTTAAAGAGATTTTACCTCCTTTCATTTATAAGGATTTTTTTTTTTTAAAGTAACTGAAATACGATCTTTTATTACTCATTTTAATACAAGGTTAAAAACTTAAATACAACACACCCTTTTTTAGACTGGAAAATCAGAGAAAACACACAGAATTATTTACAAGACTTTAAGCCAAAAGTCTAGAAATCTTAGGAACTTTAATAATGCGGGATCTTTAAAAATAAATGTAAACAGATACCAAGAAAGCTTCGAACTCACCTGCTATTCTCTCCTCACACTGACCGCAGCGACAACTTAACAGTAACTTGTCAGAGGTAAGGCAGTCTCACGAGATGAGCAGACAGCCCAAGCCTTTTTACCCTGAAGAGATGAGAAATTGATTTAAAAGGTCCTTCTTTTAAACACAGGAGATAGGAGGGAATGTTCATGCGCTGGCCAGGGTAGGAAGTTACCATAAAGCTGGTTAGATGGCTTAAACAAAATTAGGTGAACCGGAAACATTTAAATGATTAGCAAAACAAAACTAACAACATTTAGATTTTCCTCCAGCTGTTCTACTACAACTTTTTTCTACGAGACTCCTCGACGGACAAAAGGTGGACACAAGATCCATCCCACAGGTGCTGACACAAGGTTATATGTGCCCTCTCCTGCTACACACCCTGGCTGGGTTTCTTTTGCAAAGAATGGGCACTACGCACAGCAAGCTCCAGTCCTGCCCCAAATTACATGAATGCAGAACCAATGTTCATGCACACGCGACAGAAAGCACCTGCCTCACACATTAGACAAAGCTGTAATTATATCAGCAGCATCTGGCCCTGTTTGCTTTTTAATGATTTATATGTGTAGTATTTTTGCAATGCTATTGCTGGATTTTCCACATGCTCTTTTATTAGCAACATCAAAGCTGATTTCCTATATGTTTCCTATAAATGCTTTGTACAGTCCATGTTCTTGGCTTTTTTCTTTATGTTTGTCTTGTGTTGGTCTCCTGACAGTAAGGCAAAGCAAAAATTATTTAAAGGGAGCAATAAAAAACTGGGCTTTTTAAAGTCTGAGTATCTTGAAAAGAATACAGAAATAAGGAAACTTTAGAAAACAAAAATTCCCTATGCAAATGCAGTGACCCTCAAGAGTTTTGTCCCATGTTTTGCCCAGTATTAAATTGTTAACAAATTATCAGAAACTTGACCAAAATGTTATTTCTATCTTCTACAATTAAGTCAGATGCAAAGAGCACTCAACTCAAGGGTTCTTTTTAATATAATTCAAAACGCTCTGAATTAGACTGTAAGTAATATCCTGCTTTAACTTGGTTTAGTTTTGTGTTGCTTTGTACATTCAGGTTAATCACCAATAACAGTTCTTTGGTAATGACGGTTGTCCTTTTCCTTTTTTAGGAATGATTGATTTTTAGCCTTTCCCCCTTAGCTTCTTTGTACTATGCCCTCAGTCAGTCCCACTTGCCTTATTCTCCTTATTGTCCGTAAAATCACTGATTTCACCAGCTGGTGTGACCCCTAGCACAGGTTTATATTATGGTCTGTTGAAAAATTTACTTTAGAAAACAGATGAAATAGTATCTTCATATTATTCATGGATCAAGAATCCTATTTGATCCTTGCTCCTTCGCTTCTTAAAACCTCTCCTTTTTATGACAACTATTATCTCATTAACTGATTCGCTCTTAAAAAATGATCAACTGCAAGACAGTTAACTTAGCTGAACTTCCAAACCATTCATAAACATTAACATTTAAACGCCCTATTTCTGTCAAATCTCTAAGAAAACTGTGTTTTGTAGCAAACTTCGTCTTTTTTAGTTTTAAAATAGGAAGAGTAGCACAAGGTAATACAATAAGCAATCCCTCTGAGCGGGAGGAGAAGAAAAAAAGCCAGGGCCCTCTCCAATTTTGCAATGATTGCATTTTGGGAATTTTGTGACAGAGCTCATTTCCATTAATCTGCCCAAGATGTGGGCATCTAGACTAAACGAGCTGTGTGGGCAGGCACTGCAGAGAGCTGTGAAGGAACAGCACCTTCAGATAGTGATTCGTTCCAGCTCTGTACCTACCTATGATGCTCTTGAAAGGTTATATTCAAGTATGATACATCCTCCTCTTCGTTGTGTTTTTGTAGCTGGCAGTCAATAATGTCATGTCTGGCACTGAAGAGTTATTTTTTGAAATCCAGTCTACAGTGGTGAAAGAAATCAATCATGTCTCCCAGTCCAATAACCCATCCTTGCCTGCAAAACATTTCCTTTTCACTACAAACATGCCACAATCAGCATAATGGCTGCGTGTTCACTCCGTTTCTAAGTAAATGTTTTATTCCAGTAATTCTCAGCCCATGGAAACGCAAGCGTTTCAGAACACAACTCAATGCTTGATAGACACAATAAATCTTTCTCTGTCTTTTCTTTTGCCAGTATTCTCATCAGTGTGTTTTTGATCAGACCTAACTCACAGCACTTTTATGATTTTTTTCCTGAACTGGTTTATTTCTGCTGTAATTAAGCTTTTTTCCTCTTTGAGGTTCTAAGACTCCCACCATTCAGTAAAATTGATGGTATCCACGCTTCTTGAGACTGATATTGATCTCAAGGATTTCCATTTATTTTCCAGATGTTTTTGACCAAATTGCTACCTAATCGGGCTATGTTTTTATATCCAACTAAATATTTTCTTTTAAGGGAGCCACTTCAACAAGAAGCATTGGCAGGTACCTCAGAGTTTCTATTTTTGTCTGTAATCTGTGCTGTGTTAGTCAAAATAATAAAACAATGACTCCCTTATAGCAGCAGACTTGAGGTGTCTACCAAAGCAAAAGTTTAGAAACATTCTCTTAAGAGTTTTCATTTCTTGGCAGCCAGTATGTTTCACACTTTGGGCCTGACTTATACGAGATTTCAAGACTCTCAGAAAGTTGCAGAGGTTTATCATTTAATAGGTGTCCAAACAACATTCTCAAGATTTGCCCACTAAAAAAAAAAAAAAAAGATAAAATTTTATATCTTGGCCCCTTCTCAAGGTCTACAGATCCATGCAGGGGCTAGAGTCATGGACAAGCACAGAGAAAAAATATTTTAGGATATTGGTAAAGGGACCTGGTGACTTCCCTAAGTCTCATTCCATAAACTGCAGAAGAGGATGATTAGTCTAAGGATCATATCCTCTAAACAGACTGATGACTTTTAAAGGATAAATCAGCTGGCGCCATGGTATAGATGTTAGAACAAAGGCAACCTCACAAAAGCAAAAGGTGTATCTTTCCCTCCTGATGAGTTCTGCTTCCCCCTTCGCACCCCAAGAGCAATATTTATATCAAACTTCAGATAACATTTTCAATAAACAATTTACCTATGATTGAAACTAATATTTAACCCATCATATCTACCATCATTCCTCCTTTTGAAAGACCTGGTAGAGACCTCACTAGATCTGAATACAAATAAACCTGGTACCCAAAACAACACGTTGTAAGGCCTTAATACGTGATTTGTAAGACTTCAGATGTCAGAGCTCATTCTTGGATGTGTTCAGCAGCTAAAGTTCTCAACTGGTGGCATTACAGCTAGCAAAACAATATTGAACAAAACAACCACCCCAGATAACTGGTGAAAATTACACTTACTGCTGTACCTCTGTGTTCTGATGTTTAAAATGCGCTGTGATCGCCTATTACCAATTTCTGAAATCAAGCAGTTATCAGCAGCTCAGCATCAATCATTCTACAGCTGTATCCCTTCCTAAACATACCACAGTAAAAGGAATGAATGTTCAGCTTGGTCTAACCAGACAATTTCTTTAAGATTCAGACTTCAAAAAAATATGTAACACTGAGTCAACATCAAATTCTGTTACGAGAGGAGGCTGAAGAACAAAAACTTCAGACTCGCCAAGTCCTTCTGAGCCTTATGGGGGGCAATCATCACTGATGACTTGCAAGGACAAGCCTACTTCCACCACACCAACCCTTCATTTTATTGCTGTCTATGGGGCTAAAACCTACTGGTAGACCCAATGAAGCAACTGGCCCTCCAAGAACTGCTTAAGCTTAGCTTTGACTACAGAAAGGTGAAAGATTACAACTCATCATCTGCAACTGTGACATTTTCCAGTGTGGCACAAACCCCTGGGGCCAGGAGTTCTGACTCAGATCCAATCTCTTCTCAAATTCCTGCCATGGCTGCCCACCCCACTTCTGACTCTTCCCCTGCTTCAGTGATTAGACATGACTGCTATACTGCCCAAATCCTGACACGTTTCTATATCACTTTGCTTCTCATGCTCTCACTCTTTTTTTTTTCCCCTTCAATACCTTTGCCTTTAGCCACACTGTTTTGGCGTTCAGGGAGCCCCTTCAGTTAGAAAAGAATTTACCAGTTTTGTAAATATTAACAAAGGAAAAATTTGAGCCTGGAATATTTGCACACAAAAGGACCTGCTCTACAGCATTAAGGTTTACGAGCTTTCTTCTGACTCCCATAACAGTTCAAATCAAGACACACAATCTTATTTGTTATCAAACCACCATCTTTCTGGAATGCATTATCTTAACCATGAACACACATGGGGAAAAGCCTAAATTCCAGTGTTATCCCCAATTACTTGTGATTATTAATCACAGATCAGCTTTCAAGCTTCAGCCTTGCTGAGAGCTAGAGACAAGCCTTCATCTACATCTGACTGAGCAGCTGGGAGCTGGGCCAGGTAGGAGGCAGCTAAAACAGTTGCTGCCTTGCTCATCTCTCAGCCTGAGAAAGTGGCACAGTCCTTTGATGCTTTCTGGCAAGTGTCATGTCGGACAGCTTAAAAACTCTACTTAAAAGCTTTATTTAGTTGTACTTTTACTACCTTAAAACTGGAACGACCTTTTATTAACCCTGTGTGATGTTTACAAGAGCATTCCAGCAGACTAGTTCACAGTGCAGAGGTATATTACAGCAGTATTTTCCCCAAGTATTTCTTATTTTACACCTTAGACTATAGTTCTAGTTTTATTATTAAGGGCTATTCCCTTAAAAATAATACCAAAAAGAATCAAAAAATCAAAATTTGTATATCGATGCTTAAGGTGTTCCAACACTTAAACCACAGAGTTGAACCAAAAAACGAATGTAACAGTAATAAAGCTGACTCCTTCAGAGAATGAAACACAATCTATGCAATAACATGAATTAGAAGCGATCCATTGTGTGGGAAGAGGAGATACGTTTTAAATGTAGGCTGCCCTCAAGTTTCCCCCTTCAACGCCTCTTTTAAATAGCGTGAACAGGAAGCTGTTATCTTGCTTGAACCACCTTCAGAGACTTGAAACAGCTTTCTAGTCACCAAACCAAGCTCTTTCAGGTGTTACAGAAAAGTAGGACTCACTACTCTAACCAGAGCACACAGGACACGGGTCCCAAGAGCAGCGGCAGAGGGGCTCAGACCCTCAGCCTCTCAGGTTATAAGAGAGCCCCCTAACTATGGGCCTATGGGATTTTAAAGCCGTTTCTTCTCCAGCTGCAATTCCGCTTTTGCATACCTAAGTAAATGATCAGGAACTCAAACTACCAAATCCCAAAACTGGTCTGTAGTGTCAGATTCTGGATTTGACCAGGAACTGTACTCTGGAGCCAAGAAACTTTTCCAGCTTTAAGTTTTGTTGAAACTGGTACACTTCCATCAAAAGTTTAAGTTTTGACAAAATGGCAGGTTTTGGTATTAAAGTGACTTTGTCAGAAAAATTCCCAATAAGCTTGAGTTCTCATTCTGAATAATACAGCCCAGCTTTCCAAAAGACCACAAGGATTCTTCTGCTAATTGCTACTTAAAAGCAACAATACATGTGTAAAGTCAAGAACTTGATGGAAATACTGGAACAGTGCAGATGATGCTGACATGCCTCAAAATTATGAGATCTTAGCAACGCTTTCAACACAGGGATAAAAAAGACAAGATTAAATCACTAAACTGGAACAAGAAAACAATTGTTAGATAAACATTTTCAATGGCATGGACATCTGAATATTTTGTAGGTATGCCAATTCTCTGTGTCCACAAAAATTAAAATCACAAATGCATAATATATTGTTTTTAACGGTTTGATATATTGTTTTTAACTGTTTTCAGATACCTCAGGAGGAGAGAAAATAGCAAGGGTAATATGACAAAGCTGCAGTCTAAAAAATGAAGTTTGCATGGCCTAGAGCGCCATGAACTCGGGGCAAATACCACATAGTAACTTGGTTAATTGAAAGAGCTCACCTTTGCATTTTGCTAATCATAAACTCATTGATCTCTTCTGAATGATACGGGATAGCATAAAAAATGTCTGTGCTATACCACACATGACTAATGGTAGATTCTTTAAGCAATCTTTAGGCACCCCAGTGGGGCTCTATTTTTATGGGTACTGCACGCCTCACGTTAGTCGCCCTGAGAGATGTGGGCTCACAGCTACGGTAAACCCCTGTTCATCATTTTACCTACTGTATTTCCCAGGATCAAAACCTCATTTATGCAGGCCTCAATACTCTCCCCCCAGTATGTCATCAAGAATGTGTTGTATTTTCCTCTGAAACACCTCAGGTGCCAAACACAACCTAAACGGCAGTTGGAGGAAACCGTCTCAGAGGGGATGTTGAATGTGTGCAAACATGAATGTGTGCTCTGTTTTTGTAAGGGCACCAGCCAGATCCCTGCTGATGCATCAAGTACAGGAGAGTATTTGGCACCAGCCCCTAGCCCCAGAATTTATCCCCTTGTAGGTAGTGGAAAAATGTTCCATTTTTAGTTATTCAATTATATTGGGCCTATACATAAATGAAGTATTCTGTCTGTCTTGTTCTGCAAAGACTAGTAAGTCTACACACTTGGCTGGTGATTCTAGGTACAGTGAGGCCCAGAGGCCTAGACCTTTCCTATATATATTTGAGCTCCTAATTTGAGCGGTATTTTCCCATGAGAATGGATCTCAGGACAGGTGGGGGCCTCTGCCTTTCAAGCACAGGCCCTGATTCTCTCTCTGTAAAAAAAAAAAAAAAAAAAAAAAAAAAACAAAAAACAAAACAGCCCACTCTCTGCAGCTCCTCAGCAGTCTCCTGCAGCTGAAGTGAGTTTCCACTGTGGGTTTTTTTTCAAGGGTCCATCAGGACAGTGAGGGAACTGGGGCTGTTCAGTCTGCAGAGGAGGAAGCTGAGGGGAGACCTTATCACTCTCTACAACTACCTGAAAGGAGGCTGTAGCAAGATGGGGGTCAGCCTCTTCTCCCAGGTAAGAAGTGATAGGACAAGAGGAAACAGCCTCAAGCTGTGCCAGAACAGGTTTAGATTGGATGTTAGGAAAAATTTCTTCACAGAAAGTGTTGTCAAGCACTGGAACAGGCTGCCCAGGAAGTGGTTGAGTTGCCATCCCTGGAGGTATGCAAAAGACAGGTAGATGTGGTGCTGAGGGACAAGGTTTCATGGTAACTTGGCAGTGCTAGGTTAACAGTTGGACTTGATGATCTTAAAGATCTCTTCCAACCAAAACAATTCTATGATTCTGTAACTTAAGACTCACTTCTCATTGTACGCTTAAAATGTTTATTATTTGGGAAACACTCAGAAAAAAAGTACCTGACAAAGGTTTAGTTAACTAATTTCGTGCAACAGAGGCCTTCCTACTAGAGAGTCATTTCCACTCATTTAAAGTAACACTTTCTGAAAGGTACAGTTTGTCTCAAAGAGAAACCCAGTGACAACAGGTGCTTGGACTCCTCATCTTAGTCCTCGGACCAAACAGCATGGACACCTTACGGGACTGTGCAGTAGTTCCCACAATGGAAACTGAATTGTCAGGGGAAAAGGATGATGAATGCCTGAATTTTGTCTTGATATTGTAAGCAGAATAAAGTCATGGGAGCTGGGAAGCACACGAGTTCATTAACATAAAAGATGAGTAGGAAAAAGTTTGTTCTAATTTATTGTTGGGGGGTGGGGGAGTGGGGGGGAAGTCCCCACAGGAATGTGTGAAATTGAAGGAAATGAAAAAACAGAATTAAAGACAGCAGAGAGTACCATGAGAGAAGTAATGAAGCCCTGAAGGCAGAAAAAGAAAGAAAAAGTACAGACTGAAAGAATGAGTTTCCTACAAAAGAGAGAGGCACAGTCCAGTCAAAACTAACAGGAAAGACTAAGAGTTCTCAGACAGGATTAAGAGCCAGAGAGGTTAAAGGAAGAAATATGCCATGGCCAGACCTCACCGTTCAATTCCAGCTTTAACACTCATGCTGGTATCTTTGGCAGCATTGTCAGTTATATTTTAGTCATGCCTAGAGGCCCCCCAACCACCCTGAAGCCCTTCTGCACTCATCAAATACATTTTAGAAAAATGTTTATACATATATTGGCACTTTAAAACTTGAATCTAATTAGACTAAACATGTTTTATTTCACTAATTTCCAGTAAAAATAAAATACGTATGTCTCAACACATTGGGGTTTTCCCTAAGTGCCGAGAATCTTCTAGCATTCAAACATCTCTATAACGAACTTTAATAAAAGATTAAAAGGCTACTTCATAAATGCTTGGGACAAATATAAGCAGAGGGGAGACAATTTCCTTTTTCTTTTAAACAATGCAGCAAAGCGTGAGGCCTTCCAAATAATAAAAGAACGTTTATGGCCTCCCTTCTTCCCATAACAATCTTAATGTTAAGTAAGAAAAACTTTAGCTTATTACAGGCACATTTCTCTTCAGTATCTCATGCTGAAGAGCCACAGAAACATAGAAGTATTGAGTTGTTAGGGGCCTTCTGACAGAAAGGTTGAAACAGCTGTTGTATTGGATAACACTGAGAATCAAGATTTAGGATATCTAGAAATACACTGTGATGTAAACAACAAAGTGCATAAGAATCAGGAAGCCAAAAATTTGACCTTGCTCAGCTCCCTCCAAGTCACGCTGAAGTGAGGCAGAACATGTTTTCACTCACACAGAACAAGCTACTCCAGCAGACGCAACCCCGAGCAGGTTTCCATTGAAAACAATGACTTAATATCAGATGAGAAAACACAGAGAGTGGAAATGTCTCCCCTCGTTCCAGACATCATCTAGATTTATAGTGCACAGACTGGCCGTCACAGCTTCTTAGCACCAGAATAGCAGAAAGCTTCTCATCAATGAGGAAAACTGAAAGAGGTACCTCTTCTCTACTTACCCACTACAGAGCAAAGACCATCACAGACTCGAAATCTAGCTTTTCCCCATCTCCACAACATAATGCAGGTCACCTGTAGCATTCAAAGAAAAATAAATTAATTATGATGAACTAGGCCAGATGATAATTTAAAAAGAAGGAATTAAATATCTCCTACGATCAACCTTAAATCTTCCTAAATATTGAGACACGTTAATGAGCAGATCATTATTTTGGCAAAATTATTCTAAATTATCATCCCGTTCTTATGAAGGGTAACTCTGGGCATGCCTGAACTACAGATAATTATTTAAGGTTTGCAGACAACTGACAAGGCCTAACCACATGCCTAGGCCAGAATAACTTACGTCTTCTGCTTAAGCACCCTCAACCTTTGTAGTATAATTCTACCCAAAGAGTAGAATACATAGTGCTGAAATTATCTGGGATTCATTACCACACTATGGTTTTCACCCCTGTTGCCTCATCAACATTACCCTTCTGTTCACAGGATGTGATATGCATGTTTGTTTTCACTGATAGGAACGAAGCTCTAACTGATGAGGAAATGAGGACAGTATAAGCGACCTTTTTTCATTAAGATACATTTTCATGACTAAATGCATGGATCTACGGAAAAGCACAGGCTTCCTTCACAGTGGATGTGGCTAATCAGCTGTGCTGCAATTTCGATCATCTTTCTCTTGCTTCATCTAGTACTTTCTGCCACCCACCCCCCAAGTAATCACATTCAATGAAGTTTAAAAAAAAAAAAGCACTTGACAAACCACCCCTTTTCTCACTTTCATCTCTGTGTACAAGGTCTTATATCCACGTTCAAATGAAATTATTTGGTAGCAGTCTAACTGAGGAACAAGCCACAGCAGTGTTTTCCCCTGTTTTCAGCTAGTGTAGCTAGGAGCTTTATTAAGCAGTTTCTAATGTACTTCATAGATTTAAAGAAATGAAAAATACAACTGACATCAAGTAATGGAAATATAATATGGATAAGGGTTGGCCTCTGTGATGTATTTTAGATTAAAAAAATCACCATGCATATGTCACTTAAACATGACTAACAGTCTTTAGTTTGGAAACAAGTTTCCCTAGGAATAGCCAATGGGAGAGGGGGAAAAATGAACCCTGGCCAACAAAAAATTGGCTTTCTTAAGAACTATTAATAAGAAATCTGATGAGAAGGGCATCTGTCTGCCCAACTGGGTAAATATGAAGTATTTCCACCATTAATTTTTTCATTCAGTAAATCACTAAAACATAAACCAGTATCAGAAAAATACTCCAGAGCCAACACATCTGTGGTCCAAAATTAGTTGGTAAAAATAACTTAATAATTATACCTCTTACAAATACGTTTACGTTCTAGTTCAGAACTATTTTTAAAATGCTCCAGAAAGGCAAACAGCCATACAAACAGTTTGTTGCATGAAGTGCCAACTGAAACAAGCATGTAATAACATTGTGAAATTACATTATCTGACACATTTCAAAAGCTTATTCAGGTGCTTATTTAAGCCCATAAAACCTGTAGGGAAGTAAAGACAGGATGATATTTCAAGTCAGCTTACCATAACATTTTTCTAGTGAAATTGCATAGCAACATATTAATGCTGAAAAAAAATGCCGGCAATAAAAACAAATGCCAATAAGCTAAATGCTTCTGTGGAAAAAAATGCAGCTACTAATAAGGCAACATCAGCACATTACAAAGGCATGACAGTCTTAAAAGCAGTTTACAGCATCAAATACATTCAGTCAAAATATCATAAAGCACCTTAACTGTGCTCTACAATGAGAAAACAAGGCAGTTTATACCACATGCCGTGTGAAATCTGTGTCTCAGATCATTCTGCCAGTACATAAAATTTGGAGGAAACCACCAAACTTTTCATTATTCTGTGAACATGCAGACAACAAGAATATCACTCAGCATCAAAGGTTTTCATAGATGATATAAATATTCCTCAACACATCTTCACTTAGTCATCGATTCACACAGTGGAATGAGACACACCATTCTGTCCAGCATGATTTCTGGTCTGAGAAAACAAGCTAGAAAGCAAGAATTCGTTGCTAAAAAAGGTCTTGTTTGTACCTAACTGAAATTCTTTCAGTGACAGAAATATGATAAAGTACTTTAGATTTTTCTCAAGTCACCTTTTCCCATGACCCAATTCATCTACAAGTTAATTCAGAGCAGACTACACATGGAAAGGGATCCATAAGGCAAGATCAGACAGGTGATCAGAGAAAGCAGCCTGTAAGAGTACCGCAAGGGGAATAGAAAAGACAATGCTATTCAAAATGCATAAAGTACCAAATCATAGAGTTTTAGTCATCTGTTTTCCATAGGTTAGTAACAGTCATCCATATATTCTTTTCACACCCAAAAGTGCCACTAAAGTTACACCAAAAGGATTGTCAGATCAAGATCTAGATGCTGAATGATTCACAATTGGAAAAATAAAAGTAGAATAAGCACTTAACCATCTGAAATTTTATTCTTCCATGCTCTCTCAAACATGCAACACGCTTTTCCAAATCTACTTCACAAACCATTCTTTACTCAGTATTTCCCAGGAGAAGCATCTGTTGCCTTGACTAAGAAAAAAATTAAGACCACAAAGAAACCAGCAAGAGATGAAAGTTAAATGTCTTTGATGGTTACATCTCTTGACACACGTGAATAGCAATATGATCTCCTTGATGCAGTTGTTTTCTCCATGGTCTTCACAGTCACCTTTAGTTCATTTTTATATATCACTTGCACTATGTTTCAGCAGTGTCTGCTCCTTAAACTCAGCACAAATGAACTAGCACCAATGCTGTCATTTAAACTATTCCTTCAAGAGAGGCACGTGATATACGTGCACACAGTAGCAAAAAGCATTTTCATGTATTCTTACAAACACCTGTTTGTTCTTAATCAAGAGTTTCAAATATTTTCCATTTAAAGCAAGAGTATTTTACTTGTTAACAACAAAGGAAACAGTGTGTAAGAAGTATTTTATTTTCATGCTATTAATCAATTATCACAAGCAATGGTGCGTAAAGCACAAGACTAGAAGATGAATTCTAACTCTCACAAAATGAATACATTTGGAGGAAAGAAATAGAAGAAACAAGTTTTCCTCATTCTATCACACACAGAAAGAGACAAACGTGAAATTCTCACTGGAGTTTAACAAGACTTTACCTTTACAACAAAATCAGCTTCAGAAATTCCTGCCCACATATGTTCAATTCCCAGCCACACACTGCAATTACTTATGTCAGCTGTGCCAATTTGGACTGATGAAATCTGCCCTTAAACTAACATTTTGAATAAAGGGGCGGAAGGAATATTTAAGCTGGTTACCAGCACAGGCCCACAGAGCAGCTGAAGAGGCACATCTGACAAGATGGCAGACTGCTACACAGAAATGTACATGTGGCTGAGGGTAAAGGGAGGGAAGAGTAACTCTTAAACCAGTGTCACAAATGCAGTAACTGTCTTGTTATTTCACTGACAAAGAGTAAGAACCACAGTCTCCAAAAACCCACTTTCATAAAAAATGGCCCTTCTTGCAGTGGATGAATTACACAAGGGAAATACACACCCATCTCTGTCAAGAACTGTGGTATTGATTATTTAACAGTATGGATGCTCCGGACCTCCTGACTGAGAAACTCTATCCGTACTACTGGAAACCCTAAACAAACCGAAACACTAAAAAAGAGAAGTTGAAGTCCATCTTTGCACAAGTGGTGTGCTAAATCCGACTCTACAAGCGGTATTTGTTGAATGGCTTGAACAGAACACCATTCAGCAGCAAACCAAAACAGCTAAGGCCTGAAGGCCCACGAGTCAGTTTGAGTCCTGTCTGGATCAAAACCTGACCCCATGGAAGGCAGCAGACAACAGACTGAACCGAGACAGTCTTCAGATCAAAACACAGGAGCCCGCGAGTCCCCATCCAACACCATTGTCTTGCCTTGGCCATGATATGGTAGAGATTACCTGAAATAGGAATGAGGAGAACAGAGGAAAGAGGATAACTGAACAAAGAATAAAGGCGGGGCGGGGGGGGAAGAACTGCTCTAGAGAGATACAGAGAAGAATTTGCCCTTGGATATAAATGGTGACAATCAAATAGGTAACTGTGGTAGTTATACTATTAGACAAAACCTCAAATGTCATACAGATGCTATCTCATACAGACAGCAGAGCTAAACCTCACCTGTTCTGCTTATAATACTTCTAAGGACCTAAAGGTCTTAATTACAATACACCTGAAATGATACACAACCCCTAGAGAAAAAGTCACACCTCTTAATGGAAAAAAACGCTTTGCTTTCAGCCAGCCCTCATGACATCAGTGCTAAAGGGAACAAGTACCAGCCTGTGCCACCTCTCCTTGGCAGCCATTTGTGTTCTCACACTCCCTCAGATAGAAGTGACGACATGAAGACTAAATCTGAGTTATGGGGCAATTCAGCAAGAGTACCAGGTTCTTCGGAAAAAAAAAAAATTAAAAAAAAAAAAATACGTCAAGTAGATCCTGAATTTTTTCAAGCTCCATCTCAAGCTCACTAGCTTTGTTTAAGTTAAATTTCAATAAATAAAATCACTGAAAAGAGAGAAATGTAGTAAAGAGGTCCAAAGGACTCTCATTTAATATTATTTTTCTACAGTAAGCATTCAACATGTCTTCAGAAGGAAAATGGAGGATTTAAATGCTATAGAAATGTCATACTTTGTGAAAACATTTAATGCTTAGGAGTGTGGCTTACTCTTGTACCTTTCAAAAGTCATCAATAATGAATGAGTGTCATCTGACTACTAATAAATCTCTAAGCAGCCATGACCACTCCCTATTCAAGGGAACTTTAGCAAACAGGCTTGTAGAATTCTATAAAAATTCGAATAAAATATTAATTGTAAATGTAAGAAGGTCCTTAGTTAAAAGAGAACAGATGTATAGCTAAATGGAACTACAGAGCTAGTACTGCCAAAAATTCCTTACCTCTCATTCACTTCTCTACCCACACGAAATGTTGTTCATGAAAATGAACAACAAAAGTTGTCAGTTCTGCTATTTCTCAGAGCTTTTAATGGAGGATAAGAGGAGAAGAAAAAAACCAAATCATAAAATGATTGTTCCATTTTAACTGAATGCATGATTAGATGTTGCAAATTAATGTTCTACCTCTATTTCAGGAAAGTGTCCAGTTAGGACACAGGAAGCACTAGAAAAAGATTGATTTCTATATGCTTACTATTTCACACAGCTTCTTTGGGAAATGGTCTAGCATAGTTTATAGATTGACTAAATCCCCACCGGAGTAGTAAGGCAGTTTTAAGGTGCAAATAATGTTTCTTTCCTAGGAAAGTGAAAATAATGTACATAAGTATTTAACTTTCACGTTATTTGGCTGTCATATGGCTTCATGACAGTTGCAGACCACATGAACCACGTCAAGTCTTGGTCCTTTGCGGAATACATAGCAATGACAGTGGAAATTTGTTTTCTTTTCTTCTGATCATATAGCCAATATTTGCCTTCTTACAAAAGTAAACTTTTTAAATTGCTAAATACCATTTTCAAGAGTCATTTTGGTACTTGAGAGTTAATGCGATAGCACTAATGACTTCAGTTAGAATTTCCCACGAGTGATTCAAACACAATTTACCCTTAGGAAACCAAAGGGGAAAACAGTAATTAAATGTCAAGCACCAGAAATAAATATTTGCTGAAGTCAAGGAAAAGCAATTCCATGGTAACAAAATTTATTACATAAAAAGTCAATGAAGGCTTCAATGATATCCCTGTTTGAAAAAAAAACCCAACTTTTTTCCTATCATACAGCCACTGTATTAAGTAGAATTCTCTCAGAGTAATTCACTCCTCAAACTACATCACAATCAAGATAAAAGTAACACAGAGTATTACATTAAGTCTCCATCCCACACTGGTGACACACAAAGCAGACAGCTAATCGCATACTTTTTTCCTAGTGATTTCAGTTCTGCTCTTTCCCCACAAGGATCACAATTCCAGCCGGAAGCTGCGTCTGAATCTATAATCAAGATTACCAGACTGTAGCTAAAAGTTAGAAATGCAAAACTTATGGAAGTAATCTCTCAGAGATTTTCCAAAAGCACACACCCAGTATTTTAATTATAACAAACAATAAAAGGCAAAAACTGACATCTCCACTATCCTCCTATTCCCATAGCTTTGTCAAAGTATCTGAGCAGAACATGCCCGTGTTAGGCTTTAAGTAGTGGTAAAACTCCCAGTAAAATTGCCATCGCTTTCTAGAGCATAAGAGTGTCCAATTCATAGACTCCATTTTCTCATTTAACAAATTAATTTCCCTTCTGCAGATATCAAGACTATCTAGAATGATCTTAGTTATAGCATTCCAGTGATAGAGATATTAAAACCTCCAGAACTTAAGCCAGCTGGCAGAGAAGCTTCAAATGAAAACATTTACCCCACGTCATAATCTGAAAAAGTAACACACTGCACTCTTTGAAACATTATTTTAGATCAAATCTATGGTAAACTAGGACTTAAGGAGATTTGTTCATAGCACACTTATGTATAATGTCCTAATCTTATTTATTCCAGAAACTGGAACTTTCAGTAAAATCCCCATTTTTTCCAGTTGTACTTTCTTTGGTTTTCTTCTGAAGATTCTTGCTGCTGCACATTTTTGCTGTTACCTTTCAGACATGAGCACATTTATCATGATTTAAGGGTGATTCCCCCTCTCATTTTTTTTCCCCACCCGCAATTTCAGGTTAAAGTTTGAGCTGTTCCACCCTCTTGCCACTTAGTCCACATTTATAGAGATCCAGATGCTTTAAAGACAACTGGACGGTTTGTACATTAGCATATGAAACCAAGGCCAGCCTTCATGCTCTTTGAAATGTATATTCTAAAATCCAGTGTTTTTAACAACAAAATTTATCACTCATAAAAAAACATGGAATAATATCACAGACACTTAAATTCCAATGTTGCTATGTAGAGGAAATTTTCAGTGTTTTCTTATTATATTTCCAGTCATAGAAAACCTACGTTTTAATTCCAAGCTGACTAGGAACCCAAAACAAACTCAGACTGGTAATAAGCCTTTTTCTCTTAGCCAACAATATCTTAACCAAACTTTCCATTTCCTTTGTTTACAAAGTTCCTTCTAACTCCAATGTTACATTCAGCACAGATTCTGAGAGCACCATTCATCTCGGAAATTACTGCTAAATGGGGCAGAAAAGTGTTATGATGTGCAACAGCACTGTCACTGACCACGGGTCCCTATGCTTTCTTCTGTATTGTATGTGGACAAGTGACAAAATTGATTTTGAAGAGGTATGGATCTGCAAACCCACCTCATTTTGACCTTCTCTTTGTTGCTTTTCTCCACAAACACCGAAATTTTGTCCTCCTTCAGGCATGCTAGAAAACAGTCTTTAAAAAAAAGTAACGCAAAATAAGATGTGTTTGTGAAAAGTAGAACAGTGAAAATGCCAAAAGACAGCAAGAGTTTATTCCCAGAGGAGGTTCCACAGTAAAGCCTCAACTGCCAATAAATCTCAGGCCCTATCTGAAGGAGCTGCCTTGGAGGCACGAGTGGATAGTTGTCTCCATGCCCATTCATTCCTTGTTAAAGCTGCCAATTTTGCCTCTTTACACAAAGGACCACAAATCCAGTATTTGCTAGTTGTTTGGTTTTTTTTTTTTAATTCAGCTATGCAGCTCAGCTATGCAAAGCAGCAGAAAAATTCAATACACATTCCAGATTAAAAGCGCAAAACCAGAACTTAAATCCAAACCAGTTTCTTTTTACAGAGAACAGGATACGAAGGGTGTATTTTTATTCTTACCACTCCAAACAATACACACTGTAAGGTATCTACTGGTAATCCCTGGGTGTGCTGGGGAGGTTCCTGCTCTCTCCCAGCCTGCAGGACTGCTACCCAGGGAACACCATAACCACTATTAAAGCCACCTGTACAAAGTCTTAGGACAATTACAGAGGTAAATCACACAGCCTGGATCCACTAGCATGGCTTTTACACAGATGCCAAATCTGCCTATTTGTGATGGGCACAAACCATTAAAAAGTGGAAAAAAAAATCCACAAAACTATTTGGCTTCTTGTGCACTGCCACAGACACAACAGATTTCAAGTATAAAACTTGCTGTTTGGAAGATTTTTTTAATTGCCAAAATGCTACCATCTGTTGTAGGTTTACTGAGAAAGACCGGAAGGGCTGCTGCAGCCAGCAATACCAGTTTGTTTGAGAAATCAGTAGAAAAATTTGGATTGTGTATCTGAGACCTTTCTAACCCGCCCTAGCTTTGGTCTCCTGGACCGTATGTCTGAACATCGGTGCCATGTCCAAAGATGACACTCCTTGTGAAACTTTACCTCAAGTTTCCTCTCAGTGCAAGGAAGCATCACTTCTCACGTGGTCTGCAGGGCTTCTTGCAGGTTCAAAACCCATTGCAAGAAATTTTGGTTTTGTTAGAAACGACTAGAAATTGAAAGTTGGAAGGAAAAAAAAAATAAAAATTGCCCCACATCCCTGGCCTGGTTACCCAACTAGGAGTCCTAAAAGCTTTAAAGAAAATCAAGGTCATGACTGGGATCCTTTCAGAAGAGACTAAGAGCACATCTTTTTTAACTCACCACCAGCTTAAACTTAAAATACTCCAGCCAGCCCTACAGAAAACAGGACTGAAGTTAATCAACTTCATGTGAAAGAGAAACAGAAAAGCTGTGGGTGTCCCAGGGAGGCAATGACTTTTCAAGCTTAGAAACACTTCATTGACACGCTTTGACCCTCTGCATCCTATTTTGGAGCTATGGCACAAGGTACAATCTAACCCTGAGTGGGAGAAGGATATAAATGTCGTTATAAAAAATCAGACAGGATGAGACCTAAGCGAGGGCCAGAGCATGCCGCAGCTGAATAAAACTGAATTCTTGCACTTTGAATAGTTGAGGGTGGTAGTTGTCAAAAATGAGATACCGAACTAGATGGAATTAGCCTGCCATCGTGGCAGTCCTGACTTTCTTATATTTCTAAAAGGAAACGCATGTTGTATTTCTTTCTATAAATCCTAAATGCTATTTCAAATATTAGGCCTTTCCCTGTAGATAAGAGAGTAAGTGTTAAAAACCATAGCTGTCTCTAAATAAAAAGCTAAAAATTGAAGAAAATATCTTTGCCAAAATATAATAGCGACCTTTGAACCCTTTCTTTAAGTTCATATCTGGCTTCTGTTTAATCAAAACAATCTCTTCCCTCCATTAAAAGCCACTTTGGCTTAGATCTCTAGAAAACGCAAAGCACAAGGTCCAAGCCGGAGCTGTTACTTGAAAAAAGTGCCACTTCATGAACATAGAGGCTACATTGTCACCAAAGTATGGCATTCGTCATATTAAATTTCATTAATCTGTGAGGTAATAAACCCCTACATGCTGCCTCTTGCTCAGGAATTAAGACTCTTCATGCCAAACCATGGAGCATTTTCTCTTTCAAAAAGTAGTAACCCAGCAGCATGATTATCTCTTTGCTATAAGCAACAAACTAATATGGTTTACGGCTCTAAATACAGCCTACTTTTCAAAGTTTTTTCGCAGAGGCACAGATTTTCGTAGAGGTATTGGTTAGAGATGCTTTAGAGTGGGATTAACAAGTAATTGCTCACTTACCAAAAGCAAGATGGAAGGTGGTGTTTTCATTCCTTTCACATGGGCAATACTTGCACCCAGAGCAAGACTCTGTGGTTCTGTCAATGGGATCAGCTTGTTCTCATTTTTCACAGGTGTTTTAGTGGGCTGGAGGGGGAAAACTTTACAGTGAGCACAGGAAGAAAGAGGAAGGCGTATACATAGCGCAGGGGTGGGCACTGCCGACATCCAGAAACACTTCAGATATCATTAGCACTGCTTGGCGTTCCTAAGGTTTCAGGGCTTCACATCTGAGCCAACCAGAGGGACATGGAGTTCTCTAATTAAAGTCTAGAAAAAAGAAAAAAACATTGCTGTAGTATATAATTTTACCTTCAGACAAATGCCACATTTTCATATCTTTTCATAACAGATTTTCATGCTTTTTTTGGGGGGGTTATAGCGAATAAACGTTTCTGACTTTGGAGATATTTCACCCTAAACAAAGTTCCCCATATTTTTAAAGGATATCATTAAGAATCTTATCCTGGGATCTGCACTGGGCAAAGCAAAGAGCTTCAATTTAGCTTCACTAGAATTCAGAGGTTTTAGTGAAGTTCCCTGAAGCAGCTGCAGTCTGCCCCTGCTTTGTAAACTGAAGGACCTATAATTTATACTTGAAACATTTCACTCTTTATGGGTGTACTCACTCCAGAATGTCAAAATCCATCTTTTTAATGAAAACTCTAACAGTGGAGCACTGAATGGAGTTACACTATGGCTTGAGGCTACAATAATCTTTTGCCTTGTTAGGATCAGTAACCAAAACTAAATATTAAATACTGTGCATGAAAAATAAGTGTCCATTTCAGGAGTCATTTTTTCAGCCCAAGGCAGTATTTCAATGTATTTGTATTCTGCTCTAGAATTTCTTGTTCTGCTTCAGTTTTGCTTTCTTTTGCTTTCAATTCATGGAGCAAAATTCCATGTGGATGTACTCTGCTCTTTCTTGAGGGAAGCAAATACATTTTTAATTAATTTAGCAAATTATACACATTGCTGAGGCAGAAGTAACCTTTGTACTAATACCAAGTTCAGTAGCCCTTTCACGGCAGCTGTTAACACTTCTTCTCACTGCCAGAAACTTCCGGATGGTGACTTGGAACAGAGCCTTTCCATTTCACAGCAAGATAAGCAGTTCTAATTCTTTCTCTGTTGGAGCAAGATGACAGTATTTTAGCCTGGGGGGGGAAAAAAAAAAAGATAAAAAAAGAAAAAAAAAAGACAAATATCAAAATTATGAAGTGAAAAACTCTTAGCTGAAAACCAATACATTCCTTTTCTAAAACCAAGGAAGAAAATTAGATTGAATGAGAGCCCACAGAGTAAAAGAAAACAGACAAAACCATGGGAGAAAATCAGGGTGGAGAAGCAGCAAGAGTGTGAGTAAGCACCAGGAGCTGAGTGAACCAATAAGAAGGTTTAATCCAGGGGGAGAGATAGAACTCTATACAAATCATATGCCATAATTCAACTGCAGCTCCAGATAGACAGAAATGAAAGACAGAAAGATATCAAAATGGAAAGAGGAAGGGGAGATGGAGAAAGACAGAACCACAGAGATATTTTACTTTAAACCTCATATAGTTTATTAGAGAAAAAAAAAAATAGTCTGCAGCTAAAGAATTGTCAGCTGCAAAGTTCATCTGCTATGGCTCAGCTTTGTGTATTTTAGCAATTTTAATTAAAATCTTACATAATTCTAAGTAATTTTTGCTAATATTTCTGCTACAATTTCAGGCAATGAAACATGGTCTTAGTCAGACCTCTAAAACAATCAGTAAGTTCCATAACGTGTGTACTGTCAAAAGGCCAAAGCCATAAAACTCATGATTCTTTTACACAATGTGAACAGAGCATTAGAAAATGTACTGTAGGGAATAATCCTGCGCTGGCAAGGAGACAGGCAAGATGACTTAACGGGCCTTTTCTATCAATTTCTATGATGTTATCAGTGCAGTACTTGACCCTTTCTCATTCATCACGTCAACTGCCACATGGGTAGTTTAAAGAGCTTTGTGTTTTAAGTATCCAAGGAGGTAAAAGATGGCTGTACCATTAGACCATCTGACCTTACCCCTTCCATGCCTACAAAATTAAAAATAAAAATTAGTTTGGGCATCATCTACATGCTGAAGCACATAGGACTCGACTCACCTCTAAAAAGGGCTGCAAGAAGCTGCATCAAAATGATCCCCCTATCCCAGCCGGCACGAGTTTCTTGAGCTGAGGAGCCACAGCAAATCAAGCTGGTTGTTCCTGTGCAAAGGAAAACAGAACACGTCGGTAGAACAGGGCACACGTAAGGGTGAGAGGATGCCTCTCCTCTCCAGTTCATTGAATTATTTCACACATTTATGCAAGCCAGAAGGATACTTTCTCAAGACTATTAGTCCCGTACAATTCTAACATCTACAAGCAATTTCTCATTTATAGTATTTTCTATATTTAGACGTTTCTGTGGATGCATACCTCTGCTGTTGCCCGAACATCTGCAGGAAGTGAAAGATGAACAGTTGTACAGAGACTCACGGGACACTTCTCATCAAAGGGGCTCACGTGGCTGTCTTGACTTCTCACTTGCTTCTGTCACACCGAATCAGCAGAGAATGTGACTTCCAGTGGGCCTGAACCACAGACCAGAAATACCAAATAGCGAACAGCTGAACTGATTCATTCCTGATGGAATTTTTTCAGGTGGAAACGTTTCGCTGTGGAGATCATGTTCACCTGTTCATAGCACATAACTAGATTAAACCCAACAGAATGAAACACACAAGTCTGTTCATTGGGATCATAAAAATGGAGCAAAGAAGAAAGTTTGCCAAATTATCATCTTTGATAGTTCACGTAGAGCCATAACCACTCATTTCTCCATTCTGTTTGGAATTGTCTCCTTCCATTAAGATAAATTTTCCCTAATAGCCTCTATCATGGAATTATTTTGCCCTCACACTCCATGATTCAACTCCCCCACATCCTGAAAGGAAAACAGCTGTCTACGCCCAAACTGCTTTACTGATCCAGCAGAACTACTGTAAGCAAGTCCGAAATTCTTGTTGTTATTTTATTTGGAGACCTAGGGTAGATTATGGAGTAAAGCATCCTCAACTTGAGCCTCCAGGGGCACAATATTGATTCCTTCTAGCCACAGCGAGTTGCAAAACATCTGACATGCAGTTCTTGGTGGATCAGCTGCCTTGCCAAGTAAGCAAAGAGGAGATTAAATTAAATAATAGAACTCAAAATATGAAATATCCTCCACTGTTCCAGGATCTTTTTCCTCACTGGTTGCAAGTGAAGGCAGAAAGATGATCCCCCACAGACTGTGCTTTGAGGGCTGGGTATGCAGCTGGCGGGTACTCAAGCCTATATTTAAAAGCATAGTAGGGGCGGGGAAGAACTGAGATGAGGAGGAAAGGGAGGGTTGCTGAGAAAGGTGGGTTATTTTGGGCCACAAAATGACTTTGTAATCTAGAAAGAGTGGGTATTTTCCTGGGGAAATGGGAAGTGGGGGGAGAGGGATGGAGGAAGGGAAAGGTTTTGCCATTCCTTCAAAGTAGTTTAAAAAAAAAAATAAAGAAAGAACCCCCACAAAACACAACAAACACCCCAAACTTAAAATACGTGGAATCTAAAGACAAGAAATCTTTTAAAAACCTAAGTTCTGATAGTCTCTCCCTCAGCAGTGCATGGACAAGCTCTGTCACTGCAAATAAACTCGAAGTGAAGAGAAAGGACAGGAGTAAAACGGTTTTCCCCCTTGGAAAATATATCTGCTCTGTATGCATTTTGAGCATGTCCACCACAGTTTTGTTAGGGTCTACAAGTGGTCTGCTAGTTAACTGATTAGAACAAAAATTATTCTACATAAAAGAGCATCCCTGTCAGTCTTCTAAGACCTGATAAATCCCTAGCAAATATGTTAATGAAGAAGAAGTAGGCCAACTGAAAGTGGGGATGGTATTTCACTTCTCAGTATATTGCTAGGGTAGGAATTTTTTTCTTTGTAAATGAAGTTCACTGTAGATGCCTTACACAATATATTAAAAAATATACTTTATTTCCTGCCTTTAATAAAGATTATTCCTCTGACAATACCATTTTTTCACTTGTTTAACCTCCCTTTTTGGAAAGTTACTTAAAGTGCATAAAGGTTACTTAAAATATGGTTCAGTAGATATCTCTCTCATAACCGTTACTGTATTTCCCCAAGAGACAGCCAAGGGGAATGTTAAACTTCATGTAGTATATTGTATGGCAAAATGAACAGCACAATAATTAAGAAAGCCTTTACATTGTAAGAGAATCTTAAAATGGTCTCAGAAGGATTGGAAGAATGCCAGAAACCCTTCTAGTGAACAAGGTTGTCTTTAATAAAAAGTTGCCTAAAATTTGCCAAATTAGTCGTAAGCCCATTCCTGCTTCTTTTAAACCAAATAAGAATTAAAAACTGGGAAAGAAATATTACAGTTAGGAGCAAAGAATCGGAACAGCTTTTAAACATGAGAAATATGTTACAGTTACCTGGTTGCCAGGCAGATCTGCAAATACCAGTGGCCTTTATTCCCAACTGTACTGTCTTTCTGAACCTTTTGCTTCACTTGCCTTCCTTTGCTTTCTCATTGATAAATAACATCACTGAATTACTCTACCTCCTTGACAGGGGGGTGTTAAGATTAATTAGTTAATATCTGGAAAGTATTACAAAGATAAAAAGCATTATAAAAGCACCAGCTAGTATCTGAGAGCTACAGAAAGGCAAGAGACCCTTATTATCATCAATCCAGGACTGAAAACAGTAATATTATAAAAAACAATATGTTGAAATTTAAAGGAAAAGAATGAGCAGGAACAGAGGAGGGAAACCCTGCAGAAGATCGATTCTTAGTTTCCAGAGACTCTGGACATTGGCTTGCATTCTCGTTAAAGTTAGAGGAATCATAAGTTCTGCCAAATACATAATGTAATATAAAAAGTATTTTAAAATAGAAGTCTTCCTTTCCACAAAATGTATTTTCCAAACCTCTTATTGTGCTCTTCTCACTTACTTGTTACAGCTCTCTGTCCTGCTTGCTTATAAAAGTGTACTCTCACTGGTTTTCTTTTTACCTTTCTTCTTAGTCGGGCTGTCACAATTCATGCTCGTCTATCTCCTGTATTACTATGTCCCATATCAAGATTAAATCCAGATGAGATTTCCTGCCAAGAGAGAAATAAATTCCTTCATGGATTGGGCCCGCCTGCCCAGAGATGTAACGGAATTGAAAACAATAATCCTATAATTTTGCTATTGCTCTGGAAAGTACGCTCCCTTCCAGCCAAGAATTTTTTTTCAATCTTCAAACTGGAGTTCAAAAGATGGGAATTTCACGCTCTGCCTTTATTCACCAAAAACACAGCACCTGAAGGGGAGACAATCTCAAAAAGATGCCCGAAGGACTGATTTCCCTAACAGTAAGCGGGAGGCCAAGTTTCAGTTGCAGGAGAGGGATGTGAAAAGGACTATAACAACACAATAGTAGGAGGGATGCTCCAGGGGCTCTCTCTTTCAGTGATCCAGTGGCAGATGTACCAGTACATGCACACAGTATTGCAAATTTTGCGAGTTCTCATCCAGTCTGGCAGCTTTTGATGTTTTACTTAATTCTCCAAACTGCTGTTAAGTCACATGATTTTTAGATCATACAGTGAGATTTCTCACTTGTGCCAATATGGTGAATGATTTTGAAATGTGAATTCCAGCCAACGAAAAAAAGTAAAGAAACTAAGTTTACTACCTTTAATGCGGTATTTTTCCCGGTTATATGGCATCCAGATATGTAGACAAACCAGTCTCACACAGGCAAAGCAGGTTTTCTTTCTTTCCCCAAGTACATCAGGATGAAAGAAGAGAACAGCCAAGAATCAGTATCGTCCATTTTTTTACTGCAGTCTCAGTCTAATTTAATGAAACACAGAATACTCTCCAATACTCGCAGATTGCATATCCTTTTAGCGATTAGTAGGCAGAGAGATGCATTTCAGGACAACGAAGAAAAGGAGAGCTAGAAATTGATCTCATAAAAATCAGCCAGTGTATTTGGATGTTTTGCCACCTCATCAAGGAAGAGGGGTTATGGGTATTTTATGTAGAGAAATGAAAAAGCAGTAGGAAAATTCTGGGAAATTTGTCCCAGAAATACTCTAAACAAGGCACACTGTTTCATTTTTTTCTTTTTACTAATGCCATAAGGAGAAAACAGCTGGCCTTCATGGCTCTATACTCAGATTTCCAACAGCAAATAGGCACTGGTAAATGAAAAGCACTTGATTATTAAAAACTTTCAAGGGGTACCCTTTGATTTTTTTTCCACTAGTGTACAATACAAGCAAAAATAAAGTGAGTACTCCTGTCTACACGTATATATGAATTTTACTCAAACATACTTTACATCCACTTAAAATATACAGCATTTATTGTATACTGGTGATTGATTAAACAAAACTTGGTGCATTACTAAGTTCAGAACTTTATCAACATCTAAATATATTATTGTAACAGGATACTTTTGCCAGCAAAATGTACAGTCTAACAAAAACTAGACTTCTTTAAAAAGATTTAGGATCCTTGAGCTCACTGGCATCAGTTATGCTCCTATTCCCTGCCTTTTTCCCTTTTCTAAAAACACCCCACAGTTCTTGTCAACCTTTGCCAGACTTTACATGATGTGTATTTAACCAGGCTATGGGCAACCAAAACACCATGTCTGCTTCCTTTAAATATTGTTAAATTCAGTTTGTGTAATTTCTGCAGCCTTCTTTGTGTTCCTAGATTTGTAACAAACATGCGGCTATTGAAGGCTGAAAGAATTCAAAATGCCTTGCGATGACACGTGCGTGTGTGAGTTGCCCTTGAAAGGGCTGGACCATACTATGTAATTTTACCAGCTTCTGCACTGGCATCAAATACGCGCCTGCACTGTGGTCTCGGTGGGAAGCGGCCCATTCAGGACAGAAATCCACCCAATGTTTTTCTTTTTCATAACAGCTGACTTTATTTGTCCCGTTTAGCAGTCAGCCACTGCCATTTCTCCCTTGAATGAAAAAGGCCTCACTGGATGCGACCTTTTGCTTGGGTTAACCAGCCCCGCTTCACTGAATTAAAACGGCGTATTTCAGAACATAGCCCGTCTGATTCAGAGGAGTAATTCCACCTCCTAAGCAAACCAATAGCACTCACTAGGAGTCCTTTCAGCACAAGCTTTAAACCAAATCAATATACTGACAGTATAGCACAAAACAACATATTCGGGGAAAATGTGAGCTCATTTGTACAGACAGATGTACTAGATGCAGCTACAGGACCGTTCTGTTATTTTCCCACCGGTATATCTGTGGTAGAAGTAAAGAAAGAGCTGTGATCTTCAAGGAGAAAGCGACAAACGTGACCAAGCAACAGCCTTCCAGCATTAGCTCCAGAGGCACAATTATCCCAGAGGAGAAAAATCTGGATTTCATAAAAAGCATTAGCTACCAAATATGCAACCACAGAAATTGCCAACACCAACTATTCGACCACAGAATCCAGGATACTTTAACCACAGCCGTTCCCAATTTAAAGCCAGAAATATTAATGTAATCTATCTAAAATAGTCCAATATATCACATGGCAAATCCCAGCAAGGAAAGGACTGCTTCGTTTGCCTTCTCTCACCTGGGAGCGGGTGGGCTGGGTAAGGCGCTGGCTGCCAGCGCATTTCTGGGGACTGGCAGCACGGGCTGTCTCGCTGGGGCTGAGCTCTGGCCAGCTGGCAGGAACTGCAGCCCACTTTCCGCTTCCCTCTCTTCTGAGTTCCTTCAGCTTTTTTTAGGAAATTATTCTCAAGTCCTTCCCTCTACCCAGATTAGTCCTTGGCAATCAGGAAAAAAAGAAACCAAAATACACCGGAAGGAATATAAAAGGGCTGCTTTTATGACATGGCATTTTTAAACATTTACAGCAAGAGGCTGAGAAATCTGCCTTAACAGAACAATGAGACATCAGATGTCAAAATCTATTTTATCTTATATACTAGTTGATGTAATGGGACAAACCTATTTCCTTTTAAATTCCATACAGCAGCATATTGAGGCCAGTCATCTCATTTTTCTCAAACATATATGCATTTTTTAATAAAACAGAAAAGAATCACCTGCTTGGGCCAGCCATCTTCAACTGCAGGCAACCATGTAAGAGTCCAGAGAAGACTGATCACCTACTCACTCCCCACCTCCTCCTCTGGCTTCCTCCCCTCAGTACACACTAGAGGCCAGAGACAGGAGCAGACAACACACACAACAGATGAAATATGTGAAATACCAACATCATGTGTCATGGGAGGAACCGTGAGCACCCTAGGGTTGGGCCAGTCTGGGTGCAAAACTCAACTGTGTCTGGCTTTCAGAGGGCACCTGCTAGAGTTGCTGATCCATCTTATTCATCAGGGAATAACCCAAGCCAAGGAATTGCCAACCAGGCTGTCAGGACAGTCCCAGCACCCCTGTTCTCCCAAGGCCTTCATGCTACTAGCTAGGACATTAAAATACAATTCTTCTCCAGAGCTCCAGCATTAGAATGTGTTGGAAGAAGCAGGTGAAACACACAATGAGCACTATCAAAATGGCCCAGCTTTAATCCCAAGCTCAAGTGAATTAATTCTGGTATATGAATTTTTTAGACTTTAGTTCAGACAAAACAGATTATTTTTTTTTTAGTAAAGCAAGTCTTCCTGCATAGCAGCTGTAGATAAATTATTCCAGCTGAGAAAGTCCAAGAGGTGAGACAAGCTTTACTGATCACAGTTCAATACCTATGAATAATGCCAGCCTTGTCTCCACCACCTTGTGGCAATTTAATTTCCCCAAAATATCTGTCTGCCCATGCAGTTTAACTGCATGCGTACAAATAGCTGCAAAAGCAACACTCACTGACTCCTAATGCATTTGCAGGAGCCACCTTTGATATTGTGCTGTTTTCCAGCTACGCACTGAATCAGTTGCTTTCACATTCCTGTCTTGACGGGTAAACCAGATTTCTTTTTAAGATGTGTTAGTTCAATTTAGTTAATATAAAATACCTGAAAAACACCATTAGGATGACAACACATGAGTATCTTCCTTTACTGGCTGCCACCATTAAAATGAATGAACAAGTACCTGGTTTTTAATGCGGTCCTAGGAAAACTAAAAATAGAGAATCACTTTTTATGGTGATGCAGGGATGAGATACATACTGATTCTTTAGCCCCAGATCAGTAGTGAATGAGTAGTTTAGTCATGTTATGTATGTTATCTTTTTTCTCTTCAACAGCTGCTTCTCAGGTTTTAGTTCATTCAGGCAGAGGAAGCTGACTGAAATGGCAACACAGGAATCTGGGGAGAAATGCACTCCATGCAAAAAAAAAAAAAAAAAAAAGAAATGCAAAAGACATTCATTTTTCAACAGAGTACAGTAAGGCGGCAATAACACAGAACTGTGTGCTGCCAGTGCAAGTCTAGAGGAGACAAGCACCTAACAACTGCCTCCGGTAACAGACCAGGCATCACAGCTGGGATCAAAACACTCCAGCAGACACTATGAAATGACCCAGAGCTAACCCTTGACAAGGCACATGGAACTTTCCGTGTAAAATAAGCTGTTTTCTGGAAGAGGGATGGTCCTCTGCCACTGCAGACATTATTGAGAATCCAAAATGCTCTAATAAAATCAAATTATGTGAAAAGACATACAGATTTCAAAGTTAGAATTACAAAAAATACACTGTAGCCAACATCATGAACTGCAAAAGTGCTCAGAATTTGGGGAAAAAGATGCAAGAGCTACAAAGAGTATCACCAAAACTCAGTTAGCTAGAGACAGCTTAACATGCATGGAGTTGAAAAACGTGACAATACCCACCACTATCTCAAAACAATTATTCAGAGAAGACAGGCTCTCAAAGAAAGATTAATGAACTATCAGTTAGAAAACAATACGGGCCATTTTTCCTTTGTACATCTGAAACAAGTGTAGAAGCTAACATGATGGTATAAAAAAATGCTCTTATTTCTTTAAGAAAAATCACAAGCAGTTGAAGATGAATGGATAAAGACTCAGGACTCCCATTAAGGCAGAGTACGTGTATCAGTCAACAAGAAATTGAAAAGATGTGATGTGTAGCCATCTCAAAGACAAAAGAACCTGCTGCACTGAAAGCGGTGCCACCTCTTATCAATGGGACAAACTTACTGGAAAAGAGGGACAGCAAAGCAATTCAGGGAAAAGCTGGCTGCTTTTGCAAGGACTCAGGAAATCCTTGGAATGCAAAATACCATTCAAAAAGTCTTCCCTGTTCATACCAGAGTGATCCTGATCTTAAGAAAAAGTGCGGTTCATAACTCTGAGGATCCCATACTGAGCATAGGTCTCAACAGAACGGGTATATTTGCAGGTCACTGTCACAGAAAAATAGGCATTTTATATCTAAAAAGATACAGAAGAACCAAATAAAAATGTACAAGAACTTACGTTTCATAACATGGAAGCATCTTCAAGTAAGGCTGATGCAGAATTATTTTATAAAATTAACACATCTGCAAGTTTTTATTGCAAAAATCAAAACTTGTCATCATGTCTTTTCAGAGAACCTCTTTCCCAGACCGCCACTTGGGTTCTGTACAGCTTCCACATCGCTTCACCAGGAAATACAACAGTTGCAAAGAGAAATAATTTCTACACAGAACCCATTTATGATTTGGGGGAAAAATGATGCAAAGGTGTAAGTAAAAGTTGTGTCAACACTCTGAGTCCCCGCTCCTTCCAGCATCATCTTCCTTCGAGCTCCCCTTCTTTTCCCTTACCACTGCGACACTTCTCCCTTACAGTCACAAAGTTTGGGCCGAAGTGAAAAATCCCCATCACCAGGATTATGCAGAAGTGAGTCATGAAAGTGAACGCAGCAAAGGAATACCGGCTGGCAATAGCAAACCTGAGGAAACTACCGGTATGCAGTCAAGGAAAAGATATATACGTTCCTTGAAGCAGCAAACTGCATAGACTTTTTTTTTTTCTTTTTTTTTTTTTTTTTCTCTCCTAGTCCAGATCGGAATCTAGCAGGAGTATCAGATTTGCAGTTTGGAGGAAAGGCTAGGTTCTGGTAGACTGTACTAGCACTAGTCACACAGTAAAGTTTTCTACAGCGCAAGTAAAGGTACGACAGTTTGTCTTTAAATTCTGCTCTTTGTTAAATACTTGCAGCCAGAGAGCTGAGCATGCTTTCGCGTACATACTAGAAAAAAAAATATATAGCTCAGCTGCTATAGTGGAGGAGTTGGAGGAGGTAAAATTCTCTGGTACTGCTGAAACACAGCAGTTGTTCTAACTAACAAAGGTTAATAAAAGCAAAATGCTTTTAAATATAAAAGCTTTAGATTTATTGTCTCCATGCTGTGTGCCAGCTAACTTTATCATGCAGTCATATAAGTACAAAATAACGATTTGCAGTTGCACCTTCTCAGATGATGAGGCAAAGGATCATGGCAAGGAACACAGGCAACTTTTGCTGAAAACAGAGACTCTACCTAATTGGCAAAGGATGAGCAAAACCTCTATAATGGAGTCATCCAAACAAAAACTCTCAGCCTCTAAAGCAATATGCCAATATAATAGCGTTTCCTCTCACAACATTCCTATAAAAAAAAAAAAAACAACCCAAACACTTGATTACTGAATAATAATTAATCCCAGGATCCCACTTGATAAGAGTGCCAAAATTGCTTGAACTTTTCCTATCCAAAATTAACTGCAGAACAAGCAGTGCTGAAGTCCAGTTGTCCAGGATTTTTTTATTGTTAAAACATACTGTAAGTATTGTTTAATTCTCCCACTTTTCGAATGGCTGGCTGAGGCAATGGAAATCCCCCGTCATGTTTATCTGTTCCTGGATCCTTATTATTAGTCCTTGTAAATGCAAACCAGCATTATCACATTCTGAGCATCTAAACACACTATCAGTGTCCCAGGAAAGCAACGCATATGCCACAGTCTACTGTAAAAAAAAAAAAAGATGATAATAGGAAAGGCACGCATCTATTTATTTATTTATTTTCCCCCAGCTATTCGCTTTTAACAAAGAGTCCTGTGAAAAAGCCATGTTGGAGTATCGATTGGGGGGGGGGGAAACCAAAACCAAACAACATCACTGAGCTGACATTTGGTTTCTGCGCAGCTGGAGAGAGGAAAACGTTCACCTGTGCACAGTCCAAAAATAAAGAGCATATGTGTGTCAGTATTTTTATGTTTAGAAAGGGAGTTCAAGGAGAGGTGGGCTTAGAAAGAGAGTATGTTTAAAGAACGAAAGCAAGGAAGAGCAGTGGGTTTGGAAAAGGAAAATTTTTCTTAGAAGAAAGAGACAATTCCCCATGACTGCATATTCCACATATTCAGACCAAGAAGTGGATTCTGCGAGGTGTTATGTGTTCTGGCTTGTTTCCAACAAACCACTTAATCACGTACTGAACTTTAACTACATCCACAGTCCTGCAGAACATCAATTAAGCTGATCTTAAAAAGACTACTTGAAAATGCTTGAAGTCACAGGCTCGTAACTCCTGTTGGATTGGAGCAAATCAGCAGCCTTTAAAGCCACCTCTTATCTGACAGGAAAGCGCAAAAGTTGCTAGAGCTAAGGGAAATTTAATTTGAAAATGGTCTGCCTTCGAAACCAGGTTTAATGAAAGTTTTGTATTCCTCATTAAGATTAAAAATCCCCAAAACGTTGGTCCGCCCGTTCTCCTGTTACTAAGCACAACAGGAAAAAAAAATAACAACTCCCACTCTCTCTTCCCACTTCTCTTCCTTCCCTAATTCTCCTTTTTCCTTATTTTTATTTTTTTTCATGCTATAATTTTGGGGTTTATTCCTCAGTTTTGAGGAATTACAAAGTTGCAAGAAGAAAAAGCGATGGGACAAATCTTTGTTAATCCTACCTTAGAAAAGAAGGAAAAAGAAAAAAAATAAGGAAGGCATTAAAATGTCTACACGTTATATTTAAAGTTCTGACATTAAGAAGGAATTATTCTAGCGTGACTAAATGAAATATTTTTGCTTTAGGTGTAAGCATGTGTGAGGTTGTAACTTTCTGATTTTTTGAAGCTGTCTTTGTAATCAAAGTTGGCACTAGTTTAAAATAAAATAGCACTCTGAAATACCAAAGGTCCAGAATAAACATCAGTAGCACAAGAACTGCAAACGCAAGTGCAACAAGGCAGCCAAGTTTATCCGACTCTCAGTCCAGAGAATCCTGCTTCCCGCTAACCGGTGGCTCCTTTCTCCTAAAACTCTGCTTTATGTCGCTGCAAGACAGCTGGCACAGAAATCACCCCCTGAAAGTTGATGTGCCGGCTCTTCAACTTTTGTTGCCACATCTAAAAGAAGTTGGGGGGTCTGCATAGCTGTAGTCCCACCACGCAGTTGGCTCACACCCTACCAGCCAATGCTCCGGGGGCAAGAGAGTCCTCAGAATCTCCTGAACATGTTCCTCACGCCAAGCAAAAGGTCTGCTGGGTCGATGGGTGAATTTTGAACTATGTATTATTAACAATTCAAAGTCTAACAAAAAGACAAGGAATGAGTAGAGTTGGAGGTCAGTTGGAGCTCAACAATTTAAGGGCTTCATCTATAGGAAGCAGAACAGGAGAAGAAAAACGTCTTTTCACTCCAGTCTGTTCCTTGGTTTCCACTTGCAGGTGCT
The DNA here is from genome assembly GCA_008658365.1 of Alca torda. Lineage (NCBI taxonomy): Eukaryota > Metazoa > Chordata > Aves > Charadriiformes > Alcidae > Alca > Alca torda. Next base: position 8,418,612 of record CM018079.1, read on the forward strand.
TCTCTTCCTCATGAGTTGCATGCTATCAGCTGTTTTAATATGGGGACATGCTATTTACCACGGACTACATCCTGGAGAATTCTACGTGGCTTCTTGTGAAGCATTCTCGTGAATAAGACATCGCAAGGACACCGAGAGTGACTCAGACACAGGTGACTTGCTAAATGACAATGAAAGCGGAAAACGCAACTCCAGTGTTTTCACAGTCACAAACTACTCCAGGTGGAAAGGTCTAGCAGAAGATGGTGTGTGACATAACAGTCCCGATGCGGAATTTAACTAGCACAGCAGCCATTTCTATCAATGCAAATTCAACCTCCTCAAGAAACCCAGCGTGAGCCCCAGACACGGCTTGCTTCTGACAGCAGATACAGAAGACGCAGGACTCATCTCCCAGAACACAGAGCTGTCCTCACCCAAGCCCTCCCAGTATTTTTGTCAGTATCAATATTGCTTTGGAAATTTGGGAAGCCTCTGCACATCTGTGGTAAAAGCACTGGATCCAGCTTTCTGCATACAAAAAAAAAATTAAAAATAAAAAAATACAATAAATCAGTCTGAATAATGTTACGTGGCTCTGGAACACAATGCATAGACAGTATTTAATAAGAAAAGCATGAAAAAGCGAGACACTGTTTAAACGCAAACAGGTATGATTAACCTAAGCTAAAATGCTTTGAGTGCAACACTAAATAGCGAAGCTTTATACATTGGTGATACTCAAAATCTTTTCAATCTACACTTGGCTTTTTAGCATACACAAACCAAATGTTTTATAAACTTTCCTGAAGAAACAGAAGAAAACCAAAAACCTTATAGTTGCTTCTTCCTGAGCTGCTTCCCCGAGCCACCTATCTCCAGGAGAAATTCTGTCAGATGCAAAAGGAACAATAGTTTTAGGGTCCTGTGTAAAGTGAAAGCGCTTTATATTCACTACCAGCATATTGTCTGCAAATGTTTCCCAGTTGAAGCATTCTGTTAAGAAGTGTTTTGAGTAGACAGACCCAGCCATGTAATACGACAGAAAATGTTTGAGAACTGGCAATATTTAAATTAAGCTTATGTACTTTCCACTATTTTGAAACCCTTTTTTGGAAACTATTCTTGATCATAGCTGCACTGTTTCCTCCTATTGGTACCAAGTTTCAAGATGACAACCTCAAATTACTACAAAACTCTGCTTCATTTTTTTTTTGGCTTATGTTTTTAATATCAACCCCGATGTCAGATTATTACCTGTTCGTATTACTAAAAAAAGTAATTCAAAATCCAACTTTCCTAATTGCAGATGAAAACTTAAAAATATAATGTGATTGCAAACTAAAAGTGTTAACTCATACTAGGGAAGATAAGGAAGATAAACTAGTAAGAAAAAAAAAAAATTCTAATTTTAATCCAGCCCTCTGTCTCCTGGGACAAAACTTTTTCTTTTCTTTCCCTTCTTTTTTTTTTAAATCTGTGTAGGATTGACAAATTTGAGCTATAGAGAAATTACAAAAGGATCTGGTATAAAATTCTAGCATTTTACATTTACTGTCTTGCCAGCTCTTTTTAAATCGGTGGTAACATAAAACCATTTATATTGGTGCAGTGTATTGAAGCACAAGAGAAGAAAACCATGTAACTTTTTGTGTATTTTAATTCTATGCTGATTTCTGATTTTCTATCAGCCAGCTATGAAGTTGATTGCTTCCTCGAGTCCTGTGTAAATTACTAAGGTTGTCTTTGTATTGTTTTGTTTCTAAAATCTTCTCAATACTAATTTCAACACAGGCAGCTGACAACCAAGTTTCTGTGGCCAAAAAAAAAAAAGAGGGTAATAACTAGCTTTCGCTATTTTCCATAACTACGTTTGTACGTGAATTCCTGCATCTGCGTTGTACCACTTTATTTTCTGTTTGACTCAATTATCAAAACCCATATTGTGTGCAACTCAAAGTAGCTGGATTTGCTTCTAACAGAGGTTGGTCACAGAGAAGCTGAAGCACCGTGCGTTGGACTTTCAGTATCTGTCGGTACCACTTGCAGACGCCCAGCCACAATGCACATTCTCTTTAGCCACTGCAGAAGTACTAAAGCTTTTCAGGAGTACCTTTCATCCATCCATAGAGCCCCACACAATATCATCTAAGTGACAAAAACATTTTGATTACAGTGGTAAAAGCCAATAGTTTTATCTTATTTATGACTACGTAAACCTCAGCCATTTCACAGTAGAAATATAAATATCAGTGCAAAGATCTATGTCATCACACTTTTCTTTTTGAAGCCCATTTAGAAATGTCATCCATTCTCTCACTGCTTGGTCATTAACCAATGTTGAGAAATGCAAAAGCAAGGCTAGAAAAGAAAAGCAAGGCGAGAATGTTTTCTGGAATATTGTCCTTTTTACAAATTGGGTTACAGCATTTACATGTTTAATCTCTTCCTGGCTGGATGCAGAGTTTACAGCTCTCTCTCCAACTATTACTATGTTACATGCCTGCAATGCTACCTGCTCATTAGCTGACTAAACCCAAGATCCTCCACCTGGGAATATTCCCACATTCCCACAACAGACTGTGGGGGTTGGAAGGAACAAGTCCCCTCATTCCCCAACCGGTGGGGTGATAGCGATGCAGCATTGCAGCAGCCAGTACCGCAGTCCTGAGGGCCCCAGGCCACGCTGCTTCCTGCTGGGAGTGTTGTGGAGCCAGAAAACATACATTGTCAGCGATCTGCTGGCACGGTCCTGGTTGCTCCTTGACTGACATCTGTCTACTCTGGCCCCCAGGCTGTTTTGAACCATTTAACGTAGGTAGACCCTGCAGAGAGATATATCAGCGCATGCAGAGGATTACCAAACCTGTGTACGGATCAGGGAGTGGCTCCTACATAACCCTGTAGGCAAAGACAGGCTGTAGTCGAAGTCTTTCAAGCCTGAGTAAGTACATTTATACCAACCCATACACAGAAAAAGTTCTAAAGGATGTATCCAGCAGCAAAGCAGGAGCAGCTACTGGCCTTTCCCCTACGCCTTCCTATCCCTGTAGACTACAGACATGTATTGAACTATCCACTGTTGTCTTTCAGATATTTTATATCTCCACAAGAAACATGAAGCTCATACTCTTCTCTTCCACAAAGCTCGTGCGTTATCTTTCTTGAATGATCTGGTTACAACAACCCTGCCGTTTTTATGATTGATTCTTTGTATTCGTTTCTTGTTCTGTCAGATAGTTTTACCAGCTGACCACTTACCTTGGTTAAGTGACCCGTGCTTATTTAGGATGCATAAGCTGCTCCTCTAGCATAAATTAAAATGGCTGCCAAGATTATTTCTGACACTATCAGTTCTTCATCAGAATGTGCAAATGGCCCTATTTAATTTCTTCCACTATGACAGAATGACAGTTTTGATAATGGTGTGTTGAGCAGTCAAATCCCCAGCTGTAAGAGCTGCACCAAACACATACCCATTCGCCTACCCTTGCAGGGGAAGTAATGCACAGCACTTCCAGAAAGCTCATTATCTAGGCTCAAGAGGCAAACGTCAGTTCCAAATCCTAGACAACGTGCTAATAAAATCCAACCTATACTACAACAGTTTTCCAAGGACTCTTAAACCCACCCTCCTCCCCGTAGCGGTCAGAGAAAGGCTATTGCAGAGCACAAATAAACATCAGTCAGCTCTAGAATTACTGCCACAGAGCGCTCTGCATGGCTGGCATATTTTCTGTGTTGCTTGCAAAGCAGCAGGCATCTCCCTTTGTTGCCGATGCAGCTTGTTTCCAATCTCTCAGCATGGCTTTCTCAGCCACTTGCTCCTGAAACTTAAAAGCACACTTAATTTGAAAAACGCTTTGCAGATCTCGTAGCAGAAGGGGTTGGGTAGGTTGGAGGGGGTAAAAGAAACTGCTTCACAGTGTTATTGAGGCCATGTGTGACGGGCTAAACGAAACCTTCAGGCAATTCTGTCACAAGTTATTTTCACTTCTTACAATTTGCACAACCAAGTGGGTGGCCGTATGTCTATCCCTTCTCCTCGTTTTTCAACAAATGAAATGAGGAGGATTTTAATTTTTTTAATAGTTTAGCTCATAGCAGTTACGCCTTTATTGTTTTCAGATTGACTATGTGCAACTGAACAAGTTTCCTCATTAAACTTAAACACAAAAGCAGATGATGATCATGCTGATGAGGCTCCTTGTAGTAGTGGATTTCTTCTACGTATCAGGCTATATTTATCTTTCATTCTGCTAAGAAAAAGGTCATGCACTGTCTTACACACATCATGGAACCAGAGTGTAAATGCAGAGCCAAAAGACCAGCCTTTGTCCAAGATATTCAAAGAAAAATAAACACAATCTGAACAAAGTTGACAGTAAAAATAATAAGCAAGTCTCATTCCTCTTTCCTTTTCACACTCAAGCAAAGGTCAAGATTGAGATAAACATAAATAGGCTTTTTTTCCCCCCATACTTGAAGCATAGTACAGAACAAGGCTAGGGCTGTCTTCACAGTCTATGCAGACTAAGTGGAAAGGTTACCCAACAGAAGTCTTGGTCTTGATGGCAAACACAGAGATGGGACTGTACTCCAAATAGGAGATTTGGGGAAAAGAGCCTTAGGGAGACATAAAAAAGGCTTCACATCTCCAGTCTGTCTCACAGCTCAATCTGTTAAAATGGGTTTTTCCTTTTGCCTGTAGATTAACAGTATTATCTTTTTCGTTTCTGAGCGCATTCAAAGCGCAGAAGCATGTATGTAACACAGTGATCAATCTCTCCCTGAGAATCAGGAGCGGACCTTTGTAATTTATTATGATTTCATTGCTTCACTCATCTTCTCTAATTTCAGCTACTCAGCATTTCTGAGTGAGTTGAGGACACCATTTTTGACTCATTCTGAAGCAGCTAGCCTACACAGAAAAGCAGTTGTTTGGGAGTAAAGCAATAAGTTCATATACACTTTTAATATCTACTATAAAGAATTTCCAACAATGGAAAATAGAAAGACAGTTCTTTCAAACTGTTCAGCATATCTATGAGATATTAAATTGGAGTTCTGGTAAAACAATCACTTATCCTATTCCCCATTTAACTAAAACCTAGTCAAGCTGCACTCTGGGATAAGTTTTAGAATACCATTCTTCAGAAAGGGGTCAATTCATGCAACACAGTTCAATCCCAGCGTATTAGAAAGAGTTTGGATTGTAGCGTTACTCCCAGGGAGACTGCCTTCTGGAAATCGATATTCCGGCATAGCAGTTGTTTTACCTCTAAAAAGTGCAAAGCCTTTATTAAGTGTGCAATAAATATATATACACATGTCAGGGAACAAAGAAGGAAGTTGGGCTGTTTGCTTCTCTTTCTCTATTCTAGTTCTACATTTTTCCATCCACTTATCCAAATTCCAGTCTCTTTTCATGCTTCTTAATCCCCACCTCTTAAATTCTTTACCAAGGCAATGCCACTCTTATCTTCCCTCCAGAATATAACTCCCACTCCAAGCACCCGCCCTGCACAGGATTCCCTTTTGTGTCCTAGTCTCGTTTCTTACCTTGATATAATGTCTTTAACTCCCTACACGCTCTTCATTTAATCTTTATTTCCCAAATGGTAACCCATTCTTATCCTATCCACCCCTAACTGAATTTCTTAAGCCATTCCAAGACAATAGTCCTTTGTAGTTCTTAAAATACTGTAACCAACCTCTGACAGTGATTTTTTTTTTTTCCTAGTGCAGACCTTGTTTTCCAAGATTTCCCACTATTTAAAACAGGTTATGCTCTTTTAAATCAGTGGATTACACTCAAAATGTATAGCTGTTCTCTGAAAGTCATTACCAGTTAAATCATCTTGAGCCTGCAATGCAAAAATCGACAGTTACACAATTTCACCTGCTTTTGACTGCTCTCACATTCTCTTAATTTGCCATCGGCCTCTGCAACATATTTTTTATCAAATATCGCTGCCTCCAGAGAGAAGAAAATGTATATATTTGCATACATATGTATGCATATACTTATGTATATGTTCAAATATATAAAAAACAAGCTCAAAGTTGTCAACAATTCTTTCTAAAATGAAAGGTGCAAAAAATCAGTTTGCCATTCATTTCCAAGTCAAACCCATGATCCACAAATTTGATTTGAGAGCTACTTAATTAGAAAAGCTGAGCCCCAAGAAGTGGTTTCACTATACATCTATGGATCAGAAAAGAGAAATTAATTAGTTTTCATAATCAACTATACGGTGATGAATAAAATACCCTTATTTTTTCATCCATAAACTTCAAATTCTTGGCTAATTGGATAGTCCTTTGTGTTCAGTAGATACGTCTGATTGTGTTCCAATTCTTAGCAACACCAAAGTTAAACGGCGACACATCAGTACCTCCACTCTGTTTGGGGAAAGTCAGGCCTGATGTGAAAGGTGCAGTCCAGGGCTACCAGGAGAACAGAAAACTACTTCTTAATGCTGGGATAAAAACAATTTAGTTTGTCTGGTCTTTTCCAAAAAAGGCATTACATACAAATACCATCACAGAGTAACTATCAACAAGGGCAGAGAACTGCTGAAGTAAAAGATCAATGTTGGTGTCAAAGCAAATACAGGCCACGAAGATGTGTTTTTTATCCAAGTAGAGAGGAGCACACGGCAAGGTCTTGTCACAGTCTGCCCTCGGGACACGGCCAGAGCACAGACAGCAGGACCGGGACTATCGGGGACACACTGCTCACTGCAGCTACCCACAGTCAGGACAACAGAAGCACTTTCAAATCACCTGCAGGGATTTCCCAAAGGAAATCATACGCATCTCATGTCATAGGACTGGAGCTGATGGGCCAAAGGGGTATCTTTCCCTGCTCCAACTGCTCTGTGTTTTGCCAAATCTCTCCTTTATTTTATCTTTCTTATAAAAATAAGTAAAAACTGCCAACATTCAGGAACATTCTCTGCTTCAAATACAATCTGGCAAGGCTCATGAAGGATGATGATTGATGTTTCTGAACCTTGAATTTTTATGAGCTCAGTTAGGATGTTAGTGAGACCAGGTGCGTTTCCTATTCTGAAATTTTAACTGGTTAAGTTTTACTACTACCAATAAAGTTAGAGATTGATACAAGGGTAATTCTAAGAAGGACTAATACTTCTGATTTCAAAAACGCCCTCAGAATTTGTCTGACTCCTTGGCATAGCTGGAGTCTATTGAATTTTTAAACTTGAAACCTCAGCTGATTTTATTTTATGATGACTTCAGAAGTTTGGCATTTGTGCTTGGCTTGTCTTTGGTTACTATCAGTATGAAGTAGTTGTTGACCTTCTCTGTCTGAAGCATCATAGTTACCATTAGTTTAAATTAGGAATATGGTTTTTTTAAAGTATATCTCTATTACTTAGATGTATGAAGTATACCTGTTTGAAGATAATCATTGTTTATGGAGCACAATTACTATAATAAATTTTTTATTTTACTGTTTCATTTATCATTTTAAATCTGATCCTTTTTTCTAAGAGTGCACTGTGAGGACAGTTAAGGACTACAAAGGATGCTAAGTTTACCGAAAGTAAGCAGTTCTTGCATAAATTAGTAGTATTTACTCACATCGTAATGAATTGTGCCATTTGCAAAAACCTCACCCAAAAACCCTGAAGAGGGAAATACCCTTACCTGCTACCTATTCAAAATAACTGATATACCGCACTGCCTGATTCTTGGAAGGAAGAATTATTCTTGTCTTGATACACTGATTGGTTGCATGTGGTTACCTGTCTTCTCCCAACTCCAGGATAGTTCCCATTGTCCCAGATCCGCATTTAGCAAAGCCAACAGTACTTCTGCCACTGCTTTCAGAAAGACCCAAATTGAGCCTTTATATTTCAATATAACCAGATGATGTCTACTTAACATGAAATGTAGTTACTATCCAAGGTCTCTATATTCCAAGCAATTTCTTGGCATAATACATTTTAAATCCATTGGTTTAAGTGTTTGGAAATCATCTGCTAGTATATATAGCAAGTTCATTACAATCAGATTTTCATTATCTATGTAGTGCTAAGGAATCCCATTTATTTATTTATTTTATTTAACAAGCTTATTCTATCAGCTTGTTAAAAGTTAATATCCACCAAAACACCGTCTCTTGATTTCACTAGGTCTTTACAATCGTTTACCAAAGAAAACAAGTACCAGGCTTTTTAAGAAAGATACATGCTTTCTTACGTGAGACTCAATCTTGTTCCCTCTGAAACACGCACACAGGTCTGAGTCACAACAAGAGATGCAAATAGAAACAAGATCAACAACAACAAAATGGATTTACTTTGATCGAATCTCCTGTTTCCACAGTTCAGATTCATCACATCCTAAAACAGCTGCCCAAAACAAGTGGATTGAACTTCCTTAAGGAAACACTTATCAAAAGGAAGGGATACACGGCTAACTTTTCAACGGGTAAGGTAAATGGAAATTATTTCCTCCTCAGAGACAGTTCACTACATCATTCATATTGTACGGGGCTTTATATTAGAAAATGGACTGACAGAGTTGGATGCCACTTAAAGCAGGTATACCTCAGAGATCACAATTTGACCTGTAGTCTATTTTTTCTTCTTTCATCAATGGACAGTAAATTAATAAAACAATGACATAATATATAAAGTGGCAGCTCTTAATTAAACAGGTACCCAGAAAGACACAACTCAATATTCACGGCAAACCTACCTACCAGCAAATATCTGCATATAAACCACTTTCATCCTTAAGACTCAGGCCCTGCAGCACACACCCAAGCCTACAGGAGACAAAGCGCATGGCATCATCGCTGCAGTTTGGTCCAAAATCTGTACACCTCATTCTGTGTTTTATGTAGAAATTATTCTGTTTACCTTCTGTCCTCTACATGGAGCAATCTCCTGCCTCTTCCTTTCCTTAACAACCCCAAACCAATATAGCATAAGAGAAAGAGAATTTCCCAAAGCAGATAAATCACAGACAAGTAATACGTCATTAAGACTTAACTCCTCCCACGAAATTAGCAAGCAGTAGATGATGACCATACGGATCTGGGTAACACGACCACCTTCTCAAGAGATAAGTCCATTAAGCAAGTACATCACTCATCACTTCCATTCTGCTTTGACTTAATGAACCAACTATTCCTGGCAAGGGGCAGGGAGAGACTCTAATTAAAATATTACTATCCTTTTACATTTGACTTGATCATTACATCAGAACAGGCATTTTACTTTTGTTTCACAGTACCCCGGTGGACCATGGCAAAAAGAAAAATGAAGTCAAATGAGAAATAAATAGTATAAATTTATATACCAACAAATCACGCTACATTTCAACAAACGTATGAGAGATTTGGGAGTTTCCTTCACCCTGAGCAGTTGTGACTGTAAAAGAGCAACGACGCAACATTCATTAATAAAAATTTCTTAGGAGTCTTTTCTTATGGAGCAATTCAACATATACAAGAGGCACCCATGACACGCGTATGTTGCTGTGCTCCCCTTTTCCCATTCACATTTGATATATACTGAAAATATGTTATTCAACAAGTATGAATACACCATGCTTCCAAACTCTTTTTCCTAAGTAAAACATACATATGCATATGTCATAAACAATCAAATATAATATAGTAAAGTATGGCATAGATACTGCAGTGAAGGAAATTCATTATATTACGCATCTCATCTGGAGAACTCAGCTTAAAAGTAACTTGGGAAACAACAAATAATTGGCCAGGACTTTTGACAGTGACGTGAAGGAATTTCTCCATGCCCTGTTTACAGTACCTGTGGGAAGAAATAGTAGTGGGTCCTCTTTAAGGACCCAACATTTTAAGTGGTATTCAGTGTACCATATAAATTTAAATGGAGCAATTTACAATGGGCAACAATTCATCTGGCCAGTTCACACTTCAGATAAATATCTGTAAAACTGAGACCAACATAATACGCCAAGGGGCAGCGAGATAGCCAAAAGCCAAGTTAAAATTAGGAAAGGACACAGCGTTCCTCAGCCTGGCTAACCTAGATAACATCTTCCAGACATTAGCATGAAATTAAACAGAGAGAGAGGCTGAATTACTTCCAGTGTACAGATATTGGCCTGGTGAAACGTGACAGGTGACCTAAAACATAAAAAATGCACTTAACTGTAAAAACTAGGAAGTGAAGCTAAAAATGAGAAAAAATAAAAGCTGTTCTTGGATATGTAGCAAAAGACACACTGACATAACAAATGGGAGGAGAAGGAACCGAAAAGCACCCACCCCATTCAAAAGCTGCACCATTAAGGTACAATGAAATCAACTTCTTTTTAAGGGGAAAAAAAAAACCCCAAACCCAAACATGAATGAGCTCAATAACATTCAAAACAATAGTATTTATTAGAAAATTATCTGCCACAGTGCCTGAAGCAAGAGTTTTGTAGTTTATTCCATCATTCCTCCAAACTCAGGGCCTTGACTACATTAGCGAGAACTTTTTAAAAATGAGTTCCTTGCCTTACAGTCCTTCAGCTCCCCCAAAGCCAGTTTGCTGCCACAGCCAGTGCATGAAGTGTTACCATCGAGATGAAGAAAGAGTTGTGGCAGTTGTCTAATGTCCAAAAAGGATGTTCTCAAGTGAGTGAGCGGCACAAACTCTGCCTTTGTTCAAACAGGAATGAAGAGGAAAATAGCAGAAACTAACTTTAATAATAGGGGGTGACGAGGAGAAATGTAAGGCTGTGCACACATTCAGTCCAAGCAACAGCAACTATACGCACGGTTTAAAATTTACGTTTACTCTTTAATAAAGGGTATACACTGTATTTATGGCTCTCAATGAATTCTGTGTCCAAAAGGGATGCATTAGATTATTAAAAATTACTTGGATTTTTTTCCTTCTCCTGTAGCAGTGCCAGTAGGAGAGGTAAAAAGGGAGTTCTCTAGCCTTCACTGCACAAAAGTGGGATACATACTCATGTAGTCAAACCTCAGTTATTTGATTTAGAGCTAAGATATGAAGCTAGGCTGCTTTTAATAAAACATGGAGAGAGATGAATTCTTAATATTAGTATTGTATTCCTCCCTCTTTCTACTGAGCACACAGTCCGGACAATGTGAACATCCTCCATAATACAGATTCAGGACTCGAGTATAAAAACCACACCAAGAACTCATAGTACCAACTACCCTTCATTTTCTGCATCATGCCAGCAGGAATAGAAAGAAGGAAAACTTATTTCAGTTATCATTCTACGTGAAAACCTCTGTAAGTACACAGGAAGAGCAGTTGTATTTTGTAAGGTTGTTCTCCCCCTAGAATGAAAGCAGAGGCTGGTGTAAGGCAAACAAGGGAAACAGAAAACGCAGAAAAGAAACTGAGGAATATGAAGCCAAATTTTTAACTGTTACATACAATCATACCACTCAGTGACATTTTACAGAATGGCAATCACATGCGAAATGCAACTGAATAGGAGCTGTGCAATATATGCTACAGCCAATTATGCTCATGCTCTTAGCCCAAAATACGTTACAATTCCAACTGAATAGCACTGTAAACCAGAAGAGCATTGACCTTTTCTTTTTCCCCAAAGTTTATAATTCTCAGACATAAGAACTTGTGTAGCTCTTTTCATTATTATTTTTGCTATTTTCACTGCTACTCATAAAGTTTACTATAGTAGCCATCCAAGAATCCAGGATTACTGCCATATTAACAATACAGAACATGGCTCTAAGAGTGCATTGTACTGGATAAGGTACCAACAGAGAGCTAAAGACGATCCTCTTCCTCCCAGAAAAGGTAACAGAACAAAAATGTGTGAAATATGTTTAAGTAAGTTTAAATAAATTGCAAAGTATTCAGAATGCACATACAATACAACACACTATACTTAGGACTGATCTATTTTTAGGTACATGCTCCTTACCCATATGTTCATAACTGTGCTTAAATTGGAAAGAGAAGAGATTAGAGAGTAAAAATAGGAATAAAGAAATAGGACTTGAACAGGGCAGAGAAAGAAAATGAAGCATGAACAAACCCAGTTCATCTGAGGACAAAAGGCAAGGACAAAGTTTTTTTTCTATACTGGATATATCTTTACTGCTCCGCTGGTAGCTTTCTGAAATGGGCATACCACTTTGCAAAGACATCAGTCCACGTGACCATTTTGCTTACAAAATCCAAAATTAAAAACCTGCTTTAGAGTACGTCTCATTCTTTGGTTAAGCAGACTTCATGCCAACAAGAAAACAACTACACCAGAAACGATGAAGGCAGCATAAACTGTTTCTAAGATCAATTTATCCTTAGAAACTTACACAATTTTGTTTAGAGAAATCAATTTTATTTTATTTAGAGAAATCAATTCAGGCTACTACTCTCTGTGCTACTAATATCTTCATTTGAATTCTTCTGCCTTGACACCACCTCCTGAGAAAATCAAAAAGGAAATAAAAATCATACAGGAAAATGTAGTGTTGGATGTAATGTGTTTAACTCAGACACAATACAAATGTCTGATTTATTCTCTTGATTTATTGCCTTAAGGAGAATGGATTGATTACTCTTCCACTCAAAAGACTATGGCATTAATCCTGTTGAGTTGAATCAGAGAAAATTCAAGATCTCTCCGAGTTCCAACTCCATTTACTTTTCTTGCAGTATCCTGTTTCAGGGACAAGTAAAAAGAAAAGTGTCAGACATACAAGCCCCTCCACATGTTTTTAATTTGGCACAAAATGGGGTATTTCACCAAGAGAAAATTTCACTTCTACCTGTATGAATTTAATACTCTTTCCTCACTGCACTGAAATCAAAGTCTGTGATTCTAAGCACTGTTAAATGGGCTGGAATAGAGATGCAGGGACTCTTGCGGAGTGAAGTAATCACATAAAGTGTTTGGTGCTCTCCTCCACTTCTAAAGCTAGAATCCCTTTGGAAGAAGTTCTAAGGAAGCCTGAATCCTGAGGTTTGTTTAAACAAGAGGCCATTCTGAATCGCCTTTTAACTTGTGTCAGAATTGTCTCTAAGGTTTTAGACATGCTCAAAATACAGAAACCATACAATACATAAGAAATACTTATTTTTTGCTGTAAAGAAATGGAGAAGGAAGACAAACCAGACAGTGGGACTTAAAGGATATGAGCAGTAGCTTCAAAACCCAAATAAGGAACCCCTACCTTTAGTCTCATGAGAAGACTAAACGGAGCTGAGCAAAAGAAAATGCCATCAGTGGCACAGTTAGTCAATATGAGTTCCTGTACACTAGAGTTTTGTCAAGGAGACCTCCCCAGATCAGAGACTGTCCACACTACACCTGCACAAACAGTAATGCTTTGGCAATTCCTATATATCTGAGCTATAAAAGTTTCTTCCAGATCTGGGATGACGGGATTTCTCTAGTCCTCACTCCGTGACCAAAATCCACACACACACACACACACACACCCACCTCCATGGTTGTCTAATACGAGGTGATGCAAAATGACAAAAACAATATTTTTATTTTTTTAAAGGAAAACTCTCTCTCTTTCTCACTTGCCTATTATCAATGCCAAAGGGGATTTTCCCTCCTTCCATGAGAATATTCAATATTCCATAATATTAAAAGTTTTTGGACAGATGCAGCTAGATTTGAAAATGTATAGTTCTGAGAGCTTACCTCAATATACTTTGAGAAAAAACTAAAATAAAATTCAGTGATGAGCATTACTATAGATGAAGAAGTAATTTACAAATAGAACACTTAAAACCCAGGATAAGCATCTACGTGCAAAAACACTGCCTCATCCACTCATTTTGAAAAGCAACAGTGATTCACAGACGGAGAAAAAATTGCATTGTATTTAAAAAGACGCTTTCGAAAGTACACTGCACACATCTGTCAGTGACTGCAGAACCAACACATAGCAAGTGCGCCTACACGGATCTTTTGCAGAAGGAGCACTCTGGAGAACAGCTGGGGAAGACATATAGGAGTGATATGAAAGTATATTTCATTTACTTTATTTTTTCCAGATGAGCCAGTAGCAGAACCTCAGCATGTACCAGTCTGAGAATTTTGGAATGGTTTAGATGGTAAGAAATCAGGGAATATAGCTGACAGTAAACGTTGATGGGGCGCACTGCTTTTGGTGCTATGTCTGGAAGAGGAAGGACTTCACGCTGTAATAAAAGAAGAATAGGAATCTTAAATAATCAAAGGTACAGAAGAAGCTGACTTGTCTGGATGCTTTGTGGCAGCCCATTTCTGAACTGTTTGCGCAGGCAGATCTAAGGTTATTATACTGACATTCTTGAGTGCTTATTAACGTCACTCAAACGGCTGCTATCTCTTAGCACAACTCTATTAACCTTGGTTTGATGACAATGATTTTAATGTTACAGTTAGGTCAATGAAACACGCTTGGGAATTCCTCCTGCTTTATCATACAATTATCTTGGTTTGTTCTTCTGTGCCTCCAAGCTTCAATCTGCACATTTCTCAATCCTAATCTGTGTCCACCTTATCCATATGGAACCATTTACTTATGGTGGAGTTATGAGTCTCAATTTGACCTCACATGGTATGACACACCCATTAAGGCTTGTGAAGTGATTTATACCAAGTTATTCCTAATTTACACAGATAAAAGTGAAAATAGGGTCAGGTCAAAGATGATAGTAAATTCTTATATTAAACAGTAATTTGAAAAGTTAAATAAAAAAATCAAGTTAAAAAGTTGCCTCATTTAGAATCAAGGTAAAACTCTTCTACGGACACTTTTAGAGAAATGGGAGAAACATCCACCTTTGCTGTATCTGGATTAATCCCCGAATGCTTGCAAATACACTGGTGAAGAGTATTACAGGAGCATAGTGTCTGCTCTATGCTTGCTTCTTCTTGCAGAGAAGTCCAAATAATCTCAATTTAAGAATAAACATTTTTGGTAAAAATGTTGAAAGTATGTCATTTCAGTTGGAAAATTCCAAAAAAGACAATAAGGTATATAAATGAAAACTCGGCACAGCACTTTCAAACTTTAATGCTTGAGGGAAGCCATGTAATAAGATAGCTAATAATTAGAGATGTTAGTATCTCTCCAGGTTAAACTTAAGAATTTGGGTCCCAATTTTGCACATTAAGAGACATTTTTGTACATAGTGCATGTCACTGACTACAAATATAAAAGGAATTCAGAAATACAGTGGAGCTAGAGCACCTCCAAGATACTAAGGAGAAAATGCAGCTTTCTTAGCTTCAAATGGCACATTTTTCCAGTGCTGCAATAGCAAATTATCTTTTTAAGCTTTTGATAAGCCATAGCACATTTTCCCCTTGAACAACCAATAAACATACTGATAGTTCAAGCCTTTATGACTACAGTTCTAAATTTCCATAAATATTTTGGACGACCTTTTACTGAAGCAGTGCCCCTCTCCATTCACTGGAACGTTATACTGTGCCTATTATCTATATGTATCTAGGGTCATCTATATGTATTACATAGCATAATATAACTGTGTATAAATATATTTGTTTCATTAGGGTTGGAGGAGGCCCCCAAACAAGTCAACGGGGACTGTCACAGCTGAAAGAGGCAGTATCTTCTGCAGTTGAAATCTTAAGGTATTGCCCCAAAACCCATCTCATATTCTGAATATCTACTGATTAAACGAAGGTCTGGAGAAGCTCAGCACTTCCTGAGGTCAAGATTTTTCTCCCAGAGCTGCCGTGAATGTCAATGACCTTCTGCCAATTTATTAATATGGATTCCCACAAAAATGCTCCCTGCTGCACATCAGCAGCCCATGGTTATATATGGGTCCTGCAGAAAGAAAGACTGAAGAACATGTTCATTTCTCTCCCACTTGAAAATATTTTCTTATAAGTGACAACAAAAATATCCATGAAACACAACTTGAAAATAAGGCTCCTGGAGATCGCGTGTGCCTTACCCACACAAAGAAAATGCACTGCTTTAAACTAGAGGTGTAAAAGCACAAATACTTCTTTTGGTTTAAGATCAGATTTGCTTCAATTGGGAACAGGTTTTAGCTCAATCAGATCAAGGACATGGACAAGTGTATACTTAAGGCCACAGCTTTATAAATTCTTTACTTCCAGCTCCTCGTTACCACCCTCAGCTGCACGCTATCAGCCTCCTCCCTGGGATGCTAATGGACCCTCTGAGTTTCAGTGAAAAGCAAGGCAGAGTAGTTTAAACTGACAGGGGATAAAGCTGAGCTGATAAATTAACCCATTTTACTCTGCACTGAAGCAAATGAGGAATGTTTACACATGCAGTTCCAACATCTCAAGTGAGAAGATTATAAGTCCCAGATGAGGGGCAATAATAAACAGCTGGATAGCATTTTAAAGTTAGATTGTCCTCACTCCACATTTCTGCAGTATTCACAGAAAAGTTTACGTTTTATAAACTAAATCACATTAAACTTCAATTTATGTTAACTCAATGGGTTTGGGCTTTAGGGTGGGTTTTTTCCTTACGTAACCTATATTAAGAGTAATATGCCTTATGGCTGAATGTGATATCCACCTTGTCTTGTGTGGAAAGAGAAGAAATAAAAAAAGATTTTTCTTGAATGTTTGAACAGATTTTTCACAAGGATAGTCTCCTGAAAGGCTTTATCATTTTTTTTAAGGTATTTAGCACAAATTTTGAAATCCATAAATAAAGAGATAAAGTATTCATGCAAAACTTAACGACAAGGTACCTTCTCCAGAAAGAGAAAAGTAATTCTCCACAGAGAAATTACTCACTTCAAAGTCAAAAAACAATCCCAATTGTTTTGTACAATGAGGAGGGAAGGGGCTTTCAGGAGTCCCCTGCAGCATACCACATAAAAATAACGGTGGGAGCCACCGCCTGTAAGACATCCCAAGTGCAAAAATCAATCATCTGCAAAGCACACGCTTAGATGTTCTCTGGGTTTATTACTCTGACTTTGGCTGGAAGGTTGATAAAGATTCTGGAAACTGCAAACGCAAATCTATTTTTTATTAAAAGTTTTGGCAGCAGGATGGGTGCGTGCTTTACAATAAGAGCAGGGTGGGGGGAACAGAGTGCTGAAAAACCTCCAGTCACAGCACAGAGTTCCAGCACATCTGCTGGAGCAGCGAGCGCTGTGATTTCTGAGAGGCCTGTGGTTAACCTCATGGCACGGAATGAATTATTCCCCAATTCCATCCTTCATTAAACCACCCATTCTCTGAAATGTGTCGACGAAGCCGACACATGGCCAGCTACTAATCAGCAAGAAGACGGTCCATCCCCAAGATGCTCTCTTTTTGGCCAGAACAAAACAGAGCTGTTCATCCCATATAATTTTAAGTTGTTTATATTGTGTCCTGCCTAGAGGTACGAACAACTATCATGATTTAATTTAAACAGCCTGTATATACACATATTAATATTGGATGTCATGCAACATGCCTTGTAAGTGCAAACAGTTTTCAGGCCCTCACAACTGCAATTGCAAATATGAATCAGATACAAAGACTAAAGATGCATTGTTTAAAATGTCCTAAATTTTAAAGAGTAAGGACAGCTCACTAAAATTTTCAAAAGAAAACAAGTTTAATATACCATCTAGGCACCTCTCAAGAAATTTCTACAAGAAAGCCCTTAGGACAGAAATGATTGGAAGCTGAAATACTTAGACATAAAGGCTTTTATGCCTCCTGTGGGTTCATCCCCCTGTGGTTTATCCCTCCTGTGTGGTTCACTCATGACATTAGTGATCAAAAGTAACTGCTATTATATGACACTTCAAACGGCAGAAAAACAGTGACAAAGAGAGAGAGAAAATAAACATAATCAGAATTTTGTTGAACTACATTTAACAAACAAAAATGGTATGTGATGCTGGGCTACCATTTCAACGAAGGTTCTCAGATGGTCAGTTATTAGATTTCTCTTGCTTTTAAAGTGTTCGCATTGAGAGGTCTGATTTGCTGGAGCACTGTGTTAATAATTGCAACAGGTATTAAAAGGAACTGGGCTCTAAACAAATAATGAAGCACTATAAGACACTAAGCTCTGTGAAAATCAGACTATAGGCAACTAATTAGGCACCTAATGTCAGCCACTTTAGGCACTAGAATCTTCATGTCTCCTTTCCCCAGAGAAGATAACAGCATCGTTTTATCTCACAGGGAGAATAGAATAGGATAGAAACACTGTGGCAATGAGGGAGCTGGAAAACCCTCCAAGGACACTGCTAAAACTATACACGGAGCAAGACTTGAATGGTATAAAATAAGGCATGTGAATTACAAGGAATAAAATAAAGCATAAGTTTGGTTTGCAGCATATTCAGTGAGTACCATCTATCTTTGCAGTATATTTGGAAACTGAGCTAACACTTTAAATTCAAATAAAGTAACCCTATCACCAATAGGCTTGCTGGAGGCTCCAGGCAATCACTGGATCCAGATCTATTTCCATTATGGTTTAACCATTTCTGAATTCAGCTAAGTGCTCCTTCTCTTATCATACGTCATAATTCTATTCTTGAGTCTAAATAAAGTAGTGCTGCGTTGCTGCTGATTTGAGGAAAAGAATTACTATTGTCTGAAGGTGGGTGGTAACCGTCTCTGAGCGTCGCAAAAACAACAGAAAACTGCCAATGGAGAAGGGATTTGAAAAGAAAGAAGAGCAAAGATAAAATAGCTACCTGTGGCAGCAGGTTCCAGTTCAACAAGAGAGGAAGAGTTTGTGAAAAGCATTAAGATGCTCGGTCAATACCTTTATACAAGGGGCTGTTTCCCTCATATTGATGGCGGGGGGGAACTGAACACACTTGCAGAACTTAAAGATTATGTTTCATACAACAAGTGGGTGAGATGAAATACAAAGGTGTAATAGTCCCTAAAAAAAAAAAAGTTATGTGCCTACTTCACACTTTTTAAACAGAGCAACAGAAGTTTCATTCATCTCAGAAGCCAACTAAAAAGTATCTGAATTTTTGGCAAGACCAAGAAGCCACTACTTGCTGAGTTTGGAGTGGTGGGTAGCGGTGGGTTTTTTAAGCAAGATTCTTGGTTTTTTTTTTCATCCAAAGGCCAAGAGAGAAGTCCTTCAACGTTGTACGCTAAAAATGTGTGACACTAGAGGGAGCTACTATGAGCTGGCAAAATTTAAATCTGAAACAAGTTTATTAAAAAGGAAGTTCCAAGCAACCTTAAATTACACATAAGCAACATTCAGGTCATCTATCATAAGGAAGAGGGTGCTATTCCTACAGTGCAGCTTGGCCGAGCTCTCATTCGAGCGTTCCTCCTTTATGCCGTCTTCCCAGGCTTTTTTATGAGTAAGGTGAGCCTAAATTACTGTAATATAACTCATGGGCTTGGTTTCCCTCACTTTTCCCAGTGTTCAACCAAACGCATTATAAACGGAGTGAAGAGATGTTTCAAAGGGACTAAACACCATTTTGAAACGTAGGCCTCTTCAGCTTTTTTAATTTTGTACCCCCAAAAAAAACCCCAAACATACATATATATCACTTCTCACATTAAAATTTTGTCCTGCATGCACTATATCACCATTGCCTATTGTCATGGCTTTAAATGCCCCTTGGTATCACTCCTCCTCTCCTTTCAGCCAATAAATGCAATATATTTCCCAGTCCCTGCATTACCTCCCTGCTCTATCTCAAATTTCAGTTGCCAAAAGAAGCTGTTTCTTCCACCAGTTTCACAAATACTAGTCCTCACTAATCAAATCTCCTCTTCACTTGCTTTACATTTATTACACGAGTCACTGGGGTAAAGGAGAGGCTGGTCAGGAAAAAAAATGGGGCTGTGTTACATTTAAATAAAGCAGTAATAAATCAAGACATGCGCCTAAATGAACTGAATGTCATTATTATTGTAACCCTGACCCTTCCTTTCCTGCTCTTTCCTGCCCCCCACACATACGCACATACGCTTTTCCTCTCATTCATTGACTCCTGTCTGAAATAGATCTTTTGCTCCTAAGGACTGGATCATTTCTTTTATATAGTTTGTAAAATGCTCAGTGCAAGTACCTTACAAGGTAAAGAACAAGTCTAACAGTCATTCAGATACCTGGATAAAATCAGTCAAATTCCCAGTAGGCAGGTATGCTCCTTAACTAATTCTTCAGTGGACATGGCCAAAGCTTTTTCTTACCTTATATTTTGAAATGATCTTTCAAATAGAGACAGAGGTAGAGGAAACAGCCTGATGAAGTGTGATAAAATTGTAATATTGCTTCTGCTCATTATACATCCATTTCATAACATATAGTAATACATTATAATTATAAATCATAATGTACAATATGCTAAAGCTGTCAGCTTTCTAAGCGCTATAACACAGGAAGAAAAACTCTTCCTTATTTGACTGCTCTAAGACATGTCAAAATCATCCACTCATTTTAAGACAATAAATAAACTATGTTAGTAAATAAACTTGTTATTGTTGGGAGTCATTTCACAAAAAGAAAAGCAAGTTGGTTCTTATGATCCAATTGGCTCAATATCATTTAACACTCAGTGAATTGACAACTCAAATTGAAAAAAAAAATCAAAATGCAAAGTCACACACTAAAATTTGTTTTGTATATTGAAATACACATCCTTATGCTCATGTTGTTACTCAGAACACAACGCTGCAGAACCAAGCAGGGACGCCTTCGCTATGAATAAATAAGCTAGTGAACTAAAGCAGATACCAAGTCATATAGTTTCCCTAGAAAGAACAGACAAATTTCAGCACACAAAGTTTTCAGTGGAGTCCTCTGAGAACTAGTTCAGGTCTCCCTGAAATCACTGCACTGCACACCCACTAAACATAGTTTTCTTTCCTTCCCTTTCCTTAATATTAATTTTTCAGCCGTTACTTCTCTCTTTTTCCCAAGTTGCATCAAAGAAGGACTTCAGCTTCACACAGTTTCTTTGGTAAAATCTCCTCAAACATTTGCGAAACAAAGTATTCATACAGGCTTGCTTTATAACAGAGTGACTTCCTGAGCTGAAGACTTCTGTGGTAGGGAGTACTGCTGAGTTTCCTTCAGCAGGATTAAACCAGCTGGGATGAGAGAGGGAAAGAGTGCAGATACAAAACAGTGGCTACAAAAGGATGATCTGGAATGGTCATCTTTGTGTTTTCGCATGGCATTCAGTCACCAAAAAGAGAAACTTCGCTCAGCCAGAAACAGCGCTAACAGGGGAAGAGAAGAGGAAGTGTGGAGAGGAATATAACATAAGACTTTCCACTGCACACGGAATTAGATGCTTTGGTCACAAACTATAACACATTGTTGTAGTGAGAGTTTCTTCAGGGAGATCTCACACCTCCCCACCACGTCTCACCAAAGACTCACCAAGACCAAAGACAATAACCTACTCCTTTCCGTACTCTCCATCACTCACACACACACGTACTGACAAAGCATTGCAAAACTGTGACAAAGGGTGATCCAATCTGTTTGTCTGCATATTATCTGTCGTTATTTGTTCTGCAGGCTAAACAGATATCATCATCAGGGGAAAAGATCACCTGTGGCAGGCTGGAACTCCCTCTGAGACAGGGGAGCACCTTCAGATGAAAGATGCTTTTGGAGAGCAAGAGGAGGCATTAGCCTGTAGCATACAGGTGGTGACCAGGGCACTTCTGCAAAGAGCAGGGAGCTGAAATCCAGGCCCTGGGGAAGAGAGAAATTCAAGGTTTTTTTCTTAACATCGTAGAGGGGGCTGATTAGAGTTCATTATAACTCAGATAGCCAGGAAAAATTGCTGGACTGAGAGAAAGGAGAGAACAACCCTCCTGCAAGGATACAGTGGGCAGATCTCTTTCCAGTCTTTCTTATCTTTATTTTGTCCTGCCCTGTAAACTCAAAATTTTCAATTTCTGAAGACAGATTTCAGAGATTCAGAGTCCAGCTGGAAGATTTGTCTCTGAGAAGAGGCACAAGGTCCTTCACATACCCTCCTTCCACACAGTAGCCTGCAGAGCAGTTGAAGAGACAAGACGGTGCTTCAATATTAAGTCCAGCCCCTTGAGACATTGTAAGGCAAAGAGTATCGAGTAGCTGTCGCTGTCAGCAAATTCAGTAACCATAAATGATCCCAAATAGTTACCATTATTTTTGGTAGCCAAAACACAGTAAACTAATCAATCCCTGGCATTAATTGACCCATATTTTGACCCATAGCAGAGACCCAGACAAATAATCACATAATATTGCCAGGAAGAAAAATAAGAAATAAATAAATAGTTTACAAAAAGGCCAGCAATACAGGGGATGGCTTTTTGTTAACTTCATTAAAAACCAAACTAGAGATTACCTTTAACTTGAGTTCTGACTTTCAGATACATCTTTTATCATGAGGATCCACAAACTTTTCCAAATAATTTGCCAGTATTTAAAACATGTAACAGTATTTTCTGAGACCTCATAAAAAAAAGCGGACTAAGTTATGTCTGTCTGACCAACGCACATATTATCCATTTCATATGGAAAAAATGTTTATCACATGTGCATTAAAATGTACAAAATATATTCTTTCAAGTGATAAATGGCTTCATTTCAGCGCTGACATGAAATGCTCATATTTTGGAGGGCCAAGACATACACCACGAAGAGCTGTGCTGCAACAGCATACTGAAAGTTAAGTACAAATACAGGTGGCTATGACAAATGTACATTCATGGTAGCTCACTCATGTAGCAACATTGGACAGTACACCACAAAACCTGGGCACTATCAACACTGATATCATCGTATCAAAACAGAGACAGAATCAAAATATGGTTATTCTTCGCAATGCAGAAGATTTCAGGGATTCAATATTTGGCACAGACCTTTAGAGTAGACAGAATCTGGAGAAACTCCAGTCTGAGAAGAGCTATTTCAACTTCTTTTCTATTTAAAGCACAGCGTGCTAAGAGGCTTTAGTAAACCCTAGAAATGAATAGTATCCAAATATCCTGCATTTCCAGTGACTTACGTTCAGTTGATCCAAATACATGCAGAAATGTTAAATTTCACCCAACAGTGTGGCTCGTCATACTTCATTCCCTGACATACCAACTTCAGAAGAGGATAATTCTAGGTTAAGTAGCAGAAGTCAAAGCCCTTTAAAAAAAATAATAAATAAATAAAACTAAGGGGGAGGAGGGGAAGAAAAAAGATTGTAACATTACTTTATTCAAGTAAACACCTTCAAATCTGTCTTTTGTACTCAAATCTGCCTTTAATGCTCAAATCTGCCAATGTATCCTTCCAGCTGACTTGCCTCTTCTGCAGCATTACTGACCTCTTCCAACTACACCACTATATTTACATACTTCTCTCCCAATGAGATTGTCAGCTTGGTGCTCCCTCATGTTCTTAAGAGTTTGTGAACCATTAGAACAGGTAAGAAGATGCTACGAATTAAATACTGAGGGGTAATGGATATATCAACAATTTGGTCACTAAGATGAAATGATCATGGATAGGATAGCAAAAGTCTTCAAGAGATGTAGATTAAGTGGAGGGAGGAAAAAAAGCCAAGAAGACATCCACTTAGAGCAGGAGTTTCCAAACACGGTACAGGTACCACAGATGACACATATAAATTTGTTGTGAGCAAAAGGAACATCTTTGAAAGGGAGGAAAGACTATACCAGTGCAGCTTGCTTATTTCCACGCTTTTGTGGTATGGCAGCAAACATGGCAGAGGTTGGAGCAATTCCCACACCAGATCATATTTCCAAGCCATTAGTCAGAGCGACACAAGCATTGGCCAATAGTGGGTTCAGAGAGATGCAAGAAATTACAAAGCTCTGCTCTGGAGCAGGAAAAGGTTTTCTCAATGGACTGATATGAGACAGAGAAGCATAAAAAAAGGGATCAGAAAGAGCTGGACTTTCCTTGCCCCAACAAGTAGTAGCCCCAGGAGAAAGCTGGCACGCATACAAACGGGCTAGACCAAACATACTCTGCTCGTATGAGTTTAACATTTTCAGCCTAAAGTGACTTTAAAATCTCGGGTGTTTTGTACTTAAAGAAGGCAAATAAGATAAACCAAAGCAGTCTGCAGCGACCTGATAAATGCCTTGAGCATTCTGCTAGAGCAATTCTGCATTGCTATGTCCGATGTAATAACTAATCGGTCTCGGAGCACCGCTGTAGCTTCAGGTAAGCTGAGCATTATTATCACATTCAAGTATTCCCAGCCCCGCCATACACCCCAGCTTTTTCTTCTTCCAAAACCTTCTCCTCCTCCTCTCTTCCCCACTGTGATTTTTTGCCCCTGTAAGTTGTAGTAGAACAAATGTCAGTGAGATTGTTGGAACTGTATCAAACTACAAGGAAAAAAAAAATAAAATCGCAGGAGTATTTTTACATGGGAGCCGTTCTTTTTTCCGGCTCACAAAACAGTTGCACAGTTTTGCTTCCCCAGCTGAGAAAGCTGGGTGCTGCAAAGCAAAAGTAGCATAAAAATGCATTGAGCTAGTACTGTCACTGGATTTTATACATAAATCCATAGCCGATTGCAAAAGGTCAGTGAAAAGGGAACAGCAACAGTCTAGTAAACTTTACGGAATTTAGCAAGCAGGGTGAGGAGCAGACTGAGTTTGGGACTATAGTGCCTTTCATATGATTGTTTTTGTAATTATTTTTGACAACTCCCTGTTTAGTGCTGCCAGACTTTTCAACGACGAGTGAAGAATTAATTTTTATCATCCCCTACATATCCATGGGTGGGCTAATTTTCAACTGATAGCAATAAATAATTTTCATTGTACAGAGTCTTTGCGGGTTCCTTTTCACTGCTGGAGTAGTCATTTGACAAATTAGGAAGTGGAATTGTGTACTGATGGGATAAAGAGTCTTGTGGCAGTAGCAGGGAGTCAGAAGAAATTCAGAAGATGGGTGTCAGAGCAAAGTACTTGCATTAAGCAGTTCTTGGCTAGCTCGCTCATATATATATATGTATACGTATATATTTACACCTACAGCTGGACTCAAGGTAGGATTCATAAAGCTGCCCCTAAAACAGGCTGGACAGGGACAAAAGGGACTTAAAGGGCTGTTGTCAGGCTACAGTTGATTTTAACTGAACTTGGAGATTCGTTACCTGTTAGGCTTTGTTCTCACATAGTTAATATTCTTCTCAAGAAATGACAGGAACAAGCACTGGTGCTTTATATAGTCAAAGCAACAAGTGAGGTGCTACATCAAGAAGTTTCTTCACAGTTCCAGAATCCATTTTCACACAGATTTCAATTAACAAAACCTCATTCTGCTGTGATTAGGTTTCACTCCATGGTACAAGAGGCTACAAGGAAATAATATCAGCCAACTGCTTTGTTTAGTAGAAACCTCTTCCTAAAGTGAGAAGATGAAATAAACATGCAATAGCTTCCGAATTACTTGCTAGGTTACAATGCTGCATAGCTATCTCTTTCTCTATGGTGCTAATTGCTTCACATTTATTAAAAAAAAAAAAAAAAAAAAAATTACTTTATTCTTCAGCCCCCAGAAGGGCACCAAAATATGAGAAGCGCATTTCTATCCCACACATGACATGTTTTATCTAAAAGAAAGATGAAGAGTTAATCGCTTGTGGAAGTTCCTGAAGCCTACCTACATATTCAGTATCCAGAAACGTGGGCAGATCTCCCATTCACTTTAAGGAGAACAAACTGGAGCAAGAGGTCTTTCTGTAAATGAACTTGGGTTGACTTCTGGGCTACATTGCAATTCACTGAAGCAACTACTCTAAATAAGTATCTCCCAGTGAGATTATTATGAGAACTGTATTAATAAGAAGTGGGTTACAGGATTATTGCTTTTTGAGATGCACCAATTACCATCCCAGTAAGTAGTATAATCAACACAAAGTTGACTCAGAGGTATAAAGGTAAAATTATAAAACATTTACATGCATTTAATCATTAGTACACAATGGAGGAAGAGTCATATAGTAAATAAGCTCCTTTTACCAGTCTAGTTTTCTCCTTTCACATGTCGTCATATAGTTAAGTAGATAAAGTATTGCCATCAGGGCAGAACAGACATTGCACCGACTTTGCCAGTCCTCAGGACTGAGGCTTGTCTTGGCCTACCTGGAGCTAAGTATGAGCTTGTTTAGCTGTCACAGCAATTCTTCTAGCAACCAGGTACCTATATCTCATTTTCATATAGTATAAATAATTTTATACTACATATACACACAGTATATACACTGTGTATGAACGTGTTTTTATATATACATATACATGCTTTGTGTATATATGTTTGCATATACATCTTTGAAAATACATATATACACACCACGACTGTACAGTATAGAGGAATACAGCAGGAGGACAGCAACCAAAAGGGGCATGGGCTGACAGTGGAGACTGTAGACAACTTGCTCATGCCCAGATAAACAACTCAACCACAGTCAAAGAAATACAGACCTGGGAACTGGGAAAAACTGGCTTTAGGGGATAATAAGTAAATAATTTTTTTAAAGTTTGACACATGAAAACCACACCATTCACATTAAAATCTAAAGTAACATGGAATAGCAACCAATAAAGAAAATGCAAGGTGTCAAAGCATGTTAGAAACCATGCAAAATTAGTGACAAGCAACTCTAACATTCATATCAATTTTTCTAGTTTCTAGAACTTGGGATACTGATGCTTTTCTGCAACCCCTCTACCCTTCCTCAACCTCTGCTTAAGGAAGACTTAGGACCAGAAGGGCAATGGAAAAGTGAACAAAACAGCAGAGAAAAGGGGTAGATACAAGGAAGTGAGTGTATAATAGTTTTAAAATATTACTGCTAAGAATATATTTTCTGCAATAGTATTTTTTCCATAATCATTAGATATGGAATAAAGAATCTCTGATTAGGACGCTAATTTCAACTACACCAAATTCCTGGCTTTTTGTCATAAAGGTTTGTTTCCTTTTTTTTTCTCCTATAACAAAAGTGGAGGTTAACACACACATATACCATAAAACACTGGATTAATTTAGGTGTTCTTTTATTATTGGGGGGGAGGGGGGGAAGTGTGTTTTGTTTCTGGTTTGTTTTTTATTACTGAGGCCCCAGAGACAGGTCAAAGACAACTTGTCTGATGCAGAGAACCTTGGAGAACTCCACACGGATTCCTCCTTCACCCCCAAAAATAAATACTTTTGGGTACTCATACCAGATTCCTCAAAGTTGTAGAAACACACCAAAGGCTTGGGTTGAACCTCTTAATCATTTTACTAGTCCCTGGCTCCATGCAAAAATAAGAAATTAATTGTAGGACACTTTCACTATTTTAATCTCACTTGTTTCAGGCACACTCTGGCTACTGTAATGCATTTGTGTGTGGCTACATGGACTCCCACAAGTATTGGTCTCCTATTTGTTTCTCAACTCAGAAGGCTGCATCATTGTCATGTCATTTGGATTTAACTGGCAAACACCAAGGTAAATCCAGAAGCAGTGAAGTCTGCCACCATCTAATTAATTTTTACAGATTATTCTATATTATATGCACATGCATTCATATTTCTGTACGTACGTGTATACAGACATGCTGAGTTCTAGCTAACAGTAGTTTTAAATTAGCGTATCTATGCAAAATATGGCAGTGAAAACTTCTGACATCTGTAGTAACACTGAAGATAATATTACGTTAAAAATGTTTCTCTTTTTTTTTTTCCTTTCCAAATTGGAAGTGCTGTAAAGAAACTCAAAAGGGAAACATTCTGTATTCCTTTAGAAGAATCTAATTTCCTCTTCTGCTTCAATTTCAAACTCTTTCTAGGCCCTGTCTTTAAATACAACGCTCTCATGAGCTGGTTATGGCCACTGTCTTCACATGATCTCTGGAAAAAAAGAGGTGGATCAAATTCTATTCTCTAAAGCTAACCTCCTCTCTCTTTAAAGGCAAAAATGCTTCAATAGCAACTCTAAACACCAACAGCAATTTTCCTTCTCTGTGAACTAGGACACTGAAGCCGGTTACACAGGGGTTAACCATTCATCGAACCAGAGTAACTTAAGATGGAAGGGGCCAATGGAGGTCACCTAGTCTATCTCCCAGCTCAAAGCACAACTTCAATGGTGCATCAAGTCACTTAGGATCTACTATATGCCCCGTATCAAGCTCAAAATCAAGGACTTCACTTTGTGCTGTCGCTGGTAATAGCGCAGAGGAGAAAAACACGTGAGAAATGCACAGAGAACCAAGAGTAAAAGGAGACAAAGCACATGTGTGCAGAGCTACTGAGATATAGTAATCAGTTTTGCCTGTACAATTTGGCATGCACCACCAACAGCTAACACGAGATGATAATCTCAGAGAATAATTTTAAGCAAAGTTTACTTCAGAAACTACAGGATCAATACTGTGTAATAATTCACATAAGATACTGTGCTGTGAATTAAATTATTTTCACAGTTCAGCGAGCTGTAAACTGGGATGCAGCCCCATCAAAATAAATATTAGGAAGCCTACCTACATGGCAGCAGAGAAAATAAAATGATCTGCATCTGTTCTTGAAAGAAGTAACAAATTCTGCCATTACAATTCAGCTGGACCAAGATCACCTAGTATGCTTTATATTGATAATATCAAGGCTACACATCATCCTCCTTGTTGGACTGAGCTTCCCTCTGAAATTTGCTGTTAGAATTTGTTCATTGACTCAACCCAGACAATAAGAACTGCACATTCTTTTCGGTCGACTGCAACTACATTTTTTGATTCCATACTCCAGCGTACCTCCATGAAAAGACATAAAAATTAGTTGTACGGCCTAACAAAAGTCAGAATCTAAAAGACCAGATCATACGGTAAAGAGAATCCTCTTTCCCTTTTCATTTATTTATTTATTTTCCATCTAGCTGTTGCTATATACATCAGGACAGTATCACTAGTTCTAGTTAAAATGACTGAGAAAGGAAATTGAAACTCACAATTCCCTAGAGGTTGGATCCATATTCCACTCCATTTCAGCTCTGCAACAAAATAGAAGCAAAAATAGAAGACATCAACCAGTGATAGGGAAGATTTTCAGTATGGAAAAGAGATAAATACTGGAGAGTCATCCATTTGGAAATGAAATATATTTCATGCTATAGTGAATCAACCTGTCTTTTACATGATGTCAGGTGCAGTAAAACCGAGCAGATTGTTACACAAGAATACAAGTGGTACTCCCTCAGGCCAAGCCAGCTTGAAATCTTCCCTTTTTTTTTTCCCTTGGTGTTTTAGTTTTTAATATTATCTATGCCCATTCTTTGGAGGGGTGGGGATAAAGGAGAAAAGATTTGTCCTCTGTCCTAGAGAAGAAGATGGATTTGGGTTTTTGTTTTAATCAAGTCCTCATGCACTGTGAAGTCTTCCCTCTCTCTTGAATACAGCTCCTGCTGAGCTATTAAACTAAGTGTAACAAAGGTCACAGTCTCCTTAACGGTGGTTTCTCTCTGAATTAAGGCGTTTGCTGAAGGATATCAATGAACAGACAACACATTGGAAATCATAAGTTAGGATATGAGGACAGAGCAGGAAAAGATTAATTAATTCATCTCATTTGAATTAAATTAATTTGACAGTCTTCTCAATAAGACAGTCCTCTTTAGCCCAAACTCAAACTGAATCTGTATCAAAAATCTTTAGAAAGAATCTCTCAGTATTTGACAAAATATTCACCACTGTTCACAGCAACTGAGTCTATTATGCCTCTGTGTATACCTACACATCAGACCGCCAAGAAAAGCTCCAAGATTAAAAGAATGCCGATAAACAGAACCGACTTCATATTACAATGTATTTGTTTTCCTTTTACTTGGCCATTGAGATTTCTTCCAATGATGAGCAAGTGACTGAAATTACAATACTTCACATTAGTTTTCTGTGCAAGCAGAACCCTTAGCAAACACAAAAGAACATTGAAAAGAATTCATGGAAGGCCCAAGGCTGGCATAAGATCAAACCTCAATGTGCCATCTGGTAAACAGGGTTTTTTTTATTTTCTTTACTTCTGCTACATAAGATGAGTAAGTGGGTGTGTAGGAATTTGCTGTATTTTTTCCATTTTTGGGTTGTGTTTTTGGCATGTGGGGTTTTTTTTTTGTTTGTTTTTTTTTTTTTTTTTTTGTTTGTTTGTTTGTTTGTTTGTTTGGGGGGGGGAGGGTTGTGGTGGTTTTTTTTGTTTGGTTGGTTTTTGTCTTTTTTTAAATGTATATGACCAAAAATCCCTTTAGTTGTAGTGGATGACTATTTTTGTTTCTTACCTCTTCCGGATTCCCTAATTGTTTTTCTGATTTGTTCTGTGGTCTGGACATGACAACATTACATATTCATCAGGTAAGGCATCTGAACCAGCCCCGTAATTCTCTTTCACTTAGGACCCTTTGCTGCTCCTTACATCCCTCCACCCTTTGGAAGTACCACATAGCCAGGACAGCGTAAGGCTTGTAAGGGTCATCATCAGCCACACAAGAATTTTTCTTATGAAGAGATGGAAGAACAAAGCTTGGTACACGTCAGGTTGAATTTGTATTTGTCATTATATTATCCTACAGGATAATCCATAACAGGCTATGAATTTGTGCTTTGCTTGATAATTTCTGGGATAACTTTCTCTTAGTTGACATTTTGCCTCACCTATAAATAATGAACAGAAGCAAGCTGGAGTTTTCTCCACTTTAAGTCATTCCCTTAGGGGATGTTTTACTTCCAGAAGATCGAGACTCATCTTTTCACACATTTTTTTGCAGATGAAATAAAAAATTCCTTGGGAATAAGGACAAGTTTCTGTATAATGGGTTACTGGAGGCCAGCTACTAAGTTTGCGTAATTTTTTCCAAATATTTCTAAAACACAGTGTAAGTAATAGAGATACATCCTCTTGTATATTTGTGACTTCTGGCACAAGCAGTAATATTTTACTTTAATGGAAAAAAAAAAACTAATCATAGATATTAAAGATCCAAAGAGACATTTTGAAAAATAAGGGTATTAACCTCTGTCATTTCAACCTAATGTATGACACCATTCTAATTCACTCACAAGTTTTAGTTCCACACAAACTACACTTCCAGTCCTAAATTACTGCACATACAGATATAAAATTATTGTACATACAGATATAACTACAATTTTCAGTCTACAAAAATCCACAACACTTCATAGGCGAAGTCATCCTTCTATTTACCAAATGAAGTTTGCACAGTGTTTTGCCACGAAAGCATACGCTTGTGTGTATATATTGTTTTTAAATACATAATGAAAGACAAACGTATATTTTAGAAGGGCCACTGTAGTATCATTTATGTAGGCTCCACGAAGTTAAGTTTCTACACGCAACCGTCAATGCTGCATGCTGCACGCGGTTTCCATTCCGTTCCCTTCAGTGCTTTGGAATCAATTGAAGTCAAAACATCCTGGAAGAAAAGTCAGTTTTTGCACCCTGGTTTCATTATTTTTAAATCTGACGCACAAACACAGCTTTTTAAGATATGTGAGTGGAGTGCCAAATAAGAACCTTTTGATTTTTGGAAATACATGTGGTTGAAATCTGAGACCTGCCTGCTGCCAAGCCACAGTATTGGAATCAAGTACTGGCCAAGAAAATAAGCCATTGTTCAGAATATAATTTTAAAGAGGAACTATCCTGCAAAAAGGAAACGTAAATTCCCATACTTTAGCTCACGGTATAGGACAATCCATAATCCTTTGTTAAACACTAGAAAGTTGAATATAGATTCTAGCATGTTTATCCAGCTCTCAGAAGTAATCTTTGATATAAGCTACGCTAAAGCCTTCGAAAACTTTTCTACATTATAAAAGGAACCAAAATTGGGAAATAGAACAGTCCATCTCATCAATGTTATTTCTCAGTCCTGTGCTGTGTGTGTTAATGTTGTCTGGTTTTACATACAGCTCTTTGAATAATTTTGCCATTGACCGTAGTAGCAAAAATAATAACAGGCTCCTACTGAGATAAAGCACTTTGAGGGAAATACTCTCTCAATAGGTACGGCTGAGCAATTTCACATCTCAGATTTCAGATGCCAAAAGAGCACATTTGCTATATGTAGAAACACTTAAACATTTATTTGCAGCCACTGTAAGGGAGCCAGACCTTCAGCCACTGCCATCCCCAGCTTTGATTGAGTAAGAAAATTAAATAGCAAAATTGTTTCCGATGTTAACAAGTGCTCAGGAATGACTTTTATTACAGGCAGCTCTTCCTGGTATGACAGATGATTAAGAGAGACACGGACAAGATAAAGTATAAAACTGAGGGAGAATCCACTATTGAGCTTTTATGAGGGCTAAGATTCCATTAGAAAGGCACAGTTACATACCATGGGTGTGCACACACAAAAATGATCAAAGCTGCAAGATGAAACCAAGAAAGCTGTCCTCCTGAAGATAAAACTGAGTAACTTATTCTAATCTCAGGTAGCGCAACAAAGGAAACAGTACCAAGAAAAGGAAGCAAATCATCTTTCAATTCATTAAATAGAAAAATGTACAGTGGGAGATTTGCTGACAAATGGTTTCTTCTCATGAGGAGAATTAATACAAGTAAATCACAAAACTGTAACAGTGAATCTAGTAACCATCTCCACCAATCTGGGATTTTAACAACGAATGTCCTCCTCCAGCACTTGATGCCAGAGTGACACACCAAGTCACAATGTTTAAATTGGGCTCAGAGAAAGAAAAAAAAAAATAGTCCTTAATGTCATACTCAAGACCCAGTTTCAGTTTCTCACTCTGTCCTCTATGAATGCACATGCTAGCTCAAAGTCTTTTCATCAGTTGCCACCCAGGTTTCCTATAAACTCACAGCCTAGTTAGAGCCAGATCTACCTTTGACTAGAAGCATTCTTTTGTAGGAATCATATTATTTAATTTTTCTTGGAGAAGAGCAACAACATCACTGAATTTTAAGGTGAACATGCCTGCTCAAACACCCAAAAAGAAACAAAGAAACTCACAAGTTAAATAACCCAAGTTGCCTCCTGGAAAATTCTCCCAGTTTAGGCACCTACCCTAGAAACCTCAGGAAACTGGTCACTGGAATTAACCACGGGGATGTTTCAGCCTGACAGCTGTTACTGGCCAATAGGACAAACTGTGTCTTGACTCCAGATTACAAGATAAGCATCACATTAGGCATTGCTGGTTTGCCCTGGCAGAATCCCTAGCTAAGCATCCACAAAACCAATCCAAAACCACAGTTTCAGCCTTTGACACCATCTAAATTAAGGTTACCACCAAAAAAAATCTCCATTTCATTGCACACACCTGGGTGCTCCTTTGCCACATCAGGAATCCAGCCACACTCATGCTCTGATCAGGGTTATCTTAGCTACAAGAACTCCATTTACCACATATTAGTCTCTTGTGATTTAGATAAGGAGATGTGAACTGAAAGGTTTTCTACAATACTAGGCAGACAAGTAGTTCAACAGAGAAAGTTTTATCATTTCTTTGGAAAAACAAACAAACAAAGCCACACACACACAATTAAAACCCATTCTTAAGAGAAAAAAAGTACAAATTGCACTTTCAATATACAAGATAAAGGGCCAACAGTTTCTTTCAGTGCCTCAGAAAGCTGAGTATGGACAGAACAGAGAGCCTGCTCCAGCAAAGGCTTGGTCACGGGAGACCTCACACTGGAATTGGGAAGTATTTTCTGCAGAGTCCTGTGGGAAACCTGCGAAGGCAAAGCAGCCTCTCTGCACGGAGCTCAGGCTGGCACACGAAGCACATGCAAGTACAGAAAAAACCCAACATTTCTCAACATTAGAGTACTTGTTCACCCTGCACCATTGACTTTTCAGTCCAAGTTTGCTGTCTATGTAAGCCATAACTTTAATCAAGTCCAGAAGTACGATAAAAGAGGGTTATAAGAAAAAAGAAAATATTTTTGTGTTTGCCTACAGTCAGGACACTGTTCACAAACACCAACATAATCCTCCTGTCCACAGGCTAGATTCATTTTATTGCTTCACAAACTGTCTTTAAGGCATTTATGTAAACGGAAACGCTCCAAGTTCATGCTGTCCTCAAGAGGCTTTCCTCAGATTGCTTTGTTTCATAAATAACCGACTCTTCTTTTTCTGCTCATCTTTTATTTGGATTAACACTCAGTATGTGATATTGTCTGCTTAGAGTGATGTAGTGTCAGTATGTTCTGACATTGTGTGGACAAAGCCCACCCCAGATCATCGTTAGCAAGATGGGGGCGTGTTACGCCTGCTTGTGCATAGTGCCCTTCGTTTGCATTGAAAAGAAACAGAGTTGACCTTATTGGTGAGATGCCTGTCATCTGGCCTTCAAGCCTTTTGTTATGTCAATACTCTGAAATAATCTCAACCAAATACTTTTCTTTTGAGGCAACAGAGCATTAGATGCACGATAGATACATTTGGAAATTATTTATCACTCATTAGGATTCTCTAAATAGAAATTATGTGCAAACAGACGACATGCAAGTCTACAAACTGACTTCTTGGTCTCTGAGCGTTACTGAAAAAAATCTCACGACATTGTCAGAGCAAACAATGCTCAAGAAGCAGTTGATAAAAGGTACAAAACTCCGCTGTGTTCAAGAAGGAATCTTCAGACAGCACTTGTTCAGAATTACCTCCATCAAGCACGTCACTCCCCCTTCACTCATTGGTCTGCGTTTAGTCTTAAGTAGAAAGTTTTCTTCAACATGTGGAGCAACTGAATAAAATATAGCTGGGAAAGCTGACGGATACACTGACATGAGCCACCAGGCAGCTGGGCCAGTAGAGGTGAGAACTACTAGAAAGGTACTGACACAAACAGCTATGGTTGCTTCGCCATTCTTCAGGCCAGTACTAAGAAACATATAGTGATCCGCATCCTCTGGAGGCCTTCAATTAGCCTCCCTTAATTAGCATCCTCATTAAATTTTCTAAATGTGTAACATAACATTTCAGGGAAGCCAACATGCAAATGTTTAAAGCAGCTAAGCATTGATGCTACTCACAATGAAAAAGTGATCTCTTCAACAGGTGGACAGTTTCTGTACATGTGGCTTTTGTTTATTGACTTCCATTTTGTTATTAGAACATGCAGATTTAGGTCAATTTGGGTTGTCCTCTTTATTATGGAACGTGTGGATCATACTGCAAAAGCAGCGGGTGGGATCTGTGCTCTCGCTTGCCCACCTCTTCACCCAGAGTCCATCTTGACACAACACTTCCACTGCCTGGAAGTAAATATCCCACTCTCAACATCCTACTGTCCCATGAAAAATATTTAAGTGCTTTGAGATCTCTTAATAAAATTACTTTCTCATGATGGATGAGCTCCACTGGACAAACTCCAAGGACAAAGGCTGTTCCTACCAAGATTCCCATGGAAAACCTGAGAATCTGTTTCTGTTTCAGGTATAATCACAGTGGTGCTTACCAACTGCATTTATGAGGTAAGTAGATTCTATTAGCATCAGTACAATTAAACATGAAACTGAACAAGATTCTGACTATGAACTTTATGACCACGGGCCAAATACAGTAATAGTTTGACATCTCATAATAGAAAAATCAATTTAAAAAAACTATTATTCAAGATACAGTGCTATGTGAGCAAAATAAAGTACCCTTATGGTACAGTTTTCTTCACTGAAATTGCTGTACTTCTTTTTTTAACTACAATTAAACATCACCAACAATTCATGGGACGAGGTGCAATCAAAATGAGGCCCGACATGCTCAATTGTTCCGGTTTGCGCGTTTAATAAATGCATTTGTAAAATAAATGCTTTGCCATCTCTCCACTGAAATGTTTTCCATGTGGTGAGAAGGTTCGGGTCTGACTCTGAACTCACATGCTGTAATAGAAGGCAAAGTGTAAAATGAATCAGGCTATCCCATGGATTAAAAAGTCAAGGATGACCTGTCAGTTCTGTTGACAAAGGATTTGTCGGTTCCTACAGAAATAAATATGCCTTCCTCACTTGATAGGGGCAGCTAGATCCCAGTGAATAGTACCTTCTCCCAGTACTTCATCTGGTCTTTTCTGTACTGAAGGCATTTATTACTGATACGTTTTGTTATATTTAAACATTAGTACTAGAAGCAGATTAAATGTGTCAGCTCAATAAGGGCGGCTACGTAGCAGTATCCAGTAACACCACATAATCTTACCAGCACTTGGTACTGGGGTTTCAAAGTAAATTATAATTTGTGAGTAAAGCTTCAACATCGTTCTAAGCAGAGGGAATACTCTAATTCCCACATTAAGGACTGGGAAACAGGGACACATATCATACGTGAAATGTCCAGCATCACAAAATACATTGGTGACAAAGCTGGAAAGAGAACTTGACTCCTAAACGTTAAAGCTGTAGATGAGGAAAATAGCTCGCCAGCCTCCACACACACATAAACGGAGTTTTGCTGTTGATCTATTCAGTTATTTGGCACTGAAAAGACTTGCAAATTTAACAGCTACAGCCATAACTCATTAAGCAAAACATTCACAAGTAGACAATTTTCTTTATACAGGAACCCTACTCTCCGTTGCCCATAACCCGACCTGCTGTCCGCGGTACACCAGTGATGTAATCCAGGGCAGAGGCTCCGAGTAGCCTCTTGGTAAAACATGAAAGGATTCAGTGT
This sequence comes from Alca torda, assembly GCA_008658365.1. Lineage (NCBI taxonomy): Eukaryota > Metazoa > Chordata > Aves > Charadriiformes > Alcidae > Alca > Alca torda. Next base: position 8,455,250 of record CM018079.1, read on the forward strand.
GAATCGGGTAAAACAGAACTGAAGGCGGCCGATAAGATCTTGAAGGAATTCCACCTGAAGCTTAGAAAGGATAGGAAGCCAGCACAAGGATGCCAACAAGGATTACAGTCAGGGAGTAATCTAGGGCTGAGATCGACTTCACCTTCCTTCTAAACTACTTCCGCTTAGATCCCTTAACTGGCTCCACAGCACCATTCCGCTGGAATTAGAACAGCCTCCCCGACTTTAAGGTTTTGCTCACCTCGCTCCTGACAACTTCATCTCTATTCCCATGACTGTCTGGCTTGAACATTGCATTAGCTCCCCTCCCCTTTGCTGCCTTCTCCCTCCTGTCATCGTACAGTTACAATTTCCTAGTAGCAGGTCACAAGCCGCCCGCATAACTGTACACCAAGGAGACTGTTGCTCTTCTTCCTGCTCAGTTTTCTCTTCCCAGGCACAGGCCATGCTAATGAGCTTGGTACCCCATCGCATTGCCCCGCTTCTCCCCAGGTAAGCCTCTACAAGAAACTTCACAAGTTCCTCCAGTGATCTCGGCTCATTCTCTTCTGTGACCTTACTGGAGGGACAAGTACAGAGGTCAATTGAATTCTTTCCATTGAAACTCCCTACAGTTTAAAAAAAAAAAAATTAAAAAAAAAAAAAAAAAGGAAAAAAGTTCAATTTACAGAGCATTTTCACAGCCGTCTCCGCATTTCTTGATCAAAAAATGCTCAAAGTTTTGCAGTGGGCTTTATTGTGGGGGCGCAGCTGGGGAGGAGATTTGGGGTTTTTTTTGTTCCTAAAATGATCATGTTTATGCAACCATAATTAGGTTTCTTTGTTTGTGTGTTTGTAGTTTGTTTTAGGGTTTTTTTTTTTAAGGGAAAACCTTAAAACTTCATTGGGAGAAAGGAAAATATTCCAACCTAGTTCTAATAAAAGGCACCGACTCCCGACTCCCCCCAGTCTCCATCCCTCCCCTGCCAGCACTGGGCAGAGCACTTGCTTGGAAGCCAGAGAAGAATCAAAAAAGCCATAAAAACAGTGAGCTAAAATCTTCCCAATAAAACTTCCAGATAAAATAGTACAAAAGTCATTCAGTAAAACAGAGTACAATCTAGAATAACTGGTACACTGGGTACTTGACAGAGTGCGAGATACGATGTGCGTTTTTTGTTTGGGGTTAACGTCATCTTTACTTCTTCACTGCGTGATCCAAAAGAGACCGAATGGATATTTGGGAAGGATAATGAGATCAAACAATCATGTTAAACTGATATTTTGAGCTTGCAGTTCTAAAATATCCTGCACTTATGGTTTCAGAGAAAACCCTCAAAATTCCTTCCATTGAGTTTACAGACAGCCTGGAGCTACTAATCAAAGAGTGGAGTTACCTTCCCTTTCCCCTACGGGACTTAAGTTAAAACAATTATCAGGCTTGGCCACAAATCGTGCCAATGAAAATTCACAGAACTTCTGTGCTGCTGTAAGGGAACTAAATTTTTTCATAGCCGGACTATCTCTTTATTCAAGCTTGTGTCTTCATGAGTGCTGAGCTGTCAAGTCAACATTATTTGATGTCACTCCCATGAAGCATAAAGGAAAGAGGAATTGAAGGAAAAATTCCTCCCGTTCCTGGATAGTATTCCCTAAAACTCTCAATCCAGCAGGAGATAAGGAAATAGGACCTTCTCTTGGAGACCTTGTTCCCCCCTCAGTTGCAGATGCTCACGCACTTGCACACATATACTTAGATTAGCCTCCCATGACAAGTGCAATTATAGCGATTGCTGGCTTGGAAAGTAAAGGGAGAACACGTTTTTGCTATTTTTAGCAGACTTTAATGCAATTTAGCAGCTGCAAACAACACAGAGAGAGCCAGCAACATACAAGGCAGCCTTCTGGAGACCACAGGTTTTGGGAACCTCTGCGCTACTGGCTCATATTAGCTCACATAACCCACGGCTGGTGCTTCTATTCAGAGACCACCTCTCAGTGCGGGAGCAGGAAAGACAAATGAATAAAACCAATACCAATGTACTGGCAAGGAAGAGACCTAGAGATCTCCAGGATCGGGCAGAAAATACCAAGATGACTGAAGAACTGCTCCTGCAAAGAGTAGGCCTGTAGACTTGTGTGCTCTGACCTACTTTCTGCAGTAACTCCTCTTTTCCCCCCCTTTCTTACACCCTAGGATGACCCCAGCATCTCCAAGCTCTGCCTGCGTGCTGGCCGGAAGCACCATGTGCCTGGGTGCTTCCAAGGTGCCTTAACAGTCCAGCAAGGATGCATATCAAGGGACCAGAAAAAGCACTCAGAGAAAAAGAAACTACAAGTTACACAGCAAAACTTTGTGCAAGGACTAAAAGTGGCTCCCAGATGGGCTTTTCCACCTTGCCCAAAGCATGGGTTTCTGCAATACCAGGTAGGAGCATCCTGCCTTTTGGCCTCTATCACAGATTAAAAAAAAAAAAATATATTGGCAGAAAATTACTACACAGCAGGCACTGCTAACCACATCAACATCACTTCCTAGGAAAGCTACTAAAACTCAGGGAAAGTTCAGAGGAAAAGAGTGGAAGAATAAAAGCTCAGAAAGGTAGAGTTAAGAACACTATCAAGGAAAACAGATAATATTTATGTGTAATCACGATCTCCTCAAGAGGCTGCCAAAGGAGAGGCCTATCCTGTACTTGTACACAGTCTTTTTAAGGAAGGCCATTATTTGAAATAAATTTCCCCCAGGAAATAAGTTAGTGAACAAGCAGCTCTGTAGATCATCCTAAAATAAAGTATCTGCTTGGAACCCCACATTTCACATAATCTAAGGTACAAGAGCCACAAGGAGGTATCCAACTGATCAAGATTTGCCCCTTGGAAGAGGAAAATGGTGCGCGTGGGACGGGCAGGGGCTCTGAATGGTTCCAAGGCATTACTGGTTTTCTCAAAGAGCCACTACAGAGATGAATAACCTCTGTGGTCCAAGTAGAACTAAACTCTCTCCTGATACACACTAGGAAAATTCCAGTGAATGGAGCTACTTTCTTCTATGCTGGCAGAACATGTCGATTGAGACTGGCAGAATCTGAAGTAGCCCATCACAGTATACAACCGAAAGGATACTTCAGTAGACTAAAAATAATTCATATTAAAAGAAGAGTAAAACTCGTTTTAACACTGGGATTATGTATGTTGATTTAAAAAAATTGGTCCAAATTTGCCTTTTGGCATTAAAAATACCAACTTTTCCTTTAATATTTGAATTACACTGCGTTTCACTACTGCCAGACGCATCAAATTATGCTCAGTGTCCTGCGTTGGTAAGATTAGATCCACTGGTGTTTATTTTGATAGCACTGCTACCATTTAGCAGGAGGGTCACAAAGGCTTTTGCAGTAAAGCACTGTGACAGTGATGTGGCCAAGCTGACAAATTCTCAGCAAAATTGTAAATTTAGGTGTTATCAGTACAAAGTTAAACCTTAAGCCCTTTACTTATTATCACAGATCAAGCATTAGTTGTATGACACAGTAATTAAGGACAGACATCACACGTACACCATTTTCTTATTTGTTGATTTTGGTCCAGTGAAGACAATCTTCCTAAAATTGCAGAAGACAGAGCCCTCACGGTGTTCAGTGGCCACAGAGGTGGCAACATGTTACTGCAACATCTCAGCTTCTTGTCTTAGAAACACCACCACCGATGCTGCAGGTACTGTGGGTAGTGACTCTTCCAGTGCTATTGCTCTTCCAGGGCTCTTACAGCACGTTCCTCTCGCGTGCAAAAAAAAAAAAAAACCTAGTGGTTTGTCGTTCCTCCAAATTGCCTTATTCATTCCTAATGATTTTCAAAATACTTTGCACTTTCTTTAACATGACATTTTCTGAATTAAGAAAATTTCAAAACAGATGCTTGGGTTAAAAAAATCTGATATTAAAAACATAGCTTTTTTTTTTTTTTCCTTCAGCACTAGACTGCTCTCTTATGGGAAGCGAGTTTATATGTATCATCTGGTTGCAGAATGTTGCTTCAGGGCTGGAGCGCTGGAAGCATTTAGCAAAATTTTTTTTTGGTCTCTGCACTAGAAAACCTCAAGAGAATTCCAGGACTTCAGAACTTGCTGGATATCAGCAAAAGTTATCAGAAATAATGTAATACACGAAAGTCTACATTAAAAATATCCAAGCTATTTGCTATAATGAAAAACATCATTATAAAATTTATTCTGTAACGTTGAATGGTTATCCTGAACTGCCCATAAATGCTGCTGCTTTTAGGACAGACCCTGACGGGACCATTCTTTTATTGTCCTTACAGTATCACAAATTGCCTTTTCAGCAGTAAGTGCAAGATGATTTTCTCTCTATTACAGATTTAGTTGTTGGCAGTTACACTATTGTATTTTCTTCACAGAATAAATAAAGTTGTGACTTGTGTTTGTAAATACTTGCATATATATTTTTAGAGGTCAGCAAAAGGTTCAGAATTATATCCTTCAAATTTTATAAGCAATGTAAGCAACAAAATTAATTGTGATAATTAGCCATTAAATGTATCTGCATGCTTGAAAACTAGGGAAATGAAAAAAAAAAAAAGACTTCTATGCTCCAGGAAATGTAATGTAACTGGAAATATCAAGACTATGTAGGGAACTAATGGAAGTACCAATAAAACATTCATAGGCCACAGTACCATTATGCTAAACTTTAAAATCCAATATCAAAAGGTCAATAATCATATCTTTTTTCCAGTATTATTGCCTTTAAGTTAAACCACATTTTCTCCGCCTTCCTGGAAGTAGTGCCAGAGTCCATTCCTGTGAGCTGATCGCTAAAAATCCAGTTTGGGACTCATGCAGAGCACCTAGGTCTGCTGTTTGCAAACGTGTCAGATCACTCCATAAAAAGAAACAGACTGAAGAGTTCTGGTAACTGCCTGACACCTTAATTTATAAGATTTATGACTTTGATATAAAGGTAGGATTAGCACAATGTATAAAAATTCCAATTGCTGACACAACATTTACAAAAGGAAAAACCTAATGTTTTCAATAATTTGGAAAAAAAACCCAACCCTGTAACATTTTACCCACCCTATGATTTTTTTCCTTGTAATGGTCCATATCTTTCATCACAGCACCTTTACAAGTAAAGACAGCTCTCCTGTCTATTACAATAGCTTCAATCTCCAGAGGAAAACTATTCCAGAACTAGGTCTTGTAACCAATGTGGTGCAAGTTCAAATGAGAAACTGAAAATCATGTTCCAGTTTCCCAGGTCTTCCATTTACTTGCTTGTCCTTAGTCTCCAGTTCTTGTGCAACATCAGCTGTTTGCACTTATACAAATTATTTTTTTGAAAAAAAAAATAAAGCTCAGTAAGACTTCAAACCTACTAATATGTACTAATTAGGTCTGATATATATGTACACATTAAAGATCTAAGTGTAAGTAATCATAGATTCCAATATAATATGCCCCATTCTTCTACCTATTAGTTCTCCCACTATTTTAAGTAGAATAGGTTCACATTCTCAGATGCAGACCAAGCAAAGCCTTGAGGCAGTCATATGCTTAAAGCTGAGAACATAATTGCAGGTTTAGCTGAATGCAGATCTCAATTCTACATTCCTTATTACCAAAGATCTCCCAAGCTTCATCAAAGGAAACCACAAGCCCACTAACACCTTCACCCAACACAAGCACTAACAGAAATCCACAGCAACTTCTGGGTAGCCATATAAAGATCATTCTAACAAATTTACAACCAGCCTATAATTCCCATATAAAAGGATCAGATAGATAATGTGAGCAAAAACTGGACAAGGTATAAATTGAAAATAGTCATTTGAGCGTGAAACAGACTTTCATTAGAGTTGGCCATGTTTTTCATATTTATTTCCACAAATAATGAGTCATATTGATTTGCTGGTATTCTAAATTCGCTAAAAGAAAATTTAATAATAAATAGCTTTGACTATCAAATTGCATATGTAATTGCAATGGACGCTACTCCATTTTGCTGTGCAGCTTATCCAATCAAGAAATAAAAAAACAGTTCTGTGACTGCAGTGAACAAAGAACCATTTTCCAATGCTCCCTACTCCTGTAGCTCAAATCCAGGGCTATTACAATATTGGCAATCTTCACACAGAAAAATCATTGGGATTTTAAGCACTTTCTCATTTAGATCTGCCCTGAACAGTTAGCTGACATGGTGGCAAACGGAGTCTGTCAATGCCATGGCATGCTATCTTAAAAAAAAAAAAAAGGAAAAAACAACCAAACAAAAAACACCCAAACACACAGCTTAAAATGAGGTTAACAAAAGCGTAACAATTATGCAAAAATTCTCTTACTGCAGAAAGGTCTGTATACACAATTCCAGAAACTGCCAAATTAGAAATTGTTTGCTGAAGGAATTTCACGGGTATTTTCAAAACATGAAGGTGAGATACTTTAGCTTTTGTACAAAAAACCACAAAGTACAGTGAAATTAGCTGAACATTCATTATCTTTGTTCTGCTCCACACAGCACAACCAGCACTTTCTTAAGGAAGAAAGCAAATGACCACAATGTATGGAAAAGCCCCATTTTACTCTTGGTCACCTTCCACGATAGTTCAAGGTTGAATTCCTTCTCGAGGTTACCCCTTACAGACTAGAACTGAAATAAACTGAAACCATCAGCACTTCAATCACTATGGTCCATTCCGAGTAAGCACAGACACTTCACCAACAGCTCAGATGGAGAACAGTGTGTAGCTGGTCCCATACATGCCAACAACAGCCAGACTGTTTCAGCAAAGCTAATTCACGCTGTTCTCAATTGTTTTCCAGATACTTGAAAACATCGGTGATTTATATACCCATGTAGGAAAATAAGGTAAGGATTCTGGCAACAGCATTGTCTTTAAGTGTAGGCAATTTTAAGTGTAGGCAACTATGGCTCCAGGCTGTTCAGGGGGCAAAACTACCTCCTACAACAGTTCATCAATATTATTTGGGATCCAGGACTGAGAGAATATTTGCCTCCCCTAATGAAACCCATTGTACTACCTACGGAAAGGGCAGCAAGCAGGAGCATAAGTAAAGCTACTTTCAAACTTAAAGAACCATATTTCTTTCTAAAAGTGTGTAGAAAGCATCCTCAGAAGAGTAGCGGCCTCCAGCCATTACAATCTCAGAAGAAGTTCCATCTCTACAACATTTTATACTACAATTACCATTTTTTCCCCCACTACAATAAACCACTGTCAGGCATACTCTCATTTATGACAGACAGCATGATTTTTAAGTGGAAGAAAACTTCGGGAGGAGGGGGCTGCCACACAGAAATTAGTGAATGAAAACCTAATGAATGAAAAAGGGTTTTTACAGATTTTAGATACTATTATACCAGAGTCCTGAAATCATCACCTCTGACCAAATGCAGCACAACTGTCATGCATGAAATACATTTCTCCATGAAACAGCCAATATAGTGCTGAAAGCAGCTAGTGTTACATCCTCGGTTTGAAATCTTTGCTACTTCACTTTGAAGAAGTGTTCTCCACTCCATAAGATTAGAGGTCACCAATTCCTTTCTAGATGTACTCTGCTGCCCTGACTGCACGTTATTGTAAACTCATGTCAATAGGAAAAGAAATTAAGCATATTGTGCATATTACTGACACTGGGTTTTGGTGTTCTGTGGTTGGAAACATTTTAGTCTTTGTCATACACCATGACACAGAGGTCAAGGGAATGGACAAGTAGAATTCCCTTCTCTTGGTATTACTATTCTTATAGCAAAAATAAAACAGAGGAATTGTTTTTTTTTTTTTATTTATAGCAAGTTAAAACACACATTGAACGGCAATCATATTAAAAGCTAAGGACACTAATGAAACAGATGAAAACACAGAAAATTTCATCTGCCATCCATACAGCCAAGATCAGAAAGATCCTTACGTTTTGTAATGTATGTTCGAATGTAATGATGTGCATAAACTGTGCAAATGTTAGAATACTTGAGCGCTAGACACAGTTGGAAAAATCTGGCCACGCAAGTTATCTAGGCACTTTTGGGATCTCAAAAAAGCTTTTTTTTAATTAGGAATTTTACAGGAAATTAAATAAAAATGTGTTTTTCTAACTAACTGGAAGTGCATAGCGTAAAAAAGAAAAACAGAATCTATAACTTAACACTAACACACGCCTGCTGTCCTTATGTCCTACCAGTTCATAAAACTAAGAGCTGTTCTGAATTCAAAATGTGTTAACCAGCAGCCCATAAAAGTATAATATCTAGATGAAAAACAAACTTAAAACCTCAGTGCCACTCATACCAGCCACCCACTCTTTTTTTTGAGTATTCTGGCAAAGATGTTACTGCTGCCACAGACCTGTCGCTTAGTTGCTCCCCCACCTCCCAAGAAGTCCAAGATCCCATTTCCAAATTCCTACTTGAGGCACTGCAATGTATCATGAGATGTCAGGTAGCCAGTCCGAACTGAAGTACAGCATCTCCGGAGAGACTGTAGACTCCCTGGATAAATATCATAGCTACTCAGAAAATCTCATGTCATCACTTCAGCAGTCCAGCTTAAGCTAAACGCTTGGCAAGGTACCAAGAGTTATGTCACTGGAGCAGAAGACATGGTCTGCGGATCTGGAAGAGCAAAGTGATGGACAAGGTGGTGAAGAAAGGGAGATTAAATCCCCTGTTACGAACTGCAAGGTTAAAGAGCAGAGGGTGTTTGTGGATAGAAGAATGGTGAGGGAGAGAGGGGGATTCTCCTTATGATAGAGATGAATTTCCAGTAATTGATGGGATTTCCTAAGGGTTATATGAATGAAGACAACAATCATAAATCTCTACTGCGGCACACACTTACACATAGTAAGAGCTCTTCCCTTGTCCTAGCTGTACACTAGAAGATTGAGAGTTTAGACCAAAGCAGGAATATGGGCAATAAAGCAAGCGTAGGGACCCAGAAAGATGCTTGGTAGACTTCAGCTTGAAAGAGAACAGTAGACAACATGGCATCAAAAGCGTTTCTTAGACAATGTTCATAAAGTACAATGGCAGAAAACGGGAAGGCAAATTTAAGTCCAGCTAAATCATAGAAAAGTTTCAATTTAGAAACCACCAACTAGCAGATTTTATAGTCTCATTTCAGGGAAACTTAATTCTAAACTGGGTGATTATTATTGAAATTTAGCTAGATTACAGATATAGGCAAGTTCTGGACATCTCATTATATTAAACCCCTGTACTTATACTTTGCTAATTGGCATACACAATCAATCCTGTAATTAAGTCTTAAAAGATATCTACCCAATTACATTACCTCTGTGTTGTTTAAATACTATATAATTATAACAAAAAAGTGTAGCTAATATGTTTACTTGTACCCAGTATTCCATGATTAAATCTAAAGAAATGTGCTTGCAATAAACTTTTGTATTTAGCATAGGGGAACCACATTCATAGGTCTGAATCTAATCCCGATTTGTTAAATTCTGATAAGTGAAAGACAAAGTGCTACAACTATCAGAGCCGCACACAATGAAACACACTAAATCCATAAGTTACATACCTACAAAGGATGACACTAAAACCATGAGAAACAACTTATTTTTCTTCTATACTTTCTGTAAAAAACACCTTCAACTGTTCTCAATTCTCCCCCCACCCCCAACCATCCAGGTGGCAATTCATTTCTCATTTATACCTTGCACAAGCCACTACAGAACATGACAACGTTTTCCTTTCTTTTCTGTGGAGCTCTGATACAGTCAACCCAGTTGGGCTCCCATGAATTAATGGGCACCCAGGCATTTCCAGGAGCCAGGTGCTCCTGGCATGGCCCTCCTCCCCACAGCTGGCACATCCCAGCCATCAGCTGTCTGCAGGCTCCGGGAGCGCAAACAGCACACTCAGTGCTTGGGAACATCAGCAGGAAGGAAATGCCACGAGAAAGCCTTCTCTGAATAAATTCTTCTTGTGAATAACGTTGCCTCACCGGTTAAGGATGAATTACCAGATTTAAAGATGACATCAGGAGGGAATGGAAAAGACTTGAAAAATACTATTTAATGTGCTTAAATTTCTGCACTTTCAGCCAAGAAAAACTAACTTTACATGCTCACAGAAGAGCTTTGATCAGATGTTGGATTCCCAGGTGTTTCAGTGCTGTGCTCTACAGAGAGCAGTGAAACTCCCCTCACCCTCTACTTTAATACAGTTGAGAGGGGAAAAATCATTTTCCAAAGCATCAGATATCTGCGCCTTTAAATTACCTTGCAGGTGACATTCTGGGTGAACATGCCCGAAGATAGTTACCTACCAATTACCAAACCAGATTATAACACGCAGACATTGTTACTGTCCTTCTGGTGTCTGTAGTTTCTCTGTATGAAGATCCAATCACGTGAAATAATAAAGACGGGATAAGATTCATTGGGCAATGACCTAAACAGCTAAAACATGACAGCGTTGCATTCCTCATGACAGTCCCCTGACTGCCAGGGAACAAATAGGAAGAGAAAAAAGTTATACTTTCACACATTGGAACTCTACCTTCTGGACAACCATCTTTGAACAAATCAATTTATTTTGTAGCTTGGTTTTTTTCTAATGTTAAATACTAAAATGACACAATCTACCTTTAAAAAGAAAAATTCTTCGTATATTATCTACATATAATGTGAGAATTTGTTTGCCAATTAGCAAAGTGAATTTCTCATGTTACCTTCAACTTCATATACACTTGAGATAAACTGTGGCTTATTAATAGTATGTGCTACGTATACAAAAATAAAACCATTAAAATAATGTAGAATGGAAAACAAGATGAAAGACACAATGTTATTCTATTTTCCTTTGGAAATATCGACTTGAAATTAAAATACTTTAGCCACTTTACTGTGATAATTTAGTTTCCATGAAAATATTTCAATGTTATATTAAGGTCTCAAATCCATTATAAGTGTATTCTTTTCATATCACAAAACCACAGATTTGGACCTCATGGACAATGAAAGCACTGCCTAGGACTGTATGTTTGAGTACAAATTATATCAGGGGAATTACTATTTATTGAATGAACCAGAAAAATAGGTTGCTAAATTTTTCAACCTCTAAGTAAGAGCAGTATAAATATTCTGCAATATTGCTAAAAAGGATTTCAAGAGGCTTTCAACCAAAAACTTTCAAAAGAAGCCCAAGAAGTCAATACAATTTAGTCAAAACTAACAAGATGCATGCAGTTTTTCATCAAGACTACACAGAACTATGCTGATTAATTGCAAACCTTATACTGTCCCAAGTTTTTCCTCAAAGGGAAGCCAACATCCACAATTATGGCTTTGTTGTTTGTTTTAAATCTATGCTAATCTCTTCCTTTCATTTTTAAAGAAAGATGGTCTGAAGTTCATGAGCAGAGCCATGTCTGAATATAATGGCATCGAGATACAGTTGTGATGAAGAGGGGAAAAAACAACCCAAAACCTTATTTGCAACATTTTCAGCCCTCATCACAGCCCTGCCTTTTCCCTAACCTTTCTAAGCTGTTGGACGAGCACAAACTGAGGAAGAGTCCACATTGGGCTGGCTGCCCAACAGCCCTCTGAGGCTGCTGTACCACAGCAATGGCCTGGCCCTGCCTTGTTTTGGCCCAGCTTCAACTCCACCGGGACCCATCCCAGGCTTTTAGCATTACCCACACCTTGCTATTCTCCTTGGGGTTCTCTGCACTCACAGCAGGGAAAGTCTTTAATTACCCGATTAAGGCGACTTCTGACTGCTTTGCATTGGCAGAGCTGGGGTGGAGACAGGAAAATGGGGCTAGCTATGGAACACGGACCTATGTGTGTACTGAAAACAAACACTCGTACCAGAAGAGTCTGAAAAAAATTAGAAAAATATTCGTCTCTGACTTTCCTCTAGAGATTTGTCACAAGCACTTTTGTGGAGGAGGAGTACAATTAGTTAAAAAGCATTAGAGACTGCTGGTAATTGGCTATTCCCAAGATAAGGTAGTGGAGCCTCTCAGAAAGGGTTAACCACATTTCACATATGTTTGCATTATGTTTATTCACTCATGCAAACAAAATAGTCATTAATTGCATTCTTCTGTATTGCCATAAAGAAAAATCCATTGCTTGCCTTGCTATCCTTGTAACACATTACCAGTTTCCACTAAGAAACCCACAGTTGGATCAGTTTTCCAGTATGAAACACAAAAGGTTACAGACCACCACTAGAAGTTTCTCAAACAGCTTTTTTGAAAAATACAAATAATTACACTGTGACATAACGTTTCTTTAATCAGATGGTAGCCATTTGTAAAGACCTTGTGCTTGTTAACACTTGAAATATATAGCCAAGTAAGGTTTATACACGCTTTACCTAAAATTCTTCTAGGAGTTAAACGTAGAAGAGAATGAAAAGGAGATAGCAAGAGAAACGAAAGTGTAGACTATAAAATTGTAACAGTAGGTTGGATGTATATTCCCATCAATTTATGCTAAACGGTGAAACTGTCGAAGGGGAAGACTTCATATAAAAGGTCAGGCTTTATTTCTGTTATTTGCTTTTTTTCCCCCCTCATGCTTTCAATAAATTGCTTAGCTTTAGCAAAAAAAAAAAAAAAATGGCCATGTTAATGTAACAGCCATATGTTATACTGTTAAAGAGGTTAGCCCAGCTTTCACAGATTCTTGAGTTCAGCTACAGCTTGCTTACATCTGGTCTTTGTCTCGATTTATTAATAGCATGGCAAGAAATCTAAATTATGCAGCAGTGTCACAGAGATCATGCAGCATGCCTTCGCTCCAAACTAAAGTACAATATTCAGGAGTTTAAACATTTTAATGGGCTTCTTTAAAATAAAACTGGACAACGCACCAGAAAATACATTCGAGAACAATCGTGCTTTGAAAGGCTGATGAATTAGATGAACTAACCAGTAATTTCCAGTTATATTTTCCATGATCCATTTCGTTTTGTTATCTCATTGTTCCAGCGCGGTATCCAGGCACTACTCAGAGATTATCTTTTAGACTCAACAGCCCAGAGGTACAATGTGCTGACTCCCCCTCTTTGCCCTTCCCACCGCTGCACCTGCAGGGCTCAGGCAGTGCCGAGCTGCAGGTTCTGCAAAAGGACTCCTCTGTCCCAGCACAGCACAGCCCAGCCCACAGACAGGTGCTGCTAAGTGAGACAGGAAGATCTCAAATCCTCTTTTCCTTTACTCTCCAGAGCTTATGAGCACAAGAGATGATGTTTCCTTTCCCATTTTCTGCAGCAGGTAAACGAGGGCTGGCAGCACAATCCGTGGTGTGTGACCTGGCTGCAGGGATGTCTCAGCCCACACTCCTTCCACACACACAGACTCCTACCCTAGGAGAGACTCTCTCCTTGTTCCTCCAAAGACCAGCTGTCCCATTAGGGGGGCAGCCACAGTTAAAAACGTTCTTGGTGGACCACAACAAACACACTATGAGGCCAGCAGGCTACACTTTGGGACCCCATGTCATGTTCAAAGCACTGTTCCACACACAGAAGGACTCAATAGCTATGTCCCCGTAGCCTGCTGAAAAGCAGCCTCAAGGCATGCCACTTGTGACTTCATGCTTCCTAACCACACTGGTAATCAAAAGCCTGGTTGTAGCTCTGGCTTAAAGCACCTAAATTGTGCTTAGGAAAAGGCAAACTTCATCTATCTCTTGGTAGACTGTACCACAGCAATTCATCCAGACCTGATGATCAAGAGACTGGACCCATTTTGGCTTCTCCAAAATGTTCAACCTGAACCCAGAGCTGCAAACACACAAATAAGGAGGATGGGAAGTGAGTTTGCATTCAGGAATGGGCTTGGACTTGCATTTCACTGGCAGCAAAATCATTCTTCATTGCTCCCAGCAACAGTCACTAACAGGTACTCATATCAAAAGTTTTACCACAGCTTTGCATTACGTCAACTTAGCAGCACCAAGTCATCCATACAAAGGCAGAGCCCCAACAACAAAGTTAAAGAGAAAAAGAGAAAACAAACCTAGTATAAGCAGCCCCTTTACAAGCTTGTAAGAAGCAGAGGTGGCTTATACGCAAAGGCTCATATTTTTTTTTTCAGCAGGTTTGGTGCTTCAGACAAGATGCCTGGAAAGTACTTAAACCACAAGCAAAAAGGGGAGAGGTGAGAGTTTTCAGAATCAGAAATCTAGATGCTACAGCTATGGGACCCACCACCATAACAACAGGCAGATACAGCCAGGCATGTAACAGTTCCAGCAGGGAACTCAATTGCCTGGTGGAGTGGCCAATAGGTAATCCTTCCAGACCTAGTAGTAGTATATTATCAAGAGCATGCAAGGGAACTTGTAGTGCAGTACTTTACCTCTGACATCTTTTCTGTGGCTGCATGAGAACTTTATTAAAAATGTTGCCCCAGTGATTTCCACAACTATCCATACAAACTCCTCATAAGAAAAAGAAAAACCAAAAAAAAACCACCACCAGAAAAAAAAAGAATATCTTAAGAAGCTCTCCTAGGCCATTTTTTACAGTGCCATCATGCAACAGACATGAAAAAGCAACTCAGTGTCAGATATTATGTTACTGTTTTTCTCCATGTGCATTATACATAGCTCTTGTATATAGGTAAAAATCAAGATTAAACAATCTGGATTTCACATTACTTGAATTCAAGATGAGAGAAGAAGTCAGCATTTTCCAAAGTTCTGTGGGGCATGGGGAAGATGCTTTCATGGGAGAAGGAGGTAGCACAGCCTTCCTCCCAGATGTAGGGCAGGAACAACCACTGCGTGGGATGGAGGAGCAATGGCACAGGGCCAAATAGCACAGAAAATGAAGTACCAAAAAACCAGCTGAGCTGACATGCAATCTAGTTTTCTTCTCTGAAGTATCTAGAACAGTTTCATGCCAATATCCTGTGTTCATCCTGATATATTTACTCTACATGTCATTTTTCAGTTGGAAAATACCATGGAAATCATCAAAGACAGCCAAACGCTCCTCTCTGATTTTCCCCTTTAATTCCCAATGGCACCAGTTACCCTATTTTCATTCTTGATGATTGCCTCAGGCTTGATGGAACTGCAATTGGTAAAATGTAATAAATTTACTCTGGGTGTCAGTTGTCAGTCAAGAGAACCAGGCTGTAATTAGGATCACAGTCTGCTAGAACCAAATGGGAGTTGTTCTTCGGGTCAGATACCAGATGCACACGATACTGGGGGTGATCAACTGACAGGCCAAACTCACGGAAAGGTGAACAGTTTGTCTGACTTCACTGGAGATTCTCTGTGGTTCTGGAAGAGTTTAATCTTCTCTGTTTACAGACATCCATGTTCTATCGTTTGATCTTCCAACTATAAAAGCAAACTGTGGCTGCATATTTTCCTTTAAATGCAGAGATCATTAAAATAAGGAAAATTTAGGCAAAACAAAAGCAAATCTTAACAAAGCATAAAAGAAAGGTGGCTTTTTTTTTTCTCCCCTAAAACTGTATCTTCAAACTTTATTAGTGTCAGTAAGTTAAATGAAAACGCAATCCTGGAAATGTTTCTAAGTGAAACATGCAAGAAAAAAGTTGATGCTCCATCATCCTGAGAATTCACGTTAAAACAAAGACGGTATCTTGATGCAAAGCTAATATGGAAAAAGCAGCAATGACTTCTTAACCTTACATGCCTTGCTCAGAAAAGAGAAGATGGCAAGCCGAAGACGTGCTGAAGGAGGGGAATCACGAGAAAACCATCTCCACAACTGGAGAACCTTTCCCTACCCCTTTGTTTTATAAGTAGAAGACAAATGGGTCCCTATTTCAAGTGCCATAATCTCCTAAATGAAGAAAAAGCTTGTCATCCCAGAAATCTCAAAGAAATTAGGCCTGGGATTCCTCCAGTGTGACAGTTCCCGTGCACAGGCAGCGGGCACTATATCTGGAGCCACTATCAGCAACAAGAAAGCAGTTACAGAAGAGAAACACACGTATGTAGCATTTGCCAATAACATATTTTTGTGCCTCTGTCTGATAGGTGATGAGGTACGACACTACAGAAATTCGGTACATGAAGCCCTAAAGTTATTTTTCAATAATAGTATTCTCTCAAGGACCCAATCAATAAGATCAAAGATCTAAATTAAATAAATAGATGCATAATTAAATCCACCTCCATTGACAGTAAATTCCTCATGCATATAGTTAATGAAAGCTGCCGTAAGACCACAGGAAAAAAAATAAAAATCAGTGACTACCCACAGATGCAACAAGTGCATTGAAGCATATTCTGTCAACTCCCTTTTCCTCTAGATCTTCTGTATACAGACCAACTACACAAACTGGGTGTCTCTCTCTAATACATTCATTTTATCTATGAATGCTCATCAATTTTGTTGCTTCAATCAAAAACCACGTGCTTTGGATCAGGGAAAATCTCCAGCTGACATTCTGACAGCCTTTCCAAGCAGATGGCATGAACTTACCCATGAATCTGAATCTCTGACCCAGCATTACTGCCAGTTGCTCATCTGATTTCATACGGTCTCATTTCCAAGGAGTCTTCCCTGGAAGATAATGAGATGTCCAAGCCTGAAGAAGTGATCTCGGAAGATCAGGAGGAAAATAATCAACTACTTACAAATATTAAATAAACCTAATAAACTTCTCAAAAAAACCCCAGTGGTAGCCATGGATAGATTTTCAGGAATTCCCTCACTCAGACACTGCACATTTTAGTAGTAGAATTTAAATTTGGCATTCTCCATCTCAGCATGGGAACAGGCTTACAGCCCCAGTTCCTAGAAACCATTAAATCTATAGAATTCAGGAATGTATTTTAAATTATATAACCCCATTAACATTATTGGAAAACAGGCTTTAACTACCACTGATCCACTCCCCAGCAACAACAACAAAAAAATCAGGAATTAGATGAGAGCACTGCATAGGAGCTACTTATTTTCTCCCTATCCCAAACTGCTAAAGACTGACTGATCTTTTGTAGTTCTTTGACTTTTTTTCCCCCCTCTCTCTCCTTTCCTAAGAGACAACTTTCTCTGTTGTGGAGCTTCCCAATAGTGCTTTCCAGGATGACTTTCCGCAGATATTCCCAGATCCTGTTTCAATAGCAAACCAATTCACATAGAATAGGGTACTTCTGCACAGCATATTAATAGCAATTGTTAAGGAGTTTTGTCTGTTCTGGTTCCCTCTGATGTTTAACAACATCCCGTCTTTCCCAAGACATATATAGGTAAGAAATAGCAGCAATCCTTTTCTATCATCCTACACTCAGAATACTTTTGGCACGCTGGTTCCTTGCCCCTAACCAAATATAAAACGTTGTTACACCTATTTTAAGGGCCCTGACTGAGATAGCAAATGAAATCTGCCGTGTTCCAAAATTCAGAAAGCAGTGCCTAAGCCCTCTAGAGAAGGCTTAGCTGCTAAGAGACTGACAACATACGCCTTTGCTGGGAAATTGTACCCCTCATCCCTACCCTCAAACTACCAACTGCTGAACAGCTTTCAGCCCAATTTCAAAGAATAGCCCAATCCCATCATTGCTTTGCAGCTTAAATAGCTGTGCAGCCAGCAAAGTCATCACTCAGGTCTTGCACAAAGCTAGTATTTTGCTTTTCGTATTCCTGACTGCTTGAAACACCATCTCTGCCAAGCTGTGGCAACAGGGAGGTGGGCAGAGAGTCCAGGGGTTTTGAACCACTGTCTCTCTTAGTCACAGCATAATGCCTTTCCTCTTTTGATATCACCCCTTGACTTCAGTTGTTTTCTCCTTGTTCAAGTTCATGCCAAAATGTTGTGTGTGTGTGTGTGTATAGCATTAAACGAACATTGCAACATTTTCCTCTCTGGCTCTTTTCCACATGTATCTTCATGAAAGCAAGCTTTCTGGCAGCGTTTTTCAGAGGCAAGCAGCGCCACTCCTATTTCAGTGTCTCAGTGCTTCATTCATACCGTAAGCATCCCGGTGATGTCCCTCTTTATAGGTGAAACAAAACTAGGGCACCAAGGGCATAGAGGGTAAGACTTTTAAGAAGGAATTAAATGCCAAAATCCCCTCAGATTTCAATACTTGCTGCTCCTTTGAAGAACCTAGTTTAATAGATTTACACCAACAGAGCAGAAGTGGGAATTAAACCATGAGTCCAGTTTCCCCTAGTGATACAACATGCTCATTCCCCGATTGCTTGGACAGTAATATAGGTCCATGAAATATGTAAAATCTTCAGTCACATTAGGAGACAAGGACTTTCACAGCAAGCTATGTATTAAACCACATTTTAACACCTGATCGAGGTGTTTTCTTCTCCGAAACCCCAGTGACAGAAAGGTCTGAGCCACAAATTTCCTACACTTGAAAAAGCCAGACAGCACCCTGCCCTTTTAGATATAACATATTGGAAAGGAATGGTAAAAAGTACACCAGCGGGACCGAAGACAAGTAAGGGAACTTTCAACAAATCCAACATACCAAGAGGCCATTTCAAAAGACTTCTACTGGGAGTTAACATCTGCGTCCTAAACACTGCATTTATCTCCAACTCTTACTCCTTACTAAATAGATTTATCCAGGGTGTTTAGTAGAGCAAATTGAGGATACCTGAAAACATTTATTTCTAACCACTAAATTGCATACATACTCAAGAACTGTAATTTTAATTCTTTTATTTGAACTGGGCTCCATAGCACTAATTTAACTTTTTCCCCCCAAAGAGTTTCAGCCCTCTCGTCTTATGTTTAACTATTTTCGCCATGAATTTCTAAATGCTGACATATACTTTTAATGTCAAGCAAATGCAAAAGAGCCTACTCATTTAATGGTTACATGAACAAAACTGCATACAACTTTGCACAGTGAAGTCACTGTAATTTTTTTTAATGTAATGGTTTGTTCTAAACACTGGCAAAAAAAAAGTCAGATAGAAAATAGCATCAATTGACAAAGTTCACTTTTGAAAACAGAGCCTCTCCAGTTTACTCTTCCCAGATTTGCTTTGCAAAGCTACTTAGAAAGGACAACAGCAGTAACACGAAAGAGACAAAAGAAATATGAAACAAAAAAAAAAAAAGAGAGAGAGACAAGCAAAATTAAACAGTTACCAGACCTAATGAGATCACTTTACAGCAAAGACTGAAGACGTGCAAAGACACAACTTATAAGACCAAATTCAATGGAGACACAGATGAAAAAGGAGCCCAGATCAAAATATAGTAGAGTCACACTTCAAGCAGGGCCACAGGAAGTTTTGCTATTATTCCCTTTCTTTGCTCAAAACTGGGAAATACCTCAAGCAAATAGCCAGCCACTTTAATTTCCCCCCATTGAAGTCTACCCAGACCTCTTCTAAATTTAGACCTTATTCCGAGTAAATTCGAATGTCTCTTTTTTCCCTGTGGAAAAGTTGATAAAAATAAACATTTGCTCCAAAAGGAGTAATTCATGAGCAACAGTCTTTTATCATCAGCAAGAATACCTATGCTCTGAAATACCTATATTTTTCCCCACCACCCACATTTTTCACATTTTAAAATCCTGCAGTAGTATTTTTTCATGTCAGTATAGACTGCGAGCTCTCGACTCCAGCTATACAGAACCTGGGCAAGAAAATAAAGATGTCAGAACACCCATCTGGCAGGATGTCTGAAACTGGGAGTAGAGTGAGACGGGGTTAAATGGAGTAGGTCTGCCCGAGGCAAAGTATGTCACGCTTGTGCTCTTCTCCCCATGTTACTGCAGTTCTATAAATCCCACTGGTGAAGTATAAGGAGTTTAACAGAGAGCTCAGGAGACCCTTTTTGGTTTGATTTTTATGTGTTTGGACAGTTTGTATAACAGTTGTTCTTGCTCGATTGGTTTATTATCTCCGCTTAAAAAGCCTTCTTTGAAAGCATTATTCTAGTTTTTCTGTAGCAATTCTCAGGCTTTTGAATCAGAGAAGGCAATATAAATTGTTTGAAATAGTCAAGCCTTACAGGTATCACATTTGCATATCAGTAAACAACCAATTAGCCATCTCCCTTCTTTTAAACACGCCACTGAGATCAGCAGAGTTATTCTCAACTTGCACCAGTATAACTTTAGAGATAAAATGAGGAGAGACTGAGAGAGTTGGGGTTGTTCAGTCTGGAGAAAAGAAGGCTCCAAGGAGACCTTATAGTGGCCTACCAGTATCTTAAGGGGGCCTATAGGAAAGCTGGTGAGGGACTTTTTAGGATGTTGGGTAATGGTAGGACTAGAGGGAATGGATTAAAACTAGAGATGGGACGATTCAGACTGGACATTAGGAAGTTCTTCACCATGAGGGTGGTGAGACACTGGAACAGGTTGCCCAGAGAGGTGGTGGAAGCCCCATCCCTGGAAGTTTTTAAGGACAGGCTGGATGGGGCTCTGAGCAACCTGGTCTAGTGGGAGGTGTCCCTGCCCATGGCAGGGGGGTTGGAACTGGATGATCTTTAAAGTCCCTTCCAACCCTAACAGTTCTATGATTCTATGAAAATACAGTGAACATGCCCCTCTTCAGGAAAAAGCCATTTTACTGAGATTTCTATTACGAGTATTTATAAAAAACCTCCCCATCTCAGTAACCAGCTATGCTGGCAGTCTCTTGTGGTACAAGAGCTAAAGAGAAGAAAATGATTAAGTTAAGGATATTCGACATTTACTTGTATTAAAATATTTTGCTGGTCGGAATTTCAGAAGCTTGATGTCGATTTACCTTGCGTGCTTACATTACTATTTAATCTCTGGGATAGTTTATCATTGAGCATAAATATTTGTAGGACAGAGCTTTTTCCAAAGTAACAAATTACAATTCTTCTGGTTGTTTACACTGGAAGGTCAAGACCGAACCCTCTGTTTGGAAAAAGAGATGTACTAACGATGACTATGTTCCTGAAGTACCTACATTTTTGGCACTCCATGCATATCTTGGGAGGTAATCCCCAGCAAACATTGCATTCAGTAATCCCTCTACCTTCTCCACCCAATACATTGAAAACTATTCTGTTGAGCAAAAAAAAAAAAAAAAAAACCCCAGTGAGTCAGTGATGATGCAAATATAAACACAGCAAAAGACAAAAATGAATCATGAGAAAGAACAGACATGCCAATAACTTCAGCCTGGAGCTACATTTAAAAAAATCCACAAACACTGAAGATCCCATGACTTGGGTCATCAAGTCCAGTCTAGCCAATCTCATGCAACTCAAATTAAGCACACGCAGCCTGGTCTAAAACTATTAGTTTTGACAGAAAAATCTCTCTGTGATGATTATAAATCTTCTCATTTGTAATTTTAACTTATTTATGGACAAAACAACTCATTTTCTTACAGAAAAAAGATATTTTTAGCTTCAATACCAAGAATTCATGTTTCCTTTCAGCAATTGCATGCCATGGCAAACAAATAAAGCCCTAAAGTCATCGAAAACTGACTTTCCTCTAATATTCCTCTTGCCTTTTGCTGCATGTCTCTTGCTGCATGCACAGACACAGGTGACTAGAATTGTATGTGGTGCTGCAATATGTAGAGTCTTGCACATTAGGACTTGTGTATTTGGGGTTTATAACTACTCCACAGTTCTACTGAAAATACTGTGCTTTGTAAGTTAGGGTGCTGTTTACTCCTTCCATAACTTCAGCACACAAATGACTTAAAACTTTCAGAAATAGTCTCTACATCCATGATATGCCATCTGTATTACTGGGTCTCTGAAGAGTCTAGCTGTCAACACTAGCCAGGTCTTTCTAAAGGGTATTTTGGTCTTCCTTCACATTTTAAGTCCCTCCAAGCTTTAGAAAAAACAAAGAAAAAAGTATGCCCCAAAACTGACTGCGGGAAGAGTCGAAGAGTTCTAACCATGAATTTCCTTCCAATGTTTCACTTCCTTTCTCAAAGTCCAACATTTGCCAGTTTATTATCTGTCATTCCAAATACACAAAAGATCTAGAATACCATCTATCAAATTGGTTGCCTCATGAAAAACAGATAAAAAAAAAAATTAGTTTTCCACAGTAACCCACAAGAAGCCAGAAAGGCTTCCTTTCTGCTCAAAATCAACTTTTGAAAGGGGGTGGAAGAGTAAAGCAGTGCCTACTATTGAGAGCAGAGTAACACTTGAATAATTATTTTTACCTTCTTTAGGGCAGACCTACAGTGGTAACTGATGAGGTACATGAATCCTTTCTATTTGTGAGACTTATGAAAAATTCTGGGAACCCGGACCTCAGACTTCACTTACCCAAGATTTCGTTTCACCATCCTGGGTGAAAGATGTCTAGTCCTCCTTTCTGAGCTCTGCATTTTGCCTGCATCTCCATTATGACAGCAACTTTTTAATAAAGTCTTTGCTAGTTGCTATCCTCTCACAAAGCTACAATAACTTTCTTACTAAGAACCAAGACAGTATTTCTATGTATGACTTTTAATCACTCAGATCAATCTCTGTTCTGTTGGCTCTTCATACTTGTTCTATTTATCATCTTGAAATCAATATACTTGCATGACTAAACAATATTTTGCAACCGATTCCATTTTCCTTCTCAAGATCTGAAACAGCCTAGCTTCTTGTAATTCTTTCCGTCATAGGATTTGAAGAACTTTCTGGGACTTCTAATAAAGCAGGCAATAGTTTTATGCCATCCCATTAATAAATCTATCCAGCACCCACGATTTAGCTTTTCTAAGCTTGTTAATCCCTTTGTTAACTTCTTGTGGAGTCTTGAGTTACTGTTTCTAATGCCTTTATTGAAATGTTTATTCACCAGTGGCATTCTCCCTACTTGATATTGACGTTTGTGTCTCTAAGCTCTTCAACCAGTTGAGAAGACTTTAAGAAGTTTTTCTTTTACTTAAACTAATTACTCATTTGTATGTGTGAATCCTTGCACCAAAATCAAAGTGAATCACCTATGAATGTCTTAGTTATCTTCCATGATCACCTCTTCCGTGCTGTCCTCTCTAATAAAATAATCAACTATAACTTTTGACTCGGTGGCTATCTGTTGAAGGAATGTTTAAAACTTGGCTTTGAAATTAGTACCGTTATGTTTTGTTGAGATACAGAAACCTGGGGGACAGCAACGTCTCTTGATTAAATGCAACTATGAGACACACTTTTTTCTCCTCAAAATTCTTTCACTACTGCTTAGTAGGCATCCAGAGGTCAGGCTGGAAATGCTTGATGCTTCAAGGCCAGAATAGTTTTGATTTCATCCATAGAAGAGCAGAAACTGGAAAGATATATGAAATGTATGCTTTTCATGTTTAAATGCTGCAGTATGTTTCTCAAAATATTTAAACAAGTAGGGAAATAAATCTCTGAAGTGGAAAGCTAATAAACATTCACATATGCATTTTGCTCATCTCTGAATGTGGCGGTAGTTTAGTTATTCCCTTATTTATGCAGTGGGACAAAGATCAGGAAAGATCATCAGTGAAAACTATTTGGCTGTCTGTTAACTTTCTTTACTCCTGGTTGTTTAACATTTATTTTTAAAGTTATAACAAATGGTTCTTTTCTGTTTGGTAGGAAAGTAGGATGACAGATTGTGGGAAGGAAAGTGTGAGCTGTATGGAAAGAGAACAAGAGCAAGAAAAGGAGGGTGACTGATCCAACAAACCTGTTAACAGCAAGTGGAGAGCAGAAAATGAAAAATGCCCTTTCCTAGCCCACCCCACCATGTCACAGTAGTCAAGTCCTATGCAGAACTTAATTCCAAGAAAGTATTACCACAGCAGTTACTCTCCCCACCACAGGGGAGAAAATGAATTTATAACAAATTAGTATAACAATTTATAACATTCATGTAACATGAATGAAAAGTTGAAGATTAATCTAGAAGGAGAAAATAAGCTACTTTTCCTGAAGCTAAGGCTAAGAATGCTGCAGGAATCCAAGCAAGACTCTCAGGATACGCCATACCAGAGCAAAAAACAATCTACCTGGCCCTTTTATCATCACTGACGCTCAAGAAGATGGCATACAGCCCCTGTTGAAAAATAACTACAGCAAACCTTATGCATCACCACATCAGAATAAGAACAAAAATACAGGGCAATCATTTGGGAAAATTATTTAAACAGTTTCAGTCTGTTTGTGTCTGTCCATCACTGATTTTTTCCATTGTTTTTTACCAGAGAAGATTTGAAATGCCAGATTACGGAGCAATAATTCTTCTCAGATCTGAAAAACAATGCAGCATCTCTTTATCCCTTTCTCTTTCACCCAATCCTTTAAACTTCCTGCTGCCTTCAACTCATTCAAAGACTGGAGAAACTGAAATCTTTTTAGATCTAGTATGTCAGTAAAATTACACAGTAGCAGTGAAATTACACCTGTAAACCACCAGTGGAGTGGTTATAGCTAAAAAGGACAGAGAAGGAATAAACCTATA
Source organism: Alca torda (assembly GCA_008658365.1). Classification (NCBI taxonomy): domain Eukaryota; kingdom Metazoa; phylum Chordata; class Aves; order Charadriiformes; family Alcidae; genus Alca; species Alca torda. Next base: position 8,479,665 of record CM018079.1, read on the forward strand.
AACACATAAGCCCTGCTTCAAGAGTATGCAAGTACACTCAAAACAGAAAAGTAGTTGAAAAATTTCATCAAATACAAGATGGGTCTAATGAAAACAGGCAGTATAAGACAGGTCTTTCTTTAGTCAGCTAATTGATCCTCCAGATAATGAGCGCACATCACAGGAAAAGTTTACAGCTGAAAAACAGGGAAGACTGCAGAAATTGAGAAGTACATCAAGAAATGGCTAAAATGGAGATGTCACTTAGCTGTGCTGATAAATAATCTTGGTGTGAACAAAAGTTGAAAATGAAAGTTCTCAAGGTCTGAGATACCTATTTCATATTTATTGTCATTTATCAGCTTGTTACAAAACAAGAACTTCCTAATGACTTAAAACTGGAAAGAATTATCAGTTGGTAGGTCAGTACAAAAGAGAAAAAGACAGTCTGAGACTATGAGACTACAATGCTACCGATTGTGAAGTCAGTCATTTAGGAAAAATGTATTAAAAAAAAAAAATAATATTCAGTAGGGCTGGGAGCCAGCCATCTGGAAACAGAGGAAGAAGTTACCTGGATGCAGTTAAGGTAGGACACATACAAAGTAAAAGGATGGTTTGAGATCCTGAAGTTCTGTTGGAGTAAGAAAGCCAAAATTAAGATGACTGCATGGCAACCAAGTCAGTGGCTCCCAAATTTTATTGGAAAAGATGTCTTCACACAAAAAATCTGCTCTGAATCAACCACCCCAGTGTTCTCTGATCACTAAAAGCAGGGGAGGAAACGAACAAAAAGATAAAAGAAATGGTCAATGATGCCCTACCAAAGAGGAGATACTGACACTGTCATCACATTTTAATAGACACCTTTATTGTCTCCTTTCGCAGTTTGGTTTCCTCATAAGCAGCTTAGAGCTTCTTATCAGCCTTTAAATTTGATGTAGTCAGACATTTAAGAGCTTGGAGATCAGGACAGGAAGCTGTTCCTGCATTATACCCAACTATTTCTGCAACGCTACTGAGATCACCTCATGCAAGGCTGGGTGTCTATGCCACTTCCATCCTCGCACATAATACTTTCTCCCCACCAAGCCTAATACAGTGAAATAAGAATGTGCTTACCTAGCAAACAAATTGCAGCACTTTCTTCCCCTGCAACTAAAATTAAATAGACTTTTAAATGCATTTTTTCCCCACTTGAAGTTCCTGACTTCTTGCCTGCATTTACCGCTCAGTGCTTAAAAATGACTGGTGTGGTTTTTCGATTAGATACCCAGTACCTAGCCATGCTAAGCCAAATCCTGTCCTGATTTAAACCCCAGGCAACTCTAAATGAAAAAATACACCGAGTCGCTTTAAAATTGCTCCAAGACATACCTTGCTATATGGTTAGTGGCCCTTGCCCCAAAACCCAAAGTGTACTATACCATAGCTGTGAAAATGTTTGCCTGGCGTGTCCCCAGAACACACTACACCATTTTCTGGTTTTCTCCCATCAGCTTATTTCCTTCAGAGAATATTTGCTCCCACCCATTGAACACCACTATCTGATACCACATTTTCTATTTTACTGCTCTGTAACTTTCATTTGATCTGAAAAGAGATGAGGTGAAACGTTTGCTACTAAAAGATTTCGCTTAGAGTAAAATCATATGTTTCCCCTCGTTGCTCATATTCATGTATGGTGCATTAAAATTGAGTCCCATAAGTCTTCATTATTCAGGCATTTAATCATATGGAAAATGTGGTAATTTAATTAAAACAAGCAACATAGGTTAGATATCCCAAGGGATACAAACTGGGGAAAAATGATCTAATTCATTGAGTTTCCATTTTGAAAATGTATTAATATTAGACCACAAGACCACAGCAAAAAATAAAATAAAATAAAATGCCGCTCATTTGCAAAGCAGTAATCCGACGCTGAGACAATTTCAATTTAGGCAGCCAAAACTTACACTGCCCTGTCTCGTGTCTGCAGCGAGCGTTTGTCAGAACATAACACAACCAGCAATTACTTCTCTACTGTAGTAAAGCCTGGGATTTCTTTTTTTTTTCATGAGACAGGGAAGGTATAAACTATTATTAGTTTAGACATCACTACTAAAGATGGCACTTGTCAAACGTTCATGAAAGGCTTTCAGTCTACCTTGCTGTTAAGTGCAATGTTTAATTCTTCCCAAAAGTTGTGTCATGTATCTGGCATTTGACTTCAAAGTCATTTACCAGCCCAGTATTGGGAGGAAAGGGGGGGGGGGGGGCGGGCAAGTTCATACACACAGATAGTTGCCATTCTCTCTAAAGTCCACAATACACCCACTAAGCCCACCTTTTGTTTTTACATTTTAGTAAGTAGTTGCGCTTTTTTCCTGACTGAATAGTCTTTTCCTTTCCCTCCCTCTCACAAATCCCTCAAACCACAACCCTAATTCCAAAACCTTTATCAATAGAATTTGTCCAAAACACCCTTCAGGAACGCTTCCATCAGATATCAGCATCTTAGAAGACCTCAAATGTGTATACGAAGAAGCAGTATTAGATTTCTTTCCCAGATTTATTTTATATAATAAAAGCAATTACTACATCCATTGTTGACAGCTCCTTGTGGCACCTATGTAGCCATTTCCTCTTCCATAATTCTGCTTTAAAAAAAAAAAAAAATGGGCTTGATCTTACTCTTTCTCTCTTCCCAAAACTCCTACAGAATCTAGCAAAAGATGCAAGCCTGTGCAATATAGAGGGCGAGTTCAGCAAAAGTTGCATTTTGTTACACATGGTAGAAAAGACAGGAGAGACACGCTACTCAGCTGGCCTATGTCTGCATAGTTTCAGTGACATTCCCATAGTTCACATGCGGTGTTGTAAAATATATCAACGTACTATATACAAAAATACTCAGCTTCCCACACATTTTCTATAAACATTAAGCAATATTTTATCTTAGTTTTAAATGTCTTTTCAATACTTTGCATCCCTTCCTTTCCAGCATGTTCACATTTTCCAATCCCTTCAGTTCATGCAGAACATTCAAAGAAAATGACAAGATAGGTAGCAAAAAATTAAAGATTTCACAATAAGCTCTGCATTTAAAAAAAAAATTACAGTATATTCTTTGCCCCAATGCTGCTGCTTTTTTTATACAGCTTAACTATCGATAATTGCTTCACCCTTCACCTGTTAACAAAAGATTGCATATCTCAATTTGCTGAGAAAAGAACATGTGATCCAACCCTACCTTTCAGCATTTGTAAGGAAGATGGGCACCCAGAGCCCCAGGAGCCTTGACAGAGTCCTGCAACAGCCCACACAGAAGCCCAAAATGTCCAAACAGCCACAGGTAGAAAGAGCTAGAGATGGTAATCAATGGTAATCAAGTCTGCACACCTGAAGCTTGTCAGGTAGTTGGGTTTTAAGGGACTCCTTCAGCTTCAATTTAACAAGAATAAGGAAGAATGGGAACATTTCTAAAACCCATTTGCACTTCCTGCTTTCCTTTTAACAATCTGCCTTTACAGGAGCTACATAGTGCTGTGGCTTTAGGGTCTTTCACAACACCACAATCAAGGGAAAACAACTAAAGAACAATGAACATATGCAAGCAGTGTCAAACTTACAGATATGTAATACATCTAATACTGGAAAAAAAAAAAAACACCCAAACTAAAAAGCACTTCCCCCCCCCCCCCCCCCCATTCCTTCTTTGGGGAAAAAAAAAAAGGGAGCTTTTATTATTCATTACTGTGTGAAAATTTAAATCAAAACAGCACTTTGCACTTAATTCTGTTCAAGTGAGAGAGCTTTATAGAAATACGCCACTTGCAGGAAAATCCCTGGAGCAGAAAACTCCAGCTCTCCCATACTGCCCTCTGCATTTAGCACCGGGAGAACTCAGCCAAGGCTGCAGGATAATAGGCTGCAAGTAGCCTATTCAAAGTTATATATGTTTATTTTTTTCAGAGCATTTATCATCAGACATACGTCACTAGACAGATGCATTTTTCCTACCAGTAATCTTTAATTTAACATAATATGAATTATTCTGGCAACTATTCAATCCGTCAAGATAGCAAACTTCCATCAGTGGGCCACAAGAGTGGAATTCACCTGACCTAGTGGTCATGGCTTAGAGGATCATTACATGGTATAAAAGACCATGTAACACAGGCTAACACTTATTTACACTGAGGGACTGGTGCAGAATTTTGCCAAGTTTGAGCTATGTAAGATATCCCTCTGCCTATTTTGAGTCTTTATTACTTCTGATTTAGGGGTTTTTTTTTTCCCCTCCAGCCCTTTAGAATTTACGCAATGGAAAATGCTACTCCGTTTATATACTCCATCATATCACAAAATTCCCAACCAACTGATCATCACCAGAGAGCTGTTACTCATCACTGACAACTCATACAATCAGTTCAGCATGATTTGCTTTAAAGGTATGCTAAGCTCGTTGTGTGTTCATCTGGAATAATTTTTAAGATAACAAAGAGATAAATTCTCACTTTTTTCTGTCAAGAATACAACACGTTTTGCCAAAGGCAAACTGCTACTCGGTACCCAGCCAGAGGAATGCCACACACTATAAAAGTTTTAAGTGTTAATTCCTGAAAACTGCTTGAGCTCAAGGGTGTTGAAGATGCAGCAGAGGTGGTAAATAGTACCACAAACACCACCACCTTATTTAAAACATCCCATTGCCCAAACATTATCCAACGCTATTAAGCTCATTATCAACAGGTTGTTTTGGTTTTTTTTGGTTTTTTTTTTTTTTATCTCCTAAACTGTAGATATTGCAATTACTGTATTAAAAAACCCTTCTGGTTTCACAAGAAAGCTCTTTAAGGATTGCGTCTGTGGAAAGAAACCATCCAGCTTTTCTCTTTTCAGAAAGGTTCCCATTTTCATTAATTGCTCACGTTCCAGTGAGCTGTCTGCGTAAAGTTGCAGACACAGATGAGAAGGCAGCAGCTAACCAAGCAGATTCCTATAACAAAAAGAAAATATAGTGACGCACTATTTAACTACACTGTAAAACAACAGCAGATCATTTATACAGTAGTCACTGTAAAATTTGCATTTCCGATACACCTTCGGTCATTCTCACCAGCACTTCAGCAGTCACATCACAAATCTGCGTTATACTAAACCGCAGTAACCACACAACTGGGTAGGGAAAAATCATTTCAGAGTCTGGCCCTCAGTGATTCACTGCGGTCAAGTTCAACGTATTTCAAGTGGGGGCAGGAAAAGAAAAAGGGGGGGGGGGAAAAGGTTTTTCTTAGCATCTGAGAGGACCCATGACATTGGCTATTCAGATATTTGATTGTTAAATTGTTAAGTAAGCAGTAAGCAGATTACACTCTCTTACACCTTTCAGACTACATCACAGCCTGTCTTCTCCAAGCACTAGGGAGGTCGAAGAGGAATTTTTCATTCTCCAGTGCTGGCAGAATCAAAGCTGCCAGCCATATGGCCTGCTTTTTTCCCAGATGACACAAAAAAAAAAAAAAAAACAAAAAAAAACCAAAAAAACAACAAAACACCACCAACCTGAGAGAAAATAAACAAGAAAGGGAAGGGCAATATATGGCGTAATGCAGGGGCAGAGACCGATGACAAGGTTATGAAAACATGAAAGTTATGATGCAGCAATCAACAACAAAACACTTCAGAAATAGAGAATATTTTTGGAAGAACTGGATTTTCACAAGAATATGAGGTGTACAGTAAAATAGAATAAACTATCACAATGTTGTGGCACAAAAATTACAATGGAAAAAAGAAATGAATAGCGAGAAGCTCCCTCCTTCCTTCTCTCTCTTCCACACGATCATGTCCGCACACACAATGTCTTCAAAGCTCTGATTCCCTTCCATTCTAGAAAGACACATTTGTCACAAAGTGTCTTTCTTTCTCCAAGCCTAAGGCCAGACTTGCAGGTTTCTGCTAAGGAGTCTGCAGCGCTGGTCCAGAGCTGCTGCACACCCTCATATGATTTCATCAGTGCACAGCAGGGGAGGATCTGGCCTGTGCCCTCTCTTTCCCATCCCTCACCGTCATCCTCTGGACCTTCTGCCTAGTTCTCATTCGCATCCCCACACAACGCACACACTGTGTACATATAGAAGGAGGAAATCTGCACTGTAAACACAAAGACACCATTTATACTGTTCCATCATTTAAATGACTACTGCCACCAGGCTCTGCTGAGCATTCCTTTCATTCTTCCATAGTGATTTTACAGTAAGATGAAGAGGCCATCTTGCATTTCAAGTCACTTTTTCAAATAGTCTCATCCTTGCCTTCCAGTCATGAGAGTGTCTTGATCATTGCTATTGGAAGCACTTTTAAAATGTCATGACTTTCATAAGGAAATTTTCTTCCTGAAAGGGGGGTAATTTGATGCTTTGTTTAGCATCAAGCTGTTTTGCTCATGGATTTAAAAATCAACGTGAAGTTACAGGTTGTAATAAAATTACAGTGTGTTTTCATGTAACTAATGTAGTCTTAAGATGCAATTCAAGTGTATTCTTAAGATGCCATTTAATTTAAAACAAGCAAAAAACACTGCCCCAGCACATTAGACTGAAATGAAAATTTCCATTTTCCAGTTGAACAATTTTCAAAACTCTTCATCACTGAAGAATTTTTGCTGAAGTCCAGCATGCTGTTTGGGATGGGAAGTCATTTAACTGGAGTGCAAATTCTGGAAAACATAGACATGAGACTATTTGAAGGGGAGGGAAGTGGGTTACCTTCAGATGCTCTAACAAGAGCATTTCAAAGGTAACTGGTGGAATTAGTAAGGGGCAACTGGGAACCAAATTGTTATCTGTACCTCTGAAAATCAGTCCTAAAGGGAGCAGCTTAGAATGCTTGACAGGGAAGATGTGCACGCACGTGCATGCACACAGTGTACATGACCACTTTTTATTCACTCACATTTTCCAGTAGTTTTAGACTCACACTGAGGTTTTCCCTTACTGACTTATTCCTAGAGATGGACCATGTGAACAAAAATCAGCTGTTACTGAGCTGTAAAATACTAAACGAAAAGTATTCTCATGATTAAATAAACAATATGTATCCTTTAATAAAGAATATTCTAACCTCAGCTGTTTACACATAGCTATAACACGGGGGAAAGGAATGCGAAGCTTAAATATAGCACTAAGCAAATTCCCAATGAAGTGTACTTTCTTTTCTGGAACTGCAGAAATCTGACAGAAATAAAGATAAAATTATGACAACTTTGAAGGTCCATTCTGAATGCCAGCAAAATCTTCCTCTCACTATAGCTTTAGATAATAAGCCCACATCGTCTTGTTGGGCAGAGTCAGGAATTGTTCCCAAAGAAGCAGTAACAATACTTGTTAATCTCCAGGAAGGTTTTAGCCATGCTGTGACATCCTCAGGGCAGTTTTCTCTGCCCTCCTTGGCAGGCAAAGGAGCTAATGTTCTCCTGAAGGCACACAGCACACTGAAGTACTACAAGAGTTTCTGGAATAACTTTCCTGAACAAAGCAGTAGACCATGGTCTGCATAAAGGAGAGCTTAAAATGCAACAAGACTTAGCAAAATGAGAAATAATAAAGATAATAAGCTACCAGTGTAATTCATCATACTGTATTACCTAAGCTTGCTGAGAGAAAATGTAACCCAAGAGCACAGAAGAGAAAAATTGTCCAAAATCAGTGCTGGCCTACAGCTTTAACTGGCCTGTCAACCACAGGGGATTATGTGGGGTGGGGATCCACATGAAAACTGGCTGTCTCTGCCTACATGCTTTTCCATGAGTTGGCTTCATCTCATCTGGAACACTTGGGATAGGGTCTGGAAAGCAAAGGCAGCTACATTTCACTTGTCAAAGTAGGAGCCATAAAGAGGAATGAATAGCAGTCAAGCACGCAAAGACTCTAGGTACAAAGTCCCTCATCACCTTTATTTTAGCTGAATCCATTGCATAGCTTTATCATCTGGACAAAAACCGTGAGAAATCAGCAGTGCAAACCAAATATTTTTAGTGTCTTTATCATATCAAAATATTTCCACAAAAGTTAACTTTCCCTACAGAAAGCAACAAACAGGCTTCAGAAAGGGCTTGGACACTGGAAACGATACGTCATTTTCCAGCTGGGGAATCTCACAATTTTATAAAGGAATTATATAGACTGACTGACATATTCAGCTCTTCCTAAGCCCCTGGAATTTAATGAATCAAATTAACACAGATGGGTTCCTAGTCTTCTCAGTGTATTCAGTCACAGTACCCATAATCTGCAAAATTATCTCCATATAACTTTTTCAAATGGTATCATAATAAAGTCAAACCACTCAGGTAATTAAAATAAATTACTTTTACACAATAAACTTCATTTGCCTAAAAGATTTTGTGGTAACAGCCTCTTTGCTTCTCCCAAATACATCAAGGCCAGTCCTTGTTTCCAAGTCTATTGGACTATTTAGCAATAATCATGCCACTTGTGTACCAATTCACCAATGACCAACACATTTGATGAGGAAGTAGTTTACAAATATGAGAATTTAGACTTAGCTGAGTTTCAATAAGTAATTTTTCCTTTACTGCAAAAAATGTGCTGAACAGGTAATCCAAGAGTTAATCAGATATGAAAAGGAAACCTAACACAAACTCAGATTCAAGGTGTACTGTCTTCATTTTCCCCCTTTTCCTTGCCCCAAGTATAGTATCATTGTCCAAATACCTCATGATCTGCAGATACTAATTTTTTATTTTTTATTTTTTTTTAAAAGAAGCAAATGTTTGGAGACAGGTAGATTCTCTCCCAGTAAGATCTGCTACAAGTTAAATCACAGCTGGTAGTTTTGTCCCTGATTTCCAGCTGGCATTTACTAAGAAAGGCAACACAGCTAAGCCAAACAGGTAAGAATGAAATAATTACTCTTTTATAATAAACACGTCTTGTAAAAGCAAACACACATATACCATGTCCAAGCCATTCAGATCGTGAAGTGCAGTAGCTTCTCTAGCAAAAAAAAGCCCACTTCATGAATTAACCTGCTTCATTCCTATGGTGTCATTAAGTATTGTATCTCTGTTTAGAAAAGCTAACTACATGCCAGCCCCACTGATGTCTAAGTACAGACCGTCAGCACATTTTGTTGAAAAGTTTAAGTGTTTCTGCTTTATGGGCTGCATATCATCTGCAAGAGTGAAAATTGTTGATATTGGACCAATAGGGAAAAAGTCTCAATTTCAGCTGGCCCTGCAACAGCACACTATTTTGCAGCTATGTGGGCTAGATTTTTTAAATAATGAAGAACCGTGTTTTTGCGGGTAGACATACAACAGCACAAATATTCAAAAAAATCAGAAGTAGAAGAAAAGAAGGTAGAGGCATTTGTCTTGAGTTCATTTCCCTATGACTGTTTACATGTCATCTGCTGTCCCAATACTGACTTTTCAACGTAAGGGACATGACTTCCTTTCTTACACTTGCACAGGATCTATGTTTTACACTTGCTGCAACAACTCCTGCCAGTTCGTATCAAACTGTACCTCTGATAACATCAAATAGCTTTCCTCAGCTCTTTGCACTTTTATACTGTCTGTGACACCACTTTCCACTCCAAAGTCCATTTACTCAAGGTAGCATGTAATAGCAGAGTGCATATGATTTCATACCTTTAGGTATCATTCATCCCAAATCTGTAGAGAAGGCAAAGAGAAGGCAGGTAAGCAATTCTTCAAGGCAACAAAGGAAATACAGACCTTTAAAAAGATTCTCTTAAAATCTATCCAAGTGACTTCACATTTTTCGTGTCCTTTATTTGATACACTTAAACACTCAAAAGATGTCCCCAAAGCCCAGGAGAAGAAAGCAAGCATCCTGAAAACCCAGACTGTTAGTGCATGGGAAGGTATCAGGACAGGCTGAGACTTGCGAAACGTAGCGTTGTTTGTTTTTGGTTTTGTTTTTTTTTGTTTGTTTTTGTTTGTGTTTGTTTTTTTTTTTTTTAAAAAAAAAAAAATGTGAGGGAGTCATTCAAAGACAAATGCAAGGTGAGAGCATTACCCAGACACACATACCAGATGCCCCGTGCACTTCATTACGTACAGGACTGAAGGCCCAGAACAAATTAAGTAACTTATGCAGTGGTGAAAAAAAGACTGAAAATTTTTGTAGTGCAATTTTGAATTATCTGATTTAGAGATGTGTTTATTCTAGTTAGATTGGCAACGTATCTAGGGTGTTTTTTGAAAAAAGAAAAGGAGGGAAGCAACGTAGTTCAGGTGGGTCCGCATACAACAACTATTTAGAGCCTGCACATATAGTGTTCTTCCATGAGAACAATTTTCCAGTTAGCCCTTGAATACTGCATTCCTCCTACTGTTCATTATCTTTCTACAAGGAGTTATATATCTTTGGACTCCAGATTTCTGCAAAATAGATTTGTGTGCCTCTCTAGCCTACGGGCTAAAGCCCAAAGCACCTTCATTTTTCAAAAGCGGGGAAAAAAAGTGACTACTGCTTGCAAGTAGTTTAACACTTCATTTTATCTTGCACATCTGAAACAGATCACACTTTTGTTTCAGAGGCATAAACACATTTGTGCTGATGCTCTTCTATTAGACAAGGCTGCACCTGGAATATGCTTGATGACCTCCTGTGCTTGGAATACTGCCGTGTTCGTTACAGAAGAACAAAAAAGGTCAGTATTAAATGATAATACACATATGCACACACCCACATGCATGACCTACACAAAGTATGAGATATAATTTTAATAATAAATCATGTAATAAATTCAATATATATGTGTAATAATGAAGATACTTAGCATGAAATCAAACTTTTGGGGGCTGAAAGAAGGGTTTATGGCTATTGGAATTTTCTTTTGATGTTATTTATAAGTCGATAAATTTAACACTTCCTTTTATCTGATTATTCCAAAGGAGACAGAAAGCTGTAGTAACCCATACAGTAAATCAAACGGACCTCCTGATATGAGTTATTATTTTATGTATGATACATGGAGAGTTTCACATGTACTGTTTGTGGGTCTTGCATCTTTTCATCCTTTCTCGCCTTCTGAAGTTGATCTCTTTCCAAAAGAAATTTGCACATTAAAAATCATTGCGGATGTCAAGTTAAAAAAACCTAGCAGTAAAAAAAGACGTTTGTTTGCCCATATCATTCAAAATCATACCCTATAAAGAGGTTTCATTCTATCAAGTCTGTCCAACACAGACTCTGAAGAAAACAGCACTAAATAATTCCCTAATACTCAGTGCTTTTCTCTGTTGTGAATGAAGAGTCATTCTAGTTATTCTGCTCATAGTTGCAGCAATTGTCCATATTAGGATACTCTAATGAAGCCTGTCATTAGCATGCTGAGCCACTTCAGTAGCTTAGCACTTCTTTTTGTTTTCATTTGGTTATTTGGCATGCAATTTGCATTTCTATAAACCTCTAGGAGCTAAGCCTGCTGGGCTAGCAAGTCTCTGCTCTGCTTCGGGGGCAAACTCCGGGGTATACTGCAGCTCACGCTGTCACCCTTCAGATTAGATACTCCAAACATTGAAGTTTTTCACATTTATGAGAAGTGATACAAACAAAAAGTTTAGATTTGAATTTTAGTAGTTAAGAAAACAGCTTTTCAAGACCAGTTTAGCAGTCTATAGAGGAACTGGGTGCTTGCTGACCAAAGCCCTTCATTCTGCATTCCTACAGAAAGTTCACTTTTCTCTTGACTCACCCCAAATGAGCCTCACAGGAGTGACCTTATATATCGTATGTGACCATTTCAGTGGCGACAGACTAGCGCTCTAGTGGAAGAAAATGACAAAGCCTCTTATTTTAGATTAGTTATAATATTCCAAAGGCTGTTAAAAAGTTTTTGTTTTGGGGTAACAAAAACATGGCCTGTCATGATCTTTGTTCCATGTTGAGATTTCCGCATATGATATGTGCGGCCTTCCACCCCCACACACACTTTTTCCCTGGACCTCAGCACAGTAGTACACCTCTGGACAAATTAACGTAATGGACATGACCTTTCCCTTTCAGACCAAACAAATGCCAATATTCAGATCACTTCTGGAACTTACCTAAAGGAGTTGCAGCTACATCTTAATGGCCACGTGTGGCCAAATTTGACCTCTCCTGGGTAAATAGAGCATTGCGTTCCAGCTTTGGCTTCATTTTATGCCTAGGCACTATCGTGTGTGTCTCACACCTTAGTACCTCTCTCCAGTAAGATAAAAAAAGCCAAGCTATTTATTTTTAAAAGTACTCTCTTCCTACAGAAGAACACAGAATCATTACTTGGATCTTTTTGCCATTTTCAAGTAGAAAACTGTCCTTTAAATAGAATTAGGCAACCAATCAGTTCAGAATAGATCTAAAAAAGACAAACGCATGGCTTACTGCAGAATACTACCTAACCTTTAACCTCCACAGCTGCTATCATCTCTTCAGCACGGCTATGGAAGGGGAGAAAGTTTTAAGGAACATCTAGACCAGACAATGACACTTATATTTTGAGATGCAACCACTTTTCTTCTGAAACCATTTGAATGACAGCTTTGAGTTCACATGGATTTACATAATTACAAATGCATTTAAGATTTAGTCCTGTTAATCCAAGTAGAAAGAATGTCCAAACACATCCCATGAACTACCAGCTGGGCTTGTTTAACTTGTATTTTGTAAAAGATGCTGAATACACTGAAATGACACTTGAAGGACACTGTACTCTTGATTCTGGATTTAAAATCCAAGAAGAGCAAGCTAAGAATATGTTAAAACAAACATGTTTATGAACTAGTTGGAAATACAAGCTAAAGATGTGCCTATGAGACGGCATATGAAATCCTGCACATGTTGACTATTTGAGGATTAACGTAGATGATGGATAGAAGATGGCATACATGGAAATTAAAGCAACTTTGATTTAAAACAGATGTCTGGAAGGTCTCTCCCTACCCCTTTATTTTAAAAAATGCACCATGAGAGCAACCAGCTCACCACTCAGGTAAAAACAACAGGGCTGTTCAAAACAAACAGTAACAAGAAATGGAACAGACCATGAAAAGTTAGGCATGAAAAGGGTTTTACTAGAAGACATCTCTGCTTTCTGACTGATGGCACATATATATGTATCAACACCACACCTATATACACACAGAAACCTTGAGTGTTATTCTGAAAGCTGTTCAAAACAACCACAAAAAGAATAGCAACATTGCAAGTACTAAAAAGCTAGCGTACCACAAATAAAACATAACTCAAAAAGTATCACCTTCAAATCTTTCCATATATTCTAAAATTGATTTTGAAGTTTTCATGTTATTTGAAATCACATTGTCCTCAGTGCTAGGACAAATGACCAGGGCAGACTCAGAAAGAGCTCAGTCGTGAAATGCAAATCAGTCCTTGGCCAAAATATTTTGATTTTCATAGACCCTGTAAAAGTAATTAAGACATCTTACACTCAAATGGTTTACACACCATATCCCTGAAAACTCAATTTATCAAAACTGCTTTTTGCTCCTCTGTTGGAAAAACAACCATACTGAAAAGCTAAAGGACAGTACGTGTCTGTATGCACAAAAACAAATCATATCCAAAAAATTCTTGCAAGGTACACATGGAAAATTGCAGAACTATGTAACAACATTAATTTTATTATGCACCTTTGACCAGCATTTTGTTTGCCCACTAATTCAGCCATTGGGATTACTTCTAACTTTCCAGCTCCTGAAGTAACACTGAACTGCAGCCATTTGGTTCTTACATCAGATTCTGAAATGATTCTTCAGTCTCCCCTCACTTTTGGAGTTTCCATTAGGATAGCACCTGTCTACAATCCAGAGATGAAAAGTTGTCCTAGCCAGCATTTATTTCTTGTCAAGGTTGTTATGTTTTATGGTGCATTATTATTTGTATCACTGTCTTTCTAAAATCCAGATAAGCATCTCGTTCTGCTGCATACTACATCGGTATCTTTTTTTAAGAGTTTATGAAGCAGAAGTAATTACAGGTGAAGGAAAAGTTCTGGAGGGCAGCCACCTCCAGCAGTGACCTGTCCATACTCACATTAATCACATGAGCCTCATGTTTTGCTGTGAATTGAATGCTCACGGGAAGCTATCAGAAGGGTGTTTCCGAGGAGGGACTAGCAGACACCGCAATCCCATCTACACTATTCTGTGCCGCAGCCTCTGTTGATTCAAACAGGGAGAGAACTTTTCCCCAAAACCGCAACTGAAAGGGAGAATGGTTTTGTTTTTCTGGAGTAGCTGGGATAGGAGTAATCTAGTTCAACTACCTTCAACAAACTCTCCGAGTACCAATTACCAGATATAGACATGATAACATAAGCAGTGAAGAGTCTCGGTCTCTCAGCGGTCCATGAGAACAAGATGCTGGTGGGCTGCTGAAGGCCAAGAGAGTCACAGGCACCAGCCCCAGGCAGCCTTCATTCTGTCTTGCCAATTTAGGTACAAATCTGAGTATTACCATTGTTATGAGGAAAAAACAGACTTACACGCTGTAATGTGAAGGAAATAATTATACTTGATGCACAGGAAAAATTCCATACTTTTAAAACTTTCTGTGAACTAGGGTCCTTATTTTAAGTTAATTTAAAAACTCAATCATAGTACAGGGAGCTCTGAATGTTCCTAGATGACAGACTTTCAATTATAAGAATATATTTACCAGTGACCCCAGCAGTAAGAGCATGCAACACAGTCCAAACACTGTTTGTTTTTTTTTTATTTTAAACTAACTTTTCAGCAAGTTTCAGTTCAGTAGACTTCAAAACATGAAAGGTATCCTCACAATTGCAAGTAACTGCCATGCCAGAACTTTAAGCAAGATCTTTTTACGCCCATAGAATAAAGGGCAGGAGGCAAAAAAGCATCACTAATAATCTACTTTAGGATCAGAACACAGACTAGAAGGGCAGCCGAATTGCTATTTGGCCACTTTCAGATTATGTGGCCATTATGTGGCCAATTTCAGGTATCACAAAACATTATTAACAAAGAAAAAAAAATGCAGTCACATAGAAAAGCAACCAGAAGCCCAAGACTGCACGACTTTATCCTTCACAAAACCTCCTGGAACGCAGGGAACATTCGAGTCCAAATCTGTACTAAAATTTCAGAGTCCAGCTTGATTCTAATTGATATATATCACATTTACAGCACCCAAAGTGTTTGGCAGAAACATAGGCAGCTACACAAGCCACTTTACCATCTAAATTAAGTAGGAGCACAGTTACATTGAAATGAAGTCAGGGCAAGAAAAGGACAGGAAAAGCTGACAATTAAAGTAGTGTAAGGAAAGTTTCCCCTTCCGGAAAATATAGACAACACAGGCTCACAGCTCTTTTGATCTTTAAACCACTGTTTAAAAGGAAATGCTGAATTACGAGTGTATTAAGTGTCTGTGTCTCTAATTTCACAAGGAACCAGTCCATAAGAAAAATCAAGATATGAATCTAAGTAGCTCAGAAGTTTTGAGGGAAGAACTACAGAGTGAAATGTAACCGCACAATGTTATCATTTATTGAATTTACACTTTAAAAACCTATTTGTTCTAATTTGAATTGATTTCCACTAGAGCTGTCATACATGCCAAAATATATTCTATATATACTTTTACAATAGGCATAAAATGGGGGTTACCAGTGAGAACACAACAAAAAAAAAAGAGCCAACATCTATCTTTCCAATTCCATGCTTAGCTTGCAAGGCTGCTTTGGCAGAACCAAGTTGTTGTGTTGGTTTTTTTTCTCTCACAAAAGAACTAGGTTTTATCTAGAAATCATTATATGCAACCCTTCAATGCAAATTCTCCAGAGTCACTGCTAGCAGTGGAACAAGAAATGCATTTTGAGACAGTGCAAGGCATTGCAGGTGTTTTATTGACTTATTTCTCAACTGGCAGAAGCAGACATTTCGACTATTCCATCGGTTAATGCTGCCAAAAGGACAGATCATAGCTTGCCATAAGACTGGCCCAAAAATGCAAAAAGCATTGTGTACACGAAGATTCCATCTCCTCACCATCCCTTGAGACAAGACATTATATATGTTGCAGGGAAGAACGAGAGGAGAGAAGGGAAAAAGCAAAGAGAAGCAGGCATCGTGGGGTTGTTATTCTCCTACTTAAGTAGTCAAAGCCTTGGATGGATCCTTAATTTTACCCACTCTCAAACACAATCAACATACACCATGACATAATAAACCGTAGAAGCTTATCACTCAGTATGAGGGACAGAACCTGAGGTATTTTTGTGACATCTGAAATTGCAGTCTCCCTCCTTGGGGGCTTGGGGACAATTCAAACTACTCTTGGCAAGACTGCAAACTGGTGATTAACTCTACAATAGAGCTGAATTAATGGATAAACCCTTCTAACAAGTTCACTGCAACTTGAAGCGTTTCAGTCAAACTTACAGTCACTACTGCAGGCTATAGATTTCAGTTCACGTTTAAATAGGTTTTACTGTTCAAACCAAGCAGAAGTCTAAGCAATTACACTGCACTGCTCTGGAATAGAGCCAACATGGCCCAGAAGGTTGCACCACAAGACACCCCCATTACGGTGTGACATTAACCAAGGCACCACCTGCTTCTCCAAGTACAAACGAAGGCTCTCTAAGTGCCAAAGGCTTCTCACACCTTGTTTACCTGACAACCATCAGTTGGAACTGAATAGCTACAAAACCAGTAGTAAGCAGGTACTACAGCTATGCAGACACATGATTTAACCACTTGGCAGAGACCTTCAAAACTAGCAGTAATAGAGGAAATACCAGTGCAGGCTCCGAACCAGAACTTTATCATCATTCAGTAGAGGCAGCAGAAAACCTGGACACAAAGACCGTTTGCTCTATTTCTGTAACAGAGACATAAACAAAACGTCAAACAATAAGAGAGGAAACTGGATATTTGTGGGTCAGCCGCCAGAACAAAGCACGAAAGCTTAACTTTCAGCTCCATCTCCCCAGAGGAAGTTCCCTGAAGGATAAAAGAACAGCTTCACAAAGTGAGATGCTGAACCCAGCAGCCCCACTTTGTCACTCTCATCCTTGCAGCTCACAGAAAAGCAGGGACTTCCGCGCCAGCCCTTGGCACAGCGACCGGGAACCGAGTGCAAAGGAGTCAGGCAGGCTGAGGACAAAAGTGGGAGCCTTTCAAGGCAGCAGCCAGCTCCGCAGAAACAAAGCAGCTGGCAGGAGACAGTGTCATGGAAGAGACCTGTGTCTGTCTTCTAAGCCTAATGGCAACAGCCTCATCATAAACAGCAAAAGACAAGGAGAGGGATAGTTGTACACAAAGGCGAAAAAACACTCCTATTACTGCTTTCGACAGCCCTATTAATTCTCAGAAGCGCTCCCGACAAGACGTCTATTCAATTTTCACTCCATGTGTTCCATCTAATGGGAGCCGTATTATGTTTCACACTGAGGGTAATTACCTCTTGAAAATTTTGTGTACAAGGGGAGTAAAGGCTTTAATTTTCTGCAGGTGTCTTGGACACATTCCTCACAAATGCTTTGGCCTAAAATGAGGTGCACATTCCTGTTTTACAGGGCTGCTCCCAAATTAGGATGGTTTATATTTGCGGGCCAAGCTGAAGCTATTTATCCCATCTATTAAATGGGGACACATATAATACATTCTACCATCACCACAACAAACAATAACTGCTCCAGTGAAACTGAAGTAATACCAAAAATAATATCAAAAACTTGCTATTGCTAGTTACCAGAGTGCTGTAAATATTAATGGCTCAGAATTTGACAGCACGAGAACAGGAGGCTGCTTCGTCAGCTCTTCACATGAGGCGGTCTCGCAAAGTTTCCTGAAAAAGTTTCCGCTCATCATGAATTATTGAAGAGTTGTTTAAAAAAAAAAACCAAGTATGTTGTGTTCTCGCACATTTCTCATTTCACTAATTATAGATCGAAAAGTCCATTTGAATGAAAAGTATACATTTATTATGCTTTCTTGAAAGACAGCAATGTTTGTATGTGTGCAAATCAGCCAACCTGAAGCTACACTATTTAAAACATACGTAGCATCCAGAACATTGATCAGACTGGCACCAACTTAGCAAGCAGAAAACACTACAAACTTCACCAGCTCCTTAATGTACTCTTATTTCTCATGAATCGAGAGAGTAAAACCTTAACGTCCTTCTCATGTTTTTAACAATAATGAAGTCAATTCTAAAAATTATACAAAAAAAATCATCAGAATACTGTTGTTATGAAAATACTTTTTCCCAGTTGCATGTTTTGCTGTCCTGCTGTCCTACAGTCCTACTTTCAGACTGTAAATTACAAAGTAGAATTAACAAGTTTCAGTATCCAACATCAAGCTGAGTTTTACCTGGCAGAAGAGTACTAGAGTATTTCCCACGTGCTTTTTATGATATCCTTTTTTTTTTTTTTTACTTTTGAAACAAGAGCTGCTGCTAAGCTATTCGGCAAACTAACTGATATAGTCTTAGTTCTTGAAGGATATAATCCAAAGAATCACAAAAAAACCCAAATGAAAGCTTAGTCTGGAAGCACAAAATATGCTCCCCATCACCAGTGCTGTTTCTAGATTCAAAGCCCGGTCCCTACAATGCTGGGCTATACTTTTCAGAAGTAGCAACTCACTGCTTTTGCCATGACTGCCTGGAAGTCAGTTTTATGTCTAGGCTTTCTTCAGATATCTCTAGAAAAACAGAGCAGACAAACTACTTGGGGAGCACCATGACTTGTGTAGGATTTCCCTCAGTCGGCAGGACAAACACCAATGGGAGAAAAGAAAGCAAGCTGCAGCACAATTCACTACAAATCAGGAGTTACTCCATGGACATGTTTGATCCTACTAATTCAGTGCTATGCATGGTGATTTGTCCCTTGAAAATAAATGCTATGGAGTGCATCATCTCAGTATCACGCAGACACTGCTGTATCATAAAACAGGCACAGATAAAAGAAAAAAAGCTGTAAAAAAATGGAGACACTCATAAAGGCATGTCAGTCTTCAGGGACATGAAATTTCTCTCAATAACATATAGTTTCTAACAGAATATTATTTATCAGATAATAATGAAGTACAGGAAAGACATTGTAAGCCCATAGGTTCAGACTATGCACCTCACATACTCAGGAAAAAAAAAAAAAAACCAAAAACAAAAGCGGTTTCCTTGTGAATTAACTCTACTTGCTGCCACTCGAGTTGCCACGGCCCAAGCTTTGGATGGCAGACAATTGTAAAATATTATCCAATGAAGAAAGTAAGACTAGAGCTCAGCCAGTGAAAAGAGATGTACCACACAGCGAACCAGTTTTCAAGGATATGTGTATTTCCTCATTATTCAATGAATGAACAAACCTTTCTGTCTTTTCACACACATTCTACCACCAGAGAGGTGATAGATACCCTATCCCTGGAAACATTCCAGGTCAGGTTGGAGGGGGCTCTGAGCAACCTGATCTAGTTGAAGATGTGCCTGCATACTGCAGAGAGGGTTGGACTAGATGACCTTTAAAGGTCCCTTCCAACACAACCCATTCTATAATTCATAAGCAGCCTGTTACTCAAGCCACTCCTCAAAAAGGCTTCTGATGCAGACCACCACTCCTCTTCCACAGGCAAGCTGATCATCTTCCAGTAATCCCACTATGCTGAAACCAAATTTGAGTTCTTCTGCTGGAACTACTCTACTTATTATAATAACAATGATGTATTCTTTAGAAAAAGGATTGGAACTCGGTCTTCTGTACACTACAAATCCATGCCCAGAATGCAGCAGGAGAGGGAGGGATCTCATCTGTTTTCCTCCATATGCAATTCTTCCTTTGATTGAAACATTTCCAATTGGAATATACTTCAACTCAAAAACATTTGAAAAGCTTTGGCTTTGACAGCCCTTCATGTTCTGATCAAGAAAAGAAACACCCTATGTTTATTGCTCCCTGCACCTTTAAGTAATGGATTACTTTGCTGAAGGATGTAACATGAGGAGCATCCCCTTCACAAAGTCATAGCTTTATTAAAGGTTAGGAAAATATCCAGAAAGACTTGAAGCCATTCTGTTCACTCTCACCCCACAGGTGAATTTTCCAGGTTTGCCTGGATTTGTCTTACAATTTAACCAGAAATAAGCCCCTTTAAATCATACTCAGGCACTTCTTTTTAGAGTAAAATACTTCCCTGTAGAACTAGCTTTCCAACCTTGGTTGCTCTAAACACTGGACTTGCGTTTTCCTCACTCTCATACAAGTGATTTTGCTCAAGACTTCCAAAAAAAAAAAAAGTATATTCGGCCACAATCCAAAATATAGAACAATTCATCTGCAAAGCCAAATGTTTCACAAGCCATCTGCAAATACAGCTTTACTGGAGGAACCATTTTTGGTACCTTAACCATATAGCAAGAACAACAGCCATAATATAACATTCAGAAGGAAGGATTACAGCTGTTAAAAATGTTCACAATGAAGTCATAAACTACACAATGTGCCCCTTTTGAATTTCTTTACAAATACAAAACTTTTCATAAAAGGTTAGCTAAGATTCACACATCTTTAGAGAGAATATGGCCCGGTTTATGGAACCAACATAAAACCTTGTGTAACGCTGCTTTTTCTTTTTTTCTTTCCTCACTGAACCTGAAACTCAAAATAAAAATCATGGGGTGCAGACCCATGTGGATTGAAAGCAAAATTGTTGCGCATGAAGCCTCGGGAACAAAACACACCATGTTTTGCACAGCTCGTTAGGATGACATTATTAGAGCTGGGACCACTTAGGAAAACTCATCTAGAAGCCAAGAACGTTCTTAAACAGGGGATGGGAATATACGCTCCAGTTTGCCTGCAAGCCTAAAACAAGCTTAATTAAAAGTTTCAGAAATGTTAAATAATGTTAATTTGTTGCTCTGGCAAACTGCCTGCTACAGCTCTGCAGACTCTATAAACCAGAGTCTGCAGCAGCGTTACTGAAACCCCTTCCTGAGCTAGTTAGACTATTCAAGCCTTTTGTGGTTGTGGATTTTTTTTGGTGACTTTTAAAAAGCCTGTGAAGTAAAGTTGTAGACAGAGACAGCGCTATCTCAGGTTTGAAAGGAAGAAAGGCCCTCGGACTCCTTCCTGACAGTGTTTCTGATACAAAACTTTGTCAAGAAACAAAGCATCCTGCCTCTCTACAGCAGTATCAAATCCAGATGGCGTTTATAGAAAGTACACAAAACCCTACATGATATGGATATCTATTCAAGAATTATTTTCAGTTTAATACACATGACAGGACAAGAGGGCATACATGAATATTATAAGAAAAAAATTGATTTGAAGCAGATGTCAGGAAGCCCTGTTGCATGCAAAAAAAACAAAAATCATGAATACTTGCAAAAGCCAAAAGAAGCAGATTTCTGCAGGTACAAACACTGGACCCATTCACAAACAGTTGAATAGCATATTGGGGCAGAGTCTGGCCAAATAGGCCAAGACTAACTGACAAGGACTTTAACTACATTCGGTGCAGCAGTACAGTGTATTTAAGGGTATGCTGCACTGATTTCATACCTAGGACCAGCTACAGATAATAGCACTTTCAAATATTTCCTTTATTGGATATGGTTGTGGATAGATTTCTAGTTCTAGGATGACATTTGCAGTTTAACTTAGAGCACCCTGGACCACTTATTTACTACAATTAATGCAGATCTCTCTCTCTTACAGTTTATCATCTTAACTATACACACACCCATAAGCTGCCAAATTACATTGAAAAAAGCCCAAGCAGTCTAAGAGAAGGTTCTACAAGAGAAGAAAAGGCGGGGGCTAAATTACTGAAAATTTAAAAAAAAATAAATCACAAAATCTGGACCATATAAAAAAATCAAAAGCTTTCACACCTAAAGCCTCAACCTTCTCTATGGAAAGAATGATTTATTTTTTTTTATTCTAGAGACAAATACCTTAATACCTTTCACTTAGATCGGATTTATTCTATTTTGATCAAAGGGATAAGAAAGGATTTAGAAAGTTTAAGAGAACTAATAAAGAACAGGGAATACAGTGAATTATGTTAAAACCTACATCCAGTAGACTGATACACATGAACAACATTCACAGGCACAGTTTGCAACTGTAAGAATTTTTATTTTCCATACTCTGGCTCAGATGCTTTTTAAACCATATTAGTAGCACACTCCCTGCTACAGCAAAGTTTTTTAGCAAACCTAGAGAAGAACTAGGGGCCATAGTCCTCATTTAATGGCCTCACTAAGTTTTCTGGTGGGGAGGAATGTGGCCCCATCAATCAGTTCAAAGTAGCACTCCGAAGGATTGAACTGAGTGGCAACAGTTTTTCCACAGAATTACCGTATGTAATGTTAGTTTCAAAGTTTCTGGGAAGGTTTCTTTTTGCACACAAAGCAAGAAATTATGAGGGAATTCTCAAGCTCTCTGTAAAAATTAATCTTTCAGATGTTTATAATTGAAAGAATTTCCAACAATTAAACTATAACCGGAAGTCACCCAGAATAATTTACCTCTCATCTTTTTTTCATGAATAACCTGCCATTAACACCAGAAAGTTTTCTGAATTTCTGGAATTTCAAAGACTATGATTCTCAGATTATGAGTAATGAATTAGGATTCTAGAGCCCGTAAAGATTAGCAATTGAATACTCAGCTCCCCTTGCAATTAGCACAGCAGATCACCGACATTTAACCAGGTTCACCTGCAGCAGTTCATTTAGAATTTGAAGGAAAACCTAAATGAAATCATAGTTCAGTAAATGTTACTTGTTCAGCTCAGAAAAGGGAAAATAAGAGGCATATCACAGAGGCAGATAGGCATCCAGAAACACCTTTTAAAAAGAAAGTCAAAATAATCTTGACGACACGTTTAATTTCTCTGTGAAACAGAAGTTCTCAAACTACTGATTAGCAAAGAAAGGTTTAGCATTTGCTAGACTTGGATGTCTCGATTTAATATGCCTATATATATCTTTCAAACTGAGACAGACAATTCCACAGCATTTTATCTTCCAATAATTTACTTCTACTTCGACTGAGGCACTCTCTTCCGTCAGACCTGTCCCATTCTGTTCCACTTGTCCTAAAGAAGCACAGAATGGCTAATATTTGGAAAGACCAAACCACCTCCCAGTCATACAACTGGCAAAGGAAGATCCCTGTCCTGAAATAATAGTTAGAGGCTGGAAGAATAATAGTGTACATTAAAAAAACCCACAGACTTTCTTATATCATCAGTTAAACACTAGCAGGCAGGTTCACAGATGTAGAGACGTAGAAATACGTTCCTCAGTAGTTTTTAAGAATTACTCAGTTGACTAACCTAAATTTATCTATTCTAATTATCTAAATTTTTCTGTTCTAACTTCTGCCAGCATCCAGTATGATTAAAAAAAAAAAAAAAACACCGACCAACAATCCATAAAAACCTCTCTCGGAGGTAAAGGAGATACAAGATTTTCCTGGGGTACTTGAGCCTACAGAAGCAATGAGAGTTAAGGGTTTGGAAAGCTTGAGTTTCACTCTTTCCTAACTTTTACCTACATGAATGTGGAAGGACTGCTAAAGACTGAGCTTGCTGATCTATCATTCACATTTTAATCAACTCTCCAAATGATGAGTTCTGGGTCTGAAGAGCCAGCATACAATATTTTTTAAGACTGCACATGAAGTTATAGGACTTATAAAGCAAGTGTTTGGTTCACTGCCTGCTTCCCTAATCCACAGTAACAAAACCAAGTATCAAGTGCAGCAAGTACCTTTGAGATGGTAAAAATCTAACTTCAGAGAACACTGTCTGTAAAAGACTGATTTCTCTTCTAGTTAGCCTTTTTATATTATTAATAAAGCACTGGAATCCATGAGTCACATTTTTAATCAACATTCACAAATAATTTGCCCAAGTAGCCTACCACTACTTAAGTATAACTTAGTTTATTATTCAGTCATATGATATTCTGGTTTTTAGCTAGTATCAGATTTTATTTCAAGCACATACGTATCGAGGTGAAATAAAAATACCACTACCTGAGATTTCCTCATTTCTTACTCTAGTTTTCCGGTACCTGTACTTTCCACTGTGTCTGCAGTTTGAAGCATAACTTAAGTATAACTTTGGTCAAGCAACAAAATTAGGTTTTGTGCTATTTTAGGCCGTAATCTTTATGTTCCGGCTTTTGCTCAGGTTACAAGCTAAATCCTGTGGGTAAGGTAAAGAAGGCCTATCTTGAGTTATGAGTTACGTGGTAAGAATCCTGTAACACCATGTTGGACCTATCGGAAATATGCTTGGTCTATTAACCTAATAAAACTGTGCTTAAAACCATCCTTTTGTCTTCAATTACCTGCATGTTTAGATCAGTGCTTTCTTGTCAGTGACCCACTGTTGTATTTCTCACTCTCTAATACCGTGTGGTTTTAGTTTCATCCTATGTTTGTCTCCACATACTTTTTTTTCCTTCTTCTATACGCATCTCCGCCTCTCCCTCACACTCTGCCTTCAGGAGCAAAACCATTCCTCAGCAATACTGTGGTACCTTTGCATGAAGTGTTAGATTGCAGTGGGATGACCTGAATGGGAGTTCTATGCATGCCAGAGTTTTTTTCCACATAAAAATGTAAACAAAATAAATACAAAAGTGCATTTTGCATGACAACATGAAAAGTCAGCCAAGATTTGAAGACAATATCCAGAGTACATTCAAGTAAGGAAGAGGCTAGAATCACTGAATATAGCAAAACAGAGAATATTAATAGTTTCAACCAGAGCAATGTGTCACTTCCAGCCCGTGAACTTCTGATTTACACAAATAGGATGAAGAGCATCGCTACAGCTAGAGGAAGGAATCTGGATGTACTCTGAGATTTCAAGATCCAAAAGAAATTGTTTCACTTTGCTTCATAAAGAAGCAAAGAAATATAACACCAGGCTCCATGCAGAGGCCAGGTTATTTTTTCAGCAAAAACAAACAAACAAAAAAATCTTTTTCTTAAATCCAACTTATGACACACACCTAACATACTAAGAATAAGTACCTAGTTATTACACACTGGTTAGAACTTACAAACATTCTTTGGGAGGGGATACCTTTTGTAATGTAGCAGTCCACTTTAATATCCTGAACTCAGGTAGACTGAGGCATAATTTTCTGGTATGGGTCTAGCATCATCTGATCTCCTTCAGAACACCGACTCACACATCTTCGTCACGTCTTAGATAGGGAACCTGACAGAGATCCCATTTTTGCATTTTAAAAAAATGGCAACACAGAAACACTGGCTAAGTAATTGCGTACTTCCAGGCTTTCAGGACTTTGCCTAGGGAGCCTCACACCCAATGCCCAGGAGCAACCAGAAGCATCACAGAGCTGGAGTCACCATGGGATGCAGCTACTGCATTCCCAAACTGGCTGGCTCACAGAGCTGACCCCTAATTCAGAATCTCCCCTTTGTAGGAATGTTTCAAAGTTTCCATGACCTTCCAAAGTTTCCATCCTGCATTTTGTTTGTCTCTGATACTAGGTTCAAGTTCATTAAAGCCCAACCCATGCATGCTCTTCAGAAGCACCCAGGCTTCTACAGGAGTATCACCCTGATGCCATATTGAAAACCATCTTGATTGCTTTCTGTGGAAAAGGAAGATTTCTAAAATAACTTTATGAGTCCTTGAGACAATATAGATCCCTGATCTCCAGTGCTTTCATGCCTTGTAAGCTACCCTCACCACGAAAGACTGTAGCTAGCTAGTTTACACTCTCAATACAAAACCAGGTCATTTGCAAATTAGATTATGTTATACAGTGTATAGGAAAAGTTATTGCTAGTCACACCTTTCTTCCCTCGTCTCCTGGCTGTTTTTCTCATACGTACATGATTTCATATGCGTAAGAGGGACTCAAAGCCCTACCCGGGTTTCAGCATCCCAAGTAAATTGCTAAATTCTACTTATGAACAATTCTGGAGAGACAAGTCTGAAAAGCTAGCTTGCTAAATCCAGTACGGTAAACAGAGTCATCAGCACAAACTTGCATTCAAGCTAGAATAACGCGGCTGAGCCTAAGTTTACATTTCTGGAGTGCAAATAAAATAGTTCAGGTTTTTTTTAAAAAAGGTCTTCTCCCAAGGCCCTGCTGTGCCCTTGAACACTTAAAGAGAACTGTAAAGTAATGAAATATCACTTAGTTCCCACAGGCATAAAAATAAGGTAGATGTCACAGTGAGATGTAAACACACAAAAACCCCATTTATATTTAGACAAACAAGCCTTTCTTCATAAACACACTGAGAGACACATAGGCTCTCTCATATTCTTAGCGAAGAGATTGCTACTGGGTTAATTTAATTACAAGTTTGAAAATAACTGTGTATTTCCAAATGCCAATCAAAAGTTTAAAACTGCAGCCAATGTCTTATTATTTGCCTCTTAATGCAACAGACAATGTGTCTGCGGTTTCTGCACAACCGGCAGGGCATCCTGGCATCCTAGTGAGATTCCTACGGAAGGAGAGGAGTTGAAGGAATACAGCTGTTGTCACAGGGGAAAAAGTCACTGATTAAGATTTCAGTGCTCTTTTGTTTTATGCTGTACTTCTGAATGGAAATCACACGCATTTAAAGCGGACCAAAGCATTCACTCCCAAACCACTATCACTGCCACTTCCAAAAGCCACATGTCTTAGGAAATCCAGAGAGCTAAAATAATACTGGATTGTACCTTTGTTCTAACCAAGAGCATCAAATCTTTCAGAGCCATAGCAGCTTATGAATGAGATAAGTCTGAATTCTATTCCAAGAGCGGTTTTTAGAGACAAAAAACTCTTTACTTAAATTAGAAAATACAGTGTGATGAATTTTTTCTCTCTTTTAATGTGCTACAGCTGACTATTGCCATTTTAATGCTCAAGCCTGTTAGTGAATAGAAAGAATAAGTAAACTGGAAAATAGATCAAAATTCTTGTTCAGATAATACCTATATTTGGAATCCTAACAATCTAAAATATTTGAGGAATAGAGGGGAAAAACACACACAAAAAGATTAAGTCAGGGAAAATAATTATCTTACTCTTATTACAGTTCATTTGAAACAGAAAATCTGTATGCAAGCATTTCCATGGCTCAGTTTTTCCTGCGAAATGGAAAAGTAATTCCCTTTTACTCAAGATGAGATCCACTTCCGTATTGCATTTGTATTTGCGATGGAGTAATCAGATTTTCAAGAGAAGCAGCAAGGGACAAGGCTAGTAAGTATAGCTCTATGTATCCACCCTGAGAAAAGGTACTTGGCTCATTTGGTCTCACTTCCATGCAAACTTCACACTAAAAAAATACAGTCTTTTCAGACACAAAGATGTCCATCTATTCCTTCCATCAGCAAAGATCCATATATTACTATTTCAAATAGAAGTGGCGGCCATTAATCTGTTAATAACTAAATTTGTTGCTAACGTTCTTTGCCCTCAGCTTCTGCACTGAGGGGCCAGAACTCATCTTCCCAGAAATAACAATCTTCATAACTTTTAAAAGTATATGGTGTGAAAGATATCTGATGTAAAGTACTCATAACTTGTAAACGAGAGGCCTTCTAAACTTTCCTGAACCATCAGAGTGGTTCTCAGCATGCACAAGTTCCAAGCAGCACCCACAGCATTTGCTCTTCTGAGCTTTAAGATATGGACATTTCAGGTCAAAGAGCTGTAACAGATGTAATCGTGCTACACAGTCCTTGCACTGAGCAGTGTAAATATGGTTGAAAAGGCATTAATGATATATTAAAACATATTACACATTATTCAAAAGAACATAAGAATAAGAAAAATATGTTCAGAAGGCAATAGCTTTAAGACTGTAAAGAAGCTTTCCAGCAGATATAGATGTTTTAAAGAATCGTTTTCTCCCCCTTTCAGAAAGTGTTCCCAAGAATTTGCTTTGTTTGTATTTGTAAGCTTTCATTTGTTGTGGCCATGAAGGATTTGTCTTCATGGAAAGCCTAAACACACTGCCTTCATCTCCAACAGAACTTGGGAAAGACTGAAGCCTTGACTGAATTTCATGTAGAGAAATTATTACGAATACAAACCATGACAAAGAGTTAAATGGATCATCTAGAGACAGACTTCACACTTTTGTGTGAAATGAGAAAAAGATTATGCAATGTGAGATGGGATGTGGCAGAAGGAAGAAATAAAATACGGCATAGCATGTACTGCCTTCATAAGACAATGAAGGTGCTCAAACCAAGTTTCAGTGATTTTTCTAAGCTTAGTAAAAGTTTGGAGCCTGAGGAGAAACACTCAGCCGCAATTTTGCGGCCAATTACAAAAACTATTTTTATGGAATTTAACCCCTGTAATAAAGTTAGCTGTAGCAACCTTCTGGAGTAAAAAGGCGTTCCAAATGATGTACATTAACTTCTCACACAAATACCAGACTTTTTCATTTTTTCATTTAAATTGTTTTATGGGGTTTTTGGGTTTTTTGGTTGGTTTTTTAGGTCAATGACCCCAAAATAGCAGAGATACCTTATTTCTGTAGCATAATATAAAACAAAATGTTATGGTTTAATAATGACAATATTAAGAATTAGCCTAGCCACATGAGAGTTTACAATGGATTTCACATCACAATACTAGTATCCTCAAGATCACAGTATTTTGGCTCCAGGCACCATTCAAATCTGCAACAGATTCATCTCTGAATCATATTCCTTGTTGTAACACCCAAATTCTGAACTCTCTATAGCATTCTTCTTAAACACCAGAAAAAAAAAAAATTATCTACAAACTCAAACAATTCAATCAGTTCCAAAATAAGCTCAAGTTGCTCACTGCGTAAAAATCATAAAGCTCGTGGGCAAAGTCACTGGACTGAAGACCAGAAAGATCAAACCCTTTTCCAAGAGCAGTCCTTAACAGGCAAGAGAATTTCATGAGGCTGACTGACTAGGTTGTCTATGCACCACAGCGTTCTGCTAATAATGATGCTGCTTCTCCTTCAGAGAGGTGGTGAAATCCACAGTTGGCATGCTCTGAAGGAATTAACCACTTTTTACAATCACGAGTTCCTCTGAAACAAAAGATTAAGCGTAAATACATTTTAGAGCATCCTCACCAGTGTAGCAAGATCAGCTTCGGTGTATCAGCAGCCATCTGATCGAATCAAGGTTAATGTCAATAGGGCCACCCAATCCAAGCTTCTGTAATAGTCAGTGCACAGACATCCATGATAGAGCAGAAATCCAGAAGAATTCTCCACATGTACAATGGTGAATCTCTACAATACACAGGAAAAGAAAAAAAACGTTAAGATCCACTGCAACCAACAAACAGAATCCAAGGACTAACTTCATGGCAAACACAAGTGTATACAAAACAGTTATGAAGAATCACAGAATGGTAGGGGTTGGAAAGGACCTTTGGAGAACATCTAGTCCAACCCCCTTGCTAAAGCAGGGTCACCCAGAGCAGGTCACACAGGAACGCATCCAGGCAGGTTTTGAATATCTCCAGAGACGGAGACTCCACCACCTCTCTGGACAACCTGTTCCAGTGCTCTGTCACCCTCAAGGCAAAGAAGTTTTTTCTCATGTTGAGATAGAATTTCCTGTGTTCCAGTTTGTGCCCTTCGCCCCTTATCCTGTCGCCGGGCACCACTGAAAAGAGTCCGGCCCCATCCTCTTGACACCTGCCTTTAGATATTTATATGCATCGATCAGATCCCCTCACAGTCTTCTCTTCTCCGGGTTAAATAGAACTAGGTCTCTCAGCCTTTCCTCATAACAAAGGTGCTCCAGTCCCCTGATCATCTTTGTAGCCCTGTTCTTCTTTCCAGCAGTTGCCTGTTCTTCTTGAACTGGGGGGCACAGAACTGGACACAGTACTCCAGCTGTGACCTCACAAGGGCAGAGTAGAGGGGGAGGATGACCTCCCTCGACCTGCTGGCCACACTCTTTTTAATGCACCCCAGGAGACCATCGGCCTTCTTGGCCACAAGGACACATTGTTGCCTCATGGTCAACTTGTCTACCAGGACTCCCAGGTCTCTCTCCAGAGTAGAGGGGGAGGATAATTTCCGTTAATAAGGCCTTCCTTGCCAAGAACATCTTGACAACTATCTCAGGCTCCACTAATCTCACTGTCATTTTACAAGTAACCTTAACATGCTTTTGGGACAGAGACTGTGGCACACATACCGGAGAAAAAAACCAAAGCCAATGCAGGAAGGAGGGATGCTAGAAGCAGGGCCCCGGGGACTGTGCACACTGCTCTCTGGAATACAGCTTTGCAGCCACTGCCCTTTTTTCCAGCACTGCTTTGAGGAAAGATGAACCTAAGCTACAGAACTTCATAGAATCATAGAACATTTAGAGTGGGAAGGGACCTTAAAGACCATCTAGTTCCAACCCCCCTGCCCTGGGCAGGGACACCTTCCGCTAGACCAGGTTGCTCCAGGCCCCACCCAGCCCGGCCTTGAACACATTGAGGGACGAGAAGTTCTAATGTGATGTCTTAAAAAAGAACTACCCCAAAGCTTTTCTTTCAAGAAAAGGCCTTTCTGCCAAACTTGAACGTCAGTTCCCAAAGTTCAAGGGTTCAAATGAATGATTTTAAAATCCCATGTAAATATTTACTGTACCTAGAGATTTTTCCTAAGAAGTTTCAAGATTTGAAAAAGCATTGGAAGTCTGCATGATAAAGATAAAAAAAATTGAGAAACATGCTTAACACTAATGTTCCTTCTTTGTCATCAGCATCCATTTTCTTTAGAAAAAGGACTATGCAGTGAATTAAAGGAAACCTCACAGGTCACAGGCTGTCTTCTCTGAGTGGAAGAGGAGTAAGAGGAATACTCCTTCCCACATAACAGAGACCAAGGCCCTCTGGCTCCAGCATGCCTCTGTCTCACTCGCGTTAATGCATAATGCCATCGGGTCTGTTGAATTTCCTACACTTCCCTTCCCAAGTCAAAGACGCAAACAGAAAACTCCTAATTTCATTGCAGAGGTAAAAGAATTACATTAACACACATTTTGCATTTTCTTAATGTGCCCAAGAACAAAAAAAAAAAACCTAACCAAAAAACTTCTCAAAATGGTAGCAAGCGAGCTGTCCCTCAGCCTATGACGAGGGCTGGGGGCTCCCCACTTTCAGTCCCCTGCCACAAGAGGAGCCAGCCTGGCTGCTCACCGGCCTCAGCCCCGGGTCCCACTTACTGGTCACAGCTCCTTTTATCGCAAGGGAGTTCTGCAAACACTGGGCTGTGGGTCTGACTGTGGTTTGAGGCTTCCCAGCTGCTCATCGCAAAGGCCATAGCCAAGGCAGTTATAATGGCAGAGACGCAATTTAGAGTATTTTTAATCTGCCAGACACTCCTAGTGACCCATGAGGGTGATCACCCTGGCACTTATTTTAAGAGTCAGTCCTTCCATTTCAGTCATTACTGACAAAAGTAAAGGGACAGCTCAGTCACAAAAATAAGCTTTTACAGAAGAGTATTAACCAGTGTTGACTGAATCTTGTTTTCAGTGTATAGTTCATCCTGAGAAAGTTTGGTCAGAATATATGACAAGTTTTTTTAAAAAAAAAAAAAGTAAAGACAAAAAGAAAAGACAAGACAAAAGTTCTCCATTTTTATTGTCCGCACCGGCCACACTGAATTGCACACCTGAAATAAAAATCAGGGATGAGACCTCACATTTGAGACTTTGGCTGCTAACACAGGATATTACACCAGGTGCTTGTAACTTGGCACCAGAATACAAGGCAAGAAGAAAATTTCTGAAAAGGTTCATTAATGTAAAGGGCAAATGCTCACTATACAGGCATTACTGCAAAGGCACGACAAGTATTATTTTCAAGGCAGGGTTCTGAATAAGAGCAGCAAGCCAGCTCCTTCAGGAAGGGTGGAGAAGTCTCTGCGTAAAGGCTGCTCCAGAACTCCCTGGAAAACCACCTGGCAGTGGGCTCTGAGCAGCTGCAGCTGGGAAACGGGATTCAAGGCATGTAGGTGAGCTGCAAAGAAAACTGGGTTCCATTTTGGTATCGGAAGAACGTGGGCAGCAATGGTCACATGAGTTACTTGCTTGTCATAAACGGCTGGGAAGGATGCTCCTTTGGAGACCGCTGCTTGAGAGCTCTTCGGCTGTCAGCCTGCCCAGGGTGAAGCAAACAACAGCATCCAGGAAGGGTATGGCCAGGAGGCACCAACCAGACCAAAAGAAAACAAAACAAACATTCACTTTGCAGATTTTTTTATATTTTTTTTTCCCTCCTCCCTTCAACCTAAACAGAAGCTGAACAAGAGGTTTTACTGAAATCAAATTAAAACTCAACTGGAATTTAGTCACAGCTAGACTTGAAACAGAAGCCAAGCCTTGACTACAGACTGTCTCTCAGCAGTGGATCAATCAGAGCAACTGCTCACATCTTCGCACACGTTTCAAGTATGAATCCTGTAGGTTCTCGCAGTATAATTATGACAACCAAAGCTTTACCATCACAGCAATTGAAATGATATTTCACAGGGGGGGAGGGGAAACGACAAACACTCATTTTAGAAGAAGTTTTGTTTTCCAGGAGGAAAAAAAAAAAAGTGGACAAAATACTTTACTAGGTACAGTAAGGTTAATTACAACTATCACAAAGGTACTTGTAACTGCCAAAGGCTTTAGTGCAGTCCCCACAGTCTCACGCCTGACTGCCAGATGTATGGCAGCAAGAAAGTGGAAGAGATCATAAAAATAATTCTACCACAAGTTCTAAAACAAAAACGCTAAAAGCTATTTTCCTTCTAAGAAATTAGGAGGAAAAAATGCAAGCTGACTGCTCCAGAAGCAAGAAAACATAACACAGTATTATCTATACTCATTTTTATAGTTCATCCGGTTGAGGCAGCAAATTAATATTGTTTTCCAAGAGTCATTCACAGCTATAATGTCTCTTGGGAAGGGAAAAGCTTTGTATACGCCTATAATACACTAGCTACTACTTCAGCTGAGAACACAAAGATCTGGTTGAAATTAGCATATTTTTCTTTGTGGCCACAGAGGCCTCTAAACACAGAAATATTTGACTATTTCCAAACTCTGTTGCCAAGTGTTGAAAAGTCTGCTTGATTGTTCTCAAAATAATAATGAACTGCATTAGCAGTATTTGAACTGTGAAATATGTATTAGAATCAAGTGTTTTGAGACTTGATAATTTTTTAGTTGATGTTAAAAATTAACTTTGAGAGACAAGACTATCTACAGACACAATAAAGCACACTACAGAGATGTTATCACTTGACACTAAATAGCATTTAACAAATGTTTCAGTCCTTCTTTCTTATCTGCCAGAACACTTTCCAAATCACAAGACATTTCATGGTGTCATCTTTGAGCGCACAGATCCTGCACCGCACAGGATTGTTATCTCTATACCTTGATTGACATGACTTTAAATTCTGCTTCAACTACTAAAAGTTACTTCAACAGATTAGGGAAGGATTCGAAAGTGTAAACTTAAAAAAAAAAAAATCAAAATTGGTGTACTGGAAAAGAACTGAGTATTCCTTGTGTTCCTTTCACAGTGTGTAAAGAAATATTTTTAATACAGTCATAAACATTTCAGTCTTGTTTCTGATAAAATGCCTTCACTGGAGAGGAAGTCACCAAAATGAATCAAAAAAAATGATACCAAATATAACTTACAAACACAGTATGACGAAGCAGAAAATAGGCAGTTTTCTCTCAGTGTAAGTATTAGTCCTGAAGAATCTCAAGAATTTTTTTTTTTTTTTTTTACCTAAGGTACACCTTAACCTTCTGCCTGATTCAATCTTCGCCCTTATTTTTTTTCTTTTTTTAGGAAAGCAACTGTTATTTAAGGACTAATATTTGTTAAAAGGCTGCAGAGGAAATGTTTCTGAGAGAAGTTTTTGTTCGTCTTTATAAGGAAAGTTTCACCAGCATTTGCTCTTCAATGAGATAACTTAAGAGTTTTGAATTAGAAAATACTCGACAGTTCTCTCTTCCAATACCAATTCTCTCAAATTTTGAAATTTCATCCTCTTTTTTTTTTTTTTCCCCTGTAAGATCCATCTATCCATTTCTCTAAAATGCAGCTGTGGAAGTATTTCTTCTGCAAACATATCGTGCATGGATTATAGAGTCTTAAAAATGTCTGGCTGCGTTTCAAATTACAGGTAGTCTCATGAGCACGTTTGGGTGTGTAAAACA
Organism: Alca torda; assembly: GCA_008658365.1. Classification (NCBI taxonomy): domain Eukaryota; kingdom Metazoa; phylum Chordata; class Aves; order Charadriiformes; family Alcidae; genus Alca; species Alca torda. Next base: position 8,513,905 of record CM018079.1, read on the forward strand.
ATGCACTGAAATGTTACAATTGATTAATGAGTTTTAACTCCCATTAATTTGATGTTGATAATATTTTCATCGTATATTCTAAGAAAGTGAAAGTGTACCATTAAAAGAAAAGTACACTATGTTGTGTGAGGTTTCTTTAATGCAGATCTTAAAATAAAGAATGGCAGCTCATTTTTCTGATGCTCACCTTTACGTTTATCCAAAAGATGAAGAGGAGTTTGGAAGACAGACATGGACAGCAGCCTTAATGTTCACATGTGCAGTCTTCAACAAGATGACATGGCAGAAGTGACAGCTACAGAATAGCGTGAACTAAAAACAACACAATAAAATGCAATGATAGCAACGTAACACTGCGTAAAACCTACAATACGTGCATTGGTGCTAGAGAGGTTAATACATAAACAGCTAACACACCTCTACTGCCAAGTACTAGTTTCACAACTTCTGTCAAGTCTGAGCCCAAAGCTCCGAGGCAAGGGCAGAGACCTGACTAAAGTGCCATAAAACTCCATCCCTTTCCATAGAAATCAGGAGAAGAATGGTACATGCAACTTCCCATGTGCCCTGAGAAGCTGAGGCGTGACCAGCCTAACTCCAGGTCCCACAGTGACTGCCGTACCAGTAGATTCAGCCAAATATGTCTACCCAAGAGAAAGTAAGTCATAAGGATTTTATTTTCAGTCTAATATAATTTCAGTCTAATCTAATTCAGTATTCTTGCGTGGCTTTTATTTTGTATGCTTGGTGTCTGAATCCTCCTGTTTATCCTTTTACACCGCAGCCGCCTTCTTAAGGCACTACAGGAAGCAATGGTTACCAGCATCATCCATTCTCTCTTCCTGTCAATATTGTCACAGCAAGGACTGAAACCAGTGCCAGAAGTCCCTCTTCATAATAAAACACATTGAAACTAATTTAGTTTATATGATGTAGGTCACTGCACAGTAGACAGACTTCATGAAGTTGTATCTGAGCAAATGATCTACAGATGAAGACAATCATCATACTGCCAATCCATGTGTGAAATATATTTTTCAGTACAATGAAGTGATTTGATGTTCTATATTTCTTTGATCAGTGTTTTGTTATGATTCATTTTTGGTACCGTTTCAAAGACTAAATTATTCTCGGGCCCCACCACTTAGGTGTAGTTCAAGATCATTAACTGTTGTGACAAAATGGCCATCAGTTTTATGTTTCCAGTCAGGTGATCTGTATCGTGACTTACCAACATATTGAGAGTAAAGAAAATGAAATGTAATTGTTCTTCCCTGCTAACTATATTCATTAATCCTCATGCATTCCTTGGCGCTTTCAGGAAGGAGGTGGATGTGTGTGGAAATAAAACTCAGAACATAGTCAAGGAGCCTACAAAGTACATATTGTTATGCCTTCTGTAGTCATTCACTTCAAAAATTACCTAAAATATAAGCCTGGAAATAAGCAGGAGGAGTTACAGCTACTACATGTACATTTCATTTACTATGACCCTATAGAAGTCATATCCTCATGCAGTTTTAACACCACCTACTTGCACCTGCATTAAATCTCAACTTTAAAAATAAATTGCATAGGGAAAGCCTTTGAAAAGCAGGAGTTCAAAATACTGGTTGAAGAGAATCTCAAGAGATTTAGGCTGGACATCTTTGAGGTTACCCTTCCTTCCTTCTACATGCAAAATGCTCATTTTTCCTCCACCTTATTTCTCAAAAGGATCTCTTGATCCCACCTATTTTGAGCTAATATTTTGGGGCAGAGGACTGCCGCTCTATTACCTCTTTGTAGCCTCAGAGGCTTTGCCAATTGGTCTTATATCTTCATCCATTTAGCATTTGGAATCGTAAAAGGTACTCCTAGAATGCAAAACGTTACCAAGAGAAAGCAATGAAAGAAATGAATGAAATGCTCATGGAAATAATCGTGAAAGCTGAAATCTTCATTGTCTCCTTGCAAAGGTGCCAAAATTACACAGAGGTGTCCCACAGAGCCCAGAAGGCACCAGCAAATCCCCTTGGACACAGAAAAAGAAGATAGACAAGAGAAAAGAAGTAACTTCCAGAAAGGAGATAAACTGGCCTAGTGCCTTTTGTTCTTAACTCCTAGAAACAGAAAGCCACAGGTGAAGAAGGTGGTGAAGAAGCCAGATGAGAAGTTCAAACACATCACACATCCCAAACAGGTGACACTTAATATTCAGCCAGAAGTTTGTTCTACTGCAGTTGTCTATTAAATTCTCTATCAAAAACCCCTATTAAAACTGGAATGCACAGACTCGTTCATTCCAAAATATCATCCAAACAACAAAAAACCAAAACCGCCAAAACCCATAGTTAATCTACACTTGGGAATGAACCTGCCTTGAAAGGCAGATTGATCAATGACTTAAATAACTGCCTTTTGTGATTTTTATGACTCTGATCTCCAAAATGTCTGGTTTATGTTCAAAGGGGTGGAGTAGAAGACAAGCCTGTGGTGTATTGCATCATGTATATATGAGGGTAAACACTACCTGAAGTGGATGAACTGAATTTGTAAAACCTAAATCATAGTCAGTTTAGGAAGTCTGCTTCTTTCGCCTAAGCAGTCTGTTTGTTTAGCACATTTTTTCATCCAAAGACATGACATGGTTTCTAAGGAAGTTTACAACTGAAGGCAACTGAGAAAACACAATAAATCTGTTTGCTATTTGTCAGTGTTTCTGGACAGGGAGAGGAGGCAACTATGTTGTCATGGGAAACATACAGAAGTGCACAGAAGGGGAACTGTCACATTGCTCAAAATCCCTGTCAGTCTGATCTTCTTTAGTCTGCCCACATGGCTGATAAGTCAAAGTTACAGAAATTGTGAGACACACCCCAAAGCTACAGCACCTAAAAAGGGTCGCTCCCCATCTACATCTCCTGCTCTTTACAGCAGTAAGAGAACAAAGTCACTGACTATTAGATAATTAGCCACGTTAGATGCATAACCATATAGAATTCAAAAGGTGCAGGACTAACATTATAACATCCTCCATTATTAAAGACCATCTGGTCAGATTTCTTCTGCTCATTCTGAAATCCAAACATTTTGGACTCCTCTGTGTCAGTAAATATCAGAAGTCTCCCTTCTGATAATCAACTGTCATAAACTATTTCGCCTATTTTGAGAAATCACTTTTCCTTCTATTGGCTTGATATTTTATCCAGAATACACTCAGCAATACAACTTCAACCAACTGAACAAGCTTCATGTCTATAGGATAGAGGACTTTCCACAGCTATTTTGGAGAAGCGAGTCCAACAGAGATGCATACACACCCAGTTCGAAGAATGATTGCCTTGAAGACTGGATAAATTCTTTGCTCACCCAACACTACCCTGCCCATTCCCATCCCCACCTCCATGACTTCCTAGCCTGCAGGGAGTTCGTCTGCATGCTAGAGGGATGCAAGTAACAGTAATAGGTAACAGTAATAATTATTTTTAGGCGTTTGAGTCTGCTCAAATCACTTTCTAGTGATTCATCTGGTGGATTTTTAATATTCTACTACATCTATATTTCTAATCTCTCTTTATATTCCACTAGCTAGGTAGTAATAGTTACACAGTTAAGCATATGATTGATGTGGCAGTATTTATGCAGTACATCAGCCAGTCAGCTCTTCTAGGGCAGACATCATGCTTGTGGGCATTATACAGTGCTGAGCCGCTCTCATCAACTTCAACACAACAATATCGAAGATATGTGAGATATACCCACAGACCCTGGCTCTGAATCATTTCTTTCTTGCATCTTCTATTTCTAGATCTTCTATCTGCTATGCAGGCCTTTAACAGTGAGCAGCACTTCGTTAAAGTGCTCATGGCTAGCAACACAAATTGAGATGTTCAGACTCAGATGCCTTTAAATATCTTCCTGTGGTCCAGACCAGAATCAGACCCTGAAATTACACTTCACGTGACAACTTCAAGTGCTGTGCATATATTCTTCAACTCACAGACAGACCAGAAAAGTATTGTGGAAGTACTTATTTACAGAGTAGTCACAGCAAGAAAAACACACTCTAGCGTACAATTACTGATGATGAAAGCCCTTGATTACACCAGTGAACACATTGCTACTGCACCTTACTCTACCCAAGACATCTTCCTCATTATCTCTCTCAAACAGGAACGATTTAGATCTAAATGCAGATTAAGATTGAATTAAACTAAATTAAGAAATCTAGTAAAGGTTAAGCATGTTATAATAAGATCATGCATTAATTCTGCAACAGGTTTGTTTGCGTCTGAGCCCTCTGCTCATTTTGTTTTAATAAAAGCAAATGGATCAAGCAGAACCTTCTGACAAGGGACACAGCAGCATCAGCTCTCTCCTGAGCCAGCGCAGTGCGGCAGCTCAAGCTGCTCAGGCTGAGGACCCAGATCCTCCAAGGCCGTCTTTATTACATCTGCCAGGGCAATAATTAAATGTCTGAGGGTTAAGCTTTGTTTTTTTGAGACAGTATTTTTTTCCCCCCTAAATCTTCATAAATCCTCAAAAATCTTCAAATAGGGTTAAGTGGGAAATCAAGCAGTTAGTAAAGATAAATCTTATCTTACTTGTATAATCCTGGTTTAGGTTAGGAAAAAAGAAAAGCTGCTGGAGAATTTCTTTTCCCTGAGCATCTTTCACAACAGACTTACAGGTTTTATGCCTTGCTAACCAAACTAATTTCAGGCAAAGTTATATTTATTAGATTTTTGGTTTGCTTTTTTCTTTTTTTTTCCCAGTTAGTTCAGGGGTTTATTGATTTTTTTTTTTTTTTTAAAAAAAACTATGTATTTGCATAACAAGTAGCGGATGGAGGAGTATGCGTTTGAATTAAGTCATGTGGTCTGAGCAATAGCAGCCAGCCAAAAAAATAATTTTGCACACAGAGCCCCACGCATAGCAATGCAAACATTCCACGTTGTACCTTTTGGGCTCCATTTCGTGACATTCTGGGGAAATAGTGTAACATCTTATAAACAAGTACAAATACTCAATCAGGAATACAGGTTTACTAAAATCCCTTTATCCCCAGCCTATGACTACATACTGGAGTCACGTGTTGACCAATACCTTCAGATACTTCTGTTTCACGCTATTTTAAGGCCTGATCTTTTATGCAAACTGCTGTTAATTATATGGTAGACCAATGCAATTAGAGCAGTTAATCTGGAATTTCACCAGAATTTCACAGAAGGCAATCAGACTGCTTACTGTTAATGAGGTACTATATACAAAAATAACGAAGGAGATAACATCCTGTATTTTTAGAATGCTTTTCTAAAGCATAACTTTGGTTTATTAATTTTTTCTTCCTTGCATACCAGATCCTATGTGCCTGAACGTAATGAATACAGACTTGAATAAATTAGTTCAAGTACTGTGGGCTTCTTTTTTCTACTCATTTCCTTAAGCAATCTGTGGGTCTCAAGGGTTATTGTGAGACAAGCCAAGAGCAAGAAAACACAAACAACATGCACAGCCCCCCCCCCCCCCCAAAACCAAAACAAAGAAGAAAAAAAAAAAAAGGATCTGTAGTGAACCATCTAGTGCTAGCTGTAACAAGCAGTATTAATACCATAACAAGCATTACCCCCAGTCAGGTTAATTTATTTAGTATATAATATGTAGGTAGGCAGCATGGCCTTCCACAACATCCGTTTGAGCACAAAGGATGAATAAAACTTTGTTTTCTAAGGTGATAACGAATGTTTTCCCCTATTTCCAAAAAAAAAAAAAAAGGTTATCTTCAATAGAAATAAAACTATTAGTTAAGTAACTGAATGAAACAAATGAAGTATTGTTTGTTTAAACTAATTTCCTTAGATCTTCTGATGGAAAGCAAAAAACATTTTTGAAAGCAACTGAACCAGGAGATGTTAACTTTGACAGGTTTTTGCTGCATGTCAGATTGCAAAAGAACTCAGAGAATGGATTTTCTAACTTCATGAAACATTATATACTTTGGCGAATTGTCAGTTTCCTCAAAAACAAATGAACATGCAGCCTCCCTCTGGAAGAAGAACCATACACAACGTGACCCCAGAACTCGATTCCAGTGTGAAGATAATGTTTCTACATTTCCATCTCAGGAGAGGTTCTCATATGCAGAATCTTGAGATCAGGGGTGTTTTTTCTGAAGTAAGGCAACATATCCAAAATCGAGAAAATAGCAAAAACTATAAACTTTAACCATAACAGTAACCTATAGCCTTCAGAACTGATTCTCCATTTTCTTTTTCCAGGAAAACTGTGGTTTTAAAATACAAGAATCTTCCAGCTTTGAGTCACTGTATGTCATTCACTGTTTCTAGCATGTGCCTCTATGGCATTTATATTACTTTAGAATTTCTAATTATTTATTTTTCAGATTATTACTCATCAAGAATGTGAGAGCAAAAGCAGGAAATCCAATGCCTCTGTTTCCCCACACAACAGGCCCAGGATGATCAACAGTAATGCTCTATTCAGACATGCTGTGCCTAGATCTGGAAGGGTCCCTTTTCATTTCATGGGAACATTCAGTCCTTCTCTTTATGTTGAAGCCACAAATATCAATTGGCAAAATTAACAAAAAGCAAAGGAAGGCAATAAGTATTTATAAATTAGTGGAACAAAGTATCAAGGGAAGCAGTGGAGGCCCTCCGTGGATGGGCTTCACATCAAGACCGGATTACATTTAACCGGATAGAAGTCCTTAGACACAAGATACAAATACCAACTGAAGGTTAATTGCTTAGAAAGTACTTCCCAAACACCAGCCTTTGCCTTGAACTTTATTCATTTGATGTCATATATCACAGTATCCAGTCTTCAGGTGAAAAAAATTGCTACTACTCATGTGGGTGGTTTTCAAAGTTGTCACACAGAAGGCTCACATATGAAGGTATGCCAATATCTCTCAATTTGTTTCAGTCATTAATTAAAGGGAGATGAGCCACAGAAACAGAGTTAATCTGCAAACCAGAACACAAGACAAAGGGAGTATGGATGCAGTATTTAACTCTAGAAAAACTGATCTCAGCTTAGAAGTTTTTCCCCAAATGAGAATCAAAACTCCAGGATTCAGAACTCCTGCTCCATTTCATGAACTTGACAGTCCCCTCTCAGTTTCTCATGTTTCGTTTCATTTTCCCCGTAATAAAAAAGGCACGAAAAATTTGAGAGTTTTTTCAGCTTTTAAGTCTGAATTCTGCAAAACATATCCAAAATGTTAATATATACCAAACTGCAGGTGTCAATAAAAATGGAAGGAGAGAACAAAAGTTAGATCTCTAATTAATACAGTATTAACCACATTCATTCAAACTGTAGAAGATGGCAATTTGCAATGCAGAGTAAATACAGGGTTTGCTTTCTTTGTAATCCAGTCTCCCATCTTCTGAAATGGTTGCTGAATTAAAAAAAAAAAAAAAAATTGGTATGTTCTCTTGGACTCTGAGAAGACAGCAATGAAATATCAGGCTTCAGAGCCAACAAAGGAACACAGCCTAGTCCATAAAAATCTAGTGAAAATGTTTAATTGATTTATAACTATTACTTTAAAAAAAAAACTCTGAATTTAATTTGCAACCCAAAACAGAAGCATTCCTGTAGCACATAAGGAAAAAGCAACAGCAACAGGACTTGATACAAGAGGACAAGTGGCCTTTGCTTACTTTATGCAGTTAAATATCTTCAGTCACTATGTGGAGCAAAAAACAAGATTTTTTTTTAATCAGTCAGTCTTTAAGAATAAAGAACACTTTAAAAATACTCTCCTTTTAACTTTATAAGATTTACCTAAATGACTTGTAAACATAAGCCACAATTTCATGGTGCCAGTAAGTTCTTCATAACTGTTTCATTCCTCTTCATTCTTCTTTAGATAATTATAATAACAACAAACAAAATGACCTAGTAACATTTCCAGATGAAAGTCTGGAAAGAAGGAGGAATCTTCTCAAATTGCTTTAGAGAGGGGTCATCGTAAAAACGAACACATGATCCTCATAAAAGCATGCCATGTATTTTTCCACTGTAGTTAAGAAGAGCACCAACCAGCACAGACCCACATAAAACAATTTAATTTGAGACAAGCTCAGAGAAGTTTTGCACATCTACAGTGTCAGGAAAGGATCTCTGTGGTCTTAGATGATAGTTCAATCATCTAACTATAGTGAACTGATACATCAGAGTAAACCTAGCCACATTTATTTGATGACGGACCTTACTAATTAGGATCATATTAGGCCACCAGTTGGCCAACACGTCAGCTACAACTCTCATCTCGGTTTATTAACACCACATTTTAATACTAAATCAAGTGAACTTTCAGTGAGAGCCAAACATCTGTGTGTACACATTCCTTCTGAGGAGCACTCTCTCTCTGTGCTGGCAGCAATTCTTCTCTCTAACCTTTTAGGCAGATACTTCTCAGAGCATTTTGAGAGCTGCTGGCCTCATCAGCATCAGTCCCAACCCAGCAAAGCACCTAATGTCATGAGTGGTATCAATAACCTTATCCGATAGGATTGCATACACCCACCTTCACATTTTAAAGAGGGCCTGAGAAGGAGGGACTACTGTCCAGGTGGCTGCAAACCTTATGTCAAGGCCTGGGTCTCAGATAGTAGCAAGTCCCAGGCAATTTCTCAAAGTTACTCATTTCTGAATACTCTATAAACAAAAAATAATTTTGGACTTTCGAAATACAAACTCCATGCTTCAGGTCTATGCACATTTTTCTTAAATTAAAACCCTGGAAAACATTTCGTAATGGAACAGACAAAAACAAAACAATGCATGAAACTAGACTATCCAATTCCATTGTCCCACCAACTAAATTCTCCTCTGATACTATTTACATACATTAGACAAGTATGGTATGAGAAACATGCAAAAATATGAAGTCTTCAATCATACTTAAAAGGCCTGCAAAAGAGAACGGATAAGAGAAAGAGAACTTAACAGCACTAACCCCTGAACAGCCCGCCCGCGATATGCACACTGGGCAAAGGAACTTCTTGGAGATTCTATACAAGGTCAAGAAGTAGAACAATTTACCTCTTGAGATATCCCACTAAAATTACAAACTGTGGAGTAGCATCATCAAAACTTCTATAAAATTCAAAAGGGAAATTCAATAGCTACTAAGGTATTTAAGCACGTTATTCCTATTGAGTTAGGGGTGAAAGGAGGAGTTTGGGTACATTTCATCCTTCATCTGACAGAAGACAGCAGCCAAAGTGGTTTTGGTTTGTTTTGGTTTTTTTTCACGGAGGAATACAAGAAGATACCCATGCTTCTGATTCATCATGGCCTGATACACTGCGCTCAACTGCTGCTTTGTTTTCATAATTGGATAACCTTTACTCCATATTGCAATAGGATGGTTTTAATGAAAGTGTTTTCGTTGTGTGTCAAGTCAGCAACTGCACTGATCTATAGCATTGCCATAGCCTTGCAAAATCGGGCAAATGGAACCAGAACTTATCGCAGGACACCTGATGCCTTTGCTCTTCAAATATGCAAAATCTACCCAAGTGAATTTCAATTTATTGAATTCAGCCCAGAAATCCACAGGCAGGCTAACTTTACATTAATTTCAGTCGTGAAGAACTACAGCTTTAGACAGTACTGCTCTTCATGATTACTCAGACAGATTTGAAAGAGTTTAATTACCTTAGATTAATCAAATGGTGGAGTCTGGCTGAAGGCTAATAAATCCTAATTAACAAAGATTATCTCCAAATATCTATTAAAGACTAATCTAAGTTATCTTTTGGCCACAGAAGCTAATTTGTCAGTAAAAGCAGTTTTAAATAATGAGATCAGAAATGATTTGTAGGCAACATATTTTTTGAGAAAATTGGCTTAAAAAGTTAACTCTTTCACCTTCAATATCAAGCGGACTAAGGATAAAATACCATTCACTGGGCACAGGGTCTAACACTATCTAAACACCACTTGAAGATTCCAAACAAATTACTCAATTCAGAAATGTTTCCAAACTCTCAAGCCTGCCACCAGCTTCAGCGAGACTAGATTAACAAACGTTTACATATCTTTTTTAAAGCCTAGTCAAAGTATTTAAGAACTCAGAGCCTGCAAAAAAACCTCAAGGTGTATGGTTTTTTTAATATATTTTTACATGTATATATAGAAATACATATATGTGACTGGAATATATATTTTACATATATGCATTTATATGTATATTCCAGTCATAGTATTAGGCAGTGTTGGATTTTTTAGCTTAGCACAAAGAGCTACGTGCTTGTTTCTCTTACTTTTTCCAGTGCTACCAATTGAACTGCAGAGCTTTCTTCCATCTAGAAAAGGATGACCTTCCTTCTCTTGAAAATAGAAACATCTGTTTTCTCAAGACATCTGCTAAAGAAGCAAGGAGAGCAGGATGTAAACTGCTTAGTCAAATAGTTTAAAGATAATGAAGAAATAATTAATTACAAGAAAAAAATTATGAGATTAAGATCTGCACGTAATTAGCTGTACTCAAAATGCCAAAACACTATACTCGGAAAAAATATAATTAATGAGTTCTTGAGAGCTCCTGATGATTCTCACTAACACAGTGATAAAGGGTGCTGCAATCTGCTCTGAATGTTTGCTGGGTGGGACCTGTGGAGCTGGGCTCCCTGCCTAAAGCCAGGCATATGCTGGAACAGTACATTTTCATGCTGTGCCCAAGTCCCATTAGACTTGGCAGAGCCATAACCTATGGATTACGAGGCTTGCGCTCAGCCCAAGACAGCTTTACCAGCACAGCTTGACTTGGTCCAAGTGCAACAGCATGAAAATATATTATGTTTTGGGGCACTTGTGGAGATTTCGTTGATGAAGAATACATTGGATCTGATCCTTCGCAAGCTAGTAATTTATTATAGGGCTATGGGAGTCAAAGAAGCATGCAGCTTACATTTATTTAATAAGCAAGGGGAGAGATTAAGTCCAGTTATGGTTCGTCCGGTGCTGGGTGTTTTTAAACACCCATGGATCAAAACTGAAAACTACAAACATGGTTTTGATAGATTTAATGGTAATTGAACTAATTCTATTAGTTTGCTTTGTACTGCTAATCATGATGGATCCAAAAGTTTCTTTTAACCTCCTGGTTTTAAAAATTATCACTTCTTCCCACCTTCATATCTTTTAACTTTACAAATAAAAGCTCTTTGCTGTCTTACTAGCTTTTATCTCCCAGCAGGAGAGCAAAATTGACCTGCAACACTCCTATTAGGAGAGAGGAAACTACAGGGTGGCCCAGTCTTATTGGCAGTGGAACCTAATGCTGGTTCCAAGGCATCTACATAGGCTGATGGCAGGAACGAGCAATTTCACAACCCCACCACAGAGGAGCGGTCAGGGCGAGGCAGGACTGGACTGACAACTTCCATCATTTTTAAACCACCTAACTGGAGACTCAAGAACACAGCTCTACCCTGAGGCCAGATACCTCCTCCCAAAGGCAGGGCTATTCCCTCCCCAGCAGCACTGTCTTTTTGCACACATGCCATAGGATGGCAGGGAGAAAATGACAGCAGGGACTACTATTTCCCCACTTCACATGAGAAGCCTTGCCAAGACCAATGCTATATGCAGCAGTTGGTGATCTGGGTGAGCAAAACGGAACTCAGTTACCTCTTCCCACTCCTTCACTTTTTTTTTTTTTTTTAACTTTTTTTTTCATAGAATCATAGGGTTGGAAGGGACCTCTGGAGACCATCTAGTCCAACCCCCCTGCCACAGCAGGGTCACCTAGAGCAGGTTACACAGGAACACATCCAGGAACATATTCTGCTACCCTGAAGCAAGGCTAGGAACACACTTTCTCTAGTCATCTACTTCAGTAGGTCAAAAGACATCAGCTTGCAGGCAGCGCTAGGCTTACTGCCTGCCAGTTGGACCATTCTGATACAGGCTATTCTCCTACTGTACATTTAGAGGACATTGCCAGGTGAGGTCACAAAATTCCTCAGTTTCCTTTCTATGTTTGTTTTTCATTAAAGATAGTCAGAAATTTTAGAAATAAACTTTTTTTTTTCCAATGGAAAAATGCTGATTTGTAGAAACAAATTTCTACAGGAATTGACACTGTCAAAAATCTTTCAATGAAAAGCAGATACAGAAGACTAGCCAGCCCACCCACAGGCGAGCTCCCGAGGGGGCAGTCCTCTTGGCAGACATCCTCAGCTCAGATTTGCAAAGAAAAATTAGTTGGAAACGTGAAAATTTCCACAGTATGGATGTTCCAGTTCCCACACAGCTTCCATGTTAATTGGCTGGTTTTAAAAAAATCAAGAACCTAAGATGTAGGCTCACCCTCTCAGGAAATGAATCAAAACCAACAGTCAATAGCAGTCTTCACCACTTATAGGGACACATTCTGCCATTAGCTAAATTAAATGCAGGAGGAAAGACTCTACCATCACAATCAAAAAGAAGGCAGTAGTAGAGAAGCACTGATTCTTCCAGAGAAAAAAGCTTGTATCCACTCTTAACAAGGAGTGGAGAAGCTGCACATAGTTTACATGGTTCTCCTGCCTTTGAGGTCAAGCCTGAAGGGAAAAAAGACTCAACAACATGAGATTTAAAGTTTACACAACCATCTTACCTACCTCAACACACAAAATGAAAATTGATGGAATCGTCACATAACATTGGCATAAATTATTTTTCCTACAATTTTTATACAGCCACTTTGAACACAATTGTTAAAGCAATCTCCCTTCAGCTAGGTCAAAGATTACTACTGTCTTCAAACAAACAACAACAGGTCATATCCCCCTTTTTAAATTAAAACCTGAAATCTTAATATAATCAGAAATTCATGACAGAATTCAGAAAGTTTTTTCTGCGCTCAAAACCACAGGAGAGGGATGCTTCCAAACTGACAATAATTAAGTACGTCCACTGCTGCTAACTCAAACTAGTTTTTGAAAAATCGAGTTTATTTTATATATTTTTTTCCCCCCTCAAAATCTGTTCCATGAAAAACTAGAACTGAAAACACTGCTCTCTACATTTCACTTTCTGCACTGGCAGCTAACATACACACTACATCCATATGTACATACACATGTTCTGACGTACATATGTGCTTATCTTCCCAGTCAGCTGCAAGAGTGTTCATCTTAGCTAGGCAAGCCCCCTCCAGAGATCTGAGCAGTGCTCTCCTGCCTAAACAGATGAGATCCAAAACTAAGGCCATGCTGGGTTTTCGGCAGAAAGTCATTAGGTACTATGACTAGCCATGTTGAGTATATTAATTTCAACCACCCCAGGATTTCCAGCTGAAAGCCTTCAGCAGGAATCCAGCCAAGAGGAAGAAGAGAAGGTTGTTCCTCCGTAGGAAGCTGGCTAGACTAACAAGGGAAACAGGGCAGAACGCCTCAGGAAGGCAGTTCCTTGAGGAGTACACAATGATGGGACCTGCTCAGTTTCAATTCAAAGGTTAGTGACATTTTTTGGTCTAATTGGACTGGTTTGTTTTCCTTCTGTTTGCTCAAACTATCCCCACCACACAATAATAAATCTTTGTTTGCCCAGTCTGGAAAAATCAAGACCTGGCTGCAGACGGATTTTAGAATTTCTGTCCCTCCTGCAGTATGGCCACATTCACTGCAAAGTGTGCCCTCTGAAAAATATCACTACCTTCAAGACCTAAGGTGAAACCACAGACCTACTTAGACCTAAATGGGGTAGAAAAGTCAATAGTTTTCTTAAATAGCAACAGCAGCAGACAAACGAGTACAATTATTTCATTTCTACACATTTTCATGTGAGCAAAACAAAATATTCTCATAGTACAGATGTCACAGTACTCTATAACCAATGTAACTTAGAAATTAGTTTGGACTTGATAGATTCTAAATATACACAGCTATTTAGGAGAAGTCACCAAATTAAGACATTCCAGCATTGAGCAAAACAAGAAACAAAACCTCAGAAGTTTTCTTCTGAGATATTTAGTTACCATAACAGGTTTTTTTTTTTCCGTAATAATTTGGTGATCCAAAAAAGATGCATTCCACAATGTTAGGTAGTTCAGGGCTGTCTTGCATGTCTCCAGTGTCCCTCCATTTTCAGGTAGAAAACAACATGAGTGGAACACAAAGTGAATATCAATCTTTTATACTGTGTATTGAGCAAACACCAAAAGCACTTTTGTTGCCATAGTAACAGCTCAAGTTATTTTTTTGGGTTGGTTGATTGGGTTTTGTTTTTTTTTTTTTAATAAAGAAATAGTTCTTTCATCTTTCTTAGACAGCTCTTGAAAGTCAAGCCTGGTATGTTGAGGTCCTGCTACACTTCCACACCCATTAGTAAATTTTTTTAATTGTGCAACTTCTGTTATGTGCTGACAGGGATAAGGTTCCAGAACAGGAACTTAATGAACTCATTTACAAAGCTGGAATAAAACTGTCTGATTATATGTGAATACACGGACAAAGAGAAAGAGTGAGGATGGCCAAAAAAAAGGGTTGACTAGCATCTGACTGAAGCAAGTGTCTTGGCTACAGGCAATGCAATAAACAGCCGTACTGCAAGTTATACATTACAGAACTTCTTGTTCCCCCATGGCTGTGCTCACCCTTGCCAGAATCATTTTACTCCTCTAGCCTCCAAAACCACTCCAAACCAGTGTACTCTGCATATTCGTAGCACCTCTGGATAATACCCCTAAATTGCTGCCTCCGATTTGGCATCCAAATAAGTACTTAATCTATCTATATATACAAAACCAGAACTATTTCTTTCAAATGCTGTTACATGCTACAGAAAGTAAGTTACACAAGAAAAAATCCATTATGTCAGCACTGTCACTTTCTGAAGCCACATGACAGTATGTTGCTGTCTTCTTCAAAGTAGGGAAATATTTTTTCCGCCATCAAGTGAGTGTTATTTGACGAAAGAAAAGCTTTACTAGCTAACGGATAATGAAATGTTTTCAGCAATGCCTCTCATCTCCAGCCAAATGGAGGACAAGCAAAAGCAAATTGCTTCTTCAGTGTAAAAAAAAAAAAAAAAAAAAAAAAAAAAACCAACAACAAAAAAAACCTACACATTTAATTTTGTGTTCCACTTCTATTATCAACCCTGGTATTTTTCATTCTCACGATTATGTGATCAGATACAATATTGTAACTTTCTAGCTTACCTGCCCTTATTCAAAAATCATTCCAGCACAAAAAGTATTACTTCAATTTGAAATTATTCCAAGAACCACCTTCATTTTTAGGCTCTCTGACAAAAGAACACATCAGTCCCTCTATCACAACAGTTTTCAAGTAATACCATCAAATGGCTTTGGTGAAATAGCTTGACAGTTCTAATACTGCTGCTTTTGACAGAAGTCAACATGAAGTTTGGAACTAAATACAAGACAGGAAGATTGAGAAAACAAGACGGACCTTTGAGACAATACCCACTTTTCCACATAAGTGGATTCAAAAGGAGAGACAAGAAATTCACAGAGAATTGGTCTGTTGGTAGTTATGAAATATTAAGAACTGGATGGGATCTTTAACTCAGTAAGTCTTTAAACAGAAAGTTGTTGGAAGCTGGGCAGGCGGAGACAGAATTTATTTTTTCTTTCCTTAACTGCACAGAAACACCAGTCAGGGACAGCACAGTAGAGGGGTGAACCCTTAGCCTGACCCAGCATCACCAGGCCCATGCAGAGAACCACCATCATCGAACCAGACAGTCGAGCAAGGATAATTGTGGTATGTTTCCACTGCTGTCATAGATAATGGACACCATCTTGGCTGTATTACTTTGTGTCACTACATACGTATCATCTGAAGTTCTCCAGAAATTTGCAACTTGCTTTGAAGTTTGCTGTGAAAAGGGCTGTAGGGACAAAATAGGAACAGGGTAGAAACACAGCCTTCATTTGCACACAATGTCCCATTATAGCTGATAGCTTGAGTCAATCTGACTTTTCCAAAATCCAGATTTTGACCCTAGGCTATTAATGGTTACATGGGAACATTACAGTAAAGATGGGAATAGATGTAACATTCAGGGAAGCAGTGGAACAACTGCTAGGCATATGAAAGCAGGACTGGGTCTTAGGACTCCCTCCTACTAGATTTAGTTCAGGACAATGCTACTAGCTCAGCCCTAAAGCTACTGGACACAAGAGAAAAATCAATTTATAATAGACTAGAGACATCCAAGAAGAGGGTACAGTCACTGCGCTTTGACAAAAATGTTTAAAACACGCTGTGTCTTTAACTCTGCTACACTTCTATGGGATTGTTTCAAATGATCGAACTTGGTCAACTATTTCCACTTAGTCTTGGTGAAATAACCTATAAGGAAAAAATATATATATATATCAATCAATCCCTTTCAAGAATTTGATTCCCTGTATTCTTCCTAATACTCAAACGCGACTAAAATGAAAGTCAGAGTTATTCTCACACAGCTTCTTTTTTTCACCCAGAGTTAAAAAAAAATAAATCAAAAAGAGACACGGGAAAAAAAGTCAGCCAATTGTACAAAGTTCATTTGAAAAGGCTTTTTATCATAATATGCTTGATCACTTGATGCTACAGTTGCAATTGTCTAGGAACCAGTGTCACAGCATATCAATGGTTAGTAATGTTTTGACATAATAAAAACATCTACCATGTTTGATCTCAACTGTTTTTCAACCAAATACGGCGATACAGCTAAGGCTCACAGTTCAGAAGCGTGAGCCACAAAGAAGCAAGAGAACACGTAAGGAAGCGAGGAACCCAGCCCTGTCTCAGCAAACACAGGGTAGGTGATCACTTCTGCTACAGGACAGACAGACTCTCTCAGACAGGACAGCTCTTTCAGTCTGCCACCAAGAGGAATTTCACCCTAATTTCACCAATATTGCCATTTAAAATGGCATTCTGAAAACCATCTACAATATTGGAATTACTATATAGCCTTTAATTAGTTTCTGCTGCAACAAATGATTTGCTCTTATAGAGCAATACAAGACATTCTTTTCCATTACTGTTTACATTTTTTTTTTAAATATTGGTTCCCTACCCCATTGCTAATTGTTTACTTTCCCCCTCCTCCTCCACGGAATTTTGTTTGGCCAAAAGCATCTTATTTTTCATGGAATTCCTAGTGGGAGGTAGGAATCGGAGAGCCACAGCAATTAATGATAAACAGACGCTATTTACGGATTAGCCTGAGTGTCCCACTGACAGAAGAAAGCAGAGCCTGTTTTAAACCTTTGTAAAATCTGGAAATATCTTTCCATCTCCTCCATGTTCCCTCTGCCAGCCTTTGGGGGGAGGAAATGTGTTGGGTTTTTTGCTTTGGGTGGGATTTTTTAAGTTTCTTTCAGTACATTAGAAATTTGAAATGCTCTGCCTTGCTTCTGTATTCCCTCACACTCCCAAAACGCGTTTTGCTGTAAACATCTAAGGAATTTAAGTTAAGGCCCTTTGTTCCTCTTATGGCATAAAAGAATACCCATTTAAAAGTACAGCGGATATGAGAAAACCTCCTACATTTTCAGTTTTTGCAGATTAATTTGTGCTTTGGGAGAATCTTTAGCATACTGCCTATGTTAGATAAAACAAACTTTCAAAAATGCCAGTATTATGTAAAATTAAGAGGTAATGTTAAAAAAAAAGTTCTATTTAGTTGTATAATTAAGCTCCAATCTTTTATTAAGGGAAAGGATACTGCAGGAGGATGTGTATGTTCAGGATTTTGGTAGTAGTGTAAACAGACTAATGAAAAAAATCTAGGCAAGTGAACTACGCCTCAGAGTAAAGCCAAAACGTAAAAGGCAGAGAAAAGCATAAACGTGGTCAAATGATGACACGTGCAGATCATGTAAGTAAGATGGAGCTGATTGTAGAGGGTTTTCCTGAGACACACAATTGAAACAAACCAGAAACAACAAATCACTTACTGACTTTCTACCTAGTCCCTAAAGAGAGATTCTGTGGGAACTCAGAGATGTTCACAGCCTACAGTGAAATCCAGACCGAAATAAAAGAAAAAAAAACACGCAACATTTCAGAAGCGTAAACTAAAATATTATTACTTTTTTAGGTCACTCAGTCACCTCCTCAGAAGGTCAGAGTAGCCAACAACCACACAGCTCTGTGTGCTTGTTTGCAGGGATTCAAAGGTTTTCATTCAATACGCTCTCCCCCTCTACAGCGCACTACGACACATGTTGTTTTGGAAAGCACCAAGTTACAACGCATTGGTAATAGCTTTGAGCATTTGTTTTGTCAGCAGGGGACAAAGAACATGATCTATAGGTATTGTCACAGAGTATATCCCAGTGACTTCTCTGGGCTTAGGACAGGCTCACTGTCACCCAGCCACCTGTGTTAAAATAAGTAATCTCTCCAATAAGCAATGGCAGTATCATTTATACAAGGTAATCTAATGCAATGTTTCATTTTGAAACTATATTTTTCTTCACTTTAACTTATACCATACTGCCACAGCTCTCTGGTTAATTCACTGTCTGGTACAATTCCCACTGCAGAATCAAGGTGAACATGCACCTTAGTGCTTTCGGCTGAAAAATTCCCTCCTTCTCTTTTCGTTCTGTTGTGTTGCTTTTTGTAGTTACATTGGCCAAAGAAATACATTGATATGAAGGTGTATATTGTGCTGGTGAAAACAGGTAATAAGGCAAGTCTAATCTGTTTCTTACTTATCATGGGATAACTTATTTAAAGATAGGGTAAACAGGAAAGTGGCACAGAAGGTTAACATTTTTTTAATCTACTAGTGTTGTACCAACAGTAGCAAAAAATCACTCCTACACGATATAAATGAAAACAAGCAAACAGGATCCAACTTGACTCTTCTCTACACCTGCGCAACACTGTGAATGAATAGGAAAGGGTATTAAATCAGAACAGCAGCATTTTACACTATTCTGAGTGACACACAGTGAAAGGCAAGGAGGAGCGAGGCCCAGAAAGGAAATGTGGTTTGCCCAAGGTCACACATCAAGTCAATAGCAGAAGTGAGATGAGTTCCCTGCTCCTGACCCTTCACAAACTGACAGACCGTGCTCCCCTGTGGCCTCTCTCTTCCAGCACCTTCCATCTGAAGCTTTTTCCCTGCACAAATGAAAAGGCAAAAAATAAAGAAGTTTGCTGCACAAAACAGACAGAGGTATTTTTGTGATCATTAGCCCAGTACCTGGAGCCCTGTTTACACTGTAACATTTCCCTCTTCAATCAAAGGAAATAAAACCAGTATTTTTGTCTTTAGCAAATACCTAATAACTTCCTGGGACATACATTAGACGGCACATGAACTGAAAAAAGCTTTTGATCATTGTCTTGGGAGCTACAAAGCACAAAGTAGTGTAAAGCTTATGCTCATGAGATTTGTTTCCTAACACAACAGCTACAAGAATTCAGCATCTATTCACTGGGAAAATCATGAAAGGTGGAACATGCACAAGCATATGATTCCTATAACTTTTATTACGTGCATATACAGTGTTTATTTTTCATTTACCAGAGGGTACAACATAAAGAGAAAACTCATTTTCTAAGTGTCCCACCATAAAAAGGTACTATACTTACAATTCAAAGACTTCGGTTAATCTAGGATAAAAGATCAAGTTAATAAGCATAATAGCCACTCTACAGGCTAGATACAAATCTTCCTAATTTAGTTATTTGTATTCTTAAACTGCTTAAAGATACAGGCAGAAACTTGCGTGAAGTGGCTGTTCTCAGTTCATTCTTACCTCTGCTGTGCCATCTACTGCTTACAAGTTGTTACTGACACTATAATATTCGGTTCAAGATTCTGCTGACCGTTGCTTCCCTCTTTATTTAAAACTGGACAAGGGAAGATAAGCTTTCAAATTTGAACTTCAGTGAGGTAAGGATTAAAAATAAAGAAAAATATAAACATATTTAAAAAAAAAAAAGAAGAAAACTTTTACACCCCAGTGTGGGAATTTAGCACATGCCTGTGGAAGGACCACATTAAAAAACCCAACACTGTCTCCTAGTAGTCACGTGCAATTGTAATGCAAGTAGCACACAAATTCCTGTCAAAGCGTCTGGGTGGGGGAAAAGACCCAGGGGGAGTCAAACTGACCAATCTTTTCATATGTAGTTCTTCATTTTTGCCCACTTTGTGGTTTGGCCCCTGTATGGTATCTTGTCAGAAGAGCCACTAATAGCAGGGGTTGCAACAGCTACTACATACTTTTCCTCCCAACTTAAACCTTTGTCCTGTTGTGGACTCTACTTCTCATTTGTAGAGTTGAAAGCATGCCCCATCTCTACAGTATATAGCTAGACAGCCCTCCCTTCTGACAAGCTAGAAGTTGCTTAAGGCTTCATACTGCAGAAACCGACCACTGATTTTGTGGTTGAAAGTGCTGACCCTGAAAAATGGACCTACAGCTGTGTCCTACATGCTAGACTTCCTGGCAAATATAGCTACTCTTTCTGGTAGGTCCAGTATTGTTCAAGTATGCCACAAAACCATTTGTCTTCACAGTGATGACAAAGGAGAAGAAGGTCTTTCAAAAACTATAAAAGTGTGGAGGAAATACTTGGTAAATTAACTGCCTCTCGACTAAAACTCAGAAACCTTTTAATGTTCACAAGCTATCAGTGAATTCTGGAAGAGAAAAGGAAGAATTCACCCATTGGGAACAGAAACACAGATAACGTGCTTCTAACTGTATCCCAACAAAAGGGGCACAGCAACAGTTTGAATTCTTACTTCAGGGGAACAGTTTTGCCCTGGATGGGCAAACTGCAACTGAAGGACGCCATACCTGTATTCTTCTCTGCGGTCCCTAAACTCTGAGGAGAAAGATGGTGGGGGCAAGTTCCAAACTACAGTCCTCAATTTATATCAAATCAAGCCAAACCAGCACACTTTTATTAGTTTAAACTAAACATTTCATTCTGATTCAAGTCTTAGTCTAAGACAAAAATATTTATTTTCCAACTAAAAGTTCAGGGGAAAGAAACACAACTTTTTAGTGGAAAATGTTTAGCTTTCATGAATTTTTTTATGTTTTTTTTTTTTTAAACAAAGTAAGCCTGTTTAATCCCCATCACTTGATACATGTACAAAAGAATGAGCAATTTGAAAAGTTTTAAGGCTGTTAAGTTTTAAGAACACTTATTAGGAAAATAAGATGGCATACAGGATCAGAGAAAAATTCCTGGTGTACAGAGTAACACAATAGAAGAACAGAGTATTTGTAAGAGAAGTAAGAAAGGAGGTGTGAAATGTCAAGATTACCTATGCTTGAAGGTGAGCATGCCAATGACTAGCATTCATTACTGCCTCAAATTGCCCAACTGCATCACACTGGGCTCAGAAACACACAGGAGACCGAGATGCTCCAGGGTCACTGCCAAAATTACAGTGGGATGTAACAGCAGAACTGTTGTTAAAAAAAAGTCAGTAGATGATTCATTTTAGCCTGTGTGTGAAATCAGGTGGTAATACAGCAGCACAGAGGTAGCACAAGGCTGGAACAAAGACATTACAGAGACATTAATGTTACGTGACTACATGTCTTCATTCCAGAAGGAATGGCTTTGATTTGGGGAGGGTATTTCTTTCAAAGTACAGTCCTACTGTAGCTATTATAAGTGACTTCACACCACTGCCTTCCATTATTATATAGTCAACCCAACTTTACTATTCTTGGTTGTGAAGGCTGTCCAGACCTAAGTGCAACATCTCAATAATATAAGAAATTATGTAAACCAATCATGATGGTAACAGCACATTTTCCAAATGCCTGTTGTCTCCGAGAGGAGTTCCTGCTGAGCTACAAGCAAATCATGGAATGAAAGGCAGTCCAAGAGTGGAACCGTGCCAAGCTAGCAAAAAGTTTCTGAAGTTTAAAATCGTTGTTGTCATCTTAACTAGAAAAAACAACTTTTCACAATGGAAACATTCGGTTTCCAGTAGCAGAAGTAAAATTTCTACCAAAATGTGATGTGACACTATTTCTCCAGTCTCCCAAAATATGGAGGTTTTTGGTGGTTTGGTTTTTTTTTTATTTTTTATTTGGTTTTGTTGTTGTTGGGGTTTTTTGTTTGTTTGTTTGTTGAACCAAACAGTACTTCTCTCTCCCATGTGCAGGCCTAGATTCCCACACCTTTCCCTCTGCCAACACCATCCAGAAATATGACAATTTTCCCCATGAGAAAGTGAACTGTCTCACTTGGGTCAATGTGCACTAGAAGTCATAGTGATGAAACTGGCAGATTACTCTGTTTTGAGGAGTGGGATCATGTTCCCTATGTACTTTCCCTCAGCATCTTCCAGTTTGTCAGAAATGTCTAAGGAAAAAAAAAAAAAATGGTGGCCAGATCCAAGCCAGAAGAAATGCAGCAGGATCTGTAAGCATACTGAACATACCCAGCCCTAAATAACACTTAAATTGTATGCGTTAGGTGTGGAGATGTAGCATTGCAAACCTCTGCACAGGGGTCAAGGGCTCTGGCCAAGGAGCAGCCATGAGAAGAAAGTCTGAAAGCTGGAGTTTTCATTCTCTAGTGTGCCAGCGGTCACACTGAGCAAGGCAGAACCCGCAAAACTGTTCTCAAGCCAGGAGTCCTTAGGAATCCTCTCCTGAGTGAACAGTCCCCTCGTACCCCCTTCCTGCCCAAGGTAATAAGAGATGACAGAACTGAGAACAGGTAAGGACAAGCTCCAACAGACATTACTAAGGTACAAGTGTATTTAGCACTCGGACACATTCACACCTGCAGCATGAGTATG
The DNA here is from genome assembly GCA_008658365.1 of Alca torda. Lineage (NCBI taxonomy): Eukaryota > Metazoa > Chordata > Aves > Charadriiformes > Alcidae > Alca > Alca torda. The sequence goes on from CM018079.1 coordinate 8,536,678, forward strand.
AATGCAGACAAGCTCCCAGAGGAGCCACGCATAAGCCCTCCATGAAGTCTCCATCACAATACTGTTTTTCATGAAATATTACTAACAAACTTTGCAGCAGAAACAAGGAAACCACAATTAAAAACTAACCAGCCTAGAATAACACAAGAGTAAAAAACAAAAACATACATACAAAAACAATCTCTCCCTCAAAAAAAAAAAAAGGCAAGGGAACAATCAGAGTTTACTCAGGACAAAACAGAATGGGCTACGAGAAATCAGCAATGCCAATGAGCTCACTGCATTATTTTTTAAGTGAGGCCAGGCAAATCAAGAAAAGCTGAAGTTCAAACATTTGTAGCAGTTGTCTGAAAGTATACCAAAGGGATTAAAAAGGGCATTCTGGAAAGCTAAAAAGTGAACAAAGAAAGAAAACAAACATGAAACTGCAATTTTTTCTTGGCATCATTGAGGAAGCTTGGCTTCATCACAAGCAGAACATTACCTGAGCACATAAGTTGCACCTCACTGTAAGTACCCAAAACATGCAAGTAGCCCATCTAGCCTCAATATATTTATTTAGTTTGACTCCGTGGGGTTTTTCACGTTAAATTCGAAGGTGGTAAGGAGATAATCTCCAGAGAGATAAGTGCAAAGCAAGAGTTTCTCAAATTATTTGGATTCAATTAAATCAAAATGTCACTTACTGAGATTTGTCAGTTATCTAGGCAAGCTCCAAGGCTGTGTCTCCTTTGTTTTTCTTAAATTACAGCTTTCAAGCCAAAAAACAATTAGTAACATGATCCTGGTTTAAGTTTACCTTGATTTCCACATCTGAGATCCTTTTTGTTTTCCCCCCAAGTGAATAGTATTTCTCCTATAACCTAGCTAAGATATGATTGACCAAGTTATTTTGGAAAATACTATGTAATTTATTTACAATACAGCCTCTAAAAACAAAATTCCCACATGAGGAGTTTTCCTTGACGCAAATACTTCATGAAAGCAACCATTAACGTGATTGCTATCCACAAAAACATGTCATGAAGATTGCACTACTTAAATTACAATTAGGCCTTAAAATGGGGTTTGGCTATTCAGCTATAGACCACAAATCTTGGAATTTGTACTAAAAGCTAACTTTCATCTAAAGATCATTAACTTACATCTCTAGTGCTGGTGCTGGACAAAAGGCCAGATTCTTTCTAATTCATTATCATCTAGGACATGATGTTCAGAAGTTTGGGCAGAATTAGGAAAAGGAGGAGTTGTCCCGCACCGTTTACCTGTGGTGCAATGAAGACCTGTTAAAAGAGTGCCTCAGGTTCTGTGCGAGAAGCTAAAAATAGAAAAGACTAATCATGGCTCTGAGGATCTTACAGAAAAGGTTTAATACAAGTGACAACATGCAGGAACATGCATGAAGTAGTCCAAGAGAATAAGGTCAGCACAGTCAAGGTACCTGAGAAAAGTTAGGAGATGATACATACAGTACCCAGCACATATCAGAATAAGCGCTGTTCTGTGATAGCAAAGAGCTGCCAGGGTTCCAGCTAGGGATTTGAGCTTCTTTCTTCCTTCACTAACTAACTTCTCATGTTCTCCTTCTGCCTCCTCCTGAATTCCTCTTTTCTTTCTACCATTCTGTTTGTTTGTGCAGCTGAACCTAAGACACAATTTCCAGTGATGTCAAGAGAACTAGTACATCTAAATATTTTCATAGATCCAGCTCTTTAGATCAAAACTAAGTCTTCCATTTGGGCAATTCCATAGCAATAGCAGTCCATTGCCATTTGTAACGGTTATGCCAAGTTCCCCAGCAAAAATTCTCAGTACAGCAAACTACCACCTTCCAGAAGTGTCATTCCAAATGAAGTTTTTTACCCAGACTAGTTAAATAAACAGCACTACTATTCTGTGCAAGTACTCAATCCTCAAGAGAAGAAGAGACAGTTGTGTAAAAGCAACCCTTGGCACAATGGTTGTAGGAACAGTTGTAAAAGGCAGGGTGGAACCTCTTCTGCAAGAATGAATAATCTAATAATTCTGTGTCCAAGAGTACTTGAATTTATCCTATATGCCAGTATTACAATACATATAGCTCTAAATGTTAGATGTTCCCTTTATGGTGTTATGGCAAATTTGCACCTGAAAGAAAAACTGATGCATCTCACACACTCATTTTACAAACTTCCAAATGACCACATTAAATTTATATAAGTTTGAAATTGCAGTGATCGCAGTTTTTTCTCACCAAATGTTGGTAACCATGTGGATCCATGAGCGTATAGGTATGTCCACACACATAGAGCAGTAACCTTTGAATAGGCATGCTTATGTTCTTTCATTCCTCATAAAAAGGATTCCCTTCCTTGTTCTGGTTTTCTGTATTTCACCCTGCTAATTCAAACCAAGAGAACATTGCAACCTGTGCTTCCTCAGCAAGCCCCCATTTCCACTTCCTTTTTAGAAGAATTTTTTTTTTTAAATAACATCAGTATCTAAGCAGACACACAGATATAAAAGAAGGTTGCTGAGGATATGAAGGTTGACATCTAGTTATTTGTACAACATCAGCATAATACCACACATTAGTACTGTTGTTAAAAAACATTTCACTGACAGAAGCGTGTGACATATTATGACAACATCTGGCATTTTCCTAAAAATAATGGAGTTCATTTTCTTATCCCCTAAGCAGACTTGATGAAATGTAGCAGTTCCTGGAGTATCAGTAACACACACATTCAAAATCATAGCATCTCCAGTTTCTTCAGTATTGAGTATTTTCAAACCTATCGCCAGATTCAAAGTAAACGGCCACACTCTGATGTGGCTTACACTGGAAGCATCCGAACTAAAAATCAGTGAGATTCTACTGGGTGCAAGTCAAAGCAGAACTCAGCCCAAAGGTTCTGACAGGGAAAAGTTATGTTAGGCTTCCAAGCCTCACAGAAGCTTATTTTTCATGGCTTGCTCCCCTGCCCCTGTGGACATCTAACGTATTCTTTGGCTGAAAGAAATCTAAAAAACTCGGGTCCTTTTTTGTTCAACTGAAACCACACAAGTTTGGAGAATCCCATATAAACAGACACATGAGAGCCTTTGGTAAAACTGCAGACAACAGTTCTAATTTTTTGTTACACTGGAAAAATAAGCTTAGCTTGTTTTCCTAACTGTTCCCTCTTCTCTTACAAACTCAGCCACCCAAGGTCTTTACAAATAGAGGAGAGGTTAATAGTTTAAAGCATAGGGATATGTTTTTCCCATAGGGATGCTGAAGGCGAGCACAACAGCATTCACCTGATGATAGAATTTTTATCCCTGGGGCAAAATCTCTGTAGTCACTAATTCCTTCTATATTCCTCAGATTGCTTTTCCACAGTTTTGCCAAGAGAAGTTAACTGCGATGGTTGGTTAAGTTAATTACAACTTGCCCTGATGACTTCAGAAAGTGCTCTTCTGTACTGCAGTTATAAAAGCCTGCATCTTCCTTCTGTAGGGATGTTTGTTACCTAAATGAAGCAGAAGCAGCACTGTCATTTGAATTATTACTGTAACATGTTTAACACGATGATGTATCCATGCAATGCGCACACAGAAAACCAACACAAGGATTACTGAATTTATTAGGAAGAAGAATTGCATGTATTTTAGCATAATAAGGTTAAAGGATTTAGGGTGAAGACTTTAAGCTCACTAAGTGTTAATCCATTTACTTTCACTCTGGTATATAGCAGCAGTCTCTGATCCTCAGATTGCAGCAAGTGATGAATGATGCTTTTGCACACAGAGAGCTTCATACTCACATGCCACTCAGAAAAACCTCTTATTAACTCCAGTGGAAATACTACTTGGCTTAGGGGAAGCAGGATTAAGTCATTCATTTCATTTTAACGAACAGAAAAATCTTCAGACTCTACTTCATCTCCTTGAAGGAAAAAAAAAACTGAAACTATTACTCACTGTAACATCAAACTGGGTTTATATTTTGTGATATATAAAAATCCAACTTGCAACAGCGTAATTGCAGAGAGCTGACTCCAAAGAGGCACAGACTACACTTGGTAGGAGCTCTGCAGGAACTGCCTGGGGTGCAGTAACCAGCAGTTCACAGTAATGCATGATCCAAACTGCAGACATCGTGGGCAATGGGATTAGAACCCAGGAGATGAAACAATCAGTAATCTCAGCCTCCCAAGAGGCAAAAAGTCCCAAACCTTCCTGTTGTATCAGAATTCAATAAAAGGAGTACCACGTGCAAGGCATGTAGAATTGTCCTATTCTGCTTATTTTCCCAGTGTTCTTACTTCGTTTATCCCTCTGCATGTTATCTTTTAGCCTCATTCAGTGAGATCAAGAAACAAAACAAGCTATGAGAAAACAGGCATCCCATATGCAAACACAACCAGCCAGGTTATTTTATTTGTTTAAAGTTCTTGGCACGCCTATTTTACACGATGCACATTTCTGCTGTTTGAAGCAAAGCATCAGAGCGGATCAGTGTTAGAATTTCATACTGCATTGAACAGTGAAAGTATGGATGAAGGGGAGTTACAGTCAGACTTTAAATCCTCTCCTTCCCCTCCCCCCCCCCCGCCCCGGCTCATTCCCAGTCATCATCCCACCTTCAGCCAGCTCTGAGTTAAGAGTCCATCCAGGGCGGAGGATAAAAACAAACCTACCCAGTATGGCGTACATGCAATAACTTTCTGAACTAAAACCTTTGAAAGAAGATACCATTTCCTGGTGCCTTACTAGGGATTACAGTGCCTTGGAATGAGCTGCCCTTCTAATTTCCTACAGGAGGTTTGAGGAGTTGCCGTGCTGAGCTCATATGGCAGCCCCTACTAACTGCTGCCATAGTATAAGCAACACCTTCCAAAGCATAAGGTTTGGGACTGACATTTTACTAGTCAGAGCTGTTCCATCATGAAACGCACTTTCAGATGCAAGACCTAAACCTATCCCAGCACCCACAGGGATGATGTTCTGCTGTGTGCTACTACCCAGAGTCTACAAGCATGCCTCTTCTAGAAATCCTCCTATGGTTCAGTCTCCCACAGATCCTTTAGGCAATCATCAACCACTTGCCTAATATATTACATCAGCCCCTATGATATCTCTCTGATTTTCTGCCACTAGCCCATAACAAGAGCTTGTGTTGGACTTGTGGGACCTCTGAGCAACCACTAAGACAGAGCATCTTCTTCCCACCCACCTACACCCACTCTTGCACTATAACCTAGTTTAGCCTAACAGTCCTCATGCTACTCCAGAGATTGGGGCCCCAAGAAGTCACTTCAGTTTCTGACTGCCTGGCACTCGCATCTCACACAGACTGGTGCAATAAGGTCTTTCCTAGGACACAACACAGTCCAGCAGGCCAGGCACCACCAGAAGGTAAGAACATGAGCTGTTCCCAGCAATATCTCAGAAATCCAGTACAAGTTTCAGTACATCATTTCACCTTCTTTCTCTGTTTCTCTCTCAGCCTTCCTTTCAGGTGGAGAGTTCTGTGAGCAGGGACCTTCTTAATAGCTGTTCACTAGGGAGTTCACAGCTCTAGCTGGGGCCCTGCCCAATCCTACCAAAAGCAGCTGTATTTTCTATCTGTGAGCGAGGGTAGGAGAGAAGATGGCACTTCCACAGAGTCATCAATAGGGACCAGATCCTTCTTTCAGCGGGATGCTTTTCTGGAACCACTCCAATGCCAAGTCCTTAGGTCAGGGTACAGACTTCTTGGCTGTTCTGTTGGGTAGGAATCCCGGGCTACGTAGCTCACAGCTCCTTCCTCTTACCCCCACTTTTATATGCCTCAAAGACTGTGATCCTCAACTTCTCCCAACAGCCTCCTAAAGTTTCCAAGAACTTTCATGTCTTTTTGATGTATCTCTTTTAGCCCTATCTTAATACATCATTTTTCGGCTACAGGAGTTTCTTCAGTATTCCCTGCTGATCTTCCTTTTGAACTCAGCCAAACAGCACCACGCAAAAGGAGAAGCACGTACCTGCGCAGCAGAAGGGAGATCTTGCTTGTAAGACCACTCAGTTATTTAGGTGGGAGATTCCTGACCTCTGCTATTCAGCTATGCTTTTGCCCTGAAACAAAGTTATTTGAGGTATAAATCTCATCAGATAAAGTGTGGTTCCTCGAATTTACACCATAAAATTGAATAAATCAAAGGGGAAAAAAAAAATACTGAGTGATTCTGAGCCCTTGACTGTACTGTTCTATCAACATACAGCTCAGTTTTTCCGTTTTTTCTGCCAACATGCTGACTACTCACTTTTCTCCTCCATCCCACACAACTGCACTAAAATATTTCTTTATTTATCAAGATTTTTATATTCAAGAAAATATTGTTCACAGACTGACTACAATGAAAAGAAAAATTACACACTGGCCCCAGTCACCCCATAACAGCTTTTAAATCACCGAGCTGTTCTTTATCTGGCATCCTTTCCTTCCACCACTGAAGTATCTGAGCATCTTCCAATAATTCTCTACACAATATGGCAAGCACCTGCCATGTCTAATCTTATCCCTTATATCAAAATGATCTATTTTGTTCCTAACACATTGCCTTATTTGTCTTAGGGCAAGGACCTAGTCCAAGAAGTGGATCAGTTGGAGATTCTCACAGGTTTTGGCCCTGCCCCTGAGAAATGATGCTACATTTCCTACATTAAAAGCATTTGTCCTTGTACAATACAATTCCTTTAAACTACAGGAGTGGAGACGTGAAACAGTTGTCAGCACAATGGGGGCACGGATGTTGAAACTACGGACAGGATTGTCTCTTTCCTCACTCTCTTCTCAAGACCACTCCACCCACCTGCTCCAATGGTATGAAACAGAAAATATTTGTGGTTTTGGTCATCATTAATTAATTCTGGACTAAATCACAGAATAGCTCTATTACCATAACAATGCATCCATCTACATAGCAAAAAGATTATGAAATTCTATACCGCTGGCCATAGCCGTAGATAACGAATTTCACTTATACTATAGTCTTATGCTAAGTAAATGTGACCAAAACATTGTGATGAAAACAAAATTGCAAAGTTAGTATTTCATTTTCAAAGTGATGAGTGGAAGACTGGAAAATAAATATATGGAATTTGCACCTGAAATTTCAAAGCAGATTTTCTAAGATATACACCCCCTAGGTAAGTGATAAAGATTAGATTATTTTGAGTTCTTTCAAAAGTTCACAAAACAAACCCAATTTCACTCAGCTTCTAGAAATTTTGTTCTTTGTTACCATAGGTTTCAGAGACCACACATTGGAAAGAGGAGAATTTACACAGAACAGATCTATGAAAGATGAAAGGACACAGCAGTGGAAGCAACACTCTGCTCCCCAGGAGGTGCTGCTGGATCACTCACAGTCCCCAGGCTTGACACCAAACAGTTTCGGCTTCCCAAACACAAAGGCCCACAGGGTAGGCAGGCACTTTGGCTCTTCTATGAAAGAGTACTGTCACAGAGATCCTGGAGCTCTTGAAGGACAGCTTGTTGAAGAGATAAAACATCTATCCCACTTTTCATTTAATAAAGAGGATTTACCAAAATTTAGTCTGGCACCAGCTCACATCCCTCCTTGAAATATTAGCCTGAAATAACAGCAAAGCATCTTACCACATGCTTTCCTTTTAAGGTAAGGGCTGTTGAAGTAGAATCAGTCACTACACATGACAGGCTAACCAGATGAGATTTCTTTTTATTTTTAAAGTGGAGCTTTGAGTATAATAATTATTACATGATGCACTATGCATTGCCAATGTCAAGTTGGCTTCAGCGTGTATCTTTCTTTTCCACGGAATGAAAGTAGGATCTCCGTTTACACAGTTCCTAATTTACTGATCCTGTTAGTGGTATGTGTGTCTAATGGGGATTTTGACAGTAAAACAGTCTCGTTAATAGCTCATGATTTATTACATTATTCACCACTTCCTTAAATCTTTTTTTTTTTATTTCAGAAAAAATAATAGATATTTTAGAGTCAAGTTGTATTTTCCTAGGCTCTTCACCAGCATTACTAGACTATACCTAACCATCTTCACTGACAACTGCAAATGATATAAGCGGGGGAAAGTCTGACGAGGCACCTATAAAGTAAAATAAGATTTGAGTGACACAGGGTAAACAAAATTTAAATAATAGTGAGAAAATAGGATGGACAAGAAAACCTAAATTTGTCAGAGACGATGAAACCATTTATACAGGATGCTTCTCAGTACAGCCAAATTCTAAATCTCTATCAAGGATTACAAGTTACCCCTGCAGAAGGGGGGACTGCAATACTCAACAGCATCTAGAAGCTGTAGATAAACAACTCAAGACTTTACTGACATGACAAAAAGTATTAAGGAGATGTCTAACAGGAACTGTGAAAAGGAAAAGGGAGGATAACATGCACATGGCACTGATAAGAAAGGAAAACAGATTAAGTACACATCTTCATCTGTATATGTCCATTCAGCTATGTCCATCCACATCAAATTGCAAGAGATTTAGGCAAACGCATAAAAAGCTATTGCGTCAGATCTTGACCACTGCCCACAAGACAGGGCCCTGAACAGGAAAACAAACACCACAAAAAAATCCCATGCAAGATTTCTGAAGCGATTACACTTCAAACATCACTTTTCACGATTTCCTGTGCATTCTTCTCCCTTCCCAGCCAGTTCCACTTCCAGCATCGCAGTTGGGTACCCCATGACATATATTGTCATCACTGTTTCTATGCAGTTAGGATCTCAATTTTGCATTGAAGCTACTTGTTCCAGAAAAGCCTATGAACCTTTTGGTATTTTCGTTTTTTCTTATTTTTCCTTTCTTCACAAATCCTTTTCCCTTTCCTTCCATCCTGTTCAACTCCAACATCTGTTTCTTCCATCTCTCCCACCAGATCTGCCAGATCTCACCTTTAATTGCCTTTTCATAATTCCTTCTTTATTCCTTTCTGGTTCTTTATTACTTACCCCTACTCACACACACCTTGGATCATCAATCAAAATCTTTCCACTTACAGTCTTCTCATCTTAAATTTAAAGCAAGGGGATCATCAACTCATCTTTAAAGGCACATTTCTTACAGTAGCCACGCTCAGATTTTATTTACAAGGGTTTTTTTGGTGTGTAAAGAAAACATTTGGAGACAAAAAGAGAACTGTAGAAGCTCTGTAGCAAAAACACCACTCTGGGCCCAATCCTTCACGGCCTCAAGTGTGGGCAGACTGCCTGCCTGCGGAGAGCACATTCCAGTTCCCTGCGACTGCTGGGAATTTATAATAGCAAAAGCAGGGCTGGTCTCATATATCACTGTGTGATCTATCCACAAGATACAATGGAGCACTGAGATTCTTCCTCCTCCTTTTTTGCTTCTCCAAAGGAAGTGACTGATTTCTAGAAAATACTTTGGAGCTTTTAATTCCCCAGGACTTCAGAGGAGTGAGGCACCCTGCCTGCTCAGTTGCATGTTACACAATTACCATCTATGACTAGATTACTACATTTCAGTTTTGAGCCTACCTTTCCCTATGTAATGCTGGTAACAGAGATAGAATTAAAAGCCCGAAGACCCAAGTCCTCCTTTTACCCACACACAGCAAACAGCTGTTTTCAGCTCCCCACTAGTCCAGCACGTTCCAACCCACATTCCATCTGGGCAAAGAGATTTGAGCATTTTTCTTCCTTCAAAAGGCATTAGCACTGGATGGGCCAGTGCTACAGGAGCCGGTGTTACTTGGCAACACTGGAAGTAATTTAACAATATTTAAAATAAACAAAGAGGTGACTTAAGAACAAGCTTTCTATTTTCTCTTTGCCAGTCTTAATAGCAGAAAGACCTGTGATGACAAGTAACTGGTAATTTCAAAGGTAATCATGGTGGCATTAGTGACAGATGTTTAGGTACGCGCTTCTCCTTGTAAATTGGTGCCAGAGGAGTATATGATGAACTACACAGGTGGAGTAACAGTTGTCTTGTAAACTGACTTTTGTAACATCTGCATGATCCTGAATGCAAAAAGCATCGTGATGGGTTGCAGAGACCAGGCATGTATTCGTGGCACATCTGCTGCAAAATATCTTTTGGAAGACAAGGCAGCACTAGCTGAGTTTGAAGACTTTCAATCACCAGCTTGTATCTCCTTCCTTTGAACTGGAGCCACTAGTAAAATCCTGCCTTTTCCTTTCCTCCAAGAGAATGCAAAATGAATGCATTATATCACATTATAAGAGCTCCAAGAAGTCAAACGGTCTGTACATCCTTTCCCTTTCAGCTTAATATTTAAAAAATACTCTAGGTACAGCTTAACTGTCATTACTCTGTTTAGTATTATTTCATCTGCTCTGAAGTGGTACCTGGAAGTCCCTGGAAAGGGACTATGAAGTTGCTTAACTTCACTTTGGTGCCTTTTTCCTTTGTATTCTTAATATATCTTTTTAACATTTTTCTCTCAGCAGTCACAACTGTAACTAATCAGCATGCCTCCACCAGGCTAAAGATATGTATGTTCATTTGGTTAATTAACAGTGCATTTTTTTTCTGCACATCATGGCTCAAATGCAGAAGTTCTGAATGTGTACCTCTGTACAGTTGCTATTGGCTATTACACACAGAAGGCATCCAAGACCAGAGCTCTTCTGCAAGGACTTCTGTTTTAATTTGCTAGTTTTCAAGGCCATTCAGTGTATGACTCATTTTGGAGCAGGGAGAGAAGAAAAAAAAAAAAGTGCACTGTAACGAGACCTGCAGTGTTAGGGACAAGGGTTTGATTCTTTGATACCAGCAACTTCTGGGGTTCATTATCGCACATTTTCCTGAGTTAGACAAAACAAATAACTAAAGATAACCCCTCAGAAATTAGCAGAAACTGGAAAAAAATTGTTTTATATTCACTTATATAATTAACTGGAAAAATATTCCTATATAAGCTTATCACATATTCCATGATTTCTGGTTTTAAAACATTGCAATTTAAAACTGTAAATCTTTCAGTATATTTTCTCAATTGTTCCAATATTTTAAAAAGAGATTATTCAGATTTTTCAAAGACAGATGCAAGAATTGCTCTTCCACAGATATAAATAGCAGAGAATAAATATCACAAGAATAAACTTCATGTGTAAGTACCAACTCAGAAAAGCAGTTTTTCTTTGGGCAAAAGTTTAATTCCCATACATTACAAAACCACCAAAGCAATTGATAATTTGAAGAAAAATGCTGCAAGCAAGAGAGGCAGGTAGGTTTTGCCAATTTTAAATAAGCCATTTAAGAAACATTTAATAGCAAAAAGACCAGTTTCAGGCCAGGATTAGATCAAGACCTCAGTAAGAAAGGAAATAACTCTTCTTTGGACTTGTTTTGAAATCTTTTCCCAGAGCTGCACTGGCAGTAAAGAAGTTGGCTGTATCATTTTCTACTATGGGGAACTGTTCTGGATGACAGGCAGATGGGCTCATCTGGCCATTCCTGCTTGGTTGCAAAGCTAAGTATTTTGCACCCTTTACAGTAGAGCTGCTCAGAATAAAGTCAGCGTTTCCCCTATTCTAGCAGCAAAATCACATATAGGAAAATTAAAGTAAGTCAACTTTCACTCCTTGAATTTCGATCAATTTATACAAGGTCTGTAGGTGCAAGGGTAAATCAGAACCAACATTAACTTGTAACCAGAGAAACTTCACGGGGAGATACAGTACCAATGAACAAGCTTTTGGAAGAACAATATGCCACCGTCGCTTAAGGAACCAATCGCTAGACCTTTGCTCAGGAGGTTCTTGGTGCTCAGCAGTAACTTCACTACCTGCTACTCTGCATGGATGTCAATATCAGCTGAGTGTCAGGCAGCCACAGAGAAGTACAATTCAAAACGTAGAAGAGAAGCCACCTTAGCTAAGAGTCAACATCCTAAACAGCAAAAGCTTGCATCCCTACATTGTGTTCCCTTTATGCAGCAAAAGAAAATGAAATCATCTGTTCAATATCCCTCAAACCTAAAAGCTATGCAGCTTAGTATCATAAAAACCTTGGGGAATGGGGGAGAGACAGGCAGCTGTCTCTGTTAGGACAATCAAACCCAGAGCACAGCAGCTCTTAGGGCAAAATTCTCCCCTCCCCACAGAGACAAAGCCCTATTTCTCTTCTGTCACCAGCTTGGTCCTCCTGCCCAACCAGCATGGATTAGGGGGTCCCACCTGTGTTGCCAGCCCTCCATTCAGAAGCCACTATTACAGCTGAGCCACTGAGCCCTCCCTCCTTCTGATCATCCAACCCCTCCTCCTCAATATGGCCTGCTTTTCCATAAAACAGGACAATCTTATCACTAAGGCTTGAAACCAAAGTGACAGAAACTTTGAGCACCTCAGATAATATCACATTTTACAGGCATTTCCTTGACACCTCTCCCCTCATCTTGGTATTTTGCCCAGCACAGGCACAGCAATGGCACGAGCACCTTAGCAAACAGTGAAACAAACTGGTGATTTTAGATGCATCACCTGGCTTTGAAATAGTTAAGGGTAAACTAGCCATGATGAGCTTTAGAAGGTCTGATCTGAATTGCATATTCCTGGATACAATTGCTTCTAAACAGAGGTAATATTAAACAACTGTTGTTTTGCTTGGCAAGCTCTCGGGACTCTTGCCAGGGCTGTAATACTATAGTCTCCTTCTATTCATGCTGCACATGAAGTTATATGGGAACATGGTGAATGAGGCAGGCAAAGCTGCTATGCTAATATGAAGCCTTTTAACTCCATATTTGTATTCATATCTACATATACACACATACATACTTCTTCATTAGCCCCAGAAAAACACTCAAGAACTCTGGCCTCTCTTACATGCTGTGTAGGAGTATGGCCCAGGAAGCAGACTATGGCATGACATGCCCTCTCAGGTGCTCTTTATGCTTTCACAGTGTCAAAGAAGGAGACTTTCTACTCATCCTCTACTACTTCATTGCATGTGACCTCTCCAGATGTGAGGGCTGAGACAAACATGACCCATTGCTGTCCCTGAGCATACCGCACCACGTGGTGCTCTACCAGGTCCACTCAAGGCTCTCAGGCATTCTTCTCCTTCATGCTTCAGAGCTTATCTAAAGCCCACATCTGAGGCAGGCTTAAATGCCAGCTGTTTGGATGCTAGACAAGCATGAGCTGGAGCACAAGCATGAAGCTATTTCTAGGACAAAGCGTAAAGATAACAACTAAGTCTCTGTGGCAACTTGCCTCACCAGCTTTTTTCAAAGAGGGGTAGGAGATGAATAAGAACAACCTTGCCCCAGTCAAAAATAAAACTGCATAAGCAATCATGGCTGTTGTAAATGGTATTTGTGCATTTAAAGGAAATGGAACAAGGTATAAAAGTTGGGAAGAAATATTAAAACATGAAGTTATGACATGAAGCTTACTCTTTTAAGAGTAAACTACCCAAAGAGCAAATATTTACGTGGTGAGGCCAACACTACTTCTTTTGAAGTCAGCCTCATTAAGTATATTAGGAAATTTTTCCACATAAGGAAAAGCCACCATGAAGAGTCATTTGAGCCTTACCATCAATGAAGATAAATACTCATGAGTAATACTGGTGGTTTATCTCAATGTAAGTCATAACTCCTGTTCTGCATTTCCCCTCACTGGATCTTTCCTGTCTGCCATAAGCTTTCTATGAATCATAAAAATCTGAATTTAAATAACACTTTAAATATCTGAAAATCATGGATAGCCAGTAAAGGTTTTTCCTCTAATTTTTTTCAGCTGAGATTTATTTTATTATCTAGTTTTCTTGAATGCTTTGTTCCTTAGTTTAACTTGCAATCATCATTAATGCACTTCTTTTCTGTGTTCCTACAGGCAGAGAAGCAGAAATCATGCATTTACCAGCAACGCTTTCTGATCCTGGTACACGTATTTGGAAAATCACGTTAAAGCCTTTCCTAAGTAGTCTTTTTTCTGGTAGAGGTCAAACAGAAGGGTAAGGGCATGTCCTTTTCTAAGTTTGGGGCAGAGGAATTCTATGAAGAAGAATCTGAGTCAAGAAATTAGGTTGGAGGTAACTTGTCCTTCGGGGTAACAGCTTTTACTTCAAAGTTATACTCTTTAGAATTATTTACTCCCAAGATACAACTTGGTATTTAGTAGACCCTTTTAGTAAACTGCAAGAGCCCAAATTAACTGATGTTAGCATAAATAAATTATGGATAAATGATACATGATAAAAGGTAACTGCAGTACAGATAGGGTTTAATACTTGGATGCTCCAACCGCCTATTTGACGAGTAGGTTATTTGACAATAACACATAAGCTATCAAAATAAAGTGTTTCAAACCGGCATGCGATTTGGAGAAAGATAAACCTAAAAACTCAAAAGTTTCTAAAAGAGCTAAAAATGAAGATGTGAACAATGTGACTGTAGACAACATTCAGTCTAGAGAGACAAGTGAATGTATATTAAAAAGAACGGAACCAAATGAGGGCTCCCATGACTATGTATTAAAGGGGTTTAGGCAGTACTGAATTCTTCAGTGAAAACATCTGCTCAAAGCAAAGCAGCTGTCAGAGAAATTAAAATAAACAATTAATATGTAAGCTAACATAAGGCCATGTATTGGTGCTTTTAGCTTTGATTGCTTAACGCTCAAAAGTTGGGGGGGTGACTGAGGGGAATGCATATAAGAAAACAAATTTGGGAACATGTATAACCAGTCTGGAGAAAGATTTTTAGCAAGAATACCATGCAAACAGTACTTCATAAGTGAATTAACTGAAGTAGCAGCTGATAGTAAAAATAATATGCTATCATATAGTTAAAAACTGTATCATAACACAGCAGAGGGCCAGGTTCACCATTCCAAGTTCTCAGTTAACTTGATTTTGCAATCAGACCTTAAAGAAGTTTCAGTGTGTTTTGGGGACTATTTTTATGATAAATAGTAAGAATTCATCTGTATTACCAGAAAGCCTACAGAATAAGAACTATAAAGAAACATCTACAGCAAAGATGAAGTTTTTCCTCATTGGCCCGACAAACATTTCTGCTTTCAAAAGCATTATTTTGCTCTGTCTCCATATATCACTTGCACTGAAACTTCAGTTTCAGTTTTATCTTATAAATTATTCTTCATCACTTCACTAAAACTAGGAACTCCCAACTCTTCTACATTGGACGTGAACTCCAAGAAGAGTTTGGCAAGAGAGGGCTCTCCTATGCATAACAGAAGGCTCCAATCCCTAAGATATACAAACATTGTTTAGAAAATTTTGCTTCTGAAAAACATTACAAGATAGTTTACCATTTTTCACATTTTCAGTTACTCTCCCCCACCCATGCACTGAGAATTTTGCTTTCCAACTAGTCGGTTATTTTCCTTAATAAAATCACTCTGCCATCTGAAAATTTCTTTTATGTTTAGAATTAGGAGTGTACAACAGAATTTTTTTTCCATATATCATGCATTAAAAAAATGTTCCTAGGCAGCAACTGCATACCTAAAGTATCAGCGCAGAACTAACACATTGTTTGAAGTTATACAAATAGAAGTTCTCATTAGTGGAAAAGATTAAAAATAGAGCTTTAGTTTGAATGTGTTACACTCCCTGGAGAAAGTAAGCCATTTTTCATCAACATGCAAGCTACTTATATGTGTCTGCTTCCCAAAATCAAATACTTGGGGGGGGGGGGAGGGGGAAGAAAAGGGAAAAAAAAAAATTAGAAAACCTTAGAAGACCACATAAGGACCTGCCCATCTTAGGACACAATGATTAATGAAATGGAAATGGTAAAGCAGCTCAGAAGTGGCCATATCACATGGAAGTTTTAGAAAATAAATACCAAGTTGTTTCCAAGAAATTGTACCCATTAATAATCTTAGCCCTCACTTGAAACACAAGAGGCATAAGGAAAGTATCTTCACACTGATGGTATTGATTAGACTGTTCCATTGAAAGTTTCACACACCAACCATGATCCGTCTAGGAAAATCACCGAGAACTGAATTTCAGTAAGGACAAAATAATTTTAAAATGGACATGCAATTTTTACAAGGATTCTTGCCAATACCAGTGTAGATCACATGAAATCATGAGTTTCTCAGCCCCTCATGCCATATAAGATTTCTTCAATATCTGTACAAGCTTTTTTGTTTTACATTCTTTGTACCTCAAGATTCCTCACTACTCTTAATAGTACTAATTATTACTACTTGTAATCGTTTCATTTCTGCTGTACAGTCCAGTTCCCTTTATTATAGAATGGGGTAACAAAAGTAGATAAAAATAAGATATTGATTAAATATTTAATTATCCAAATGTATCCAAGATATTTTTTAAAGGATAGAAGGGTAAATAAAGATTGCAACAGTGATTACTCCACTAAAAGACATTTGAATACAGTGCATAATCTGCTTCTATAAAAAAAAGGCAAGGTTGTCTCACAAACAGAAATAATTTGGAATATGATAAGCAGAGTTAAATTCCCCACTGACTTGTATTGGAGATAAAATATTCTCATTTCACAGAATCACAGGTGTACCTTAGTGGAAACAAAGGTGAACAGCTACATGACACTCAGGAGAAAGATGAAATGGGGACCAAGAAAAAGAGCAAGAACAACTGTTGAATATTAGAAGAATTAAATAGGAGTCAGGTTGGGAAACAAGATGCAGCTTGCACTTCTGTGAGCCTCGTAGTAAAATGCTTCAAAAGTACATTCTATGATTTGGGGAAAAGGAAAACCCGAGAGATTGAGTCTTGAGGCTCTGCACTGGAGCCTCTCCCCTCTGCACTGCCTGGAGGTCAGTCTTCTAACCTAGTAAAGCATCACGATTAAGAAGAGGAGATATAAAAGCTATGACCCGTCATCTTTTTTCCCTGTCCCTTTAGTCTCAGTTTCTTAGCTACAAGCATGAACAGACTAAAACACAGATTTGATTGATTACTTCAGCAGTCTTTCCCATGCAACTGTCTCATTATTGTGCCTTAAGCTTGTCAAGGGAAAGCCTAATACATTGCAACTGGCACATTCTTTGTTGTCAGTGAGGTAAGAGTTTAGCTACATGGGTCTTGCACTTTGTAATTGTGGTATTGTTGCTGTTAGACACAGGTCCAAGGGACAGCCAAAATACCCTGTCAGCAGAAAACTTGGCACTAACATATTGATTTTTAGGCCTCATTGTGTAAGAGATACAGTGACAGGCTTTATCAAACAACATGCTATATGGTTATTCTAATTGTTAGAATTTTATTTTTCAAAGCTATTTCTAAACAGCCAACTGCAAAGCACTGAAGGGCTCTTTGGGTATGTGTGTCAGGGCTGGAGGGAGGAAAGGGGAGCTAAGAACAAGATAGGCAAAGTTGGACCAAGTCAGGATGCGTAAGTGGGGCCTCGATCTCCATATGTGTTTCACCAAGCATAATTGCTTTATTCTGGAGTAACTTTTGTAAATGAGCATAAGATTGCCTGCGAGACAGTAGGTCAGAGAAAGCAATTTTACGGTTCTTGTTTTCATTGGCAATTGCAGAAGGTTAAAGCACTTTATGACTTCATTCTGAATTTGCTATCATAACAAGTTATTTTTGTATGGCTACCTTGGAAGCGTACCTTAGAAGAAAGCATTTCGCTCACAGTTTAGAGATTTCATAAAACCACAGAACTTGCTACCTACTTACAGAAAAGCACATGAGAACTTACATTAAAGCAGTCTTCGTATGCTTGTTGTGAATAAGGTTCCAAGAGATGTTGTAAACCTGATCCTTATTCTTTTGGTTAATCAAACACTCTCCAGTGGTTGTTCTACATTAGTAAGAATATTTTTTTTTTTTTAGTAAGAACTTTAGGAACTACCAGACAAGCAGCTAATACTCTCCTCAATGGAAAGAAAGTCTTGTCCAAACCAACAGAGACAGAAGCAATTCTCAAAATAACTAAGCTATGCCTGTTTTGAGCCTGTGTCACGCAAGCAATCTTCTCTCCCCAATATATTTTACCAAAGAATTCCTGTACTCCCACACTAACAACTACATCTTTCTCTCAACTGCTGCATTGGGCAGTATATATTTTAGAATAGATCACTTTCTAAGTACCTAATCACTTTCTTAGCACTAGTCTTTTCTCAGCAAAATTTTAAAAAATAAAAATTCTAACACCACTTGTGGGAAGGAATAACCACTTCTCATTTGTACGTCAAAGCATGTTCACGTTTCTTTCATAATCAAAATCATGTAGGATTTCTCTACAACTACTCCACACATATATTCAGTAGCTTCACTTCATCACATTTTTTTGTGGTGAGGGTCAGCTCTGACCCAAACTAGATAACTCTAATGGAAATGGAACAGAACAAGATGATGAATGGACAATGCAAGTGTATCAGTTCAGGAAATTAGGCTAGTACCCTAAGGCACAGATCTTAAGATCACTTTTACATAGCCCTACCTGAGAAAAGAACAAAAAAAAAAAGTTCAGTTATTAAAACAAAACTTCATGAGAATGCAGAATCATTCAGTTAAAGGCTTTATGAATTTACCCTGTACAGAGAAGGCTGTAAAATTATAGCGACGTCTTTCATTTCTTTCACTCACTGCATTTCCCCCCCGCCCAATCAACATTCCAGGGATATTGGAGGTCTTACGTGCCTCATACAGGTTACATGAAAATACTTGTAACTTGGGATGCAAAAGCAGCAGCTCTGTCAAATAGCTACAAGGTTGTAGGTGACGAGTACTTATATTTAGGTGTATTTCCTTCTGTTTAGATATGCATAATTTAGGCCATTAATCTACGTTATCACTGTAGAGGTATAAAACCCAGTTGCCTGGTTATTCAGGCGAAATAAATAAGATATAAATTAAACCACAAGTTTATTGCACAGTAAAATCTCTCACCCGATACTTTGTGCAAAGGGTAGACTTGTACTTGTCTTGTGGGGTTTTTTTTAATGTATTCAACTCAGCAATGTAGGAAAAAAAAAAACCAAACATGATTTGAGTAGCCCATTAGTCTTTTCCTTCCCCAAGACAAGTATATTAACATGCTTCATTCAGGTTCTGATCTCAGCTGAGTTCCTGATTAACTCACGTTTACTATCAGATTTCAACAAGCACGTGGGGTGCTCGTGGAAGAAATAAGAAATGCAGTGAGCAATGAGAACACTACAAATAACTTTGCAAGTAATGAATCAAACTAAGTTTATGCTTTTGTCATGCCACTATGTAGCCACAGTGGTGGCGTAGCCACACGAGTCTGAAGAAAAACATAAAGCAAGATTTGTGTGAAGATGTAATCTCTGATTAGACCAAATTATACTCTTGCAAAAGTAATACGGAAGGCTGACAAGCTTTCTTGTTCTGAGATTCTCTGCAATTATATCAGCTGATTTAACATGAGATGCCTTTTTAACATGATTTAATATACATGATACCATTTTCCTTCACACCTTAACATACTTGTTGCACTTAATACACCGTATTAGTAGTTCCTCGCTATCCCAGTCAGAACCAGCTCATCCTCTGGGAACAGACAGAACTACCACATTAGACAAGGAAAGAAGCAGTAGGAATATGTGAGGTTTTGTTGCCTCCATTTCTGGATGGACATGTTCATAACAACTTCATTTTTCTACATATTTTAACCTGTCTTCAAGAGAAAGTCAAGTAGGAAAAGCTGCCATCAGTAGGATGGATCACATATTAAGTACAGTGGATGTTAAAGTAAAGAAAGCAAGTTACTGTTTTAGCCTTACTGACTTCAGGAACATTATACAAACAAGCTAGGTCCCTTTGGAGTTGTTCTCTGGTCATGCAATACATCAAAACACACAACATCGGTGTAATTATTCTAATAATTAAAATTCATGAAAAATACAGCCAATTAACTTATTGCTTTGAGATGCATCAGACTCCAGATGCACACAAAATTCTTCATTAGTACAAGCATATAGTAATTCTGTAACAGTCACAAAAGGCATTTATGCACAGCATTATTCATGGCGTCTGTCCAAGAATCAGAAATGCAGCACACAAAAATGCAGCAATAAAGAGGTTTCACAAACTTAGTAGGAATTTTTAACCTTATATATGATTGATCTGGACAGGCTGGATCTATGGGCTGAGGCCAATGGGACATGGCTCAGTGATGGACTTGGCAGGTTAACGGTCAAACTCAATGATCTTAAAGGTCTTTTCCAACCTAAACGATTCTATGAGTTCAGAGAGAATATACCAGACAGAGAGATCATTCTGAACTATCTATCATACTTTTTTCCTCTCTACATGCAAAACAAAGTGAATGAACTATGAGGAATTAGACCAAGTTAATCTAACAAAGATCATTTTCAGAAAGCAATAAGTTTTTTAAGGCCTCGTCTTGGGGAATACTAGTTATAGTTCTAATTCAAAGTAGTAAATGTAAATCAGTACCAAGTAAAAATCCCAGTAAACAGTTCCACATTTTCTCCTCTTCATTTGCTAACACGCTTTCTTTTCACTAGGATGTTACTCTATGGTAGTAAAACCACAAGTAACCTTGTGTCAGCAACCACAAGTCAAGAACAGTCCTTTCTGCTAGGTCTGGAGAATGAAGTAGGCAAATACATGCATTTATCACTAGAATTATTTTGCACGAGATAGTCAAAACCTTGAGGGGCCTTTTTTGTGGTAGGGTATCATAATGTGCTTTGTACGCCAATTTCTTTGACTGAAAATGCACTGAACTGATCTTAAGAAAATACTTAATCAGTGCAAAGAGCATTAATTGAAGAGTTATAATAATTTCAGAACATAAATGGATCATTTTGTGTTCTTTTAGAAGATTAACAAGGCAGCAAACAATTTCCAATGGAAGTCAGAAAAATGACTCAACCTTTTAAGCCCATGCATTACACAGTTCATGTTCACATACTGAAACTTTGTTGCACATTATTCCACTACTTTCTTTTTATTTAGCAAATTGTGATGTGTTTTCCTCTAACAAAATCTGACCTAGATATACGACAGCACATTGCTCTAAGTTTCACGCAAATCTTGCAATTTATCCAGACCTGCTGCAGTGAGCAATACACCAAATGACACATTACACTGTATAATACTGGTACCATAGGACTCAGGAATTCTTCTATTTTATCTCCTTCCTCTACCCAAAGACTATAATATGTCACCAAGAAACGAAATCCTACCCAAAAATAAACAGAAGAAATATACACTTAAGCTAGTCAGTAAAATAGGATGTTCTAGATCATCACTAGAAGTGAAACACAACACTGTGTTCACATTACTCTATATTCTGTCTCTCAATATGACAGTCATGTCTGTCAGACTAAACACGATCAGAGGTAACTCAAAAAAATCTCCAGCAACTCCTCTGAACACAAGGAAGATCAGAAGCCTCCAGCTCAGAGGATTCACATCTTCAGTAGTAGTACTACACTGCCCTGAAAATCCAATACAGAGAGAAAAACCCCTTAACAGTTCCCTCAGGGGAGGAAAAAAAAAAAAACCGTGGGGCGGGTGTCTTCCATGCTTCCAGTGGTTTCTCATTCTTTGCTGACAGGTCTCACACGAATGCTGATGTTCAATTAGGAAGAAAAAAATATTTCACTAAGTCAAAATATTAGGAGGCGGTGTTCTCATGTCACACTGCATTGGTCAATCTGTCAGGAGAGCTGGTTTCCTGAAAATCAGTTCAGTACAGATTTTTTCTTAAATCATGTGACTCTCAAATCACTAACAGATACCTAATTTGAGTCTCTCCTTTCTTTTCCTACTTTGCTTTTTAACCCTGTACACCCATGTGGTGGATTCACACTGTTTTCCAGCTAATGCAGACCCTTGTCAGTGACAGATTTCCAGGCACCCTGCAGCTTGTGTTAATGAGAAGCATGAGCTTCAAATCAAGGCATCAAAAGAACAATTTTCTCAGAACATTATCCTGCAAGGGGTCTCTAAAGCAGCTTTCCCTCTGGGTTTCAATAACCTAAACTAAAGCAAAATTCCTACAGTTCAGCTTGTGATAGGAGAAACACCACTATTTTGGACAAGCCTTTTAGATAAAACATGCAAGTGAACCTCACATGACTCTAGACCAGGACTTCCCATTGACCAAGAGCTCTGTTCCATCACATCCAATTTCCACAGTCCTACCTAGAAAGATTTAGAGGGCATCCGTGGCTTGACTGTGGCTTAACCCTTGAGTCTGACTCAGAAGCCAAGAATTTCTCTTCTCTATTTCCATTTCCTGCTTGATTTTGGCAGGCCAGCATGGAGTCCCTACAGAACAAGGTCCACATATATCATGTGCTTCTATCCCGACCACTTAAAATTTTCATTTTCCTTCGGGGGTTCTCCTGTCTTCCCTTCAGAGTAAATTCTGTTGAATAGCTATATGGTTCAGCTAGGGAGGGTTGTCTGCTTTTAAAAACATATATACAGCTATGATCATGAGTCAGCTAAGAAAGGTTACAGAAAATTCTGGTGTTCACAAGCAGCATGGGCTGGTTCTTAGTGGCATAACCACTCAACAGCTCACTGCTCATAGAAAAAAAAAATTGTAGAGTTACTGAATCAACTAAGAAAAAAGAAAAAACATTCTGAACCATCACCTACTTCCTGAGCCTTCAGACTTGCCAAATAGAAGTGTTGCTCCGTTCCAGTTTTATGCCTTTGCTGATCTTCCACCAATAAAAGAAAAAAAAAAAAAAAGTGTTATTTTTGTGCCAATCTGGAATGAAAGTCATTAGTATCTCCACTGTGAAAACGTTTCAGCATGAAACATTTCACACCACAGGAACAAAGACTGAGAAGGTTCTGTTAGAAAATGAGTAGTTTGCATGTTACCTTTTCGCTAGTTACCAGCTGGCCCATTTAAGTATTGCAAAGGCTCCAGGCTCCTCCAGTAACTGGGTAAGGAAAACCACTGCCATCCTTCTATTCCCAATCATGCCCAAAGAAGAGGCATAGGAGCCTGGACTACTCCTTTTCCTTCATCCCATTTTTCTGTGTTAACAGATGGGTACGTTCTCAGCTGATGTAAAATTGTGGGATCTCTAGTGTCTGGGATTTTTTCATGTTAGCCAGTTCCTAGCCTTATGTATGGTTCACCAAGGCTCTCAGTTTAAGGCCAGAAGTGCAAATAGCTCTGTTCCTATAAAAGGCATTTTTCTGAGATTATTTTAATGCTGGGGACCTTGAGAACTCAAAGTACTTTAATAACTGTTAAATATTGGGTGTTTTCTAAGCCTATAGGGAGTTTCCTAAAGTTTTTGATGCTGGTTCCTGTAGTAGTTACTGAGACCCAATATATAATATGGAGTATGAGGTATCTGGGAACCACAGTACAAGCATCTTCCAGTTCAAGAAGTTACTGTGAATAAGCAAAAATTACTTCTTTGTAGTTTTATTACTACTTCATTTGACTTTCCCATTCTACTTACAGCAAAGTCTGCCGATGGGTTCTTACTTCAAGTAGCACTGAATGATGCCATAAGCATAATAAAAGTGTCTCACATCAGTGAAAATAATGTCAAGTTTCCTGTGTCCACTGAGCATGTCATCAGTGAAAAGAACATATTGAGAGATATATATATAGATACTTACAAATACTATTAGAAAATCATCAGCAACTCTTAATGAACACTGGTTCTATCACTCATTCATCTCAGGCGACAAAGCCTCCTTTCTGTGAGCTCACCTTTGACTCTGATCACACAGCTAGAAGTACTTCCAATTCAGAGTCAACATGTGCAGGTCGTTATCTTCCACTTGGAAAGATGTCATAAGCACATTTATTATTCAAAGCCTGCCCCTTTGAAGCTTCCCACTTGTAAAGCCAGGGAGACAGCAAGTGTTGTGTAGTTCTGACAGAAACATCGCTTTGAGGTCTGTACTTGAGACCTGTGGGAAGGAAAAACGTGGCAAAACCACAAAGTATTGCATGTTTTACTCCCCAATTATATTCAGCAGGACACTCAAAATAGTTTTCATGGCTTTCAAAAGCACTTCCAACTGATGCTATGGCATGGGTTTATGGGTTACCATTAAAGGATATGCTCCTGCTTTGAGTTAAAGTCTTTCTTCCTCATTTTAAACATAGATGAATACATTGTGTCTTGCACTAATGCTAACTATGTAATACGTTATATCTATATATGTGTATTTATATAACACCTAACTTTCCTACACAGAGTTGTGTAGAAAAGGCACCAACATTCTTGCAGAAGATCTTGCTTTTGTCGTATCAAAGGATTCCAGGCAGAAGACAGAAAATATTCAGTCCATTTAATGCTGGAACAAGTTCAGAGAGGTTTTCAACCTCATTTCCTAAATTACTGTAAACTAAATGGATGCACCATAATTTATGGAATAACTGAAAGTGTCCCTATGAGTGGGTCATTACTCAAATCCCAGAAACTGCATTAGATCACTACTAGTAATAAAAACACATCTATGAATTTTGCCTAAGGGGAACATTTTTATTTGGGCTAACAAAGGTCCTTCAATTATCTATGTCTATATTTTCCTTATTTTTCTGCCCTTCCAATAATTAAATCTACCTGAGCCACCACATGACGCTCAAAAACTGGGCATTCCTATCCTATCTTGAAACATTCCCAGACAGCATCTTCTGAAGGATCTTTTTCTGAGTATGAGGCTTAGAGCTTACTTTGAGATATTGCTCTTCAGTGCTCTTCTTAAAAGAACATGATTTTCTCTGCTTTATGAGAGCTAAACAGGATCACTGAGAGAAGAATAAAGTTGCTCAAGTTTTTTGCTGCAGATCCACAGCAATGTTTGCAAATAAAACATCTGACCTGCCAATCTCCCACCCATTTAATGATAAGAAAAGTAATCATGAATTAATAGCAAGCTGAAGACTTAAGAATTATTTATTTCATCTGCTGGCTGAGGGCATGATCTTTCTCCAACAGAAATTAATGGTAAACTCCCAGCGAGTTCAGCAAGAGCAAGACTAAATCCCTGGTTTCTTTCCTCCCACCAGCTTCCCTAGAGAAGCTGAAAAAACATGAAAATTTAATGACTATCTTTCACTTCGAAGTAATGGTGAAAAAAATGCACACAACAGTCATTACGTGGTTTTTTCCCCCCCATTCCTTGACCAGGCTTATGATTTTTACTTGGAAAAGTCAACAGGAAAAACACACACAAAGAGCCCCAAGATACATCAGAAGTCTGACCAACACATAAAGGCCGTCTTGGACTTAATTTTACAAAGCAGGCACTTTTGCATTTAGGATGCTCTTTTAATCACATTAACTGAACTGAGAACTGCTTTCCTCCCCCATTGTCACTGCCTTCCCCTATAGTTTTTCAGGCTAATCTATAGTACACGGGGACTGCCAGTATGGAACATCCCACTGACCTTGGCAATTGGCAGCTGTGATCAATCACTTCATAAAATCCTATGTGTCAGCCAGAAACCAGTTGTGTTTCTTAAGCAAGTCAATCTGCTAAACAGCTTAAATCACGAATCCATTCAAAACACTAGAAAAACAAACTCATGAAATCTTACTTAACGCGTGATTTTCTTTTTTTAATGGGTAATAACACAGTAGAAATTCTTAACTCATTATGCAAAGCTTCTTGCAGACTCTTCAGTGTATGTATACTGATTAATAGAGGGCAACTCTTCACATACTGGTGAAGTTTACCACAGGTATCCCCAGTAATTATACCCACGTTAGTAACATGCATATAGTTCCCTACTTTTTTCAGACAATTAGTGTGACCTAAATATGAAGCTAGTGCCTAGTGATGGGCGATACTCATTTAATTGTTGATATTATAAGCAAAAATCAGACAGATTTCTTCAACTCACTCTTGCAGTCAGTCCATACTCCACCATCTTTCAGAGATTATAAATTCAAGCATCGAACTGAGACACCAAGATGCCAGGTCTACTCTGCGTATCAATTCTCTTGGCATAGGTATAGTGTATGCAGTGCACATGGGAAACCATAGCCATCAAACAAAATGGAAGCAAACATATCTCTCAAAACCGAGTATCAGACTGAACTGATATTACCAAACACGCCACTAAACAAATGAGACACTTTTTAACCCTAGGCTGAACTTTGTTGGAATGAGATCAGCATAGAAAGTCATTCTTTCTGTTAATTATTTCCTCTTTAAAAATAATGTGTCAATGGATTTCTTTGGCCAATTTGCTCATTATTGAGATTGTATATTCTACTCTCTGCCCCCAAGTAGTCCTACGAGCATAATTTAAGTGATTTGTTAACCTTTTGCATACTTAATCTGTCCCATGAAACTAAAAGTTTTTCCACTCCACCCTTTGGATAAATCAAAATGAAAGATTTTTAAAATATGCAGATCAAACATAAAAGTGGAAAAAAATAAGGAGGAGGAATAAGAAACACGAAGAAGGTACACTTAAGAGACAAAGAAAAAAACTGAAGAAAGAAAGAAGCCAACTGAGAACAAGTGAGGATACCGAAGACATGACTCACTGCAGTCATGAGTCTGTGTAGGCAATCTACAATAAACTCCGATCACAAAAGGACTTTTACTACCTTGAATACATCGCAACACCTTTTCGAAGTAGGATAATAAATCAGAAGCTTGCCTTTTAAAGCTTCGTTTGACTCCTACAGCAATCCGTGGGAACTACCTCATTCTCAGAGAACATTACCATTACAAAGTATGATAATAAAACATGTTTCCATTCACAGGTTGAGGGAACAGGATATGCCATTTTGCACGTTTTTACCATAAAATGAGAAAACCGTGAAAGGTACCTTCCCAGGGTACGACGACATATTTCCATTCTCACCTAGACCAATAAAAGCATGTAATGCAGGCAAGGTATCACACCTCACAGCTGTTTGTCCATGTGAAAGTTACTCTGAGACAGCACCAAGGACTGGGTTAATTTGTCTTTACTAGATTGTACATTCTGTTAGACTTCTAAATTTGTGATCTGATTAGTGTCTGGTGACATACAAACACAAACTAATTACCAACCCAATTAATATAAGCATACCTCAAACCATGCACTAACATTTCCCTGCCTGTGCTTTGATCTCATTCTAGAACACACACAATTAAATTCTTCAAAATAAAAAGAGGATATTTGACCGTACCCTGTGGGACATGGAAATTACACCAGTAGAGAAGCACAGCTCAAGTCCAAGGTGCTATATAGCACCTCAAGTCTACACAATTAACAAGGCATTTTTCATTCCAAAGCATCCCTTCTATTTATTTCAACAGAAAGGAAACAAAGGAAAGTTATATTAAGAAATCCAACATACCTGGCACCATTGTCTAACTGTTCATTTGAGAAACAGCGCAACACAGAGGATTTTTCATAATCATACCTCTGAGATGACTGGAAAGAGACAGACAACTTATGCTTGGAATTCCTTACCAGAAAACTCATGCATTTCTGCAGAGGAACGAGAAGACCAACATGACAAGACTGTGACAAAGTCACAGAAAACTGACATTACCTGACTCTCAGCTTCAGGAAAGCTTCCAAGCAAAAAGATGTCCAGTGGAAAAGGAAAATATGCAAAAATGTTGAAAATTTACTATAATTGGTAAAAGTATTCTTTAACCAAGGGTATCAAGATAATTTTGAGAGAATAAGCGTGAGCGGCATTTGGCAGGGTGACACTGCTGTTCTCTGCTCATCTCAGATGTGTTGTCAGACTTCAGCAAGAAGCAACAGCCAGTTTGGAGATCTCTCCAGTCTATTAACTGCTCTGTGATTTTAATACTACAGCAACAGTTTGTGATCACTTGGCAGCTGTATGGAACATTGTTTTCCTTGTACATAACCTTTTTCAAGATTGACGGGTTTATCTGGGCTGAGAGATTACACAAAAGAAGATGCTTATTGTCCCACATAACAGGCAATACACAACAGTGAAAAAAATACACATTTAAAAAGAGAAAGATCCTAATTTGCATTCATCTACTGAAACAGAAAAAAATGCAGCAACGTGACTGAAAAGACAACCTGCAAATGTCTGGCTACAACTATTTGCTCCCTTTTGTGTGCAAAACTGCTCTCAGGAGGTCAGCCTCTAAAGGTGAAATTCCAGCCTGAGATCTGGCTAAGGCTGCCTTCCAGTTGATATCTCCAGCATAAGAATCTTGCACCAGATTGCTCAGTACTTTAAACAGCCACAGTGAAGTCAGGGAAAAGTATACAGAACAATAACATGCCTTGGGCTACAACTACAAGGTCATGCACCATTTAGAATGTTATGAAAATTGTTGTCTGTTCCACCTCTGCTGAGAAGCTTTACAGTAAGCGGGAGGGACACAGAGTCATTAGCAGCGACAACTAATTTGAATGAACTGGTTTTATGCTAAGGAAATCGTCTGAAGCTTTTGTGAAAGAGCTTACTCTCAGATGTTCATGTTTGGGAAGTGAGACATTCCCATACACAAAACAGAGAATCCAAGCAGAAGCAGGGGACCTGTAAGTCAAGAAAAGCTCTCACAAAACTTAATGCAGGAGAAAAGTGGGATTTTGCAGGTGCTAAAACAGTATGCTGACCCAACCAAAGCCAGGGAAGGCAACCTGAGCTGGGAAGTCTTCTTCGTGGCACTCTGACCTTTCATTCCTGGTCCCTGCCAGATTTCAGGGAAAATGTGTGCAACAAACAAAAACACTGAAGGCTATACAATTATTCTGGAAATTCATCATCACTCAACACTATCTTATACTAAAAAGCTGTGCTGAAAACGGAGAAATATCAACTATCAGTAGAACAAGCACTGACCTCCCCTACCAAAACATAACTTCTATAGGCACCATTCAAAGCTTTAGGATTATAATCAGCCTTCTGTTAAATCAAAGCAATGTCTTTAAGGTAAAAAGGCTGTTCAGTGGCAATTAGAGTACAACACAACCAAAACCAGGATTATCAGTTCAGTTTTGCAACACGCTAATTTCAAAGTGGTGCCCTACCTCTCATTTAGAGAGCAAAAAATAACTGCAGTAAGACCAAAGCTACACTGAGAATTCTAGAAATCTTAATGGAAATTAATAACTTTAGACTAGCTGGTAATTTACCAAAGTCAAAGGCACTGCTTGCGTTCATAGAAGCTGTATTAGTTCTGTTTACTCAACACATTCAGAATTTTGGAGGTATTTAATGTTTACCTTGTTTACTTTAGTTAGGCTTTTACTCGACAAGACACTGTATTTTCCACAAGTTAAAAGCGCATTCACATTTCCAACAGTACTTAAAGCCACGTGAACCTTATCAACCTTGGAAGTTCTATAATCTTATTAGCTTTAGAATTAAAACAATAAAACCATACATTTGCATAATCCACAACTAATCACTCACATAACTTATTGGTGACATCACTGAACACTGTAAATATACCACATGTAAGTACAGATACTAATATTGATTGCATGTGTCCTACTCACTAAAAGCAATTGCTTCGTCTATAAACTGTCCGGCAAATATTTTGCTCCCCTATAAAATTTATGGTTTTAATTCTGAGACATTTTACTGCCCGCTCCATTTCTGCATCTAATCATGACTCTAAAACCTGCTTCAAAAATTCATGTATTTGGTTCAACTGAAAGAGGGTCAGGCTCACAAACTTGGTATACAGATACACACACAAAGATGTAAGCTGCTCATCATCACTGAAAATTGATCATAGGCATGTTTTTACTCCATGGAAAACGCAAAGTCATTTAAAGGTGCAAACCTTGCACTCCTCACAAGGAGCATAAGATCACGCACAAGCAAAATATATGCTTTAAAACACATTCTAGGATGCCCATCTATCTTTCTTTCTCCTGTGCTGTAATTAACAGTTCACTGAAGTCCGCAGTCTATAGCCTGAGGCCTTCTGGAAGTGAAGTTATGAGATTTAAACAATTCACTAGGTCGCACACCATCAACATCATGTTCTGTTAAATAAAGCTGAGAGAAGAGAGCTGCTCTGGTGCAAGGCCAAGCATATTCAGTTACTGGTTACATTTGTTATATGGCAGGAAGAACCCCTTGCCACCAACAAGTCCCGTGGAGATAGATCCAGGAAAAATCCAAGGAAAGTTTCACAGCACAGAACCTCAAAAGGTAAAGAAAATAAGCCAGGAAGCAAGGTTTTTTTTGGAAGTATACATCACCAACACAGGTTAGAAAAATAAGCCATTACTTCAACACAGCCCAGCAAACACAGGAAAGAAACAAGAAAGTAAGTCCGAATGTATGTGAAAGAGATAACTTAGAGAAGTATACACCAGATGTGCATTTTGTAGGAAAAGCAGTAAGAGCTCATGAAGCATGCTCTATGATGATACCCTACAGCAGATTTGCCTAAAGCAAATTTAAGTTGTCCCAGGTGGGTAAACCAAGCAATTGGTTTGGCAGCCATTGCAGCATCCTCTCCTGCTCTCCTTGCGAATGGCAAAGTCTGGAATTCTACTGAACATTTCATTTTTTTCTAGTGACTTTTCACACTTCATATGACATTTCATAACCAACTTTGGCCATTCTTTCTACAACTCCAAGAAATAGGTCATAATATGCTCAGCTCGGATTTCGCTCCTTTACTTGGGTGATGCGTGCTGAGCTTGAAAACTGTAAAAGCAGAGAGGAAAATATCACAACGCCAAACACTTTGTCCTTCTAATGCATTACCTTCTTGGTATGACATTTCTCTTCTTTCAGCATGGATGACTTAGATGGTGATCCAAGGTCTATTACTAGCAGTTCTACGTTTCTAATAACCCACATAGTGCATGAGTGTACAATCCTGTTTTTATTAATCCAGAAATCACTTTGCATTATTCAGGCCAGTCTTCATGCTGCCTGTGGGTAGCCAAAAGATACTCGATCCAGGAAAAGTTCTTTCAAGATAAAAGTTAGCCATTCAAAATTGTTGGAAAAGTTTGAGTTGTACTAGACTGATGCATTGTATCATGTGACTGTGGCTTTTAAAAACAAAACCAACCAAACCAGAAAACCTACACAAACAGCGCTGCCCTAGAAACAGATTTACCATCTCATGGAAGCTTCCAAGCAGACAAATCCAAGATTTCTAACTCAACTTCACTGAATCCACTAACAAGTTCAAACTAGTCTCATTTCAGAGAAATCAAGACAGATAGACCTGACAGTCTCTGATTACCAATACAGTTGCAAAGTTAAATTAAAAAAAAAAAAAAAAAAACTTTATAAGCCCACATGAGTTTAGCATCTAAATTCAAGCTAAGCTCCACCATATAAATTGAATTAGAAATTCTAGGGAAAAAACACAGCTCTGTGGTAACGTGAGACATTTGCCTATCTTACCAAAACAGAGGTTACTAATAATGTATACAAACAGGAACACTATAGGTCAAGTCCAAGACAGACTGAGAATCTGAAAAAAAATATTATTCATGTCATCTCGTGACGACTCCACTATAAATGCCATGGGCTGGCAGGAAGGATGACAAAACACGCACTCTTGGCTGTCTAGACTGAGTTTGAAACTAACCATTCCCATACACTGTAAGAATGACATTTCCCAAGAGCATTGGAAAAACACAGTTAAATTAAACAAACATAATAAAAACAAATAGGCTCATTCCAAATAGATGTGATTTCCAAATTTTGTCTTACTAGACCCTAGAAGAATAGAAGGATACTCCAAAATCTCCATCGCAGCTG
This sequence comes from Alca torda, assembly GCA_008658365.1. Classification (NCBI taxonomy): domain Eukaryota; kingdom Metazoa; phylum Chordata; class Aves; order Charadriiformes; family Alcidae; genus Alca; species Alca torda. Next base: position 8,568,340 of record CM018079.1, read on the forward strand.
GAGATGAGAAAGCGGTGGGGGCTGAGGCTCCTTTTCATTCCCTCCAGTGTCTTCAAGGCTTCTAGATTAAGACATCATAGACTGAGTACCTCAGAACCTGAACTTCCTGTCCAACTCACAATCTGATACTTACCAAAACTCTGGAAAATAAAGTGATCTAGTAATTACAGTTCAAGAGAGTTTGAAGCATGAGGATTTCATTTGCAAAAGACCAGAGTATCTTCCACCTCAGAAGCCCTTCTGTTATTAAATTTACATCAGAGTCTCAGCCTCTACCAGTTAGCTTTTAGGATTAAGAAAGAAAAATTTTCACTGTTTGTTTGGTTCTTTTCCATGGGCATCATCAACATAAAGGTCTAAAGAACAAATGGAAGTATTAGGAACCATCTAATGCTCTAATTTTTTTACTCTCATTTTTTTAGTTTTTGTTTTCTGTAAATTAAGGAGTTCACCATTGTAATTGCTCACTGTAATGTGATAGCTAGAAAACACCCAACTCCATCTTTATTAAATTTAAAATCTGGCTAAGCATATGCTTCCTTCAAGCACTGCTGAGGGGTGGAACTAATGTCCTGCCGCACTGTATGCGAGGAAGGAAAATGCCTGCCAGGCCCTGTTTAACACTCCTCCGCACCATTGCGGTGGCAGAAATGCAGCACTGCACGGTACATATGAGGATTTTCCTCCATTGCAGCAGCTGGGACCAGAGCTTGGATCTAGTCTCGCTAATGACTGCTCCGCCGAGCGGCTCCGGTCAGAATTCTGAAGTCAGGCTGCAGAGAGGGAGCGTACATCACATACAAGACCCACAGGTTACATATTATCACAGAGTGAGGAGAAAGATTAATAACAAGGGCATCACTGTTCAAAATTTAAAAATAAAAAAAAAAAAAATCACAGTAACTCCAAGGCAAGATAGCCAACTTTTCTTCACAATGGTCTGAAGAACACACAGTGGTCAAGGGTGTCCTCAGTCAGAAGCTGATTTCTAATCAAGCCATTTGTAGCACCATAGAAAGCTTTTCCTTAAAAGAAACCGATAGGCAAGGGAAAAATGGCTGCCAGCCATCAGCACTTACAATTCCTATTAGAATCATACAGCACACAGTTGTTTTGTATTTTAGAGGACGAATGAATACCGTTATAAAATAAGCCTTGGAAATAAGTTCTAATGCTAAAATTGTTTATAGACTGTGTATAATGAAGATCAGATCTGTTTAAAAACAGGAGGGAAAAAAAAAATCAAGGTTACAGGCTTGGGGCGGAGAGGTCTTTCAAGGAAAATCAAATCAGGTTTTTTGTTTTCTTTTAAATCAAATTCGAATGGATGCCTTCTTTTTCCAGAGGATTTCCATCTTACTCCCAAAAATAAACTTTCCTCATCTCTCAGCAGCACACAGAAAATATATTAGCATTTTAACGGTGCTGAAGTGATTGACTTCAGACTCTCTAGTTACTGGACTCTACATTAAAGTCACCTGAATTGTTTTATCTGAGCCACCAGCCAGCTTTATAGGCTGTTTCCAGTCCACACATCCAAGGGCTGCACAGACTGCCCAGCAGGCCATGGAGACTGAAAAGCCACAACCCTCTGAAGAAAGCTAAAATTAATCTGGCTCCAGAAATGCTCACATGCCATAATCATCACTAAAACCCCCGTCTTTGAACAGGTACCTCTACCTGAGTTTTCACTGGCTTTTCCTAATTGGAGGAAATGATATGATAGTGTCTTAGGTCTTTGTTAAGAAGTGTAGGTATTCATCAGTAATAGCAGAAATGCTATCAGGAATTACCTTTGACGGTTAAATCAGCAGTCTGGATCACTGAAATATACTGACTTCCTTCAAAGCTGCTTAAGTCAAAAAGTTTTGCTCTGCAAACACTACGCAGCTACGTAATCATCCTTTCTTCATCAGACCACAAACTAGGTAGCTCCTTCTTGCATGGTGCTCTGAACACGCTCTCTACAGCTAAAGCTTTATGTTCTGCTGTATAAAGCAATTCACTGCACTGCCATCACACTTGGCCTTCTGTCCTAATGTCACTGAGCACGTTGTAAAGTTTTATTCATAAAGCCAAAAGAGCTTCACCAAGAGCTATACGTTTGAAATGTATGTATACAAAATGGCAGTCATCTAGCTTATTTTGTTGCTCATTAATATGCCTTACCCTACATAAAATAAATATTACACGCATGATTTTTTTCAGTTTCTTCCGTATATACATCTACCTTAAACAACCATTTATAGCTCTTTCTTGCTATGTGCCTTCTTCCCTGCCATTCTCCCATTTAAGAATTAAGTGATCTTTATCTCCATTTTTCTTCTGAAGCAGTTCAGAAGGAACTCTCCCCCTTCCCCACTCTCAACAGTTACCAGTAAGCGATTTCTCCAGCACCTACAAGTATTACCAGCACTCAGTACATCATGATCAAACTTAAAATGTAGACAGAATTAAAAACCAAGAACATTAGTTACCTGTCCATCTATATTTACCTGCAGAACAAGTGTGGTAAGGAAAACAATAAGACCAGCAACTCAGCACAGAAAAGAAAATAACGTTAAATTGCAAACCAGAAAGGTAGATCCTATATCCTATCAAAAAAGGTAGGCCAAATGGTGCCAGGTACAAACTTCTCCACTTCAGGGGAATTGCTCCCACGCCCACAAGATTATAACTTGGCTCAAGCAGCATTTTCACCATCACAGAAACCATCATCACCTTTGTAAAAGAAGTCTAATGGAAATTTAGCCTGATTATTTTAAAGTTGAAATTGGTTCTCATTAGAAAGCTAGGAATCATATTCTGTAGAGGGAGGTGTGTATTTTACAAGACCATTTGACAAACTCAGAGAACCAGAAAAGTTTTCAGGCACAGGTGAAAAGATTCTGACCTCTCATTCACTTACACTTGTGTAGATTGAATAGACTTACTTCAAATCTAGACTCAATATAACAAAGGACTGGGCCAAGCACATAATTTAGCCACAAATTTCACAATTTCTAAAGTTGCCCTTGTTCTAGCTTAAGCATAAAAAGTAACTAATAATAATTGCTTAATAAATAACCAGGATCGTATCAAATTTTTCATGTAGCAACCTGCATAGCATATAAAAGCATGAGAGCCACAAAAGCTTACACACTAACAAGGTTTTCTTTACAGCATTAGGCACTAATGACCTTAGTAAGTGGCTAAAAAAAGGAGAACCTGCAGTTTAGAATTAGGTGTATAATGAACACACCTTATGTTTTTCTCCCTTTGCCAATCCCTTTAACAAAACTCAAACTTGAGCCTTACTGTAAATTCTTACACACACACTTTTCAAGTAACATATATTTTGTAGAAATCAGTTTAATCACAGGCAGAAAGCTAAGTATGTTGCAGAATGAGGCCTAAAAGAGTCAAGCAAATAAACCTAAAACCGACAATATAGGAGACATCTTAAAAACAGAAAATTTGCATCCTGTAACATAAAGTCTAGTGAAAGAAAACATTCCACATCACTAGCTCATATAAAGCCCACATCATAAGGAAAACTGGGACAGTATTTGTTATCATTTATTTTATAGAACTGATTTACTATATGTGCATTGTACGAACAACTTATTTAAAACTGTTATAACTGCTTTTATTTCAAGTTTCAGCTGTTGCAGTTAAAATTCTTGTCCTTGGTTCTTCTTTAAACCATCACATGTTCTTTATCAGAGACAATTTTGTTAGCTGTGAAATGGAATTGTAATTTGAAAGCTCGATAGCAAAAGGATAATTTCCTGTAATCCAAGACATGACTTAACCATTAACACACAAGTAAAAATACCTAAATCATATGGATGTTGTGTCATGAAAGGAGACTAGATTTGCTCTTGGCTCCTCAACCAAGTCCTAATAACTTTCTTGGCAAATAAACAGTGATCAATTTGTCAAAATTAGTTGTCCCCAAAACACAGTGACACTGAATATTTTATCTCACTGCCAGTGGGCACTGACATTTTGAATCTTAAATCAAATGCTACAGCAGACCTAAAAAGCATATTTTCCCTACAAACGTGCACTCCAAACACCTGCCATTAGATTATATGCTATTCACTATCTAACAGCCAAAGCCTTTACCCAGTCCCACCTCACCTTGTTTTCTTCTAGTGCTTACAACACAGAGAATTTGTTTATAGTTCCTGTTTCCCAGACACAGCCATTAAAGCAAATATACAACTCCTGTTTCACAGGAGAATATGATCCCTTGCAGGATTTGAATTATTCCTGTGCTAACTGGAGTCCTGCGCTCAGCAAACTGGGTATCTTCTTAAGGACTGAGATGCTGAATAACTGTCAAGCAGCATGACTGGTACCGTCCTTGGCTAGCCATGGGTGCCGTTCCAAAGAGAATTTTAGGAACAGTTACAGGCAAAGTTGGTAACCCATCATAAATATTACTGTATTATGAGCTAGCAGCCTATAAATCCCTTCTCAGTGGCATATCCCTATGGGAAAGGGCATGCAAGCTTCCATATGGTAGTGATATATCATGTGATTTTTTAAAAGGCATACTATAACTCGGACTTATTTACTGTTCTCTCTCTTCGTATCTGTAAACAAAGAAAAGCTTAAAAGGTTACATTCCTTCCTACTCCTTGCTATGTTATTTAAACCAAACCGAAAGTTTAGCTACATAAATGTCTGTCATCTGTACTTAATTCTTGGTACTTTCTCTTTCTTCTTCTTCAGAAAATTAAATACCCAGATGTGTCTGACTAAATAAAAGGGGGGCTGAATCATCTCATTTTTCTGCCAAAGTAGCAGAAATAATGATAGCTGAGAGTAAGGTGAGAATCTTAAAAAAATGAAACAACTATAAAAAAGTTAAGTATGCTGAACACTGCCCATATCCTAAATAGGCTTCCTCTATCTGCCACCACACATAACAAAGCAGAAAATAAACTAAGATGCCATTTACTTTTGGTTTAATTCATAAAAGCCTTAATTCATAAAAAAATTCAAAGGACATCAGCCTATTTGTACAAATCATATCTAGGAAGAGACATATATAAAAAGCTGTTCAAACTTGTGCTAAGGAACAAAATAAAGTTATTCAAATTTTCTTTTTACTTTTTTCTCCTGCTCTCTAATACCATCACAAAGATTAAAAAGAAAACTGGCAGATTCCATTAACAAGCAAACCAAATAACGGGACACATTCAATCCTCCAACTTCCTTTCTTCAAAGTAAACCATTTCTTCTTCAATTTATTATTCCCCTCTTAATTCCATATGGTGAGGAAAAGGCAGCAGTCTACTAGAACAGGAGACACAAGAATCATAGGAAAATTCAGGTTGGAAGGTACCTCAGGAGGGCTCTAATCCAACCTCCTGTTCAAAGCAGGGCCAGCTCTGAGGTCAGACCAGGTTGATCCAGCCAAGTCCTGAAAACCCCCAAGGATGAAGACCACACAGCCTCTCCAAGCAGCCTGTTCTGCTGCCTGGCTGTCCTCAGGAAGAAAAAGGCATTTCTTATACGTACTCAGAATCTCTCATTTCAATTTATGCCCATTTATGCCACTGTAAAAAATGTCTGCCTCCATCTCCTCCATAATTTCCTCATATGTACTAGAAGGTTGCCCCAAAGCTGTCTCTTTCCTATGCTGAAGAAGGTAGCTCCCTCAGCCTCTCTTCACAAAGCAAGTGCTTCCACGGCCTGGTCATCTCAGTGGGCCTCTGCTGGGCTCCCACTTATTAATGACCTTTGCATATTGCTCAAAACCAGATACACCATTCTAGATGTGGTCTAACAAGAGGCTAACACAGCTTCAGTCCCCCTTTTCTGCTTCCAGGGCATTATAAGCATTCTGCAGTTAGATCTGCAGGCAGAGAGGAGCCTGCCTTCTCTTGCCAGAAATCACAGGCTTCCAGGCTCCCTCATTTACCCCACGGGAGACCTCAGTCTCCAGCCTCCCTCCTTCCGTGCAGTTTTGGGGTTGAAGCTCTCTTCTCTGAAAGGTTTCTGTGAAGACTCCATTGCAGTGGTTTAACCCCAGCCAGCAACTAGGAACACACAGCCATTCAACTCACTCACACACACTCCCCACCCACACAGGGTAGGGAGAAAAAAAAACCCCTCATGGGTTGAGATAAAGACAGTTTAACAGAACAGTAACAGAAGATAACATAATAATAATGGTAAGAAAATATACAAAATAAGTGATGCAATACAATTGCTCTTACCACCCAGTGACTGGTTGCCCAGCCCATCCCAAGCAGTGATCACAGAATCCTACCCCACAGCCACCCCCCATTTATACATTGAGCATGACATCTATGGTATGGAATATTCCATTGGCCAGCTTATCCTGTCTATGCTCCCTCTCAGCTTCTATGGGAAGCTGAAAGTCCTTGACTTCATATTAACACTACTTAGCAACAACTAAAACAATGCGTGTTATTAATGCACCTGCACTGGCCCCTTTCTGCAGCGGGGCTCCGCTCCCACCTATCATGTCCTATCTCACAAGAGTTGGAGCACAAATACACTGAAATCCAGCCTGACATCTTACGTTGCAGAATTTACTAGGCAGGAACTCTGCTTTAGCATAAATACCACCCATCCTTCTACCGCTAGGGAATTACCAGCTGACAACGTTGAGTCTAGACGTACAGATGAGGCATTTTGCCCTTACTGACTTTAAAGCTTTATCTCATTTTTTCAGCCCACCATTAGAACACACTGAACATTTTACAGTAAAAAACCCTGCATGTTTCTAAATTTCAGTTTCAAAGGTCAGTCATTTAAACAGATTTGTTTGTTCTTACCCAGCTCCAAGTGAGTCTTTAGCCCACTAACATAAAAAGGCAGCTTAGAGGTACCGTAAGAATATTTCAATTGAAGAAATCCTTCATCTGAACACAGATGAGAATAATAAAGAGGGGTAATAAAATCAATGCAAGGTATTTAATGTATCATCACTGCTGTCAGAGCAGGGATAAGTTTGGCTAAAGAGGGAAACAGGGTACCAAATGAGAGCTTTGATTTTGTTTCCATAGAGTGCTGTGTCTCTGGAGAAGGTGGAAGGACAGAATAGAACTTGATCCCATGCTCTTTGGGCATGTAGGAGCCAACTGTTCATTCTACTCCTCCTTTTGAATGAATTGGGAACTTAATGTGAGGAGCACACACAGTTCTTCATGTGAACTCCTGTCCAGAGTGAAACACAAATCAAGGCTATCATGGCTCTATTTACACAAAAAGAATATCTCTGAGAGCTATGGTTCATTTTTATATGAAGAAAAGGGAGGAGTGTAACAATAGCACTTAATTAGGTGCAGATAGAGGGTTTTCTTGCTTTTCTTTTCCACCCCTGGAGGCACAAGGCAATAAACTTTAGCCAATGAGTTATTCTTCTCTCACTCAGATAGGTTGGTTTGAGGTGAGACCGGACTTTTTAAGTTAGCAGTCTTGGACTATGAGATTGTGCAAGGAACGTTAATTTTGAAGAGACTGTAGAAGACAGTTTTGAAGATAAGGAATGGAAAGTCCAAAGACCTTGAAGCTCTAGCAATTCATGGAGAGCAGGGAGGATGATGCATGGCTATTTATTCCTTTACTCTGCCAGCGGTGACCATCCCCACCACAGAAGTGGCAGAACAGGTGGCACATCTACTCCTCAGCTTGAGGCAGTTCAGGCTGTCATATGAACATGGTTGCCACCAGCTCCAGTTTACATTACTACACGAGACTGAACTACAGCAGCAGAGAGCTCTGATTCATGATCCCTGTTGGAGTTAGCTGCAGTGGCTAAAGAGGTGGCCTCCCCCACATCTCCTCAGCCAATGCAGCTAAATCTCGCAGGGATCATGAATCAGAGTCCAAGAGGAGGGGGGGAATAGGTTAGGAAAAAGAAAGACAGAAAACAGGGAAGAAGAGAGAGAATAAAGAAGTGAGGGCAGGAAAGAGCATTAGTAGAAAGAAGGAAGGGTTATTAGCATGCCAAGAGGGATAGGAATTTACTAGGGTATTTCTCAAGAGCCTAAATTTAGAGGGGATAGGGAGACAAGGCACCTCACATCTATTAATACCTAAGAGTTATTGATTACTTTCAGGCTTGATTTCATAAAGAGCCAGTAACAAGCTGTGAGAATCAATTACAATTACAGAATTCTATAAAATATAGTCAGCAAACTAAGTGAAAAAGCTTCCATCTGTGATCTGGACATTTCAAGTTCCAGGATAAAATGGGGTTACATCCTAAAGAGTTAATAAAGTCAGTATGGAAATGCTTATTGCCTGTCTGTATGGGCAATTAAGAAGTACCCAAGTGACACCAAAAGAAATTAGCACCTCCAAAGCATAAGGCAGCAAGCAATGGCTAGGTAGGAAGAAAGGCAAAAACCCTTCTTAACTGAGTTAATGAATGATAAATTAGCAGGTTGGGGGGGGAGGGGGGGGGGGAAATCTTTCTATTGAAATGATTCAAAAAGCATATGGGGACCAAACACAGAAAAGGAATCTGTCAGCTTCAGGCTTCGTTCAGTGAATGTAACCTGAAGACATAAAGACTTAGTGAAAAACAGAGACCTTGGTTATAAATGCTGCCAGGCATTTGCCAGCTTGTCAGCTGAGTCATACAGAGTAAAGGAAGCCATCAGATCTGAATTAAGGACTGCTTAGGGAGTATGGTGGGGTTCGTTTTTTTCATCCCCTTCTGTTCATCTGTATCTACAAGTTTGCGTATGTGCCATCTGTTCAGGATTTGTAAATAAATACTTACTTACATTTAACTTAACTTTCGTTAGGAGTTATTCCAAGGAGGGTTGAGCCCTAAGGCATTCCTTTCCTTGGGTATCCTGACCATCCTGAAAAAACTGCGCCTTAGATATCTGCAAGGTGACCACTCAGCCCTACATGCTCCCAATACATGCATGTGGTTCGGTGTCTCCGCATGTGACAGACTCTGCTGGAGAGCTGGCAAGAGGAGTTTATAAGGAAAAATGTGTCTGTGGGTGACCACTGGTGGCCAGGAGAGTTCTCAGGCATGTGGCAAGACAATGACGCTGTATTTCAAGGGTCTCATGGGACATGAAACAGCAATAAAAATTGAAACAACGTGGTGAAGAGGGGAGAGACTTATGCCATATGCTGCAGCAAAGTTCAAAAAGCCTCCGTGTCCTTGACAGTGCCAGAAGTTGGCCTCAAGCTGAAATAATCCAAAGAAATAGAACTAGCCTTTCTGCATTACAGCAGACGAAATTAAAAGACAGAAATGAGAAAACCAGAGGCAGCTAAAAATGCAGATAATAAAGAAGCCAAACAGGCATCCCAAGAAGCAGAGCACAGGAGGCGAGTGGGACTGACATCCACAGTCAGTTTGCTGAGATGAAAGGACATAACCAGCAGAACAGGAGCAGCTTTCCAGCTCACACAGCCTGTAATTCACACTGCAAAGATGGATCCTTCTGACAGTTTGTGCAGCACCCACAAAGTAGCAAAAGACTGTTTGGTATCTGTTTTATTCTTCTAGCTGAAAGGAAGAAACTTTGTCCATTTTCAACAGTGTAGACCAGACAGCATATCAAATTACACTCTGGTTAAAAATACTTTACTAAGAAAATTTCTAATTATTCCAGCAATGAACAGCCAGCAATGCCAGAACAGAACAGTTTGTCTTCTATAGAAACACTTGCTACATGGCATACCTGTGACAAGAAGACAACTGAGATCTTATCTGGTGGGAGATAAGGCAATTATTGTTGTCATTAAATTAGTTTGGGCCAGTTGTCAAGAAACAGTTGATTTAAACGTGGGGATGATGACATGTTCAGAACTTATCTCTCAACAGGAGAATAAGAGAAACTTCAGCATCAGCAGATAAGCAAGGGAGGGAGTAATGAAATAATTCCCACGTGCAGTTCCCATCCCTTAAGCTCTCCATAGAAAATATCCATAGTAGTACCTTGGAGTACAGCAAGAATGTAAAGTCATTGTGCCACAAGTGCTATGCCTCATGCTCAGTCAGCAGGGTTAGTGTAAGGCAGGCAATCAGCTGCTGTGACTAGAGAGGACATGACAGCAAGGAACACATTGTATAAAGCTGCTGGGGAAGTGGAAGCCTTTGTACTGACGGTAAGAACAGTTGTCCGCTGGGAAGGTAAAGAGGGCCGGGGGGGGAGGTAAAGAAGCAATGAAATTTGCATTCAAATAAAAGAAAAAGCCAAACAGAAAGAAGTCATAGTAACAGAAACCAAGTAATGAGAAACTAAGCCTGGAAAATGGAAAAAAGATAGCTCTTGTCACCTTGAGTTCTCCGAGTGAAGTAGTCTGGGTTCTGTGTGGTTGGTACTACAGGGGAGCCAGTAAGCCCAGTAGACATCTAGGGTGGGGAGAAAGAGAGAGGAGATTCTGCCAGAGAAGCCAGCTAGGCGGAGTGATTATTTACTTGAGCACAGCCTGGATCTGAGCAGTTGTTTCTGTAGCTGCTGTGCTCTCTGCAGCCTCTAGAAGTTACACTTGCACAGTGTCACCCATGGAAGTGGCAAGAGTCAGTGTGAATCGGGGCATGGTTCCTAGCTTAGCCAGTTTAGTTGGACTTAGATGAGGTCTTTGAAGTATATTCCTGTTTTTCCAGCAATACTAGTATGATCTTGCAACAGCCACATCGGCCCTACTCAGAAAGCACAGGTCTGCTTGCCCCATGCTGCATGCAAGCAACTCAATTGCTTCCAGGTGACCCCTAGAGTCATCGTCAGATATCACTCCCCTTAAGCTAACCTGCCAGCCCCACACTTTTAGGTCTCCGAGTCTTTTATAAAGTTAATCCACAAGCTGGATAAATCACCACTAAGAGTCAGCTGCAGTAAGAACTGAATGCTCACCTACCACCTCGCGCATACATCTTCAGAGTACGAATGTTGGCAGGAAGTAGCTATTCTCTTTCTTCTGTTAGTTGCTGAATGGTATAATACAATCTTGTTCCCCTTCCAAAAAGTGTCCTTTGTTCTGAGAGTGAATTTATATAAACCAAGTAGTGACACTTTTGTACATGAGAGTCTTAACATTTGAGTAGTTCAGGGGTATGGATGGAAAAATACAATTCATGCTCAGTAAGCATTAGCCTTTTTCCACTTCTTTCCTTCCTAAAATTTATGGTCACTTCTATCCACCTTTCATCTGCTCAAGAAAAAAAAAAATTAAGGAAAGAGCCTTTTCTTATGTGCTTCACTTAAACAAAACCAGGCTTTCACATTCAAAGAGATTCATACCCTACTACCAAGATAATAGGTGAGATGTGAGTCCAAAAGTCCCCCTACTGTGTGCTTAGCATTCATGGGTGGTCGAAGCTGTAACTGAGCTACCTCACCATGGTGCAGCAAGAATTCAGAGATTTGTTCTATGCAATTGGCATTCTATTTATGTTTTTTGGTCCACTGTATCTCAAAGTGCATTACTGAGTATTTAATCACAATATACTGTACCTACAGCACAGTTCCAACACAGCCATTTAGCACATGAAAGGGGAAGGAGGAGATGGGAGAAAAAGGAAAAGAGGTAGTTTGATTTTTGTAAAATTTAATTCTCACTCAAAAGAAAAAAACACCAAAACCAGTTAAGCATTCTGATCATTATCTTCCTCCTATTTCTAACTCCTCTCAAGATCTTCTCACTCAGTGCACCTCTTCTCCTTAGCATCTCAATTCATTTTGTCTTAACCTTCTGAAAGGTAACCCTTGCTTTCTGACACCCAAGTTGCTTACCCATGACATAATTTTCCACTAATCTCTTAAATTGCTACAGCATTAGCTGTCTTCTTGACTCAGAGGCTTTACTGCTGCATCTTCTTCTGATTGTTCATCAGTTCTACCCTTGGCCATCAAACATAAATACTTCTTTTTATCTTTCATGTTGTGTGCATGAGAAATCTCTTTTATAATATCCCAGTCTTTTCCCACTCCTCTCTGGTAATGCCAGTGTCTCCACTTCTCTCAGAGTTTCTCCCCCCCATTCTTCTCGTTTGCTCTGTGGCTAGGCCTGTCTAGCTAGCAACCACACAGCCCAGTACATAAAGACCTGTTCTCTCTTCACGCAAACCTTAACTCTTTCTGGAAAACGCCAAGTTAAAGGATTAAAAACATATCCATGTTAGCTTCCTGTGCAATATGTCTTTCTCTTTTGGTCTGTTACATAAACTGCAGCTCTCCAGGACAGGTAAAGCTTTCCTATCCGTGCCTTGTAGCATGCCAAGTATGTTGTCAGTACTTGACAAGTAATTGCTGTCTTGCCAGAATGTTCTTCCTACCTCATATCTGATCACCGAGAACTGCATTGCCCCAGGTAATTCAGCCCAGCAGCTAACCAGAAAAGTCCAGAAAAAGCAAATAAGCATTTTGAGGAAAGCTCATCTCTCTCTCAGCTGCTTCTGGAACCAGAAGCAAAGACAAAAATAAAGAAAAAAACCCAAACATTAAAATAATTGCAACCGGCCTAAAATCCTCATTCCTTCCACTCCCTATCTTGGCAAGTAAGAAGTACGGGAGCTTGGCCTCCCCTCCAATTAGTTTGGCCTCTCTTCCAACCCAGGGGTGTGGGCTCAAGGGTGAAGGAATATGTAGGCTACAAGTCCGTAGTGGTGGTTTATTTAGTACATTTCCATCAGGCACTTCAGCTTTTCTCCTTTTTTCTATGGGAATATGTTTTCATTTAATAGTAGCAAACATAATGGCAAACGAACGGCTGATCAGGCACATAGAAACTTACAAAAGTCAAAACTAAGAGAATAAAAAAGACCTAAGTATGACTCGTATACAAGAGATATGAGAACATCAAGTAATAAAGTCCATTATTCCTAATCACTTGGTGTAAGTACACTTTTACATGCGCAGAAACAATTTTTTTATTATTTTTTCCCCCTCTTCTAGAGGACAGACTTGTCCTTGTTCTTTGCTTTGTAGCCTCTTAACATAATTTTAAAAAGAAAAAAAAAGGAACACTTACTGTCAACTTTCAAGATAAGAAAGTTCTGTTCTGATCTTAGACTGAGACTTATGCAAGAGAGAAGTGCTCCTGCCCATGAATCATTACCAATTTTTCCAAAAGGCTGTGTCCTACCCAGAGAGGAGTGCCTTGATGGTTCATGCGGCATGAACCAAATACCAAGACTTTTCAACACGCTGACACAACAGATTCCCCTGAACCTGGTTAGAATTCAGAGCACTAGCCCCGCAAAGCTCCCTTTACCCTCCCTTCTGGATTTGATGAACCAGAAAGAGCACACGTAGGAGGTCCAGAGAGCTGTGGAGGAGAGGGGCTGGCACAGCTGTGAAAGGGCAAGGAGAGTCAGCCACACAAAAAGTGTTGTTGATCTATGGATTGCTCGGTGTCTTTAAACTCTGTATTGTGTGGCAGAAGGGCAGGTTACTTCCTTTCAATCAATGTCCAAGGATGGTATCCAATCACTGTAATGTACTTACATTCACAGCCACGTAACAACAAAAATATTCTATGAAGCCAGAAGTACACACAAAACTGTTTCAACAGTTCCCGTGGTTGCCCCAGTGAGAAGACGATACATCTCAGGGTCTATTCACCCTGCCTCCTGTTTGGCCACGCTGTGGGCAGCTCCAACACATACCATCAATATCAAAAAGATTATTAGCATAAATGCTGCTTCTTTCTTGTTTTCTTTTCTACTTGACTTGCTTTTACTTACAGTGCACGTCAACAAATTCAAGGAGAAACTTCTTACTCAGTCTATTCCCCATCACAGTCATCACCATTATTGTAATTACATCACTCCCAAAGGAAAAGATTATTTAAAAAAAAAAAAAGTGTTTTTCTGGATAGAAAAATTATCTCAGTTCAGCAGCACTCTGATTTGGTTATTACTGCACAACAGCCAAAAAAAGATAACTTTATGGACTTAAAAAACATCATCAACTGGAAGTATCTCAAGTAAGTTGAGAACACTCACAAGCCCTTATGGTTTACAGAGTAAAGGTCAGTCAAAGCATTAAATCCATCTTTCCATCTTGTTTATCCCAAAGAGAAAATTCAGTATACATCTAACTTCTGTTCATTTCATTTTCTAATAAAGAAGGAACTGATGCACTGACTGTAAGCTGGGGGTAAGGAGCATGCAGTGTTTCAAATGCAATGAAGCTTGAAAAGTTTAGTTTGGTGGAGATTGTTCCTTACAACTGCATGTGGCTGAATTTTTCCAAAAAGTAACAAACAGCCAGTGAAATGAGTTTGTATTGAGATACATTTGGCTCAGTAGGCTGTGGTTTAGCCCCATAGGTAAACTCAGATTTGACATGGGTTAAAATAAAATAGTCCTTGGCGACCGGTCATGGTAACTGAAATCTTACTCTTGGAGGACTGGTTAAGAGGGTCCGGATCCAATTCTTCCACAGTCACTGCAGCTGGAACAGAGCTGGTCTGTCAGTGCCCAGCTCCATCAATCCTATGTGTCTGATCTGTCTGAGTTTCACTAAGAAAGCAAAGTAAGGGAGCCCTGAGACGCACAGACATAATATAAATAAAAAAATACATTCACGTTTCCAACTGTCCACACATTCTCAAGAAAGTTGCACCTATGTTATATTACTCAGCATGTGGTTTCAATTGGAACAACAATGCACATTTGTTCGCCTGCAAGCTGGCTGCTAACTACACTACTACCCATGTTTAAATACGGCATGGCCCGCCACTGCCTTTCTGGGGTCAAGTGTCTGGCATGTGCCTGCTACGTTATGGTCAGTATAAGCTTATAGATTACCCAAGCACCAAACCCAGACTCTTTGATGTCATGAAGGCATATTTATATACAGTACACATACACTGTGTATTTCTCATAAGGTAGAAGGTCCAAGAAAGAGGGTACTGGGGAAAGAAACAAGCAAGAAAAAAAAAGTATCTATCTAGCTCTTTCCATTCCCATTAGTTTTAGTAAATTAAATAAATAATTATTTTACACTACTTTCCTAAAACCAAACTTAAGTATTTTTCACTCATTATTTTTAGAAACTACTGCTTGTGAAAGTTGTCTTGCTCTGCAGAAATGTTTGCACTCTTTGCACTCACACTATCACTGAGAATTTTTTTTTTTAAATGCTTGCTATTACCGAGTTTTCTGATAAAACGTTAATGTTGGTTTCCCTTTTTTTTTTTTTTTATCCTTATGGATCTAGGACAATGCCAACACTTTCACTAATAGATTCTGGATCTTTATAGTGGGGAGACAAAGAGCAGAAGTCAACAGGCCTCACTGAAGATCTATACCCAATGTACAACTTCAGTACAGAATTCAGCAAGAGAGGAGGACTGCGTCACTGGCCTGCTAGGAAAAGAATTTAACTCATGTTTTCCAGGTGTGCTCTACTCCTATCTTATGCTATTACAGGCCTTTCCTAAGCTAGATGATGCTTTCTAACAAAGTTTCTCCAGATACTTCGTTATAAACATCCGTTTAACTTGCAAATAATTTTTTGCAACTTGTGTTTTGAATGCAATCTTGCTGTTATGCATTTGTCTTCAAAAATCTCTTGACCTCACATTTTGGAACAGGGACCTGAAATTAAACAATGGGATGACCAACACATGTGACAGTGTAATTAAAGCCAGCACTATAATGCCTGCTCAGAAAAGGACCAAATTAAAGTTCTGCCATCTCCCTCAACTGTGACATTGCCTAACATTTAAATGTTCAAAGTTCTAACCTTTATAATGTAAAAAACACAATTTTACAGGGCAGGGGGGAGAGGGTTATTTACAGAGTTAAATAGTGTGAACTAGCAGTTCAGGACACTTTTTTTAACCCTTTCAGTCCCAAAAACAAGCTCTGAACCTATCCTTCTCCGATTGACGCATCACAAAAAGTCTGTGTGGAAAAAGTTTCTAATGCAATTAGAATTTCAATGAATGCAGCCATTAAAAGCTTCATAGAAAGGAAGAAAAATAAAACCAAAACCCAACCCTATTTAAAGATTTTATGCCCATCTCTATTGTAAAACATTCCATGCTGTTCTTCCTACCCTGTAGGCTTTCAGGCCTCATATGGTCACCACAATGGAGCCACACTCCACAACCACGCCCCTAGTGCTCCTGGTACCAGTTAAGGAGCTGCATAGAGATGGTCGCACAAATGACGATTAAGGATCTCTATATTTAGGCCAAACATTTCCAGTGAAAGCCCCAGAAAAAGAGGATAGGTTTAAAGGTTTATTCGCCTCTGAAGAATGTTCTCTTTGTAACAGAGGGTTTTTTTTTTTTTTACCTTTGAGAACCTTGTATATAGAGCCCAAATAGAACACAAGCTCCTATTTAGATAACATTTCTGTACCATTGAGATGTAAGAATATAAACTTGAAGCATGATGAAGTATAAACTGTACCAACATGTGAGATTTACAAAACCAAACAACAAGAACACACATCAGGATTTTCTTACTGCTGGATTTCTCTTCATTTTACTCCATTTATCTTTTCTATCTCACCCTGTCTTCTAGCAAGAACCCTTTCAGTTTCTGAAAGCTTACATATGTCCTGGAGGTGAGGGGGGAGAAGGCTAGGAGAGGGCAGGAAAGGACCAAAGACGAAGGTTCATTATTAATGCAAACATATTCACTGGTTGGGATTACAAATTACAGATAACCCCTCCAAGTGACTGACAGTTAGTACATGCATGGGTGGGTGTTATTGGCATCTTCTCAGATAACTGATGATAACAGGGCACTCGGATTGCTCTTGCACTAGGTGAAGCGGCTGGTAGCAGGGATAATATCCAGCCAGGGTGTAAAATTAGCGACTAGCGATTAGAGGAACCTAACTCTTTGTTATTCCTATTGTTTTAACAGATGAAAAAGAGCAGATATAAATTAACAGGTCTTGTCATGTCCAGCCATACTGTCATTCAGCCAAGCAGACACATGTAAATAGCCCAGAGCTCCATCCGTGTTTTTCTTCTTCTAGGTGGCTCATTACACATCACAACCAGGCACTGCTGCATCCGAGTTTAAACAGGAGCTGTGGCAAACTCAGCATTTCTAAACGTCAGGCTTGCTTTTAAGTACACACACACAAAAAAAAAAAAAAAAAGGACTGAAGAGCTCTAGTTTGGGCCAGTATGTTTTTCGATCCCGATTTAAATATCCATTCAGACAAACAGAAGGGAAACAATGGGAAAAAATCTTACGGATAATTGTGTTATTGCTTTTGAAGTTTGAAGGGAGATCAATGGCACAAGCACCTCAGGATGTGGTTCTGCACAGCACATCTTTCAAGTGGCAAAGCCATTTTAAGACACTTCCACCTCCAGGTATGCCAAGATGCTCAAGAGAGATTACTGCTTCCTTAGTTGTAGCAATTCAAGTGGGTTAATGACTGGCTAAGATGCCAGGTAATATGCTTTTGGTCTTTTTCTGTCTTTTAAACCACATTATTTCAAAGATGAGGATATGGGTGGGGAATTGTAATAGTTTAAGCCAACACAAGATAGGACTGCTTTCCCAGTGGGTAGTCCACCCATGTGACTCCTACCATATTCCCGCATGCCCACTGTTACTCTTGCATTTTCACTAGCAACAGTAACTCCACCCAAAAAAAAAGAAAATCTGCAACAACAAGCAGTTTTCAGTCCCCCAGTGGCCCATGCTGCAGCCCCAGTCACTAATCCTAACCCACTGTACAGGTGGCAGGGAGGAAGAGGACAGCGAGGGCCTCAGAGATGGTGAAATTACTGCTTTGGACAGCTGAACATTTTTAGCTTAGCTTGAACTGATCTTACATCTTTAGAGGACTGAAGTCCAATTGGCAAAGTTGAGGGGGCACATACTACCAGCAAGACACAAAAATGAGTGAACAGGGGCAAGGACTCTGAAAGCAGCTCTACCCTCAGCAAATTTTTATTGTGGAGTTCCAGCCTCAGTGAGGCAACCCCATTTATGGGAACATGCCCTGACGAAGAATAAAGACTGATGTTTGCTAATCTCAGAGAATCAAACTGTTTGGGCCATCCAGCCAAGACAGCTTTGAGAGTACTTTGAAGAGCAGCCAGGAAGAGTCAGCAAGAGTCACAACCTCTGGAAATGGCATAAATTGCATCTTAATCTTATGCAATCACAGTCCAGACAACATACAAGGAGACTTATGAGAGACAGAGAAAGAAAGAGATACAGAGGGGAAGGTAAGAGAACAGAGGTCAATGTTATATCAGGTTAACATGGGTCTAATGGTTCGCAGAATTGATCCAGAGCCTGTAAAACTGGCATATGTTTCCCTGCTGTGAGGGTTTTATATCCTCTAACAAATAAAGCATCTGTGAAAAGCAAATATTGTGATTTGTCCGTTTACTTAGTGAGCTAGTCTGTGGGTAATCCTTTTCTTCTGCATATCAGCACCACTAACAAAATCTTCTGTAGCAGAAACTGACAAGAAGCAAAGGCAGTGTGATGTGGCAGAGTGCTTACAGTGTCTCAAAGAAAGAGAAGACGCAGGAAGTGAACCCTGTATCTCTTCCCCACACACTTCTATTCCTGAAAATCCAGAAGAGGGATTTATCCCCTTCTACAGCCTCAACAACAAATCAATGCTATACTCAGCCACGTCCATCCCAACGTAAAGCCAAGACAACCTTAAGGAACAAACAAAAGCACTTTACATCACATATTTGTCTCCCAACTAGAAGAACTTATTATACTTTTTCACCTGTACGATATACTATCTAAGCATCTCCTGATAGAATTGGTTAATAAAACTTGAGCTGGGATTTGTTATTCAACATCTTGAGTAATAGCTCTATATTTCATTGTCCAGGCAGCTACAAAGGTTTGCTTTTTGTCTTTTCACTTCCTGAGTAGTAAATTAGGAGTGATCATTCTCGACAAACAGAGAGTGCATGAAAATTAAATCCATCTGCTTCTAACAAAATAAGGAATAAGAGAATGGATCCAACAGAATATTTCATTTGCTAAATACCACTTATAGCCAGCACTGGTACCCTTCCAGTGGCCCAAAGCAAACCACCTGCCTTCCTGCTAGGAAATCCCTGTGCCCTGGCTGGCCAGAGGATCTCTTTTCCTTGCTCAGGTGCCAGCTGCCCAGTTGCAGTTTGCAACATATACTTGCAGTTCGCATATGTCACATGGGCCTTTGGATTCTCCTCTCAGTGAAGAGCCAGATAGATCATAAATGTATTGATTCAAGCCAAATTACATTTCTCCAAATGACAAATTTACTATGATTTAGTTTTTAAACTGTAGCACTGCTGTAGATACAAACGATAAATATTAGGAAGAATTACTTTACTGAAGGAGTGGTCAGACACTGGAACAGCCTGCCCAGGGAGGTGGTTGAGTCATCATCCCTAGAGGTATCTAAGAAACATCTAGATTTGTCACTTCAGGGCATGCTCTAGTGACAGAGATTGTAGGGGCGTTTTTTTTGTGTGTGTATGGTTGGACTCAATGATCTCAAAGGTCCTTTCCAACCGTGAAGATTCTATGATAACGCATCAGCTCATTTAAAACCATGCCTACGTTAACAGCTCCTAAATATAGTGTGGTGTGCATCTCCATCTTTTCCTCTGGATTTTTCTCACATTTATTCTCTATTGATTTCTGGCTGCAGAGTACATGAGGTGTTTGTTCAATAGCCTCAGATGATGGTGCAGCATCTGTTATTTATGTTTGTGCAGTGTCTTTCTTTCCCAAGTAATAAAGGCAAATCTTCCCACTTTTAGGGTCTCTGCTATTGAATTTCAGTTCTTTTTTAAAACATCACTGCTAATTTAGAAATGACAACAGGTACACAATCTACCCGTTTGGTGCCTCCATTTCCCTTTAGTAAACTAAGGATTACACCGCCTCAAGAGGATTTGCAAAACAGCAATTTTGTGTTTACTGTGACCCTCATGGCAATATCCAAGAAAAGCCTTCCCTGTCTTTGGCATATCAGCCTCTACATTAGACCAAGCATTCCTGATAATTTAATCAAATGTCTTAGCTTCCTCTACTCCGGCTGTGAATGACAACTATCCCCATAGCCCCTCACTGCTGTGACATCCTGAGGCTTTATTTCATAATCTGAATTAACCCAGAGATCTAAGGTTAATGGACCTGCTGAGCACACAAAACATGCAAGTTACACTTTTCATTAATAATCATTTGGAGAATGATTGATTTTCCCTTTTGAAAAAAACTACAAGACAATCATTTCCTCTTATCTTCTACAATTTCATAGCCTTTTAAGCTTAAAGCCTATCAGATGAGATAGTAAGTAATTGCAGAGTATTTGAGCATCCTTCCTCTGGAAGGAGATGATCACAATTTAATCTGTGAGAGCAAAAATATATTTTATTTGACTAAAACTCAGCACAGGTAATAAAACTTCATTTAGGTCATAATCTGCTATTTCAGAGAAAACGTCCAGTCTGTTTAAATACTTAATTAAGAATTCATATTGAATAAAACCTGAAACAACTCCACTAAGAGATGAATCCAGAATACATTACTCTTCTGTACTAAATACCACGCTACTGTAATATGCACAGATTTCTCTCTCTCCTCTGATTAGGAAACATTCTTAATTCCATATTTCATTGTTGACGGGGATTCTTTTACAGTATTTGATTTTTCACCATGTTTACTTTTGTTGAAATGGTAGTTTAAAACAGTGGATTTTTTTTCCTTTGTTGAAAATTATAAGGAAATAACAGCAATCTTTTCAGAAATTATGTTCTCAGAATAACCAGGGGGGATATTTTGGATTTATCAACCTCTTTTTAGAATTCTAAGTCACACCCCTAAAGGTTTTCTTATGTTTTGTGTATAGTTGATGAAAACCTTTTCCCCAGATACATGTTCAGAGATGAAATTAATTTGGTTTCAGTCTAAAAGAATAAAACCATCAACAAACAATGCAATAGTAATGTTTGACATTAAACTGCTGTTCTAGTACACTATTTTCACTAACGTTCTCAGTATAATTTTTTTAAACTACTTTTAAGATTCATAGTCTTTGTCTCTAATCAGGATCAAACAACTGTTCTCTAGATAGTGAGAGGAGTGACTATGTGGCAATGCTTAAGTGCTAACTCTGCTTGCCCTCCAGGTCTCTAAAAAGTTAAAAATAGTCATAAGATACTTATTACTCCTCAGCCTTTCACACAAGTATCTAAAAGGCTGCATAGTACCAGTAGGAACAGGAGATTTTTGAAACTGTTTCTGTCAAATAAATTTGAAGAGATTTAAAACTTGTTTGTCGCTTTATAGTTTTCTAGGTACATAGTTGGGAGGCTGACATTTGACAGAGTTGCAATTCCTACATTTTGCACTTACGACATTTTTAAACGCCTGCACATGAAGGTATCTCATCTGGGCAGTGAAATCTTTTTATGCTCGCATATACAAGCTCTGAAAATAGGCGCATATCCATGACATGCAAGAACACAGCAGTGAGTCCCACCTGATGATGCATTTTTTTCCTACCATAAAAAACTTCCATCAGTCTTTCTGGGCAAAATAGTGGAGTAGAATAATTACTTTTCAAAATGAACATAGTAGCACCCAGGCAGTCTTTAGTCCATTAAACAATACCAAGAAAGAGACAAGCAGATTGGCCTTTGAAATATATGGAAAATATACTGCTGACAAAACTATTACTAGCAAAATCTTTTTCTCCCTTAGCAGAAGTTACGGGTGGTCTTTAAAAAAAAATAAAATAAAAAATTAAGAAAATCTTGGCTGCAGCTAGCTCGCTGGCAAATGCAAAACCAAATATCTGGCACCAGGTGTGAAAGTAGTGAGGCACCCCGACCTCACGGTCATTAGAATTTTGCAAGATTTCCAACTCAAGTAAGATTTCCTAGCTCACACCTCCTTCATCAGCCCTCATCACACTGGCTGAAATTATCTTGGCAGTGGGGATAATTATTCATCAGTTACAATAAGTGTTACAGACATATCCAAACCAAACGCGGCGCACAGGACAGATATATGGCTTCAGGAACTCCCACCATGGCCGTTGAAAACTCTACTTGGGGCGGGGGAGGGTGGGCTGGGAGCTGCAGCCAGCAAAGGCCTCACTATAAAGCCACCCCTTTGTGTTATCTTGAGCTAGGACACCCACTACAGCCATGGGACTTACCACCAACCTGAATCATCCTCTGGATACCTCAGTGAGGCTGCCTCATGCAAATGTTTCATTTAAAGTCCTCATTTTCTTAAGAAATAATCCAAACCGCAGATCTGTAAGTAACCCCTCATCAGTCCCCACCCAGAAGACACAAGG
Source organism: Alca torda (assembly GCA_008658365.1). Lineage (NCBI taxonomy): Eukaryota > Metazoa > Chordata > Aves > Charadriiformes > Alcidae > Alca > Alca torda. The sequence continues at coordinate 8,590,602 of CM018079.1, forward strand.
TTGATCTCCAGATCCCATGTCAGTAACAATTTATTTGCTTGTCCAGCCAGGCTTTTTCATTCCTCCTTGTATCAAATGTCACTTCAGGCCACCATCTAGGTCCCTGTCCTTCACACAGATAGCACATTATTGGGAAATGTTTATTTTGCCATATGCCATCATGATCCTGGGATGAAGTATCAAATGACGGGCTTTCATCTGGATATAATTTATTCATTATATCACTACTTTATATTAAAGAAAATGCATCAGTGTGAAAGTATGAACAGAAAACACATTTTGGCTATTGAATAACCTGGAAATTATTAAAGTTAAAAGCTCTTGAGTCAGACAGAGCAGCATCATATTATTAGAATAATATGTTAATGTTTCAGTCATGCAACCTCTGTGGGTCTTTTGAAACACCTGTGGAAATAAGTTTTGTGCTATTACAATGCTAACAAATACACTAGACCTAGTCACATTAATTGCTCAAATTATCCATATGACAGAGTTTTATGAGCTAATAAAACACATCCTGGTATAAATATAATAAATACTTTGTATTAAATACTACATTGAGTCTGTTTTCAACAACTTCTGTTTTCTTTTTCTCCTCTGTTTTCCTGTGCCTCAGGTTGCATTTAGTTACAGCTGCTACTCAGAAGACACCTGATGTCACTTGCGGTGGGATGGAAACTGTGAGAGCACATCATCTACCATATAATGGAGAGTCTATCTTTAAAAAGAGAAGATAACTGCAGAACAGATTTAACTCTTTTTCAAGGAAACCATGTCAACGACTCCAGCTCTCTCTTCCAGCACAGACAAAGAAGCACCATTTCTTGCTATCTTTCCTTGCCTTTGTTAGGCCAGATTCCCGAATGTCATCACACCTCAACTTCACCTACCGGCTCTTCACTTTTACTGCCCTCTCCGAGTGTTTTGTCATTGATAACAGAGTCTGGCAAACCATTTTCCTTACCCAGCCTTACCATCCCTACTTTTATATTCATAATTGTGTCATAAAAGTGAAAGACGGTAAAGTTTTATGATGTCTAAAGACAGGCCTGAGTGGCTAAACTTGCACACTAAGTGAAAATCTTCCCAACCTGGGAGGTGTCGGATTTCAAGCTCTACACAACTTTTTCCCTTCTAAATGATTACACGTTCTGCTACTCTCTAATGAGGAAAGCGATGTGAATGTACTAAGGTATTTTCATTTTTAGTTTCTGATCACAGAAAAAAGCATAGCCATTAGAGATAAGAAGGTTAAGATGTGATGGTTCAAACATTTGGTTCGGGAACAGAAAAAAATGCCAGGAAAAAAAATAGGTCATTGCATTAATGAATTCATTATGCTTTTTTTAACTACAGTAATTTTGAAAGCTGATTGTCCACATCAGTAAGGGATAACCAATTACCAAAGGGAACTGAATGAATTAAAATTATTAAGTTGAAGAATTTATTATCAAATGAGTAACTGTAGATCTAAATGACAAAAAGAGAGAAGTCATTCAATATAGAACACAAACACTGGCCTAATCTAATCACAGGCACAGAAAGGATTTATGATCCTCACAATATACAAAAGAATTATTTCCTTCACACTCTTAAAATCAAATTTACAGCTATATGAATCTTTGTCTGTTAGAAAAGTAGAGCATATGTGCAACATAAGAACCAGTCAAATATTTTTATTCACTTTTGTCAAAATACAACCACACAGCTTCTATATCCTTCTGATTCCATGTATTTCAACAGTTCTATGTTACCAAAGCCATTCAGAAACTGCCCACTCCCTATTGTGATGCTCTAAAATAGCCAAACTCACCAGCTGATGATCCTATAAAAACATGGTCCAAAGCAAAAATTCAACATTCCCAAAGAAGCTCTTAGGAACCTTCTTGTGGTGGCTCAAGACGTTAAGGGCTTCAGCTCTCTGAGTTACCCCTCTAACAGATATTACCCCATCCACAGCAGGAGGGAACTGTTCCTCACCAAAATTAGTTCACAGCTGAAATACTGGCTTCAAACTGCCAACAAAGCTGATTGCACATTACTCTCACCTGGCTCTGAGGTAGACCAGCTGATTGTTCTTGCTCCACACAGGTGGGCACCATTCAGCAGAGAAATGCAGCAGACAGCTGGAGGTGGTCCTGTTTTAAGGTTCTGCAGCTAGATCTCCAGTCTGAACACTTAAAAAAAAAAAAAAAAAAAAATTGGTAACTTTTTAATACTAACAGCAATGCAAAAATAAAATAATCACTCAACCAGCAACCCAAGGTACCTTCCCTAGTTTTGCACTAGCAAATGTAGTATAAGATAACATGAAAAAGCAAGAAAAGCAAGAGAAAAAACATGGTGAATTAACACTCTTGGTTACGTAAGATGGTCATTAATATATGAAAAGCTGGCCAGCCTGGATTACAGGAAAAACACCTCCTGCTTAATAGCATGGTTCAGCAGCTTATACATATATATACATATAACTTTCTGATTATACAGAAAAGTATAGGGTATTTTTCTAAACCACTAAGTCCGCAGCTAAGACTAAGGCAGCAATTACAAGAAAGGGGATGTTCTTGTTCAGTCAAAAAAGATGATGGAATTTTACAGTAGTTGTCCTATAAATCTGCTTCCTAAATTCTCTTTAGAGAATTTAGACTTTGCAGCGAAAGAAGCAACATCAAGTGCCTTCTGTGGTAGAAATTTAAAAATTCTTTAACAACTATGATCTATATCACCATAATTCTAATGAATCATACTTCATTAATGAAAACTGATTTCCAAGCTTTTCCCCAGAGCTTGATGGGATGCTTAAGCAGCATAAGTGGCATTTTACATCAGCTGTGCACTCTTTTAAGGATACTGAGGCAATAACCACTAGCATCCAAAACCTTTGTGTTCACATTCGGAAACTGATTGCACTGCACACATAGAAGGGACTCCACAGGATCCAAAAAAACGAATTTGAATTCATGGAAGTTTTGCACTTATTTACAGGCTGAAGATAGCGATGCCACAGTCTCAGCAGCAATCTATATACAAACAAATTACACTAAGGAACCAAAACTTGAAAGAAACACTTTCTAAAAAACTGAAACAATTATTTCCTAAACAAACAATTCAGAGAACCTTGGAACTGACCTAATGCCAATGAGTAGGTGACCAGCACTTTTGAAGCTAGACAAGTTTCACCTCTTTTAATACACTTTTAAAGTAAGAACTTCCTGTGCAAATCATATTTGTGGTGACAACAACGTTAGATCTCTTGAGCTCTGAATCATTTTCCATTCCCATAAAATCATCATACACTCCCTGCTTTTTTTACCTGATAGAAACCTGTAAGGAACTGTGAATACCAAATCACTTTAATGAACATCATTATTATTATTATTATTCATTATTATTATTATAAATAACTGGGACAAGATGTGTGTGTGTATATATATATAAGGGGTATATATGTGTATATACAGATACCGATAGATATGAAGGTACTACCTTTTGAGTGTTTTTTTTTTTCCTAATGAGGAAACCAGGCTGTCTGTATAGCAGACTCAGGAATAATGTTTATTGGAGAATAATATAAAATGCAAGTGATTCCACTTTGGAAAAACACACACCCCCTCACCCCACTATACTGTCTAATTAACAATTACATTCTTTTGAGCATTTTAAAGCCACTTCTGCAAGAGATGTAAATGTAAACACATTACCGATTTAACAGAAATTCCTTGCATCGGGCTCCAGTGTGGTGTTATTTTTCCTTCCTTTTATACATGTGTTAAAATAATCATGTAAAAGGATTCCTGTACTGTGTCTTCAAATCTTTCACAGGATGATTCACTCTATTCATTTTCACTAGGCACAGTGCTGCTTAAGTTTAACTGAACATACCTTTTATATATTTAATGTGGATTCAGACCAATATGCAGAGACTGAATGACTCTTTGCTAATAATGCCAACAGACTGAAACAAAATACACTTGTAGGAAAGAAAGCATGGGTGAGAGGGAAGTGCTTGGCAGCAGGAAAGAAGCTCTTGGTGATTTGGTGGTATGTGAAAGAAACTGGGCAGCCTCCCACTGAATTACATCTTTCCATCTGCCCTGTCCCCACTCATCAGCGTACGGAGCCCATACACTCCTCCCCTGGGTAAATCATTTAGAGAGCAGAAGGAAAAATCCAGTAGCTCAGTCAGTACAATTCAGGGGTTGGGAAGCAGGAAATTGGCTTGCAAAACTGTGACTCCATCTGTAGAGAGGATGCCTATATATATGGAAGGGATCTGCCTCACCCATGAACAAATCCTCTCTCCCCAAATAGGGCAGGATTTAAGCAGGACATGTAGCGAGCTACCCCTAAATATACTATGAAGGTCCACAAAGTCTTTTGGTGAGAGTTAATCCTTCCACAGGTACTATTCAGTCATTGCCACTCTCCCCTAAGGATTGATTTCCTATCACTGTCATATTTTTAAAAGGCTCACAGGCACACAATTTGCAGTGAAAATCATAGAGCTTTGCATCACTTTGGTGTTGCCATCAGTCATTTTCCTCCTCTGAAGCTGTTTTAAAGCTGTCAGCAGGCCTGTACGGTAACTGAAGTATACGGAGATGAAGCGGGTGCACAAAGAATAGCTGAGCTTTAATTTGAAACGCATATGCATCTGCACTGGGGGCTATTTCAGTTTATCTGATCTACACTAATTCCATATGATATGGACACAGCAAATCTGTGCCTCATGTAACCCATCACGCTCCAAGATTACATGCGAGACTCCCACAGCAACTGAAGGAGATGCAGTGACAAGGTTGGTGGAGGTCCGGATGAGTTATTCAGTGCATGAAAAAGCACACCAAACCATCTTTGCCAGCTGCCAGTTGCTATTTTTATGGCCCTTTTAAACACATCAGCTTCCCGTTCCATGAAAATCATCCAACTGATTGTTGATATCACCTCATCCTAGTATCACTACAGCTGTATCAGTAAGATAGTATTATTTCTTGGCAAACAAAAACAACTTTGGGGGGAAAAAGGGGGACAAATATAACCCCAGACTAGTAGCAAGCTGGACAATGACTGACAGAATTGCCTCAGATCTCTGGATGACAAAGCCCACTCCCCATGCACACACTTACTGTGGTCCATAACCAGCCCAGCCCAGGTTTTGGCTATGCAATATAAGGAATAGGGAATTGAGATCAGGTCCTCAGCTGCAGAGCTTCTTGCCAGTAAGGTTCTATCCGACATTTTGGACTAAAGATCAAATTCAATGTGTTACACAATCCTTTCTAGAAAGCTTTCCTTCAGAACCAGTGTTCTCATTAAACATCTCACATTCAGAGAAACTCAGGGAGACAAAGAGAGAAGCTCCTCTGCTGTGAGCAAAATCTTGCCTTTGGTTTTGGTTTTTTTTCTAATAGTGAGGCTACAGGCACTATGAAAGACTATAAAACAAAGAGAAGATGTATTTGGATAGTTATTTCCCAGCCACATCCTAAGGAATCAGAGAGACTGGTGTATATAGAAAGATCAAAGTATTTCCCTGTATTTCTTAGGAAGTACAAACAAACTTAAACGGGAAACAGAGAGAAAAGGAGGACCTTCGGTTCTGCTAGGTATTAAGTCATGGATGGAAATGTCTCAAAATGCTCACTGATTTATTTTTGCAGCTTTCCCAAGTGCCTTCACACCTTTATTTGTGATCCAGATATTTATGTAACACTCTGGAATTCATCAGAGACCAGTCTGAAATATTGTCACAAGGCAGCCAAACCATCTCGAGATGCCTCACTAGAATTCAAACGTATGCGCTGCACAGGAACTTCTTCTAGCAGGCTTTACAGAAGGGACTGGATAAAGCTGCCAAAGAAAATGGAATTTAACAGCCAAAAGTATGTGAAAATAACCCCCAGAACTGTGCGCTTTATCTCTACTGGGGAAACACTTTCTTTTCCTTTCCTTCTTAATTCAATTTACATTTATTTCCATTGTATTTTGGGAAGTCATTTTGCATCAAACCATTATTATTTCTATCAAGTTTTAGACAGACTTATTTTTACTTTATGAAATCATGTTGCAAGAGCACTAACTTGAATCAAGGGACTTCAGCCATTTCATCTCTTAGTACAAGCAGCCAATGTCTCACCTCTTATAAAACACTCTAGCATCTCTTGGTTTGTAGTTTTCTGTCATTGCTGTGATCACTGATAAAGTTTACATCATATAGACTATGCCGGTACCAATGGACTTGAAGTATTCTTTACCTCAAGGACTTGCTTGTACTGTTTTTCAAGCAGGTTTTCAACGACCACCCTTAGGTAGAACACAATTACCTGAATAATGAGGGAAATCCAACACAGTGGGAACAGGAATGCCACTGAAACCAAGGTGTTGTTCTTTAAGACTGAGAAGAAAGCATGCAGAAATGTTCTTATATTCCTCAGAGTCTAATTATCTGTACAGGGCAAGTTTGGAGATAGGTATTTATAGCTGTGCTTACTGTTGCTGCTACACAACAGTCACATGTAGGAAATGCTGAATGTTATTCCACCTTCTCTTGTCTTCTCACTAAGCCCACACTTGCGAACACCACTGCCCACCACAAAGAAGAGAACAGCAATTTACAGACTGAACCCAACAGAGACCAACCCCTCAGCCTACCTGAGAAAAGAAAAATTACAATGACAAAAAATTCACCATACACACACTGTTGTATCATAATAGTTCCTGTAGTCATGCCCAGATGACTAACAATTCTGAACAAGACTGTTAAAAGTACCTACATATTTAATATGGTTAATTGTCTTCTTCCGTTAGTGGTGAGGCCTCTTACTGGGAGTTGTAAACGCTTTTATGCCTTTAGAAGTTGGAGTTTTAAAGTTACCCTCCCTTTTACTAGTAACACTTGCAAGCAAGCGCAGAATTAAAGCCCCATTTTATTTCAATGGGGCTGTACTAACTGACTAGAGGACTTCACAAAATCCCTCTGTGCTTCAGACAATCATCTATGCTTGTCTCTGGCACTTTGAAACACTGTCCTTGAAGAGCTTCCAGTGCCCATGACAGAGGATTCAAGCACTGGCTCAATGATGCACAGTCCTGGCTCACAACCTCTCATCAGCTCTCAGAGACAAAATCAAGATTTACAATGAAAACCACTGCACCAACCAGAGAGCCAAAAATCTCTGTTAGCATTGAAAAAAGGCCCCCAAAATGGCTATCCCTGGCTCCTGAAAATTAACCGCAGCTGTTGCTAAAAACTAGTCCAATTCCACAGGAAACCCACAGAACTGGCAACTTTAAAACAGTAACAAGCTTCCCCAAGCAACTTTTAATCATGATCCCTCAAGTAATGCGGAGCCAAAGCGGATGCATCATCCATTCTCCAAGCAAAAATCTCCCCATAGTTCTCTTTGCTGGCCTCCTCCACTGCCTCTCGCTCACAGGTCTCTCCAGCATGCAATGGTCAAAAAAGGAGTCATTGAAACTTTCCAATGTGTTTTTCAAGAAAAACACATTTCAACACACTTCAGGTACACAGCCCATGAACAAATGTACAGCAGTTTATACGCAAATACTCACCATTTTCCCAGAAACTTGGGGCCAAATTCTGAAGTAATTGGAACCTTATGCATCTGTTGACTCTAGTGAGAACAAGCAGGTGTTGTGTCAATTATCACAAATTATCTCAGTGAAATAGCCCTGATTTGGGGTTGCACTATGACAGCTTCATACAACTGACATAAGAGGTCTTACAATCAACATTACCAGGCACAAGAGGCCCATCAGTGTTATAGGGTGGAGTAGTGTACAATCAAAGGAAAGTAAAAATGGCCAAGGCTTCCTCCAGTCCAGAAAATCCCAATGACTTTTATCTCCAAGGAGTATTTAACAACTTGCACAAGTCAGAGCAAGCATAAGACTGCTCTAATATAGGCCAAGTAAAGGGCTCAATACATGGCTGTGATAAAAATTGCCTAATAAAGACTCCGTTATCCAAGAAGTTCTTTTCTTTTAGGAGTATTTGCTCATTCTTTGCAAAAACAAGAGAAATCATTGCTTCATGCTCACAAAAGTAAGTGAAACTACCTGCACTCAACAAAATTACAGTGTGCCTTCCTTCAGTGTGCACTGAACTGGACTTCTGTCTCAATTCTACTCACCAACTCCTACACCACACACCATTTCCTAAAGGAAAAAATTACCTGCAGCAGCTGTCGCGCTGTGCTTGGCCTGCCAATTACTGAAAAGTAGTTAGAATGCCTCTATTTTTTATATGCATGTGCAGCTTTTTATCCCTTCAGCAGTCAAAAAAGCTGAATCCATGCTTCCTTCTTCTGACTACAAAAGAAGCATCAAGGAGTTCAGGATTTTTTAAGACACAACTGACATTGCCTCTCAATCAGTTACATAGTGTTCTTTGGGCTATAAAATCTGTCTGGGAATCACGACTGATGATATTTAAACTTAACCAATTGTTTTGATTTAAGATGATGGAACATAGCAAATAAACCTATGGGACAGTAAGATGTAGCAAATTTGATTTACATTACTTGTATGAGTGTAAGGGTGATTTCTACACCCTTTAGCTTTATAACATGAATCTTCGAAGAGCAGAGGCAGAGGGAATTCAGCTTGATAGCCTATTTCCTGAGCACATATAAAGATAAGTCTTTAATATTGTTTTGCCTATTTATCAGTTTGCTGAAGACATTTTTAGAGCATTTCGCTTAGCCATAATTCAGAAAGAAAAGGTCCCTACTTACAGCTGAAACCACATCAAACTTCTTGAAAATATTTAGGGACATTTTCACACAGGCAGCACCAAGTTCTAGTCAACTAGTTATAGTGCCTCCGAAGACCACAGGAGCTTCACAGATGGATAGGTGTCATGGTAGTACCTGCCTTGGCATTTAACAAACGTGCAGCTAACCATATCACATTGACAGGTATGTGGATATTTGACAAACAATTTAGCACTGGTAGCTGCGCCAGATGCTTTTAGTCAGGCTAGCAGCACAGAAGTATATATGCATATGACATAATCAGTCTGGGACAATATTTAAAACACAATCGTTACTTGTTCTTAAAACCAGATGCTATAATGTACAGCTGTATTTGCAGCCTTTGGATGCTGGCACGTGTGCTAGATGGACTTCCTGCATCCAGACAAGTGCTGGAAATGTTGCCTCATTAGGAGAAACTCTTCCCACATGCTCTGGGACTGTTTGGAATTCCAGTGCTTGAGAGATTACCTCATTGTTAGGCATCACCTAATTTGAAACATAATCATGCCAGACATCTTTCGATTATCACTTGAAGAACATTTGCCAGCTCTTTATGGGATTAATAGACAATAAAGGGAGTAGTTGCATCATATCTCCCAAAGCCAAAAATATTAATCCATGAGCAGAACCCTCTGATGTTCCATTATGCAGTGCTTGAGGTACCTGTGCGAGTAATCTCTCATGGATGGATGGATGGGTGGACATCAAAACAAATAGAAAGCTTGCAATATTGGGTTTCTTTGTATTTAAAAGTAAAAGCTATTAACTTTTCTCAAAAGCATCTATGTTTTGCACACTTTCATTATTCTTGAAATATTTCAACTCAACATAAAAAAACTTAAAAATAAAATAAAGACCAAAAACACATCACAGGTGTAATTACATTAAGCAGCCTGAAGAATTAAAATAGTTCCCAATTTAGCCCATTGGGTAAGGGTGGGGAAAAAAAAGTAAATATATTTAACTAATGTGTATATTTGGTATGTGTATTTTAATATGAATCTTCCCTTGAATCTATTAAAATTCTGATTAACCCAAAGGAGTTACACCTGGGATGGTATTGGTCCTGTATTTTTACTAGAATCACTTAACTTTACTATTAATGTTGCTATGCAATCGTCCATAGAACTTTTTCCAGGTGGCTTAAAATAAACTGGGCTCAAATACAGCATATCAGATGTAACAATGAAGTCCATTCTCTTGTGATTTCATTCATGAAATTACATGCAAGAAGTTTATGCTGAAAAGGAGGTTCAAGGGAAATAGTCAAAGCAAATTAAAACATTTGTCCATTATCTTATGCTTTTCTGCTGCCACTGCTTAAGCTGAATATAACTGGAACCTAAATTACAAGTCAGGACAAAGCTTACCAAAATTTTGTCTTACATGCTAAATATTTCCACATCACTACCAACTTGACCCAATAAAAATATCAGACTCAGCAGACTTCCATTTTTTAACAGCTCAGCATCCGATCCATCACTTACAACTTCTGAAATATTAATCAAAGATTAAAAATAGTTTCATGTATACATGTATCAGACACAGACATCCAGTAAAATGTTGGTTACATAAAAACAGATCGACGTTTTATGTGAATGATTATGCAACAATAAAAAGCTCACTTCTGAAAGAGGTTTAGAAACTGATCCAAATGCAGTCAAACAAACCAAGAGTCTTTCTATTACTTTCAGTAGTCTTTGGATCAGCCCCTGATTTATTTATCTGCATTTATTTATGAAGACCCTCAGGGTGCCAACTGACTCATTAGATTAAATATAGATCGACAAAAAATGTCCCTGTGATTCTCATTTACTCCATGTTGAGGAAACAGATTATCTTGAGCAAAGTAACTAGCTGGTGAGTATAACTATTGATTTCTTAAAAAAAATTTTTTGAACATTCTTCAGCATCTCCTGCCAAGCCCCACGGAGATATTTTATATGAGATATTATTCAAAAGCTGTAAGTCTGCTAAATTAAACATGGAGCTCTGGGGTCTTTGAAAATTAAGTGTGGAGAAATCAGAGATTTTTACCTATACAACTTCGTGAAAATAAGCAGCTACAAAGTACCCTGCACTTCATTGTTTTGAGTTCTTCAGACCATTACTAAATTTAAAGGCAGCACTTGGTTTTATAGCTTCTTTCCACAGATTTCACATTTCTCATCTTATTTTCAATGCTGGTTAGAACTGGAACCTTTTTCTGTCCCGTTTTAAAATGAGGAGACTAAGAATAGATTTCCTCTTAGCATGTTATTAATCTTCCTGCTTTGGTCGATGATAGCCTTTGTTTTTCACTTTGAAGTTAACTTCTGTTCATTATTTTTTGACATTCGCTTTGTTCTTCTGCATTCACCTCAAAGAAACTCCAGATACTTGAAAAGCTATTTCAGATAATGATATTTAGGTGAATCATTTGTTCACCTTACGATTCTTTTTGGTCTTTAATACACCCCGAGACCTCTGTGGTTAGATTTGTTCAGAGCACAGTTCAGTGAAGCAGTTCACTCTTCTTACTTCTGGAAATAGTTCAGCCACTGATTTCATAGCCAATTACAGAGACACATTTCCTAGCAAGTATCTTGGTCACCCCATTCCCAACTAGTTAATATTTTATTCCAATTCTTTGAAGTTTTCTCTGGCTAAACTATTACATTTACTAATCGAGATACTTTACAGTAGTTGTAAAAGATGTCAGCAGAGGGCACCTTCATTGTGGCCTTTCTGTTTTTCAAAGACATGGTATCCTCTGGGCATTTAAAATAATTATAATACATTGTTTCTTTTGGGGGATTTTTGTAGGAAAAGGGAAAAAAAAAACTTTCCTCTCTAGCATGTCAGTTCAAGGCTCAGACAGAACTTAAATCCTACTTAAGACCTCAGGTCAGGGTAAATTTCATGATTGAAGAGCTACACAGAGGGAACCAGTTTCTTTCTTTTCTGCCACTTTGGAAAAAGTCGGTCTACTTCATTGTGTATCTAGACTTCTCATCATGTGGTCTTCAAATCACAGCTGGCCCCAAATTACCTCTCTCTGACAAGACACGGACTTAACTGTAAAATGATTTAAAAAAAAAAAAAGAAAAATAAATGAGAGATTCACTGACTGAAGGGAAGATTATTTGTTGGCACTCAGAACATGATTATATGACAGACGGGCTGTAAGTTTACCTTTAGAGTGCTGTTCTTTGGTATCATATTTATCATACTTTTGTTGTCTATCACAATTGTGACAAGTATCTGTGAGCAGTAATAGTCCTAGTCTAGGAAATGGTGTGTCTCTGGCCCTTGTCCCACCAGAGGATTTCCCTTTTGCTATATCCATGTCTTAAAGACAGAAATATTTGTCCCAATATTGCTTTCTCTAGAAACAAGACAAATTTTTCCCTGCTCAGATTTTGTACAGATGACAAGGAAATTACAAATTCTGTCATATGAACATTCAACCCTCTGTGTTGTACCATTTGCTGAGTGATTAGTTTTTTCCCTGAATGAATACAAACCAAAAACATTATACATTGCCTAGGAAGAAGAGGAATCAAGAACAAGGTCTTGAGCTTGTCTCGAAAAAGCTAATGACTCTTTTATAATGGAATTTTACAATATAAGGCATATTCACCTGTCCTGCAGTAACCTCCAGGGATCTTCATGTTACTGTCAGAATCTGGCAATCACTGGCATTGAACTCCTCAGTTAAATGAGAGAACTCAGGCTGCTGAGACATCCTTTCACCCTTTTCTGGAGGAGGAAGCCTGATGCCACAAACCTTACAACACAGGCAAGTGTTGTTTTTTCTTAATTTTCTTCATTTTCTTCTTCATTTAATTTTCTTCTTAATTTGCATAGAACAGTAATCTAAATTGGGAAAAAAAAGTCATAATAACATAAGAAGTGCTGCTAATTAAAAGCTACTACTACTACTAATAATACCTCTACTACATCAGTTGAAAATCAATGTATTCATGTTCTGGGGACAAGAGAAACACCCAACACTGTAGCATAATCTTAGCCTAAAGTAAACAGACACAATTCCATTTAGGTGGATAACATATACTAACATCAGAAAAGGAAAGGCTACAGCATTAAGGACCAGAATGTCAATTGTTTAAAAAGCAAGCATTTAGACTAATGAAAAACGTTTCCCGTTATTAGACTGTCTTATAAATGCTTATTGAGCAACATTAACAGCAGTGGTAAAAGAGCTGTGTGTAATATAACATATGCTGTGTATCATGCATTTGCCTCTGCTTATATTAAGAATGTGCATGTTATTTATGAACAGTGAAGTTCTAAGTTTAAAGACCCATTTTGGGGAACAAAGTTAGATTAGGCACACTCAATATAGGCCACATTGTTTTTCATCAAGTCTCGTAACTTAGAATTACAGTACAGTGACTCGTGTCACACACAGCCACATTTCAGCACTGTTTACTGCACTCTGTGGCCTCTCCACGTCAAAGGTGAGCAACATGGTACCAAATTGACATGGGCTTTCAACCAGCTCTCAGTCTCAAATTTCAAAGCATATGGGACTAATTTTGAAGCCAAAGTCAACCTTTAAATCAATGACAAGGAAAAATGAGTTATTTTAAACAAGATCTTTAACCAACACAATGGGAGAAGCCATCAAACAACCCACTTTCAGTTGCTGCAGTGCGGTTTAGGTACATGGTGGCCAATAAAACCTGAAGCAACTTTACTGGTGATTAAGTATGTTCCCTCTGGTTAAGCATGTGCTTTATTTAACTTCACTGACTTTCTTCACTTATCCCTACACACACACACACTCACCTCACTGAATTACGAGAAATACTATTTCACAAATATCGAATTCCAATAACACCTACCCAAAAGCATCCTGGTTTGCACTACGCTTATAGCTCTAAAGACCTGCAGGATACATGTATTCAAAATGCTCAGAGGCATAACACAGTAGGTATCAAAAAGCAAGCACCTAAAATCTATTTTTTAAGTATTGGAGTGCTCCAACAGGAACACTTGTTCATTCAGGGCAAACACCCTAGGTGTTTAAACCTCCTTCCCCAGAGCTATTTACTGTAGAGAGAATATATTACTAGATAAGACAAAATACATTAGAACAGGAGATATGAACTGAAGCTTTTATTCTGCACACATCTATCATTGGGACATACGAAACGAAAGATGTACTACTCTTGCTTTGCAGAGGCCAAATCAGGTAGTACCACCTGAGAGCTAGAGGCAGAGTCTTTGTGTGGCACACCATGTCAGAGGAAGAAAAAGAAGTACAGTGAGTTCATTAGATATTGCAGCATAACACACTACTACCGGTACAGCAGAAATTGGAAAAATACCATTACTTAGAAGAAATTAACCACAGCCAGACTGGATGATGGTCAATGCAAGGAGAAAATGAGCAGCTCATTACAATGTATCAAGAACCAACTCAGTTTGCCATGCTGCCAAACATGAAGCTTATTTCCTCTTTTAATTCCTAGACCCTCTTTATAAAGGCTTTTCATTCTGATCCTTCATTGCAACTCCGCTAAAAGCAGCACACAAACAATAGGGCTATAAAGAACTGCAGATTTATCTGCTGTATCTGTGTTTCAAAATTAAGACTTTAAGAGATGTTGAATATTTTGGGGAGAACATACTTTAAAAAAAGGTACAATGTGCCTATCAAGATATAATGGATTGCAAGATTAAAGTTGCAACAGATAACTTAATGGACTGCCACTTCCTCTCTGGAATAAAAGTAACCTTGCAAAAAAGAAAGCAAAGTCTTCTGCTTTCCACACTGACTCCCCTGGATGTTTAAACATCTATTTTCCATCCCACAATTGTTCCAGTGCCTATGCAATAGTGAGTATATGAGAAAAACATTTAAAAAATTAAAAATCATCCCAAAATAAATATCTAGAGCTGCTTTGTCCAGGATGATCAAAGGAATATGGGGAAAGTACTATAGGATTTTATACAACCAGACATCACACCAGCTAGCCCTTCCTTTCAGGAATAGCAGAGACGTTCCCTTGTTGTGATGATAAGAGTCAACAAAGCTAATAGCTAATGGGTGTCACGGATAATAACGAACAACTGACTCACTGCATGAGTCTCAGTAAGTGAAGCTTTCTGCCTTATTTTCTGCACTTCCAGACTTTTGTTACCATCATCTGCCTTGTGGGATGCTGAAAAAATTACTTAATTTGTGTATGTGTAATGCTTGAGAGCAGATTATTACTTTATCACAGTAGGACCCAAGAAATCATGTAAAGTTAAGGCCCGAACAAGTATACAACCAGAGGCAAATGGTTGGAAGCCTCTGCCTGTTATGAACAGACAAGTTCTCCACTAGTAAAAATTGACAGAGCTTAACTCAAGTTAATGGCACTAAGAGAACTTACACTGGCTGAGACCTGCCAAGAAGCAGAGAGATTAAAACGGTAGAATGTGCTTTGTGTTCGGAAAGCATGAATCAGCAAGAAGGCAACTGAAGTCTGTGCCACTTTTGGGTGAGCTCCAGTTCACAATTTTGCTGTGCCATGAATGAGGCTAGAGCTGAAGAGATCAACAGGTATTTCAGCCTCAAGAATAACACAAATAGACTCAAAATTATCAAACATAAGTCTAGTATTTTGTATGAGAAACAAAGGCAGTTTGGCAAATTTGTTCTGGGCTCAAGAAGAAGCATAGAAATGCCAAACAGGAAAATGTATCTTAAAAAAGTGTTTTGAACATGCGTAACAAGAAATCCAGTGAGCAAAACTAATGACACTACCACCACTAGTATGTCACTCCCTTACTTAAAATCCTAGTAGTGGCAGAAAACTGGAAACTGTTGAACAACAGTAGTTAACAGCGCCTCGTCTCAGTAAACCCCACACAAATTTAAAAGCCTACAACTAATTGTTAAACCAATATAATAGGAAAAAAGGCAAATCAAAAAGTAAAATAGCTAACCTGTTCAAGAAATGATAAGCAAAATGTGATAACACCGTTGTCAAAACATGTCATCAAAATGCAATAAATAGGAATTTTAAATATTTCTATTCAATTTTATTGAATTTATTCCGGAGTAGGTTGGGGGTTTTTTGGACACAGAATGTGGGAATTTTACTAATGAAATGCAGCTAAAAGCAATTGCTACATTTTTAGTTTGAACTATTTAGGATCAAGGTGAAAAACTACTTCAAACAGTTATATTTATCAGCATTTTTAAGAGCATGTGTTCAAAATACAATAGAAAAAGGCAATAAATACTGTTGTACTGGCACCTTCCTTACTAATCCATTTTTTTTCCGCTTAAAATAATAAGGCTAGGTTAGTTCCACCATCTCTTTCCCACTTCAGCTGTATCAGTTGCTCAACAGCCAACTGTCTCCGTATGGAAGGGAATAGAAGGATAGTTTAATGGACTGTCATCATCAAGAATAAGCAGGGAAGACAAACTTTAGCAAACAGGTGACTCCATATATATAGTTAGGAAATTAATTCTTTAAAATATCAGGAGGAAACAGGGCAAAAGATACAGGAAAGCTGTGTGTGGTTTGATCATTGTTAATGGAGCAGAAATTAAAATACAGCTAAATTTTACCATAAGCAGGTGAACAGCCGGCTCAAGGAAAACCAAAAGTCAGAAGTAAAGGATATTAAGAAACATATCCTATAAATCCTCCGTAACTCTAAGTTATCAGAATACAGTGAAGCAGGGATGAACTGCAAAAAATAGTCCTCTCTATTAATTAATAGGTGCATGGGGCATTCCTGAATTATCAAGAGGAACACATTAAGTGAGTGGGTTTCTGTTTTGTGCAAACAAAGCAAAATAAATCGCTATTATGGTTTTTACCCCACATATTGTTTTCCCAGATATACTGTCTACTGCAGGGAAACAGCCAAATGGCAGGGCTATTTGGAAGCAAATCTACACGCTACCTACCCATCATGTCAAGTAAATTATAAGTATTTTCTTTGGCACCTTGTGAAATGTAACTGACTGTACATGGGGTTTGGTGTCCTCAGGACTGGTGCTGTCATGCCCTGCTCACAGTCCCACTCCTATAAAAAAAATCCTCTGCCAAGACAAACAATGGCCTGGAATTTGGTGAATTTTTCTGAACAGAGATAATGAGGTGTGGTTGACTCCCATCAAGCTCAACTGGGCAAGTGCAACCGGGTTATTCCAGAGGCAGCGAGAAGGGCTGGCTGAAAACCAAAAACCACTTTATTCGTAAAAGAGGGGAAAAAACTTCTTAAAAAAGAGCCTGGAGAGATCTCAGAATACCCACTCCAGCTGAGAATAAAGCAGAGAAGTCAGCAGCAGCTCACGGGGTTTATGAATTGTGATGGTCTTTCAGAAGTCTTCTGGATCCCACTCATCCTCTGCAAGCTCTCGGAGACGACTGCTGGTGATGCTGAAACTTCTCATTGAGTTACCTAAGTACTCAGGGAGGAAGTCTGGCACTCCCAGATGATCTGAAAATGGCTAATTTGATTATCAGTTATCTTTTCCTGGTTTTCTTTCTTTCTTCCGTCTCTAACCTGAGTATTTCTCCCTTTGGTGCTGATATTGTGCCAGCTTTCTTATCTTCTTAGTGAAGACTGAAGCAAAAATACATTGATTTCTTTAACCTTGGTAGCATTTATTTTTTGCTTTTCTTCCTCTTTGAGCAGTGAGCCAGCTCTGTCCTTGGTCTTACTCTTAATATTACTGTTTTCAGAATGCCTTCTTGTTACCCATCCTGTACTTTCTTTATACATTATATCATGCCTTAGACTTTCTGATTGCACCCTTATGTGTTCATACAATCTCCTTTTATGCTCTTTCTCATTTCTGTTTCCATACTAGTATTTTCACTGCCGTGTCATTTCTGTTTTGTGGATAAAGGACTTCAGTGTTCCATTTGCCGATTCAGGTGATTTCGTAAGAAAATTAGATCTGATATTCTGCAAAAAGAAGAGATTCCTTGCTCTTCATTACAACATTTTCTTCATTCCTATGATTTACAATACTAATGCAAGACTGCTGCTATACCTAGATGTTTGCCTTTTGTTGTAAATATTTAACATATGCAAAAGTATTTCTTATTATGGCCCATAACCTAGGAAGAGAAAAAATGTGGACTCAGCAACCACCAAGTATATTATTTGGACTACTAAGAAAAGTAACTGAACTTTAACTTCAGTTCCCTGAAGGAATATGAAATGTATCTTTGCGCTGATGGTATTTTGTCTGCAGTGTGTCGTATTAAATTAGAAGTAACACATTACCCATCTGTCCTGCTCGGTTAAAGTCCATATTCATTTAGGAAATGTTTTTGCAAACAAGTGAATGATGAACACGCAAAAATGGCAAATAATTATTAATAAAGAAATAGCAGTAATACAAAGTTCATATGACTAAACATACTTATAAAAATCCAATTCTAATCATTCGTAATTTTGGCAAAAGTTTTTTCAGGGCAGACGCTTTTTTTGTTTGGTCTGAGTCTGAAAAGATCTTTGCCAAGTATGACAAAACACGACTTAGACATCTTATAAGTTACCAGATCACAACATAGTTTAAGATGCTTTTTTTTTTTTACTCAGATAAAAAAAATACGCCTGGGATTTTTTAAACTCAAACTTGGCAGGTGATGCTGCTTTGAATAAAAAATTAATTCATATTTAAAATCTGTTATTTACACAATTTTGCAACTACATCAAAACCTTGTGTCAGCAAGAAACATTCCGGTCAAAATGGCTGCCAAATATTATATTAGAGAAGACATCATCATTTTTACATTTAAAAAAGCTTCTTTGCCTAAGTAACAAGCATATTTCTTCTGCTCTTCAATTGCACAACACAATTGTTAAGCACTGGAATTAACATGGTAACTAAGTACGTGACTAAAAAAAATGTTTATCTCCACATATATGATTGTTTACATCACTCAGAGGTCTCGCTTTCTTTTTTCCTTTTTCTGGGTCAATATATTTGCCTTGGATATCCATCTGGGAAATAAAAAGTACAGTTTACCTTAAGATGCAAAATACAAGCATATACCTCATTTTGCTGAATTCTTCTCTAAATAATTGTTTCCATATTTTTGGCTTCCTTTGGAAGTAGTGTCAAATTGTTTTGATTATTAGCTGATGAAAATGAGGAGACTTTCTTTCCATTACGCTGCCATGCACATCTCACCTAATTCAAATTATTTCCTTTCATATTATGACTCACAAGTGCTGTTTAGCCACTTCATTCAAGAAATATATGTTGTTTCCTTTCTTTATTCATAGGCTCTCAGGGTAATAAAGAGCCTCAGAACTTCCAGACACAGTGCTCACATGTATATCCAGAATCTTGCAGGCATAGAAGCGTGACATTGTCTCAAGAGTTGGAAACATAAAGCAGCAGATATCCCTCA
The DNA here is from genome assembly GCA_008658365.1 of Alca torda. Classification (NCBI taxonomy): domain Eukaryota; kingdom Metazoa; phylum Chordata; class Aves; order Charadriiformes; family Alcidae; genus Alca; species Alca torda. The sequence continues at coordinate 8,609,770 of CM018079.1, forward strand.
TACTTCAAACTTTTTTTGAATCTATAAACTAAATCTCTATTCTATTCAGGGAACAACTGTGGTAAAAGATCACCTCCTTTCCCAGAAGCTGAGATGTCCTTCAGTTTGAAAGCATGGCTTCCAATTGCTGTAAGCATTTGGCTTTGGGTTTTGTCAAGGCAACTGTATCAAAGCTGTCACGATGGGTTTGTAATATACAGTTCATCGCTGTTTTATAAAGTATCTCACTATTCAGCTTTGTCCTGCATTTATGAAATATTTTGTGCAGAAGCAATTCTTCTCTGAAGTGAATGCAGATAAATAAATTCGCAGCAGTTGAGAAGCTGGCTCTTTGGGGTTTTGTTCTATTAATTTAAAGGATTTCTGACAAGAAAATTGAGTGAAACGAGCTTGCACAGCACTGACTTGCACTAAGAGCTTGTAATTCCTGTTGACCTCGAGTAATTCACATTTATTGGATTGCCATTGATCTGATGGTAAGTGGAGAGTGGACACCAGTTGTGTAAGACTTGACTTCAAGTGCTGTAGCTGCATAGTGGGTTACATGAAGAAAGTATATGAGAAGTGATGAGACACAGAAAAGTCATGGGGTTATTTTCCATTTAGCACATGCACGTCCCTGTAAGTGATACTGAAAAGATTTTGTGTATTAAGGTAGATTAGGCACAAATCCTTAAGACTAGAGTGCTTGCCTAAGACAAATTGTGTAACTATATACTCCTAAACTTTTAATTTTCGGAGCAGGAAACCAGCTGAATGATTCAGAATGTGAATGCAAATCAAAATGGCAAAGATTCAAAAGTATTTTAATCACTGTATGATTAACTATATCACTGTATGATTAAAAGTATTTTAATCACTTTACCAGACTGTTAATTATCCAAATCTACAAAACTTTCCAATGCTTGACACCTGCATACAAGCCTATAAAGCATTCAATTCAGTATTTCTCAGGCTTAATTTTGAGCTGCATGTACAGTGGCGTATGTATAAAAATATCAGTAGTTGACAATAGACATTTGTTGTGCCAGTAGACAGCAACAGAGTTTTGACAGCAATTTCACTAAAGCACAGACAGAATCTGGCTCACAGGTATAATTTGATACTCAGTTTGGGAGAACAAACTTGAGAAGAACTGAGTTGTTAACAAGTCCTTAAGAATCAGAGGGAATCCCTGATTTAGACTGGTTCAACTGATAGTTGCCCAACAGGAATTTCTGGAGTCATTTCCTACAATGTATAGATTTCTGTGGATTTTTCTACAACTGAGAAACAAATCCACATGTCAGGTTGGGCAGATGTACTCAAAATCCCCACCTCTAACTATTTTGGCCGCCTCCTTTTGTGGTTTTGTAATCCACAAAACACCATAATACCTCATACAAATCATTTCAAGAGACACATGGTTTACGGAGAAATCTACAGCCAACTCAAGGAGACATTATTTTCATTTCATTATTCAATTTTTCTTTTTACATCTCTGGTAGAGTGGTTCAGATTCTGTATTCCATTGACGTCAATTGGAGTTACATATATAATACTCAAGAACACGATTTATGTTCCAGCGTATTACATCTGATTTTGAAAGGTTATATACACCACAGTCAGATCATGGTATGAATCAAGGAACATATGTTTAACCTGCTAATTCTAAGGTATTACATTCCAATGTATTCAAGACTATTTTTATTAAGAATTTTTCCAAGTTTATTCCTTTATCTAAGCATGAAACAGACTACGAAATTTCCAGCATTCTTCAAACTTATCATCCAAAATATTCTGCACTTAGAAGAAGCTAAATACTATTATTTGCACTTAAAACAGAAATTCCAAACTATAAGCCATGAACACAAAAGATATAACTCTGCTTTTTCTGATACATGCCAGTCTATGGTCTAGTCCCTTGAGTATTTCAGAATGTATCAAAATAGCATTCATAGTCCCCTGTCATTAAATAAAGTATAATATAGCCTCCCAATCTAATGATGACAATGCCATTTGCTTTCATCTAGTGTTTAAAGCAGTAACAGAGTCCAGGCCTTGTCTACTATTTTTGCCTTTAGCGGATCCTCTCTAATCTTCAGATTTTGCAACACTAAACCCCACTCTGTTCATAGGCTTTTGACAAGAAAGAGAAGCAGTCCATTCATATTTTTCTAACCAAACACAGAAGACAGAGATGTTCTGTGAAGAATCTAACATAGGCTTTTCTCTCCTACACTAGTTTTTCCTGCAAAAAGTCATTCACACTTCCTGCCCCACTGACCGACAAATGAGATCCATCTACTCCGACAGAAACTATGAACAAATAGAGGCAGCAGCAATTTACCAGCAGCAAAATAATACAACTGGAGCCAAAAAAATTCCTTATTTCCCAACTGTTTACTAGACTGCAGATGATACCCTAGTTTCCTGAAGACAAAATGCATAAATAAAATGAACATGGGGAAAGCAAAATGAATATATGCTGCAGTTCTTTTGTAAAACCATTTCTTTAGCCATATAGTAAAAAAATGAAGGCTAGAATATATTTCCCAATTTTTCTCCCTCACTGTCCTTGGGAATCAGGTAAAAATAGGACACATTACTGACAGGAGTTCATGCTTTTGCTTAACATGACACTTTTTGAGGCTATATCTAAATGACAGTACTTCACAATAGCTTTGCCACTCATGTTTCATGGTACATCACATTGTGTGAAACTATTTAGTTGCTGATGATTTCTTAGTAGCCTCTTGAATTTCTTACCTGGAAAATATGATATTTCTGTCACCAAAATAACCCTTTTACCAGGTAATGTGGCTAAGAGAGCTGCTTCAGCTGCTTTGGTTGGAACAGAAAGGTTACAATGGAACACAGTTATTTCTGATTGATCTGTCCACAGAAGGGGATGATTTAAGAAGTCTTGAAGAGTAAAGGAAACATCTAAAAAGGAAACCCAGAGAGGATTTTTACTTTCATCTTCAATTTTGGTAGCTTTTCTTCACCCCACCTCTCCCCAGTGCGACTCTTAGATCAATTGAATCCCTTTGTATTTCCATAGGTTTCAGTGGTCTGACAGGAGGAATGAGTTTTGCCTTTTCATCTCTATGTAAATGTTTATGTCTAAATAGATACACTGGCCCAAATTCTGGGCTGTGTTCCAGCACTTTTACTCTGTAGAAACGAGATGAATGTCCCCAGTGGATAATTAATTCCTTCATCAGGGTGGAAGCCCAGATGACACAAGCTTAGTGGAATGGCTGTAGACTTGTCTTCCCTCAGGTTCCTCTGGGGACAGTGGGGAGAGGTGGCAAAGAAAAGGACAGGAACTCAAAAGACAGCGAGAAAAGAGACTTTGATGAGGGCATGAAGAGCTCTGTTTGATTCCACTGACTGGTTAGTTGTCCCTAAGACCACTGCAGTGGTCACTTTCCCAGAGAGTAAGTACCCAAACTGACTTGCAGATGTTTGCCCAGATGGATAGCACAGACGAAATATTTGACTGCTATCCACTGAAAAGTACTATTGATTAAATGGCTTGGAAAATGGAGGGGTTTTATCTGTTTCCATCTTTGATTCCTCTTTTTCAACATCTATATTCTTTTTCACAGCAAGTGGGTTGTCAAGCACTGGAACAGGCTTTCCAGGGAAGTGGTGGAGTCGCCATCCCTGGGGGTATTTAAATGACGCACAGACATGGCGCTGAGGGACATGGTTTAGTGGTGGACTTGGCAGTGTTAGGTTAACAGTTGGACTCGATGAACTTTTCCCATCTAAACGATTCTGTGAAATCCAGAGTTCAGGATTTAGGTTTTAGCATTCCCCTTTATAAAAGTGGGATCTTCATTGGGCAGCTTCTACTACATAACCTGCTAGCACCAGGACGTGTTGGTTTTCTTGTAATACAGAGCCCTAAACTTGCAAATCCTTAAGTCGGTATTTTTTACTCGCTTTAGTATAGCCATTTACTGCAATGAGCTTTCTTCCAAAACTGGAATCAGCAAGATAGAAACATGTGAAGAGGGACAGAGCAGAAAAACTATCTTAAATACATCTGAAGAGTTAAGAATATCATCAGTTCCTGAAAACAGGCTGCTACAAAACTGTAATCTATACAGCAGGCTTATTCCACTTCCTACCCTCTCCTCCCTCCCAGCACATATGCTACTCAGAAGACATCATGAATGAGGACTTCAGGCACAACCGTTTCTCATAATGGTTAAAGTCCTGGGAATTCGCAGCAAAAGGAAAGGCTGTCTAAGGTGTCACTGGACATTTTAGGAAAACATTACATACTGAAAGTGACAAATTTCAAGAGCCCTTTAAATATATAGTCGTTCCAGTAAGACTGAAAAGAAGCCTTGTTGTGGAGCACTTAAAAATTATCATCAACTCCCCCACTTCAGCACAGCAACAGAGTGCCCAACCATCAGTTGTGGCACTTGCTCTGAGCACCAGACTATCTATGCTTTAGCCACATGTTCTCTGTTGCACCAGAAGATGATTGGGGTCTCCTAAGTGTTCATCCATATGTGGAGAAATGATAGGTTTTGGCAAAACGGACCAGAAATGCTCAGTCTTGCACCAGCCACAAAAGGAATTGGGGGGAAAAAAATCATATCTAAACTTTCTTGTTCCTGGATCTGTCAGAAAAAGCTGTATGTTTGACAAAGCACCCCACTGATTACAGACGTTTGGAGAAATAGACCATTATATGCTAAGAACTAAAAGAACTGCCTTCTAACCTGCTCTTGTTTTAGCAGGAAGCCTGGAAGGAATCTGTGGCCTCAGAGGATAACTGTCAGATTTGCAGCCACTATTCACAACAGCCTCTGCATTGTTTACATATTAAGAATGTTTTTAAGACAAATAATGTGTTTCATATTTTCTCTTTATCATGTTTTATAGCTTTTCCTTTTGTTTTATTCCCAAGGGTTTGTGTCTAGAGTTGCCTTGAATTCAGGGAGGTAATTAAATAGTGCAATTTAACCTCCACAAAGAAAGCGTTGACCTGGGCTGATTTTGAAGGAAGGGGAAGAGGGAGGTTATGTTCCATCCAGAGGCTCTAAGCCAAATAGATGTGAAATGGAGAAATGCCCAGATTTCTTACAGCATGTATTCACTAAACCATACTAACTCATTGTGTACTGCAATACCACAGAATTTATCAGATGCCTTGAGAATAGTAGTCTCAGATTTTGAAGCCCTGTGATCCCCATATTCAACAGCCCCACTCTGTAGAACAGGGGGGTCAGTGTTCCCATGTCTGCGCAGGTTGGACAAGCTGCTCTTGGCCAGGGGGAAAATGATATTCTGACACATATGTACTCCAGCTCCAGCTGTGCTCTTACCTCTTAAATATGATGCACATCAAAAAAATGTCTTGCTGGAAGTTTTCACTATCTCTCACCTCCATAATCATGGACTATTACTGTCATTTAAAAACTAACTCTTTGGACTGGTGAACACACCTGTCACTGAAATAGCTAGCCCCCACAGCTGTCTTTGCTTAGCTGTAAGCCTGTGTGACTGGCTCATCATGCACTCAAGGAGACACCTTTTATTAGGTATATTTTCCTCTGCCAGTGCTCTACTCATTTTGAAGAGACCAGAAGACAATTCATATTCCTACAAAAAGACAAGGTTGAGTTTGTTTGTAAATCAGTTGGAATATCAATCTGACATCTCTCTGATATACAGACATTTTCAGAAAAGAGCAACCAACACACATATTTTCCATCACGTAGGAACTGTAATGTGATCTAGCAAGATTCTGATGATCTAATTTTTTAGATGCCTTTGATACGGTTGCATGAGAAATACAAACTAAAGCTCACAGACAAACTTTGAGTCATTCCAAAGATCTCTCACAGGTTGCTCTACATAAAATAGACACTAAACTGAGTAAAGAAACACTTCTGTCATGCATTTGATTGACTGACAAAAGTGCAAAAGTGCCATATCATTGGTTGCAGGCAAATTAGTTGTCTTTTCCTACCATACCTACATATGAGAATTTCACCAAGCCATGTATCTTTTATCTTTCTGATATGTTTCCCGCATTTCTGATACAGGATCTTTTGTAACTAAGCCATCAATGTATAGATTCTATATGGCTTCTTGCAAAATATTTGGAGAGTAGAATAGAAGAGGAATCATATATTACGTTAGATAATGGACACAGCGTTAACCAGTTATCCCACAGTGATATATCAGATGGTCATATAATAAGCAGGCAGCAGGCAAAATAAATGCTCTGCACAGATTAATTTAAAATTAATTCTTAATTTCAAAACTCAGGTAATGTTGATACCACACCAGAGAAAGTCTGTGAAAGCTTGTGTACCTAAAGTTCAACATTGACAGTCTTTGATGCATTCCAGAATCTTTTGCTCTTAAAAATCCCTCAGAGGAACTTTTCCTACTCTCTAAAATTTGTCATTTTCTTGATCTACAAAATACTACTATCTCTTTTACCAGGTCATTTTGAGAATGAATTATAATCTGTAAAGTATTTTGATTGTGTGAATTTATGATACATAATAGCGATTTAATTACTAATCCAACATTGTGTTTTTAGCAATTAATCAAACTGAGTAATGCTGTCCAAAAGTTCAGTAAGAGCAAATTTATAATGTATGGTGCTATATCAAGAGCGATTTCTATCCGGATGAGTATTTTAGGATAAAATCTAAAAAGAGGAATGCTAGTGTCTTACTATAAGACCAAATAAATACGCATATGTTTCTGCTGTAACTATATGTGACCTCCTTATCTATCTACAGTGATTGTCAAAAACAGCCCACATTCAGGTAGGCCACTTGATAGTATCTTTCCATTTTATGGAAACCAAAAATACTTTTGGTTCAAAGAATAAAAAGATTAAACATTTTATCAAAAAAAATTAATCTTTAACATGCATTTAAAGGAACACCTCGACTATCTGAAGAAGCAAAAATATTTTTACAGATTAAATTTACATGCACCCCCTCAAAAATGTAATACCTCTCTTGGGAAGGTAGAAGCCTGTCTGTTTCAGGCGAAACTTTCTTTTTCAGTCTAGTCTCTTCTTCCTTGAATATAGATTTTGTAAGAATCAAGTCAAAGCTTTTCTTCTACATTCCCTGGATTTGTTTCACAAATTTCTCTTCTTTGGCATTGTGTCTAGCTTTTAATATATATTTCATCAAACATATTAGAAGTAAATAGTTAAATGATACGCACATTAGTTATTCTGTGTTGTAGTGATGGATTAATCAAGAAAGGGTGGGAAGACCATTTATGTCGGCATTTCCAAGCAATGTTTGACAGCTGATTTCATGGTATTAAGATAAATTGCTATAGACAAGTCCAGAGATACAGAAAAGAGAGCCTGATGCTCATAACGGTGAAGTTGTAAGACAGCACTGTAACTTTTACCAAGAAAGGAAACTGTATGATGTAATGGGACAGAGGAAGAAAAAGTGAGAGAACATAGATGTTCTGTCCCTGTCTGTTTTGCAAAGCATTTCAGAGTTTTAATTTAATGTTTTATCTCCCTTTTGGAAACAAGCACACAAAACCCTAAAAAACATTAAGTACCTACCAGTAAAATCACTATAATGATTTTCAAATTAGAACTACAATCTGAAATCCAAAAAATTAGTTAGATTTAACTTTAAAAGGTCTTGGTACTCTTTGGTTTTGCATGGTGCCCAAAGCTCACTCTCCCTCCTACTTCTTCACCAGACTTCAAGACAATCAGCAGTTAAAAAATGCCAAAGTTCAAATTCCCAATACCTGTGTTTGCTGGGAGCTCCAATATCTTCAAGAGATGGATATGGCTGAATAAATCCGGTGAAAAGCAGCAGTATTGGGTGGTCAAAGGCAGAGTTAGGAACCCACAACAGATTGAGAACTGGGGCACTCAGCAGAAAGGGGGCTTGGACTGAGTTCCAAAAATAAGCTAATCCAGGGATTTGATGACATATGAAAGCATCAGAGTATTCAGATTTTAGTTACTGACAACTGCACCAATGTTCCTGTGAAACTTGTGACCCAAATGTAGTGTTTTGCACTTAGCCCTTGCTTCTGGAACTGATGGTTTACATCAAAAAATCTTTGAGGATTTTTAAACTAAATTTCCATGATAAGCTTGGTAAGAAAAAGAGACCTAGAACTACAAAAATCAGAAAGCATTTAAATTAACATACACAATTATTAGTACTACTTAGACAATGTAATGATTTTGTAACTCTATGAAATTCTTTCTTCTGAGTGTTTAGGGAGGGCTAAATTGCATAATAACCAGTTTCAGCTTTACAGCTGCAAGAGGACAATAGGGGAGGGAAGAAAGGAAGGAGTTGAAGATACTTTCTGTATTTCTGCGCACAGACATACACAGAGACTAGAATGTCAAAAACTTAAACCCCAAAGGAAAAAAAGAAAGGTGAAAAAATTCAAACCAAAAATATGATTTGAAAAAGCTGCTTAAGTTTTTAAGAGTTTGTGTGTCCCTATTTTCTTTCCATGGTTTGAATTCCCCAGACAGATCACATCTCTCATCACATACTGCAGTCTGGGACCCTCAGGATAGATTTATGTTGAGCACCACATATTTCTAATGATGTTGAAGTTGTACAATAGTTATAAAATTTCTGTCCTGCTAATAACAAAAACTGTATGAAGCAATAGTTGGAGAGGATGCATAATATTAGGGAAACTGAGAAACAGTTACTTTAACACTACTTGTTTATGACAGAGATGGACATGGAAATGGTAAATTATCATACCCCACCCTTTTTGAGTGCCCGCAGTCCTCTTTCTGTACAGTCCCTTCTTCAGGGCTCCCTATTTCCTTTCTGTCAAACCCCCTTTCCTTTTTTTTGTTTCATATTGCATAGATTCCATATAGTATTACATTTACATAAGGTACTGTGATTTCTGCTCAGCTGCACGAACTTCCAGACAATACAATTCCAGTCATAACCCACTATATCCTGAGATTTGCAACAGGAAAATGGTTTACCATAGCAGATTCAGGTACCCAACAGAATGATTTAGAACTACAAATGTATCTAATTTCAAACTTGACAAAATCTGAAGAAATATGTACCAGGAGCTTGTAGAGACAAGACTGCCAGGAAGATGCAATACTGGACAATATTGGGACCTCTGTTAAATAGAAGTTTTCAGGAAAGTCTGGGGAGAAGAGCGGAAGGAAATTTTTAAAATACTTGTTGAAAGATCCAGCAGTTTGTAGAAGAATGGGAAAAGAGTGTCCATGTTAAACCCACCAGTTCAGTGAGTTCTTAAGCTTCTCTGTGATGACAGTTACAGAGAAGTCTGGAAATTAGAACTATCAGAACATTTAATTAGGTTTCACTAAACGGAGTTTCAGGAATGAGCACCTGTCACAGCAGTTGAGGGATCAGAGGGGACTCCAGGAGGCTCCTTCAGGAACAAGAGCCACTAAATAGGCCATGATGGCAGAGAGACAGTTTGGTCAGTGTTCCCATCCAGACTAGCATGACTAGTTGGTGGTCTGTGCTAAGCCAGCCTCTTTTTCCGCTAGCACCTCTCTTTTTCAACAGCAGGTATAAAAACTATGAAAACTTATTATTTTGTTAAGCCATTTAATAAAAATCTTAATTTATTAAACAGTCGCCCTTTTTAAGTGTCAAAACTTACCTTAAAGAAAAATAAGAACCAACACTGGTGGGAGCCATGGGAGCCTTCCACTTGCTTAAGTGAATAAAATAAAAAAATTCTCGTTCCAACAATTAAAAAGAGGTTTTATTTTTATTAAAAGTGATTAATGCTCAGAGAATAATTCAAAGGCTTGAAAAGAAACTGTTCATGATCTTGGCTACTGGAAAAGTCATTTTTATAACTGACCCTCAAAATGTTAAGCAGCTGGGAAATCAACTACTTTTATATATTTTATTTCAAATATCATGGAATTTTCTTGAAAAGAACAAAGCTTTTACTTCTAAAACTAACAAATGGCTTTGTTGTTTGAGGGGAAAAATATAAATGCAAATATATAGAAGTTATTTTAATCTTCTTCCGTAAGAAAAGTTCAAAGCCCCCATAATACTGATTAGATACTGTCTGAGCATTAAAGTCAAGGTGGGAAATATCCCAGGAAGTGTCCGCTAAGTTAAGTTTTCTCTGAAGCAGAGGAAGATCACTGCCTTTGCAGATCTAAGTCATAAGTCCCTGTTCTTGCCAAATTGAACAGAAATATTTAATTGAAATACTGTGTGCTTTTAGGATGTGACACCAGCACCTCTGGAAAGCATATTTTAACATACAAATAGCAGTTCAAAACCCCTGTATTAGAATGAACATGACTCTGCTGTCAGGGAGCTATGCAGCAACTTTGTGTATTTTTATTAGGTAAACTTTCTTTCTTCAATCTGTTTTGTGTACATATGTAATTTTAGAGGGACACTGGAAAATAAGGTATATGCTATGAGTAATATCAAGTCTCAGGAAATAGTCAGCCTGTCATTAATATGCAATGTGAGGCATAAGTTTGTAGCAGCATAACAAACAAAAAGCGATAAAAAACCCTAAGATTCTTAAATAATTCTCAAAGATTCTTAAAAGTCTGAGGCATCATGTTCCTAATGATAATCAAATTCCAGCTGAGAAGTCTTCTTTGTTCCAAAAACACACAAATAACCAAAAACTAAAATATATTGTAAAATAAAACAAGATCACTTATATGAGTTAACATCAAACCATTTTAAAACTAGTATAACTACACCTTTAACACTGAAGAAGTTCATTTTTTGGCAAATATACATGCTAAACAGGACGTGAAGCAGACTAAGTTGAGGTAGAACATTTCCCTGGACACAAGCTATCCTGTTTTTAGTACCTATATTGTAGCCGATGGCAGCTCCCCAGAAAACCCGGGGCTTCTTCAACCACTTCACGTCAAAAGAGGGGTTCCCTAAGTTTGAAAGTGATGCCCCACAGACAGACTTAGCTGGAACAGAGAGATGCAGAGTGACGAGGCTGCAGTTCCACTAACTTCGGCAACACCAGTTAAGGGTCTCCCCTCTCTCCTGCTCACAGCTGAGCATCCCTGTCTCCTCACCAGCACTTTCTCTGAAGGCATTGTGATGGCCTCTGCAGCTCTCCTATGGAGACCATCAGAGGTTCTATTGAGAACAGCTACTACCACGTGATGTCCAGCATAAATGCATCCAACTAGCTGGTTTTAAAGTCCTGGCAGCTTAACCATATAACTAGGAAGAGGACATTGTTGGTTAAATTTAGATTCAACTTGGAAAATAATAACGGGGTTCTAAAACAAATTTTAAGTTTTTAGGTCGTGGTTCTGTTTTGCTCTCAGAAGATGAGAAATCTTTTCAAAGCAATTCCTTCACTAATGCCAAAACCAGTCAAGCACTGGCTTCAGAAAACCTCCACTGTTTTTGTAGTACAGGCTTCCATTTAGTAAGACATACATGTTTTTTAATTAAATTTCCCATGAAAAACAGTCGTTTAAATTGAGGGAAACTGTGCCTCACAAAAACTCAATAATATTGTTGAAACCGAAAGATAATTTGAGAAGACAAGCGTCTTCATAAAAATCCTAAACACATTTACTTCTATTTTTCTGAAGGTAAATAAATCAGCCATAAACCTTCACTAATTCCCCCTCAAGCTTATCCACTTGGATTTTACTGGGTGAAGGATCAGGAATGGCAAAAAATACTGTATAGTGCTTCATGGGTGTTTTCTACAGCTGTGTACTTGGTAGCACTGGGGCAGCCCTGGAGAAGCACAGAGCTGGTGTGCCTGACTACGTTCATGTTGCAGTGCAGGGTGTTCTGCAGCATTCCTTATGTCCCTGGTCCCCTGTGCCTCCTCCAGCCACCCAGAGAGGAACCTAAGGCTCAGCGTACCTCCCTGCTGTCCCGGGAAGCTAAGGAGGAGGTGAGGGGAAGGTAACACATTTCCCTATCTCACCCTAATCTGGAGCTAGAACTTGACCTGATTCAGAACCTTCAGGTAGGAACTGTGAAGCTCTCACAGGCCTTGTAGTTGAGACTGAGCTGGTCAAAGCTCCAGAAGAGCCAAATGGAAGAGGAGCAGAGGGAACCACCCCCTGCTACAGAGGGAACCACCACGTTTTATATCATGAACAGGCTGTGCACTTTGGTAGGTGTTCTGACATGAGCCCTGGGACAAACCCAGACACCAAATCTCTAAGCAGAGGCTTCGGAATTCCAGCTGTCCACAGCTGTTCAGAGCAAATGTGTCCAGTGAGGTCTCTGTCAGGAGAAAATAACTATGTCTACCTCCAGCTGAAAACAATTGCTATGTCCAGGTCCTCACGCTTCCTTGATACAGCTCCCCAGGTAGCTCACACATCTACGCCATAACCCAACAGCTACCTGCTTCTCACTTGCAGCAGCACAACCTCACTCATTCACATATAAACAGCAGCCATATTTACTTTACTCTTTTTTAGTAAATAAATGTCTTTTTTTTCTTTTAGCATGTTCCAAATGTATTATATACCATGTCTTGGATCAGTGATGTTATCAGTGATAAACAATCAATTTCCAAGTTTTTGCAGCAAAATTAGTACCTTATAACACTGTACCACTACAATATCTTCAACTACTTTGCTCACCTCATTGGCTCTCAACTCTCTACCCAATGTCTTTTATTTTGTATGGAAATATATCAGACAGAAACACAGTAAGCCTGAAGGTCTACAAAGTAGCAAGATACTTGTGAAACTGGATGACTCTACAGGATCATTTCCCTATATTCCATGGTACAACGGAGCATTTAAGTACAAAGTGGAAAGGTATTGTGCTTCCATCTTCCACACGTGTGAAATCTATGTGTTTCTTTCACACAGGGCATCCTGCAAGGCACTGACTATTTCTGGGTCCTCGAGGTGTTATGTATTCTGCCAACATATATCAAGAAGCCAACACAGGCAAGAACACTTTGGGTGTTTCAACCCCAGCAGAGAGTTATACAGGGCTGCTGCAAAACAGCCACTGGCAAAGGAGAAACATGCTTTCTGTGTCCAACTTCATGATACCTTCAATTTCAAGACAAATATAAGAATGATATGCAGCTGTTAAAGTAGCACACTTGATTGTCTGTGATAGAAAATGCATTGCTTAAACATATAATTTTTTTTTTATGTTGAATGTAGGTAATTCTATCTTATGCTAATATAGGTATTGATCTGTGGGGTTTCTGCCTCCATGCAGTTCCATAATGCAGAGTTTCCATGCAACAGCAATACGGCACAACAATTCATCTCCTTTAAAATGCTACTAAGCTGGGGCCATGTTTCTACGCTAAAAACAGCTTTTTGGTAGCATGTAAAAATGTCTACTACCTCTCTCCAAGGTTCAGGAAACATAAAGCTGGAATTAAATAAGTTCATTCATACTTTCATGAGCATTTTAAGCCATCAAAAATTGGACCTGCCACCGGAAAAGGCCACCTGTCACCTCCTGCACAGCTCTATCCCTCATGCCAGCACAAGTCTTTGGGCTGCAGCATGATTAACTGGATTAATCACATATTTGTCTATGATCCAGGTTAAACAGGCACAGCTTTTTGCTGGGTTAGGTTTAACCCAGATCAAAATTATGCCAGATCAAAGTTTACATAAAACTACTATGGTAAAGTGCAAGTCATCTGTTGACATAAAATCCAGATGTCCTTTGGTCCCTCAGCCACCATCATCTAAAAAGCAGTGCAGATACCTTGGCAAGAGAATGAACAGGTCCTGCAGGGCTAACTACCTTCTCAGGTTACCACACCTACTATAGCTCCATGTTAATTAGGCTACTATTCTTCTAAATACGGACATTTTTTCCCCACTTTTGGAGGTATCAGTTTTTAATATGTACCTCTGTTGTATAAGGCCAGTAATTGTTAAGGGCTCAAAAGACAAGCACTAAGTGCTGAATAGTGTTAGTGCTTTTAATGCAAAATGAGGGGAAGATCTGATTGTTTTCCAAGTTGCTTTCTTTTATTTATGTTGACTCCTTTAAGCTACAGTATCAACTTCAGAATCCACATTTGGAAGTGAGGGGTGGAGAAATCAGGGCTTACTACAACAGAAAAATGCTTATGGTTTCATTAGTCTCAAGTTCAGGAAACCAACATACAGCAGCAAGGCCAAAACTGCCAATTCATGTTCCAGAATAGTGAATGGTAAATCATCAGATATGGGAATGGTGAGGGTGGAAACAGAAAAGAATGGAATTGTTTATTCCCTTATGGCTTTAACTGAATAACAAACAAAAAATAAATAAACTAGTTATAGCAAGAAAAAGAAAAAAATCTTGGCTTATGTGTGCAACAGCCCTAGGTTTTGGACAGAAGCAATGTCATAATGTATAATTATATAACTTACTTGAACAGTTGCTTTCCATATGGGAAGTAACAGATTTGCCCAGCTGCATTTTGGCAAAGCCTGAATCTACCATTATTCAGGGTATAACAATTTTGCTGAAATTTGGAAGTCTTACAAAAGGTATCTACACATGTCACTGATGGTCCTTGACACTGCTTCTCTTGCTAAGAATAATACATGGCTTCAACCCCTTTTACAAGAGATCCTGAGCCATATTTATCTCCCAGGATTGTCAGTATAATTGTGTTCTGACTACAGATGACTAAGATTCCATTCCTTTCTTCCTGTGATGAAAGAAAGGACGGAGCTTCGGTAAGCATAGAAAAGATGCCTTTGAAAGTCTCATTTAAAAATTTTGATCTTGTATAATCCTCTAAATATACAGATTTATTTCAGCTGCTTTGTGACCTTCTTCCCAGGTTATCCCATGTCTTCTAGATCAGTAACTGAAGAACTGAAAAGCAACACAGTTCTTCAGTAGCCTCAAAGTAGAAACCAGTATTTGCTGCTTATTTCAGTAGCTTAGCTATAACCACAAGGTCGATTATGCTTCTTAATATTTTGAAGAATACTACACTTTCAATATTTATGAACCTGAACTATGAGTGGTTGGGGCTATTTTTTGTCTAGAGTCTTTATCCAATAGCTAGAATACTAATTGATCTCCCCAGATTCCCTGCTGCCACACTAGTGTCAAGAACTGGGAGGATTTCAAAATAACACAAAAAAAAATAATAGGCACAGATGTTTGGCATGTATATACAGGATATAAGTTGTTGAGTGTGAGACTGAACAGAGAAGCCACAAAAACTGTCACAGTTTCAGAAGATTGATGCCAAAGTGACTTAGTTACCAGAATATCTGAGTCCTCAAGTGTGAGTCAAATACATATCAATTGGAACTTCTCTCACAGCCAGCCTTTCAAGTATTGTACAGGACATTTGTCCTCCAAGAATATTTTACAGGTTTATTTCACCTAGTGTTGGAGAAAAAACAAAGGTGTCCAACACAAAAAAAGACAATGCAGTGTGAATTAAGAGAGCACCAAGAAGTGGTTCCACAAATGCCACTGTAGCCTCCTGGGGAACACTGCAGCCACAGAGCCCGTAACATTTTCAATATCCCAAAGGGAAATTACCTCAGATTTCCTGTGTTCTCATTTGTCTGACACATGTTTTTATTACATTTTATATCTTTAAGTATTCTGTATTCCATGAAATCACTCCAAAAAGCAATTTACCACATTATATTACTTTCTGCTATCTTTATGTATCATCAGAATTTTGAGAACTAAAACTACTGTGGTTTGGAGAATCCATGGAAGGCATCTGGCACAATTAGCAGAGCTCAAGAAGAGACTGCATTTGTTGCCAGATGGTCTTCTGTATTTTGCACGAAACAGTCATTGGATAAAAGACAGTAGCAGGATCGGACAGGGAAAAGAACTGAGGCATGTGGGTGAGAAGTTTCAATCCTCACAGGCAGACAAAGAAACTGAACCAGTCTCCATACATCCTGGCCAAGTGCTTCAGTCACAAACCAGAAATGGCCCAAATGTCACCCCCAGAGACAGCAGGCCTGAGTGAAGGTCCCAAGTGGGTGGAGAAACCTCCTTGAAGCCCAGATTGAACCATATAATGGTCCAAATTTAGCATTCTTCCTGTCTTTATCTTTTCCCCGTGCTAGTTCTAAGCAGCTCTGTGCTGTGCACAGTAGCTGTTTTGGATCCTGGTGTCCTGCTCAGTGCTTTGGATGCCAGTTTAGATACCAGCTATTAGGTTGGCTCTGATCTTTCATTTGCAACTGAGTTTTGAATCTAAGTCTTGACTATGACTCCTGGCTGCCAGTAAATACTGGGGAGGAGACCAAATTTGAGGAGGAGGCATGATTTTTCCCAAATGGTAAAAAACTGAATCATCCTGTGAAATAACAACCTTCCCCACACTGTGTGTGGATCAGCCGTGACAATAAAGAGAAGCAGCTCAGGACATAGGTTCTTCTATGAGGAAGGAACAGAAAGTAGGGAAATATACCACAATTCATCCCTTAAGGAGCAGCACTAAAGCAACTAAATCGCTGAACATACTGTCTTAGTGAGGCACAAAATACTTCCTCTACAGGGGTCCCACCATACAATCATTTTCTAAAGCACAGATTTTTGCTGACTTTACATTCCAGTAAGAGATCTGGAGTAGCTTACAAAATGTTGCCATATTTATGCAGAGGGAATAACTTCAAACTGCCAGCCCTCCACAGACCATGAAAACACTCCTTCCCTCCAACCCCACAGTTCCTACTCAGTGTTTTGTGAACTTAAGGCACTGAGAGTATATTTTAACCAGTTCTTCAACGAGTGCTATTCTAACTTTCTGCCACTGTCAAAAATTGCAATTCTCTGTGCTTACAAAAAAATGTAAAGAAAACTTCCTGTAATTTGGCTGTATCCATTTGGTACATATGAAGGCTGAGATGCACATACTCCTAATCACAGGTTTCAAAAGAAAATAAATCAAGGTGTCGAATGTGCAAACCATACTCTGGCCAAGAACGGGTTAACGAAGTGCTCTGGGCTCTGCCCCCCCATGCAAGTAATAGGACTCAGGCTTGTAGGGAAGGATTTCTTGGTGACTGGCCAGGAAGAGAGCCTATAATCTGCAAAAGATGGGATCTGGGGCTGAGTCAGAAACTGCCTGAGAGTCTTCTGCCTGTCAGAGCCTCGCTAAGAGAAGCTAAGCCTGCATACGACAACTGAGGATTTGTTACCGAGACCGTCTTTGTTTGTTGTGTAGGCAGTGCTCTGCTTAAAGGAAGGAACAGCCAAATTACATGGCATACACTTCAGCTATGCAACTTTTTGGATATGAGATTGTGGTGATCTTATTACAATCACTTTTTACATTACAGTGGTCAAAGTCATATGAAAGGGGAACATTTCTTTATCATTTAGTCAAGTCCAAACAATCAGCTGCCTTCACTTAAATGACAGAGGGGAACTGCAAAACAGTGGAAGAATCTGGTAAGGTTTAACTCCCAGAAGGAAAGCACTGTTATCAGAATTTCTTCAGAAGGGTCCGTACCAGGTCTAAAAACAGAGAGAAACTGAGAAAGGCTATAAAAGGTTCATTATTACAGTAACGTTTCAATTAGAGGAAACTAATTGTGATGAGTGTTCAGCATATCACAAGCTCAGACAAAAATCATCCCTATTGAAACTTATAGAAACAAGAGCACAAGGATGAACATTTCATGTATTCATTTCTGATCTCTCAGTTAATACGCTACTACTATAAAAATGATAAGATGGCCAAATACATATCAAGGCAAATCCTAAACACCATTTGCTGTTGCTTCAGATAGGCTGCTTTTTGAGTGAAGTAATCACGAGAGCTTACTGGTAGCTGTCTTTAGAGAAAACAAACCAACAAAAAAACCAAACAAAAAACCTCCAAACCTGTTGTTTATATGTATTTTCCTTGGTAGAATTATCAGACTTACAATGTCAACAAAAATATCAGATATACTGGAAAAGTCTTCTGCTTTCAAATCACCCTCAAAAACTGTCAGGAAAGATGCATGGTGCATCTTCCCATTTTAACATTTTACAAATGCATTCCAAAAACAGTGATATCATCTTTGTGCATAGTTAATACCAAGATTGTGATGAGACTATTGATAAGCAAGATGATAGATACCTATTGGTGTAATTTCTTCTACAAGAAATAAATCAGTATTTTTCCTCGTAAGGTTTTATTATCATTTTGCAGTCCTTTCCAGTAAAAGTTGGATAAAGAGCAATCAAAGAGCTAGAATGCCCTCTGGTGGTCCTACATCATCAGTATTACTTCATCTCAGAAAATTCCTGGTTTTATTAAAAAAAAAAAGAACTGGTTTGTTTTTTTTTCTTTCCTGACTATTCTACACAGAAATCTTACAGCTATTAAGCTAACATTCCTAAATTTTCCCTTAAAAACATATTTTTAAAAGCTAAACAATTAAGCATGTAGATCCAGACTGCCAAGAGTCACCTAAGTAAAAAGAAGTCCAGAAAATAAAGCCTGTGCTTTATCTCCACCAATTCCAGACATTACAAAAAAACTGAAATGCAAACCACAACTTAGAAAAAATTCTCAGCAGCTAACTTGGTTTGATAACCTAAACACCACATTGGCACTACATAGAAGGGAGGAGAGGGAATTAACCCTCTACATTGAGCGAAAGTAACCACGTGGGTAAGGAAAGTGAAGAAAGACTTCCAAAATTAATTCTGCTGTAGCCAAGACAGGGGACTAAATCCTTCCAGGAGCTCCTGCTCCCAGATTTTAACATACATACTTATCTGTTAGAGGCCAGATATCAATCTGTGTTGTGCAGAGCCTTCAGACCTTCAGTCACTGTTACTGAATTTGGGCCCCTATCACTGTCACTGCAGATGAGCTCCTGCAACATCTCTAATTGTGAAAGCAGCTCTGCACTGAAGGCAATACAGACTGGTCCGCGTTAACTTCCAGGGGATTTTCATCCTGTGTTGCAAGAACAAGGAAAGGATTTAGTCCTTCAATTTGTCCATCCCTCATCTGTTTCTTGGTTCCTCATGGGCTGACTCCAGTTTTCACTCAGGGATGGCAGCTTCCCCTACAGCAGTAAATGGACAATTCAAAACTAAAACTGAGTGACTATTCCCTGGTTCAGATGAAGAACATCCTGCAAGCAATCAAAAGCTGATGGATATTTTAATGCCTTGCTCTAGTAAGTTGCCAGTCACGTCATTACTGCCAGTTAAGACTGGACCAACATCTGCTTTGTAACTGGTGCCATTGTGGGCAGAACAGTAAAATAGTCTCTTAAAGGATATAAGGTGAGCTGCAGACACACTACATGCTGATGAGAAGGAAATCTAAACTTGCGGAACTGATTCAAGGATAAACAGATAAGACCAACATCAAAGGCAATTAATTCAATGTCTGCTCCTAAGAACAGTGTAGCAGAAATTCTCACTGAGAGTACTTCAAATCTCTTTCCTAGGTATCTCAAATGTTTTATACTAAAGCCCCAATAAATGACCAATGCAATTTTTTTCTAACGTGTCTGAAAGTAACAAAACTAACACTGGCACTCAGTTTTCAATGAGACTAGGAGATAAAGTTTAAAACAAAGCAGAACTGGAGTTAAGCATACGCATTTTCTGAATATCAGAACCCAACAGAGTTTTACCCTTGAACTATAAACCAATGATTTAATACATTACCTACTGCCAAAGTTTCCCGAAGAGGGTAAAAATACCCTCTCTGGGCAATCTGTGTGCAAATGGAACAGCTTATTAAAGATTCCTTAATTGAGAACACGTAAACAAGGGTCTTAGCCACATCGAAACAATTCCTTGAGGCAAACTTCATGGTCTGATTTCCCAGAAACACGCTGGAAAATTAGCAAAAGGGAATGTCTTTCACTGCTTTGTTTTAAGCCACAGAAAACAATGTCGGGCCACACCCACCAAAGGGTCAGTTTGACTGCCGCTGGCATTAACACAGCTGTAATAATCAAGACAGCTTCTGCCAAAAAATAAAAAGGATCAGGTAAAAATCTCTGCTCAGCAGATATTCCAGACTCTGTAATATGTGACAGAGACGCATCAATTCCATTTTCTGTCCTGAAAGCCTTATGGTGGTTTTTACATTCTTTGTTGTTATTGTTTATGATGATTATCAGCATCATAATTACCAAAAATTTCCTGTTCCTCAGCTGAAAATCATCATCTTAATGGTGATTGATTAGCACAACGCCGCCAGTATACCCAGCCACATTTGCCAATGTCAACCGAAGAAAAACATGTATTACTAAACCAAATGGAAAAAAAAATAAAGCGTGGTTCCTCTCTGAAAAGTGGTTCTGTAAAATAAATAAATAAGAATTATTTCTTGCTTAGTACAAACTGTTTTCTGCTGCTGAAGTTGGATCTATTCACACTAGCAACATCAACATCTTTATGGGTTTTTTTCCCTTTACTAGAACACATTCTATGATCTGGAAATTGTATGTGGCGACGTGCAGACAGAGTTACAAGATGTCAGTGCTTGCTAATTTCGAATATTCATTTTGGATTGTTAGGTCACTGTAGTATTAGATATTGTATTCCATAACTCCTATGTTGCCTCAAGGAAAGACTTTTTTGATGGTACCACAAAGAGGAGTTCAGCACACTGCTTCTAATTAGGCAAGCTTTGGAAAGGAATGTTGAGGCAGTACACAACAGATTCTGCTAAACGTTTCCTAATTGATACCCTTAAATTAATCAAGCCTGATTCTAGTCATAGACATATAAGGAGTTGGTGATTAACAGGGACAGCAAAATAGCTCTGATCCCTCTGTTTACTTTGGAAAACCAGCTTGATTAGTGATGGCCTGACAAAGGGTGGATGAAAGCCTGTGCAGAAGTCTCTACAGCCAAGAGGAAGGGACAGACCCTTCCAGCAGTGGCAGTCACTTTCCCCTAGTCTCTTCTTCTCCTTGGCAGCAGAAAGTCTTTTACCCAAGTCCAGCAACTCAGTCCCTTTTCTCATCTGAAAAGGATCTCAATTTTGACAGCTCTGATAGGACTGAGATTGTGGCTGAGATACAGCTTGATTGAGATGACCTGACCAAGAGGAAAACATCACAGATTACACAGATGTGATTTTCCCAAAGGAAGTATTCAAATAGCAAAGAACTTTCATTTACATGGCATATGAGGGAATAGAAGTTGACATTGTTGTCTTTATCATAAGAAAAAGATGCCAATAGCTGGATTAAAAACAAAAAAGCAAACAAACCACAAACAAACAAAAAACCCCAAACACACACAGAGAGGAATTAAAGGGATCCTCCTTCTCCCTTCAGTTCACCTTTACTGCAAAAATGTTACTTGCTAGCCAGCAGGGGAAATCCTCTTCAAATCTGACAAATCATTAGAGAAAATAGCAAGAGGTTGTCACGGTGGGTTATTCTTACACAAAGAGATGTAAAACACGTTTGTCTGTGATGTGAAAGTCCTTGAGGCCGTCTAAAACTTTCAGACTGAAGAACATGCAGCATATATACAGAGAAATGTAGAAGAATTAAAGGAAATGTGTCCACCCTTGGAAAAGTCTTGAGTCATACCAAAAACCTATTAGCAGAAACGGGGTAGTTTGTTATTCCCTGTAATTGTTAATGCTTACTCAAAAGATCTTATTTTTTAGTAGTTCCACTTAAATCATTGCTGTTTGTACACTGAATGTAAGATTTTAGTTATTATAACATGAAGATTATATTCATTGGAAGTAGCCTCCAGCTTAATCTTCTTATCAGTAAAAAATAGGTGACATCAATGAGATTAATTCAGTTAGGAGAGCTACTTGGACAAATGGGGTTTTAAATCTGCTTTAGCAGGCAATAAAATAAGATAATTCCCTGAGTAAATAAGAATGTAATTTTGCAGTTAGCTGCTTGTTTTCTGACTACGTACCTCCTTTGTTCCCAAAGGTGAGCGTTCTTAAAAATTCAGGCTAGATCAAATACATGAAAGCAACTGAGTAAAATATTCTCTAGGACACAGAAGACTTTAGAAACGTATCTGGTCTAGGAGGTACTGCTTAACCTACCAATAAATCCAAAACATACATCTAAATCAAACCCAAATAACATGAGTTAAAAGAGCTTCGGTGCTTTCATTTGGTTTTAGCTCATCAGTTAAATCTCAGCCTCTGCAACTGTTTTCATCTCTTTGGACTATAAAAAGATATTAAGTGGGCTAGTCTTGAACACACATACTCAGTTCCCTCTTGTAAGGGTATTTCTAGGTTTCTAGGTCCTCTACTATCACCGAAGTCTTCCTCCACATTACAATGAAACACTAACAAGGACAGCATACCTGTGTCTCTTTTGCATCCTCTCTCACTCTATTACATGACCATTCGAAGACTACAAATTGTAATAACCTTTCTTGCAGCATTATCAACATATGTTCAATAACAGAGCAAGATCAATAATGTGCATTTCAGAACTGTGAATGTTCAGGATTAGCAGAACAAGTCACTGACAACAAATGATAGACCAGTATTTACTAAAAAAGAAAAAACGTTTGATGGACTATCTTATTACAGGGATTATTTCTAAACCCTCCTGAATCATCAGTAAACTTTTCCATATGACCTTGCATTGAGTTATTTGACCTACCTATGCCTCAGTAAAACCAGCTGGAAAAATGTGTAAAAATGTGCTATAAATCTGGTAATGTATCTGAGCTGAGTTCAGGGTAAGTGAATTGCAAAAGCAATGAAAAGCTCTGACTGCTGCCTGGAGACAGCCCCATGCTGCGTTACTCCTGGGAGGCCCAGGATGTGAAGACTGCAGCCAGACTCCTGAGTTTGGGTGTTAGGCAGATGGAAATTCAGTAGCACGTGGCAATGTCAGAAAACACAGTAGCAGTAAAGGCTCATTTTGATGCAGCAGTACCTAATCATGAAATCGAAGTTATTTTGCAAAACAACTTCATCAGTCTTTACCTATTGTAGGCAAGAGCTCAGGTGGAAAAGATAAACCCTTGTTTTTACATTCCAAGGATAGCAAGCTTCCTTCTCATTTGAGGTTCACAATTACTGAACTATTGGGAAAATGGTCAACCATGATTTGCTTTAAAATTACATCATCTTTAGGATCTTCCAGTGCATTTATGATTGGTTCATTGAATTTTTAAACTAGGTGCGTTTCCAGGCAATGCAGACATTCAGTTTAAATTTATAGAGCTGAACATCCTGTTGTGGCTGTGTAACACAGGAAATTCACCCCATTAGTTTTCTGGACTTCTAGAAACATGGAACAAGACCTTTAGAGAATCCCAGCTCTTTTGAATGCACTGAAGGAGAACAAGATTGCACAGATGTGTACATTGTGAGGAGAGGGGGAAATACCCGTCCTATGTCAGTAAAATGGCCTCAAGTTGGCTCTAATTTCAAAAGCCATTCTGCTGGGCGAGGATCATAAGATAGCGGTAGTTTTATGACTTTTGCACTTTTTGCTGCTGAGTCAGGAGACCAGAACCAGGTGATGTAGGAACAACAGACTTGATCTACATCTCTGAGAAATTCAGCCTCAGAAGGAAAATTCTCAGCCACTTGAGAAATTCAAACAAAGAGGAAGGAGAAAGATTTAGTCTTTTCGAGATCTTTACAGTCAAACTAGCTGTTCAAAGCCACAGAAATCACGTTCTTCAGGTAGTTTCACATTATAGATACTGCACAATGATATTTTGCTCTGCCCTTCTGCTTTTAAAAGGCAAGAATAATGAACTGGACAAGTGTTAAGTGTGGCTTCCCTTTCAGTCTTAAGTTTTAAGCCCAGTTTCAATCACTTTGGGACAAATTCTGCAGGCTTACAGCTTTATAATAAAAATCATATCGACTCAGTTTTGGTTATTACATGACATTGACTCATATTTTAGAATTTCAACTGCAACCTGTTTACACACCAAGAGGAGGTGCGTCTCTTTCCCCTGCCTGCACTTCAGCCAAGTGCTTTCTGGGCGTATTGGCACTGTGCCTTTGATCTAACTCAAGCCAAGAGCCTTAACCCAACAAGTTCTCTGACCTTCTGTTGTTGGTCCCAAATTAGCCTGAGTTGTTTTAAGGCAAAGTCTAATTCCTTTACTTACTTGTCAACAGAATAGCACCTCACCAAGTTTTCTGCCTGCATTGCATGAATGTTTCTCCCCAGCTCCATTCCAGCACAAAGACCAACAAGTTATCTTAAGATATATGTGCTTTAATCTGATGCATTTAATTCTGAAGTGAAACAGAGTAAAAACCAGGCATTTCTCTCAGATTTTGTGTCCAGTTCACTGGTCATACTGCAGGTAGAATTGCTCAGGCTTCCCCAGGACTGCAGTCCCTAACATCGCCCTCACAGGTTGATACCCAGAGCTAGAAAGTTTGTCTGAATGATATGCAAGTTAGAACTCAAATACGAGGTCCTAGGGTGCTTTATGCATTGAGACCTAATGTGTAAGATAGGAACTTTTTTGAGAAGATGAAGTTCAATTTCTTTGAAGTTGACATCACTTCAGTCTCTCAGCTTGAGCCTACTACCACTGAACTCAAGAGAAGGATGGTGGCCCAAGTGATACAAAATTGTTGGTCATTATATTGTTAGCATCATCTCCAAAGACTTAGAGTTAAAATATTTCCAGTAGTGATGGATGAAAACCACTGACTTTAATGTAATTTTGAATTTATTCTACATTTGATTTTTTTACTTGCTGCTCATAATAAGAAGCAAAAAGGGGAGAATTACCATGGAATACATGTCACCACACTAACATAAGAAGGAATATTTACTAAGACATTGTGGCGCACTTGTAGAGTGTCTAATTTATAAATTTAAAATTTATAATCTGAAAATAATACAAAAAAGTAAAGTAAGAATCGTTAGTTTTTTATTGCCACCCGCCAGTAACTCCATTCCTAGGTTCATTTTAAAGTTTATGTTTTCACCAACAGGTGGAGCCATCAATTCTGAATTCATTATCTGTTTGTGATCTAAACAACCTAAATATTTACTGAACAGTAAAAGAAAATACTTTTCATACCCTGGCTGATGTGAAAGCAAGAAAAGCTACGGAGAGTAAGAAGGACTAACACCAAAACAGAAAGATTAGTTTAAATAGGGGACTGTGACAAATAGAAATAGTGTTTCAGTACCATCATGATAACTGCTTGAAAATATAGACTATTTTTAATCTAAGCTGGCCTAAAAGACTCTTTCCTTTATTAAAGATTTTCTGGTGCAAAGTCTTCTATAGCTAGTAAGAGCAACTTTTAAAAATGGCTAAATTATCATAAAGTTTAATTACAGAAAAGGTAAACAAGACAGACACGTTTCAGAAGTTTAGACATAGGGATCACACTGGAAGAAGCTTTTGTTTATTCTCAACTACGGCACTATAATTTCTAAATTTTGGGCAAATTATTAAAGTTTAGGGATGAATTCTACTTCTGGATAAGTGCAACTTCTTAGAATAACCATTCCCCAAAAGTTACAGAAAATAACATTCCCAGGGAACTTCAAATTCATCATGCCATTATTTTCAGTCTACTTAACAACAAACTTTCTCTCCGCTGAAGTATCAAATTAAGACTTCCATACTGGAATACATTAAGCCTGAATGATACTTCACATACAAATAAGCAGAAATCACTTGCTGAGATTTTGGCTTTACTTTTGTTTATAAATTGAGTAAAATAACAAACTTTCAGGCAACATGTGAGGGGAAAAATAGAAGTAATTACTCATTACAGTATTGCATAGGTCAAAATATTATCGCACCATTTATAGTGCGATATATATTGTAAGGAGCAAAAAACTGAAGTTTCTTCCTTGGTGCAAACCAACTGGTAGATCTGTAGACATTCTGATTCATAGCAAGCAGCGCTCTGCTGGGCAGGGAGCAAAAGAAGGGGGTGCCAGGAGAAAGGAGTGTTTTAGCAAGTATAGAAACTTAGCTAGCAGTTCGAAGGAGGGGGGAAAATGGGTCATATCCTCAGTTTAAGTAAGTCAGCGTAGTCTCATTCATATTCATTTGACGTCAATGGAAACAGATTGAGAATTTAGGATACACAGAGAAGCCACACACAGGCTGTGTTCCAGGAACCCAACTCATAAATCAAATTTACCTTCTTCAGTAAATTTCACCCTCACTGATGACTAAATAAAATCTGTAATCCAATATTACAATCTCCTGTCCTTATAATTTCTGTAGTAAAGCCATAGGACCTTTATTCATTGAAGTATTTCTTACTCTTACAAACTATTCCCATTTACTTCAAAGCAAATATATTCATCAATGAGAAAAGAAGGATCAGACCACACAAAAAATGTTGCTTTTTCACCCTGAAAACCTGGTTATGTGAACTTTTCATAAATCCCTCTATTCGGGCCATCAGCACTTTCCTTCTGTAAAGAATTTTTCATCTCTTTTCTGAATAGAGTCAGATGAATTGACGGACTTAGTGATACACCCACACAGCAAAAACAGCACAGACTCTGTTGTAGTCAAGTTTCAATCACAGAACCTCTGCAAGTGGTAGCACAGCTGCAGTAATAAGTTAAAGCCACATACATTATGACTGGACAATATAAGTGAGAGAGTGTAAATATGCATTGACACCATGCTTGGCAAAAGTAATAAGCAATATCAGTAAATGTTCACTGGGAAACTATGTATACAATCCAACATAGAACCAACTGTTCACACTGGTCAATACCTAGTTAATTAATAAGCCAGCAAGTTGAGGCTAGTGATTCTTCCCATCTGGATCAAAAAACTGAAACACTTTTTGCATGCTATCACTATATGGCAAGCCATGTGACAGTATAGTCATGACACTATTGGGTAGATCATAGTGAAAATAAGAATTTGGTTGGTACTAAGGTCACTGAGATAGTATCTTTACAGAACCTATTTTTAAAAGCACTTTGGGAATTCAAAAAACACTCAGAGAAAGGGAGTATAAGGACACAGGCAGGATACAACTTATCACATAATTTGTGTTAAAAGCAGATGGATGGAATGATGATAATATAAGCTGAACAATAGAAATATACTCCCAGATCTCTTTCCCAAGTAGTAAAGCAAAAGTCAAACCCTTTGATGATCTCATATGTGACTTAAAGAATGGGGATATTTTAACAGTCCATTCTACTCCCCCCTGAAAATGGCATCTATGACAGTTTCTTTTAGTGTCTTGTGAGTGAAGAAACGCACCCTGAAAAATATCCAAATATAGCATAAGCATTTTTGCAGTCAGTGGCATGCAAGCAAGAGGTTTTCCTGAATCTGCTATTGTTGAGGTCTATGTTCTTAACTAACAGATGCCAGAAAAAACAAAATTTAATAAATGAGCTGAGACGACAAAGTTAAATTTAAGTGAGGAAATGAACTGGCAAAACCTTCCATTGACATATGATTCTGAACATAATGTAATTTATTTTTACTTTGTTAATTATCCCAATGTATTTAATTTACTATTTTATCTGCCTCTATTATACATTATGTATTCCTGAAGAGAAACATTTAAAAATTTTTAAAGACAACTTTGAAATTAATTTCTCTTGCTCATAAGCCCTGTTTAAATGCTGGTGATACAATATTTATTAAATTTCAGGAGTATAATGAATGCATAATAAAACCTGTTGCATGATAGGAGAAAAAAAGGGGAACGAATTTCTGAAGGTCAGATATACAAAAGTTTGGGAGGAGATTAAAGTCATGCTGATGATATTTTGTTGGTTCTTAAACAGAATCTTCTACAAACATTTAATTAATAATACTTTCAACATGCTGAGAGAATGCTGCACATAAATTACTGGGGAAATTTACTGTTTAAATCAGAAGAGTTGAAATCAAAGAGAAATCCAACTATTCCCATCAGGTTTGTAATGTTTGAAATTCAAGACGCTATCTTCAGTGCTATACAGACTGACCCAGGGAATACACTTTAATTCTCCTTAAGTTCAGCAGATGGAAAGAGCTGTAGTACAAACTAATATTAATTCAATTAATGACGTTGTTAATCTGTGATAAAAATATGAATACTATACCAATGAATACTATACCAGTTTTCAGTAGGCTACCTAAAGCAAAATGACTGAACTGGATAAGTTATAGGTGAGCAGATCCTTGAGCACACAACTACCCATTTCCTATTGAATTTTCCTATAGAATTATATTTGTAAGATATTTGTATCTCATGCAGCGATATTGGAAAACTGTATGGCATCAGAAAAGCCATGGCATCAGAACTTGTTCTAGATAAGAGAGGGACACTACCTGGTTTGTCAGGCTATTGAGAAGCTTACAGGAGCTCTCCTCTAATTCAAAGGAACAAATTGAAATAAAAACGATCTGCGTGAATGGTGACTAGCAGCTAGGCATTATTTTGCTGAACAACCCTCAGAATTTTGCTCACAGAGATATCTAATAATTTCATAGAGTAGATACCTCTTCTGTCACTTGGTTTGTAGCTTTATTTTACCAGTTATGTTCATCAACATCTTTCAGTATCCCAAACCACCTTCTCTGCCTTTCAAGCTGATAACTGAAAATAATCCTCCATCAAGACCTGGCAGGTCACAAGCATTGGACAAATTCCTCTCACAGACCCTTGACCAAAGCAATCAGATTTTTTATAAAACTGCTGTAACGTAATTTTTTTTAACTTTTAATTTTCTGATTTGCATTCTGTGAATCACGTTACCAGGAAAGAGAGGCTGCAACATAGCAGCAGTCTCCTGAGTGTTGCAGAGGCTGCAAATAGTTGCTGGAGTAGAGTTTTGGCTTGTGCCACGTGCTCTGCTGCCTGATTAGAAACAGTTTTATTGCTGAATTCATGTGCTCTTTGGGATATTTTTTTTATGGTAGACATTTCACTGGCTTCTAGTTCACCAGAAAAGAATTGTGATGGTCTCAGTTGACAAACAATTTTGTTTAACACAAACAGAACAAGAACCTTTCACAAGTACATCAATTTTTTCTTTAATATGAAATACTGTGATATAAAAATTCTACAGGAGTACACAAAACTACTTAGTTTCAAAGCAGTTGATATGTCAAAAAAAGTTATACTTAGCTTGCAGACTGAGACTTAAAATGCAGAAGCTACCGTATTACTTTGGAGAAGAGTGAATGTGTATTACTGGCTCTGCTGTCAGTTCAAGTGTCTGTGTGTATCTTGGATGTGCCACATGGCAGGGAACTCACTCTTCTGGTTATTACCTGTGGAGGCGGGAAACCCGAACCTTCAACTGGAAATAACTGTAATTGTGATCCACCTTGGCAGCGAGCCTGGAGCCGTATATTGTCTCTCTGTGGGCTTCTGTCCACTCCCACAGATGCCATAGCGGTTTGTCAATACAGACAAGGAAGAAAGAATGAGACTATAAAATTAAAGGCCGTCTGAGAAAGGAATATATAAATAAATGACATTCAGTCCATTACGCGTGGCTGTAGGCCAATACTTAGCACTTGAGTGTAAAGTGAGTGCAAACATACTTAAGTTCCCTGGTTACGCTTCCCTACACTTATTTGCTTATGCCCTCAGCTACTTCATTACCTCCTGAAGACGACTGCCTTCCACATAGCTGGCTTAAGAGGCAAAAATATTATATTTAAAATGTCAAGAGGATACCACTAGTGTGTTGAGTGTCAGTTCTCTGTGTTTCCTATTTGTTTTGTGTAAGTCAAGTTGTCCAAAAGGCAGAAAAGAGTCAGAAACATTGTTGAAGGGACTTCTCTGGTAGATGGAAATCTTCAAGAGATAAAGATGGAGTTCCTACCCCTAATTTCACACCAGTTCAAGCACATATTAAAAGGAGAATGGAGACTGTTTATTCTTGGAAAAAATACGACTGGAGCACAAGCAAAGGCACATAAAAGAAATTGTTGCAAGTGACAAGAGTGGTTTAAATCACGTTGAATAAAGGTGAGAAGGCAAGGATAAGTATACAGAAATAAAAGGAGAACATGCTGCTTTCCAGTGTCAGCCTAAATTACGCTTCAAAAGCAATCCAGCACTATAGCAATTCCCTGATGGTTCACACAGCCTGGCATTTCTTTACTTCTTTCTCTAAGTAGAACACACAAAGCAAAAAGTGGCAGTGAACATTGACTTTTACGTTTCCATTTGGACATATTACCTATTTGTCTACAGAAATGTAACTTATTTACTTATTGCCCTAATAATTTGTTATGTAAAATAAAGTCATCCTTGCCTCTCAAGCAATATAAGTTTTAGGTTTTCTGCTGCTTTTTTTTTTTCCTGGTGAATTTTTTTAGTGAATAGATACACTGATGAAAAGCAACCAGAAAAATCACAGCGAATAGTAGGGTAAGCAGATACTGTAAACTGTTATATGCAAAATAAGGGCAAATCTATTAACTTTTGTTTAAGCAACAACAAAACTGAAAACACTTTAATATTTCCCAGTATTATATTTAGGATACGCACTGCATCTACATCGAGAGGTTTATCTTGAAGGAATCTGAGCACAGACCAGAGAAGTCTCAATATTTTTCCTATCCTAATTCTTAAAAATATATGCAAACTGCTCAAACATAAACACCAAAAGCTGAATATGTAACAGAAATTAGCACCTTTCAAGTCCTAGTAATTTCAGTAAATGAACATATAAGTAGGCAGGGTCATTTTGTTCACATGAAATTGTAAAAATAAAACAGGAAAACATTATTTCTTTTCAGTGTACAGTCAGTATATGTGGACTACTCTACAAAGACCTCTAAGTTGACACACAAGCGATACTACCCTTTAAACATAAATCTTGGTCTTTGATGAACACCTTTTGATTAACAAGAGTGAAGCTTCAAATTCTTATGCAAAATCTGTTCCAGTGATAGTGCACAGAACAATGAAGAATAAGTCATAGTGACTGCAACATCATTAATTAGGAGAAGGAAACAAGGGGAATGGAGCTGCCACAAAATAATGTATGCGGGAGTTTAAATAATTAACTGAACTGAACTGAACTCCTAAAAAGGAGCATGAATGCAAGGGGCAGGGAAGGCTGTATACTTTCAGGAAGGCAGGAGAGGAAAAAAAAAACAATTACACAGCCTTTCACAACCCCTTAAAACACCTCTGATTTCTTAGCCAGTTCAAATTCTTTACCAGTCCTCCCTCTCTCTCTCCCCCCCTCTTTCTCAAGTTCCCTGTTCTCTTTGGCACTCTTCTTATTTGCACCCTCCTTATCTGCTCCAGCTTCCATTGATCTTGATCCCATCCAACTGCTTTTCATCCAACAGGTTTTCACCACTCCTGCCAGAACCACATCTCCACAAAATCGAACTTCCTTTGCACTGTTCAGGAACCCTAACCCAGTTTTGCCTGTGCTATTGAGGAGCCCTAACCCAGTTTTGCCTTCACCATTGAGGATCTTTGATCTAGTTTTCAGTCTCCCAAATTTGGAAATGTTTAGCTGGTCTTCAGTTCTGCAAGGTCTAGACCAGAATCACTCTGCTCCATACAAAAATATTTCTACCCAAATAGAAGTCTAAAGCCAGGCATTAGGATAGAGATTCACCCTAACAGAAAGCAGGTGAAGTTATAGATACCAGCTGGCTCCATAAGTCTTGCATTCCTTACTTCATTCTGTGTTTTTAAAATTTATCTTTGACCCTTCTGAATTTCTTTCTCACATGGACAAAAATTCAGTCAAACAACTTAGTGGTTTACTTGGTTAAATAAACAAAAATAATAAATTGCTTTTAATTTAAATAAAATGCAGAAAGTTGCCACAGCATCTCTTTTTACCAGTTTTCAGACTACACATGAAATCATGTGCCTTCCCCTCTCCCCAGTGACAATACTAGAGAGAAAACTTAATTTGCATTTTTCTTTTCATAAATGTATATGTAGATATTTAGACGTTGATCAAACCTAGTGCTGTACAACAGATGTTACGAAGAATGAAAGCCAAAACACTGAAACTTTTGCATTCCTAATGAGCAAACTGTTGCCTTTTTATTGTCTTAGTTATGGTGTATTGCTAGATTCAGATAGCTCTGATAAACGTAATGATACAGAGATCTGTGTAATAGTCAAACACTGTGCAGGTGTACCTCATTAATGTCAGATATCGAAAGATGGTTCCTTGGAGACTAAAGATTTATATAGCCGAATGCTTTGCATACTCTGTGCTGAAACAAGCTAGATGCTATGACTCTAGGCCAAAGCAAAGCCAAAGTTCACAGCTAGACTCTACAACGTAACTAGCAATCAACTCTCTTAAAATGGAAAGCAGAACTTTTGCTTTAAAAGTATCATGGGACATAAACTCACATTTACTTTCAAGTTCTTCTGAAGCTTGAGGCAGAGTCTTTTTTTTTCATGTTTCTCACAGAAAAGGGTAAAAATATTATTGCAAGAAGAAAAAATGTAGTGCTTTCTCAGAGGAGGTCATAATATGCACTCCTCAGATTGATTTGAACACCAGTTCATTGGAAGAGGGCAATGGGAGCTTTAGCCTCCGGTTGGTGCCAATTGGTATGGCCTGCAATTCCACATCACACAATACAGTCCCAACCCCATGGGTTCCTCAGACATGGAGGTAATGGGTCCTGGTGTATGTGTATTTGCCTGTGTTCCTTTCCATTTAAATTGTAAAAGAAACATCAGAACAGGTTACGCTTTTGAACTCAGACATTATGATTGTTCCTTCCATTATGGACAAGAATTCGCTGGTCTTACTCCTAAATTTTCCCATATGCTTCAAATCTGATGACTCATGTCTATAAAGTGAATAGATCTGACAATGATTTAATAGAAATTACTTCATACGCCACACATCATTAGTTCAATTTCTAAGTCACACAATAGTTCAACAGAGCTTTCATTTTAAAATTCTCTCACCTTCCCAAATGACAAAGTCTTTAGCATATTTTAGTTTAAGAATAACAAAATTTCCAAAAATTATTTCAGTTACTGCAAATAATTCAGTTGGACTCTTGGTGTTTAAAATATTCCTGATTCATTTTTGCATCCAATTTTTCAGCTTCCTATCAAACTTCCTCTTCTGTTTTTGAACTGACAGAAGCAACGGGCTAAGTCCCATGGAACTGAATGTTTCAGCAAGATATAAGACAGTAAGAACTTTCATGGGCTGTCAGTACACAAAAATATCAGCATACGTCCACATATTCTCCACTGCAGAAGTGGGACACAGCAGAAAGGGAACGAGAGAGGTTTTGTGTACCATTTAATGTGGTACTGAGTGCTAAGGAACCTGTGAAAAAGTGGTATTAATCTGCAACTGCTGCCAATTGAGTTACTACTTGTCTAGTGTAAGGGAGGGAATTGAGGATTCTTAAGCACTTCTGTGCAATTCTCTCCCTTCCCTGTCACAGGATATAACTTTTGACATAATCTAGCTGTTAGTATGAACTGAATTATTATGGCTTATATTTTAATGCAAACATCTGTAAGTACTCCTGTAAATATTAGAAATTTCACTGCACACATGTTCTAAAGCCTGACCTCTTCAAGGAGGAAAAAAGGGAGGTTAGATTCCAAATATAGAAGGTGTTTGTCTTATAAATTCTTAATAGGAAAGGCTGCAGTTGTCAAAAATATGCAGTTTTTCACTTGAATGCATATGCATCCATTATGGCTATTTCAAGACACGCAGCAATGTGAATCACAAGTCCAACTTAAGGAGTAGACTGCAAGACTGAAATGTTATTGGTAATATAGAAAGACTCTTCCTCACTTAAAGAACAAAGTCCAGCAATTTTTCTTAAGTGTCGCTACATACATTACAGAAGCCAGGCTCATCCAAAGTCAACCAATTTAGGAAAGATGCCAGAGATTCATATAATTTTTAATTCAGAGGTTGAGAAAATAATTCCTATAACAGCGTTCCCAATCTGTTGGCTGTGTGACTTAGAGCTATTACAGGCTCGAAGGAGAAATGAATGGCGGATATGTTTCTCCAGGTCCACTTAAATCCTCAAGCCAAATGTTCAGTAGGGATTATAAATTGGTACATAGATCCTTGAAAATTACTGGAGTGAATGAATCTATTTTGTTCACAGTTACTGTATGCTGTGTTACTTTCAAAGGCCGAGGCTGAGCAGTAGGGAGAAAAGCTCCCTGTTCCCGTTGTATGGGCTCCTGCCCTCTGGGTCAAGGAGAGACAGGAATGTCTCCCCTCCAAAGCAGATAAACCTGCTCAGCACAGAAAAGGTTCTGCAGTGCAGTCTGGGGCAGCCAGAGAGAGGAAGTAACACATACACAGTAAGTGAGAAGCCTGCTGCAAGAGCAAACGGTTGCTTCACTGTTACAAGCCTCAGAGGTGATGAAATCCTCCCATGCACTTTTTCCAAGGACACACAGGATGCTCTGCAGAGGTCTCTGCAGCACAACAGGCCATGGCACTCTACTGGAAATAAGAGCAAACCTGCATCCATTTCATGCAAGGATACAACATGTAGAGAAGATGACTCGTGTTACTCTGCAGATAGCGTTTTTTTTCTACTTGGTAAAAGCTCACAGTTCTAGTTCGTGCTGCAATAAAATTAATTTATAGTTCAATGTCCTTTTTATATCTGAGGGGAGAGCTTCTTAACAAGAAAATGGATCACAGAGCCACCTTTAAATTCTGGATGCACTGGAGTCCTGTCCCAACCTTTTCTCCTCCTTTGCTTTGCTGTGTTTTTGTGAGCTGCTAATACAGAAATAGAACCTTTGTACAAGAGTTCTGGCTCTAACACAGCCTGAGAAACTAAGCTGTGTAATTATTTTCTGTTCACACCAAGACCAGCAACATTTCAAGAGTATTGGCATTGGCAGATCTTTGCCCATGTCAGGAAGCATGCAGCTTTGAAGTGAGAAGAAAGTGGAAGCAGATCAGTTAAAGGAAGACAAATAACACAAGAAAGTAAAAGAAGAAAAGCACAGGATAGAAGAAGAAAGTAACAGGCAAAAAAGAATTAGCTGGGTATGCCATTAAAGAAAAAAAAGGACAGAGGGAAATTAATTAACTTGCCAACACCTTTCAGAACAAAAAGAGTAGCAACCTGCACCCTGAAGAATAATGCAGGTCTTCCCTACTGGTACCAGCATCCAGTCATGGATGTGGAAGCCATGGGGGTATTGATACATTCAGTGATGTGGATCCATAAAGGAAATTGAAATTAATCTGATAAATACAGAGTGAGATTTTCAAAAGTGTTTATCTCAAGACACAATAACTCTAGTGGGCATTTTACTACTTGTGTTCAGAGCAAATTACACCAAGATTTTCTGCAAGTCCCACATATAGGGCTCAACTTGGAGCTCATTTACACTCATGTAAACCAGACATCCACTCAAGACAGCTAAATGATATTAAACTAGATTCGGACTCTGACAGCTTTGACTCCTGCCAAGCATACCAGGTTCATTTGATAACAGAATCCATAGCAGATTGGGAACTTGTGAGCCTATCTGATCCACCCCAATGCCAGGAGGCAGGATCAGATACATACAAACCATCACTCAGACATGTTTTTCTAACCTGTTATTAAAAACTTCAGGCAAGCTCTCTCTGAGACCTACTCCGTATTTATCTATCTTAGGTACAGATTAGCACTGAATATTTCATCTCATAAAAACATGGCCTCCAATTATTCCTACCTAAATACAGTGGGTTTTGCACATTGTGAGTGAATTGTATTTTTAAATACTTCAAAACGTTGCTGCGGTTGGTCAAGATACTCTAAAATTCTAATATTATCAGCTAATTCTAATATGAAATTATTAAATCTAAGATTACTTTCTCCACAGGAACTTTAATGAAATGTTCTATTCCATCATTCAAGCTATTAATGAAATTATGAACAATAATGAACACTTAATTACCTGTTAGGTAACTGTGATTACCTAACAGTTGATTAGTTGATTCTTTGTTCTTTTATTTTTCTGAGAGTTTTAACTCGGGATGACTCGTGTATAATTTTCTTTTAATAATTTCATTGTAAAGACAGGCATGTTTACCTTCCACAAATCTCATGTCTTCTTTATGAGTCCTCAAATACAGCTGCCAAATCTTTAATATTTATCCGTTGATGTTACATTTCTAAAGCAATTTTATATTCAGAAAGAAACCATGAAGAGCTAAGGTACAGCTATATGAATAAAGAAAGTCATGAGCTGTCATTTCTTAGCATAAAAGAATAGAATAAAAGCATATCTGACAGTGCATATTGCAACTTGATGAATCCCACCCCTTTAAAATCTTCACTTTTACATTTCAGAAGATCTGTTGGGGTAGGATACTTATTTTTATGATGAGGAAATATAGGTTGCTCATTTTTAATCTTTAGTTTTGTACACTGAAATTGTCATACATATAATGATTCTGTCTAGTAATGTTTTACTTAGAGCGTATGTTACAGAATGACTGACAAGTATAAAACTCAGTACAAAAGTGGGTTATAATCTTCTTTGCAAGCTGGAGTGTAGCTATTAGCCAAGCAACACAGCCTTTTAAGAAAACCTGGAAAAACAATGTTCCAGGTGAAAGTGTCTCCACATCCCTGAAGTCTCACTCTATTTCTAAAACAAACTCCAAATGAAAACACGTTAAGTCAAACTGGTGTGCTATAGCCACTTGCCAGATTTCAATGCAGAAGAGAATCCCGGGTCTTTACCCTGCAAGCCACAGGCATCCTTACCCCACAGCACATTTGCTACAGCAAGGGCAAACACCAGAATGCCTCCTCTTTCTCCATGCCTTTTTCTATTTTGTACTAGACAAACAATTAGTCTAAAACTTAATAAAATGGCTTTTTTGTCCCTTGGCTTGTAGATCAAACCCTCAAACTGCAGTCATCTTAATTTCAATTAAACAAACAATAGTAACAACAATGACCACAAAAGTACTGCCAGTATCCTATAGAAGATTATCTGCCACAGCCTTTTGTGGGAACACAAGAAAAGAGTGTGGCTATTCTCTCAGTGCAATAACTTTGATCATGAAAGTTAATAAATTATTTTTAATTGCAAAATTCTGTGCATTTTATAACCTATTTTTGAATAAAGGATGGGGACATGGACAATGAAGTTGAGTGCTACAGACAAACTTAGCCAGTCTCAAAATCAGAGTGTGGAAAGCCTGGCAAAACTGCTTTTAGGTTTCAGAACTAGTGAAAAGCCATTCAGCCCAAAAGCACTATCAAAAAATTGAAATAAAAAGCAGTAGTGCAGCAATTTCAAATTAAACTGGAGAGCAGATTTCAGGTATTATGTGACCTGAGTCCATCACAAGAAGGCATCATGAATATGTCATTGTCTTTTTTGTGTGGCAATATCATAAGCATGATATAATTGCAGCTGGCTCCCAGACAAATAAACTTACAGACCTGCTAAGAGACGCTATGTGGGACTGTTAAAAAAAAAAAGGAAACATGCCAAAGCAAGCATCAGTGCTTCAAAAACACATTTGGAGATGCCTTTTTTCCTGGATAAAAATCAGAGAAAAAAAATCGGTATAAAAGAAAGGACAGGGCAGTAAAAAATGGAGGTAAAAAGTCAAGAGGAAGTATGTGGATAATATTGCCAAAGAAGTTGAAGTGCTTGCTGAAAGAAGTAAGAGTAAATCACTTTATCAGCTCAAAAAGGTCCCAGCTAGCCAGTTTACACTATCTGGAAAGGTTGCCAAGGATAAACAGAAAAAAAACTTTAACACAGAGAAAAAACAAGAAGTGTCACTTTCCATGGACTAACTCAACTAGCATCACAGGACACTTCAGCAAAGAAAATACATTCCCAGAACTAAACATTAAACATGTGACATCACAAAGGGAGGCCTGGAAGACCTACAAACAGTTAAAATTTGTGAAAGTGAAGGCAGTGGGGGAATGATATAGGCCCAAAAAAAACCTTTAGTATAACAACACCTGAAATTGAGATACCAAAAAAAAGTGTCTCACATGAACGTGATGTAGTGTTACCATGATTGAGGTGATCAAAACTACTATGGACATAAGTAAAATCATTGTAATCACTCTTTTTCTTTTCTTCTTTTTTTTTTTTTTTAGAGCTGAAGTAAAGCAAGAACAAGCTGCATTTCATGTGTTGCCCAGATTTTTACCCTAAATATAATCATCAAAGAGTGCATCAAATACTATTTACCACTCAGCACAAACTTCATAGATTTCCCCAGCACACGGAGAGCTTCTATCACAAACCACTACAGAACATCTTGAATTGTTATTATATTCTAACAAAAATGATTGCCATCACTACAGTGGAGTTTGCATAGCTAAAGATAGGCTTGAAAGAATGGTTAATCATATAGACTGATATTAAACAATGATGTATTCTCTAAGCTATCATGTTTGGTATTGCCATTAACTTCAGTATTAGAAAATATAGACATACGATATATGCATTCTATTCCACAGCAACATTAGATTTTGAATATCTAGACTTTGTTGATGACATAGCTTTAAGCACTAGCTCAACAAAAGGACAAAGAAAAAAAGGAGTCTAATATTACCCCCAAAAAAAGATTTTTCTGTTATGAGAAAAAAACAAAATTAATAAAAATCAAAGTAGATTGCAACTCAATCACTTAATTAGAAAGACAAAGTACAACAGGAAGTTAGTCAATTTCCATACACTGTCAGTGATGAAAAAATCTACAGGATTTTCAGAAGGAAATCATGAATAAATGGGCAAGGTGGCAGGTGCATTTACCAATTTAAGCAAGATTTGATCACTAAAAATCTCTAACTTCAAGCCAAATCTGTAACACACATTATTTCCAGATGGACCTGCAAGTTAGACATCAACCAAGAGTACAGACATGTGCACCTTATCTTTAAACTTATCAATAAAGAAAATGGAAATATTCAGGACATGTTAAAAGATGGTCAATCAAAATGATCAGAACGACCTTTTCATAAAACTCCTTGGAAGAAATAGTGTATAGGAACTAGGCCTCTCTTTCCATTTTAAGACATAATGGTGAAGCCCTTTTACAGCCAAACAAAACTCTGATATAACAAGAAGAATTGAGACTTTGCATAATCTAAAAAAGGTATAAACCAGGCATATTTGAAAAATATTTGTTTGGATTACATCCTATTTATAGTTCTTGCAAGAGAATCACTTGCTGAGAATTCAACATAATAAGAAAGTGCAGAAGTACAACATACTATATCATAAAGAACAGGAGTCCATCTGGCAACCATGTAACAGATATTAAAAGACTATTTATAAATGGAACTTTAATTTAAAGTGTTTCTCAGATTTGAGCCTTCAAAAATTTTCAGTTTATTTCAATTGGGCCAAGTCAGCTTTATAGCATGTATGAAAATATGTAGAACTGCTTCAGGTTATTGCCCAGACATGCTGCCAAAGCCATGCATACTGTATCTGGGATTAAATTTTCCAGTCATAGTAGGAAGCTCAGCTAACAAAATAATCTTGACTTAAAATCCTTTTCTACTAACCTGCAGTGCCAGCAAGAGATACTGGAACAATCCATGTGTCTGAAGAGTGGCAACCAGTGGCATTTTGAGTATCTTAGGACATCCAGGACTTTTGCCTGGCTAGGTCTGACACATGACAAATGGAAGAGGTGGAAAAGCTGCCCTTCTATAGCAGCAGCTGGAAATCAGATGGGATATCTCAAAACACCTAAAATAACACTAGATACCTACACTTGAGGTATCTGACTCATATTTATTGTTTTATTATTGTCTGTTTTATTAAAGTACCAAAAAAGGAATCTCAATCTGATTAGAATATCTGCACAAGAATGAGGTACAAATTATGGGCATAATTTAGTAATTTATGAGTTTAGCCCATGCACACATATCAAACAAACAAACCGATGAAGGGAGATAGTTTCATTTTCATGTTGTTGCTGTTAATCAGTGTATCTGACTAATATTAGTTTATCTGCATTCATGGCACATAACATTGTTTAGATAAAAATATTTCATTTGGAGGAATATGCTTTTGAATAATTTTATCCAGATGTTGGTCAGAAGCTTCCAAAATAAAAGAGTTTACAAGTGCCAGATCTTATGCCCCTTATTTATTATCACAGCTGAGAAGCAGGATGCTGTCACACAAATATCCAGTGTGGGACCACCTGGTTTGACACAGAGAGATATGGAAGTACCAAGTTCTGTTATTGAAAAAGTACACACAAATGGGATTTAAAGTACAGTTCATCTTGTAGCCAAGATAGTATTAGGCAAAGAATGTGTACGAGCAGAGAATGACAACAAAAGCAAAGCATAAGGGCAAACAATCACATCACCTCCTGTGATTCTGACTTGTGTTAATACTTACAGGGAACCCATTCATTCTTCAAGAACCTTCTATCCATCCTAAAAAGTCCAATCTGTATTTCAGTCAACAAGCAACACAAAAGACTTCCCAAAAATTATCATGCAATGCCTGATCAACAGTTTTGAAGCAAACTAAACAAGATGCGAGGAGAAAACAGTGTTAATCTCTTCCCATTTCCAGTATTCTCTTAGTCAAGTTGGCACTGTATTGCAATGACTCTTGCTGACAGTTTTGTATCAGTAGGGTAATCTGTATTTAGCCCATGGACTTTCCTATAACAGTTGACGCTGTCCATCAGAAAATGCTCTTGATGAATCTAAGCAATGACATGACCTTTTACAGTCCAAGCCTTTCCTCTTCTGCCAAACCTAATAGTTATAGAACTGCCTTTCCAGCTTTGTGCCATCATGCCCTACAATTTCGCAAGGCTTAGCACTGTACTGTAAAATCTTTAACAAAAATTTAAGTAAAGAAACAAGTAATTGTAACTAATTATTAAGAAAATCATAATGAACATCTGAGGAGAATCAAATACAATGCTCATTGCACATATGGTTGCTGGTCTGAGCACACATAAACAGTGCTGGAGCTGCTTTCCCACTTTCAAATCAGAAAAGACTCTCTTACCATATCATACAAGGATACAAAAACTCATTCATGAGGAATATATGCAAAGGTAAGTCAGTCCCCTAAGCCAGTATATACTACCATATCACAATGCAGTTTTAATAATATATATTCTTTTTATCAGTTCCACTTACACTAGCTTTGAAAATATTATATAGCAAATGTATAATCTGATACACTATCCCAAATAAACTAATAGAAGAAATGTAATTTTTCTGTGCCTCTTTACTCCTATGACTCTGTAATTCTTCTAAGGATTCTAATTTTTTGAAGTCATAAAGACAAAGGCAGACTCCATTTCTGAAATTAATTTGTCTCTGTCTTGTCAGGTGACCAGTGAGATGTTTTCAGAGTATTCAGTAATGTAAAATCTGGGAGTATTCTTAGCATCACATATGTATTTCACTTCTTCAGTGCAGTATTTGAGTCCAACTTTTTCTTCTTTAGGAGGACAGTAGCAAGACAAAATCACAGATAAGCACTGCTCAGAATTTCCATCTTATTAGCACTGTCCACTTCTTCAGATTTTATACAGTAAATACGATGATTTTGGGAGAAAAAAATAGTATCTCATGTATCATCTTAAAATCTTCAGTAGAAATCATGCTGCAAACTAAGACCAGTGTATGTGGAGGATCGGGAAAGATACCTGTGAACAGCATGGCAGAAATATCCAAAATCTACATTGGAGATTATAAAATAATTTACTGCACTCTTCTGACAGAAATTAGATCTCGTGTTTGTGCTTGTCAGATAAGGTTAAATCATAAGGCATACAGTTATAATAATTAGCTGCTGATGATAATTCTATGAAGATGTGTGTCACTTGCTCCTACAAAACAAGTTTACGTCTGAATGTCTTTTCCAATTTGATGTAAGACAATGTGTTCTCATTTCTACCATTATAAATACCTGTGAATGCTGCTTTGGCAATGGTGAAATTATGGCCCTGGGGTAAATGGCAAATTCTCATTAAAATACACCACTACTTCTTTACTGTTAACTTAATCGCTCTATAGCCTTGCATTCGTTCTTCC
The DNA here is from genome assembly GCA_008658365.1 of Alca torda. Classification (NCBI taxonomy): domain Eukaryota; kingdom Metazoa; phylum Chordata; class Aves; order Charadriiformes; family Alcidae; genus Alca; species Alca torda. The sequence goes on from CM018079.1 coordinate 8,651,679, forward strand.
TGCAACCATCTGGATGTGTTGCTGGTCATTGCATTTGCACATGGGAACAGTGTGACCTCTGCCTGGCAGACATAGGTCCCACATAAGCAACTATACCAGCTCTCCAGTATCCTCTGTGTTCTGTGAAGTGGGACTAGATACAGGAACAATTAAAGCTTTTACAGGAGACCAGTCCAAAAAATTAAGATGCTGCGTGATAGCAGACCCACAAAGGACACAATCCACAATCAGACACATATATGTTACAGAAAAATCCTCAGAAATCTTTGTGCTCCAAGATAATTGTTCTTACTATCTTAATGACAAAAGACCAGCTTTCCCTCTCAGTTACACACCTGAAGTCCCAGTGAAGCCACTGGTGTTAAAAAGGAGAGCACTTGACCTACTCTATTGAAAGAAACAATTAGCATGATTGTTATAAGAGCAAATGGACTAGGCTAAGGTGCTGTGGGGAAATGGGAGAGAAGAGTGCCTTGGAATCAGCAGAGTGGGAAGCAGTGACTGAGGTGAGCCAGCTGTGCTGTTACACTGAAAGAGCTGCAAATGGGCTTAAAAACAACAGGTGCCCTTTGTCACACTCAGAGGCACTGCAGACACACAGCTGAGGGTGAGTTTTAAGATGTATTATCAATATGTGATACATATATGTATGCGAAGAAGGCAAATTCTAATGAAAACTTGTTAAATGTGTTTTTTTTAAATAATTATTTCTGTAACTTCATGATGCTTTTCCTTTAAAAAATAAAAGTGAATGTTGCTATTCATACATTCAATGCATCTCGAATAAAAATGGCACTGTTATTGACTTTTCTGTGTGCTACAAGGATGATGCAAATTGGCCTGTGTATAAAAGAGGCTCACTTCCGCTTTGTTGCTCTTAAAAGGAATTTCTCCAACAATGCTATCCAAAGAAAGAAATCTGTTTTTTTCCCCTGTTGTTGCAATTCAAATAGTTATAAAACCTGGTAAAGAGAATGCCTTGGAGTCTCTCATTTTGTCTCAGTCTGAAACAGGGTTGCTGATTTTTAAATAGTTTATTTCAGCTGCTTATTCAGAATCCCTTATAGAATTGAATGTGCCAGCTTGTCTCGAACTAATCTGCTTGAGGCAGATCGCTATGTTTTTAGAACAAACAAATATTAAAATACATGTAGAATTTGGGTGAATGTTAAAAACAAGGCAGTGGACTCTGTTCACAGCTCATTGCAATGTTTTCACAATAATAGGGACATTTTATTTTATGAAATTAATTTAAAGCACTGTTTATCAGATAATTTCTATTGTTGTTGCCTTCTATCCAAACGATGTAATCAAACCATCCTTAACTGATGCAATGATAGTGTTAAAAGTCATATTTTAGCATTATTTTCTCCTGATATAATCAATCTCGTTTCTGGACTATGAAGGGAGGTGTGGTTCCATTCCACTGTATTTGCAAGAAGGGGAATTGTGACGGAATGTTTGACAGAGCAAAGCTGCGGCTCTGGTGCTTATAGCTTTTGTATACAAATTTATCTAGCGAAGAAGTGTGTATCTTTGAAAAGGGGAACATTTAATGTTAGGTAATTTTGTTTTTCTGCCCTGCATTTGAGCTCTTGCATACTAACCATTCTCATGTTTTACTTTATTTTCTAAAAATAGTAAAATTCCATAAATATATATATTAATACACATATAATACATAGAACAATTTTTCTGCTGATATTTGATAGAGTATTTGGTGCAGCACCCATTGTAGAGAAATTTGCAGGTCACATTAAAATGAGTAATGTTTTGCCCTCTCTTCACTAATAATTATTGACAGTTCAGTGATTCTTCCTGTGAAATAGACCATTTATCAAAAAAAGGTTTGGTCATTCTAAATTTGTCTATTGTCTATTTTTGCCAGAACACCTCACCTGGAAGTTTTCTAGGGGTAGGTGGACAAAATGAAGAAGGATCCCTGAAACACAAGGGGCCACAATAGTGTATTTTTACCGTCTTTACCACTTGCCAGACTTCCCTGGGGGATTTCACTTCCTAAGGGGATTCTCCAGCTGCTATTTCTTACGATATGCTAGATCTCCCTTGCCTCCTATTGAAATAGCTAATTGTATCAAATATGTTTTAAAGAATCATTAGAACAGGAACTGGTTTGCTCATAAAGCAAGGGTTCTAGTCACCAAGCCAGAGAATCATTCTCTCTCAGTCGTTCTAACTTAATGCACATTTAAGTATCTGACAGAAAATTACACATCTTCTACAGCAGTACTTTTACAGAGGTACAAGACTGCCACGCTCAAGTGTAGTGCATGAGGCATGATCTTGGGAGACAGATCATTCAGAGTCAAATACAGAGGGGGATAGAAATGTCTTCCGTTTCTATTTGTATACTCCATTTGCTTCACTTTTAAGCTCCCTAGCCACAGGACTACTAATAAATACCACAAAATTCCTTGATCTGCAATACTTAAAAGCTTCAACTCGAATGTTACTTGATACCATGTGATTGGGTCTTGAACAAGCAGTGACAAGTGAAGAGAGATGCTCTAAGTACATCAAAAGAGAGATTATTGTTAACTCTAAATTTCAACAGAAAAAATGCTATTCCCATCCCTTTCACTTCCTATTCCCTGATATAGACTTCCTGAAATGTAAACAGGTCATAGTAAGCAAACTAATGTGTTGGTGCCTATGTCATTCCTCTGAAACAGGCAGTTCTAGAAGAGTCAACTGAACTGACTGATTTCTTCTGGAGAACATTAAATGATCTCCGTAATGTCAAATTAGGCCAAGCTAAATTGCAGGCCTTTCCTATTGGCAACAGTTAGTAAGAGCATTGTCATTCTGGGCTTGTTGCTGAAGAAATACTTGAACGAGAAAAAGATGAAAACCTCTGTGTTCTTTTTCTCCACAAGGGCACAGTACACTGTCACTTAACTGGTGAAAGAACAAGCCCTAAGGTTGCAACTCTGAAAGGGATAATGAGTTGACAGAGTCAACAAATGTCAACAGCAGTTGACATTTTAAAGTCAATACAATTTTAGAGGTATACTTAAATTTCCTTTTTTTAAGCCTGTTTGATATGATCAATTAATCTCTAAACTTGTAGGGTTGATCTCAAGGTTGACAGAGTCTCTTCAAAGGAATGTCTTTTGTTGTCTTGAGATACATTTGATAGATCTTTACGCATCATGGCATAATAAAAGTAAGATATGTGCTGAAAATATTTTCCGAAGAGCATAACTGAAAAGCAGTTATTTGAATGACCACTTTGCAGAGTTATTCTGAGTGAATGCTTTGTCTTCAGTCAGTAAACCGAAAACATCCAGTGTTGCCATCACCCCTCGGGAATGTAGCTTGGTATTCAAAGCCCAGCAAGTTACAGTACTTTTATTTCTGGGTACCAACACAATGTAGCGGTGATAGTATGGAGCTTTAAACAAGCTTTTAAAATTTCCTTCTCAGGAGGTCCAGTTCAGCGTGGTTAGATCACTGCTAGTCTAGATTTGTTTTCTGCATATTGTAACAAAGTATGCATAACTGCATAACTAATGTAAGCAGGTATATACATAAATGTAAATATTTACATAAATGTAAATAATCGGTACAATAAGCATAGGATGTCTCAAACACTACATTTGGTATGTAGTTACACTAGTCTTACTCTTCTGATGCAGCTCAATAAGAACTACCTTGTAGGATCCAGCACAGGTTTTATTCAAGACTTGCTGTATCTGAGCAAGGCCTTCAGAATTTGTTATTCATAGCATGTGTAAACATGATAGCCTGATAGGATTTGATTGAGAAAGCTGCTGGTTCTTTGCAACAATATCAAGCTTTAGTATGTTAATTCAAGGTTCTCAAATATCTAAGACAAGTTGTTTTTTCCTTAAACTTCCTTTTTGACCTTTTCACTGGCGTCTCCTTTCACCTTACACTCTTTTGCAAATAATCTCAACTTTTTCTTGACTCGCATCCAAAATATTCTTTTTGAACTCTCTCAGCAACAATCCCTCCTCTGCACAGTTTTGTGTTATCTGCTCAGTTTTTCTTGTTTTCTTTGACATTCAGTAATCAGCAGGCCTGGCCTGCGATCAAGTAAGTGTTAGAGCTGAACACATGGAGTGGCTGTTGACATCATAGGGTCAACTGCAGGATAGATTTCCTGGAGCCTTTGGTATCAAACAGATTGTTAATTGCTGCTGTTCTGATAAGATATGTCCATTTTTGTCCTAGTAAATTCTCATAAGGTCCTGGAAAATTTTGTGGGCTGAAACTGATGGAGCAAAAATATTTACCAGTGGAAGAAGTCACATTACTGAAAATTTAATTCCCTGATTCTTCATACTGGAGATGTTAGCAGGACAGATTGTGACTAGTTTTTATGCAATGCACAATATAGGGTCTTGACCCCTTATCCTCCACACCTGACAACACCTGTACAGGCATAGTATTCACCATATAAATCCCTCGTTCACATTTCCTCTTAAGACTATCTTGTCCCTGTCCAATTTTAAACATTCAAGAATCAGAAGGTATGATCAGTTCTAATTAGGAACAACTTGTATCTTAAAGTTATTTAAGGTCTCATTACTCTATATATACAAATCCAATAGCTCTCCGTGCTCAGTTTAGGAATGTCCAGAAAATCATCCAACCCAAACAGGCTGAGAGCCTAAAAATTTGTGAGCTAATGTTTTTTCTCCTTTGTTTATCAGGAAATTAGGCTTATTTATACAATTTAAATTCAGACATGATCAGTCATTCTGTATACATAAAGAATTAGATATGATATCCCAGTAGACCTCAAAGAGATCACATACATTTTGGAAAATAAATACACGGCCATTATATTTCTCTAATAATACAATTATGACAAGGTTTTTCTTTTACATACGCAGTAACCATACCTCTTGGAGCTGCTTTCTTGACAGTTCTACCATAAAAATAGCCTGACAAATTGAGAACTAAAGATACTGCCCTACAAGGAACATCAGTGGGAAAGATTTAAAAAAAAAAAAGTATTAAAAATAGTACTTAAGAGTTTGGACAGATGTCTATGCATCCATATTAGATACTGTAAACATCAAGGAAGGAGAGGAATAGTTTAGGTTAATACAGGACACTATAAATCGGGGCAATAGGATTATTATTCTTTGTTTTATGTAATAGCACCTAACTGCCTTGAACTGTAGGAAGCTGAATTGCTACACGCTATCCAAACACAGCAGGTCCTTGCTTATTAAATCAGATTGGATGTTTGAAGAGGAGACATAACAAGTGAGAATAGCATGTGGTGGAGGCTGGCAAAGAAAGGCAAGGGAAATGCTACAATAAGGCATGCTGCTGTGTTGGCTATATAGACATGCTTCTAAATCACATACAAATTTAGTGGAATACTGTCCCTTTTGGTAATAAATCTGGGTAGTAGCAACCCGCACCGACTCCTTCATCTCTTGAAATCAAAGAAGAGAAATGGGGATGGGATAGAGTAAATATTTTCCAACTGTGAGTTCTAACAGGAGATTAAATGCTCAAGCAAACAAAGCTGAGGATATTTTTATTCCTCTGGTTATTTAAAGTGAAAAGAAACACTGTAAAATATTTAGCAGTGGACAATTGGGAAGAACACAGACCAAAATATTTAATAGGACCTGTTAATAGCCTGGTACTCTAGAGTCATCTTAACATGCAAGAAAGGGGAACTCTAATGAAAGATAAGATGAGAAGTGGGAAGAGCAAATACTGAATGTTAGAGCAACAAGAAGGAATGAACGTGTGTCAGTAGTACAGTACAAGAAGGGAATAGAATGGAAGGAGACGAGCTGTTAAAAACTCTGCAAAGGAAGTGAGGGAAGACATAGAATCAATACCAAGCCTGGAAGAAGGGTCAAAAGAGAGAAAAAACAAAGGTAGCTTCTTTTTTTTCCTTTTTTTTTTTTTTTTGTAGAAAGAAATGTGTTCAAGGTTTGGGGAGGAGGGAGTAATCTAGAATAGAAAGCTATAAAATTATGATTTATGGCTTGGAATTTCATCCGAGGTTTTGTGACTTGAGTTTCACTGTTAATAAATTAACTTAATAGACCCACCCACTATTCTGATAGAAAAATGGCCCCTCAGTTTATACTGAACTGTTTATTCTATATATTGAATACTCCCTGTAGGTGATGGAACACTTGAGACTGCCGACTGTCAACACAGCAATCTGACACTTAGTATTAATGAGTCAATAAATATGCCCTTTTTGTTATGTATAAAGGCCCAAGATGTTTTTCTGTCTTTGATTTTTCCTATTCATTAAAAATACACAGCCTTTCAAAGAATTCCCCATCAAACAGAGATAATGGAGATTTCATTGGCCATTGCCTTACACATGCTGATATATATTCTAAACAAAAGTGTCAGAATGTTTACACAGGAGGAATCTGGCCAGCTGGAGGGCTTTCTTGAATAATAAAATATAAAATTAAAGCATTTGTAACCATTGTATTTAATATAAAAATCTGCAAAAAGTAATGACTGGATGGGCAATTTAAAATAAAATCACTAGCAGTCAGAGAAGCATAACTAAAAGTTAGCAAGGGGAATTATTTTCCCGACCTCTAGAGAGCACAGTTGGAATATGGCATGTATTTTTTTTCAATACAAAGCAATTACGGGCATCTCCAAATAACAAAAATCCATAAAATGTTCTGGTGTTCTTATTCATTTTTTTTTATTAGATAATGTTGAAAAGTTACAGGATCCCATTGCATGCTGACAGCTCTCCACATCTGATAGGAACACTGGGGGGATATAAATGCTTACGTAATGAAATGCTGTATATATTTTTAAATGTACCCGTTATGTTTAGTACAGCATCATGAAAATGAATATATGAACCTGTAAAAATTGAGAACTGTATTTGTCCCTTAAAGAATCAAATTCAGTGCCTGTGTATATGCTGAAAGAACTCAAAGTGAAGCCAGTACAAGATGTGAAACATCATGAAATAAAATTTAGCCTGTAATAAATCATCTAAATTGACTTTTGCAGCCTACTGTTGATGGTGACCATATCGCCCACTGTGGGAAACTCATCAATCTTCTCATCAATCATCAATTTTCTTTGCATGCTGATGAAAACTTTAAATACTTAAAAGGATTTCCAGTTATTTTGAAAACCAGGATGTCCTGCTTCCAGACTCACTCTATAGAAGCTAATCCACAGGAAACTCTATTTTAAATTTTAAAAAGTTTCTTCCCATTCAAGTTAATCAAGATGGGTTAAGCTGTTCCTAATAAGAAATTATAAACATAAATGAGAGGTTGGTATCAGACTCAATTAATAAAAATTTCAAGTTATAAAGAATAGTACAATAAAGAAACTTTCTTTGGTTTACATTTGGCTTTGGACCACATTATAAATTCAATGGCAATATGTTTAGATTTTTTTACCTATAACTGAAAAAATTATTCTTTAAAGTATTAGTAAAACACATGTTAACTAGCTTAAAAAATGGTTTATTTCTAGATCTCAAAGTAGATATCCATTAGAAATCTTCATTCAGTAAGACTGCATCTGATAGGGTTTTCCTGGCATTAGTACTAAGGTTATTGGTATTCAACGTTTTTATCGATGATCTGGAAGTGAATATAAAATTACAGTTGATAAAATGTGTGGAATCTGTGAAGAGTGTCAGACTGGAAGGAAGGAAGTGATGTGATCTGGATCATTTAGCAAGCTTGGATCTTTAAAATTTTATTTCACCATTGCCAAATTCAGAGCTATATGTTATATAGTAAAGAATACAGATTTTACTTATGAAACAGAGGTTTCATCACGCAGAATAATGATTAAAAAAGGTTCAGAGTCAGAATGGAGGGAACACTTGCATTCCTTCTGCTGTCAAGCTATGGCTAACAGAGAGAATATGACCTTTAGGTCTACAGATAAGGAGGACTGAATAGAAATAAATGGGTATTATTTTCTGTAACATTAGTGAGATCAGGTGTGCAATACTGCATACAGTTTTGATGCCAGTAGTTTCACTGTATTTGCAAATCTGCAGAAGGTAATGCAACAGACATTAAGATGATACAAAGAGAGGAGAACATGCTTTAGACTTAAAGACTGCACGTAGGTCAACATGTTTATGTAAAAAAAAAAAAAAAAAAAAAAGACTGAAATGATGCTATCTTCAGAAAAGCCAAAATTCTGTTTAACAAAAAAGGCATGGTATGGACAATGGCTGAAGCTGAATAAAGACAAAATTAAACTGGAAATAGGGCACAGATTTTTAACTACGCTTAACTACTTGAAGTGATTATCCAGGGAAATGGTGGGTTTTCTGTCCCCTGATATATTTACCCTAAGGCTGGAAGTGATGGTTTGGACAAATTATTTGGCTTGGCATAGCAGTAAAAGAGAGAAGTGAAAAGGACAGTGGTATACAGAGCAGACTGAAAGATGCAGAGATTTCTTCTAGCATTTAAAAAATATATAAATCTATTCCTCTGTCTGTACTTGTATTGAGAATGACTAAAACAATGAAAGATCATAACCAACACAGGGTACACAACTGCAGTCACTGCCAAATCACTGTGGGCCCAGACTGTCCAATGTTCTCCAGGGTCTCACTAGGGGTGAAGTTACTGGAAGTACAGAGCTTAGGGGATATCCATCCAGGGAATTCCCTGCTCTAGCAGGGCTCCCTCAGCTCCTTCAGAGTACATGGCAGTTGTAGAAATCATTCCTGTGCAGTCAGAGATGTGTCCTCCTCCTTCTCTTTGGCTGCTCCACATCCCAATACACAAACCAATGTCGGGAGGAAATGGCTTAGCCTGCCCTGACTTCAAAATAGAACTGCATCTGTCCCTCTCTGCCTTTCATCAGTTTTATTTCAGTGTTTTAATTTTTAATGGCTTCAGTAGTAAGTGCCAAAATACTTTTGCAGATTAGACTTTACTGCTTATCTCTGATCAGAAAGATATCTAGACCAGGAGAAAGGAGAACTTTCACAATTCCTTAGGAAAAAATAGGGGAAAGGTTGAACATCTTAAAATATCTATAAAACCCTCACTGCAAGGAGGAATTAAAACACATAGCATAATGTAAGAGTTTGTCATTCTGTCTCATTGCTGTCTTTTTTTTTTTTTTTTATTTTGCTGGCTAACTATCTCACATGCCTTGACTACAACATTTTGACTCTAATAGCTAAAGGAATATTTTATTACACTCATATGATATTGAGCGAGCTGAACATAGAGGGTGTCTGGGAGCAGTGAGATGCCATTCCTTAAAATTACTTGCTACATAATATGCAATCAGTTCTTCATCTGTTCAATTTGTATCATTTGTTCTGCCTCACTCAGCTCATACCTCATTAGTTCAAAGAATTCGGATATAACTCTTCCCACTGGAAAAAGAAAGATTTTAATCATTTACTAGTATAAAATGTAATACTTTTTATTTCCTTTGGTGGATAGAATACAGAAATTTTTATATGCACATCTGAGAACTTCTGCAGTTAATTATTTCATAAACACCTGACGGTACCCCTGTAACTTTCCAGTTTAAGAAAAAAGTATACATATTATTCTTTCATACAGAAAAACTGAAAATAAATGTGAAAACAAATTAAATTATTTAAAATGGAAGTAGAGATACCAATCACACACATAAATTGCACTAATTAATTGGAACTGTTAGTCCACTGATATCCCAAATATGGTCTGTATACTTAAAGTAATTAAAAAATTAATAATTTATTACTTTTCTATATATTTTCTATTATTTTAGGTATCAAACACTTGAAGCTCCAATACACATTTTTGCATGCTAATTGATAACTCTTCTCTGATTAGACTACCAGTTAAATCATGTTTTCTTCATCCTTTTAGTTCTCAAGGAATTTTCTCATTGAGTTTAATGGAAATGATACATTTTCACTTTATTAGACAAGACATTTACACTTTACCCAAAAGGCATAAGTGCACTACTAGATTGGAGGTATGTATTTTATGTTTTACCAAGGAAAAAGAGAGTATCTAAGCCCATGACTTAAAGGGGAAAGAGAACAAATTAAGAGGAGGCTGACATATATGTTGCTTTCTCTAGTTACATTTTCATAAAATTAATTAAATCTCATAAGGTTACAGGTATGCATGTCAGTAGGAAAAGAAAAGGGGATGCAAGCACTTTGCAGGACAGATTCAGAATCAAAAACTATCTTGTAAAATTTGAGTTATAATTCAAAATTATCGTAACAAAGGCAAATGCCAAGTGTCACAAATTAAAATAAATTAAGAAATGGTGAATAACTAGTAGATAGCAGATCGGGAAGTGAAGTGAATCCCAAATGATACAAGTCAGTAACACAATGCTGCTGCCAAAAAAGGGTCATTCAGTATAGAATATATTAACGTAACTGTCATGTCAAAATCACACAAAATTGCTCTGTGATGAAACCTCAACTGAGTGCATGCAGTTTCAGGCACTGTCATACAGGAAAGATACAGACATGGGGGAAAGCATTTGGAGAACAAAAAGAAAACACATTTCGAAAACACGATATCTCAGGGAAACTTGAAGGAATTTATTCTAGAAAAAGGTGAGGGTAAGACATGTCTTTCAGTCTGTAAAGAGTGTTTGTAAAGAGTATAGCATTCAGCTATTCATCATGCTAACAGGAAAGGTCAACTTGCAAAAAAAAAAAAAAAATCAAAAGTAAACTAAAATCCAGTTGGATATCAGGAAAAACCTTCCAAAACTGCCAGCATCAGGAAATTCTGGAGCAGTTTACTAGGAGACATTGTGTTTAGTTTACTAAGACCTGGTTAGACCAGCTGCTCCCTAATTAGGAGCCATGACCCCAGCTGGAGTCAGAGCTTTTCTTATCCGGTATGAAGCAGCCCAATGGGTACTCAGCTGCCGCAGGGGAAGGCAAGGCAGAAGTCACACAGGGAAGCAGACTTACCAGCAGACTTACCAGCTCTGAGAACTGCTGTGTTAGACAAACATCTGCATTTTTAAGGATCTATCTGATTGCCTAAGTACGCTCTAGTCTGCTTCAGTGAAGTGAGTTAGATTAGATCTGCAACATCTCCAAACAGATACCCCGTAAAACAGATGTCCTTGAGGCCTCTGCTCACCCTCCATGTCTAGTTCATGTGCATCAGTTACGTTAGATTAGACAAAAAAGATAACTCTGCTACCCTTTACAATGATGGTAGATTATATTTTTACATAATTGTGCAGAAAGAATATCTCAGCTGTAAAGTCAGTGGAAAGTACACCATGTTCTTTTCTAGTTTTGCTGAGGAGAAACATTGTCCTGTTGTATCATAGTAAAGAACCTTCTATTTTATCATTGCACCATTTATGAGCTCTGAAAATGCCATTTCAGTATACACAAAAAAAGCATCTGTGGCTAGAACTATAGCATGTCCAAGGGAAAATCTGAATCTTCCAAAATATAATTGCAAAGCTTCCTAGATGCTTGTCCGGTTTTGTAAGCTTGTTTTTCTATTCCACAGGCTGCCCATAGCCATTTACTAGTAGACAAAAATACTTGGGGATCTGCAAAATGACATGTGTTATCACCAAATCATAGAACAAACCAGGTTGCAAAGGACTGCAGGAGGTTAGCTGGTACACCTTGGTCAAAGCAAGGCTAACTATTCAGAGTCATATCCAATCAAGTTTTTAATATCTCTAGGAATGGAGAATCCACAGCCTCTTTATCTCTCTGTTCTACTGTCTCTAAAAAGTCCCTCTTCTGAATAATGTCTCATTAAAATAAGGACACTGAACAATTACCAGTGTGTTTTAACATGGGCTTTTTTTTTTTTTCTTTTGCAGGGCTTGGATATTTGGTTCATCAGGAAGGTCAAAGATATCCAACCTTGTTTTTTACAGTCATTCACTCCTGTGGGTTTACCCAACATATGGTTTTTGGGTACGATAATTAACAATCAAACTAAGGCATCTCCACAGGGCTGCTCATAATGATAACAGAGGAAGACCTTCATCACTCGACATAGTTAAGTCTCTTCTTTTGTATTGTTGGGTTTAAATAAACCCTAATTGCTTAAAGGTAAAGCAGTGAATAAGCTGTGAATTTTGGATTAAGTGATATTCAGATATTAAAGGGAATTGTTTAAGTACTTATTTTTTTTAATTATGTGCCACTAAATGCTATCAACCACATTGTTATTATTTGTGAATGACATTGACCTTAATATGGCCATATATCAGAGTGATATAAATTGCAAATTTTGTCCAATTTGGAAGTCAAGCCACAATTACACTAGATTTCATAAACTCAGGGTTGCTGTCCTAAAAATTTTCTACATGCCCTGTTTCTAGGGTCCTGTTTTTGTAAATAATAATGGCACACACTGAGCTGTGTACTGAGTCAGCAGGAATATTCACAATGTACAAAGCTAAGCATGTGTCTTATAATTCACCCTAGCATCTGGACCCAATTCAAAACAATGCATTGCATTTACTATATAATAGGGAAAGAGAGGGAGAGAGAAGAATCATGCATGTTCTCAGAGTTTTAAGTGTCCACAATTCAATAGTTCAAAAAATAAATGTTTTTTGTCTATGACTGTAAATAATTGTCTCACACTTTTTTCTAATATATCCATTTTTGTTTGTCTAATAGATAGGTAGCATCGGATATGCACCTTGAGGAATGATTTCAGAGATGGTAGTATTGCTGAACAATGAAATAGTTACAATAAGAAACTATGTATCAGAGTTAGCTCTAAAAAAAAAAAGAAAGAAAAATTGAGGAAGAAATAAGTGAGAAAAGTAGGTGCAGGGTGATTAACAGAGGAACGGACAGCGAAATACAAAGACTTAGAACAGGAAAGGCACTGTAACTGTTTTTTCATGTTAGGGAGCTTCTCAGTGAAACACAAGACAGAAAGGTATTGAATGGATACTGAAGTTTCTGCAAAATTGTGCTCGCAGATTTGAGCCTGGGATTTCCCTGAGAGAAAATGTGCTTGTGAAACAAGCAGATGGTCTGAGCCTGTGAAGTGGATCTGAAACGTTAGTGATGTTTCGAAAGTTACTGCATATGTGTAAAACAATAGTAGGACATAATAAAATGCATCCATGGCCTCCCAGACAAAATGTCGGAGAAACAGAAAATATCTTCAAAAGCTGGGCAGCATTTCTAATGGGAAAAAGTGAACCTATCCAGATATGGTAGCCATAACTAATGGCGAGAATGTGAGAGTGGGAATCAGATCTCCTGCACTGTATTCCCTGGTATTTATCAGCATAAGCAAACATTTTATTTTCCTATGACTTCATTTATAGATCTGAAAATTGTGGAGATGGACCATTTAATACAACTGAGGTATTTAAATAAAGGGACCCCTATTCCAATTGCTTTCGTCTACAAATTTATTCTTTCTGTCCTATATAGCACAAATGGCTTTTGATATTTTAGGCATATTCCATTACTGAGGTCTGTGCTTGTGCTCCCAACACTTCACTGAAATAATAAAATATTTGTCTTTGGCTTCCACAGAGGTACAAACAATTTCAGTGTATTTTTTTCTGACAACTGTATAAAAAAATACTAAATAATATGGGATTAGTCTATATCATGGGACAGAAGTATTACACAGGCATTTTCCCAACTAACAAGCAGCCTGATCTTCCAGGATGCTTATCATTTTTGATTCCAACCATACTGGCATGAAGAGTCTTTGGAATAAGTGGATTTAGTTTAATGAAAACTTCTCATTTTTAATTCACTGGTAGGCAAGAAAGACATATCTGCAGGTTGTTTTACTAAAGTAAAATAATCTAGAGGTGAGAAGGAGGGTTAGGATATTTTAAGAGTGTTAAGATAGTTTTACATAAGTACATAAAAAGACACGTCTTTTATGTTCTTTCAGAGGATACTGTCTTAGTACTGCTACCAGGCAGATAATTATTTCTTTTGCCCAGAAAAAAGTGGTCCATGCAATAGCAGTGAAAGTTGCTGTTTCAAAACTTGCTTAATGACCCGTGGTATAGAGAAAAGGTTATCAGGAACTTGCTACTGTCATTTAGCGGAAGTATTGCAAAAATATACTATAACATATGAAGTGTAAAATAATTCCAGACAATTCTTGCTGGATAATAATGTACAAAGTAATTTGCAGTCAGTTGTTACTTTGCCTCTCTCCTGGGCTCAGTACTCGAGCAAAGTTCCCATGATTTCTGGGGAAGCAACTAGTTGGGACTGTTTTCAACAGTATCTGCAGATTAAGCAGAATTTACTCCATTAAATCCTGTACTTGACAAAAAAACTTTAATATTGAGCATAAAGCATAAACTAGACTTATTTCAGATAAAAACAGAAAGCTTTCAAATACAGAAATATTATTTAAAGGTTAGCTATCCTGTAAATTGTCATTAGGTATAAAAATTTATAAAATTAAAAATAATTTATTTCAATTGATGAAATAACTACTGGTTTTAAATGTTTTCTTTAATATATTTTCAAATTGTACAATATGAATTTCTTCCTTAGTCCTTTGTAAAATGGTATTTTCTGCATTTTCCAGCCTTTAATCAATAATACCCTGCTGTTACTGTTGGCCTCTTTTGTGGAGGAGATCAAACTGGGATTCCCTCCAGAAATATAATTCCTTAACCTTTACAGAATTCCTTAAATGTCGAGAGGGCAATTCTCAGTGTTCTCCCTTCACAGAGCTGAAAGAGCTGCCGCTGCTGCCCTGCAGAATGATGAAAGTCATCAGGGCACAACCACACCTCAAAAGGATTCCAAAAAGTAACTTATTAGTATTTTTATGTTCTTCTGGGAGGCCAAAAGAACATCCTGTACTTGCTGTCTCACTCCATTCCTCAATGCTTAGGATGAAATCAGAGAAATTGTTCTATAAGTCCTGTCTCCTAGTCAGATTCTGACCTACTCATTAAAAAGAACTGAAGAAATGTAAATTACAAAGTTTTATTTCTTTGTTCATGGCAGACCTTAAAGCTGAGAATCCAATTTTCCAAGTTTAAGAATGTCTTTTTAATTGCACTGACAGCTGCTGTTTTCATACATGGTTAGCTATTCCTCTCTGTTCCAAACATTCATAGTCAGTGAGATAAATAAAATAGGATATTTTAACAAATAAATATCCAAAGGTATGCACAGCACCACTGTGGTACTTGTCAATGTAATAAAAGGTGCTAAAGCTGGTCTGATCAGTGAGCTATTAAATGACTTTTTTTTTAAAATATTTTTTTAAATGTCCACATGTAATACAAGCAGAAATATTATAAATGCTTCAAAAATACTTCAGAAAAAATAGGTGTACTTTATATTTTACTATAAAATGGAAACTAGTGCATAATCTAAACAATATTACACCTTACCCTTCCAGCAGTCTCCAGTAAGTTCATAGTATGACTTCATCAGTTACCAATCAGAAAACATACCCCTAAGCTACAGTTTGAGTTTTATTGTATACCTTGCCGCTGATTTATTATAATCATGAAGGCCTGTTATGCGTCTTGACATAACTGGGCATTAATAAAAACAGAGCTGCATAAGTTCTGCCTTTATAGATGTTTCTGGAATGCATTGGTATTATTTTGGCATGCAGTTTTAAATTGAAGGTATGTGCTGTGCTGTAATGCAGTTGAATTTTTCTTCATCTAAACCACTTGTGCTTAAGGGAGCTCTAGATAAATGTAAGTTGAAGTGGTTTGTGCAGCAGGTACCAGATACTACAAACGGTTTTAAATGAGTCTCTTTTATGTTCCAAATTAACAGAAGATTTTTCTTTTTCACTGCATAGATCATGCCATTCCTCTTCAACACCCTGTGGAGTTTTGATATTGCTTTCCTGTTTGGCCATACATTGATGTGGTTTCTCTTCTTAAAAGCTTCTTGATTAATCCTGTTTTTCTTCTTCAATAAATTACTGAATGCTATCAGGCAATCATAGAAGTATTTTGTGCACATTAAAGATGTACAAATAATTTGCAGATTCCAGCATTAAAAGCCCTGTCTTAAGATTCTCCTGAGAAAGAAATGAGGCTTTATCTTAATCATCTAAAAATGTTATTACGTCTACATTAAGTACACTATGATTTTAATGTTCAACACATTATACATCTTTTCCTAGTGAAGACAAAGCTCTTATAATCAGGTTAGCAGCAAGAGTCTATATAAAATGCTTTACTGTAATTCATTTTGGCTAGGTTCTGGTTATGCAACTGACTCTTCAACCTGGCTACAAATACTTGTTCCATGTTTTACTTGACTCGTGCCAGTAACACGCTAGAAACCCCACCAGCAGTGTGGCATAGAGAGAGTAATGGTACATCTCAACTTACCACAATAGACCCTGAATGACAGTTACACTGTCTCCTGTTTTCCAGTGGTACAGTAGCTATTAAAATTTATGTTGTTTGGAATCTGGAAGTTGTAGATTAAGGCACGGATCATTGTGGTAAATCCACTGGCAGAAGAAGCCAAAATATTTTTCTGATTAACCATAGCTAGAAAAAAGGTTGTATCATTCATGACTACCTGAGATGGACAACAATTATGCACTAATAAGATGCATAAGTTCTTAACTACAGTTGATTATGAACCGAAAAATATTTAATTGGTAAAGAAAACAAGCTTTAAAGATAAATATAATGACAAAACGCAAGGTATTTCTGGTTCAGGAGGTGCAGATAATGTGTTTCAGTTCCTGAAGACCTCTCATTTAGTAACTTTGATCTCATCAGTTTTGGGCTTTAGCTCACGTGCCTGCATCTAAATTCCCAATTGTAAAAGCTGCTAGCAAAAAGCAGAATCCACAGCATCTGTGACTCTGAACGGAAACATTTTCAAATCCCATGGTGTAATTGTTCTGGTGAAAACTATAGCTAGTGGCAACTCCAGCAGTTTGTCATAATGAAAAAAAAAAGCTATCCACAAAAGTCTGAACTGACGGACACAAATCTGATGGTGCTCCACTGGGAAACACAATAGGAATTCTGGTCTTCATTTTGTAAGCTTCCTGCAGATTTTCTGTAATTTCTCAAAACATTTCTGTGTGACCTCAAGCCTTACAAATTTTTATTGATAACTTCTGAAGGATGCAATAAGATGTCAGTTATTTTTGTAAGCCCTAGAGCTTGTGACAGGTAAAGAAAGTCCATTAAATGTTCTCCCTTGCTAAAAGTTGGTCTTTATTCTTGTTGTTACCTGCTAAATCTACAATATAGTATAACCTTGCCACCAGTGTTCTCAGAAGTGGTTATATTTCACTTTGTGTTTATCTTTAATTCGGTCAGATTTTTTGAAAGTGAATGTGAAACACTAATCCAGTGATGAAAAAACTTCATTTCCCTTTCTTTTCCCCTACAAAACATACTTTTTTGAAAGCAACATCTGTATTGTAGCCATAGTACATAATTCAAATCTTCAAATAATTTATTTGCTATTTGTTAAAGCTCAATTTTAGTCACTGTTACTTTATATGCAACTCAAATACTGCAGTCTACATCATTGGATTTTGCACAAAAGCTTTAAAATAGCAATAAACAATGATTCCCATTTGAAAAAGAAGTGTGGTTGCTTTTTTTCTTCTTGCAGAACATACTTCATATGATTCCTATCTAGTATGTGTCTTCATTCTCTAAAGGGAATACGCCTTTGTTGGGACTGGTTTAAAGTCATGGGATGCAACAGTTTCATTGGAGTTGGCTTTCTGTTTCTCCACTTCACTGCAGTGATATCCCAGATAATGACATCAATGTGTGTATATATCCTAGCTCTGTATAAAATATGCTTCATTTCCTCTGATTTTTCCAAAAGAAAACTCAGAGTCATAAAAATGAGTAACGTCTTTTTCTTGATCTAGAAATCTCTAAAATCCCTAAGAACAGTTCAGTTGTGACAGATGACGTTAAATAGCTACATGGGCTGGGTAATTTAGCAGTATGCAAAACAACTAAGGAGAAAACATCCAGGCTTAATCATTTTTTATTAAACACAGAACTGCATGCAAGAAAAACAGCAATACATGCTGGTATTTTGGATCCCAGACTGTCATGGTGCACAGCTTTGTGCAGGTTTGCAAAACTGATAGGAATCAGAGAAGCAGGAGGAGGCTGCCTTTCCTTGCACCACTTTGCATCACTCCCTCTGGCACTGGGGCAGCATTTGCACTTTTCAAAATAATACCCTCTTTGATGTCTGCCATATACGGACATATCAGACACACATTTAAAGCAGATAGAGATAAGGGAAGGTAAGCAACCTTTTTCCTCAAAGGAAGACCTTCCTCTGTTATATCCCGTATGTGCACTTCTGTCTCAAGAACTCTGCATCCTTAGAATTTCTCCTGCATGATTACTTCCAGGAAAAAAGATCAGTGACATGTATTATAGGACACAGAAGTTTCTGAAGAGCCTGCATTTTTTTTGCGGGAAAATCAAAGAACCATCTTAAAGTTTTGAACAGAATTTATACAATGCATGCAGGGGAAAAAATAATTCTATTTCTCAGACCAGAGATAGGCTGGAATATATAACCCTACCAGCTGCTGGTCCCAAGTTATACAATTCCATTTTCAGAAATGGCTGTACCTAATATTGTTTTGCTTCCATTTTCAGAAAAATCCATGTGCAATTTCAATTATGTTGGTTTTCATTGCGTGTGCTGCATGTGCTTGCTGACCAAAGCAATCATTGTTCTTGTCATTTAAGTGCCAGAAGTTTGGTTTTTTTCAGTCTGCACATGGCCTCCACAGCTTTTTCCATCATGTTAGTAATCTTTTATTTGTTAATCACATTGAGAAGACTGCTGTTCAAGTAGAGCACTGTGGAGTTACCAGATGTATGTGCACAGAACTTCCAATGCCCTCTAGTGTTTCTTGCTTGCAAATTAAAATTTACAGTCTGAAAATTTGTTAGTGTGGTTGGTTAGTTGGATTTTTAAATCCCTCTGTGGATACTGAAAACAAACCCATTGTAAATACAGCCACATCATGAAACATAGAAGATTCAGTAAAACTGTCCTCAGCTGAGATAGGCTGTGGAATGTTTTCAGTGTTTGAAATCAGAACAGTGAAAGGCAGGATCCTCAACTTCTCTTGCAAACTGTAAGACCCCGTTTATTGGTAAACCCACGCATGCAGGATATGCCTGCACAAGAAATGTGATGTATCTACAGTCACACAGTGAGAAAGAAGCCATGACACTTCCTATAGCTAAGGAGTGAATCTCCCAGAGGTTTGGGGCACAGGATTAGATAGCTCTGTTCCTGCAGTGCCACGGTCTCCTTTCAGCTGTGTGATCCTATGTACTGGATCAAAATGACCAAGTGCATCTGCTATAGGGAAGACATTGAGGAAGTAGGAGACTATGTCAGATCAAAGTGCCTTGATAAGATGGAAGGCAAACAAATACCTGAGATTTCAGAGACCAGAAGAAAATAAAGTTGCATGATAGTTTGATCAGAATTGCATTATCTCAGTAAGAGAGAGCATCCTGTCCTAAATAACTCCATGGTTGTCCTGATTTTTATGTGTGTACACAGTGAGAAATGGCACGGATGCTGGAAGACAACAGGAAATCAAGCCAAGACATGACACAATGTATTTACAAAGTTCTCTCCCAAATGACAGAAACCATAAAGACTACATTAACATCAAGATTTCATCATCTAGCTAGCAGCTATCTAAGAAATAACAACTATTTTTAGAGCTGTGAATACTTTGATTTCCTGATACATAGCACAGCAGTAGTAATGTATCATTACAGCACTGTGCCCAAGCTAACCAGCTTTGATCACACTTTTAGCGTCAAGCAGCTGTCTCATACCATATCACTCTTATTGTCAAGTTTTTGGCTTGGTCGTTGAGACATCTCTACCCTCCTGCTGTGTGCACTCATGAAGATATGCCCTTCGAATCTCTTTACATTAGCTTCGTGGTCAGCAATTTCTGAATATAAGGGTGCTTAGTTCTGCCTCATTTATCTGAAAAATACTATTTTTAGTGGTTTTTAATATTTCAAACACATAAAATTAAACAAAACAAAAATTCCAAAACAATGTTGTGACAAAACATCCCCTAATCATTTATGACAGTTTACCTAGTTATTGGCTTGTTTATTTTATGAGCATATTGGTGTTTATTGTATGAATGGTTTGGTTTTATAAAAATAATTTTCTTACTTCACAAAAAATTATACACAAGTCATCTTTAAAAAGTAATGATCAAAACAGAGGCACACAAAGTGGTATTTATGGGACAAAGTGATCATAATGTTACTATCAGTCACTGAGGAGGAATGAATGGTAAGCCGCAACACAGAAAAACAAAACATCAAGTAGAAATAAACCACCTTGTTCTTTCGTGGTGTTCACAGTAAGTAACAGTCAACACCAGTTAATCCTTTTGCCAATATATAGAGTTTTATGGAAGTTGTCGTCTAACCGCTTCAGCATTCAATAGTTTCAGTAGGAACAAAACTAGGCTCAGAGTTTTTCCCAAGTGGTTTTATTTACTTTTTAAGGGCAAGGTAGGTTAGGAGAGAGGCAGCTAAGCTTTGAAAGAAAGGTTTTCTTTTCAGTTTTAATGTTGAGGTGTTGGTTTCCTTTTATTGTTTGTGCAGTCTTCAGAATCAGAAAGCCTTAAGAGTAACAGCACAGCTGGAGACTCAAATCTAAGCTACAGTTATAGGTAGCTTCAAGATGTAGCTGGAATTTAAGGTTCCTACTGGGATGTGACATACAAATGATTTTTTATACTTTTCATGGACTTCAATTGAGGACTGTGTAAATATCAAGCAGGAAACAGATGACTTAAAAACAAGACGGTATCTTTAATTCTCTTATTTGCAGAAATAAATATGTAATGCCGAGAAATTGAATTTTTAGGGATACATCCTCAGGCACTTAAATTCCCATTGATTTTGACAGGTTTGAGGAATTTGAAGTCCTTTCAGGATGTAGGTCTTAACCTCAATTATGCCTTTAATTCTGAGGACCATGAGGAAGCCCAGAAATAATTAGAAACAAAGAAAATGAGCGGTGAAGTTCACTTTTAGCTGTAGTTCTTCATCTTCCTCAAATCTACACCAGCTGAAGAAAAGCCTAGAAATCAGATTTTAATCAATAACTTTTTACACATCCAGAATGTTTAAGCTACGAGAACCTTTTAAAAAGTCCCTAAAAGCTGCTAAGTAATGGATAAAAATTTAGGAAAAAAAAAAAAAAAAGGTGACTATAAGAAAGATGGGCCACGATACATTAAAAATAGAGATAGTAATAAAGTTATGTCCCTAATCATTTTACCTGAAATCGTGATTATGAAAGGCAGTAGTTTATCTGTACAGCAATAATCTCAAAAGTAATTGGAATTGATCGTAAAAACTTTGCTCAGCACCAGGTGGTGCTATTCTGCTTTTTTTAAAAATCTTGTGAGCTACTAAAATATTTACATTGTAAAAGAATAGCCTCCGATTAAAACTAAATGAGTGAGAAAAGTATCTGTTTTCTCAAGCTATACCTCAATTGTGACTGCTTTCAGTGTTACGCATTTGTATATTTAAGAAGCAGAGAATTCTCAGCACACCTGATAGGAAAATTTAAAAAGTCTTTAGCTTTTAAAATAATCCTACTTACCTCATGATTAAACTAGTTCTATAAATTGTTTAATCCATAAAAATTCTACATAAGCTTTTTTGAGAGTCTCACACAAAAAAGAAAATTCAGCTTAATCTAAAAGCACTGGTTGTGAGATGGCACATACAAAGTCTACGTATTTGCTTGTAAATTTTTAAATTACAGACAGGCTGTCTAGTCAATATTCCATAATTTTCCTTTCCTTCTCAGTTAAATAAGTTTAATACACAAACTTAACATTGCTGTTGTATGAATATATGACAGAATGCTTTTTGCTGTGGGTTACTGTCAATGATTGTGACATATACTGCATTGCCAGCCCCACATATTAATTGGCAGAAGTCAAATCATTAACCATTAATTTATTTTTAATTATGAGATCTGAAAATAATAAAAGTATGGGGTTTTCATCTTACTTAGTACCAATAAAGCTGATATATACTGATATATATAAAACTAAATTTTCACATGTCTCTGGAAGCTGGACTCAGAAAAAAGTGCCTATTTTTGTAAAAACAAAAAAAAAACCAAGAACAAGCACTTACTTAAGAAAAGTTTTTGCAAACAAAACCATAATGCAACAACATCATGCTGTTCACCTTGGATGAGACTAGCTGAACAGTAAAGTCTTTGCCTACAGAAATCCAGACAAGTCCAGAAGGTGGGGATAAGAGGGAGAGAGAGCCTTAAAATCAATTCTAGAAAATAAATCTGGGGTCAAAGTTCAGGGATATTTTTTTTTAATTTAGCATGTTTGCCAGATATTCTTATACTTTGCCCAGATGTTCATATAAAACATAAGTTCCCCTTTTTATGGTTCTTGTCTATTTCTCAGAACACCAGATGGTCACAAATCATGTTTACAGACAAATTTACAAGAACTTTATCAGCTTCAGTTTAACAAAATCTAATTATGTTTTATCAGTCTTTGCAATATATCAATAATCTAGGATAGCTTTTTCAATTACATTTAGACTCCTCATTAGTACAAAAAACTGTCTTAGAGGAAGTAATAAGAATCCAGCAAATTATCTTAAAGGTCATGAGGTAGCCACCCTATTCCCACTATTCTACAAACTGAAAAGTCTTTGCAGAGGGGAACTGATAGATTGATATGAAATGAGTGACATCATCCTACGCTGCTCTTCACTTTATCACTTACTCCTTGAACTAATGGTTTACTCGTGGACCATTAATTCTTATTTCCAGGGGTTCTTGTATTGCTGACTTTGTCAGTTTGTCAAAAGCATTGCGTTTGTGGCTGGTTTTGAAGAGATGCTAGAATTACAGGAAATTTGTTTGACAAATAAACTGGATTGTCCCTCTTGCTGCTGGAAGGCTGAACTGAAGGCAGACACAGTAACGCACACAGTATTTAGTGCCCCTGCACTCTGAGAAGGACAGATCTTTAAACTCATCATAGAAGAGCTAAACCTGCTCTCTGCAGTGCAGTGCTGATAGAATACAAGTGAGTTAACAAACAACTCGGGGAACCCAGCTTTTTCCATACAGACAGGAAAGAAGGAGCTATTCTTTAAGTGATGCAATAACAGCAAAATCTCTGTGTGGTTTTTATTTTAATATGCATCTAGCCTCGATTAGAATAAAAAGCAAATCCAGAAGTGGAAGTCCGTATTTCATCCTGTCAGAAGTGAAAAGTATAGTATTGCCTGTGCTTCCTGGAATCTTGATAGCTGGTTGTGGAAAGGAAGCAGAGCCTGGAAACATCTCCTTGGCACAAATACCCTACCAACCCCACCCCTCAATCTTTTAAACACGGCAACAGATAGGCAGTAGCAGCCTGAGTATGTGTCTTTGGATGAGTGAGAGCATATCTTGTTATCTGACAACAAATATCCCCTCCACAAATTGCTATCACTAGCCACCATTAATCAGCAGAAGATCAAGTAATAATAGAAATAAACCACTATAGGCTTGAAGAATGTTTCTATACAGAATGGCAGAATTTATGCATATTTGTTCTTTATGGGTCATGATTCTGAAGAACTATATTCATTAATGCAAATCACGACTTTTTACTAATCTTTGCAGTTATTCTTAAGCTTTTAAGATAGTAGAAGCATATTTGTTAATGAACCCACTTACCAGATAAGGCAATATAACACAACACAGAACAATCTAGTGCTAATTGATCAGTTTCCTTTATGGGTTTTCATCCCTTATGGTAATGTAGAGCCCCTGCTTGCCTACTACATCCAAAGATAAACAATCTCCTATTTAAAAGTAAAAGGTAAACTATACATGAGCCATTCAGATGGAAAAAAAAAATCCTTTGGCTGTCAAAGTTCAGATGAGTGGAAAATGTGATCTCTGTTTCATCATTGCTGGATGTCTTCAGTTACCATAGCTTAATGCAATAGATATGTGAACTTGACACTCAGCTGCCACAGTTTATAGCTTGGCATAACAAAATAAATGGACATAGACAGGGGCTTAAGTTAATATGCTGGACTATGAATGGCAGCTAGTAAGATGCATTCTCACTGCCTGTTCTGCTGCCTGTTACTGGAATAGTTTGATAAGCAAAGAGGTGAAGAAGGACAGAATAGCCAGGAAAGTAACCTTGTGCTCAAAGAACAATTTGCCATAGCCCTTTGTTTGGGAACTGAATACAGTAAGGTACAGTCTCCCTTACTCATAGGTATAATTGAGCAGAAAAAAATAGCTTTTCCTATGAATTTATCACCATGTTATGAGCAAAAATGATCTAAAAGAGACAAATCCTCCAAATCTTCTCTGCTCAGCACTCCTAATTTCCATTAAATTCTTACAATCTTGTCACAAGTTTTGTTTTACCCAGATTGAGTCACAGTCAACCACTTTCACTCAAGCCTCATATTTAACCCATCCTGGGGCAGCAGCCAACAATAGCCTACAGTTGGCTACTGCCAGGACATCAGACTAGGAAGTATGTGTTGCCTTAAGAAGAGGGGACTGATTAATAATTACCTAATATTTCCCCCTCCAAATTCAATGGAAAGAATGGTGTCTCCTCCGAAAGATTTCAACTATCCTCAGAGTGCTAATATCACACGGCTAATGATATAAATGACAAATCATACATCTGAAGTAATGATAACCTGATTTCCATCTTGTGCAGCCAATGAAAGCAGGTTAGTCTTTGATCCCTAGGCACACTGAAACTTACTAGCCAAGTCAAGGAAGTCAAAGGTCTTCAAATATAGCAAAAGTAGCTTTACTACCTCTTTTAGTCTTTTCCAAAAGGGGATTATGATTCAAAAACTTCTGAGCCTGTCAGCATAGGAAATAGTTTCAAGAGCATCAAGAGCCTAACAACTGTTTCTTTAAGAAAAAAACATACTACAATCTCAGATCTCCATCATAAGCATAGCATCATAATACTTTGCTGTGTCTTTTTTTTTTCCTTTTATATCAGAAGCACCAGAAATGCTCTTTAACAAAGCAGAAGGGCTTTCATAAGGCAGTTCCACTGGCAGTAAAAGTACCACAAATGGAAGGGGAGCCCAGGCATACGACAATTATTGTGTATGCAGGGTACCTGTTAAAATTCTTTTTGTTGTCATTGCTCTGTTTTTAACCTGGTTAAATTTCTTTCTTCCCCAATCCCTAATGGTTCTGTTTCTCTGCATTGCAGAACTTTTTATGAGCAAAAAAATGATCTAAAATGCAACTCCAGTTGTATGTGTTTCATTGGATTCAGGAAATATGCTGTAATGCCATGTTCTCTATATGTAGTTAGAGTTAAATACAAAAGCTGACAGACTTCAAATGGAATGGTGACCTTCCTTTTTCTGTGTCCTACTGTGCTCATGCTAAAATATTGCAGAAAATACAATGAAATGGCACTGGGTATTTTAGCAAAACTTCAACATATAAGACTCAACTAAAATAATTCTTGTAAATGTCAAGGGCTGGAGGATTTGCAGAAGTTGTATTAGAGGATTAATTCTAGCTCAGAACTCCCTCCTTAACTTAAGAAACCTATGTGCAGCTAAGGTAAGATAAATATATTCAGAAAAAAAATATATGTCTCAGAAAGTATTCACTGTACTACCTTCGAACTTCTGGTCCTCTTTAATTTTCCAGTTGTGTCATCCATAAATATTGAGCCTAGGCACACCAACAGTGGTAAAAGTTGTAATTCATATCTAGAAAACATTCTATTTGATTTTAAAATTAATGATTTTGTTTATCAGCAGCATGGTGCTGGATCTGTCGTTTCATAAGCTACACAAAACCTAAGTCACCTTTTTTAATGCTGGCATGTTTTGAGGCTCTCTCTATTTATATTTACATGTTCTAGTTTTGCTGAGTTATAAGCAATTCTAATAAAGATCTTCACAATCCATTTTAAGCCCATGTAAAAGTACAATATTAGTAGCAGATGATGTTATTATTAAGCTCAGCATTAGGTCAGTAGTTGTAAGAAACACAAAAAATGGTCTCCCATGAAAAGGAACCCAGGGACAAAGAGAAGCTGACAAGCATCTTGGAAAGGCCTTCTGGCAATGTAGTGTGATTTTGATGGTAATATTTGGGAGTTTTGTTGTCTTCTACCAGTAAATGCCAGACCTAGAAGTGGGTTTTGTGCTGTCCTGAGCGAATTGGGAAAACACACCCCTGTTGTGTACAAAATAAAACATCTCTGCTCCCTCAGGGAATAAAAATAACACTAGTGTGAAAAAATATAGCAAAGTAAATCTCTGCAGCTTTTTCTCTGCTGCTGTTACATAATGCTGTTCTGAAAACCACATTATACAGGACTGATGGGAATCTAACGGTGCAGATAAGTTGCTGAAGTCCCACATCTACATGAAATTCTAGCCTAAAATTTATAGCCTTAGTATCTATGTGTAGGGACTTTTGCCTCTCATTTGCTTGAGGAAAACACACACAAGCGCTGACAGCTCTGGCTCCTAATCATGCTGCTGTCAGATGCTGAGCTGCCGAAGGCTGCTCAGTTCAAAGAGCAGTTACAAAATATTTTTGGATTAGTCGATGCTAGTTTAAGCATAATCAGATAATTTTTCCTTTTTTTTTTTCCAATTCCACATGTAGACAAGAATGAACGCACAGTTTAAAATGACCTGCACTGTCTGTTCCCTGCTTTCACAGGGCTTAATTACCATAGCAGACACACTGTGAAGAAAGACACAAAAGTAGTTATGATTAGGAGGAAAAACTCTAACCTTGCCATCTGATCCATACTTCCATGAACATTTGTATGTGAAATATTTTAAGCTTCAGACCACACATTGCCCACTGGTGCAGCCACCTAGAAACATGGATTGTGCCTAAGTGGTTTCTTAGAGCAATGGGTATATGACCACCATGCAATTTCCATCAGCTTTCTGAAATCAAGACGTGGGTACTGCAAGTTCTTCTCACAGTGCCCACTGTGGAAGCATTATGCTTATTTTGATACTTTACATCCCAAACTCCTCCAGCCACTGCTACTTAGGCCCAAAATCCTGGTATACCTCCAGCTTCCCTACCACCATAGCCCTGGTGCTGAAGATCATGACAAAGGTTTTATGGTCATAATCCTAAACAGTACCACTGATGTTGCTCACCTCAGAGGATGACGGTGGTTCCTACGTCTTTGACAGTAGTAGAATTCAGAGGAGATTGTCCTTCTCTTAAAATTTCTACCTGGTATCAAAGAAAGAAAGCAAGCAGAATTTTAAAAAGCAGAAAATGGTATGATACCTAAATTTTAGAGTCACACTACTTGGTGAGAATCCCAGACACAGACTCATTGTGATCCTGCATTCACCTTCTCCAAACAGCTGTTGACACTGCCTACTCAAGCCAAAGTCTTCAAGAAAGCTAAAGTTGTTACTCCATATAGTGGCCAACATCCCATAGAGCTGGATGCTAAAATATTAAATGGCTTCCAATTTGTTACTCATTCTGTATCATGCTAATGTTCCTCCTCTTAGTGATATTTCTGGGAAGCAACTTCACTGTTGTGTTGCTATAATTATCTCAGACACAATAAATGAGAGAAACTAAAACCGATGCTCTAAATAACTGACTGCAAGACCTTATTAGCTCTTGATCTTAAATCAGCTATGGAAGAAAATACAGAGATGACCACATCTTCAAAAATTCTAAACATTGGAGAAAACTGTTCACTTTGTAGAAGTGAGCAGAGAACATAAACGGTGGAAATTCATGGGTAAGAAATAAAAATGGCGAAGATATAGGTCATCCCACTTTTACACATTTGCCTCCCTGTTCACTCAGTATATTGTGTCAGAATTTTGCAGATGGGAAACAAGTAAGGAGTCCTTACTTGTAACTCAGTAATCATCTGAAAGCGCTTGTTATTACTGTTTGTGAAAGAGGGAAACAAAGACTGGATTAGATTTTGTGGGACTGATAATTTTTCATATTAATACTTAAGGAAAAAGAATCAGCTGGGCAGTTCCATTATTTTAACCAACAGGAAAATATGTGAGGAAAAGCTATTTTCTCACATAATGGGAGCTGTGGATGCAGCTCTGGGGGAAAAAAAAAAAAAATCTTTGGCTGCAGTTAGGAATGATTTTACTGCATTTAGATGAAACTTGTGTTTTCAGAGTTTGCTAGCTCCTAAAAGTAACAATACCGTGCAGCAGCGTGAGGCAGCCCCCCTCGGCGGCCGGTCAGAGGTCTGGGACAGACCGCCCGGCGGGGGCAGACGGCAGCAGAGCACCGTCTCGTCAGGACCAGTCCTACAATCTCCCCAGCTCAGCTGCGTGGGACGCGTTTCCCCCGTGCCCCGCGGCGTGGCGCCGGCGGGCTCTAGGACCGCGCGGGAGGCGCGGCGGAGGCGGGCGGGTTGAAGGGCTCCCACCTGCCCGCGGCCGCCCGTAGTCCCCAGTGCCGCGGGGCAGGCAGCGGCGGCGGCGACGGGGCGGGCGATGAAGGGCCCGCGGGCGGCCGCGATGTTCGGGGCGGGCAGGTACAGCATCCCGCGGCCCGTCACCAGGAACCTGGAGGACCTGGACTCGGTGCAGAGCATCCTGCTGCACAGGTCAGTGGCGGGGACCGGGGACGGGGCTGCGGCAGCGCCCCGGGCGGGGGGACCGGTGGCGAGGCCCGCGGGGCCGAGGCGGTGCCCCAGCTCTCCGGAGAGGGTCTCTGCGGCAGCCTTTTGTTGTGGAGGCAGGAAGCGAGAAGGGCCGTGCCGCTGCCTCCCCTCACCTTCCCCGGGCAGGGGAGGCTGTGACCGCTACCGCGGGGGTAGGGGCGGCCGGGCGGCGGGAGCTGGCCTGGGGCTCACGGGGAGGGAAGGGGCGGCTGGCCGCGGGCCATCGACTTGCCCCCGGGGTTCTCCCTCCTCCTTGAGAAACGGTGGACCTGCAGGTGAGGGGAGCTCCCCCGATGCGCTTTTGAAGGGTGCCCCGCAGCCTGTGCGGGACTGCACGGGAGCCCAGGGGCTCCATCTGGGTTTCTTACACGTGGAAGGAAACGGGCTGACAGAGGGAAACTCTGTCGCATCGATTCCATAAGCATTTTGGACTCTTCCTTAAGGGGAGGAAAAGAAAAACATCTTAACTCGCATGCAAATCCAAGATGGGCACTCCTTAAGGGGATGTGCAGGAGGCATGCTGCATGAGAAGAAGCTGCTTTTTCTCCTGTCTTCACCATTCCTAACGTGCAATTCTCCACGGTATCCCCCCACAAAGAAATCTCGACAATAAGATCTTACCCAATAGGCCAGTGCAGGACGTTCAAAGCTACCATCAATGCCATTTTCTTTGCACTGGCTGAGAGCCGCTTAAACTTTACAAGGAAAACACCATTCAGCAGTGTCCAAGAGAGGCTCATCTCCAGTTCTGTAAAGTGCCTATTTCCTAACATGTTTTCTCGGCTACCTTGATTTATTTCCTAAGTGACTTTTATTGTTTAATTTTTTTCCTTTCTGCTTGTTTTCAAATCAGATATGAGAGAAAAACTACACTTCACTCTCACTGACAACTCCAAACAACTCTCTCTATGGAAACTAACAACTAATTATTAACTCAGCTTCTATCTAGCTCAAAGCACCAAGCTGAATAGTTGCTTAAAATCTATTCCTGTGAACACTGAGGATGAAAACACAGAGTGCAGCAAGGATGGCACGCCGGAATCAGCCTGTTCCTACATTGCACTCTGAAGCTGCTTGATAAGCAATAAATGTGCCCATGTGCTATCAGGGGACCCTCTGGTATCTGACACCCTATGCATGCATTTGTCAGTGCCTTAACAGCAAATGTTCCATTTCAAAGTTGGATTAAAAACATGCTGCCCCATGGTATTGCTTATATTAGTATACTTTCAGTGTAATAAGGTACTATTCATACTTGAAACATTTGCATGTTGACTGACTGCAAATAATGGTTTTCTTTCATGCTTGACATGCCTGCTACGCATAACAGGTGATCCTGAAAAAAGTCTGGAGATTTAAAGGGAAGTAAAAACAGTAGGAAAAATCTTATTTGAAATTACAGCTGTTTTTCATGCTAGAGGGAACTCTTAATTCTGTAAGACTGTTTTCCAAAAGAATGAGATGGGCTGAAATAGTCTTCCTGAATTCTTCATGGCTGTCTTTTGTTTGGTTTATGTTTTTCTTCTAAAATACTTTCTATGATCCAATTGCATAGAGGGAAGTTGATACAGAAAGGTTAAAAAGTCAAAGAACAGTCTATTTCATTTATTGGGCACTAGAGAGCTTTCTCACAAAATTTCTGTTGTTTTGGTCACAAAGGTAACTTTCATTCTCCGTTTAGCCTGTTTATATGTAAATATCCCAATTAAAATGACAGTCCAGTATCACTGTTGAATTCACGCCACTTTGCTATGGATGGCCTCTATGCAGTAATGGCAGAAAAGCTGTGAACAGAAGATTTTAACTGCAATCTTATTCATGTAGTTTTATGTAAACCTTGTAATCACAAAATCGTATTTATAAAGGAGGGCCTACGAAGTGTGCCTTTTGTTTCATAAGTAAAGAAAGAGTTTGGCAGGGTCGGAGAAAGCTGTAGTGTTGTCATTAATCTTGAAAAAAGAGGAACTTATTCCTGTCTTGTTTTTGCTGATGCTGTGCACTGGAGGAATGAAAAATCAATAGGAATCAATAGCTGGAAAG
Source organism: Alca torda (assembly GCA_008658365.1). Classification (NCBI taxonomy): domain Eukaryota; kingdom Metazoa; phylum Chordata; class Aves; order Charadriiformes; family Alcidae; genus Alca; species Alca torda. The sequence goes on from CM018079.1 coordinate 8,682,419, forward strand.
TCTGGAATGTCACTTTTTAGCAGTCCAGATTTTCTGTTAGTTTTTCTTCAGATGTTTGAGTAAAGCAGGTGTTAGCAGCAAGAAACAGAACTGTTAAACAAAAATGAAAATATTTTCCTCTTAGTTTTATCTGCTTGTAATGTATCATGTTATATCTCTACTAGATCATGCTATGTCTGTCCAGTTGTTGATAGAGCCTTCCTGGAAATATTATCTGATTTGAAAACAAGCAGAAAGGAAAAAAATTAAACAATAAAAGTCACTTAGGCCTTGTTATTTCTTTATCAATAATGTAGAGCTGTAATTTGAAGTATGGAAGGGCAGGGGGAAAGCAAAGAGACACTTAAAATGCTGTTGATACACATAGGCAGTGTAAGAAAGACAGATTCAACTATAGTCCAGGTATATCCAGTGAGATTTGTCTCGCAGTATTATTATGGCCTGTTTATACTGCTTACGCTGTACAAAAGAGCCAGAAAGCTCGCAGATCCAGTTGTTAGAGAATTCTCCCAGTTTAGATAGTACAGAGACAGCACCACAGTCTGTGCTCTTCCTCACCCACGCTGGCATCTAGGAGGGGGAATGACCCTGAAAAGGGGAGATTGCTGAAAAATCAGGGCTCTGATACAATTCCTGGATAGCACATTGGCACCTCACGGTTATAAACTGGGTACCCCTAAGTATCAGGTAGCATTCACTCATAGCAGAGGGAGCGTTAGTTTGCCCCAGTGTACCAGAGTCATAACACTGTCCCAGTTCTCAGCACTGTGTTGAAAAGAGCTCAACTACATCCACAAGTCAGGCCAAACATGCCTGCTGAATCTGAATCAGTGACATCAATCTGCCATATCAGCAGTGATCATGGGTCCTGGTAAAATTTCTAAGATCAGGCATGACAATACAAAACCAAACAGGACAAGTTAGAATAGCCATAAACACTAATCCTAAACTTCCCTGTGCTCTTCCATCTAGCTGCTAGGAAAGACTATAACTCCAGCCTCATTTCTTCATTGTCGGGTTGAAAAAGTCAGCTATCAGTATGGAACAATGAAAAAAATGTTAGTAGTTTAAACTGGACAGTGGCTGGAGTAGGGATTCATAAGCACTGATGCAACAGTACCAAAAAATAGAGTTACGCCCCAGTTATTTTCCTCCTTTATTAGAAAGGACCAGTATATCTCTTTGGTGTGTCCTACACACTGTCCTCTTTTAACTATGATCTACTCCTGAATATAAATGTGGATCAAGGTAGACTGTTATTTTTAAAGCACAACAGCTTTTGAGGCACGTTAAGCCAAAAAAGTAACAAGGAACTCTTGTTCTGAAATGAATTTCCACACATGGATTTAGTTCCCTGCAGGAACAGCTAATCAGAACAACCTTAAGGCGAAAGAGAATGCTTTTTAATTATCCACTTTTAAATGCTCATTAACCAGTTGTCCAGTAAGGGTGAGTAGTAGTATTGATGCCAATGATGCCCTGTGGCAAATTTTTACCATCTGCTTGTTAATAACAGCAACCTGGCATAGAAGGCTTACGGGTTCCTTACTGAGAAGCATCAGCCCAACTACTTGGACTAAGTGTAAAGGATCTGCCAGAAGACAAATTATTTCAAGTCTTTTCCTAATATTTATGCACAAGAAATGAGAGGCTTTCCTCTCAAGAGGGATTGTGTGGGAAAATCTGTGTCTTCACTAAAATAAAATCCTGCTGTGAGAGATATGTCTTGCGATCTCTATTGTTCCCACAGCAGCAAAAATTCTACATTTATTTCAGAAAAATACTTAGGTGACTCCCAACTACCTCTCTCAGTGGACCAAAATCTTCCATCATCCTTTCTTTCATTATATGGTTATCCCTATAAAATAGCAAGTAGTTTAAGACTGCCACCTCCTTTTTAGAGAGCCTGTATTTCTCACTTTTTGAGCAAACAACTGGAAACAATTAACCAACTCTTGAACTCAGTGAAATTTACCATAACTAACACAGGACCATCTGGCATAGACTATCACTTCTCTACAGAAACACTTCAGTGTGCTGTTTGGTGTATTAAAAGTGCTTGCAAATATAAGCAGAATTAGGGAGGGTGGGACAGTGTATCTCACCTACCTCTATTAAAATTCTAACTCCTGCAGCATTCCTCTTAGAAAATCATAATTCATGAGCCTCTTTGGAAAATGCTGTTTATGCAGACTATTTTGTTTTCACAAGGTAGATTGTTTGGGAGGTGGTGTACTTTTAGAATATTTTTTCCACCTGTTGTTCTGCAAGTGATAGAAAGAATGAAAGTTGTTGCATATCTTGCATTCTAGCAATTGGAAACAACCAAAGATCTGATTCTTTTGTTTTTTCAAAGAATTGTCTACCATGCATGGATTATATACTTTGTGTGAAGTGGTTGTTGCCAGCTCAGATAGGAAAAAAATTATCTACCATATCCTGTCCTAAACTGGATGAAACCATATTAGAACAATATTATTTTTTTCTTTAGGTAGGGAATGTATCTGTCTCCTCCTTTGGATATGTTTGTAGTCATAAAATCCACGCAACAGTGATTTATCTGTAAAATCAGGTCTTGTACAGGCACTTCAGAATGGCCACAAAATTTAATATAGGTATCTTTAACTACTCCAGTTGAAGCTTAATTACAAGGATCTGAGTCCAAAATATTTCTGACTGTCAGTTCACTTGAAGTCACACTTATTAACAAACACTTCCCTAAACCAGTTTCAAGCACAGGGATTTCATACCAGAATTCTGTGACTCCTACATAGTGCTCCAGCACTATAAAACATCGCTGCTGAAGCTGTGCAAATATCCCACTGAGCAGAGATTAAATCCAACGCATTAAAAATGTTCCAACAATTATTCTCCATCCCTCTCCTTATTCACCATGCGTGTCCTGATAGGTTTACTGACATAGCTACACAGCAAGTTGTCTGCAGGGTTGCCATGGGTCTTGTTTTTCATGGATGTGAATAATCTAAGTCCTGAAAACTGAGTAGGTTTTTTTTCTCTCTCTCTTAACTGTGCATGATTTTGCATTTGTAGACTGCATTGACTGCTTTAAGGTGCCAAATCATCTAGCTTGTTTGTGTCTTGTCTCGCATCCTTGCCTCTCCTTCCTAACCTAACTGCTTTACTGACTAACCTAAAGAGAAGTTATGTTAGTTTCTCACAACTCTTTAGATGTTTATAATAACATAAAGCACAGAAGTATTTCACTGCTAGCCATTTGACTTGATGAAAATTACTATTTACCTCATGTTTCTTTCTCCAAATCAACTTTTGATTATAAGCAATGCTTTGAGGCTCGCGCCAGGACTGAGTTTCATTAATAGTCCCTTTTATGGGACTGTTGCTGAGACCTTGATATCAGACCACTAAATAAATAGTCTGTTCTTCATTATGTGTTCCATATTGACCCACTGAAAGACTTTCAAGTGCCTACTGACATTCGGCTGTTTGTTTTGAAGAAGAAAACAGGGAGGCTGGGCTCTTTGAAACGTTCATTATTGTTCTTGCCAGCCAAAGGAGGCAGGCAAAACTTCAATTTACCTCCTTTCCGAGGCGGGCAGCGTAACTACTGCTTGTCGAAGCCCGGTGCTCCGAGGCCCGTTGCCGGCGGCGGGATTCTCCTCACAGGCGGCACCGCGACCGTTAACGTTCGGCGCGCGCGGCAACCCCGCAACCGTTAACGTTCGGCGCGCGCGGCAACCCCGCAACCGTTAACGTTCGGCGCGCGCGGCAAGCCCGCCCCTTCAGGCTTCCCCCCGCCGTTTCCATGGCGGCAGGCCGGGCTCGCCAATGGGAAGGGTCGGAGGCGGGTCACGTGCCGTCCCGGCGCGCTGGGGTGCGGGTGTCATGGCGTCCGGGGGGGACGGTGGGAGCTCGGCGGCTGAGGGGATGGAGGCGCTGAGGGGAGAAGGCGTTGAGAGTGCGGGCACCGGCGGCGGCAGCAGCAGCAGCAGCGAGACCGGCTCCTGCGCCACCTCGCTGTCCGCCAGCTCCGAGTAAGGAGCGGGTCGGCGGAGGGGAGGGACTGGGCTGGGGGGAGTTTTCCCTCTCGTCAGGCTGCCCCGCCGTAGTGGAGCCCGCCGAGGAGGCGGTGGGTGGGCCGTGGCCGAGCGGGAGCCCCCGCCCGTTACCGTGTGTGGCGTCGTGCTGGTTTTAGTAGCAGAGAACGCGTTGTGCTTTGTGAGGCTAAACCATCAAAGCGAGGTGGGGGGCGGCAGCGTTAGTTCAGCCCCCGGGTTGATCCCTCTGGCCCGGCTGAGCACCGTCTGAGACGGAGAAAGGAAAGAAGGGCTTCCCTCATGTATTTATAAATGCTTTAGCATCGGGGATGCAACCTTACTATTCTAGTGGGCTGCCTTTTGGGAAATGGTAGGTGAGGAGACAACTCTGTAATGCCAATACATATTTTAAAGTTATATATGCAACCACTGGGGTTTTCTTTTATTTCTTTTTTTTTTTCCAACGCGTACAAAAATTTACTCTTTGCCCCCTGTATTAAAGCAACTCAGCTTGATAGTTCAAATGTGTATTTTCAGGTCTAATCAATGGCATTTTATTTGGCATGTTATTTTCATTATGTAATGCAGTGAAGAAGAAGAGGTTTGATGTGTGTTTAAGTATACTTTGTTTTATAGTTGTCCCATATCTCTGGCTCAGTGAAAGATAAAGCTGTTGGGTGTACAGGTACCTAAATTTGTTCTGATGTTTATAAGCCAGAACTCAGCTGTAACACATTTCTGCCTGAAGCCATGCTTATTTATTTATTTATTGTGTGTTTGGTGTTTTCTTTTCCAATTCTTTCATCTAAAATGCCTCTTTGCTGGCATTCTTTATCTGTGTTTAAGGGATAAAGCTGTGTTACACAGTTTTCAACACAAAATTTAATGTATGGTACCGCTGGATAAATTGAAATGCATCTTTCCTATCACTGTGTCAACAGAACTGTGAAGCTTTAATTTTAGGTCCAGATGGTTTCTTCTGTTGGACCTCTAAAACTCCAGCCTTCTGAGTACAGAAACAAGAGGCTAAGATGTGACTTGTAATGAAAAGGGAGGGAAGAAACAGAGTAGAGTTTTGCAAAGTAACAGGTACAAAGAAAGGTCTCTCAGCTATTTTAAGATAAGGGCATTTGTTCCTCCGTAGATCATCTGCATGTGTTATAATCAGCCATATTTGATTAAATTAAAGAAAGAAAAACTTTGGGAATGGTTTTCCAAATTAAAAGTTACAGACTTACAGAATAAACTCCTGACAGTTGAAACTGTGCTGCTTGATACCACAGCTAACGTGGACGCACCAAGATACACCAAGGAGCATTCACGTGAGTGTAGAAGTAGGGGTGATATGAGTGGTTCTTTGTCAGACCCTTGTCATTTTGTGCAAGGCCTATTTTCAGACAGAGCTGTGAAGTGAAAGCTTACATATGCCATTGTGAAAGAAGTGTTGGTTTGGGGATTTTTATAGTTTTGTCTATTTTAATGTAGTGTAACATTTGCTGTCACGTTTGCTAATTGCAATGGATCAGAATGCTTCTAGGCAGCTGTAGCTATTAAGAGGATGGCAGCTTTGCATATACCAAATTGATGCCGCAGTATGAAGCTACACTTTGCTGTTGCATAGGCAAAGGTTGGGAAAACTAAAGATGATGATGACCTTAACTTCTGCAAAGTATTGTATGGTGGAATTTAATCATACAGTGCAGTAAAATACTTAACCCTTGATTTGTTGTTTTCTGTAATTGCTTGAAAACAAGGCTCATAAATGTAAACTGTTTATTGTTTCTGAGTTTCCATGGGTGAGAAGAGTCTTCTCTTGCTTTAGAATCAGAAACTTGGATCCTTCATTTCTAGTGTGTGTTTGTTCCACTCATGGACTCTTTCAATTGGCACAGTTTTTCAGACATTTCTCCCAAAGAAGATATATCTGTGTGGGATCAGTGAAACCGCTCTTTGAGGAATGCAGGTCTTCCAGACTTTTTAGATCCTTGACTGAAGCTTCCAGACGTATATAGAAGCTCAGGTTATTGTGTAAGTGCTTGCTTTGGCAGGAGGGAAGAGAGATGGAAGTGAGATGGTTTTTTTATTTGTTTATTTTTTTTTAGCTTGGTTTAAATAAATTGTGAAACTACAGCATTAGGAAAAAAACCTGTTGTCCCAGCTCTAGATTTCTTGTTTCAGACTTTGCTTTTTTAGATGTCTGTATGGATCTTTATTCAGAAGGTGATAGTTCCCTTACAGTATGCTCATGAAAATGTCTTCAGAGAGAGCAATTCATGCCATGGTGACACTTCTTCAGTCTTCTGTCTTCATCAGCTTATTTGCATAGAGTGGCTTTGCCATGTGTGCTCCTCCTCGACAGCCCTTCTCTCTGGAGTGCTTCTGTTTGAGTGGACCCAGTGTAAACACCACACACAACCCTTTTTTTTTTCTTGGTCCATATAGTAGGTTCTAATAAAAATACATGATGAAGCTGGAGAACATGAGTGTACACATCTGAGCTGAAATTTTGACATCTACCACAAAGAAGAAAGAACTTTTCCAAAGAGTGCAATCCCTTTTTAAGAGGGAATAAAAAGGCTGTCATCCATCACAGGAGTTTCTGCTAACACAAAGGTTATTTTTTGTAAATTTCTAATGTTTCCTTTATCAACTTTTGTTTTTTCCTAGTTTTGCTTACATGTATCAGAATGCAGGGCTACTTTTTTTAAAAATTAAAAAAAAATCAAGGAAAAAGTCTATCATATTATTTCTTACATACCACCTTTTGTGAGATGTTGGATCAAATAACTGTCTGGCCTGAACAGCCTTTAGGTGGTATTATCGTTCTCATACTTTTTTGAGTAAGATATTCAAGATCTTTATTAAAACTCTGTAGAAGATGCAAACTTTGACTTACCCATGACCATCAGGAATAGCCAAATTATCACAAGTGGTAGCTCTTCTTTTAGAACTATCAACTTGGGCAAAATAAGTAATAAATTCAGAGGAAGTATGTGATGTTTCTTCCTGTCTGCAACATCCATAGACTTCTCCAAGTCACTGGGGTTCCAGGAAGAGAGTCATGCCAGTATTTTCTATATTCTTAGTCCAGCCAGATCCTCTCTTTGAGCCCTTAAAGGTGCTGTGGTGCAGTGCTTGTATGTTCACTGTTCAGCTAAACTTTGAAGCTGTGTCATTTATCTATGTATTCCAATTAATGCTCTATTTGAATTATATAATTCTAGTTTTAAACAAAACTTGCATCCTTTATTTGTTAAAATTAGCTAGTTTTAATATGAAGTACATGAATATAAGCAACTTTAACCACCTATCTAAGTCTCCATTCTAGCTTTTCATTATTTGATTTTTATCAATGCGGTCTCAGATTCAGAGCAAGAAGTCAGGGAGAATGAACTGGTTTTGTCTGTTCCTGAAAATCTTCAATACAGAACGTCCCAGGTGTCCCTTACATCAGCTGCTAATGCTGATTTGTGTGTGTGTGATCAAAAACCTCTCTTAATATTTAGCTTAAATACTTTGATAAGTGAAACCACTGAGTACTTGAGTACTCCTACTTTGAGCATTATTGATCCTCATCCTTCTGTAGTAATACTCTGGGGTTCATCTTGGGGTGGGGGAATGGACCATTTGACCTGTTGCCTCTCAGCTATCATTTTCTGTTTGTTTTTCTTTCTCAGCCAAAAGAGGATGATTTCCTTCAGTCTCTTTCCCTTTAAAACATGTTTATAAACTACTTACTATTTGTCTCTGTGCTTTGGGCTTGTTCCAGTTATTACTTCTTTCTTAAAATGTACTATACGAAACTGGACATGGTTGACACATCGCCATTGCCAAATTAGGACAAAAAATTTTTTGCGCTGTGCAGATGGTGATACTGTTGATACATCCTGTAGTTGCCTTGCCTTTTCTTTGCAGCAGCTTGTTGCTATAACTTGAAGTGATCCACTCCAGCTGCTAGAACTTTTTCTAGTGCTACCTTTTTACATTTTTGTTGTGTATTTTTGCATGGGAGCTTGAATATGCTATTTTGAATTTGTCTTAAAAAGTGTTACCTAGGTTTTGTCTTAAGATTTTTTGTGTATTGAGGTGATTTTAAAATGTCATTCTTATCTTTCCAAAAGGCTTGCAGTACGATCCTCCTTATAACTGCATAAGGGAAAAAATGAGAGAACAAATAGGGTGGTTTTTTTTTTCTAAGAGAAAGCCCCATCGTGCCCTTGAATATAACTACTACTTAAAACTTGTATATGAAATAAATCATTTGGGGGCGGTTTTTTTGGTTTGTTTTCAGAAAAGGGAATACTGCTTTTTACAATGGTTGTTTTCTTGTAAGGCATTTGAAGAAACTCTTTTAACATCTGGGAGGGATGCCTTTCCTTGCCATATCCATCACTTGTCTGGGAAGAGCTCTTAACCTAATGGCAAATTTAAAGCAGTTGGGCTTTCAATATTTAGGAGGCAACTTTTTTTTTTCCCTCTTTTTCTTGCACCCTCCTTATCCCCTCCCTACTTGAAGTAATGGCTTGCATAGTAGTCTTTCTTATCAGAGCTGTCACTGATCATTCTTCTTTCTTTCCCAGTGACCTTGAGCCTGAGTGGTTGGATGGTGTGCAGAAAAATGGGGAATTATTTTATTTAGAAATGAGTGAAAGCGAAGAAGAAACTCTGCTTCAGAACAGCTGTCCAGAAATGCCGGCAGTGAATCATGTCAGGTTTCGTGAAAATGAAGCTGAAGTTATTCAAGAGGGAACACGAAAAGAAAAAAAGTATGAACTGAAGAAATTGACCAAAATATTAAAAAAGAAGAATCTTTTACCAAAGTATTCTGGTAAGAAAGGCAATGGAAGCTGTAATGTGCACTCCACTGGTCCTACTTCCATATTGAAACACCAGTCTGCTCAGAAAATGGGTGTCACTGTTCAGCAAAAATACAAAGATGTATATGTTTATGTAAATCCCAGAAAACTGTACAGTGCTGGAGAAGATGAGCAGCACAGGCTACTGGAGACCTTAGTAGGGATTGTCCATCAGTCTTCATGGAGTAGCAGAAGAGCAGAAAAAAAAGGCAGGAAGGATAAAGTCATCAGAGGAACTGGTGAAGAGAGGCTTGTAGTACATGGCTTGGTGCCAGGTAGTTCAGCAATGAAGACGGGTCAAATCTTGATTGGTAAGTAATTGAATGAATAGTTAAGTTCTGCACCCTTCCTTTAAAATTATGTTTTTAAAATATTTTTTTCTTTTTTGAGGCAGCTGACTTGAATACTCCTGAGACATAAGCAATTACAACAACTATTTTGTCAGTTCTTGAGGGATTATTTTAAGTAAATGTAATCGCATCTCATGCTTCGTTACCTATTCAGTTTTACTATATTAGTGGTTTTAAGAACATGTGAAATAAACTAGGAGGTGTTAATATAGTAAGGAGATGACTATCCTTTAAGTGTACAGGGAGTGAGCAGTTTGAACTTGGAGCAACAAATACCCCACCACCACCTTTAATGCGGTATTTGCTCAGTAGATAAGTGGGACTGGGGAAAAGCTATAGTCAGCCAAATATTGTATTTTATTTTTATTCTTTTACACACCATCCCCCTTAGATAAAGAGCTTTACTGTATATGGTTTAAATGGATTTTGTACCATGAAAATGAGGAAAAAATACTGAGTAAGATATATTCGTGTGTTACAAACTTTCTGCACAGCCTTGTTTGGGTATTCGTCTGCTTAGCAAGTATAACAGCTGCTTCTTCAGCAGTTGTGATCAGGCGGCCTCCAAAATACATAGTGGGGCTGCAGTTTGAGGAGGCAGTGAGCCAGAATAGCAGCTCTCCTTTGTGTTGGTTTGGCTCTTGTCAGACACTTCCATGAGCTGATGCAACTAAATAACCTGGCAGAAAACTAACCCAGAAGAAAAATTGCCTGCCTAGTTTTTGCTGGTGTAGTAAGTTAAACTTGGGTCACAGAAGGGCTGACAAGCACCAGAGCATGAAGAACGGAGGGGAATGAACTTCTGTGGCCAGAAGTGAAGGAGCAGAAATACTCCCACTTCCAGCATCAAGAGTCCGTAACAAGGACTGAGCACTCACAAGACCCAAAGCTCAGTGACAGTTAATGTGAGACAGCTCTAGCCTACATCTGTAATGGGTGGAAGGTTGTTTAATTACCCTTTAAGTTGGTCCCTCGGAAGGAGAGAGCAAAGATGTGATGTTGGTTAGAAGATCATGAAAATCTTAATACTAGAGTAGCACAAAGCCCACAAAGTCAGCATGAGTGCTTTTGAAATTCCAATGTTGTGTGTGTAAAAAGGCAAATCGTGCTTTGACTAGCTGATTCTTCTAGCACATGTTTTTGGTAGGGTTGCTAAAGAATACTCCAGAGGGAGAATTGGATAACTTTCAGATTTTACCAGAAAGAACTGATTAGTCAAGAAGTGGGGGACGCAGAATGAGGGGGAGGAGGGAGTGAGTTTCAGCTTGATCTGCTTAATGGTATTTAATCTAATTAGTGTAAGAGTGGGTATTTATAACCTGTAACTTAATTTTGGGACACAAATTTGTATTTGTGTCCCAAATAAATACATGTAACTGCATGTTTGTAAGAGCAGGTGTGAAGTCAGAACAGCGTAGGCAAATACTAGATCCAGGAGATAAAGCTAACCTTCTAAATGGAGATGGTACTTCATCTGCAGCACTTAATGCTTCCCAGAGCTAGTGAGGACAAAAACTATGGGGGTTTTTGTTTTGTTTTAAATAGAAGAACATTTAAATTAATCTGAAGAGTCTAGCAGTTTAATATGTCCTAGGCTATCATCAACCAATATTGCCTCGTTTTTGCACATTGGAAACAAATACTTTTAAGCATACTGTAGTTATTCAGCTCTTAACTGGGAAAATGAGCTGTATTCTGTGCCAGCAGTATAACATGTATAATTTTCATATAAAAATACTTTCAAATTATATATCTATAGTGAACACTGAGTACTCTGGAATTTTTATGTGGTGTCTAGAAATAGGGATGCTTTGCATAAATAGATGCTCAGGTTTCAGTGCTGTCTGCATAAAGAATATACAGTAAAAAAATATTTGTTCCGGTCAAAAAAACTCTGGTTTCGTGCTTCTGCATTGCACATCAGAAGATGGGATAGCCATGGGATACATCCAAAGCCTGATTTGGAAGCAACTGTGTTTCAGCAGACAGCTTCTTCAGGTCCTCACAGGATCCGAAGTTTGACAGAAAGTTCAAGAAAAATACAATAAAACTTACTTTTAACAACAAAAAGCAAAGTTCTAGGAATCCTGTTGTGAATTGTGGAAACAATCAGTAAAGAATATTTCTGTGGTCAGTCTAAAATTGAAGTGGTTGCACAAAAGGTAGAAGCTTCTTGAGATGAACTTTGTTCATCTTCATTGACCTGCATATGCATAGATACGAACCTGTTCTTGGTTTGCTTTCTAATATTTTAATAGACCATTTTTTGTAGTAGTCTTTTGTGAAGCAAACACTAAATGTATTTTCCTTTTAAAATACATGCTTTGAAACTACATGCTGTGGTCTTCCTGATGATCAGTTTGCAACACGTTGCAGACAAACTGTCTTGACTCAGGGAGTTATTACTGAATTTAATTTTTTGCCAATTAACATAAAACTTCATATTACTGTTTCAGGTAGCGAGAAGATCAAAACAAGGCTCTAAACAAGAAAATGCCTTTTTCCCTGCCTTCTCCAGGCTCAGCTTTGATCAAAGACCTCTCTTATCCCCCTTCCTAGTCTCAGCTACCCTTGTTTTCACTGCACGTTAACATTGTGCGTCCCAACCCCTTTGGTGAGGTGGCACAGGAGGGTGGGATTGCACGTAAGATGTTTTCCTTCTGCTGCTCCTGGCTTCTTACTTGTTTTCTTCTGCTGCAGTGTGACTCCTCCTCAGGCCACAGCCCTTCAGGGATGGGTCCCCTCCGTTGGCTACAACCCTTCCCCTAGTGACTGCTGCTGTTCCTTAAATACGTTTGGGCAGAGGTGCCATGGCTCTCCTGGCTAGGCAATGTTTTGGTATGTGGTGAGCTGCTTACAGCAGCTTCAGAACTGGCTACGAGCAGCGCAAGGTGGCTCATGACCTCCTGCCACACGAGTCACTCCTGCAGCACCACGCTACCAAATTCCTGCTGGTTATGCCCAGCTCAGAGTTTTCACTCCCATCTTATTTAAAATTTGACCTGTCTAGATTATCTTTCCCAAGACTTGGGTTTGTAATATGTTAAATAATAACCAAGTTACTGATTACTTTGTATTTTCATTTGCAAATTAGTTAATTTGTCAGTGATAAGTATGGTTGCCACTTAAATGGATACCAAGGTTGAATCGTAAGGGAGACTAAACTCTCTTGATTTTTTTTCACTCTGAACAAACAGTTACAAAGTGGTTATTGATTTAACATTTTTAGTAGAAATATCTGCTTTTTCCCCCCTAAACAATCACTTTCCTCAGGTGGCTTCTTCAATTTATTCTGAAATGTGTATCCCTTATAGCTTTGAACAGTTAAAACATCTGTTTATTATTTGTGCACTACACTTTAATTTTTTTTTAAGATTGCATATGGAAGTCGTAAGTCTTCTTGCTGTACTTTATTAACCGAGTAGAATGCAGGCGCTGACCATATGAAAGTAAATACAACAGTTTTGCAAGCTAAAAAAACCCTGCTGCTTTCTAACTCTGTAGAAAGATGCCATTCTCTCCATGTGTTGTTTATCAGTTCATTTATCTTTTTTTTTTATATTTAGCAGTCAGCATCCATCTTAAATTTCCAAAACAAAAAAGCCCTCATTGATTTTTAAATTCTTGCTATCACTTTCATTTTGGTTAAGATGAAATAGAGTTGCTTTTATCTCATGTTTTTTTAAGTGTCTTTTGTATTTTTGGCAAAATTTTTTTTCTTGCCTGAGTTTATTATTAACAATATGCAAAGTTTGGTCTGTTGTGTAGAACTTACTAGTCTCATCTTTGAGTGTATCTTCAAAGATAAAAAGCTCCACTAAATATTCGCTTTTCGATCCAGGCAAATAAGGGTTGTGACAGGAAATGCCATTATAATTTGATATTTATTTTTTTGCCCCCTCTTCAAATTGAAACCTATCCAATTCACAGCAGGGGATATTTCTTATAAATGCTGATGATCATAATTTTTACTACAGTACAAATGGAAAAGTAATTCCAGTGGGACTGAAAACACAGGAAAGCTCTTTTCACTAGAAACTAGTACTATTGTTACCCTCTTTATAATTATCTTCTGTTCTTACTGCTCTCATCACTGAATATCTGAACAGTTTGCATGAATTCTCTCACCTGATCATTAGGTACAATTTTCAAAGAAAAAAAAGTGTGAAAACTACCGAGGGATGGGGATTCATCTTGGATGATATGAAAGATGGGCCATAATATTCCAGATTTGAACAATTATGCAAAAGGTGCAGGCTGCTGTTGCAAACTTCTGTTACAAGGTCCAGATCTCAACCCCATTTACTGACAAATGGCTTTCTATGAGTTTCTAATCCAATAATTCTGTTGATGTTATGGGGGAGGGTTATTTGTTTGTTTTTTCCAAATAAATGTTTACGTACTAATCTTTGCTCATTTTAATAGTAAAAACGCAGATATTGCTGCTGGAGTTCTGAAGTTCTGGTAAAACAGGCCATCATTGCTAGAAAGCCAACTCTATCTGTTAAATTTCTATACCATAGACTAATTGTTTAAAACAGTAATCCATTTCCATAAAAATAAGCAACTTGCAGTCATCTTCCAACAGTCAAAGTGCTCGTTTTGTCATTTGCAGACGATGGAACTAAGAGTCCTGTTAGAAAAATGTCCTTGAAAGGACCAAAATACTGTGAGAGTTTGAGATTTTCATGAGGAATTACCATATATGGTGTACTTCTTGAAAACGCTCGCCAAAGTAGAGATGTTGGGCACGCAAGATTGAAATACAGAGCTTGCGTAAGCTTTGCAATGTTCTCACTGTGGAGTTTGGGATGTCGTTTATGTTCTTTTAATCTCCTCTTGAAGCATAACAGCGTTGGTTTGGGTAAAAGCAGCCTGCTAAAATATAAAGCAAGTAATTGATCTGGCTTTCTTCAGTAGAATGTATTCCACACTTCGCCTTATTTGGAAAGGAGTATGTGAACATTTATAAGTACTTCCACCAAGTCATTACTAAGAACAGAGGCAACTAAATATCAGGATTTCATGGAAAAAAGTGTCCTCAGTCCTCTCTGATGTGAACAACATGGTTCTGATTTTAATTCAACCCAAAATGTTCATTTCCTATTACAGTATGGAATTGGTATTTACTTACCCATCAGTGTCCCCTGGCTATGTGCAAAGATCTACTTTTAGAAATGGCGCTTGCAGGTTTATCTCTAGGAAATGGATATTTAACAAAAGTAATAGACTGGTGTCTCATGTGGCAAAGTGAAAGACAGTTCTGAAATAAACATTTTAGGAATGCCAGCAGCCCTAAAGACCTTTCTAAACTTTGTCTTTAAAAATGCAGGAATAATTTCATCAGCTGTGTGCAAACTAGGTGTTTGAGATCAATATACACTGTTCTTAACCAACACTGACTTTATGTGAGAAGTTTTTTTCTAATGAGAAGACGGAAAGATAGAACAAAGAAAATTGGAAAGAATTTCTGCCTCTCTTCTCTCTCTGTTCCATCACTCTAGTAAAATTCAGTTCTGCTTGGCGTTGTGTGGAGAATGTATGTGGACATCTTATAGTTTTGCAGACTTGAAAATCTTTTTATAAGTGATAGAACTCAAAATGTTGATTATTCATTATTATGGGATTAAAAAAAAAAAGCTTAATTTATTCCTTAAAGAGGATACGTATTTTTCTAAAGATAAATTGACTGACTCAAGGTCTGATATCCTAGAGGTGCCTGAGGAAAATGTACTTCCTCTATTGCAGCTGCTCACTGTGTCTCTAAAAATGGACTGAGTGAGACTTCGTTCTAATGTCCTTCATCTTTTAACACGTGGGCTGATGACTTTTGTGACAGACAGTAGTGATCCTGCTGTTAGAAATGCAAGCCAGTAAGAGCAGGTCAAGTGCTATTCTCTATGGTATTATACAGTAATATTTTTGTGTATAACCATATAGTTGAAAAAGCTAAAAGAAAAAAAAAAAGCAAAATTTTACATTATTTTATGCCAGGTTTGAAAACAACATTTCATGCAAATGTCTGCTTCTTGTTTATGTAAGTATATACATCTACTTTGGCAAAAAGGGAAGAGTTCACTCTGATCTCTGTACCTAAGAAAAGTCAGTTGGAGGGGGTTTTTCACCCACTTCACAGAGCACAAGAATGATTGAAAAATGTATTTGTAGTACCATCTGTACAACTTCTTTCTCTCTGCTATTGAAAAGTGTCTCTGCATCTGAAATTCAGCAACTTTTTAGTCTGGAAAAATTTGACTTAACTCTGCAAACCATCAAGTTAGATCAACTTAAGCAATTGCAAACACTATTTACCCTTTTATTTCATTTGACCTAAACTGATTAAGCATTAAGTGAAATTAGATTAAACGTCATACATTTGTGTTATTTTTTTGACGGACTTAATGTCTGAAGACCTAAGTCAGTCTCACTGTCTGTAAGTTTTTCACACTGCTAAAGGAGAGGAAATAATTCTCAAAGAATGTGTAGATGTGAAACTCTAATAAAGGAACACTTGCATATATAAACTCTTTTTGCTGGCATTAATTATCACACTGGGTAGATCTTGTGGTCGTGTTCTGCTTTAAGATATTCTGTGTTCATAATTTTACATACTTCCTGTTGTGCCAGTGATGTCTTTCATTCTGTTACTTCATAGTCTCTATTCTTTGAATGCTGTTGTGTTTGACAAAAAGAAAAGAAAAAATGCAAGCACCCCACCACACACACCCCCAATTCTGGATCAATCCACACTGATTAATGTGGATTTTCTCAGTTGTACATCAAGTTGCAGTTCTTCAATAGTGATAGAGCATTTTCTGGGAAAATGAAGGCAGCCTTACAGGACTGCTTTAGCTGTGTCTTCTGAAAAGCTGTACTGTTTATGGTACATGATTACATTTTTACCAATTGAATGGAATAAATATTTACTGATGCAATGAAAGTTTTACATATGTACCTTAGCAGTTGAATAAATAAAACACTTTGAGTATATAACAAGTAAACACTGATGCATCTTCTCCTTGCAAAGTTTCTTTGTATATTCCACCCTAGGAGACGTGGTTCAAAAATAATCCCTTAAATGCTAAGGTGCATGTCTCCACAAAATGTGTGCAGCTGGTTTAAATGTCTTTGTGGATTAGATGACTCTACTATTGTCTTTACAACAGAATTTGTAATGTCTCTAGTAAAACAAGAACAAGACAAACAGAACACAAACAACTTTTGTTTAAACAGTGCTCCAGATTAGAACAAGAGCAATTTATGCTTTCTCTTGTATTCATGGATGATGATCTTTAATACATGGTACTACAGCGTTCTTCAACAAAGAGCGGAGTAATTCTGTTTATAATTTCTTGTTATATTAGAATAGCCTGAATGCTCTGCTTTTGATTACTAGTTTTCAAGTCCCAGGGATCTGGCATGGATTTACTGAGTTGCTTTTAAATGCTGTTTAACTTTCAGCTTTCCTGTTTTTGAATTGTTGTTGTGTTGAAGATTTGATAGGCTAAACGTTTACTGTGCTGCGCATCAAGAAACATAGAGGTTAGGGAGAGGTACTGTCACTTGAAATAGAAAAAAACAATTCCAAGGAATTATAACATCTTTGTATGTATAAAAAAATGAAATCTTTTCTTGCTTTTGCTGTAAGAAAGAGTAGGAATGTATTTTGCTTTAATGTATGATAACAGTGAGCAGTTAGTTGTTGTCTAGTATATTAAAGAGGAATATTGCTTGCATTTTGGGGGGATTCTCTATTTCCTTACTGATGGTTTGTTAAGAGGAACGTTCTTTCTCCCATTTGCTTTAATTATGTTTTGCACTGATTTTGAGCAAAATCAACCTAGTGCCTGGGGAGAATTCCAGTTGTATTTGATGGTGTTTAACAACAAGGTAGAAGACAGAAATAACGATAAAATATCAGAATTCTTCTAAACTTTCAGATTCTGTTGTCTTTATTAGATTCTCAGGAAATGGAGAGACCATAGAGACAGATTCTGCTTTTCCTTAGTATGCATGTCATTATCATCACTGTGTTAGTTTGAGCTGAGCAAGTCTTCTCCCTAGAAACCTTGAAATATGTACTGATCCTTACAGTTGTTCAGTGCTGTATTTCTGCAGTTGAGCATGTTTTTCTTGCCAAGTCAAGGCTTAAAAAAATATACTAACATGCACATTTGTTGTGAATCCATATCCTTTTTCTAATCTCTTTACACTGCCTGAAAGAGCGATGAGCACTGCGGCTACTTGCTGGCTGAGGTTTTCTCTATTGCAGGTGTAGTTGAACACTGCTGTAATGCTGCCTCTGGCTTGTCACATGTCCTGGCGCAGTAGAAAAAGACAGTTGTCACGATCACAGCTTCTGGCCTGCTCAGGGTGTTCTGGAATTCAGATAATTCCCTGAATGAGCAATAGTAGTTGTGAGGGACATGCTGGTTTGTTTCACTGTATTCAGTAAGGCTCCCCTAAGTGTGATGAGACATAAATGTAGATACAAATAATAATAAAAAACTGAACAGAGGAAATAATGAACTGTCCCACTGTCTTTGGATTTACATTATATCCACATCCTTTGCTGTGCCTGTCCCAGAACCCCTCCCCTCGTGCCTTTCCCCACACATGGGGATACTTCATACTGCTCTTATAATAGCATTCCTTCTCCTGCCCCTCTAACAGCTTTTTGGACAAGTCGATGTTTGCTGTGTCTGATTCTGAACTGCCCTCGTGCAGACTGGCCAGCCTGGAGCACAAACAAGGCAGGTGATGAGCCTGTCCTCACCTGGGGCAGGAGAGGGAAGGAAAAGGAGGGTGCTTCTTTATCCAGCAGTCCATTAAGAGAACTCGTAACATGTAACGTGGCTTGTGCCTTCTCTTACGGCTTTGGCTGAAATTTAGTAATGATAATTTAGTAATGATTTCTACTCTAGTTGCTTTCACACCTAGCCTTTACTCACCTCATCTTTAACCAATATAAATGGGTTCTCCATTTCCCATGGTCACTGCAGTATTACTTCTGTGCATCTGATCTCATTTGATTTAGTTTTTCTTGAGCTCAGGCACATGGAATTGTAAGGGATCCTGTCAAGTCCTATTAATACTCACCTACATTCAAAGGACATGCCTTTCCTAACACACCCAGGTGTTGTGTTTGTCTTAATGCGTTTTGTGTTACTTGGCTGCCTTCTTGAGAATGAATATATTATTTACACCATTATATTTCTGTTATTCCAGTTATATTTATTTGTTTCTTCCTCTGTGATATAGTTTCTTTTATACTGAAAAGTGCTTCCAACTTTGATTGTTGATATTAGAGAAACCATGAAGGACTATCCATTTAGTGAGCATTTTACTGACTTCGGTTCAACCTAAAATCTCACCTTAAATGTTGGACTGATGTTTAAGTAATCAAATCTTTTGGTTGAGTTAGTCTCCAACTGCCATACCTGAAGTATCTTTGATATGTATCCTTTTCTTACTGCTGCTTCTTTTTTTTTTTTTTTTGAAAGTAGATGAATGGCCAAAAAACCTTCTGTTTTTACTTTTCAGTTTCTATTTGTTTTGACAGGTCTAAATAGTTTTCTCTTCTGTTGTTATTTTAGCTTTATGTTTTCTACTTCACAGGTGTTTTTCTCTCATTGTTCTTACTCCATGCTTGAGCCTGCATCTTTTTGAGGGTGATGAGGCAGAGATTATTGACTAATTATTACTGGGAAACTTCTCTAGAATATTTTCCCTCACTTCAGATAGAAACCCCAGTTTGATTTTTCTACTTTAAACTTGAATGGGGATTTTAAGTTTGTAAGCTCTAATTTGGTTGTATTTGCTTTTTCAAACCTTTTCCATTTGCAGTTCAAGACTTTTTCTTTAGGATTCTGGGGTTTTTCTCCCCATTTCCAGTAATGAGAAGAGAGTCAGATTTAGAAAATACAAGATGTTGTTAGGTGGGAAGAACTGGTGGATAAAAGCATGAAGAGGGCAGAATAAGAAGCCACGATAGTGGGCAAGGCACGGAAAAGAAGAGGAAGGACTAAATCTTGTGGCTTGAGAGACAAAGGAAGTGTAGGAATGAAATGAGGTAGCTGTGATTTAAAAATAAATAAATAAATAACAATTTAAGAAGCGACATTTCACAAGATGCTAAACCAAACCCACTGCTCGATACCACAAAATACGCCAATGACCACAGGATAGGCCAATGTCTATCACGTCCTGTCTACATACTCCCTGTCTCACTTCTGTCACCTCTAGCACTCACTTAAGCAAGCATCTATCTACATTACAAAAATAAATCACCTACTAGAGGAGTGAATGGTTTTCTGCCAGTCTAGTGAACTAAGCTGAGTTACTAAGGTGGCTGGGTAACTGCCAGGACTGCTTCAAAGAGAGGAGCGGTGGGTTCTCCTATAGTTAGGCTCAGCTTGAAACCTCTGGTCTAAGTGATGGCCTAGAACTTGTAAGCTGGTACAGAAGAGTGAGTTTTGCAGTGCTTTTGGAAACAGTAGTGTTTCTATCAATAGACGTAGCAGTAGAGAAGACTGGCAAGTGAACAGAGGGGTTTTCAGAGGGAAAAAAATACTTCTTGGACATAACTTGATTGGTGAAGTTGTTGGGTTTTCTGATTGAGTAACAAAAGTGATATAATCCTGGATGGAGGGGAGAGGCTTTGACAGTTATTTATGTAAAATGATACAAGTGTGGCAGTAAGGCCTTAAGAACATTGAGGTAATAGACTAATGTTTCTAAACGTAGTAAATGTTGCATGTACAAACCATCTACTTAAATGTAACAAAAAGACATTTATGATTGTTTTGAATGTCCTATTCATTTTTAAAACAAAACACTGTTTGGCTTTGTACTGTGGTGTAATACCATCTAACTTTCTCATGCTTTTGTCTGTTTTATCTCCAGGAGATGCTCTAGTTGCTGTAAATGATGTTGATGTGAATTCTGAAAACATAGAAAGGGTTTTGTCTTGTATTCCAGGTCCTATGCAGGTACAGTAGTTGAACATTTATTCCCAATGTCCTCTGTAAAAATTAATATTGTTTCTAGCCTTTTTTCCTCAGGAAACAAAACTTAGGTGATCTTTTTCTTAGAACTTCCCCATCTAATTTTTGAACACAGTGGTTGACTTCAGTGAAACTTAGAGTAGAAATTTCAGAGTTTAAATCTGGTAAGTTTTGTGAAAATAGGTAGGTGCAAGTAAGTGGCTCAAGCCAATGTCCCATTAAGGGACTTTAGGCACAGTCCAGCTGTTACATATTCTGTTTGTCATCAGTAAGAGTTAGAAAGCACATGCAACATAGTGCAAGAGGCAGCAGCATCCTTGTAGGTTTAGACTAACCGTAACACCTGATTTTTTTTGCCCAGTTTGAGAATCAAGGTATTCTGTGCTTGCAGAATTCTGCGTATTCATGTTTCCCTATGAGAACTAGTACATACGTATGTGGAAAATCGTTTCATTACTTTTCCCGCTCAGAAAATAACTTTATTATTACGTTACCACTGGCATCAAAATTAACAACCGATAGTTGTAGTTATGGGCAAAGATGGCAACTATGGTTGCTTTGAGAGTTGTTAGTTTGAATGCTCTGATCTCAGCAAATGAAGGACAAGGCATGTAATGTGGTGCCTTGTTCCTGGTGGGTAATAGGGCTGGAGGTGTGCAATTTGGCAATAGCAGGTATGAAGCAAGATGCTGATGTCTAGCTTAAAAATAAATATGTCAACCGCAGAATAGTAGCTCTTTTTGTCAGTTACTGTTCTTAAAGTGGTAATAATTGCTATGGAAATAATTCAATAAAATAGTTATTTCTTCATCAATATAAAAGACTGACAAACCACAAGAGAATTAAAAGAAGCCTGAATTAACAAGTAGTTCTATTAAAGATATTTTAAACCATTTAAATGGAGAAATTGATACTGCTTTCACATCCAAATAGAAAAATATATTCTTGAGTATTTAAGAGCTTTTAAATACCTTGAAGATCTTTCAAAACTGAATAGTGATGAAGATTGATAGAAGTCAGTAATAAAAATTGATACAAAATAAAACCCCAAAACTGACCTGAGAACAATGTCTCTTCCCCCCAAAATCTACTGCATGTATCTTCTCTTCTAGCTGAATGATAATTTTGGAGCTATAATGAAGAATTAAATAACTAATAAAGAATTAGATATTTCAGAATTAAACCAGGAGAGTGTTCATTACCTAGGCTGTTAGTACCATAAAATTAAGTATTTTGAGTTATTCTGCTTAAATACATTTACTGGTGGACCGGAATACACGGTAAAAGTTGCAACTTACAGATATTAGATGGAGCAGGTTAAAATTATAGTGTCTCTTACAGTGTGTCTGTAACCTCTTGGTAGTTTTTCTTCAGGTAGAATATATGAGGTGATAATAACAGAAATGTTTGACTGTCTAGAGATAAAAAGAAGTGGAAATTTTAGGTTTTGTTGAACATGCTTCTGTTGGCAACTTATGTCGTGTAAGTGCCTGTAGAGCTACATCTGCGACTGCAGTAAGATTGAGTACTAGTATGTCAGTTTAGGAACCTTTCCAAGATACTTGACAGTATGAAGCTTGCCTAAGCTACCAGAGTTGTGGTCAGGTTTTGGCAGGGCTCCACGGTAGAAAAACCTTGTCTTGCCTGTCTTTGACCAAATACGGAGTTGCTGTAACTGTTATTAAATACAGAATGATTAAAAAAGCAGAGATTATATAGTTTATTTAATTGTATCCTTGCTAGATTATACATATAACTTGTTGCTAAAATGCAGTGCAACCTTTATATAGTAGTTACTTTTAATGCAACATTAAAGTTTACATTGTCAGTAAATCTGTCATGTAGACAGTGATTACTTGAAATGTGTAACTGTTTGTCATGTTGGCTTTCCAAAACCTTTTATTAAAGTACAATTATTCCTTCTTTACTGTGCAGTTTGAGTCAAGCCAGAAGAGTGATTGCTGAAATAGCCCAGTGGAGAATTTAAATACAGAGTTCTGGGCTTTTTGCTGTGTTCATGCTGCTGAAGAAACAGAGGATAGTTGTTTCTGAGAGTTAGTAACAAAGACAGCTGTGAAACAAGCAAAATTGTTAATGTATTGTCATTCATCTAAACTGTATCATGTGGTTTAAAGACATTTTATCATAGTTATAAGTAATTTACATAAGCAAAGTCACTGCTTTTCTGGGTTCAGTGTTAAAAATTACTGGAAGTGATTTCAGAAACTAATTACCTAGATTCTCTCAGTTGCAGCATGTGGCATAACATCTCTCATTATTATATTTCCAGAATTTTGTTTTCCTTACCTCCCTTTAGGCAAACTGCTTCTAGGCGTGTAAGAGCCAGATTAGTGTCTTTATTGAGCAATAGGAGTCCAAACGCTACATCAGCATTGGATACCCCATTTAGTTCTATAGCAGTCACTGAATGTGACAGGACAAAGCATACCTCTCAATGAAAGCTTGAGATCATATAATAAAGCTATATTATGCAGTCTATACAATTTCACATTTCTGTAATCAAAACATCTGCTGTTTCCTATGACCACAAGATGGAGAAGACAGAATAGGAAATGGAAGATAAGTTAAAAGTACATACTTTTCCTTATCCTGATACTCAGAAGTTGCAGAACCATTTTACCTGAAGCTTTCTAAAAATATTCAGCCTGAAGCAGACATTCAGAATCAGAAATTTCAGGCTGAATTTTTGAGTTACAGTTGTGCAAACCATAAGCACAGGGAAAACAGAGACTTAGAACAGGAAATGGCAGGCAATGCCACCAGCTCTGTCTATAATAAAATCCATATTCTAAGACATACAGCTTTTTTGCAGATAAACAGAAAGTATGCCTTTCTGGGACAGACTAACCATTTAACAGATACATGTTCTGTTTCTTACACTGACAAACGTTTAAGAGTATTAAGAAACAAATTAAATACAGAGTGACCTTCCCATCATACTTTGCCAGCTTCCAGCAGTCAATAGTTAGGGACTTGTTAGATCGCTTACAGGTTTGTACCACCTTCTTTTTTAATCTAGTTCTTAAAATTCCTTTGACCTCCACAGCATCTAGTAGCGGTGATTTACATAACTCATTTGTGTCTTATGTTCATTTTTGTTGGTTTTCAAACTGCCATCTAATTAGGTGCCTTTCATACCCCCAGGTTCCTGTCTTATGAGGAGTAGTTAACTGTCCGTGTCTTATTCTTCCTGTCATCACATGACTTTGGTGAGCTCTGTCATGTTCCACTTCTGTCACATCTTTCCTAAGCAGAAAAATCCCCATCTATGTACCTCATAGCTTGCTGTACTGTCTCCTTCATCAGTGCCTTCCTGCAGTTTGATTAAATTCTTTTTGAGAACTGTTCTAAATATTGACAATGTGTGCATGCTTTATAGAGTGGAATACTAACATTTTCTGTGCTTTTCCCGTTCTTAATTTCATTTCCTTTTTTGTTTTCTGCTGTGCATTGAACTGATTTTCTTTAGGAGGAATGGTATCAAAGCTGTGAAAGATTTCATAGGCAGTATTTACAAAAGGGTACTTCAGTAGTCACATATTTAATCAGGTCCTGTGCACTGCTCAGGATGAAGATTCATTTCTCCTCCACGAAAAAAATAATAGTTTTTTAGGGTATGTACAAATGTAGTCTCTTGGTCATTTTTTATTACAGCATTTTCCAGCCTAGATAGTCACATTAATTTTTCTTTAAAGGCAGGGAATAGATTAGAACCTAGACAAAAGTAGAGAGGAACAGAAAATATGATGTTTCAAGCTGTTGGATAGAATCGAGAAGATTTGTAAAGGAACTTGTAGTCAAATTGTGCAGAGAGTCCTTTCTCAAAATACAGCGACTTCCCATCTGAGCGGTGTGGTATTGCCCACAGTGACGTGGGAGGCAGCATGGATACCTGCAGGAGGAGGGAGAGTTAAAGTTGTTTGGCCCAATTTGTTTTGAGCCCTTGCTTGGAGGGCTCTATGGTTGTGTCTCTAAGACAAGACAAACTGAGTTGTTTTAGGGTTTTTTATTTGTTTGTTTGTTCTTTTTGAAATTGAGAGACTAAAGGCTGCAGCAAGAATTACATCCGTGCACCATCAGTGTAGAGACTGTAGCCTCAGTGTCATGAATAAGTGTCCACAGACGAGATGCAGTAAAAATTAAAAGAAATAACTATTGAGCCTTGAGGAAATCTGCACGTTAAACAGGGTGTGAGGAGAATCCTCTGAAATACATGCAGATGGTGTGACAAAGAAAAGAACGGAGTCACAGAATGCCAGAGAAAAAAACATGCATCTATAAAACTGTGAACGATTAAGTTACTGAGTCTTAAAAAGCCACTGCTTCTTAGCTGGATGTTTCTGCTCCTCGAGTCCCATCAATATGCAGTGTAATAAACCAAAACTGAAATGACGAAGAGAGAGCGAGGGATGGTTACTGTCAGAAAAGAAAGTGGTAGCGCATGCCAGGAGAGCAGGATTGAGTCCAATGCTGTTCCAGAGAATGGGAAAAGTGAAAAAGAGCTGCTAGCAGCCAAAATTGGAGAGGAAAAGATTAATGAGAAGTGTTGGGAGGGAGCAGAGTGCAATGGGAAGGCGGCAGCCAGTGACATAAATGTTGTAGCTGGAAGAGCCGCTGCTGGCAGTTATTTATGATCTAGCTTGACAGGCAGTGGGTGTTCTAAAGCATCATTATTTCTTGCTGGCTCGCCTCTCTTTAACTATGTGTATACACATACACAAATATGATAATGTAAATTATCAATATTTAAATGTATAAATTACCTCTGCTTGGGCTTTTCAAATTTATTTTAACTGGGAAAATATAAACCTTTCTTTCTTGCATCTATCGTTAGACTAAGCTGTCACTGACTTTAAAGGGAAGCAGGATTTGGTCTGATATATTACGTTTAAAACTTTCCAGTCAATAGGCGTGTTAAGGATACTTTAAGGCAGACAGACAATCTTGAGTAAAAACATATGAAAGAGGGAACTGAGAGCTTGCCTACTTAGTCCAAATAGGTGTATTTTCAGTCACTTTGAACAATGATGAAAACTAAGGTATCAACCAAGAAAACAAATGAATTTATTTTCCTCAGAAATGACAATTTTATGCTCAGACAAGAGTTAGGTATTTCTCACGTATCCTTCTTTCATACTTAGGATGAAGTGTTCATTCACAAAAAAAATATTACTCTTTCATCACTGCACTGGCAGTGCTCGTAAAAAAGAGGTCTATAAAGCAAATTGTAAAACGTATTTCCACGCCAAATTTGGATTTTGCGTTGCTTCTAAGCCCGGAAATATGCATTTATTTTAAAATTCCTGGGTTTTACTTTATTTGGGAAATAAAGAACAGTAAACGTCATGTAATTTTTTGACAAAGTAAGCTTGATCGTCTAAACTTCAAATTATTTTTTGAGAGAATCCTGTTTGTGCTTTTATATTTTTTTCTTCTGAAGACAGTGCAGCAAGTGACGTAAACAACTTTTATGCTTCTTTCTAGTTGTGTTGTTTTAAATATAGCAACAAACCCCTTATTTGCTGACTCTACAATTTAAAAAAAAAAGAAAAGTTAACAAAGTGAAAATGGTGGCAGATTGAAAGACTTGCTGCTGAGTGTTACAAATTAACAGACTTGTAAATTGATTTTCCTGTGCAAATGTACCTGTCAGTGCACTCAAAATAGCAAAGAAATGCTCATGAAAGAGCCTCGAGGACATATACTTATGAAAGTGCTGACATTCTGCAAGAAGTCAAATATTGTGTGTGTTTCCAAAGCACGGTAATAGGTTTTGTGTTCAAACAAACCCAGAGCAGTAAGTATATTTTTCCAGTCTCAAAACCATAAGAATTAAGTATGAAAACACACCAAACCACATGCTTACTCACATGGTTCACAGAGCATGTAATAGCTGGCTTTGTCCTTAATAATAGATGGTTGTGTAATGCTGAATATATAATTGGTTTTCTGAAACAGCAGGAATTTTGGAATGCTTATGTCTTTGTCGGTGAAGCTAAGAAAACTTAATCTCTTAAAGGGCTGAAACTGCATCTGTTCCATTCGATATTATAAGTACAGCCTCATTTTCACAATAATTAATTATCTTACTAGGTTAAACTTACATTTGAAACATCAGTATTTGAGCCTGAAGGAACTTCTCAGCAAAGGTGTAAACAGGCGCAGTCAAGTATGAACAATCTGGTTCGGCTCTTGTGGGGAGAAGACAGTGCGGACCTTCAACAGGCTGTACAAGACGTGCCTCATATCGTTATGTTCCTCGCAACGAAACTGGACTCTGAAACGTCTAAGGATGAGGTATGTGGCTAAAGAAAACTGAAGATGAAAGGTAACAACTGACAACAGCAACTGCTATGCCTTTTGATGTAAGAAAAAGAATAAAAAACCTTGCTAATGACTTTGAGTGATCTGTAAAATGTCCATTTTGACAGAAATAAGGCCTGAAATTCCAGGGGAAAAAAGTTAGCATCACTGCTGACAAACTCTAATTGGACTTGAAATCACTTCAGCGCTGCTGAATGTCTGTACGTAAAGAGCAGGCTAGAGGTGTTAACGGACAAAGCAGAGAGAAATTCAGCAGTTGGTTATTGTCTCTCCGATGCTCACTGTGATGTTTTCAATGCACCTCTCAAACTATGGGATCTGCCGAGTCAAAATAATTTTCCCCAGCAGGAGCTGTTGTCAGTCCACATGCAGAAGTACTTCTCCTTTGTCCCGTAAAGCTTCCTTTCACATCTTTTTCCGTTTTGTGTTCCTCAGAAAAATTTTGCCAGTGTACGTATAGCCCATTGTAAGTTTGTGGAGATGTTGTTCGTGGCGTAGCCATGGCTACAAATGCTCCACTCAGAAGGCAGGGAAGCCACGGAACGCTTTGGAGGGCTGAGTTTAGTCTCTTGTCTGATCTAAAAAATGACAAATGGACAAAGTGGACTTTTTAGGAACAGGTATTTGGAAAAAGACTCTTCTGCCCTTCTGTAAAGTCTTCTTAGATGTAGCATAGAGCCCCAATGATCTGCATTTTCTGTGATGTGGAGACATCAAGTGAAGCCCAAGTTTTGCCAGTCCCCAGGGACTGGGTTGGGGGACAGTGATGGAGCGGGAAGCGGAAGAAGGACATTTTGCTTTCTCTCCCCTGGAATTAATCCTTAGATCCAACAGTGCTCCATCCCTTCTCTGAGATGTCTTTATTTTTTTGATACTATTTTTCAACTGATAGAAGTCTGTATCGCTCTGTGGTGATGTGTAATAGAGAGAAAGTGTTACAACTACACATAATGGAGTTTTATTTTATTTTCTAGAGATAGGGCTGGGGAGGAGAACACCAGAAAATTACGTGATGTCATAATGCCATGTAAAAAATGTGAAGTTTGCAGAGTCGATTTCTTGAAAGCTAGGAAATAACTTTCATTCAGCCCTTCTGTACATACGCAGCATGACATTGTCTTTGACTATTACATCTTTTCTGAAAGATGCTTGTCTTGTGCAGAGGACAAAATGGACAGATGATAGTGTATAATTAAGCCTTATTAGGCAACTATAAATCCAGTACTTCATAATTCTGGAGTACTTGATTTGCAGTATAAATCATGCTCTTCTAACATAATATTTTTAGGGTAATGTACACTTCATTGTGTATTACAGCAAGATACTTAACACTGTAAGATTTGGTTTGCAGCTCTTTCCAATCCTGTTTAAGAGACTACATTTTTTTCATGGGAGGTACCTTCGGAAGAAATTCAGTTTATATAAGTGTCTCTTATAATTTTAAAATTTTTTTTAATAGCATTGCAACTAGGCAAGGTCATTCTGTGCTCTTTTTCCCACCTAGAGACTACTTCGATTAAAACACATGATACTACAGTGTTTTTCTGCTTTGGTATTTCCCAATAATAAAAAAGAAAAGAGCTCATTTAGCTGTGAATTAAATAAACTTAAGATGCTTTATCAAAGTTCACTTACATATTGTAAATAGCTCTTTTTTTCCTTCAGTTCTAAGTTTGTAGTCCAAGACTGCTCTGTTATGTGGATAGAGCAGCTACAGACACTTGCTGTACGCTTGAAGACCGGCGCTTTCTTGGTCACTTACATACATTTTTATGAAATACTAAAATGCAAACTTATTTCAGGGCCTCTGGCTCCTCTGTTGGTAGTGAACAGATATGCAAATGCCTAATTGCAATTCCTGCACTTCAGAGTAAATGGAGTTACTGCTTTCTTGCCCCATTATTTCTTTACACTCTCCCAAGAAACAGGATTAACCCTGAATGTTGAGCAGAGGTAACAGAGGGATTGTAATGCACTTGTTCTCCCTTCAGAACATGGAAGAATTGTTTCCTAGAAGTCTTGGCAGCTACCCAGCCCCAGATAGTCTCTAATGTTGAGACTTGCTTTGCTGGTGTCGAGACCTTTACAACATTCCCAAAGAAAAGAATGTAGCCTTCTTCAAGGCATTTGTCTTTAATTTCATTTGGTGAACAGTAAGTGACATTTATCCTGTAGATGTACTGTTCCAGATGTAGTTTCCCCTAGCACTTCAAGTTAGCACTGCCGTTATTACACACCTATGCCATATTATTGCACAATAAAAATATAATGACCTTTCCCTTGGCTTCTTTACCCATAGCCAAAGGAGGCGTGGTACGCAGCTCACATCCATGTAAACTATGGCAGCTAGAACTAGTAACGAATTCTTCCATTTGTGAGCTTTTGGCAGCCAAAAATAGAATTAATGAGCTCTGAGACTTGTATGCTCAATCTACTCAATTAAAAAGGAAAGTAGTATTAGAAATAATTTAGCATGCGTGCATGCATGTGGGGAGTGTCCCATATGATTATGGTTTCAGTGAGTGAGGTTGATCTTGTCTTTTTTATGGTTTAGTATTTATTTGTACTTATTTGTACCAGCTTACACTCTAACATCTTGATGTGACTGAACTCCTTTTGGTGACACCATGTTTTAAAAGGAGTCATGTTCCTATTCCTCCTCTAGGATAGCGTTAGTGGGAGCGTGTGTTTAGCATACCTGCAGAGTAGGTGTCACTCAGCAGCTGGCGAGTAGCTTGGTTCATAGAGACACTGACTTGTGCTTCCTGGAGCACTTCTCTCTTTTTATAATTTCTGAATCAGTCTTTAGGAATTCATAGTTGTCTTTGCATCTATTGTTACTTTGTTAATCTTATGTAAGATGCAACTTAAAGCATCTATTGTCAGTGCACTGTGTTTGAAGATTACAGGAGGTTTTTAGCTGGTCAACACCATTTTGACAAAATTTCTTTTAGCCCTTTCTTACGTTGTCAAGACTGCACTGATTTTTATTTATTTTAAATGTTATTTAGGCTCAGTCTGAGAAATTAGTAAAATAAAAATCAAAAAGGGAAGCTATTTGATAAGCCATTAGTTTAGATACTCTGTCCAGGTTTGGGGTTGAGGGAGGGTATGTGCTTTTTAAGAACTGAGCTACTTCTCATTTATTAATTCCATTGTCATTGGCCTATGAACCTTCACCTTGCTTTGAAGACAGCTGATCTTGTATGGCAGTATGTGTTGAACCTTGCTAACTCATTAATATATACATAAAATGCAGCTATGACCTTTTGTTACAGTTGTCTTTTCTTTCCCTGGGAAAGGGTACAGATAATTCTCAAATGAATTTTGTGTAAAGGCCCTGGTTCGTAGTGAGGAGGGGAAAAAAAGGCTCTTTCTACCCTTTGTAGTGCAGTAATTAGAAAATGGCAGGTTTTTTCCAGCTGAGAGATTGATTCAAGGAGGAAAAAATCCTTGTCACTAATGAGTATTTGAAAATAGAGCTAATTAAATTGGTTAAGAATGAAAAGTTTGCCAGGTCCTTCTGTAATGAAACTTTACATTCTTTTAATCTTGATGAAGGAAAATTTTCTAATGGGTATTGGCACTGGCTGCATGCGCTTAGCGACATAAATAGGAAAGTTAATCATGTCTGTGTTTCTTTTGTTTGTGTAGAAAGATAATTTAGTATGCTCTTTACATTGGATATGCTTAATATTCCCCACATTATTTCTGGCCCATTAGGATTTGGCAGAAAGCAATAAATGTGGGGAATCATAGGTTTGCTTATTACTATATTGTTATGGCTGCTGAAATAATATTTTTTTTTTAAATTTCTTACATAAAAAGTTAATTTTAAAGAACTGCTTAGAAAAATAATTGTCACAAATACTTACCTGTACTGATCTTGAGTTTCAAGATGATTTCTTTAAGAGTATGCTGACACAGATGGTCAGAGGTTTGGTGATAAAATTGTTAATGGTGTACAAGTTATTTGAATATATTTGTTATATTTGAGTCTATCAATCAGTTCTATTTTGTGCTATATATGTAAAGCAATTAGGTGGGGTTACATAGAGGGCTCGGAGTTTCCATATTCTTCTTGTTGGTTTTAAAGAACTATGTTTGATGACTTAAATCACAATTTAAATATTGGAAGAACCATACAAAGAATAGCTATCTCTTGGAATCAGATTTGTTAACAGTGTGCTGGAAGCTGTAAAATGCAGTGGGCATACCGTTTGTCATGTTATATTTCTCCATATAATAATGATTGTAAATAACTCCTCCTTTTCTATAAAATAGAAAAGTTAAAACTGTCAGAAACATTCACGTGCATTTTAGAACTTTCCAGTATGCTTGTGCAGGCAACTGCTTGTTTTGATACCATATGGAAGTATGTGATAAAAGCTTTCATGTTTTAAAAAAAAAAAAAAAAACCTGATGCCAGGGAAAGAATTTGTTATCTTGTTTTCTGTGGGTGGGCTTTTTTTGTGATTTTGGTTCTGGTTTTGCTTTGCTTAACTAACAGCTAACTTTCTTCACAGCAAGAAATTCTTTATCAGTATCCCATATCAGAAGCATCCCAAAAACTGAAAAGTGTGAGAGGAATATTTCTCACGCTGTCTGACATACTGGAAAGTGTTACTGGTACCCAGATTATCAGGTAAAAGTATTTGACGTGTAATGTATTACTAGTTTTATTATTTTATATATATGTGTACAGAAAAACACACATAAAGTCTAGACAAAACAAGAGTGACTCTACCTGTTACAGTAATGTTTAATTAGAACAGAGTGCCTGAAGTTGAAAGGCTCAGCCTGGATGTACATTGGTTTGGGGGAATTTCTTTGTCATGGATGGCAATTACTAGGATTTTTGCTTCAGTAAAATTGCTTCTAGATCCCTTAGATCTCTTAAAGCATCCTTATCTAAACTGGGATTCTGTGGTACTGTGCTGTGGCAGACTGGAAATTCTACAACAGCTTCATTCAAATTTTTAAAAATTTAAAAAAAAAAAAGTAGTTCAGTTAAATTCATGAGTTCCTGCTACTCTTAATTTTATTTCACATTCAACTTGCAACACCTGAAAGGTTTTTTTATCTACAGACCCGGACTCTAGTAAGAAGTCTAATACAAATGACTTCTGAGTTTTTGGAGTGGCGTAGGGGTGGTGGAGATATGTCAAGAGATTATTGAATATTTAAGGATAGGTGATTTTCTGATGGAGTAATTAGAAGTGAGATAGCAGGTGCCACTTTTCAGTTTCACATTTATTCCCACTTAGAGTTTACATCTCTTGGGGGTCTTGGGCAAGATTCTCTTCTGCGCATCAATGTCTGGTGTGTCAGACACAAGACCTGGATTGATATAAAAAAGCCAAATATAAGTGGGATTTCAGGCCTGAGAATAGAGTGCAAGCAGTAGTGAACAGCATTGGCAATAACAAGGAATTCCTCAAAAGGCAAAAAGCTTGTTTAATATATTTAAGTTGGATTTACCACTGATAAATTTTTCCTTAAAAGGAGTTCTTGATGTCCTTTTGAATATTTTTGCTTAACAGAAAATTAATACTGGTTAATTGACTCTTGTTTGCATTTGTTTCTCTTAATTTTTTCCCATATTTGTTGGTATCCTGCTATTTTGAGTAAGAAGTTTTAACACTGTGCTTTAAGCATGCTTATAACTTTTTAGTTATTAAGTTACTAAAACTCATGATACTGATGTAGTGATGAATAGGAACGTGGATGGACTCCTTTAGCAGCAGGTATCCAACACAGGCTTTTGATTTTTTGCATATACCAGTATTTTAATGCAATGCCACTTTAATTAGCACTGAGGTGTGTTAACTCCCCTTAAATGCTTACACATTCTTCATGAAAATTCTCCCATCTAGAAGCATTTTCAGACATGTCCGGATTTTCAAACGCATTCAGAAGACAAATCAATCTGATGATCTATACCTATGGTATCATCAGAAAAGCAACACAGAAATCCATGATAATGTGGATTCACCTTTCCTGTTAAGGGTCTCAATTTCCCATTTTTGAGTTCTAAAAACAGAAAAGCATTTCTGCTGCTCTCTGTGGACTGTCTCATCTCTTCAAAGAAAGAATAAATAATCTCCAGCTCTCCTGTGAAGCTTTGTCTGTCAGAAGAGTAAATGATGATTACTGTGTCTGCACATGTATTGTGTATGTTTCAGGATGGGGATGTTTATTTCTTTGTAGTTAACTGCTTTATAAATATATAACTTGTTTTGTTTGGAAAGCACTTTTGGTTACATGAAGGATAAGAATTACAGTGTAAGTGAATCTGTGAAGCAAGTTAATCATGGAAACATACCCTTAAAATTAAATTCCTGAATCTTTCAAGCTAAAACTTAAATTACCCTTTTTTGATTTTGCAGCAGTGTTATATTGTTACTTAAAATTTGTAACGTGATTTTAATAAAGGTGGGGTTTTGCTGTAAATTTTGTGTTCAAGATACTTACAGATCTTGGTTTTAGAAGCAGCCAGTACATTTAATCTGATAATCAGGTGTGTAATGTATGGTTTACTGCTAATTAGAACATTGGGTCTAATTCTGTTTCATGTTCTAATCCATTTGATGGTTCAAAAGAAATTTCTCTGTGTCTTTCTGGGATTGCTGAGCTTCATAGAGCAATCTTCTATACAAGGAGATAGCATGAGAGTTCAAGCTTATGTTTATCACCAAGGTAATACATTCAAATACCTCTTGGGCTTGTTTTCGAAACACGTGTGGGGTCTTTTTCAATGATTTTGTGAGAGACTCCTGTGTTCAGAACCTTCATTAGTACCTCCGGTTACCTCACTGTAATCTGAAATGACATTCATTTTCTAAGTTGATTGCATTAAAAGCTAGGCGGATATATGCCAGGAAGACCTTTAAAGAGCATCTGAATCATTCAGAAGATGACTGTGGCGCTTCAGTAGCGGTTGTTGATCCTTTATATTTGTATACTTGCAAGCGTTGTTACTACTGGTGTGATCTCTTTGGAATAGAAATATAATTAGCTAGCCCAGCTGCGTGCGTGTGACTATATATGAGCATAAGACTTTGCACATAAAATGCATATAAATCATTTTGGCTTATAATGGTGGTCTTTTATAACATCATAGTATTAACAGAAGTGCTTCATTTTTCTAGTTCCTCCCTTTTCTTATGTGGAAAACTGGTTCAAGTCGTTTACTGGAAGGAATCTGACAAGTTGCTTGTAATTGGCCTTCCTGAAGAAAAGTGAGTTTCAGATAAAATGTTTTGTTTTCCTTCTAATTTATTTTGATTCCTGTTATGTGTCCTCAAATTGTACTCTCCTATCAAAAAAGCAAGAAAGAGAGGACTTATGATGTATTCTCTTTACTATCACTAGTTTCTATACTCGTGATTCCACTTTTTTGATTGACTTTGTTCACATCTTGTATATATCAATTGTTACAGCTTCTTTTTCATTTCCTCGAAAGGGAATGAGGTCGCGTTAAATCTCAGAAATACTTGTAGGCTATAAAACGGTAATTTTCAGTGTTTGGTAAAGTCAAGTCCTGATTAGAGGCTACTGAATAACAGCAGGAATATTACATATTTATGTGTTGTAGGAGGACTTCCTCTCCCCCCTCACACCCCCCCTCCCCGGCCTGTACTACTGTCTGTCTTCACAGGCAAGTCACTCACAGGAAATACCTCATACAGTCTGATGAAGAATTTTTTTGTTTGCAATATATCGAGTAAAGATGCTACAGGTGTGCATTTGAATTTTATTTTTCAGTGTGCCGCTTTCTCAGCTGAGGAACATGATTGAAGATGTTGTCAGGACCTTGAAATTTATGTATGGTTCTTTAGACAGGTCAGTTCTTTCAGAAGTATTTTCTTCTCAGTCACTAATATTTTCATTGATGCTCACTGAAAATGACAACTAGTAGCATTCATTTTTAATGCTTACATGGAATTTCTTTG
Source organism: Alca torda (assembly GCA_008658365.1). Taxonomy (NCBI): domain Eukaryota; kingdom Metazoa; phylum Chordata; class Aves; order Charadriiformes; family Alcidae; genus Alca; species Alca torda. Next base: position 8,716,947 of record CM018079.1, read on the forward strand.
CATGTCTTTTATACTTGCACAATAAAACAGGAATCTGTTCTTCTTGCCTTTTTGTTTCACTAGCAAAACTCTTTTTTAACAGTCTTTGTTACTTCAGAAAGTTTTGTCCTTGATTAGGTTAAATCATTCACATAATCTGAGTCACTGCGGATGTCAACAGCACTCTGCAAATGTTATCCTTTGTGTTAAAGCACTGTCTGTAAAATGTACATATGAGTCAGTGTTGTATTTTTAATAAAGTAAATGCTCCAGACTTCTCAACTTTATTTGGCAGAGTGACTGTCTTTTCTGCATTTAGAAATGACCCAGAAAATTTTCAATCTGACTGTAACCTAACTAAAAACGCCAAGGTAGGCTATTCATATGCTTGCATTCAATTCAGGGTTAAAGGGTGTAGGTCACAGAGAAAAGCCAAATATTTGTATTCATTTTTCTGTGTTGAACAGCATAGAAGTTTCTAGAAAGAACAACCTCGCATAGCATCAGGCCTCATCTTTTTCTTAGGACGTTTTTTATGTTACTTCATGACAAGGAGCAACTTTTACTTCTAATACCTGCAGCTGTTTAAATGCATCTCAGAAAAAGCTTAGCTTTGAATGTGAGGTGTAAAGTACTCGATAGAAGTATTGGAGACCATTTGGAATAGTTCAATGGTTTTTTTAATCGTCTGAAGAAAATAAGATGATCTTTAACACACCAAAAATAGTAAAATAAATTACTAAAATAAAGAAAAATAATAATCTTAATTTCCAAAAGGATGAAGCTGCTCATTGTCTCATCTTAATTTGCTCTAAGACATCCACTATGATACTATACTGCTTTCAGCAAGGCAGTTTTTTCTTTGTTTGTAGGTACTGCGTAGATATTAGCCTAGTGGATTTTTTTCATGTGAAAAATTAATGTTAAAAAAAAAATCCAAAAGCCGTATCGTGCTGTGAAGAGACTTGTATAGTGCAGAGGGTTATATAAACAAGCTACAAGTTTCTCAGTGTTATTCTAACTTGGAGTTCATGTTTGTTCAGTGCTTTTTGCCAGGTGGAAAATGTTTCTCGCCTGGATCATTTTTTCAACCTGTTCTTCCAGCGCGCGCTTCAGCCTGCACGACTCAAGTCAAACGCCAGCCCCAGCACTCAGCACTACGACACCTGCAGCGCCTTGTTCTTAGACAATCTCCCAGGCCTGCGCTGGCTGACACTGCCTCAGGAAATCAAGGTAGCTTCATTTTCAGATCGCTCTAGGAAAACTTGGGTATGGGAAGCCAGAAAATGGATGCAGGTATCTTCTGCTGTTACTGTGTGATTTATGTCAAGTGCTTTGCCCATCCCAGACCACTCATTTTCCTACAGGATCCTTTATTTAAGTTTGGAACTACGCAGTCATTCCCACGGGAAACATTGCTATTATGAATGTATTTTGATGACTTCAGAGTTATCTAGGAAGAGAACTTGATGACAAAGGAATTAAACTTTATTTAAAACACACATATAGATATATATATACATGCACACACGCACCTCTAACAACTAGCATATGCAGTAGGGAAAGCAGCCCCTGCGATGTAGCTTGATGTTTGATTTTAACTCTTCAAGTATTTTTCCAGGTAGAAAATATTACTCCAGAAACCCATGTGTAACTTGTAATTTAGGAGAGTTATAAATGCCTGTTGCAGAATCAAAATAAATGCCCACGCGTCACTTGTTTGACACCAGACAGGTACAGCTTTTCTGCACCATTTCACGGTGTCTGATTACCTCCCAAATAGAAACTGCGTTGTGCTTTTATCAGTAGTAAGACAAAAGCTAGATCAAAGTAAATAGGATTATAGCTTTCAGTCTTAAACCTCATTTTAATGACTTTAAAGAGTTAAAATTGGGATCATTAGGATAATTGTTAGTAAAGTTTTGGGGTTTTTTTAAATTAAAATATTTTCTATATGCGTGATGTGTAGTCCCTGCCAAGTCTTCTCTGAAGTGGATTTTCATATACACTGTAGAACTGATGTTATTAGACCAAAATAAAAAAAAAAGGTATTTTTTCTCCAATTTAAAACAATTTTAACAATTTTTGTATGAGAGAACAATCCCAAGGAGGTTTCAGCAGTAGACCAACACATGTTGCATTTATTCAGAAATTTATGGTATTATTTGGAATTACATATTCATTTGAATTACACAAAAGGAAAATTGAATTCAGCTTGAATTATGCAAAACGAAGGCTGCAACAGGGGTTGCAACTAGACAAACTTTGCCTTACAGGGTGGCAGATCCTGTAACACAGTCCCAGCCTAGTTTGGCTCTGCACAGATAAGCAAGTCTGAGCTGTGTTGCACAGTAGCTGGCAGGGAACATGCTCCATAACTGAGGGGAATAAAACGCTTATGCAGCATGTAGTTGTAAAGCGTGGTCAGTCAGCAACCTAATATGTATTTGAAATGCAACTTTGTGCACTAACTGTTGTCAGACTTTTTTTTTTTCCTATCCAGGAAATGGCACTTTTTTTTTTTCCTTATACTACGTGGTGATCTTTTTTTTTTCCTCCATGCTTTCTTCTTTTCTCGTATTTCTGTAGAGAGACTCTATTACGCTTTGTTCTGTAGTTTAGCTTTCAGGTTGTTTCTTTCTTTAAAAATTGCAGGCTTTAAAGGGATTTAGAAAGCAACTTAGTTTATATTTATGATATACACATCGCTTTCCAAAATTGTCTGGGATCATCCACATTTTCCAGAAAAAAATTTTTGTTGCAGAAGATGAAATTTCCAGTTAAGCTTTGGTGAAGATCTTTATACTCTGTAGGGAATATAAAACTAAAAATGTCAGTTCTTTGTTGGGCAGAAAGCCATTTAAATTTTAACTGGGGAAAAGCTGAGAGGCTGGTTAGTTGTCGGCTGCCAACAGCCTTGCTGACATTTCTCTGTTTGAAAAACTGGCTGTATTTCAATTAGAGGCAGCCTCGCAATACAGCCCAAGAAGCTTGTAATGATGGTTTTTAGGTTCTTTTCATTAAGTAGCACATTTATGTCATGAACTTCAGTGCCTAGTACCAGTTTCTGTAAAGGAAAGTATTTTTAGTAAAACTTAGATTAACCAACAGCTCTTGTAGTTGGAGAAATAAGCAAGCTTAAAGCGGTTTCAGTAGAACAAAGATAATGTGTGAGAAAGTTTTGGCAATTTCCATAGAGACAAAAACTAAATCCATTGTGAAAAAGATTTTTCTAATAACTCAGTTGGATACAATAGCTTGCCAGATTTCAGAGCTGTCTCTAGCCTTCAAGGGGTAGCCTCTAGACCTCATGCTTTACAGCACGCTGAGAGCAAGAGTGACATCTCCTTTATACCAAACAGTGGGTTCAGCAGGCACACAAGCAGAGAAATTTTACAGTTTCAAAGAAGGGGGAAATACACAGCAATTAAGAAGGATTTTTTCTTTAATCTGATGAATTGAGGTGTTCTTGATATTTGATATTACTACTGAAAAGTATGTGCCAATTTTTATCCATTCTCTTTGTACCTGTGAATCCTAATCTCCTGAGACTAGCAAGATAGAGCGAGTTATGCTATTATTCTAAGTTCATGTGTTGGAAATCTCTGTTAAAATGTACCGTTTAAATATTTCAGATGGAAATTGACACAGCACTGAGTGATCTGGAAGCAGCTGACTTTGCAGAGCTGGTAAACATTTTATTTCTGTTGTTTGCATTGCACAGTATCGCTTTACCTTGGTGTCACATTCAGTAGTTTAAAAAAGCACCAAGTCCAAACTCATCCACTTTTTTTAATCAAGTGGAAGTCAAAGCAAAGTTATACTGTACTGTTCTTGTTTTAAGATAGCTCAGTTTTACCCATTCTGTTTATTTTTAATTTCTCTCCATGGTTAACATTATAACCATATTATAAACCCATAGGACTAGTCACTGGAAACCCATGATTTACTATAATTTAAGTCCATGGGATGTCTACAAGCAGCCTATAATTTTAACATAGCTGACTGTTGTTACGTTTCATGTTTCATATAGAGAACTGTCTCCTTCCCAAGCAATTGTGAATAAGCCTGAAAACTTCTATGGGACACTAAGAACTTAATTTTCCAGTTTACAAAAAGCAGCTACATTTTATGCAGAGTTTTAATACTGTTAAAGGAGGAGATGGTAATTTACTTAAGTATCACTTGCTGCGTGTGCCCTTTACTGCGCTGTATAGGGCAGTGAGGTGTAAACATATTGAAATTTCATTTTTATTTTCTCATCTTTGTGATCTGAACTCTCTTAAACTCATATGTTCCAGAACAGTTACTTTAAAATTATTTTCCTCATAGGTATATTATAATTGAGCATAAAGATAACTTGTTTGATCACATATTTAGCGTAATAATTTGGGACACATATTCTTAATTACAAAAGATACTTAACAATTCTTAAAACCTAAAATACAAGGTAGGCAGACATACAGTCTATCTTGCAAAAGAAAAAAAAAAAAGAATCACTGTACTAAACAACCTGGATGATTATTTAGAGAAAGCAATGTTTATAAGTTGTAGTTTATTGCACAGAAATTTATTTCACCCACTTAAATTAATATACACTCTGTCCACCTAAAGATAGTGTTACTAATTTGAGAGCACTGAGCATCTAGATTAAAAGATCAATGAATGGGTAGATTTTTGGTAAAACGTCAAATACTGGGAAAAAATGCTTTGACTCGGAAGTTTTACTCTAGGATGGCCTCTGGTGTCAATAGTTATGCTTCAGCATATCCTAACAAAAACAGTTTATGGACAGATAAGAACTAAATAGGAAACCTGTGATTTTTAACTGAAAATTGTTAGAGAAAATTGTAGTGACAGGAAAATCAATAAAAACTTGGTATTTCACTTAACAGTTCAGTGTTAACTGCCGTACTGATGATAAGAAGTGGTCAAAAATGAAAATCTTAAATAAGATACTGATTACAATTGACTGGAATTGGTTGACTTGCATTTGGTAACTAAAATAAAAATTCTGAATTAAAAATTATACCATGCTTTTTTTCCTCACAGTCTGAAGATTATTACGACATGAGAAGATTATATATGATTATGGGCTCTTGTCTCTTCTACAAGGTAGTATTAGTGAGTGATTAAGGCCTAAAGATTAGGAAAATTCATCTGGAAATATCACTCAGTCATGGAGTAACTCTCTTCAGAACCTCACAAATATGAAAAAAATGTATGATTGCTTTAAGTGTGAATTTCTAATAACAGACCTAAAACTCAAACACTGTAACAAAAAAAATGGATGTTGGGCTGTGATAAGTACTGTATGACCAGGAAGAACAAAATACTTGTTTGAAACTGTCTTAGAGGAATTTTGCAGTGTATAATCCACGGATTGGAGACAATAGTAAGAGTCAATGCAAGTGATGCTGTATAGGATTTTTTTTTGTTCATTGCCATTTTTTTAATAAAGATAACAGGTGATCTATCTTTAATCTGTCTTTAAATCCAAGACTTTAGACATTGGATTGACAACTTTTTTCACTCTGGCTTCATTTGTAAATATATTTCTTTTTATTAAACGTAGACGGTGTATTCAACAGTATAGAAAGATAACAGCCTTTGCTTTAAGGAAACTTATATTTTAAACATTTTATCATGCAATTGTTCTTTACGCTGGTAGTATTATGAGACGAAACTGTTAGCACAAATGGAACTGCACAGTATCTACCATGACAGCGCTTTAACTGTAATGCCCTTAGTGCTAGAAACACTGTCGTACTATGTATCTTCTTTGGAAATTCTATTAATTACACAAATACTGAGCTTTCACTGGAGACAGAATTAAATGAGAATTAAAGCACCTTAACTCTGTAGCTGTTTAGCAAGCTGTTAAAGCCATACATTTTCCAGCTCCCCTTTGATAACTTACATATAGACTGATGTTTTATTTGTTTATATTTCAGTATTTTGATTGCAAAAGCTCAGTGTTATATGTTGTGCAACTGTATACCAAAAAGACAGTCTTTGGCCAGAAACTGACGATCTCAATGCATGTGGAGCATGGATAACTCTAGCTGAAAAGTACTCTTAAGTGATAAGCGGTGGTGTTGTATTTCTTACTGAATATACTTCCTTTTCTGTGTTTAATTAAGGGTTACTTGATTGGTAATCACTTGCCAAAGGAAGATCTTATTGATATAGGTTTATATTGTCGGCACTATTGTCTGTTACCCTTGGCAGCAGAACAGAAGATTGGTCAGTTAGTGATATGGAGGGAAGTATTTCCACATCATCATATCCAGCCATGGGAAGTTTCAAGTTTCACAGGATACAGGGAACCTGAAGCAAGATACTTCTTACTGATAGTTGGCTTGGTAAGTTAGTATTTGCAGTATGCCTGTTCTCTGATGCTCTCTTTTGCTGTTGTGTCTTGTCTATTCTTCAACAAGATCAACACTTCTCATGTGTTTTATTTAGTAATATTACAAAATATTCATATAATAGCTGTTTCATGGGATAGAATTTCTCAGAGAGTAGCATTTTTATGCATTTGTAAAACTTGTAAGTTTTAAGTGTAAATTTTCATTATTTTTATACCTTTTCACATTGGTTGAAAATGTTTTTACTGTCATGATTTTGTATTTTCAGACAACTCATTTCAGAAATGTGGTGGTTTTTTAAAGCAAACAACGGAGTATATAAATGATAGCTTGTTTAACTAAAATAACGTGATAACGAATCTCCATGGACGTGATTTGATTATAAAAAAATAAGTAACTTGTCTGGAAATGAGGAAGAAGTGTTGAATATAGTGCTGTATTTGGCTTAAGTATCAGATGAGCTATAAACAGAATACAGCATGTACTGTATATTAAACCAAAGACTAATGTTGCTACCTCCGTGTTTACAGAGACACTTCATGCTGTGTGTCCTGCTTGAGGCAGGAGGCTGTGCATCCAAAGCTATCGGGAATCCAGGACCAGACTGTATATATGTAGATCAGGTCAAAGCCACTATACTTCAACTGGAAGGAACAGACGCCAGCATAGAGGAACGGCTAGATTCTCCTTCCATTCCGCCTTTATCTTGTGCTGACTGGTTCCTTCCTGCAACACGTGACAAACTGGAGAGCTCAACCACCTCACCCATCCTAAGTAAGCTACAAAATACTTCCAAATCGGTAACCACTTCGGCGAGCAAAAGGACCCTGTTTGGTGACTCTTCCATAACGACGCGTAAGCCGAGCCCTACGAGAAACAGCGGAGGACCTGACCGTGGAAATGAAGGTCCTGCGGAAGATGAAAGCAGTAATCCACTATCTGCAGTGGATCAGGTCTGAGAACAAAGACAGAGAGAATTTATAAGGTTCTGGTGGGCTTGGGGGAGGTGGCAATTCTCTGAAAAACTCACTCAAGTAAATTCCTTTTTAAAAAAGCACATTATAAAAGAATAAATCTAAGATCCCCTGCAAATACTTCTGTTGCCTTGGGAAGCTTTGGGTCAGCCCCAGAGCCATCACATTTATTTATTTTATCATTGCTTGCAAGTATTTGGGGTTTTCCCGTGACTAAAGTGGGCACAGCTGCATTGGAATCAGCAGAAATAATTAGAGAATATTCCCAAAATAATAATGGTGTAAACATAGATTATCAGAACGAATTACTGCACAGTTGTACAACTGCTTCTAACCCATTTTAGTCTTAAAAAGGCTATAAAATGCATTTATGTAAGTCGATGCAACTGTTTGGACCTTTTAAAAAATGCTACATGATTTTCTTCTAAGTAGGTGATTTCTTGATTTGATTCTGTTCTTTTGCTACCTGTGGTTTTTCTTAGTTCATTTATCCGCTTGTTTTTCAGACCACTAGAAAAAAACATACCCTACCAAACCCATTTCATTTGGGAAACCTCAGAAAGAACCTCTCAGAGAAAGATATGGAACTTCTTAATGCTATCAAGTAAGAAAATATTTTTTATTCAGCATTTCATACCTAAGGCCATGCTTGGATAGTTTTTTGACTATGCACAGATCACAGAAGCTCCTGCACAATTTTATTCTAACCAAAACTTTGCTATGCAAGGATTCTCAAAAGTGAAGCTCTTAAATGGAGAGCTTAATTAGAAAAGACAACTGTTTCTCAAGAATATGTCAGCAGAACGTATGCTGATGTCCCACATATATATGTGACCTTGAATGTTCAAATAAAGGAGTTTTTTGGACCACACACAAACCCTGTGCCTCCCTGGTGTCTAGGTAGCCGTAGAAAGGACAAAGAAGCTGGGATGTTCCCAGTTCCCGCCTGATGCTTGTGCTGGCACAGTCTGATCTGGTGTTTTGTTTAAGCTCTAAAGAAAGCTTTCCTTTTTTCTTTCTTTTTTTTCTTTCTTTTGCCCCCAAAGCTTTTACTTCTCTGTTCCTTTTTCTTTTTTTTGGTGAGAATTTTTGAGAACACAGTGCAATACCTAACTAGTTCCATTGCTTTTGGGGTTTGTTTGCGTTGGGTTTGGTTTGGGGTGGGTTTTTTTGTTTTGTTTTGTTTTTTAAATTGAGTGTTAACAGTCCAAATTAGCAGGATTTCCTTGGTGTAGAAACAGAAACCTTTTGAATGTCTGTGTCCACTTTTGTATTCTATTGTAGTTACCAGAAAACAATTCTGTCTTAAGAAACAAAAGTATATGCTGTTTAACTGAAATTTATTTCAAAGTTATTTGAATATTAAATGAATTCTCCTGTTTTTGAAGGTTGACATCTGGTCCTGAGAATACCCTCTTCCACTATCTATCTTTGGAAACGATGCAAGGAATCTTTATTACTCCAACTCACAAAGAAGTAGCACAGCTCAGTGGCTCCATCCACCCTCAGTTAATTGAGAATTTCTATCGATGCTGTCTTTCAATTCGTTCCGTTTTTCAGCAGTCCATGAGGAAAGAAGTATGGAAGCTTTGCTTTCCATTTTTGTATTTACATTCTCAACTCTGTATTTCAAGATTGTTTTAACTTAATTATTTAAATAGTTCACTAGCAGGTGTATTTGCACATGCGTGGTTGTTTTTAAAACTCCTGATGTTTTTGCTGTTATGGGCAGGTTCTTTTTCTGACCATCCAACCAAGTATGTGTGCAATGATGGCTCGCTCTCCCACCAAAATGCCCTCAAAATAAATACTCAGTGTCTCCAGTTATAGCATTTTCTTACTCTGTTTCATATTAGGACTCGTTTGTAGCTCAGCAAAGAGTTTCACGCCCTGGGTTCAAGAACTGTAAGTAGCCAAAGAGGGGGGTTTTAGCCATTTGAACGCTAGGAGGGGATTTCAGATTGGCACCAAAAGGAAATTCAGGCCCTCTTTTTTCACAGAAAATGTTTTCATATGAGCAGTGACAGTGCAGTCTCCCCTCACTGTGTCTGAACAGTGACCTGAGGAGCGCCTCTGACCGTGAGGGGGTCGTTCTTTGCTTTCTGTGCTACCCAAGATTGCTTATACGTCTGCCATCCACTACTGTCTGTAATTGTTCACATGGACATCTCTCTAGAATAAGACTGGCTATAATGATTGATTCCTTTTAATTATGCTGCCAGCTCTCTTGGATGTTAGATTAGGTGGGATGCCAGAACAGGTGAGGCTTCTTCCCTTTACAAAGATACCAATTCAAGCCTTGCACTAGAGTTGGGCTGAAGCCTGATCCCGGCTGTCAGAGCTTTATGTGGGTACACAATATTTAGATTAGCCTTAAAAATGGACAGATCTGATGTCAGCAACTGTACCACCTCCTGTTTGATTAAAAATTTGTTTATTCCAAATGATCCATCTGGAGAAAGATGGTAGTAGTAATGCAGATATCTAAAAGGTGTAAGAATCCATTTATGAGATACTCTGTGCAGATCAGACATTTTGTGTTCAGTGCACACTTTATTTTGCTGAAAGTCTGGTTTGTTAACTGCACAGTTGATTTTTATTGACATGAACCAAATGAAGATAACATTAATCTCTGCTAATTTTGTGACCAGTTTAGTCCTTTTGGAAAAGAGAAATAATTAACTATAAACCTAAGTGGAATACTGTCTGAGTTGCATTTTTCAGATCCTGAAGTGACAATCCAAGTGAATTAAATGGGAAATAACAGTACAAATTGAAGGAACAGAGTTTGTAAATAGCAGTATAATTTTTCTTAATGATTTCTTGAAGTTACTGAAGAAGTCACTTCTGGTTAGACCTATGTGCCTTATTAAATCACCTAGGAATTTTTAGGTGCAAAAGGTAGGGTAATTTGGTGGATTGTTCTGTCAACTTCATATGACACTGAGGTTTGGCTGAGTAGGACTTTGGCACTGAGTCATGTATTTTGGGCACTTCTGTTGGGAGATGTAGAAACCCAAAAGCAAGCAGAGAGAATACACAAACATTTCTTATCATCGAATTGCCTCTGGTTACAACTGTTAAATAGACATTTTATAGTTCAAACAAACAAACAAAAGAACAAAGAAACTATTCAGCCATTAGGTGAAGCTCATAAAAAGTGGAAAAACTCACGGTTGAAAGTCAAAACTGTTTTGGCCACTGCTACCTCAGCACATGATTTTCTGGCTTCTTCAGACGTCAGTAGACTAGGCAGCAGCAGGGCTCATTCTGCTCTGAAAATCAGAAATAATTGATGAACATGTGCTGCAGAACAAAGTTTCTCTTTAAGAGAAATGTGGGGTAGTTTTTGCATGTTGGCTCCAACAATTAATGCTGAAGTTGGCAGGTTGTTTATGGCATGAGGAAAATGTAAAAGAATAAGTTTTTCTTGTTCATAGTGCACGACAGAAAACTCAAATATAGAAATGTACTATTATACTGCTTATTCTTTGACATCAACTAAATATTGTTACAGTTTAGGATTCAGAGAATTGTACCAATAATGCAAAATTATTTAAACTGATCAATCATTAATTTTGCCTCGCTTTTAGAGAACTGAAAATTAACAATTTGACTTCTACATGTGTACAGAAATTTCGAAGAAATTTTAAGTTGAGAAAAAATAAGCTCTGTAATTTTAAACCCTACAATATATGCCACTGTATGTAATAAGCAGCCCTGGCCTCATTTTCTTTATCATCATCTTAATATTTTCTTACTCTTAAAACTTCTTTCCTTCTGATTTTATTTAATGCGTATGGAAGTACAGACCCTCATAGTTCTATCAAATATCCCCTCTTAGTACATAATTTTTCTTGAGTATTTTCAGTATGAATAGCATGGTGTAAGATGTGCTAAAATAAAAACAAATGTCAGCTTGGAAATTGCATAATAATGACCCCACTTTTTTGGTGGGGAAGACTATTAAACGGAGTACAAACATATTCCTTAAGTTTTCTTCAGTAGCAGTATTAGCAAGAACAGGGTTTGAAACAATTTTGTGTACTAAGAAGAGAGATAGGACGGGTAAAGTTATCTATTGTGTCATTTCTTCCACGCTATGAACTATTAATTTAGAATATGTTTTATGAATTTAATCCAAAGCATGTTTAGGGAAATTTAAAAGACATTTTCTCAGGCAAACGTTAGCCATTTTTTTCTCAAATGCTCACTTTTTCTTCTACCATTTTTGAGACATTAAGATATTTGTGATAATGTGACCACCTTTTTTCTTCTAGACCTTCAGCCCCCACATCTTCAATATTGTAGGCCGATTGAAAGATGTGGTTTATGCTTCTACATATGGCAGACAGAAGTCCCATGACATTTTTTTTTCAAGAAAACCTTTTCTTTCACCTCCTCGGATCTTGTCATTGGAACATGAGTTTAATTGCAGATCCAGAGATGTCCTGGCCTTAAGACAGATTTGTTTCAAAGGGACTTACGCTCCTGTTTCCATAATCTCATCTCACTTCTTATGCTTCAAAAAAAAGAAAAAAGGATTTAAAGCTTGGTTTTTTCACTATTATATAGACATCTACAAAAGAGTACTAAACTTCCTTTGACTTCAATGGGAAAAGAGTTGAAGTAGTGACAAACCCTTTCAAAATTCCTCGTGTGTTTAACTCCATGTTCATTCCAGTCTTTTTCCCCCTTGCGTTTCTGGTGAAAAATACCGTGGTGTTATTGGACTCGCAGGACTGTTGAGCACCAAGACAGAGCAAAGAGAGAAAGTAGATTTTGTTCATACAATTTGATCCTCACCAAACAGGTACCAGGAGTTCAGTTAGAGACACCTGGAGCTTTTACAAGGTTTATTCAAAAGCTCTTTACAAAACATAGCCCTAAAAAGAACGGAATACAAAAACGTCTTTGTTTTCTATACATCTTACATGTTCATGCTGAGTAGGAGAAAGAAAACGCTCTGAGCAAAGTGCTTCAACAGTTTATTTACAAAAGATATTCCTGCCTGGCCAAGTTTATTCAATAGGCTTTTACTATCACAGTTCGTAATTAGGGGGGCACACAGAGAAAGAAAGATGAGAGCTTTAGCTGTTGTAACATGCTTGTTTAGAGAAGCTGTATTATCTCAGATGTCTTATTAGAGAAATAGTGTTCAGCTAGAAGGGAAAAAAAATCCAAAAGGGGAGCATTTGTCTAAGTTGTTCAACAACGGAAGAGCCTCTTGATGCCAAAGTAACAAAACTGTGGAAAAAAAGAATCGTGTAAGCAAGTTAGTTATATCTTCTACGTCTGGCTTTTTTGACAGCAATATTGTTCATCAGAGATTCCTGAAGAAATGCTTATATTTGCTAGTGTTTATGTAAAAAGATTTCATTCTGTACTAACATTTCACCAACTGTTTTACAGAAAAAGAAAAAAGCAGGCAGTGGGGCTTCAGAATTGAGTAAGGAAGCTGAGGACCTAGATCTGGTAACAGAACACGGAGTTTTGTTTGAGTGCTCTCCTGATAACTGGACTGATCAGAAGAAACCACCACCAACAATGAATTACTGGGTTGTGGGGTGAGTTTAAGGACAAATGCGTGTATTTCTCCTAGCATTTCCCATTTTGAATATGCCACTGTACTCACTACGAATAAATTTAATTGGGGCACATCACAGAAATACTTGAGCTGACTGAGGTGGCTTTAACTTGGGATCTGGGAACACATCGGTGTGATGTTCCAAATCCTCTGTTTCAAATCTTGTAATTGTTTTAAGTCCAGGCCAGTAAGCCCCATTCTGTAGCCGCTACTTCTCACTATATTTCTCACTTATATATCTCACTATATTTTGTGCTGTCTACATTTTAACTGCAGTAGGCAGTCAGTCATATTAGCAGCAGTAAGTCAACAGGGTGTTCCCTTCTTTTCTACATTGATATTCTCTATTTGGTATTCCTACTAGATAAACAGAAAGAAAAATGCCAATGCCCAGTTAAATGGAAGCATATGTTTTTCACCATATGAAAAACAAATTCAGTATAGGCAGGGGGTGAAAGGAAGATAAATGATTATGTTTGATTAATTCATTACGTTATAATTATCAACTAGGTCAATTATTGCACAGATAGGAAATTCAGAAAACAGCAAAATACATTTCTGAATATGGCATAAGAACCTTTTTTCTGATACAATGAGAGGAAATGTCATCCACAGGTAATTTTATTGGCTAGGAATAATAATGTAGAAATTCTCTAACACAGCTTTTGTTCAACCTGTTAGCCTTCAAGTCAGATGTTTAAAGAGAAAAAAAGAAAAACAATTGTTTCCTACCAAGAATGTACATAACTGCAGTTTGTGTGCTATCCTTGAGGTTGGAAAAATTAAAATCTTTAGTTTAAACATCTTGGAATGTTTATGCTGCTGTTGATATCTTTTAAAAAACATTTTTTCAGTCTGTGCCTCATCAAGCAACGTGTCCATTAGTGTTTGCAGAGCTATATGCTATGCTATAATGCTGCACACGCTCATGCCAGGTTTTAACAGCTTTCCTATTTTAGCTCTTTCCCTAAAACAGCATAATGTGACCTGTGGGAATGAACCTACCCAGATGTGTTAAGGTTAAAAAACAGTAAATACGTGAATACTGGCGCTTGCTCCCAAGTACCAGCTTGTAGCCTGGAAACTTGGATTAGTGCAAAACACATCAGTACCATGCAAATAGATCCTGAAAACCTGAAGAATTTTTTCTATACACAGTCATGAGAAAGCTGAACAGAGAACTTGGTTTAAAAATCTAATGTGTTGAAAGAAGTAAGATAATGCAGGAGAGCCACAGAAATTTGCTAGCTGTCTTACACAGCAGTTGTTCTTAACATCGTACTGAAACCTCAGAGCACAACCAAAATATATCATACAGCTGAGGAGAAAAAGATAAAACCTATGATAACTTTCTTTTTTTCTTTCTTTTTTTATTTTTTGCCCCTCCAGGAGACTCATTCTGGATCCAAAGCCTCAGGAGTGTTATGTCTGTTTCCATGACTCAGTCACAGAAGCTGCTGTTGAACTGGCCTTTAAACTGTCCTTCGGCTTAGCTACATAGAAGAGCTTCCTGAAGGTTCAGCCAGCCTGCGGGGTGCGGTCACCTCTTTAAAGTACTTCAGTATAAAGAGAAATCAACTCCCTTGTGGTGCTGACCCATGGCGTATCTTTGAAACGCCTTTAAAAAAGAATAAATCTACCTTCTGGTAATGACACAGGTAAAACTTCAGTGATGATTTTAATGAGCTCATCGATCGAATACTTAAAATTATTTCAGAGAAACAAAAGTTCTTATTTTTATATACTGTCAAATTACTTACCCTGGTCATAATTTTATTATATGAAAACATCACATAATTTGTACATTCACTGCTGTTCAGGGTATAATACACAGTGTAAAATGATAAGCTGATATCCTCACAGTACTCTCTGAATATCTGGCAATTGGTGATAGAGGGGGGGAATTTCCAATTAATTAAAATCCTGCACGTCTAAGGGCTTGAAAAATAGTGCGTGTTTTCAGTAACACTGTATTAATCAAACCAGAAAGAAATCTTTTAGACAATTCATGGCACTTAGCCACACAAAACTAATGGTTTACCATTTTTGCCAGTATGGTCTCCTGCACACTTGAGCACTACGGTATGGTTGATGTTTTATTTGACTTCATGATTTTTAACTAGAAATAATACTTGTATTTGTTAAAACACAATTTTGAAGGCACAAAAGAAGATGGGGGGAGGGGGGTGATAGTTTTAAGACTTATGCATGGACACAGCTAATTTTTTATTATATTCATAATTTCATAATAAAAACGTGTATATTTGGAAAAGACCAGTAAAGCGTTATTCTAATTTTTTTTTACTTAATATATTTTCTCTTTTGTTTAAGCAATATTTGTTTAGCTAGGCCTTCTACACTTTACAGCTGGATATTACAAAAAATGTTAGATTACATCCATATAAGGCAAGAGAAGGCAAGATGTTTGCAAAATCAGAATTCTTCTACAAAATTCAGCTTTCCTACAAATTGTTAAAATGTTCATAATCTGCAAACCAGCTGCTCCTACAGGTTTTTTAACTAACGTTTAGTTTCAAATGTAAGATTTTGGGGGCTTTTCTTACCCACAGCCAGCACGCTTAGATCTGGTCACCTGCATAGCATTTCTTCATGTTCCATGTCAAAAGTGCATTTTTATTTTTTTTTTTTATTTCCACTATTTCTATGTGCTTTTCATGAGTGCTTTTCATAAAATGAATGACTAAAGTTGCATTTTAAACAATGGGGTCAAAAAGTTGAAGTATTCAGGAAAGTAAATTCAGTTCCATAGGCTGTCATGATCAAATCTTTAGCTCTTGCTTTCAGTGGTAAAGTACACTGTTTAGAGTAGTTCTAAAATAGGCAATCAGATGCTTATAACTGCCCGCTCTCACACAGCGATTCACAGCTTGTCTTGAATCACTCAACGGGTGCTTTAATTCAAGCAGTAGAAGTCTTAGGCCTGAATTTTAAGCATATGATTGCAGATTTTGTTAATCAGCCTTCTCCAGAATTTATGGTTCCTAGAAGATGAGAAATAGAGTGCTTCAGTTTGGGACATACAAAACGGAGTTATGTCAGTAGTGCTTTAGAGTTGTTTTCCATCTGTAAATGAAGTGGTGTGAGATTTACTCTGAAGAATAAAATATGTATTAGTATAGATAACATCTGAACAGCACCTTTGAAAAGTCTAAAACGTGGGGTTTGAATATGAGATTTTGTTGTAAGGGAGGAAGGAACAGAAAAGCAAGCAGTCTTTGCTGCACGGCTTTTAGCAGGTGTAAGAGCTTTCACAGAACCTCTGTGTGTGCGTGTGCGCACGTAAGTGTGCATCTGCATGGTAAAGGGTAACTTTGCTGATGTTTGTCTCGTTTCAGTCTTTTAAAGGCTGGGCTATATGGTTTGAATGCTGAAAAAGAACGTATCTGAATGCTTTAAAAAGAGGACAGCTAACTTTTATCAAGACCCTTGTGTTTAATCAGACCTAGTTGGGCCAAACATACACCTGAGTCCGGTCAGAAGAAACTGTGAATCTGAAGATGTGTGCGGAGAAAAGAAGTGAAGGGAGGTGGGACTCCTTCAATACCCATCAGCTATTTAGACTGGCTTGCTCCTTCACAAGACACCCTGCCTTAAACAGAATTAAGGGCATCCGAGCATGGTCCACCTTTTATATTCCAAGCAGTGTAGGTCGGCAACAAAACGTTGCAAAATTTGCATTAATCATGTGGATACTACACTTAACGGGATTTTTATTGGTTGTTAGTCAACTGAGCAGAGACTGTATTTTGCAGATTTTTAACAGTATGTTTAAAATGAGTCCCAAAGGATGATAGGATTTCATTTCCCACAGAACATAGATTTTTATCAGGTATCTTTGCTACAGATCTTGTAGCTTTGTAATTTTCAGGAAGACTAAATCTGTGAATCAGCGTATAAAATTATGTTAAAAGGAATAGATGCAGAGAAGCTACTAAAGGAGTTGAAATGGTAGCAGTAGGGTGCTAAATGAATTAATTTCTTTTGTGTTTAAATTATTATTTAAAATAATTATAGCAAAGCAGTGTGGCACACAAAAAATCAATGGAGTACCAGCGTTAAAATTACTAATGTCAGGGGAATGCAAGAAACAAAAGTTAGCATTTAAAAACATCAACAATTAAAACATTTTGACTGAGCAAATAGCGTTTCATGCCTTCATTAATCATAAAGTCAGGAGATGTAGGGGACGGAAAGCAATTAAAAAAAAAAAAAAATGCTATCAGCAATCTAGAAGGAATTGGTATTTCTGCCCTGCACTGGAATGGGTATAAACAACATGACTAAAATTGATTTACTTGCCACATATAACGTTTATTAACTCATAACTCAATATGGTCAACAACTACCCTTTGTTACCTGGGATTTTTATTCTCTAGTTCCTGCTCAGGGGAGAGGGGCCGGTTCTCGCAGCTGACAGAAGCTCCTGGAAAGTTCCAGAGGTCTCTGGAAGCAGCTCGGGGAGGGTGGTGCTCCCTGGAAGCTCCGTTTCTGGGCCCGGCCGCCCCTCGCAGATGGTAATGGCGGGAGCCAGAGGCGGCTCAGCTCCTGCATAGCCCCAGACCATCAACTTTTGAGGAAAAAGAAGCCAGTTCAGTGCCCACTGGCTGTGTGCTTTTTGGGAAGAGGAGGAAAAGGCCAGGGCGGTGCCGTGCGCCATGTTGGCCCCGCAGGGCAAGGACCTCTACGACCCCATATCTCCT
Organism: Alca torda; assembly: GCA_008658365.1. Classification (NCBI taxonomy): domain Eukaryota; kingdom Metazoa; phylum Chordata; class Aves; order Charadriiformes; family Alcidae; genus Alca; species Alca torda. The sequence continues at coordinate 8,734,579 of CM018079.1, forward strand.
TTGGGAAGGACCTGATGGCCGGCAGTGTGGTGGCCACCATCTCCAAGAGGGCGGCGGAGACCCTCGAGAGGGTGAAGCTGTTTCTGCAGGTGCCAGCCCCCTCCAAGCAGATCCAGGCACAGTGGAGACTGCTTCGTGCGTGTCCCCAGGGAGCGAGGTAGGGATGCTGAGCTGCTCCCTTGTCCCAGTGCCTTCTCCTCGCTCTCCCAAACCTTGTAGAAACAAAAGGTTTTAGAAGCGCCTTCAAAGTGATGGCGATGGAGCCTCCATCATGGGCCGTGGGCATTCAGAGAAGTACAGGCTGTGGCAGAGGAGGGGGTGGCTGCTGGGTACGTCCCCGCAGGATTTATTTTGGTTTATTTGGTAGTAGCGAAGCCATGCCCGTTGGTATTTGTGGACAGTGTAAAATACCCGTAACGTTTTCCTTGTGATAGTTTTACAAAAGCAGCCTTCATTTGGCATTCTCGTGTTAATGTCTAGGAAAGCATGATCAAAATAAGAAACAAAAACACAATTTTGAGGTTTTTCTCTTAAAGAGTCTTTGAAGAATCTTTGCCTTCATCCAGGGTAACACAAGAAAATCAAGAAGTCTGAATGAAGAGCACGGCTACACGTTACAGAGATGACTTTGTTGTCACTGCTTAGCAAAGTCTAACGCAGCCAGCCAGTCCAACATCTGAGAACATCCACACGTACATTTGGGTTTTTTCTCATGATCCACATAAGTTTGCTCCTGCAGTACCCTCCTCAGCTCCATTTAGCTTCTTATGCATTTATCTTAGTGTCCAAAGGGATCCTTTCTTCAATTTAGAATAATACAATGTCAAAAGTGGTACCAAGTTTGTGATACCTGTATAAGCAGTTCATCATTGCTCTAATGTGGAGTGTGAGCACCCCCTATGGAAGTGAAAATGCATAGGCAGGCTACTTCAGCAGCACAATTTATACACAGTCCTGTGAAATACTCTTCTATTCTGCTGTTTCCAGACTGCATTTTACAAAGGTACCCCTCGTCTTAGAAATGTATGAAGTAAGGAAGTTGAAAACCTTACCTATTTCTCAGCATTATTGATGTTTCACTTGCAGTTTCAAATTTTCCTGTGCTGACACCAAATGCATACATCTGTCGGTGTCAGAATAAATCCAGATTTTCAATACCAAATGTTTGAAAAATAAAGGACCTGCAAAAAGAACAATTTTGGCCCTTGTTACAGCTCATACCAAAGTAGAAACAATAAAAGGAATATTGTATAATATACTTGGTGTAATATAAACTTTGGAAATGTTATTTTAAAGATCCATTTCTTTTTCTGTAGGATGTTTCAGTTTTTGGCGTGGCAATTTGGCAAATGTTATATAGTATTTCCCAACACAAGCTCTGAACTTTGCTTTTAAGGACAAATACAAACAGATTTTCATGTCCAAAGTGGATAAAGAAAAACAGGTAAATAATCTCTTCCATATTAGTTCTGTTTAATAAACAAACTACATCGAGCCAAGAGCTGTGCAGTTCTTTCAGCATGGTTCATAATTAGTGGTGGCATATTGATAAGACTTTGTAATCAGCTTATTTTATAACATGAGGAACAGTGAGGATGCTTACTCTGAAGTTTATTGTTCAAAGTAATGAAATCTGAGTGTTGATCTTTGATGATTAATAACTTTGTGAAGTGCATGTAAATAAAGGCTTATAAATGTAAGTCAATTTTCAGAGTTTTGTTCAGGGTGTAATTATTTTGGAGTTAAATGATGCACGTATTAGGATGGATCTTAAAAATCTTGGACTCAGACACTTACGTTTCTGGGCCAATTACATTCTCACAGTCAAGACTGCATTAACCTGTACTTTAGTCTCAAAAACCTTTATGTTCGTAATTTCCCTCACGTGAAATTACAGCTGCTTTTATTCTAATGTGTGAAGTTCTTGGGTTGCGTCCCTCAAGCAGGAGTCTCTCATTTTAAATTTTTTCACGTTATTTTCTTAATAATCATTAGTATATGAGTGTCAGAAAGACCTTGAAAAGTGCGTATTACTGCTGTACATAAGTAATACTTCACACTGCAAACTGATTTCTTGCTACGTGTAAAGCTAGAAACGTACTTCAGAATAGTTAAAGCATTTTAAAATCTTAGTTGTGTACAATGCACCAGAAAAGGAACAGTTTTCGGTTATAGCTCAAAAAGGCAAATAAACATTTGGGCTATGCTGCCTTACCTTGCAAGTCTGTGTACTTGGGAAAAGTCCCTTAACTTGGATGGATTCTTGAAAGACACAGAGGTCTACACCCATGGAATTAATTATAAGAAACCTCGGCCTTGGAAAGTGAAATGTTGATATTGGCATTTGACAAATTACATAAAATTCATTCATATCAGCAGAACGGAACATAAGTTCTTCATATCTAATTTGTTTCAAGCTGGAAAATCTGCTTTATTTGTGTCTGTCTTAGGTTATCTGTTTTCAGGATTTCTTTGGTTGGGTTTTGATAATTTAAACAAAAATCCAATGTTCTGTGCTTTCTCTTGTTGACAGTTTTTTACCACAGTGCCAGAAACTTTCCTTGCCACAGGCCTTTCTGGTGGTGCTGACCAGGAGGAATGCTGTCAGTCATTAAAGTTTGATTAATCTCCTTGTATTGCACGCAAATTCCTAAGCAGTCCTTTTCTAATTACAGTCATTCTGTATGCAAAGAGTTTAAGGTTGCTGTTTTCCTTCTTTTCTTAAAGTGGAAAAAGTAAAACGTGCATGATGTAAATAACGCAGTGTTTATAGTTCTTCAAATCTCCTTTCCGTCTCCTAGAAGCGTTTCCAGATGGCTTACATGTGTATGAGCTTGTGACTCAAATTTTAGAAACATTCCATGAATAGCACTCAAGATTAATTTCTTCAGAAGTATAGTATTTAGCAAAGCAGCATATTCGTGGCTGAAGCTCAGGGTCTTTGGATGCTTTCTTATGTGTTTTGTGCAGGATAGGAAATGGGGAAGAAAATATGGTGACAGGCATTAGGTTTTGCTTAGCGGGATTATCTTTTAGAAAAAAATAACTACTAAAACGTTTAGATTGTAAAGTGCCAAGGAGCTTCTGTTAAAGACGACAGACTATATCTATGTGCCAGATATGAACCAACAAATAAAAAGTGAGTTTTGGGTGCATCTACATGGTCTGCATTTACTACACAAGACGTACCTGTGATGCTGTTTAAGGCAACAGAACTATGTCAGATATCATCACCTAAAAATGTTACGCAAAACGTTTCCTGTACTGTGATTAGCTTTTTCTTATTTGGTAAACAGTATGGGCCACAGTGAAAGTAAGTACATCAGTTTTTATTTTTCCCTGTTCCCCCATCATAGAATTGGTCATTGCTGGATCAGGGAGATCCACGGGCTGGTTGTTATGGAGGACGGGGTGATTATAGATGAGAAAGATGTTATCTGCTATCTGGGTCACAACAGCACCATATAATTCAGAAGCTGAAAAAGAAAACTGAATTAGTATTTTCATGATCCCTTCAATAAATGAAGGTAGACAGTTTGAAGTTCTTCCTTCAAAGATGGGTTTATTGCTTGCTGTGTTTTCACCTGTAGAGAATCCTAAGAGCTTGGGTGTAGTTACTTGGGGAATGTGGAAACAAATGCATCTACAGATACAAAAAGTGGACTTTGTCACAGCTTCTGGCTAGTGTTCCACCATAGGGAAAAGCTGAAACTAATAATATTTCTAATTCTAATATGAATGTGTGGGCAGGAAGTGAAAGGATGATATTACGTAGAAAAAATCCTTTTCAGAGAGGGTAAGAGAATTCATACATAAGCATTCTGCTGAATGAGCACAAAACTGGAATGGAAGTTGTATGACCTGAAAGTGTTTCAGCAACTGGATGCCACTATCTGAACAAACTGTCTTCATCCATCCATGTCTCTCGATTTCTTCTTTATGCTTCGTTCATAAGAGGGGGAAACAACGATCTACTATGTTTTCCATATAATTTTGATAATGTTAAATGCTTCAGTCATGCAGAGTAGTTTGTACTAAAGAGAAGGGCTTCTGTAAAGCATAACAGTGTCCATAAATCTATTTTCTATGAGGTGCTGCTGAGCAGCAGTTGCATGGACTTGGTGACTGTATTATTCAAATTGCAAAGACAGACAGACTTCCTGGCCTGGATCAGGGTTTTGGTGTTTCAGTGCAGGGAATCCTTGTATACCAAGCCTCCTATTTTGGATGTTACAACACCATTAAGGTAGCTTTTACAAACAAAAAAGTAGATGTTTTAAATCTTTAACGTGATATTTTAAATATTTATTATGAACTAATGAGGGTGTTAGTTACAGCTTTTGTCCTTACAGTTATTTGTGCTCAATAGACTTTATTACTGAAGAGCAAAGTAATTTTACAGTAGGATTAACAACAGAAATGATAGAAATTAGACTTGATAGCTGCTGGATTTGACGTACGTTTTACAGAATTTGTCCAGGTTTCCATTTGTGTTTTATTTTGCAGGGATTATTGCCAAATCCAAAACAAACTCCATTCTTTCCTTTTTCATCGCTCAAGTTGTGACTACGTTCTCAGGAATGCTGTCTTATCCTTTTGACGCTGTCAGGAAATGCGCGATTATGCAGGTACAGTCTAGCTTGCAATCCTTTTCTGAAAATTACTTACTAGATTTTTGAAGTTTGATGTGCTAAGTAAAGCGCTGTATAGCTTTACAGCAGGCGAGACTCCATTCAGAAAAAAAAACTGGAAACATCTCCAGAAAGACAAGAAGGAAAAGGAAATAATAATATTGTGGAAGCATGGTAAAAGTTCAGAGCTTGGTGAGAGCTTTTAGTAGAAAAAGAGGATCTGTTTTATTTTTCCTACTCAGAAGCCAGATATTTGGAGTAATACAGGTTTGTGGATAGAATAACATCCTTTATTAGCCCAGCTAATGCAGTTAGAAAAATAGTCTTTGTGGCACACAGCTGTTCTTCAGGTGTGAGGCAGAATCAGTAACCTTCAAAGCTCAGTACAAGCTGAGAATTATTTCCCAGCATGTGATGGGTATGATAGTGTATAATTACCAATTAATGTTGGATCTTGGTGCTAGCTATTAGGTAATTTTACTAGGTAGTTCAGTAGCATTTGAAGTACATATAATAATATAAATTCCTGTTGTGAAGATCATCCTCAAACACTAAATAAAAAACCACAAAAATGCTCTTGAAAGATCAGGACCTTGTTCCCTGCATCCCTGAGGAAGTTTTGCCAGCTGACAATAGAGAAGTTGTTAGTTCTAAAGAAGCATCTCTACATTTTATTTCAAGAGTATCCTTTTCTCTCAGTATTCTAAAAGTCAAAAGAACATCAGAATAAATGTTGGCGTAGAACTTGCTTGGGTGCTCTCAAGAAATCCCAGGGGTACTCAGATTCTTAGGTAATGCCCGCATACCTCTCGTAATCTCTCCTAAATAACAGAAATCCTTGAAGCTTACAGTGGGCAAGCACCATTAGCACTACTGGCTTCTTCCTTTCAGACTAAATACGATTTCGCTGTCTTCAGATTCTGCTTTATCTGCTTAATCGGCAGTAAATCTACAGTTAATGCTGCCTTTATTCCTAATTACTGTGCTTCTTGAGGCTTTACCAAAAAATTGCCTGTATTTCTGGTAATTAACTTACCACTAGGATAGAGAATAGTATCAAGATTAGAAACACAAATTAGAATCATATGAAGTAAGTTTATAGGTTTACTAGCATTAAAGAGGATGAGAATGAGAGGACATATATGTTGTGGATGTATAAATATATTTCACGTGGTATCCTTGTTTCATTCATGTAGTTTTGAAGCTTCAGGTACAAATAAAGCTGACTGATTAGTACGACTTTTATCCACTTCTTATCATGACGCTTATTCTGATCCAAGAGGAAGCCCTGAATTAAATACAGCACCTTTTAATTCTTCAATTAAATTATATTTGCCAGATGGGACAACCTTCTGAAATAATGAGCACAGTACAGTTACTGCTTTCAGCAAAGTTGATTTCTGTCAGGTAAGCAGTAACAAACATTACCAAATATCCTTTCATTTGCACATATTCATGTCAATTCAAACGCAAATATTTTGAATGTTTTTTAGTTATGATACTATGTTTATTTAATCGATGTATGCGAATATTTATCATAGATCTATTTCCTGCATTTATTACGTTCAGGAAATCTATAGTGATCTCCTACCTTGATTCCTAACAGAAGATGTAACAAAATGTAACACTGTCTTCATCAGAAAATTCACGTCGCTTAATTAGCTGCAGAGTATATCACAAAGGCTTAAAGTAGGCAAGATTATCTTTGTGCCACCATAGAGTCTAGAACCTTCCCTTGATACTGCAAGTGGATTTGACTAAAGATGTAGCGAACTTAAGTCAAATCTTCAACATCGAGTAAAAAACCTGGTGTCTTCTTTCCAGTAAAATTCCATATAAAGATAGGGATTTGGGGATTAATCTCGCCAGAAGAAAGTGTACTTGTTTTTTGCTAGTGAAGACAAAAACCAGTGGCAGTTCCCAATACAGTCCTCAAATCCTGAAGAGACTGCAGTTCTGAAACAGGAATTGTTTGACAGCTCACCAAGCACATCTACAGGGAACGGCTTTGTCAGGGCTGTGCTGTCACCCAGAGTATCTGAGAGACGGCTGTCGTCACCCTCCCGAGTTCCAGAGTGGGCAAGACCATTTCCCAAGTGCTCTGCTGTGCCTAGAACGGCTACACAACGTCCCTCTGGGCTGTCTCCACTCCACTGTTGAAATTTTCAAACCTTAAAGGAGCTGGCGTGATTTTCAGCCGTGCTGCGCTCGGAAAAAGCTGAAGGGAGAGTTCAGTACTTCAGCTGTGACTTCTGCAGAAATGGTCGTATGCCGGCACGTGAACATTTCACTGCTCCTCATCCGTTGTTTCCTTCACCTCTACGCACTTGAAGCAAGTTTTAGTGAACAGGGTGCTGAGGTCTCCAACTAACAAATCCTCCTTTTTGCTTTGTTTTCATTTGTCAAGCAAATTAATGCTCACAAACAAGGCAGGCTAGATGAAAACTGGACTGCCCTCCTTCTTAGCCTTCCTGTGTTTTTACATTATCGTGCTAGTCAAGACCTTAACATTTTTTAGAGGACTCTATTGATCACTAATGAGCTGAAACCTACTTGCTATAAAAATATTCCAGTGGTACTGAAGAAGGAAAAGAAAACAGAAAAAGAGCTGTGGAAGTTTTAATAGCACTGAAACAATTCAGAGCACCCTTAGGACTGGAGTGACCTCATTCAATTCCTAAGCCTTCTACTTGCCCAGTAAAGCTTAAAAGAAGCATCAGAAGAAGGATCACAGCCTTTCTAAATTTAGCTATTGGAACAAGCTAACAGAGCATTACATCAGATAAATATTTATTAGTTAAAAGATCACCCCTTCACAGTTAAGTGAAACATTAGGAAGAAGCTCCTTAGTGTTCTTTACTAAAGAAAGACAGATTTTGCTGGGCATCTAAGTTTTTTTCTCACTGCAGTGCAATAATGATCTGTCCGTATTATTTTGTGTGCAGAGTGGGGAGAGGGAACGCCAATGTAACGAAAGCGTTGCCTGCTTTATGAAAATATACGAGTGACAGGGACTTAATGCTTTCTTCCGTGGAGCGTTCTCCAACATCTTCTGTGGAACAGGAGGAGCCTTACTGATAGTACCTTAGGACAAAATTAAGGACATTTTTAATCTTGACATTTCCCAGAGTTCAGGATCTGATTAAAATAGTGAGTGAACATCTACTGTACTTGAAAAGTGCTCATCATAGAACTCCCATTGTTTGCATAGGCTATTTTTAATGTTATATAAATAGTTTAAACATTATACAAACAACGCATTTAAGAAATTATTTGGATGTTTTTGTGACTAAGTATGTACTGAATGAAATAATTTGTTTTCAGGGAACTAGAGAGTACTGTTTACATTTCATTCAAGAAATGAATCCAAGAAAACACTTGCCTCTTGTTTAAAATTCTCAATGTTTCTGTTTTATTCATACTAAATGCTACACATCTTGACTATTAAATTACAGCATGTACCTGAATATATTTTGGTAACGGCAGCTTCCCTCGCCTGTCAGCAGAGCCCACTGGCAGTATGTGTACCTATCAGCCTGTTACAGCTTCTACACGAACCACAGTAAAAGAAAAGCCTGTTTCTAGCCTATTGAGGAGTTTTCCCGGCATTAAGAAATACAGCACCTCACTCTTCTCTCTGTCCCATCTCTCAAACACCGAGAAGACAGCAGTCCGGCTGGCAGCATTTTAAGCCAAAACATAGCCCAAAGATGTGGAGATCCAAGCACCCTGAGACTTAGAACACCTAATACATTATTTCTTGAGGAAATCTAAAATGGCTGAGGATTCTTCTCAGTATTGAGGATAAATCTTACAGTGCATGTAAGTGAGAAGACTCTGAGGTAATAATTTTCAATAGGGAAAGGAAGAAGAAACCAAACCTTGTGGAATATTGATAACTTAAGGAGTCAAGAAAGCATTTAGGCCTTTATTTAAATGTTTGGTTTCAAAGAAATAAAGGCTCGCAGTGTTCCTGGTATTTCTCCACAACCATTAAGTTCCACACAAAACCTCTAGCTCCTTGAGTTAGTACCAATAGTACTGTAGTGGTAGGATGAGGGCTAAAGGCCTCAATCTGGAAGAGGGCAGATTTAATTAGAAATTGGGAAGAAATTTTTCATGACAAGCGTGGTGAGACACTGAACAGGTTGCCCAGAGAAGCTGTGGCTGCCTCATCCCTGGAGGTGTTCAAGGCCAGGTTTTACGGGATTTTGAGCAGCCTGGTCTAGTGGGAGGTGTCCCTGCCCATGGCAGGGGGGTTGGAACTGGATGATCTTTAAGGTCCCTTCCACCATAAACCATTCTAGGATTCTGTAAATATTCTTTTTGCTGCTAAAAGTCAGGTGTGATCCACAGGCCAACAACAGGAAAGTCTCAGCCTACAGCAGTTCCAAAATTGCTGCGGTGCCAGTAGCTGACTGGGGGGGGATGTGCCCAGGCAAGTCTGTGGCTAATCTGACTTGGCTGAATGCTGTTCATATTCGCAGACCCGGCAATCAGCGTGACACTGAAGCACCCAAACAAGACTTTTATGAAATACTTGAAGAGTTTGGCTTATCCTGCTTGCGATCTCATCTCCAACTCACCATAGTCAAAGCAAATAAATCCATTGGCAGTTTCTTGTTGCTATCAGGAATGCCTGTGTATGCCTCACCTTGACTCCAGCTGCCGGAAACAACAGGGCAGCGGCAGTACGGGGATGTGACACCCAAGGTGAGATGTGCCCGTGCTCCTGCGGTGGGGGCTCGTCCCCTGGCTGCGAGGTTGCACGACTTATTTTGGGCTGGCTCAGTGGTGTCGTCCCTTGTCCCAGGGAGCCCTGGGTGGGGCTGCGGAGGGGGATGTGCAACACTGTGAGTCACCCAGAACTGGAACAGGGACTGGAGCTGGGATGTGTCTCCCTGGCTACTGCAGGGGGACAGGACCCGCTTTGGGTTCCCTGTCCTGATACCAGCAAGGAAAATGAGGTGGTTAATTACTTGTACTAATAAATAGTAGTTGTGTTACATGTAACTGTGTTTAACAGGGGGCCCTCTGGCTTCTGGGGGTTTTGGAGACAAACGGCATCTCTGTCACCTTCAGGAGGAGAGTTCTAGATGAAACAGCAGCAAATGGGGAAAGAGTCAAATCAAAGATCCTGATGGATGTGAGTCTAGTTTGGTGGGTTTGTACTTATTTTTAGTCTCTGGTGGAACACGACCGTGCAGCGCCGTGTCCCCTGCTGTGTCAGAGAGACGTCATTTTTAGAAGCAAATACATAATGAATACTTACGGGGTTCTCCAGCTACAGAGTTCCAGCCCTCCGCACTCAAAGCGACACCCACAGAAAACGCGGTACCTGCGGGAGAGAGACTCGGGCTGTCGGGACATCTTCGAGGACGAGCGTGTTAATTGCCCTAATTGCTATAATCACATTAAACCACGCTGCGTTGCAACCAACATTTAAATTGCGCTTCTCCCCGCCGGCTCCTTTAAGGGGGTGGGGGCAGAGGCGTGTCCCACCGCCGCTCTGACGTAAGCTAACGTCCTGACGTTCTCGATAACGCCACCCCGCCGTGTGCCGTTCCAGATCTTTCTGGAAGGCGCCGCCCGCCGCCGCTCGTCCCGAGCCCTTCCGGACCTTTCCGGAAAGTGCCGAAGCCGGCGCCGGCGCCTGTCGCGTTGCCGGCCGGCGTGCGCAGCGCGCGTGCGCAGAGGGCAGCAGCTGCCGGTTGGTGCGCGGCGCTCCGCAGTAGTTGGGGGAGAGAAGAGAGAGACGGGCGAGGAGCCGGCTGCCAGCACTAGCCCAGGCGGTCGCCGCTGTTGACTCGCAAGGCCGGCGCGGCGGGGGGAGCAGCCATGTCGGTGGTCGGCATTGACCTCGGTTTCCTCAACTGCTACATCGGCGTGGCGCGGAGCGGCGGCATCGAGACCATCGCCAACGAGTACAGCGACCGCTGCACCCCGTGAGTACCGGCTGCCGGGCACCCCCTTGCCCCCGGCGCTCCACCTCCGAGCCCGGCCGCCTTCTCCTCCTCCTCCCCAGCAGCCGGCTTCCCGAGGCGGGCGCCTCCCCGCCGGGCCTGCTGTGAGGGCCTGGCCGCTCCTGCGGCTCCCTCAGCGGAGCGCCGCGGGGCTCTGCCGGCTGGACCCCCACCGGGGCCCGGCGGCCGGTCTCTCGCCGGGACGGAACACGAGAGGGGTGTTTGAAGCGGGAGCCGAAACGCGTGTGTCGGGGCGAGAAACGCTTGGGATCCCCACGCGGCTTTTGACTCTTGGTGTCCTTGGAGGTGCCGCGCCGTGCGGGCGTCCCACCCGCGGCGGGGGTTTTCTCTCCTTGTACCGCTTCGGTTTCGTGCAGCGAAGATCTGGGCTAATTGCACGTATTTCCCCAACTCCAGAAGGGTTGGCAGCGCTGGAAGCGTTTTCCTTAACGATTTTACGAGGGAGCGGTGGTGGGTTCCCCGGGGACACGGGGATGAGCTGCCTCTGCCCAGGCCCGCTCTCACTCGCACCGCGCCGCATCCGCGCCGCGGAACAGCGAGGGCTTGCGGGGTGTGGGGGGGCAGCGGGCAGCGGCCGTGATGATGGGATACGCAGGAGGAGGTGGAGATTTTCATCTTCTGTTTCTATGGGATACGTCCAGGGCTGCTCGAGCTCCATCTGTGTGTGATTTTCAAGGATTCAGGAATTCGTATAATACTCATAAAAATCGGGATTTGGATGCTGCTTCCTTTTATAAAAGGAATTTGTAGCCAAGAGCAGAAAGCTGTTTCTGCTACGTGAGGCCATAGTAACTTTAGCATCGCTATCTCTTTGATCTCGGAGAAATGGAGGGTTTGTTTTGCTTTCTCAAAAGTTTTTTTTTTTAAAGTACAAAGAAGTTAAGTGCTAAAATCCACCTGTCTGTATTAATGGGAATATCCTTTAAGTTTCTTCTTAATACTTAGAAAAACATACCTCTCACGTTAACCCTCAAGTAGGCATTATCCTTGCACACATTTTAGGAGAACTGAAATTCTGAGACCTTTCAAATTCTGTGCAAGGAACCCCCTGAAATTGTTGCCCAAAGAATTCTCGGGCAGCTCAGTTTCCTTCCCCTGTATGACGAAGAGCACTTCCAGGCCTTAGCTATTCTTGGAGTGTGTTCTTGTCAGATAGGCTTCATGTGCATTTCCCCATGCTTAATGTTTTTCACATGAATGTCCAAGTAACTGTACTTCCAAGACACTTGCAAAGTGATTATGAAAGGGGTTAAAGTACAGTTAGCGAGAGAGCATCTGGAGTGCACAGATATTTAAAGGCAGTAGTTATCTCACTTACAGTGGCATTTTTCCTGGCTTTTTTCTTCTCTTTCTCCAAAATGTAATACTGGAGAACATGAGGAACTTCTTTTTAAATACTGTTGTCTTTAGGCAAACCTAAAAAGTAAATAGAAATACAACAGGCTTATTACTGTTATGGAAGTTATCATAGTAACTAAACCTTACCTCAAACAGGATTTGAGTGAAGTAGGCAGATCTAACTCCTACATCATCAAAACTTTTCTGCTTATTACACATAGCAACACAGTAAATAAACTCTTGTGTGTTTCTATAGAGGCATTTACATCATTTAGATACTTGAAGTTAGCTAATAGTTAACATTGATTGGATATGTCCCAAATACTTGGGACTTACTCCCAGAAATACAAAGGTTTAATGTTTGTTGTGTCTTGTGTAGTGCGGTGTAAAAATATCTGGACAAGCTGGTACACTTTCATGCTCGGTGTGTTGTTATTAAAGCCATGTAAAGATACTGGGTTAGGTCCTAAAGATAGGACAGTCCTGGCTGTGCTCGACAGGGCTAATTGCTCTTTCTGGGCAAGGCTAATTAATGCAGCCAGCTTCCAGTTTTGGAGCTGGTTCAGGTATCTGTGCAATACTGCTGTGAACAGCACGGCCTTGGTGTAAGCACACTTCAGCGCTGCAGACGAAAGCAGCGTAGGCTTACAGAAGATGTGTATTATCACAACTTAATACAGTGCTTTTAAGTCATAAATGCAGTGCTCCAGTTGTTAAAACATTCAGGTGATCCTTTAGTAATATTGTTTGCCTAAAACCTATGCCCTCTAATCTAGGGCATGGGATTGTTAGTTTTTGTAAAAACCTGTATCGTCTTCGAAGCTGTAGCACAAGCGTTTCAGAAAGAAAGGAAAAAGATTCTGCTATTAAGCCATCCATTTCAGTAGAACTTGTACTTTTTAAGGCTTTGGGCAATAAGGTTCTCCTTGGGTGTTAACTGACACTTTCCTTTTTCTCCAGCAAGTGTGTGGTACGTGTTTCTAGTGAGCCGGGCTTGTGAAACTCATGGCAAATGGCCCTTCCAAGTGCTGTGCCTCACCGCTGTGGTTTTGTGGAAAAACAGTTGATTGTTGATAGCTCATGATTTTTTGGTAATTAGTGTAATCACAAACTGTAATTAAAATGAGGTAGCATTTTCTTCAAAACAAGGCAGGAAAGGATTGAAACGTCCTTCTGGTGAAGAGAGTTGTTACCTTTAGAAAAGTGTGTGTTCTGTTCACGAGCTCCCCTCAAAGCCAGCTGAGGGTTGCGGTGGAGGAGGCAGTTCGGTTGTCGCACTTGTTGTATCCTTATGGTGGATGTGCTTCCAAAAGGGCTGTCTTGGATACAACTGAAGTGTTTGGAGCCAAAAAGAGTATAGTTTACTTTTGACATCTCTGCTTGCCAGCCAAGGGAGGGAGAAACCATCCATCCTCTTGTGCTGGAACTGAGTAATTGGAGTAAACGATGGCAGGAACTCTGCTGGCCTGAGTAGCTTCTGACCACTCAACAGAGTCAAATTCCAACACAGAAAAGGTATGATATAATAGCACGTTATTATCCATAAAATAAATGTCTTGTAACCCATTTGCGACCTTTCTAAATTACTCTTTTATCTGACTTTTCTTAGTTATGATAAAGTACAGTTGGGAACTCCAGTGTTAAGCAACACCAAATATTCTAGAAGCTGTTTGTGAAAGCTGAACTACATATTTGAAAATGTAGGGCAATGCATTGTCTGTTTGCAGCAGTGAAATCTGGAGGAGGTTTTGCATGTTCAGTGCGGTGTTACAGCAGAAGGGGTTGCTAGATAATAACTATCAAATTACATACAGTGCCCTCATTGTAGTGATGATGGAGAGGAGGCAGGAAGCAATCGACTGTAGTGACCTTTATGCATTCATTAAACAATTAAATTTGAACCGTATGAAATCTGGGTTGTATCTGTTAGTTACTACTGAGTGGTTTTAGCCAGATCCGTTCCCTTTCGGGGAAAGAGTTCTATTTCAAATCTGTAAAGTGAAGGTGTGGTGATAGTAACTTCCAACAAAAAAGTTTCCAAAGGCAGTCAGTATGGAGTGGCCAAATGGTGGCTGGGGACCTGGAGCAGCCTTTGCTAGAGCCAGAGGCTGAGGGAGTGCTCAGTGAAAACCTGGGAAGCAGCAGCAAGGGGCCATGGACCACTCTAGAGCTTCCCAAGCCCTTGGTGGTGGGGAGCTGTTCCCAGATGTCTCTCCTTCTGCCTGTTCCTGGTCTGTACCTGGGAGCACTCACTCGCAGGGAGTGCTCGGCAGTTTGTAGAACTGGGCAGTTCAGCCACCTTGGGCTTAGGTGTTCTCTTTATTGTTCTCTATGGTTATTGTTGCTAATGGCTCCTGCAGTGTGGCTGTGGTACTGTCAGACTTCAGGGGTGTTGAGTCAAGAAAACCTGACTGGTGAAGTTTAGTGTTTTAAATTAAATGTCACAGGCTTCTTTGGTTACAAGCTGCGACCCAAAAGTAGCAATTAATTGCTTACCTACATGATAAGATCTGTAGAATGCATAAGCTTTTAAAGAATTCCTTAAATGCAATTATAATGAAAACAGTCGCGGTTGCTTGCAGTTTCTAAACTAATTTGCAAAGAACAAAATAACAGGAATTTCACTGCAAGTTCTGGTGCTTCATGCAATAATGCTGTTAAATACCACATCCATGTTCTGCTACTTTAATTTTTGTGGGTGTTTTAAAGTACCACGGGAATATTCTATGATGTTTTCTTTTAAAGCTGAATTTATATATTTTTTCTGTTTTTACTTAGAGCGTGTATATCTTTAGGATCCAAAACCCGGGCCATTGGGAATGCAGCAAAGAGCCAGGTAAATGGATCAAAAACTCTTCTATTACTTACCTGACTTGTCTCCTGTTGAATTGTGGGAAGAAAAGTAATGAATAATTGGATATTTTTCTGTTTTAAAGTAAATCTTCTAAAATAAGTGCACATTTCACAGTAGTAGTTACTGTATATTCCCTGTATTAAAGTGGAAACGGTATTTCTGCATTGTTTGTCATTCAGAGTAAAAAATGGGAAGAAACAGAAAACGTCGTGTCTTTCCCAGTAAAAGACTATTATTTTTTCTTGCTTACTCGTGACAGTAAGAATAGAGTTCATAATTAAATGTCCATTGGGGGGTGAGGAGAAATACTGTGCTTATTGAAAAGTTGAAACTGGAGTTGAACAATGGAAGTTTGGTATGGATAGATACTGGTTGTTGCTTATAATGTGAAATGAACACATCTTAGTAATGCACTGTCTCAATTTGGAACTTTGAACAGATGTTAAATTTCTCTAATCCTCTGTAAATTCACTTCCAACCTAGGACAACCTTCCTTAAGTACCATGAAGCGTCAGTATGCGCAGAGGCTGTATTGCTTTCATTCTAAGAAACTTCACACTTTTTATCTGAGCTCAACCCCTGAACTTTGCTGGTGAGAAGGTGTCCTGTCAGCACTCTTCCCAGCTACTAAGTTTGCTGTTTATACTAGTAAACTAAACTAGTTTATCTTGGAGAAGATTACCCTGGAGTAATTTCTTTTGATAGCTTAAATATTGTGTTGGTTAGGATTTATTTCTTCTGGTCTTGTCTTTACTTAGAAGTATGTCGTTAAAGTAATTAGATCGAAATACTGGTGAGAGTATAGGTGTGAGAAGGCTTTATTTGTGTCCAGATGGGATCTGAATTAGAGTAGAACTTTTAAAGGAAGTGAAATGCGTTAATTTCTTGAAGCTTCAGTTAAGGTTAATGTAGGTAATGACTTCATTTGTTCATGCAGACAGCCATTGCAACAATATGTAGTAATATGGTCTCAAATACTGCATAGTGTATTAGAAAGCTACCCTAAAATAAAAGGTACAGTGAAAATTGACGGCAGCAAGCTAATGGATATTAAAGAGGGAAGTAAATTTTAATTTTTTTAATGGAGACCATAGATTCAAAAATAGATGCCTCCTTCTTTACCCTCAGCCGTTGCTTTCCAGTAAATATGTAGGGCTTGACACGGGTCTTCAATATGTCCGTTGAGCCTAACAAGAGTTCCTTTCTGGGTGGTCTTCTGTAGTCTGTGTATCATCGGTAATTAAAATATGTTTTCCACAGATTGTCACAAATGTAAAGAATACAGTACATGGCTTCAAGAAACTGCATGGAAGAACGTTTGAAGATCCTCACATACAAGCAGAAAGGGCCAAACTTCCCTATGAACTGCAGAAAATGCCAAATGGCTCCGTAGGAGTAAAGGTGAGTTAGAGCTTTTTGTGGTATATCTTTAGTGATGGAGATGAGTACTTCAGACCTTTGTTTCTTAACTTCCTACGTGAATTGACTTGTATTTTCCTTAAGAAAACTCTCAATATATTCTTACTCATTTTGAAAAGAAATCCCGTGTGATAATCAGCACAATAGCACCTTTTATTTTTTACAAAGCCTGCCTTAGCATAGTTTTGCTACGTTTCTCATTTCTCCTTTGTAATTCATTCACTTCTTTAAATGTTCAGAAAGATCCAGAGTACTTACTCTCTACTACATACTCATGTCTTCTAGTAATCACGCAGTGTAAACAAAGGTATTGCGTTGTCTCCCATACAAGTGTGCTATAAGCTGTTAATAACTCTCACCCCAAAAAAAGGTTGTTTCATTCACCTTCAATAAAATTGACTGTGTAATAAATAAGCTGTTATCAAGAGATGAAGAACACTTTATTCTCTGCAGTAACACCTGCTCCAGTACCGTACTTTCTCTGAGATGGCCATTGAGGTTTCTCATCAATTGTATTAGCTTTCTGTAGTCGCATTAGTAGCTTTTCACCTTCCCTTACTAGATTTGCCTGCAAATACATATAATTACAGTGTGGGATTATTAGTCTCATCTGAGTTCAGGTCTCACAGACATGCAGAGACCAAGTTTCAGGAAAACAAGATAAGGCTCTGAAGATGTAATCTGAACAAGTTATTTTTAATTCCCTTCCAAACTAAGTTGGTAGAAACTGCTCTTCTCAAAGATCAGCCTTTCTGTCTTTTGTCTCTGAATGTCTTTTAGTATTTTAATGTGGATCAGGAGTGCATTTCTGAAGCAAATCTCCCAATCATCCTCATGTAGTACACTTTGAGTTGCTTTCTGGTGGGGCTTTATACTTCACAAACCTTCTTTCTTTTGTTATGTATAGTTGCTCATATCATACTCATTGCCAGTGTAAATATAGCTGCTGTTCACCCTTCTGTGTTTCCCTGCACAGGAGTGTTTGGGATTGCTAGAGAGACGGCAGCCCGTCAGGAATTGAGGATGTAGAACCTCACATGAAGGCTGAAGACTCAGAGGTGTTTCCTGAGTAGGGCAGGACTGTTAAAATTGCCTCATTTGCCCTTTCCCCACCCCATGTACTTGAGTGACCCTTGCAGGAAGCAAATGTTCCTTGGGTTTGCTCCAAAACTCTTGGGTTTAGCTCAGGTTAGGACAAGTCTGATGCTATGTTCATTATGTATTTTCTGTTTGGTTTTTTTATTTAAAAAAAAACCAAATAAACAGCAAAAATACTGTAGCTTTGTGAATAGCCCCTTGAGATAACACAAGTGCTAAGGTTTCCCAGAAAACAATTTTCAACTGAACTGTTACGATTTGTTGTAGGTAGCACAAATCTATAGCGTCAAGTGATAGGGAGAGTTATTTGTGTCCAGAGTCTGGTGTTAAACTTGGGTATCAGTGCTCAAAATTACAAAAAATGTCCAAGCAGCACATCTTAGAGGAAAGTTGAGATGATTTATTACAGAATTACAATTCTCTGTTTCAGGTGAGATACCTAGATGAAGAGAGACTGTTTGCAGTTGAACAGATTACAGGAATGTTACTGGCCAAGCTTAAAGAGACTTCAGAAAATGCTTTGAAGAAACCAGTGGCAGACTGTGTGATTTCAGTAAGTTGTAATATATTTATTGCAATTCTTCCTATAGATAACTCTATGTAAGCTAGTACTATTTATGCCATGGTGCAATGGAAAGAGATACAAGTGGTGGCTAGAAATCACATTGCCCAAGAAATGGGCTATTATTATAGGTTTTTTCAAATGAGAATACTTCTGTAATCGTGTATGAGAATTTGGGAAATCTGTTAAATCAAGAGTGTTTTCAGAAAGAACATACTTCTTAAGCTGATCCAGACTGGCTAACTCCAAGTGCTCTGTATAGTAATCCTGATTACTGTAGTTACTGTTACAAATGGGAACTTTCCTATGTGTAAGCATTATCTTCCTCGGTTCCAAAGAGCCTTCCCAAATTCAGGTTGAGTTTTTTCAGTGTTATGTAGTTGAACACTGTTGGGTTTCAGCATAGTTGAGAGTTGCCCAAACTTTATGGCTCTGAGGGTCATACTGGCAATTTGAGAAGCCTAAACTACCTGCATTTGTTTGAAAAGGTTTTTTTATTTAGCTGGTTTGCTTGTGTTGGGTTTTTCTAGCTAGTGTCCTCACCCGCGGCATGGGAACGGGGTGGGGAGTTTGAAGATGAGAGGTTTTGTTCCTGATACAAAGTCCTAAATGTGTGCTATTCATATTGTCTTTGTTTACTGCTTCACTTCTGCTCTTGCGCTGGTGAGAAGTCTGGGCATGAAGTATTGGGGTTATCCCCTCTGTCAGACAGAGGCATGGGAACTGGAAAGCTGCGTACTTTAGCTGCTAGAAGTCTGCTTTGATCTCTTTCCTTGCTTCCTTATGGTATACAAAGACACTTGGAGAGAATACCTCCCACACAAACAAGGATCCTTGGTAATGCATCACAAAGGTAGCTAACAAAGTACATTATGAACGTAGTTCTATGTCTTCAGCTTAACTCAAGTTGAAGATATACCAGCTGATTGCAGCCAGGTTCTAAATGCGCTCTGATTATGCTTGCGCTATTTTTGGGGGAACTGAGTATTTGTAGCGCACTGTGAGCTGGCGCTGTGGCAGAGATGATAACTGAAAAATGGGTACAGATTTGGTTGTAAGTTTAGTTCAACACTAAGTTTAGTTCCAGCACCACTGTAGTGCTTCTGCAGTAACTTACTTTGGGGCTATGTATGAATATTTGTCGTGTTGACTTTGTGCTGCACAAATGCTTTCAACAACTGGTAATGATTTTAAGATCAAAGACTCATCAGAAGAATCTGAGAAGACATTTTCAGGGGTTTTTTGGTGCTTAAATCTACTTTGTTTAAAACTACTCTGGATGTCCTTTCATTTTTGTCATATTTTGAACTTTTAATAGAAATATGCACTAAAATGAATTACCTAGCTGTTTTATTCAGACTGCCTTATTAATGTGAGGTTAGTTTATAACAGTTTCTTGTGGTATTGAAATTTATAGTATTGCTTAATGGGTAAGTCTGACTTCTTTAAATTAAAAAGTCCATACTTCATAATATTCTATGTAATTATTTTTTGGAAAAAGGTACCCAGTTTTTTCACTGATGCTGAGAGAAGGTCTGTAATGGCAGCTGCACAGATCGCAGGATTAAATTGTCTGAAGCTGATGAATGAAACTACAGCAGGTAAAGGGCGGCAACACTTTTTTTCTTTCTTTTTTTTTTTTGTTACCCATTCAGGCTACTGAATCCAAGGGCGATGACACACTCCTGTTACACAATTAAGAACTTGTGGAAAAAGTGATCCGGGCTAGTACTGCCCAATCCGGCTTGGGTACTGGAAGCACAGCAGCTCTTTTGGTGGGGTGGTGTTCAGCACTTAGGAGACATAATGAGAGTCTGGGTTTGCGAACTTGAATACAGTGCCATGTGAAAATAGCTACTCTGCTTCTGAAATAAAGCTGGTGACTCTGCTTACTGCTCTGCTGTACTGTGGAGCTACCGCAGCTATATCGGAAAGGCCTGAATTAGTTTCAGAGTTTCTTAATAATCTAGCTGAGGTGTGCACCTGACCTAAATTCTCAATTGTTGTATTAAATAAAAGTATAGTACAGTATTATCAGATGTAACCTGCATCTGTCTGAAAAATTACAGTAAATACATTATTTAACGTAGGCGTGTAGTGGGGTCTTCTAACTTTCCAGCTGACTGGAAGATCATGTGCTGGAGTAAAAATAAATCTCATGGAAGAAGTAGAGAAATACTTTTTTATCATAAGTTAATATATATTAGAAGTGAAAGATATTGAAGGGAAATTTTAAAATGTGTAATCCAAAGATTTTTCATATGTATGCTTTAAAAGCTGTTTCTACACAAACTGTACTTTTATGGAGCTTTTTCTGAAAGCAGACTTGCTGATCATATTTAGAAACAACTTGAACTGTATGACTTTTCAAAATACACAAATTTAATCAAGTATAAGTCTGTGGGATAATGACAGTTTCAACTTGTGGCAATCCTGTCAATTGTAGCATTGGCACAGATGTTGGTTTTATTAGTTGTTTGCTGCCCTCCTCTGTTTTTGATGAATTCTAGGGTATAGAAATGCATTACAAGTCATGGGAACTAAAGTTGAAGACGTTTAAACCAGTAATTTATTTTTTTCTTGATTTTAAATTCCCTTTGCTTTTAGAAAGTCTCAACCAACTTTCCAAATGAGTGCTGGTATTGAATTCTTAGATGCATTTAGTCTTCTAAAACATTTTTTTAAATCTCTTGAGCATGCTTGAATTTTGCAAAGCTGAGCTAAAAAATACTGAAAATTAAGGCATTTCAAAGGAGAGGCATAGGCATGAGACTTATTCTGTGCCGTTTCTCAAATTACAATGTTATTTTGGCTACAAGCAGAACTGAAATACAAGGTGATGCTTTAGTGGCGTTAAACCTTCATTTGACATCTCTTTCCTCCCTTGACAGTGAAAAATGTGTTTTCAACACGTTAACTTTCTTTGTGATGAGCTGCTTTACATATGAACAGTAGTTCTTAAACAGAAACAAAAACAACCAATCTGATAAATCCTGGATCTCAAAATTTCAATTTATGATGGCACGTATGCTACTGACTTTTAGTTAGTGCTTTGAAGGTGTACAGAATGCAGTTGTTAATTGAAAAGAGATGTTAGGTTATACAGAACAATTAAATGTCAATTACATGAATGAACATGAGGTAATTTACTAGTAAAACTATAAATCAAACGAAAATGAAGAACGTGGCAACTCAAAATGATCTAAAACTTGTGACCCTTTTGACCCTTATGTTCTATTTGAGCAGAGTAATGGAGGAGTTTAGAAAGAGTAAACAATAAGAAGTGTCTTTCTTTTGGTAGTGCTTTTAATGCACGCTTTACAGTTGTGCACAGCTTTCCCTTAACTTCTGTGGGGTGGTATTTTTCAGTTGCACTAGCCTATGGAATATACAAGCAAGATCTGCCAGCCTTGGAAGAGAAGCCAAGAAACGTGGTCTTTGTAGATATGGGGCATTCTGCGTATCAAGTTTCAATCTGTGCTTTTAACAAGGGAAAACTGAAGGTAATCTTTTAAGTCATGCAGTAAAATCCCATATTCCTGAAGTATTTCATTGAACAGTACTCAACATACTGTTCTGTGAAAAGATTATTTTTTTTAAACTAAATAAATGTCTATAGCATATATTTTTGAAATGCTGGATACAAAAACTTTCTGTTGTTTTTTGGCTATTTCAGCAAATCAATTCTTATAAAATGCAGAAATGAAGTATCCCAAAGTGCTTGCCAAACATACTGCACTGTTCTTGTGCCATGTTATATCACTGAAATATTTGCGTATTCTGGTAGTCCTATAAGCATTGTAGTTGTGCAACTGACTTAAGGGAAATTATTGAACTCCCTGAATTGCGCTGTGATGATTTTTTTTCTGCCATCCGTGATGGTTCAAAATCAAATTTAATAGGATGTGAAGTAAAACTGAACAGTCTTCATTTCCCAGTTTGGAGATTTTTGTCTGTGAGCTATGGACAAAATGTAGCTGAATGTTTTTGTAAACTTGTCTTTGATAGCAAAATGTAGTCATCTGAAGTTTTACGCAAGATGATAGCAAGCTTTTCTGTTTTGAGTAAATGACACAGAACTAGTAATAGCATGACAAAGTACCTATCGTAGTCTGCCTTTTCTTTAGTGAGCTAGTAAGCTAAGTAGGGGCTGCAGCAGGGTAGAAAACAGCATAGTAAATGTGATTGATAGTATTTTATTTGGGGAGGGCAGAAACTAAATAACTGAGGAGTGATCTTTTTAAGTTGTTCTATCTGACAGCTGCACAGAAGATGGTGAGCAAACCACAAAGAATGTTCCCCGTATCAAACTTGTTTTTAAAGGTCTTACCTTAGAAAGCTAGTGTCTGTATGAAAGCTATCCCTGTATCTAAAAAACATTGTCTAATAACTTCTAATCTTTGTTCTTTCACTTCTGTGCAGGTCTTGGCTACTACCTTTGACCCTTTTGTAGGTGGTAGGAATTTTGATGAGGCTTTGGTAGACTACTTCTCTGAAGAATTTAAGACAAAATACAAACTGAATGTAAAAGAGAATCCCCGAGCGCTGCTACGATTGTATCAGGAATGTGAAAAACTAAAGAAGCTTATGAGCGCAAATGCTTCTGACCTTCCACTCAATATTGAGTGCTTCATGAATGACCTTGATGTCTCCAGTAAGATGAACAGGTACTGGGCGTTATTTCCACTGAAGCGCAGTGAAGTGTGGTCTCTAAGCTGTCTTGTAACATGAAACACTTTCCCTGTTCCTGCAGAGCTCAGTTCGAGCAATTGTGTGCTGCCCTTCTGTCCAGAGTGGAACCTCCTCTAAGAGCAGCCATGGAACAAGCTAGTAAGTAGGAGTTAAATTAGGTACTGCTTTTGGTTCAAGAAAGTAACTAGTAATCCAGTTATCCTAGATCTCTTTAATGATTATCTTTTTAATATATTTTTGTATTTATTAGAATTGCAAAGCTAAGTACTGAAAAGTTAAATGTAAGTTCCATTCATATGCTTGTCATGTATGCATGATCCCATTCCTGCCTCATTTCGTGCACCTACCACTCTGCAACCTTGGTTTACTGACCCTCATTCACCCCGTGTAATGGAAGAGGTTGGCACTCTGAAAGATTACTGCATTTAAAAACCGCAAAACCACCAACCAAAACCATGATGGGAAAAGCTATTATTGTCTCTTGCAGCTGTCTGGCCAGCCTGTTCCATACGTGATACATACATGTCCTCACTGACCTGAGAATTTGGCAGTATATTCTTAAAATAAATTATCTAAAGCATGTGCAAGTAACGATTTAATTTTTTTTTGCCTAATGTAGTATAAAGTAGAGAATTAGACTTTCACAGGAAAAGGTTTTACCCCTAATTCCAGCATCTTCAACTAAAAGAAAGGGAAGAATTCTGCTTATCTTGCGACTTGGCTAGATAGCTAATACAGGAAGTAAGAACCTGAGAAACTGTTGAGCAGAGCTGTTCAAGGATTGACAGTTGTTTGAGATCACTTTATACACATATCTTGAATTCAGAATTAAAAAGATACCCTGCAAGCATGGTCTAATATTTCTTATATATTTTAATTAAGGGTTTCTTTATTGGCAACCAAAATTGAACTGAACATAAAATGCAGTGTATTTGGGTTTCATTTTGTTCCGGTTTGGGAGGGGTGAGGTATTGTCCAGTAGTGCAGGGCTGCCAAAGAAAACCCAGTTGCGTTTGTGCACACCAGAAAGGGGGTGCACATGGACAATGCATCTTAAGGAACAGCTGTCCTCATTGATGCTTGGCTTCTGCATTTTCCAGGATTACACAACTAGAAAACTCTGTATTCTGCAGGAGGGACAAAGAGTTTGAATAGAACACATCATGAAAAATTTGGCTTTAAAGATCTTGTAGGCCGGTGAATATGTTCAGTGCTTGTCACAGTGTCTAGATAATAAGAGAACGCTTTTATCTGGGTTTTTTTGCTTGTCCAAAGACAGCTTTTTGATATCTTGATGATAACTTAAGGCCATGTACTCTCTTTTCTAGAACTTCAGCGTGAAGATATCTACAGTATAGAAATAGTAGGTGGGGCCACTAGAATTCCAGCAGTGAAGGAACAGATCTCTAACTTTTTCTGTAAAGAGATAAGCACCACGCTAAATGCTGATGAAGCTGTTGCAAGAGGCTGTGCCTTGCAGGTATAGTTATTGAAATTAACTTCAGTATTGCTTCTTTAACATCATGTACTAATGAAATGCAACTAACCGAAAGCAAAAGGTACTATAGCAGAAACAAGATGTAGAGTCTTACGTATTCTTTCAGCAGTTGGTGACAGTGACCATGTTAGAAATGATTGTATTGCATTCGGTAATTTGCTGCTGTGTCATGTTAGAGGGATGATCTTGTTAGAGACCTGTTAAATGAGATGACCCAAATTGCACTGTTCCACTTCTGTGTAGTCATTTGGAAGCTCTGCTGGGTATCTTTTCTGACAATCACTGGGGAAGTAGCATCTGTTATGATAATTTAGTTAAGTCTTTCATTTCAATTAACTTTCTACTAAGCACAGGACGTTTCTATTAAAAATTCTGTGATAAGCAGGACCTCCATGTCCTGCTTATCATATATGATTTGTAGCCTTTTGGCACTTAGGTATTCATTACTGTGATTGCTATTTATTTGACTACACGGATATAATAAAATTTTGGTCTTTGTTTTCTAGTGTGCAATTCTTTCCCCAGCTTTTAAAGTACGGGAATTTTCCATCACAGATGTTGTTCCTTATTCTATAACATTAAGATGGAAATCATCTTATGAAGAAGGAACAGGGTAAGTTGTATGGTGCCTACTAAAAAGTGTGTGTTTGTGTATATAAAGAGAAATGTTGAGCTATGGGAGTTTTTCAAGTTTTAATTTTCTTGTTTGGCATTATACCTCTTGATTTCTGATTGCTGCTTAATAATTGGAAACACATTTAATTAAAAAATGTTGGTGTGAAGTTGCTTAATTTTTGAGAAGTGTGACATAGAATGCGTAGTGCAGCTTTGAGACCCACAGGCCTTCAACCCGCAACTCTTGTCATAACCTGACTTAAACTAAATTACTTAGCTGCTTGGTTAGCAGGGTTGCTGATCGTTAACACATCTTGATTTTGATTATCCATTACGTTACACTCAGTGGTTTAACCTTACTTAATATTTTACTGCTTTAGGGAGTGTGAAGTCTTCAGTAAGAACCACGCTGCTCCATTCTCAAAAGTAATTACTTTTCACAAGAAAGAGCCTTTTGACCTGGAAGCTTACTATACCCATCCGCATGAAGTGCCTTATCCTGATTCCAGAATAGGTAAGGACATGAGAATAAAAACCCTATACCCAACTCCTGTTGATAATGGGAAAAGTGTTTCTCCTTTTTTTAAGATGTCACTCCCATATTTCCTAGGTTATAGAGAAGCCTAGGTTCAGAAAGGCTCAGCACAGTCATCTGGGTTTAGAAGCAGTGATCAAACAGTATAGACGTCTTCTTTTGGCAGTTCCTAAAAAAAACCATACTTTCTTCATTCTATCTGTCTTCACTGTTTCTGAATGCTTAAAAAAACGTAGGTACAAAGGCTTTACTGCTCTGTCGTCTGGTTCTTTCAACATCTGTAAAATGGATAAGGATCTTATGTGCCCGCCAACCTGGATTTTTCAAAGAAATTGTATCAAAAGACCTGTGAGCGCTAGACAGTTATCTGTCCAGAAAGGTATCTGTCATGTCTCTTTCTGTTAATCTGAGAACATACAAGGTAGGCGTTTCCTGAACTTAAGCATCTGTAGTAGAATCTAAAGCATTAGATGGTATGAATGTTTCCTGGTAGCTTACACTACTTTACTTGCAGTTAGGAGACCCCACAGGATCTTTAAACTAATTAACAATTTTATTTCCTGATTTTCGAATCCGATATAAACTTGGTGCTACCTATTTAGCTGTCTATGCAAGAAGCCTGTCATTTCTAGGAAAGAACATTCTCCTTTACATGTGCACAGTCTGCATCATTTACACTCAAATTACCAGCAAGTTGGAAAATAAAGTATCAACCTCAGTGCTTCCAGAAGCCTTGATAAGCACTGTTTGTTCTCCAAAATGTCTAGTGCATTCACGTTACCAAATTCAAATAGAATCTTTTAAAATCTCTGTTAACACTTGATTTTTCAGTGCAGAGTTTGAGTTACGTGGATGAAAGAAACCATTCGAGATGAATCAGAGTAATTTCTCTGGTGTGATGGTTAGAGAAGGCAACAGAGAAGGAGAACACCTAATAATGTGTTATCCTGACTTGACAGATAAAGCAAAAACATCTTATTAATCAGGGAAACAGGTTTTAGTTTATCTAGCTGTGGCTTACATTGTAGAATTGACAGCTAAGTAGGAAGTTTACAAATAGTTTAAGTTACATGAAGCTACATTTAAATTAACACCCTTCAAGGAATGTATTTTATGTCTTTTTTTCCTCTTTCACTATTTTTTGGAACAACAATTAAAACCATCTTTGTTTTTTGAAGGGCGTTTCACTATTCAAAATGTTGGTCCCCAACACGATGGCGACAATTCCAAAGTGAAGGTCAAAGTGCGCGTCAATATTCATGGCCTTTTCAGCGTGGCTAATGCTTCTATAATAGAGAAGCAAAACGTAGAGGGAGATCAGAACGACACACCCATGGACACTGAATCATCAAGTAAGAACCAAGGCAGAGACGATGAGCTGGTATGTAAACTTGTAAATATCTACGCCCCTTGTAATTTTGACATAGTCAATAATTGGAGATTAAATCATAATGTATAGCTTTTGACAATTACTACTTCTCCACCCTTAAATTACTTCTTCAGTTATGTAACACGTTTCTTCATGTCTGTCCACAGTGACATGTGGCACTAAGAAAGCAAAACAGAATGTAAAACCAGATTCTAAAGAAAGTTTTAATTTTTTCATTGTTCTTTTACCATATCTCTACTAGTCTTAGCATTATCTAGTGTTGCTGTCAAATGGCAACATGTTTAATGAGATCTGTTGACAAATTAATTGTAAAGTTTGGGGTTTTTTTCCTCAAGTACTACATTTTCATTGAGTAAGATATGGTATTTCTTTATATATGGAAAACTTGTTCTTCAGATACATTCTTTCACTAAGGGCACTTACGTACTTCAGTGTTGGCAGCTATTACAAAACCATACGGGTTTTGAAAGCTATTGAAAGCCCATATGGGAAAATTACTGGAAATAAACGTGCAACAGCTTTGTCATTAATACTGAGAAATTAACGAAATCATGTTCTCTCATTGTAGTGCAAGGAGGATCAACTTTCTTGATAGTGCCCTGCATACTGGAAGTAGATCACTGAGAGCAGTGAGGTGCAGCTATTGCATTTGACGCTGTGGAGTTGAGGAGTGGGTGCCAGGGAGCACTTTGCAGCTGTGAACGGCACACCAGCGCTGGCCTCGGCAGCCTTGCTTTTTCGCTTGTGCCCTTAGGAAGCTTGGGATTTTGGTTATGTCACAGCTCACGGGGGAGAGAGATGATAGTGTAGAGAAAAAGAGGATAAAGGAGCGGGCAAGCTGCCACTTCACACTCCTGCTCTTTCTGAGATTGCAAAGTGCTCGGCAGTGACAGGTCTCCCAGCCTGTCAGGCACACTGAGGGAGGGTTTCCTTAGGGAGTAAGGCTGGACAAAAAGCAAACAGCAGCTTTATTTAGAGGAAGGGGTGAATGCATTTCCTGTCATTATATCTTCAAATTTGTCTTTAGCAGCTTGTCCCACTTTAGTTGAATATACTACAAGAATTGGACCAAGTGGTTACACAGTGAGCATTACATAAATGATATAAGCAACTCCTTAAATATTATACTGCTCTCCAGGAATTTGAGCATATTTGAAATGCCAAACGTTGCAGTTCCTTGTGGACAAGTGCTCTGCATGTGACGTATACAAGTGGAACCCGGTTGAAAGTGGGGTAGCTGGCATGTAGTGTAATAGGCGTGCTGCCTGGGGTGGTCAGGAAGATGAGTGCACTGTGTTCAGTAGGAGAGTCACCACTTCCATCCTCAGGCTTTCAATCTGTAGTACTGCTGTTTATCTAATGCATCTTCTGTTTTACAATGGTGCTTGTCAGCAATTACCTCTCATTACTGAGGATGATACCCTCGACTCTGAGGAGGAGGTTTGTGGTGTATATATGTATTATTTCCGCCCCTCTAGCTTTTCTGTGTAGGCAAAACAGTTCCTTCCAGTTGTTGCCTTTTCTGTGTGAACAGTAAGAACAGTAAACGAGGATGGTTTTTCTTCTACTCTGAAGTGACAAAACTTAAATTGGGTAAAAGTAGCCGCCTTGTTTTCAACTTCTATCATTAAAAACTGCTGAATCAATTAACATGCCTAAACTGCACCATACGCACCTGTGCTAGAGTTTGAAATCCTTAAGTAAGTTTTTCTTGTATTTCGCAGAACTAACAGTAAATTATTTCATATGTGTGTGTAGTTTGTGAATCCAGGAATCTTATTTCCTTGTAATGGAAGTAATCTTAGACCTTTCAGACCTCAGCTACAGCTTGTTATTTATTGGTGCTCTGGATGTCCAAGTATTGCAGTCACCCTGAAAGCTTTAGACTTATCCATTACTATGTAATTAAAAGTTTTTTTCAATGATGACAAGGAATTGTATTACTTAAACTAAATCAAGTGATCAGCACTAGTAATTAGTGATGTCTTTAAGATACTTAAATTTAGAATAAGGCATAAGTGAACTTATAGATAAAATTAAGTGAAACTTTCTTAATTTCGGGTGGCAGGGAGGGAAGACAGTTGGTCATGTGCTCCAATGGGCTACTACAGAAACTAATTTTTATGGTCCGATGAGGCAGATGCAGGTAACAATTACGATGACTAAATTACTTTGGAATACAAATTTTAAAGTTTAGGTGAAAAATCATATGAGGTTGAAGTTCTGGCTGTTCCATAGAGAACCTATTGTTATTGCCTGTGTTGGTGGTGTGTTTCTAGATAATGTTCTTCACATACATTTTATATGTATTTATTTCTAATTTAAAATGAAGTGAGTATTCACAGGGGTTAGTGTAATTCTTTAATGGGGACCAATGGCAACATTATTGCAAGGGGGACAGGCAGAATAGGCAGTCCATTTAATTTGAGCGAGATACGAATACAAGTACTATATCAAATGCCTGTTTAAGCATGGTGAATCAAAAATTCTTAAGAATGATTCATAAGTCCTTATAGTATCTGTATTCTGCTGTAATTGATGTCAATCTTAAATGGTACAGCAAACTTTTGCTTTCATTTATGTAACTCTTTTCCTAGGATAAAATGCAGGTTGATCAAGACGAAGGTGTTCAGAAAAATCAACCTGAACAACAGAACCAAGCAGATGAGGAAACTGAAAATGCAGGAACCGAAACAAAAGTTCGTATTCAGTATTGATAAGGAAATGTAATGTTGCTTCCCTTAGACTTTTTTTTTTTGCACAGTATTCTCAAAGTCATTAACGTTACTAGTTGCAAACGTGGGACTGTAGTTAGGGGAGTGCAGCTATATTGAAATGGTTACGTTAGGAATACAACCTTAGCGCTTCCATTTTCAACGTAGTATACGATTGAGACTTTGAAGTAAGTTTCTTCTAACATAGTTTTATAGTGAAAACGGAATCTAGGGAAAAACTTAGGAAGCATGATGAAGAAGAGTATGTTGTGCCTTTAGCTTTTGAACAGGTTTCCCCAATAGTTCTTCACATTATGTTTAAAGAAATTAAATTCCACCAGTTTGGTTCAAAACTAAGGTAGTGGTGATTCTAAATAGCAGAGGAATAATTAGGTGCTTCATTTATGGATGATTAATTTGTAGCCGTCATACTAGTTTCATTTGTCTCTCTTTTTGTGAGCATAAATGTAGTAATATTTCCATTCTTGCAAGTTACTTAATAGTGTAAATCTTTTTGTAGGCTGCTTCTGGAGACAAGCAAGATCATCCAGCCCAGCCAAAGGCTAAAGCAAAAGTTAAGAGTATTGACCTACCTATACAGGCAAGCCTCTATAGACAACTGGGACAAGATCTTATCAATTGCTATATAGAAAATGAGGTAAGCAGCATAAGCAGATGACCACTCAAATTAATGTCACTGCAAATAATTATCCAGAAAGAATTTGCAACTATAAACTTCCTGTCTAATTTAGAATTCCTTGGAGGCTTGTCCTTAATTGTAAGGGGTTTTATTCTGGTTGGGTTTTTTGGAGAAATTAAACGGTTTCACTAGACTTAACTACCCAGATGTCTGAGTTTGACCTATTAGCCTGTTGTTACCCAAAGCATCAATTCTGTTCTTAGGCAGGAAATGGGAAGGATTGCCAGTAAAGGCTGCACAGAGTGTTACAGGAATGCTAATTGTTACTGACTGACACAGTGCTGGTCAGGAGTAGCATTTGCATGTTTTTTTGGTGCTTTGCAGAAGCTGTGTCCTTAGTTACATCATGTTTTTTGCCCTTCGAGTCCTGTATCAGCAAGGGAGTATCACAACACACAGAAAACCTGCCTTTCAGTGGATCCCTTGGGAATTTTCTAGATACCATGTCTGTGAGGATCCCACCAGCATAAGCTTCTCTCTAAACAATGGTCAGCCTGAAGAATAAAGTGTGAAATAATTTTTGTAGGGCAAAATGATTCCTAGTGACTTCCAAACCAGTAAAGACTTGCTTTACTTCTAGTCCTATCTGTGGTGATCAGATCATAATTGATACCTGATGCATTTATGTTGAAGAGCTCATTTTTGCCCTGTACCAGTTCTGCCTGCAGTGAAGGTGACTTAACAAAGGTGAAAATTTTAATTAGTAATTGTGAATTAGCAGCCTTCTGCAAAGTTCTGCGGTACAGTTTCAAAAGAGTAATCATTAAGCTTGACATTTAAAATGCTTTGCTTTAAATAAGCTTTTCTGCACCCTAGGGCAAGATGATGATGCAAGACAAGCTTGAAAAAGAAAGAAATGATGCGAAGAATGCTGTTGAAGAATACGTGTATGACTTCAGAGACAAACTGTGTGGAGTCTTTGAGAAATTCATCACTGAAGAAGTAAGACTCACCTGTGTGTTTCAACTGTTGGAAAAAATTCCTCTGTATTTATAAATTTTGAGTGTGGGCTACATAGAGGTTGCAGGGGTCTCTTGGACTTGTTTTGGAATACAAAATGGATTAACTTCACAGAAGTGTAGTTTGAACTTCACTTACACCTGATGTGCAGAGTTCTTTATTGTCTAAGAAGTTTCTGAGCAGCAAGGAAAGATTCAGGATGCAGGCGGAAAGTAGAAATCCTCTGGTGGGGGTAGGAAAGCAGGACAGGTTACCATGAGCTTCTAAATGGTGGGAGTGGGTAGGAATAACATCAAAATGAGCAGAAACAGAGTGTCTGTAGCTCTGTGTTTTATTGTCTAATTTCATTAACTTAGAAACATGATTCTTTCCCCACTTAAAAGTCCGAGTAAATGTGATGAAGAAGGCCGTACGCTGGGCTTTTGCAGAGACAATATTGAAAAAACACTTGTCCTGTAGTCATTTCTCTGTAACAGCCATCTAAATAAAAGTGGATGGTACACCAGCAACCAGTTGAAACAACAAATGTCCAGCAGCAGTTTTAAGGTCTGCTCTCTGGATTACCTGGCCATCAAGCCAGCAATGCAGTACAGATGCCCTTCCAGCATAAACTCAAGGGTGTGAGGCTGTCCTTCCCGTACCAATTTCAGAACAATCTCTTGCATAAGTTATGGAGATAGATAAGCACTTTATTTCTAAATAATTAAAGATAAAATCTTTGTTTATAGACAGTAGAGTCCAATTAAAACAATTTTAACTTCAACTATATAGAGAGGTGTCCAAATTTGTCTGTTCTTCCATCCTGCTATCAGAGAACCTGAGAAGCAGAACTTCCCATGTAAAGATAATATGCAAGAATGTTAAGAGATGCACGTACTTCCTTACAAAACCAATCCTGAAGCTATATAGCCCCCATAAACTTCACCTGCAAATCAGATCAGTAGGGCTGTCCTGCCTCTCTTACCATTCTGTAAAATCTTGGCTTTGAAGTCTGTTAATTAGCATTTTCCTTCACTATCACTTTGAATATTTTCAACTGATAAAACTGTCTGTTTTGAGCAGGGAGGTTTCTTTGTGCTGGTGGTAGAAGTCTCATTTGTCGTGTTCCCTTCGGAACTAGAGTATCCCTAACTTGCTTCACAGGATTCAAACAAGCTGACCTTGATGTTGGAGGACACAGAAAACTGGCTTTATGAAGATGGAGAGGACCAGCCAAAACAAGTATACATGGATAAGCTTCAGGAATTAAGAGTAAGATTTTAAGTTACTTTCTAGAAAAATCATGTGTGTATTTGGTGGTGGGAGCATTTGCATAAATATATATGGCTAAGAAAGCAAAGATCTGAATGAGAGATGTGTGTGTGCATACCCATATGTGAGTGTTGTAAATCCATTAACTGACGTATGGGCATTCAGGTTGTATCTGGATGTAGTTCAGTTACGAAATGAACAGAATATTTAGAACTAGAAACAGTTTGGTTTAATGTCACTTGTGCTCCTAATTTGAAAACGGTCAAAATGAAGCAGACTGTCACTAGTGACAGTAAATTTGCTATGGGAACTTTCTGTCAGTCTTGCTACAATCTGAAAGACTTTTGAGTAGTTTGACTGCTGTCCTGGGTATTCAGAAGTACACTCCAGAATAGATACTCTGTTTTTCCTGTTTTCAGTGGTCTTCTGTAGCTCTATCATAAAACTGAATTTTTTTGGTGTAATTTCTAATGGTAGAGGCTGAAGATTGCTTTAACAGTAGCTTACACTGTATTATTTGAGTAGTAACAACAGAAAAAAACGCTTAAATACTTCAGATTTTAAGAATCTCATGGGAAAATATAAGTTCTGGTGAATGACTAGCTACTCTGTAGTAAGTTTGTCTCTAGCTCTTGGGCTCCAACTGTTCTCTCTGAAGTCAGATTTCCTTTGGAGAGGGATAATTGATGGAAACAGAAGTGTAGATGCTGGCAACTGCCTTCTTACCTGTACACCAGTGTTCAAGAGAAGGAAAAACCAGACAATGGATAAAACTAGGAGTTTTCAGATGAACTACTTGAAAATTAAACCATCCACATAAATCCTGTCTTGTTTCTCTTCTGAATGCATTGTTCCAAATGCTCTTTTTGCTGAAAATAACTGCAAAATACTAAGCCTAATAAGGACAGGCACTACTCCTGTGTTTAAACTCACGGGGTTTTTTTGGTTGCACTGAAGCGAAACACAAAGACTAAGCTCTTAAATGGATGAGAAAAGGAGTTAGAGGCAGCCTTCCTTCCAATGCCACGTTTTATTCTTAGACCAGACTGAAGTAAACTTGTATTTTATCAAGATCTTTGTGCTTGTGTTTCCAGAAATTTGGACAGCCTATTCAGGAAAGATACATGGAACATGAAGAGAGACCAAAAGTTTTAAATGAACTGGGAAAGAAGATTCAGCTCCTTATGAAAGCAGTAGAAGCATACAAAAATAAGGTAGAAGCAAATTATTTAGGGAATGAACTATTGTTGGGTGCTTGAGATTTGGCTGTAGAGTTTTTTGTTTAAAAAGAAATCCTATAGGATTACCTGTTCAGCTGCTTTAAAATGGTTGTTGTGCTTCTGCTCCTGAGAACTTTTAAGACGACCTATTGGGGTTGGTTAAACTACAGGAAATCTCAGGTGCCTTTTTTTTTTTTCCTTGCAGCTTCATTACTAATGTGCTCTTCAGCAGTGTGCACTTAAGATCAAAGTTTCAAATGTCTAAAAACAATGTCCTGTCTGTCTTTGTTCTACATGATTCTTCATACTAAATGCTTGCTAAAAACTGGTTTTTACCAGGTTGTAGCAATGGTATCCCGTTTTGTTACGTGTCTATGAAATTCTTCATTGGGTGAGAAGCATATATTAATTGAGGATATAAATATCTCTCTCCTTAGGATGAAAAATATGATCACCTAGATCCTGCTGAGATGGAAAAAGTTGAAAAATACATTAACGAGGCTATGAATTGGTTGAACAGCAAAATGAACGCCCAGAACAAACTAAGTCTAACTCAGGATCCAGTTGTCAAAGTGGCAGAAATACTGACAAAATCTAAGGTAAAAAAAAAAAAAAAGTCATTTTGTGTGTTACATTCTGAGTTTTTCTTTAACAAGATTTTGGCCTCTGGGTTGAGCTAGAATATTACACCTGCGGAGACTTTAAAGCTATGAAAAGATCCACAGAGAGGGAGCAGCACTTTTATTGATGTTCACCTCTGGCTTTTGATTTACAGCAGTACCTCTGAATAGCCCTTTTTAAAATACCTTTTATATATTCTAACTTGCTAGAAAATGGATTACCATACAGGCTCTTAGCAGATTGGAAGCTATTTAGCTAGTAAAAGATTTTATTTTAAGTTTCTAGACTTGATAGAATTGAAAAGTTCAGTCCTTGGAAATTAAATTCAAGGTCGTTCTGAACCTGAAACATTCTAGTTTAATGCAATTACTGTGCCACCAAATGAACTTGCTCTCTCGCTTCTGTTACAACTAGGAATTGGATAGCTTCTGTAATCCC
Organism: Alca torda; assembly: GCA_008658365.1. NCBI lineage: Eukaryota > Metazoa > Chordata > Aves > Charadriiformes > Alcidae > Alca > Alca torda. The sequence goes on from CM018079.1 coordinate 8,769,099, forward strand.
ATTATATACAAGCCCAAACCGAAGATAGAACCTCCCAATGATGGGCAGTCAAAAGCTAATGGCGAACACAATGGACCAGTGAATGGACAGAGCGGTACTGAAACAAAACCCGAACCAGCGAAGGACAATTCTCAGCAGACCAAACCACCCGGAGAAATGGAAGTGGACTAAATCTTGCATTTCTTTTACTTAATTAAAATAGTGCGAGTAACCACAGGGTCCATTCTTTTTGTCTGGTACACACCTCAGATGTTCAGTTATTCTTAGCCAACCTTCTGTCATTTGTTGCTGAGTAGTTTTTGAAAGTGTTTTATATTAACTACACCTCTGATGTTCATTTCCACTGATGCTGCTTATGTGGAGCTTTAGCCAAATGTAGATTGTATAAGTCAGTTTAAGCTTTCCCAATATATTTTATATCAAACATACAGAATTGATATATAAATGGCAACAATCTACCTTATTTAAAGCTTTTATTGTGGATAAACCTCAGCTCCTTTATTCAGGAAAGGATACTGTATTGCACTACTGATGCTCAAGTGTAGATCTAATTGCATCTTTATTTTGGAAAAATATTGGAATTGAAGTGGCAAAACTTGTCACTTGAAGCACTGACCTTTTCTAGTTATTGTATTGTTATAATTTAAATATTAAAATAGAGGTTAGTTGGCATATTAGTCCATCTTGTTGATGTACCATGAGAATTGTACGGTCTTTTTCATATAAACTGAATAATACAAGCTTAAACATTTTTTAGATTCCCAAACCACTAACAATCTTAGTTCCAAAATGGTAGCATAATGGCTCTGCCATTTGCTAAAGCTGAGTGGTCTCAGTGCACATCGCTGTACATAACGTACTGTGCTTACGATAGGATGATGCTAATGATAATAGTATGAAGGGGTAGAATATACAAGGACTGTTGATAACTTGCCCTTGAAAATGTCTTATTGCACATGTTACTATTTCTTTTGTTTTGAATGAAATCTACATCCTGATCACATACTATACTGGGGAGGAGAAACAATAGAAATTGTGCTGTGCGGGCTGGATATTAGCACCCTGATTTTGAGGGTTGCTTAAATGCTGTTTGTTGCAAGCTTGAAAGAAATACTGAGAGCTTTTTTTAAGCCTTGGTACTCGGCACATAAACCTTTTGGTCAAGGATCTAAACAAAAGAACTTACAAACTGGATATTATTACCCCAAAGATGGAATCTACTTGATGAACTTGCATAGCTTACTGACTATCTTTGGTCATTTACTTGATCTAATGAAAGTGTCTGTAATGTATTACACAGTTGAGTCGTTATTTTCTTTGATGCATCTTAGAGATTGTCAAGGTCCAGAGTATGTTCTTATATTTGAATGATTCTGTCAGTCACGGACGTACTGTAGCACTTGTTAGAGCATGTCACTTCTCTTTTGACTTTAAACACCTCTTCTCTTCCCAGAGCAGGAATGGGCTGCTCTATAAAAAGTGGCTTCACACTCAGGTCAGTGTAAGAAACTGAGATTAGTTGCAGTGTAACATTTTGATTTAAATTCCATTGCAGAAATGCATTCAGGTGTTCATCAGGCATTCCTGCAGCAGTTCTCCTGTACAAGCTTGTGAACAAGGATCATGCTCTTGTTTCTGGCTTTGGCAGACATTTTACCTCCAACCATGCCCTTCATGTTCCACCACTGCTCATGCTACAAAGAGAGTAGTCCGTGACCCAAGCTAGAGTTGGTAGAGGTGAACTCTGTTCTCAAATATCCTCACAGAAAAAGAAACTTATATACAAACCTGCTAAACTAGTTCAAGTGCTAGAATTGTATCTTCGTGACTGACATCAAGTGACTGAGATGCACATTACTTTGCTCTACTGTTCCTCCTCTACACAATTGATTGTGGATGGTTTGGCACCTTGAGTTTACATATTTAAAGCCCTTGAACAAAAACTGAGTGACCTTGAAGAGAGCTGCAGCTACTCTGCAACCTCAGTCTTGAATTCGGCCACTGTAGTCGCACATCTTTGGCACTGAGGGGGTGACTGTACTTTCAGTTGTCCTAAGCTTAAGTCAGTACGTGACTGAGCTAGCTTTGGTCCCGTAGGCTTTAACATCAGGAATATCTTAACAGCTTTACCACAGCAGTGTAATGAGTAGCATTCTTAAGTATTGGCTTCCTAAAAGCCATCTACACATTAATTTGTCTAGTAGATTTCCTGATACCTGGTAAAAGAGCTCAAACAGTGCAAATCTCCTGTGTAAGCTCTCCAGTTGCTAAAAAGGTCATGTTTAAGAACAGAAAGTCTTCTGCTCATGGTCATCAGATACTTAATATTATATTACAAATGTCTGAGGCAATTTTTATGTATAAAGGCTTAAAAGCAGATACGGTTAAGACAAGCAATTGTAGTAAGGTTTTCTTACTAGAATAGGTTTTTTTTTTTTTTGCTGTGCATCTGCTCTGTCTCTAGATCCCTGGTGGGGAGGAATGCTACCCCCAGGCTGCTGATAGCAACTAGTTGCTGATATGTACATGTTAGGAATCCCATTTGGAAGGGCAAAATTGTTCTTTTCACAGTGAGCTTCACGTTAACGTGAGCATATGACTCTTTAATCTGTTTTCTGTTACAAAGAGGAAATTTTACCAGGATGCAGATTTAATGTTCTCAAATACTTACGTAAACAATGCACAGCTCAAAGATGAGGTTTCGTGCATTGGACTCAAGTTACCGTGTGGCTACCAGAATGAGTATCTTGCAACAGAAAATAACAAGTTTTGTTAGGGAACCAACAGTGGTACACTGCTCTGCATCTTGTATATTTTAAAAACAGGTATTTGTTGCTAATGTCTTATTTGAGACTTTCTGTGGAGGGCAAGATACATTTCTAATGTTTGAAAATGTTCCATCCATTCCACAAAAAGAAAAAACAGGAAGCAACACTATCTTTGTAAAGGCAGTAGAGTTTTGTTTTAAAAACAATAAAAAAGTTCTGTTAATCACAGTCTACAACTTCATGTAAAAGTTTAGTTACAGAACAGCATACATACTTTGTTTTATTTTACTAGTAACAGCTTTCTTCTTTTAAGAGGACTGATTCTCCTATCTTGAACATCAATGGACTTGCTCAAGAAATGGCTTTAAAATTAATTTGCTTTATTAGCCTAAGTTGCTACTAGCAGTTTTACAACTGATTATGGCTTCCTTTCCATATCTCTTATTACAGTAGTTTAAGCTTTGAGATTTTCATGGAACTTCATTCATATGTAACACAAACAGATTTTTAACAATCCCTTTAAGTTAAACTTTTATACTCTTCTTTCTTTAAACTGAGGAGGATGCTACAGAATAAGATAACGTGGTACCACTGCCTGCTTTGTTTGGTCTGAATTTGAATGTCTGAATTTGAATGAAGAATCCTCTCCCTTGTTTGCTTCTGGCAGTGTCCTCCTTTCACTGTTTAAACACTGCCTTTGGGGCATGTTGCAAAACTTACAGTAGGCGGTTGGATCCCAAATCCTCCAAGCGGTTGGGCTGAAGTACCTAACCTGTGTAACCACTTGGTTTCACCAGACAAGGTGGTGGAATGAGGGGGAAGGTGCCCTTACTGGAGGGGGAAGCACAGTCACTGCGGTGCTACTTCTGAAGCACGCAGGTCTGCCCCTGCAGCATTCTGTGTGGCCGGTGGGCAGCCGGAGGGTACCGCTGCTGTCATCTGTAGTATGAAGTTCTTGGTTCTTCCACTTAAAATTGTTAATCTAAAGCATCCAGTCTCTCTGTTGATAAGATTCCTTTATCTCTTAAGCATTTTAAATTATTTAACTTTTTGAAACATCCTGTGTGCTGAGCTCCAACCTTTGCTACAGATTCTTCCTGTACTAGTTGTTCTCAAATACGCTGTATCTGGGGGAGGGGGGGGGCCTGTAAGGATTATGTTTAAGTGTAATTTCAGGAAAGAGGCATTTGCTAGCTCAAAGCACCTATCCAGCTGCTGTAGGAAAAGAAGCAAAATTGAATTCCCATAGACTAGCGTCCTCATGAGCCTCATTCCTCAAAACAGGGCTTTCATTTTTGTGTTACCACACTTTAACATGCTGACTTCTGTGAGCCCTTCTAAAGTGAAGCCCAGATGCCCATATGGGTCGTGCTCTTAAGGATGCTTATGTTAGCTACCACTAGCTGTGAGTTTTCTTTAACTGGATGGAAGAATATTACGTTGCCTCTTAGACTTTTTTTGTTTTTGTTAGGCTAGGTTTTCTAGTCTTTCAGGCACCTGAATACAGAAGCTGCCTGTCAAGAGAGATAGTAAAAAACATGTTGCTTAACAAAAGGCAGTTAATGCCTTGTACATTTTCATTTCAACTCCCAAGATAACATTTGGAGTATAAATGCAAACTTAGCACGCTAGTAAAAGTGTGTGGTAGCTGACTGTTAGCTGAATTCTTAATTTTCCGCAGTTGAAATTTGAAGACGTCAAACACTCATTACACATGTAAACAGTGAAAACAACTAAATGTGACTATTAGCATTGCAGAATACTAAACCTGGCACATGCTCATGTGACTTACCTGATGCAGTTATTAAACCCTGTTTTCCATCTTCCTAGTCAGAAGGAAAGAAATCAAGCGATGAAAAGCAGGAATCACTGCAACGTGATCTAAGAAGAATCATTTTAAACAAAAATGCAATTAGGAGCTATACCCACCGGCCACCTCTACGAAGTGCTGAAATGGTTTAATTAAATTAATAAAAAAAGGTGGTAGTCCCTGAATGTTGCATAGTTGGAAAAGTTTGTTTACATAGTCGAAACATATCTCCACAGGATGGGGGGGAGGGGGAAGAGATGGGAGTGTTAGAATTTAAAGCAGTGTTTTAAGTATGCAAATTGTTTACTATGTATGTAAATGGGATTCTTATTAGTGACAGATCATGTGCAAATTGACAATACTTCAATTTATTTTTGAATGGCAATATAGATTGTCAAGGTTGTGTATAATTATAATAAATATATAAACTGCTACTTGAACCATAAATGACCACCCAAGACCTCATTTTTACATCCATGTTCTTAAAATAAGCTTTGTCTGATGTCATGGCTTGATAGAATGTATATTTGTCCAAAAGACCACAGGTAGAAAACAGGCATTTTTAGAGGCTCACCCTGTCCTGCTTGCTTAGTCAGGTGTAGTTTCTCTCATGCTTCCGCTGACAGACTCCACCAGCTGAGTTACCTGGGAACACCATGACTCTTCGCTCCACCTGCTGAAGCCAGAACATAGTACTGCTTTGTCTCTGGGGAGCTGCAGTCATTTTCACATCTGCGGGCACATTTGTGCATTTGGCTGAGCACAAATTGCCAAATTTCAAGTAATTAATCTCTCACAAATGATTTATTGCAACATACAAGCAAGTTCAAAGTAGTCTTCCTGTGTCTTGAACCGCTTGGGGAAGTTGATGGCTTTGGGCATTGTTGGTCCTCTGAGAAGATCCTGAAATGCAGCAGTAAAGCAGCAGTCCACAGGCTTACTCCAGGAGTTCTTCCATGTCTTAGCAGTGCAGTAGGAATCCCTCCATCCTCCACCAGTATGCGGTGACTGTACAGTATCTGCATAACCTATACAAATGCACCAAAACACAACATGACTCAACATGTTTATATCCATCTTCCTCAATTAGCTTTAAAAGCTTCACAAAGCCTGCATTTCTTCCAGCCTTTGCATACTTCAATCTCAATAAATAGTCTAATAAAATATTTCAATGATATCATTAATTTCACAGGCAAGGTTTGGGATTTAGGGGTGGGGAAAGGTCCTCCTATTAAAAAAAAAGTATATATACAAATGTATGTATGTATACACATATATATGTGCATATGTAAAAATGTACGATCTAAAAATCAACTCCATGTGCTCAACAACAGTCAGTATAGGGGAAAATATCGCCCTTAACCTACTTTGCCATCTGAGCATCTCAGACCACTAAATCAGCCAGTTTACACTCCAGTATTTACCAGCTGTGCAAAGATGCTCACCATCAAGAAAAGCGTCCCGCTGTTACACTGCAAAAGAGGAAAATCAACTATTCTAGCAAAATTGGGTGAACATGGAAAGAAGCTTAAAGTAGCCAGCTGAAACTCTCAAGGGATTAAAGACAGCCATGATGTCACGCTAATGGTATTTGCATCAAAATACTGAAATACACTGTCAGGACCTGAAAAATAGCGTCTCTGGCATTGTAATATCATAACACTATCACAAGGGGCTGACGCACTGCAGTTTTAGGGAGAAAAGAGCTGCTTACAGAATAAAAACAATTTATTCCCAGAGATTGTGTTTGTCACAGAGCTTCTAAAACACGAGTGTCCCAGTGATCATTACCATGACTGCAAGTAAATATTATCCTTTACTTTCTCAGGTTAACTCTGTCTTACCTTCTTCATTCTCCCTATAAGTATCAGTGTGCCCTTCCTTTTACAAGAAGTTAATTGGATTTTTCAACAGTGCTGAGGCACTTTCAACCATGAAGAAGAAAACAGCACTTCCTATAGCAAATGCAACATTTAAAAACTATTAGTCAAGAATATTTCACTTGCAAATTTCTCTAGAAAATACCCTCACCCTCATATATTCAAGAAAGAGACATAGCCTGACTTGAAGGAGCGGGTAGCTGAGCACCTTGCGTTCTGTGAGCGTACTGGAGCAATGGAAACACAGATTTCCTACCCTGCAAATCCAACTGGTGGGATGCTCTCCGTTGCAGTTCCCCGTCCACGCACACCTCAGCCACTCCGCAGGAGGAAGTAGCAACTGCACTCACTAAAGAGCAAAACCTTCTCAGGGTGACTTCAGATGTTCAAGGGGGATTTATTTGACCTGGTCTACCATGGGAAAGTTTTATTTTCTTCCATATTACAGAAAGTAAGAAATACACACTTATAATTTGACATGTAGAAATATAAAATGTATCTAAATTCACTAGGTTGCCAAGACTAGGGAAATTTTAAAAATAATTTTCCGATAACTTTAAATGACAGAAATAAAGTATTTGCATTTGTCTTAATTCACAAGGAAATAAAAAACTGCAATCCAATTTGCTGAATTACCACGGCAGTGCTTTTTCAAGCCAAACTAACTGTGCTCAGACAACAGAAGCTGATTTTTCAAGTAACTTCTTGCTACATCATTTTGGTGATAAAACAAGCTGTTAGAGAATTCTTTTTCTCTTGCTTTTCTTTAGTATCATCTTGTCAGAAAAAACACCACTACGACCTGTTTGCCACAAAAAGGGCACTGAAAAATGTCATTTGTCTTAATATGCTAAACTGCTGATGTAAATCCTTTGTAAACAACTGGTGAAATGCATAAATTACATCTTTATGCTCAAGTGGCATTTTGTTTTTATGGATAATGTCAATAAACCAAAGCCAAAGGGGCAGACACATGCCCTGATGGTGAAGTATGAACTGAAAAAAGGGAAAAAAAATATTATTAGGATTTCTGTCAGGCATACTGCAATGTAATTGATATTCTGTTGAGGAAGCTTTCAAATCTCATACTGCATCCTTTATTATGCTCTTCAAATCCACCTGAATGACCTTAAGCAGATATCACTACCTGAGGGATTCAGCTTCTTTGCAAATCCGGCTGCTTGCTCAGCAACTAAGTGCTAGTTACAACTAAAAATTTATAAAAATAGCTTAAAAGGGAGTAAATCAAAATTTCTGACATAATACCCTAGGGAAATACTGAATACATTTTTATTTAAATTGGTTATTAGCTCTAGGTATCCAAATAGCAGTGTTGCTGCGCAGAAAAATCTGTCCTTTAGTTTTAAATTTGTTATCACTTCACAAGGCAGAACACCACGTGTAAGGGGACACAATGCAAGTGCAAACCTGTAAGTATCTGCACTGATTTGAAACTCCTTCATCTGTGTTGTGATGATGTTTTTTTCACTTTGGTGTAAGGAATTCTTTTCACTGATGTAAGCGAGGTTTGTAAAGATTGTGTGATGAATTTAATGATAATATTAGACCACGCTAGGTATTCTTAAGAAACAGCTCAAGTACTGAGACCATCCCTTTTCACAGAATTTATTTTGACTTGCAAAAATTTCCTCTATTAGAAACTACCACTTAGTGATCACAAGTGCTGTGCAATCAAAAGAATCACAGAAAATGCATCTGGAAAAAAATTTTAGAGGTTATCTAGTCCACCCAAGTACATCAAGACAAAAATAAAAAAGGTATACTTGTCCTAACAATAGTGTGTTTTGCTTTTCTTGAAAATAACGGACTTCATAATCTCAGGAGATAATCTGTTCTAGTGAGAATATATTTGTGGGTTCACAGACAATACACACAAAAAAAACCCCAAAACAAAAGCTTTTAAAGATGTTTTCTTGCTAAATGGATTTTATCACTATTGTAAGGGATGTGGCATTAGCTATTAGTGTCACCAGTGAGAACAAGCAATACAGCCACCAGCTTTGCTACAAATTTCCAATATGACCATGAACAAGCCTCCTTTTTGGTGAGACTACATAGACTGAGTTCTGCAGGGAGAATACTCAATGTGCATACACAAAACACTGTTGGATCTCCAACTCATGTAGAATCTCTATTCTTTACTGTTGTACAGTTAAAGAAGAGAAATATTGTTTCATTTTCAAAAGAGATACAGATATGCATATAAGGCACTTGATTGCCATCGAGAAGTTTGATGAACAGGGAAGGGGAAACACAACTACAATGTAGATCACAACTAATAATAATTGCTTTTGCAATTGTGTTTGCTCTGCAGCAATGACACAAAGATCATTTCATAGTTAATGCATCTATCACATGCTGATATCCACCAGTGTACAGAGTTATAAAGAAGGCTGCAAACAAGTAAGTATAGTCAAGAGTGAGAGCGAAATGACTTCCAAATACAGAAGACTAACATATTGAGAGGCTGACTGAGGAATGTATAGCGAACTTCCAGAGAAAACAATAAAAAAGCTGATTTCACAGTGATTCACGTCCTGCTTAAGAACACAGCACAATCCGGTATTTTGTTTGATACAGCAACAAGTATGGCAGACACTTACAACCAAGGCATCAGCTAAATTAGCAAAACATACCAATGACCTAATTGTTGCCATAACAATACAGGCATGATGTCAGCCTGGCTCTAGTGGTAAACCAGTGACTACTCTCACACTTGGTCTCTACAGAAACAGGACTCAACTGTATCACACAATTACAAATACAATAACATCCCTAAAATGTACAAAAGCTATAAGGGGTAAAAAAGCTTATGCTGGCGTAAAAAGTGAAATTCCACTGAGTAATGTCACTGGACTACCACATGCTGGCATTGTAGTCCAACACAATTAGCAAAACCAAAATATCCACCTGGCTTTGACAGCATTTACATAAGCAACATCATATTCCTGTAACATAGACTTAGGGATTTAGTGTACTAGTCATTGAAGCAAAGCCTTATGACATACCAAGGATTTTACTCAAATCAGAATATATTAAATAATTAGTATTTCAGAAAAAATCATTCTTTGCACAAACTATTTTTTCTTTCACTTACATTACAAATAACTCCCCTCCACCCACACTCCTCAGCTAAGCATGAAACATGTCATCAATTTTACAGATGAGTAAACTGAATCACATGGATGACAAGTTTGACTTGTTTCTTAAAGATGCAGATTTAAATAAAAAATTCCTTCTCTGAAATAAAGGGACCTTCACTAGCACAGAAGTAGGGTAAGTGAGAAAAGAATATTTTTCTTGTATTTTTTATCTTGATTATCATGGCAGTGGCAGGGTCAGTTACAGGATGACGTTTTAATTTCTTTTTTTCTGTCTGAAACAGAAGTTCCCTCTGGAGAGCTCACCCTCAGACAGACAAATGAGAATCACAGCCCTTTCCTGTGCGAGGCAAAGCATCAAAAATTACACAGGTCTCAAGATACTTGTTGAACTCCCAGTCTCTCACAACTCAAACATTCTGACATCTAAATTCACATATTTTGTCTGAGCAAGCTTAAGAGAGAAATGTCATTCTCCTGACCAGCAGATGTGGAAAAATTTAAAAAAAACACCAAACCTTGGGCTACTGAAAGAAAAAACAGAGACTGTGCTGCACTATAGCAACGCTATTGTTTGTCAGCCTTAAGCAATAAAGTATCATGGGCATAAACATGCCATGGAAAGTTCCCAAGGAAAACCAGTCTGGTCTCTTAATGGTAGGAGAAAATATCAGGGAGGAGAACAACTATGAGCTCAATAATTAAAGCTGAGCATAGGCTTTTGTTTAAGAAAGAAGTTTCAAAGCTAAGCCCACATACTGGTTCACGTACCTCCAAACTTCAGTCACATTGCAAAGATACTCCTGCCAGTTTTAAACTGCCTTGTTCAAGTACTGGTGCAGCTGCATCAGCACAAAGCTCAACACAGGCTTATTCATCCTGAAACACAGGCCCAACCTCAGGCTTTACTAAAAACTAGGCACGCATTGTTGTAAGAGAAGTGGCATGCATGTGAAGCCATTAAATCAAAGTATTCCTGAGAATACACAGGAAAAAAACCAAACCTGACAGCATGTGAATTTTTCTGGCAAAAAAACCCCATTAATCGTATTTTTCCTCCTATTCACTGAGTAAGGCTGTTTACTATTGAGCTGGAAATGTCACAGAAGAAATGAAACTTCACAGTTTCTGAAAAATTTAAAACCCAACCTGTGAACCCAATTGAACCTTTGTAGAAAGCAATACAACTTCTCTGACTTCAGTGGAACTACAGATGCTTATGTTTAGAGCTGAAAATAGTCCACTATAGTTTCTGCCCTTGGAAAGTGCTGTCCTGTGTTTGCTTCAGAGGAGTTGTGTGTTTTAAGCAGGCACTTCAAATTTATTTTCAGTCAAGATGGTGGAAAATAATCACATTCATTTAGATAGTGATCAGTTCTATTGCTAAAACTGACAGAAATCTTATTCTCTTTTTTGCTAAGCCACTCTTATTTTAGAGGATGTTACAGCTGCAGTTACATGAATGTCACAGGTTGTTTTGGATCCCAGGAAAACAGCAATGGTCGTTTCAGATCATTTATTCACTCAGAGAATTTCTATGCTTCATGTGACAGAAGGTAATACTTGATGGCTCAGTGGATGATCATAAATGTTCATAGTACAAATAAATACACCTAATAATACTATGCTGCACATGACAGGCACATATGTTTCCTCCTACAATTTAGCTGGCCTTGCTGCTAGCGTGAAGTATAAAGACAGGGGTAAATCCATTCACTCTCTTTTGACAGAAAAGCAAAATAAACAGTACATTCTACAAAGGCAGATTAACTCTTTTTTACCCATGATGTCTCAAAAGAATATCTATACTCAATAAGGTGTATCTTTTTTAACTTTAAAAGACTGCTCAGATATGAATGCTCCATTTATTATCAAAAGCATTGCTTACTATGATCCTGTCTTCCTGCATGGAGGCATTAAAATGCAGTTCAAAATCCAGTTGGTTTTTATTCAGTGGTCTTTTTGCACTCTATGAAACAGATGCAAACTTCATCTGCTTACAGGAAGCTCAGTGTACAGGTAACTGAAAAGAGTTCTGAAAACATATATAAGGACAAATGCTATTTAGAAAAAGGATTACAATATGGCATAAGACAGTAGTTGCTCTCATGACTGTTGCATAATTGAAACATTGTTAACAAAGGAATTGTGCCTAAGGGAGTGGTCTACGTTTCCTAATAAAACAAGCTGTGAACACTGTCAGTTACACCCACTGCTGGCAATTCAACATTCAATAAGGAAGACCAAAGAAACCTCTAGTGAACACCTAAATAAACTAGCATGTTAGACAGTGAATCTGGGGGGCCGGGGCAGGGGGGGGAGGTAGGATGATGCTGGCGTTGGGCAAGGATAGAAACAACAGACTAGTAGCCTCAGATACCAAACCACACTGAGCACATGCTTCAGCCAACCTGTTTATCTGTGGAGTTGCCATCTCCAGTGTACCAAGCCACTCAGCTGTCAAGAGAAAAGGTGAAGAAACAAGACATGAAAAGGTTTACAGAGATGAAGACAAGCAGCTAAAATTCCACCTGCGTATGAACTGGAGGCTGGTGCCACCTTTGGGTATTGGGATGCTCAAGAAGGAAAGAGAAATAAATTGTTGACTGAAGCCTTTACAAGAATAAAATGCACTTGCAGTAAATTGATGCTGCAGTATTCCCTCTCAAGGCATTTTGGCAGGCTGAAGTAAGCATAGGTAAACTCTGAGGTAGAATGCCCCTTGCATAAGCTAAAAATTAAAGAGGTTTTTTGTTTGGATTGGTTTAGGGTTTTTTTCCCAGAATATCTTCTGAGTCATAGGAGAACACTAAATTTTTTGCATGCTTTATAACTTAGAAAACAAAATAAATTTACAGATACTGAAGGCGTGGATAAAAACCATAAGGCATAGGTCATACGCTCCAAATTGAGCACAATCAGTCAAAACTTCTCATGAGATTTGCTCCACACTTAGGTGTAATCAAGATACAGAGGTTTTGCTCTCACAAATTTTGGCATGGTGCCTTTTAAGATAAAGCAAGACCTTTTTATGCTCATCTATAAGAGGTACTTATTGCAATTATTACATTACTACATTTAAGATAAGAAATAAGATGTGAAGACTGCAGACCACTGTAAAAATCCAGCAAGTACATTGCAAAATTAATGATTAAACTGTTGAAATGCCAGACTGAAACAAACGCCCAGTAATAAATTGTTACTGACAGGAACTTTGCTTTTCATGACTCAAGTTTTCATCAGACAGATTATTCTAAATAACAAGAGCAAGGTTTCTCATCTCTGAAAGCAAAGCTCCACTCTCTTATTGAAAGGTTGACTCTGAAAGCATTTGTGTGGGTGGGCAAAGCAAATTTTCATTTGATAAAATTTGATATTCTCTGTAGAAACACATAGTTTTATTTAGTGAAAGAGAGAGAGGCATCCAAGCCTCCGTGATCACGTACTTTCCCTTGAATAAAATAAAGGAATAAAAAAAAACACAACAAAAAACATAGCAAACATAAGCTGGATTTGATTCAATTTTATGTTTTGGGTAAATCAGTCCTTCCCTACCCAATCTTTCTAGCATTACCATCCAGAATGAAGAATATGGAAGAAAACTGCCTGTGTGGTATCACTGAGACAGTAACTAGAAGTGGCTGTAACTTCACAGGGCAGTCATGATAAATACAAAAACAAAATATGCATTTCAGTGGTATTGGGCCAGGAAATACCCTGCTAAAGTTTTGTGACTGCATAATTACAAACTTAAATTTAAAAAAATAAGTTGTTCTTCTTGACAGTTGTTGGACTTGGTTTCCCGTGAAGAATTGTCGCAGAATTGCATTTACTTTATCATGTTGCTAATGCATATGGGTGGACTTGTAGGACAAGCCCTGGTGCTTGGATTGCTTTGCTTGCCCTTCTGTGCTTCAACAGCTTGCAGTGCTGCTGAAATACACTCCCTGCACAAGCATGCTGCCGATGAGCTCACTCCCTGGCGGGTCACAGCAATCTCTTGTGCCTATGCCTGTGAAGCTAAGGCATAATTTATTCTAATACTTAGAATATAAAATTAGCACATCAAAGCAGAACCGGACAGGGATCCTTTCCACACCTTCCTGTGCCCCACCTTAATTGTCTTAAGAAAGTGAATGATGCATAATGTGGTTCATTTCCTTTCCTTCTTCCCTTCACCCAAGCTGAACATGTTATTTCTAGAATTCTTGCATATTAATGCAGTCATAGGTGAGAGAAGTTATGCAAACGTAAAAAAATTAAATCTGAAGTAACGAAAAACTCATCAAACTGCCATGTCGTCTAAATGAGCTTTCTTCAAAAGCACAGCCATCTTCCCAGTTCTTCAAGGGATGAGGGAGGATATGACTGAGTCATTCACCAAACCATTTGTGCCTTCTTGGTAAGAGAATAATACTTAGTAGAATACTGCTAATAGCCAGCGAATCACTAAATGCAAGGCATCAGCCTGACCAGTATTACCAAGCTACAGACTTTTAAAGTAATCTTATTCTATAACACTTGGCACTAAATAAATAAATGCAGTAATAAGAACGGTTTCAACAGAGTACCACTCACTATTGCGGAGTGCAATGTTTCTACGAAAAAAGAGATCTCCAGTTTCTAATTGAATTATATGCTCTTCTTAGGCTGGGAAATAAGACATCATAAAACAAAACCGACCTGTATATATTCATGCAAAATTGGACAGTTTTTAGGTTAACTCAAATCACAATCCAGATTTTTTTTAAAAAAGTGCTTATTACAAGTTGCAAGCAGTGTTCTTGTCTCACTGGGCACTATCTGTCCAGAGGACTGTATGGTTTTCATTTATTATTAAAATGAAACTGACCATCTGTTTTGCCTCTAGACTTAAAGCACAGCAAAATAAAAACCAAAGATTGGCACTTTTCTGAAGCAATAAAATGGAGAGGGAAAAAATAATCAGAGGTTATTATCTAAAAGACTCCACCTCTCCATTCTTTCAAATACAGAGATTATTGAAGGAGTTATCCAAGTTGCTGGAACTTGGGGAAGATACACTACTAAAACTATAACTACTAAAAAATTAATATTGTAATAATATTTTTGAAGGGCTAGTGGAATGACCTGCGACATGGATGGATTAATCTGACATTAGTGCAAACTTAACTAGAAGATGTGAAAGAGCTAAAGGGTATTAGCACCACAAATAGCAGTCCCACAATGTCACAGAAATGGCACCAAATGCAGCAGGTGTACTCCTTGATTCAAAAGTCCTATTACAAACCAAACACAACATCATATCCTTAGACTTTTGAAAAGCACTGGACCTAGTACCACCTGACATTTTTGTAAAAACAGGATGATGGTAGTGATTTGTATTTTAGCAGAAAAGAAACACAAAGCTAAATGGTTAGGTAAAGTCACTGTAGAATAAACGCATACATTTAAAGTGGGAGTAATTAGACACTGAGACAACCTAGCTAAAGGCAAGACAGAGTCATTGTCATTTGACATGTTTCATATGGAAATGAGATCCCTGGAGCTGGAACTGCAGAGCTGTGGGCAGCTCAGGCAAACACACTACCCGTACTCTTCCTTCTCCTCTGTGTAGAAAACAATGTAGTTTGAGTACGTCTGCTCACGGCAGCTGCAGCAGAGTAACATGGAGAGATTTCTTGCTTTCTTTCTTGGTTTGAGCATTATTTTACAGTAAGATATGTCTGGCAAAAGGCTGATATAAACTTTGGATCCCAAAAGAGAAATATGATTTAATAATTAATGCAGAAATCCTAACCCAATTAATTTTGTTGTTGAATCTGTACAACGTGTTGATGATGTAAGAACTACTATAAATAAAATAAGGTCAGATAAGTAGGGGATTCCAAACTGGGATTCAGCTACTCCATTGGGGTAGGGTAAAAAGTCCACATGAGAGAGAATTAGATTTAGATAAGGCTAAAGTATTCTTGTATGATTAGAAGGAGAAATATTACAGAGTATAGTGTTAGCATGAGAAAACGATTCAACAGATCAAAGGAAACTGAAGCTCAAAGTCCTTGCCATATATACAGAGCCAGAGAGGGCTACTTGAAATTTGGACCAGCAACCAGCAAAACTACCATAAAAAACCTGTTTATAGAAAATAATCACAGAACAATTGCTCATGTCTCTGTTCAGCAAAAATAAAATTTTTTGATATGAAGATTTTGGAACTTAAGTATGCAGAAGGCTTAGAATTGTTTTTCATTAAAGGTGTAAAATATTGAAAAATGAAAAGACCATCAATGGCTCTGTTATAAGAACATGAGAGATGCAAGAATAAGCTTTAATGATAATATAGAATTCGAAGTCATGATGAATCAGATGACCCTCAGAATTTCAATAATAGAGATGAAATGAAATCCAGTAATACGCAGTGAAGGGTCATGCATCTGTGGATGAATCAAAAATAATTATGCTATCAGAAGACATTTCTAAATTTGAAGAATGACATGAAAGGAAGGATTTGAATGCAATAGTTGATCTCACGAAAGCTATAAACTGTCAGTGCAACAGGACTTAAAAAGTAAAATGTGATCTTTTGAAGTATCAGGAGAAGTATTTCCAGTAAAAGAAAAAGATCAGTATTACCAAGCATTAATTTAATACTGGCAACAGCCCTAACAACCCATGCTGAGAAAAAGATTAATTTGCTATACAGGAAGTGCAGAGAAAAGCTACAGACTGACTCAGGGAACAGAGAACATACAACACGACATGAGAGTAGAAAAGCTTGGCTTGTTTATAGGGATAAAATAAGGACTTGAAGAGGTCATAAATGTTTTTTATAAGTATGCTATTAGAGAAATGGACACAAGTGCCATGTACACTAGTAAAGTAGACAGTTCCAAAGCATTAGCTTGACCATTGCCCTGCTGCTTAACTACCTGAGCAGTGTAAACACAGTTAATAAAAATCAGTAAATAGGAAGCGTCATTCTCATTTAACAACTTTCACGATGCTCAAATTAAAAAGGTACATGTGAAGCAACCTTAATACTAGTTTTCTTAGCTAAAGAAACCAAGTCTTGGCAACAGTATTCCAAGGGTGGTGACAGGAAGGGGCAGAGAGGAGGAAAATATCCATGAAGCCATTGGTTGCCTTATTCAAACTTTTCCTTCTCCTCCTCGAGCAAGAAAGAAAACTTTGAACTATCACAACTTAATTTTTTAGAAACTCTCCAACTACCCCTTGGTTTCCATTTCTTTGACCCATTGTGATTAAGGTTTAGTGAGATATAATTTGCTGAAGTAATTTGCTGTACAAAACAATGAGCCAAATTTAACTTGGAAATAACACTGGGGTCCGTCACAAAAAAAAAAAAAAAGTCAGTAAGAATCAATGTTTCATGACACTTGAGTGTCATCGAAGGAGAAAAGCGTAAAACCAGGTGTTTTATTTTATTTAGTCCTAATTGTCAAGTAAAAGCCACAGCTGATGGATCATTACACGCTCACAACTCATAATTAATTTACCCAGGGTACGCCAACAATGTTTTTGAAAAGACTCAACTTTTATTGTCTAGACTGGCACTACGCTATCAGATACATCTGAGAACGCTTCCCTGCATCTGTCAAAAGTAGCAATAATAAATAAATAAATAAATAAATGTATTAAATATGTAAAACTAGTAGTGTCATGAGCCTTACTGCCAAGATGCAAGCAAGATGACAGATTATTATTTGTAAACTGTGACTTTATGCCCTGTGGTCAAGCACCCTCTGAGAGTATTCCCAGTGTTGGTGTGTAAACATGTTTATTTTGTAAACACACATTCTTGTCCACATGAACCCCACAGGTGTATCCATACATTCTTTAAAACAGCTTTACAAATGCTCTGGCTGCTTCCAGGATTTATACATAAGTCTTTCTTATTTAAATGGCTTGTTAAGATTTACACCAGAAATGGAAGAGGGGTTTTTTTGTTTGTTTTTTAATTGCAAAAATTAAAATGAAAAAGGCCTGCTAAAATAAAAAGTTTGTTCTTGGTCTGACCCTGCAAAACCTTTTATATTCTTAATGTCAGAAAGAAAAAGAAAAACCAAGTCAATTTGATCATCTTCACGTTTTGATTATGAAATACTTCTCCAGAAATTGTCTAATTACTGGCTGCTCAATTAACACAACTAACACACAGACAAACAACTATCTCACGTATATACTATGTTATGCACGAGTACTGGAACAACATAATTAGCCCAGAACAGAGCAACCTTGGATCACAGTTTGCATTACATGTGATGTTTTTTGCATATACCTGATCACGTGTCAGTGTAAAACAGATCACACCAAAGCCACAGGACCCTCAATCTTTTTTTCATGACAATGAAGTAGCTCAAAATAACCCATCCAGAGACTGCAGGTACAGAAGGACTTCTATCAGCAAGTTACAAGACTGTACTAAGAATAATACTCTGCTTATCACCCTACAGAACAACTAATACAAACCCCACGCAACCCAAATGCATTTCAGTCTCACCTAAGGATATACCCATGAAGTTAATAAGTACAGGCACAGCATGACAAGCGGCTTCTATCACCCAAGCTTTCTACTAGCTTTTCTGACTCAATTAGAATGTAAATTGAGGTAAATTCTGCCCTTTTTAATGAGAACAAATCAGATACCAGGAGATGTTCTGAACAAGCAAGCGAATTAAAGACCTGAGCTCTACCTGCATGGACATTTCTGCAACTCACCGACACTGCACCTCTGCCATTTTGTTCAAGGACAAAGCTGATTTGCATCATTTGAGATACACACAGACGGATTGCAATAGCAGAGACAATTATTCACGCTCATAACATTAAACAGTGCAGCCAGAGACATCAGATTTAAAAGAACCATTTTCACTGCCTAACCCTTGTCTAAGACACATTGCACCAACACGAATGCAGTGCTCTGACCATGGGCTAAACCATTGCCACTGCTGCAAGCTACAGCACTCTTGACAGCTCTTGTTCACCTTCTACTCAGAAATCTGTTGTCGCTCCCCTACTCTCCAGGGGAAGGCTGGGAGAGCTCCGCCAGCTTTAGAAGGTTACAGTGACACCTGAACGAAGCAGAATGACAGGAAGGGAGGATGACTTCCCCTCTTTCTCCCAATTTCTGTGTTCTGAGTACTCTAGTTTTGCTTTTCATCATCCTTCTTACTCAGTTCCTTTTTACTTTTATTGCTAATCAGACTTCTCCACTGATGAAGGACCCTCTAAATCTTCACATTTTCTTCATGCAATAAAGTTGAAAGAAGGCTTGCATGCCCTGTTCAAAGAGGGTCCTATTACTGTCTAAAAACTATTTTAAGACTTTAAGCTAGCGTTTCTTTCAACACTTAAGCGTGGAGAACAAGATTAGATATGTATTCACTCTCTGGTAAAAAGACTTAGCAAAGGATTTATTACATCACTAGTTCATCTTGCAAGCTCTGCTTACAGCAGATGCTGACCCTTGCAGTCATAAATTCAACCCAACAACAGAATAGTGACTCAACTTTCTTTTTAATCAGACAGAGGAAAGTATCATTTCACTGGCATGTTGCTGGCTTGACAATTACTGAAGGAGCAAATACCCAGTTGCTGAAAGTCCGAAGACTCTCTGGCTCCCCTTTTAATGGGGACTATGCGACATGAAAGAAAAAGAAGCCAAATTAAACAATGACATCCACCTCCCAATTTTATGCAAGGAACATGATCATCTTCAGAAGACGTCCTATTTATAACCTCCTAACTACCACGCAACCCCAAATATGCTACACACTATGCAACAGAACTTCACAGAAACCAGAGCATGTGCCCTAAAGCACTTTTGCAGCTGCATTGGCAATATAAAAAGTTTTTACCTCTACCTACAAATTTTGTCTTCTGTATAGTCATGCAGCATATTTTGTATGCTGTTAGCTATTTAGTTTGCCCCCAACATCAATATGTATCACTCGTCCTTTTGGCACATGAATTCACTCACACAACTTTTCTCATCACTGTTCAGGTTAAAAATCTAGCTTTGAAATTAAATTGAAAGTCTTATTTTTGCTAATCTTCCACCCTAATTACTCAAACCAGTGATGACTGTTAATGTTGCACAGCTCCACAAACCAGATCTATTTAATGAGTCACACAACTTCCTTTTTACATTTAAGGATTCTCAACAATTGACACACACACTCATCCACAATCCATTTTACATCCATTAAAGAGCAGATGACTGCATGTAACTTCCCGAGAGCCTCCTCCTCTGAAGGAGAAAGTGCAGCTTGATAACAAGCCACCTCCATATTTTATTCCAACAATGAAAGTTGGCAGGTGTGGGGGAACTGCTTAAGTTTGTGGTCACAAGCTGGCAAACATTGGAGTGCTAATTCGGTGCAGCTCCTTGCATCTTGGATGCAAGCCTGCCCTAGCCAGAGTAGCTTTTTGGGAGCACTCCGCTGGTACAGAAGTAGTCAGCAAGCTGTTCATAAGGTGAAATGAGACAGAGAGCAGACTAATCAAGAAAACCATCTTTTTCCCAACCAAAACCAACTCCTTGATCTGGTTCACTGTGTAGCCACATGAACAGAGGAAGAAACAGAGGGTGGAAACAAATAGTCATGTCTGCTTCAGCTAGCTTAAACAGTACTGCATTTGAACGTCAAGCAAGAAATAAACACCTGAACTAATAGTTGAAAAGTAAAAAAGGGAAAAGCAAATATCTTCCCCAAAATTGGGGAAAATTTATTCTGTGCAAGGGTCCTGCACCAGTTCACTATACTGGTGGAGTCTAAACATTGTTTGAGGGCATACTTGCCCAAAGATTCATTTCATTTTTAATAGACAAGCTATGAATAGAAAAGCACACAAGAATGTAAACAAACTGGTCAGGTAATGGAGCTTGAAGATGTTCCCTCACATTTTAAATTCACCTTAACTACAGAAACAAAATTCGTCAATGATGCCTGGCATGAGGTGAAGGCAGCTAGCCTATCAAAACAAATTTGTTACAGAAATGTTGCCGTGTTTCACATTAGACATGAAGTGCTGTTGACCAGGTCTAACTGCTACATTGACATAATAAACAACGGCTAAATGAAGGAGCTGAAGGACACAG
Source organism: Alca torda (assembly GCA_008658365.1). NCBI lineage: Eukaryota > Metazoa > Chordata > Aves > Charadriiformes > Alcidae > Alca > Alca torda. The sequence goes on from CM018079.1 coordinate 8,789,783, forward strand.
GCAATGTGAGAAACTCTCTCTCTACATAGCTACAGGACTTTATCACATATTCTACATAAAACACAACACAAAAAGGTCTTGTGGTAGTTTTAAAGTCATGTATGGAAACAGCAGACTTATCAGGCAACTCTATAGTGTAACAGAAGGGAAAGAATATAGGGTGCTCTTCTCCCCACTCAAGCCTCCTCTCACTGCTTTCTACCACCGGGTGGAATTCCACAGCAACATCAGCCCACCCAAGAGGGAGCTGCTGCTGTCCCACCCTCACTCTTGCTCCCATTCTGCAGTCCTGCCCCTTCCCCTGCCCCGGCACTATGGCTGGCACAGTCACACACTGACCTAGTTCAGGGCACTGAGCAAAACTTAACCCTGCTGAAAGAGAGCCCCTTTGTCACTGTTTCAGCTTCTTAAAACAGCTTGCCACTCAGCTGAAAAAGCATCACAGCCAGCACATGAGAGTAGATGAGACAGTGGCAGCGCTGAGTAAGCTCAGCGCAAGTTATCAGGGACCAGCAACCTTAGAAAGGATGAGTTTGTTATTAAGATGTAGGTTTGGAGGTCTGCCAACAGGTGTATCACTCAGGGCTCTGCTCAACAACACATTAGTACCTCAGGTTAAAGGAAGATTTATGTCAAGAAGAGCACGCTAAGCACAGGTGATGGAATGACGTTCACTCCTGATTTTCTTCACTTTTTTTTTTAAAATTCCAATCCGACTCACAGCTCAGAAGTTATTTCAGCATAAAAATAGTCGGAAATAGCATTTTTGGAAAATAAAACAACGTAGCTAAGAATTAAACCCACAAATTGATTAAACCAGCTGTTTTGCCTTTGCCTTTCAGTTCTGCCTGTACTTAATACTTATCACACCTTCTTGTGGTAGAAGCCAATTCAAAGAAAAGCTGCACTATATTCTAACAGTAATTACAACAATAACCACCACTGTAAAATTAGCGTAAATCCTATCAGTGGAACAGACTAACAGAAGTGGGAGTTGCAATACCTTTGAAAAAATTTAAAGACCCAAGAGGGATTTGGTTGCAAAAGCATGGCTTGCAGCTGAAAGCAGCACTGAGAGATAAGAAATGCATCTGAGAACAAGAGTGCTGGCAGAACAGTTGTGGAATGACTGAACAGTCCCAGATCCACTTAAAAGCATTTTACTCAAAGCAAAAGAAACCAAAACTTGAGCAGAACCTCACAGCAAGGAAAACAACAAAGTTTAAATAATGAAATTATATACAACAGGTCTGGTCTCCCTTTGGTACCATTCCCTTTCCAAATGAATGGTTCAAAAAAATTTGACTACTCTATAGCTTAGATTCTACTCCATTAAAGGCAATGTAACATCTTTCTGGCTCTACTTTCAAAAGCACTTGACTTTGATAATTTTCAAACTAAACTGTAACCCAGCAAGAATGTTAACTTTGTCTATGCAGACGAAGATGTGTAACTAGCAGAGAGCAATATTTTACCACACTTACAAGACACAAACGTGTTGTTATTCCAGTCATATCATAAAAGTGAAGGCCAGAAAAACAATAAGGTCTTTGGAGGGATGATGCCACAGACAATTAAAGGAAAGAGATAAAGGACATCATAAAAAGCTGACAAAACTTGCTGCTTTAAGGGAAGCAGTCACTTACTAATGGCAAAGAACTAAGATCAATACAACTAGGAGAATGCTGCCCTGGTTCCTTAATAGAAAAGTCTGTCTCAAAAAGAGCTCTTACTGCTAAATGTTTCACCGTGCAAGATCATTACAGTACCAAGCACCCTTTTTCCACTCCCAGATCATGAGAAAAGAACTTCATTAACTCCTGTTAAGAGCAAAAATTTATGCGTCTGTACAGAGTCCCTTTTTCTCAGCCTGGTGTGTTGACAGCTCCCCCTTCTGTTCCAATCGACTACAACCATCTTTCAGAGCATACACATTCTATTAGTAAGAAACTGGTGTATCTGCTAAGAAAGGGCAATCTATATTATGCCTCATGCCCCTTAATATATGCAGGTTAAAATACCATGCCCACATTTTATAAGAGAAATACTGAGAAACCTGATGACGAACATCACAAACCATAATCCATTCCCAGAAGCACTATTTCTTCTATTAAAAGCCCTTTCAATTACGGCACTTAGTAGTGTTTCAGTACAAAAAATACTTCCTCTTTGTCCTAATTAACGTTCATATTTAAGTCTGCTTTAAAAAAATTTTATATTTCATATGAAACAGTATAAAAAGAATCCAATAAGTAGGTAATAGACACAGAGAATCACGCCTCTCAGCTTAGTGCTCCATAATGCAATTGGTGATAAAAATTAGTTACCATCTTGCACTGTGTTTATGATGAAGCTGTGTTACTATCCCAGTATGTTACTTAGTTCGGCACTAGGGCCCCAAAATCAGAGGACCCTCCAATGGGTTCCTCAAGCAGAAAAGTGAACTAAACGTGAGCTTTGCAGTTTGCTCTGCATGTGCTCCAGTAGTCTACTACACGCAATACCACCATCAGCTGACAAAACCTCACTGGCCTAAGCTTTTTCAGATATTTGCAGAAAAAAAATACAACAATGTACCTTCAAGAAAGGACTGGGAACTGAGGATTTAAAGCTTCAGCTTGCACCTCTTCCTTCAGTGGACTGAACACCTGGGAGAGGGGGATTTGGGACAACCCCCAGTTGACAGCTCTTCCTCTCAGATAGCTCTGGGCATGTTTCCTGTGCAGGTGCAGGTTCCTCGGGGTGCCAGGTGGAGACAGTTGCTCTTCCCTGTGGGTAGTCTTTAAAAGGCAGGGCAGCAGGCCACACTGGCAGTCTTGGACCTAAGCCCATCGCTGTTTCTAGCCTGTATGTCTGAGACAAACACCCTGAGTCCCCATTACTAGACACTGTATCAGAGGAGGTACGATGGAAGAACTGCACTTTGTGCTCAATAGGTAAGGCAGTCCTTACATACCGTCCTAAAGAGGAAGTCCTAAGGGCTTCCTCTGAAGGGATGGCCTTAAACTTTGTGACAGTTCATCCCAGAATTTAGCTATTTAAAAATAAAATAGCCAAGGAATAACAAAATCTCTCTACTGAGTGCGAGGGAAATACCCACGTGAGGGGTAGCACTGTTCCTTTTACTAGGAAACTTCACGTTCATCCACGATCAACCAGGAGCTGACCCTGCCAGCTCACTTCGGCCCATCTTCCAGGCCTGAGGGCTTTCACCACGACGCCAGGGAGCCCGTCCCTCCCTGGGCCACAGAGCAGCCTAGAGGCCCTCCTTCCTCTGAGGAGAGAGTCCGGGAGCCGCGCAGGGCGGTCGGCAAGCGGGCATTTTTCAGCCACCGGGCTGAGGTGACACAGGGCGCCTCCAACGCCTCAGCGACCCCCGGACCCCCCACAGCGCACGCGCCGTAACGGCTGCCGGGGAAACGGGCACGCAGCACCCTGCGCGTGCGCGGCGTCTCGCGGCACGACCGTGAGCGCCATTGCGTCAGACGCAGCCTCGACCTGGGGCGGGGCGTGAGGCGGGGCCGGGGGGGTAACGGCGCGATTTTTCAAAATGGAGGCGCCGGGGGAGGGGAGCGGCCGCCGGGCCCGGGAGCGAGCGGGCCTGGGCCGGGGCGGGCGGCGGAGGACGCCGTGATGGAGAGCGGCGGCCCCGAGGAGAAACCATAGCGGGACGCGGGGAGAGTGGCCGGCGCCATGGCGACCTGCATCGGCGAGAAAATAGAGGTGGGGAGGCCGGCCGCCCCGCCATTTGTCCCGAGAGGCCAGGCGGGGGCTTGTCCCTCTCTGGCTTGTGGGAGGCGGCTGCAGGGCGGTGGGCGCGGCTCCACCCAGGGAGCTGGCCCTGGGGAGCTGCCCCGGAGCCGGGCTGTGGAGAGCCCCAGGCGCTCTGTGGTGGCGGGGCGGGCGGCGGTCGCTGCCATAGCAGCGGGAGCCGGGGCGGGTGTCTGTCGTCCACCCTGGAGCGGCGGGAGAGAGGGCGGGAAGGTGGCGGCGCCGAGCCGCCCCGGGGAGGCGGCAAGTGCCAGTGCGAACCGGCCGCCGGGCGGGGAGGACGATGCCGAGCCGCCGAGCCCCGGAGAGCTCCGTCCAGGTACCCCCCCGGGGGCGCCTGAGGTTTGCCTCGGCATCGGCGGTGTAGAGCTCCCCGGCTCTTGAAGGGAGGGGGGGGTCTGCATCAGGAGAGAGGCTTCAAAGCCTGAGCTGGGGCTGACGGCCATGGTTTGTTGTTGTGTTGCAGGATTTCAAGGTGGGGAACCTCCTGGGGAAGGGCTCCTTCGCCGGGGTCTACAGAGCAGTATCCCTGAAAACCGGTCTGGAAGTGGCTATCAAAATGGTAAGGAAGTCACAGTCTTCTGAGAGACTGAACAAGCAAATTGCAACAGGTTGGGGTTATGTGGTTGCCTGGATTGCTTGTTTGTATGTAACTGATATTTAGATTAGGATTTGATTCTACAGTACATCTAAATAGACTGTACTGATAATTAATAGAAATGTTCACGGTGCTATTAAAACAACTTAAGCTCAAATGTTCAACATTGTCCACCCAATCAGCCCTGTAATTCTAATTCAGAAACTTGTCACCACAAAATCCATGTGGCTGGAGAGGTTATGGAAAAAATGCCTTGAAAAATTTCCCTCACTGCCGAGACAAAATTTGTGAAGGAAACTCGCACATCACATGTGTTTTCCCAGATTCACTTATCTATAGTACTTTTATTTATCCACCTTTCTAGTATTAACTATATGTAGTATGTCTGCCTGGTAAAATCAGAATTAGGTTTCACTGATTAAGTGTTTCAGAGAACTTTCTAATTAGTGTTGAAAATGTTAAACTTGTCTACTTTCAGACAGGACAGTTGTGCGTTCTTCCACTTATCAATGATATTTGTTCATTAAAAGCACATAGTAGGTTAAACTATGTGAAAACTTGCTTATATTTCAAAGTCTTCAGGCAAACATGCATTGAAGATCTAAAATTTCAAGTTCATTTGAAACTAACATGTACATAATCAATGTTACAATGCTTGAAAGATGTTTTGTGATTCATTTACAGATAGATAAAAAAGCCATGCACAAAGTTGGAATGGTTCAGAGGGTTCAAAATGAGGTGAAAATACATTGTCAGCTAAAGCATCCATCTATACTTGAGGTAAGAATTGTGTTTTTGTAGAGGAATGTATGTGTGACTTGCTGTGTAGTCTACAAAAGGTATTTTAATTTTTTCATTGTTTTATGTTCTAGCTTTATAATTATTTTGAAGACAGCAACTACGTGTACTTGATTCTTGAGATGTGTCACAATGGTGAAATGAGCAGATACATAAAGAACAGAAAGAAACCCTTTTCAGAAGAAGAAGGTGAGACTGATTTCTGTGTAGCTCTCTTTACACTAATGTTTTGGCTTATTCAATAAATATTTAATTCTAGTGAAAGGATATTTAAAACTGCTATCACTCTGAACCAGTTTGTATAGCTTAAGATCTTGCGATAAGTGATAATCTAGAGACTAATTACTATTGCACATATTTACTTGAATTTCTGTATCCTTTTGTTTCTGTTTATGCCATTTTACAGTAGTTTGTGCTATTTGGGGCTTAAAAAATAGACAGTGAACTTAGAAGGTAGAGGTATATAGAAGGCAGAATTTACTTTTGTATGTAAAATTATGTTGAAGTATAGGTCAAGACTGGGAAGTTCCACAGAAGAAAACTGGCAACTTCACATCCACAGATCTGCTTGCTTTGTGTTGCATTTCTTCGCCTCAGTATTACTGTATTATGTGTCACCAGTTAGAAAGTCTTCTAGATTAGTTTGCCTTATGTAGTATTCTTGGAAATATTTACTGTGTTCCAAGGTGTGTGGAAATGAAGATAATGTAGGTAACAGTGTTGCTGAAGGGCTGAGTTACCAAGGAACTATCCAATTTGACAATCCATCTAGAATTTTTGAAGGACTGGCAACTGGGACAAAATTCTACTATGGTTCTACTTCTGTTTCATATGGAAAGCACTGAAAAATTCCATCTTTCCTTGAGAGTTCATTGTAACAGTAATTCTAAAACTTTTTTGAATTGGCTATGTTATTTTGAATAGTGTTTTGAGAAAGAAGTCTTGAAAAAAAAATTAATTGCACTTACAAATTTACTAATGTTTCATTTTCTTACAGTTGAGAGTGAGAGGATTTCAGTTAAAACATGGACCACCGAAAGCCTAACCAGAACAGTGCAATTAAAAAAAAAAAAAAAAATTAAAAAGGAAAGACAGCAAAGCAAGCTGCTGTGTAATGTTTGAGGGCACAGCCAAAGAAGCTGTTCAGGTTTCAGTTGATCTGGATTCAGTGATTATTGCCTCTACTGCTTCCAGACTTACCATGCTGGTCATTACTCGTACAGTTCTTCCAGCTTACCTGCTTTTCTATCGATTTCTAATCTAATTCTGTGAAACTATTATATATATGGATTTTTTGGAACCCAGATCACTGGACTGGCTTAAAGGGGTACAGCTATACAGGCACCATCTGTGTTTAGTTCAGATCTGCTCCAGAAAAATAGTTCATCTGATGGTACCTTAGTTCTAAAAGCTGATAAACCACTGACCTGGATAAAGAAGCATATTCCTTTGAGGAGTGGTTTTTACGAACGTTTATTACTCATCAGTCTTTGCCCTCTGATAAGAAAGGAGGAGGATTGTAAATTGTTTGCTTTAGAGAGAATCATTCTGAAAATTGCTGCCATTGCAGCATCATAATAAATGATGCTGTTTCAGCCTGGATGAGGTTTTGTTATTCCTGCTGTAAGCTAAAACTCTTGAATATTCCCTGAATTTCTAATGTAATAGAACAGAAAGATTTTCCCAGTATCGTGAACTTAGAAGTTTTTGAGAAATTGAAATTCTACTGGCCATGTCAGTTTGCTAATGATAAAACAGATACAATCCAAACTGTCGCCTGAATTCTATAATCTGCACATAGTGAAGCTGCTTGATTTTGTGTATTTGCTGTTTCTGAAAGTGTGGAGCAACTTCACTTTTTAAATTCTTAAGAATCTAATTTTATAAAGTTGAGGCCAATTGAAAATGTCTCCAGTCCTGTTCACATTTTTCTGTTAGCAAAGAAAGAAATCTGATTAATGCATTTACAGAGTGTTTTTTATGAACTGTCTTAGAACATAGTCATACCATATTGCTTAAAGCAAAAAGCAGAAAATTGTCTCATTAGTATGACACTTAAACATCCTTGTAACATCTTTGTTATTTAAAAAAAAAAAAAGCAAGACCAATAGCAGACTTTAAAAAGTTGTTATTTTCACAGATATAGTTTCAGTTATATGATTAAACCATCTGGTTTTATGTTTTGACAGCCCGACACTTCTTGCATCAAATTATCACGGGTATGCTGTACCTTCATTCTCATGGAATACTGCACCGGGACCTCACCCTTTCTAATATCTTACTCACCAATAACATGAATGTCAAGATTGCTGATTTTGGACTAGCAACTCAGCTGAAAATGCCCCATGAAAAGCATTACACCATGTGTGGAACTCCGAATTACATTTCTCCAGAGATAGCCACAAGGAGTCCACATGGACTTGAATCTGATGTGTGGTCTTTGGGCTGTATGTTTTACACTCTTCTTATTGGAAAGCCACCTTTTGACACTGACACAGTCAAGAACACACTGAATAAAGTAGTATTAGCAGATTATGAAATGCCAGCCTTTTTATCAAGAGAGGCACAAGACCTTATACACAGGTTACTTCGCAAAAATCCAGCAGATCGTTTGAGTCTTTCCTCTGTGTTGGATCATCCTTTTATGTCCAGGTGTAGCTCTGCTCGGAGTAAAGATTCGGGAACTTCGGAAGATTCCATGGACAGTGGAAATGCTACCATCTCTACAACCTTCACAGGCTCTTCCAGCATCAGTACCAGTGGTTCCTTGAAGGAAAAGAAGAAGCTGTTAGTTGGACAGCCACTCCCAAATAAAATTACTTTTTTTCCTAAAACCAAGAATTCCAGTGACGCTTCATCCGTAGATGGAAGCGGTTCTTTTCCTCAGTGGGGAATTCAGGGAAAAGAAGTTGGCATAACTGGCAGGGGAAGAGCCGTGCAAGTTGCTGAAGAGAGACCGCATTCACGCTACCTCCGAAGAGCCCACTCTTCAGATAGGTCTGGCACATCCCATAGTCAGACTCAAGGCACGCTGAATGTCGTTGAGAGATGTCACTCTATGGAACTACTTTCTAAGCCTAAAGTAGGAACACGGGAAAATACAGAATACTTTTCACCTGCCAACAGCTATACTGATATAGGAGAAATATTTAAGGAGAAGACTTCTAGTAGTTCTGGTTCTTTTGAAGGGCAAATATCTCCACCTGTAAAAGATCAACCACAGTAAGAATTAGTTTTTATTAAGACGAAATTTACAGCTGCCTTATATGTTAAATGCATGACTTGTCCTGTAACTAAACTGTAGTAAGTGCCAAAAGTATCTACACTTATAGCTTGAATACCAAATAGGAGAGGGTGATGGTTGAAGCTGTTGCTATGTAGAGGTTTATCTCCCTGCTGTCCCCATCTTAAACTTCACAGATGCAGTGCCTCAGCTAGCTAGATCGTAGCTTTTATTTATCCTGGTAATATTTCATTATTCACTTATTTCCATGTGCAGCAAGTTAAGTATTTCCCTGCAGTAATTGTAGCAGAGAGCCTTGTTAATTGCTATTTGTAGAAGAGACAGACTAGTGTAGAAGGCATTCTGAGTGTGAATACCAACGTTTTTACTTGCTGCTCTGGTTTTGGTTTTTTTTTTTTTTTCTGTTATGCTTAGATAAGGTAAAGGAAAAGAAACAAATGAAGTACAAGATTAGGTGATGGATTATAAAACTGGTGTACCAGAAAGGAAAATAACACTCAAAGATAACTGTCTGAAACTTAGTTCTGTCCTTAGTTGTAGTTTCTGGGTGAAAATCCTGGCTTTCAATACACTGATGGACTTCCCCAGCAGATACAAACCAGCTCAGGTGTTACATCTACAAGTGATGCTAGGATGTTTTCTCTGTTGTTGGAGGCCTCATCTTTGCCCTCTGTGCACTGCTAGGCAACAAGAGCCTTTCTTTGTGATAAACTTAGTCTAAGCTCAGAAGTTTGCTTTGTTTTTTGCGTCAGTGGAATAACAAAGAGCGCTTTCCTATTTTGATATAAGGACTATTGCATATCTTGGTTCTTACATTTCTCTCTACATTAGGAAGTGCCAACTTTGTGTGATGGCTTCATGTGTTCTTTTTGCAAATTAGTTCAGGGAAAATGCAAATGAGCCCTTTGCTCTGTAGAAAAAGTAAATAGAGTAAGAAGTTTTTCTGGACTGTTCACAAGTGTTTGACATAAGCCTCTGTCCAGCAAGTTCAGCGGGCAAGTGCATTCTTTCTAGCTTGAGAAATGTTTGATGAATCAAAAAAGAAATTATTTATGCAAATGATAACATAATGCTTATTTGTGTTCCCCATAACTTCATAAAGATATGCGGAATGTAAATGTGACAGAATATTGATATGTATGGGGATTAACTGAATGGTTACCATTTTTTAGGTGGTTTTACATAGGAGAGACTCTTATATCTATAGTTAGCCTGCACAACAATCTTAAATGCAAAGCTGTAAGACCTAAATTAGATGCTTATATGCTGTAGGTTTTGTTTTTTTTTTGTGATAACTGAGTCCTTGCCAATGCTAAAGTAGGGATCATTGCAAAAAGAAAGTACAGACAGGTGCAGGCTACCTCTCAGGAGCTTAGTGTGAATTTACAACAGATCGGTGATTCTGCTGCAATTATTTTTGTGTGTATTCTTTATTGGTCAACACGTGGATTATAGCTTGAGTTCATCTCTGACTACATACATGTCATTGTCTAAAAAGCTGGTAAAAAAATCTTTATAATCTTTGGGATTGACTATATTTATGCAAACTCATATTATTTTAGGTGGTAAGATTGCCTACGTATTTCAGCTGCATATTTAGTATGCTGAATGAGATACACTGGGGTCATGGGTTATCATCCCTGTGCCTTCTCTGAGGTTTTTTCCTGTACTGTAGATTAAGAACTAGAGGTAACAACAGCTACTGCTGGCTGCATTATCAATGGCTTTTTTTCTTCATGTATGTCAGTTACAAGAGTCTAATAGTGAGTGCTAAGTCTTAAATTTGTGCTAAAAGTTAGTAATAACTTTTCATTCCAGTTGGAAACATATTTTATTTTTTATGCTTTGTCGGATGAACGTTCCTCATGAAAAAAGAAGCATGTTCTATGATGTGTAGAGCTGCAAAATGCCACCTGCATTTCTTACGTGTTCTAAAAGTGTTGTGGTTTCTGCAGCTGTAACATCGTAACTTCTGTTGATCAAGCATCTTTGATGTAATCTTTATTACATGTGTAACTTTTATTTTGCAGCTTGAATTATCTCTGCCCAATGAAGCCCCGGGTTGGTTTACTAGAGCAGAAGTCCCAGGCTGAAACAATGCAGCAGTGGCTTGGAAGCATGCAAACAAATGGTGTGTTATGAATCAGTTGTGTGTTTTTGCACTCAAGTTGGAGTAATGACTTGTAACAGTTTCTATGGTTTTTTCTGTATTTTATTTTTTAAATGTGTGACAGAAGTTTATGGCCAAGTAACTGTGGTACCAGAGTATAATGCTGGCATCCTAAATAACAGCAACTGGATGTTAACAGAGGCTACTGTAAACAGACTTTTTTCTCTGAATGAAAAGCATGGGAGACCCTAAACTGACTTGTCACTGAAAAAAAATTGACGCAGATACTGACAGAGGCAAAATGATTTCTGATATCACTAATCTGTAGAATCATTCTTAAGCAAGAAATATCCTATTGAAAACATTGTTTTGTCTTCTCTCTTGGACTAAACTGTAACACTTTAGTTTCTGGAGGTAGGAATTAATTTCAGAAGATTTTGTAGTTAGTGTCTCTCTTAAGCTTCTGGGTCAGTATAATGAACTGTATGGAACTGACTTCATAAGAATGAAGAAATTGTACATTGAATTTGAATTCTTAGCTTCCTAAAATGAGGTCATTCTCTTTTAGTATGTTAGCAAAAAAAAAAAAGATAAAAACATAATTATAGAACTGCCATAATTATTCAGTTGTGACCTGAAATGTCTAAATGTAAATACGTGACAAAAGGTTGGCAGGTGACTCAAAAGCCCTGTTAATTTACTTGAGCAAATACACCTTAAGAGAAAATGGGACCTTGGTGAATGAGAAAGGTAATAAGGCTGCAGAAGGAGGGGTGGAGGAAAGAATAAAAGACACAGAAGGGAAGGAGGTGTTCTTTGTCATGCATCATGTTACATCATTTACAAATAATGTAATTTAAGCATAAAACTAAATCACAAATCCATTCTGGCCTTTTTTGTTTTGGTATTGCTGGACTCCTTCCCTTCCTGTCTATAGGGAATTGGAATCCTATGACATATGATCTGAATAATCCTATTTAATTTTGGGTCCCTTCTCAACTGTTCTGCAACATGGCAGGAAGGGTGCAATACCTCTGTGGGTTGAGGCAAAAGTTGATCAAGGGCTTAAATATCAAAACTAGAGAAGCAGTTATAGGCAGTTTAAATATTAAAAAATAGGTTTTTGTCTTTTAACAAGTGACTGGAAATAAAACAAGGGGTTGGGAGCGTGCATTTAACATCTTGAGTACTAAAACCTATGGTTGATGCTAAAACACTAGTTAGATAAGCTGGAACTTAAACGAAACTTGCTTCTAGTGGTTATCTGAGTGGCAAGTAAACTGTGTTTCAACAGGTTAAACTATTTCTTATAAACTTACTCTTGTTTGAAATCTTAGTATTTTATTTATAAATGGCTTTGCAAAATGATTTGATATATGTTAAGACTGAAGGCCATCATAACTTAAATCTAATAACAGTTTATTTTTAAATAGCACTGGAATTTTGTTAGCCCTGGTATTGATTGGTACTAAAGTCATAGCCTAATGATTTGCGCTGAAGATCAAAGAAATCCCATTTTCCGCATAAATAAGCCTTCCAAGATGATATTTTTAAAAGTTTTTAAATGCATAATAGCTTTTTTCTTCTGACTGTGACTCTGCATCTACAATGTACCTTTATGATGCTTTCAGTTCCACTGAGACCGCCTGCAGATCTAACTGGCAACAATAATGCACATGGGGGCTTTCGGTATCATCTGGATGTGCAGCAAGATGCATCAAGAAATGCATGGAACACCTTAAAAGATATAAGGAATCATGATGCACCTGTTGACTGTCCACGTTCTTTAAACCAGAGAAACCCAAAGAAATACAACCCTGGAGTTCTCTGCAAACCTGAGAAAATTCAACCGTCATCTTCTACATGTGGCCTTTGGTCAACTTCAGAACAAAACCAAACATGGGGCAAAGAACCACCAGCGCATCAGAAACCTACACTGCGAAGTTTAGTATCGCCTCTTAACGCTCACAGACTAAAACCCATCAGGCAAAAAACAAAAAATGCAGTGGTATGTATCAGTTCCTAAAACAGAAACAATACAGCGTGACTAGCTCTTAAAAATCACTTGGTAGACTAGAAGAATTTGTTTTTAGAAAACTTAATCTATAATAATTTAAAGTTATATTAGCAAGATGCATCTTAGTTTTTGTATGTGGAACACTCGTGGTCACTTCCTGCAAATACTGAGGTGGCATTGCTTTTAGTTTACAGGTGAAGAAACGGTAGGTAGACATAACAAATATTAAGTGTATGTATACTTCCTACAGTTCTAAAATTATGTACTGCTTAGCTGTACAGTTGCATTTAAGAGTTTAGTTGTCAAACACATCAGACACTTTCACGGATTAGTTAATAACTGGATTAGAAATTAAAACATTCTTGCTCTCAAGTGAAAACTTGACTCTTTTTCCTATAGTGCTGCTTTTTCCCTGTCTTGTGGGTGGGAAAGCAAAACAAACTCCATTAATCCTTACTGATCACATACATTTTCTGGGTGGCTTGTTCCTGGTATCACCCTTCTTCCTTTTGTTCCATTTCTTACAGTCTCGCTTATCCTGCTGCTTTCCCCCTGCCCCCCCAATTTGTTTTTTAAAAAAGAACACAATAGAGCTGACCTGTCTCTGTTTGATTTGTTACTTGAGAAGCCACACCCTCACTGACCAAGCTTATAACCTTCAGTCATGTTGGACTGTTTTGTTTTAATAGCACTAATAGCAAAAGTTATGGTAAGAAGCATTTATAAGTTTGCAGTGCATTTGAGGAAGAAGAAAACCATTTTTTAAAAGCATTTGTGGGAAAAAAATGATATCTTACTTTGCCAGGAAGTAAAAGTCTTTTTGTTTAACTTGTATATTTCATATATTTCAGGTGAGCATTCTAGATACTGGGGAAGTATGTATGGAGTTTCTAAAAGAACACCATTCACAAGAACTTGTGAAAGAAGTTCTGCGAATATCTTGTGATGGAAATGTGGTATGTCTTCAATTTCTTCACTGTTGTATAAAGAGTTTAGAGTATTCTGTTCTTTCAGAGTTGTTTCTCTTTATTTTCAGTTAAGTGATTATTTGTTTGGAAATGCAATGTTTGCATATGCACAGCTGTAAACTCCTTTTCTTGTGCCCCATAGGGCAGCCATACAAATACAGGTAGCAAGCAATTATTGGACTTGACTTTTGCAATAGGTGAAGTATTGCTGGAAAACTGCTGCTGTTAAATAGTTACTTAAAGTAATAATAAGTGTTCCTGGTAAATTACGGTAATTAATTAAACTGTGACTTATTTCCGTAGTTGTTAAAAGTAGGGAGTACTGTAGTAAGTTGCAACTGTAAACACAGGTTTTTCCTTTTTGTAGATTGCAGTTTATCATCCAAATGAAGGAAGAGGTTTCCTTCTTGATGACATACCTCCTCCTCTTCCTGAAGACATCTGTATGTATAACTTTGACAACTTACCAGGTAACCTGAAATTTATTTTAAAATTATGATGACTAATGTGACTTATGTTTTTTAGGTGAATCTTCTTGTAGAGTCTTTAGCTTTTAGCCACTACTTTTACAATCATTGTGAAGATAAAACTTTCAGAATAAAATTCAAACTGCAGTTCAACTGGAAACTGTATTTTGAAACTTTACAAGAAAGTGTAAATCCACAGGTTTTAATTCATTTTGTATGGAAGTTGTAAGAATTCACTTACCCCTTTACAATGCAGTGTACTAAAACTAAAGCTTTCGTAACCTTCTCATTCATAGTGGAAGCTGTTTAAATATGAGTGGAAGAAATATTATCAAGTCATTTGTAAAACAACAGCTTTGCTTTGTGCTTCCTAACACTGATAACTTGGGGAGGAAGGAGGAAAAATATATATGTAAAAGCATTGACAGAGTATTTAATGTAGACAGCTGAAGAACAAATATAAGCTAACTATAAGTTCCTAAGAGACAAGCAGAATTCCCTACTAATTAGAGATCAGAGACAGGTTTTACCTGAAGCCAGCTTGACCATGGTATCTAGTTAAATGGTATATGCAGCACTTAACTATGTTGTTTAGGTTCTGAAATACGTTAATTAAAGCTATTGAAGATGCTCACTTTTCTGAAAGTTGGTAAAAACAAGTCAGTTTCTTTGCACATACTTCTGTAAGGTAGTTTAATATTACTCACAACTTCCAACTATCAAATACATATTTTAAATTATTTCTCTCCAAGCTGGTGCAGTGTGTTTAATCTGATGACTTTTTGATACAACATTTTAAATATTCTTTTCCAGAAAAGTACTGGAAAAAATACCAGTATGCAGCCAAGTTTGTGCAGTTGGTAAGAACAAAAACCCCCAAAGTTACGTTCTATACAAGATACGCCAAGTGCATGTTGATGGAAAATTCACCCACTGCAGATGTTGAAGTTTGTTTTTATGACGGTATGTATTCACTTTTGCAATTATGCAAATAGTTATATCATTCTATTAAAGCTGCACTAAAATATTGCCAAACACGAAACAAGGAACACTTCAGGTTGAAGAAAATAGTAGAAACTTTTTTTGCCACTCCGCCTTTATTCTAGCACTTGCAGATCAGTTTATTATTCAATAGTTCCTTACTGATATCTTCTTCAGGGGGTACATGTTGCAAAAGTGTTATTTAAATTATGCCTTGTTTTTATGCATGAGCTCTTCTTTGCATCTACATTTGTTCGTTAACCTGCTCGGTGAGAGGTGCATCCCTACATCCAAGAACACTCACTGCAGGAAGCAATTTGCTGCCTTTTCCAATTCAGCCCTTCATAAAGTACTCTGTGCTAACGATTGCTTTCTCACTATAGACTACTGTCCACTAATTTGATTTGCTGCATGCGTAGATATAGCCCAACAGAACTTATGCCAAAAAAAAGATGACTTAACAGCTCTGTGATTTGGTGTGGAGCTGCTATTGAAAGAATGGGCATATTTTTTCTTTTTTAAAACCATATTCAAATACTCATAGAGCCCGTTGAACCAATTTTTGGCAATACAGTTAGAGATGTTAATTTTATCTCAGATTAATGTTTAGAAAGGTAGTTCTTAAAATATGTAATAAATGCATTATTCAGCCCATTTAAGTAGTGTTTTTTGGCCACAGAGGGCATTCCTTTAACATCATAGTCCCAATTTAAATGGCTTTTTATTTCTGGTAGACATAGAGTTCATGCAAAAGTGGTTTTTATTCTTGCAGTAATTAAGTCAGTGAGATACACTTTAGTAGAGTAGAATGTAATGGCAGAAATATCTGTTTTATAGATGCTGGTATTTTATATAATTCACGCTAGAAATCTTGACATTTTTTACAGGAGCAAAGATACACAAGACGGCTGGTATAACTCGAGTGATTGAAAAATCAGGGAAATCCTTCACTTTGAAAGGAGAAAGCGAAGCAGGTTTGAAGAAGGAAATACAAGCTTATATGGATCATGCCAATGAGGTAAACTGTTTCATATAGACCTTTTCCAGTGCAAAGGAACTTTCTGAAAACTCTGTTTCTCTTTCACAAACGTGCTTCTGATGTTGCTTTTCATATTTTTCATTACACTAATAAGGAGGGATGATTGTGTGTTTTTTGGAAGAGCAAATATCAATGTAAAGGTAAGAGTAACAATGCCTCGCAATGAAGGCTGTTAGAGGAAATTCTTACTAGTGCATAAAGCAGGTTTGCCTGTCTGGTGAAAGGATTAAACAGAACAGATAAAGCCGCTTTATACAAGTTTAAAAAAAGGTGTTTAACTGGCCTGCCTGCTGTGCTTTCCATCTCTTCTTTTTTTTTTCATGTCACCCAATTAGCAGTCACAAGAGTAATTTTTTTGTCTATGATCTTAGGAAACAGTAAAAATAGTACAGATTTCCTAATCAGTCTTCCTTATGTTCTGTTATTTTCTGGAATGAATTCAGGGGTCTTCTAGTCCCCCATCTAGCCCTGCTAAAAGGGGAGGAGATGTGATTATTAAGAGCATAATTTCAGATGTGCTGAAGCTACGAGGGAGTCTTGCTGTAGTCCTGCTTTTGAATCACCTCCATGGCACATGAGTGCAGCTATCATCGATATCCAGTAACATTGAAAAAAAGCATTTCCTTGTGTAGGCTCACCTGCCAGCTAAACATGCATGAAATAGTTAAAGAGTTCTCAATCAAAAACTTCAACAAGTTCCTTCTAATTCCAGGGACATCGTATATGCCTTGCACTGGAATCTGCTGTTTTGGAAGAAGAAAAAAGGAGTGAAAGTGTTCCGTTTTTTCCAATAATTGTTGGAAGGTAATATTTTTCACTTGAAAATACTTCTGTGCTTGAATGTTCACGCTAAGCAGCCTTATGCAGCTAATGTTTGCAGAGCCAGGGTTGTTTAACAGAGGCTTACAGTCATTAGCAAGATAAATAGTAACTTGATAGCATGTATGAACACCTTATTTTGGACTTGCAAAGCCTCCTTTGATACTAAGACAACATACATCTGTGGATTTAGACTAAACCAGGCTAACAGTTTGCATGTGTAAAACCAATTCTGCAGAAGACCAGTGCCATCAAGTGCTTTGTACAGTCTGTGGTAAACTGAAGGAAAAGCTACCTCTCCTCACTTGTCTTCTTTCTCTTCACTACTTCTTCCATTTTGGATGGACTGTTTCCCAGTTTGTCTCATTATTTTTCCAGAAAACCTGGCAATACTGAATCACCACAGGCAGTAGCACCTCCGTTGTTGGACAATACCAACTGTATGAAAGAAGTTACGGTGCTGGATAGAAATATAGCTGCCAGTTCTACTCCAGTTCAAACTCCAAACTGTACTCCTCCTGTAAGTACACAAGAACATACAGTGGAGACTGCTGTCCAGTAGGAATTCAAATATTGCTGTTGTATTTCAACTAATGAGATTACACTTGTATGGACGTAGGCTTTTATTAGCCATTTCAGCTTGACTTCAACTAACTTTTGGTATCTGGATTTAAGATCATCTGAAAAATCAAAATCCTTCAAAACTTTACCATGAATGACTCCTTGGAATATAGTTTGAAAATTGCTTGCTTGTGTTATACAGCAGAGTCTTCAGCTTGTTTTGGAGAGCTCTGGTGTGCCCTCAGGCCTGTATATCAAATGGTAGTCACAAAGGATATTAGCACTTGAGACTACTGTTCTGAAATAATCAAGGGTTAGGGTGTATTTAAAAAAAACAGTGTAAGTGTAGATATGTCTAGCCAACAAGGCTTTGTGTGCAACTTCATCTAGTTCGTTTAAAAGACCCACCAAGCTACCCTTCACAGCTTCCCCAGCTGACTGAATTATACTGGGGTCTTGGCACACTGAGTTTGTATCATCTTAACTCTGTTGAATTCCTGTGGGTCTGCATCTGTTCTTTGATTGCGGAGCACATATCCTTAGCACAGAATCTGCTGGTTTTCACTTGACTGAAATGAACCTGGCAACAAAAATTCCTCAGTTCTTCAGTACTAGTGTTGACTTTTACACTGACTTAACGTTTCCCATCAGCAGAGCTCAGACTCGAGGGTTCAGCATTCAAACCCATTCTTTGTTTGCCAAATAGCAAACACTTAGGTCTTTGTAAGGCTTTCACTGTTTGCTTTCTCTTCTGAAGTATGTGTTTCTAAGCAAAATAACACAATAGTTGGTTGCCTGTCCATGTTACTCTTGACTCTTCTTATCAGTTTCTTTATATTTAAACTAGATCTGTATATCCTGAGGTACAGCTTGTTGTTTCTTTCAGGTTCCTGTAATTATCTGGATCCTTATCTCTTTCCTGACCAAGCTCTCCTGTTTCACAGACATCCCCTGACTTGCATCTTTTCATTGAACCCTGAATCTTAAATACCTCTAAGCAACACCACCACCTCATCTGTCATCTCTGTGACTATGGGAGGAGGTATCTGAGTAGTAGAACTTGTATAGAAGCAGATATGTTCCTCCTAGACAGTAGTGGTAGTGGTGTCCTAATGGCCTCCAATGTTTGATCCTCTATTGCTCTTAATTCAGCGCTTTATCAGACTCCTTTTGTGCTGTGTAATTCTTCTATTCATGCTTAATATTCTAGTTTCCAATTAATAGCAATGTCCATATTTTTGTAAAATATTGGCCAAGTGGTCATCTGAATGAGGGCTGATTTATAATCTAACATGTGCTGAATGTTATTCCTGAAGATGGACAGGGTTTTCTGACAGTCAATAAGGGAAAAATGGGGTTTAAGTAGAAAAAGTCCGCTTAGGGAGAGCAATTCCTTTGTGAGTACAGGGAAGTGGTAGAAAAACTGTCATGGTACTGAGAAAGTCATACAAAATCCTGTGGGGTCTTTATAATGTAATGCTGTT
The DNA here is from genome assembly GCA_008658365.1 of Alca torda. NCBI lineage: Eukaryota > Metazoa > Chordata > Aves > Charadriiformes > Alcidae > Alca > Alca torda. The sequence goes on from CM018079.1 coordinate 8,808,640, forward strand.
AAATGAAGCACATAGGCTAAATCTGTCTGTATGTATGAAAAGATTAAAACAAGTGGTAGTTGACCAATGTAGTTGGTATATAGTCAGTTGGATTAATACTAAGGCTGCTAATACTGTGCATTTCTGGGTTTTAGGTGGTGTCATATGAAAAGTCTACATTTCTGACTAACACTGCTGAAGCTACCTGCTCCTCTGTTCATCAAATGGAATGCAGTCCAAATTCAGCCCAACTTTTAAAATCTGTCTTTGTGAAAAATGTTGGTTGGGCTTCTCAGGTGAGAAATGAATGCTGATGAAGGAGGGAAGTCTGTTCTTTTTTTTTCCTATTAATCACTTAAAAAGATGTATCTCAAGTTTAACTTTAAACTTGATTTGTGAAGAATGCATTCAGTTGTGCTCTGCTGCAGTGTGAATCTGAAAATTGGTATGTGGAAAGATCCTTCCAAATAAGCGTCTTAAATAAATACCATGGTCAACTACATAAGCAGAAGCTGACAAAATAATACTTCAGCATTTCAGTTGTCACAATTTCCCTGTTTTTATTATTGCCGATTTCAGTGTCTTCTGTCATTTAAATTTGACTCTAGTAGAAAATGGAGACTGTTAAGCTTCTGTCTGTTCACTGACATAGATGTAAAGGTGTTGTGACAAAGTGCCTTTAACAGCTATGTACCAGATCTGTACAGGAAGACCGAATCTGCCTACACAACAGGAAAAGCCGTTTCCTTACTGAGAAATTTTTCCTCTGCTTTTCTGTGGGACCAGCTTTAGATTTAAAAAATGGTTCTCTGCAATCCAGATAAAGTAAGCTTCCTGTCCTAACAGAAAAAAGTTTGTTTATATATGAACTTCAAAATGTATACAGCTGTGAACTCTGACAAACAGGCCTTCTATTCTATGTTTGGGTCTATTTAAAATGTCTGTAGGAGTCATTAAGCTAAAGGCACTTAACTCTTGTTGAAAAGGATGACCGAAGCTGAGTATCTGAAACCTCAGGAAATCTGTACTTGAGACAGCCTGAGACTACTTACTCCAAAGTAGAATACATGCAATCTTTATCTTTAAAAGACTGACCAAGGTACCTAAGTCACTTCAGCAATTCTGAATAACTTTCAGCTTCAATAATTAGAAAAAAAAATTAGGTATGTAATATTGTATTTTATGTCCTGAAACCATAATGTGCCTTCTCTCATTAGCTGACCAGTGGAGCAGTATGGGTTCAGTTTAATGATGGATCCCAACTGGTAGCCCAAGCAGGTGTTTCTTCTATCACTTACACATCTCCAGATGGCCAGACAACAAGGTGAGTCTATTACTGCTAGAAAAATCATTATGTTTACTGTCAGGTAAACTTTATAGCTTACTTTCATTTTGTTTTGTAAATACTTAAACTTAGCTTTTCAATCACTTCTCAGTTGATTAACTTATATAAGCTTAATAAATAGAGAAACACCTATAGCTTTGAACTCTGGATAACAAAGGAATAAAAAAAAACTGGGAATCCATCTACTTAGTCTCCAGAGTACAGCCACTATTCATGTATAGTACTTAAAAGAGGGAGGGGGAGAAAAATAAGGCTTACCCTGCCCACCCCCCCCCGATACTACTAGATTAGGGGGATAGCGTGTCAACACTGATGCATAGACATGACCTGCTCAGGTGAAGTCTTGTGTATCTCTTGGACATACAAATAAGCTGCTCAGTAACATGCTGTTTCTTTGCAAAGTTCGAGACAGTAGTATTCATTCTGTTTAGATATTATTGCAGCTTTAAACATGGTTTAGGTATTTGCTTAATCTGAAACACTTTTTTCAGTTAAATACATATAGGGAAGGGGGGCCTAGATTTCAGCCATCAAACTCCAATTAATGTGTCTAGATGTACTTAACATCTACTTGACTTAGTGGTTTACCTATTTACAGGCAAGTTTGGAAATAACTATACCGTCCTGAAATAAAACAAATTATTTCAAGCATCTGAAGTTTTCTATGCTTACTTGCCTTTCTAGGTATGGAGAAAACGATAAGTTGCCAGAATACATCAAAGAGAAGCTGCACTGTCTGTCTTCTATTCTTGTGATGTTCACCAATCCAGCTGCTCCCCACTGATTAAAGCAAAGCAGGTGTCAGGACACAAGAGCTTAATAAACTCACTGTCTTTCAAGTGATGTGACTGATCTTACTCCGCTTATGCAGAAATTCTTCCAAAAGCTGGTAAAAAAAAAAAAAGAAAAAAAAAAAGGAATGGAAGGGTTGCTCTGTTTATGTGTAGCAAATTGCTTGTAAAGTGTCATACAAAACAGGTTTTTTGTCAAAATGATGGATAAACTTGCTCAAGCAAAACTTTGAGCAATTTAGTTCTAGAGAGCATCAACTTTTGGGAAATAATCTGAATCTGTTGTATTTTTTTTTTTCTTCCCCCACTGCTTAGTCCGTGCCAACAATCAAGGAAAATGCATCTGTGCTGTTGAAGGTTTTGTATTTGTAAATAACTTATATTTTTACATCTTATAAGTAATATATGTAAATATGTATATGTTTTATAACTGTGTTTTTATTTTTTGTAGCAGCAGCTTTAACTTCCCTGCACAAGCATTTTATACAAAAAAAAATAAATGCAGTGGTAATTGTCCAGATTTATTTATTTGTTTCATGTTCAAGTGATAGTTTGAGAGCCCTTTGCTCTTAATAAGTTGAGCTTAATTTATAACAGGAGCTGACTGATATCTTAGAGCATCATATGGTGGGAGCTTGTGGAGAAACAACGTAAAACTGTTGCATAAAGTTAACTTGAGATGCTTTTACCTTGTCTTACACATTATGAATCACACATCACACTTAGCACTAACAGGAGCTTGCTCTTTTTTAAGCATTTTGCTGTAAGTGTGCTAACATTCCTGAGGCTGCTTATAATCATACTTAAGGAAATATTCCAACTTCATTATAAGGTAGGAGAAAGGCTTAAGTTGGGTGGAAGAGTGGGATCCAAAAAGGTGTCAGTGGGGGGAGGATGAAGAGCTTCAAAGGAGCTGAAGGTGGCTTGCATATAGGGGCTAGGCACAATAAACTGAGCTGTAAAACCCTCGGGAAACAGATGTTCCAATACAGCTTTTTCAAATCTGCAGCCTCAGCTTAGAGCTGAAATAGTCTTGACTTCGTCAGTTCTCCTTATTCATCTTGTCTCTAACAGAGACAATCTTGATTATTTTGTCATGTCCAAATCAAGGAAATAGCTTGCAAATAAAGAATTTGGCTGTAGGAACATCAAGATAGAAGTAGCACTAAAAAAAACCCCAACCCTTAAATGATTCTTCAAAAGGTATTTTTTAACAGCTCTTGCAGTTGAGAAGTGTACCTTCTCATGTTGGACCTTCATATGGAGATGGAATTGACTGCATGGTAAAATAACTATTACAGGTCTTTGAACCAAGTAGTACACAGAGCTCTTCTGCAGCCTCTAAGGTTTGTTTTTACTATATCTGTAGATATAAACATAAATCCATCTTTCTTAGAAGAAACATTTTTGTTTAGTACTTTAATCTTGAATTAACTGACTTAAAGTAGTAAGTCAACCTTGATAAGATGTGGGTCAGTGCTACATGTTAAAAAGTTGCATTATCAGACACATTGATTATCTTTACTTCTGACATAATCTAACCTAGTTTGATGTGTGAGCTAAACATACAAATAGTTGAAGAAAGCCTAAGAGGGAGAGGGCAGAGAGGCGTAAATGCTTAGAAGGAAGAATGGGTTAGCTTGTAAGGAAAAGTCTGACTTCGCTGCAGTTACATTCCAACATTGCGAACTGGAATTAAAAGGAAAACCGGAAGCCCTGCTTGTGAGTACAAGAATGTGTTTTGTAAGAATGAGAAGATGACAATCCATAACAAGCAAGCTATAGCTTAAAACACAGCTAACCTAGGAAAATAAAAACAACTCTCATGGCCAAAGAATTCCAAACCTTACTTTCTTGTTTTAATTATGTAATAATTTTAATTCTGATGCACATATTAATGTGCATGGGCTATCCCCTTTTTAGGGTTATTCTGTATTTTATAGGTATTCAGTGCAGAACGGGAGACTTGAATCCAGTTTTATTCTTAACCCTTTAACTATGTTACAGCTAAAATAATCCCTCCAAGTACCCAAACATTCTCTCACTCTTAAATTGGAAGTTAGCTAGCCTGAAGAACAACAGTAACAAAAAGCCTACAACATATGTACTTTCAGCACAAACTGAGTTGTAGAACAAAATCCTAACCATGTTAGCCATTTTGAAAACTTGCATTTCTCATGTTTAAAGTAACACCAATTGCTCATGACCGAAGTAACTTTTGTTTGCTGTAAGCAACTCTAAGCATTTCATTTTTCACCACTAAAACACAGTATTTCTGTTACTATTTATTATGAATTAGCATATAAAAGAAATGTTTATAAAAGTGAAGTCCTTTCTTATAACATTTTGTGATTCCGCCACAGGAAAGCCCAACAGAGAATAAAACTTCTATCGTCCCTTCAATTGGTATTGAAAAAATAATCTTTTAATTCAGTAGTCTTTTAGTGTTTGAACAACTGATTACATAGGAATACTTAATAACATTTAATAAATTCAGTAAGCATCAAATATTAGATACATTAAGCAGCAGCTCCAACTCTCATACTGGAGTTACTCCAGATTTTTTTTTCTCCAGTAGTATTGAAACAGATAAAACAAACCCGTACAGGTGAGCTTAGGCCCTATTATGAAGGAAAATTATTATTTCACTTTTTTAAAATAAACCCTGAATGTTTCAAACATTGTAAATTCCTGTTTCTTGTACCATATTAGGAAAAATAAGTCTACAAATAATAGTCAACACCCGAGGAGCCAGTTTCTTCCTTTTTACTTAATTAACACTGGTTGCTCAGCGTTCTCACAAATGACAAGAGTGTAAACTATCATGCTTGGTATTTCCTTCTTGTAGTAAAGTTAAGAAAAGCTTGTAATTCAACACTGTGCAGGTTATCTTTCTTGCTACAAAAAGGTATTCAGCAAAACGGTAGAAGAAAAATTGCACGTACGGTTCACTGTAGTTCAAGTAACAGCCACCACCGCTGTGATTTTCAATGGCTCTTAACTGACTTAAATACCCAAATTCCACAAAAACTGTTTGTGACATAGGCACCTACCTTCCTCTACAATTCTGTCACATTTCAGTTGAAATCCTGGAGAAGATGTACCAATATGTAACAGTTTCCAAAGTGAGACATGTTGTATTAACCAGTGCTTACAAGCTAGCAAACTGAACATCCGAACCTTCACTTAGGTAGTGATGTTTCCATACAAAGTGCATGCAGATCAACTAATCTTGTAGTTACAAAAGAGTTACTAATCCTGATTCACAGAATCAAGATAAATATTTCTTTTACTTCTTTCTGGAAAGGATGCACATAACCTGTGACCTTCACAGCTGCATTTAGTACACAGGTGCATCATTTAAACTGTACACACTTCGAATGTGCCATTGTATTGATGTAACTTGTTCACGTCCCTTCCTCCACTGCCAGAAAAGCAGAATACAAAAGCTCTGTTGCAGCAGGTGTAACCATATACTAGGATATGATCAAGTTATGTGTTCTGTCAATGTGTAAGTACAGGTCTAGAGCTTTTAGTATACAGCCAATAAGGTCAGTGGTTAGGTACTCCTCATTAAAAAGTAGTAATAAACTAAAGTCTTCTTTCTGGTTGGTTTTACTGTTTTTTTTTTAAATACATATTTAACAATTCTCTTCTTGCATCCTTCCATATCTGACAGAAAATGCAATTAGTCTCTTGTATACTATCTCCAACAGTAACAGAGAAACTACAACTACTCCGCAGATTAAGCTAAATGCCCAGCGTGGTCCCAGGTGAGTGTATATTTGGCTCACAAAAACAGGCCCAAGTATTCGTGCTCCGCTTCCAGAGGCGGTTAACCATCCCATGTAGACACCCTACAGAAGATCAAAAGTTAGTGATACAGGAATTATTTGGCTAGCCAATCATTCCCATCAATTATCCTAATTAGAAAATTCAGAAGTGTTTAAGCGATTGCTTATCTTTCTTAACTCATTAAGGTACTGAGTACTTTGTTTCCAAGAGTACTGCTCAGCTTCTCTAAGCATTAATTCGAACACTCCACTGAGTTACATACTCTATAGCTTTCTAATGAAAAGGCATTCTGGCCCAAAGCATTTAGTCTCTTACAGCAAAATATAACACGGAAAAAATGAGAGCAGTGTTGAAGAAGTAAGAAAATCTTTTGTTAAGCAGTAGTATCAGCTTGCTATGTGTTTCACCACTGTAAAATGTCCATAACTGGAAGTACGCATCACATTTGGAGTCTTTATATAATACACTTAGTAAGAGGAACATGGTTCCATACTGATACTGCAAATATATAATTGGTTGTCACAAAAATGACTCTTCCAGAACAGTTGTGAAAGTCACAAGCTTTGGGCTTAGTTGTTCTGAAATTTTCACGCTGTAAAATTTGCCATAAATTGTAGTACAAGCCTTGCTTTCTAATTCCTCTAGGGACTTGCCTTGCATTTTAAAAACGGTTAGAGTTCCTGGAAACTTCTGCCCCAGTTCAAACATACTATTATTTGGCTGATGACAAAGGGAATTTTAGCTACATCCCTCATTCTAATAAAGAGGGTACAAGTCCTGGAAAGCAAATGAAATCAACTGTTTAGGCATCATGCTCACCTGAGGCTTTGGTCCTAGAATTTTTGAGTATAAAGTGTAGGACATGACATTGCAAACTGGATAGCCCAATCCTATTAGTATGTCGGAGCTGATGTACTGGGCCAGGTAGATCATTGGAGTATCCAGGCACCAGGACTGTGTGATGGGGCAGCCTACAGGTTCCACTGTGTGGTTGGACGGAAGCTGCAGGGCTTCCAAACTCCAGAAAGGCATTAACATTTCAGTGGAAGTTGTTCTGGGAATGGAGTTATTCTTTATTTCTGTAAAAACAAGTTATGCATGCCATTAAGAAAAAAAATACAATAAAAAGCTTTCCATAAAACATTATAATGATATTTTAGTATGACTTCAATTATACCTTGCCACTGGATATTTGGTAGTTTTTTCCCCCAAGGCAGTAAGATAAAGAATCCAACCAAGACAATCAGTAAGCCTCCATGGAGTATGGCACGCTCACCAGTCCTATCAAACAATGACATTACAGTTAAATATATCATTTAATTAAAGTAAAATTTATGAAGGTGCTAACGACAGAGCGCATTAGTTTGTGGAAAAGATGCCTGACCAAAAGACCTGCAAGAAAAATTGCAAAATCCCAGTAACTGAAAACCTGTTTTTTGCGATTCAAAGGTAAAAGACAGACTAGGAAGGGGGATATTTTAACAGAATAAAGAACAACTACAGCATCACGCCTGTGTCGAATTAGAAGTACTTCATTGTCATAGTAAACACATGCTCATTAACAAATGAAGATTTGGCCTTGCCATAAAGCTTTTCCCATTTAGCTAACATAAGTAACAAAATTCTGATAAAGTCCGAAAACTTACTTTTTAGATAGCATTTTAACCACCATGAACACAATAACTGATTCAATGCCAACCACACTAAGGATTATTCCATTATAAAAAACAGCTTCTTTCCTGGTCCAGGAATACATATCCATCGTCAATGGAGTAGCTATACTAAATGGACAGAAGAAAATTACATCAATTAAAAAAACGCTTCTTCTATACAGTCGTTTCCATACATATCTTGTCCCAAACATCAAACATAGTTGTAGAGAAGCCTTTCCTCTTGACGGGCACATCAGAAAACACAGGCTAGTTATAAACTAATCCTATCATACATCATTTATTAAAACTAAAACCACTAGACAAAATTCACAACTGTATTACACCAGTCATGCTCTGAAACATCATTAATCTATTTCCAATAGTTAATGAAAATATGATGGAGTTAAAGCAAAGCAAGAGTAATAGAAAAAAAATCAGGCCCTGGGAGTATAATATAAACATTTAATACTGTTTCAGTTTTAGCAACCAACCAGTCTCTAGGAACTCAATTTTCTAAAAATAATGCAATTAAGACAGAAACATATTGTTAAAATAAATTTTAGCTATGTTAGAGCTCAAAAAACTTACAAAATAAATCTTATATCCTCAAAGTATTTTATAAATTTAAAAAGTGAAGTATAGTTCAGTCTGAGGTAACATTGTTATGTTTTATTTATTTTCTTTCACACAGAACATTTGGGACTGAGTAACTCTTTATGTAAAAAAACCAGTCATGTAAAATAGTGTATTTAAGAATACAATTGCACCAACTATATCAAACAACTGTTTTAATCATTACTGAAAGAAGAGCTTCACTGGAGCTTTTGGAGCTAATCAGAATCACCCCAAGAAATTACACTAGATTAAAATAAAAAGTATAGAACAAGGTACTCAACTGAAGACATAGTTTTCTCTGAAGATTTTAGGTAGCCCTAAAGTTAAGCTACTTTTTTTTTTTAACACTTAAAAAGTTGAGGGTATGGGTTTGCATCCATTCAAAAGCTTTTACGTTAGTGTTTCATATACCACTAACTATATGCTGCATATGTTTAGCTATTACTGACCTTTAATTCATTAATCTATATCAGTATACATCAATTTCATTGCATATGATTTTGGACTTCCATTTATGAAGAGTAAGGTTAAAAAAACAAGTGCACCAGAAAAGCCTTTACCTGCACACCCAGTCTAACTACATTACACGTCTAAGCATTTTGAGAGAAAATAGACAAACTTACGTTTCAAAGACAGCAAACACAAATAAGATGACAAAGAAAAGAAAATTGATTGCTACCACAGCAACATGGTCAATGTTTCCTTCTGCGTCCTGATCTGGACCACCACGTTCTGCAACAAAACAAAAGAATAATCTAAACTGCAAACTGAGCTTTTTTTACACCACTTTTTTAGAAATTACAAACAGTAATGATTTCCTTACTCTGTTAAGTATTTAACAGGCAGGCTGGTGGGTGGCTAGGCAGTTATATTTTGACAATCTAAGAATAATATTTTTAAATCAAAATGGAGTTGTTGAAACTTCAATTCCTCTGACAATGAGGGAAAATTATTTCCAAATTGGTTATACCATCTGTTGTCCCACTGTAATACTGGGACTGACAAGTCCTGAGTGACAGCAAAATAAGCAAACTTCGATAAATATCCTAACAAAGGAAACCAAAACACTTTCTGTTCCTCTTGCAAGGTCAAAAGTACACAACAGAATACTCTGCACTACCATGGAGCCTTTCTTCCTCTAACCTGGGCACGGCGTTTTCATACACAAAACACCCATGTGCGGCAAGCACATACGGCTCCCTTTTGAAACAGAAAACTGATACAATACTGAAACCAGTGACTTCCATAGATTCTGAAAGAGGTTTATGATGACCTTTCATATACTTTTTATTCTTCAACTGAAGGGGATACTCACATACTTTAAAAAATTGATCTGCATAAAAAATGGGTATATATTGAACATAAGCTGTTGCACTGCATGTGGCAATCCAAAAATACTGTAGTCTCACCAACCAAATTTACTTATACAACATACACCTTCTAATAAGATGCTGTATGTGAAAGCTGATAAGCAATAACAATATTACTCAGCATGATACAGAACAAAAGAGAAGTATGGCTGCAGAGTAGAAGTTAAGGGAGATTTTTTTATGTCCATGTTCACTTTATCATGTCTCTTGCAAGAGACAGTGCTAGGGTGAAAATCTGGAAGGATCCATACAGTATTTTTGTTTTCTTCTTTGCTACCAGATAGCACTATGGACACATACGGACACAACACGGACGTGAAGCAATTTCTGGACCAGTTAGAAAGAGATGTAGCCTATTTTCACATTGAGCTCCCAGCACATCAGACTTTGGAATACTTCTAAATGCTTGTATATAGTAAGACAGTACTTCAAAATTATAATCATAGAATAAGTATTCAAGAAAACATAGGTACCTTCTCCTTCAGAATTGATACTTTTGCATTGCCGTCCCATGTCATCCACTCGATGCTCTCTAGAAATTTAGAACTGTTTTCATTAATCCACACATTTATTTGATCTACTATTTAGTCAAGTTTCTATTAAAATAATTCTAAATGGCATAATCTTATATTCTAATTATTCCCAGCTCCTTTAAACATCATCTATGTAGTCTACATTTGACTGCAGTGAACACCACCATATTCAAGAAAGGAAATACTATAGCGGGGAAATATCACATATCTGTGTGCATTTCTCCGCTCACTGCCACAAATGGGATAATAACGCATAAAAATCCCCTCTCGAGATTCTTAAATGGAAGACACAAGACAGTGGGAACCCTAGAGACAAGCTAACCTTACTTCTTTTTAGAGAAAAAACATGGGCAGAAACCATCAAAATTAAAAATATATCAAGGCTAAGCTAATAATCTAACAGTTCTAACTTTTTTCATCAGTTTACGTTCTAGCCGTAACATCACTAAGATTTATTTAAGAGCATAATGAAAAAGATATGTATCAAGGAAGGTAGAAACCCTGAAAAATAAGTAACAGCTTATAGTTTCACTGCTCCAGATTTCAGGCTTATTACTCCTCCTCCTGAGCAGCATATTACTTGTTATACCCACCAAACCAAGGCAGAACATTTCTCTTTTTTGACTTGATTACCTGAATATGGCAAAGATGAGAATAATATTAATAACTCCTAAGAGAGCTCCAAATAAAACTGGTGTCGTATACATATTCAGCTGAAGATGAATTAATTTCCATGTTATTCCTTCTTCTCCAATAAGTGTAAAACACGTCTGAAAAACTTAAAAACATAAACGCTTTAAGAAAATCTTGAGAATCATTAAGAAAATATTAGAACACATATAGAATAAACATATAAAACTAGATAAACAGTTGTCCTAATTGCTAAGTAAAATTTAAATATTATACCAGTCAAACCTTTAACATTTTGAGAATCCTATTCTAAATGAACTGAGGATACCAGTGGGATCTCAACTAGCCAGAAAACTACTTTGTTACATACAAATACGCTGTATAAATAACATCACAACACTTAAAGAGCTGGAACTGAATTCTAAGTGTACCAATGGTTAATTTTCTTGGCCATGTGCAATCAGCTGATTTACTCTTTTTCCTCTTCTTCCTACATGGAAAACCTTTGTCCTGGGACTGGACTATCCCTCCTGCTAAGGGGAAGCTAGAGAGAAAAGAAGTTGTGGGGTTTTTTTTAATTAAAATTTAAATTGGTGCAGAGCAAAAGATTGTGAGATCAGGTCATTTGTTTACTACTGTCAGGAAACAGACTGAGAGGCCTATCAAATTACTTAAATTTATAGTCTATGCAAATCACACAAAGAATGCAGATTTTTTTTTTGCTGTAAGCCCTTTAATGCTCTATCAACAGCACTAGTAATAATCAACTAGACAAAAAACTTTCAGCCCTAAATGTTCACCTCGTTAATTGCCATACACAGAGCACTTCATCTCTACTAATTGGATAACCTTAATCTCGAACTATAGAAGACAAGTAATCAGCAGAGGCTGTTTAGAACAAAATTGCTGGTCTCTCTTTACAACACAAGGCAAGTTTAATGCATTTCTCCCATGAAGCAGATACAGCATCTCAGGAGCCACAGTTAGGCCTGATCTAGCAAACACCCATTGAGCTCTTTGCTCCCTTAGCTCTCTGGAATACCTGTGCTATAACTTAAATTTTTGCCAATATGAAGATCTTGTGATCATCACTACAAGATCAGAAAGATCTGTTGGATGTTATTTTCTACAATATGTGAGGCAAGTTGAAATTTTCAGTCATTTCAGAAAGGTGGAATGTTTGCCTGAGTACAGTAATGTTAAATTCCCTTATCCATCAATAAAATGCAATTGGTCATAGACTATTTAGTGAGTACTGATACAAGAGAGCATCTTGGAACTTGCTTTTTCCTGCAGCCAGCAATCCAAACCAGCTAATTTTTAACTACAAACAATTAGAATTTCTTCGGACTAGAACATTTAATTTATAATGGCATATACAAGCATATACAAGTGGATCCCATTTATTCAATTTTGATACCACTGACAATGGCTATGCCTTAAAATTCCCAACATACAGTCACTGAGGATTCCTACTTCCAATGCCCAATTTCATCCTAAAAACCATTACAGAAGTGAGGAAAGAAGATATGCTTTACCCGGTCCTAATATGAAGCCAACTGCTTGGCAGGCACTGGTATTGGCCATGGCACTTGTTCTTTCCGTAAGAGAAGTGGCACCTGCAATATACGATCGAACTACAGCCACGTTTCCTTAAAAAAAAAAAACAAAACCAAGAAAGTGTTCATATAAAGACCAAGTTACGTTCTTAAATTGTCCAGTGCCATTTATTTTAGGGGGGGTTCTTTTTTTTTATTTTGCAAGAAAATAAAACTCAGTACTCGCTCTAGTATTTATACACAACTGCACAATTACACAATTTTATTATAAACTAGTATTGGCCGATTATGCTTTGTTAAGTAATAAGTTATCATTCACATAATGGTAAATATGGTACTAAAATATCATGTTAACTATCTTACACAAGACAGAATTTAATAATTTCCAGAAATGTAAATTCTGCTGTGGTTACCTGCTCCAAATCCTACAAGAGCACGTGCAGTCAGCATGTAGTATTTGTTGTGTGAATGAGGTAAATGGACGTAGGCATAAAGACAATTAGCAGCTACTGAAATAGTAGTTGAAACAACGAGAGGTTCTCTCCTTGGCCTGTAATTGGACCACAAGCCGAACAGGGGAGAGGCAACCATTTGGCCAATGCTATATGAAGCTATAATCCAGCCCAAGAAACTCGCATCTGCTGTCGGATCAATCTGCAGAAACAAATTAATCAGTTCTATGCGTAAAGTATTACAGTATTTTATAATATCAACAAAACCATTTTAGAATCAGTCTCTGAAATACCTAAGACTCTGCACTGTAATTCCGAGGGTATATGGCACCATGTAATGCAGTATCAAACCTAAGCTATCGCTAAACAGTTAGTGTGTCTGCATGGCATTATGTGGTATTTAATATAAATACACCACTCTGGGTCTCAGAAGCAGTTGTTTTCACACAATACTTTGTATGGGGCAATAAACCTTGGCTAACTCTCTCCAGCAATGCACCAAACCAATAAAAAGTGCTTTGCTTCTGAGACTGGAAATGGCTTGCTTGCAGCAAACTCGAACAGTTTTCATACAGCACTGCTGATGTTATAGGTTATAGACATAACTTGTACACAGTTTACATGCCAGGAGCAAGGAGTCACCTAAGTCATCTCTGCACATGCCTGAGTTTGTCCTGATTTACAAGGCTGATGATGCGTTTTCTTTTCTTCTCCAAGAATTCAGCACCAGCCTCAATTTTAACGATACCTCCAGGACCCTGCCCAGGACATGTTCTTCCAAATTTGCATTTGAAACTGCCTTCTACAATTCCAGGAGCAGTAAAATCTTAGCACAGATTAACTAAAGTTCTAAAGTTTTAGAGACATTTTATGCCACTTCTAACAACAATGCAACAAAGAGGGGAAAAAACCCAAACAAACTAAAACCACTATCCAGGACCACAGTCAATTTCCTGTTAAAAATACCAAAAGGACCTACATGCAACAATGTGACATTTACAGAATAACTTCTACCTTCAGCTTCCTTTTTTTTTTCTCCAAAATGCAGACAAGCCTTGTGTATTATGTTTTAACACTACAAATGCATTCAGATAAAGAAATTTCTATTGATTCACTGTTCAAGCAAACAGTGAAATTATATTGGAAAACCAAATATTTCTGCGTTATGATGTACCTTTATCTATTCAGGAAATCCACTGACAGATTATACAGGAAATAATGAAAGCTGTCCAAGTGGATGGCAAAATAAAAGCCTCTTAAAACCACACACTTCCCTTTACTGTTTCTTTTCCTAAATAAAAATGTCAGGTTTTGTATTACATACTTTCTGAGCAGGAGTTTCTTGTTCTTATTAATTAAAAAAAACCAACCATATTTACAAACCTTTTGGAGATATGGCCACACAGACATAATTACAATTGAGAAACCTGCAATGCAGTAAAAACATAACTGAAGTTACTTCATTTGCCGTGTTTATCAGTAATTTGCTTTAATGAAACTGTTATTAGAAGTTCATTCTTCTGCCACTAAGTGTATTATAATGTAAAACTGCGCATCAGTCTGTCACCTGAAAAAAAATATGTTATATGCTTTTTTTAAGGAGTGATAATTCCTCCTAACAGGAGGAACTATTTTTAAAAGGACAGTTTATAGGTGTGTACAAATTAAACAACAAAAAAAAAAACCTGCCATGAAAAGAATACTGATGCGCCAAGCAAACTGCAAGGGATTTTTCCTCCCAATGGAAAGACAACAAGGTCCCCAGAGTAAAAAGAATTTCTTGATATACTGACATATTTGTATTAATTTATCAAATAAATTTTAATTCATCAAATTAAAAAAAAATAATCACTTAAGCATCCTATGATTTTCAAGATAATTTCTAGGCCCATAGAGAATCACTAGAAGTCAAAAATCAACAGAATTCTTGTTTCCAGGGGCAGTTATCTAGGAATTAAACTGCAGTACAGATGCAAAATCCCGTAGGAGAAAATAAGCTTTCATATACATTTTGAAATTGACAATGTACATTCCTACAAAGATCTTACCTCTTAAGAACTCAGCACCAATTGTATTTTCATTCCCTAGAAGTTTCACTTTGGATGATATAAGTGTGACCTCTGTTTTATTTGGTTCTGAGCAATAACCTTACTCTGCAACTACCTTTTACCCTGAACTATTACAAAGCCATAAAACAAAGATTTAAGTAATATGTCATTCAAACAGAGTATTATTTAATTTATCTTATTAAATGTAACTTTCTGTTTGATTTGCTAGTCATATCTTCTCTTTTGAAGAATCAGAAAATGCATCTTTTTAAGGTTATAAAATAACAGTAGCATTAAAGGAGCTATGGAGTTGAAATCTAGAAAACCCTGCAATTTTCAAACCAAAATATATTCATTAATAACATTGACCTCCACCTGTGTTTACTCACCTACACTACTGAGAAACATAGTAAGATACATAATCCAGATGGATCGCCACCTGCTCTTATAATGCTCTTGTGTTTCCACAACATCCCTGTTTTTGAATCAAAAGTCAAGAGAGAAAGAAATCATTATCAGATTCTCTTCTAGTTGTTCCCACAGGACACTGAAAACATTTTTCACAAACCTCTCAATACAATTGTGTAAATTGTTATGCAACAATGGATTTCCACACAGCAAAGAATACAAAGAATTTATTTTATATGCAAGCTAACTTTTCACCGAAAAATACCATATTGGCAAATCAAGAAACTAATAGAAATGCTATCATGTACCATTGCATTCAAATGTTACACAAAGAGATCTTTATCTAGAGAGATCTTCAATTCTGCAATCTCTTTGTATAGATACTTTGGAGCACGACAGGTATCACATAAAGGATTTAAGAAGTGCGTATTAAACCATAAAACCCCAGACATCTTCTCAGAATTTTGACTTTAAAGGAAAAAAACCCAAACCTGAATAACTATTGATTATACTGAAAGGTATGGCCAGTCTATTCTTACCCATTGTAACTATACAATGTAAAAAGATGTGTGTAAAATATATTGTTGAAAATTGCAAGGGCTGCAAAAAAATTTAAAATAGAAGTTACAAACTTTGTGAGCAGTAAGTTATTTTTCTAAAATTCGTAAGCACCTTCTGAGACCCACGTACTTTTTCAGAAGCGAGAACACTTCAGGGTACACCTCTTTTGGTTCTGAAGTACTCTAAATAAGATAATCTCTGTCCAAAAGGTGCAGACCTAGGCTATATATGCCTGAACGTAGTTTATAAACATAGTTTATATAGGTCATACATAGACTTAGGCATACGTGCAATTTTAAAGCTAATATAACTATTCCACAGCATGATTCGTACATTTATTTCTTCAGAAATGTTCATACCAGTGAAGTGTCTTGGTTGAAAGAAATGATGCGTCTAAATGTACTTTGTAACCTTATTGCCTGTCACGCATAGAAAAAATCCTGTCAAGCTCTTGTATACGCTATGTGTGTGCTATGTTTGGTTACTTTCAAGACTGTAGTTAAATCAAGCCGTATGCTTCAGGCACAACGCTTCAGCAAAGACGGCGGCGGCAGCCACCCCTGCACATTGAAGACACTGTTGCTTTCCTGACAGGAGGAAAGAAACAAGTGATCAAGTGCTGCTTGCACAAGAAGAGTCCTACTAAAGACCAGACTTCAGCATCACGATAATGGAATTTTATGCATTTTAGAAATTTCCCGAGCGTTTGTTGTTTTGTTTGTTTGTTTGTTTGTTTGTTTACAAAGGGATCCATCCCCCGCCGGCCCCAGCCCCCGGGAGGCCACCAGCGCGGCCGGGGAAGGCGGCCGGGTCTGTCACTCCTCGGCCGAGCCTGTCACCCCTCCGCCGGGTCCCTAGCCGGGCGGTTTCCCTCAGGCTTGGGCTTCCCTCGCGGGGTAAAGCACCCACGCAGGGGGGAAGAGGACCTCGTCGCCCACGGGTGGTTCCTCTTGACACTCGTGGGGGTGTTGCCTCAGCCGCCCCTCCCGGCGCTGTGAGGGACGGGAGGCGGCCGTTGGCGCAGCGCAGCACAAGGAATCGCCTCAGAAAGGGGGGGGGGGGGGGGGGGGAGGAACCAAGCCCCTACCTGCTCTCCTCCTCCGCCTCTCCGCCACTCAGCAAAGGCTCCTGCCCCTCAGCAGCCACCTCCGGACTGCAAACCCCGGCCGCCATACCTCAGCCGCTCCCGAGCACCGTCGTGCCGGGATCCACCCCGGCTCCCGTCCCGTCCCGCCCCCGCCCGCGCCCCGCCCCGCCCCGCCCCGCCCTCCGCACTCGGTGGCCGGGTCCGCCCTCAAACGGCCGCCTGAGCCGCCCCAGGTCACGTGCTAGGGGGCGGGGACAGTCACCGCCCCGAGCGCCTGCGTACGTGCGTCCGCCTGCCCGCGCGTGCGGCTGGTCCCGCCTGTCCCTTCAGCCTTCTCGCCCGCCCGGTGCCTCAGCGCCGGGCCCGACGGGTGAGTGACCTTCGCGACGGCTGAGACGGGCTCCCCTCGCCCCGCGGCGGGCTACCGAGCCCTCTCCTGCCGCGGGGACGGGCTGGCTGTCACCCCCATGGGGGCTGAGGGGGCGCGGGCGTTGGGCGAGGGCGCCTCTCGCCTCCCCCCGCGGCCGCGCTGGGGAGCGCCTGGGTCCCGTTCCTGGGGCTCGGCGGCCTGAGGGGGTTTCCGTAAGCCGCCGGTGAAATTTTTGTGTGTGTGTGTCCGTGTCCATCTGCCGCCTGGCATCGGCAGAGCACCGTCTGTGGAGCCCTGCACTTTGGACCAGGCAGCGCTCGGGTTAGACTCCCTATCCGCTCATAACCAAACAGGGAGCGAGAGGAGGAGAGGCCGGTAGGCAGCCGCTCGGTGTAACGAAGCTTCTGGCTTAGGCCCCTTTGTTTATCAGCAGGCTCCTCTGTGGGTGAAATTATTGTGGGGCTTGTCTCTGACTTGTCACGGTGACTTCTTTGTGATTATTTTAAGTTATCTTTCTTCTACTGTGGGGGGGAGGGGGGGAAGCGTGACCTGACATTAATTGGAAGAGGGTTGTTTTTTTTAAAGTAATAGGGCAGGGAAGTTAAGGAATCAGTCTTCTAAAACATATACACCGTCTTGGATTTTTCAAGTTTTAACTTCTTGGTGGGAGCTGTTTCATATTCATACCCCATCCCTGGAAATGTTCAAGGCCAGGTTTTGAGCAACCTGGTCTAGTTGGAGGTGTCCCTGCCTGTGGCAGGGGGCTTGGAACTAGGTCATCTTTAAGGTCCCTTCCCATTCCAACATTCCATGTATAGAAGCAGTAGACCAGGCCTTTAATAAAGTGTTTGCGGACTTTCCAGCGGTGTTTTTCTTGTAACTGAAGCTGCACACACTGGATAAAAAGGAATAGCTGACCTCTTGTGTGTTGGATTTTGGGTGAATTTTTGTATGTATTCCTGTGAAACAAGTGTACAAACAAAAAATGTATAGTTATTATGCATTATGAGGGTGCTGGATGCAAAGAAAAGCACTGTTCCTAGAGCAAAAGCCTAGTTATAATTTAAGTTTCCTTGTCGTCTTCTCTGGAAAAACACTATTTTAAAATGTAGGGGTTTTTTATTTAGTGGATCACTTCTTAATGTGCCTTTGTATCTGTTACAGTTTCTATTCGCAACTTACAATTATGTAAAGCTTATTCTGTTAGCAGTATACTAATTGAATATTCATAACACAGGTACTATTTCTTGGGCTACACAGCTATGCAGCATCTTTATCAGGTCACTGCTGCCAGCTGACCTGTCTTACAAAGGGATCATTATGTGATGTGTGTGGTATTAAGTGGTGGAAATCCAGTTGCATTCCAAATCAAGCTCTGCTGATTCTTTTCTTGAGTTCAAACTCTTACTGCTAAAATACACTCTTTATTTCTACTGTGAAGTTATAAAACTTCAGCCTACAACAGCTGGATTTGCCTTTTCTGATAGTGAAAGTATTTGTAATTGTCTTTCCACATGGACATTGATGGGCAGTGACTGAAGCATGTCCTACCCTTTTGTTACTAAGATAAAATGGGAGGATCACCCCAATTTTATCTCAGTAATATTTCTGAGAAGTTCTATACAACATACTTCACACACTTGGAATACTTTTCCCTTTTAGTGTTTCCTGTACTCTTTCCAGTAGTGGTTTAATCTTGAATCTGATTAATTGAAATATCCTGAATTACTTTAGAGTCTTTATTCAGTCAATGAAATAGAATACAGGATGAGACAACCCTTTCACCTCAATCAATGTTGCGTTTAAATATAATGTACTTGTCTAGAAACTTGTTTTGGCATTCCCTTGGTGCAACGGAGAGAGCTCACCAGGCTGCCTTTGAACTGACAGCAAAATCAACATCTTAATGTTTTCTCTCTACTTGGCTTTTTTTTTTAAAAATTCTTAAACAAAACAAACCAAAAACAACAACCAACCAAACAAAATAAGCAAGGCAGCTTTGTTAAGCATCAAAACATTTGTAGAAGTGTTTTTCTTTTTTCTATATATTGATTCTTAAGTATTGGACTCCTAGAAGTGCAAAGGAATGGATTTATTAATCTGACCACAATTTTAACTTGTTATATTCAGACAAATTTATTTCAAGAATGACCATATTAAAGTGTGGAAGAATAACTGAATTTTGGATTAAAATGAAAAAAAAATGAATTAAATTACACTCTTTTAGAGTGTTAGAAAGTTATTTAGACCATTTAGTATTAAGGGATCTGGAAATACTAGAAAATAGTTGAAGGTAACTTCTAGACCAAGTATGTGATTATTAAATTTGTTGTTTTCTTAGGTGTACACAGATCCTGGACATTTTTTAATTGAATAACCTGTATCATACTGACCAAGAAGCCAGATCTGTGTTGCGTTCTCTTTTTTTTTTTTTCTTCTTTCCTCATTGGAAGAGCACAGTAGTGGCTCCCTGTTTACTTCAGTAAGTATTGTTTTGAAAATAATACTCAGCTTTCCTAAGACCTTGTTGGCTTTGGCTATATTAGAACTAGTGTATTTGCTGAAAGAAAAATTATACTGGTAAGGATTTTGATGGCATGATTTCTTCCCTGAAGGGAATGGGAGCATCATTTTCAAAACTGTAAGAAATTAATTGGCAAAAGTTGGAAAGAAATGGGAAAAAAATGGAAAGAAATGGAAAAAAATTGGAAAGGAAGATAAGATATGAGTTTACTTCTTTGGAATAAAATGTTGTGGCTCTTCATTAATACAGATACCAGAATAAGAACCAACTTTGTGTTACAATCAATGAACTTGCCACTCAAGTTAACCCCTTTAAATGCCTTATTTTTACCTGTTCTTTTTTCTAGATGTCAGTTTGCTGCTAATGGGTGTAAGTAAATTAGATGTCTTGTACAGAAAGCTTCTCCTCACTAAACTTTTCATCAGAGGATGGGGAAAGCCAGAGGATCTGAAAAGGTGACTTTTTTAAAAAAAAAAAAACCAAACAGCATAAACAGTACTTTATATTAAAAGAAAAAAGCAACCCTTGAAGTACCAACAATTGTTACTATCCTGTATTTTTAAAAAGTCTTAGTTTGTTTTGTTCAGGAAATCATGTGTTTCCATACAACGGGAGGAGCTGGATTTAAAATAAATCTTAAAGGGATTTGCCAAGTGTTTGTGTTTAAAGAGACTCTTCTTGAGAGAATGTATGTGTGTCCAACAATGTTTTTCACTTATGCGTGTATGATAACATACTTCGAGCATCATCTCTGAAAAGTGTTTTCTAAAAACAAAACTTGCTGAACTTTTGCACAGGAATAGTTCTGTTTAACATTAAAGAGGTTGTTGCTAGCTTTCTGTAGCTTCTTAGTAATAATGAGCTTTAAAAGTGTAAGATGTAATCAGAAGTTTCTCTCATAGCCCGAAGTAGTAAACTCCTTTTTAGATGTCTTGAAAATAAAAAAAAATGGAAGTACCTCTCAATTTTTAAATACATGCTGACTTTATTAATAATTATTAAGAGTAACACTTGGAACTTAAGCACTTGCATTTCTTAAGTTTAAAAATTAAGTGACCGAATATGTATATTGTGCCTCATGTTGTATTTAAATAGGAAATGATAAATCTGCATTTAATAAGATAATTCTTATATATTTGAAAAAATCAATAAAGAAAACTTTTTTTAAAAATACTGGAGTAAAATCTTGTTACTGTGGATAGCAGTGGAGTTATGTTGGGGGTTGTGTTTGTTAAGTCCAAGTGAAACATTGGTTAGCTTCATAACATCTAATCTTAAAATGGCACTTGGATTGCTTTGTATGTATGTCTTCAGTTGATTCTTCTCTCAAGTAGCAGACTTTCCTGCAAAATGAGAATGTTGGATTTGTAAAATGTTTAGTTTACTTTAGTTGGAAAAAGCAAAAAATATGGGTTTTGTTTTGATTGCAGCATTTCTGTATTCTGTTACATGTGTGCGTGTGTGTATCTGAAATGGGACATTTTAATGTTATCAAACCCTCTCTGAAAAACTTTTAGGTTCTTGGTGAGACATGGTGAACTCTTACTGACCCATCGCTATTTCCCCCCAGTGCAATTGCTATATAGGGGAACTTCTGACTAATTCTGCTGTTAGCTATTTCAATACGAGGCAAGGCTTTTCTCTTGCATGGGGTCTGCAAGGGTAATCAAATTAATGTCAAACAGCTATAAAGAAGCATTGCTGGTAGTAAAAATGGTATCAGCTATGGCTCTTACTTTTTCATAGTGAGAGAAGAAACCTCTCACATGAGATCAAAAGCTGTGGGGGAAACTTGAGGCAGGCTTGCTGGTCTGAAAAGTGGAAGAAGAACAAGTTCTATGTATTGCCCCTGTATGGGAAGAAGGTGAGCTGTTCTCCAGCCACCTGGCTTCACCTGGGTGAAGAAGGAAGAATACCACCTTCTCCTGACTCCTCATGCTGGCTATGGAGGGAGGGACTGCCACTCCCTAGTATGCATGCCCTGTTGTGCCAGAAACAGTGTCAGCGTCAACTTTTTTTTTAAAGAAGTCACAGTGAAGCTCCATTAGAAATTATTAAATTTGTTAGACTTCAAGCATTAACTGAGATTTACTGATGTTACAGACTACCCTGCCTAGATGTAATCCAAAGTTTTATGTGCATACCCTTGATGTGATGACTGTTGATATCCTAATGCTTTATCCTCAACTCATTAGCAAGAGTTGAATTCCTCAACGCAAGTGAGATTTAGCTTTCAGTATCCTCCTAATTACAGAGCAAATACATAAATGCAGTATTTTTAGAGGATTTTAGGATCTCTTCATTAGCTTAACCTCCACACTCATGTCTCGTACCGTTACCCTTATTTTTTTCAGAAGTACTTAATGTACCTGCTGTTCT
Source organism: Alca torda (assembly GCA_008658365.1). Classification (NCBI taxonomy): domain Eukaryota; kingdom Metazoa; phylum Chordata; class Aves; order Charadriiformes; family Alcidae; genus Alca; species Alca torda. Next base: position 8,830,738 of record CM018079.1, read on the forward strand.
GTGTAAGAAAAGCAAAGGCTCCATAGTAGAGCTATTTTTGATATGCTGATAAACTGGATTTTCTTTCCATCCTTTTGGTTTAGTTTTCTCTGCTGTTGGGAAGATGAACAGATCATTCCTGTTATACTGTTGTTCTGTACTTCCTACCCAAATCTGTTGTTTTAGTTGGTCAGGAAACATTGTTGTATGTATTTACAAGCATAAGAACGAACAAGTTATTTTTAGCATAGAGTGTTTAAGGTTGGGAGGGCCATCTTGAGGGCATCTAGTCCAAATCCCTATTTGAAACAAAGCTGACTTCTTAGTTGATTCAAGTCGCTTGGCACATCATCCGTTTGGGGTTTGAAAGTCCCTTGAGGATGGAGGTTATTGGTAGTTTCCCTGGGTAATCTTTTTCTGGTACTTAAGACTGTGGGGGACACAAAAAAAAAGAAAACAACTTCCATTGTGTTCCAGTAGGAATTTCTTATGTTGCAACAGGCAACCATTGCCTCTTGTCCTCTTGCTGTATACCTCCGAGAAAAGTCTTTTTCATTTTCTCTATAAGGCTCTGCAGCCCATTTTAAGTAGCAGAAGAAAGTAACTAGATTTGTTCCTTAGCTTTCTGTTCCCTGGGCAATGCAAACCCCATTCACTTGACATGTTGGCTGCCCCCTTGCTAAACGCAAAGGGTCTTCCATTGGTCTTCCTGGCTGCGAGGATGTGCTGCTAACTCGTGTTCTGTTTGCTCTCTACCTGAAACCCCGTGCCTTTTCCTGCTACCTATCTGGGAAATTCCCAGCCTGTATTGTTGCACGGGGCTGTTCTGTCCTAGGTGCAAGATTTTGCAGCTTTATTGTTGAGATTTAGGATGTTTGGCCTGTTCTTCAGCTTATCCAGGTTGCTCTGAATGGTAACCCTACCTTCCAGCTATCAGCCTTACTCTCCAGTTTGTCTCGTTCATGAACTTCCCAAAGTGCTGGAATTAACTTGTTTCCAGCTAGACTTCAGGTCATTGGCAGCTATGCTTTGATGTTGGCAGTCCAGCCTGTTTTTCACCTGTTCAGTCTGTGTTGCCCCAATGTGGTTACAAGGATCTTTAAGCGTAGGAGGTTGCTATGTCTTAATTTGACCCTGAAAAATTACATAGGTTTTCAACATACCAGGTGTAAAATACTATTGAAGAGCTGTGCAATTGCAGGCAATGTACCTGAGCCCCCTTTTTTTTGTTTGGTTTTTTTTAAGCTTAAAAATATTCTTATATACCTACCCTATGGTAGCCTCATTAATCTGTAAATGTAAAGCTGGATTCATAACTCGTATTTTCTTTGTGGCTTACTTTAGCTCCTGAAATTTTATATATGTATCTTCTCTTTTTTTTAGATTAAAAGTTGAATCTTCTCTACTTGTTTCCTTTCAACAGAATATTTGAATTCAGAAAGATTATTGGAAACAGGGAAAAATGCCAGACGCTGGTTTCGAAAGATTACCCAGTGTTCATTGACAAGGTACTTAAAAGAAAGAGACAATGCAGTTAAACTAAATTTATTTTCCTGAAGGTGAAATTAACTTAGTACTTACCAGACTGCTTTTATAGGATAAAAGAATTGAATCTTGATGTCATCTGAATCTACGTTTCCTGATGTCTGATGTTATCACAGTATGACTTGCTGCTGGGATGGGAACCGGGGACCTGAGTTAGGGACTACATAGTGATAGGGTGGTGAATCCACCTCTCACAATATTCTGTTAGCTTTTGCTGATCACCAGTTTTTAACAGGTGGCATTAACTGACTTCACTGGTGTTCCCAGTTGCTCTGTATCAAGAAAAGGACATTAGAATTTATCTGTGAGGGGAATGAGGCTGTAGAGACAAAAGAAATCAATGTAGTGTGAGTTCTCAAATGTTCTTGATTGAAAAAAGGAGGCCCCGTGCTTCCCAGTGAGGTGTGCAGATAGAAGGAATCACTGCCCGAAGATTTTTCAATCTAGAAAGTGTCAATAAGGGATCAGAAATGAAGAGTAGCTCTAAAAAAGAGATGCACTGGTGGTCAATGCTGTGGCAAGCTAAATGCTTTAGCAGGTTGCTAGTTTGAACAATTTGCTGTGGATAGAATTAGGAGGCAACGGCAAAGAATGTGAAATGGTGTTGGAAGGGATAGGAAAATGAGCAGTCACGTTGGCCCATAGTGGGGAGCGGAAGGAAACGGAATGAAAAAAAGCAGTGGCTGTACAGGTACTGATTTATTTTTTCCCCAGTAACACAATAGTTGGGTAGCTGGGATGTCAGATCTTAAAGCTCAAAAAAATGCTTGAAGTTATTTAAGTGGGACAAATATTACACTTTATTCCTTCATTCATTTAATAGGTCATTTAATAAAAGCAAAGTTTGAAACAAATGTCTTGACTGTGATAACGTGTATCCTTGTATTTGAAGTAGACCTCAGGTTTGTTTTGTTTTCTTTCTAAGTGCATTTTTCTCCTATAAGAAATACTTCTACTTTAAGAGATCGGCTTTCAGAGCAAGTTAAACACTGATATGAAATATGCTGCTATCATCCCATTCTCTCTATAGGTTGAAGAGCAATCTGACTGTAAAATCCTTGAGGGGCACTTCATTTCCCCGATGGCTCATTATGTCCCAGGTATCCTGCCAGTCGAATCTCTTGTAGCAAGGTAAGAGAAACCAAATGGTATTTCTCTTCTGAAACTAGTACTGCAGAGAAGCGAGAATGGTCTATAAACTTGTGTATTGAAATCATTATCTGTAAAATTTTGATCTCAAAAGTGAAAATAAGTCTTATTCCTATGATAGTTTAATTCGTGTGCAAATAAATTAAAAAAATAAAAGTCCCCTAGCAAAGTATGTCCTTTGCTAGGGGACTTTTTTTTTTTGAGTGTAGAAATCATATTGCACAAACCCCAGTATTTTTTTTTTTAAATTATTTGTTTGGCTTTTTTCCAAATGAGCAGGGTGCTGGAAATTAAGGATACTGTAGCCAGGACAGTAGTTGTTTGGTTTATATGTAGCAGGAGAAGCTGTTTATATGAAAGCAGCATGTTATATTGTATTTGAAGGAACCATTACAGCCTTCCATTTACATCGAATACAAAAATATTGTATGTGTACTGAAGTAGTAAGTTCATTTAATTGAAGCAAAAGAATCCGGTGCCTTTCTCACTTGGCAAGCAAAAAAAAAATCCTCACAGAAACCTAGACAATCCCGAATAGTCATGGCATTTTTGCTAGTTTCACACTAGCACTGCTTTGTAGTTGAGGAGTAGTTTTGGAAAGAGAGTATAATTTCTGTTTGCTTTTAGTTTTGAGGTAAACTTTCATGATGGAATCTTTTTTTCCAAGCTTTGTGTAATATCTTAAAAGTTTGTCTGCTCAAATTGATACTAGCATTGTCAATGTTATCAGTATTACTGGTTAGTGCTTTTATGTGTACTTAAACATGTAACACTGAGGAATGTCAGAAAAAGTTTGATAGTCAAAATATCAGTTCTCTTCCACCTCTCCATTGGTTGGAGAAAGAAACTCTTAGCATTGTTGGACTAATTAGTACCATACTGGAAAATACAGCGTACTAATTGTTTCCTTATCTATGTTCTCTTACAGTTTGTAGTCAAGTTATGCTAACTGTTAAATTGGACAGTATTGTTACAGTTTTGAAATGCTCTATGCATTTCCCTTAAGATTATGGTGCATTGTGTGAATATTTTTTTCCAATGTGTGACACTGTTGTAGGTAACAGTGCTCCATCTTGTGGGGAAAAATACTAGTAGCTTAGAAGTGATTTGGTTTTTTTTTTTTTCCTCAGTAGTTAGTCTGTAAATAACTTCAATAGCAGCAGAAGACATTAAGTGATTGATGTTCGGTGTATAGAATAGTTTCATGGTTTGTTTGTTTGATATTATTTTCTTTTAATTTAAATATATTGCTCTTCTTAACGTTCAGTTTCAGCTGTTGTGCCCTCAGGAGAAAAATAGCAATGCTGCCTAGCAGAGGTAGTCATTCTTGCTTAGGCTGCTTTTCATCTGAAGTTCCATTTCTCCAGTCTGCAAAATATAAATTGTGTTGATGAGGTAGTGGTCTTTTTTAGGAACATGATCTTTCGGCTTGGCTCCTTTTCTTGTTTGGCATTTATTCTGTCCTACTTTCAGATTCCTTTCTTTGCTAGATGTGTTTATGAAAAATGATATTGCAGAATCACCGGCAGTTTGCCTGCATGGGTTAAGAAAATACTTTATTCTGTGTTTTTTGGGGTTTTTTTTTTGTAATTTAAATTAATTTCTCTGACACGGCTTGTAAATAGATATACTTACTTTGCTAAAATAGGTGTTTGTTTCTCGTAGATTTCAGTTCATCATACCCAGAAGATGGAATAGCAAGCACAGACCTGTGTGCATTCATTTAGCAGGCACTGGAGATCACGTGAGTATGTAAAATGTAAAATTGATTGTTATCAAGAAATTAAATAATCGGATTTTATCTTAATATATGTTTCTACATCTTCTCTTTAGCACTTCTGGAGGAGACGCACGTTAATGGCACGCCCAATGATTAAAGAAGCCTGTATGGCTTCCCTATTGCTAGAAAATCCTTATTATATCCTTTTGTGGAAAGCAAGATACTCATTCTTGACATTCTCTCCAGAAGGTAGAACTTATTGCACTGGTATAATACCTACTTTGTGGATCACTTTCCAGTGGGTTTTTCAGTGGATAGAAGCAAAGAGTGAAGTATGACCATTGCATAAAACACAATGTGGAACACAGTTAATATAATATGCTACTTTTACACCAAGTATTGCTTTTCTGATTTTTTTGAAAATGTCTTCTGCAGCTTCTTACTGTAGTCATTAGAGTAAAAGTTCTGATATGAATCTGTGTACTGATGAAAGTACTGATAGGATTTTTTTTAGCTATGACAGAGTGAAAACTATGCATTCGTTCTACACTATACTGTGTAACTGCTGAATGTATTAATGACAGAAAAGAAAGTTGCCTCTCCTGCCTTCCGTTTTCAAATGCAACCCTTTGGTACCTCAGGTGCTTTAGAGAAACTTAACATTTAAGATTTTTTTTTTTTAAAAAGTTAAGTTCTGTCCTGTCAACAACTCATCAGTGACATCTATAACACTGTTATCTTGTTTTATTAAATAGGCTCTCTGGTTAGACTTTTTTCCTACCTGACAAAAGTAAAATCTTATGTTGCAAAGTACGTCATCGAACTACATTTAATTCGATTTAGGTCCTGTTACAATGTTTGAAATTTAAGTTCCAAATTTTAATTAATCAGTGTGGTATTGATGTATATGATTTATTTTATTTTACTTTTTTATTTTAATTGCTAGTTTTTATATAGAAATTTTTTACTTTCTTTAACTTGAGTCTTCTACATGGCTGTAGAAAACCGAAGGATCAATTGTAAGTATTGCTGTTGCATTCATGGATGCTGTCTTTTTGAAATACTGCTTTTTTTTTTTTTTCTCAAGAAGCTCAAAATAGTGTAAACTTTGATAGCTTATTAAGAAAAAAAAATCTCAAGCATGGACAACTTGTAACCTGCTAATGTGAAATTGTCTACCTTTTGGTAGGCTGCTTTGTTATTTTTTGTGTTAAGAGATCACAGTGACCAGGAAAGTTTGCAAAAGATGAACTTGCAGTATAGAGTGAGATGAATGTGAATGTAAGCAAGTATCAGTTTATTTTCCTAATTCACAACTGTGCATGTACAAAAGCTGCAATTGTATTTCAGTCAACTGTGAATAATCTTTGTTCAGATAGTGTACTTTCCTGTTATAATTGCTAAGAGTTTGCTTTTCCAAGATATTTTAAGGGGACCGCAGTCAGACATGTAAATAAATCTGGTGTTGCTTGTTTGTTAGTCAGTGAAAACTACAATATTCAGTATTTCACAAGACTTGGCTCCCTCAGTCGGTTTCTTAAAGGTGAATTTAGAAGCCTAATTAGGCAGTCCTGACTTTTTGCTTTTCACATTTTCCAAACCCCTGGAGTATAAACAGAATTCAACAGGCTATCTGTCTGAGGCAAAGCTGTGGTCTCAGTTTATTAGTATTTCTTAAAGTCCAAATATGAGTTGATGTTTTAATCCTTTTTAAACATAACTTGAGTATTTAACATGAGTAAAGGATGCATAGAAAGTGATGGATTAAATTCTTAAACTTGCCCATTGTGTATTAGGACTTCTCTAGGAGCACTGTCTCATACTATAGAGTCTTAGATTTTGTTCAGATTTCATCATTTGGATTTCCTAAATCCAAATGCTTAAAAAAATTGGTTTAAGAAGAAAATTTTAATTAAAAAAACAGTTTCTAGTTTTTCTCCAAAGCAGATGCTGAATTTTATTTATTTTGACATAAGAACTGCTTTTTTAAAAAAAGCAAATTACATTTACTAAGGTGATTGTTGTAAAATTGTTTTTTGATAGGAAAACTGCTTAAACATATATATTTATTATTCCATTTAGAAGTGTAAGATTATAGGAATATGATAGGAGAGAGTGTGTGCTGGAATATACCCATTGGTGGTTTTTTTTTCCAGTTATTGAGGATCTGATGCAGAAGAATAAATTAAATATTTTTGCGAGGATATTTCTCACTCCGTTCTCAGTTGCCTAGCTTGACAGCTTAGTGTATGTATGATATAGAGACGGATTCTTTAAAAGAGAAGCGCTCAGTCTAATACCCCAGCTGTAATTTTCACTCTTGGGTACAAGGTTACAAACCAGCAGCAGTGGTTTTAGTTAATATGCTAGTAACAGTGTTTAATAAATATAGCAGCTGGAGAGGGCTGAGGAGTCTCTCATAACAAAGCTGTAGGAAAGAATTACATTAACTTATAAATACTGGCCTGCAGCAGCTACGTTCATTTCTCTGTAGCTGGCACGGTAAACTTTGTCCTTGTGCTTCAGAGCGTCTCAAATATGACTGTATGCTGGCAGAAGAGGCCAGTAGCCTTTTGTAACCTGACTGTGTGATACTGAAAATACACGGTCCCCCATCCCAAATTAGAGATGTATTAATTGCTCTGTAAAATACGTTTTTTTCCCCTTTTTGAGAGTCCCTCTGATGGTTCAGCTGAATAGCTGTCTATTTTTTTTTTGTTTCTCCTGTGTTTTAATGCTTTGTAGTACACTACCTGAATTTCTCAGTACAGTGACAAACTTCCCACTTTACAATTTCAGTCTTACAGTGACACTGATGAGTGCTTCCAAAGCTGACATACTGATTGCTCTTCAAATGTTGTGTGCAATTTTTCAATGATGTAAAACAGGTAAATAAGAAAAAAAAAAAAAAGAATTGTTTCTGCAAACTAGATAGTGTATGCCTAGGACTGTATTGCTTTGATTCTATTTCTCAAAGATCCGTTATAACTATACAGGACAGACGATTACTACGAATGAGATTCTAATGTTGTTAATACTAGAAGACCAGGCTGTCAGTGGTATTACACTAGAAGCTTAGCAGGTGTCTGTTCCTGGTACTCATTTAGATGAAAAAGTACAAGTGCCAGAGAATCTGGACTTGTTTTTTCTCCTGTTGAATCAGCAGGAGTTCAGTTCCAAAATTCTCTGGGAATGTGATCAAGCATTGTATAAAAGTATGTATAGAATGATGAGGACTGTGAAAATCTAATCTTAGAAAATAAATGCTATATTTTCCTTTTCTGGGGAGAAAAGACGGTCATGTTTAAAAAATGTCTCGGACCTGTTTGTGATGGGAGGAGCTCTTGTTCTAGAATCGGCAGCTCTTTTGCACTGGCTAGAGAGAGAAGGCTATGGACCGCTAGGGATGACTGGAATATCCATGGGAGGACATGTAAGCTTTTATATTTCCTCTTCAGTAATTTTTGTTTTAACTTCTCATTTGATCATTTAGCATACAGAAACAATTTGTTTTATAGTGTTCCTCTCGGAAGTACTTTAAAATAAACATTTAGAATCATAAGAAACAAATTGTTGGCAATTCTCATGTTCTGTGGTGCTGAATTAGTATAATCCTCAATAAGTACTGAAAAATCATAGAGCCCTTTGTCAGCCAGCTCCTGACAGGCTTAATATGAATATAAGCTTCTCACATAATTATGTTTTTTTTCCACAAGAGAGAGGGGGGCAGGTAAATATTTTCTGAAAGAAGGTCTGTACTGATCAATTGCTAGTTCTCCCTCTTTTCCTCCATTCTTCTTGCTTAAACTTTGGTGTTTGAATGCATTGTGTGAAATGCCTCTTCTTTCTAGGCATGTTGTAATTGAGGTAGCTTTTGGTGCCAGTTTTGTTCTCAACTTATCTTTTTTTCCCTGATCTTTGGTATCGATCAGAGAAAATTTCTGTGATGAGGTGGGTAGGATTTTGTGTATGACACTGTGCATATTTAAACTAAAACAGCAGTGTATTAGTAAGATGCTTGAAAGACTAGTACAAAGTTAAAATACTACTGCTTGTGTAATCACTGGTCTGTGAGACGTAGGTACAAAGCTTATTAAAACAACATACCTCCATTTTGCTGATCCTTGTTTGTTGTTAGGAGAGAAGTAAATAATGTTGGTAATGGTAGTGTCGACTAAATGGAAATAATTTTCTGCCAAAGCACAATTTTATAACTCTAAATGTTGGAAATGTACAAAGCACCTTTGATTTACATAAACATCACCCTGTTGAAACAACAACTTTTGTGTTAAACATGTCTTTCCTGTCTTATTTATAAGTTGGATCGGAATTCTCAAACTGGTATATGCACCACTAACCATGCAGGACACTTCAAATGCTGTGCAAATGCTGTGGGAATAACTGAGTACTGTATCCTATATCAATGGTGATACACAGCATGGGTATAGAATGAGGCAGGAGCTGAGAGAGTAAGTTTAGAAACGCCTTTGAAATTTTTTTTTTCTTAGTCCAGGAATATAAGTTTTTGGCTAGTCCTGACTTACAGGACTTCTGGTACAATTTAAAACCAGAGAAATAAATCATATTTTATGTTGATCATCTTTAGCATGTGTTTTACAACAGAAGGTAGGTAGCATTAATTCAGTTCTACTGATGGGGAGAGGTGGAATTAAAAAGGCACAAGTCAGACTTCCTGGCTATCAGAATGTAGATATGTCCTTGTAACTTTTCATTAATAAAAAAGAATTGGAATAGAATTATAGTTCAGTTATATAAATCCGTTTATTAGAACAACTGACATAGACATGGTGTATTTTGCATTAGGGGGTTTACACTGTTGTTCAGTTTAGAGCAATAATATAAAACTTGTCAAGAACATACCATATAGGGAACTTCTGTATGTTAAGATTCTTTGCTTGCCTTTTTTTTTTTCCTGGGACAAACAGAATATTCACAAAAATGTGTTCTGAGAACTGATGTAAAAGTAATAATTTAAACTTTAATGGACAGAAAAAAGTCCATGGAACGTGCTTAATTACTTCTCTTCCACATTTTGTTTCCAGATACAAATCTAAAAAGTATAGAATTTTAAATAGTCCTTCCACAGATTGCCTTCATTTTGCCTTGAAATAAGCTTGCAAGAGCTTGATGAAAAGGCTTTATAGATGTTTTTCATGGTTTTAAACAACTGAAAACGTCAGAATAAATATTCCATTGGCGATTCTTATAACAAAAAATTCATTCAGCCTTGAAATTAGTCCTATCCAGGGCAATGTTTTTTGTTAGGGAAGTCACTGTATTTTTGAAACGGATGAAAATATATCCAGCTGCCACAGTCCTTACCTACTTTCACACTGCATATTTGTTCAATGCTGTATAAACAAATAAATTGAAGGTGAGAGAGTTCTTTCTCCCATATTGTGAATTCAGTATTAAAATATGTAATAAGTGCCTTTGATTCTAGATGGCTTCACTGGCAGTGACAAACTGGCCTAAACCATTGCCATTGATTCCGTGTCTTTCCTGGTCAACAGCTTCTGCAGTCTTTACTACGGTAATAAACATATATTTTTGTTAATAATCTAGAATGTAATCAGATATGTACATTAAAAGGTTTGGGTTGGGCACGTTCACCTTTTCAGTTAGGGCATTTCATCGCCCTTCAGCCTCTATTAGTGACTAGTGGCAAAACCCACCTTTCCTGCTCAGGATATACAACACGTGATAAGGAAGGTAGCTTTGAGCTACTTCAGTGGGTCACGTACCGAATCAGAAGCTGGGGCTGGTTTGTGGGACAGCGATTGGAGTCCTGGCCTGAATGTGGGAAGGTGAGGGAGTAATCTGTGAAAAAATGTTTTCTTCTGCTCAAAGCCTGGCTTAAATAGTTGTGGGGTAATGCTGCTACTACCTGTTTTCACTCCTGCTCCCAGGGTAGGTGAATGAATAGACTGGCTTTCACACTCATCATTGGTTTAAATGTGTGTAAACCCTAAGTTTTCTGCCTTTTTTTTTGTGGTTCTTTTTGTTTGTTTGTTTTTTAAAGGGAGGTGGGTTTCCATGTCCTATGTTATGATATATGCTTATGCTTTGACTCCAATAATTCTAAGGGTTATCTGGAAACTTGGGCAGAAGCCCACTGGAAAAATCAAGTCAGAGAGGAATAGATCAATTTTCTCTGTGTATCATTATTTTAGATTGATCTCTGGGTTTTACTTATGTACTGGATGCTTGTGTTTATAATCTCAGGGTGTGTTGAGCAAGGCAGTGAACTGGAGAGAGCTAGAGAAGCAGTATTTTACGCAAACTGTTTATGAAGAAGAAATCATTCAAATGCTTGAATACTGTGGTGTAAGTATAGTTTATTTTCCCTATTTGCTAACATCTACATGTGCAAATCTAACAAGTAATGTAACTTCTTTTTACTTCCATTAAAAGTAGCTGATTGTTAGCTAAAACATGCTTGCCTCTTGTTTCCTTATGCTTTTGATAAATTTAATCTTTGAAGGAAAACCTTCTGAAAAACAGAAGCTAATATTTTTGTTGTATAATGTGTGCTAAGTATATCCCTTGCTGCAAGCTTTTTCTGTGACCACGTAAAATCAACAACATAAAATTATTATCATCTGCAACATAAAATGATTTCAATGAAAACATTGTAGATAATGTTTCCCAGTAACTGGCTTTATAGTCTGGAAAGCCAATAGCCTGGTATGTGAATATAAAAACATGATTTATTGCCCTTTGAAGCAATTGCTTCCAAATACTCAATGCCTTAGAATATTTTTAATATGTAGCAACATTAAGTTAAGTTTCTAGTTTGCTTAGAGTGTTAGATGTCTCTATTTGTTTTTCTGTGTGTAGTGCTCCCTCAGCTTTAGACTTTTATTGCACAGGCAGTTGGGATATACATGAGGTAGACCATTTGTAATTAGCTTCTTGCTCCTTATGAAATATAATTTGTCTGCATTTTCTTTTCTTCTTTCTTGACTTTTTTGACTAGGGTTGAAAGACTCTTCCCAAGGGGAATTTCATTGCCTCACCATTCTTTTAGATTGCAGTGATAACTTTTTGAGAGTTGTTTATATGTTGCAACACTGTCTTGTAGCCAGTTCTCATAAATAACTTTTTTTCTAAGAGTCTTTACTTTGTGATAATCCTTTTTCAAGTATCTTACAACAGAAGAAGAGGGGCTAGTGTGGAGATAGTTACTTGGGCACTTGCCATTTTTAAGTAAAATACACTCCAGGAATACTGATGGAGCAGACAAAAGTCTTCAAGGCTAAGTTCTGGGTCCTGCGCTTGGGTCACAACAACCCCATGCAGCGTTACAAGCTTGGGGAAGAGTGGCTGGAGAGCTGCCTGGTGGAAAAGGACCTGGGATTGTTGGTCGACTGCCAGCTGAATATGAGCCAGCAGTGTGTCCAGGTGGCCAAGGCAGCCAACAGCATCCTGACTTGTATAGTATGGCCAGCAGGACTAAGGAAGTATTTGTCCCCTTGCACTTGGCCCCTCACTACAAGAAAGACATCGAGGTACTGAAGTGTGTCCAAAGAATGTCAATGACGCTGGTGAGGGCTCTAGAGCACAAGTCTTATGAGGAATGGCTGAGGGAGCTGGGGTTGTTTAGCCTGGAGAAAAGAAGGCTGAGGGGAGACCTTATTACTCTCTACAAGTACCTGAAAGGAGGTAGTAGTGAGGTGGGGGTCGGTCTCTTCTCCCAAGTAACAGGCAATAGGACAAGAGGAAATGGCCTCATGTTGCGCCAGGGGAGGTTTCGACTGGATATTAGGAAAAATTTCTTCACAGAAAGGTGTTGTCAAGCATTGGAACGGGCTGCCCAGGGAAGTGGTTGAGCCGCCATCCCTGGAGGTATTTGAAAGACATGTTGATGTGGTGTTGAGGGACATGGCTTAGTGGTTACTTGGCAGTGCTAGGTTAACAGTTGTACTTGATGATCTTAAAGGTCTTTTCCAACCTAAATGATTCTATGATTCCAAAATGAAAAGAAGAAACGTTTCAAAATGTTCATCTTGTGTCTTCCTAGTGTTTAGAGACAATAGATTTTTCAGATCTAAACCTAACATTAGACCTGGACATATATGTTTATTGCTATTGCCTGTCTTTCTTCAAGTCTATAAAAAACTGCTGTAAGTGTTAATTTTTTAATACTTTGCCAAAAAGACATGGCTGCTCTTTTGAGAGTAGAAAAAAAATAATCTGAGAAATGCATAGCTTTTATGAGTTATCTGCCCAGAAATTTAAGCTTAAATGACTGCAATTATAAATTCAGTTTAATACAGAATTAAAAACAGACAAATGTTTGTATCATAAGCTACCATATATAAGTACTTCCTGCATTTTTAAAGCTGACAGAAATGTAGAATTAAATTATCAAGAGGTTATGATGATCAGGATTTAATTGAGTGACATGCAGGATGAAAATAAGTTGTGTGAGCAGTGCTGTTTGTATCTTCTTTTTTTTTCAGTATTGAGTTGATCTTAAAAACAAGATTACCCAATTGGTTTAAAGGAGAAACCCTTAATAAATTACGTGTTATGTTTGTTTAGACGGATTCTTTCAAGATGGGACAAGACTTTGTTAAAAACTTCCCTGACAGTGTGGACAGTCTGGAGGATGTGGATGTGACTTCCAGAATGTTCGACCTTGATTCCTCATACAAGACTGTATCTAAAGAAGCTGTTCACAGCTTTACCACAAGTAAAAGTACTCTAAGTGCCTCATCAGAAAGACTCTTAATACAAGATGCTCCTAATATGCAGTGTATAAATCAAACATTTTCAACCAGTAGCAAGAGCAATAATAACTTAACCAGACAACAAGAATACAGGATAAATAAACGAAGAAAGAGTGACACTTTACAGAGAGAATCCTTAAGGTTCATGAAAGGAGTAATGGATGAATGTACCCATGTAGCTAACTTCTCAGGTACGTATTTATTTGTTTTAATGTGCAGTTTGGAAAACTAAACAAAATACAATGGAAGGAGAGGTATTTTCTTCATTCTACGTTGTGTAAACCTGCTGGCACCTTAACTGAAGTATGAAAACATCTTGAGTGTTATTCAGTAGCATTTATTTACCGCTCCACTTCCTAGTTGTTTTTCTGTTTCTTCTTAATGACCAACCAATGATAGAGAGAATTAAAAATTTGCCTTTCAGTATCTTTGCTCATTTTTTTTCTCTGCCTTGCTGTGGCTATTTTCAGTTACGAGTTAGTGCAAATTTGTATTATTTAAAAGAACAAAACATCTGTGCAATGTGAGTAATATCTAGATCTAATTAATCTGCTAATAGGTTTTTCAAGTAGGTTCAAGTAAATCTCATAAAGCAGAAATTTGATATTGACTTCAGATAGGAAGTAGCCTATATAGCTTAGAACCGAGCTTGAATGATACTTTTAGACAAGTGTGACCAGTAAAAATGCGCAGAGGTCCTTGTGGGACGATGCAGTCTGGTGAATAGAGTGTTTCCCAAGACAGGCATAGCATACACAGGGAGCTGTAGCCCAGCGAGCCTTCAGTCTGATGAACCTGGGTTTCTTGGTATCTAGGACAAATCCCCTTCAACAGCCTGCTTGCAGGCAATGCGAACAAGTGATTTCTTCCTGGAGCTGATTGAAAGGGTTTTGCTGGAACGGGGGCTTGGAATTGCTTTTGTGGCAGACCTTTCAGACAAAATGGTTCAACTGTGCATGTACGCACTGAGGTCTCTCAATATGTCCTAGAACATACTTTGACTTCAGACAGGTTTCTGACAGAGTTGTGTCTGAATGTCAAAACATTCTTGACAGTGAGACCCTATACCACCTCATTTTTTAATTCTGGCATTCAGTTTTCCACTGGTAAATGGTAAAAAAAAATCCAAAGATTTCTATACTAGCATAGATTTCTTGACTAGGACAGTGTCCCAGATCACTGCTAGCCAGGGATGTTTTGTGACAAATACCAGTGAAGTGCTTTCCTTAAAGCTTTAAAAGTTTTTTTTTTCATTATACAGAAAAAACCCTTTCTTCTAAGTGCAGACATTCTTGTGTATCTAGACACTTATCCAGGTATCACTTAGCTAAAGCATTGACCTTTCTTGAAACTTAAGAGGATCTGTGATCCTAATGCACTTGTGATGTAGACCTTCGTGTCAACTGTCTCCCAGGTCTCTTCACGCTCTGGGAGACGTTGCATCCGCTGCCACGCTGTCCTTGGAGTGTGTCTAGAGAGGAGCTTCAGAAAATCTGCCTGACGTTCAGATTTCATGGAAAGTTGAATGGAAGACTAGAATCTGTCTAGAAATAGCATTTTTACAACAGAAGTCTCAGACGACATGTTTCTGTTTCTTACCTTAGGTTAAATCAATTTTCATCTGTTATTCTTTAGTTCCAGTTGACCCAAGTTTAATCATAGTTGTACAAGCTAAAGAAGACGCATATATTCCTCGAACTGGGGTGCGCAGTCTTCAAGAAATCTGGCCCGGATGTGAAATTAGGTATCTGGATGGAGGTCATATCAGTGCCTACCTCTTCAAACAAGGGCTCTTTAGGTAAGGTAAACAGGAAAGTTTAAAAAATAGTTGAGAGCTTAAAAGCATCATTTTGAGACAGATAATTTTTCTTCTAAAAACAAGTCTGTAATTACTCTAAAGCAACAAATAACAAATACTGCTTTGAGGAACAAGTTATCAGACCTGAAATAATTTAAAGAGAATGTTAGCATTTGCATTTTATGAGCAAAGATGAGGTGGAGTATAGCTTGGATCATTCAGTAAGCCAATGGCAAGAGTATGATCCTTCTCACTCTTGTTTTCCTATAAAAGCTTTCAGTTGATTTGTTCACTGGACACTAGAAGATATTTTTTTAAGCAGTGACACTTTGTGTTGTATTGTGCAGCTGTTGTCTTTTTGCTGTCTTCTGAGAATTAAAACACCAACATAATTGAAGATGAGAATTAAAATATAAGCTTGCCTGCAAATGAGTTGTGCTTGCATGAAGTCTTGCCTTAGTAATATGAGGTGTTGACTTTCTGAAGACAGCTACATAAATGCAGTTCCTTAGTTTTAAAAAGTTAAATGCTTGTGCTGTTAATTTTAAAATATAAGGAATTAGTGAGACTGTACATCCCATTTAGGAAGTTTAAGCAACAACAAAAAAGGAATAGCAATGTATCGTGTCAAGCTATGCTAACCACTTAAATAGCTTATTGCTATTTAAAACTTCAGCCACATTTTATGACAGTTGCTCGAAAATTATAAATTAAGCATGTCTCTCTGACCTATTTCCTGACATGGTTGAGTAGAAAATTCCTAATCCATTAAAATTTACACTTGTATTAAAGTTGGTAAACAGTCCCACTCATTCCTGAAACATAAATATATTACTGGATTGAAGTGAGAGATCCCAGAAATAAGTGAAGCAGAAAAGACTACCTAATATCACATTTTTATTGAATGCTGTTTTGAAATTGTGATGATAGCTTTGTAAATATATTTATAAATATATGGAAATATGCTACTTGTACCTGCCCTCTTGCAAATTATACAAATTATCTTCTTTGTTTCTTTTTTTTGTTTTAGACAAGCGATTTATGATGCATTTGACCGCTTCCTTCAGAAATACGCAGTTTAAAAATCTCTATAATGTATTAAAACTGATCTCATTTGTACTTCCACTTACTGGAATTCATATTTGGAAAACAAGCCTCTTGCAACATTGAGTAGATGGTCACTGACTTTCTGTTGTAGGTAACAATTATCAAAAGTGGTAAAGTACCATCATTACCTTCATTTCAACCAAATGCCATTCTGACACACTTGCTTCAGCTTTACCTGTGAAAAAAACAGCAGCAGCATTTGTTAGTGCATGAATGGCTCATGTACTTCATGTTTAATCACGTTGTATATTCTTTTAATTCTGAATAAATTCTGAAGTGTGTATCAGTTGAAAACAGACCAATCCAAGTATTGAAAGAATGTAAAATTTGCTGTAGGGCTAAGATGCTGTCTTGTGTTTAGTGTATTTCTACTTTGTTCCAGGTACTTTGGTTTCCTCTTGCTTCCTCCTCCCCTTGCTGTTCCTATTGTGTTGTACTATGGCTTTGCCAGCACTCGGCCTCTTGTGTTTGTCACTGATTTTCTCTATTATGAATTGAAAATGAGCTATAATAGAAGGAGCAGCATCAAATCTTTCAAAAAGAGCCTTTCAAAATTCAAGGAAGAGTGAGACAGACATCTTCATTCAATGTGTCCATGAGACTTTTCTGCCACTGAATTAACCGTGCAGTTCCAGAAGAATCATGTAGCAATTCATTGATCAGTTTCACAAAACTGGATAAGTGAAAATGGAGTGTTTAGTAATTAATTGTTTACATGCATTCAAAAACTGTTTCTTCTAGATTTTACTCTTATAGAATGCTAGAGGAAATAAAAAATATAATCATTTTTCTTTAGAAGCAGTGGCACAAAGAGTCTGATTCAAAGCAGTTAAATCAACAGCAGATTTTATGGTGCTATAAAGACCTGTTGAAATATTTCAACAGAGGTCCTTTTTAAAGTGCATTCAGTGCTGATATGCAAAATACAGTTTCACTGTGTAATATTAAAGATGTATGTGAGACTAAGGGTTATCAAAACAGTTTCAACACTGTTTTTTTAATTGGATGGAAAATAAAAAAATGAGGATTATGAACGCATTTAAGAAAATCCAAAGTCTGTTGTTTCCTCTTTGGGGATCAAAAATGCCAATAAATTACAGTAGAATAAATTGTTATCATGCATCAGCTGTATATCGTATCTGTCCACATGTTATTTTGTGGTAATCTCTTGTAACGTTCTTTTAAAGCTAAATTGCAGAGAAGTTGAAAACTGAAACACTTCAGTATTAATTTTAGCATAGTAATGACTAGAGATACACAGAAACAAACAGAAAAATCTATCAGTTTCTCAGAATATGTGATTTCTACACCTTTCAGATCATTCACTGATCTTTGTGGTTAGCATAATGGTTTTTAATCAGCAGAGTATGAAGCAAACAAAGCTCAGTTTATATAAATATATTTTCTTGAATTTTAGTCTGGCAGACAGGACTAGTAACTGGGAAGAGATCATGGTTCACTTGAAAATCAGGTAAGTTCAGGTAAAACCGAAGTGCAACAGTTTGTAATAATCCAAATTATTTAACATACACATTTACTGAAAAGGCAAAAGAAGTTATATTCTGTTGGAAGTTGAATTGCTTGTTTCAAGTGGTTTTTCATCATTTCTTTAGGCAATGTTGGATTTATATATATTATGAGCACATTTAAATATAGTAAAACACTCTTGGAAGGTTTGAAATCAAATATAAGTGAGCTTGCAAATTTAAAATTGAAGGCTTGAATACTATACTAAAAAATTTGAGGTTTACATTTTACGAGCTCATTCATCAACTAAGAGTGTTTTACAAGACCACTGTCTGCTGTTCACCAGCTTTTTTAGATCTCGCATTTTAAATGTATTTGTGTGCTTTATTGTGTCCTGTTTCTGTTGCAGCTCTGAGAAAGGGAGATAACTGGTGGCAAGGGAAAGGGCTTGAATAAATGGAAGAGAGAAAAGACAGATTTTGTAAGGTGGGGAGTAAGCACAAAAAAAAAAAATCCCAAAACAAAAAAACAACTTCTCTAGGTTACAAAGTATAACATGCCAAAGTAAATATTTTCAAAGCGCACAATACTAGGAATTACACAGCTAATGGGAACTTGACATCCTGAGGTTAGTGTTCTGCTGGTATTACTAACAAGGTTTAACTTGCCAAAAGGGCATACTATTCACAGAAGCAGATTCCTGCTAATGGAACTCCTGTTTGTGAGAGTGGCTTTTGGGACAAGTAGTGAAAGACTGGTCTCTGATGAGACTGAGAAATTACACTATGTAACTAAAATAATGTTGCCAAATATGGAAGCCCAGTAAGAAGCATTTTAACAAATTTCTCAGGTTGGAATAACAAAAAGGAAAAATGAGCTATGTGGTCTATTTCTGCCGGTTATCAGACACAGGAAGCTATTAGCTGGTCTGTGAAGGGGGGAAATCTTGATGTGTAAATGTTTTTAACCTTTGGAAAACTGACTTTTTAAACACGATTTTAAGGCTAAATCCTAAGAAAGTGTTATTAATAATCCATTTTGATGTTAAATGAGAATGTGATTTTAATCCAGCAATTGCATGAGAAAAATATTGGAATAAGGTTCTTGTACTAAATTCAAATAGCAGGTAAGCCATTCTGTACGTCTTAAATTTAGTGTAAAACTGGCCTTGGTCACTGTTTGGTTTTAATGTTTTTCAATAAAAATAAAAAACAAAACAGAACGGGTGTGAGGGGTTTTTTTTTCCTTCTAGTACTGTAGCACAAGAAGAGTAGTTAATCTACAGTATAAGATAAAAGCTTCACATAACAAACAGCGGTACTGCTTGCATGTTTTTCTACATGCAGTACCTAATAAAATAAGCTTGTATGACCTAATTAAGATACCATTGTGATTCCAGTTTTATACTTTTTTTCAGTGGCTGCATCGTGCTAGAATTTCCCCAGACTTATTTAAAATCCATTCTACTTCTAAAAGGGTCTAAAATCTGTACAATTTCTCCCAGCTCGCTGCTGTGTTCCAAGCAAAGGCGTGTCGTACCATAATGAACTCGGGAGTGTATTGCGGGACTGTTCAGCTGTAATTGGAAAAAATCACCCTTGCTGTTGATTGTTGCTCTTGCAAGGTGGGAAGGTGCTGGTAGAGTTTTTGGAGTGTTGCCTCTGGGAGAAGAGGAGGCCGTTTCATCGTCCGTAGCAGTCTGTCCTACGGATGGGAATATCAGACGCTAGCTGAAAGGCTGCTTTGAACAGATAGCTCTAAATATTACTGGCGGGTGCATCTTTGAGTCATGATGGTGTTTATAAGCACCCAAAAAAAAGTTGCTTTTCTCTGCATTTGAAAGGAACAGCTCAGGACAGAGTGCGAGGTTAGGTCTGGTGTGTTATCCCTGAGTAACCCAGGTCACTTTTATTTTTTTTAGTGTTTTATTTCCCTGTTTCTCTCCTGGCACCTAAGTGCTGATCACCATCTAGAACAGAATTATTGTTGAATGGAGCTTTTGTAATTTTTTTTTTCCCCCAAGTCCAAAAAACACCCCCCTCAAAAGTGCTCAACAGTCTTTCAGCGAGGATAGATCCCTTCTCTTGTATTAATCTAGAAAGTCTGCAAAAAGATGCCATTATATGAAGGAATGGAGTCTTGCTGCTTTTTCTTGCTGGAATGTCATATGCATGTGTATAGATACTCTTTAAATAGTGGATTAGACAGTGAAAATCCTTGGGTCCTCTTATTGTTGCTTGGTAGCTGCTAATATTTTGAGGCAGTTAATTTTTTTTTTTATTATTTATTTATCTTAATCGCTTCTGTCTTGTGTCGCTTTTTTTTAAAATGCTGATCTTAATTACGGTTGGTTGGGCAGGGAAGTTTCTTTATCTTAAGCTGTCAGGTTCTCTGTCAGCTCGGCTGTAATGATAAGGTATAGAGTACTGAAAGGAGGTTCCTATAGTCTGTAGGCATGCAATTCCTCATGAAAAACTATTAGATGAGTAAAACGCTACTATATTATGCAATCTTGTAATTTGCAGTCTTTCCCGGTATGCTTGGGTGCTTCTACACAAGATAAAACATAAGCTTTAAAATTTCAAGTAGCTCATAACAATTGTTATATACAAATACAAGTATTTTAAATACTGTGCTCTCAAAGGAAAAAGTACTGTGAGTTTTGCTGAGGAAGTTCTGACTCACCCTGCTGGAAAGTAACAAGAAGGACGATGCAAAGTGGACAAAGAGTTTCTGAGCGGAGAAAATTTGAGTGACAAATGGGTCTTAGGCAACTGTAAAAGCTTTTTATATACTCTTCAGGCCCAGTCCCTCCACTAAAATGCACAGTAAGCCTTCTACTACTGCAAAGTTAGCAAAACAACTATGTACAAAAATTTCTCAAGCTACCACCTTACTGGTCACCTTTACTGTTTTGGTTTTTTTTTTTTTTTTTTTTCCCCCCCGAGTTAATTCTTAACCAGTTTCCTGCTTTTTTCCTGGTCTGTTCAGGTTCCCGCACTGCAGCGTTGCAATGTTCCCAAAGTCCGGGGCGGCCTCCCCGTCTGCTTCCTTATCTTCTAGCGCTTGTAGGAGAAAAAGAGGAAACAGGAGGTTAATCCCCTTCTGACCAGTGATTTAGGTAGGGCCTCTGTACTTTCATATCACTCTAACCTCTGCTTAACTTCTTTATTTGGTTTCGGAAACCAAATTAAAGATGTGAAAATGGTTTTGAATGGGTAATGTGACTGATACGTCCGTTTTCAGGAACGTAGATGGAAACATATACAGATATTGCCCTTTTCCCCTGTCAAAATTATTCACTAAGAATGCTTTCCTCCATTTCAAATTAATTTGTCACTGTAATATGCAATTGGCATGTCCTTGATTAGTAAATTTATGGCAAAAAAATCAAGTTCTTAGTCGCAAAAAAAAATGCTTCCAAGAGTTTGAAGATTTGCTTTAATTTTAATCATTCTACCTTTTTTTCTCTTTCTTGGTAGAAATTTAAAATGAAGAAAGAATCACTTTTTGTACAAAAAGTGCTTAGAAGCAGCAATTTATTTTTTTTTCTATTTATGAAAAGAGAAACTCCTCCCTTGTTACCAGTGTTTGGAGCTTTAAGTCTGCAGTTACAGAAACGTGCATTAAAGTATCGATGTGGTTTGGTTATAGCAACATAACAATCGTGGTAGATGTTTTAATTTCAAGCCGTGACGGCAAAAGGTCAATTATTTCCAAATACCTTGAACAAAGCAGCGAGCACTGGGGGGAAGGGGGCGTGTTCTTCTTTGAGGTAGGCCTTGGCCTCCACCAGGTGATGTGATCTCATCACACCTGACTTGGTGACACTTGGCTTGGGCGGGAGGCATCCAGAGCCACTTCTGGGGACAGTTGAAGTGCTGTAGACGGTGGCCTCTGTTCTTCTGAGCTGCTGCTGGATCTACAGATCCAGAATAATCCTAGAAATGCCTCAGTGCCTGAAGAGGTGTGAGCTGTGGTGGGGGTTTGTTGGGTTTTTGGTGGGTTTGTGTTTTTTTTTTCTGATTGAGGTAAACCTGTATACAATCTCATTAAAGCAAATAATGATGTTACCCCAAACAACTAGAAATGTGGTTACTTGTGATGCTATTTTAAAAAAATATTTTACTAGCTTTATAAAAGCCTATTTGAGAGTTTACTTAGTTTGTTAAAGTAGATGTTGGCTATTTTTTTGGAAGACATTTTATAAAGTAAAACAGGGACAAGCCCTACATCCGTTGCTTGAGAGACTGAACACAAGAAATGGGAGAGGAAAGGGCGTCTCAAGGTGTAACCACGGAGGGAGCACTGGGAGGCTGCAAAGAGGGAAAGGGATGATGAATTTCAGGCTGTGGTGGCTTTCCTTGCTCTGTGACCACAGCGCTTCTGGGATAACGCAGCAGCAGAAGTGGGGGTAGAACCTCCTAACGAACCCAACAAGTGTGGTACGAGTGCACGTGTGCTAGGTGATTTCTGGGGGATCTTTGGTGGAAAGCAGGAAGGTAGAGGAGATGTGGTGTGATAGTGAAGGTACCTGTCTGTCGTGATGCTTAAATGACGGGCGATTCCCTCGCTCCTCGGACCCCGGTGGGTTCTCACGTCCCCCTTGAAGACGTTCTCCAGGCTGTGCTGGGTGTGCTGAACCAGAGAAGTCCACTCTGCTTCAACCACACGTGTTCATCCTCATTTTGAGGCCCTTGTTGCATTGAACAAGTACGGGAATAGATGAAAATAAACTAAGTATGAATTAAGTATCTCCAGTAAGCATTACTTGAGAAGCTTAAACCATCTTTAATTGGATGTGTCAGTAATGAAGAGCAGCACCTCGTGCTCTCCCGCCCCCTTCACCTGCCTTTCAGTTTCACGCAGTTTCAAAGTAGCCTTGATATTAAAAATAAAAATTAAAAATTCACCGATTCTAACGAGGTTTTCAAAACTGAGCCGTGCCCTCGCTTTACAGCAGCTGCCCGACGACTGACTTATTACTTTTTTTAGCAGCAGTTTTGTGTCTTTGCGGTTCCGGGGCTGAGCCCGGCGCTTGGCGCCGTCTTTTAATTTTTCTTTTTAATAAATGCAAGCTCGTTAATGCAAGCTCACAGCGGGCTACGTCACTTAACAAAGGTGCTTATAAAGAAATCATAAAGCTTTTATTTCACAGGCGCGTTACTTAAGGGGGGCGGCGCGGAAAGCGGAGGGGGTGTATGCTCGCGGCGCCGTGCTCGCGCGCGGCCGCCGTGAGGTCATAACGCACGGGGGTGCCTCCCCCTCCCGCCAAGCCCCGCCCCTCCGTTACGGCGGCCGCCGCCCGCCGCCCGCGCGCACCCCCCCGCCTCCCTCCACGCGGGCCGGGCCGAGTGAGGCCGGCGGCGGTGGGTGCTTGTCCCTCGCTTCCCCCCTCACGGCAGCTCGGCTGAGGGGAAGAAGGGAGGGGGGGAGCCAGTGGCGCTGCGGGCCCGGCTGGGGGAGCTGACAGGGGAGAGCCCCGGCCGGCGGGGCGGCGCTGAGGGGAGGGAGGCGGCCCACCCCCCCCCTCCTCCGCCTCGGCTCCCCCGCGGCGGGCGGCAGGGCATGTCCGCGGCGCAGGTGTCGGCGGCGCTCGCCGAGCTGAGGGCGGCTGAGAGCGGCGGCCCGGCAGTCAGCCGGCCCCGGGAGTCGGAGGAGGCCGCAGAGGAGGGCGGCCGGCAGCGGCGGGCGGCGGCGGTGGAAGCCCCGCCGCCCAAGGAGAACCCCTGGACGAGGCGCAGAGCCGCGGGCGACAGCCCCTCGCCGCCCGCTGCCGACGGGCAGCTCGGCCCGCAGGACCCAGGTGCGGCGGCCGGGCCGGGCCCGGGGAAGGTTGTGTGTGGGGGGGGTGGCGGGCCGGGTGCCGGCTGGCGTGTGGGGGGAGGTTCTGGAGTGTGGGGGGGAAGGTCATTTTACGGTTTTTATTTGAAAAACGAAAGGCAGCTGCTTGTCTCCGGGCGGGCAGGGGCCGGCCGGCGGTGCGGCTCCGCGGGATCTCAGCCGGGCGCTCCGGCTTTTGACATACATGGGCAGAGGAGGGAAGCGAGAGAGGGGAGGCGGGGGGGTGTCTGGCCGCCGCCCGGCTCTGGGCGGGAGCGGGGGGGACACGGGGACAGGATTGGGGTCGCCGGGAATTGCAAAGGGTCACCCCTGGCCTGGGGAATGGGGCTTTGGTGGCCTCCGGCGGGCACCGCGTGGCGCTGGGCTCTGGTACTGGCAAACAGGGCCGGTGAGCTGCTTGGTTCGCTTTGCTTTTCGTGAGAAATATCGCCGAATCCCGTTCGCTTTACCGCAGGTCGTCTTTGCCTAATTACATGGTAAGGCCCTCTGTACGATCCGTTACTGAGTTGTGCTTTCCAGAAGGTTTGGATTGCAGAGGCTTTAAATGTTAACAGAAGTTGTCAGTTTGCTTGCTCTCAGGATTCAAACTGTTTATGTGGAAAGAGCCAGAGTGAGAGTAGCCGTGGTATAATTTTCTGGCCTTTAATCACTACTAAGATAAAGCTGCTTTATAGGCTCCCTACCGACTAAACAGGCAGGTAACTTTGTAAAGTTGGTCATTGAAGACCTGACTCGAAATTGCCAGGCTTTAAGCTTAGGCTAGCAAAGCGTTCCTAGAAGTGAGCAGCTTCTTGGAGTATTGTTCTTGGCTGGAATTAAACTGCTGACCTCAAAATACGTATTTCAACCTGTGTTTTCTGAGAATTTCAATCTCAGCGCTTGCTCCTGAAGGCACCTGACAAACCTTTTTGTGATCTCACAGTCACTTTTATCCTTGAATTAAATATGTACTTCCCTCACAAAGAGAAATATGTAATTTGTAGTTTCAAGTGTACAGGTCATGCAAGCAGAGAAGTTCTCCAGACCACAAAATCTCTACTTAGCTGAAGATCAAACCTTTTGGCGACATATATAGTCACCTTTATCATCCCGACTGTTTTATGTGTATGTACTGATGCTCTTGTAAATAGCTATTTATGCATAGCCTCTACAACTCGGCTCGCTGGGCAGCAGCTTGTGGTCTTGTCCATACATGAAAGAGAACTTGTCACTCATTTGGCCTGTGGTGGCAGTAATAATAATAGTACATCAGAAGCACTGGGAAAACTTCCTTTGTTGCATTAGCACCTCGTGCTTCACCTTCTGTAAAGTTTACTTTTCCACTTAAGATAAAACACACAAATAGTTGTTGAAGGAAGGAGAAGAGAGAAAGGAGCTGGTGAGTTCATACGCTGTGGACGTTATATGCTTAATTTAATGATTTCAGAGAACTTTAAATTCTCTTTCTTCTGTGTAAAAGTTGTGCTTACCCTTTATCAAATTAATATTAAACTGAGTAGTTGCATTGGAACATCTTTTTCAGTGGCAAGTGTATAATTTAGTAAATATTTGGTAAAAATACTACCGCTGTTGCTGGTAGTGGCATCGGTGAAGAACACTTACCAGGGTGCATGTTTTGGTTTGACCACCACCAAAAGCACCACTGAAGGTGTCACCGCTCTTTCCCTTGTCAAAGACGAAGCAGCTGATCTTTCCTGTCTGTGTGAAGGAAGGAATTGCCATGTGCCTCCGTCTGCAACAAGGGATGCATTTGGAAGCAACTAATTGCATGCTGGCAAAGCAAAATCACTCACACTAGGCCCTTATGAATGTAGTAGTATGGAAATTAGTCATGTGAAATAATAAGTAGATGAGCAGAAATACTACTGGGATGGAATGTAAAACTATCTGTAAAGAGGATAATAAAACGTAGAAGAATCTTGCATCAAAGTAGTGACTGAATCCTGTTCGACTTGTTGATCCTGGCTTAATTTGTTGAGAGTTTCCCGAGATGTGCACGTATGGTGTGTTCAGTGATAGTTATACGCTTGAGAAAATTGACCCCAGTCTGTCATCTTTTGACTTTCAGTTTAGCATGGTGTTAGTTTGTAATAGAGGCAAACCTCACTCTTGTTACTGAAGGGAACTGTTAACGTCACCCGACACTAGAAGAAAAAAAGTAATGTAAAAGGCTTAAAAGCCTTGGTGAAAGAATTTGATCAAAGCGTTGCTACTATGACCTATTATTTTTTTGTCTCAGATATGTTAGTAGGTTTTAATCATGTTATAGTAAACCAGCACCTAACGTAAACATATTTTAATTTTTCATGGTATATTTGTTACCACAGTTCATTGTTTCCGACCAAGCCTTTTATTAAACTTGTCTTTTAAACAGAATAATTTCAGAACTATACAGCTACTTTTACATCCTAATCTGCATTTAACTCATGGAGAAAGACTGGTAGCAGTATGAAATCGCTAGTGAAGTTAATAGCCTTCTGTCTAATCCCGCTGATGGTGGACATGGGGAGTTAGCTTTAGCATAGGCTGCCAAATGATGAAAGGTGATTCTGCAGTGTGTCTTCCTCCCCTCACCTTCCCTCGTAGCGCCCAGCCAATATCTTGCAGTAAATCTGCAGTTCTTCAAGCTGAAGCTCTATGAGTAAGAGGAGAGAAATGGTTGCAAGGGAATAAGCCCTGTGTAATCCTGTAGATCATTTTTTACAAGGTAACAAGATAAGCTTTTTTTAAAATTGAGCTGACAAGATGTGTCCATGTGAAAGCTGCGGAACAACCCAGCGTTAGTCCCATTTTCCTGGACTTTCATCTGAGTCTTTTTTTTTCCTCAGCTACCCACTAGAGCTGGGCACTCACAGAAGAGGCTAGTTACCCTTCCTCCGTAGAAATAATTTTTCCAGGATGGAGTCGTTGAAGTAAAATTACTACAAAAGTTCTTCCACCTCTTCATTTGATGAACTCTAAAGTGCAGCCCTTTTTTGTAAGCTTGAAAAGGGGAATCTGAATGACAAGTTCTTTAGTCTTCATGTGATTTCCATAGCTGATGTGGGTCTCTAATGATTCATTAGATAATTATTCAGAAATTGTTCATGAAACTTATGAAAATATTCAATGAAGGAAAATACCCGTGCTGTTTAAGTGATGGAAGTAGGTTTGCTTCCTAGTGTGCTTGAATGATGTAGTTAATTAAAATGACTGCACACTTCACTCTTATATTGTTCTCAGTTTGTCTTTCTTCATTGCGCTTATTTCTGGGCATCAAAGAATGGCTTTTATCTGATTGATATTTTGGTAGCAGAACCAGTTCTCTGTAGTGCTGTTGTATAAATTAATTTAGTCTGTTAGCAAGCAGGTTGTAAAAGTACAGTTTAGTAAAGGTATACTGTGTTACTAGGAGTAGTAAGCTTTTGATTAGTAAATGATCTGATTATCAATTTTTTTTTTGTTTATCTACGGCAGATATTATCACTAGTTCTTATGAATTCACTGAGTGTTTGAATAGCAGCTTTTAAAAATGAAGAATTATCAGAAAGTACAACATTGTCAATTACCCCAGCCCTGAAGGGATTAAAAACATTATCTCTACAAACCTGCTGTCTGTATTTTAGTTGTATATAACCACATGTGTAATTTCGTATGGTAGGTTTTGTTTGTTTGTTTGTTTCTAAGCTGGAGACCTGTTATGAGAGAGAAATCCACCCTGCTGCCCAGAGTCTAAGACGTGGTACTGGCTTGCTGTGCCCTAGCACGTGCTCCCATTAGACTGTGAAAGCTTTTGTGGAAATTGAGTCACACAGGTTGCAGAAGCTAAGAAAAAAAAAAAAAAGAGATGAGAAATGAAGTGCAAGGAAAATAAATAGTATAATGATTAATCAATCATGTATTGGTTGGTTTTTTTCCCCTATTGCTTGTTGTATTGAAAAACTGACTGGTTTTGAATATAAATAGGTGGAAGGACGCAGGTGTCATAACTCACTGCCTTGGTTAGTTGTTCAAATAGTGTGAAGAAGGTCAATCTAATGTAGTTTTGCTATAAAATGCTAAAACTATTGTAGGAAAGAATGTTGGCATAATTACTTTTTTTTTTTTTTTTATTTCCCAGAATCTTGGATCTATATCCATGCTCCAGATTTAAATTATTATATACTCCAAGGGATTGTTTTCTCACACTTGCAAGGCTTTCACACTTATCTATTAAAACAATAGATTTAAGTAGAGCTTAGCTTGTTTAAAAATGGATTATACTCTGAAGTTTCAAACTGCACATTGAAAGGAAAACATTGTACAAGTTCAACAAACAGGTTCCACTGTAGTTTTGATGAGCTGTTCTGCTGGGTGATTTCAGACACCTCCTGAAGCACTTCTGGCATTTATGCGATGTTGTTCCTTCACTGAAGGAAACACACGTGTAGTCCAAGTTAAAATAAAACTTGAATATTGTCTAGAAATCCTTGCAAGATAAACTGTGTTGGTATTAAAATTAGAACGTGTTCTACCTTTTATTAATAGGTTTTGCTTTCAGAAGAAATTAGCAATACCATCCCTCCCCTTCTGTCAGAACAAATTACTTGCTGACTAGTTATTTGCAGAACTTTGAAGCATCCATTCTGAAGTACCACTACTGAAAACATTATTTTCCTTGTAATCAGCGGTACTTTGGTGATACATCTTTATGTACAAACTTTGCTTCTCTTAATCTCTGTACAGCATCCAGTCTGCTTTCCCTTTTCTGTTGCTGTTGTCCCAGAGGATTGCTGCTGCTGCGGTGGTTCCAAAGTTCATCTTTCATTTTTCAGAACTGTTGTCCCACTTATCTTGATGTACTGCACTTGGCATGTTTGCACGTCCATGTCTTTCTGCAGAAAATGCCGTGTGTTAGGATGTGGTGTATTAAGAGACTTGGAAGAACCATAATAAAAATGGCTTTGAAGGCTCATTTCTGTTTTCATGCGGATGGCATCTTTGCTGGGTGGAGTTCAGTGATTGAAAGATGATCATTGGCAATTAAACTTCCTCATCATTGGTTTAATTTTTTTCTCACCCCATCAAAACTCACCTGAAACCCAGCAAGTAAAGTAATTGAAGATAACTGAATTATTTTATCAACACAGTGTGCCGTTACTAAACAGGTTACCTTGTATCATGTGACTGAATAAACCATTTTAATACAGTTAGGTTGGAATTAACAATAAGTGAAATAGTTTCTTTGCAAGGGCTGGTTGGATTCTGCTGGAGCAATGTACTAAAGATGCCATTTCTGGGTATTCAGCACTGTTATGTGATGTTGAAACTAACCACTGGGGTAATGTTAAGTGTAGAGCTTTTATCTAAATGCACTCTACAGTCAGTTTTGCCTGAACAGCGGCTCTAGGCCTGTTCATAACAACATAACAAATGTGACCTGGGTAAAAGTTCTAACTCATCTGATGTTTTGTTCTTTCACTCTCCTACCCTCAATACTACTTGTTTTCCTTCCCCTTTATCTTCCCTTTCATGCTTTGCACTAAAATCCAACTCTCACATGATAAGCCCCAGAAAGCTGGTCAGGAAAGATCAGTTAAATTTGGTTTTCAGCATGGCTCTTTTGGGAGGGCCAGAAGCCCTGTGGAGTTGTTTTTAGGTAGGGAGGTACAGAGCGTGGTGAGATCTCGGGCCTTTGAGTTCAGAAAGGGCATTGTCAGCTAGGCGGTGTGTTGCCTAATATTAATTTTCTTTTCGTTTAGTGTGCAAATGCATCTTCCAAGTCTTGGATTACTACACACAGATAAGAGAGATTCCTTAAAACGAGTTGGGTCTCATTCTACTCGCTTCAGATAGCCTCTCCTGCCGCCTGGAATAATATCCCATGATTAAGATAGTGCAGCAACATCGAGTCTTTTATTTTTGAATCCCTTGCTACGCCCTGGTGACACACAGGGTAGAAGTTCTGGCAGAGCAGTCCTTCAGCACCAATATAAGTGCTGTGAGATGGAAAAAGGGCTTCAGTAAGGTAATTGAACAGCTAGAGAGAGAGGTGTGTTTACAGACTACTGGAGGGCGAATGCTATGGCCAGTTGGTTTACCTTTACAGATAATTGGTAGTTTTGTTGGAGAAAATTACAAATTTGTTTGCTACTCCACCTCTACAGCTGTTTGTCTTGTTTTGTAAAGGGCAATTAGTTTACTGTTGAATGACAAGTAAAAATTAGGGTTGCGCAGTCACTGTGTGTTTCTGAAAGCTCTCAGTCTAAAGTTAATTGAGGCTGAATAACAAGAAAGACGCAGTTTGGGGGTGTGTGTTTTATCTTTGTTTTAAAAAGCAGATCTGTAGGAGAGGAAAAAAACCTGCTGGTAAATGGTGTGGCAAAGGTCACAGGCCCATCAGGGTTCACTGAATTCACGTGTCTTGTGTGATGTGCAGGTTGTATATAGCAGTATTAATATCATTTACAGTGGAACATGGAGTATACATTAGTTTATGCTTCTAACGTTTACGGTATATTCCAGGAAGCAGACAGAGAGGGTTTTCAGAGTCACTGGGGCAGGAGGGTGGGGTTCCCAGTGTGAAGCTGCGATAAGGAAGATTAGTCACTGGATGTGAAAGAGATAAGGGTTGAGGAGGTGATGTTATCCCTGTATGAAATAATAATCCACTAGTGATTTCAGTCATGGTCAATGTTTCCAGCTTGTCTTGCAATAAGAAGCTTCAAGGAAAGGCTGTGACCACTTCTCTATGTGGAAAATATGCATTGGGAGAACAGAACCAGGGTTTAATAGAAGTTAAGAGGTGGTTTCCTCTGTCTCAGTTCTAATCTCCAAGAAAAATTGCCTGATACTACTGGGTTTTTTTTCCCCTAAATTCCCAATGCAAAAAGTAGAACACAATTGAGATGGGTAGGGAAAAATTGCAAATAAGGAAATACAGAAGGGTAATTGCGGATGTATTAAAAGGTGTAGTAAGTTTAAATAGACTTTTTTTTTTCAATGTATGTTACTGATCCTAGATCATTAGGCCCAATAATGTTGCCATATATGAAAGAGAGAGTTATTTCTAATTTGTTTATTCCTGGCAGATATTACTGGTAGAAGTATATTGGAATCTTGCTCAGGAGATCAGGTAGGAGCATTATTATAAAGTTTAGGTCCTGACTCAGAATGGTTCTGAAAACATAAGAGTATCAGCTTTGTTCCAAATACTCATATTTATCATAAACATACCCACTGTGGAATTTGGGCATTAAAATTTATTAGTCTTAATGTGGTTTTTACAGTCATTTTTGCTTTTCACCCTTCCTTTTTTTTTTTTCAACTGCTTTGGCTTGATTCTGAGCCACATGGCTAAATTTTATTGGGCATTTGAATAATTGCTTATAAAAGGAAATTGCTAGGAATTTGTGAATAAGTAATTGCTTCTATTTTTTTTTAATGCTTGTATAATGATAGATTTCGTAAATTAATTCTATTTTATAGCGTCTAATAGGATAACATTCTTACTGTGTTTCAGGGGCTCATTTTCGTTGTTGCTTCTTAGGTTAATATACCAGCATTTTGAGATAGTTTTGACCTTATAGCTGAGCAAATGCTTAAATACTGTGTTATACAGTATCCTGCACCACCTGGTTTTCAAGATTATTTCAACTCATTAGGAATGAGAGTTTTTCAATGTCATGTACTGTTAGTTACTTTATGGAAATGTTCATTGACTTTGATACCAAGACCTCAAAAGCTTTGGTGTAGTATGATAGATAGTTAAACAGAGTTATTAGAGTATACCTTCCTTCCTCTTTTGAAGTGCAGTCTTATTCCTCACCTGAAAATATTTTTTTTCCTTTTCAGAACTACAAAATTCCGCTAAAGTTATAAGAGCAGTGAAACCCAGGACGAGAAAATGCAGCAAGGTTTGTATTTGTGAGAAGGACATTTAGCTCTGAGTTACTAGGCCGATTGTGTTAGAAGTCCCAGTTAATCTAACCTGTTAATCTAAACTGGCATTTAGCTCAGCTGATAATATGGTAGGAAAATGAAATGATTTCAAAGGAGTATTTCTGCCTGTAGATACTCAATATGGTAAAGAGCTGATATTACTAAAACAAAAAGACAGCGAGGTATTTTGAAGTTACAACCAGAAGTGTCGTGTTTTGCCTTGGGTAATGGTTAATTTTGAAGACAGAGAAAAGTAAAAAAGGAAGGGAAATTTAAAATTAAAAGGGATGCGAAAGTGGTGTATGTATGAGGGATAAGGAAAGACACTTTTGTTTAAAAAAGCAGTGGGATTATAGGAAAATGTGAAGGGGCTGCAAAGAAACATCATCACTTGAGCACAAGTGATGCTAGATGGGTTTGGAAAGCCCTTTTTCCTTTACATGCTGTTATAAAATTATCATTATGACAACAGGAGACACTGAATCCTTTTATTGAAAAATTAAGTTTCTAAAATTTTGTACAGCCACCCCTTTTTAGGTTAGATAATACCTGTCCTTAAAGGTCTTCCAAAAGCTAAAAGACTTTTAAGCAGTAGATACCTTTAAATCACATAGGAAGCTATGTGTAAGACAACATTTAATCTGACAATTTTTGTGTGTGTTCAAAAGTCATAAGCCCTCTTGGTTTGTTGTTTTTTTTTTTTTTTTTTTTTATAATAGAATGTAGAAAATTTTACTTGCCTGCTCTTTTTTTTTGGCTTCTTCATGAGGGCATTCTTTAGACATTTATGCTAATTGCAAGCTAAGATGTACTGGACCTTGGTTTGCATGTAACTGCAATGAATAATTGTTTCTACAATTGATCGTATTCCGTTTTCAAAAGTTGTGTGTTTGTTTTCTGTTGTATTTCTCAGTTTTTAAAAATTGCTACTTCTAACAGTTCTGCTCAAAGCAGTAGTCTGGCCACCTGAGTCACGACTGACATCTTCTGTGTATTAAAAAGGACTAAATCTAGGAAGTAGTATAAACTGTTTGCCATCTTTTCAGGCTGGCGATTTTGGTGATATCACAAACTGGCCAACACCAAGTGAAATAGCAAACAATGAAGTAAGTATCCTTTGTCATCTTCAGTATTTTTTTTTTTTTTTAAATAAACATATTGACTTCTCTGCTTAATACTGTTGCCCCAGAACGTGCTTTGGGTGTTGTATGATTTCAGCAGAATTTTTGTCTGAAATAATTCAGCAGAAATAATTCAGGTTACTGGTCCGTACTTAACTGTCTGCACTGGTACTGGAATTTCAGAACCCTTCACAAGCCCACACACATACACTCCATTTATCGTTAGTGGTGTGCCACAGACATGTAGGTAAAAATGTGCCATATTTACTGCACCGTTTAAAAAGTTGTATTTCCCTCTTCTACTCGTTGAGAAGTTTATGCAAACATGAGAAGGCCTTTGGGGTTGTGAACTTGCTGCCCTCCCTCAGAATGCTTTGTGCAGGCTGTCTTTGGACAACTTAGTTATCCTTGCCCTATTCCTCTGATATATTTTACCCTTACTTACTATTAAGGTAGTTTGGCATTAATCATTTGTGCAGTGGGGGCTCAGTTTCTAACACCCTCCCTTTTCCTTCAACTGATTGTCATAACTTTGTTGTTTGTGTCAGCAACCAAACATTTTCAGGTGTCTAGCCAGGCTTTTAGCGTTGCAGGTCACAGTTGTAGATGTCTGTAGATTTGGCACAGCATTATGTTTACTGCTAGGTAGGATTTGCCTCCTAGTAGCTTGTGATACAAGGTCTCAAAGGAAATTTTTGAGATTAATAGAATAATCTTTAAAACCTGAATAGATTATATGCCAATAAATTAATGCTCGTTCAGTTGCTCACGTACCGGTTAGAATACTTTAGTGTGTGCGTACATCCTGTTGTGGTTTAGGATTTATACAAGACCCTTGATTTGACTTTTTTTTGAAAGTATTTCTAAGCTTCTCCATTATCAATATTCCTGTCAGTTGCTGAGATGTGAAGGGAAGAG
The DNA here is from genome assembly GCA_008658365.1 of Alca torda. Classification (NCBI taxonomy): domain Eukaryota; kingdom Metazoa; phylum Chordata; class Aves; order Charadriiformes; family Alcidae; genus Alca; species Alca torda. Next base: position 8,864,041 of record CM018079.1, read on the forward strand.
ACCACTGCTTCAGAAGGAGACAGTGGTGATATATTTAAAGGTACCATGAAGGACACATGACTTGCATCCTAAAGCTGCTGATTTATCTGGTGGCATTAAAGGTGTCACCTCTCAGCTGTGCATCAAACTCCTTCCTTAGTCACTCCATAAGATTAGAATTAATTTCATCTGTGCTTTTTATACCTCAGGTGCACAGCCTCTTTCTTTGCTACGGATTAATAACTCAAAAATGCTGTTCTTGAAGATTGGGGGGTCAGTTCAGCTACGCAGCACTTCTTGTTTGTAACTTTTCAGAGACTACTGTTGTAACACATGAGATGCAGCGCAGAGAAACTCTGTAACTGTGTCCAAAAAATAATGATATTTTCTATCATGTTCTGATGCTCAGAAGAGGAGAGGCTCTGCTGAGCTGAGCTCTGAGAGATTGAATGGCATTGAAAGGATTAAATTTTATATCCTTTAATAATATTTGTAAATGCTAACGTAGATTTGTGACTAAATCTAGAATATGCTTATTTTAGCTTTTTTTCGGAAGCACCAATTTTAGTGACTTAAGAAAACATGCACCCTTATCTTTTGCATTCTCTTTAGTACTGCAGGTTTTTATCATCTACTTGGTGATTATGTCAGATTTTGATGTGATTAATGATGTATGTACAGTACTAATCAGAGTGGCTGAGAGATACATATGTAGTGTTTCATAAGAATATACATATTTCATGCTTTCTGTCTGAAATAGTCTGTTTGAAGAGTATTTTTTAATAGATTTTTTGTTTTACCAGGTGGTCTAGATTGTATTGCATAGATGTTAATTAACCTTTTGCTGACTTAAATATGTGAGAGTTTTAGTACACAAATTCATGTAGTGTCTGTTAAACCAAATAACATTTAAGTTTGTTTTTAATCTCAATTGATTTGTCTAAGGGAAGGCTTTGCGTTCAAATTAATTATGGCACAGTACTGCAGTATCTGCTGTATGTGCTCCAGCAGGTTCAAAGCGAACTCCACAACATAGGAGTATTCTTTCTGTTTGGCAGGAATATCTGCGAAGCTTAATTTTGCAGGTAGATATTATATCCGATCATAGAATGGGTTGGGTTGGAAGGGACCTTTAAAGGTCATCTAGTCCAACCCCCTTGTAATGAGCTGGGACATCTTCAACTAGACCAGGTTGCTCAAAGTTCCGTCCAACCTGACCTTGACTGTTTCCAGCAATGGGGCATCTACCGCCTCTCTGAGCAACCTGTGCCAGTGTATCACCACCCTCATCGTGAAAAATTTCTTCCGTAGATCTAGTCTGAATCTACCCTCTTCCAGCTTAAAGCTGTTACCCCTTGTCCTATCGCTAAGGCCCTGCTAAAAAGTCTGTCCTTGTCTTTCCTGTAGGCCTCCTTTAAGTACCGAAAGGCTGCATTAAGGTCTCCCTGGAGCCTTCTCTTCTCCAGGCTGAACAACCCCCGCTTTCTCAGCCTTTCTTCACAGGAGAGGTGCTCCAGCCCTCTGATCATTCTTGTGGCCCTCGTCTGGACCTGCTCCAACAGGTCCATGTCCTTCTTATGTTGGTGGTCCCGGAGCTGGACGCAGTACTCCAGGTGGGGTCTCACCAGAATGGAGTAGAGGGGCAGAATTACCTCCCTCAACCCACTGGCCACGCTTCCTTTGTTGCAGCCCAGGATGTGGTTGGTTTTCTGGGCTGCGAGCGCACGTTGCCATCTCATGTCCAGCTTTTCGTCCACCAGTACCCCCAAGTCCTTTTCCACATGGCTATTCTCAATCCCTTCATCCCCCAGCCTGTATTGATACCGGGGAAAAATGAAACCTTCCACTATTTGGTAAAATGCTGTTCTATTTACCTTCTTTGAAACATTATTCTGTGGGATTTCCAAGAAGTGATGATGGTGCTGCTCAAAGGCACACAGTTCCCAGTAAATGCCATATTCTGTTGTGGGAAAAAATAAATCTGTAATCATACACCTCCACATTCTCTGATCTTTGGTTCATGTTCTGATTTAGTGGAACAGAATTGTCCGAGTTAAGACCTATGGCCCCTTATAGTTTACATGAACATTTGTCATGCTGTTGAGATTGCACAGCGTCATGGGAATTTCTGATTTACCGTTCAGTATTCTGTAAGCACGGCTTTTTAAAGATAATCAGTCTAAACAGTAGGTACTGGCGAGTAATATTTCTTTCTTTCCCATAACACAAATTTCAATTCTGAGGTATTGAAACCTGATTGTGCAGTCCGCCATTCTACATCTTCAGTTAAAAACCAAACGAACAAAACCTTTATAGTCTTGCCAAGTTAGCAGAAAATAGAATGATTTAAAATGAGACTTTACAAAACAGCACAGTTCTTAAAACTCACCCTACTGAAAAGGTTGACAACAGGTAATACTGAAGGAATTTTAATAGGTAAAGGGAATTTATACCTTTTGCTATCAGCAGCTGTACTGTCAGAAATAATTACCAGTATCTCTTGCAGTGTAAGACTGTAAGTCACAATAAGAAGCCAACAAATAGAAGAGAAAAGGAGGAGAAATCTGATCAAAAAAGCAATAATGGAATCAAGGACAACCCGGAGGCAAAGCCAGATGGTCCAGGAGATAATATTAGTGAAGATGAAGCTCAAACTAATAACCAAAGGAAAAAAGGTCAGTCTGGGCGCTATGTATAATGCAGTAAGTCACCATTGATACAGTTACATTAATTCCAGTTGAATGACTTGATGAAACTGTTTATGTTTTGCATTTTTTAGATGATAACAGGATATATTGCTTTCTGCTAGGAAGTTTAAAACAGGCTTTCTGTCTCAGGCTTTGGAGTGGTCTGTTTAGTCAAATAGGAATTCTGGGGAAAAAGCAGTTCGTGTCCTACTGACGGTCCATGGAGCTCTGACAGTTTCTTGAAAATTTTGGCATGGCTGTACAATTACTGTCTCTCACATGTTTATTTCACTAACCTGATAGTGCTATGTGAACTTAACTTCATATATATGTGTGTGTGTGTTACTATACATACTAACATTTTAATTTTTCATGTTTTACTATTAGCTTATGCTTTGAAGTGATCACTTGAAAACTAAAGCAGGTTATTCATTTCCTTTTGATCCAATCTGTTACATTAAAAATAAGTAGCAAACATGTATCTCATTTGGTCATTAGACTTGAGTAGGCTGGAAAAACGGCTGAGAGAGTTTTAAGATACTGCTGACATCAGCTGGGTTTTTTTCTTGCTTCCCTGCTGACATTTCTTCAGATCCTAAAAACCTTTGTTTGGTTAATCTTCCTATGTATATGTTAAAAAACCAAATCCTTTATTGCTTTTGATTTTTTTCAGTCTAAGTGGAAATTTAAAGCAAAGCATTCCAGGTACAGCCTATTCCCCTGCTCCCCCCCAGTGTGGATAATGCATTTTATGTGTTTGCTTATATTTCTTGTCTACAAAGGTACGAAGCCCACAGTACCAATCAAGTATAGAACAGCAAATATTATCATTAAATAAATGTTTAGTGGATATTTTAGGCCAGCCTACAACAAAATACAGCTTTGCTGATCATTTTTGATGTACGTGAATGAACTTGCTCTGAATATCTCAAGGTAAAAATACAGTACCACAGCTAAATTATCAGGAAAATTTTTATGGTTTGTGTCTGAATTCTTTATTTCAGTGGTTAACTTGATGTGTTATTTTTTACCTTTAAGTTTCATATGCAAGTTGTGAAATTATATAGTAATGAATTTACTGTATATATTTAACTCTTATGTAGCTATAAGTTCCTGGTAATGGAGCATACATCTAAAAATTCATTAAATGAAAAAGTTTACCTTCATTTCCTATATTTAAAACTTAGATAAGGTTGCCTTACAGTTTGAGAAATTCCTGTTTACATTTATTATTGTTTAGTCATTCATCATATCTTAAAATTTCAATGTTAAGCTTCTCCCAGTATTTAAACCTTGAAATTATGTGTTACTAATTCTACAAGAAGAATTCTATAGACTTTTTTTCAGGAGCTGAAACCCCAAGCAGTACTTTAATTAAGAGTAATATATTAACTTTTCAAGGTAACAAGCAGAAATGGGTGCCACTTCACTTGGATGATGTAAGGTCAGACAGTCAAGAAAGACCAGGCTCTCGAACTAGCTCGAGATTTCTGCTGGAAACAAACAAGCTAATACCTCATAACAACAGACGGAATGAGACAAGAAGTAAGTAGTTTGCAATCTCTGGTTCTTTCTATCTGTGGCAAATAAAGCATAATAGCACTTGAGCAGGCATTAGATTGGCAGTTTATGTTGGAAACTTGATTTTGCTGATACTAAGTAAAACCTAATGTTAATATTTGCCAATAACCAGCAAAAAAAAAAAAATTGCACCGTAGTTTAACAGATTTTAAATTGGAAAGTTTGTTTAAAAGCTTACTGTCAGATTTTTTTTTTAACCTCTTCACAAATTGATCAGAGTTGTGATGTCTCAATCACTGACTGTGGTGAGTGACTGAGTTTGGAAACAGTCTATCTTTACAGCATGTGCTGGTCCTCTGAATCAGAGCAGCATATATTTTTCTCTTCACGGCTCCATACAGAGTCTTGGGCCACAGCTTTACGATGCAGAAAGTTTGGAAATATTCTCATAAGGTGGTTGCTTTGCTCTGCTTGGCTGCTATTCCCGCAGCTGCTTGCTAGCAGAGCAATTGCTTGTGGACCTACACTTTGAACTCTGCTTTGGCAATTCTACTGATGTTGTTTTTTTCCTTCAAGTTGGACCAATGCCCTCAGTTCCCTGACCTATTTCTCAGCACAGCCGTGCAAAAAGTTGTACTAGCACAACAGAGGGAGAAATCCACCACAGCTGGTACTGCTTCCGGTTGTCGGGTGTTCTGAATACAGCTTGTCAGATGGCAGAAATCTTAGGCTGAGAGTAACTCCTGGGTTTATGTATTTGCATTTAAGTTTTAAAATCACAATGTACATTAACAATTTAAATGTTTGCTCATTATAATAAGTGCTGGACGCTACTGAGATGGGATTTGTTTATGAAATCATTCTAGGAACGTGGATGTAAGGGTTTGATCTGGATGCCTGAGGGATGGGCAGGGGGAAGATTTTTACTACTGTATCGCTTTCTTCAGCAATTATTTCTCAGGATGGTCAAATGACCAGAAACTTGTAGCATGAACTTTACTTCAAGGCTCTTGTGATTCAAGACCAGTTTCAACATGAGAGAACATAAAACATGTCTTGCTCTTCAGGAACACTGGCTGTTTAAATTGAACACTTTTTTCAGGCTTAAATAAAACGCTAGCTCATTAAGATGTGATGTAGGACTTTTGCATATGTCTGAGCCACATGTACTCTCAGAGTGCAAAAATTACACTGATTCGGGGAAATAGTTCCAATAATGCCTATGCATTTGGGATTTCTAAGGTTGAGGGTAGCAGGTGTGAAGGCTAAAGTCCAAATTCCCAGTGAGACACACACGTACAGATTAAGATAGTCATAAATTCAGTCTTATTTGACAGAAAATAAAGTACAGGAACTTGAATGTATGAGCATGCATATTTTGTTGAAAGGTTCACTTTAATTAGTTGCTAGTAAAACAAGAACAAAGAATCATGTCTTTAGTCGGTCGTTTGTTAAATTTAGCAACTCTCAATTCGATCAAGTAGGGGCTGTATCCCCAGGCATTCATCTGACAAAGAGGTCCCCTGGTATCTGCAAGACTATCCAATTGCAACTTAAGGAAACTTTAAGCAAAGGTGACTGACTGAAGACTGAAGGCTCTGAGAGCGTTAGGAAAAGAGAAAGAAATGGTATGAGGGAGGGCTTCATGAATAAAGTGAGAATTACACCTGTTCTTAAGTTTTGTGGTGAGTGGAGCCAAGGTTCCCTGGGGTCTGGTTTGGACCTGCTTGCCTTCCTTTCTTCTGCTTCTCGCTTGCTCTCTTTTGCTATGTGCAGACCACATATTTATATGAAAACCTTACATAAATTCTTACAGAGTTGTCTTAGATTTGCATGTGTTACCAAAAAGGGATCCTTAACTTCAAAGCTCAGTCTGGGGCGAGACCAGCAGAGGACAAACGATTGCTGTCACACGGCAGTCAGGGCAGTGGCTGATGACTGCTTCTGGGAACAAAAGGGAGGCTCCAGAGAGCCATTGCTGTGGAAATCCCACCCCAAGCAGGATCAAGAGCTAACAACAGCTCTTCCTAGCGCTCTCTAGGTACTGGAATTTGCCCACAGGAGGAGACTGTATTATCATGCCTGGAAGGAGAATTGCGTGATCGTTCCTTCCCCTCCCAAGCCGACTGTAGGTATTGAGATCCCCGAGCTGGCACCAGTGTGTCCAGTGTGTTGGGTTGCTTCAGAAGCATTTGAGATTGAATGCCAGTCAAGCCCCTTCACTCTTCTTTATTGCTAACAGCTTCTGTGCCACTTGGGCATGGCCAGGCAAACCTTACCATTTCACCCTTGCAGCTTCACATCTGACCTGCTTCAGCCAGCGTGACTGAACCGGTGGATTGCCTGAGTGCAAGCCAGGAACTCTGTTACAAGGGACTTTTTGTCACTGTGATATTTAATTATGATTGCAAGTATTATGCTTTTTTCTCTTAAAGATTGGCGGCGTGATAGAGAAAAGAGAGATGACCATGACGAAGTGTGCAGCGTGAGAAGTGAGGGTGGCAGTGTTCGAGGATTCTCCAGAGGCAGAGGAAGAGGTAGAGGCAGAGGAAGAGGACGCGGCAGAGGAAACCCTAGAAGTATGCAAAGAAGTAGATGCTTAGCAAAAAATTTAAAAACTATGTTTATAATGTTATTGTTTGCACATCAAGTAAGACTTGTCTCAAAAAACTTTAATATAATTAAGTCGCTTAAGTCTTTTTAAAATCAGATGCTGAAAAACAACAGTAAAATAGCAGTGTGTATCATGCCTTAAAATACTTGCGTGCTGGACTTAATATTTTTTCATCATCTTTCTTTTATCTTCTCTTTTATTTTGAAGTGAACTTTGAATATTCGGTTGGTTATCAAGAACTATATGGTGAAGGAACTGACCAACTATTTCAACCTGAGTTTAATGCTAGTGTGATGTATTACTATGGTGACGGAACAGGAATGCAGATGTATTCTGTGGATGAAGCACTTCTCAAAGAATATATAAGACATCAAATGTAAGTAGACTGTTTAATGTACAAATATTTTTAGACACCTAGTTAAGATAAAATAACTCATTGAAATCAGCGTTTAATCCTGATTATCCATATAAAGATGGAGATTAAGGCATTTCAATTTAACTTTTTGATTTGAGCATTACCAGTGCCAGTTGGAATTTATTTCCTAGGGGGGTAGAAAAACTTGAGTGATGGGGAGGAATTTTAAGGAAGCGGTGCTGCATCTTGTGCTGTAGTCTGGCTCTAACTCGTATACCTGCTTTATTTATGGTACATAGCCCTCTTTTTATGTTGTCACGTAATTGAGATATGGATGTCTCTGAGCTTGTGCTTTTGAGTACTGTTGGTCTGTTTGCCTATAAAGCTCTTCTTGGGTGATGTAGCTAGACGTTTCCCTTATTTGCTCTCAATTTCACTTTAAGAAGTCTTGTTAGTTTTATGTTTTCAGAGTGTTTCATCTGAAACATTTAACTGAAAGAGTAGTTTTGCAATGATACTTGATTTTTCAATAATCTGAAATGTTTACTTTCTCGTGTACACCATTAGGCAATGAGAAACCATCTGGAAGACTGATTATCACCAGGAGACAAGTCAAAAAGGGCCTGGAAACCACTAGTTCATTTTAAAGAGACAGTTTCCACCACTGGCAGATATTTCATCTTCTGTACTTGCAACGGCATTTCTCTGCGATGCCTTTGTGGTGGTTTTTGATTGCCCTTGTATTCCATAAAGCAACTTGCTTATTTTATTCTTGCTTCTTTTGTTACAGTTGACGCAAAAAGGAAGAAAAAAGCCTCTTTAAGGGCAGAAAGTATCTGGCATGTGGCTATCAACTTCAAAACTTCTATTGCAGTCTTTTTTGTTACTCTTGCTGCCAGGCCCCTATGAGACCTGACAGTGGACATGTACCCCCATGTCAGGATAATCGGCCTGCACTGTCCTCAGACAAGTGAGGGAGGAGCACAGACACTCCACTGTTGGCCAGATTTCTGGGCAAGCAGTGTAGAATCCAGACCTTCTAAGGTAGGACATGATGATGTCCCCATCTGCTGAGAAAAATGTCAGTTACAGCATTGGTCACATCTGACTTCTGGTTATATTTGTATTTTATTTTAGCAACAAGAGGTTGCAGGTGTCAATAGAAGGCACGGCATGGCTGGCTAACCAGAGCCATTGGTTGCTTGTCTGATATGAACTCCTAAGGCAGTTTGATTATGGAGTTTGCTTCCGTGAGAGAAAGGGAGGTTCTTGAGCAGGTTTACAACATAACTTCACTATTTTTATGCTCCTTAAACAAACAAACAAAAGGTTTTTTTTTTTTTTTAATCCATTCACTTCTTTTACCACATTAAAAATGATGGGAAGCAAATTTTATTCATCAATTGCCAATTATTAGCTTCTAATTGCTTTTGTCTGCCTTTCATAAATAAGTTGCCAAAGAAAGAAGTATATACAGAATAAGGCTACACAGGACTATTAGGTCTCAGAGCTCCTTATGGAGTGCAGGATAAGTCAGGATATATTAGAGAAGTGAGATTGGTTTGAATCCTAGTGAACTGATGAATTTTCAAACAGTTTACCTGCTTAATAGGGAAAAATCTTCGAGACTGTGTCCAACAGAGTTGATGTGTAATTACAATAAGAAATACACTGCTATCAAGCAGTTTATGCTTGTCCCAAGAACCAGACTGATGTACAAGAGAAGTATTTGTATTACATACAAAAATACCTTTAGCATTTTTAATTACAGGCTGAAGTTGTCGGCCTGAAAATTTTCAACGCTTAGCAACTCCTCAGTCTGCAACATGCAGTAGAACTCTGAAGTCCTCTTTCTTTAAGAAATAAATAAATAAAAGTTCAGACATGCATCCAAGTCTGCATCAATTCAAGAATAAGCAAAGGGACTCTGAGGAAAATGAAAAAGAAAAAAGCTGAAGGGGATGTATGTGTTTAGGTTTGTCCCTCTACTTGGAGCAAACTTGTGCGTTGTCTTCATTTATCATTAATGGTCTTTCACATTCCTTTTTCTAGAGTGATGGACATCAAGTGAGGCAGTTTGAGTCAAGTTCAGTCATTGTCCATTTCTGCTTGTGGAATTTTTAACTAGGTGAATCGTTACAAGATTTTACCTTTACTGTATGACTGTAAAGGTAACATTAGTAAAATGTTGATATATGGCTTTTGTGCTTGCTTATCTTCTAGATTGGGAGGGGAAAAGAAATGTAGCAGTTCAGAACAGTAAATAGGATATTCTTGAAGGAAACCTTCTTTTTGTGCCCAGTTGCTTCACTGATCAGTTTACTTAGCTCTGAGTAAGAGCTTAATTCTCCGAAAGTCTTATTCTCTTCTCTTTGTTTGCTCTGATTTAATGGCAATGTTTTCATTTGTCGTATGTCTTGTTGTCCAACTTTGAGACTTTATATTCATTCTGTCTTGGGAGCTGAGTGTTTCATGTAGAGAGCTTTTGCTTTGAATTTCTTTAGCTACTAAAAATTAGAGAAAGAAATGGTACCAAGCTTCTCCTTGGGTCAATGATGGCATTAGAGTCCTCTCCTCTTGGTAACTTTGGCCTTGATCCCAACTTCAGTGGAGACTTGTAGTATTTTATATTTTGTGGAAATTAGAATTAACTTTATTTACATTTGCATGTGTGGGTTTTTTTCTCAGCTTTTTAATGCTCTGTTGTTTTATTTTTGCGCTACCTCTATCTTTGTGTCATAGAGGTTTAATTGCTCTCCATTAAATATTTCACTACCTATATCTTCCTGAACCTGATGAGGAGTAGTATTCCTTGGATATAATATGCAAAATCATGGTATGATATGTAAACTCTGTGAAAGGCGAAGATTCTAGTTGTCATTATTAAATTGGGGTTTTTTTCCATTCTTTTATCATAGGGTGTGTTCTCGTTTCCTTGCTTTGTGTGACAGATCGTGATTTGAATTCCTTACTTGTTCTCTTCAATAAGTATAAAACGCCTTGACACGCTGATCATTTCATAAAACAGCTTCATTGTTTAAGAAGATTTGTCTTTCTGCTATTTCTTTGTCCCTTGTCTCTCTTGTTCTGTGGTATTGTCAGATTCCCGAAATGGTCCTTGTCCCTCTTCTCTTTACCCACTAAATATCATCTCTTCTTTTAGCCCTTACCTTTCTCCATGAACTGTTGTGCCTTGTGGTACAGTTTCATGACAAATACAACATCATTATTTTTTTTTTTTTTTCATCTTCCCACAAGCATGCTTGAAGTAATGATTCAGAGTACATATATGTGCCTCAACACTCAGATAGGATACTTAAACCTTCTAATGTACTGGAAACTGGGAAAAAAGATACAGTTCAGGATGAAGGTGCACTGGTACTGCTGTGTGGGAAATAACTTATGCCCTGACTGTAAGCAGTAGTTGTCCTTCATCTGTATGGAGGCTAAGAGAATGTTGTTTCCTTCTGGTCATGTAAGTAATAAGGGAGGGGATGGGTGAAAGAAAAATTGAGCATAGTTTTTCCTTATGCAGTTCATATATGCAAATGTAACAAGGCTTTGATTTATACCCCTACGTGCTGTACTGCATCATAAGTCCTTAACATGTTGAGCGTGCATGCTGTTCTGTAAGCGTTGCTTATAATGATACACCTGTCAAAAGAACGATTTTGTTGATGACAAAGTATGCTCTGCGTTTAATGGAAGACTTTAACAAGGAACCTCTAAGTTGCTGTTTTAGGATTTTCTTTAGCCTACAGTAGGCTCATGTTTGTATGTTTCTTTCTGCAGTGAGTATTATTTCAGCACAGAAAACTTGGAAAGAGACTTTTTTCTGAGGAGAAAGATGGACCAACAAGGATTTCTGCCTGTTTCACTGATTGCTAGCTTCCGTCGCATGCAAGCTCTGACTACGAATGCTGCACTCATTTTGGAGGTAAAATAATTCAGAAGCACATTTGTAAAAAGTTGCTTGGTTAATTTTGTATTGCCGTTTAAAGTCAATGCTGTAAAGTTAAGAAAGATTTCTGTTTGCAAAGACAAGGTTTTTATAAAGAGGCTATAAATGGCAAAGTTTGTAAGTTTTTTTTATATGGTGCTAGATATGTAAAGTTTTTGAAGTTATAATGTGCTTGTCACACAGGCCCTAAAGGACAGTACAGAAGTTGAAACTGTGGATCAGAGGATAAGAAAAAGGGTTGATCCAGAAAAGTGGCCAATTCCAGGTCCTCCTCCATGCAGTCTCCCACCGACTGACTTTTCTCAGCTCATCAATTGTCCAGAATTCATACCAGGCCAAATTTTTGGCTCACATACTGGTAAAGGATTTCTTTTATAGAAACATAACTTTAGGACTGTCTATCTAGCTTGGGAAGTTTGCCCCTTGATACTGATTTCATAATAGAAGTTGTACATTTGGTAACAGTTTATTCAGCTGATACGCCTGTCAGCCTTGCAGTTGCCAAGTCACATGGCTGGCATGGCTGATGGGAAGCGGATAAAAATGTCTTTTATCTGTTAGGGCTGTCACCGTTCTCCAGAATCTAGTATGATCGACTACAGTCCTGTAGCAGTAGTAGTAGAAGTAGTAATAGTAATCCTAAGTTAGTCATAAAATTTGCTTCATTTTGGCAGCAGCTGAAAGTTAACTCTTTATTTGGTACATCCGGGTTTTAGATGGGGCTCTCATTCTCATTATTCATAGGGAGATGGCTTTGTTCGCTGACAAACAACCCTTGGCAAGGAAATCTTTTACTAAAACGTTGGCTGGAATTAAATGAGAAGAATGAAGACCGAGTTAGGCACCTGTCCGTAGAACTAGAGGATGGTGTGGAGAAAACATGTCCCTAATGATGCTGCTCTTTTTTTCTGAATAACACTCTTTTTTCTCTCTGACTGTTAGAAACTTTCCACCTAAATAAGTTGCTAGAATCGATCTTTTCCTAAAATGGTGAGTGAACTGTGAAAAGCTATCTCCTAAAAATGAAAACAAATTCTGCTGATCAGTGTTATATTTAACCAGAGAGTTAGAAAACTGGTTGCTGCAATTAAAAGAAAGACTAGTGAAACAGTTAAAACAACAGCAAAACAAAACCAAAACAACTCACAACAGGAACTGAACTACTGTTTTCTACTGCTAGAGTCTGCACCAAGTTCTCCAAGAATGGGGAGCCCACTGAGTCCAAAGGAAAACACTGAAACAAGTAATTTTCAGACAATGTCTAAAGGATTATCTACAAGTTTGCCTGATTTGGACTCTGAACCTTGGATAGAAGTGAAGAAGAGGCATCGAGCATCCACGGTCAAACTAAAGGTAAAATCAAAAACCTTTAAGTAATGTTTAAATAAACAAATTTGAAACCTGCCAACTTTCAGATTGTACTGTAAAACAAGATTTTTCACGTCTTACCGTACGTGGCGCTTGATAATGTGATACAGTTAGTAGGCATACTTCTCACTCTACCAGACCTAAAATGCGATAAATGCATTTAAAATCCTGATCCAGAGCTCCCTGAAATAAAAAGGAAATACTGTTTGGGTTTTTTTTCCTGCTGAGGGACAGTTGTACCTGTTGGTTATTAAAAAATGTATCGTAATGTGCATTGAGAATTGTTCTAAAAGCTTATGGCAGAATTATTTAGAACAGTAATTTACTTAATAAACATCTGAAAGTGGCTGTATTGTTTCTAACTCCTGTACATGCATTTATTGAAAATGTTTTATCACATTCTATTTGTCTCCGATTTGGGTAATTACTATACAATTAAAATATAAAATGCATTACCTTTTCCAACTTAGGAAAGTGTTCCTATACCTGATCAAGCATCAGATCAACATCATCAACCACCCCCACCTTCAGAGGAACAAGAACAAGAAGAACTTGATTTTTTGTTTGACGAAGAGATGGAACAAATTCAAGGCCGGAAGAATAAATTTACTGATTGGTCAGACAGCGATTCCGATTATGAAATTGATGATCAGGACGTCAACAAGATTTTGATTGTAACACAGACACCACCATATATAAGAAAACATCCTGGTGGAGATCGTACTGGCAACCATGTATGCCAGGCGAAGATTACATCAGAACTTGCTAAAGTTATTAACGATGGCTTATACTACTATGAACAGGATTTGTGGATGTTGCAGAGTGAAAATGACACTATGACGAAGGTAACTCTTTTCATTTTTGACCCGAAAACCGTGCCTGTCCTAACAGTTGCAAAATTAATTTCAGCTGTCTGCTATGCAATTGTAAAATGCTACACTTTTTTGAAAGAAAAGCGATAGTAGTTCAATTTGCAGGTCTACTGAATTCTCTTTATTTCGCTTTATTTTGATAATATTGTAAACAGTTGAAAGTAAAACCAGCAAGGTTTTCTTGTCAGAGTTTTGACCAAAAACATTGAATGAATGCTTTTTAGAACTATTTTTAACATTTTGGAGATGGTTCAACTTTTCCAGTGTTTTCTTGTTCTATGAATAGCTTGTTTCATAACATTTCCAAACCCTCACCAGAGGGGAAGAGGGCACGCTTCTGAGATGAGATAATAAAAGAGGAAGGTAATACAGTCATTTTAAAGTAGTTTTATATTAAGATTCTGATTGCCTTGTAGCTTGTTAGAACGATAGCTCTGTGAGCAAATGAAACTTGGGATGGCATACCTTATTTTATTATAAACCCTTTTATTTTCTAGCCTGTACATGAGCCCTTGTCCTTGAGGCTTTCAGAACTTTGCAAGGAGATTGTCAACTTTGTGATTTTTTTTTTAAATTATTATTTTTTAAAATTATACCAAGCAGCTGTAAAATTGCCGATGAGTTGAACTCCAGCACTGCATAGGCAGAGGTCAATATGTCACACTGCAGCCTTGTCACTTACTACTCTTGATTTATCAAGAAACCCCCTTCTTTTGTGGGAGTGAGCCCAGTGGCAGGTCTGTAGGCGATCCCACTGTATCACCAGCAGATATTACGTGTACAGAAATTCAAACTTACCTAAACACTAAGTGGTGAGGGGAAGGAGCTTTATCTGTGCATATGGGCAAAAGGGGGCGTGGGGAAGTAGCTTAGAGGACAAATAGAGCGTGTGGGTACAAAAAAGAGCTGACAAAGATAGAAATGAATGTTGAGAATAAGAGCAAGAAATAAAGGTAGAATTCGGAATGCAGAGTTTTTATTACAAAGGAAATGGACTAAGAAAACCAGGAAACTGGAAGAGGACAGCGAGAAATAGCACACAGCAAGAAAAAATAGTTTCTTTTTGGTGAATGTTATGTTTTTGACAATGATTTAAACAAGATTTTTCACACACACACGTCCCGCCCCACCTTCAGCTCAGTAGGGGTATGAGTGATTTGAGATGTTGCCAGACCTCTTTGGAAATTCCGTACTTTTGCAGTTTAAACTACCATTAAAAAAAAAAAAAGATTAAAAAAAAAGCTGAACACAATATTTACAAATACTGGCTTTTCTTTATATGTAGCGTGAGGAAGGGAGCAGGGACTCTTCTGCTGTCCTAAATTGCTAGGACCTTCTTTGGCACGCTTACTGCAGAAGAAAGATGGTTTTAAGCTTGGCGAGGGGCAGGATCTCAGTCATTTCTGTTTCTTACTTGTCTGTGAAAGTTTGCATGTAAATGGCCTTACCTGCCTCCATTCGCCCATTTGTTGGCGTAACTGTTTCTTTTAGCCTAGTGCGGTGTGAGCTGTGTTTGGTTATATACAGTGTTCATGGCAACTTTTATAACGTGTGCTAGGGACTCCTTCCATCTTTGTTAAAAGAAATCTGTACTGGCTGTCTATGGGTAGTTGTGTGTCAATTGTGGCTTGCTTCTTTTCTCTTCCGTGAAATTCACCTATTTCTTAGGGTGATATCCATCATTGTGCTTTGCGTTTACAATTTGCTTTCTCTAATTCAGCAAGAGATTGAGAACTTTAAGAAGCTAAATCTCATTAATAAGGAAGAATTTGATAATCTTGCACCAGAACCAGTTGCTGACCCAACCCAAGAAGTTCCTCCAGGACCTCCAGGGTTACGGAAAGGTAGGTGATACCTATTTGTTTTTAGAATCTCTGTAATAAATAACAATTTTGTAGGTGTGTTAACCCTTTCTGCCTGCGTAATGTTTTAATCTTGGTTCAGTCAGCAGCCTGAGGGGCTTTTTCTTTGCTAATTTTTCAATCGGTCTGTGTTCAGTAGTTCATCAGTAGTGTGGTTTCCATGCAATTAGAAGAAGCCAGTACTCGTACTTTTCAGGATATATATGAGCATCAGTAGGGAGTGTTCTATTTCGTTGTCACCGTATACCAACACCAGGTGCTTTTTGTGTAACTTGGCATTTACAACGTGTAAAGTTAATAGCTAGTGATGTTGTGAAACATTTTCTAGAAACCAGTATTTTTATGGGAAACGGGGATAGAACAAAGTGAGATTAGAAGAATTTCCTACTTGTATCGTAACCTTGCTGAGCAGTCACAATGTCCAAATTTTATCTTTTGAGGTATTTCTGATATAGTAGTACTGTTAACATTTACTAGGATACATGCTAATAGCATCTTTATAGTTGAAGAAAACCGCCTCACTAAAAGTATCACGTCACCAAAAAGCAAGAACCTGGTTATGCTTTCACCAATGTTTATTTTCTGTTACTTTGCTAGTGTAGATAGACAAGAACAAGCAGGTAAGAAAGAAGTGGGTTTACGTTTTCTAGCAAAGAAAAGCTTGAGACATTATTTCATAGTTTTGAGGAGTTTATGCTGCTTGTGTACCAAGTGCTTTTGTTATAATGTGATTATCCTTTGGGGATGATGTAGTTCACTTGAAATGAAACAGGCCTTTGAGATACTAGATACCAGGGGAGCTTAGGCTTTGAAATCCTGAGTTTCTTTTGAACATGAATGTTTTCTCCTTCCTGCCTACGATTTAGCAGAGGAGGTGGCTTGTAATTTGTCAAGGATTGAAGTACCTCCAACAGCAGCAATAGCTCGATCACTGCCAACAGCAGTTCCGGATTCCCCCTGCGTTCACCCTGGCTTCACCCCACGAACACCTCGCACCCCGAGGCTACAGGATCCCAACAAAACACCCAGGTTCTACCCTGTTGTTAAAGAAGCCCGGTCCATTGATGTAAAGGTAAACAGAAAGACAACCAGAAAAAGCCTGGAAAATTCATGTCTGTGCATACGACTTAAAAAGAATAAAAAGGCAAAAAATAAAACACTTCTACTTTTTAATTGTTTTATCTTCAAAATATTTGCCATATTAATTCTTTTTTATTTCTACAAAATGATTTCCGAGTTTTGTCTGTAACATTTAAGTCCTTGCTGAAAAAGTGTAATGTCTAAAGATTTTTAATTTGTTACATAAGACTGATCTTTAGATTATGAACCTGGAGTGTTAGGACTTTATAATGTGTTAGATAGAACATAAAATTTTTAGAACTTTGTTATAAGAGGGAGAGAATAAGTGAAATTAAATTAGGGAAATAAATACTTCATTTACTTTCTTAGACTCCAAGAAAAAGAAAAACACGACACAGTACAAATCCTCCCTTAGAATGCCACGTCGGTTGGGTGATGGATTCCAGAGACCACAGGCCAAGAACTTCCTCTGTGAGGTAAATTTTTCTTTTTTTTGTAGAAGATTTGTTTGCAGTGTCATTAGTTCTCACCGCTAATAGAGAAAAAGGCTGTGGTAAAAGACAATTTATAAATACAGTGGAAGCAAGAAAAGAGTGATTAAGAGAGATATAAACAGAATACAAGGCTATCTGCAAGTAAGCTACCTGAACTGACTATGTTCACAACGGTGTTTGTTGATCCATGATAGAGTAGCAGTAATATTACTTGAAGTACTGATGTTCACTTCAGTGATTTTGCCTTTAAGTGGTCATTTAAAATCAGGCATTACAGTAATGTTTAATTATCATCATCCAAAACTGCCTGATTTTTGACATACTTGCACAGAATCTGATTTTTCTTGAGCTGCACCGGAAAACAGATGACTGGGACCCCAGGCGTGCATTGTAGTCTTCAGGTGACTGTACTATTCCGACAACTCTTGTGTAGATCAGGGTGGGTGAAAACTCATTTAGAAAAGCACTGTTCATAGGACAGAAATATATAAATACATTTGGGGTTTTTTTTCTCTTCAGCAGTTCCAATGCTTCGCCTTCTGAAGGAGCTCCAATAGCAGGAAGTTACGGGTGCACCCCGAATTCTCTTCCAAAATTTCAGCATCCCTCTCATGAACTGTTAAAGGAAAATGGCTTTACTCAACAGGTGTACCACAAATATCGGCGAAGGTGTCTAATGGGTAAGCTGCTAAATGTGCTTCCTCAAATTTTAGGTAGAAGTTACCAGATGTCATCTCATACCAGTTTTCTCCACATTGTTCCTCACCCTCAATTTTTTTTGGGAAAGTAAAGTAAAACTTATTTGATGCTTCTATTTTATGAACTCTGCTTTCCATTTAACTTTCCATCCCCTGACAAAAAAAGTACCCTCAAATTTAAACTTAAGTTACTGGAAGATCTTGTATGTGTATTACAAATGGAAAAGCACTTGAAAATATTCTGCTGAGAAATTAAAAATAGCTTATTTTTCCTCCTCCTTTCTTTTTTCTTCCAGAGAGGAAACGGTTGGGAATTGGCCAGTCCCAAGAAATGAACACACTTTTTCGTTTCTGGTCCTTTTTTCTGAGAGATCACTTTAACAAGAAAATGTATGAAGAATTCAAACAACTTGCTCTAGATGATGCAAAAGAACACTACAGGTATTTGTGTTTTCCTGGAATTTAAAAACTGTTGAGGCCTCGCCTTTTTTTAATGACTGTGAAGTTTATGTATATCTGAAGTAAACATTTTTAGTATTGGCTTTGACTGTTTGTAAATCTTTAAAATAGCAGTCTGTATAAGTTATTTTAATACCAAAAATCTGTTTGTATATATTTGTGCGTTGCAGATAAATAGCTAAACGTGCAGCATTTCCTGACCCGAAATAGGTCCTGAATTCTACAAAATCCTGTAACTTGTTGACTGTAACAAGTCAGCTCTGTACTCACTAACACTCAGAAGGTTCTTCCTTCCATAGGTGAAGACATTCTTAACCTCATTCAACTTGTTCAAACTGCTTCTTGCCTTTTAAAAAGGGGGTTGTTCAGCCTGGAGAAGAGAAGGCTCTGGGGAGACGTTATAGCCCCTTCCAGTACCTGAAGGGGGCCTACAGGAAAGATGGGGAGGGACTTCTTACAAGGGCATGTAGTGATAGGACTAGGGGTAATGGCTTCAAACTGGAAGAGGGCAGATTTAGATCAGGTATCAGGAAGAAAGTTTTCACTGTGAGGGTGGTGAGACACTGGCACAGGTTGCCCAGAGAAGCTGTGGCTGCCCCATCCCTGGAGGTGTTCAAGGCCAGGCTGGATGGGGCTTTGAGCAGCCTGGTCTGGTGGGAGGTGTCCCTGCCCAGGGCAGGGGGGTTGGAACTGGATGATCTTTAAGGTCCCTTCTAACCCAAACCATTCTAGGATTTATCTATCAGGAGAAACTTCAGAAGGCTCTAAAGGGGACTAAGGTGGCAGCAGATGAATGCAGAGCAGAAGGAGGTCCCAGGTATCTAGAGGCTCAGGGCAGCTCTGGTGATGGGGCTGCAGCCAAAGCCGGAGTGTGACTAAACACTGGGCCAGAAGCCCTGGCGCTGGGGTGTGCGGGAGCTGAAAGAAGACGCGGTCCTGCCCTGCACATCGAGTTGCCCACTGACGTGGGGTTAGGCTGACTGTCGGTCCGACACGCTGTGTCTGGTTTTATGTTGAAACTGTTTGTGTATACAAATATACTGAAAACGTGAAAGTGCTTGTCTTCATCTTGTGTGTGCGTATGGTGTCTGTAGTTTAGCAGTTCAAACTGCGGGACAAACCTGGTCTTCCCAAGTCAGTTTTGATTATTTGTGAAGATGTTTCAGAACAATAGATCGATAAAAATCGATGTGAAAAAGAAGTGTTTTTTACGAGAAGGGTGAAATGAGACTATGCCATTTACTTAAACGCAAGGAAAGACTGAAAACTTACATCCTTCTGAGGAATGAGGAGCGTATGTATAAGATTTTCGTACCTCTGTGTTCCGTTACAGGTACGGATTGGAATGCTTGTTTAGATTTTACAGCTATGGCCTAGAAAAGAAATTCAGGCAAGAAATATTCAAGGATTTCGAAGAAGAAACAAAGAGAGACTACGAAGCTGGTAATTATCTTAGGCCAGTCACTGCTCACACTGGGGTAACCCGAGTTGGGAGATAATCCCAATTCCTTGGCACTGACTTGTTAGCTAACCCAAAAGCAGCTTTTCTTCACGTTGCTTTTATGTTACCTTTCTGTTAAACGTCTACTTACCAGTGAATAATTAAGTTTTTAATTAAATCTGACCTTTGTAAATTGGTAAAATTATCGTTTTCCATTATTAGGTCAGCTATATGGACTGGAAAAATTTTGGGCTTACCTAAAATACTCTCAACACAAGACTCCAGCCATTGACCCCAAACTGCAAGAATACCTTAGTAAATTTAAGAGACTGGAGGACTTCAGAGTGGATGTAAGTTTCAATACCGATTTTAAATAAATATTTGGTGTACGAATATTTTTACTGCTAGGTAAACTGAGAACAGTACTTCAATTCACAAAAAGGCAGCTTTACAAATCCTGTCAGTGACTAAAAAAAGCATGATTAAGAAAATTAAATTCAAATTTAAAATGCAGTTTTATTCCAGACATTCTTTTTTTGAACCACAGTGTGGTGTTGAGGTGTGGTGGCTAAAAATGTAAGAAGTGTTGATCCATTTTAATTGTGTAATGAAATAAATAGCAAAAAAATAGCTTATTTGTCATCTGGTAAGACTGATAACTTTCTATACTATTTAAGAATTTGGCAAATGAATTAATGCCCAACCAGCATTTCTTAATGAACTGTGACAAGCTTTGTCCTTGCTGAGGCTTTATATGCCAAATTCAACGCATCCTTCCTGTGGAACACTGAGTTCTTACGCTGTGTGATTCCAGAGCGTAGTTGCTGCTGTGCTTTTCATAACTGGGCTATGGTGAACTACGTTACCAGCATCCTCTAAAATCCCCCATTTCCTAGGAGTTGTGGCAACTATATAATGCCGTAAGACTGTTTAAAGTCCTTAATGTGTCACTTGTAGCCAGGAAACCTTCAGAATATCATCAGTGAGTTGTGAATAACTAAGATTACTAGGACTAAGTAAGGGCCTAATTATGGAATGTTCTGTCTTTTTTTGATCTGTATTTAAGGATATGAAGTGTAAGTATTTTGAAGTATATGAAAAGGCAAATACCTGGCCTTACAGAAAAACATGTAACGGGTTGCCAATGTTTATTTTCAGCCTCCTATTAGTGAAGAATCTGGCAGAAAGAGACCGGCCGCTGCAACAGGTGAGGATTCAGGCCATCGCAGACATCAGCCTAATTCTTCTAAAACACTTCTTGCCGCTAAACCCACGGCTGCCTGTCAGTCCCAGGCACTGGGAAACGCCACCAGTGGGAACACTGTGCAAGCGTCTGTAGGCCATAACAACGCTGCCACAAAATCTATAGAAAGCGATGTACCAGAAAAATAGACTTAAGACAAGCTTGCGCCCTTGAGAATCAGCTTTTACATCACACTTCTAATTTGGAGACCTGCAAGGCGAGCCAATCTAACACGTGATTAAAAATGTATGGGAAGACAGAGGATTGGATTCTCTTTTTCACAGGATTTAGTTCCAAAACACTTACCCTAGGAGAGCTGCTCTTGGTTTTGGGATCATCGGAAGGATCCTAGGGAAGATTCTTTGGCTTCAGTATTGCTTTCCTCGAGCTTTTGTTTACAAAGAACTGCATTCCTGGCATATGCAAAAAATACTTTGGCGATGCCTTACATTTCAGCTCCTATTTCTTAAAAAAGGTATGAGATACCCATGTTACTTACTGTGCTTTCTTTACCTGGATTTTCCCACTATTTGTGTTTTACCAAAGCAAAAAAGATTTACGTTATATGTAGAATTTGAAATGGAAAGGAAGGATCTATGAGATTGGTTTGCTCTTGAATCTAACTATTAAAAAGTATGTTTTAGTGCAAAAGCACGCTCGAGAATGTGCAGCTATATATGAAACTGCATTTCTGGATTCTATTTAAAGACATAGTTTATATTTTTCAGGGTCTCCATAGTTAGTATTTTATTAAGTATGGAGTTTGAGTGGACATAACTGGGATAGTTCTGCAGGTATTTCCTTCAGTACTGGTTC
Organism: Alca torda; assembly: GCA_008658365.1. Lineage (NCBI taxonomy): Eukaryota > Metazoa > Chordata > Aves > Charadriiformes > Alcidae > Alca > Alca torda. Next base: position 8,885,491 of record CM018079.1, read on the forward strand.
TTAATAACTCAAGCATCAGGAAAACACAGGGGAAAATGGATCTGTTAATTTCCTAGTGTCGTAAATTAACATACAGTATCTACCGTTTGTGCAGGGTGTTAAAATAGCAAACTATTCAAATTAGTCTTGGCTTGAGAGGTGTCTTCATTTGAATTCTCTTATGATTACAAAGTACTCTAACAGGAGAGGCATAATTAAAAAACATAAATTATCCATATTTCAAGTAATAAAAATGAGTTTGGAGGGAAACAGAGTATTCCTTGTAAATTTTACTTTTTGCTTTATTTTGCAATATCTGAATGAAGTTCTGCTTAGAATTGTGCTAGCTAAGCCTAAATAATTTCAAACGGGTCTAACTAGAATTTCACTGAACGTTAAGTTATTCAAACACAAATCCATTTCTGTAGCTGAAAGATGAGGATGTTTATATCCTGTAATTTCTTATTAACTTCATTACTTTGTTTTTAAAGACTCAAAAAGAACGGAGTGGGTCACTTCTCTCTTCCAAGGGTAGGTGAGAAGGATTTCCGCTTTCTGTTAGTTAACTGCAGAAAAGACTTCAGTTAACTTTTAAAGTTAAAAAAGTTTTTATCTAGCACAAATGCCTTAATCCATGAAGGTGTCCTGGCTGACTGCACGGCCCTGTGGGAGGTTTCAAACTTTTATCGGATCTCAGAGTTTATAAAAAGTCCATTAATATTTTCAGTCATTGTCTTGTGAATCTCAATGAAACAAAGGAGGAATGTTTGCGCTGTGAAGGAGTCTGTATTAGCAGTGGCCTTCCCAACAGGTAATACAATTGCAGTACAAAATTGAGCCTTTTGTAAGTGGCCTGTCCTAAATGAATTTAAATGAACACATACCAATATTTAAATATCTTATAAATATGCTGAAGTGACACATCTCAATCCTGTGTTTGATCCATGCCTTTTGCTATAAAGAAAATGATGCGAATGTAAATTTGGATTGAAATTGTATATACAAGTAAGAGATTTAAGATATTTCCTTTCACTTTTTCATTGGAAAAATGTGCAGATTAAGCTTTTAGTGTGTGTAATTTTGTGATATCTTGACAAATTTTATAAAAACAACAACAAAAAGCCCTAACAGTGTTGTATATCAACTTTTTTCTTTTCCCCCCTGTGAAGTGTGAAGAAAAACAACCTGAAAGAGTGTAAGGCTGTAGATGTGCCTGGGAATTTCTGTTGCCTCTGGTGCACTAAGGTATTGGGGGAACCCGCTGAAGCGGTTTCTTAGAACGTGAGATATTGTCAAGTTCAGTATCGATTTATTTTGTTCATAGGACTGGGCATTTGTCAAAGAGGAACAGGGCAGGTGAATGGTAAATACAGCTGAAAGCACAGAGAGTGAACACGTTACTGCTGCCTGGCCTCTGGGCCGCCTTGGGGTACTTGCTCAGTGTCCCTTTATTCAGGTGGACAAAAACCCACCCAAGTCCGGCCCCAGCTCTGGCTGCCCCATTTCCCTTCCCCAGGCTTGGACCTTCCCTTGCAGATAGGTGGAGAAAATGATACATTACTGCTGTTTGCACGCTGAGCTGAGAACAAAACCCTTGAATTTTAGAATAAACGCCCAAGGCTTTGCTGGCTCAGCAGCTTGTTTCTCTCTATGGCTTAAAGCGGTTATCACCTTTTGACAACTGCTGTACCTGGTGCAGAGCCATAAATTTGTCTCTGAACAGCCATGCACGTGTCCAACGTCCTTTCTGATGCCTTTTAGGTCCATTTAAGCCAACCCTCAGTTTGTCTTTCCAACAGTAGTCTATTACTGAACACTTAATAAGTCTTAGACCTTTCCTTGTATAAAAATTCTCCCCTGTGCTTATTACAGAATTTTGGTTGGGTTTCATTTCTCTTGTTGAGAAATGACTGTACAAGTATTTCTAAAACTCCGAATTCTTTAGTCATGCTCAAAATACTGGATTCTAAAGGCTTTTTAGAAGGTAAGACTTGATGTGGCTCTTGTTTCTGATGGAGACCAGGTAATGTTTTACTCTAAGGAGCCTGTGTGGGGGCCGGAGCCAGCCAAGAGAAAGGGAATTTATATTCAAACAGTAATTGAATGCTTGTGGTCAAGTGACAAATCCAGACTTGTCACCGGAACTTCACACCTCCAAAGGGCTTTATTTTTAGATGCTTACAGAGTGTACGCTTGAAGGCTTTGCCCAGTTACCTAGAAAATGTGACAGATCAGTAAAAATATGATCGTCACAAAAAAACCCCCAACAAGTACACTTTGTAACCAGAATGGGGATAATTCCATTTGTTCGTGGATTTTGCAGGAAGGTTGCAGTGCCAGACTGGACCTCTGTGAAACACCTTAAAGTTGCTGCCTTCTGGTAGAGGGAGAAATACACAAAACCACAAGAATCCCCAAAGAAAAAGGGTGAGGAACAGGTTGGGTTTGTTTGGGGTTTTTGTTTGGGGGGGTGTTTTTTTTAAGTTTTCGGGTAAGTAAGTTTCGGGTAAGTCTTCACCCAGACTTGGCACACGTGTTCGACCAAAAGCAAGCTTAAAATGCAATCTGTTAATACCTGTTAGTAAACATTCACTTTTAACCATAAATTAGAAGCCAGTGGAAGGGTTTGCCAGTAACATTCATACTTATTATTTGGTTTCCATATTTATTTAAGTAAGCCTTGGAGGCCAGGGCTACATCATTACTAGTGTTAAGTAGGAAAAGGAGTAAATAGCCAAATCTAGGGCTGCCATTGCATGGTTCCATTCATGCCTGAGAGAGCAGTCAGAGGACGGCGGGGTTTTTCCCTGCAGCACGGGAATGGGAGAGGAGCGAGACTGCAGGAAGGACTCCAAGGGCACAGAACTTCATCACAAACCCACTCTCAGCTTCGTCAATGAACTTCAGCAACGCTTCAGAGCCGGGTTGCTGAATTAGTGAGTTACATTTCATGAAAAACTGCACAGCTTTGCCCTAAAAAATAATAAAACCCAGCGCAAAGCAGAGCCAGGAAGACCATTGTATTCAGAGCACTAGGTCTTGATCAATATTTTGTACTAGTCTACCCAACAATGTGTGTATTTCCTGGAGGAAATAAAACCCCACAAACTTTTAATGTAGAGAAAACAATTACCAAAGCGACTCAAAGCACAAGTAAGGTTTAACCATTCCTTGACCTTTACAATGAAGATAGTAAAATCAAACTGATTTTGCAGGAAAAAAAAATAAATTAGAAAATAGCTTAGAAGTGAAACAAGATCAGAAGCAGAGCGTCAAACTGATTTTACGTGCTGTGTCCAACTCCGAAGGACACAAAATTTGCACCTCAGCCAAGGAAAAGTAGCTCTAGCTCATTAAAAAGATACAACCAAGTACAAGCACATAAAAGGATAATTCTGTAGTCCTGAGTGGAAATTCAAGATGTTTGGATCGAGAAGGTTTAAAAATAGATTTCCTGCCATCATAAAGCGTTTTTGGGAAGCAGTGTATAAATGAGGCAGAAGTGTCAAAACAAATGGCTACTCAAACTAGTTTAACACTAAGTCTAGCCTGCGAAAACAAGTGATATATTAAACTGGAAATACATTTTGTTTCTAAAGATGATGAGAAATATTCCCTTCAAGTCCCTTATGTTGCTTAAACAAAATTTAAGGCGTTATCAGTATGAACCTGCCTGTCATTTTAGTTAATAGTGAATTTTGTGTCAATAGTGATTGACACAAATGTGCCAAGGATGAACGCCTCCACAAAGTTATTATATTAATTGCGCTGGTTTTGATGGATCTGATGTTATCCTAAATTATTCTGTGTGTGTCAACTTTTTATAAAAATGAAAGCTAGTGTGCTTTAAATAATTTATTTTTAGGTTGTCAGCTGTAAATCACTAGTGACTTTGTACGTAGGATGAATGAGGCTAATTTAGATCCTCTAGACATCAAAATACAGGATTAAGTCTGTGCAGCACACTGCTGCCATGGGACGAGTTTTGTATTCTTCACAGTTCGATTGCTTCAAAGCAAATCTCATCCTTTACCCAGCTTGCTGTTCAACCCATCCTGAATCGTAAAGATTTGAGCATTGTTCTTTTAAAATAATTAAAAAAAAAAAAGCAAAAGAAAACAAAACTTCACCTAACTTCATTGTGACTTACAGCAAGGGAAAGGAAACTTGTGTCAGGGGGTCACCGCATGTGCAAAACCACCCTTTTTTCTCCAGTAAAAAGTTTCTACATCAAACAGATAAAAGCATGATAAATCGCTAACGCTACAGCTGTGCCAGATGTAGCAACGCAAAGAGGTGCAATGAGCGAAGAGCAGAGGTAACTCACAGCCCTGCCTCCGTACAGCAGAAGCTGTCACACACAGACTGTGCCTGTATTTTTATGTGGAAGCCTGGGAAAAAAAAAAATTAATTATCTGGCTGTCCTGTGTGACAGCTGGGTAAGCCTTTTCCTGCTCCATGGCTACACACATCTTGGTGCCATGATGAGGTGCACCAGCTGGCGCAAAAGCTAAAAGTGAAAGGCACACCATCAATGAAGTGTAACGTAAAACCTTTTATAGCCAGATCTAGTCAAAAGAAAAAAAAAAATCCCCAGTGAAGCAGCCAGATAAAGAACTGGTGCTGAAGTACTCCTACCTCCTGTCCTGTGCAAGAAAGTTTTCTTTATCCCTTGGTAGCGTCCACTGTTCCATCTAAAACACATATTTGTGCGGTTAGTTACGCTCGCGTGCCCAGCATTTCAGCGGTGTTAAGACGATTAGCAGACACTTATTATAGTACTAACGTGCAAGCCTGAGTGTGGACACCGCCCCAACGTGCCGCTTATAAGGATGTGACCTAAGCAGAAACCGGTGCTTTACTGAATCACAGTCAGTAGCTGAAGAGCCCCACACCTGACGGGATTGTTCAGCCCGTACGAGATCCAGCAAGCATCACCTAAAGTCTATGGAGAAATGGCTCCAGTTCTGCTGCGATAAAGCTACTCTATTCCAAGCTTGGATACGCAAGGAAGAGAATTCAACCTGCCTTCTAGGACACGTGAGTTACACATAATTCAAGGGAGGATTTTTGTTTATTTATTTGTTTCATTTACATCAATATAAATCTCTTTCAGTCAAATAGTAATAAAAAGGAAGTAGTTCCTGGCATTTCAGTTTACAGTTCAACAGAATGTATCCACAGCAATCTGTTACTGTAGGCTTAGCACAGGTGAAGTCTGCAGAGGTACAGATGTCAGCCACAAAGCCACCAGGCACAAACTTAATGGTGTCACCGTTACCACTTCAGCAGAACAGACAGTGAAATTTCTACACTATGTTGAGTGATACGCACGTATAGATCTCCAGCCTTCTTGTCCGATTAGTGCCAGAAGACACGCTCCTTTTACTGTACATCAGGTGATTTCCTAAAATGCTTCTCCTTTATTTACATTACTTTTTTCCCCCACCACAAATGCACTGGCATAGGTTTATTCTCTTAAATGTAGCTTACCTGAGTAAGTCTTCAAGATTCTTCAAAAGCTGGGACTCAAAAGAAAAAATAACACCACAAGAACAAGGAAACAGTATTAATAGAGGTGGATGTTTCATATCCAAGACTTCTTCCCCTTACTTTGTATCCCACCACATTCCAGCTCTGCTTACCAGCTTCTACATAAAGTCTGACAGCACATTTGATATTGTACATGCTTTATTAAAATGGAACTCGTATTTACAATATCTGCAGAAATAATCCCTCCCAAGTCTTGCATTCAGACAGACACACACACATACACACGCGCGCAGGCCCCTTCGCTCTACAGGGGTGTGAAGGCTACGCTCCCAAAAGTTAGGCAGCTTCTGGAAGAGGAGGAAGGGTGACTTTTTTGTGTAATTACTTAAAAAGAAGCATGGGAGTATGCATTTGGCCATCACAATGCTAATTTAAGTATATGTAGTATTAACATATGGCAGTAACACTGAGTATTCCTCTTTTACATTCTATACACAGAGTAACATCAAGGTTTTCCAGTCAACAGAACATTCTAACTTCAGTCTCAATGCTGCTTGTAGTGACTATGAAACCACAATTTTGGGGCTGTCCCTTAAAACAATTCAAGTCTATGTAAGCGAAATAAGGCACAATTAATATTTGATTTGATTTAGAGGATGGGAAAAGGGGGGAGCGGCAGGCTTCAGATAATAGTCGTTGCAGAGGAAACAGTTTTACCCAATCCTTTTGAGAAAAGGATGAATTTTACTCCCATCCTAATCTACACGGACTTCTCTTAGAGAACTGAAGTATTCTGCCAGGGCTACTAACGCCCACATACAAAACAAAATTGGAAATTCACATTTTAACACCAGTTTCAGTAGTCTAACCTACTGATACTGATGTACATGAGTACATCTTTTTTTAATGCTGAAGGAGAAGACACATACGAAACAAGATTCAAACCTTCCACTGAGCTTGAAGACTCACGTCTTTTAAAGAGCTTGTAATATATACTATTTGAAGGCTTCAGCTTACTGATAAAAAGGAATAGCGTTTTTGTCTTTAAATCCCTGGCCCCTCTTCACTAACGAAGCCTAACCAGACATTACAAATAAACTGCAACAAAAAGTTTGGCAGCACAAATAATGTCTAGTATTCAAATCTTCATTTGTGAGTTTATTATTTTCCTTGTACAAAACCTGTTGAATGTTTTTCGCAGCAGATGAACTGTACCCAAAGATGCAGGACATTCTGTGATGGGGAATAAGAGGTTGCAGTTCCGAAGGCCCCTGACTTTGGTTGTTTACAAAGTTCATTCCTGTTTAGTGTGATCCTTGGTATCTTCCTCATCTGTGTATTCTGAAGGTTCTTCCCCTGGTTTTAGGAGTCTACCTACGTAGTCGTATTTTTCTGAAAAAGATTTACGATTCCATTACAATCAAATACAGCTGCATTTGGTCGTTAGCCTGCACTGCTGCAAATCCCTTTTTCTCTTACACACGCAGGTTCTGAACCTGAATCACTGAAACCGATGGCAATTTATCAGCAAGCTCAGCCTCCTAAACCAATCTTGCTACCATTGCTGCTCACTACTTTCTCAACTCTGAGTACTTTGTTTCAATTGTCCCGCAACAAATCAGGCAAGCTTTATCACACGATGGCTGGAAACGCTGCTGTTAAAACCAGCACTTATTCCCTCAGCCTGTTCTGATTTCAATTAATGTGAAAAATGACTCCCCCTCCCTCCAGAGGCACACTTCTGAGAAATTATTTCAAGACAAACTTGTTCAACCCTTCGTGCCAAAACAACTCTTCGTCCTAATCATGATTCCATGGCATCCAAAGCCAACAATCCATGAGTGGGAATTCCATCCGCTAAGCTACACTGAGATTCCAGAGTGAAATTCTGTGCTGAAGAGCTGAGAAGAGAACCGCTTTCCTGTAAAAGTAAAAGGTTGAAAAAGCTCTAGTGGGATGTAGTGGAATCCTCTCTATGGAAGAAAGGCCTGAAACCCCTGGTCTTTCCCTAAGAAAGTTACATTGCGTTATTTATGTTACTGTCAACATCTCTTTAAAAGCTGCCCCAAGCCCAGATCAGTCATTTTTATGAAAAACATTTCCTTAAACTAAAGATGTGCTGCTAATTTGAGAATTTACCTTTAAATTGCATTTCCCACTCTCTTACACTTTCCATCTGTACAGCATTTAAGTCCGATAGGTCATCATATTCATCTCTGAGTGCATCTTTATCTAGACAGAAAGTTGCTAGTCCCCTGGAGGCATCTCTGCCAGCAAATATTCCATATGGACCCTCTGAAAACAAAAAGACAAAAGCGATACCTTCAAGTCTTTGTTTATGGTGACCAATCTCAGTTCTGTATATAGTCTGCCGAAGCCATACATTAAACCCCTGCAGTGATGGGAACAGCCGTAGTTTCAATGCCATGGCTGTTCGATATTCAACAGCACCACAATTAAATCTAAAGTGTCACTAGGAGATAAAGTCTGCTGGGAGAAGCAGAACCAGGAAAATAGCTTTGAAGGGATATCTGGAAAAATCCCTGTCATTTGATGCAAGTCAGTTGATGTAAATTCCAAAGGGACTGGAGGCTGGAATTCAAAAGAAACGCTCTTCTATTAAGCAAAACATAGAATATTTACAAGTTAAGCATGAATAGAAGCAAATTGTATAGACATCTTAATTAGAAATCAATTTCATCGATAAACAGAACTTAAGAGTGCTAATTAGTACTTTCACTTCACTTATAGACTCACCACAAATTTCTACATACATGATAGTGCGTCTTTTGACACATTTCCTACTTCTGTGGAAATAACCTCATTTATTTTGGGCAGCAGATCACCCCTATCCTGTATTATTCTTGAAAACTGCACAAATCTTCATGTTAAGAATGTAAAGCAACTGCTTCTTTTGTGCTTTTTGACTGATGCCAAGCACCACAAATACACTAACAAAATTTTGAGCAATGACTGTCAAATAAATATTACTACAAAGAGAACTGGATGATTTGCAAACCAACAACTTTCAGGACGAGGCTAATAACTGGCTATCCTGAATTTTAATTAATCTAAAGAACTTCAGGCGTATTGTTATCTTAGATTTTCTTTACCTAAAAACAATTACCTTAATTCAGCTCAATTAAAAAAAAAACAAAAAAACACTTTAAAATTTTCTGCACTAACTGCAGCAGCTAAGCAACAGGGAAATGCCCAAGGCATCATAAAGAGTGGTCACTACATGGAGATAAACAGGCCAGACCCCTTCTCTGGCTTACCTCTCGGAAGACGACAGTGGCCGTCAGCCTGAAGAAAAGGCAGCACCCACGGGCAAGAATGAACACAAGCAAGTGGCAACACACTGTCCTTCACCCCCTCTATTGCCTGCTGTAGCACCTCAGACCTCTTCTGCACCAGGACGAGCCACGGGAAATCATTCCAAGAGGCTGGTTTCCTCCCAGGCCGCTTGCTCCAGCCACAACACCTATCTGCTCTTGCCGGGCACTGGCTTCAGGGTTGACACAGAGGCTGAATGCAGCAGGAAGAACTCCTGAGGCAGGGAACCTGAGCACCATATGGATTAGAAGAAACTACGTCCTCACCAGAACTGGTGTCGTCTCTCCACCCCAGAGTGCTTGGCATTGTAAGCTGCTTACAGTCAAACCTGAGAACAGAAGGGTGTCTTGTGTGCCAAAGAAAATTCCCCTGTCTCTCTGGAAATAAACCAACCGATTTAGAAGCAAAATTTCACAAGAAGTACACATCAGAGAAAGAACTATCAACTGGAAGCTTGCACTATACAAATCTGGCCATAAGAGACAACCGTAATGACTAACAGCATCTTTATGCTCATCATTTCAGGTATTTAGCTTCAGGAATGGCATTCACAATAACTACCCCTGGGATCAGGGACTACATTCATGCTACTTAAGAAAATCAAAGTCAAAAGAGCCCTTGTGAACTCTGTTTTTCCTATTTGTATCCTGAATTAGATATTTATATGGAAAAACAGGATTCAGAGACTGAAATCAGTTCCATATTGCATGCTCAGTCACTTCCCATGAAACAGTGTACAAGGTAGCGACGGCCATCATTTGCAACATAACACAGAGCTTCTTCGGACAAGAAGTCTTGCTTCACTCCAAAATAGCTACCATTCAAGCGATCTAGTTTTTGATGTTCGGAATGAAGAACACAGGAGCTATAAACAGACCACAGACAACCAGTAAATCCTTAAGACCAATCATAAATTGCTACTTAAGCTCACCACCAACAGTATTTTGTCCCTTTTTCCTTTCTCTGAAGTGTTTAAACCAAGTATTTCCATAAACCCTACTAGCTATTTGCATAATGCATTTTCAAAATTCTGGCTAACCGGAGTTAAGAAAGCACACTGTTTCCCTTCCCTTCTACCCTGCATTTAGTGGTTTATGGAGTTTACAGCACCTGCTGAGATGCCACCTCTTGGTCCACCAGCTTGATTCCAATTATTTCTATTAAAAAGAGAATTACATTATATTTATCATACATTTCAATAATACACTTAGTTGAAAGCATGAATGCTTTGAGAATGTATCAGTTTGCATTAAGTTTAATGGATGCAAAATTACTGCAAATGTATTTTAATGTCAGATGTTATTATACCAATATGTTTTTTTTCTTTTCTAAAATTGAATTTAAACGTTAACATTCCAGCATGTTTACTACAGAAGTATTCAGGAGTCACAGAGAAACCATCAAGATGAGTCCAAGCACTCAAAAGAATGCTAACTACTAAAAACCAGCCTTTGGACTCGGCAGACAGCATCTTAAATTCCAGCTCTGCCAATGTAACTTAGGAACGCGTCCCATTCTTTAATCCTTTACTAAACAGCAAATATTGAATTATGATGATTTTAAAAAGAAAGTGCGAGCCTGGCTTCACCTTAGTTGCAGGGCTGCTAAAGCAGAAGTTCAGAGATCTCAGTACGAGCAATCTACTTCAAAATTTAAAGCTTCCATTCAGATTCTTTTACACAGAGATGAAGTACAGTATTTTACATTAATATAGAATTTACAGGTCTGGGGTTTTTCTATAAGCCCTAGCCTATTATTTGCTTTTATATAAATACCGGTGCAACAGTATTAAAAAGGTATTTTGCATATCAGATTTTGTTGTGCCTGGAGAAGCATCCAGAAAGGTGCCAACACAGAGAACCCTGGGGAAAAAAACGTGCTTCAAGAACACAATTCTGAGGTAGAGACATTAGTGCAACCCTAGACATACTCACACAGAGTTCCTTCACTACCAGATGTAACTTACTCTGCAAGCCCTACCCGTAGTCCTTCTTTTCTTTCCTTTTGTCTGCCTATTTATTTAGACTGGCTCCTGTTCTAAATAATTGATTGCACCCCATGACATGACATACTGAAGAGACTGCAAAAATAGATGCTATTAGCACAGGTACATATACCAAACTGATTTTTCAAGACCATATCACAAAGTTTCAGTGGTTTTCTTTAGCTGTACCCCCAAAATTAGCTATTTCATAGTCAAATATTTCTTTAAAAAATTCTCCTCCCACTCCAATTTGGCATCTCACAAGAACAAAAGGAAAGTCAGGGAAGTGTCAAAACCCATTAAAACACATCTGCTACATGTTAGTTGGCTACACGCAGCTATGAACCTTATGTGAAGGAAAACTTTGTTCCTTGAAGAATGCTTTTCTTCCCATCTTTGCTTTCACATATTAAAACACTTTGTTTCAGGGGCTGCATTTATTTTAGCACTGAGACCAAACAGCTACCAAGACTACATATTTGTCTACTTATCTCATCTGTACCACCACATTTATGCACTGCCTTTTTCCCCTGTATAAATTCGGCATTTACCTTTTGTCTTTGCAGACACCCTAAAACAACAGCAGGTGATGAAAAATAAATCTAACATTAAAGCACTGTATTTAAAAATTTGAGATATGAAGCTGTCCAAGCTGAAGTTTTTCTTCGGAGGCGCTGCTTCTAGTCACTTGCTCCAAAACAGGCTACACTGGATCTTGGAACAGCACGTGTTAAAATTGTCAACTGGTTTGGTCAATAGTTCCCCCAGCAAAACCTGTGCTGGTGTTCAATGTTAGAGCAGATACTCTTGGTTTACCAAAGAGATTATGTGGCCATTTTAGTCCTCTACTACCTTTGCAGAACATCCCAAACTATTGCTCCAAGACTAGTACTGAAGGTGAACACTGTACACTGAACTTTGGATTGTTCCAACTGTTCAGCACAGGGACCGCACCACAGATAGCTGCATGCGGACTTTATCTCTAATGAAGTGATTTGTAATCTAAGAATTGTATTCATTGCCACAAGGCCCATACAAGTTCATTGGAGAGGCCACACAGGTTAACAAGGTTAAGTTTTAAACCAGCTTTGGTTTCTTCAAGTAGTCAAAAAGCACTTCGAAGCAATCACCAAATATGCAAAGCACACCAGGTGTTCTTTGCACCTGCGGGCTCCATGCAGCCACTGCAAATAAAACCTAGTTTTGTCTGAAGCTTAGAAATTCATGGACAACATTTCTCAAACTGCAGACAAGAATAAAGACTAATCTCTCCTTTAGTGTAAGTTAAAGGAACAAAAAAAACCAGACCATGAAATTACTGACAGCTGCACTATTCTGCCACTTTGTCTACCTTTTCCACTACAAATCAAAGCAACATCTCCACTGTCTGTTTAAAATTTTCCATCTGAATCCTGACGTGTTTGTTTAGTGTTGCATCTTTTATGAGGGAATGAAAAAGCTACAAATTAGACAAAGCCATTTTGAGATGCAGCTTGAAAGCAGAAGCTTTCTAATAACATTTATCACTGGGAACTCAAGGTGACATAATTTTAACTTTACTGCTCCAGATTTACATGAAAGGAAAGATGTGGGTCAATTTTAAGTTACAACTTGCATGGAAAGTAAGTGTTCTTAGGAAAGCGATCCACAAAGTCTGCATGCTAAGATGGGAAGTGCTTAGAAAGAAGGGTCTAAACCTGACTGCTTAGGCACAAGACCAGAGGGCGTCACTCTCTATTTCGCTTGCTTCCTTTTTAACTCTGTGAAAAAAAAACCTGCAAGAATCAATGACCCAATTTTAACTAAAGGGGCAGACAATGAGCACTGCTAGGGAGCCTGTAGTTTAGTAGTCAGGAGATTCCTGGAAGACAGCTCCGTAATTGAGGAGGACCTAGATCCCACATCTTGCTTTAGTCAGAAGTGCTCTGGTCACTAGTTTATTTCATAATAAGGCAAGCGATGCTGGCCAGGTTTTTGATTAAATGAGAGAGATCTGCTACGTACTGGATTTAACATCTATATGTCATTAACAATGATGCCACTATCACATCCTAATATATCTTGCTTTGAGCATACCTGCTTGGTCAGCCCCTCAAACCTCAGGTGACTGGAACCTGAATGGTTTAAATAGGAACTACGGATTTACACAGACTCTTTACCAAACACACAGTTGTTCGAGTTTATACATGGAATTATTCAAGGAATACATGCAGGTTAATAAAAAAAGGGAAAAAAAAAACCAACACAGAGAGCTGACAGACACACAAAGCAGAAGCAGAGGAGGAGACAGAGTGATGCATCTTCCTGCACAAAACCATTTTACTGCTCCCCATGAACATGGGCTGAGGGCTTACAGCAACCCCTTCATCCTGGTGGCAAGGGCACTGCTCCCTTTAATCAGCAGTATGGGAACGATCTCTCACCAATATGCATGTATACACCTTTTTAGTTTAACTACTGGTAGGAACTTAACTTCTTTATCCAGAAATGCTGTTTCTTTCAAAAGCTGAGTCTCAGGCAAGAGACACCTCCATTACACAGACACCAAAGAGCTGACAAACATCAAAAACACAAAGAAGATACACACCTTACAGGAAGCACTTCTTTCCCCCCAGTCTTATCCTCTGTACTTATCTGTAAACCCTTGGCCTGTTGCGTTCTTAAGATAAGGCCACCCTTTACAGAATTCTCCAGACACAACATATATGATGTCCCTCCTCCAACACTTTGCTCTAACCATACCCTTGTAAAGGATGTATTGAAAAGCATCAGTGCTACCTTTGAAACAGAGACACAATGAAGTTTACAGCACTCGATTCCAAAGGAAGTCTAACAGCATCAGATTATTTTTACACAGATGATGGGAAAAATCGACAGCTGTTTACTACAGAATTTTTCGAAGTATTTAACATCAGAAATCACAGTTCTTAACTGGATTTGCAACATGAAATAAAGGTAATTTCCCCCTCACGATAAAAGAACTATGACGGAGTTTTTTTTGTGGAAGGAACTACTACTACCTAATCTATTCCTCCTGGCAAACTGGAAAGCAGAAATCTACATGACGCTTTCAAAGACAAGAGTGGGATGGGAATGACAGCGACAATGTGTTGCAGCAAAGGAAACTCAGGAAATTGATTTTTTTCAAGATCATGAAACATTAAGAACCAAGAAGTGATGTGGAACAGTTGCATACACTGTATTGCATGTAATCTTGCTTTGTCATGCTCAAAGCCATATATTTTTCATAACTGCACAAGGCATTTGATAAATTAATCAAAACATATTTGCAGCATTATCTTGGCATGCCTATTTAAATGCTAAATATTAAGATTTGCCAACATTACTTTAACTCATATTATGCCCTTCTATTGACAATACACTACCAGGAATCTTGATACAAACAAACATGAAATTAAATGTTGCAATAAATGAAACAGTAAAAACTGTCTCATTATAAGGATATAAAACCAACACAGCACACACTAAAGCTATTAATCATTAGACTCAAGTCATGAGATATGATTACAGGTGGGGAAATCACCCCAAAACAGCTTCTGTGAAATTCTAGTTAGGTGATATTTTCAATAGCAAACTGCTAATTGTTTACTTTCTTTCTTTTAGAGTTTGTGGGTGATAAAGAAAAGGTAATTAATTTAATAACCAAGCAAAGCATTCTAGGACACTTACTCATGTGGGCACAAACAGAGGTGGCATTTAATACAATTAAAAGTGAAGTGCTGAAACAAGGGGTATCCTTGCAGGACAGAGGACTATCCCAGGAAGCAGCATTTTGGAAAGGAACTTGGCAAGTAGAGTTTTAAATTAAGAGTTCAATGTAAGTGAAGTCATTTTTGGAGGCCCAGACAGTTAAATGTGTGATATAACCTTTTCTTGCTCTTAGCTAAAATGGATTAGACATATCAAAGATAAATTGTGGAAGGCTTAGAGAAGACAACATGAGAAAAAGCAAAAAAGTCTGGAAAACATTTTGATTAAATGTTCAAGAAACTGAAGTTTTCAACTGTGTCTGTTTGAAAGGATGACTTCAACAGTCTATCAATTTTTAAAAATATCTTAACTGTACGTATTTAAAGGGCTCTTCAATGAAAAAGACCAAAGTATAACAGGATTCAGTGGATGGAAACTTAAAACCCAGAGAGCTAATAAAATCAGAAGCTTGGTGGGAATTTTAATGGAACCTCAACTGCTGGACATAAATCTGGACTAGATGACAATTCTGTGCATTTTTAGCCTTCTGCTGTAAGTAGAAAAATAAGGAACACCTCTGCATCCAAACTACAATGAAGCAAAAAAAAGAACAGACCTTAATTTCAAGACATCAGAAGCCTTCTGAGACAGTCACGTTATTCAGTGTTAACCCAGCAGTCAAGACATACTTAAGACTTGATAGTGAGCCCTCAGCCAATGCTTTTTGCTGCCTTCAAAGCTGAAGGACTATTTCACATCAGTACCTCAACAAAGTACAAAAGGCTCACAGTCCGAGCCTGCAACATCAGCAAAGCCAGTGCCCTCAAATGTTTCTTCTGTTAAAGGAAATTTGGCCATGGCTCTGTTGGTATGCTTTGCACTTCTCTTGCCATACTCCAGCTACGAGGCATAGAATTACCAAGAGAACTGCTGTGGACATCTGGCTGCTCTGACTGAAGCCTTTCTGAAAAGCTCTCAACCAGCTGTAGAAGACTTTTCCACCTAACCCTTCTCAGATCTTTTAAGGCCTGCAAACCATCTACCATCTACTAGCTTTTTTTCTTTTCAGACACAAAACAGTTGCAAGAAAATATTCTCCGACATGCATCTGTACAGGGAAACCACGTCAGCGCAATTCAAAAATCAACACGTTTGGCAGAAAGCACACAGCTGATGATGCACAGGTTGAGCATCACTATCCTAATATGCATGGTCCCAAGTAACAGAGATGTGACAGACAAAGATGACGTCACTTCTATTATAAAAAGGCAATCTTTCACCACAGAGGGGGAAAAAAAAAAAAGAAAAGCCTTTTTTCCTCTCCACAAAAAGCTGGAAGCACTGCTTTAGGGAAACCAGCTGCTGCCAGTTATCAAAAAAGCAGACTGATGTCCTGGAACTTAAAGCTTTAGCTTCCTCACAATAATAGATCTCCAGAGGCTGACAATGTGAACCAGCAATGATATCTACAGCAGAGAGTCTAAAATTTAATTTATATTTGATACACAAAACAGTTAATGTTTAGATTATGGTTCAGTATTATTTCATGGAGTAATTTATGAAGCAATCAGTCAGCTTACTGGTGTTTTAAGTTTCACGTAGCATATGTATTACCTGCATTTTCTATCAGCCCATAGGCCTCGGTTTAAAAAACCCTGAAGTGAGAGAGACAGAAGAACTGGCCCGATTAAGCGTCATGAAAGCTGCAGCACACCGGACCGCATTTTCTCAGCTTTACTGGTCAATAAACAAAGTAAGGCATGGCAAGGTAGCTAAGATTCCATTGTTAACCTTTACAGTACCCAGTCAGAAAAGCACTTTGGTTCAATTATGGCAGTTTCAATTTCTGCAACTGATATCACAAACTTTGAGGGTAACAAGAGTTACAAAATACTAGCCCAGCTCAACTGTACAACTGCTTGTCACTTCCCTGGTAAGAACTAACGACTTGCCAGTTCTGTATTTTTCTTTTTGTAACCTAAGATTATTAAATATAATAATAATTATTATTATTACTACTACTACTACTTAACTTGAACTATTTCCTGGGGGGAAAAAAAGTATCCTCTCTCTCCTCCACCCCTCATAGAAGAACACCTGCCATACCTACTATGAAAACTCCTGCATAATTTGATTAGATCAAGTTTTCCAAACCACCATTGTTTAAGGAAGAAAATTATCAGCAGCCATAACCCTCATTTCCTCTGGCATCAGATGTGAACACAGTGCTCGCTAGTAAGTTTATCCACCTCATTATTAAGAACACTGTTTATTATGAGAAAATACGCCACAGTTTCACAATCTACATTGTGAATATGGAAACACAACATTGCCTTTGAAGCATACTTTTCTGAACCTTTTAAATATACGTTTCCACTCCAAAGAACTGTATTGTATGTCTTTCTATATAAGAGATTGGGTTGATTTCTGTACTCTCAATGGTAGCAACATATCAGTCCCTGAACTCTCCCTGTTTGCCCCTATCCCGATTCATACTCAGTATGGCATTTGCACCTAAATAAGTAACCAGCTGTTTGGTTTTTTTTTTTTCTTTTCTGAACTGCCAGAGCTAGAATGAAGGAAGAATTGCTCAGCTGCGCTTGGGAAACCTACTAGAAAAGACAGAAGGAAAAAAACATAAATAAAATTAAACATTGCACATCCAAATCTAGGCAACTGGAAAGCTGGAAGCCTGAACAGAACCCAGACCCGTTTTGCACCACCTATTTAAAACCACCGTTCGGCCCCCAGCCGGCCGGCCTGGTGAGGGGTCGCGGTTTGCAGGGCTGTCTCCCATCTGACACCACCACCACCGGCAGCCGGCGGCCCTATCAGGCGTGGGGACAGCGAGCACGGGGCTGTCCGCCCGAGATAAACCCAGGGGCCCGAGTGTGGCCGCCGCCGCTGACAGGCAGCGAGACCTCCCCGAAACCCACCACCCCCGCCGAGGCCCGGGCGCCTTCAAGCAGGGAGCCCCCGGCGGCAGGGCACGCCCGCCGCTGCCGATCCCCGCCGTCTCTCCCCAGCGCCGCCCCCGCCTCCCGCCAGCGCCGCCGGGAGGGCGGCCTCGGCCTCGGGACCCCCTTCCCCGACCCCGGGGTCTCACCGGGCCCGTAGAACTTGCTGCCTTTGGTCACGTCGAAGACTTTGCCGTTGACAGCCAGGAGGATGCGGGGGTTGCGGGTCCCGTCGAACTCGCGCAGCTGCTCCAGGGAGAAATCCCGCCGCTTCATCCGCGGCAGAGCGGCGGCCTGGCTCTGCCGGGCCGCGCCCCCCGGCCCGCTCCGCGTCCCCCAGCGCAGGTACAGCCGGTAGGCCGCCAGCAGCCCCAGCGCCAGCAGCCCCGCGATCAGCAGCATCCCGCCGCCCACCGGCGACTCCCCCGCACCCCCACCCCCTCGCCCACCGCCGCTGCTCCCCTCAGTCCTCAGCCTGCCGTCCCCATCGTCCGCCATCACTGCCAGGCCGACGCCTGCCCGCCCAACGGCTCCGCCCCGCTCGCGCCCGGGGCCCGCCGCCGCGCCCCGCCCCTTCGCCCGCTTTCCATTGGCAGCCGGGCGAAGCGGCACCGCCCCCGGCGAATGGGGTGCGGACACGCCCCGGCAGCCCAACGGGCGCCGCCGCTCGCGAGAGGCCCTGCCGCCGCCAGCGCGCTTGCGCAGTGCCCCTCACCGCCCCCACCCCCCCCTCCGTGCGCGTGTAGGTGGCGTTGGCGGGAGCGTGAGGGGGGAGAAGGGCGGGTCGGGAATCGCCTCAGCTCCCGCCTCACGGGAGGGAGCGGGCACTGCCGCCCGCCACAGTAAACAGAGCGCGGGGAGGAGGTGGTGTGCCGGTGAGGGGGGCTGGCAGCCCTCCCTGAGGCGTTAAGAGCCGTTCCTTCCGCCGCTGGGAAAAGGGTCGAAGGACGGCGGCGGCGGCGCAGCCCCGTTGTGCAGCGCCCTTTGGGCGGCTGCCGAGTCAAGCGGCGCATCTGGCCGTAGCTCTGGGGCGGAGGTGGTTTTGCTGACCCCTTGAGCGAAGACAGGCGTGCCCCTGAGGTGACACAGCAGCCAGTTTTGGAGGGAAACCTTTGGAGGTAGCTCAAGGGACTGCTTGGTGCGCTTAGGGTAAATACACTCTTCCGTTTTTTTTCCTGTCAGAGAAAGGGGCGATTACCAACAGTAGGCTGATCCACTAGAATTACTCCTTGTGCTGCGAAATGTAGCAGTGGCAGCCCATAGGTGGCTTTAGTATATCATGTTAAGTACAACCCATGCCCAGGAGCGAGTTTGCTCAGTTACGTGAGCAGAAGGGAGAGTGGAAGCATCTCAGTAGGATGACACATCTGCAGAAAAGGCAAAGACCTTGGCAAAATTTAGCCCTCTGGTTCCTCCCACCTTGTCAATGATGTGCTCCCAAGCAAAACATACTGTCTCATCAGTTAATGCTGAAAAGCCGCTCTACGAATGTGTAACTGGGCCTAGGGAACCTAAACTGCACTCAGCTGCCCTCTCTGTGGTTGGAAGGTGATACAAGAAGTACTTTGGACTTGAGAAACGTTGTTATTCCACGTAACCCTGTGGTGCTGAAGCATCCCTGCCTGATAACATGAGCCTCAAGAATAAATCACGATTAACATAACTCAGTCACAAAAAGTTGGAAAACTCAAATGTTTTTCACAAAGGCTGGTAGACAGTGCAAGAGACTCAACCCAGTGGAAAATAACATTAATGATAGCATTTACATAAAGCTCTGCATTTTCAACACCCTTGCTTAGGTGTTTAATCTTCTGCACTCTGAGCCAGTTTGGTAATGACTACCTCTATGAGGAAACACGATGAAATTCTTGCCAGTTAAAGACCTGCAATTAAAATACTACTACTATTCCTCTTAATCAAGCAGGCTCTATTTAATAAGTAAACTCTATTAAGAAAGTCCTTTCATCTCCACAAGTCACAGCTTGATTGTGGTTAACAAGTTTTTATCACAGAATCATAATATGTTTGGATTGTCTGGGCACAGCTATGGTGCAGGTCAGAAAAAGACGGAGTTGCACTCACCTCCAGATTGCCTTCCATCATTAGTTTAATTTAGATTTTTCCACAACATTTTACTACATTCTCTTAACTTCCTTTGTATTTTAAAGAAGGTTTCAGGAAACAAAAACAAGTAGTAAAGGATATGATGTACTTTTTTACCCATCTGCCTACCATGATCTTATCTCTAAATTCATACAGACTGGCTAGATTATCCTAGACGTTTCTTTGAAAGCGCATGGTTTCCCACTGTGTGAATGTAGTGTTCTGCTATATTCTGGAAGGAATTCTTTCAGAAATCAGCATGGCTACTGTAAACATTCTAGCCTTCATTTGTCAGTTCTGGCTGCCTGCTTAAGAGATTTTATTGCTACCTGGGCTTGGCTAGAATATCTTGATTTATTTCTGTGAGCCTTGGATCTAGCGCAACAAAATAGTGGCTATTTTTGATCCCCAGATAAGAGCTGGAAACAAAGAGGAGTTCCAGCAACCCACCCTAAGGAAGTGAAAGTTTGGAAGACTTCTACTTAAAAGAATTTAAATGCTAGAAAATAGACAAATACATTAGAAATAATATAATGCAAATACTAAACATACTAAGTATACTTGGATTAGAACATTTCCAAACCTAGTGGAAAGAAACCACTGAAAACACTTAGGTGGTGGAACTGGAGGAACACTGTCTGGTTGTCCCCTTGTTAGTGTACACCTCAGACAAGTCCAGATATGCAGCACCAAGGAAGTTAAGATCCTAGTGCAGCTACATCTACCTTCAGTACTGGACCACCATCATTAGAAGACAAACACTCAAGATCTGCTAGCTCAAATATGACAAACAAATGTTTCAACTTCAGTCAAATTTTGTTGCCCTGCTGTTAGTGTTACCTGCCAGAGAAATGCCAGAAAAAAAGTTTCTCCACTGTGACTTTTTCAGCCATTTCTTCTTTGCCTGTCTTTGGTTTGCCAAGACAAAAAGTCTGTCCCCATAAAGTAAAAAAGTTATGTTCTACAGACCTACAACTGGTAAAGGGTCCCCCAAAAGTCTCTTAGCATTATTGTGTTGCCTCTGCTGTTTGTTCTGCCCTTCTTGGTGGGTTTTTTTTTTTTTTGGTGTGCACAAATCTGACTTTGATCTAATTGACAGCCAGCTGTCATAGATCCTGACCCATGATTGGGGAGCTCAGGTATTGCTAATGTATATAATTGAGTGTCAGTAGAACAATATGATGAGAGGAGTGAAAGGAAAATTGGGCATTCTGGGTTACATGTGGAAAAAAACCTCAGAATTTTCCGAATTCTGAAACTAATGCACAGCACATTCATATGGATTTGATCTGAAGAGCAAACAAAGTGGTAATACTTATTCATAGATTTTTTTTTAACTAATAAAATTCAAAGAATGCCTATAAAATGAATAATTGCTATATTTGTATGCAGTCTCATCTGTTGTTACTTGTTTATCCTCTAGTTCTTGGAGGTTAATAGCCATTAAGTTTCATAGCAGTTTCTCTGCCATATCTGACATGATTTGTTCTAGCAACAAGGGAAAAACAGTAGTATCTTTTAAAGTTATTTGCTCACTGGTGTTAGATGTTCAATATTTTTCTACATCAATATACATTTTCTTCTTCAGAATAGAGTCTTCTGTGTTATAATGTGTCAGATATATACTATGACTGACTATTGCAACTTTGTCCTAAGAATCTCACAAATAGATCAGTTGCTGCCTATTTTGTTTGCTCCACATATGAAAAAAGTCTCTAACTTTTTTTACTAAAGAGAAGCAGGTAGGATGCTTCTGGATGACTTTTCCCTCAGGAGGTGAATGCCTCAACTCAGAATTACGTTCTTCACTTTTTCTTTTCAACCACTGCTTATTACAGCCTCTGGAAAGAAGACTGAACTCAGTGAAAAGCACGAGAGCACAATTTTACAAACAGAAATTGAACTCTGATACAAGCCACTATCATATCTGAAGTTTATTTTCTGTTGATTTTGAAGCTGAAGAAGCATCTCTTATAATGCAAAGACGGGCTATGTTCAGGACAGATTAGGAGGTAAACTGTGCGTGAAGGAATGTAGGGATGTCTCAGTAAATTTGGAATAATAGAACAATCAATCAGCTCCATTGATTTTGGATGTTTTTAAACTTAGCTTAATGTCTGGGATGCACTGATGATTTTGTTTTATGCTGATACAGCTGGTAAATGCTTACCGTTGAGGTCAATGCAATGCTTGATGTCATTTCAAAATAGTATCTGCTTACATTCCTTAACACATCTTTTTTTCATAATTATTTTCAGTGCTACATGTAGACCTATCTAAATTTTTTTAATATAATGTCACAGGGTCTTTTAATGAAGGGATGCTGAACACATAAAAGTTATTCAGAAATTTCTTTCAAAAATTTCAAAATATAGTATGAATAATATAGTGAAATTCATATCAACCCATTTTGCTGATTTTGGCTAGGACAGAGCTAATATTCTTCATAGTTGCCGGTATGGGGCTCAATTTTTCATTGGTAAGAAGTCCACTGTTATTTCTTAGTCTTTGTAAATGGTATGATATCTGAAGTGCCTGGTTATGATATAGCAGCAATAAATTAAGTTAATCTCTAACATTGTTTATCCATTATAAAGTTACTCTGTCTGATGGTATGTTGTACCGAAAAGTCTCTATAGCCCAGACTGGGACCAGCAGAAACCTGTAAGCACCAGTCAAGTGCTTACCAGATGAGTTACTGGTGGTGCCTTGCTACAGATCTAGGGGTAGGTTTGCTGCAACTGCAGCTCAGCTTGGTGTAGGAGCTGAGAGCAGCTTTCCTTCAAAGATGAAAAGCTCAGGTTACTCTGGCCCTCAGCTCTTGGTCTCACAGTGGCTCTGGCATTTATTATTCCAAATCTGGTCAAGTAAATGACTGACTTGTATACTAGAGATACCTCTTCAAAAAACATATGCCAATACATTTAGAAAGGCAGGTTTTTAACAAAACAACTTATTTGGGATATTTGCAACTGTACGTATGCAGCTGTATTTTCAAATGGTAACATCAGAACTGCAATAATTAGGCTATAGTGAAACATCAGAGAAAGTACCCAGGCAGGCCTTTGGGCATAGTCGTGTGTAGGGAAGAAGGCAGATTTTCAAGTAACTAAGTAACTACGTTTTCATATTTGACTGTAGGTGCTTATAGGACAAATACTAAATGCGCAGACCTATCATTATTAGATTGTATAACCTCACTGTATTGTGGGATATATCCACAGACAGTACAGACACTACGTAAGAGCTGCAGAAGAATATTCTCTAGCAGCTCTCCTTAAAGGAACACAAAGAGACAAAAATAGCAAGTTACACAGATGTAAAAGTGTAGCAAGGAGTCTGGGGATAAGACCTGATAAGGAGGTAGATTTTTTGCTGGTACACTGCAGTTCATGAGCTCAGGTATGTGTATTCTTGCTTTAGCACTGGTAGTGTATGGCACTATAGATAATGAAATAGTGTACGTAAAATGTAGAATTAAAGTCAGAAAATGATTTGAACTCCTCAATGCAACTGCAGACAATTTTAGTGCTTCCATTCTTCCAACTCAGTTCTCGACCATACAGGTGTGACCTTTTGCATACTGGGCAGAATTGTACCATGTGTATTTTACTACAACACTGGCAAACCAAGCGCTTAAGTAACCAGACTATGTTTATCTGTGCAGGGGTAGTTAAACCCCATGAAGTCAATGAGAGCTTTTCCAGTGGCTTTAATTTCACAAATTTAATAATATTAACCTTGTCTTGATTTTAAAAAGAGCTGAGTTTGTTTGTTTGTTTGTTTCCCCATAGGAAAAACACTAATGTAGACACTTCTCATTTAGTTTTAAAACTAAAACTGATACTGATTTAGCTTAGTTGATGCTTTTTTTTTTTTCATTTTAACTCTGTCTTGGGATTATCTTTCTAAAATACTGCTGTATTTACATGTACATTTTTTTTTCTGTAGCATGATATCACTTACGTTAGAAATTCCTATGGTAATTTCCTTGGTTCACCACAGTCATCATCTGCTAGGTTGTCCACAGGTGTCTACCTCAGCTGCTGTTCTCTCTGTGTTGACACACAACACTGGTAGCTGTGAGTTAAAGATTGCAAACAGAAATAGGCTGCTACTGGCATTGCTCCTGTTTGACATTCTTGTATCTCTCTGTCCTGCTTACCTGCCTTTCCGTCTCAGTTCCACTAAGTCTTTGAGGCATTTTACATTCTATTCAGTCTTAAATGACAATTTTTTTTTTTATGGACTATTCCAGGCTACTGTTCAGAGAGACAGCTAATGAAGCCCTATTCATAGTAGCTGACCACAGAAGGAGACCTGTGTTTGATAAGTAGAGGTGGGAAATAGACCACACACCCCAGTTTTGAGTTCATTTCAGAAATGGTTTTTAGCTATCCTAGGAGATTTCAGCAATGAATTCACAGGTGGCCCCACAGGATCAAAGTGAAGGAACCAATTTTTCAAGCTAATATACATTTTTTACCCATATCTGTTACAGTGTTGGTTTTTCTAGAGAGATTGGCTTCTGTTAAGGGCAAAAGCCATTTAAGCAGCTTATGCAGGAGTTTATTGCCTCTCTTCCATCCCAAAGTCCACATCGTTATTGAGGGGGGGAAAATGGTAAATGCACAACCAAGAGCAAATGTGTCAAAGTAGTGACCTAATCACTTTAAATAGGCATACATGACCATTCACGCAATTAGATGTCTTTTCTTTAGTGTGTTGTCATAATCTGTATAACTACATAATTCTCACATAATGGCAAACTGAGATAGAATTAAGTCATAACTTAGGCTACTGATAACAGACCTCTTTATTGGACAAAATGTGTCAGGATTCAAAGTCACGAAAAGTCAGTCTGTCCTTATAAGTTCTTTTTTCTTTTCTTTTTCTTTTTTTTTTTCTTTTTTTTTTTTTGAGGGGAGAGAGGAGTGTGTGAAAACTGTGCACACATGCAGCTCCTGCTCTTTGGCAAGCGTTCATAGTGAGGAGTAAATTCCTGAAGTCCTCTGTGGCAAAGTCCATGTTTTTCAGTTTTTGCCCTTTTTCTGGTTTTCTATTTTTGATGTGGAAAGGGGAGGAATACAGAATACAGCCAGGTTATACTTACCAGGTAGCAACAATTACATCAGCAACTCAGCAGCAGCCTTTGCCCCTTTTTAATAAATAATGTTTCCAAACTTATTATGCAGCCAGAATTTTGATCGATTTGTTTAGTTAATAAGGTGAATTTTTCTGGGTCACATCTGTTATTAACACTCACGTTCACTGATATGTGGTATTGTCACCAAGGTCTACAAATTATTCTTTTCATTGGCTGAAGAAATTCCTGTACTGGAACAAAATAGCTTCTCCTTGCTTAGAAAGGCAGCATAGTCATTGTGTTAAAATTTGTAAACTTTTTTTTTAAAAAAAGTCTTTATCACAAATGAGGTCAGCAACGTTTCCCTTTGGAATTTCTGATGAATGAATTCCCTCTCTCTAATTTTGCAGATACTCTGAGTATGGAAGGCCCAGTTAGGAGACTGAGCAAAGCCATTGCTACAGGTAGCAAACAAGTGCATCTCATTCCCAGTGACATCGCTGTGGAGATGCAAAAGAGGAACACCACATTCTAAGACTTGCTGCAGGTACAACAGAAACAACTCTGACAACTTAATGGCATGAGTAAAAATGAGGAAAGAAGGCGCTTGTTAGAAGGGTACTGAATAGTTACATTTTACAGAGAACATTTTAATGAAGAATAATATTAACTAGTTGTCTCATTCCAATTCATCTTTATTTACATATTATAAGGATGCAAACCTTTATTCTCTACTGCCAGAAAAAGCGAAAGCACCAAACAAAACAAAACGCTGTGCAAGCAAAACACTCCAGTGCGTGTGTTTTACATCCCACCCCTTGGAAGAGACAAAGACCACGAAACATATGGTAGATGATGGTAACATTACTCAGTTGGGGGTCAGGTGCAGCTATACTGGAATGATAGAGCTGCTCAGTCACATGGTTGCTGCTGTATCATATGAGCAGGATGGTGGCTGCCAAGCTAGCCTGCGCTACCAAGGAGAGGGAAGTTTAGTGGGAAGGGACTGAAATCTTTTAAAGCTCACTCTGCTCTTAAATACATACTTTCCTCAATACATTCCCAGCAAATTTTTAGATACTGTAGCAACAAGAGAGTTAGACTAGAATACCTTGCAATATAAATACTAACAAATCCAAATAGGAGCCCTTGACCTGCATTTTGCACTCACCTAGCAGGGCTGTGTGCAACTAAATAAAACACAAGACACTGGAAAAGCAGGCTTAGTGTTTATGTATTCATATTTTATCTCTTTGCACCCCTGTCTCCTCCTTTTCATTTTGAATAATGACCGGGGCTAGGCTGAATCTAAATGGGAAATCCATGTTCCAAAGAAGCAATACAATATTATGATTTAATAATCAGTTTGTTAGAATTGGAAGCTGGAGGGGCGTTAGACAGAAACAGCCTGGAGAGAGTCAGAGACAGAGGTTGTCTTTAACACAAGTAAGGATTTGGGAACTTTCCTGTTAACATTCATGTTCAACGCAGTCTTGCAGAAGTAGTCTTTAGAGACTAAAGTTTTCATCCAGTGGTAATAGCAGCCATGTACTTCTAGTAATCTGTGCTGAATAGGGATTCAGCTACGCAGACAGTGCAAGGTGAGCATGAGAATTCAGACACAGCATAAAGCTTGTGCAGGACTATTTCCCTTTGAAAATCAGAGTAGTCTGTTTTCTCTGTTCTAGTGCTGCTAGTGGCTGCAAAGAGGTGAAAAATAACACAAACATAGCTACACTGCCCATGAGTGTATCATCTCCAGTGGTGCAGATATACTGCCAATGCAACATCTTTTTTACAGAGGGATGTTAGACCCTGTTTTGCCTTGAGTAAGTTAATTTCTGTTTAGACCATAAAGGTAAAAAATCATACATGCCCTTGTTATGAAAGACATTCGTTACTGTCTGGAGATCATATTTGTCCCTATTTGCAGAACCATTATATTACAGTAGACTCACTCCATGCAAGTATTTGTCAGGGAGATTTCAAATAAACCTGTGCTCTTTATTTGTGCCAATAATAAAGTAAATAAAAATCAATTAATATGTATAAAAAAATGAAGCAATATAAGTCTGTGGTTCTGCATTAAGTAATACAAAATCTGTGCATGCTGGATTTCCTGGCAGTAAAAATTTGATCTGTATTGGCGTGAGCACACGACTGCATTTTTATCGAATCAGCCAGAGCATATGTTACAGTGTTTATTCAGATTTTATGCCAGCTTTCTGTCAGTTCAGGAGGATAAATTATGCCTGATCCAGCATAAAGTTAGAGTGGTATGAACAGACAATATCTCATCTGATAGGAACTCTCCTGGGACAAAATTATTTCTTCGAGCTATTTACTGTCTCACAGAATGATAGCCTACCACCCTAATATGCTGTAAACCCTACATAGTCCTTAAACAAATCTTTTCAAGTCAGAGCATGTCTATATCTGATTAGCTGTAAATAGACTGACAATTTTTTCCTCAGAGGGAAAGAAGGAGAGAGTCACAAATTCAAATTATATTTTATACCTTAGGCAAATACAGAAATGTTTCAGAATATGATTTGTATAGAAATCTCAAGTGTACTCATCTATAAATGTAAATAATGAGATGGGAAAAAATGAGTCATAATGATAATTAGGAACATAATTCTTGAAATTATGGGGTTAGGTTTGGCCCCATATTACGGAAGAGAAATCTGTGCTTCCCGCGATGTTTGTTCTTTTAAATATGCAGCTGCTGTGTCATATTATGGATCCTTGGCATTTCATTCTGAACACGAATTATCATGACACTAGTTAGGGGAGGTGAAGATAGTAAACACAAACATTACAGTGTGAACCAGATGATTTTTGAGATTTCCTAAGTCAAAGGGCCAAATCTGTCAGTTAGGTGTGTACAGGTTTTACTAACTTTGATACAAAATTGGTTGAGTATATTTAAGATTTTGTCAGAATTTTTTTAATTGCTATCTAAATTATATTAGAATTTATGAATTTTGTCACTGCAGTATTGTCTGTCTTCGGCCAGGGATTGTAACTGACTGCAATTCAACATTGAATGACAGTATCGCTTAACATTGTTCAGGCAACCCTGGCTACTCATTTCTGCACCTGCACTGCAGTCTTCACAAGGCTAGCACAGCAATTTTTTGGGCTACATAGTGGATTGACCCATGGAACTGATTTAACTGAAGAATAGCAGGGATTATGAAAGTGGCACTGCCACTGATATTTTTTTTCTCCTCCAACTACATAGTGTATGAAAAAAAATGGAGCTGGGAACTTACAGCAGACCTGCCAAAAGGGAATGGTGGTGTGGGATGAACTGAAAGAAGGATTATTCCTGACAAACTCAAGGTGAGAGCACACCTGTACTTTCTTTCCAGGGAATAAGTTAAAGTAGAAAAAAGTATCTCGAAGTAGATGCAGTCATATGAATACAGAAATAGTTTTGAAAATTACAGCATGTTCTGGGGGCTGTAAGTCAGCTTTGTTCTGGTATGACTACATCCATACCAATTATGCTGGTATAACAATGTTAATAAAAATGTTCTCCTGACAGAGTCATGCTAATAAAAGTTTTGCAGGTACAAGACCCCCTAAAAATTGGAATAATTGATAAATAGTATACCCATCTAATGTAAATATGGCACACCCCAAATTCAGCAAGAATTCCTATTATGCAGATCTTAGTTAAGAGTTTGTAGAGCTGTAATTCTACTAAGCTAGCACTTTGGGAGAATGCAGAAGTTCCTTTTTAAAAGTTGAAGAGCCGTTCCATTTCTCTTGATACATTTTGGTGAACTTTCCAAAATAATTCTCGGCACAGCTGAAGCAACTTTAGCATTCTTCTACTACTGTTTCTTCTACCACTACCACCTCTTAACAGCTTTTGTTTGTTCTCAGAGTGGGGCCAGATTGTACTGAGAGATTGGTATTTTCAATACAGTTTCCTGTGGAGGAATAACCTAGGCTCTTGGCAACTTACCACTATTCAATTCATACGAAGCACTCACATCATTTACTCTAGACACAGGCTTGGGCTCATGACCGTTCCAATGTAATCTGTACTTGCAGCGCTATTTTTAACTGCAAACACAATACATTATATGCAGGTACTAAATGTATACAAGAAACAAAGAAAACTTAAAACATGCTTTGGGGTTGAATTTTGCAAAAAGTGATACTTCATAATAGCTCGTCAATAGAAAACACTTCCAAGAGAAAGTTGATTAAATATACTAAATTAAGCTCCGATGATACATAGCAGTTTGCTACATATGTAGATACTTAATCCAAAATGTGATTTGTGTACTTGACTTCCACCTGCAACAGAAACAACAGCCATCCTATGTGTGATTACACTGCACTTGAGATTGAATGGGTCCAGCTACTGAGCAGCAGATATTATACAGGCATTCTCTTAGATAGATAGACTGCTTTGGATACTCAGAGACTCGGGAGTCACCGCAAATCCTAAAGCAAAGAAACTACTGGTGACTATTGAGTATGGTTGGCCCAGATACTACTACTGTCTCCTGGAATGATAGGGCCTGTTAATTTGTGGTAAACCATGTGGGAATGAGAGTGATGTGAAAAAAACGTATGTGATTTCTCCTGAAGCAATTTCTTATAAAATAGTAGGAAATTTGTGTAATACCTTTAAAAATTAAAATCCTTGTTCGTTTCATCTTATACTGTTACTTCATTATAATACTTGTGTAACTGTACCTACATAGGATTTTTTTTTATATTCCCCCAACTACCGTGCACATGATTCCACACTTGTCTAAACAACCTGCTTTTGTTTGCCACTCTGAAGCCACAGCTGGGTGGATTAAATGTTAAAATGCTACTTTACAGCCAGGTTTACTATGTCTCTGTACACACACCCTAGGAATCAGCATTTTGCTCTAGCTCTCCTTTGTGCTTCCCATAAGTGCTGTGCTGAGGTCCTAAGTCTTCTTGCTCTATGGAAGAGGCAAAAGTACAGAAAGACTAGAATTCAAACTTTTTGAGGGAACTTGTGAATTGAGCTGAGTCACAGGCAGGCTTCATGCAACATCACATTAGAGCAAAAGACGGGAAGATATCCAAAGCCAAGAGAACTGATACGTGCTGGGCCTTTGTCAGAATTCTAACTAAATAGGAGATTTTTAAAAGACATTGACAACTTATTCTTCCATTTTGGACATGGACAATGTGGAAGAGAATAGTTAGTGTGGTGTGACTGAGGAATGCTTGTGTAACCATATCTCCAAGGGATCTTTGGTGCACAGAAGCTTAATCCCTCAGGAACGGGTGTAGTTCTGTATTCCATCTCCTTCCTGCTTATCTTCCTCCCAATGTCCTTATTGCGGGCTGGTCTTCTACCAAAGAAATATTCTGTAAGCTGCACTGTAGAAATGTTTCTTAAGAAGCGTTGCTCTTACCATTGTAAGATATTGGTGTAAATATGCTATTGCTTAACTCTATTTAAAATACTGTCATGCTTACATGCTTCAAATGACAGTTTCTTTCCCAGAAGTAAGCCAGGAAGCCACAAACTTTTTTCCCTCTTTCATTCAAAGTTCCCTCTTCAGCCTTCTAGGCAACTGCCTGTGCTTAACACATGCTTAAAATGATGGTGGCTTCAAATGGTAAGAGCCAACTCATTTGCTGGTAGTTTCTGCAGTTTCTTTATGCTCCCATGCCAATCATATCAGCCTCCAGAGAACACGCCTTATCACCAAAATGTGTATGAGTAAGAACATTTTGATCGCACAAGAAATAATTCATCATTATATGGTAATAAAACCTTACCAATGCATTTTTTTAATCAATAAAATCCTAATTAACCTTTTCCAGATATAAATCTTTACAAAAGAAAACCCTTACATTGCAACACTAATGGAAAATGCACAGAAACATTTTATACAACACAATTTATAATTCTATACAATTATTATAATTGTTATGCTGTTAACTCCCAGTGTGCTTAAATCTAATTGCACAGCAATGATAATGGCACACCTAATTTAGGATTTGCCCACAGATGACAGAAAAAGAAATTCCCCAAGCCAAAAAAAGCTTGGAAATGCTCTAATGCAAGACAAAACCACTTCCTGATTTCCTGAGTAGGTCTATAAGGCCTTCCAGCCTTACAGAAAATGAGTATAATAATGTTCTTGTAAATAAGGACATTTCTTTTTTTTTTTTTTTCTTTTCTTTTTGGCAACATAAATCAAGACCTTACACCTATCCCAAGGCTTTAGCCCTCTAAATGGTTACTGAATTGCACTTAGTTATGTCCTTGTTTTCCCTATATCAAGGCTTCACACGGGCTCTCTACTGTTATAAGCAATATTAAGGAAGAGTGAGAACATGCCCTGTGCCACAAACCAGCTCCATTTCCCTCACTGCTCTGATGCAGCTACTAACAGTATCAGAGATACAGACATTTCCTTAATCTCGTAAGCATATGAAATAAGAAGTGGAAAGAGACATATGATCTCCACAGTCTGGAAAGAGACTCAAACCAATAAAAAATTAACACCTCCTTTGCTCCTATAAAAACTGAAAATTGAACAGTAACTCTTTATCTTTCAGGTTTTGCTTCTAGGCTCTGAGCTCCTCAAAACCACCTGTATTATCTAGTGCTTACATGGCAAACTTAAGTGGGGAATTAAAATTTTTTTTAAAAAAGGAAATATTTTGGTGACCTTATGAAATACTTTAAGAAAGGAGAAGGTCGAGAGAGAAAGAAAGAAGAGCTTGGGGAAATGGATAAATGATGAAAGGATAGGCTGATGTTTGCTTTGACTGTTGTTTAGGTTTAATCCTGAGCATTACCAAGTTTAAATCATGTTGCCTTTTGCACTTAAAGCCTCATCAGACTCATGCGCATCATGCTCCTTGGTCACAGAATCACAGGGCCATTTGAGATCAGGTTGATCAGGGCCTTGTCCTGCTGAGTTCTGAATATCTCCAAGGATGGAGAGTCAATAGACCCCATTGGACAACCTGCTCCAGTGTTTGACTACCCACGTTACGAATTTTTTTTTTTCCACAATATCTGTTCTATCTGGCCTACAATCTGTCTATCCTATTATCCAATCCATGACCAGAACCATTTCAGGAAGTAATTTTGTCTCTTCTTCAGAATCTGCTGCTCTTGTCTCCTCTTCCAGTCTTGGAGTCTGGTATCTCTGAAATCGCAATTCAGGACACCATAGAATTAGTTTGGGAAGCCTTCCAGTTCTTGCAGCCATAAGAGGATTTTGTGCAGTGCTTTGGACATCGTCTTAGCATAGCTTCCACTGAGGAACTGAGCTGAGGAGTATCTTTTGCTATAGATAGTCAGGAGGGTCAACGTTTGGATGTGTACTTCAGTGGAGCCCAAATTTGATATGTTTCACTTCTGTTTTCCCTTAGGCTGGTGATTTGCAATCAGGTGCTAAGACAACTGCTGTTTCTCCAGTCCTCGCTCTGCTCCCGGAAGGGCAGACAAATTCCCTCACAAACATTGGGAAAGGATTACTCATGCCTCAACTTACTGCAGTACATAAAGTCATGGACCGTAGCTCTGGAACTGGCCAATGCACATGCAAGTGCCAAGACAGACACAGTAAAAGTATTGTTCCATGCACAATTTTCCCAGCAGCAGCCTATTTTAAGGCATTCCCAGGACCCACCTCAATGGCCAGCTGCTTGTCCCTGTCACCCTTTCAGCTGTGCCAACACAGCTGTTTACGTGTGTGTTTGGGAACCGAATCATGAGACTAATTCAGGGTAAACTGCCTAACAATGCTTTTATTGCAGAATTTTTCTTTAATACCTGTTTAATTCCCTGGGCCAGATTTGCAGTGTGGCCTTACAGACAGTTGTGTTGATAAAAGTCATATGGCTATCAAGAGAATGGGACAGGCAGGAAGGAAGGAAAAATTGTTGGAAGTACCTTGAGTCAATATTGCTGGCAAAGGCAATGTATCTTGAAACTTACAGCTTTGTGGTGTTGCTGGTGACAGCTGAACTAAGCTACTGCTGTTGCTCAGAGTCCAGTGTCCATCTTATAGGCAATCTCAGCAATGCTGACACATCCATAGAGATACTGGTACCAGTTTGCTCATCAGCAGTGATAAGCTAAAAGTTAAATTAAAAGAATATAGTTCTCAACTCTGCACTATGGATACCTACTAACCTGAGGGCTAATAATCTTGCAACATCTGTCAGTTCTCATGGTCTCAACAGTTCAGTGGAAAAGTTTCCAGAGAGGCATTGAATGAGGTGCAGTTTTACCATACACTTTATCCAGAGTAACAATGACCAGCCACTGGAAAGAGCCAATTCTACTCTTCCCCCAAACTTGTGTACATTGAGTGCTGGCACCTCTTCTCTTGCACCAGACCAAATGGCTGTGCAATGCAAGAAGGAAGAGATAGTTCTCTTTGAGAATGTGATGTATAACTAATTTTTTTTTTTTTTTTTTTTTTGTGGGAACACTGGCCTAAATTGAAGGGATTAGGAAAAACAGAGGTAATAAGCTACTGCTTCAGTGAGGATGTAGCTACAGAAACGCTTAGAAAGGGATCCCTCATAACCTTGTGAAGTTTTTTAAAAGGAATTCCTTGCCCTTTGGAAACCCAGTACTGCTGAATTTGCAAAGCAACACTCTGGAGTTGTGGAATAGAATCTGAATTAACAGTGTATTTAAAACTGAGGTTCTCATTTGAATTTTTATGTTAATTTTAGTCTTCCACTGATGTCACAAAAGTGTACAGCAATAATAATTTTACTGAAATCACAGACACTGTTGTGTCCCTCGTGGAGTAATTTCTACCTGTGTAAAATACATCTGAAACATTACTAAATCAAGTCAGCATTTTATACCCACTTGACACTCATATTGCAGTGATGTAAATTACTGCAATATAAGGCATCAGTGAATAAAATTACACTAGAATAAAAGTCTTGTGTCAGAATCTGATCCCATATAAGTGTTTTGTACTGTTGTTTTAATAGAACATTGCAAAATTGAAAAATCATTAGTAGTCCTGCCAATGCTTTAGCATTTAAAAGGTCCTATTTTCCATTTCCCCATAGTCCCTTTATGCTACTCCATTAGTTTAAAAAGGCCATAAAGAGAGCACATTTAGCCACTTGGGAATATTTTAATTTCTGTGTTGCTCTTGCCTTTGGCATAGTAGATATGTTAGGTTGTGGCTGAGGAGAAAGGGTCATGGCTGGCCCGCCTCTCCGTTCCAGCTATTCTTGGTTGCTGGAACAGCTCCTAGGAGCCCCAGGCTGCCAATTGTACTAAAATTGCTGGTAGCCTTAAGACTATTCAAGGAGTAATTAGCTACCAAATGTGGGTAATTGTGACAGAGTCTAGCTAATACTGCCTGCGTCTGAACAGACTAATTAAAGGCTGCATACATGAGAAGAAGAGAAAAAAGCCTTTTCTTTTATGGAATAGAATTATTAAAAGAGAAAATTTGATCTAGTATTAAAAAAAAAGTTCGGTTCCTTCTAGTAGGATCTTAGCAGTTTTTGATAATTAAACTTGGAAAATGAAGCACAGCTAGAGTTTTTAAATTAAATACTTTCACTGTGGGACCCTTCATACTCTGCTTTTGATTTCATAAAAGACATTTTATATTTTTTACAAAAAGGTTGTTCAGTGCTAGAATGTTTAAAAATTATTCTTGCCTATGAAAAAGCAGGAGTTCTATTTCTGCCATCAGAGACTTTTCTAATTTCAAGAAACCCAGTTGGAGATATACCATCATGCGCACATAAGTTCTGTTTCTCCCATTGTACAAAATGAGATGGGGAAGGGGAATAATCTTCTGCTGGTCTGACAAGACTACAGTCCCTCATGCATCAGCATAACTGTGTTTGTTATAATTTGTGCCCGTGCTCCTCCCTTCTGCTGCTCCTACAATTAGTTGTGAGTAGCTCCATTCCATCCCATTTATATAATGTGTTCTACAGTGGTACTTAGATATTTGCTAATACAATCACAAAATCTCACATCTTAGCTAAATTTTCTATGACTCTAGCTGTGCTGCAGGAAACAGCAGATTTCTTAACTGCAGGAGTCCCATATAAAGCTGATTACATCTCCTTCTTTCTCTAGTCTGAAGTAGATCACTGTTAGAAGAGAACCACCAGAATGAGGCCCTCTCAAGAGTAGCAGATTCAGAAGAAAACAGCTCCCTTTACTTCCTCCTGGCTAGCTAAAAGAGATTATTTCAGAAAACACTTCTGTGCATTCTAAGATGCTGCAGTATCGCTAATACCTTCTCAGCTGTTCTTAGGGTGCCATAGTGCTTCCAGCTACCAGCCCGTCGTCACCTGGTCACCCTCAGCAGTCTCTGTTTCTTTCTCAGACTTAGACCTGTAAAATGTCTCTCAGATATGGCAAACAGCTTGCAGCATCCTGCCTTGTGCTTCAGTCATAGCAGCTAAATTTGGGGTGTTCTCTCTCTGTCTTTCTCCTCCTATCCTGATGGATTGGCTGTAAGGCTGAATTTAAGATGTAGTACTCTGAAATACACAAATTATCTCATTCAGTACAGCAGAACTGCATCAAGCTTAGTAGCTGTTTATGGCTGTAATCAGTGACCAAATGTAGAGTCCCAAGCTGTCCATTAATGCTAATTTTGCTAAGATGGGTAGAAAAGCTGTACTTATTTAGAAAGAAAGTTAGTTCCTCTTCTAGTTGCGAAGGGGAACATCCATGCTGTCTTCGTCTGTCCGGAGAGCGGAGAACTGTGAACTGACCCATGTAAGCAAACACTCTGTAAAGTTCAAATCTGATTGAATTCCAGACATTTTACAGCCAGGAATACAGGTGTTACCTCATTATGGCTGCTACAATTCCTTTTTTTATAGACTGCTTCAAAGAGCAGCTAATACAGCCTCACCTCTCTGTTTAAATATCTTTTTACTCTGTGTTGTGAAAGTGGATTAGAAATAACATTGCAATTGATCTTCATTCTCCAAAACAAAAGGAAACAAATCGCTGTTATTGAATGCCGTCTTTAACTAGAGCAGCCAGTTTATGATTGTCTTTTCAATACAAATCTGATGATCACCAGAGTTTGTGGCTAATACTTGGTCTTTTCTTCTGTACCCTCTCTATTGATTTGCACTTGGGAATTCATGTAAGTGAGATGTTCTGCATTAATGTGAGAGCTCCCATGGAAACACGAGAACATGGTAGTTGATTCTTCTGCTCTTTGAACTGAGAATTTGGGTGACCTGTCTGGCAACTCATAAAAAGACTCTTAGGTAAAGAGCAGCAGTGATACTGGTTTAGCAGGACAGTCCAATCTGAAACAGTCTTCAGGTTGCTTTAACTGGTTTTAAGGCTGAGGATGAAAGTTCTATGCATGATGTATGTGGAAAGATGTTAGAAGGCCTGTGACACAGGATTTCGGGAAGTCTCCTTGTTTACAGTCTTTACAGCAGCAATACAGCTCCTTGGTATTAACAATTGGAAGTATCTTAAAAATGAAAGGCAATCATTGCAGCACAAAAGAGGGGAAAGAAATAGAAATTGCTCTGTAGCCTCATTACTATTTTGTATAATTCAGGAAAGAAGAATCCAAAAATAGGAACGGTGATATGTCTGTACCTTTTCAAAAAGTCTGACAGATGGTGCTATGGCATGCATCTCTGCTACTTGACCTAGAGGCATTCTGACTGAGAGAGTGAAAATACAGTCATATAAGCCACATTTACCTCTTACTGTTCATCATTATTCATGTAACCTTGCATAGATTAAAGTAGGGACTTCTGTGTGAGTGCTATCTTGCAGTAGAAACTGCAGGCTTGATAAAGTAAATTAATGTGTGACACATGCAGCTTCCATCTGTATGCGTGAAAAAAGACCAGACTCTTAAAGTTTTATAAGACAAATCTGTGGTTTGGGTTCGTTTTTTTGTTTTGTTTTGTTTTTAATTTACAGTAATTAGCATCTCACATGTAAGAAAGCTAAATCTTTTTTTCCCCCTACATTCAGATTCCCATACTGGGAAACTGGTCATCATGTCATTAAGGTGTGTTCTTTCTTTATTTCTTTTTACATTAAAGGATTAGTGTCATGTTTCCTATCTTGCCCAATGAGACTGACATTCCCTTTTCTCTTCAAATGGCACAACTTCAAGAACCACAAGTGCCTGACCATTTACTTTACTCCAGCCCTCATCTGAGAGCAAAATGTTAGCCAGATGACCAGAGCACACCTCAGAGAGATCTGTGTTTAACTACATTTGGCCAAAGAAGTAATTAGGCCAGATTTCCCACCTCTGACCAAGGACTAATACCATTTTGAAAATCGGAGAGCTACCACCATGGTGTTCTCCCCTGCTGGATCACATTAGCAGAGGACAATGATCTGTCCTGACTTCCTTCTGGAAATTCTGCGTGACAGCAGGCAAGTAGATGGAACAGAGCATCTGAAGCCCTGCACTGAGATTTCCTTCTTCACCCACTTTAGGCAAGTACTTCCTAAGACAATGGCTTCAAGCAGCTTCCTGATCAGCCCACTAGTTGCTTTGGATTTCATTTATTTCATTTTGAGGTGAATTTACTGAGATTTAGTTTTGAGGCATACAGACATCTACTGTGTCAGGAGCTTAAGCATGAAAACAGATCTCTGGGTTCCAGACTCACTCACATCTCATTAATATCTAACCTAAACGCTACCTAAGACCACCATACAAATTGTCACTGAGTTTGTATGCTGCTGTGTTCTCTGAGCTGGCTGGATGTAAGGTAGCTTTGTTCAGGCAACTGAATGGCTATGTGATGGCATGGTGTTGTTTTACAGCATAGTGGCCTGGCAAGGGAAGAGCAGAAACTTAGAGCCAGAGGTGGAAGAGAGGACAGAACAGCTGCTTTCCATGACTGTGCAAACTTAGATTGCCTTAAGCTGCTTGTGAAACCACAGTTACAGTCTGTAGGTATTTCTAGGGAGAAGCATTTTTCTATTTTTAGGTTAAATGACATTGCCACTCCAGTTTATCTAGGTAGTGCTGCTACACAATACTGCTATATTTAGAAATCACTGAACTCCTTAATGCAAGAACAACATATTACAAAAAAGATCACAGTATGCTTCTCCATACTATTAGTACTACAAGTTTTATAATTTATGCTAGACCACTATATTACCACACACATGAATGTGCATCTTCCCTATGTAATTGTGGCATCCATTTCCCTCAGTCTTTGCCTCAAGTGTACATATAAGGACTATTCCCCTGATTTTCATAGTCACCATTAGCTCTGAGCTCATCCAGAGGCTCTGAATCACGGATAAAGAAAATGCATAGTGGTACATGAAATTAGTATGCATATTGGTACATGAAATTAATACCCTGCATTGTTCTACCCACTCCTTTTGAAGGAATCCATTCCCTCATTAGGGCTTGATTGGATGTCTAATGAGCGTGGATTTCTGGCATGCAATTTGGACATTAGAAAGCAGTGTGAGACTCACATTTTCGAGCGAAAAGTACAGTGTAACATGCTTTCACATCTCATTTTCTTAAGTTTAAATAAAGAACTAATTTGTAAAAACACATACCTCGTTACAAAGCAGTGAAGTTCGAAGTCAGGTATGGATAGCTGGGACATAGAACAAGGAGTCTTAAAGCACTGAAGACTAGGAAAATAGGGGTAGGGTTACCTTTGGATCAGGACTTGCTTCGTTGAGCATGCCTAGCAACTTAACTGGTCAGCTCTGGATACACATTTGCTAGTGGGGAGAGAAGTCTGTTGTTACCAACTTCTGGCTTTGGAATTTGATTGTATCTAAATAAAAGCAGGTGTTCTCCAAGATAGGTTTATCATCTGTTGTTCAGGAATTGCAAATTATTATTTTTCCTTTCAAATTCCTTCTTCCTTCATATTTGCATGGATATTTGCTTTCAACGAGCAAAGGCTGTTTATATGGTGTCAGATATTAAACTCTGAATTGAGTAGAAATAGGTTACAGGACACATGGAAGCATGTATTGATAGTCTATGCCTTTAAAAAGCTAATCTGAAATCAACACTGAAATGTCAGGAGATAAGAAATACCTATCGGCATGAGTATTTGCAAGCACTTTGGATATGCAGAAAATAATTTGGCACGAGGTTTAGACATTTCAAATGTCGGGGTTGAGCAATGTGAGTACTGTAATCTTGTTACTTCTTCAGAATGGCACTCACAAATGCCCAAAAAGAAATCGAAGCCAATTTTCTAAATTTTAAGAATATGCTACTAAAATTTTTGTGTGTCAAAGAAAGTACATGATGTTAATTAAGTGAGGGGAATTCAGATTGAATGTCATGTGTCACCCACACTTGCAATGCTCCAAGCTGTGCTTAGCCTGTGCTGCGACATAATATACGCAGTGGCATTGCACAGAACAGGTGGGAATCCACAGGCCTCAACACAGACAAACCAGGCAGTCTTGGCAACATTTTTTCTGATATTTGTCATTTGGCTGTAATAGGACAGATTTGCTATTACACGTTCAGGTGTACAGTAACAGGAACAGATTGGTTACTAATTTGAATGATTTTAGTAGTGCATCCAACGCAAATAAAGCAATTTACCAAACAATCTGTGAGTGAAAAGATTCAGAGCTTTGCATCAGCTTTGTCATTTGTGGATCTAGCAACTAATTGCCTGACAGCGTTTTAATTAAAAGCAACATTATAGGTATAGATATTTACTTTGTATTTCCTAACTAGAGCAGATTGAAAAGTTTGACAAAGTAGTAGAATAATGAGACTATCCTGTAATTCTTTTTGGTTTTAGAACTTTAGACAAATATTCTATTCATAGGAATATATGGTTTTGTGTTCAGTGGTTCATCTAGAATAATAAATTACTTAGATTTTCTGTCTGAAGGAGGACGGCTCCCAAACTGAGCATGTGTCTTGAAGTAGACTGAACTGTAACATGTAATTTAGAAGCACTTTAAAACTCTAATTCATGTGAGACAGTCCACCATTATATATCCAGTATCATATGTGTGTCGGAGGCTCGATAGACCAGCAAGGTAGATGATTCACTTGATTTGCTTATGTAGGTGGTTAGATTAGTGGTACTAGTAATTCCATAGGCTCTGTCTACATTGCCCTCTGTAATATTAGGATGCTGCCCCACCCAGTTTACTGTCCCAGCTTGGAGCTGGCAGCTCATGGTGCCACCTACCCTGGAAGGAAGTCTGTGATCTGATCTCTGAATGGCTGAAGATTCCCAATGCAGCAGCTTAGCAAAGGCTTCCTAAATCAGCACTGGTATGAGAAGATTGCTGTTTGGTTGGTCTGGCATGATCAAAAGCGGACCAACACCTAGTTCCAGAACAAGGTCAGGAAATTAAAGGAGGTCAGAACAAGCCAAGAATAGCAAGTCGTGCTCAGGGGCTTCACAGGGGGAAGCATTCTTGGCTGAGGTATGATGTTTTCCAGGAGGATTTTAGCAGGGAGACGCACACCTGTGCCATGACGCTGTATGTAGTGGGGAGAACGGGGAGGGGATCTCATTACATAGTGAGAGGTAAAGGAAAACCTGATTTGTCACAATTTTGCTTTTAGGCAATGACATACATCAGGCAGTCTCTAGAGTTGCCAGCCCCATTCCTAGTCTCTGACTCAGTCATTCAATATCCTTGTAGCCTGACTTCATTCCTGCAAGACTGCTGGTTTTGCAATTGTCAGAGACGTAGGGTGGGAAGTGGGGAGGGAGAGAGAGGAGCTTGCAGTCTGCAGTGCCAACTGCAGGGCTTCTATGCCAGATGGTATTCCCCCATCTGAGGTCAGGACAGCATATGGCATTCAGGAGCCCTGGCACGCCAGAGACATGTTGCACGCATTTTGTGTCCAGTGATGGGCACCGCAATTACTGTAATTGTTAGAGGTGTCATTCCATCCTATTGCATGGCCTATGTGATCATCACAGGCAATTAATTCACGGATATCAGCTCCTGACTTAGAATGGTGATGAAGTACATCCATAACTTTAAATGTGGCTGCTAAGTTAGTTTGTTTTGGGCTCTATCTCAGGCTTTGCTTGCTTTTCAAAAAAATAACAGGAATTTACAGATTATGGTAGAAAGCAGCAAAATATTGGTGAGATCTAGACTGATTTTTCTGCAGGTGTCGTTTTATCCACAGAGTTGCACCGTTAAGAAGTGAATTAGGATGGGGAAGAGTTTGTTAGCTGAGACATGTCTATAGTCTCCTTTCATGTTTTGTTCCAGAAGAGAAGAGGACTGAAAGCAATAGATGGTAGCACTGAACCTGACCCAGCCTTCCTTCCCCGGTCGCATGCTTTTTTAAACTGTATCTCATTCATCCTGGCTATAATAGGTACCCAGTAAGACTATCCCATGCAATTAAATAAAGAGTTGGAGGACATTCACTCATTACACACTCTGCATATGACCTTCACAGTACAAGGACAAAAGAAATTCAGGCATGCGCAGCAACCTCAACTGTAGTTAAGTTTGGTGCCATTCTAAATTGTTTGGGACAGAATAGGGTGATGGCAGTCAGATAAAATGATAAAACCATGCAATCCACATTTAAATCCTGTAACTGGGTGTATCTGTAGAGGGGGAGTGAAGGGGGCGTGCTAGTCACTGTCACTGCCCACAGATTTAGAAGAGCAGGTATGGGGAGATTTATGCAATGGCTCATACATGTATGCTTGCATTCCCCAACTTCACTTAGTTCTCCCCACAGCAACCCTATTTACTTGGACTTTCTTTGAGGTGAATTTTCCTGCTACAACTGAATCTACTACTTCTCTTAGCTACATAACAGCAGAACACAGGATATGGAATCACATATGTATTTTATCACTGCTGTACATACTGAAATGGTAACTGGTCTAAAGAAGTGAATTAAATAGATTGTAGTAAAGTTAAATATAATACACCCAAAATGTTCTGAAGTACTTGCAACAGCCAGCTGTAATAAAAAAGGAAATAAAATTTTTATATTCATGAATGATCCTACTCTTACTTAATACAGGGCTTGTTTTATACTTACTATGTAATTACTAAGTAATTCAAACTTTCATGTGGTTTCTATTCCAGGAAAAGGTAAGATAGCTTAAGCAAATACTTCTAATTTATTCTTAAAGAATATGCGCATTGTTAAGTAGCATATGTTTTAAAAATTAAGCAGAACTTTAAATACTATGATCTGCTTCTGTTTGCAAACTGAGCTATCAAAAAAACCCCAGCTTCTTTTCCATACAATTTTTAGTGCTTTTGCCCTAAAACTTTAATGCCAAATAATCGCATCTGGAATTGACCTGTATGTTCTCCTACAAAGTAATTTTCTTATCACTCTGTTTGTTTCATTTCCATGGCCTAGTTTTTCTTAAACTAATTGTGTTGAAAAATAATGATCGATTGGAGAGGCTAAAATTCCTTCTTGTACCTTGCTTTTTAGGCTCAGGCCTTTTCTATGGAAAACTTCTTCTACTGCCCAGATGGGAAATTTCTTCCCGGTTGCTCACCTAATTGTGCATCTTGTCTACAATCAAAAAATGTTCACTGGCTCTGTAAGTCCATCCAGTGGCTGCATATGGGAACTGCATATTTTAGAAGGTAAATTCCAATTTTGTGCAATTTAGTTTATTGAGTAGTGTAGTTAATATTATTACTGGAAATAAACATGGACCAAAATGTACAATTGGAATACTCCCACCCTTTGGTGGTAAGTAAGTCTATATCTGTAAAGTACCCTTTGAATAATACTGAGAATTGATTTGTTATCGCAGCAACAGGACCAAGATAAAAGTTGATGATAATTTTTTAGTATTTCAATTAATTACTTACTAGAACAAGGAAAAGAAATCTGGTGAGTGAAAAGCTTTAGCTTATTTTCATTCTGAAACTGAGACAACTGAGGTAATTGTGAATACAAGCTCTTGTGAGAGTTGTCCTCTTAGATCTCAGCATGCTTCTCTTTCTACTGAAGTGAACCTGTACGAAATTACATCTTCTGATCATTAAATATGTCCTTTGTTAAATGCCATAAGATACTACAAAAAGTAATTCAAAAACTGAATGTAAAGAGGACAAGATCTGAACAGTGTGTTCCATAAGTCACATTAAGAATTTATGTACAGACTGTTTCCAGTTCAGTATTGAATCTTGGTGGGTCATCAGAGTAAAACAGGCTAGCTGATTGTTTGAGAATCTACAATTAGCTGTAGCATTTCCCCTTGGTGATGACAGCAATTTGAGCCTCAGTGCCTCCAGCTCTGCTTCTAACATCACTTCCATTATTGCTACCAGGGCTGGAGTTGTAACTGTGGAGAATATCAATGTGATACTTTTACCAGTTAGAAAAAGTCCATTTGCTAAAAGCCTTTTAATTCTCTGTTCTTGACAAATACAGGCTTCTGAAATCTTCACCATCATTACTTGCTTTTTTCTTCCCATGAAAGTAAATGTCTCTTTAATTTTGCCTTCTAGAGTGAATACATTATGATACAGTGTACAATTACACGATAGCCTATTATTTGCCTAGGGGCGCCCTTCTTCAGTTAGTGCATGGGTCGGGCAGGCATAAAGAGAGAATGACGTTTATAACACCAGCCTAAATCTAGCTTTTCTTAAATTTTAAGTGATTCATTTTTCAATCTACATAAATAAATTTTACCCTAGAAAACTTCAGAAGTGTGTCTAAGATCCTATCATGGTGGGTACTTTGTACATGTTGAAATAACTATATAGTAACTATTGCATGCTGTGGTACAACAGTTGTCTTTATATTCCTTTTGAGGTTTTTATACATTTCAGATCTTTGTTTATTTTCAGTTCAGAATTGCCACTACTGCGGTTTCTGTGGTTGTAAACTCCTGCAGTTTCTCTCCAACAAGATATCTGGTTTTAGTCATAACATCTAAAGTTAGAATATTCCATTCCTTTCTTGCTGCAATTATTACAATAAAAATGAGAAAGTCAGTGTTTTGTGGATATAATGAAACTCAAATCTCCTGTTCTGCTACAGTGACCGCTTTCAGATTTGGTTTTCTTTTTTTTTTAAAAATAGGGCAACAATGAATTTATACCTAGTTCCAGTTATGGCACCTTTATTGGGAACCTAAATACTCTCCAGAGCTGAAAA
Organism: Alca torda; assembly: GCA_008658365.1. Taxonomy (NCBI): domain Eukaryota; kingdom Metazoa; phylum Chordata; class Aves; order Charadriiformes; family Alcidae; genus Alca; species Alca torda. Next base: position 8,929,264 of record CM018079.1, read on the forward strand.
CATAGCCCTTTATTTGGGCTCTATGTGATTTTAAATTAAAATAAGATGGCTGCAAAGGAACACAATGAAACTATACTTTTAGGAGCATTATGAACTAAAACCAAAAAACGCAGAAAGCATTCAGTTCATTTCTGGACCCCACTCTAGCAGCTTTTTGCATGGTTCCTGCTTCACGAAGTTGGCTGGTATCTTATGGATTCACTTTTCCCTGTAAGCGTAAAGAGCTGAGTGATATAGAACCACTGAATCAGCTCCTAATTCTCCTTTCCCTCTAAGCTGTGACTCTCAGCATATTTTGGGGTGAAGCATAACACAGGTTTCATAAGAGCTGGGTGTTTATTTTAATACTATGTGCTTGACCAGCCCTCAATAGATTATAACATTTCCTTCCTCCTATCCTCCCTTCTGAGTACAAACAGAGGAATACTCGGTCATTTCTTTTATCTGTATTTGCCAATGTTAGGATTTTATTATTTAAGTGTCAGTTATGACTGCATCATTTAGCAGAACCAAAAGGACTCAGCTTCTTAGTACATTACAATAGCTACAAGTCTTTCCAGAGGTGTATGGTATATTGTTTTGGTTTTTTTGTTCAATTAAATATATAGGAAACTATTTCCCCCTAATGATTTAGTATTCTTCATGAGCTAGAAGACAAGGAATAAACAGGATGTGTTTCTGATTTGTTCTGAGCTCCTTACTGGAGATGGGAAAAGAATTCAAAATGTGGTAGACCTTTTTGCTAGGCTGTAGCAGAGCCTATTTTTTGACCCTGCCAGATTCCACACTTATGGTCTGGGCTATATTAATACTGCAGTATTCTTCTGTTAATGCAGGACCCTGCATTTTATCATGTCCTGTCCTGTGACTGATCAATGAACCCCTGCAATGGGGAGGTTACAAATAAATCTGTGGAATTTACACATTTAGAAAATTATTTTCAAATCAGCCATAGTTTTTTAGCTAAACAAAGCAAGATTAATAAACACCTGCATACCAAACACTTCCCAGGAGTGTTCTCAATCTTCACAAAACCCATGGATTCTGCTTAGAGCTTAACAGGTTTTGCAGCACGTCCTTAATCCTGTACTCAGCCAGTGGGCTGTTATTGAGACCTCAGTACGGAAAAATCTGTCATATTCTAGTTTCTCTGTCAAAGGGTCTCTAGCTGTTCCAGAAGTCATGAGATCCATTGCCTACCTCAGCTCTGCACTTTCACAACAAATGTAAACAAGGAGAAACAGTCTTCTAGTGCTGCAGGCAGCCTATTTTTCTAAAGTGAACCCAACTGAACGATCGGTGTTGCCATTTTTTGAGCATATTTCTCATTAATAGTGTTCTTGCTGAATTGGAAGACTTTACCATTCAATGTGTATTTACCTCAAAGTGGAAAAACGCAAAAGGAAAGAAGAAACAAAATAAGATGCTTTTCAGACAAAATAATGGTCACAATTCAATTTACAGGTCAACACAAACATTACAGGCATATGTTAGTCTGTCATAATTATGAATGTCCATTTGTTCTTGCCTTATGAATAAAAATAAATGTAAAAAGATGCCATCTATATTTCTTAGGACAGATTTTCTTTCGTCTTTTTATAAACCAAGCACTCCTAATTTTTAAAATCTTTTCCAGTGCATAATAGAGCACAATTTAGTACGGATTGTCAAATGTCATTGCAAAACTGGGTAAATTTAGTGTCATTATGTCATTTAATAATGTCTTTCAAATTCAAAAGTCATTCTAAAAATGTCTAGTCAGTGTTTATGATGTTATGTTCTATATTTCTTACACTTAAACCCGGAGATCTGTTTCAATTATCTTTTCACAGAGGTTTATCCATTTAGTATTTGTTTATGAGGTTACAAGTTGGTTTTGAAAAATTTATTTCATGAATATTTACAGTCCATCTGTTTATGAACGAAGCACAGACTGAAGAGACGGCGTATTATAGATGAGTCATAAACTGGTTCTTAATTATTTCAGTTTGGAGGCTTGCTCCTGTTGGCTGCACACAGTCCTGCAGCTGGTGGTTTAGGCTCCTGGGCTCCCCTTAAATTAATCTCTTGACAAAGCTGGAGGACTTTTGGGTACCCAGTCCTAAGGGCTGTTCACTCTCCCATAATCCTGCCTCCAGAAACTGATAACTGACAACTGTTTAGTGAAAGATTAAACATCAAATCTTCATGTTCTGGTAATTTCTGTGACGGTTTCTTAATTTTACTATAGTAAAATCAGTATAACAAAGGCTGCCAGCCCCATCACCCTTCTCATTTTAGACATGTATAGTTAAGGATCACAGATTTTTTTACGTGTTTACATTACTGTTTATTTTTCCATCCTTGCTCTGGGGAAGGTACTACAATATGCTCATTTTACAGTTGAAGGAAGTGTGGCAGAGAGAGCAATGACTTGCTTCGGAGCACACATCAAGAGTAGCATGGGCTCAGTCATTTGATTTATTCCTGCTGTAAGCCCTAGCTTACCTTTGAAGAGATGTTAACAGAAACTGTTCCATCAAGCCCATTTAAGAACAAGTTTTTATTCAACATGAATGATACTGTACTACTTTATGGATAAGATCAGAAAATTATTCTACTTTTCTGTAAGTGAGGGATATAATGCTGATGGAGCATGCTCATACAAACATGCATGCCAGAAACATCCCTGGCTCATCAGATCACCCCTCTTAGCCAAAAAACCCAATATACGGGTTTCACTGTAGTCGCAGAGTTTTATATCTTGTCTCATGTTCTGTGTGCTGCCGAAAAGCTGTTAGGACCAATGCATCGATCTTTAATAGTCTCGTTACTTAAACTTGTGCTTGCTGGTAAGGCTTTCAAAAAAGGCAGGAACTATTCAGAATGATGACAAAAAGAGTAGAAAGGACATCTGTGGGATTACTGGGAGGAGAACAAGGCTACTGTAACCACTGTCATAACATAGCTTAAGATCACCTGAGCAGGTAGCAGCTGTGCAGCATCCCTTATTAAATGCTACCCTCACCTGGCTTTGAGGAAGGGCTGAGTACATGGCATAAAAAGTTCTGCTTTGGGCCCAGCATAAATCTATTAACAAAGAAATATATTAATAAAGCAAAACCAGCACTGTTTGTGCAAAAACCAAATGTTCTTCTCATCTCTGAAGTGACTCTTAAGTTACTTTTATCATTAGTCTCGCTTTCCAATAGCTTTGGTTTTATGGATAGTATTTAGCAGGCAGCTCCTATAGTTTTTGCTACATGATAAATGTTTTTGTCCAGGACATTTTCAAACCTGATTGGAGTGTGGGTCCTAACATCAAACAGCTCACAGTGAGCATATAAGGGATCCGTATTGGCTGTCATGCATACATTCGGTAGGTCACCAAGTATAAAGTACATGGAAGGAAACTGTAAACTACAGGGTTATAAATACATGAAGAGTCTCTCAAGAAATGCTTGAGTGGTTTCTGATGTCAGCAGAACCCTGAGATGAATTTACTGTCCTGCTTGGTTTTGCTATTTTTCTATTCTCGGTGAAGCCGGGCTCCTTTATAAATAGCAAGAGAAAGCCAATGGTATTTAATAGAGAAATCAAACTTAGACACTGAACTGGTAACTGTAAACATTTACAAGATGTCTTATTCTATCATTGCCACAGACAGATGCATACAATTGTGTTTCATGGATGTAGCTCAAACAGGAATTCTGAGCTTATTCAATACAATTTACTTAATTTCCTGGCTGTAATGCTGTTGTAATTAGATATTACATAGAACAATCTTGGGCTTTAAGATGCTGTTGGTATATAAATTGAAGTATAAAACCAGAAAACATGTTAGTACAGTACAGATTTAAGCGGGCAAGTTAGGAAGATAATTAATATAAATTACGCACTAAAGAATAACAGAATGATCTATTGTGATGGCAATGCAACAGAAAAATTTTAAGACTAAGAATCTAAAATTTACATGCAATGATGACAATCAGTAGTAACAAAGGAGGAATAACCTCAGTGAGTGACATTCCCAAAAAAATAAATTGAACTAAATTTTTCCTGAAAAATAATCCATAAGCTTTAGTAACAAAAATTGGTATATTTTGCAAATTGCACTGCAGATTACTCTGAAACCTGTAGGCAGAATCAGAGTGACAGTGCCCAACTGCATTTGCTTCTGACCCAGAGGCGGAGGAGTTCTGGTATGAATGAAAAAGACAAAATAACAGCATGTCCTGTCTATTAGCCAAAGCTATCAGCCTTAAACTCAGTCACAGCAAAAAATAACCTGTTTCTATAGAAATATCTATTTTTCACATTGTGCAGCATAGTAATCATAAGAAATAATTTGTGGTCATGTTCCATATTTACTATACTTAATCTGAAGGAGCTTTAAGCATGTAAACAACATAATTTGTTTCAGAGGTTAAAGGTCTAGCCCAAAAAGACAGTATCTAAAAGCTAGTCAGAAGAACATCTGACATTTAAGTGTGTGTGGAATCTATAAAACCGTGAAGACCTCTAGGCAGAATTACCTTTGTAACATTGCTAAAATGCAAGGTGTGTCTTATCTGTGAATATTTATTTTAAATTACCCCAAAATCCCATAACATGTTCGTATCTCAAATCTGAAAAATCAGACGAGGACAACAACCATTAGGAGGATGTGATTATTCTGCACTACCATCCTTCTCTATCCTTTGTAAAGCTCTATAAAACTACAGAGTATTTTGCTATACTGTTACTAAAATATGTTGCCCTGGCAAAAATGAGGTGCACTATGACTCAGCTGTGATTTCTAGGTGTGCAGGGAAGTGTAGGACTGGCTATGTGGCTCTGTTGTGTTGGAATCTGGAAAACTCTAGCCAGCCTCTTGGACCTCAAGTGCATTTGCCAGGCAAAAGTCTTGTCATGGGAGCAGGACTGAGCCATTATGTTGGACGCTGCTACTTAGTACTAGATTTTGCTTGAGAAAACATGCTAGACAGTGTTGGTTGATATGCAGATATCCAAATCTTTTGCTCAACTTGGCTAGTTGATCAAATCTCATCTATGTTGCGATAGCGTATGAAGTGGAGGAAAAGAAGTTTATTTTTCTGGTGCTATTCACAACTGATCTTCTAGCAGTTCTTTTTATAGTGTAATCATAATAACAGCTAGAGTTAAATTAAAAATAAGTTAGAGGTTGTTGGATTACAATTAGAGGTGTTTTCTTCATGTCAGATTCTCTGTGGTGGCAACAAAAATGCTCACTAGGTTTCAGGCTAAAATGTGGAATAAGGCTAAAAGTAATGACTCCTGTGTGGACACACAGTTCCTTCTTCTGACAGTAAATTTATCTCAGTTAGGCTTTAAAGAAGTCTATAGGCATTGAGAATTATATTAAACATATTCCATGTGTGCAAGAGTGAAAAAGAAATTTAAAATATATTAATTTCAGCCTCAGATGGGATATAACTCTTAATATTTCCACTTGTACCCTGGACAATATCTCATAGCTCTATAAAAATTCTTATTTTAAATGCAGGTGTTTTCTTAGAGCAATCTTGAAGGCAAAAATACCAGTCCTTCCTTTCCCCTCGGAAATCTAGGATAATAACTCGCAGTATAGACCAATAAATCAGTTATATCCTGGAAAATTTACTGTTTGAAAAAGGAAAAAAAAGCCTACAAAATACAGGTTTGATATCACTTTCCAGAGTAATGCAAAAAGTTGATTGAACACGTGGCTGCATTGTCACGCCATGCTTAAAATTGACAGTCACATACGGCATTGAATACAGTCCCCTCACTGGGCCCAGCCTGAATAGAACTGGTTAAAAAAGTACCTCCAGCACATTGGCTCATCTCCGCTAAAATTTTTCAAGAAATTCCTAAAAACTTCAGGGTGAACCAAATTCTTACATGTGTGTTGTCTAGAAAGAAAAGATACTAATTATAACAACAGATGATACTTACATGTGTAGATGAACATACCTATTTTTTTTCCTGTTTCACTTCAACGCATTTGGGAAGATCTGTGATGGAACATGCCTGCCACTTTCACTGTTAATGAGAATCTATGAAGTATCTGGCAGGATCGCTTACTTTAAGGTGTGATTTCCTGCTGGAATAAGATCTGGAGGCCAAAGAGGAGGTGAGGACTTTATTAATCTTAGCTGGAAGTAGGAGAGAGAGATCACATCATAAAACATTCTGTCAATGTCAGCTATATATACTCTAAGATTGGAGTAGCATTTTAAAATCTTACTATGCCTGACAGGCATGTCTTTCCATTTAAAAAAAAAAAAAAGACCTTCTCAATCTGTATTTTTGTCAGAAATTGAGGAATTTAGTTTATTTATAAGGAATGTCCACAAAACCAGCTTGAAATTAAACTGTATCGGTAGATTAAGGAATCTTGGAAATGTTACGTGAAGGACAGTGTGTTTGTGATTTTTATTTTTATTTTAATGGCAACTGGGTCTAGATCCATCTATGCAAAAGACATGTAGCAACAAGACATGTCAAGTTTTTCTATGTGCACCCCCCTCCCCAACACAGTAGTCAAAGCTCTTCCCTAGAGCAGAAGACTTGAATCTCTCTAGAAGACAGCCAGTAGCTGAGAATCATGAATAAGGATAGGCCCCTAACACTTAACGGGTAGCAAATATTAGATCCTCTCCTTTTTTTGGCATCTTTTACTGGTAGTCAAGGTGTAAATCCATTAAATTTGCTGGTTTGAATGCCTAAATTTCCTGCATTTTATGGGGAGTGTGGGCACCTTCTCTTAAGAAAGTGAATTTTATTGCAACACATACATCCATGATGGAAGTAAGCCAAGTAAATTTTTTCTACTCTAAAAACAACTGAGTTTTCCCAACAAAATAAAATGCCAGAGTTCTTTGTGCTCATTCAGCATCAGGCAGAAAGCAAAAATGAGGCTTTTTAAAAATTCAGATGTGAGAATTTGTGCAGAGCTCTGCTAGAACGTGTAACTAAAGGAATGTGAAAAGTTTTAAGCCTTGTTGTCATCTGATATGACAGACTATAATATTTCAGAGTTTGCTGCCAAATCCTAATCTAATAAAGGCAGATACATTTCCCTTGGTAAAAGAGTTTTCAGTCATATCAGAAAAAAATTCAAGCAAAGCAGTGAAGGAGATAGTGATCTACCTAGGAAAACAAAGTAGTTCTTAATCTGGATAATATTTTTTTTCATTACTTTATTACAAAAGGTTAGATTCAGACTGGATGCTGTTTTAGTAGTTGCTGATTAGTGATGCATTTATTTTGGGAAGTATAGTAACTAAAAGCTTATGGTACTGACAAAATAATGCCTCTGCACAGCCAAAGTGGGAATTCAGAAGCATGACAGATTAACTTTCCAATGAAAGTCTGTAATTTTAACGCATTATAAATCAAAATTGTTTCACTTCCCTTTGGAGTGGAATAGGATCATTTGGAAATAATATGAAATCACTTCATTGGGAAAAAAAAAAGACATATTGTCTTTCTCAGACCACCAAATTTGTGAAGTAAAACAAAAGATTTTTTTTTAGGTTTTTCTGGTACCTAGCTCACAGAGATGTTTTGTGGGTAAGTTAATTATTTTTAACTGCATTAAGTATGAAAAATGATGCACAAATATTAATAAACAATAGTAATTATATGGAAGGACTATATTAACCTCTTCGATATCTTTTATTTTAGTAAGTTTTTTTTACTGCCTTTGTGACTTAGAGTTACTTATGATTAAACTTCAGATTTTGGGCCAAATCTTCACATGTTTTATGTTTGAGCTTTCTGGAGTGGTTACACCCAGGTTTTGCACACACATTGCCTGAAAAGACCATGAAGGCACTCAAGGATAAACCTATGCAATGGTAATTAAGTAATCAGATGCCTGTAAGTTGCTCTGAATGCTCTACTACACCAGGAACATAGCAGATGAAACGGGGTTTAGTTTCTTTTCTGAAATGACCTACGCTCTCCCCTTCCCACCTTCCTTGCCCCCTCTGCTTTCTGCTAGAAACCGCTGGTGTCCACGAGATGGCACTACGCCACAGCAGGGTGTTAGGATACCAGATCTACAGCTCCCATTTTGTAGCATGGATATAGCCCTTTTTAAACTCCAGATATGTTCAAACTGTAGTTTCCTTATGCCACAAATATCCTGCCTCTCACACGGTCATCAGCTGGGAATTGCGGGTGATTCCTGCTAGGAGGCTTAGGGGAATTCCAGTGTAGGAAGGGATCAAGTTACTAAAAAGTTTGGGAAACATGTTTAGCCTAAGCTCCCTCCGTTAAAGAAAATTGTTGGGTGAAGGATCCTCTTAGATAGAAACTATCAAGAGTGACTCCGAAGAACACAATCAACTAAACAGGGCTTTAGAATATAAATTCATACATTCTTGGCCTGTCTTCAAACTCTTATGTATGAGGCAAAAGTTGGTTTTAGATTAAATGAAAAAAGATTAAATAATTTAGGAGGTGTATCCTTCAAGTAACTTTTATCAAGATTAGCACACAGAGAGGAAGTGCCTTATCAAGCCCCAGCCACCTGAGACCCACTGGGCGATTGAGGCCAAGTTAATTGGTTCTGGGGCAGGGCGATATAAGCAGTGAAGAGCGTACAAGGTCAGCACCACCACTGACAGAAATGAGACAGAAAGAGAAAAATCCTTTCTGTCATGGAGCTGCTGTGCAGCTTTGCAGGGAGGAGAGCTCTTGCTTTCTTGAAGAGGAAGCAACCTTTGCAGCTGTGAAACCTGAGAGAACAATGGAGATTGTGTAGACCAGCAGTTATGGGGGGGCTGCTTTCTGCTCTCCGGGGCTCGATGCCAGAGAGGTCCCACAGCAGCAATCTTTTCTCTGTAATAAATGCTAAACTTCTCTTGACCTTATTGCTGCACTCTGGGCTGAAATGCAGATGACAGGAGGTACCCCATATCTTAAAAATTGTGGATGCATCCTGAATGCCAACATAACTGCTCTGGACAAGACCAAAATGTAACTGAAAGCACTTTCCTCTTGTTTCCAGACTGAATTTGAACTAAGCTTTTTATTCCTGTCTTAGCTATGCACTGGAAGAACATGTCACACCACTCAAGTCGCTTTAGGTTAGTGTGATAGAAATAGCTCTTATTTTCATGTACTCAGTCCTGTGGTTTTGCTTTTTTCCTTTGTATTATTGAAGTCTGGTTTAACTTTTTTTTTTTTTAAATGAAGGAAAAAGAATAACCTTCAAGCTTTTACTTAGAATAGTCTCAAGACTTCACTTTTTGCTCTACGGAAATATATTGTCCTTTGCCCTTCTTCACTCACTCCAACTTGGTGTTGTAAATAAGTTTCAAAATAAGTTTCTCTCAAAAGTGTGATTGATCACGTGTTAGGCCAGGCTATATAGATGCATCTATCTAGCCACTATCCATCATATTTGAGAAGTCATGGCAGTCTGGTGAGATTCCCACCGACTACAAAATGGGAAATATAACCCCCGTTTTTAAAAAGGAAAACAGGGAATCCTGTGGAACTACAGGCCGGTCAGTCTCACCTGGAGAGATGGGGAGGGACTCTTGATCAGGGAGTGTAGTGATAGGACAAGGGGCAATGGTTTCAAACTGAAAGAGGGTAGATTTAGATCAGGTATCAGGAAGAAATTCTTTACTGTGAGGGTGATGAGACACGGGAACAGGTTGCCCAGAGAAGCTGTGGATGCCCCATCCCTGAAAATGTTCAAGGCCAGGCTGGAGCAACCTGGTCTAGTGGGAGGTGTCCCTGCCCATGGCAGGGGGGTTGGAACTGGATGATCTTTAATGTCCCTTCCAACCCAAATGATTCTAAGATTCTATGGCTTGGTTGCAAAACACACCTGCATTGCATCCCAACATATCTGTGTGTTGATCATGGCATTTATACAGGTAGGCAGCCATAATGTGTTTATGTATATCCATAAGTTGTTGCAAACTTGCTCTGTTATGCACTAAAGCTAAAAGAGAAACAGCAGTTTCGAAACACCTACTTCATATCCAAAAGGTTTTACTTATCTAAAAAAAATATATAGTGAGTTTTCTCTTTTAGTTCTGCTTTTTTTTTTAGGTGAAAATCAACTGCAAACATAGAGAAAGTGAAACCTTAAACAATTAAATACCAGACTGAAGCAATCTTGAAGGTTATGATTATTTATACTTCAGTATTACTTTGAAGCATCTGTTCAATTTAAGGTCCTTGATTTTATTCCACTTTCTATGGAGAACATGTTTAGTTGTTACATACCCTTCTTCTCCACTCTTTCACAAAACTACTTCTATCCATGTACATACTAAGACTGTAGTTCTTCCAGCTTTATGGATATGCCTAAAATCTAGTCATGTGAACATTCCCATTGATTTTTTTATATTGTGTGCAAGAGCTTAGGCATGTGTATAACTTGCAAGAATTGCAACTGTATTATTACTTTGTCCTCAGAGGATTAAAACCCTTAGAAATGTCTACTTCTTGCCAAATGAGACATAAGATCCAGATTTACACCATCAGTTTTCTATACATCACAAGGCCAAATGTATTTGAACAATACAGTAAAGTAATATTGCTCCTTGTAACATATAACAGTGGACTTTCATACTAAGTAGCCCACAACTGTTGGATTTCTATATGTAAGGATTTGTAATTTACGTTTTAAATTATATACCAGGGTGGACTGTATATTTTTTATACATATATATGTGTGTCTGAGTATATAGTCTTGGATTGCAGCCAAGACTATGTAAGAAATATTGGTGGTGTAGAAGCTCTGAATGGCCTCCTTCACAGTCATCATCATGCAGGCATTTTCCCTGTTTAATATCTACTACCCCTCAATACTATTTCCTTTAGGTTACTGTATTTCTGGCTCATGTCACAGTAGAAAATATTCCCTCCACCGCCTGTCATCTACTAGGATTCATTTCAAATGAGGTAGTCACTATCCTTATCTAATGAATGATAGTACTTTGGCCAATGCAGTTTAAGGATTGGGAGGATTTATAGATCAGCTGTCTGAATATAATACAAGGTTTTCAGCGGTGAAATGAGCATTTGAAATTCAAATTTTATAAATGGGTTCTTTAAAACTATTTGATGTTTAATCACACCAAAAAAGAACTTTATTACACTAGTGGCTGTAAGACTTTTGGATGCTGTCTGTATTCATACCACACCAACACAAGAGAAATTATCATTACTTACTGAAGAAATAATCTCTGTTCTTTCTAGTTGGATTATATTTAAATCCTAGAAAATTTTGACAAAAGAGAAAGATGAAAGCTAAGGTCAGTGACAGATTTAGTCTTGAAATAGTTGCAATGTGGCTTGTGGGATTAGTGGTGTTTTATATTGACTGCATGTCGGCTCTGTATAAGATGTGAGCATGGCAATATCAGAGAAGATGACTACCATAATTTACTTGCTTTTATAAAAACCGGATGTTGCTGGGTTACCCATGCAAGGGAGATACTGTTTTGTAACTTTGAGTGCTTTTCACACAGCTTCATTCAAGGCACTCCAAGGCAAGGGCCTGTGTTAGGTGATTAGCCTTCCGAGGATCCTCCATAATTGTTGGGAGAAAGAGGTTTCTACCACGCAGAGGGCAATTTAGAGGATGAATTCATCCCAGGTAACTGAAGTACTTTCCTGATGAGGCCCCTCTCACCCTACTGATACACAGGAAGCCAACAACAGCTAGCTTGCTACTTTATTGTGTAAACAGAAAAAAAGATAATGACAACGTCAGGAATAAAAACCAAATCAGAATAAGTACATAAGCCTGTAGTATGCCAAATGCAAAATTAGGCACTTAAGGCCAAAAGTATAATGCTGATGCCAAATGCAAAATTAGGCACTTAGGGCCAAAAGTATAATCCTGAAAATGCCTACTTACGAGGTACCCTAATTCTAGGCTTTCTAGCTTTCTCAAACTGTGCCACGTGCTCTGGGCATGTCTGGAGCTGCTTTAGATTTGGTAGTGCTGGATAGGCAATGTATGTCATGCCTTGGTGTAATCAAGGTACAGAAACTAAATGTTCTCTCCATTACAAGACACATTCTTTTATTTTCCTCCATTTCCTTGTCAAGACCATTATTAATGATTTTAGTGGTTAAAACAATGCTTAGAAGGCCCGTTCTTATTTAAAAGTTGATATAAAAGCGGAGAACAATTTTAAGCATTTATAGTTAGCAGTTAACACTCTGATTACAATAGATGCTGTACAGTAACTGAAGGAGAAAACTAGTTCTCACCTGAGGCAATTGTAAAATGAATTAAGATTCTAAACCTGTTTTAATTCAGAACAGGAGAAAAAGTTTAATGAGGCTCAAGGAACTGGGGAATTGGCAATGCTAGCACCAGGTTGATTCCATCACTGCAGTGCAGGTTTGAAGTTTCTAGTGGAACTAAGCAAAACAAAGATTGTTATTAATTTTATGTTTTGTTTTTTTTTTTTTTTTCTTTATTCCTAAGAGACAATTGAAAAAAAGGCAAGAAAAAGTGTTAGCAGAGTCAAGACAAATTGTATTAATCTGTGGCAAAGGAAGAGCTGGCTGTCTTATCATTCCATTTTTTTAAAAATTAATGTCCAACTACTAAAGAAAACCAGGCAGGTCTGAGTGAGTGACTATAGATAGTACATCAAAAGATGTGTATGTAACACTGCTGTTGTATGACTGTCCAATAATCACAGCCTACATTAATTCCAGAAAGTACACACAAATAATATTTCTTGGCTCCATTTTCAAAGCAGCATTTGGAAAGTTATGTGCACTAATCCTGTAACAATAACAGGATTTGTGTTTCCAACACAAGTGTAGCTTTGAAAATGTAACCGTAAGGGTCTAATTCAGCAGTCAAAGTAATCTCTGACCTTTTACCCTCTGAGAAAAGAGAACAATTTTGCAGAAGTGCTTGTCACTAAACTAAAAAAATGTCCTGTACCCTGGGGAATCATCACATGAACAGCCTCTTTCTGGTCGAAGGGATGTAAGATTATAACTAAATGTAGGAGAAAGAGCAGATATTGAAAGAACCGAAGCCTGCTTCTTACCTGTTTGATAATTCCCAGTTTCCTCGCCACCCCCTCGCCCCCATGCTCCTCCCCCAAGCGTCATCATAGAGTCGTGGAACCATAGCATCATAGAATGGGTTGGGTTGGAAGGGACCTTTAAAGGTCATCTAGTCCAACCCCCCTGCAGGGACATCTTCAGCTAGATCAGGTTGCTCAGAGCCTGTCCATCCTGGCCTTGACTGTTTCCAGAGATGGGGCATCTGTCACCTCTCTGGTGTTTCACCACCCTTGTCATAAAAAATTTCTTCCTTAGATCTAGTTTGAATCTACCCTCTTTTAGTTTAAAACCATTACCCCTTGACCTATCGCAACAGGACCTACTAAAAAGGTTATAACCCTGGAGATGAAGAGAGGTGAGTGGTTACTGAGTACTTATGATTTGAACTGATAAAAGTAAATATGCTAGTTTACTCTCCTGTTGCCTGACAGTGCAAGGTGTTGTCTGTTCTCCTTCAGTTCCTATTTCCTTCAGTCCAAGGAGTAGGACCTTTGAAAATTTTCAGAATTGGCATTTTTGTCTTCTCCCTAGAAAATGAATTGTGCATAAATCATACATGTGGATAGGAAGTTAAGTGAAATTCAGTAATTCATGCAGGAAAGTAGCAAGTACAATCTGAAAAGTTGCAGCCCGTGCCTTTTTATTCATAATTCTTGTTGTCTTCAGAGGAATGCAAGATGTGGCTCTTTTCACAACAGCAAAACAATCCCTTGCCTTAAATATCTGTTGGAGTGAATGGGTGTCGGTGGCTTTTTGTATCGTACTGAAAGTTGTTGATTTCTTAGGATATTGGTTTCCAGTCTTGTGGCTTAGGGCAGGGTTACTGGTTATTATTATTTGTGACACCTATTTTAAAGAAGGACATATTTAATAACTCTGCTCAGGGTTAGAGCATCTAAAGATTGCAGTCACGTATAGCAGCATTGTTGTGAGTCTGAATAACACTGTAATAATATGTTTTTATTTCATATTAATCAAACACAAAGCCTTCTTCAACGTTGTAAAAAAAGACTACTTGCAAACCAAGAAAATGACCTAATAATCAAGTCATAGAATAGAATCATAGAACTGTGGAATCATTTTAGTTGGAAGAGACCTTTAAGATCATCAAGTACAACAAAAGATATTAAATATCCTTCCAAATATCTCTCCATAGCTTTCAGTTAAAGGAAGGGAGAGAGAATTTCCAAGACAGAAGGACTTTATGGAAAAAGAAACAATGTTAACACTAGTGATGTTTTAAAAAATAAGGAAAAGGGTGGGTTTTTATTTCAGAAATGACCAAAAGGTGGCAGTACTCTATGCACTGCTGACTGCCTGGAGCCCTCAGAGCTATCCAGTACTCGTTCCGAAGTGTTTCACATCCACTTTTCTTCAAATACACCCAAGGAAACGATGTCCTTAAAAGAAAATAAATCCCTTTGTGGCTACATTTGGCTTTTCTAGAAGACTACATGAAATAAAATATTTTAATAGGTGTGAAAAATACTTGTTTGACCAATTCCCTTTCTACTCACAGACACTGCTGCGTTCTGGGCTGCTGGCTGTATCCCTTGCTGCAGTCTCACATGGCATGTTGCTGTATCACAAAAGTCAGAGTTATGCTTGTGGCTTAATTGGCATCAGTCTGGATCCATAACAAAATTTAACAAGACTAAGACTTGCTTGATCCTTCGACTTAAGAAAAATCCATGATACAGCTCATATAAAATGATTCTGTATTTAGAGAAGTATCTGCAGGGTGCAATTCAAACAGGTTGATTCTTTATGCCTAGAGGAGTCATGGTGTAATGGAAGTAAAAGTGCAGGTGCTAAGATGGCAATAGCTGTGTTTTATTTCCCGTGGCCATTATTGTCCCACAACCTTCAGACAGAATCCAGCCAATAACTGGTCCCTTTTTCATGCTTGAAAAAAAACAACTGAAGTATCTTTGCTATTAGCAGTGTGTGGTTACGAGATATAGTGATATACGGTAATACTGCAATTCTAAATGTATATGATACAGTTATTATTTCCTGCAATGCCAGGATTGTATCTGTGACGCTAGATTTCGCTGTGCTCTATCACAGCCTGTGCAGTGTGGATCTGAGTGTAACTGTGCCTCTGCCCCTGCTCTGTTGCCTTTTCTTTCTTCCCTTTTCCTGTGGCCTTCTCACAGGGTCGGGTCTGTATTATCTCTGTGGTTGTCTTCCTTTAATGGAAATGGTCACCCTCCCTTCCCCATGGCCAGGAGCGTTGCTGCTTTTTCCTAGGAAAGGACTCAAAGAGAATTGAGCCACCACACATTTGGTGCGAGGGGAGGTGTGTGTGGCCTAGAAGGCAGGTAGGGATGATAAGCAGTTCTGTGAGGGGACAGAGGGGCAGGGAGAGAAATCTCCTCCATCTGATAAGGTTCTCTCTATTGATCTTAGTCCAAAAAAGCACATTCTTAGCTGTATCACTACACTTATTGCTAACAGTGTTACGAAAGACACAAATTATATTCCCCACTACTACTGCCTGGTGTGGTGCAGGAGTATTGCTTGCCTTGCCAAGAAGTTGGGCTTCTCTTACTGAGAACTGCAGTTCTTCCTCGGTTATACCTTTATACCCAGAAAATACAGAAGGTGACAAGATTTTCTTTGACAAACTGCCAAACTGAGATGTTGGGACAAATAGTAACTGAGCCATTGGTTATTATCTTCAGTCAGGGTGAGGCTTTGTTTTTCTTGTGCTGTGGTTGAACTGGTTTAGTGGCTTGCCACTGCTGAAAGGATCAATTACATTTCCCCTGTCTCCTGGCCACACATACCTGTTGCTTCCTTGGTGCTGGCTGTTGGTTTGTCTGATCCTGCCGTAAGCCAGTTCCGCTCACTAAACCAGAGAAAACTAATCCAGCAAAAAAGTGAACAGTTCTCTGTGATTTGGTGGGAACTGAAGCACCTCTCACAGGGCTCACACCAGCACCGTAGCTGGTACAAGGCAGGAAGGGAATGAAGGAGGCAAGACTGACACTTCAAGTAGCAGAATGATGTTACATTGGCTCAGCCATGCTGTGCAAACTCACAGTGTAAGCAATGTTGGAAAAAGAAGAGTAACTAGTAAAGTTTATTTTGCAAAAATGGATAATGAATGGGCACTGAGGTATGCCACCAGTGAAGTAACCAACTCTGTACTGTCTGAAAATACATGGATACTAAAGGTGCAGGCTTGTCAAACATTGGTTTTCCCAAGAAAGCCAACTTAAGAAACTCTGTCTCCTTCCCTTGATGGCTTGTTTCCAGTCATGTGTTCAAATTGTCTGCCGCCTCAGTTCTGACAATATAGTATTTTTAGGAAGCATTGTAAACTGGATCACTGAAATGATCTGGCTGAAAATCCACTTTTTGGAGTGTTTTTTTTTAATACCAGATTATTTCAGTGAAGTGAGTATCTCATTGAGGTACACCTTTGGAATGAAACTAAATTATATGGTTCAATCCAAATTAGTAATCTAGTAGGACAGCATTACTGAAAGAAATTTCTCCCTGCTGACCCAGAAGAAATACACAAACAGTCTTCTGTCAGATTCGTGAGCTGAATCACCTCTTTGTCTTTATGTGTGTGTGTGTGTACACTCGCACATGGAGATCTGAAATGGGTCTCAGTGCAAAGCGTTAGTGGTGAAGGACCTGTGCCTGGGAATGAAAGGGAGGGAAGAAAAGCAGGATCTTATCCTTTTGGTGGTGTTAAGCTTTCATATTGGCTCAAGCCAAACCAAGTATTTTCACCTTCATGTCCATCTCAAAATGCTTCATAGAAAAAAACAGAACTAGCTACATTAATGGCTGAACTAAATCTGGAGGCCCATATGCTATTTTTCTGTATTTTTTCCTATTTTCCACATGTTGTGCATTAACATAGTGTTTTGGTGTTATAACTGCATATTGATCTATTTATTTGTAACATCATGAAGTATTCTGAACTCTGTTACTGACTTGCTCAAGCAGCAGCCATGTCCTTTGTTAGTAAAGCACCTACTACAGTGTCAGGCTGCAGCCCTGAGGGAGGCTGCTCTGGGTGTGTCTGCAGTGTAAATATAGAAAAGCAGCAGTTGTCACCAGCCATTATTTTTGATCTGACAATCTCTCTTTCAGTTCTGGCTATCTAATATGGAAAATTCCAGGGAATTATAATCTCTAAACCATATTTATCTCGCTTATCAGGTGTCAAGGAAACCCTTTTTATGATCAGCAGCAGACCCAAACTGGTTAATCGCCAAAGTGACTCTCTGCAGTACATTGAGTTCATGTAAATGAGACAATTGTTTGCTAATCAACCACAGCTGATTTCCTCATTCTTGGCTGAGACCAGCTACTTCCTTCTCCTAATGCTTGAGACAGTTATTCACTCAAAGAGAACTTTCTCCTCCTCCCTTTTGTATGAAGGAACATTTTGATATCTCCCTATTGTCTTCTGCATGTACTCACTTATCCCTACTGCGAGCTTTAGTCCTGTCTACGTTCCCTTTCTTCCTTTCATATATTTACCTTGTTGTTCAAGTGAAAATCTTGAAGGAAGATTGGTTGTTTCATCATAAAAAGGGATATTGAATTCCTGCACTGGTACAAACAGGTTTGGTGGGGTTTTTTTTCTTTTTTTTTTTTTTTAGTGCTGTTACAGCATATGTATGTTCAGATTTTGTGCTCATGAAGTTACAGAAAGTGCCAAACACACTCAACTGGAGGAGAAATATTTTTAGTGTTTATTATGTCATTTAAACATAAAGTTCCTTCTTGAATTCCCACTGACAATGGGAGATCAGCCACTTATTTTAAGTCCTAAAGAGGCTAAAAGTGTGTATTCTTAAACCTTCTGTGAAACTCCAGTAGGCATGAGTCCTTCTCATAATCAAACAAAAAAGTAAACAAATTAAAAATAGGGAGAAATATTGCTTCTACTCGGTTGTCATAAATGTGGATGTTACTTCAATAACAGGACGTTAAAAGAGTCTGTAAGAGTTTGAAGCTGATGTACCTTTAAAATTAGTTATTTCTATAAGGCATTTTGAAATGATTATAGCTTAAATAAAATTAGTCTTATCAATGACACATTAAGAACACTTACATTTGAATATATTATTTCTATCTTAATGCACTATTTAGAAGTGTTACAACTATGCCATTTTCTTAAAAGTCTGCCGTTCTCTGACTATCAACAGTGAGCAGTCAGGAATATTATCAAATATTTAACAAAACATGGAGAATGGAAAGTAACATCTATACGGATAGCAGTGATTAATACTGAAGATGGTCCCAGTTTGATCTTCTTATATATGCCAGCGTAGAATTTGCTATAATTTTCTGAACAAACAGACAGAAATGCTCATCTGCTTTTCTGAATTAGTTTAGGGAAGCATCTCAAAAGGTGTACTGTGATATTAAAGGCCATTTTTTATGCTTCGTAGAGCTCTCCCTTGCGTGTGCTTGGAGGCACACAGATAGTTGGGAAATCACTCTGTGATGATTCTTCTGAATTATGCGTAGCCAAGATCAGATGCAGAGCTGATGAAAGAGTACAGGATGCGTTAGCAGTCCTGCTCCAAGCCATGCTTATAAGTAAATAATATTAATCCCTTTAGAGCAATGTACAACCAAATTATTAGAGCTGGATCCTGAAGAAACCTAGACTATGGTGCTTAATAAAAATGTCATGTTCCTTGAGTTATTAGTTCCTCCCTCACTATTGAGAATAGTTTTGAGCTTTCCCTACTTTATCCAAGAATTTGTATCTTGTGAGGAAAATGCAGCCACAGTGCAATCCAGACGTAAACTGTTACTTCAGCTGGAGAGGAACGGAAACTAAGCTGTGACAAGGGCTGTAGGAAACACTTCAGTATATGAAGGAGACTTCTGAATGGCTAAGGTGAAAGGGGAATTTGTGTTGAAAGGGCTGTCTGTTACAGTGTCCAAAACTAGTGAGTTCACTCTAAGTCTGCAGTCTTAATTATTTTCATGCCTGATTTTACATTTTAGTTTAAAAACACATATATGTAATAATGCAATGTTAATAATTTCTCTAAGAAGCCTCATATCTGCTTTTTTTAAATTGCCTCCATCTGGTTATTGAAACAAAACAAAGAAAAAAGAACAAGGCTAGCTGCTCAGCTGGCAAAAACCATACGTCTCCTGAAATTAGTGGAACTATACCAATTTGTATCAGCAGAGAAACTAGCCTACAGGTGTTAACAGCAAGTACAATGAAATTAATCTATCCGTACATATATTCTATGGTGATTTTCCATTTTTCTATGTAGCTAATATGGGAAGTGCAAAGGTAGTAATTAAATTATATCTGTAGATATACATATATCATTTTTAGGTACAAACTAAACATGTTATTCACATATCATTAAGAGGCAGTAAATATGCAGATTCAGTGAAATGCTACAGACACACTATTTTTACAGATTTCCGTTTCAGTGGTGCTCCCTGCAATAATCACCAAATTGTTTATGTAGGTCATTGTTATTTGTGATTGGTCAGCAATTTATGTTAGGTAGTTTTGCTTTCATTAATACATATGCTTTGAGTCACTAAATCTTGACATTCTCCTCAAGAGATCAATATTTCACTGTTTTTAATTGAACAATGATTTCCTGATATCATATATCTAGAATTTTAACACATATGTTTTGCTCTTGAAATGTCTTCAACTTCAGTTGATATTTTTATCAATATAATAATATATTTTTATCAATATAATGTAGTCAGAAGAAATTGATTATGAATATAGCTTGACAGGACAATATTTCATATTCCATATACTTAGGGGAAAAATATCTATCTATGTATATATATACACAAAAGGATATCCCACATATCAAAAAGTTTGAAGTACCTGTTCAGCTAAAGTTCTTACTAGTGGTCTGCTGAAATAAAAAGTGTGTTCAATAAACTAAAATATCTAGGCCTATATTCAACACAGCCCTAAAGTGCACACCTAAATGTAAGCATGTGTACAAATTTATTCCACTGTGCAAAACTCATTTGATTTTGAGCATGAACTTCAGGGCTTTGTGGAATTAGGGCATTGGCATTATGTATTCCTGTGGAAATCTTACCATTAAAGTTCATCCTAACATTGGCAAAAGCTACAGATAGACTCTCAGTTACCACCTCAGAATCTATCTGGTTGCCTGTATGTATGTCTCGTACATCATGAGAATAATCCAGAACTTACTTATTCCAAACATTAAGGCTTTTCACTTTTACAGGTCTGACATGATTTTGCCACTAGTATAAGTAATTGTAAATTTACAGATGACATGTCTTATTTCAATAAAAATGCCAGATCTCAGTCTCTAAGGGATACAGTTTCATATACTTTTTCATTACAGCTAATTTGACCACACAGTGCTTGGTGGTGTCTCTTAATAACAGATACTTGACACCTGAGGAAGCTATGTGCTTCACATTGTGATTTCTGTTTTGTGAAAAATTTGATGATCTATACTGGACATTTCTTCATATAATATTTCACAGAAGACAGTGAAGAACTACACACCCTTGAAAAGGAAATCTCTGTACCAAAGAGATTGTGGCTAATACATCTGTACAAGTGTCTGCACTTCTCTGAGGCACACTCTATCACATAGTAAGGATGTGGTAGATTTCTCCTCTTTCTCATTCTTCAGCCTTGCTTTGAAGGTGGAGACTGACTGAATTATGATCATACCTTTTTCTGCTTCCTTCTTTTGGTGGCTTGCAGTTCGTGGCCAAGTCTCTGTGCTCTCAGGCTGCAGAAATCATGCCTGTTGCAAGCCCTTCTACATTGTGGAAAAATAGATTTCTTGTGCATCCCCCAGTTTATTAGTTACGTGGGATCATCGCAGCACGGTTCTAGAAGTCTACAATGCTTTTAAAGTCTTACTCCCTTTGTGAAAAACAGCCTTTTTGGCTATTTCAACACTACAACCTCCTGCCTGTGTCTCCATCAGGAATTTCTGTGGGTCCAGGGTGCTTTATGTCAACAATGTTTAAACAGCCTTTGCATACGAGTTTCTCAAAGGGGTAGTAGGTATTGGATGGATGAAGCAGAAAGCCTGAAAGAAGGAAACTGAGGGTTCTGCAATGGCTAGAAATAGACATGAACAGCAATTTGATAAAACAACTTAAAACTGAATTAGCTTTCCTACCATGCCCACAAAAAACACATCTCAAGAACTGATTGGAACTACAGAGTCCATTACTGAGGGCCCTGATCTCTGAAGGGTGTTCCACGTTCTACATAAATCTCAGAGCACCCAGGAAAGAGCAATGGATTTACATCTCCTTTGGTGTGTAGAAAACTTGCTGTCTCTGACAGACAGTTTGTGAGAGAATCATGGTTGGGTTTTGTGAATGTTTTCTGCCGGTTTCCCCCCCCTCAGCCCTGGAGTGTTACCATATTTGTGGTTAATCAAATCCAGTGTCAACATTTTCTGGTGAGATACTTGGAACTCTGCATTGCTGGAGTTATATTTGCTCATAAAACAGTAGTATTCCTCTCATATATTTGCACAGACTTAAATGGAATTAGTATGTATAACATCCTGTTTAGTGTGGGGAATCCAAAAGTAAAGATCTATCCAGTGGGTGTTTCAGACACCTTACTGTTTGGTAAATTAGATAGGTTTTTTTAAAGATTCAGGAGAAGCTTTTTCTATTAAAATGTCTTCAATTTTTCCTTAACAGCCTGAACTCTGGGATGCTTAGTTAATTGTAAGTCTGTTATTTTCACTGTCAGATAATAGCTGTCAACATCTTTAATGGACTGCCTGAAACAAGCAGCATTTTAGACGTTAGTGATTTTCAGCATGAAATTAAATTTTCTATGATTCTAGCAGCAGAATCTGAACTTCCTGAATTATGCCAAGGAGGAGGAATCTGCTACTTATTTTGTACCCCTTATAAAAGACTTATGATTAAGAAGATAAATTGTGGACAGATGAGTAGGATCCCTGTTTTTTTTTATACACTAAATAGTCAGGAAAATACTAACTGCTTAGAATAATGTTGTACCTCCCAAAAGTAGCTTTGATAGCATTCTGCCCCCTGGTCCTGGACAGACTCATGGCTCATATAGTTCTTGCCTGTAGACCTTGCTGGGTCCTCCATGCATAGAAGTTTCTAATTCATACCAGCACTGGCTGGTGCACTGGGCACTTCTGCAAGAGGTGAAGCCATAGCCCCTCCCCATTGAGTAGAGCAAGACTCTTTCTAACTTCCGTGAGATTTTTGCCTCTCAGGTAGCTACTTAAAATTATAATTAAGTTACCCACAATCTAAGCTAAGTATACAGAGCTCATGGAAAAATTCTGTCCTGTAATTGGTAGATAGGAAGTTAAAAAAAAAAATAGAAGCCAGAGAAAAAAAAATGTTTCTGAAAGACCAACAATGAATCCTTCCCAGCAATCTATTCAGTAATACAGAATATTTTAGTGGAAATAGATTTTCTTAAAAGGTATAGCAGCTAATTTTCTGTTCCTTTTGGTTGTGAGAGTCTTTTTGTATCAATCATAACTTTTAGAACTGGATGTTCTAAATTGGGATTCTTTTCTTGGTGACTAACCTGTTTTCTTGCATTAGCCCAGAATAGTACAACTAAGCATATGGAACTTGGGAGATGGTTACAGTCAAGCATTTGCAGTTGTAAAATACAGACAGATTCTGAAATGCACAAATATGCCAAAGGCCATATTTTCTTTTGGCCAAAGTGCTTAAACACAGGATAGGCTTAGATTTATAACATAGATTTATAGGTAGCATACAATACTATTTTGTTTTGTGAAAGCAATTCACTACAAAATTGTTTGCAACAAGTGGGTGTTTGCTTGCTTAACGGTGAAAATATGACGAAGAAACCAATTTTTTTTTCTCTTTCAAAATTAATCAAAATGTTGAAGTATTGGTTGGGGTTATGCCAGTTCATAAAACTGCCTTACTGGACAAGATGTGTGGCTGAGATAATTAGGCATCTGGTTTTGGAACGAAGTGCAATAACCTTACAGCATACCAACTGTAATTGTAAATATAAGTGCCAGGCAAGAAATAGTTTATCCAAGAGCAGTATTTTAATACATTTCATTGGGCTGTCAGTCATTTCTTTGTAAGATGTAAGGAGAGAATTTCCTTTGATTTCATCTAGAAGTCATCCTCTCCCTAGACAGACGGGGCTTGGTAGTCTTCATTTCTGTCACCTTCCAGATGATATTCTTAGTCAAATAAATGTTTAAAACTCTACAGAAAATAGCTAGTCACTTAACATGGAATAATGAGAATGTCATTCTTTTGCATGTAAATTAACTGATGATGAAACTTTACAGGTTTTGATTTTCAAAACATGTAAGTACAAGTACTCTTACATCAGGAGAATCCTGATTCAACAAGACAAGTAGTGTGTGCTTATCTTTTACTGCAAAGGTAAAGTCATTAATTTAAATTGGACTACTCACATGCTTAGTGATAGGTGTCTTACTAGGTATGTTGAATTCCCTGACTAGACTCCAAGGAATATTTTCCTGGGGCCACTAGCAAAATAACGAAAATTTCTGGTGAAAGTAAAAGGAATGCCCTATAATTACTGAGAAGGCGTCTATGTAATTATCTCAAAATAAATAGCTACATTAAGAAATATATAACCTCTTATAAAGAGAAATGTGGTGAATCAGTGCAGAGAGCTGCCAAAGTAATATCAGTTTGTGACCCAGTGACTGACAGCTGCTGTGTGTCCTTGTGACTTGATCAGTATGTTTCAAATGTTGAGTACTCTGTCTTTGTAGCATCAGTCTGCTAACCATCTATGTCACTTGTAAGTGAATTCATCAATCCAAACCTCACAATTTTCTTAGAGACATTATTGGAGTCCTGTTTGTGTTGACCTCTTGACGACAGTTATGTTGTCCTATGTTGATCACTTTCAAACATTGATCAGCATCAGTGAGTGCTGTTAAAGACAATGTGGTATCATATTTCTGAAGGTGTCTCTTTCACCTTTTATAAGCAAATCACTAATCTGCATTAATTCAAATTATTCCTTAAAACATAGTTTCTGCCAAACTTATCATTGCTAGTACATCCAGTTTACCATGACTGTTGCATACTTCAAAAAATGCCCAAACCATCCTGTAATCTAGAACATTCTTTTCTATTCCTTTTGGTTTGTACAGTGCTGAATCACTGACAGTCTTCAACAGAAAAACAAAATATTGTTTTCTTTCTATCCATCTGAATATCCTTTTATCCCGCATCTATCCATCCTGTTGCCGTTGTTTATGTATCAAACTTTTACTGTAGTTCTCCTTGAATTGGTAGTAAAAATCTAAGCTTTCAGTTTTTCACTGCAGTTCAACAATTTGGATTTGCATATGAAAATACAAAACCTGATACTAAATAATACTCAATGTAATACAGAGAATTATGTGCTCTATATAGTATATGAATTTCCAACTTAAAACCATGAGAAATTTTATTTCTTAATTTCCCACATAATGGGAACGACTTTAAAATTACAAATAGATCTTTATAATTCAGATATTTAGCATGTACCAAAATCAGATAAACTCTTATAGGAGTAAGATTTTCTTTCCTTACAACTATAAAATCTAGTCAAAAGATGAAAGAATAATGCTTATTTCCCCTGGAAATATTTTTCCTTTTATTTTTCCTTGAAGCATCAATTTTCCTCTATGGTGAAAAAAAAAATGGCCAGAAAATATACTGTTATTTTGCCCTTTGCACTGTGTCATCGATGAAGAAGCTTTGCGATTTTTTCAAGGTCTTAGCTTTAACTACTGGGCCATAGCATCAGAGATTGGTTGTTGCTATTGTGTGCCGTATGAGGGATACTGTATATTCAGAGGTCTGAAGAGTTACTGTTTTTTTCTCTGCTGTAGTTAGTACCCCACAAACTCTTCAGTTATTTCTTTTCAGTCAAAAATGGTTTTCCTTTTTTCATTGTCATAGGAATCCTGGTATGATTTGTACAGCTTTCTTACCTAGACTAAGAGAATGTAGTTTTAGAACCACGTGTAAATTATCTATTATCCACAGAACTGTAATGGGCTACATACCCATGAGATTATGAATTTATGCCATTTTGTGATGAATTTAAATTATTGATAGAAATGCTATTTACTGACAGTGACAGGATAATATAAAATAATTCTGCTAACATTAACTGATATTTGCAGAGTTGCAAATGTTTTCTGATTTTTACTTGACAGGCAATGGTCATCTGTGACCTGATCCCTTGAAATGACATCTTGTTTTTATTTCTTCTGAGATAAGAACTTTGTGAAAAAAATATGTACAGATGACAAACTGACAATCCTGAAGATAATTTATTTTTGTTCATTACAGTGTAGTTGCCTCATTATCAGCAGCAACAAGAGTTTTCCCATTGTCTACTGAAGTACCTGACCAGGGAGCTATAATGACCATTCTTAGTTATTTGAGAAAGTTTCAGTCTCTACCCGACTTCTGACCCTGGTGTATATGATGTATATGATTTGTGCTAGCAAATAGATAAAGTCATATCTGTTGCAAAGTTGCAAGTGTATAACTGAGCAAATTAACTCATTAACAAATGAATTAAGTTAATCCATAGCAGGTAAACTTCATAGCAATTAACCTTTAAAAGTTATGGTCAAACTGTATTGAAATAAATTCAAATATTACTTTTTCTCAACTACCTTTTGTATATAGTTTATTAAAAAAGTTTTATTAAGCTCACTGGGATGAGAAAAGAGCTGCAAGTCCTCACAGAATTAACTAGGCATATAAGTAACATCATCTTTTCCTCTTTCAATTTCATGTTGAACTTACTAGCTTTGGTTTCTATTGCTGGTTCATCTGCACTGCAAAACACTTCTACAAAATGAAAGCAATAGCGGTGCTACCTTGAGATGATTTTGTAGCAATAATTCATGAAACAAACATTTTTCATAAATAAAACCACAAACAGCTGCTGATATGCTGGCAATGACAATATTAGAGCTTTAAAAAAAAAACAACCTGTAGATTTTATGGATTTTTGCAGAAAGAGGCATCCAAGTACCCTGTGGTGGTTGAAAGCTCCTTACTTCATGATGGGCAGTTTTATGGTGCTATACTGGAAACAGTATCTGGAACAGGGAAGGGAGGGATTAGGGAGGGGGGAAAAACAGGCCGTTTTCAGCAACTAACTTGAAGTATCTAATTTGGGAACTTGCTTCCCCATACAGTAGTCAACTTCACTGTGACTGGAGGCTGTATTTTTTGTACATGGTTACTAATCATCAAGAATATTACCAGTTTTCCATTATCTGGGGGGAAAAATAATGGAATAGGAGACCCTGATAACAGAAGAACTTCCATAAAATATAATAGTGCAAGTACAGGTACAGAAGCACAGCATCAGTTTGTGTCCCCAAACCTCTTATTTCAGCTCAGAAAGAGCTTGAGTATCTCCAGACCATGAGGAGCGGAATAAAGGTTACAATGGATGTTTTGTTTTGCCTTATGAAGTATCTCCACCGTCACTTAGTCCTTTACCTCCAGAAGAGTCTCTCCAACCCACCCCAGGCATGCACTGCTCCCTAGCAGAAACATCTTTCTAGTCATCGCTTTTAAATCTAGCACATGAACCTTCAGATCCTGTAAAGGGATGGTATATCCCACTTTGAAATACCCCTTACCATGTTCTTTCCTGTAACCCAGCAAAAATCCCACTAAGCTTTGGGCTCACAGACAGCAGGGTCCTGAAAGTTTATACTTGTAACCCAGCTCAAACTTTCAGTCAAAGAGCATATTTGCCTGCTGAGACCCTATCTCACACTTCAGAGAAGTTGTCCTCTTCCAATCTAATTAATCCAAGCGCACACTCACTAAACCACAACCTGCTGTCAGCCAAACAGAGCAACCTTATTTTATGATACCTTCTCTAGAAGCTACTTCTAAGCTATCTTAGACTTTTCCCTAAACCTACCACCCTTCTCAGAGAGTGCTTCCAGCTCAACACAGGTGAGAAGTATCTAAACCCTAATGGCCCACCTGCTTCTGTATCCTTCCGTTATTGCCTGGCTTCAGAGGCCACTTGTCTCTCCTTCCCTTTCTCTCTACGTGATTGGTGCTTTCCCTAGCTTTGTTTAATGTTTTCTAGAGGATAGGCTTGGCCTTTTGGTTGCTTTTTCAGAATTCCTGATCTACTCAATGTGATCTCCAATGGATGGATTACAGGAACAAGAGTCCGACTTAAAAATCAATGTAGGTTAGTTTGATACAAACCAGTGCAATATGAAGTCTTAATTTTTTCTTCAAAAGCTAGTAAATTATTTTGTATGTGAAAGTAAAATTGTTCTTGGTAAGAAAGCAATGTGTTGCACAGTTGACTAGCAAAACTCTTTAAGAAGAACTAAACTAGTATCACCTACCTTTTACTGCGCTGCTTCTTGTTAGATCTCAGCATTGTTACTCTGATGGTGAAATGTGGGCAAAATGAACAAAATTATTCTCTAAGAGATTTTGCTTGTAAGTATATTGCAAGAAATTTTTCTATAATGGCTTGTATCCATAGAAGGTAGAAAGTGGATTTTAATATTACTTAAATGTGCTTTGGAAAGCTATTCAAAAGTCCCTCGTTGAAGTTAATTTTAATTTGCATGTTCCACTACTTTAATGTGATATTCTTCTTATACGTAGAACATATTCTTCCTAAGTTTACAGTATTTTCATTTTACATTTTTTTAAATTTTCATCTTAGTAAGTTTTACTATTAAAAATATTTCCTTTAAGAATGTAGTCCCTTTTACTCTTTTTTTTTTTCCCAAATGATTCTAATATTGAGGACTCTTCAAAATTCCATTGTAGTTAAAATTCAAAGTATAAAAAAGTATAAAACTTTAATAGTTGCATATAAATGATTTTTTGAGGTTTGCTGGTTATTTTATTCTCCATTCTTCAGTGATACTGAGTATTGATCAAGCTGTACGAGCCCTGGGAGAAAATAGGCCTCTCTGGGCATATCTCTTCTTTTCCTCTGCTGTGGCTTCCTATAAGTTTTCTTGTAAATTGTATTGAAAATATGACCGTAATCTACTCTAAAAGTAGCACAATTGATATTGTAACTGCAAGCTATTTGTCAGGGAGCGCTAGCAGAGCCTGAAATCCAAAGCAGGCTTAATGTTATAGAATTTCAAAACACTTTATAAGAATGTATTCACTGGAACTTGGCTTGCATGTTAGTTGTAAGAAGAGTATTGTATGCAATCTGGCAGAGTGCAAATCTTCTGGACTCCAATTTTGGCATGATCTAATTCTAATTGAGTCTTGTTTGTAACATAACAGCTACTAAAAATGCGTGTGCTGTTTAGTTGAGTGACAAGAGGTAGAAGCGTTGCTACCTACAAATAAATCTTAAGCATGTCTACTATATTCACTGGAGAGAGTTTAAAGTACACTCTGACTTTCCAAAAGAATTTGATCGTTTTTTCTGACACGCAGTAGAAATTCTGGTCTGCTTATGAGATAATTTCAGAATCTTCACCTTTCCACTTCAGCATGTGAATGAATTCTGGAAAATGAAAGTACTTGGAGATGTTCAAGAAGGCCAATGCACGATACTTGCCTACCTCACATGGTGAAGAATGAAGAAAATTTCATTATACAAACTGTATTATAGGTGGGACAAGTAAAGGGACAGGCTGTAATATTCTATAAAAGGTCAAAGACAAAGCCTAATAATTTGTCATGAAATTTCCATGCAGTAAACCTCTAGTTAGTGCTGTTGAGATGCTAAAGAAATTGATGGGAAGGAACTCTTAAAAGTAGGTTCAGATGGAACAAAAATCCCTTTCATTTCCAACAAATGAAATGCAAAGGGTTTCAAAAGAAAAGACATATTGCTGTTAATTTAGAACAAGTTTTCCCTCTTCTAATAACTTGTAGATTTCAGTCTTAACTTTCTATGACAACTGCCCCTACTGTATAAACAGATTTAACCCAGGATTGCATCTGTACTCGCAGCGTCATTCTCCCTTATTCAGTTGTGATTTAGAATGTTATTAATTTATTGCTGGTAGTGTGCTTTGGGATGGTTCAAACTCTCCTCAGCTTCCAGGGAACATGCAGTCTTGGAGTCAGATGTAGAAGACCTGCGTATCTGCACAGACAGGGATACTGAGTGGGTGGACCAAAGGATGTCTTTTGGGCATGGTGTCTCCTGAGATGATAAAGTTTATATATAATCAGAAAAATTAATGTGAAAATCTTTACCAATTTGGTAGAGAAAGCAAAAACCCTAACATACCTAGGTATGTAGCTATGGAAAATAAGAATCACTGCTTGCAAGGTCATGTCTTCCATGAGAGCATTAGAGTGTTTCCAGTGTTCCAGATTTTACTGAAGTCTGACATTTGTGAGGCAATGCGCATTTGAATGCAGATGTGCTTTCCTTAAAGTTCAGTAATGAATAGATGTTTTGTTTCCCATCTTGTATAAAGGTGCAAAGTCCAGATGTGGACCCAACTGCCACTACAGTTCTAAAGGGATGAGCATTTTTAAAAAAGAAAACCTTAGAATTGGCAGTGTTGTTAGAAATTATTTGGCTATTCACATACAGAGTTGCCTAGGTGTTGATAGCCTTTTACACTGATGCTCTGTAAGAAAGATAGCTCTCACGTTTTTGTTAAAAGGAGGCTTGGAGATAAATAACTGAAAGTTGAAAGACAGTGAAGGATAGCTGAGAATACAGGTTAACTTAATTATAGTGAAGTGTAGGACTGAACTAATTTATTTATAGTGTTTATATATAATATAAACTGGTAAAATCACCTTAATCTTGTAATACAGTGTTGCTTTCACTCTGAGTAGTATTTAGTCCGCTTTTAAAAGGCTGTGGATATTTCGTATGCTAGTGATAACATAATAAGAGCACAAGGAAAGCCTATAAAGAAAAAACCCTCTCATGAGAAGAAAAACAGATGCAAAGCTATAACCTTGCACCTGGAAATCTTTCACACGGCAGTTCTGTGCATTCCCAACCACCCCATAAGGACAGAAACAACACAAGCAGCTGATAATGTGATTGTGAGGAATGTGTTGACCATGGTGATGACAGGGTGATACATTTACCTAGAGAGCGTGAGTGCACCTGTGAAATATTAGACTGTGCTTTTTTTACTAGGAGATCATTTTAGAAATATTTAAGAATAAGCTGCAAGATGGAAGGAGAGGGCAGTTAAGAGGCTGGGAAGAGGTAAATGATAGACATTTGGGGAAAAGCAGAGTGTGCTTTCAGAACAATTTATTACAGAGCTTTGGAAGCTTATTCCGGTCTCATTAAGAGCATGCAGACAAACCTCTATCAGTGCGACTAATTAAATACATTGGAATTAGTAACAAGGAGAGAAAACTCCTATTTGATATTAAAAATACATAATTTAACATGTAATTAGTGATGTATACTTGAGAAAGAAAAAGGGAATGTTTCAGCAAGCTGATTTGGTTGCACTGACTGTCTGTTTCTAATTTATGTTTTACGTTAACACACCAAATGGTACAGAAAACATTACATGCATGAAGAGCACCAAAATTGAAATTACTGTTGGTTTGGTATCATCTGGCTTTCCTGAATTCTTGGAATGTTATCTTCAGTACTTGCAAATAAGTAATGTTTGTGATTATATTTAAGAAAGCTCTGCATGCTAGTATTACTGTTTCCAAATTATCCCTTTCCATTTTGGAGTTCCCCTGTGGGATGGAAGAAATATGATGTGCTTGTGGGTTGGTTTGTTGTTTGAGCTTTGGTTTGGTTTGGTTTTTGGTTTTGGTTGGTTTTTTTTTTTTTTTTGGTACTGTTTAATATAGCCTTATGGAAAACTGAGCAAATCTTAAGCTGGCTTGTAAGGGACACATGTGGAACAGGATGTTTTGTAGGGAAGGTTCTTCCCAGCTAGCTGCTGTTTTGTCTAGGAGATGCTGAAATACATTGGTCGGTTTACCTACTTCAGCATTTTGTTGAAACTTGAAAATGTGTAATCTTATACAAAGGCTGATAAAAAGAATATAATACCATCTGTATAAAATAGGGAGTGTGTTTTGTGCAGGCTTGTGAACAGATGCTAGCTGACATGTTTTAGCCAGAAACTAATGATAAGGCTTCCTGGGAAAAACACTTCTGTAAGTATTTGAGGAAAGCAGCTCTGAGCTTAAAATCTCCTCACAGTCAATTGGATGAGGACTGATTTGGCCTGCCACCAAGGAGAAGTAGATTCTTCACTGGCAACACCTGAAAGCAGAGGCAAATGCTGAATAGAGAGTTTAATGCTGAAGCAAATAGCTGTAAGGAGCTCAGAGCCAAGTTTTATAGTGTGAAAAAAGTGACAGAGGATACCAGGAGGCAGAAGCAGTAGAACACCTGGATGTAGAATACATTTTAGAGATGATAGATTAAACTTTCTTAATCTTTCTGTTGTAATCAACCTTAGGAAGAGAAAATGCCTGGAAAACGAATTAATATTTTGGCAGTCTGTCCAACATTACTTTTCTAGTGAAGTGGAGGAAATCAATATTAAATACACTTAGGAGTACATTACGCTGAGTTATGCTGACCTCATTAAATATATCACTAACAAATGGCTACAGTACAATCAGTAGCAGGACAAAATTTGAATCCTAGACTGCCTTTCATGGCAAAGACATGAAGCAGCTTCTTCAGGACATGGCTGGGTGAAGTTTACCTGAGATTGTGATGCTTGTTAGCCAGAAGATTAGCTGCTGTCGGTTGAAGAAAGGGAAATGAACTAATAGAAATCTCAGAGCACCAGGAGCTTCGGAAATGTCAGACTTCCCAAGCAGGCCTTAGAAATGTGCTAAGATGGGTCTGGTCACACAGTTCAAAATAGTGGAGGGGAAACTCCGTGAAAAGGCTCTCTGAGACTCATCTGCCTCATGCTTCAGGGTATGGGATGGCCTGGCTGCAGGTGATGCCAGGGGGACACTGGATGCTGCTGCCAGCAAGCTTTACGGCTTTCTGCGGACTGAAACCTGCCTTGTGGCTTGCAGAGAAGGCAGCTTTCTATGGCTCAGAGAAATAACATGAATGTGTTTAAAAGAAGGAACACAAGAAGAAAGGTGTAAGGGACCAGTACAATTAAGAGCCCTAAATGAAATGAACAGGATGTTTTTCACACTCAGTACTTAATGCTTGTGTTTAGTAATTTAAAACTGCACTAAGTGGATGTGGATAGTCTTCAGAAATGGGATAACACTACTGATACAGGAATGGAATGGTTCCAAGGTACAACATGCCAGAGGAATCCGGGCTTAGGTCGGAAACAAATGCTTACTGATGTGTTCAAATCCTAAAGAGCAGAGATTAAGAGCAGAAACTTCAGAAAGGGATATTTTACTCTCTTTAAGAAGAATTACATTCAGCACCTGAGAAAGATCTGTTAAGTCATGTGTCACCACTGTCGGCCTTCTACCGTTCTTTCTGCAACAGCACCAGCTATAGTGAGAGTCTGGTTTGTTTTACTCCAGTTAATTAGGCATATTCTGCTTTGATACAAGTCACACTTTCACACAACTTGTGGTTTTCTTACTATTAGTGGTAATCTATGAGGTTTCTGTCAGCTGAAGGGAAAACTGCAAGTATTTGCAGGATAGTCAGGCCTCAGTGTCTTGAGTAATCTTACTGAAGGGAATTAAATCTCTTTTAGTCTAAGGAATGCAACAGTTGTCTGTTTAGCTGAATTGCCAGTAAGATTTCTTGAGTTACTAGGTCAGATTCTTTGACAGGTTTTAAGTTTCTCTTAAAGTAAGTACAATTTGAAAATGTTGCAGTATGACGTTATAATAACCTAACAGATGAAACCTGTTTGAATGGTGTATATGTGATAATAAAGTAAACATTGCAAGCCTTGTTTCTTACGAAATGAGACTAAGAGTTTAATCTCTTGGTGTTTGTGCCTCCCTGACAACTTTTGAAGCCATTGATTAATTTCAACCAAAGCTGACAATGGAGATCAATCTTTAAGCTACTTGATTTCTATGAGCTTCATGAAAATACAGTCCATTTCCTACCCAACTGTCTATCAGTGCCCTCATTAGAAAATGTGGTAGCGTCAGTTGAACCTTCATTAGTTATCAGATTATCTGTAGGTGGCAGCAGTGGTATGAATGCCCTGATTACTTCTGTCAGATTAGTGCTTTTGTAGAGGCAGAATCTAGTTGTGAGTGCTAAAGCTATAGGAAATCAGGCTTTTCTAATTTTGCTGTCCATATTTCAAGTCAATTTACTTGAGGCGTTGGTATGAAGAAACCATAAAGGTGATTAATATTTTGTAATGAAGCTATTGGCACCTAAAAGCTATTCACTTCTATGGATTCCTTACTAAAAATATTTAAGAACTTGAAGGTAAATGTGAAATTCAATTTTGAATACATACATTTGGATACTAGATCCTTTGTCTAAATGAATTCATTAGTATTGATTGATCAATTGCCGTCCAAAGAGATAATCAAGGGGTAATCTTATTAAAGACAAATGAACTACTTAGCATGACTCAAAATGTCAAAGGGCCAAATCTTGATTTGAGAGTGGAGAATAACCTTGTGGTTACATTGGGACTGTTGAAATGAGAAAGGCAAGAGGGACTCATTCCAAAAGGAAGTGAGTTTTTGCTGGGTCTCTAAGTCAGAGGAGCCTGCAGCTGGCTGATCCAGCAGCTTTGCTTTAATAGATAGTGCAGGACGGAGAATGTGCAGATGGGGAGAATCAGGTCCATTTTGGTATCGTGCAACAATGACAGCTAGGTCATTTGAGCTAAAGCTCATAACTTATTCCTGATGTTTTTATTTTTTAAATGAAAATGTTGTAAAGTTTTTTTGGCAAATCTAGAATGAACTATATGGGTAATTCCTAATAATGACATGAATCAGTTTTCAAGAGAGTACTGCAAACTTTAATCTGTTAGAGTATTTCCTAATGGTCAGCTAAAAGATTATGATATCAAGTTGTTCACAGCATTTGGAAAATGGGCTGTTTCATATTATACTGGCACTTTTAAAAATTGTATCTGAATACCAGCTATATGTTTACTCCAGTTCTCCTCTGGAGTATCTGAAGTTCTGTTTTAACTACGAGATATAAAACATGGTAAGCTTGAACATGTATCTGTAAGCATTGGGCCCCAGATCTTCAAAGACTTTTTTTTTTTTTAATGTCCCAATATTTACTATTATAAATGGTAATAAACATTCTTAATGTCTCATTTTATTAATTTATTTAAACTTCATATAGCAATTATGATACATTCAGGTATGCAGAAAACAATAGAAAGAATGCTATGTGAAACATCATCACTCTTGGTTCTCTCTGAAGTACTCTTCCAGTCTCTGAAGTTACATCCTACCATTTTGTAAAAACAGTATTTTGAACAATGGTCTGAAACTTACTGGACTTAGTATATGACCAGCTGCTATGGAGAGCAGGTTATAGAATGGGAAGCTCCTGGATCCTGGGTACAGTTGACCCTGGCAATGAGAGTGATCCAGAACCTCTCTGTGAAAACAAAGGACTCAAAAATACCTGTTTAGTCGTCCTGGTAATGGAGGTGGTGCTCATCTGTACTTGACTTCTGCACGCACATTACTGTTGGCTTACAGCTCACTTTGTGTTTTCTGTTGCTCACTTTATGTCAGGGGTAGAATATAGACAAGGACTCATACATAAAACATCTACAGCTAAATTGCTGAGTGCCCAGGATTTTATTCTCTACAAACCTTAAAATATTACTTCAGAACTAGCAGAACAGAATAAATAGCTTTTCAACTTGCATACGGTGGTAGCTGAAGTTGGAGAAGTTTCTCTCTTACTCCTGACTTTGTTTGCCTTGAGCTGAGTAATATCTACTGATGCCAGACTGATCCATTTTATAGGTACAGACTGCAAGCCGTTCTGCTAAAACAAAAATCTCTCCCAATGGATGATATAAAACCCCTTTTAAATTGTCTTTTGAGTTATAAATACCTAAGGTACTTGATGGCAATTTTATTTCAAGCTGACTTGCAATTTTTTTTTTTGTGTCCTTTATGGAAAATCTAAAAATTATTCTAACTTCTGCATTTATCAATATTTCACGTGTGTTGAACGCTTTGGGCTGTGGCTTAATGGTATATATTTTTGAAGAAATGTCCGTGACAAACCACCTGCGGCTTACAGATTCATTCTTTGGTAAGTCATCCCGATAGGAGAAATTTCTGCATATGTTCTGATGCTGCAGCTGATCTTCTCCTCACCACGATATTCCAAGCTTTGGTTTTGAACCCAGGCAACTCATAGTACACCGATCTGTGAGGATTTCCAAGCAATAAGGCAGACTAAAACACCTTACACTTCAATTATTTTGTAGTATATCTGCACATGAAAAGAATATAACATGACATAAAGTATTGCAAGACTTTTTAAAAACTGCAAGTGCCTTTTGGAATATGCAGATGAGCTTTTTTTGTGACCTGCTATTCATCAAGCTTTCATTCTGTGGTCCAACTTCTACGTTTTAGGTTGTAACCTTTCAGGAAGCTATATAAAATATTTACCTAGGAATGTGGAATGAAGGATTCCACCTGCTTCATTTCTGAACCTCAGTTTTACTCGGTGGGAGCTCAGGATTGCTTGTCCATCATACTTGAAGCATCAGAATTTACGTGGCTGAGGAACTGGTCTGAGTAGGCACAACTCATAGAGACTGTGGCTTTGGTTATCCCTGTGCAAGGGGTTGGTGTAAGGTTATAAGCTTTCTCCTTTGACATGAACTGCAATGAGCACCATGTCTGCACTGGAGCAAGAGATTGTGCATAAATACTGTACAAATTTTGGGCTCTGGCCCAGGCC
The DNA here is from genome assembly GCA_008658365.1 of Alca torda. Lineage (NCBI taxonomy): Eukaryota > Metazoa > Chordata > Aves > Charadriiformes > Alcidae > Alca > Alca torda. The sequence continues at coordinate 8,965,193 of CM018079.1, forward strand.
TGTGTTTCAAACACAAATAAAATGCATCTAAAGTTTCCCCTTTCTTGTGGTGTCCACGCTGAGGGTTCCCTAATGGTGAACCTGTTGTTCTTTGTGTCTTGATAAATATTTAGGACACGCATGGCAACAGCAGCAACAGACCAGGGGCTTGGGGTTCAGGTCTTGGGCAAAGAAAGGTTTTGAGCCTGTATGAATGTCTGAATTACTGAACTATTGAATAAAAGCTATTTCTCCTGGTACTGTTTTGTAAACTTAATTATTTCTTGCAAGGAAAGCTCAAGTGCTGTGTTTTGCTCTCTAGTACTATTTATTTTTCATCCCAAACTTAATTTAAAACAAACCACTTCTTACGGTTGACTTAAATCACACTCTTCTGTTGTTTTCAGAGCCTGATAGGGTGTGCAGAAATAATTTCTTCCAGTGAATGCTCCACAATTTAAAGACAGACCCCTGTTAACTATTCAGGCTCATTAGCTGGTGATCTGCAGCAGCTACCACTGCAATAAATGGAAGTGGTTTGCACAAGCACCTCTGATAATTGAACCATTTAAAGTATCTACCTGGGAGTGCACGTGTTAGGAAGTTCCTTGGCCAGCAAAGACCCAGGTCTCTTGTAAACCAAACCATTTATTTAGACATTTATGTTCATATTTTGGCATCTTAAGTGTAGGCTTAGGCACCACAGGTTGAATTGCACCTTTACTTTTGAAATCTGAACCATAGTCATTTCTAAAGCTAGCTGCAGTGCTGCCAGCATTGTAAGGTGGGGCTTCTGTCAGCAACATATGCAACACTGCCTGGGATACTCTACATTTAAAAAACCAAGCAAAAAACCCCAGAACACCCCCATACCCACCCCTAAACTCATGATCTTGTTATGTGTATAAGTAAGGAAACGGATGATGTTCTTTTAAAAATAAACAAATTTAATAAGTAAGTGCTTCTCCACTACAACTTCGTGACAGAACAGTGTCTTAAGAGAACTGATGAAGCAGAGGAAGAACTGTAGTGCCCACTACAGTACTAATGCCTCATCCCCTGATAAGTCAAATGGTATCAAGGGCTTACAAAAGAATGGCTTCTCACTACTGCTAGTGTTTATTTTGGTTTTGGGGTCAAAGCAGCACCCCAGCTATATGTTGATGTAGATTTATGCCCAAGAATCCCAGGATTTAAGGATAGCTTCACGATTCATCATTAAAAGCTTATTCATTTCTTGCTGCCGAGAGAACTTACGCTTATACTGTTTTTAGGCAAGTGACTATAACATGGACTATGCCAAGCATATTGAAGAATTGCTCAGTGATTCTTGTCATTGTTTGGTTTGGTGGGCATGAACTTGAAAGGTTTGATGTGACATTGCTTTGTTGGATCAGATACATCTGCAACTAAATGTTAATAATGTCTGATGATAGATCTTTGTTTTTCTTTTATTACGGGATGTAAGTGATCATACTTGGCCCCCATCTTAGTGGTGTGATGGCATGGTGTTGAGCACAATAGAATGAAGTGTCTTTGATTAGTTTCTGGATACAAGTAAAACGTTGGCTTGTTTACAGGCATGTTCTAATGAATCAACAAATTGACTGTGATTCAAGGAATGTGAACTTTATTAATAGGTTCTCCAGCATCAAGTACAGTGGCCTTGGCAGGTAACCTTCTTTTGTAGATTAAAAAGTTGAGACCTGGAGAAGCAAGTGACAATTACATCCTTTGTGCATGTTATAAAAATAAGTATGTTCTACAAAAATATTGATAAAATAAATGGAAGTTCCTGTTGATATTACTGTAGCATTTCCATTTGAAATTATTCCAAAGAGTTTGTAATGCAAAGATTTAACTCTTTCAGTGCTGCTTCTTGTGCTTTGTGATGGTAGAGATCCCTTCCTGCTTTCCATCCTCTCTCTGTTCCTTCACCATCACCCCCAGCTCCCCCCTGACAAAAACTAGGACTGAGGGGCTCTTAGTTCTGATCCTTCCAGCTGACAGGAGATACACCAGGTTCTTTTTTCACCTGTGGCCGGGGTGCTTTTGTTTGTGCATGTGTATGTGCTTCTCTGATCAGCCGTCTCTTTTTTTTTTCTGAAGTGACCTCTGCAGTGCATGAGATTTATGGCAGCGTGTACTTTCATTATGTATCAGTGTTACTATGCAAACTCACTGCATCTCTGTCAGAGGAAGAACAGCTTCTCAGAACAAGCCTACAGTATTATCTTTGAACATATGTTCTCTATTAAGTGAGATGAGGAAAGTCACTTAGTTTTCCTTCCATTTGGAGGTTAAAATGGAGGGCTTGTCTAAAAACAGATTGTAGTAAATTGGAGGTTTATTTGAACAGTATGTCAACATTATTAACTTGAAAATATATACTGAATTGATAGGTTTCCTTTAATTACCTCATCTTGAAAGCTGTTCTCAACAAACAAGCAAACAGTTCCAAAGTGATTTAATCTGCCTGAAAATGAGAAAATCAGTGGAAAGCATACAACACTACTTTTCTAAATATGACTTTTGTTATAATGAGTGCTAGATAAACTATGTAATGTATTTGGCCCATTCTACTTCTTCCTGTTCAGAACTAATAACAAATTTGAAGAATTGTTTGTGTCCAGGTTCTAGGGTTATTCTGCAAATGGGCAAACGTTGGCCTATACTTTGGGCATAGACAACATATTGGGTTGCATAGGGGATGTTTTTTTGTTATCATCAGTTTGAAACAAGTTATGTGACTGGGGTTCTGGAACACACAGTGTCGCCTAGCTGCACTGACAGATGTTTGAGGTGGTTATGTGAATGCTTCATGTGTGAAATGCATTACACAAATATCTGTGAGACCTCCTTGCTTTTGGACCTTATCCTGAAGATTTTAATGATGATGTACATGCCAAGCAAGCCAATTTGCTTTAGCATTCCACATAATCATACACATTTCAGCAGCATTCACTCAGCACTACTTATGTATGTGCTACCCTTTCAGACTGAAGAGCTAAAATTAGGGGCCTTCTAGATTACCCTATTGCAGAGGAGAAACTGGGGATTTCTAGTGAAACTGAGCTGCTTTAGTACAGTTAATGAGAAACATGTGCCAAGTCTGACTTTCTTCAACACAGCACATAAACAGAGACAGTTCACAATTTGGAGATTTAAAATTCTTTCAATAAATAACCCATTTACGAATCCATTTGTTCTTTACCAGAATGGGTCAGTAATTCAGGCATGGTTTTCTTCTTAATGTGGCTTCTGACCTGTTTCCTTCCCAGTGAAACTCTTTGGACAGAGACTCATATCCACACCAAAACTCAATAGCAAAGCTCAGCTGCCTTTGTTTTAGGAAGAAGTGCTGCCATAGTAGGAATTGAGGATCTTCCCGACCTAGTGAAGAGTGGTTCTTAAATCCACCATTTCAGCTCTTGATAGACTGTGAAAGAAACATGACATTTTTAGATCTTCCACATTACTCATTGTCACCCTTTGCAATGACTATATCCAGAAAGATCAGCATCCAGAAGTGATGCTTTCTGACAAAATGAATGGAGGATGTTACAGTTGTTCTAGGCAACCACTAGCTGTCTGGTAAAGGAACCACACAAAATTACCATTCTTTGCCCTTGTACTTCAAAACACAAGTAAGAAATAGCAGATCTTGACATACATGAATATGTTGTTCTGAGTACTTTGGCAGTGGTTGATAAATCACTTTTCAGTTTTTTACAATATTATATTGAGTTTATTCTTGAATCTGCACCCTATTGTTAAAAGACAGCTTTATTATTGTACAAATTAATTTGTATACATCAGTGAATGTAGCTGAGATTCCTCAGCATTTATGCAAAGAAATCGAATGACGGTGCAACATGTCATCCTGGTTTGTCACATAAGGTACAGACACTTTCTTTAGTAGAAGAGGCTGCACAGTGTTTTCTTTATAATTTGTGACTGTGCAGAGCGCATGGTATGAATAATCTTCATTACTACAGCTGAAGAAGGTATGGTGCTTCTTAGGTGTAATTTGGCTTCCTATATCTTTCAAATACCAGAAGATGATCTGCTCCCTTGTCCTTGTGTCTCTGCGCTCTCACACTGAAGTGACTTTAAATCTCTGTGCCTAATTGATTAGTACTCGCTTTCAGCTATCATCCTGAGTCCCTGCTCTCTGGGTTATGTTTCTCTTGACCCTACCCCGAGTACTAAAGCAAATCATAATACCAGAATGTCCCAGTTGCTGCGTGTATGGTCACTTCCCCACAAAATTTAATTTTCTACTGGCCTTTCTTTCTACTGTGTATAGTTATTTTTATATGTACATCCTTTATTCATACAAGTATGTTCAAGTTTGTGTTTTGCTATGTTCTCAGGAACATAACATTCTTAAATACAATGGAAAAAGCTTTTGCAATTGCAAGTTTTGCAGTTTCTTGCTGTCCTTATAAAACTGTGATTGACGTTGGGGGATAGTAGTTTGTCACAGAGGCATTTGGGACACTATTTATAAAACATGGCAATTTTTTTTTTTTTTCTTTTGGAGGCAGTGAAATGCTTGCCTGGGCTCATCTAGTCGAAACACTGACCATGTGTATCTGGTCTGATAATGTTCAGAACACATTTAGGGTGCCTAAACTGCTGAAGAGGGGCTTGTTTAGAGGTTATAATTGTATGAATGTTTACAGAAGAAAATTCTTCAAAATGCCTCTGGATTTTTGTGGTACTATATTCAAGAGAAACAAGTATGCTTAGAAATCCTGAGAATCTGTGATCCGAATGTCAGTGGAAAAGAATTTGCAGAAGTTGGGGCATCTTCCTTACCTTTAAAGGTGATGGCTTAAAACTGTTTTGGGATATAGAAGGTGCAAAATTTGGACTCGACTTAGCACTAAACAACATGTGGCACATCATAGACAATGATACAATACTGCTTCTCAGGATGTTGTATTTCCAATAGGAAACTGTAAACCCAGACAGTCGTACTCGCTTCTCCTTCCCATATGCTTACAGTACATGTGAATGTCTTTTCATCTTGCCAATTATTTTTTGCACTAGCGAGTTGGCTACTCATGTTCAGTACTTCCTCGTTAGTTTATGTGATACTTTAGTTTGTGTTGTCCTATGTTTTATGTGGCAGCTTGTCATTAAAGATCCCAGCAGTTATCACTCTGTACAAGTCTACAGCCTCTGCTCTATGGCCAAATTGCAGTCGAGCAGTTACAGTCTCCTTGACTGTGAAGTGGGAAGGAACTGGGTGGCATCAAGCTTTTGTTCTTATTTGTTCTATTATTATTTTGTAGTACTGTTATGTCTCCCTCAAATGTTGCCACTCTGTATCCAAGGATTCCCCCTTCTTTTGCTCAAAGCATAAAGAGTAAAACTGAGATTGAGTCAACTGCTGTGTTTCCATATTTTCCCCTCTTAAGATTTATTGTTGATAGCTTCATGCTACATATCACATGACAATAAAGACAGATTTGTATCTCTAAGAGCTTATTATGCTCCTTTTTGTAGAAATGACTCAGTGGGAAATCCTTATATTCTCACTAAAGTTTTGTTGTCTGCCCTTCTCTGTGTTGGAAGTTGGTAGGTAAATTTACACACGCAAATGGGCCAAGTAAATTACCAGTATGAACAGGACCGAAACTATCAAAGCTTTGTAACTTACACGCGTATAGCTGTGATGAATGTAAACATATTTTGTGACATAAAGATATGCAAAATAAGGCTTGTTTTCTGATACAGGCTGTATCATGCCTTTACCAAAAACGTTTACACGTGTTTACTTCCAGGCAACAGGGCTGTCGCTAGAGGCCCTCTGATTTAAAGCTTTCATCCTGCAATTCCCAGTATTAGGATAAATCATAGAGCATTGTTTACATGACTCCTTGTGTTTCATGTCATGTATCCTCATATGCAGATGTTTTCCATCATTATTTCTAATAGTGAGTATGTGTTAAAGTTTTCTATGCATTTTTGTGGCATTTTGTATGTTTAAACTCTACAAAAGTAGAATGGAATGATTATGTATTTTGTCTGAGGGAAATGAAACTCATCCTTGGGATACTTTTTGGTTCGTTTTTCTCTGCTTATACAACAGCCTTTTGCTGTTCTAGAAGAAGGCAGAAACCTTTCACCAGCTAAACCTTTTGCCTTGCTTTCCGGATTAATAATGCAAGCAAATGATATATGTCAAGTCACATGAAGGATGACAAGATGACAGCAAATACTGACACAGTGCAGGGTAGAGCTGGCTGCTGAAGCACCAAGACAAAAGGGAAGTGATTTAGCATAATTCCATACCTCAAGTCCTCTGTGTATTAAAAGGATTCATTTATCAAGAACTTCAAAGGTAAAGGCACAGGGAGTCAGATTTTTTTTTTTTTAAGCTGTTTAAGTGACTGTAGCTCCACTAGTGACTGAATGGATGAATGAATGCATGTGGTTAACTGGTTCTGAGTTACTTGAAGATCTATCTGGTTGAGAAGCTCTCTCCAAATGACTAATAGGGGAAGGAGAGGGGAAGATAGTTTTGAAAGAGTATACAAAATTCTGATCTTTCTTCCTCCTCCCCTTATTTGGGAAAGAACTGTAGGCAATGTTTAAGAAGAAGCCCTAGATGAAAAGCTTGATTAAGAGAGGATTTTTAGAGTTGGTTCCCTTCAGAATAGGAAGCAAACCAAAAAACTTCTAACTGCTCTTAAAGGAGGGGGAAAGGCTGGTGGTTGATTTGATGTTTTTCTTCAGCCTTCACTTACATTACTATATTAGTCGCAACAAAAATCACTTTTCTTCAGGGTAACAGAAGGTTGAAATGAACGCTCAACAGTTCTGTAAGTGCCCCCTACCCCCAATATGCTTTCACTCTTCTCTTGTAAGTAGTCTTCCAGCAAAACTCACTCGGTTCTTTTGTACTAGTTTTATTTTTCTTTATCTTTTGACAGATAATGGGTTTGTTGCCACGTGTGTATGTGTCTATGGGGGTGTGTATGTGGGATGGTGGTGTTCCACTTTGTTTCCCCCTACCACCATCCAAGCCTAGTAGGAACTGTTTCTGATTTTCGCCAAAAACTTCACAGCTGCTGCTCTTCTTCCCTGTGTGTTCAAAAAATTAGTGAAGGGTTTTAACTTCATTCAAGAAGGAAGAGCCCCTAAACTCTAGCGAAAGATAAAAGAGAAGGTTCTGATACTGTTGGTCTGAATGAATGAATACACGCTTGTGCTTCTCACTGCAATAAATCTCAAAGCCCTAAAAGAGAGACAATTCAAAATCTATTTGTTTAAATTCCTGACTTCCAAGAGAAACTTATATGTTTTATGAATAAGGCTTGTTACGGAACAGCTGAACTGTCCCTGTGAACTGTTTCTGACATTCTTGAGAGTTTTATTCTAAATGGTGAGCTTTCTTTTCTCTAGGGTTTGAAAAAGAAACAAAATGGTATATGGGCAAACCAGCGGCACGTCTAAGATGAATCCATAGAGACTAGTAGCTGTAGAGTTAATGGCCTGCAATTCTTCCAAATATATAGTACTCCCAATATGAACTACATTTTAAAAGCACAATCTGACTTTTAGTAAATGCTGCAGCACTGTGTGTAGCTGGAAAGGTTGTGTTGTGCTGTGGGATTAGAATTTAGGATTCTCTTGGATTTTGATGTTTCAAAGCTACTCAATTGCCTTCATTAGCTCTTTCCTTCTTCAGTTACTGATTGCTTTGGCAGCAGCAGGACACAACACGGCAAAGACTCTATCCTTTTTGCTGGTGCAAGTAGTAACCTGATTGTCCTTAATCATTAAGATGCTTTATTGTTGCAGTTCATGTGTTTTAATAAAATCTTTTATAGTAAGCAATATACCATTTAAGGTTCTGACTTACTTGTCTTGTCAGACCCTTCCTGGGCACAGGGAGGAGGTTGAGGAAGAGGGTTTAAGTATACCTGCAGCCATGCAGCAGCATATAAATGCTGCCAGCTGCAACAGATGTGTCTTACACCTGCTAAGCCCTTGCTAGCAAGCTGGCCTGGCATCCTTGGTTGTAAAGCAGACAGGAGTACAGTTTGATCACATTCTAATTTCATTTTTAGACACTTGCTGGAAGGAGAGAGAAAATGGACGAGATAAGTCTGGAAAAGTTTGAGAGAATAACGTGGAAAGGTGGAAGGAAGCACTCGTATGTGAAATGATCTGGCTTACAATCTTTGGATCATCTCATTTTGAAGAGAACATTTTAAATACAGTTTCACACTTCTGGCATTTTCCTCTATCTTTCAAACTGTTCTGAATTCTTCACTGCAAAAGTGAAGTGTCTTATTAGATTGAAATGACCTTTAATTAATGCTTGTCTTTTGTAAAAGCAGCCTGAGGTGTATTGCAAAAACATACCAGGCTCATTCGATTCAGCAGACCTACCGGTGTGACCACCTGCCAAGAGTTTGACTATGGAGTTTAAAGTGAAAGGTTTATAATCAATTTAGAAAAGTTATAGCTGGGCAAAGAGAAAAGTGTTTCAATTTAAATTTTTAAGATAGTGATTTGAAGGACACAGAGAAGATTCACGTGAAGGGAATTGATTTATTTCTCTCTTCTAAACCTAAAGGAGCCGAGTTTAACACTGTTGAAGGATTTTCTGTGAGATGTTCACAGCAGCTCTGGTGGTGACAGTATTGGCTTCAGTTCTGAATTTTGTTCTAAATTTAGGATTCCTCTTTGCCTCTCTCTTGGAATGTAGTTGTTCCCTTCCCTGCTTGGTATCAGTAACAGTCTGCCTCCCTTTTAGCATTATTTCTGCACTCAATACTTGCACAGTGTGTGAAACTCTTTATATGTTCTGTGACTATCGCCATGTTGGGGACATACATTATTTTGCTTTCATGGAAGCAATTTACAATAGATGAATAGATGTTGACAGTTTCTGGGCCGCCAGAGAAAAGTTGTATCACAACAGACTTAGTTCTGAATCAAAGAAGTGTTGTCCTTACCGTCTCCTACCACATTTCCAAAACTGTTTTGTTTTGAGTCATCCTGTTTCCTATCTTGGCAAAAAGTAAACAAAAATCAAACAGAACCTGTCAGGAGGTCATGCCTGGAGGACATATTATTATTATTTTTATTATTATTATTATTATTAAATTTCTCTCTTCATGAAGTCTCTTGTTAACATGTTGCTACAGATTTATATGTAGCTGCATCAGCACTGCTAGCAATCCTGTTGTGTGAAATGGCTTGTCTGACATCAAAATTATGAAGAGACAGCAGCCAGCAAGACAATAGATCTGCCAGAGTGCCTACAGATGTTTTTAATCTGATCCTCTGTTATTTATGCAGTGTCATAGGTATGCATGTTGTTTTATAGATACATAAACATGAGAGTTTCCTGTCCTGAGGGGCTTACAACATGCAAGATTGTAAATTAAATCCTGCAAGATTTCTGGTCATACTATTTGATGCCCAGTGTATATAGCTTACAGCAAGTGCAATATGGAATATAAGCACTTCTCGCTAGCTGCATATGTAAAGGGAAGAAACGTGTTTAAGTGATGCGCAGCCAATAGTGAGAGACTTGGTAGTGGATCTTCAGGGCCTTTAACAATGATTTAAACCTACCTTAGGTCAGCAAGGACAGTGCTGTTATGTTAGGCCCGAACTGTATTTGTTAAACAAGAGGACTTTTGGAGGGCCCAAAGCATGCGTAGGTCCCCACTGAAGACAGGGTCTGTGTGTGTCTGGGTTAGTAACCTGTGTGCTGCAGGGTGGTCTGAAGGCAGAAGTCTCTGCTTATTTCACTCAGCTGTACAAGAAATCATTCCTTATAATCTTGGTCAGTCTAGAGGAACATGGGTTTAGGTAACAGGCACTGAGATGAGTTGGATGCATTTTTGCTACAGCCAAAACATCAATATTTAAGAATAATTAAAAAGTCCAAAATCAGTATGACATTGTATAGGTCAAATTTCTCCATGTCTGAAGCACTTGGATGTTTCTGACTTTGCAAGATTCTCTTTAGCTTTGTATATTGATAACGTGTGTTCGTTTCTTTCTGTGTAAGACCCAAGCGTGCATAGCTTATTGCACATTTTTACAGACTTACAAATTGAATTTAGAGATTTTTTCTGGAGAATTCCAATATATGAACAGAGTTGGGTTTTTGTTTGTAAAGTCAGTTGCTGTAGCAGAGCTCGGAAACGTGCTTAGTTTCTCTCTTTCAACTGTGTGCACACGTCTTTGTGTTGAGCAGTGCAGGGTGACTTTAAAAACTGTGGAGGAGAAGAAAGACAATTAAATAATTTCCTTACTAATGAAATAAGACGACCATTTCAGAAGCCTTTCATAAGTCTGTTCTAAGATCGCAAAGTTATAAAACAATGACATACTCTTGCTAGCCTTTTACAGCTACTGTTCTGGTAGAATCCTTACCTTCAGAATATATCTGATGAAGTTTTGTGAACTTTGCACTCTTCCTGATTTGTGCCATTAAATATTGACTGAGAATTTGACTGTGAAATTATTCTTCCTTAATAGAAAGTTGTATGTTAGGAGTGCAATCTGAGAAGCAGTTTACTGGCCTCTAATACTTGGTTAAGAAGTTCTTGACTCCCAACAGATAAGGATAATTTTTCTAGTCCTGAATTCTGATCCTAGGAAGTGATAGTACTGACCTCATTAGCTTACTTCAAGCACAATTCCCATTTTTCCACGCTACTTAAGAGTGATTTATGGTCTTCAGAATGTCTCCATATGATATAGACCTTAATTTTTTTCAGTTATTTTTGATTTGTGGGGTCGTAAAAATTGTTTCCTCATATCTTTGACTATATAAATACCTTAATCCCAGCCCCCCACCCTCCTGCCTTCAATTCTTTTTTCCTTTTCCGATGTTATTTCTCACTTCTGAGATTTGAAACAACTTTAGGACTGAGGGAAAGGCGTTCCAAGAGGAAGAAATCTGAAAGTTGGAGGATCAGAAAAGAGTTAAGTGGGGGTTTTCCTTGCTATAAAATGACTGGGCAGAAGCCAGGCGCATGAGAGCCAGAGAAGAGAAATTGCAGAAGTTGTTTCTCTGTGTGTTGCAGTCTGGGGGAGGAAAGACGAGTGGAGCTAAAACAGGGCACGACTCCAGGGAGGGAGCCTTTTATGACAGCTTTCTGGGAGAGTGGAAACTAGGAGAAAAGATGGCCAGAAGAATGTGCATGATAAATGTTTGTTTTACTTAGCTCAGACTGCTTCTTAAGATTTTTTTTAAACTAGGTTAATTAGCACTTGCAAAATGCTGCTCTAATATGCTGAATTGCTTCCTCTCTTTGGGCTAGTTCATTTAGAATTAGCCAGTTCCAGGCTGAGATTGCCAAGTTTCTAGCCTTGACTGAGAACTGAGTTAATAGGCTCATACCCATTTAAAACACCTCTGTGCTCCCCATCCAAAATTCAGTGCGCTTCCAATTTTCACTTCCTCATTTCACATTACAACAGGTACAGTGAAAAGTGGCAAGGATACTCAGAGATGTGGAATGACTTCCGCACAAACCCCAGCTAATTAATGCTGGGAAAAACGTGATTGTGAAGAGGACATGACAGAAGACAGTAAAATCCTGGGTGGCACGGAAAAGGTGACTAAGAAACAAGTAACCCCACTATCTCATAATGCAAAGATTGGAGGAGCTTCAAATGATGCTGACCAGGTGACAGGCTGGAAATGTGCAAGCAAGAAGATAGTTTTGGGGAACTCGTTGCCATGCGGTAATACTAATGCCTTGAGGCACGCTTGGGCCCCTTGAGGGCCTTCTGAATGCAAAGACATCCTCTGTGGTTCAGAAAGTTCCTGAAAAACAGAGGAATATGCTGGTGTAGTGTCACTTCATGCTTGCCCTCCCTTTGTGCTCTTTCTCCACATATCTGCCACTGGCTGTTTTTGCAGAAAGTCTGGCTCAGTGTGGCCATTGATACGGAACAGTTCATATGTAAATATAGTATTAAATGATCACTTTGGGACAGTATAGATTTACTTTTGGAATCTCTTAAGGTGTGTAAATACTTTGGATGCTTTGAATTCAGTTGAATAGCAAAGCGGTTTTGCCTCTTTTTCTCGTAACTTTCCTGCTTTTAAGCTGTAAGAGAGTAATTACTAAAATCTAAGGCTATTCAGACAAAATGTCACTGCTGAAAAGAAGGTTATGCGTGAAAATCTGCATGGTACACAAGTTTGATTTGATGTCTAAGTAAGTTTCAAATATGTATCCGAATGTTAAGATGCTGGCAGAGACTCAAACAAGCTAATATCCAATTTCAGCTGTTGCGTCAATACCCTGGATGTGTATTTTGCCTAATTCATGTTTAATTCTAACAGTGGCAAGCTGTGTTGCCCTGAAGCCCAACTGCAGAGTAGTTGCAGGAAAAGCTGTAGTCTTCTTTTTGTTCTGGAGTCTCCCTTACAGCTGATGTTCTGCTGTTCAAGAAAGTGGCAGAATTAGTTACTGTGAGGGTTCTGGGCTCCTTAGAAAGTTCAACAACTTCCTCTCTTTCTTTTTAAAATCCTGTTCTTTGGCTTTACATCCATAATTTTGAGCATATAATAGGGCCATTGAGTATGATTTCATCTCTGGACCTGATCCTTTGTTGATACAGTTTACTATGCACTGAAGTACTTGACCATGCCCATGTTTATGTTCTGAGATTGGACTCAATAGAAGTTATTTCTGCAATTTAAATGATGATGGTCACACCATGTAATTTAGCCACTTAATTTCAGGGATTACCTTTCTCTTTATGCTGGTGGAGAGAGACACTCCATCTTTCAGAGGAGATTCTTTGGAGTAGAACTGTACCTACTCTCACCTACTCTAACTTTCAGCATTTGATTGTAAAAGCATCCCTTCCCTCCTTCCGCTGCTCTTCCTTCCCTTACCCTCAGCAGCTATCTGGGAGCAAATATAACCAGGAGAAAGAAAAATTGTCCCATGGGATCTTGACCTGTTGTTTTTCCCTTCTCACTGCAGTGCTGGCACACAGAATTCTGCGAGCAGCAGGAACACTTACTCATGGCTGCAATAGCATTCAGTGGTTAGGTCCTCTGCCATCTGACAAGGTGTGAACTCCATCTGAAGCTTCTCTTGGGATGGCATTATTCTAATGTGCCTCTCCCCTGTGGATTCCCTCCAGTTTGACCAAAATTGCCCAATGGGCTACGTAAGTTATTTGGGCTCCTGCTATGTGTCTATGTGCTCTTCTGCAGGAGTATCACAAAATCCTTCTTTCCTTAAAAATTGAAGTTAAAATCCCGACTAGTAGAAACTATATGGTAATTGGACATTTTTAAAGAAAATCTAGTGTGTAACTAAAAAATACACCATTGTAGCAGATTGCAATTCTGCACCATATTCAGCTACCATTAGCATATAGTGCACAGAATTGGAAATGTGTGTAATATAAGTGTTTCTGTTTTTCTTAATGGAGGAGACGAGGAAAACATCCTAAACCATTTCTTATTAGGCGCAGTAATCGTAAATTATCTGAATCTAAAATTAAAACCTACAAGCCAGAGAGAGGGGAAAGAGAATACGAAAGACAGAACAAAATTTTAAGCACTAAGCACCAGGAATGGTGGCATTTGGACATTCCACGGTGTATAAATATTTGCAGATTTGTTTCCACTTCTGGAACTGCAGAGAATACCTTAACTGAAGGCAACGATAAGGACAAGCGTAGCTTCAGAACACACGTAGTTGACCACCTGCCATGGGAAAGCTTGGTATCAGCAGAGAAAAAACAGATTATTCAATTGTATTTTGGAATAGGACATTCTGTTCTGTGATAGAGTGCAGTTCAGCGTGCTGTGAGATCACCATATCATGATAATCCAGGCTGGTGTTTTGTCTGTGCCCTCGTTCAGACTCCTCTCTATGCGAGATAGCTAAAGAATTCAAAACAAGTAGCTCCTATAATTTGTGTGTGTGTAGTTAAACAAAACAAGCAACGCTTGCATTGTGGTTGGTTTGCTGTAAAATAAGGAAAAAGAGGCAAAATGAATCCTTGGAAACCAGGGTTCATTAAATGTCTGCAGTGTTTAAATATTCAAATCTATTATCTTAATGCCCATGCCATTAGCAGCTATGGGAATTTCAGGTAGATACTGAAGAGGAACATATGTTGCTTATTTGTTTGTCTGCCTTTAAATGGCAAAATTAAAGAGGAAGAACCCGAGGGATTCCAAGAAAAAAGAGCACTTAAATCCGTTAGATAGGACAAGTTGTGGGTCAGATTCATGCATGTTCTGAGCATGACCACTGGTAGATCTGAGGAATGGAGTATAAACCCCACTACACCTGTGAGGGTTGGGGTTTTTTTTGTGGGGGGGAGTGGGACAAAAGTGAAGGAGCAATGAGAGAGATCCTCTGTGAAATGTGTGTCATTATACACACATACCAGAGGAGTAAGGCGTAACCTGCTGTGGGCACGTCTTCATTTTAATAGGATTTGAGGCAGGAATGGAGTCGGGGCTCATGGCAGGTGCACTTACACCTCTTCCTTGCACATATGTTTTCCAAACGCTTTAGAGTCGCGTCTAGATAGTAGATGGTTCCTGCAATTCAATTAATGTTTATTGCATTTTCCTCCTCATTACATACAGTCAGGTAAATTCTGAGGTGATTGCTGCCTGCAATTGCTTAGCCTGGCACAGTGGAAATGCAATAGTAGTAAGCAGAAAAAGAGCGGAAAAAAATTAATCGTTTTACAGTGTAAATGCAGTCTTGCATTAGTTGCAACTATGACAGCCATTCAATGCCCACATGTCCTTAGCCAGTGTAGAGTTTTGTCTGTCCTTTCAGTTTTTCTCTTTGGAAATATCAAATTTCATACTGGAATTTGTCAATTAATATCTTTCTAGTAAGCATGAGAATTACAATCATTATTTCAAGAAAGAATGTCTCATAGCTATACATTGTTAATTCTCCTGCCCCAAATGATGTCCCAAAGGGAACTTGAAATTGCAGGTGCACATCCATTATTGGAGGACAAACACTTTTAAGAATGTTATTTTAAAAGAAGACATGAGAAATCTGTAAGACATGGCATTCAGGTTGCTTATTGAGCCAACTGTGTTTCCCAAAGTCTCCACAAAAACTTTCATATTGTTCAGTATATCTCCTAGCACATACAGGGCTGTAAAATTAAGTGCTTGAAAGTTAAAAAGTGACCAGCTGACCTCAAAATGTAATCAGTGTTTGTGTTCTTTTCACAAATTTGATAAACTGTACTTCTGAACTTTGCCTGCAGTTATTGTACACTTCAGTTATACAATAGACTAATGCTTCCTCCTTGTCAAATCTGGTAGGGCAGCTTTAATTCATATCCTAATTTTAAGATAAACTTTCTCAAAAATACACATAAATGAATCTAAGGAAAAACCACCAAGAGTGGGCTGCTTCTGCAGTATGACTGTAGCTATAATTAAGTAGTAAATCACAGGTAAACCTTTTAGGTGTTTGACACTTAGCAGACTGACTGTTTTTGCGCATTGCTGTTTGCTAATACTATGTTAAATTTTTAGTTCAAAAAAGGTGGGTAAGAGCCTCTGTGCTGCTAATTTGAGCTGAATATTACTTGAATCATCAAAGCTGTTCTAAAACCAAACAAAGCTCAACAAACGGCTTACTCTTGCTTGTATATGGGGAGAGATGAGGAAAAAAACCTATTCACCTAATCATGAATTCATTGCTGTTTTCTTTCACAACTGCACATCAGAATTGAAAGCTTTAATTCATTTGCTAAACTGTACTGTCAGTTATGGGGGGAAATGGGCTGCATGCAATTCCCTTAAAGCAGTATGTAGTATGAATTATTTACCCAAAGAATATGTCTGGTTCTACACTCTGCACACAGACAAAATTCCCAGTGCTAGGGAAGGCATACAGAATCCCACTGTCTTTCATGCAACAACTTGTGGGTTTTTTTGTCCATCTCTACTGTTAAACTTGGTTCCCAAGGAAGACAATAAATAATTTCTTAAACAACTTATTCTCTGGTTGCTGAAACCAGAACAGTGTAGTTGACAAGCAGATACTTTGGCTATTGTAAATTTTTCTTTCCATTACAAATATGTTTCATGCTTGTTTAGTTCTAATAACGTTAGTAACAAAATAACAGACCAAGGGAAAAATGACTGTGACTACTGAATATACTTATAAGAGTTTTGCATACTTATTACCACTCAAATCTGCTAGCTGAGACATCTGGCAGAAGATAACCTGAAGGGAGGCATCTGTGTCACCTTATGCACTCTATCAATGACAATTTAATTGTCATGTGCTTAAATTACATGGTAATTTTTTTCCATAAACTTTTATGCTACGATGCATGGATGGTTTTGAGGAATGTTTCATAAGTTTTCCATAGGAGGAATTGTTTCTGTCCCAGTTGCCTTGCAGATGTGATCAATTTGCCAATGTTTTCAAAGACATTTGCCTATGTCTTCAAAGCACAGATAAATGCTGCACTAGGGAAAGATGAGGAATAGAACAAATTTAGATTAACTAAATCAGATGATTAGACCAGCTAATCAGGTATGTAAGTTAATTGAACTCCTTTTATAAAAACTTTGAAAGCACTTCTCAATCAAGTCACTCCACCAGCAGCAGAACAAATAAACCTTGGTTTCTTATGAGTAGCTGGAGTTCTTGGTGTCTAGGAAGAGGTGAGATCCAGCTGAGGGTTTTTTTGCAGATAGGATGATTTCAACACCTCTGCTATGCATGCATTTTCCAGTGTCTAGTAAGGCTGGAACACAAGTTACAGCCTTTCTCTCTGTTAAGGTGTTGATACTCTTCCCTCCCTCAGCTTAACTACCTAGCAGCATAATGTTTGATGAAAATTACTATCTTTGAGGAAATTAGCCTATTGATTCAGAAATTACTGGTGTGAGAGAGAGCGAGGGTGTAAGGATAATTTCTTTGGGAAACCTTGGCATAAAAAGTTATAAGGCAGTGAAGATCAGTATCAAGATAATTATTTTTAGTGCGGTCTTACATAAGAATTCTGTTTTTCTTCATTCCTTTGTAATGTAAGGAAGTCCAAAATTACTAAAGCTGTTTTGGGCTTGCTTTTTTTTTTTTTTTGTATTAGATTTCTGTTCTGGTCTTTTTCTTTGTAAATCGCCTTTAAAATACATTGCTTTGCATACGCTGGAAGCAGTAACATACATCAGGATGTGGTTATAGTGTAAAAATTGTGTTCTTACATTCTTTTCATAAGGTTCAGCTCTGTAGGTGAGGCTCAGGCCTGTGCAGCCTCTGCTGGATGTTTCAGCCAGCACATATTCTTCTGAGAGAAAGAGAATAAAGGATGGAGATATATATCTCTCTATATAAAAAGGTAGACAGAAATAAAGCACATAGAAGAGGAAGGAAGTAAAACGAGAGGAGAAAAACTGCTCCAAAGGTGAAGGAAAAAAGTTGTAGCCATGGAATAGAGTTACATACAGCCATCTCTGAAGGGTGGGGGAAAAAAAGGAGGTACACCAAATAGTTGTGGTATTCCGATCACAGAAAAAATTGCACGTTAAGGCATCCATGCTTTTCTATTTACTTACAGTGTAGCATTCCCTCAGTTGTGTTTTAAAAACAAAACAAAACGAAAAAAGCTTGCCAAAGGTAAAACTCCAGAAAGTGCAATTAAAAGACTGTTCTGCCTTTCTGTGGTGAGGAACTATGAAACCTAAAACGACTTTTCTTTTTGTAAATGTGACACATGCATTTCTTCTTCTCTGTTGTTTTGGAGAGCTTTTTCCTTACCACTCTCAAGCATTTTCTACTTTTTTAGGAAATGCTTAAGGAATCATAATTGAAGCGTGCTACCGAATCAGTCCCAAACCACAACAAAACAGTCTCTAGCTCTAAGCCAAATCATACCTTCCCTTCCAAATGTTTCCCAAAGCCTGTAGCTCTGAATTAAAATCTGTGCAAGGAAACATACAACAAGGAGAGGGAAGGCCGGGGAAATACCATCTCCAGCTTTGTTTAGAGTAAATTAATTAGCATAATATATAAGATAAGAAGGAAAGGCAAGTTCTTCCCTTTTACACTGGAAACTCAGAATAGGAACCTCCTAAAGAGGAACTTTACTTCAATTCATGCTGATAATTAACACTCAAATTTTCCTATTTGTTAGAAACTTATCTCCTCCAGAGCTGCATTAATCTTTCACTGTAATTTTGCTTCAGTGAGTCCTTTAAGAAGAAGAAAGAGAGAACAGAAAACATTTCTTTTTTTTTAGTTATAATGCATCTGGAACAGTAACAATTAAGCCACAAAAAACCCTTAAATCTCAATAATACCAATAACTGAATGAAGGCATTCTTAACATTGCTAAAGTTAATTGTCATTTAAGAGCCCAATGTTAGCCAATTCCAATTTCTCCATCAAGCAAAAAGGAAATATGCCACTTTGTGTGGGAAGAGTATATCAAAACAGCCTAATTTATCTTGCAGTAGAAAAACCTGCCGAGATGTTGATTATTTCAGTCAATGCTAATGTTTCTACTTCTGAAGACTAACTATGAGCAAAAATGATAGTGCAGAACCTTATTCAAAATCATTTCCCTTTGTTCTCCCGTCATTTGTAGAAAGGGATGCTGTGCTGCTGACGTACACTAAATTTACTTCAACAGTTGGAAGCAGTGATTCATGTCAGATGAATTTGGAACTTTGAGGTTTGTACTAATTAAGAATTTGGCTTTTTGGGTCAAAGTCTCAACTTCCTTTCTCTTGCAGTAGTGGAGCTTAGAAATGGAACTCAGAATTTAGTTATGTTGGGGGTTTTTTGTTAAGAAAACTCTCCAGCTTTTAAAATTTTGTTTAGGGAAGAGAGAAAGAGTGGTGAAATTACTTTCATATTTTATTGCCATGAAGATAAGGAATGTATATGACTCTTCATATATAAAAGTTTTTGTGAACCAATAATCCAGGAAAGGTCTGCTTATTTAAATAACAACAGAACAGCTCTCTCCTTCGTTTCTTGTCTGATTAATACTAGAAAGGTTTGTAAGCCTTGAGTGGTCAGCATAACTTGGTCCACAACCTCCATTACACTAAACAGAAACTCCTTGGACTTGGAGAAGAATCAGCTTTGATCCCATGAGATTATGAAGCTGCATAACGCTTTCAGTAACCCTTTTTCAAACCTTAGCTATTCCCATACGTATGTTTTTTTTACTTCAGAGACAGAGCAAACATAGAAGACTAATCAAGACTCTGGATGAGTTAAGTATCTTGCAGATTATACTGTGTGGAATTCATATATGTATGGCACTCATTCACATGACCTGGGAACGTGATGTGGGGGGAAAAAAGAACAGAATATCCGAAGGATGAATCCAGACACAGAGATTATTTCTCTGCTTAAAATACTCTTACACACATGCACACACATACCATAGACATATACGTTAAACATGGATTATGCATAGAGTCAAGAATCCTACTTGCCTTTTGAAGTTATCTGATCAGGATTCAGGTAAAGCCAGTGTACCCCAGTGTATGTGTTGAGGACTTTTCATTGTAGTACAAACCACTACTCTGACAACTTGAATGTCAACCAGAGAACACCTACAGGTAGGGACAGGTTCACTCTTCAAGCGCTGACCTGAGAGTACCTGATTCACAAGCTGTGCTCTTTTTTTTCCTCCCTTTGGCCATCCATCCAAGACAGACTGGCATTTTTCGGAGCCTTCAGATTCTCTTGTGGTTCTAGCGGCTTTGTTCCCTGTGGGCAACAACTGTGATAGTCAGTATCTTGATGTTGCTCTGCTGTAGTGCAAGAATGAATACCTTCCTAAGGCTATGGTGAGTTTTGCTTTAAAAGCTACCATTATCAAGATTAGATATTATCACAGGCTTCGGTCTTCACCTATCCTAAGTGTGTCTCTTGGTGATGTGGAGCTACAAATGAACAGATTAATAGGTATCATGCTCTGGTATTTTTATCTATAGCTCCAGTACTTTCATTCATGCATGATTCATAGCATTATATCCATTCTGGCTTGATAGTATGGGGCATATAGGGAGCATTTCTGTGAAATACTCCTTAAAATTGCTGGTGAGTAGTATGAGCTGCTTTTTCCAGCCCGTCCCACTTCCTGGCTGTCAGCTTTTCACTCCTTTCACCTCTAAACCCAAATTTTTCCAGATTCTCCGAAGTGGTGAGTGCCTTCAAGAGATAGTTTCTTTAGGTGAGGATTCTAGTGATAATTTATAGTGACCTGATTGGAAGGAGTTGAGAGAAAGAATGGTCTTACCGTTTTTTTCACTATTTCAAATCTTAGCAGTGGTATTTTAAAGGTGGCATGCACTGGATCAGTATTTTATGTAGACCTAAGCCACATGTTCCTTGGTGCACATTAATATATAAGATATAACATGTTTCCACAACATAGAAATAGATAAGTAGGCAGCTTTGCTCACTTTCCTCACAGGATACAAAATCAATAAAGGTGTATGAGAATCAGAACTGTAATTTCATATATATATATGTATAGGGCTTTCCTTAGGCCCCAGTAAAGTCTTTGAGAGCCTGTACTAATTTTGTTTCTCCTGTACATCTACTCTGTGTCTATCTGCTGTCTGTACCTTGTCCTCCACATCTATCAGTTTGTTTCTTTTCATAAAATTGACTCTGAATTCCTTGATAGGCACATTAGCAAATATGCGTGTCTGTGGAATTATACATTACAGGTGAGTGCAGATAGCTTTTTAGGTTTCTTTTTATCTAAGAATTACATTTTGAAACAAAGTTGATGTCTCTTTCATTGCTCTTATTATGATCTGTCCACAAATGATACTGTAAAATATTTTTACATCACAAACCTAAAATGTCAGGTTTCACACTTTTTATTTGGTATCAGAAAGTATATTATTTAGGTTGCCATGTTTTCTATATATTCTCCACGTTGGCATAATCCTATTAATATCATGTTACAGATGTGAACATCTTGGATCAATATAAACTGTATTTTTTGTGCAAATCAAACTATCCCTGTGAAATGAAAATCGGGAGACTGAAAATAAAAGCAGTGGGGAGTTGTTGACAGACAAATAAAAGAAAGCATTTATAGTTGATCCAGTTTACCATAAGAGGCCAAAACTTGGCATGCAATGAGATACAAGCTATCATCTGAATTTTTTTCCCGCTGAAGAAATGGCCTACTCTAAAAGATTACAGACTCATGCCTCGCAATTAAAAGAAAATAATCTGCTTTCATCCTCAGATAATTTTGTCTTGGATGTTA
Organism: Alca torda; assembly: GCA_008658365.1. Lineage (NCBI taxonomy): Eukaryota > Metazoa > Chordata > Aves > Charadriiformes > Alcidae > Alca > Alca torda. The sequence goes on from CM018079.1 coordinate 8,986,445, forward strand.
GTCATGTTTCTAATGTACTTTGGTAGAATTCTCAGTTTTCAAAACCTTTTAATATAGTATAAAAGCAACTGACTGTTTCTGGCAGTAGGTAACTGAGTATTCAACCTAAAGCATCCTTACTGTACTCTTTGCATTTAAAATGCTGATTTTCATTTAGTTGCTGAGGAACTCCAGATGCAGAGCTTTGACATGGTGAATGTCTTTAAAGAAAGAATTTCTGGAAGTTCAGGGTTTGGTTCTTACTTCCATCTAACAAAGCAGGCAAGACTTTCCTGCAGATCCTCACATAATTGTTTTTCAGGCATGCATCAACTACTGTCTACAACTGAGCAGAGCTGAGCAAATTCTTCATTGGAGTTACTTTGAACCGAAACGCCCTATTTTGGGCCAACAGAACCATTTCATAAATTTGTGTCTGGCACAGTGAGATGTATCGGTGTGCAGAGAGAAACTTGAAAAAATTCTGAAAAAGACTGTTTCGTCTAGAAGACCCTCTTTTTACATTTTTGTTTTGTCTTAAAGGAACACAATTCTTACAGCTGAAAACAATGTATTAATTTTGACTCTTCCCACCTCCCCTCACTCCAAGTCACCCAGTGGAGGAAAAAAAAAGGTCAGTTTTCTAACAGCTTTTCTGATGACTCTCGGTGGACTTGGATGGTTCTGCATGTTTCTGTCTGACGATGCAGGCAAGCAGGGCAGCTTTGCAGATCTTCAACACGCAGCTGCTACAAAAAGGAGGGGCCATACTTCCACTCCTCCTTATTCATTTCTGCATTCTTTTGCATCTAATTATTCCTGCAGTAATCACGTCACATATCACGCCTGTTTCTTCATAGAAGGATCTCAGAAATTTTTCTTGAGGGAAGAAAAGCGGAGAATTTCTCCAAAGGGGATTCAAAAGAGAGATTTTCATTTAAGCAAAACTCATTGTCTCAAGTATAATCATGGGAGGAGGCAAGAAAACTTGGCAGACTCACTTATCTGAAGCTGCCCATTGTGACGACTGTTTGTTCTCAGTCTTGAAATATGTGTAAAGCAAACAAGTAATATGGCATATTGTTCAGCTTGTACAGTTTGAAGCTGTTACAGACATATACTTGAGTGGGACCTTAAGAATACAAAGGACAGCAGAGGATCTTCTCCTAGACTTTTTATTTTCCACCACAACACTGGCTGACAGCACCATCTAGTTCATTCATAAGTAAAATGTGTGTGATGGAAGAGGCAGTCTTTAGCAAGCATGTTTTTAGCAGGATCCTAGAAGCTCAGTCTGTCTTGGCAAAAAATAATCCAGTTGTAGGTGAGATGACTCAGAACTAAGGTGGTTAGGTATTGAAGCACTGTGCAGTATGTTTGGAGGCATTTGTGATATAAAATAGGAAGAAAATGAGAGTTGAAAACCTAGCTTAAAAACGATGCGTGATTTTTAAACTTTCTTTCAAATGTGTTTTAGTTGAATCTCACACTTCCTGACAGATATGGGAATCTTATGGCATTAGACTTGCAGTTCTGGTTTTGTGTTATCACTAGAGAGAAGGTTGCTGCAAACTGTTGGGGAAGAACAGGGATGTAAAGGGAGAAGGTTCCTTTTCAGCCATTTAACCAAAATGAAGTAAAGCTGAGCAAATCTAATGAAGAGACCTTCTCAGAAGACTTGTTGAATTTTCGTAGGATTTCTCAGATTGATATTAGCAGGAAAGCTATCTTAAGTCATTCTAGAGCTTTCTGTGGCTTTCTCTGTCTTCTGTGCAACTCATCAGTATTAAAGCTTTGCTAAAGAAATTATTTAAAAGAAGTTCTAATTTAAGGAACAGAGAAAGCTCAGACCCTTTAAAAAACATTTAATGCTTGACAAACTATATTGAGTATATACCTTATTTGAGGATTATAATTTGTAATTTATTTGTGCATACAGTATGCAGATTTTTTGTGAATTTATCACATTAGTGGAGATGTACATCATTGCACAGATAGGTCCAATGTGTGGCTAATAGCACTGCTTTCTTGTAGAGCTCATGATGCTTACTCCGTAGTGAAAATCTGTGTTTTGTCAGTCAGCACGGGATATGTAAAGGTTTTGTGTTTTGTTTTGTTTTTCTTTTGATTGTGGAACTCACCTTTTATGTAACTTAGTTTATCTCTGTCTGAATTGCGTCTTCTTAAGCTTTGTATCCTGACTTCCATTGGATCAAATTAGTATTTCTCTTCTGAGGCCCTGAACAATTCTGTCCTTTTCTGGTTTACTGCTTGTGTCATTCACTACATAAGCCTCTTCTGCTGAAAGATATAAAAGAAATCAGCCAGCTACCATGACTGGGCTGACAAAGCCCTTTTAAGTGAATCTACTTACTACAGGGTCTGTGTTAATCGCCTGAATATCTTAATATAGTGTGTTAATTCATAGCTATCATCTTCTTTCATTGTCTTTCCCACAGGCAGGAGTGGAGTGACTTGCATGCCATGTACTTGCATTTAAACCCTGTCTTAGTTTGTTGCTGTTGGACTTGACATAGGCTTTGGTACCCATGAGAAGCTACTTCCACAGACTTGGCTCGCTCTTGTGTCTTTCTGTCTCCTGCACAGATGAGTAGCTTTTGGGAAGGAAGTTCTTTTGCTTCATAGCCTCCAGTGCATCACTTACTTGTATGTGCTGGACTTAGATCATTGATTGCTCTTGAGGACTGAGGCTTTGCATTCGGTTTGCTATGCTATGGAAAGGCAGCATGCATGGTGGGGGACACACATATGCCTCTGCTTGTTTGGGAGATGAACAGCAGCATTTATTTCTTATCATTTCTTAGGGGCTTTATATTCAGGTACACAGCACTGTTGGAGTCTCAGTCACACCTTGGTTCGTCCTGGGTTTACTATATAAATAATTGGAAGAATGGGGCTTACAGTTGATGAGAAGCCTACTTTTCCAAGTAGTTAATCTTGAAAATGAATTCAAGATGAACAGCATTAAATCCACCATAATTCTGAATGAGAGTACCCACACAAGGATTTAATGGTTTAAGTATTCCATTAGATTAATTTGGATTTCTGAGTGTACTTAGGTAATCAAGCCTTCCAACGTGTGCTCTGAAATAATTTCCCACAGACTTCAGTACTGTGGAGAACTGTAAATTGAAGACACTTTTTGTTTCTTCTGCCTCTTCACCGCACTACCAAGTACATTCTGATGCTGTTACATCTCTGTTCTCTCCCATGTGATGTGTCTTAGCAGCCGTATTTTAGGTGGCCAGAGATATGAATAAGCTCCAGCAATTTTGGTGGCCTCAAAATTTGTCTCTTAATGCTCCCAGTTTCTCTGAAGCTTATGTTACTTTGTCAGAATGCCATTAGTTTGCCACTGCAAGAGCTCAGCCGTGGTACAAATGCTTTGGCTGTACCAAAAAATTACTTTTATAAATTTTCTCTCTCTTCAGATACTGTTATCTAATGGATACCACCTTGCATTGTGTGTTGAACAGATATGCTCCCCTGTTTGGGGTAGTTGTTTTCAATTGATGTTGACAGAGGCACAAAGGCTGATGAGACATGAAGAAAGAGACCTTTTTTTTTTTTTTGTGCTTCTAGATGCCAGTGCCTAAGGTAATGATCTGTAGGTTTCTAGGGTTTTAGCCAATTGTTTGGCTGTGATTCAAGGACTTCAGCTATGTGTTTTGGAAACACAGTTCTGTAGCAAGCATGTGGTGAAAACAATCTGTTTTCCAGTGCTGGTGCAGGGAAAGGAGACAAATGACAGTGGCTTATTCTACATGACGTGTTTACATGTAAGTTCTACCATGCTAGTTCATATATAGGACTATTCACAGAGGCATCTTTTGGCTTCTTTTTAAAAATCAACATGATTTCCCAAAGAATAGGACTGTTTTGTTTATTTTTGCCCTGGAGTGCTTGTATATGCTTATCAAGGACCAATATACATGTTCTGTTGCCTGACAGGCAAGGAAAGTTCTCCCTAAAGAGGCAAACAGCTGAGCTAAAGATTGTAGCTGACATGGGAGAGTCGCTGATGTGACAGTACTGTGGCTGTTAATGACAGGTTTACTGCTGTTCTTGCTGCCCTGAAGGAATTTTTGCTGAAGGTAGGAATATAGTGCAGGCAGTGAGAACTAGAGGGCTGCTGGTTCAGATTGCTGGCTTTGCTTGTAATACTGCTTGGCATAGCTTGTAAGGAGATCTTTTGTATAACGTGAAGTTTGTCACTGTCAGCTCAGCTGCAGGCAACTCCCTTGTCTCTGATTGTGGTTCTTTATTTCGTATATGAAGAGCATAGATTTGCACTACAGGACAGGGCAGGGGCGGGGGATGTGAGGCTTGGGGCAGGTGGAGAGAACTTCACTGTGCCAGCCGCAAGGAATTATGACCTAGGCTTAATAATCTGAAATATCAGATAAATGTTCATTGCATCATGTTGTTCTCTAGAAAGAAAAAAGATCTGATTGAGACATTTTAGAGCCACTGGAGGTATATTCAAAGTGCCTTTAAAATGTTGACTCCTGTGCTCATCTTCTCCAGAATCTGAAATGTGGCTGTGTGTGTGCAGGGGGGTGTGGGTGGGTGTGGGCACTGGTTTGACTCACAGAAGTAAATGTTTATTTGTAAGCAGTGCTTTTTTGGGGAGCTATAATTTTTGAAAATTAATCCCTGAGGGATTGCCAATGGCCCATTTGTTCAAAAAACTTTGAGCAAGAGCTTTAAATGAATTGCACAAAGAAGGGAGCCCTTTGATGCCGAAAGAAGTTTGTCAACATACTGTCCGTGTGTCAGGATGTGTGCCTCTTCCCCTCACCCTGCCTTTTGTTGAATGTCCTGTTGCTTGATCTTGTGAAATAAAGCTGGGCTGTGCCTAGGACTGGGAATAAACTTGGTCCTTCCTCAATCCTTTCCCTTTACATCTTGGGGAAAAGAAGGCATTCATATTTGTAAAAAGGTTATGTTCACAGAAAAACAAAGAAAATCTAAAAAAAAATTCCTGTAAACTGTTAAGAGCATTTTTTGTGAAAGAAAAGTGGTTAAAGAAATAAACTCTTAAGTGGTTAAAAGAATAAACTTTGTTGAGCGTGGTGAGAGGTGTCAAGAGGAAGCTGGAGCTGAGAGATGCTTGATGTTGAGCAGGTGAAGGGAGGAATGTGTATAAAACTTATTTCATGTTTTATTTCTGTCAAGTTAAAACACCTTCAACACTGAATGCAACTTGTGAATTTAAATGTTGTAACAGACCAAACAGCAAAGCTGCACTTGGGAAAAACAGTATACAAAATTACCTTTGCAAGCACAGTTACTTATGCTCGCAAGTTTTATATTTGTACACACAGTTACCCAAGTATGTCAGTGTGGGCTGCGTGTTCATAAGCAAGCAGTAAGACCCTTTTCATGCTCTTTTTTTCCCCTGCTCTGATGGTGGTTTCACCTGATAAAGCCTCTAGTCCTGCAGTCATCTCTTCTTCTGACAGGCTTTGCCTGTATCACCGCACCAAAGCTTCTATTAAAATGGGCCAGACCATTTGATCTCATAGACTGGAACCAGGCAGGTCCTGATGCTTTTGGTGGAGTCAGTCCCTGCTCGTGTTAGTCTTTGGGATTTTCTGAACTGTGGCATCTAAGTTTGTTACACACTAATGTTTATTCCATAGTTCTCCTTGGTTTTCCCTGTAAAACTGCAAGTTACTTTGTGTTGAAGGAGACTGAATAAACAATACACACATTTTCTGCTTTGCACATAAGTACTGTTTTGTTGGTGTAGATCACTCCCTTAGCCCTATTTCTCATTCCCTCCTGCTTTTCAAAATGGCCACAAGCCACACATTCAGGGGTGTTATGGACTGAAAAACTATTGTTACCAGAATATGAAAATCTATTTATAAAAGAATTAAAGGGAGTCGGGTGCCCAAAACATTTGAATTTCAGTTGGAAGTATCCAGCTCTGTTAATGGAATGTATTATTTTGCCAGCTTTCTTTTAGATGACATCATGATAAAAGAACTCAACCTGTTTTCAAATGACTGCATGTTAATAGCTTCTAGCAGGTGCTCCAAAAATCAAGGGAGTCTATGAAATTTCAGAATGCCCCCTCCCCCTAAGGAAAGCTTATTTCTAAATAGTGCATGTGTTTTTAGTCTGGTTTATCGAATGTGTGAGACTGTGATCTGTTTGTACTTCTGCTGTTTTGAGATCGGTATTTTTGTAAGGATTCAAAGTGCATCTGTCTTAAGTGGAAATTCCACACAAGCTTAGCTACGTTGATGTCAAGACACCTCTAAAGCATATCATTTTAGGGTCCCAAAAGTGCAAAAACTGTTGGCATAAAGCTTCAAGAAAACCCCCAAAAAACCAAACCCACAGCCAAACAACAAAAAATCCCTAAACTCCCTGAAATGCCTCTTGTCACCTGAACAGCAATTCCTCCGAGAAACCGGCACAGAAAACTACAAAACTGCATTTCATCTGCAGTTACAGGCTGATAGATATTCTTTGTAGCTGACAGTAGGCAGTGAGGCGTAATTCCTTTTGTTCCTTTAGTTGTTTAGCACAGTAAGTAAATTTAGGTCAAACTCTCAATCATTTGATCGCATGCCTGGAGATGTAATACATTTTGTCTAATAGCCAGGGGAAACAGTCATTTAACCAAGTAACTGTTTCATTGCTTTAAGTGACTAATTTGATAGACAAGACACAGCTCACAGGCAAACAATGGATCCTACAATGGGATGTTCTCAGCCTGACCTTTGTGCCCAGCTGGATACTGGTGGGGCCTGTGAACATAGAGATGTTTGCCAGATTGAGACAAGTGTAGCAACATCATCCATATAATACAGTTTAAGTTACATCATGCAGTGCATTGCATCATGTGTCTACTACAAATCATTTGCCTCTCTCTTCTCCTGCCACAAGGTTTCTGAAGTAGGGTATAAAGTAAGAGTGTTTAGTTAAAAGAAAAGCAAACCGCTTGCTTTACCTTTAATTTCAGAATAGCAGGGGCTTGTGTGTTTTTCACCCTTCTTTATCCTGAAGACCCAATTCAGCACTTTATTGCACGTTGGCTATCACACTAGAAGCAGCTAAAACAGCAAGTGGATTTAAAATGAAGGGACAGCTGTACGGATAAACTGCTGTATAAGCAGATTATAAAATATGTGGTTTGGAGAGGTGGAACTCATCTGCCCTCAGTAAGGAACTCTTTGCTGGTCGTTATTTGATAAATTCAGTCATCATCTCTTGAAGATAAATTTTGATATTGCCATTGCAGCTCCGACTAATTCCACATCAGCCTCTCATTGTCATGCAGTCATGGTTTGGACTCTTTGGAAAGGTTTACTTTATAATGGTCTACTTTAATAATTAAAAAACCCTATCCTTTTAGTTTAGCACTGTCAACTGAGCATTTGTAATTATTCAGTACATCGTGTTCCTCTCCAATGATACAGTTGCTTTCTTGTTTGGTAATGACCCAGGAGAGATAATCTGCATTCATATCTAAACAGAAAACCACTAGAGGAACTGTATTGTTAAATGAGATATTTTTGTATTCTGGTTTAACTGAAAAGGGACTTTCTACTGCAATTTTTAACTTAAATGTGGAAAATAAGGTTGTACAACTAGCTCTGCAAATTGTTCTAGCCATTTTTTCAGGCAGAACAAGAGTCCGTCTTTGCTGTCTTACTACCACACCTTTTATCCTAGGCTCCCATTGATGTGCCTCCTTGAGGGAAGGTCTTTATTGTACCTTCATCTGTGATGAAAGTTTGCAGCAATTACCTCTAATTCCCTTCTTTCTCTAGAGCATAATATGTGCATGATTTTTTTCAACTACATACTAGCTAATAAGCATATTTAAAATAATGAGTCCCAAGAACTGTGGAAAAAAAATATTAATGTATACAGTTTAGCTTCTGAAAATCTTTGTTTTGAAAACCAAAATTTATTTCATTGTTAATCATATTCCTTTCTTTCACTGCACTTTTACTTCCTACAGGTTCTTTCCTCAATGCTGTTCTTTTTAAAATCTTATTTTATACTTCTTTTTTTTTTTTTAATTCACAAAGGTGTAGTGATCTTGTGTGTTAAATTGCCCGAGATTCCAAGTTGTGTGTTAGATTGCCTGCCGCGATGCCTCTGCTTCTCCCTTCCGGTGGTAACTGCTGAAATCCCTCTCCTCTCTTTGTCACTACCTAGATTTTTATGTACTCCTTCAGTAATGGTACGGTTATTAATTCTTTCCATTCCACTTTTCCCACCAAAATTAGTAGGGTTCTGCCCACTTATGGCTAGAATGTTAGCAAGAGTTTTCACTGATTGGGAACATCATTCAGAATTTTTCATGTTCAGGTAGATATACAGAGAAATGCTTTTAAATAGAATGTCTTGCTTTGTCTTCCTTCTTCCCCCACTTACAATTAATTTCATCTACGTTCAGCTCATAGTGGAGAAAAGATCTCCAATTTGACTGAAATAATGAAATGAAGTCATGTTGCTACATTTAAAACCTCCTGTGGCTGAAGGACTGTACCAGTTGTGAGAGAGACTGCAGCACTGGAAAACTTTGTGTAGGCAAATGTAGACCTATGTTACTCTTAAATTGAGCACATGTACTAAATTAGTTTAATGGTTGGTATTGTTGTATCTTCCCACCTGGTCAAATCCAAAAAGCTGAGCAAAATGTGATGTTCTGTACATACTGTGAGTCTGTTAGTGTGAGTTTGTATGTGCTCTGCACCTCTGAAAATAAGAGAACTTTTTTATTTAGGCACCAACATGGATTTTTTTCTTTCTAACTAAATGTTCAGAAATTAAGGGCCTGGCTTTGTTTCTGACACACTTTGGGAATAGTTTTACACACAGACTTCTCTGGAGACTCCTCTCCCTCAGTTTTCCTATTATTAACATACAAATCACTACTGTTGTGAGAATGGAGCCAATTTTATGATCTCTCACCAGGGTCCTCCCGGTCTTCTCACAGCCAGGGAAAACAAATGGGCCTTTTAATGTGCCCTGAAAGTCAATAAACTAGAACTGGTTTGTAGGGGGTGGGAGTGCAAGTTCCCAAACCGGGGGGGCCACAGCAGAGAGTGCACATCTGCCGCCTTTTAGTGGCATTCCTGCCCTGTGCTCAGCTGCTGGTGGTCTGCTACAAAGAAGTTGTTGTTTGTTGGCTTGGTTTTTATAGATGCAAGCTTTTCCCAAATACTTCAAGGCAAATTTCCCACATACTTTAATAATCTAATTGGCAAAAATAAGCTTTTTGAATGCCATGGCCAGAAGAGGTCAAAAAAAAGGATCGAAGATTTATTTGGTAAGAAATGGGATGATGATGCTATCTCACTTTGTAGGTGGCTTTTGAATTGGACACATAGTAGTTTGTCTGGAAGGAAGAAGCTGTAGCTGAGAGCTGCAAGATGTAATCTCTGGTCATCTAATGGCAGAGAAAACAGCTGATTAGTTTGTAGCTGTTAACTTCTTTCTGGTTTGGGGCAGAAATCCATTGGCTGCTTCTTTTCTATCCTGCAGATGCAAGTTTAAAATTCAATAGAACATCACAGTTTTTTAGATATAGTAATTTATTAAATCTCTGTGTACAAAGTTGTGAGGATTCAAGAGAAAAGGAAATAAATTTACGAAGATACTGTATGGCTGTTACTGGACAAGGGTGAAGGAAAAGGGAAGAAGTTGTTTTGATTTTTGGCTTTGTTTAGTCTTTTTCTCCCACCTTTCCCAGCAGAAGCTTACACACAGTGTGAAAATAAAGCAATGTTCAATTATCCTTCAAAAAGAAGGAGGGAGGAGAGAGATAGAGAGGCACTAAAGGAGCTTAACAATAAAGAACATGTCTAAAGCAAATGTATTCACTTTTGACAATTGAGATTGATTAGGCAAGAACAAGTTACTTTATTGCTTTACAAGCAAACGATGATAAGAAGATACATCTGCTTTAAAAAGGCACGATTTCTTTTCTAGTACTGAGACAGGTTTGCTCTGGGCTGTGGCAGTTATCAGATCTGGCCTTGAGGATGCTGCTAGCCCCAGGTTACGCTGCGAGCATGAGAATGCGTTGGGACAGGCCAGGCTTGTCTTAGCCAAACAGATGTCAACTTGCTTTGTAAACCAAGGCAGCTCCGGTTTGTGTCTGGCTACGGGTACAAAAAGGTTCTGTCTCTGTTGTGGGGTTTTGCTTCTTTGGCGAATAGTTTTGAGGTGGTGTGTTTGGGTTTTTTCCTTTTTAAAGATAATTTTCTTCTGTGCTTGCTTTCTAATTACAAAAGAAGTTATAAGTTTACAAGCTGTGGGGTTTGGGGGCTCTTTTTTTTCCTTTAAATTTGAGTAACAAATATGTTACGCTCATACCACATACATAAAGGTATTTGCATCATGTATTATTATATTAGCATATAGTTTTAGATGCCTTCTTGAGAGCTAAGACAAAAGGCCTTGGTTGCATCACGCATTTTTATGCTGAAGTACATAAGCATTAAGATACCCTTTCCTTCTATATAGGGTCTACAGTTTCTCCAGAAAATTCATTAGAAATGACAAGTTCTCGAGTACTGGGCTTTGCCTTTGCAGAAAAATAAAATAAAGGACAAGCCAATTGCAAAACCAGCAATAATGTGATTTCAGGCTTTGCCTACCTGTGGTAGATGAAGTACCTACTGTGGCATCCCAAGGGAAGCAGGCTGTTCCTGTGGGGTATTTAAGGACAGGGTTCACTGTATGTATTTGCTCATGGCTGACTATCTGGTTTGTTTTGTGATAAGACTAAAGACTCTCTGTAGACTAGAAACTGTCTCTGCTAGTGAATAAACAAAAGAAACCCATTTCTGGCAGTCAAGACGGAGCCATAATGTTCCAGATGGCTCACAGTATTTGAAGTAACTCTAATATGAAATAGAGACAGTGTTTCAAAAGCAAGAAGTGCCTCGTAGGGTTTTTTCTTCCCTTCTTCCTTTTTTTTTTCTTCTCTTTTTTTTTAATTTCAAGGTTATTTGACAAAGCCTATTATTGAAGAAAAAGAAAGAATTGCAAAAGATGTGGCACTTCGCACCAAAAGTTTGAGAGGCTGCAAAATAAGCCAGACCTTATCTAAAGTAGTGCTCTTGTGGTGAACTCATCACAGGAAGGAAACCCACGGTTCTGTTGTTTGTAAATGATATGGGCTTGTCCTAGTGTGTATGTATGTAGTATCTCTTACAGTATCATATCTTTTCCTATGTGGTGACCTAAACATTTTTACAGAGGGAGCTTAATAGAAGTACAGTATCTTAAGATATAAACTGCATTCTGCCAGATAGAGCCTTCATAAGTATCAATTGCAAATCCAAACTTTCTCTTTAAAGGAGTTATTCAACAAGAAAGACAAACAGATTAGGAACATGATGCAGATGAATGGGCAAATACAATAGTAACAGTAAAGTCCCAAGCAGTGCTGGAAGCAACGTATTTGCAAAGATATGGTATAGAACCTAAGTTAGAAGTAGGAGTGGGTGAGCAGATGGAGAGTCCATGAGGGCCAAGAGGTTAATTTCATCAGTTCTTTAATCTTCCTTCCAGATTCCTGCGACTTGCTTAGATCAATGGAGAAAATGTATTATTTACAGTGAGCGATTGGAAAAATGCATTAGAACTGCAGTCAGTCCCTCCTGGGCTTTCAACAGAACTTTGAAAATACTGGTTTGAATGTAATTGTAACTAGAGTAGATTCTATCAAAAATGAACTTACTGGATTTGAGTGAACACGTGTCTAAATCCTGGACAAAATAATTAGGCAAGACTCACTTAGCATGTTTTGGCCCATTCTGTGCTGGTTATCTAAATTATATTAGATCCCAATATGATGAGGAGACTGGGCTACCAGGCCACAGCTACTTCTGGTTGAATGCACGAATATGATGATTTATTGACATAAAAAGTAGGAATGACTACAGCCTAGTGAACAGTAGTGAAAGAAATTCCCTGTGGGACCAACATCAGTTGGAAATGACCTTGAGTGCTGTTACAGTATCTCAAGGACACTGAAATTTATGTGAGCTTTTCAGCTCTATTCAGAGAAAGAATTTTTGTTATCATGTGTTCTTATATGTGTTCTTATTAGCTGCTGAATTGCAGCTTGCTGTTTTTATTTTCCAGAGGCTCCTAAATCCATGAGAAGATCAGTAGTGCTTTGCAATTAAAGGCTTCCTCAGCTGAACCATGCACAAGAGCTGTGGCCAATAGTGTGGTTTTGGGGAAGATTTGTACTTGGCAGGGAAATTCTTTGCGGATGTCCCCTCTTTGGTCTTTTTCTAGAACCTTGTGCCCTTGGAAAGATTTGGAGCACTTATGTAAATGCATATGAAGTGTGACTATGTAGGTCAGACATTGCACGTGACCCTTCCTAGTTTAACACCACAAAACCGAGGATATAAGTTAGGCTTCCCAGTCCTTAGTATTTACAGTGATTGATTTTTATTTTTTGTAATAAAACTTGAAGACATTTTTTTCCCCCAAAAAAGGGTGGAATAGTCTCATTTTATGTCTAAAATACATATAGCACAGGCAATGATTTTACAAGTTTACTTACACTGCCTTATATCTATCCTTCAACCCTGACTCTAAGAGCAAGGTGAAAAACTAACACGCTCCACCCAACTCTCCCAAACAAGTCAAGCGCTGTGATCCAACCCCCTGAAATTTTTACCACCATTGTTTTATTCTGAAAGCATGGGAACTCAGTGGAGCGCATACCATATTTATCCAGTGACTAGTATAAAGGGAATCTAATCCCTAATTTTTAGTTTTTAGATGCTTTTCAACAGAAACCATAATTTTGGCATTAGATCCTGTATCTATTTAATCCTTAGACTATGAAGTTAAACTGGTATTTGGAGACCCATGGTGATGGGGGAGAAGGGGTGTTTGTTAGCTAGGCAATGGGTGCATTTAGTGGTGGACAAGAATGTTTGTAAATATCAGATACCAGCTCCTCCAGATATAAGTACAAGAAAATAATTACCAGTTTGTAAATAAAAAGAGAAGAGAGAAAATACCTAGTCAAGGTTTAGAGCAGTAATGGGAAGACTAAGGCTGTGCCTATATTAGCAGGTGGATTTTAAATAAGAGTATGGTTTTGAAGTGAAGCCCTTGATTGTCCTGATTTACTGCATATTGATTCAGTTCTCGAAGTGGTCTAGGATGAAAAGGATCCCTCTAGGAGAGAACAGAACTGGAAGTTCAGGTCCAAATCTGCTCCAGTGTTTTTTGGAGTTCATTAGGCTCGCTGCCCCCGTTTGGGTTGTGCCACCATGAGGTCATCTGGGAAGATGCAATACACAAGGGTCAAGATAGGGATCTCAAATACTGATGGCTCTCACAGAACCCTGAATTAGTTCTGGCATTCTATATGGGGCTAAATGCTATGAACACTTTCCTATTTGCTGCTGACTGCCAGCACTTGCCTCTTGCAATTCTGGTGCTCCTTCCTCATTCATCTGTACCTATTCGGATTTGAAATCCTTTTCCTGCTGTAATTGTCCATCTTTCTCTTGCCGTCTTCCCTTGCTGAATTCCTATTTCTTTTTGTTTCCACTTTCTAGAATGCCTTTTCTACTTTGTTCACTACCTTCTGCCATGTTTATAGTTGCCTGGTTTACCTTATAAAATTCAGAGACCTGCAACTTGGGCCCCCAAGGAGCTGATAGTCTTTGAGTTGTGCAAGGATTGGGATTTTAGTGCCATCAGATAATCCTGCTGCCTACCTGGAAGTCATTAATCTCATGATGGCTGCTGATAGAGGAGACTGGCAAGGAATGAGGAATTCAACCAGATAAAAAAGTGAAGGTAGAGTCCTTGAAGGTCAGGAACAACATCCATGCTTGGGAACGCCAGAACAGATGCGCACTCTTTATGACTGTTGTAGGTTTACCCCAGGCAGCAGCTAAGCACCCATGCAGCAGCTCACTTGGTCCCTCCCTCAGTGGGACAAGGGAGAGAACAGGAAAAGCAAAAAGAAAAATAAAAATCATGAATCAAGATAAAGAGACTCTTGTAAGTGATGGAAAAAGGAGGGGAAAATAACACAAGTCAAGCAAGGGCAGTCACTCACCTCTTTCCATCATCACACTGATGCCCAGCTAGCCTCTGAGCAACGGCTACCTTGGAAGACAAAGCCTCTCAGTTTTTATTGCTGACCACATTATATGGTATGGGATATCCCTCTGGACTATTTGGGTTACCAGTCCTGGATGTGCCCCCTCCCAGTTTCTTGCCCACCCCCAGCTTACTTTCCAGGAGGGTGGGACTGGGGGTGCAGAGTGAGGGGAAAAAAAAATGGTGGCCTTGACACTGTGCAAGCACCATTCAGCCATAGCCAAAACATTGCTGTGTTATCAACGCTGTTTTAGTCGCAAATCTGAAACACGGCACCATATGTGCTGCTATGAAGAAAGTTCACTCCATCCCAGACAGACCAGTACAAGAGTCCAGTGTCACAGCAGGCCTGCAGCATGTCCCATGGTGTAAATGGGCACCCAAATGCTGCAAATGATGCTTTCTCTTCTTTGTGTCTCGCTGCATTTATAAGTGAGGTTAACGTGCTGCTGAAATATTTGTAAGAAATTAGAAGACAGTGCAGTGTTTCTTGGAGAGCCCTGTAGTTCAGGTCGTGAAGCTCTGGAAGATAACTTCCCTTCAGAAAGTTTTGCACAGTTTTGTGAAGATTTTTTGGCCCTGGGCCAGGCTCTGATCCAAAGTAACCCTTCTAAACCAAATACAATGGAGATACGAGGCGTTTCAACGCCAGCCTCGCAGATCTGCTAAACTGCTTGCTTTGGGCCAAGTTACTTCCTGATGTGAAATAGCCTAAAAGCTAAGGTGCTTGCCCTCGGTCCTTTTAGCCATTTAATCTTTAACTCACTTTGTTTGCAAAGTGCATCACCCTGTTTCTGTAGCTAAATACTCATAAAAGGATCTGTTATAACTTGTGAAAACGATGCCAGTTATTATTCAAAACCTCTGCCACACTTCATGGCTGTTTTCTTAATGAAGCAACTGCACAGATGTTGGGATACCATTTATATTGGTATATGCTACTTAAGGGTGGAAACCAGTCTTATTTTTCTCAGGTTTGGTGTGGCAGGTGTTGCTATAGCGTATTCTATCCATCCTGACTTACCTGATTCAGTATTGGCCGTCAGCCATGCTCCTTAAGGTTGGGATCTTGTTAATGTTTTTAAAGTAACGGGATTTGGGCAGAGTCACTATTTGCATGGGAAATGCCCTTGGAAAAAAACAAGAAGTGCTGAAGGAAGGTTGTCTGAATTGCTAGATAGTGGGTTTTCCTTCCTACTTCATCAGTGGTGTAGTTGGGAGGCGATTTCTAAGTTGGTATCTTTTAAATGTCAGACTTTTTTAAACTAGTTGTGGTAATGTGATACCATGGTGACATTTACCATCAGCAAGAAGCGTTAGTCTGGGGATCCCAGCCTTCTCCAGCAGGCAAGAGGTGAACTTTGAAAACTTGCCTCCTCAGGAGGTGCCAGTGACACCACATACACTGATACTCTGGTTGCAACACTGATCTGTGTTAGGATAATGCGAGCAAGCAGTATCTTTTGTAGCTATCAGTTTTCCTTTAGTCACATAAGCAAATTTAAACGCAAAATCTAGAGTTGACAAAATATTGAAAATGAGAAACAATGCCAGTAAATCCAACTGTCTTTCCATGTGGCACTGTAGCTTCTCAGGCAGCTCTGTGGGAGTGTGTCTGTCTCGCCCTGCTGGGTTTGGAGGTATGTGTGTGGGACTGAGAAATGATGTTTGCAGCTGAACGTAAAAAAAGCTGATATGGCTGGCTATGTTGTCAGCCTTCAGAAATAAAACTGTGGGCATGTCAAAGGACCCAGGACTGTGGAGAGAAATCTAAATAGAACTATTAATGCTGCAAAACCTGAAAGGAGAAATTACACCTTTAGAGGCTGAAACTGAGCTATCTGGAGAGATGCTTAAGGGAAACTTACCTGTTGCAAAGAGAACTGACTTCCAAGAAAACCAAATGAATTTGAGCAATATATAAGTACTCAGAATTCCTGAAAATAATGAAACAAGACTATTATATTTTTGTCCTCTGTCTAAATATCAAGAACCAGTTATTAACAAATGACCCCTGCATCTGTGCCTGTGATTTTGCACATGCTCACTGACCCTTGCAATGCAGGATTTTGCACACCTGATAGTGAATATAAAATATCTTATAGGATAATATGCTCTGTCTTCAACATTTTGCTCCAGGATGTACAGCAGAAGTGAACAAGCCCCATACCAAATAATACCACCTATAACTTACATACCAAAACTTCATATGGTTCTTTGGTCAGAATATAAGCATCCATATGAACTGATGCCTCTTAATAAATCCAGGTATTGAAATGGATTGGTATTGCCAAGTATAAAAATAAATTGGTATCAATATTCATAGTTATCTATGCCTATCAATTGGTATTGATGCCTACTGACGACTACCATAAGTATCTAAGTCTATCAAAAGGTATCGATATTAATAGATATCAATGCTTATCTAAACCAGTCTATCAATACCTATCAAGGTATTGATAGGTATTGATAGGTATTAAAAATGATAGGTATAAAGGACTGTTGCTATTAAAAGGTATCAATATTGATAGGTATAGATGCCTATTGATTTCAAAATTAGCATCAAAATCAATTGATACAGATGACTATTGAAATCAGTAGGTATTAAAAATGACAGATATTGATGCCTATAAATGTCTACTGATGCCTATTGATTTCAAAATCAGTATAGACATTGATAGGTATCAATGCCTGCCTTTCGATACCTATTGATATCAGTAAGTATTGATGCCTAATCATATCAAAATCAATATTGAAATTCATGGGTATAGATGCCTATTGATACTGAAAGTTATTGATGCCTACCAATATCAAGATAGGTATTGACAGACATTGATGTTAATAGGTATTGATTGCTTTCAATAGGTACCATACTCTTTCAATGCCTCTTATTATCAAAATTGGTATTGAAATAGGTTTTGATGCATACCAATATTGAAACTTGGTTTCAAAATCAAGAGGTACCAATAACTCTACTTATCAGTAGGTATCAATGCTTTTCGATAGATATTGAAATCAGTATTAAAAATAATAGGTATTGATTCTTATCAGTACTGAAAGGTATTGATATTGATAGGTATCGATGTCTATTGATTCCTGTTGATGCCTATTGATATCAAAAGGTAACGATGCATATAGGTATCAACGCTTGTCAATATCAAAGTTTTGCAATCAATAAGTAGTAATGCCTATTGGTATCAAAATAGGTATCAAAACTGATAGTATGGATAGCTTTGCTATGCATAGAGACTTGCAAGCACACAACCAATGTGTACCCAGTAATAATTTATTGGCTAGCACATTGGTAGGAAGAACATTCTATTAGGCCAACCTGAGCTGGATGCACCACTCCTGACGCAAACATCTGATGAGTCTCTGCTGGTCAGTCAGGTGGAGAAGCATTGGCCTCTGCTGCTTCTTGGAGCAAACTGTTCCTTGATCTTGCTGACTTTTGACTATTACCTCTTTGGGGTTTTATACCTTTTCATGGCAGTATTTGTCTCTCGGGTCCTTGAGTTACTGCTTCCAACTCAAAAGTTTCACTTTAGTCTGCCTTTTTACTTCTTTTACTTCTTATCTTGCATTGTTTTAGCTTGCATATTCTCTCACAGCTCAACAATAATTTTTCGGCAAAGCTGAGCCAAGGTCATACCTCTGTGCTTTGCAAAACTCGGCCTCAGACCACAGAAATCTGAACTCCTGGGCCGTGGGTCTGGGTTCAATTTACAGAGAAGAGATGGCAATGGCTCAGTACATTAGAATTCCTGTTTAATTACACTGACTTTTTACATCCTTTAAGTTTAGCGGGGATGAATGTTGAATGGTCAGGCTTACCAGATGTCCCACTTTTAGACGTAATGATGAATGAATTTACAACTTGGAGAACCCCTTGGTGCTTTAGTGATGGTGCACACGTGAAACGAACAGCAGAATCTGATTCTCATTCTTCTTGAGACAATCTAGACCCATATACAGATATAAGGTTCACTTAGTCTCCAGCATCTGTATTTTATTTCTGTATCTGAAAACATCTGTGTCCATATTGCTACAGACAATTGCTTTTCTTTCAAAGGAAAAATGTCTGAGCAGTGCAACTTTTTCTTCTAGTTTTACTTTTCCTACCACAGTCCCATTTAAGATTCCTTAAGGTACTTTAATACTAAACAGACATCTTGGCGGTAACCTTTTTGCCCTTCCTAAATGGTTACTCCAAAGTTAGAAGGCTTTGTAACGTTTCTGAAACAGTACTAGGTTATTAAATCAGGAAAACCTTTTGAGAATAGAACCCTTGTGGAAAACATGTTGTTTCTCTATCCTTTTCTTCCATATTAAATGGTTTCTGCTGATCAGTATTTCTGCTCCTCATCACAGGGTGTATATATGTTAATGTGTTACTTCAGAGCGGAGATGTCCTGGTGACATTAATCTTTCCATCCTCCATCCTCGCTTTGCATTGTTTCGTATCGTCAAATTGTCTTGGAGAACACAAACTGAGTTCCTTTTAGATTAAACTAAAAGAAAAGGCAGGCTACAGGAGCATATTTAAAGTGCTTTAACTGTTACTGGTCATTCGGTGCAGGAGATTGTGGTAGAGCTAATATAAAGCTTCCTTTATAAAAAAAAAAAGCTTCCCTCCAGAAACATCTGTAGCATGGGCTTTCTGTTTCCAGCAACACCTATTTTGCTCTTCAGACTTGCTCTGATTGTGCTGCACAACTTGCTAATGAACGCATAGCCACAATTATGCTGTATTCTCATCAACCTCCAAAAAAAGTATTTAAAGTGAGGTGTCAGTCCTAAAAATAGGCTTAAATATTAGCATTTTGGTGCTGTTTTCAACAGAATAGCATTTTAATAAATGACAGTCTACAAGCTCAGTTTAGACCTTATGATCATTAGTAAAGCCTACTGACAAATACAGGTCATCAGCACAGTAATCTGGTGTCTTAGTATTTAAAGCAGATGCTTAATATTTAGCATCTGTTTAATCCTGATGTTATCTGATGTATGTGATGGAAGCTTACTAGGGAATTCTATTGATGGTTACCAGAGTGAAATAGAATTCATTTTTTTCATAGATCTTCTTTGCTGAGTTAAAAGAGTAGTAGATCTTATTTTCATCACTAAAATAAATGCAAAGGACTCTTATCTGTATTGAGAGATCACATTTCTGAAGTGCAGGAGAGCTATTTCTTAATGATGGTGACTTCAATGGAACTGTACTTGCAGACCTGAATTTTACTCATTGGCACAGAACTCCAGAGAAAAGTTTCCTGTTTCAAATCTTGTGCTGTTTGTTTTTACGCAGTGGCTTTCCTTCTAAACTACAAGAATATAGGTAGTGTAACTCCTGCCACAGCTCAAACCATGGTATGGATGTTTTTTAAAAAAATTGCCATTGGGATTTTTCTCTGAATGTTTGTTACTAAAGCCAATCAGATTAAACAAAAATTATTCCTGCTGCTTTCTGTCTGATTCTGCGTCTTGCTTTTACTATGGAGGTAGTCCTAAAGTATAATCCTCAATATTTACTGATAAATTAGTAAACGCCATTTACTTTCTGAATTCTCTTCCATTATTACAAGGTGTACAAGAATTGAGCAAATGCACTCAGAAACATCAGCTTTATGACGCAAAGAATAAGGCCACTTCCGCATTATTTCTATGAAGCGTTCCACATGTCTTATGTGACTGATTTTTTTCTGTGTAGCTTTGTTGGGAGTGGAAGACAAAAAGATTCAACTTTCTCTGCATTGACTACTATGTATTAGGTGCTTGGACTATTATAACTTGGTGACATTTGTATTAGGAGTACAATTTAACGAACACACTAGAAGTAGCAGCCAGAAAATAACCCTAACCATTCTGCCAGGTATGCTCACCTAGCAGAAGAAGGAACTTTAAAGCTTATCTATGTAATACTGTGAAAGAAAAATCTGGATTTACAGGTCTTTTGCTAGCCAGATTTGGAATGGAGAAAACAAGTACGCTAACTGAGAAGTGAGGAAAAGCTAATGGTTGGTGGGCCTTTGGTTTGAGAGAAGCAGCTCTGTGTAGAATAAGGATAATTGTATATTTCTTAGAGGACTTTGATCTAGTCTCGGACATCTTCTAGATTATTTAGAGAATCAGATATGTGTGCATACGGGTGTTTTTAGTATGTAAGAAATCTTTAAAAGCTAAATCTACAAACTGCTTGTGCTTCCTAAAATGGAGATTTGCAGGCATTATGTTGCACACAGAGTTAAGGATCAGTTTGCTTCGGTAGTCATGTGCCTCCTGAAGAAATGAGCTGAAAATTGGAGTCTCCTGAGGCACAGATGTAGAAAAAGACCTGTTTTGAGGAAAGTTAGTTGATTCAGAATGGCAGTTGCACTAGGAAGTGTCATGAAAGAGAGCTAGTGAGTGCTCTGGAAATGTACCAAAGATGCCAAAGAAAGAGAGAATACTTAAGGCTGTTCAATCCAAGCAAGCCTAGACACACGAAGACTAAATATGGAGGGCTGAAACCCAACAGCTTGATGAATGTCTAGACAGCTGTTTTCAGACTGTGACGTGTTTATAACGCTGAGCTGGCTGCAAAAGTCCAAATCTCATTCAGTCACAGGATACTCACCCACTGTGAAAAGCAGCAAGGCTTCCTGGCACAAAAATTGCTTCAGAAAGAGGGTGCTCTTGCTCAACTAACCATGCTGCGTTTAGTAACCGGGAGACCACCAGTGTGATGCTTTTGCGTGGCCAACAGAGTCCAAGTGACTCCTGTCTCTCGCTGCTGTTGCAGCTGCTGGGAGGAACAGCTGCCAGGAATGGAAACAACATAAAGAATATCCATGAGGAGCAGGAGACGAGGAAATAAGAAGCATTAAAATCGAAAAAAAGGACACAAAACAGGCTCTCCTCAATTAATGGAAGAATTTTGATGAGGAAACTTTATATTGATGGAAGCAGAGTAGACTTTGAAGGAACATATAATTTGTGTTTTGGCAGCCAGATGTAGCCTGTGATTTCTGGTGAAGAGATACTTTGAAAAAGCACTATTTACTTTGACTGTGGACGTTATAAATACATTAGTAAAATGCTGTTATGCTTTAGTTACCTATTCATAGGAAGAGATGGCTTGTTGGATTTTGGGTTCGAGCTAGTGCATTTTCCAGGAAAATTTGTATAGTCAGCTCCTGCTTTGAAGTAAGAAACCAAATTGCAGATTGTTTTCTTAGACAGTTGAAGCTTGGTATCTAATGAGCGGTTTTCTCCTGAAAATTATTGCTGTGGTCTGTATCAATGAAATTCTCTAGTTCATCTACTGTTTTTGCTGTTTATCAGAGGACTTCTTGTTCATTCAAGAAAGGTTTAATATAATCATGGCATAGATTTGGACATTGAAGTAAAACCACTAAAAGGGTCTGGAGGACCTGGAATGAAAGACTTCAAATGTTCCGCTGCTCTGGTCATCAACTTCTGTTCTATTTTCCTTTTAGTTGCGTAGGATTTAAGTTGAGTCATTTGACCTTTGGTTCAAAGTATGAAGGCTGGTATCAACAAGTACGGAAGAATTGCTTTGACCTTGTATCATGGGGCATATTTAACATTTCACAGAGTATTCCAAGAAGATTCTAAAAATGATGTCCCAAAATTGGGGTAAAAAAGATGGGGAGAGGCATTAACCCTCAATTTTATGTCTTTTTCCTTTCAGAACTGCTACTGTAATACTAGAACAGAAGAATTAGTCATTCCTAAGTCTAGCACCTAAAACAGTGAAGAATAAGTTTGCCTCTCCCTAAGAAATGTAGCAGGCAGCAGTTCTTATATAGATGAAAAAAGGGAAAAGTGTCAGGAAATGAGGACATTCCAAACTCTGGATCATATGTTATGCACATCCACTAAGGGACATTTTGTGGTTTATCATGTACCACAAAATAGCTGTGGAATTGCCCTTTATGTATGTTCCCTTCTGGTTTGGGTTTTTTTTTTGGTTGTTTTTTGGTTTGGTTTTGGGAGGGGAGGTGTCAGTTGGGTTTGTTTGTTTGTTTGTTTGTTTTGTACAAGAGAGGAAGACACGATGTTCACATGTCCAGTACTCTTATAATACAGGAAAAATGAATGCCCAAAAAAAAAATTTTTTTTTTTTTTTCAAAATCCAAATAGAGCTCCATAAATATCAGAAGTTATTTTTATGATATGATTTTGGATTGTCAGGAAAAATCTGTATTTCCTAAATTAGCAAAAATGGGTATACGTTTCAAATAAACCAGCTGTGGTGATATTTCACGTATGGGTTTGGTTGTCGGTGTGACCAAAGCACATATATAAATACACGGAATAGGGATAACACAGTACAAGGACTGAATGTGTGTTAAGGAATAATATCAAAAGAAGAAACATTTAGAAGAATCCTAAACATTTAAATCAAAATCATCACTATATTGCTTTCTTTTTTATAAAAAAAAAAGTAAATTGTTAATTGTCTGGGGCACGTAAGCACCCAGTCTGACAAAAACTTACGAAGTTGTCTAATTTTAGGTATGATAATAGTTCAGTTGATGCCTCTGGACCTAAATGTGTGTAAAACAGTGTTTGTGGAGGTGCTGCGTCCCCTGGCAGGCAGTAAACTTTCTTCAGAGCAGCCTCTATGGTATTGAAAATACTGGACAAAAAATTTTTGCTGTTGTTTTTGCTTTGTTTTCAAGCAAAATAACATTCTACTTTTTTTTTAACCACGAGATCTGAGCGTTGATTTTTCTTTTGCATTATTTTATGCAAGAAAAGAGGAAAACTAATTAGCGGAACAGCTTTATCCAAAAAGTTTTTAACTACAAGCTTACAATTGTCTCTAAGAACCTTTTATATAAAGAGAACAGGTCAGTAAATATTATAGTCATTCGTGTTAATCTGATACAGTAAAACAATTAAATTATTTAAATGTTAGTTTTTATAAATCACACTTTTCTAGAGTACTCCACATATGAAGTTCAGAATGAATTTGCAGAAACCTATGTGCTTTATCACTATCTGTGGGCTTCTTCTGGTCTTATCATAATAAAAAGCCACACTGGGTTGTTCTGATTGCAATCTGAAGATTTCCCAAAGTTTGGATTTCTTGTTCACCCATGCACGTGTTTGTGAAGTTCTTCTCTTGGAGTTATCTCACTAATTTCAATGCAATAGAAGTCCCTCTAGATTTCCACTGTGCTAGTAACATCACAGCTTTCATCCTTTTATCATCCTCTTTGCCATTAAAAGAAAAAAGGAAAATTGGGAGGACTTCTCTGAACAGAACAGCAGCAAATTGCTGGTGACATAGCCATTGGTTGCCCTGGGAGTCCTCGTTGCATCCCTCAGTTTAATTTGCTTAATATATGTAATTAATTAAGCAACTACAAAGTGATAGAAATGTATTTGTGGATTCAGTCTCTGTAAATTAGTGATAAACAATTTGATACTGCAGGATGTTAGTGCTTTCTCTGTGGGACTAATGATCTCTAATGCCTCAGCAGTTGTTTGTGGAGCTCATCATGTTTACCTATTAAAATGAAGTCGTTACATTTGGCTGCAGAAATCTTAGAATGCTTTTGGTACTACCTGTATTTGGCTGTGAATTTCTGACCACGGATAGGACCTTGAATGTTTTGCTGAATCCTGGTGGACGGGACATTGTGTTATGGATAAATACTCTTTTAACTTTAGAGGGTGTTTGTAGAGACATGGAGGATTCAGCAGAAGTATCAGCAGTTAATTCAGTGATGCAAGGCATCCTACACCCTAAAATTTAGTGCAGCTATATGAAACAATTTTGTAAGTGTGATGCGTTTTATGGGAGTCAAGGGATTTAGGTGTCCTCTTCAGAACTTGACTTACAAGCATTTGGGTATGCCATGCTTCTGCATAATGTCATTGGAAAACATAATGCAACTCATGAGGACCAGTTAGTTCAGGGTTAAAATAAGTACCTGCAACAAAGTGGCCTCCTAAAGGGTGGAGATCATTTACAAAGCTTGGGCTGAATAGCTAGCACTTGTCTAGGGACAGCTTCAGTGCGAGCAGGCGCTGCGCCCACATTGTGTGCAGTTTGGGTAGCTACATATGCAGCCACTGAGGCTGCATGCACAAATGATACATTTTTACATTTGAAAACCTGTAGAATAAAATTCAGAGGCTAAACTGAAAGAATTTTCAAAATTAGGCTCAAAACCAAGCCTTCCTACTTTCCTATGTGGTATTCTTGCTGTTTTTCTTCCCTCAAACTATTTAAAGGAAACTGATAATTTAGCTGGAGTTCAGGCACATGGTTATTAGTGTCATCTGTACCCAAGAGATAACAGTGACGTAACCTTAGTGCAAGGAAAAAAAAAAAATTGCAACTCAACTTGTTTCTTGCAAAAGTTTTTTGGTTTTTTTTGTTTTTTTTTTTTTCTTGAGGAAATTCATGTGGTTTGTTGTCACTGTCAAGCACTGTAACATACTTAGGAACTTCATCTCTTAGAAAATGTATTATTTGTTTATTTTTGCAAGCTGTGGCCTACATATACAGGAGTTTTTTTTCCTGTATGTGGAACAAAATGATTTCTCAATAGGGAAGTGTGAGCTGAATGTACTGGTATTATTAATAGAAGTTAAAAATACAAAAAAGTTACGATATTTTAGTTGGTGTCCTATGTCTGAGGCACATCCAGCAAAAGTCTTATGCAGGTCTCAGACCTAAAATATTATGTTGCTTTAAAAAAGAGTCAAGTATTAAAGGATTTTTTTCCCTGCAGTTTTAAAAAAGCAGTAGAGTCAGAACAAAATTAGTAAGTACAAAGATATGAGACACAATGATTTAGCCCAAAACTTGGGCTGAGATGTGTGTTCTTCATCTCTTTTATTAAAGTTGAGGCGTTGTGCAACAGAGCACATAGGAGTCATGAAGTGGGATGAGAACCAGCAGGCCCTTTGGCTCTCTAGCACCGTGTTGCGAAATTCAGTTCGGAGGAAGTGGGAGCATCTAACCAATAGGTAGCCCCAGACCGTCGCATCTGGCTTCACTGGGCTGAGACTGAAGCCATGACCTCGTTACGCAAACTGAAGCAGTTCAGATCATGCCAAACACACACACACACAAAAAAAAAAAAAAAAAGGCAAAAAAAAAAAAGCTGCAGAACTTCAAGGAATGTTGCAATCGAGCAGGGAGGTACTAAGTAAGTTTAGACTATTCCTGAGCCGGACAAATGAGCAAGAATTTGCTGAACTACATTTTTCACCTTGAACATCAAAGCCCTTTGAACCTAGTTGCAGTAACTTAACACATTTTTTGGCTTTACTTGTCCTTAATACTCTCAGACTTGGCCTAAATTTTCACAGGGTTAAATGTGTCTAATTTTGTGCTATGATGTGTAAACAGGATTTGTGTAGCAAACACCTTGATAAGTATGATTCCATTTGGTACATTTGCTGGAAATGACATGCAGCTTTTAAACCCTCTGTCAACTAATGTCTCGTTTGATGTTCAGGTCGAGATGGTGGTCTTCAATCAGAGTACAACGTGTTGTGTTTGATACGTCAGTTTATTAAAAAAAATCACACAGTTTGAATGGCAATGGCTGTATAAAATTCTCTGTAATTATAAAATGTACGCTCAGGAAAAATCCTAGCTCCATCGAAGCTAGTGGCATAAACACTCAATCGCAGTGAAAAGAGAATTTCAACTCATGCTTTTGGTTTCACTGGTTGCTTACAAACTGTAGGTACGTGGAATGAATTTTTAAAATAAGACATGTATCAGTGTCTTCTTCCCTTAGGTGGGCTTGAAGATCTCCTGACTTTGAGATATTTGTGAAAACAAAGTGCATGTGTGTGTGTATGTAGCAGAAAAGGATTTTGTGTATATTTTAGCTTGATTTTCTGGACTGCTATTTTTTCATGCAAAAATATAGAATTCAGGATATTAGTGTATCTTCTGTGACTTTTAAAAGGATTTAAAATATTTAACCAGCTGATGTTAATTCTGGAGGGTAACCAGATTACTCGGTTACTGAGGCTCCCTCGTTGGGGACAGTACGGGATAGATGTACACCTTTTCAATACTTATTCATTCTGTTCACATGAAATGACAGGGCTTACGCAATTGGTGATCTTGGTCTCTTACTACGTTGCCTGAGGTTTGGGACTTTTTTGCTGTCACTGATTTCCTTCACTGAAATTAAACTCATGCAAACAAGCTAGCTAGGATGTCTGAGGCGTGTGTCAGGTACTACTGAGTGCACAATACTTGCAGCATTTTATTAAGGCAGTCATGAAAGATGCTTAATTTCCTTAGAAAGGGGGGGACTCCAAAGAACCCACAGGAGCAGCTCTTTGAAAAGCATGAAATAAAGATCAACATGTAAAGGTAGTGACAAATCACTGGTCTAGGCTCCAGCGCCCGCGTGTTGGGAGAGGAAAAATCCCTTTGCTCCCTCAGTGCATCTGCCCAGCCTATCAGTCAATATGTGCTTTATTACAGATGTTATTGATCCAAAGCACTACCCCTCCAGAGTGCCAGGACAAGTTGTACTCTGGCATGGGGCTGTCTGCTACGGGGCTGGTGCTCTTTCAGGCTTTCCTGAACTTATCTTCCATAAACCCGTTTTTTCCCTTTTGTGTGCTGTGGCTGAAGACTCTGCCTGGCTCCTTAAGCAGTTGGGCCCTTTTCCAGAAGAGATCTGAGACACTGTGGGCTCACCTTTAGCTTTGGCTGAGGGCAGAGATGCTGCTATGGTTGGCTGAATATTTAAGAAGCTGAGTAGGCTGGAACTGCAGTTTTGGCAGTTCTGTAGGGATACGTGTGCTTGCTGCAGGATGCGCCCATTCCTCCTTTAGATACCAGATTACATACAGGTAGTTGGCACATTTAATTTGCCCCAGCACTTCCATGTGAAGGAAATAACCTGCCTCAGATTGTCCAAGAAACATAAATGCATGATGGTTTAAAAGCATGTCCTGGATAAAAGAGAGAGAGATTCTTTTCTGACTTGTGCAATTTGAGGAGCAAACATAGATGTTTACCCTGTGCCAAAATCTGCCCACATAAGCAGATCAGACTTTTTTTTTTTTTTAAATGTTGTTCTGGAAGGTCAGAGACTATTTTGTTTGCTGCAGTTTTTTTTTTTGCTTAGTGAAGCAAAGTTCACAGGAGCCAGAGTAATGATTTGATTTCCAAGTTTTCTTCATTCTTCACTGTGTACTTAGTTAAATATATCTGTGGCAGTCTCACCTTTGAGCAGCAGCAGCAAAGAAGCTGTAACTTCTAAATAAGCAATAAACTCCTTTGTCCATTAAAAAAAAAAAGCCAGTAACTTCAGAATTACTGTTATAAATGGTATGAAATGACTCGAGGGCTGTTTACATCCTGAGTGCTTGCATTATGTGCACTGAAAATTTACTGTGCAGCTGTTTAAGGTTCTGCCCCTGAACATCTTCACAAGCAAAGATTCTGCTCCCTCCTGTAACTCTCATTGCTCTCCTACAGTCTGAAGCAGAAATTTGGGGTTAGACACATCCCGTGTGCAAAATGCAGTGTTAAGGATAGTTGACCTTTTGTATCGTGTGTGTTTCAAGCAGTGCTGAAGGATTACGCTATTGTAATATGTTAGGGCTGAATCATGAGATTGAGTCTCTTCACTTTCCCAGGGGCAGTTTTCATTTCTGTCTCTTTCCCATTATGTCTCAATGTCTTATTTGCAAAACAGATAATAATTCTCTACTTGATAAGGGTACTGCAGCTTTTTCCGATGTTTGTGAATTTTTTACTGGGTGTGTATTTCTGATAAGCTTGCAGCAAAGCGGAAGCATAACAGTGTGGGCTGCATTGTTTTCGCTATGCATTAATGCCAGCCAGATACAGAGACACTCAGCTGGGGCTGCTGCAAGGTTACGTGGCCCATTGATATATGGGATAAACTGCCCTGTTTATCCCAATAACCCCCTGTCCTTTCTGGGGGGCAAGAGATGGAGGGAGGGAGGTTAGAGAAGGATTCCGCTTCCCCTATTGTGTAAAGGTTCTTTTGTCGTAGATATTCTGAGCCTTTCGTTCTGAGTCCTGTTTGGTAGTGTTGAACCTCTCCCTATATATAGAACATATATATATATTCTATATATAGAATAGTGAAATGGAAGTACAGGAGGCAGCTTTTATTACATTTATGCTGATGAAAACTTTCTAAACTGTTTTTTGTGCTTTCTTATGCAGTGAAACTTGTAGAAAAGCTCAGCAAACAATATTGCCACGAGAAAAAGACATTTATTTTTCTCACTCATTTTGCCTACGTTTTAAACACTGAATAACTTAATTTCTAAAACATATAACTGGTACAGTGAAATAGCTGAAGTAAACAATAGTTGCCTCTTAGTTTGACTAGCATTTTCTTTATTTAGAATTGATGGCTTCTTTACACCCTTGTTGCCTAGCATCTGTGTGCTATTGAGCTAAAGTTACTAATATTGGAAGTCAATTTCGGGCCAACTGCATCTGAAATCAGTGGACCTCTAGCTATTTAGGGAGAAAATTTGCCCTTTGTCAAAATAATGATTGACACATCCCCTAAGGAGGATTTCAAGCACGGAAACTGATAAGCTGGTAAACTGAGGAGAGGGAGTTATACCTGTTGAGGATAAACAGAATATCTCCTCTGCATTGTAACTTAGGTCTGATTGTCCTGGGTCTGTTTTCTGCCGTGGAGGGTGTATGATCTCTTGGCCCTTGTGGCAGACCTCAGCTTCATGGTCTGGAAACAGCTTTAAATTCAACAAACTGTGAGTCATCGCATTTGGAAGAGGCTGTCCAGGACAGACCGCAAATAGAAGCAACTCTGGGGCAATTCCATAATGTACCAAGTGGAACCCAAAAGGGCCACATGGGAAGTTACTTTCAAGGTTTCTGCTCTTTCCAGAAATGTTACCACAAGCTGCTCAGAACCATTTCAACAGCTGATCTTCTTTTTTTAAACCTTTTTCTGACTCCTAAGCATCTAGACTTGAAGTTGCCTTATTTTTTTAAAGTCATTTTGGCACTAGGTTGTTACTGAAAAAAGAAATTGATTTTTGTTGTACTTCCCCAATAAACTGGTGCTACTACTGCACTTCTAGCAACCAGTTATCAGGACGCACTCTGCAATCAGAAAATCTGTAATCAGATTCTTTTGAACTCTTCGACGAGTCTTGTCACAGCACCTTTCTTTCACCACATGATTTCTGCCTGCACAAACACAATTTAATATTGAAGTTCATTTAGATTAGCCAGTGTAACATTGCTTGATGAGCTGCCAGATAGGCACATGTATATACTTCAACTGAGATTTGATCAGTGGCTGCTAAACTCTCACTTGCCTGAGGTTTTCACAATCCGTTCTTCCTGTACTTAGGGCATTGCCTTGGCTTCTCTCATCATGTACAAAATTATGTTGTTTACCTTAAAGGTGATGCATCAGCTTCAGCCCGCTTAACTTGCAGACCTGCAAGTTAACTGCCTGCTTCTAGTTGTTCCCTCGAGGTTCTTGTTCTACTGGTTTCCTGTCAGCTCCCGCTTTTCATTTAGAATAATTTGGAAACACTGGATTTCAGTAGCTGTATTTTTAGATTTTTGGGATTTAGTAAATTTTACCTATTGGGCATGCCTGTTCCCACTTCACTTTCAGCTGAATATACAATGTCAGTGGTTGCATAGCTGTGCAGTGATTGGGTTTGACTTGCAAAAATATTTTAAGATACCTATGTGTAAAATGTCATGGAGGTATACTTTGTACTGTGTTATGTGCTCCAGAGCGGGCCAAAGGAGAGGATATAGTTTAATCATTAGAAACCTTGGACTGGGAGGCATGACTTTAGGTTTCTATTCTTGGTTTTAACGCTGACTTAACATGTGACTTGTGCAAGTGATTTAACCTTTGTATGCCCCTGCCTACCCACACATAAAATGAATATTATAATCTCTACTTCTCAAGTTTTGGCATTAAAGAGGCTACACCAGTCTCTCTGTTGCAAGCCCCCTGTCTGGTAGCATATTAAATATAAAGTTCAACTCTAAAGATTTGTTTTCATCCTTCTCCATCCTCATCCCTTAATGGCACAGCTTCTACTTACTGGGGTACTGGCTTGTATGCCCAGTTAGTGACCTCTCACAACTACGTTTCAGTAAAACAAAGGAACTATAAACCAGAAGAATGAGGCTTGTGAGCAGAGGAGAAAGCACATCTTCAGAGTGCGGCCTGTGCACCTGCAAATCCCTCCCACAAGCAATTCTGGGAGCTGGAAACCTCAGCTTCAGAGTAAAAAGAAATAATGTATTACCTCAGCTTAGTCTTCTTGACCCCCCTAATCCAGACACACCAAAATTCAGTGCTTGTAGATAAGGAGAAGGAAGAAAAAGCCAGAGCAACAATTAATTTTTTTGTGTATAATTTTGTGAAGTGTCATGTTGCCATAAATGATGCATTTGGACTAGACAAAAATGTGACAACTGTGTTCCTCTATGGTCCATACGTAAGCCATGTGAGCAAGTTTTATTTCTGCAGGAGTTAAAAATATTGCACTGACGCAATTTGTAAGTGGTATAGATTTACATATGCATGAGTAAAAATCCCCCCCACCCCCCCCCCCCCCCCCCCTTGCTCCTGGGAGTAGACCAACTAGAGACAAAATGGACCTCAACAGGATCTGGCCCAACTGTGCATCTATCTTATCTCTCTGCAATACATACACCTCTCACAGGGGATGTGAAAGCCCTCTGGAAGTTCTTACTCTTAAAGATTAAGTACAAGCTAGAATCTTGTCAGTGCTGGTTTGGATCCATACTGTGTTCTTCCCCTTAAGTTTCTAATCTTCAAAATGAAGAAGGAGGAAATGGAAGTAGAATTTCTTAAAAACTGGAGCCAAAAGAGCAAAAGAAGAGTTTTGAGTTCTAAGTGATGGTTGGGCTAAGTTTACCGGTGGGGAGAAACTCAACTGCATCAGCTCTGCCTTCATTTGTGGGGAGTCTGCAAGGATTAGTGGAAAAGATTCCAAGTATAAAAGGAGTCTTATCAAATGGAAAAAAAAAAGAAGAAGAAAGAAAGAAGTAAGTAAAAATATTTTATCAGACACTTCTGCAGCACCACATTTCCACTAAAGGCTGGGAAAAAAGTGCTGAAAAGCCACATACTCTTTCCTTGGCTTTGTGCATTTGCTCAGAAATAACAGTCAAGAGGGAGACATTAAGAAACTATGTAAGTGATGAAAAAATTTAAATACTATTTAATATGGAGTGCTTATATCTGATGAAACAACTTGGAGAAGGGACCAGAAATTCTGTGTGTTAGCAGAAAACCAAACTCCAAGCCTGATGTGTTTCCTCTGAGCGCTCCTGGAATGAGCGTTAACACTGATAGAAAGGTGACTGAGGGAGGCACAGAATCTAATGACATTATTTATTATAACAAAATGCCTGTTGTGCTGAGGGGTAAATATCTGTTAGAGATGAAGGCTGAAATCCTGGTCCCACTGATGTCCATGGCAAAACTTCTACTGACTTTACCTCTGGCAGAATTTTACCCATCACCTTGAAATGTAGACAGTGGAGGTAGCAGAAAACTACTGTGAGGCCGTCTCTCACGTTTTGATTTCTATTTAGAATCAGACTGTGGTCAGATGTTTAATGCAGAATTAAGATCTCTCTCTTTGCCCCACGTGGCTTGCTTTTCCCGTCCTCTTCTTGCATAGCTTCCAAGAGAAATCTTTCCTAAAATACAAGATGTAACTTAAACTTGGCTGTATATGCAAAGGAAAACTAGTTAAAGAAAAACAAAAATACTGTCTTAAATCCAAGGAGTTTGAGACAGGAAAGTTTCTATCATTCTTCTTTAGAAATGAGAGCGCATTCGCATTTAAGGTTTTCTCAGAAGCCAGTTCTGAAAGTTCTTGGAAAGGATTCAGAGAAGTGGGACAAGCAGCATTTCCAGTGATTCTTCAGTTTTTTACAATGGACAATATTAAACAAAATATCCTATTCATCCAGCAGAGGTGCATATCTCTGTAGAGTAAATGCCAGCTGACAGTAGCTGTGCTAATCTTTATTGCTTTTTATGGACTTCTGAGAAAGAGTCCCCGAGCTCCCAAGGGTCCTGCAGACCACAGAGTGAGAAAAAGTCTGACCGAATCTATTCCAGGGTTTTTACCATGGCTCAGCAGCAGGCACGTGCTGTTCAGATAATACCATCAACAAAGTCTCTCCTCACCGACTCCCTTGGCAGTCCTGAAAAGTAGTCCTTGGAGCAGGTTCCTGGAAGCTCGGGGGTAAGATGACGGGTGTTCGAATATCATTCTGGTAATAAGTGTATTATTGAGACGATCTGGTGTGTGGCACAGATGATTGCAGGTGCCTGATGGCTACACCATGAACAGACAGAGCAAAGGCCCCAATCCTGCGAATATGAATGCCATCAGTGGAGCTACTTCTAATTAGACTGCTGATGAGTGCAGAGCTACTCCATTAGGTATCTCTACAGGTGCGGATGCCAAGGTAAGGGCGGAGGAATGTAGAGAATGTATGTTTTTTCTTGTTGTCAAGTAGATGAAAACAAGGGGAACTGAAGTCTTGGGCTCTAAAATCTCAAAGATGCTTCAGACTATTCTATGAATAAAACCACGACTGTCTTATTTTCATGGTGAAAAAATATCGGGGGGGGGGGGGGGGGGGGGGATATTTTTGTAGTAAAGTACAACTTTTTAGGATGTGTAGCAATGTAAGTACTGTTCCATTACTGAGGAGGAAGGTGGGTGAGACGGCAGGCTAAATGACTCCGTTTTCATGGATGAGTGATGACCCAATTCCTCTGTCGAACTAAGGTGTGATTCTTTGGCAGGCTAATATTGCTGTGGAGGCTGCATTAATTTGTATTTGCATACTATGGGGATTACTTTCCACAGATCGCCTTAATTCTGTGTCTGAGATTATGCTGAATCTTCTCCGTGGTGTTTATTACCTCATGCTGTATTTGCCGAGGAATTCTGCTCAGAAGGGGGAGTTCTCCTTCACTCAGGGAGTGCAGGTGCATGCGTGAGGTAAAGTGTTTTATGTGGAAAATAAAGAAATCTGCATTCAAACCTGCATTTTTTTGATAATGGCAAGTTTAGCATGTAATTTGGTG
Organism: Alca torda; assembly: GCA_008658365.1. Lineage (NCBI taxonomy): Eukaryota > Metazoa > Chordata > Aves > Charadriiformes > Alcidae > Alca > Alca torda. Next base: position 9,019,705 of record CM018079.1, read on the forward strand.
CCAATTTAAGCTAATTTCATTCCCCGCTAGAAAGATGTGAACCGAAGGCGCAGTATGTGTTGGCTCTTTCTAGTCTTTGAGAAGTATCAAAGTTGGGGAGCTGGAGGGATAACGCGGGGGGGCTGAGAACAGGGAGCCTGCGGTTTTATTCTTGCCCTGGCAATTACAGGCTATGTGTGTGGCCACCGCATTTAACTCTTACGTGCCTCAGTTTCTCACCCTGAAAAACCCTGAATTGTGTTATGCGCCGGGGGCCTGTGCGGCGTTGCCATTCCTGGTTGTGAAATCGCCTGTCGATTTTTTTTTTTTTTTTTTTTTTTTTTTTTTTTTTCCGGGAGGGAAGAGTGAATTGTGGCAGGGTAAGGCCAGCAGTGCCACGGGCGGGATCCGGGTGTCACTTCCCCAGCTGCCAGCCTTTGCGACGTCGCCTCTACGGCTGGAACACAAGCCGGGGAGAGGCGGCAGGGGAGAGCCGGGGTGCGGGGGGGACGGGACTCCCCGGGGGGACGCAGCCAACAGTTAACGGCGGCTCCCCCGGGGTCCGCCGCCCCCCGCCGCTACACGATGATTATTTCCCCCCCTCCCTTCCCTCGCCTTCCAGTTTTGGCAGGGGATTAAAGCAGCTCCCCCCTGTGGCAGCAGTGACCCAGAAACGAGTTTGATTCACGGAGTCCTTCCTCCATAACAAGTACAAACGTCAGTCAGAGGGAGTCTGTGTGTGTGTGTGTGTGTGTGTGTGTTGTGTGTGTGCGGTGTGTGTGTGTGCGGTGCGCGGCGCACGGAGCCGCTCTCCGCGCCCGCTCCCCCGCCGCCGCCGCCGCGCCGAACTCATGAGGCGGCTTCGCGCAGGGGGAGCCCGGCCGCGCCGCCCGCCCTCGCCGCCGCCTCCGCCTCGCCGCCGCCGCCGCCGCCAGCAGGTAACCGTGCCCGCCGCCGCCCCGCCGCAGCGCCAGCCGGGGGAGCCGCCAGCACAGCCATATTTGATGATTTTTTTTTTTTTTTTTTTTTTTTTTTGTATGTGCGTATGTGTGTCGCTCCGGAGGCGGCGAGAGAACAGTTTCGTGCCGAAGGTCGCTGCCTAGTGGAAATAAGATAGTACGTCATTAACATGGCGCCAAGAGCCGTGCGGCTCGGTGCGGGGCGAGGGGAGGCGGCCGAGTTGCGGCTCCGCTATCCCACAAGCAACTTGTGCCGGGCTGGGGCGGGCGCTGGGAGGAGGGAGGGGAGGCTGTCGTGCCCGTGGCCGGCAGCGGCAGGGGTGGCTTTTTGTTCCGCTGCCGGGCTCCGCCGCGGCTTCCCGAAGGCTGGCAGCGGGCAAGCGAGGCGACGGCGTGCCGCCCTGCCGGCTGCGCCCCGGGGGAAGGCGGCGGCGGCGGGGGAGGGGGGCATGCCCGGGCATCGCCCGCCGCGGAAAGTAGAAAGCGTCGGAGCAAGTTGGTAGACAGATGGCAATGGCAGAGCGCAGGTCCTGCTCAGATACTGATGTGTGGGAAGGGGGCGGGGGGGAGCCATGGCCAGCGTCTGTCACCGTGTCACCCACATGTCCACCACGACCCATCGCCTCTCGCCGAGGGCGGGGAGCGTGTGTGTGGGGGAGGAGGTGTTTATGTGCAGAAGCAGCTTTGTAGTTGCACTCATCCCTCCCCCCGTCTCACTTGGCTTTCGCTCGTAGAAAAAAAAAAAAATGCTTGGAAAGCATAAAAACTGCTCATCGGTGAAATTAAGCAGAAGTTGCCTTTCGTAGCGGGAGAGCCCAGCCGGTTGCTCGTGTGCTCGGGGGCACGGGTGGGTGTTCCGCTGGAGCTGGAGAGCGGCGGGCTGTCATAGGTGCTCCGGCGTGTGTGTGTCTTCCTCCCCCCTTCCCTCCCCTCCCCGAGGCGAGCGCTCGGTGTCTCCTGCCGGCGAGCAACTTGCGGGAGCCCCGGGGCGCACGTGTTTGAGAGCGTGTCCGTGGGGGACAGCCCTGCGGGAGCTGCCCGAGCCCGCCGGGGGTGGCGGCGGCGGGGACAGCGGCATCCCTTGTCGCCGGGGCGGCCGCCAGCAGGTGCACGGCAGCCCCGCAGCGCCCGACCACCGTGCGGGAGCGGTGACCGGGGAGGAGTGTGGGGGGGACGCGCTGCAAACTTGGGCGAGGTGGAGCTGGGGGGCAGGGGGTGGCCCGGCGCTCGGTGGGTGCCGTGTGGCAGGACGCTGCTCCGCCGTCCTCCCCCGGTGGGGTAGGGGGGTGAATCGGCGTGGCCGTGCCGGAGTTTGTGTTGACGAGGGGGCGGAACGTCACTAGCGGCGGTGTCGAAACGCGAACGTAACGCAACAGAAGAGGCGCGGGGTAGCGGCGGCACACGGCTGAAGTTGCCGGGGCTCCAGCCAGGGTACCTCCGCGGGTTCGCTCTCCCACCCTCCCACCCCTCCCTCGCCCGGGGCCTGGGCTGCAGGCTCTGTCCCTGTAACGGCCCGTCCTCCCCCCCCCCCCGGAGGCGGCGAGCGCGGCTCCAGCGATCATTCCACTTGCTGAAATGAGACAAAGCAGCCCTGATGCCGCTGCCACTCTGCCTGTCCCTGGGCTCGGCTGGATGATTCTTTTATTTATTTATTTATTTGTTTGTTTGTTTATTTATTGCTTTCCCCTTCCCGTTCGCGCCCGCCAGTTGATTAAGGCTAGGCGGTGGGGAGTTCATTATTTTGGGGAGGGCGGAGGCAAAGGGTGTTTGTTTGTTTGCACCGCCTGCTGGTTGGTTTCCTGTGACAAGAGGTGATACACAGTTTCCAGAACTGTCTGGGAGTGGGAGGAGAGACAGCCACAGAAAATGAGCTCAAGTCTCCTCCGTGCTGCCGCTGCTCAATCCGCCAAACCGCCGTCCAGTCCCCGTGTCGCCCCCCCTCCCCGCCCCACTCCCTCCATCGCAGCGTGGAGATGGAGGGGGGGGGGGGGAGCTAGTGGTGGGTGGGGAAGGTGCTCGTGGCCGTTTTGGGCAGTGACAGGGGTTCGGCGGAGAGGCGGCGGGGAGCCGAGGGCACCAAGTTTGATTTGCAGCCGGGGCCGAGCGGATTGGTGCGGCCGGCGGCGGGGAGGAGCGGGAGAGGGAGCCGGGAGGAGGAGGAGGAGGGAGGGGGCGAGCCGGGCCGTTTCAAATGGAAAATGCTTTCAAATGCCCGGGAAGGTGCCACCCCCGCGGGGGAGGTGGCCCCGGCTCCTCTCCCAGCCGATGGCCGTGCGAGGCCGGGAGCTGAGGTGGGATCGCTCCGGGAGGAGGATGAGGAGGAAGAGGAGGAAGAGCCGGCCGGCCTAGAGCGGGGGTGGGGGTGGGTGGGTGGGAATGAGGCGCCGGATTTGAATTGACTCTTCTCTTCAAGCCCCGGCTCCCGCCCTCTGGAAAGGCGGCCCCGAGTTGGCAACCGTTGGCTGGGCGAGTGGCGACCGTCCGTTCGGGTGGGTAAAGGCACCGCTTCACCTGCGAGGCGGTTTCCAAAATCCAGGCTTTCCGGGCGGATTGTGTGCCTCCGGCTAACTCCCGCCTCGGTCTCCTCCTTTGCTTTCAGTCGACGGCTTTATTGGAATAAAGTTTATTAGATCTCGCCCGTAGATGGAAAGTCCGTGGGATCTTGAGACCCGTCAGTCCTCCAGGGAGAGCTGGCCACGTGTGACATGCAAACGACTGGTTTGTGCGGCTGCACACAAGCGTTAAAAATAGATTGCTTCTCTTTGGAGAGCTGTTAGGTAGTATTAGAAATTATGATAGCATTTAGCAACACATTTTAGTTGACATTTTAATGTTAAAGCAGGAAGATGCTTTTATGCTAGCCCCGTTTTTTTTCTTTTTAGAGAAAGATTTAGCTGTGATTTGGAATAATTTCTTTTTCAAGCGGGCGCTGTCTTTAAGAAAGTCAAAAGCTGCCCACACTTGCAAACCTAAAACCTTCCTAAAAGCTATGCTAAAATATGCTTGTTATGATTCTATTTCTATAGGTTTCTCACACTCAGTGGGATATTGTTGAAACAGCAAGGGTTGTATGTTTTAGTGGCAGGATTTCCCTCTGGCTTCAGATACCACTGGCTCCCTGCTTTTGAGCTGTGTTTAATACATATGTTTAAAATAAAATAATAATAATAAACTCCCCTTTTCCCTCACAGCTGCAGATTTCCCCTCCAGCTTCTCTGGTTTCATTCCCAATTCACCGAATATAGTAAAAAAAACCCCCTTCCAGTCTTTCCTCAAATGTTTTCTCCATGTGGTTAGTACCGCTGCTTCCTGCTCCTGTTTTCATCTGGAGCTGACCAAGCTGACAGCTTCTTCTAGATGGAAGAGATGAAGTGCAGTGGGTGCAGGGTGGGTTGAATTAATTCATGGAGCCCAGTTTGTCATTGCTCAAGATTTTGGGCAGTTTCACCGGCACAGCTTGGAAATAATTTGCTGCCACTGCCTAGATTGTAAGGTAAAACATGTTATGAGCTGAGTTGTACAGGTGCATAAATGAGCATGTGGGTTGCTGAGAAGTGTAGGGCTGATATGTCCAAATTGTGCTTCTGCCTTTCCTTGTGAAATCTTGAATAGGTGTGCTGAGGTCAGTAGAAATATTCCTTGTGGAGAATGCTCTTGGCCCTTGGAACATACTTTTTTTTCCATGAGACTTGGAGGAGTTTTTCTCCAAATTTAAGGTCTGTGGCTTCTTTGTATTGCGGACTGGGCTACGTAATAATATAGTATTTAAGAACTCTTCTTGTACCTTCGTGACTGTAAAATGTCGCTATTGAAGCTTTCATAGCTCATGAAGAGAAATTAGAAAGTTTTAGGTGGATTTTAATATTATAACTTATTTCTGATGCAGTTCCATTTTTTTAATTATTTTTTTGGACTGGGCATAGAAGTAAAAAACCAGTTGTTTTTTCTTGCTGTGTCAGGTGTTGGTTGGTGAAGACTGGGGTGGTGTCACAAACAAGCTATTTAAAAAGCATACAGTAGTAGAAGCCAAATGTCTTCATCTAGTCTTCATTTTGTTAAGACTATGTTACACTTTACTTCCATTTGTACAATAAGTGTTTTGAAGCGATTTCTTGTGTACTAGAGATAATTGGGTCTTAGTTTCACTGCAGTTAGTGGATTACTTTCAGGAAAAGCCAGTTTTTCAGTTTGTCTTCAGGGTGTACATCTGTCATAATTCTGCTTTCTTCCCATTCTGTCTCTGCAGCTGTTCAGTGCGGTTTATTACAGTGACACCCGTTAACACGGTTACAGTTAATTGTCTGTCAGAGTTTGAATTATACACTCTTTTTACCCAGAGATTTACACAGCCCTTAAAAATACTTTAGTAAGAATTGTGCTATGCAAAACCTTTGACCTGAGGATGTAGATTTTCTCATGTATAATTATTTTTAAAAATCTTGTTCTGTTTAGCTATTTGCATAACAAAGACTGACACACTTACATCTTTCTCTTTGATCATCGCTCTACTTGGGGTCAAACTGAGTGAAAAAGTGTATGGGGTTCTTAACTGTGCTGTAGTAGCATAAAAAGTTCTGTGGTGCGTTGCACGTGGGTGTACATGTGTGCACTCTGCCCTGCCAGTTTTATGGGGTGATATCTGGATTTCTACTCTGAGGAAGCTAGGAAAAAGGATTTGGATTTTTTTTCTGTCTTATCTGTGCAACTCCTGGGACTTCAGTGTGGGAGAAAAAAAGTAAAAGGAAAGATCTTGGCATTGCTGTCCAGTGTGGTTTTGGGATTTTGTTGGTTCTTTTAAATTAATCTCTTGCCGAGCTAAGAATGGAGGAGCGTGATAATGCATACTGGTAAAAATAGTGAATTTGCTGATTTTAACCCATTGCACTGCATCTGCCAGGAAATACTGGGAAGTAGGCAGACATGTCCGTATTTCTAACCGTATCTAGTTATTTGTGTAGAGTTAGATGTTTGTTGCTCACCTCCATAAGGATATGTAAATCTAAATGTTATTTTGTGGACTGAAATTGATCAGATAGGATTAACATCTGGTCATTTCGTTTGCATAGGATTTTACAAGTGTTTTGAAAACGGCTTAGCACTCTCTCCAAAATACAGTAGCCAGAAGAAACGTTTCAGGCGTTGTAATCTCGCCTTTAAAAACGATCTGAGCAATTGTACCAGGTAAATCCAGAGTTACATTTGTACGTTTGAAGTTTGTGCTTAATCAATGAGTAAAACCCAGGGCTTAGCTTTCAGAGCTAGCATGATGGAAAAGGATGGAAAAGCCACTGGTGAGGTGTCTCAGGAAAAGCACAAGCGCCTTCATCCTCTGGAGCAGTGCAGCAGAGCGCGTTGCAAGCTCTGCCAACCTCGCCAGTACTGCCCTGCTGTGGCTGGCTCATCTGAGGGTGCTTGGTGGCTACAGAGTCAGGGTCTCTGCCCTGTCTGTGCCATTTACTGAGGTGGTGTGATTGCATGAAGTGCTCTTAGATGTTTTGTCCACCCTTGGAAATGGGGTAACATTGCCAGCAGAGTCATGGCTGTTTCTATGAAGCTGTGTTTGGTTGAAGGCTGGCATTTGCCTGAGCCCCCCAATAAATGGGTATAATAAAGTCCTGAGGAGAAATAACTGTGAGCATGCCATGTGTTGGTCTGTCTGATTTCTGAAAGCATGGTTTTAGTAAGAAGAAACAAACATTTTTCAGGGAAATGAAACTGAAACGACACACAGAAGTTGCTGGGTTATTGGGAATTTACACATGTCACTGAAAAGTCAGGGAATGTTTGGTGATGCGGCAGCCTTTATTACATTAGGGCTGCTGGACTCTGTCGTAGCTTTTCAAATGTTGAGTTTACTCTGCAGGTGAACAGTATGTGGGCTTTTGGGGCTGGTGTAAGAATTTGGGACAAACAGCTGTAGAAATGTGTGTGACAGAAGAGTCAGGGTTCAAGGGCACTGTTTTGTCGGCCTTGCTTCAGGGAAGCATTCACGTTGTGGAGGGGGTTGGGAAGTTTTTCTGTGGCGTGTGTGGGTGCAGTGAATGTTTTGTGGAAACTTCGGGACTAAACAGCAATTAGGTGGTTGCAGGCAGTTGTGGGGAATTGAGCTCAGTAACCTGGGTGGTTTCTTCCTGTCCTGCAAGTGTTTCAGGCTGAGTGCATCATTTTTAATTACTGGTATGAATCTTAAAGTTTGGCTTAAATTTTTCGTCCTTTTTATGCTTACATGTGAATTCTCTTTGCGACAGGCGTAGTGATTGTAGCCGATTAGTACCATAAAACTAGCCAGGGTACAGTCAGTCTTAATGAACCTGCCTTTACTTCTGACCCATTGAAACTGACAGACCTACTTCAGTTTCAGAGTATGCTTTAATGAGATCAGACTTGGATCAGATGCAGTGTGTATGCACCCGAGTATATTAAGTGTATGTCAAAATAAAGTTAAGTGAAAAACACCAGCATTTTCATGAATGTGAAGAGTGAGAACTTCAAATAAAAGCAATATTGCTGGCACTGAAATCTCAGATTAGGAAAGGCAAGAGAATGAGATAAGTAATTTTACTGAAAAGTTTGATAGTTTTTCTATTCTGCCTTTTTCGGTATAAAAATACCTCCGTATTTTTAGTTAAGGGTGTCCTATGAAGAACGAGTTACTATAGTTTGGTTGTTTTTTTTTTTTTTTTTTCTTGAAGATTAAAAAAAGCATTACTTGAATTCACAGTATTCCCTAAACATGCTGGGAAAATGTGTGTGTCTGTGGGTGAACAGGGAAAGCCTGCACCTTCCATCTGCACCTAACCGTCACTATCCATAATCTGCGTTTATTTTTAATGCGGTTCTTGTGTGACTTTGAGGTCATCATCACCTGATAGAAACCCGTAGTCTTTGAGGCAGAGGCACAGTGATTCCCTTAAAAGCAGCAGCATTTCAGTCTGTGGGGTTGTAATTCTTACTAGTTGTTCTAGTGTTATCTCTAGAACATGTGTTCTGAGCTGTGGATATATGGATGTGGAACATCTGGTGGGAACAGTTTAAAATAATTTTAGAAGTTGAAAAAAAGCTGTTTTATTACTTCTAATGACAAAAATTCTAGGAGGTTAATCTTAGGAGGTTTGAGACTTGCTCTTGAAGCCAAATGCTGCTTTTCCTTCTGTGATTTAGCTCCCTGTAAGCTCAGGTTAGGTTCAAAGATGGGAAAATGAGATTGCTGGATTTTAACTCTTTTTTTTTTTTGTTTGTTTTTCTTTTTTTTTTTTTCCCCCCACATGCATCTATAAAGGAATCTCACAGAAGCTTCATCAAATGGGATGTTTATTGTAAAGTTACTTTTGGGAACACAGGCTTTTCAATGTGGCCAACTTCAGAAACCCGACTAGAGTAGACAAGGAAATGAGTTGCCTTACCTAATGCTCTGTACTCCAGGAAAGTGGCTTCTGTTCCAGCTTCTCTTATTTTCTGAAGAACTGTGGAGAGTGCTTGAATTGGGAGGTGTGAATATTGCTCTCTCCTTCAAACTACAACAACAAAAAAGATGTTTAGTTTGTTTTTTAAAGACGTGGTAGGAAGGAGAAGCTTCCTGGCCTTTCCTTATGATGAGCTCAAAATACACTTATCCAAAAAGATGTGGAGGAGCAGAATTTTGAATTTTCTTGTTTTTTGCAAGCTCATGAGTGGGTCTCAGTATATATATGCAATGTTTTTTTGCTTTGCGATGCAGAGTCCTTTTCAGACCATGTGGGAATGAACCAAGAATTGAGGATTTTGATCAGGAATATATGTTAGGTTTCTGAGATAACTTAATTTTTCTTTATTTTCTTCCATATTGTCTTTACTTTGTTTATGGGAGGTATTTACGTTCTAAGTAAGTATGTTCTTTTACGTTGATATTGTTAATATTTCTTTCAATTGCAGGAAGAGTATGTAAACTACTGAGAAAAAATACCTTACAGAGTAGATATGTATCCCTCTGGTTTTGGCCTTGTAGCAGCTAATTGTTTTTTCAGTTGTCTTAGCCCATTTTGGATCTGAATGTTGACTCTCTGTCTTTATAAGTGACTGTATCAGAACTTGGCTCTGGATCTACCACATTTCTACCAGCTCTGTATTCAGATGATTCTGATGGTCCAGGCTGGTCTGTGTATTTATTCGTTGGCAGCATTTCCGTCTGCCGTACACACAAAGTTGTGCTCTGCTTCAAAGAGAATTCTTCTAGCACTGTAAGAGGTTGTTATTTATGATTCTTTATTCTCTGGCATCAGACATTGTATGTGAACTTTTATGCTATGAAGTGGTGACGAAAGGTCTTGGTGAAGTGAACCATTCAGTTTCTCTTTAGTGAGCGAAGCTTGCATCTCTGAACTGTTAACATGTTTCTAAGACAGCCATATTAAATGCCAGTGTGTAAAGTTACTCCGTGGGAGGGAGGCTTCCCCCCACCTCTGTTTGCTTGTATAATATGAAAAAGGAGGCAATCTTGCAGTGCTCAGGCTCTTAAAACTGTGTTAAGTTCCCTGAAGGCGTAAAATAGTCTCAGGTTGAGTTGGTTGTGATTTGCTAGTGATGATAAAATGAATTCCCCCCAAAAATGCTCATTTCTTTTTATATGAATCACTTTTGGAAGGGAAGATACTTTTGTGGTTTTTCTGGAAATAGTGCCAGGCTTTGGTTAGGCTCTTTGGGTTTCCTTATTTGGGGAATTAGTCTTATAAAAGTTGAAAGCATTATTGAGTTTACTACAATGAGATGTTCTCAGGGAACGAAGTTGAAGTTGTTACCTGTGTACTGAAGGGTCAATGAAAAGAGTTTTGCTGAAAGGTATCTAGGAAATCCTAACTCACATGAAAATGAGGAGATGGGATTTTCTGCACTGACCTAGAAGCAAAAAAGTATTTTGGCATCTGATTTCGAAATCCACACCCTAGAGATACGTAAGAGGGCTTTGCTGCCAGCAGAACACCCAGACCTTGTTGATATCACGATTGATATGTGGTAAGCAAAGACTCAGGGGATTTGATGTGCATCTAGAGGCCTTGTCAGTTTAACTTATGGTGGATATGCCTTTCTGCACTTGTCTTGTCATGTTTTTTCTGCTCTTCAACTTACACTTTTTAATAGCTTTTTACATGTAAGTGCTGACTAGCTATTTACAGCTTCCTTAATTTTTCTGAATTTGGTTTCATTCCACAGAGAATACACGCGAAAATCCCAATGCCCTGTGAATAGCAGTTAAAAAGATACAGAACCTTTTGCCTTTACATCACTGGTTCATGTGCAGTTGAACTCAATATTGCTAGAAGTCTGACCGTTTGGAGGAACTTCTGTGTAATCAATTAGTGGTCCGATTCCTGAAGAACAGTTAGTGTTAGGCATGGCGCGAGAAATGTGCCTGCAGGAGGATGTAACTCTCACCTTCGAGGATGGTGCCTTGCAGGGTGTAGATGGTGCATCTTTAGGTAATCTGAGAAAACTTGGCTTGCTGCTGCTGATGTTTCTTTTTTTATATATACTAGTGGATGACTTTAATCTTTTATTTCGTAAATCTGGCACTTTAAACAGGAATAAAATGGTTCCAAAAACATATTAGCCAAAGCAAATATTTACACAAGCAGAAAAAATGTTATTGTATTGCAAATCTAGTGTCAGAATGGGCAGGGGAAGTTAAGCACATTGACTGCACATATTTAGTGGTTTTTAAGACCTCTCAGAACAAACTATGTTTTTGTTTTGGGGTGAAAGCGTCTGTGGGGTTGTCGTTGATGCTCTCCAGTTTTGTTCACCTGCTCCTATGATGACTGCCTAATTAAGCGTCCTTGAGATATTCACTGTTCATATTTCAGATGCTGTTTAAAGTTGTTTGTTTTCCTTTGTGTGCTGTAAATCCTCAAATGCCATCAGAAACACAACTTGATGACTGTGTATTATTATCTTGGGTTAAGTGCTGTCTCATTGCTTTGCAGCCTGCCTGCTGTTTCCCGTGGAGATCATGAAACGACGTCGGCTTCCTAGCAGCAGTGAGGATTCTGACGACAATGGCAGTAAGTGCTCCTTTGTTGTAGAGTGCAGTAGGTTATGAGTTTGAAAATACATTTTAATGCAGTGTTTTATGTGACAAGAGGCATTTTGCATATTGGATGGACTGGTAGAAATGTGTATTATAAGGATCTAGTTTTGAACTCAGTCATTCTGAGCACAGGTAGATTCAGGATGCCCGCACTGTATTGGCTATACAGTGTTAGTTAATAAGATAAAAGAAGAGAAAAAGTTGGTCGTTGTCTTTAAAATCTTTGCAAGCCGCATAACTTGTCATTACAAGGACAGAACTTGGATGGAGACATCTGCTAGCATTGTCCACAGCTCAGTATTTAACCAAAGTTTGCATTAGGATTTTAAATTTGCTTTACTGTTCTCATACTCTCTTATGCAATGGAAAGGCATATTGCTTCAAACTTAAGTAGAGAAGATTGATGGCGCATAAAAGTTGTTCCTTACTTCATTTGAAGATGATCTTATTTGAGGGATAACTTTCAAGAATTTGAATTCAGTAAATCAGTAATTTGGATACAGAATGTATTTATTTTGTTGTAACTGTTTCTGTACTGACATAACTAACACTGAGCTCTGTATGGTGTATATATATCTCTTGTGTTTGGATTCCAGGGATTGATAATCTCTCATTTAATCAGAAAATAAAAGAAGGGGGGTGTGGTGGGGGTAAAATGGCAGTTTGGGAAACGTGCCAAGGTGTTGTGTTTGCCCAAGCAAGCAAGTTGAGCGTACTTGACAATAGTGCAGTTCAGCCAGTTGTCAGAGAGATTTTCCTGCTTTTAATTTGATCTATTTGGGTGCACATCTTCAAATTGGAAGTCTTTTCTGAGACTTCAGCCTGAAATGTAACAGAAAATGATCAGGGAGGTTTCCTAGGTGCTTTTGAAAGCTTTACTCCGAGAACGTCGTCCTGTGCTGCGCTGTGGGCCCTGCACAGGCGACTGCTTTACCCGCACGTGTTTCTTAGGTGTGTTCGTGCTTCACGGGAGTCTGCTCAGGTACGGCCAAATCTGCACCTTAAAACAACCTTCAGCAAACTATTGCTGAAATGAGGGAGTGGTAAAAGGATTGGAGGAGGTGAGAACTAGCAAGCTGATTAGGAGTGTGTCCAAATAAGGATTGAGTGAAATCTATTAAAGAAGTGTGGGGTTTGGCTTGGTTTTGGAGAACTACCTGCAGTTGGGAGATTTTGGAACAAAAAAAATCCAGAATCAGACCTGTTTTTTCTTGATTAGATGTTCCCTTGGAGTTATTAAAATTGAAGCTGGTGTATTTCCTCAAAGGTGACATGTACTTCCCCAAAACAAAGATGTGTTTTTACTTGTAAAATAGACAAGTAGCAGCAAATGTGATGTCTTTCATTAGAATTTTGCTTTACTCTCTTTTCATTCCTTAGCAGCTTTATATAATAGTGTCTCAATTGGATAATAGTGCTTATTTTCACTCTTATCTGTTTTGGTTTTTTTTTTTTACTCTTTGATCCCTTCATGTGCCTTGTGTTACAGGCTTTACCAAATAAAATACGAAGCAGATAATCTTGGAATTGAAGTTCTGAAATAGATACATTTGACTGACCTGTTGCTGATTATAATGCTTGTTTGTAATGTCATTTGATATATAACTATCTGGAATAGAACTGTTGACTTACTGAATTATGTATTCCAAAAAACTGTATTTTCATCTGTTCCATAGATCAAGATCTAAGAAAATAAGTTAGGAAAAGAAAAACAAACCCTTGTCCTTTTATGATCTCTCTATTTTAAAGCCTAATTAATATGAATAACTACTTGTTAAAAAGATTACATGGTAAAAGGCAGTGAAATTTTAAAAGTGTTTTCAAGTTTTGTTTGAAATATACACCACTTTCCTGTTCTTTACACTTTTTTTTTTCTTAACTTGATTAGGTTTTTTTCCCCTCGTGAAGTTCCTGGGCAAATTCAGATACAGATTCTTGCATATTCATCCTGTTATATACACATGTTCAAACAGGTGAAGGGTTAATAATCAGAAGCTGAGGTAACATTTGATGTAAGGTCAGCATCTCCAAGGCTTTTCGTCATTCACGCTTCCCTGAGAACTATGTCTGACGCTCAGGCCCTTTCTCTCCACTTTTCCTGTTACAGGAGATACCAGCAGTTCCTTGCAACTATGTTTGAATGTCAAGGGTCTCCCCTTACAGGTTTCACCTTCATTTAATCTCTTCTTGTCTTCAGTAGAACTACTGATTACTCTCAACTGTGTTAGTTTCTGTATTATTACTTTGTCAGTAGTATCTCTGATTCACTGTACTGATACTAGTGTTAGAAGGGTAAGCAAATTTTGTTGCCTAAAAAAATAAAAGGTAAAGATTTCTGTGAATTTCTGGGCTCTTGTGTTGAAGGCTTTAAGTTTTTCACTAGTTATTTTCCCTTCTCAGAGTTTCCAGAGGCAGAAAACAATTAAGTAGACCATTCTAAGCACTTCAAACAGCCGTCTTGTAATTGAAAAGTTGAAATTTTAATCAACACTTAGTTGGAATCCTATTGTCAAACATCTGCTTCCCTTCAGTCAGTGGCACCTCTTGACCCTCCAGTGCTCTTCTTGCATTCCCATCATGCTGAAGTCGATAGTCCTTCGGCTTGGAGCTCAGTACTGCTCTCCCTCATCCCCTAAGGTGGGGATTTGGCCTCCAACTGTTGGGTTTCTCCAGTTCTGAAGTTGAGTTTTCATACTGTGCCTTAGTAGCGTGTGTGATTGGGCGTCTCAGATTCATCAGGAGTGTCACTGGGTAAGTGTTGTTGGAGTAATTTGAATGATGATGCTTGTCTGGGGTAAACTCCAGCGTGTAGACTAGTGCCACCTGGAACACATTTTGGTATGAAGAAGTACACAGTTTATTTTATTGAACTCAGGAACCTGAATATTTATAAGGTAATAATAATGATGCTACTAATAATGGAACTTATCTGAAAAAATAAATGAACATACAAAGATTGTTTTCCGTTAGGTCACTGAACTGAATCAGTTTCCTTGGTAGTCACAAGGTGATAGAAAAACAAACCTCATACCCCAAGCACTAAAAATGAAGGTAGAAGCATCTGTAGTCCTTCAGAGAAAGAAAAAGGTTCTCTGCTTTTGTGAGATGAATGGAGAATCGTTTACATTTAGGGGTGAAATACAGAAGAGAAGAACGCTTAACAACATGGCTGCAGTCCTAGAGTATGTGCATGTATTTACTGACTTACCTAAGATATTTTAGTGTGGGTGGTTATGTATTATTTGCAGTGTTTTAAAGCCTTGCAGCTTAAAGACAGAATCTTTGCTTTTCTCATCGCTTCTTTTTTTTCCCTCTGACTTGATTCTTTCCCAAAAGGTAAATGCAGACTTCAAGCCCTCAAAAGTGTTTATTTTATCTCCTTCAACCTAACTACTGAAAATCCTTGAGCTGTGTCCCCTTAGAATCAGAGTTCTAAATCCTCATTTAGACAGAGGCCAAAATAGCATATTTGAAGCACTGAGTAAGAGGTGTCAGGGAAAGTTGTGCACAGCGGTTCTGCAATTCGTCCCTGAATATCTTGAGTGTGTTCTCAGAGATTTCGTTTTCTGAAGTTATAGGTCACTTTTGAACATTTTATCCATGAAATATAATTGAATGAAAAATGGCTGCAGGCATAGTTCTGGATTTTGAACTTTTGTCTAAATAGAGAGGAATGGTATTGGGAGAGGCTTGGGGAAGGGTTTAAGATTATTGGCACCTCAGAGTAATCCTTTTTTTTGTCAGCTGGCAGCTTGTTACTCTCCCTTTCCAGATAATGTGTTACAGCAGCTATAATAGACATTAATATTAGCCAGGCCAGTCATAAAAGCTTGTGATGTACATGCCATCTACTTCAAAACCTGTATTGAGTAAATTAGTGATGTCTACCTCAAACTCAGTTACATCCTTGTTATCTGCATGGCTGGCTAGGACTTTGGTAGTTTTTAAGCAATTTTTGTTACGTTGTATTTCAGCTTGCTCCTCCATTGCATAAAGCTCCTCCTCCTTATGATTCCAGGTCTTACTCTAATTAAATGGTAGATACTGAAGCCATTTTATCTTTCATGGTCTTAGTCTAATTAAATGTTAGATACTGAAGGCATTTTATCTTTCCCCCTCAGTGTTTGACCTGACTTCTTAGCCTCATTGGTCTGTAAATCTGCAAAGGTGTTTTGTGCTGAATATTCCATGTGCTTTGTTTCCTGGTGAGATAAAGTTGTGCGGTGGAGTAGTTTCCATGTATAGCTTCAGGGCATTCCTTTTGCACAGATTGCTTGGACACGTGGACGGATTGTGTTTGAGACAAGAGCTGAAGCTCAGACAGTTGTATCGTGGGGAGCTTGGGTGAAATCCAGGCCCTCCTTGATGTGGAAGAGAAGTTTGGTCACTGTTTTCCATGAGCAAGGAATTCAAAGCATGATTTTCTTCCCACTTTACTTGCTCTCCCACGATGCCTCTTCATTTATTCTTGGAGGGGTTATCAATTCATTATACTCCTACATGCAGAGTGTGTGAGAGAACAACTGAAGACACTTGCAGAGGAAAAATACTTCCAAGATTTACAAGGTTTCACATCCGTTCTGAGAAATGAAAGATTTAATACTTATGGATTATGGAATATAGTTCTGTAATTTAGATGGCCCCTTATTCTATCATTGCTAAACAAATGTTATTTTAAAGTTAAATGTATTTTGCTAATATCCATTGCTCTGACTGAATGATGAGGTTTAGAAAGGGCTTTTCATCCCAGTGGGTTCCCGTTGTGTTTGAGATGGATCCCAGAGTTGCCTTTGCAAAGGTTGCCGAGTACATAACCTGCGGTCTGTACGTCATTTACTGCAGAATTGCAGCCGCTGCTGGCCTGAAATGTGGCAATTCCTTAGCAGTGTGCCTAGTGCTCTGCAGTGTTTTAGGAAAAGGAAATGAAGAACGTTTTTCGGTTTTCAGTTGAACTGGCTGGTAGGTGAGGGATGGTGATGAAACAACAGAGTGTAATGTAGTTACAGTGCTGGGATTTGGGCAAAGCAGCAAGTTTAGTGATCACTGGTGTGCTTTTGAAGAAGTGTTGTGGCATCTGGAGTGATGACAAGTGGTCAGAGCTAGCATCTTACCTGAAGGGTGGGCGCACTGGGGCAGGGGGACTTTTGGTGAAATTGGTATGCTTTTGAGCACTCTGGAAGAGTGATTTGAAAGACTTAGCTGGGCTGCCAGGGTATCACATGTGAAGAAAGGACATCACATAATCGTCACTGTCATTTTTGGAGAGGCACACTTTTCTTTACAAGACTGCTAACATGGAGTACACCTAACTCCACTGGAGTTTTAAGGCCTGACAACATCATGTTGTCAACCTATGAATGCTAGCTGGGGAGCTGCTCTAGTTGGCTTCCATAACCTGTATTAAACTTGTGCTATAACTTTCTACGCTGTTATGGTAGAACATTGCTGCAGTGGGAAGCCTTGGCTAGGGACCTAGAGTGGCATTTGGGTCTTGTGATAAAGAACAGGATGGGGTCTAGGAATTTCTCACCACTAGAAGTGTGACATGTGCCTGTGTGTGTGTTCTTTGAGGTTCTAAAACTTAAGGTTGTGCTAGTGAGAAAAGGGATCGTAGGATTGAAGGGCAGTGGTGGGGAGCAGCAGGGGCTGTTCATTCTGCGTGTCAAGATATTGAGCAGTCGTGCAGTTGTGGTAAAGCGCTGCAGAGACTGCGTGGATCCATGCATTGCTCAGCAGCTGCAACTGGATACTTGTCCAGTGACACTTAAATTTTGAGTAGGATAAGTGTTGACAAGAGATAAAAGGCCTTTGCTTTTTCTGTTTTGATCCTGAATGAGATTATTGTATAATAACATGCTATTATATAAAGATAAGGAAGATAGATGGGCAAATCCTCCAGCAACGGAAACAGGAGAAGGGGAATTTGGCTGCGTGAAACGATGCCATAGGTTGTGTTTGCATACATGCTGCTTTCTCTGTGATAAGGCCTGAAGACTTCTGCACAGACGGCTCTTTCTGCACCTAACATAGTGGAAAACTGCCCTTAGAATAGTCTGCTTCTGTTCTATTTGTGCTGGAATTTGGGTCCAGACATGTGGAGTTATGTCAAAGTGACATAAAGCCTTACTGTAGAGAGCTGTGGGCCAGGCAGCAAATGGGGAGCCTCTGAGCATCTATGTTTTCTCTTCAGGCTGCAGATCTTTCTGACAGAGTGTTGGCAGCAGCACCTCGTTGGTCTCAGAACGAGTTGAGGAACAGTAGAGGCAGCTGGAAATGCCAGCGTTAAGCAGAAGTGACAGCCAGACATACATCCACATCGGGGATGTTTTGCTCTGTTGTGCTGCCTGGTGTAATGTTGTATTTACGGTGGGAGAAGTGCTTTCAGCCGCACGGTGATCTGAGGCTTTGAAGTGTTCAGAGGCTGTAGCAGCAGGTCGTTCTCCGGGGACGCAGCTGGGTGCCTTGCAGGTGGCTTTACAACAGCCTTGTGCACCATACATAATAGCTGAACCTTTTCTGCTTATGCTGGGGAGTATATTAGGTGTGGGGTAGAATTCCCCCAGGGCTTGAACTGCTTTATCGGTCCCGAGGAATTTCCTGTTTTGATGGGCTTTTTTGGAATCAAAACATATTCTTGACACATCATTTAATAAATTGATACAGTTAAAATTGATTATGTTTTGCCTTTCGGGAAGCGTGCGTCCTTCACAAATACGTAAAAAGAATTCACACTGCTTGATTGCTTTCTTTTATTATCAGGAGGTGTATATGTTATATACACCCTGTAGCAGTATTACAAAAACACTGTATTTACAGTGTAAGGTGTATATAATAGCCATGGGGAACAGAAAGTTTTCCTACTCGAGTCTTAGAAGTTGCCTTTCCAGCACCAGTATTGTGTTAGAGCTTTGCCTCTCTTGCTGTGAATTACACCTAGTTAGCGGTTTGGGATTTCTTTTTGCTTTTTTGTCTATAAGTGGATAAATGCAAAGGGAAAATGGAGACATGTAGTAGGAGTATAATCCTCCTCCCTTTTTTCTCAGTGATGAAAATCTTTTTAAAACATCGGAACACCTAGGCCATCTGAAAGCATCCTAACTATAAAAGAATCAGAGTGATGATACTCTGTGCATCCTTAACTTGCACAGTCCTGTAACAGAGTGGGCACTTAATAAGACACGTCTTGTCTCTAATATCTAACAATGATAGTGATGGATGTTTTGGATGTGCGTGTTTAGCTTTGTGCTTTGGAGTTGTGTATTTTTCATATCCGCTGTTACTCACGTGGCTTTTGGTAGCATGGGCTCTCTTAACATCTCGTTAATTTTCCATCTGCTGTAGAACTCATTTCTCCCATGAGGTATATAATGTTATCTTACAAAAGTTTTACATCTTCCAAATCCCAGTGATTCAGACTTCCCTGGTGTTTTTTTTCGTTATTTTACCAAAACTGGGTTTAACTCTGCTTTGATCTTTAATTGCTTTTCTAGTCTTGGTGATCCTAATCCAGTTTGGGACGAAGGCTAGGATTCTGAAAACTGTTGATGAATATAGTCATTTTGGATACTTAATGCAAGAGGATAATTTTGCTGAAAAGTGTCTGGAATATTTCTAAAATAACTCAATTAGGTTTGTGTACTTTTATAATACAGAAGAGCTGTTTCAAATCCTACATTTTGACCGCAGTAGATTGTTCCTTCCCTGTAATCCAGGAATGGTTGTTACTTCATGTATTCAGACATAAAAATCAGGTCATGAATCACTGAAGTTGCTGTAATAGCCTGTGAACTTTTTCTTTCAGTGATGTCCCTCTTCTGGATTAGGTATGAAAATATGGAAAGGATGATTAAAAGACCAATAATATCCTTCATTTTCCTCCTGCACTTTTATTGGTATACTCAGAGTGGGTGGATTTGCTTATTAATGAAAGCAGCTTTGGGTAATCCAGTGACCTGGTCTTGGCACTGTTGAAGGCAGTGATATTTTGCTATTAACTTTAATGGGAGCAGAGTTGAAACTGTACTTGAGATTTCATAAGCAGTTAAATTTAATACTGACATGGACTAGCTGTTTTACTATCATTTGACTGGCTCCTTCAATTTCTTGCACTTCTGTGTCTAAGTGGTGGTGGTTGTTTGAATCTGTGAATGAGTGCCTTGTAGTTGGGTTTTGTTTATTCACGGAGTAAACGTTGTCCCTATTGAAGTGAAGGCCTTGCCAAAGGTCATCTGTTAGCTATAGTTACGCATCTTAGTGGGTAGTAAAATCTCAGTCCCACGAGAAATTCTTCCACCTTTTTCTCCTAGTATTATGTAAAGTCAGTTTACACTGCTCAGAAAAATACAACAGTCTCTTCAGTTGCTTACTAAAAACATGGTGTGTTCTCACTGTGCGTTCACCAATTTTATGTGCAAGGAAACGGCTATTACAGAACTGTGTAAGGAACTATTTATTTACTTATTTGTTGTAGGAAGTTAGTTAGCATGGAAAAAATGCTCATTATAATATATCCCGAGGAAGGCTGGCTGCGTTTCAGTTGTCCCTTCTGCATGGAAATTTCACGTTGTGTGCTTCGTATAGCGCTTTAAAAAATAATTTAAAATGAAGGTTCTATAGTTCTGGGGCTTAGAGTTGATGTTTCATGTTGCATGGAATAGTTAATTAATCTAAGCGTTGTGTAGCTGGACTGTATCTGAAATAGAAGTACACATTTAAGACACTATTTTGATGTGTAGCATCTGCAGGTGACACAGTAAAGAAACAGAGATGGAAGATACGGTAGGGATTATTTTACTCCTCACCTTTGTAGCTTCTCTGTGGCATGAGAGACCCGGAAATCCATCTTTCCATATTAACGTTTAAAAGCGCATATGTTTGCTTATTTGTCTTCAGTTTATGATGAGTTGTCATCAGAGCGGAATTAAAACACATGGGTAAAGATCCAGAAGTACATCATAGTGCTACTGCTCTAATTTTGCCAGGTGCAGTCATTGCTTGGGAACAGCTGTATTAAAGCCTCCAGCCTCACTAGCTCTTCTCCCACAGAAACTTCAGAATCAAACCACTTTGCCCAAACAACTTGTTGTTCTTAATTCCGTATCTGGTATGCAGGCTCCCTCCCCCAGGTCCAGCAGTGCCCAAACCAGTCAGATCTACAAATGAATTAGAAATTTCAAAGTGTGTGACTTGCTGGAGCAGTGGTGTAACCAGGTGAATACCTCAGTGGCAGAGAGTTGATCAGATATTAATGTCTTGCCGATGGAAAATATCAGAACCCACCAGAACTGAATGCTAATCTGTGTGGGTATCTGTGTGGTCTATGTCTTCTAGTGAGTCTGTTGATTAAAGAAATCACATCTGTCTGAATGTTAATACTGTTATATTGCAGGAAAAAAATCTGTTTTTCTGTTGTGAATTTTAGCTGTATATCTGACATTTTGAGTGATTTCATTTATTGCCCACTGACTTCTCTAGATTGAGTGTGGGTACGGGCTGATAGGATTCTCAGAAGGAGTTTAGACTGTGGCTTGTGTTTTTTCTTCAGTTTTCAAGAGAACATTTAAATGGAACAGTAGTTAAGAGATCTGGGGAGTCTGGCTTTCCACACATATTAGTAAATGGAGGTTGGTCACTTGCTTCCTTTTTTTTTTTTCCTTTTTTTCCCCTTCAGAGAAATAGAAAATTATAATTGTAAAATAGATAGGGGCTTAGGAAAAGTGCCCATGACTTTTAAAAAGCCTTTTAAATCACCAGATTTTATATTAAAACACTAACATTTGCCTAAAATAATCTTTTCTGTACTCTTACCTCAGAAGAGAAGATTTTTAGCTGTTTGCTGCATACCGTACTTCAATTTTGGCCATTATGTGTGTTCTGTGTGACATCTGTTACTCACTGCTGTATTCCAGCGTGGTTTTTGTTGGGGCTGACTACTTAATGTATTACTAACTGAAAAGACATGACAAAAGCATAACTACGACATAACGTGTTCTTCTACTGACCTGTTATGCAGTCATATCTTTCCAATGAAAGTCTTGGACAGTCATTTCACTTTGAAAAGGATTTTTGTGTTTAACAGAGGATTTACCCCATCCTATGCAATCTGGTTTTGAGCAGTGCTTTCTGAGCTCCAAGGGGTTTCTGCTGGGTCATCTGAGGCCATGTTGCTCTTACAGACTGTAGCCTTATTTTACTCCTAGCATCTCCATGCACAGGCAGTGAAGAAATGAGCAGTATGGGAAGGCCTTTGCATTGGTTGTGGTTTGTTTGTCTTCAGTTAATGCCCAGAGTTGCAAAATCTGTGTTCATCCTTCAGAATCCAACATGTAGGTTCTGGCTTCCCCGTCATACAGACCTTATTACATCATCTCTCCAGCCCGTAAGGATTTATTGGCTTTTTTTTTTTTCATTACTACTGTGTAGTTGACAGTGGAAAATACCTGCTGTACCTGTAAATCTTTCTGGATTAAAATTAGTTGATTTGCACAGGTATAATATACCCTGGTGTCAAAGCACTACCTTGTCGATGGAGTGTAGATTCTTTCTCTTTTTCCTTTCCTCCTGTTACAATATTTCTGAAAGCTGACAGAGACTCTGTCAAAAGGTTTCAAGGCAAAAAGGTATAATTTCTTTGGAACGTAATGAATAATTATGCAGACAAGAAGCGCACAACTGCACTGAGAGAATTGCTCGGGAGAAGGCACAAGAGCTTGTTTTGTGGGCTCTACTCTGTGTGCATGGCAGTGTGGTTCATTTTGAAAAGGTTTGCTCTGGTAAAAATTGGGTAACCGGTTGAGATATTCAGGACATCAATATATTAGCTTCAAAGAGCTCATCTCAGGCTATCAATAGACGTCCTGGTCGGTTGTTAATCTGCAGAAAGTGGTTTATCGATGCTCAGGGGGAAGCATGTTATGAGGTAGCTTTTTTCAAATGCTGGGTAGAAGGCCAGTAAGTGCAAGTGCAGCCAATACATGTGCGTATCAGTAGAAAATTGTAAACAAAACCAAACCACACTGTCATCACAGAAGTTAATGACTGAGTGACTTTTACTTTCTGGTTCAATTTGAAAGAGTCTTTTGGAGGTTTGTCAGAGAAGCCTGACTCTGGCTTGCCGTACTCGTACAGTCCCACTGAAGACAATTGGCCACCTTGGGTGTGCAGAGGGAGCAAAGGCTTGTGTGGATCGATGGCAACAGTGTCTGCAAATGATGGTTTCTGTATCCTAGGTCTGTCCACCTGGTCCCAGCATTCCAGATCTCGACATCGGAGGCCTTCGTGTTCCAGACATGAAGATCGAAAACCTTCTGAGGTATTTCTGGAATTTGATTGGCATTTTGTTACATCTGTCAAATACAAAGCCATATACCTGTTCTGGTAATAGATCCATTTCTTCTAATTTATATTTTCTTTTCTTTTTGCCCCCCCCCCCCCCACCCTTTGTTTTTTGTTTGCCAGGAGATGAGGGAGTTCAGGTGTTGGCACAGCCGCAGCCAGCACTAGTTTCTATCTGTGAATTCTGTTACAGTCTGACACCCGTTGAACATAGCTGCACAGTCTTTCGTCTAGTATTTTAGGCATCAGGGTTTATTTCTAGCTTGATTTGTGAGTGGTGAAGATTTACATTAGGTGCATTTATTTCGTATTTAGTATTGGGTCTTGGTATGTGATCTTTGTTAAAGTGCTTGTCAAACTAGAAATCTGCTTCCTGACAGTTCTGTCTTGCTAGTGCTTGGAGGAAATCCTATCAAGGGAGATACCAATCTTTGAACTTTCCAGGATGGATCAACCCTTAGGAACACATAAATGTGATCCAGTTCTTTGGAAAGATTCTTGCTGAATCTCCCTGTCTTCAGGCAAATACTACACTGTGAACTTTGTAGAGGCTGCAAAGAAAGCATTAGCTTTGGGAGATGGAATTTCTTCATTTAACGTACTTGCCCAATGCACCTATTTCTGATGCGTTGGTGAGTGATTGATGTTGAGAAAAAACATGCTTCATTAATCTCCCTGATGACAGTGTACCTAAGTCCCAGAGAAGAGTCTTCACAAGAAGAATCCCATTCATTGTTCAGTGTCAACTACACCTAGTGCTGGTGTTTTCCAATCTTCTGTTTTGATTGTTGGCAGTTAAAGAACCCTTTTATTTTTTTATTTTTTTTTTTTTAGTGAATGTGGAGGCCCCTGGTGAATTTTTTCGTGCTGGTGATAGGCTTGCTTTCCTTAGTTATCTTTTGTACATCCCTTAGAAATAGCTGCTTAGACCTAGTTTTGAGAACTACCTCGTGAAAGGCTATCAAGAAATAATCTGAGATAATTACGAATCTTGCTGTTGTTTTTGTCTGTTCCTGTTTTCTCCCCTCCCTTTCCTTGCAATTGTTGTCAGAATCTTTGCAGTTTTGTGCTATTCTCTCTTGTTTTCTCCGCCTGGCTGGACTTCTCATACACTTCCCTTTAGCTCTGTTCCACAGCCTTTTCCCCCTCTCCCTCCCTCCCTCCGTTTGCATTGTCTCTGCTCACCACGGCACACTCTGCTGATGATAAGTTTGCTGGCAGAAAAGTGACACTTGCTAAACTCCCCGGGTGAAATCCTGCTCTCATTGAAGTCAGTGGCAAAATTCCCGTTGACTTGATCGTGGCCAGGGTTTCACCCTTCAGCTTTGAAGTGTTCACTGCTTCTGAGAGCCAGCACTTCTGTAAGCTCCGCTTTGCTCCGGGCAGTCTGATTGCATCAGAAATCAGAGCAGAAAGAATGGTGTCACAGGGCCAGTGGCCTGGGAAGGAGTTTCTTGGCTGTCAGGTGCTGCGTTAGCTTTGCTTTTGAGGGAGTTCTGTGACAAATTTATCTGAGAGCCTGAGTTACTTTGGCGCTCAGATTGAGCAAGTTTTGCATCCCATTTTATATTTTTAGTCTTCTTTTCATTTGACATTTGATCGCTTTCATTCAAATCACTTCAAAGCGCAGAATCCCCTGGCCAGCTGTGCTTGTTTGGTTTGTGAGCCAGTTTACTTTGTGGCTTATTTTTCATTTCTTGATTGGAGCCTCACAGGACTTGTAATTTGATTATTTAAAACATTTAATTATATTTCATTACCTGCATTCACCCTTTCCTTCATACGGTAATATTATTCTTTATTTTTTAATGTTGGCAGTTTTTCTGAACATGTCAAGGCAAGTGTTAAGAAAAACGTCATGATTTTATTCTATTTTTATGACAAAACCAGAGTGGAAACGGAAACATACTGAGACAGAAATGGGATAGTGTGTGTGTGTTGGGAAGGAGGAGAGGTTTCAAGATGTGCAGTGTGGTAAGGCAGATCACACTTTGAAATATTCTCACTAGTATAATTAACCATCAGGTTCACCATTTCCCTAAAATACTTCCCAAAAAATTGTAGGGAATCTATTGAGAATTTCAGGTGTGTGAATAGTGTGTGACAGAAATGGCTGTCCTGGGGAGGCCGGCCTAATTAGCACTCTCTATAGACCTGGTTCTTGCTCAGCCACCTGCAACAGTTGGCTGGAGCTGACATAAACCAGGCAGTGTCACCATTGGTTTGGGACTGGGTAGAAGACTGGGAGGTCGTGTCACTTTGTCCCGTAGCAGTACGTAGCAGCGCTGCCCGGATAATCTGTCTTTTCCTTTGTAACTCTGCAGCATGGGGTGTGTGGATGTTGACTCTGTCTTCCGCAAACGGAGAAGTCTGCAGGGGAACTTTTCTTAAGATGTTACCTACCTTTTCCTCTTCCTGGTGGTGCTTATTTTCTGTCACCTGGTTGCTTTTTAACCCTTTCCTTTGAACCTGGCATTGAGTAGTTAAATATTGGTGGTTGTGGAGGTGAGGAGCGCTGAGTGCAGTTGCTGTAGTCTGCAGCCTTGCAGGGAGAGCAGGGTGGGGAGAGCTAGAAGACGTGAGAACAAGTGCAGGCTTGTAGTTCCGATGCCTGGGAGAGCACCCTTTGCTTTCCGCAGCCCTGACAGGCAGCGGGAAACCAGGCTGAAGCTGACACAGCCGTACCGCAGTGTACCTGCTACAAGAGCGAATCCCTTTTTATTTCATTCTATAGCTTGTTGAAGATGGCATCGCTGCTGGTTTGTGGCTGCTAACCCAAAAGTTGCCAAACATCCTGCTTATTTTAGAGGTGGATGCCTTTGCAAAGACAGAGTAAAATCACGGCTGTGATGCAGAGGTGTCTGTAGCTGATGGAATAACAAGCACCTGTGTTGAACATGGAGCTGCCACCAGAATTTCAGTTTGGGTCTTATTTTATTTGATCTTTTGGGGTATTATTTTAAATACTTGCACAAAGAGTCATCTCCTTAGAATTTCCTCTTGCGGCTGGTCATGGTAGAGTCACGCCTTGATTTCTACCACAGGGAATTTCTAGAATGTCTTTGGATTAGTCAGAGCTCCAATAATTTAAAAAAACCAAAAAGCCTTGGAGCAAAAATGAGTCTTCCTTATGCTGCTGTTTTAAGACCAATGCTCCTGCAGCTTTTATTGCAGCCAGAACAGAGGTAAAAGTGGGTAGCACCTTTTAGCATCATGTCTGCAGTGCAGGGGGAGCACCAGGACTTGCAGTGGAGTTAGCTGGAAGTCATTCTACCAGTATTTGCACCTTCAGCTACCCCTTTCCCCACCACGAAGCTCAACTTCTGTCCTGCAGTGGGCTGGGTTAGTTCGCTGTTGATACAGTGACCTTGTTACACACTGTGCTCCATGGTTACCCTGAAGCTGTGAATCATAGAGTGTAAATATCAAATGTCAGTGTCTCTATTTTTCTCTCTCGGTCACTCTCTTTGCAGGTGTTCAGAACGGACCTGATCACTGCCATGAAGTTACATGACTCCTTCCAGCTGAACCCTGATGAATACT
Source organism: Alca torda (assembly GCA_008658365.1). Classification (NCBI taxonomy): domain Eukaryota; kingdom Metazoa; phylum Chordata; class Aves; order Charadriiformes; family Alcidae; genus Alca; species Alca torda. Next base: position 9,045,580 of record CM018079.1, read on the forward strand.
ATGTGCTGGCAGACCCCTGGAGGCAGGAGTGGGAAAAGGGAGTTCAGGTGCCAGTTAGCCCAGGGACCATCCCAGAACCAGTAGCCAGGTATAGTTTGGAGGAATGTAACCAAAATACACTTACGTTTATGCTAGCAGCTTATGTCTACGTTGCCTTGGCTTCTTCAGCTTTATTCCACAGTGTCTAGCTAGAAAGGTCTTGGTTCTCAGAGATGAAGAGCAACCTGCCTCAGCTTTTTGAATGGTTGGAGAGGTCAAGAGTCAGGCCTGTTCTGCCTGTGTGTTGGAATGTGAATGTCAGAGAATCATTTTTGGCATTACATTAGGATGGAGTGTGATGACAGAACCTTAAAAATAGCGTCTGTTTTTAAGCCCAGACTTGACCTCACTCAGCATTGCTGGGAGAGCCCATGTCTGATGCTTCGTGTGCTTAGTTCCAAGCCATAGGTTCCTTTCAAGGAACAGTTAGACAAGCCAGATTTAAGGGCTAGAGAAAATACAGCATTTATTTTGGTTTCATGTTATTTTTTTGGTTGTTTTGTTTACTAACTTAGGAACTAGTTTGTTGTACAACATTTGAGCTGTTTTAAGAACCATCGAGATGTGCATGTAACTAAATACATTAATTTGAGATTTTCTAGTTCTGACCCAAGAAGCCCTTATTTTCGTTACCTTGTTTGTTACCCTTAGATAATGTTTTCTGTTTCAAATTAAACGGTACAGTTCTAAGGGCAGGAGCTTGCTGCTTAGTTGGGCTTGGAGTTGGAGAATGTGAGAAGAACAAGGATTATTGCCATTTAATCATACTAGATCTCTTCGAGTAAGTCCAGGCTGGCCCATAAGGCATTACCAAATGACCCACCAGTGGTGGTGGGGCCAGAACAGCCCAGTCTCTTGACACACAGCAAACAATTCTGGGTAACGTTATGCTGCTTCTATTAGGTCTGCATCTATCAGCTTTAACCTTGGAGTAGCGGGACTACAGAAATGTTTGTTAGCGCTTTTTGTGTTCTTGTGCAGCAACCTGCAGACCACTGCACAGCCCCACTAGGTCTGTACAATGAGGAACTTACCCACATATCACATAAACCCCTTCCTTCCTTCTCCTTCTGGAGGACTGGACCTGGGGCTCCAAGGAGCTGTGCAGTTTAGAACCTGGGAGCATAGTGTTTCCCTGTCCTGCTCGTAGCCTGCTCCACACTGACCTCACCCAGTCCCTGCATAAATGCACACACGTTTTACGTGTGCTCACATTGTCTTCTTCTCACTGTTTTCTCTTTCAAGCATCTCCCAAGGCTGCAGGAGGGCTTGGAGACCTGCAGACTTTAGCAGAGGGAGACCTTCCAGGGGTTCCCCACCCGGTATCTTTCAGGGAGGTGGTTTGGTGGCTGTATCAGATCCCAAGTACTCCCTTAGGAGAGAGCTTTTCTCTGCCAGTGGCCAACAGAGATGTTGCTCCAAATTTAAGATATTAAAGGAGATAGGGAAAGAAGGCACCCACAGTGGTAGGTATCAGCACAGGATGCACCACTCATTTTCAGTTGCTGAGCTATCTTCTGTGGTCCTCCTGGTGAGCACCTGGTGGTCAGAGTGGCCCTCTGATGTCTGATTATTATCCTGTTTGCTCCCTCACAGAACACTTGGAGAGCTCTGCCCTGGTGGCGCTGGAGTGCTGGAATTGTTCCGTGCCTAACTTCGGGAGGGGAGGGAGATGCTCTGTAAATTACATCAGCAATAGTCAAATAGTAGAAGGAAAATACAGTCCAGATAGCTGATGCTAGTGAGGTACATAATAGAGAATAAATGGTTTTGGCCTTCGAGCGACCAGTCAGGGCAGCAGGAGCAGTTTCAGAGGGGTGGGGAAAGGAGCGAGTCTGTGTGGTGATTCAGTGTAAGCATGAGGTCAGATGGATAATTCAGTTGAACGTGTTTTTTGGTATGTAGTAAGTGTTGCTTTTTTTTTTTACTTCTTTCTATCATGGAAATAAAGAGATGAAGGTGGTTGGTTTTGAAGCCAAACTACCTGTGCTTATTTCTACTCTGCTGCTACAGTGGTATTTAGCCAGATGTGCAGAGTGCTGCCCAGAGGTTATGATTTCCGCATGGAGAGGTATTTGTGGAAGAATTTACGTTACAGAACATTCAGAGAGCAGTGCCGAGTTTAAAGTAAATTCTCTGTGAGATGTACTAGTCTGGAATATTTTAATACTGTGCCATATGACGGGGAACAGTCTGGGCAGCGTGGTTGGGCTGGCAAGGGCATTCAGATCGGTATTCTTCCACAGTCCCCTTCTCCCCTTCTGCACCTTACAAGCCCCAAAGTCAGCATTTGGCTCTTGCCCACCATTTCTTAGATTGTTGCCTGAAATAAGGTAGATGAGGGGAAGATTCAGGGCTGTGCAGGGGACTGAAATAGGTAGAGGATTGCAGATGTGCAGATACAGTAGCAGCAGATCAGGGTTTCCTGATAGGAGGAGTTAACGTGTTGGACCTCAGATGGGGGCAAAATGGGATGGGGGATGTCCTGCTTGTTGTGGAGCTTAGGCTGTTCCCAGCAGAAAGTTGTGTCTAGACCGAGCGGTGTTATCTCCTCCTGTGCAGCACTAGAGCACCAAAAAACTCATCAACCCTGGTGCCGCAGGAAGCAGTCATTGGGCAGCTGGGCCTGTTGCTCCTGGAGGTACCAGCGTTACGTCGTGAAGTGATTTTCATCCAAATGGAATTTCAGTGTGTGCAGTTAACCAAAAGAAGGTGCGGTGTCCTCTACTGAGAGAACTGTGCTGCAGGTGGTCTGACAGAGTTATCTTGCTGTTTGGAGGCAAGTCGGCAGCTTGCTGGTAGAATGACTCCTGTCCTTTGTGAAGGGGGTGGTTTTGTCCTCAGCTCCCAGCTTTGCAAAGTTGCAGCATTGCAGGGACCTGACCTAGAACTATGTGCTGTAGGTACTTTACTGTTTCCTGAACCAATGCCTGTGGTTGAACAAAATTTCAGTTGGCTTGCAGTTAAGATACGCTTTCATGGTTGGTTTTTGGCCAGCTGGAGCCTGCAAAACCTGAGAGAAGGTAGTTTCAGCAGCAGCTGACTAGTATTTGTGCTTGGCCCAGCATGACATTAGGGATTGTGAAAGAGGAAATGCAGACCCAGGGTGCCAGAGCTTGGATCTGCTCCGGTAAGTGAAGGTGAAGCTAGTGCAAATTGCTGATTCTCTGGGGAAGGGTCTTCTGAATTTAAACAGGGATGGCAATTCCTTACCTACACACGCACACACATACAAAAAAAAATTCAGAAGAAACATACTGTAAGAAATAAAACTTCAAAGGTAGCAGGATATGCTACTTTTTTTCCTTGAATTTTCTTGATCTTGGTATTGTAGTTAAACAGATTGATTTTAAAAATCAGTCTTAAAACAGAGTTTAATATCTGTGTATATGGAAGCCATCACTACATAAATACAGTGTTTCTGCTCTAGCTTTAAGCAAGTGTGAAATTTCCGACTAGAGTAAGCACTGCTCTGTCCTCTGATCTTTTTGTTTTATTTAGATTGGGTTTCTAGATAATTCCAATTAATTTCTTATAATACCGCCAGTCCTTTATGAAAGTGCACTGTACTGCTTTCCCTTCCCATCTCAGTGGTGCAAGATGATTGCTTGGATGGTTAGCTGATTGCTGATGATTGTTGTCATTTAGAATGAGGCATTTTGAATTTTCTAGAAATAAGTCTCTCGGCAACCCAGCATACCTGACATCTGCCTGTCTCTTTGTTTTAGGATTGTGTCTGAGACGAAAGCTGTCACCTTTACACGTCCCAGGAAGTATATTGTTTCGTCAGGTTCGGAGCCTCCGGAGCTGGGCTATGTTGACATTCGAACCTTAGCAGACAGCGTGTGTCGCTATGATCTCAATGATGTGGACGTAGCATGGCTGCAGCTTGCCAATGAAGAATTCAAAGAAATGGGTGAGCAATGAGTGCTTGTGGTTTTGTTGCCTTTTTTTTTTAAAAAAAAAAAGCTGGCAATCTTAAGAGTAATTTTAGGGAGGGCAGCAGTGGGAAGAGATCATGGAGGTATGACGAGACGGCAGTCACATGAGTTGGGGTGGCCATGGGAAACCCGACCTGATGTGATTAAGCCCTGAGATACATGCTTTTGTAACTGCTGAGTTGTATCTGCCTAGTCCAGGTCAGAATCTGGCCGTGTCGTTTTTTTTTTTCTCTGCTGCTTTCCATTTCACAAAGGAGCCCATTTTGCCACACATGGCCCTTGAAGAGAACATCACATAGACCATTTAGGTAGTTTTTCCTGTTAGTCCTTCTATTTATTTACTTATTTTTCTCTGTGTCATGTATCCATATAATATTTTTAGCTAGTGGTGTTTGGTGCAAAGACGGTAGACGACGAGTCTTGGGAGGTTTAGCAAACTTACGCCAGCTGAATTGCGCAGGGAATGAGACGCTAAGGAATTCTCGCAGCGATTTACTGGAGGAACCTCCCAAACCTTACTGTGACCATGCGTGCTCCAGCTCCGGAGCAGGAAGAGGAGCTGTCACAAGGGGAGCAACTGTTCCCTTTCCTACAGGATGGCTTGTGCATGGGAAGGGGCTGGGGAACAGGGCAAGAACAGGAATGTTTCTTTGGTAAGGTGTGTGCTTCAGGAGAGGATTTCCATGGAATTGAAGAGGATGTAAGTCAGCACAGAACTTTTACCACGTTGTTTAGATAAGGGGAAAGATGCTGTGCCAGATGGAACAGGTTTTGACATGTTGGTGAACACTTGATTTTTGTTTTAGCATTGTGGCAGTTCCCTGCCTTGGGTTAGAGTTTAGTCATACGGGTTTTGCCTGGCTGTAGCCCATATGTGGCATGGCTTGACTTGGTAAACCACACATTGACCATTTATAACTCTTTAAAAGTTTCTCCTTTTTAAACCCACATATGGAAGAAAGAGATGACCCAGCCTTGACCTGGTCCCATACCCAAGCCTTTTTTCCAGATCTCAAGTCAGGCCTGCTCACGTTTAGCGTCGGGCTTAGACGATTTCAAAGCAGCTCATTATTCAAGATTTTAGGTTACCTTTCCAGTTATCTTGAGGAAAACAGCAGCAGCAAGTCCCCTCAGCTTCCGTCAAGGAGAAATGAAACATACATTAGATGTAGATTATCCCCTCTGTCTCTTGCCAAAACCAGAGGAGGGTGACCACAGTGTTACACTGGGGTGTGAAGAGCATCAGTAACGAAGCGCACAAGGGGGGCTCTTCATTGTGCAGGTTTTTACCTGTGCACAAAGCCCTGTGGTTGCTGTTCTGCTACACCAGCATAACCTTCAAAAGTACATGGTGCACATGAAACACTGAACGGCTAGAATTTGACAGACCTGATCTTCAGTGTTGTGTTTTGGTGTAGTTTTTTGTAGTTTGTTTGCTCTAAATCTTTATCCACTCAGTTCTGCTGTATGCAGAGGGAAGGAAACGCTCCTGTCAGTACCAGGCAGTACATTGCGGGTCTTGAAATACGTACCTGGGCACTCTGTCAGACACTGCGTGCTACAGATAGAGCTAATGGGCATTTGAAAAGTGAAATATTTCCTGATCTGCAGTTGTAGCACTTCCTTTATGGTGTCCCTGCAGCTATGAATTCCCCATGTTTTCTTTGATACCTGTTGGGTTGCTTCATGTACTGAAAATGTATATTCTGTCTTTGAAAGAATGAATGTAAACATTTGAACTGAAGCCACAACCTCTTGATTCTCTTTTTTTAACCCTTATAAGTGCAGGATTTTGGATTTTCCCTCTTGCTCCCTTTCAGCTGCCCAGCTTGGGTAGCATGGGATGCATTAAGCTCTGCTGCAAGGGTTTATTCTCAGTAAGGGAAGCTGCAAGTACTTTTGTAGAGTGTTGGTCCTCTGATCTGGTGGAGCTAGAAAGGGCTTCTTCTTCTTCATTTTGTGGAATTTGTGGGTCAGTTATTCCCAGGGAGAGCCAAAGGGAGGATTTTCTTGTTCAAACTCACATCACGAGGTTGCCATCTTCCGTATGTCACAGTAAACGTTAGGTATTGGGAATTAGACCAAAAGCAGGATATATTAAGCTTACGCTTCATTGGATTGATTTACTTGTATGGAAATTCTTGTGCTAAACTGACTTTGCAGGAGGAAAGCGATTATTTGCAGTAGCGTAGCTTTCTTGGTTTCACGGGTGCTTGTGTGGCATGATTTTGCGGTAAAGGTTGGTGTGGTACCAACTTGGAAGTATTGCAGCCAGCTCATTGTTGTGGCAAGTGAGGGATGGAAGCCGGAGCGGGAAGCACTGTGCTCTCTTTTGAGATTTTTCGTACTGTTTCTATGATAGATACTTTTTTCAGGTCTATAATAGCAATTTAATACAATTAACAAATTTGAATTATAGAATACTGTAATGTAATCAGCCTGTAGCTGTGCTGTTTGAAAAAAACAAATCCCACATTAGATGTTGTGTTTATTTATTGTCCCAGACTTCTAATGTTGCATTTATTACAACTGTATGTTTCGCTTTTTAAAACAAACAAGTTTACTGGTGTAGCAGGGTCTGATGGAGCCCTCAGTTGGGGTTGCACCCTATTGGGTTGGGAACTTGTAAAAAACCAACAAGTGTTGTTAGAAACTGCTAGTTTGCTACAAGTATCATAGCAGATTTTGTCATTGATTTTTCTCCCCACCATCGCTTTTCATTCAAAACACTCTCAAATCTTTCACCAAAGAGTCAACATCTGGGTTGCAAAATTGGAGCAAAAGCCACAGACAGTGCTGTCCCCGAAGGAAAAATGAGAACAAGATCAGGAAGACAAAATAATTTTATGAAAGTTTTTCTTAGGATTTTGAAAGGTTGGTTTGGATACGCCACTTCTATTAGTTTAATACAGTTGTAAGACTTCTTTGACTTTTTTTTTCAGTTTCCCTAGTTTATGCTGGAATAGGCATGATTGTCTAGGAATGACATGCGTACGCCTGGGGTCGGCTGTTAAAAAAGTAGCTGGAGTTGTGTGTGGCGGGGGGTTATCACTCTTTCCTCCTCCTACTCCTTTAAATAGGAACAACTCTTGTTTCCCAGGGATGCCCGAGCTGGACGAGTACACGATGGAAAGGGTCATAGAGGAATTTGAACAACGATGCTACGATAACATGAACCATGCTATTGAGACGGAAGAAGGACTCGGGATTGAATATGATGAAGATGTTGTCTGTGATGTCTGTCAGTCTCCAGATGGAGAAGATGGCAACGAAATGGTGTTTTGTGACAAATGCAATATTTGCGTGCACCAGGTACGGCAGCCGGGGCACAGTGCGGGCGTGTAGAGGTGGTGACAGAAATTTTTCCAAACCATTAAAGAGAAGAGGTTGGATTTTTTTCCAGTGACAGACATTGGTCTGTTAAGTTCTTGCAGAATTCACCATTGAGCAGTGGGATGAATTACAAAATTATGTAGTTGAGAAGGTGAATTGCTACATGTAGTTCTAGAAATATCATGCTAAGAGGGTTAAAAGTGATGCTGTGTCTGTGTGGAGGAAGTTACAAGGAGAGGAATAGCCTCCCCAAAACATACACCTGTGTATTGTACATTCTCACTTGGTCACTTCTCTTGCTATGTTTTTTTCCTCTCTGCACACTTCTGGGGCTGACACACCTTTGGTATCAGCAACTTAGGCTCAGAAGGGAGAGGAGAAAAGAACTTTTAGGCAATCAGTAGGATTTATTATAGCCATTTTAATTTAACTGAGAACATACTGACCTGAGCTGAGCTAATGAAGGACTATTATGTGCCACCTTTTTGTGGCAGTTAAGAAATCTTCTTAGCATGGGAGGACAGATAGAATTTTAGCATGTCTGTTTCTGTGGATGCTTCTTACTGTGGCAGATGCCTTCCTATTGGCCTGTCCTTCCTTCCTTCCTTCACAGCTTTAGGAAGCTGGCTTTGTCGTTCAGTGTTCAGAAAGATGTGTTGTCTAATGAGCAAGAATGGCATTTTCTTGCATGGGTTACTTAAATACATTTGTACAAATGGTAAAGAAATACGCCCATGACAGCTGTAAGGTACAAATGGCTGTCTTGGAAGACACTCAGAGTAAAGTGGACATTTTTAGACTTGTAAAACTGACAGTAATTTGGACAGAGGTTTCCATAAAAGCGCAATCTTCTGAAAAAAGTGTCTTAATTAGTTGCTGTTCTGAGCTTTTCCCTCTGAATAAGAAGTAAACCCCAATGCTTTAGAATAACATTGAGTATTGCATAGCAGAGCTCTTGAATTTGTGGTTCTTGCCTTTTGAATTGGATACAGTCCAGTTCCTTGTAGTCTTGGTGATGCTGCACTTCGTCCTGCTGGCAGGGTTGTCTGTCGGGAGTCCCCTTGCTCTTTGGGCTGGTAAACACATTCTTCATTTTCCCAGTTGAAGTGGGCAGTGGTTTTTTGCATAACAGCTGGTCATGACTTCTGCTCCTTGCACTGAAAAGATCTTTTTGGGGAATGAATAGGTAATGTGGTTGGCCAAGTTTATGAGATCCTCCACAAGCTGATGTTCCTGTAGTGTTAGAAATTGCATAAAGAACATTTTGAGAGTTGTGAGAGGCTGTGTGTAAACAGCTAAAAAGTAACAGAAATACACATTGATTCCTTTGTTTTCTTTGCGTTTTCTGTACATGGGAATCCAGGCGTGTTACGGGATCCTGAAGGTGCCGGAAGGCAGCTGGCTGTGCAGGACCTGCGCGCTTGGCGTTCAGCCCAAGTGTTTGCTGTGTCCCAAGAAGGGTGGTGCCATGAAGCCGACTCGGAGTGGCACCAAGTGGGTCCATGTTAGCTGTGCCCTGTGGATTCCAGAGGTAGGTGCCCATCCTCTGGGAGTTCAGGGCTGCAGCGATTTTGGGAGAGAAGAAATCTGTTAAAAACCTTCTTCAACCCAGTCTGTGTTGCTACACAGCGTGTAGCACATATATGGTACTTCCTAGGAAGACAGTGTAAAAGACTTTCAATTAGATGTAAAGTCTGCAGGATGAAGCATCATCTGTAAAGAAAGTAATTACATTACCTTTGTCAACCAAAATTAGGGCTCAGAAAATGAGGCCTTTGCTGCTGGCAAAGCTCATTTAACAAGCAGACAAAGTACTATTTTATTTTGTAAACGGAACATTAAAGGTGAATCAGGAAGGTTTGGATGTGACAGTGAGAATTCCTGTGGGTTCTCGTAACCAAAATATTCATCCTGTATGATCATTTTAACTTGGAGGGCTTCACCTTGAAACTGTGCTGCTCATGCAGCGAGGAACTGATTTTTTTAAATAATTAATATTAATTTTTTTAGTTCCTTATAAACCAAGGAAGTTGGAACATGCTGATTTTGCACATGCACACAAGAAATTTGATTTCTGTGATAAAATTGCTTCCCATTTCAGTTAACAGTGTCATACTCACTCTGTGTTTTTTAATGTTTTTTCTCTAGGTGAGCATTGGAAGCCCAGAAAAAATGGAGCCCATTACAAAGGTTTCTCACATTCCCAGCAGTCGATGGGCACTGGTGTGCAGCCTTTGTAATGAAAAAGTTGGAGCATCTATACAGGTAATTTAATCGCACAAATTTCTCTGTGTGTTTTGTTCTGTCACCTTTTAGTAGATACACAAAGTATGTATCTGCAGTGAACTTTCTTTGATTTCCTGTTTGTTACTATGGACTTAATTGCACACGAAGTGTTTTTGAATGTTAGTGTGCTCTTAACTTTCTAGTAAAATGTTAATAATACCCAGGTCATCCCATAAGACTTCCTAATTTGTAGATATGCTGATATGTTTATTAGTACACTGAAACAAAACTTCAGTGTTGTTGACGAAAAAACCCTGTATTTCTGCGATATACCACATAAAAACCTGAAGCTTGAATGCTGAAAGCTTCTGTGTGGAAACCTGTCTGCCAGTCCCTGTTTAGAGACCTCTAAGACAAGTTGGATACCTCAGTGGGAGTTGAGTATTTTCTGTAACAACCTGAATTTTTAAGTGCTGAGCATGGCCAGTTCTTGGTGAAGTCAGTGGAAGTGAACACTTCCACTTTGATGGTAAAGCTAGTTGTAGCTTGCAATTAGTAGTTTTAGGTACTACTTAACATTGGAGTGTTTTGGCTGTAACTGTTTTTTCTGTAACTGTTTTATTGTTGGTCCAGCTTTTAAGTTGCTGAGGAGAATATCTGATCATTTACTATTAGGCTTCTTGAGCAGTAGGAAAGAAACAGATTGTTTGCCTGTTCTGCGCTGAGATTGAAGCAAGCCACAAGCTGCGGAAATGAACCCCGTTTCCTCCATTGATTGTGGGCAGGTTCTGGAGCTCTTGGTGTTTCTAAGGGGAAGAAACCCTCCTGGGTGTGGGTTTCCCAGTCCCCATCGCTGTAGCAGCAGTGCCACGTTACCCTTCTGACTTCTGGTACTCACTTGAGCTCAGGGATGATGACCGCCCCAAAAGGCAAGACAGGGCAGAATCAAAACAGAAGTCTAGCCTTCATAATTCAAAAAAGAATAATTTTCCTATGTAATAAATAATTAAAGTATAAAGCCTGCACTGTAAAGACATCTGTTTCATACCAACAGCTCACATTCTTGGGCCAGCGCCAGTTTGTCTCATTGCATACTTCTGAGATGGTCCCTGCAGTTTCAGTTGGATTTGGATTCGGCCTTTCTTACCGTACCTTGGGAATTGTCGGTGTTAAAAACTGAATTGATCTGCACCAGAGCACTGCAGACTGGGCAGTGTGGTTTCACCTGCATATTTATATTGAGTTGTTGGCTGGAAAGCAGTTGCAGATCCTTTACAGTGGGAAATGACTCAGAAATGTTAAATAATCATTTTAAGAACAGTTTTAGAAAGACTGAGAAAACACATTACCGAGCCCCAAATTTTTGAAAGAGGAGATATTTGGTTACCTGTGACAAGAGACAAGACTTTGATCTACCTTACTCGAGAACAAATGGATCACCACCCACGCAGGCAGTCTGGGATTGTGTAGGAAAAGACAATAAGGTGTAGCTAAGTATTGTGGTAATGTTCTTCATATACTTCAGCAAAATGATCCTCAGAAAGCTCCCCGAGACAGATAGGAAGGTATTAACTGTTTCATAAGAAGTCTGAAGAAGTCGAGCTCTTTCTGTTCTGTGGCTAGCCTCATGTTACAGGAGCCATGATGGTAAGACCAGCATTAAGACACAGAAATTTCTAAAGCTCTATGCTTTTTTAAAATTAGGTTTTATCCATCTCCTTTTTTCCCCTGCTCTGAGTCATTTGATGAGGTTGCCAGAAAAAGTTGTAAACCAGCAGTGCAGCAGCAGTTCCAGTGAAACCTATCGGTCCGTTTCCATTTAAGGAATGCATAAAATAGTAAATGTTAAGTAGAGAAAATAAATCTGTCCACAGCATATAAATTTGCAATTGTAGTGCCTCCTTGCAGAGCTGTCCCCTTCCTCTTGGCCGCTGCTACGTAGTTGAAGCTGTTTTGTCCATTCTCCAGAGCTGTTCTGAGGGGTAACCGAGAGTAGTTTAAGTTGAACGCTTGAGTATGTATGCGTGTTAGTGTGCAGGGAAAGGGGGGGGTCCTTCCCTATTTCTTCTAATGCCACCTCTCCCCTTCTAGTGACGACACAGTGTGACACGCAGGCACCATGGCTGCCACTTCAGAGAGCTCTACATTTGAAATGATGGGGGAGAGACCAAAAATTACAGTTTTGCCTGACATTTTATAGGAGTTGTGTAAATCTTGGTATCGTTAAAGCTAGCGGTGAGAAATATTTAGATTGGTGGTGTGAAATTTTTTACAGCAGAGAAGAACATTATACAAAGCCACTGCAATAGAGAGGAACTGGGGGAGAGAGAGAGATCCTCCAGAGATGATGGGAGATGTGCACAACAATTAGAAAAGCTGGCAGCTGGAAGTACGCGTCAGGCTGGGCAGAGAGCAGCTGCAGTAGGCTAGGAAAAATGAGACTGCATAATCTCCCAGGTTCAGCAGATTTCCTTCCGATGAGACAGGCTTTCCCCTCTTCTCCCAATAAAACATTAGCCATACTAAGAGCTAATTATTCTAAACGATAGCAGCTTGGAAACCATGGCTAAAGTACTCTTCTCTACTGCTTGGTGTACTGCTTGGGCTGCTTCTGCAGTGTTTGTTAGTAAGAGAGGAAAGGGCAAAAGATGCTTTGGTATTTTTTAATTCCTTTTATATGTTGATTTTATTAAAGAATGTTCATTTGAAACTCCTGCAGTTTAAACTCTGCTGTACCCTCATACGCCATCTGGCTGCTGAGTCAACCTGAGCAGGAAAACCCAGAGGAGAAAGATACTTGGCTTCTTTACAAAGCGCCGTATAAACATCCTCGTGCAGTGCATTTCTCTTTTAAGCGTAGTTTTGTTTCCTCCTAGTTCATACCACTAATGTTCATTTCCACTTTAAATTGTTTTCACTGGAGGCAGAGGTGTGAGTTGATACAAATGCGTATGTATGCGTGTGTGTATATACATATATATGTATTTCAACTTTTCAGTTTGTGGCTGGCAATAGCTATGACGGCATTTTGCAAGAGGAAGTGCTAAATCAGCTGAACTAGTGCCCATCACTCCATGATGGCTGGGTTCACTGAGAGGCAAGAAAAATGACAAAAAATTGAATTTCCTGTTCTCCCCATCTCCCAGGTGAAGGGAAGGCTGTAGTCAGTGAAGTAGTGATTGACAGTGATTTAATATTTGGCATTATAAAATTGGGATAACAGGAAAAAAAATTCCCCTCGGTTGAGGCCTTTTGGGTAGCACGAGTCCAGGTGCTGGGAAAGACTTTTAATTAAAAGTCCCAGACTGGCCTGGAGCCACCGCGATGTTTTTCTCTCTCTCTCACGCTGGCACAGTCGAAGGGGGAACGTTTTCCTTTGTGTCACACTGCCTTATGTGAGTGGCTCCGGTGAGGGGAAGAACGCTCCTCTGGTGGATTTGCTGGTTATTGAACAGCGTGATTGGGCTGGGGGGGGGTTAACCATTCCTGTCCCACTGGGCCACTTCATCCTTGCCTGGCCTGAAAGCACTAAATCGTAAACCTAATTAAAAAGAGAGCAGGAAAGTACACGCAGCTTAGAAGCAGAGCACGGTAACAGGGTCGTTCTTCCAAAGCAGCCCTGGCTGCTCGGATAGTTTTAGGCAGTGTGGCTTCTGAAATTTATATTTGATTAATTTTAATTTAATTTCTGTAGTGTTCAGTGAAGAACTGCAGAACAGCCTTTCATGTCACCTGTGCGTTTGACCGGGGCTTGGAGATGAAGACAATACTGGCAGAGAATGATGAGGTGAAATTTAAGTCCTACTGTCCCAAGCACAGCTCCACCAAGAAAGCAGATGATGAGACTTTCAGTGAAAGCCCAGGCCAGGAGAACGGGAACAGGATTGAGGAGAGCTCTCTTTCTGCCCACATCGACCCTTTCCATGGCATGGATCAAAACCAGGAGGAGGCCCACAGAGTCAGCCTCCGCAAGCAGAAGCTCCAGCAGCTGGAGGATGAGTTCTATACATTTGTTGAGTCTTCGGAAGTGGCTGAAGCGCTGCGGCTGCCCGAAGAGCCGGTGGGATTCCTGTACCAGTACTGGAAGCTGAAGAGAAAAGCCAACTTCAATAAGCCTTTGATTACCCCAAAGAAGGATGAAGAGGACAATCTGGCTAAACGGGAACAGGATGTTCTGTTCAGAAGGTTGCAGCTCTTCACACACCTCCGGCAGGATCTAGAGCGGGTAAGCAACGGCACTGCCTGTGCGTGGGCAAGGTGTGCTGGCCTTCAGTAGCCTGAACTACGCTCTTGGTTATTGCCTTTGCATGCAGGCACTCCATGCTGTGTCTTAACTCAAAGTTGTATTGTCAGAACAGATCATTAACACCAAATTTCTGCAGAGCACACCAATTAGCCTTTTCAAATACAGGGTTAGTTCACAGGGTCAGCGGGTCTTGGCTTGTAGCATCCAATCTCCTTATAACTGGATTGTTGTATTTCGACTTCTGCTTTTTACTGATTAACACTGATGGCCATGGACTGTACTGCAACCCCCAGCGGTTTTTTTAGCCTTTAAGGGCTTTCTCTGCTCCTTCCATCTGGTGCACAAGAAGGAAAAGATTATGAAACTTACCTTGATTTGCAGCAGATCTGTTTTCCATTGACAGCAGACTAGGATGACCATGCACTGGGCTATCTGTGTAGTAGGTTTGGGAGGTACGTGCTGTTCCACTCAATTAGGTTTTCAATGTTTAAAGAACGGTTCAGTAGGATGAGTTTGGTGTTTTATCTTGAGAACATCTGAGTACAACAATCTGAATTCCTTCCTTATTGGGTTAGTTTTTGGGGTTAACTAGTAGAGAGCCAGAAAGAATACTGACCCTGGCTCAGGAGGCCCTGCCTTGGCCTCAGTAACCTGTGGGTGAAGTAGAGCCTTTCTTCCAGAACACCATCTAGTCTTTAAATCAGGACAGCAGGTGCTTGTACATCTACTCCATCCTTTGTAAAGGATCCCAATGGCTAATAATCAGCTTCCAGCCTGTGACCCTTCTCTAGCTCAGTGAGACAGCTGTTACCTAGTATCTTTTCTGTTCTGTGTACTCAAGATTTTTTTAATCTTCTTTAAGTATGTTGTTTGTCACTGTGTTCTCTGGATCTTAAATTATTCTGTATGTATCCTTTCTATTTTTAAGTGTGATGTCAAAACAGGAAACAGCATTCTAGTAGTATTTTTAATATTTTACTACTCTGTTGTTCCCACTGATTATACATCCAAGTTATCTTGGATGAAAAAAACCCCATAAAATTGGACCTAAGTTTTTCCTCCTCTTCAAGAGAAAGTGGGGTAGACTTGATTATGAAGGACAGTGGTGACAGCGTCATCCACTAGCAACAAATTTGGAAATTGTGTTATCCAGTTCACCTAGTGGAACAGGTACTCCTGTGGACATGGCGTGTCTGTTGTGCAGTTTGGATCAGACAAGGCCAAGACCATGCGGCCATGGACTATCAGAAAGGGCAGTAGGCTAGAAGAATGCCTTCAATTCACATCCACGGAGTAATGACAGGTACTTAAAGTACTGGCTGTCCCGGGACTAGAAGCCTTGAATAGAACAGGACCTTAGCGAAAAGTCACGCTTGCTAAATGTCTCCTCCTTAACGGCTGTGAGATCAGCCTAAGGTTGTAATCCACAGGGCTCCATGGCACTGAGAGAGGAGGAGCCTCAGGAACACCCACAGATACTTCTCAGTGATCCCCTAATCTGTCAAAGAAATGACCTCAAAGCTGTAGGAGAGCTGTGGTTGTGAAATTTACACAGCTGTCCAGATTAGACAGTCACATTTTAAGGGCAGAAATGTAGTTTTCTTTTAAAAAACCCTGAGACAGTCAAAATAAATAATTTTGTTACTGTTTCCAGTCCCTGCTACCACCATGTGCTATGGCAGGGATAGACTGGCCTGCCTTTATTTTGATCAACCATACTGCAATAGCAGGGTCATCAGAAAGACTGGTACTGCTCTCCACATTTTCATACTATTAATTAAATATAATTTTCTGTTGTGTATCAAACAATAAGAAGCAAAAGGTGTGAGGCTATTTAATACTGAGTATATTTAAGCATCTCCAGCCGTTCTCTAGATTTCCTGTCTATATATGTGTGATTCGAGTGTTCATAGAAGTTATTTCTGTGCTGTGGCCCTCCCAAACCTGATGGAATAATCTGTCAATTAAATGGTATTTAAGCCTTTTCTAAGCGTGTTGAAGAAGGTTAAACTTAAATACATTAATAACTTGTTTAAATGGTGTCTAGTACTTAAACTAAAAATTTGAATTAATTCAAAGCACAGATTGACAACATTATAGAAACACGATTCCTGTAAAACTCATCCACTTCATGTCTTCTAGGTGCGTAATCTCACTTACATGGTGACACGGAGGGAAAAAATCAAGAGATCTGTTTGCAAAGTTCAAGAACAGATATTTAATATCTACGCAAAGCAGTTGGAACGAGTTTCAGGTATGCTTCAGTGTTATTTTTTTTCACATAAGACCACAGGTACAAGCATGGAAAGGTTTGGTTACAGGCTAATGACTAATTTTGAAGGACAAACAGGACCTCATTTATTCTCATTAAAATCTTGTGTAGTCCACCATGCATCAGCAGATTGGAAGAAAAAATGAGACTGTGTAGCTCTAATGGTGGGCATATTGCTATAGAAACTGGTAAGTCTGTTCTTGTCCATGGGGCACTGAAGGGCTTCCTGCTTCAGATCCTTTCTGGTGAGATTCTTTAATGACTCCTTATGACAGGGAGACCATGACTTACATTCAAGTGCCATATGGTATCTAGGAAGGCTGTGCTTTATTAGTGCTGCCGTGTTAGTGTTTAGTGCATATCTTTGCATCGTAGATGGCAGTTTAAAGAAATGAATTTTGAAAAGGTAGCAGTCTGGTTTTAAAACATGTTTTTTTCTGCCTAATCTCATTGACAGTAGTCAAAGTTACTGCATTAACTAGGTTGTCCTTAAAGTATTCAGTAACTAATAAACCGTATTTTAGATGGAATCAATCAGATCCACTTCCTGGTTGCTTTTTCCCCCCCTCGCTGAGGAGTCTCTCTGACTTAGTGGATAGAGTAGTGCTAAGATTTATATTTGCTACAAGCGTAATTAGGTGCAGCATGGCTACAGGAGAGTGAACGACACCAGCTGTATGTTGTGAAACCACAACATAACCATGTAATTGTGATGTAAAGGTGCTGGCTAGGCAACTAACTACCCATTTATGCTGAAGAACATGTCAGGCATGAGGAACAGAGTTAAAATAGGTACATTCAAAAATGGTATTTACCCAGACATGGAATTGCTTGACTTCAACTTAATTTGTTTACGTTTAGGTGTGCCTTCCTCATTCCCCTCAATGGAAAACACAGTGTTGTTTAATAGTGCGTCTTTGGGTCCCAATGCCCCTAAGATTGAGGATTTGAAGTGGCATTCAGCGTTCTTCAGGAAACAAATGGGCACATCCCTAACCCACTCTTTGAAAAAGCCCCACAAGAGAGACAGAGTAAGAAACAGCTCTGGGAATGACAGCAAATCCATGCTGAGGCAGCCCAGCCAAAGGGAAGGCGGTGCAGCTCCAGGGAGCTTTTTAAATTTTGACAAGAGCTTTGCAGAGACACGGATTGTATCAGCACAGCAGAAGAATGGCATAGTTATACCAGAGCACAGAAAAAGAAGAGACAATCGTCCACAGTGTGAGGTGATCAAGGCAGAACTAAAGGAAAAGACTTCTAAACACAACCACAAACCACTGAGACCCACAGAACTTTCTCAGAGGCAACCGGAAAATAAAAGGGCTGTGAACCACTCCGGTGGTAGGTCAGCACCTGGCACGCGGAGGGATATAGTGCCTAAATGCAACGGGGGTCTAGTCAAAGTAAACTCTAATCAGACAGTAGTTAAAGTGCCTACGACACCCACGAGCCCAGTGAAAAACTGGGGCGGATTCCGAATTCCAAAGAAGGGGGAGAGGCAACAGCAGGGCGAGAGCCCAGAGGAGACCTGCCGCCAGAACTCCAGCTACCCCTACCTGGGCGTGGGCAGAGTTTCACCGAAGGACAGGGCAAAAAGCAAGCTAAAGCCCGACAGCGAGAATGATGGGTACATCCCCGATGCCGAAATGAGCGACTCGGAGACTGAAGTGGCTGAGAAAAAGTGCAGGCAGCAGAGGCTCAGTCCAAACAGCACTATCAGCAGAAGGACGGACATTATTAGGAGAAGCATCCTGGCATCCTGACTGGACACAGGGACACAGTGTCATCACTGTGGTCTGTAGAGTCACTGCCTACAAGCCAACTCCACGTTATTTATTGGTGTGAGAGAAGAGAGTTCTTAGACATGGCTACAGACTGACAAATTGAAAACCCATTATTCCTGAGCTGTGTAAACATGTTTACATGCACTTAAAGCTGTTTTCTTTTGCCCCCCTCCGATTCTGTGAGAAGTCTGAATCTCCTTTATTTGCAACTTTCCTGAGTAAGCAGAGAAATTACATCACTAAAACAGGATTTGTGATGAACACTAAAATAACTCACAAAATCCTTTTAAAAGGGGCTAGGGTGGGTAGGGGGAAGTAGGCTGCATTCATCCCTTTTAGCTAAAAAGCACTGATAACATTTTACTCCCTTCCCCCCACCCTCGGGAAAAGCACAAGCTCTTAATTTAACTAGCACGTATTGAATTGAAGATGGTTGTTTAACCGTACTGCACTGCTACACCCCATTATGAATGGTCACTTTCCTTGGATGGTGGTGGTAGGTCTTTCTCTGCAGAATGTTTTCTGTTGCATTCAGTTTGAGCGTAGACGGCAGCTCGAACCCCTCCACGAGCTCCAGAGTTTACATGTAAATACATACACCTACGAGATGACCAGACCTAACCAGGACGTTATGCTGGAGAAGGAGGAAGGGAGAGGTCAGGGCTGCAGCTGCCTTACAGTGCAACAGCTTGAAAAGCCTCAGCCCGAGCCCGGAGGACACGCTGAAATGGCTGAGTTCTGAGAAAGGGGGCAGGCCGGAGGGTTATGGCACCCCGCGGAATAACCCGTCCCCATTTAGTGAGTCGCCTGCCTCCGGGAGTACAATGACAATTCAAGAAAAGAAATTTCTAAGGCACTAGTCAGTAGGATTTCCCAAAGCCCACGAGATATGCACTAATGGTATGTATTGGGAAAGCCAGGCTTATGACACTAAAGGGTTGCTTTAAAATGGACATGAATATATATTTTTAAATAGAATAAAATGGAAAGGCAATAAATTGTGATTAGCTCTTTACAGTCAAATGAAGAAAAAATATTTCATTCTATTCTGGATTAGATTTGATGGAAGAGGGAACTCGTATTCTGATTGTGTACTTTTTTTTAATAATTGCAAATGGCAATAACTAGTAAGCTATGAGCAATAATAATATTAACAGATCATTAGGATACTGTTTTGTACCGCGTAGAGGGCACATATGACAGTGGAGTGTTAGGAGCCTGTAAATTTTGGAATTCTGCATAGAAATAAGTCAGGTAGATACTGGTGAAAAAGCTAAAGCAGCAATGTGTTACAGAAAGAAAGACAGGCATAACCCCCTTCCAACCCCCCTCCCTGACCTGCCATTAGCACATCCACTCACTTTTTAATGTCAGACCCTTGCCTCTTGAGTAGGGAACATTTAAAACACGGTAGAACTCTGCCATAACTGAGTCTTCCAGAGGATTCAATCAAAAAAAAAAAAAAGTTTCTTGGTTTCCTAACACCCAGTCTTGCTATGCAAGTTATCACTTAATTAAATATTTCAACAAACCACATCCCTATCATTTGTTTTAAAACTCAGAAGTCTTAACCTTTTGATACCTTTTGAGATGATGGTGAGGAAGGGGAATTTTATGAAAGACAGTGTACTTTTAAAATACCATTGCTAGTCCCAAGAAGTTAGATTAACTTCATGACTTAGAGAGGTGAAAGTCAAACAGGGCACTGTTGAATCTGAAATTAAATAGTCACTCTTGGGATGTGTTAAAAGAAAAGTACTTATTTGATCAAACAACAACAGCCAGACAAAGTGTAAATGCAGGTAAGTTCTACTCGACACACAGCAATGTTTTCCAGACAGGCACTGCTATTTTCTCTAAGAAAGAAGCTCATGACTATATAGGGAATTGTTTGTCAAGCCATAGAAGGAATAATCTAAATTCTGATTCTAAGTAAATAAATATTTAACCTCACACCGATTTGGAAGAGGTACCTTGTTAATTTGCACTATTAATTACAAATGCTAACGTTGTGCAGAATTAATGCCTTACCTGTTTTGCTCCCTGACATTTAGGTTAATAAGCTTTCTAATGTTTCAAGTTAAGCTGAACCAAAACCAAAAAAGCTGTAAGAAGACTGCAGTACGACCAGCTCTGTAGGTTAGTTTTGTCTCCCACGCTTAGCACTCAGCAGAAGAGGTGTCGTAAGTACGGCAGTGACAATACAAACCCACCCCTGTATTTTATTGGGATAGACCCGTTTGCTGGATTTCTGGTTTTAAGCATTACCTTTCCTCGTGCAGACTGACCAAGAGATTTTTGACTATGATTGATGTATTCTGTCAAACTGTAGGCTAGTTGAACTTCTGTAAAGTTGCCTGGAATGCCATTCGTTAGGTTATAAACTCACACAAATCTAAATGAAGGGTTATACGTGTTGTGTATAAATCTTAATTTCAGAAATTTGAGAATATTGTCATTACATTTGTAAAACCTTGTACAGAAGATTTTTCACTATGTGCCTAGCTTTGGTGTCCATTCAGCTGAAATTAATTAAAAAAGGTGCATGAAGAGAAACAGATAGAAATAAAAAGTATATGTAGAGATGACTATTTTATATTACATGGCCCAATCCTGTATTTATTTTCTCCCTTTTTTGAAGTATTTATAAAGACCTAGTTGAAGACAGCTGTATTTTTTGTTAAAATATTCAGTAGAATTGTGCCTTTTTGTCTGTATGTGAATAAATGCTGTACATTTTTGCAGTATCCTTGCCAGCAGTGTTTTAGAATTTGCAGCAGCTACTTTGGGTTTTTACAGAAACACTTGACTGCAATGGTCTGAACAACTTCCATGGTTAAAATAAGCATTTAATTTGGATTATTACAGGTATCAAAATGCACACTGCAGTTGCAAGAGAATTTTTTTTTTTTTTGAGGAACAGTACGGGGTCTTGTTACTGACAGCTGTGCCTACCCCATCAACAGAAAACTGTATGCTTTTTTCCTTTTTCTTTTTTCAAAAAGATGTTGCTTACCTCGAATAGCTTACATTTGTTGATATATGATGTCCTTCCAAAGTCCATAGTCTTCATGCTTGAAGATTACGAGGTTTCTTACCTGTAGGTCCTCAAGATAAGTAAGTAAGCTGAATTTACACTCGCGCTATGAACTGCCTATAGGCAAGCGATGCTGACAGAGAACATGTGCTGCTATAGCAGGAGCTCTAGGAGATGAAGTGTGAAGGGCACAGTAGCTCCTTTCCTCTTCCTTCCTTCCTCTAAAGTCAAGATGCCGAAACATGGAATGGACTTGGGGAAGAGCAAGGAAAGGACAAGGTTGTGAAGGTACATCTCTAGCAATATGTCTTGAAAACCAGCTGTGGGTAAATACTTTGTACTGCTATCAATCACATGCATTCAGTTGTGGGCAGTTGTGAGTGGCACCCCTTAAAAAAACATATTTCAAAGACTGAAGATGAAAGGATGGCCCTCCTCCTAACAGTTACTGGCACAAGCTCTTCAAGGTATGAATAAAAGCCTGAAAGAGGTTCCTGCAGCTGCTTCATAGATCTTGCTGAAAGGCAGTGCAACGCTGGGGTCACCTGAGTAAGACTGTGTCAGAGCTGAGGGCAGCTCACAGGGATAGATCTTTCAAGATCTGGCCTTTGCCAGAAGGTACAGGGCTCTTGGGAACCCAAAATGAAACTCGTACTACCTGAATACGCAGTTTCTGTTACCTGTTACACGGAAGTAACTGTCACCTAGAAACTTTTTCTAAATAAACATAGTCAAGAACAAAGTTTTACTCAATGGGAAGCATTAATATCGCACTAGGGAATCTTCTGAAACACTCAAAAACTGGTCTTGGGGTGGGAAAGGAAGGTAAAGGAAACAAAAGACTTATCAATGGAAGAGTGAGGAGAAATAGATAGATACAAATGTAAAACAACCAAGACGGATGAAAAGCCTGCTGCTCAGTTCCATGAAACAATCTAGTATCATGGGGGAAAGAGCAAAACTTCCTTATCTAACCAGCAAGCCACAAATTTTAATTGCCTCAGCAAGTGCCTTTCCTCTGAAGTCCATCTGTGAGCAATGTGCCAGCAGCCTCCTCTAGAAGCCAGACAGAAATGAAAGGAGGTGGTGTTAGGATGACGAGCTTAACTTGACCACGTTTCCTTTTGTCCTTCAGACAGATGTATTTGGTCAACTTTTAGCAGCTCAAAGGATTAGGCAGACAGATGAAAGCAAATCTTTTTCTTTCCTATGTCATTTGCCATAATTGCTCTGCTTTCCCTTCATTATTAGGTGCTTGTGTCATCACTGCAATTTATGTTCTGGCAAATACCCATTGCACAATAGCTACACCACAAATTGAAATGAATATACCCATAATTAAAAAGGGAACCAAGCAGGTGCCCTTCTGTGCCTCAAGGAACAAACGAACGAATACCTTTGCTCAGAAAACTTACTTGCCATTTTCAGCCAGGTTTCACTTCACAGCTAGAGCCTCTCTTGAAGGAGCGAGTGGGATTAATAGCTCACACAAAATCTTCCAGGTGGTCTGTCATCATCTCATATGCGCATTATGCAAATGAAAATAAGGTGCTTGGTACTTACCTCCCTCTGTATCATATACATGGTTGATTGATGAAAATCTCACCGCAACAGACGTTTGGAGCTTCTGGACAATGTATCCATGTTGCTTTGAAAAAATCTTTGAAGCCTTTTAGCAAAATTAGAGATTGCAATGGATACAGGCATAGAACAAACTGAGAAAGCATGAGTAAAGAAAGAAGTGTGTACAACTGTAGGAAAGTGAGCAGAAATTTTTCTTGAGGTTGCATCCATCTTGCAGGCTCTGCTTCAACAGCCAGCTTTTCAGGAGGTGGCACAAACTCCTGTCACTTCCATGTGGTGATCAACCCAGGTCTGTCTTCTAAAATGGAAATATGGTGAAGATCTGCTGCGACAGACGTATGGGTTTGTTAGTCCAAACCAACAGTTTTCATCAAGCACTGGGAAGCATTATCCATCAACTGAATTAGAAGTTATAAACCAGAATTGTTCTCTTCACATTTAAGAGGAAGGACAAGAAATCATGTCACTTAAATCCAAGACGGGGGAGCACTTCAAAATCTGTGAACACCTATCAAATGTTTATAATACATGCTGAAAGAGAAAACAGAGTTCAGCTCTGATTTTAGAATGATACAGGTGAAGTTTCTTAACTATCAAAGAAAAATGTGTGCGAGAGGATTCCCACATACTGGCATTTGTAGAATTCAAAGACGCTATTTCAAAATGCATAAAAGCTGGATGACTTCACCAGGTTTGTGCAAACTGAAGCAATAGGGAACTGAAGCTCCCAGACACATAGAAACCAAGAGAGCAGGTCAACGGAAAAGCAAGGAACAATTGTAAAATAGTAACTGGGAAGAAAAAGCACAACTGAAGAAAGATGACAGTCCTTAGGAAGGAGCTGTATGAATAGAAATAGCAGCATTTTATTTATTAGCTGTTTCCTGGGGCATCAGAACAAACTGAACAGAATTCTTGAAACTGGAAGGCAAGGGGAGTGGTTCGCAGCTGTAACGCCTACTACAAAAACAGCAACTATTTGATGCTCATGATGTAATTAGTGTCTTACTGCAATTCATAGGAGATCTTCAAAATGTTCCCAAGTTACTGCACTACAAAGAAAAATTAAAGGTATCGACTCTACGTGAGCAAAGTTGTTCATGAATTTCAATATAATGTTACCTATTCCTTGTACACAATCTTTTCGTAGTTGGAGCCGGTGGTTTTTAGACCAAAAAAGACCAATAAGCCACAGCACTGTATCAGATTGTTTCATCTGCTACATTAAAGGACTTTAATGACAACATTTTGCAGTCTTCCTCCAGTCTTTACTATGCATACAGATACAGTATCTTCATGCACCCCCTTTCTTACCTGAATAAACCAGAAAATATTTAGCTAAGTTTTACAAGCCTTGCTATGCATTTGGCTTCAATGCTTCAATATGAAGTTTCTCCAGCAATCTTCTTAACTCCAACGTGGTTGCAATGAACAATACATGTGTTTAAATATTTTCCAGATCCTTCAGGGAAGCAGCTTTTTTCTTCTGTGTTGTTATCAGGCTGAGCTGTGATTAAAAACAAACAGATAGTTTATTACATCATTTTTTGTAAGATGAAAGTATTGGGAGAACTTCAATATTGAAAACGTTACGAAGGAGAGGGAACAAGTACAGGTAAGTGGGAATTTGGGGTAAACAACTTACAGAATTTCTCTATAGATGACTATTGCTTTTGTCTTATTTCAGATCGCAAAGAACTCAAGATGGTGAAAGGCTAAGTAGCAGGAGTAAACTTTAAAAGACATTGACGTAGAATACATACATTTTAAACCTGTGCAGACATTATCCTGTATTTTTTACGTTTCTTACTGAATCACTATTATTTAATAATAAGCTAGGATTTATAGTCATTGAACTAACCGCAATAAAAATGTAATTTCTAGACTCTCTAATAGTCCAGCTCTAGCCTATACTGAGTTCAATTTTACAAGTAAGCTGGAGAACGTAACGAGAATACACAATTCAGTCAAGTCAGAAAGTGGCCCTCAACCTACAGATTGAGTTACGATTCTGAATTGGAAGAAGCACACACATGAACATCCAGTCTTCTGAGAGCGAGGAGAGAATAAAGACCTTGTGTCTTCAGATTCAGAAGAGTAGACGTTCTTGTGGCAGTACAACTGGAGATTGCTTTTTTCCACCTTTATTGGGAACAGCACTGGTATGTCCTTTTTGGGGGGGGGGTGTGGAGAGGAAGGGCCTTGGAACGGAAGTTCTTGAGTCACTACAAGAAGCCATGCCTGACAGCTGGCAGCAGTAACCTCTGCCAAGCCTGAAGAGGGCAAGGCAGTTCTGAAAACTGGCAATAAGACCTGGACAACAATTTAGCAGCTAAACATCTTATCAAGTCTCTTTTACCTTTCAGAGGGAGACTGGTGAGGAACAGTCAGTTATCGATGTTTTTGGGAACAGCAAGACCTCTTCCCATAGGGGCACTGTGGCCAGCAATTTACTCCCTTGAAGGTGACGTGACCATGTTTTTTTAAGGGAACGATAGCACCTCAGAAGTTATTAGAGCTGAACAGATCCATATAACAAACAGGAGGTTAAAAAACCATAAATCACCCTTTCAGAGCAAATCTTCACCAGCTGGGCAGACCTTGTCATGACAGAAGGCATTTACAGCCAGGAAACACAGCTTCTGTTATGATAGCTTGGCAGCTACACCCATTTATTCACTGCTGTTGGGGAAAAAAATGCCCTTTGTCCTAATTGGACAATTTAGATCAACAGAACATTTCCTCTCTGCAACTCACATGGGCTCACCCACAGTAAAAAGCTGTAATTTGCAAATGGGTTTCCTAAATCACTGTAAAAAAATTAGGAGGCAGAAAGACCACCTTTACTTAATAGGAGACCAACTTGAGTAACAAATTTGCTTGGCAAGTAAGTGAAGCCAGTGCGTAATCCCCCCATGGGATTTCCTTCAAGATGTATAGCTTGAATAGTATGTAAAAAGGAATGCTGGATGAGAAAAACCCCACCTACTGTCCAGCAGAGAAAATAGAGAATTATAGGTAGCATGGGGTTTAGACAACTAAAGCCCAAAGTTTCTGAAGAGAAGAAAACCTTTCCTCCCCATATCCCTCATGTCTAGAAATACTGAATAATCCTACTCAAAGTTGGAACGGAGTTGTAAAAGACCTGGAAAAAGATAACATGTTTTTTTGTTAGGTTCATACCTTTTGAGATGCTGTAGTTGCCCTCTGTTCTGCCTGGCTCAATCGCCTTTGAAGCCTATTGATGTATTCTCGATATTCCATCATTAATTTTTCATCCTGTGTAAATGAAATATCTCATTACAAATGCAAAGGGTTTTTTTACTGGGTCCATACATACTGTAGTGAAAAAGCTTAAAACATGAGGAAATTTAAGAAGTGGAACTGTTTACCACTTGCAATAAGACTGAAGACGTACTGCTGACACATTATACCTAATTTCCAGCTCAAATATGACATCATATGACTTTTCCAGTCAGAGTACTCTGCAGTTTTACTCATTTCACCATCTTGAAGTAATATGCATAAAAGCTGACATTTTAATCCAGGTAATTTAATTTACAAATCTTACAATGTAAATGTTTCAGCTATACTCAAAGGGAAAAAGAATATTCTAGCTAATACAAATGAGATGATAATCTTGCTACAGATCTCTTCTGTTCTCTTCATCAAAGGGTATGTATAAAGTCTTTCTTAACCATCCTTTACTGACAGGATCTATTCTCGTATCATCCTCATTTTTCTCCTCTAAATAATACAGCGCTACAAAAAACAACACAGAAGGACTTATCCTAGACAGAACTGGGTATTATCCCAGATTTATGAGGCTGACAGGATAGCTGTTTTCTAAAGTGGCCATTAATTATTGAACAATGCACATTCCAAAACAACCCTGCCCTTAATCTTTAATGGATAATGCTTTTATCCATATGCATATATGCACATACAGTGGCAATTCTGCTATACACACAGTATGCTGGGAATTTGGTATCTCTGCATATGCCACATTAGCCATAACACAATACCTGCTCTTTTAGAGGTATGTGTGCATACATAGGCGTAAGTGACTTTAGAAATACTTCCTGAGTTGTCTAGATTTGCTAAATTAGTAACCTTGAAAGATGATCTCTCCTTTACCTTTTCCTGTAATTTGAGAGTAAAGTTAATTTGTCTTCCTGCCATTTGAACAGTCTGCAGAAACAGTGGGGTTTTCCAGTTGTGACTACTCCTATCAAAAATCCTCAATTTTTCTAAACCAGCAACATAACTCATCTAAATAGGTTTCTGTTAAGATCTTAGCGTGCGTGCATCAGGTTATAACTGAAAGTAGTTGTTGTGCCAGTCATTATCTTACCTCAGTTACCTTTTCATTTGCCATTTCCAGCTGAGAAATGAGCTCCTGGCTACGAAGTTTTTGCTGACTCAGCTCACTTCTGTTAATCGGAAGAAAAGATGCTGATTAACATACAGTAGTGCATCAGTTATTGGAATGTAATTTCATAGGTACTTTCTTGCATTGTAGGGGCTTATAGTGTATTTTTAATTACAGCGTTGCTCCTAAAACACTGATTTCAAAAGCATTACACAGCTAGCACTTCTTCACAACGTGTATTCAAAACTATAGTGGCAGGGGAATGAGATGGATTTGTGCGAATCAACACAACTTTGTCAAGAGCATTTAACATTTTACAGGGTTGTTTTTTTTCTGTTTCTTGAATCTTATTTTGCAGACACATTATCAAATATGCTATAAATATAACCTACATTTGCACAGTGCATCCAAATTTTAGATTAACATTCTAATTAGCGTCCCATAAGCAGACTTTAACGTGGACATTTTTGAAGGTGCCCAGAAGTACCTAAAACCGAATCATTCTGTACTCGTGAGACAGACAACAATGTAACACTTCAGGAGGAAAAGGAAAATGCCCCCTTCTTCAAAGTGGTCTTTTTCCTTTTATACTGAATGAGTTTTAGTGATTCTGAATTTGTATAGTATTGAAGACAAGTAATATCTGGGTTATAGTAAACACCTCTGAGTTTGTGCTCAAAGGAAACAGTTCTTGCCTTCTGTCATCACAAGTCCCTGAAGAAGAGGGATGATCAAAGATGGAAAAATCTCTGAACTCTGGCAGTTTTAGCCGGAGAAAGGTGCAGAACTAAACGGGTTCCTCTAACCTCTGACCAGTCTCCACTAGCAACAGCCATCGCAAAAAATGGTGTGACCAAGATTCTCGCCACCAGTTTCACCTTCTACGTTGAGGTTCAACCATATTTATGAAGAATTTTCAAATCTATTCTCACTTCACCTTCCTTGCCCAAGTAGCAATACACTATGCTGAAACGCAATAACCTTCATGAGCATGTAGCACACTGACAATGCTCAGAAATCTCATACTTGACCTTTAGGTGCTCTGGCTATTACCGAAACGACACGCACTGTAAGGGAAGCTAAAGCCTTTATTCCTTCTGGGGGGAATGGAGGTAAGGCAGGAGATGCTTGAACCACAGATCTTCACCTTAAGAAGCCTCCGCTATATTTTAATGATGGCATTTAGTTCTCAACGATAATTTACTCTTTAAATTTCTTCAACGTATTTCATAATCTTTGACTGAAAACTGCTAAATGGCACTTTTTAAATACAAAGTTGCAATATATCTGTTAAAATAAGGCTGGTGGTTTCCACTCCCTTGTTCTCAACCAACCCCTTTAACCAGTCCCAGGTAGACATCATAAAAACAGATCAACATCTTTTGACTAGCTGCTAGAAAAATGAGAGTACATGGGCAGATATTTAAGCGATGCTAAACAGTTAAAATTATATATAGATTATACCTTTGTTACCACATGTGAACAATTTTATATAAAATAAGAATTAAAGATGGATTAGAATTGCAGGATCAAGATAGTATGTTAATACTGAACAGAATTAACGGATTAGTCCTCTGTAATCAATAACAAGCTTCAAGATGAAGCACTTTCAATATAGGAGCCCTAATGAACAGCTGTTTTTTGATGGTTCGGTTTTTATAAACTATTTTATTAGCAAAACAGAAACTTTATGCAACTCCTGTCGTATCTTTTCATACGTAGCTTTTCAAAATTAACTCCTTAGAAAACTATTCAAACACTACTCCTTACCCGCTTATGTTCAAGTTTAACTACACCAGTAAAAAGGCTAAGGAAATACGTCATCTTGGAAGACTATCCAAATAGATTAATTTTTTAAATTAAAAATTCTTAGTTACTGAAAACAGTCTGTCTCCTATACTTGTACTGAGGTGTGGAATTAGCATTCTCAGCAGCCCAGGCTGTAAACAGAGCTTTCATGCTCATATACAGCTGTATATCAAGAAATTATTTTCATAATTAGATCACACTGAACACGTATTTAAAGAAAACAGTTTAACCTTGTAAGCATAAGGAAACATGATGGCTACTGACCTAGACAGTTGATTCATTCTGATTGTTAACCCTCCCCCAAACACACATTATGAGATTTTAATATTAAAATTGAGCAGTAACCCCGACTGCTGAATAATCAAATCAGTCCCTGCTCCATATTGTCTTTGTTAAGTGAGTGGGAAACAAAAGGTGAGCTTTTAGCATTTTGGCAGACGGGTGATAAATCCGCCAGCTGTAGCAAGTACGTTCTGCAAAGCTCTCATATGACAAATATATCATGTGCCAGCTGTTTTTTCAGTTGAATTATACTATAATATGCTTCAGTTACTCTTAGTAATTATGAATTTACCTGCAGCTGTCTCTCATCCTGTTAATTTTTTTCTTTAATGAACATCTTAAAATAAGCAGCTATGGCTGCCAAACATTACAGAAGTGCAGCCAAGAATAATGTTTTAGAAACGGAGGAAACTTCTTCATCTCAAGATGCTGCGCAATTCACTCAACGTACTGTACAGGATGTAGGGAGAAGGAGAAGACAGTTCTGGCCAGCACTTCAGACACCGGCACCAAAAAAGGTCGCTCTTCAGAAGTGGATTCTTTTCAATTGCAGAAAAGATAAAACTGCGAACTCCAAAACCCACACATGCCTGCTGATGAGTCAGGGACTCCTAACTATCACACAGAAATGTTTCAGAAGCAGAAACTGGAACAAAGACACCCAAAATAGCTGCAATCAGATGACTTAAGCTAAGTATTTAGATTTAAAGACAATACAGCAAGGATTCCCTTTTTGTAAGCACTGACAATTATAATTCAAGTGAATATTAAAAAAATGAAGCCATTCAGTATAGTTGTTCAAATAAAATGGGTTTATGTTACAACAAATATTTCTGATTTTTTTCCCCTAGAAGTTATATCTTACTACTAGCCAATAGTGGCAGATGGTTAAGATTATTAATTTACCAATTTGTTTCACACTATGTATTAGTATGAAATTTTACTACTTTTGTTATTAGTTAAAGAGTTAAGATTTTTAAAGCTCCTCAAATGCATTGTGACATGGAAGTAACTTCTAAAGTACTTACCCTCTTTATCATTTAAGCCGGCATTTATAAATTGTCTCATGTACTGTTTTGTAGGTTCAGTTTATATTTCTAAAAAGAAAAACAGGTTTGTATAGACCTGTTACTACCCCTACTAAACTGTACCTTAAGGGAGCAACCATCCCCATGTCTAACAGGCCAAAGTAATATTCATAGTAAAGTTGAGAGAACAGTCAGTTTTCTCTAAAGTTTTCAAGTTACAAGATTGACCTTTCTCCCATCTGCAGTTTTCAAGATCTCCTCCGCTGAAGGGCATTCTGTGGATAATTCAGTCATTTGATTGAATATGACATTTCAGCATGCATCTTGTTCTGATCCCTGATCCAACCAGAATCATGTTCAACAAAAACGTGCTCTTGGTGTTGGCCCGTGGTGAGGAGTCTTGTAAGGGTTTATGTATAACCACTGGTTATCTGACAAGTTCTTTCTCAATTTACCCCAATTCTTTTCTTCATTCTCGGGATTAGAACATAAAAATGTATGAAAAATACTGATATGCCAATTAGGAGGGATTAACCATCTATTACTACTTCTATTATGACCTCTTTTTTTTTTTTTTTTAATTATTTTTTTAACCTAGTTAACATAAGTACAGACCAGTCAAGGTGGACTTTACAGAATGAATGAATAATCTGCCATTTTTTAAACTTG
Organism: Alca torda; assembly: GCA_008658365.1. NCBI lineage: Eukaryota > Metazoa > Chordata > Aves > Charadriiformes > Alcidae > Alca > Alca torda. The sequence goes on from CM018079.1 coordinate 9,076,202, forward strand.
CATACAGTCTTTATTTTCTTTTAGTAAACACTGGTAGATCCGATTACCCTGTTTTTGCTTAAATTCTGTTGTCAGAATTTTCTCACTCCTTCTCAATCTATGCTGTGTTCTGTTATTACTGAAGTTTGTTTCTTTCTGATTTACAAATTTCCTAAATATTCCTTTGGTATTGCTGATTTCACTTTCTTTCTCTCCTGTCATTTATTCTTCTCAGCTTAAGTCTGAAGGACTATAGAGCTTTATACGCAATGCCGTAAGGTAATAAGAACAGTGCTTCCCCCGATTTATGGCCATAGGAACTGTTTTTCTAGATTACAGTACTCCAGTGAAAGCAAGAGCATTTAAAAAATACGTGTACGTATTCCTCATCTCTTTCAAAAGTAAATTCCTTCAACTGAAGACAAGAAATGTAGAAGAAGCTGGAAGCACTTGATATTATTATTTTAGCACAGCTGGCAAAGGCAGATCACCAAAGTCCCTTGCCGTTTTGGGACATTCAAACTGACAGGGATCTTGGATCACTGTAAAATTGGAAGCCCTGTCGATCAGCAACAACAACATGGATTGCTTCTGTTTCTTACGAAATTCCACACAAATTTGTGGGGAAGGGACACTGAACACCAAAATAACTTTTTAAACATTAAACCTAATTCTAGTTTGGTTATTTGGATCACTTAAAACAATGTTCCAGATATCAGGGGAGAAAAAAATCAAAACAGAAACTCAAGTGTCAGTTACTAAATTAATGAACATATAATAAATAATTCATGAAGACTTAAAAGCTTTTTTTGTGTTATGAAAAAAATTACCTTTAGCAATAAGTGTGCTAGTTTTATGGAATTTCGATACTCGTTTTCTTACTGTTTTCCATTTAAAAACCTATAAAGACAGTGAAAGTTGACTTTTTGCCTCTCAGAAGTCACTTCATTCTACTGATTACTCCTGGTCAGAACTGAATGGGTGCTTCAGTCGCAGACCCTAGCAGAGATGCAACTGTCAAAACGCAAGCCTGTTGAAACACAGCAAGTAACCAAACCAATTCAACTAAAATTAAGCATTAATACGCATTTCCGTCTCAAAAGCCACATCCGTCCTTTGGTCTTGAGGTGGACTGACCCAGCTGGCAGGTAAGCCCCCCCCCGCAGTTGCTCACTCACTCCCCCCCAGAGGAATGGGGGAAAGAACCGGATGGGTATAGGGGTGAAAAAACCTCATGGGTCAAGAGAAAGGCAGTTTAATAAGTGAAGGGAAAAAAAAAATTGCAAAAGCAATCACTCATGACCAGTAGACCGGCACCCAGCCAGTATCCAAACAACAGCGACTTTGTAAGAACCTCCACCTAGTTTTATTGGTGAACATGACATGACATGATACGGGAGATCCCTTGGGTCAGCTGAGGTCAGCTGTCTTGGCTATGTCCCCTCCCAGCTTCTGGCCCACTGCCAGCCTGCTCATTGGGGCGGCAGAGGCAGGAACAGAGAAGCCTTGACGCTGTATTAGCACTGTTCAGCAGCAGCAGCTAAAGCGTTGCTGTGTTATCAACACTATTTTGGTCATAAATCTAAACCACGGCACCATATAGGCTGCTATAAAGAAAATTAACTCCATCCCAGCCAAACCCAGTACAGGTCTTTAAAAAGCATTAGATTCACCTTAACTTAAAATATAAAATTCCCCCGAACTTAATCTGAGAGTGATAGTTTTTGTATGTATTTATATACACATATAAACAGATATAAATTAAATCAACTTTTTACATACATACACATTCTTAGAGAAAGAAACAACCTAAATTCAATAGAAAAGCCTTGGGACAATTCATCTTTAAATAAATATGAGCGCCACATCACTTTTTTTTTTTTACAACCTTTAACAGTAATTTATTTGCATAGCTATTTTGTAAGTATTTGCTGTCTAAGTTCACTTCAGTAAATGTCATTAGAACTCAAAGTACATCTAAAATGGATGCAACCAAAAGTCAGCACAGCTTCGTTTCATAGTCTGACAGATGAGGCGTTTTGCAGGAATAAAGAGAATAAACATTAGTCATGAGTCGTTAGCCATGCTGCCAAGAGCAATGTTTTTATTTGGAGCGATGACCTATGTTGCAAGAGGCACTGACTTTCTTAGTTACCTTCAAGATTGACTTTTGGCACAAGTATATAGAAGCAAAACTGGTTCCTTGCCCTCTTGCAAGGGGAAGGTGAGGTCTCTTACCAGTAAATCCTTCTAAAAGCGTACGGCATCTTAAGATGCTTAGAGGGAAGAAAACTCTTCTTATAAATGAAGACTGTAAAGTATTTTTATGTAGAAAATGGTGGAATTTAGTCTGCAAGTATTCAATGCATTGCCTACTGTTTCAGCACTGTTTTTAATTCCAAGTTCAATTTTATAGGCAACAATTACATGTTTAACTTTAATTGGGACCCACATGTCCAAGACAGCACAGAGTAATTTTCAGTGAAGCCTGAAAGTATAAATTTATTTATCAACATTTCTACCCGATTTACTAGATTCTCATATTAAAAGAAAAAAAAAAGGTCAAAACCACTCTGCTCTGCTGTTCCAGGTTGCAAAATTTACTTTTCTTTCTTAATTTTTTTTAAAGTTAAAAATCCCCTAATGTTCGCTGATATTCCTACACTTCTTAAAAGCATTTACTTAATGTTTCCTTTATGTATATATGTATTACATCTCACAAACAAAACACCACAGACTTAAAAGATGACAAATGAGCAGCACAGAATATGGAAAAATTAGCAGCTGCTGCTGGGAAGTTAGTAAAGAAGCCAAAATGTTTCAGACACCTTCATATGGAAAATGAAAGTAACGAGGAGAGAACTGAAAAACAGCAACAGATCGTGAATTTAAGGCAAAGGAATGGGAAACACCTACACTAACAAAAGGGACACTGACTCAATGCTTACGAGAGCTGCACCAACAGCAAACTTCTGGTGAAATGCAACATAAACTGCTTTTATGTAAAATACCTCCCTAGTATACACGGCTATGACTTTGTTAGGAAGTTTATAGCTTCCTGAAAAACATTCACTTATAAAGCACATTACTATGCTGTAAGGGTAGTAATTTTTATTAAAAACTGAAATTCTGCTACATGTCACCAACACAATCTCTCTATTTGCTCATATATTTACATGAATCCAATACATCAAACAGTGACTTCATAAAGTGCCAAGGAATGTCTCAGGCTGTCCTCAAAATATACTAAATAACCACCATACGCTGCTGAACTTGGAGAGCTCTCTATTTAAATCCAAAAAGAGTATGTTGATATCTTCATAGCCTTGCTACCTAGTCAAGACAAGACGGAGTTTCTAAGGAAGATATTTAATTTTCCTTACAAGCTCATAGCTTAACTAAACCTCTTGAAACGACATAAAACTTAAAAATGTATGTACATAGGAGATCTGGGTGAACATCAGCCTTTTGCTTGGACCCCGCTATAAGGCTTGGTGATACCATTTCCTGGTTTAGCCTCAAGAGGCCTTTCAAATAGAGCCTTTCATTCAATAGAACCTACTTACCCACCATCAGTCTATTATGGAGTGGTCTTGCTGATATTTCCGTGATAAATGCATTTGCTCCAAATTTTTTTTGCTTTTTAAATAATCAGCAACTTTATTTTGGTTCACAACAAAGCAAGCAGTGATTTGCTAGTCTGTACTTGCACTCAAAATATTTACTCAAAGTGTTATTGCGATAAGATTAAAATAAATATGATAATTATTCATTTATAACATAAGCAAGGCCTTTGCATTGAATTAACTACTACTGTATAACGCAGGAGCTAATTTTCATACCAACTGCATTCTGCACTACACAGCTAGGTATCTGGTAATGCATATAACGTGAAAAATAAGCGGGCTTTCAATTTTCTAGATAATATTTATAGGTTTTGTTATAGCCACTTGTCACTAATATCAGAGCATCACTGCACAGATTTAATTATGAAATTCCTTATGTCAGTTTAAATTACAACTTTCTAGCAGAGAACAAACTTGTTTCTATTGCCAGTTTCCTTGTCAAGGAGAGCAAGAGTCTGATAAAAACTTCTGCTTCTAGCTTATACAGGATGGAAAAGCATCACCTATGAAATCGTCTTAAAAAGTAACTGACTTTGCTTTTAGACCTGCACCAAAATATCTACTGAAGTCAAAGAAAATCATGTGGACTTACTGTAGACTTACAATTTTTAAGGAGATGAAGGTTTTTTTTTTTTTCTATCTGCTCATCAGGCAGTATTCTCTGATATGGGATGTTAAATGATTGCAGGAGTGTTCCAGATGATGCCACATAGGCAGTCTCGAACAGGGACATTTTCAAAATTTACTACCTATTTCTCACGCAGATGCACAAAGCAGACTTCCTCTCATGTCTGTGTCAGCATTTTGCTGCAGATAAATAAGGTCTAAAGCTTTTGGTCCACTATAACAACATTTTAATACTTAACATTAAAGCTTTAAAAAGGAAAGCAGCTGTTTCACAACTTTAAATATTTTGTAAGTCTGCAATTTTTCCCTTTTAATTGGAAGTTGCTGAACTACATTCAGGATCTGGTTATAAATCTAGATGCTCGACTGTGACAGATTGTGTGGTTTCATTTGCAGAAAATAAACTAAAAGTTTAACAGCTTATATTTACCTTAGCATGAAAAACTACAAAATGTTTTTCTCTAGTTACTGCGTTTACAAAAGATGTCAAAAAAGCCTTAGTAAGACCCAGGTAATTACCTACAGTGCAGCTATACCACTAAAGCTGTGAGTGACTAAGCACAGCTCCCCATGTCTCGCAGATGTGCTCAACACCGGGATGACTTCTGAAACAAGACCTTTTGCCTTTTTAAAGAACTGTTCAGTAATTTTTGCAAAATGCAATGTATTTTAAGGTGAAATAAAGCCAGCCCATGTCTGGACAGATAAGGTAAAAAACCTGAAATGGTTTACTTAGGAGAGGTAAAACTGATTATGTAGGACTTGTTTTTCTAGAAAGAAATGGGCAAAAATGTTACCTCCAATTGGATTTAGTATGACTTTGAACTGCCTGATAAATTTAAACTGAACTAGTTATCATAGGTAACAATACACTACTCCTACAATGTGTTCTAAACACGCACAAAAGGAGCACTTGAAGAAATGAAAAGCAGACGAGTGAAACTGCTAGTAAAACAGAAAGGTCACCAATAAATGTTTTATCAATCATTCTTGTATTTCAAGCAGGATGGAGCTCATAGCCTTCCTCTATTTGGGCGGACAATAGGTACAACTACTCATGACAGACACTGCGTCACTTTAAAGAGGAATGAAACAAGTTTCAAAGGGAAGCACTACTATATGAGACTGCTATTTATGAAGTTCAGTGGAGGTCAAGTTCAGATACTTTTCTAAAAAAGATGGAAAACCAAGTTAGAGCAGTGACAGGGTAGATTTGTTGTAGGCAAGATTTCCAGGAAGTTATTTTCCTTGCTCGTGTTTAGAAACTTGGGTTCTAATTCCACTCACACCATTGGCATTCTGACAACTAAGAAGTGTCAAGTTATGCTTACAAAAATTGTGACTCAAAAAATTGATAGGATACTGGAAGTATTATGGTGCGAGCAGAGAATACGTAAAGCCATTATAACAATAAACCATGAAAAATCCAAAGATTACTCCAAAGGAAATAAGGTCTAGAATTCACAGGTTTCCCATTTTAAGAGGGCAAAGACTTGGCTTCCTTGTTAACATGATAGTGAGCAACTTCTAAAAATCAGTCTGAGCAAAGAATGAGTGCATCCCATGCTTTAAATGACTAAAGTTAAAGGATCATTTCAAATTTCTCCAATTAACAGAATTGCATACCCTGAATTTTTCTTCCAAAAACCAACGAAAGCAATTCCTAAAAGATAATGACACATGCAACCTTTTATTCTTCTCTAACCATTTTAATTTTAAAGAAATGAGACTTACGAAATCAGGCTTCCTAGTCTAGAAGTTATTGTGTACCAGTCTGTCAGTCTCCTCCTCCAATTTTAAATCAATTCTGAAGAGGAAGAGATCTTGAGGACAAACTTGGAAGAAGTTCTATAAAAGTATCAGGCTAATTTAATCTCTAATTTATAGTCTGCTTGATCTAACAGAGTTTCCTGAGCTTAAAAAAAAATAATCAAATAAAGGGTGAGGCAAACATATCTCTTTGCCTCTGTTGAAAGAAAGCCCATTTATAACTTGGCCTCCGCACGGCAGCTAGCTGGCTAACCACAGTGAGTGAGGCAGTGTGTGTCAGCTCACAACTAGCCACAGTTTGGCTGTTACTTGCCAGGCAAACACAAGACGTGCGAGGAAGCCGAGGTGGAGGAAGGCAATACCAGAAAAGGAAAGACTACAAATCCACTGTGCACAGATCAATTCATTTGCATTTTAACACCGTGCAATGCGTCTACACGCTGAAAAGGAAACCCAAGATGAACGTAGATGCCGTTTCTGCTTATTTCTCAAATGTGGATTTCTCAGTGTGGATTCTGAACATTTTTTAATGGATAATAACATCCAAGTAGAAGCAAACACTATCTATAGCAGTATGCATTTAGAACAAAGATGAGTTTGTATAATTTATTTGAGACACAACATGCAAATGGCTAATTTCTCACTGGGACACTTCCTTCGCTACTCACTGATTTCCAGTAACTTCACTGTCTTCTCTAAACCAGCTGGTGTCTGTCTGTCTATAGGCTCACAGGCACCAGAAGTGCTTGTATTCCCCAACATCTAGGAAGGATAAGTAATCTCTATCTGTGACTCTTGCGTGAGATGCCCTTGTTATCGTGCCCTTTCAAAACTGAAAATATTCTTACATTCTGTGCTGGGAATACAAGTATTAGCTAGTTACCTGGCAACCTGTATGAATTAAGAGAAAAGTAAAGTTTATATCTCATTTTTGCTTAGGGCAATCACAAAACTCATCTGTATCCTCATTTATGACAGCAGCTGCTCAGAAGAGAACATTAGATGTGCATCCCAGGTTTTTTCCAGCTTATTTTAGAAGTCTGGAGACTCACTCCACAAGTGATTTTGTGGTGACTGTTCTGAATAGCTATAAATATAGAGGTTTTCATCATCCAAAGCTGAAATTCTCTAAATTGAGCGTGCTATATCTTGAAAGAGAAAATTAAAAAGAATATATTCCATTTACTTTTTGTTGTTACAAAATTCAAACACATCAACAAGATGCGAAATTTTTATTTCAGTGCTTAGCTGCTAGTTTCATAAAAAGCATTAAAAGTTCCCTTTAGAACACTCTTGTTTTGCTGGAAGCACATCATCTACTCTGGGGGGTTTGCTCTTGATGGTTTAACCACAGGCCTATTGCCATACACCAAACAGTAACTAAAACTGTAACAGCTTCCAGAAGAGGAACAAAATTGCACTTACTTTAGCTTACTGATCCTGGCTTCTGTAGTTTCAGTAAGATTTTTTGTTTCTTCTTTCCACCGATTTGTTGCTTTTTGCTGAGCTACTAACAGCCGTCTAAGTTCAGCAGTAGACTTTTGACTGGTGTCTTCCATTTCCTTAAGTCGAGCTTCATATCCGTGTTCTTTCACAGTGTGCTCATGCTCCATTGTGCTTATCTAGAAAAAATACAAATGGGGTACAATCAAGTCTCTCAGTTTTTTTACTTTTTTTGGTAACACTTGAGTTAAATTTACAAACATTTGTTGAAAGCATGTAACATACAATAATTACACTTGTAATTATATGCTCAAATAGATACATGTTCCCAAAGCCAATTTAAGCAAATAGTACAACTGACAATAAAGGATAATGAGCTGCGTATGCTTATTTTTGTAAACAATCTTTATCCTTCTCCCTCGTGTTTCTCCACAGAAACACATTTGTTCTTTTTCATCTAGCTAAAATGTGTTAGGACTTTCTTAACTGCATCTAAAATCCTTTGTACATCAGAGGAAAACGAAAGCAAGCGATAAATCTTATCTGTGACTATAGTGGAAGCCTGTCTGATTAAAAATGAGACAGACAAAGATCTGGTATATGCTTTATAACCACTACCTATCTGTTGCAAGATTCTCGTCCTTTGTTTTTAAACTATGTTTGACTGAAGGGTTCTGGAGTTGGAGCAAGATTTCCTGTTTAATTTGACTGCTTCCTTTATCTTGTGCAAAGTGGAAACCGGATTTGAGATGGCCCCCATTCCTAACTTGCAAAACTCCTTACTGAAGTCTTCTTCATTGCTGCAGGTTCTTAGATCCCTTTTCAGTACCTTTACACTCCTGGAGTTAAGAGCAGAGGGGAAAGTACCAGCTTTACATGTTTAGAAAGCACATCAAGGATCAAAGCTGTTACCCCCCGCGGAAGGTAAAGGTACCATGAATCTGCTGAGGTTACTGCCAATTCATTATCCCACCTGCAGTCTGTTCAGGTGCATTTAATGGAACATGTTCAAAAAGAACATCCATCTTTCAGCTTATTATCTTGTTTGCAACCGTTCATATAGAAAAATGGTCTCTGTCCAGAAAATACAGAACCAAGGTTTGACAACCACAGTATTAAATTACTTATTAGTTACACACTGCTCTGGCAACACGGTGGACATCCAAGTAGAGGAACTCTGGACTGAAAGTCTTACAGATATTCCTAACACATTACAGACAACAGATAAATGAAGATCTGGAATGGGAATAAGTGAAATCACTTGAAGGAAAACATGTTATAATTTAATCTATTAATCTTATAAAAAGCAAAGAATATTTGGGATCTTCTTATCAAGCAGAATTTAGTACATGTTAAAATACGATTTTATTAGCAGAGATCAAGTTACCCGATAGATTCTGAGGACACACAGTGCTACAACAAAATTACTTTTAAGCAGAAACCAGGAAGTGTCATTGAAACTTTCATCCTTAATTTAAGCTCTCAATGATTTTCTCTTAGAGCTGCTGCCTTATTAAGCAAGTATCGGTCTTATGTTAAAATAATATATAAACCATACCTTTATTTTAGCTTTTTGTTGAGCTTCTATGGCCAGTTTTCTCAAGCCCTCCATTTCTTTTTGCAATTGTTCATTCTCTTGCTGAAGTTTCAGCCTTTGTTCACTGACAAAGGCACTCTTTTCTCTTTCTGAATCCAGAATGCTTTGCAATTTAGAGATAGCTTCCTGGCAACGAGATTTCTCTTCTTCAGAGCTGAAAGAGAAGAAAAGTCTTGTTGGAACTCAAGAGTTGAACAACTACTGTACTACAGGAAAAAAAATATACTGGGACAGATCTTTGGTCTGACCTAGTAGAGCTGTTCCCCTGTTTGTCCCCGCAAGTTTGCATTAGCTCAGCATGTTTAATGGCCTTGACAGCTAGAACTACCCACAACTCCGCAAAGAATTTTATCAAGATGACAGAATACATAAAACCAATCTAATACTGTAGCAGTCTCAGTAAAATGACAGCGTGAAACAGAAGATTTTCATTTTTATAACATTTCCAGATCCCCAACAGAGGATTGCTCTGGCGAAGTGACAGGATTTACGATCATCGCAGTACAAAAATGACTGAAACTTCTAGAGAATCCTACACTTTTCATGCTGAAAATGACAACCTGGTCTAAAAACGTGTACCAGATTGTACTTTTTGCCACTGTATTACTGGAACTGCAATAGTGTCTATTAGCTCTGAACCCAGACCTGAAATTCAGTATGCTATGTAAACTGTGTTCTGCACGTACTAGGAGATACCACACTGTAGATGCATTTATAAGTAATATTTCATAGAGTAACTTTTCTTACAAACAGTATTTAAAAATGCAGTAAGATTCCAAATAATATACTCCTATTTTTCATTTTTTTGTCAAACAACACTTGCAGTTCTCATCCTGTAAAGAAAAGGTTTCATTCTATAGCGCGTTATCCCCTTTAATTCTTTTATAGTGATTCATAATTGCCCTGGCTTCAGAATTATGGTACCTTGATACTATTCCTGCTACTGGTTAAAAAGATGTGACAAAAACCTAACATATAATCAACAATTTAATTAGTTTTTCAATGTTTTCCATTCTGATTTCTGCAACATCTGTTACTTACTTCATTTCCAGTTGTTTCAGCTTATTTTGTGTTGTCTGTAGACTTAGCTGAAGGTCACCTTTCATAGTTTCTGCAAGTAAATATTTCTGATGCAGTTGCTCTAGTCTTCTACTGTCGGATTCGTGTCCTCTGTCTTCCCTGTACATCTGAAGAATAAACTTACACATAAGATGACCTTACCTCACACTGGTGATTGGCAGTTAGTGCTGACAAGGAGGCTACTCCTCATTTCCAGCGATTAAAGACAAAACTGAATTTCTAGCATTGTTGCTGCTACTTGGAAAAAAGTTCTCAAAGATCTCGCATTCATTTAGTTTTCTGTCTATTGAGCCTAAGTGTAACTGGAATATGTACCAACATTCTTTTGGATTGTGTCAAACATCTCACCTTCTACTTTCTACACTTTTCAAAGAACCCTCTTTTTCAGTTTAGTATTACAGATTTAAACTGCTTTCCAGATTAAAAAAAACACACTAAAGTAATTACATGAAAATTTAAAATTGTGAAAATCTACTCAAAAAATAAAATAAGAAAATTAAGGGAACAAAAAACCCCATGAAAAATGGGAAAAATCAATATACCTTTTCCTTCTGAAAAGAGATCTTAAACGTCATGTAAAAATGCATAAATGCATGCAATTGCCTTACCTTTTCAAGTTCTTCTTCCACTGCTCTCTTTTCTCTAATGGCTCGTTCAATTTGACTCTGTTTTTCTCCACATTCCTATTTTAAAAAGTAATTTTTAAACAAATTTAATAAAAAATTACTCAAAATAAAAATTCAAGTGCCAAAGCCAATAATCAGCCATTGTAAATGTAATTCTTGCTGCTGGTATGAATGCATTTGATTAGATTTACCTGCTCATTATTTTCTCTATAGGATCGGTCTCATTCACTATACAGACTAAGACATATAAAATGAAACCTTGTAAAAATAAATTTAATCCATAAATAGTTGCATATGCACCAACCTCTTCTGATCTCCCACATAATTTGTTACAAATTCCTGGTTCACTCAAGAATATGATGATTGTGATGCACAGACTTTCTCTTAGCATACTTTATCAACTTTCATATACTTCATTTCTATATACCCAACTATAGATAAGCAATACTCAGCTTTCCATCCTTTACTTATTATCTTTCAGAAACAGGGATACTGAAGAAAACACATGGGAAGTATTTTCTAGAGCCATCAATCTCCCTGTCAAGATGCTTGTGAACTATGATAAACTTACACAAAGAAATGGGTGGATTTGCAGAACTGTGTTATTTCATGCAGCCAGGCAAGTTCTCAGTAAGATATGATTTTATATACATAAGGCAAATTTGTACATTAAAAATGAATTTTCAAAGCAAATATCCTTTACACCTAAACATCAATCTCTGCACTGGCTGTTAAGACACTGCACACAGTCACTTTCATCAAGTAGCATGAAAGACACTGTATGTTGCGTTAATGTCTGGAGACAGGCAGGATATAAAGTGCTATGCATTAATAAAGCGTAGTCCTAGACAATTACCCATTAATCATATTTCACTTGACTTACTTTTATCTGAATTTAGTATTTTACTTGATCAACAAAACCTAAGTCTCAAATGTTTTGGTATCAAAAATACTTTCATCAGTCACACCATACCATCTGAAGAGCGGAAAGTTCTTCTGTTAGTCGAGAAATCTGCACATTATATTGCTTCTTTGCAGAGTCTACCTGTGATCAAAAACAAAGTCAAACTAAAAAATGAATCCCATGAACTATTTTTCCATCCTGTTTATATAGATATATATATACAGTCTATATGTGGTGGATGTATATAAATATGAAAATATCTGGGACTGCAATAAGTGACAAATCTTACTACATAAACATTAGAAGAATGGTTATTATCAATCCATACTACTTTAAGTGAGGGCGTTTTGAAAAAAAAGCAGAAAGGAAGACATCACAACAAGGCCTTACAAAAAGAACAATAAGATTATCAGGAAAGTTGCTGTCCATTAGGTGCAAGTTATTTGCAGTTTGTGTAACAGATATTTTTAGCTTGCATAACAAAAGAAGTGTTTTTTTAATACCTAGAGAAACATGACAACTCATAGTTTAAAATCTTACTTTTTATGCTTTTGATAGATTCACTTTTACTGAGATAATTTCAAAACAACAAATAGGACATTTCTGAATTTCTGAACTGTGGTAAGTGAATCATTGTCACAACTGGAATGCTTATCCTAGTTGCTCTTTAGCTCTTGCACCTTCTTCAAGTCTTGTATGACATCATATATTGCAGTTTTACATAATCCACACAATTTGTGTGATTCTTTCAGGCAACCACCGAACTGAAGGCACAAACCATCTTTATCCTCATTTTAAAGGCTCTGAAAATTTAGGCAGTATATTCCTGAAACCTCTCGAAACGAAAGGATCGGAAAGAAAAATAACCCTTTTATCCCTATACAGCACCTATGCACGTTGCGTCACAGTGAAGAAAGTGAAAGGAGGCAAAATCAATTAACACTGAAAACTTAGAAACGAGGTAATTGCTTTACACTGTTGTCCACTTGCAAGAAAAGACATTGCCAACACATGCCTGTAACAAGTCTTTATTTCCTCTGGAGTTTGCCTTAAAATAAAGGAAGTCTCTTTGACATGCAGCTAATTACTGAGAACCTCCAGATAGATTGTCTGCATTTTAACTGCAGATGGGACACAACACAGAGAAAATTAATTTTGAGACTAGTCTTTTATCAGAAGAGCTTCAAGTTTTCACCTGCTCATAACAACACTAACAAAAGTCATAAAGAGTCTACAATGTTTTTTTTAGTCATTTCTCTACCGAATTCTGATTTCTAAGTGTGCTGTGATATTGAGCCTTTTGATTGTTAGCTGTACTTGGTAGAAGAGTCTTACTTGCCTAAATGGAGGAATATTTTTAAGTACCAAGATGCCAGAAAACCTACAGTACAATTTTCAACAGGTCCTATCATCTGAACGTACATGATAAGTTGCCATCAGCAACTTCCAAGATGAGGCCACGTATCATAAATTAAATACCTTGATACCAATACAACGCTCAGCCTGTTGACGTGCTACTGACCAGAATCTCTCAAATTGAAGTGCCATTCTTTTCATCTTCACAGTGCAGCCTTCTCTATAGAAGTGTCTGCACAGACATCAACACCTTCGGTTCTTGAGAGATTTAAGAATATCATTTAGTTTGGAAGCATTTATGTCTAGATAACAAAGCTAAAGAGTACAGTACTGTCAGCATGCTGCCCTGCTACCTATATTATCAAAACACTTCTAAGAAAATTGCTGGTGATGACTATATACCATCAAACAGCTTTTCACACTGAGGAAAACCAAAAAATCTTCCCATTCTTTCTGAACATTGGAACTTACTGCCTTTCTAATTCTTGCAGCAGTATCTTCTGCAAGTTGAGACATTTCATCTTTCATTTGTTTGATTTCCTCTTCCTTTTGTTTCTCCCCAAAGAGTGCCTAGAAAGAAATAACAACTTGAAATACTACTGATAATATTTCAGTGGTGACATACTATCTAGCGCTGAGAGAAGAAACCACACACAGTCACTGTTCAAAAAACCTTTTTTCCTTTTTACTTTGGAGTAGCTGACAATAAAACCCAACAAAAAAAAACAAGAACAGCAGCAACATTTTGCACTAGATGCACATTCCTGTAAATCAGAACCACACAAAGAGTTAGTGTCAGTAGATGCGTTTTTCTACTGAGACTTATTACTGGGACTTTCAGATTTTGGCTGGGCATGGAATCACACAGAAGAAAGCATAGGAACTCAGACCAAAAGGCAGAGCTACTCTACAATGTTCTCATCTGGGCCCAGGATCTGTAATAAAAAAATGTCAACAATGATGCCTAAAAGTTTTCTGTTAGGAAACTGAATACCTGTACACACACACCCACACACCACACATGTGCCCCTACATATAGCTAAGCATTTTTTATGGTTGATATACTAAATTACTCATCTCCCAGAAAATGAAAAGTAAAGGAATAAATATTTATAAGCAACTAAGGAATGTGTATGCAGTCCCTTTCATGGTGGGTAACAATGGACCGAACAGCTCTTCAGCATAATGAAATGGTGAGAATTACAGAAAAAGGCGTAGCACAGAACTCTTCCTCCGGAGGATGCAAGAAAGCTACTGGTGTTAAAGTATAATAGGAGATACTGGTCTGAAAAGATTAGAGAATATAGAATTCTTGATGGGCAAGACAAAAAATCCTAGGTGGCACATAGAGAATATGTAGATACAAAAAGGGAGAAAGACATAAAAACGTCCCTATTGGATGATATAAATTTGGTCTATAGAAGGTTACTCACTTCAGGCAGTAACACGCCACTTCATCAGTCATACTCTCTTTTACTGCTCCCATTCAATTCAGCTTTGTCTTTGTATTTTATTTCTCAAACTAGTCTTTTAAGATTCATCTGATGTCTTTTTGTAAGCTTAGCTTTGTGCGCTTTATAATGTTAACATAATAGAAGCAGCATTATTGTGACAGCCTGTTACTCCCTCAAATCTCTTACAGAGCAGGGAAAAACCTCTGTGCATACAGTTTAAGACAAAAAGAGTTAACTGGTATGTATATTATACTGCATTTTTTTTTATCCTGTTCATTAATAAAACTTCCCAGTTAAAAAAATTCAGGATGTTTTAGACAGAGCAGGAAATTAACAAGTGTCTGCGAATTACAGTTTATTCTTACTACAGTATTAATCTAAACTGTTACCTCTAACAAGCCACTTATTTATCTGTTACTGTTCGCTTACTGTCTTCAAGACGCAATTTACATCACAATAATTTTTACTGGGCCACTTCTTTCTGTCAACTTCATGTGAGTTCACAACACGTGGCATCAAATGATCTGCTGAACTACTTTTGGATGAAAAATAGCATTCTAACACTGCTCTGATGTACTAATACTCAGCAGACTGGAAGTGTGATTTATACTCCCTACCAGTAATTTTCAAATGAAAGAGCGTTTTCTGGTTTTTCAACACTGAAAAAATGACTCTATTTTTACCTTTCATTCTTCATGTTCTTCCCACTATCAGGCGGTAGCAGAATGCTGTTAAGGATCAAAATTTCTTACTAAGAAAAAGGAACTGACAAGTCCAAAGGTGGCCATCAAGAGCTGGAGGATGTAAAACTTCATTTTTCACCCCTTTCTGAACCGGAGCCTAATAGGTAAAGCGAATTGTAGAAGATCAGTTCATAGAGCAAATGAGATGCAGGAAGTTATGAGGAAATTACGAAAAGGAAGAGATGCCACCAAAGGGTTTCTAAATGCCTACAAATATATGGGAAGAAAGACTACAACAAGATGATAATCCTCTTCTGTATAACAAGAAGAATCACAGAAGTTTACTTGCAGTAATGACCAGAACCCTAAGCTTTGTCAATTATTTTAATCTCTTCTGGTAGCAGACCAGAAGGTAGCAGGATCTCTTTAAAGAAGTTAGTTCCCTTTTCTGTCAGTAAAGACGAGGCAGGTCTGCCTCCTTTGGCACAGAACTGAAATCAGCAAGAGCAACGCTAACTTTAATATTCCAAAAGTTAAAAGTGAAAAGCTAGATTAGATATTCAGGAGGTTCCTCAACTTTGAAAAGCAACTTTAAACTAGAAGGGAGCATTTATCTCCTTTACTGCACAGCAGTTCAACATGTTAGCCCAAATAGAAGCAATTCTAAGATTCTCCACTTATTCCCACAAACATCAACTCGAACTGAGGCTTAGCATTAAATAATAAAGAGCTCGTATTACACAAAAGTTTACCAAGGCCTGTATCCCACCTCCTAAAGGGGCAAACAGCAGATACTTCAGGAAAGTTAAAAACTGGGAAAACAGGGTGACTATTTTTTTTGATCAACAGACACATCAAGACTTGCTGGATTAGACCCTGTTCTTTAGGAAGTTAGTGGATCGTCCTGTCATGAATTTGACTGTTTTCATATCTGTACTTTTGGCATACACATCATCCCATGACAGTTTAATCACATATTGCATATAAAATTTGTTTTAAGGCCTCTTCACATGTCTAGTTTTCTTTGTTGACTCCTCCTGCACTTTCCTTATTCTCCTATGTCTTGCCTGAAGTGGGCTCATGAAAGCTGCACATGAAGGTGTTTAAAGGCATCTTTATTTTTAACTCTCATTCTGAACATTCTATTCACTGTATTGAGTACCACTGAGGACTGCGTGAATGCATTCTTAAGAGACATTCACACCATCTCCTAAACTGTTTTTTGACTGGTAAGACTAAATTCAGCACCCAGTATGGCACATTTCAGTTTCTTTTTCCATTTTATAATACACTAATAAACATCTTTGCACTTTTTTCCTGGCTGTAGATTTCACCCACTCATTACTGAGTCACTTTTCCATATTTCTTCTGAATAATTAAGATCCAAACACAGAACTCACTCTCTTGGTGACCACACAACAAAAAAGTCCTCTTAGTCTTAGCTCTTCTTTCCTAACCATTAATAAGTTATACATTCATAACAGCACCTTTATTCTGACAGCCCGATTTGTTTGTAAGTATTCAATAAGAAACCCTGTCAGAAATTTTTGAAAATTCACATTTGGGTACAGTATTATCACTTAGATCACCTTTATCCAGGCACTCAGCATATTCTTTGAAATGCAGACTGTATGACAAGTCAAAGTAATGTATACTCATATCACAGTTTACTGTCTTACACATTACTAATTTCAGTACAACAGACATAAAAGAAGCTTGGTTGTGTATGCATGTATGCCTCTAAGAATACATAATCAGGCACTTCACAACTGTGAGCGATGAAAAGTATTCTAATATCTAAGAAATATCTTCATCCATTGCCTTACCTGACTTTTTTGTAGATTAGCTTCTTCTAAGAGCTGTATGCAATCTTGGACTTTTGCAACAGCATCATACTTCTCCCTTTCTAGATTAGCATACTTTGTCTGAAGCTCTCTGATTTGTTTCTCCAGGGCTGTTCTTTCTGTTCTCAACTGTTCAGCGTCTTGGACAGTAACACGTAATCTACAAGACAGTAATAATTTTACTTATTTAACAATAAGATGCTAAATTAAGACATTAATTATTTGAAACTAAACTAACAGGAAGTATTTATTCATAAGTTGCCAAAACTGCATTCCTGGTTTTCTGCTTGTTTTTGAACAGTGTCTTTGAGTTTAATATTCATCGAGTCCTAGAAAGAAACAGAATTAAAGGAGTTAACTCAGATGTCTAATCTCAAAAGATCCTTAGAAGAATGTTGCTATCCTGGGATGCATCACTGAAAATGTTCTATATTAAAAGAGAATAGAACAGCCCCAGAAGGAATAAAGTTTTCCTCTGTGGAGGAAATGGAATAATTGGATGTGGGCAATGAAGTTGCAGCCATATCATTAGAACAAGAAAACCACTGATAATTTTACAACAGCTCAGGAGTTCTTATTGTTTAATTATGATTGCCAGTATTGGCAGGCAGGAGAAAGGGCAAGAGAGTCTCAGAGGCATCCTCAAAAACATCTCAGAAAGTTCCACAAGTGCCTCTGGTTCAATAAAGTGCGCGGTTCTAAATATCCATAGTGAGTACCCTGGCAACACTTGGGCTGCCTTTTTATGCAGCCATGCTTTTTTTTTTTTTTTTTTTTTTAAACTTTCTAACATGTTTGTGATAAAACATACAAAGGCAACCAGTCTATTTTTATAGAACCGAAGCACAAGTATTGTAGAACCAAGAGCTTACGGGAAATAATAAGACTAGCTAATTCCTTAAGACATTCTAAAATAAACTGAACAGCCTCCACAACGCTTAGGCCAGGGAAGTTCATCCAGTAGAGGTAGCCACACAAGCCCGCGTAACTGCTCAAGGCAGGACCTGACCACATAGTCACAAAGTTGGTTATTTGGTTTCTAGAGTTATTGAAGAGTTTGCTAATCACGCTCACGAGGCTGCGACCAAGAAGGGAAGATGAACAGTCACACAATTATTTCAATAAGAAATATACAAATTCTTCTTAGCTATCAAGTCGTTTGACTAATGTTAATAACTCAACAACTGTTTGTGACACTTGAATAAAAATCACTGTGCCCAGCAAAGTGTGATACCCTTGGAAAGTCAAGGAAAAAAAAATTTCCACAGAAAAACCTGATTATATCATAGATCTTCCAGTAGATAGTGCTGGAATTAAAGTTCCAGTCCTTAGCAGGTATTCACACTACTTTTGTAACTAGCATTTATTAAGTGTGAGTGTGCTTTAACGGTTTTATTACAGAATCCTTTTAGTATAAAGATCGCTGAACTAAAACCTGAAACCAAATCTTATTTAACATGGAAAGAAATGTCTGTATTCACCTCAAAGTCAGCTACTTTACATAAACATTTTCAAATTTCAGTGTGAATGTTTTTCTTTAGAACTCTGCCTAAAGCTAATGAGAACTGAGTAACTAGAATTTATGCACTAGAATGAAAAATACATGCCTCATTTTTTCTTCATTACAGTCAATAAAATCAGGTGGTCTGTTTTATCATTTTAAAGACACTGAAATCAAAAGCTGTTCTGAAAGGCTGCAGAATAGAACAAATAAGGTAAGAGAGCACCCAAGCATAAGATATCTGTATTTTGAGAAAACAGAACTGCTCAGAAACACAAAATCAAGAAGCTGAAAGGTAGGTAATATTTTATCTCACTTGCATGTATCCTGTTATTAACACCCAATGAGCTACCTTTACCTTGCTTCTAATTGTTTTATACTAGACTGCATTTGCTGCAAGCGTTTGTCAGATGCTGTTTCTCTTTGCTGGGCAGATACCACGTCTTCTTCCTAGAAAGAATATACGTATTATCCAGTCATCATCTGAGCTTCCCTGAACAAAATAAAGATATACTAACATAAAACAAGTTAGAGAACAAATTGCGATTAATTTAACGCATTCAGATATCTGACAATCAGAATTCAGATAACTGACAAGTCATTCAATTACAACAGAAAATTATTCCTTTCTCTCGAATACCTTTCTCTCCAATTGGCCTTGAAGCTTCTCTGTCAATCTGGTCATTTCATCAACCTTAGCATTTGCTGTCCGCCCATCTATTTTGGCTTGCCTGTACAAAGAAAACAGTCTATGAATTACATTTCAATTATCATAGGGGAAAACCCCAACTCCATTACAACTTTGTTGAAATAGCTGTGAAGGGCAGTCAGATCTCATAATACTGTTCTACAGGGCAGAAATGCTTCTTACTATGTGGCACAGTGAGAGAGGAATACCAAATTCATTAAACAATTGTCCTGTGGAAATTACATCTTACCGATAGCTTAACAAGAAGGCTTATGTGTTGATTAAATATTTGGGATAAATAATTGGCCACAGATACTTAATAGAGAATTTTTTTTTCAGAATTAGATTTCACTTTTTAAAGCAATTTGTTTAGGAATTAAAAAAAACCGTTAACCACTTCTGAAGAATTTAACTGATGTGATTTGTGATCCGAAGAGGTTTGACAAGCTGAAACACCAAAGGAAAAAAATAAAAAAAAAGGACTAGTTAATGAATTGGACTTTCTCCTCAGTAGAAAAGCTTATTGAAATGAGCGACCCTCCTACTTCTCTGACTTGGGAACAGGAAGACAGAGAGTCCTTCACCTGGGGTGTAACCTAATTATTCAGGCTGCATGTTAGGCTAAATTTAAAGACCAATGATTGAATGTATGAGAGCAAAACATATTTGATAAGTTAATGCAAACTGGAGCACTAATAGCCATGAAAGAAGCTAGAAAACGTTTAATACTGTTAAATATCAATGTCAAGCAAAAATTCCTTATAGAAATAATTTTGATCAATGGCATAAAAACCAAGAACATATTATATGAAGATCTAAAGCAAAATATACATGATCCCAGCAATTTTACAGCAAATACTTAATTTCAGCTTTATTAAACAGGAAAGCTAATTTTGTTACAAGTTCTTAAAAAGCAAAAGCAAAGGTAACAACATTATTCCTAGACGCATGGTTCTCATCGCAGGTCCAAAACTTTGACCTTACTCCATATGAATTGTGCACCTTTCTCCTATAAAAAGTACTATTAAGTTTATGAGGACAGTAAGTTGCTTCCCCAAAAATATTTAAAATGTGCTGTAAAACAAAACAAAACAAAACCTAAAAACTCAAAACCCAGCATAAGAAGGCAAAAATAAGAAAAATACAAAGAGGTCATAAAACTCAGAACAGCTTAAGTATTAAAAATGCATTTTAATGATCAAATTCAGAGGTGTGTGTTTAAGAGGCAAAAAAATGATTCTGAAGAGCAGCTTTTATTCTTCACGTCACTTAACATAATCTTGGCAAGTTATCACTGTTTAAAAGCTTTAAGATTCTGAAATGCAGATACCTGCCCTAGCAGTCCCAAATTTCCATCTCAGCAATGCCAACAGAGCTTTGAAACACTATAGCACTAATAAATGTTTTAATAAAAATTCTAGTGCATAAATAAGTGAAATCTGTTCACACCTCAATTCTCTATGGAAATGCATCAAATATTACACTGTTTCCACGCATGGCAGATTATGACCCTTTAACAGCTAGAGTAATAGTCTATAAATAGCATGTAAATAGTACAGTGTAACTGTACATTTTATATTGAGTTTATGTTAACACTGATGAGAAGCAATGACTCAGTTCTCAAGCACTTCTTAGGCACTTTTTGCCCAAAATTCAGTTTTTTCTTTTGGGCAAGGTCAGCTTCTAATCTGAAGAGTAAAAACTATTATCATCCTGAAAATAACTTCTGGCAGAACTCTTAATTTTGTCTTCTTTTTCCCAGATTATTTGCCAAAAGTTAATCTCGCAGTCTTCCTTTAGGCATACGTACTGGAGCAATGACAATACGTCAGGAGCACGTTTAAAGTGTTCTATGGATACATGTGTCAGATTGTATACTTGGCTATATATTAATCTTAAAATACCTAAAATTTATCAGCACACATTTATAAGCTTAGCAGTATCAAAAGGTCCAAGATTACACTCAGTCTAGGCCATACAAACCTAAATCAGAAATCTAGTATTCTGAAATGAGAAGGTGACTACTCCAGCCCTGTGGATACTTAGATGGAAGTCTAAATTCACTCACAATTTCATTATTTATAAAAGAGCAACTAATCAAAAATATGAATATATATTTGGGCAGGTGGGAGTAAAAGTTCAGCGCAAGATGACCCGCTGGCTTTCAGTCAGTCCTAGGGACTTCCACCTTTTAATATACCTTTTTCCTCAAGCAGTTTAAGCAGAAAACATGCACTTCCCTTCTACCATCCATGCTCAGTTAAATAGACAGTTATACAGATCCTTGTGTGTGTGCGTGGCTGTGAATCAAAGCGTTTGGCCATTTCAGTTGTCACGCCATATTCTGAATTATTTGATCAAAGTGGAATAATTAAAGAATTTCATATAACTCCAAAGATGAAGCCTAAAAAGGCGTTTCCTTTGAAAAATATGAAATAAAGATGAGATCAAAGGAAATCATCACGTTTGTAATTTTGACAAAAACATAAGGAAATAATAACATCTGTAATTTTGACAAAAACACTCAACTGGCTGCTCAACTACAACCTGAATAATTTTAAATTGGGAGGGGGGCTTTTTTATTGTTTGTTTGTTTTTAATCAAAACCACTGAGAGTGTTAGAAATGCAATTATAAACAATGTTGATAACATTTATTGAATGTCTAAAATAGGTTCAGTTAGTGCTAATTGCTTTCATACCCACTTATTACATGAGTCAATGTAAGCATGTCAATGCAAGACCAAAGATTTACAGATGAATGAGACACCAAACCAGTAATTCAATACTAATACTCTCTGCAAGGAAAGAAATTCCAAAAAAAGTAGGGATACGAAAATGTTCTTCTTTCCCTTTTAAGAATTAAATAGTAGCATGCACAAGCAAATTGCATGTGATGACTGAGTTTGGAAATCCTTTATTTTAGCAAATACCCTGAATATCACCTTAATTTTGATTGCTCGTCACATTCTCCTTCTTCAAAACACACGATTTTTGGAAAAAAAAAATTTCCAAAATTTTTCAAAATTTTCCATGGAAAAATCTTGGCTAATAGAAGTGAGAGGTGCTAACAAGTACCTCTCAAAAACATATCTTCAGTAATTGAGGTAACTTGGCATTTGGAAGCAAGTTATGGTCCTATTGTACAAAGGAAATTGTGACACAGTAACTTTAAGATCCATGAATAGTACAACCAGACTCATTAAACAGATGATGAAATCTATATAAGACCCAATCTTTACAGTGCTAAGCACCCAGCATTACAACAGACACCAGTTGCTCTTCATGTGGTATCTTATGTGGGTTTGGAAGTGAGAGGGAACGCCTGATGCAGCCGTTTTTTTTTTGGAGGGATAAAATCAGTATCGGCATGTCTTCAGCCAATCTAAGTTTCTAAATACCAGGATTACCTGCAAAGGCTGCATACAAATGCGAGTGCATGAACACACACGCATGTACACACAGGGCCATCTTTAACTGTTTACATAAAAATGGAAATTATTTTTACCATTTTGGGGGTGATGTTCTTTAAAATCAAAAGATAAAACTAAAACATCATAGCAGTCCAACCACATTAAATATTTAAATCGCAGTATCAAAGGAAATTGCAATCACTAAAATCAAAGGAAAATGTAATAATTAAACCGAAATATAAGTATACCATAATCTTTAAGCTTACAAACTTAAAAGTTTGTTTTAAAAAGCTTATTTAAAGCTTTAGGTAATACTATACAAAAAAATATCACTGGTTGATAATGAACCCATTTCCTTTTTATTGTCAGTCCACAAATCCACTGTTTACTGCAATTAAATTTAGTTTGACCTCAACCCTCACTAATTAGAAGAGTTAACAGATACATAAACTGGCATTGAACAGACTTTGGCTGTAAATACAAATAATAATGAAGTTGTGTTGCAGGCATTTTTATCATTTTCCTTGATATATTTCAGGAATATAATTAACACTTTTCTTACCTCTAACTTCCGAAGAGCCTATGGTTTAGAGCTCTTTATTGAGAAACAGTGAATGGAAATTTTATTAAAAACACTGAAACTTGAAACTACTTTGAATATTCACATTTCAGAACTGTAATAAGTAATTATGTAACTGGATTTTGAGCAAATTGTATTCTAATGAAAACCTATCTTCAAAGACAATTTTGTTGTGATACTGACACTTTGTTGCTTTTAAAATCATAGGTCAAACATTGAATACTTCAGGAAACAGCTGAAACAGACACCACTAACTGGAAATATACTACCCTAACGCTAATGATGCACACATTTCTAACAAACTTAAGAGGCATTAGCTGAAAGCATTGTAACTATCGCTATCAAGTCAGTTTGCAGTACAAGCAAGGCCCATGATACAGCAGCAAGTTAGAAAAAGCTATAGAAAAGATATTTAATAATTTTTTTAATTGCCTGGTTTATACCTCAGTTGTTTTCGTAGCTGCTCTAGTTCCACATTCTGTTCTGTTACAGTTTTCAGAAACTGTTGATTGCTCTGCAAAATAAGGAGATATTTGTAACATGTTGGTTATTGTATTGAAAAGTGTTATGTATTCAGAATTGTTGTAGGGCATTTCTACAGAATATAAAACCATAAAAATAGCTAATAAGGCCTATCTAACATTGTGGCTGGTCTCCAAGTGCCAAGGTTTATGTAGAGTATTTCAGAAAGGCAAATGCAGAGTGGTATTACCTAATCCTCCCCTTCTTTCCCCATATTTTGCTAGCGTAAGAACTTCCTGAGATGAGAATTGCAATAGCTCAGGCCTACCATCTGCATTCCCATGTAGTTTAGGTGTCTAAAACACCTTGTGACAATGAGTACCAGAGTAGACCACATATTGCTGGAAAGAATTCCTTTGTTTTAGAGACAAGAAACAATGACCAATTGCTCCTCCTTCATTTTTTCTATGCCAGCCATAGTGCTGGAGGTGTCATTCTTCTTCAAGTGCCTTCTCATTTGAGAATCATTTCGTACTTTTGTTACCCTAGCAGCCTTTCTAGATCTTACATGTATCTTACATTGAAATACTAGAGATGACCAGAACTGCAGGCAGCATTTAAGATGCTACTGTACTGTGGACTTAAGCACAATATATTCCTTCCCCCCCCTCTCTCCTAATAATTGCTAATACTCTTCTTGGGTTTTTTGGCTGTTGTTAAGAATTGTTTTCAGACACTTCCTACTTCTAAAACACCTATTCTGAGTGGTAACAGATAATTTCAAAACAATCACAGAATACCCAAAGGGAAAGCTCCCTCTTGCCCACATGCACTATTTTGCTAATATTAATACCAACAAAACGTCTGATAAAATTGACTCAGACATTCAACATCACGAGATCTTTCTGCAAATTTCTGCAGTTTACTTCAATTTTCACTATCCTAAATAGTTTAACATCAGTTGTGAACACTGTTGCCTCAATACTGAATCTCATTTCTAGAACATTCATAAATATGCTGAACACCTCTAACCTGAGCACATCTAGGAAACACAGCTGTTTTACCACAATGAAAAACCTGAGTAATTACTCTGTCTCTTCACTTCCAAGTTCTCAGTCTGTTAGCTCAAGAAAGGGCATGCCTCTTTATCCCATGACATCTTTATGCCTTTGGTAACAGACTTTGCCAAATGTTTTTTGGATAATGCAAACAAATGGATTACCTTTATCTCAACATCGTCTGTTTCATCTCTTTCAAAGAGCTCACCTATTTCACTCCCTCCTCTCCACATCATCTCTTTACGGTTTTATGATTTTAAGCATTCAGTGATTCTGGCTTTTTGAGGTACCTAGTACTGATTTCCTTGTAACAGCAGATCAGTCTGTAACTTCCAAATCCTCTAAAAGCTCATAATTGTATTTGCTTGAGACTGTTTTCAGACAGCAGCCCCCCAGTAACTCTAAAGTATCTATCTTTAGAGAATAATTAATTTTGAGAGTGTCACTGACTACATAAGGCAAAAGTTCCTCTCCGAGTGCCTTATTTTGCTTTTATTAATACTACTGAAATAACTTGTAAACAGGACAACTGCTTGCAAGATACAGTTCTGTAGTAACCTGCAATATACTACTTAACATTGTAAGAGGTCCACTGGAGTATTGTACTGTTGCCAGCACCTCAGTTCAAGAATGATGACACAACTGGAAAGAATTTAAAGGTAAGCAAGGAGAATGAGTAGACATCTCAAAAACATTGTCAAAGAACATTTAAAAACTTAACTTGCTTGAACAGAATAGAAAAAACAGGGAAAGGGAAAAGATGGCAATATAAAAGTTTTCAATAACAGAGGCACCGTGACAAAGGATGTAGTAATCTTTCCTTCATACCCACAATAGTTCACACCAAAGAAACAGGCTTATATTTTAACAAGAGGTCATATGTGAGGAAAAAAGGTGTGATGAAGCGATAAAGACAGAATAGAATAGACTGGCTAGAGTAGGTTAGGAGTCTTTTTGCGCTGCCAGTATCCAAGACAAACATTTATCAAAAGTCACACAGGAATCACACCTTTCAGAGAAGCAGCTACTCAGCCAGATACTTCCCCAAGCCTTTCACGTCGATTTTTTTTATGATATTAAAATCATTTGTCAGTCCTGGAGGTCCCAGGCTAAAGCTTAGAGACTAAGAAGTCTCACAATTTAAGGATATGGATGAAGCACTAGACAATGATTAGAGCTCAGAAAAATCCCTGAAAAGGTCAAGGACAGACACTGACACCACCAGTGCCAAACTAGGAATCGATAAATATGTGGCAGAGCCAGCTTATATAAGGGATCATCATTTAAATAAATTTTTCCTTTGTGAAGATGGTTTTGAATGTGCGACTGAAGTACACTCACCACATACTAAAATTTTGAGTGTAAGCTTACCACTGACTTCTTGAAGAAAGAGCTCACATAATATTAAGAGCTAACCTCTCAGCCACTCTGACCTGCTGTTTGGAGCTGAGGACAAAAGCCATTACTAATTGATTTTTGACTGGTTCCTAGAGAAGCCTGCAAATGTGAGGGGCACAATTCCTCTTTCAACCAGGTATGTATGAAGGACTTTGATTTTCTTTTATACTTTGAGGATCTAGTAGGAAAAAAAAAATAGGTCACTGTTCAGAAGGTTCTACTTACCAACTCTATTTTCTCATTGGCCATATGCAGTTGCCGAGTCAATTGTTGAAAGCCAGTCAGTTGATCCTAAAAAGAGAATTCAGAGCTTCCTATAATCATTATCATCATAAAGAGAATATAATTAGAGTTCTATAGTCAACTGAAAACATCTTCAAAAGAATTTATACATGTTGCAGGAAATTCAATATGCCTTTGTAGATTTTAATTAGATTGCTTTTAGCGGTTGACCTAGGAATCTGGAAAATCAGATTTACTACTGAAAAATGCATCTGAATTACACTCAGTTACAAATTGCCTCCTTCCAAAATTCTTACTATCACACTTACTATCAAAATATGAAAGCATGCATGAGTAGTGCCTTTAAAGAGCCACACAGACCATGATGCTACTATAAGCATTTTTGCTAAGCACAGCAGTAGACGTGTACCTCTTAATTAAAAAATGTCTGTATGGACACATTTAATTTGCTCTTTGCCATATAGGATGTCTTGTGTCCCTACGAAAAAGAGTTCAATTAAAATCTTGAGTCCCTGAACATGAACTCTTGTCATCCTAGGAAAACTAGCGTAACACAGAAAAATCACCTGCAGCATGCCAAGTGTCTTCAGAGCATAGAGAGGACTCAAGTCCCCGAGCTGGAATATCTACTAATTGTGCTGTATTTATCTAGCAGTCTCAAGGTCAAGTACATGCCAAAAACCTAACAGCTCCCATATTTACTACGTCCAACCCTTACAACAATATTCTCTCCCATCTTTGCTTTCTGTCAATTCTAATTCTAATTGACCTCACCCATTTCTATTTACTTCTGATAGCTATTTTCTGCCCCTCCATTAAAAGCAAACCCTAAAATAAAAAAGTTGATTTAACCGAAAAGCCACTTTTTGTGGGAAACCAGTAGCATTTAAGAATAAAAGACACCTCAACCTCATTCTTGTTACAATGGCATTAAAATCCACCAAAAATTTAGCTACCAATGAAAGGTGGAATCTGACAGCCCTAAACCCTCCAACAGCTCCCAATGACTCTGCATGCTCTATTATGTGGATGTTACCAGTAACTGACAATGCAATACAAGAAATAATCTAACAGAACGAACAGGAGCAAAAAGTTGGAACTACATGCAGATAAGAGAGCCCTCATAACTATTACTTGAAATGATTATGAAACTTGACAGAGCACAATAGCTGTACAGATATTTTTCCTGTTTCTCAGAAAAGAGCATATTGCTGAGGAGGACTTAATACCACAAAAGGACAAAAATTAGTAAAAAAGATTTCTGTTATATAGGTGAGCTGTAACTGTGCGCACAAGTCAAATGTACTTGAAAATGGAAAGGAAATGTCAAAAATTTCTAGCTTCTCTTTACAGACCTAGAAACTTCTGTAGTGAGGTACACAGAAGCATGAAGTTTTCTATTAGTTCTTCATACACCAAGCATCTTTATATAGCTCGTCAGAGCGAAACAGCTTTTCTGAGCTAAGATGTCCTGAAAGGCCTTTCCCCGGAACAGCAGAAGAGAAACAGGCTGCTAAACACAAGCTAGCATTAGAAGAATACCGGTGAACTTGAACAGGAAATGAAGACTACTTTTCCCACTACCCCACTGTGATCTTACAGACAAAATTCAGGATTCAAACATAGGAGAAAACATGAAAGAAGTTCCACCTTCGAATTCAGAAATCTTTAGCAGTGTTTTCAGTTGTTGAACTCTACTGAAGATTTCCAACCACACAATTCAAACACGATTACTTATATGCACATACGTATATATGCACTTAGACACAGACTCAGTGCATTCCCCAAGTTCCTGCCCATATCTTCGAAATAAGGAACTTTTCCAATTGTAACAGTGCATTTAGCTGATGAATGAGTGATAACATCTGACCACTCAATTTTAGATGACTATTATGGAAAATAATTAACAGCACTTGTAGAAGCCTGCCACTTCAGTTTGACTACACACAGACCCAGAATCTCTACAGTATAGAAAGACATTCCAAAATTAACAAAAATATAAGTGAAAATTACTTTCTGCTTTTGCCTTTCAGCCACGTGAATCTGTGTTTCAGTCATACGTTCCTGGTACTGCTGCTGGAGTCGATCATGCTCCTGTAGTACAGTCTGCCAGAGCTCTATTGCTTGTTCTTTTTCCTGTTACAGAACAATGGTTTGTACAAAATATTCTACTATAGCACATTTACCTTCATCTATCATTCTCTAAAACCAAGAGGTCTTAACTTCTATTTTGAAGAAATGCCATTTTCTGTACTTTTCTCTGCACACATTACAACTACACAGACAAAACACCAAATTCAGATGCAGAAAAACAGAAACTTCCAACTACAAGTGAACTGCAAGTTTCCCAGATATTTTTTTTTTCAGCTCAAACTTTTACAGGTATTTACTGCAGGCCTACACTATATATAATATTATAATACCAAAATTCAACTGTCCATTTGACTACATCTTAATCAAACGCAACAGGATTGATACCTTATTTTAATAAGGTCAAAAAAATTTGCTTATCTTTTCAGATTTAAATATTATTTTCTATACCCCACATATACTTGCGTCCTCATATCGCATTACAATGTTTTTTATTAAAATGACAAGCTACTACAAAAACTTGAATTGAACAAAGTATTTAATTAATTTCCTGGTCAGGAATTCAATATAAAGGTCAAGTCAACTAGGTAAAAATTACAGGCGCAAATTAATATTAAAAACTTCTTATACGGATCTAGGAAAAATGTTCCTTCACGTCTTTAAGTTGAAAGTCTAAGTACTTGTTTCTTTAGCTACAGAAAGTCAAGAGGGCTCAGGAACTCCAAACAAATGAATTCTGAACCAAGAAATAAAACAGCTTCCCTTAATCTGCCAAAGCACAAGAAGAGAAATAAAACAGTACAAATGTTTCATCTCACACACTTGATTCATCAGTTGTAGTTGTTCTTGAAGGTTTCTCACTATGTCTTCATCTGCAGGAATATCAGTTCCCAAAGGCACGAAAGGAAGAGTGTCCAGTTGCTTCTCAAGAGCCTCTTTCAACTCTGCATGCAGCCTGAAATTAAAAGAGGTAAGTTCAGCAGACTATTTAACAGGGATTTTTTTTTTTTTTAACAACTGAAGTATACTGTACCTTCAATCCGTACATACTGTTTACTTCTAAGTATATTTAAATCTATTAAGTTGTTTTCTATAAACACAACAGACCGTTTGAAATAGTTTAGTATCTAGTTCTTTTAAAGATATGGTTAAATCTCCTAAACCAGGTGCTGTAATCTATGTTAAGGACTTAAAGACTGTAAGGTCACGAGAATTCAATCTTCAACTACTAAGTTGATCCAAGAGATTTCAAGGTCCTAGAAAAAATCACAACTTTTTAAGGTTCAGAAACCACAAAAAACAGCAGTAGTAACACAGCAGCGCAATTATTTACCTTTCATTTTCCTTGGTGACTTCTTCAAATTTTTGTCTCATCTTGCTCATTTGTGCCTAACACAAAAACATGAAAGAATAAGCACTCATTTAAGTGACATAAACTTTGGTAATTCTTTCACCTTTTAATTCTGAGCGATAAGATGGACAATTTAATTTACCATAATACAGTAAATGAAGGTCACTTTCTTTTCTAAGGAAAATCACAGGATGCCACTTAAATTTAACAGCTGTGAAGTCTTGTTATACCAAAGCGTTCAGAAGTTATTATGAGCATTAAACTTACCTTTTGGAATTCTTATAGCTCTTACAGATTAATTCTTAATTAACTCAAGTTCTTTTACGGATACAGTGGATAACTCTCATCATTTATGCAGTAAGCATTTGAGAAAAGAGTTTAGGAATTAACTGAGAAGAAACTTGAGTTACAGGAGTCAAATGGACTGTTTTATTAACTAAATACTGCAAGAAACCCATAGTGCTTCTATTGCCTTCTGAAATCGACCAAGCTTGAAGGCTGTATTTGCAGAATCTTTATGATGGACAGATCAAAGAAATTAAATGCATTAAAGCAAAACCAGAGTATAACATCTGCATGTAGATCACAGGCAAAAATTGCCTTCTATATGCCACAGGTTTTAATTATTAAACATATCACTTTGCTTTTTGGTGATCATATGAAGCATTAAAAAGCTTCATTTTTCTGTGGTTAAAAGCAGGACAGTCCCCCTCCATCTCAGCCTCCATGACAAGAAACACTTAAAGGATTATTTGAATCTGAAGAATTTGAATCTGAATGAAGCAGTCTGGGTATATCTACACTTGCAGGACTAAGCTGGACTGCATGGCCAAGATCAGACCTGTAAGGAAAGAGGGAAACAGCTGCCTCATCTGAATGTCACTTAGGAAAATACCTGCAATCCTATCAAACACGTAGAGAAACAAAACATGCATGTTTCATTTCACAACATTACTTCTCCATGCACACAGTAATCTGTGCAATTCAGACAATCTCCCAACCTTTTCACAGAAAGCTCTCCATTCCTCCATTTGAGGCAGGCTGCAGCCCAGCAAGTCTGTGAAGCATAGAGCAGGCATACTTTCCTATATTGACAAAAACTCATGGCCTAGATACTAATACTATAAAATACTAAGAATATAGCCTGAAACGTTAGGAACCTCCATACCTGATAAAGCTGCTGCTGTTCTCTCATTTCTTCCAAGTGTTTATCATACTGTGCGATTAGAGTTGACAACCTAAAAAGTTGAAAAACATGCTTAGAATACATTTGTAAATGCCAAAACATTGTTCTGATAATTAACTAGTTCTAAAGAATTCTTAATCTAGAGAACAGAACAAACAGCCCCTTTTTCTTCATTTCCAAGCTCGACATTCACCAGAATCAAACGAACAAATTTAATTATTAAAGTATGATCATTAACAGCAGTTTTCCTGTATAAGAAAACTAGAACGTGGGACATTATAAATGAGCATTAATACAACATTAATATTGCATACATAGGATCCCAAATGACTAAAAAGTAAACTTTGTTACTGATTTCACATGAAACAGTAAAGTGGCCTATAAGACAATGTAAAATAATGTAGTTCTACTTATATACCTTTTCCTACCTAATATTTTTGTAATTGATAGTAATTCTCTGAAAATTCTGTATTAGTCTAGAGCCTTAAAAGCTAACAAGAAATGACACGTTATTTTTATAACAGGAAAAGACAACGATTATTAAACAATTTACTAATAGGCAACTGTTAGTTGAAGACAGTGAAACAGGCAAGATCAGTACAATCTTACCTGCATTTTTGTTTCTTATCTTAAAATTTAGACTAGAGAACTCCTTCATTCATCTCTCATCCTTTATTTTACAGATAATGGAAGAAAAGTCATATATTTAATTTACTGAATAAACAGAATAATATCTAAAAACAACCGCTGCGGGAACACTTTTACAGACTCCACTCACAAGTTCTCAGAGCTGCAAACACATGTAACTAAGACCAGGTTCACCTGGATATTTACACTTTTAAAAGCACATGACAATTTCATTTGAATACTTCGTAGTATTCCCACTTATCACTTGGAATCAGTTACCTTTGGTCCGTCATCCTGGATCCTGATATGCCATCACCACCAGGGGCATTTTTCTGTAATGGTATACTTTACACATTAGAACTCGCACATGACTGCATGCAGTTTTAAATCTTTGTATGAAACCCAAAGCTGTTGTTGTGCTTGTACTGTAACCATACACAATATCCCACATGATCGTTTTCAAGTTTATGTTCAAAAATCCTCAAGCGCTGGCCCAATTTAAAAAAAGTATCTTTCTTTTTTTTCTTTTTCTGGAGATGCTCTGACAGAAAGCATAATTGCATCTGAGGGGAAATCATCTCACTCTTAAAAGAACAATCCTAAGTTTCTGTAAGTGCTGAGTTCACTTCCGTGCATCTCAGCATCGGGAAAGTGCTGATGCCCTAGTTTCTGCATGCTTTCAAGACAGCCTCATAGTACGCAGCACAAAAAGTTATCTCAACATGAGACCAATCTCTTAGAAAAGAGAAGTCTATAAAAGTGAAAAAGTCCACTAAAGTAGAAATCAAGCATTCTTTCAGGCATATGTTCTCCCGCAGATGACAAACGTTTGAAAATGCATCAAAAATACCAGAATCCACCGTTATGACAGTTTTATTCTGCTGTTGCTGCTTCGGAAAATAACAAGCAACTTTAGAGTTGTGTGATGGACCCAAAGCAAGGCCAGGCCACACTGAAGTAGGCTGTGCTCTATGTATGCAAAGATGTTTGTCCCAAAAACTCATCACAAAAATTCTTACTACTTCCATCCCTGAGTTCACATACCTGCTCATCAGTAGCTCTTAAAATCTCGTCTGTTTCATACTGTCCAAGTGCCACACTTAGCCTCTGATCTGAAAAATACAAAGTTTGAGAATCAGTTACATGTGCCATTATCTACATAAACTTGACTGACAGTCAGAAGTATGTTTAACAGTGTAGTGCTCTGAGGGCACACAATGTGTTTCATAAAATTCTTCTATTTAGCATAATTATTTTAATGAAAATAGGACTTGGAAAAGC
The DNA here is from genome assembly GCA_008658365.1 of Alca torda. Lineage (NCBI taxonomy): Eukaryota > Metazoa > Chordata > Aves > Charadriiformes > Alcidae > Alca > Alca torda. Next base: position 9,109,068 of record CM018079.1, read on the forward strand.
CTACAAAGAGCATGTAATAATAGTGAACTGCTTTTCTTTCGTATTTGTTCTGTTTTCTTTCAGAAATTTAAAAAAAAAAAGTTTCTGCCTAGAAAACCCACAAACACGTAAACATCTTAATGATCCACGAGGTTTAAGTGCAACAAATCACACTATGTGTCCAATTCAATTAGCTGGATGTTTGACAATTAACCTGTTATTGGGAACTCAACCCTGCAGTTGTCAACAAACTTTCAACAAACTTAGGTCAAGAGAGCTTCACTGAGAAATGGATCTGAGCACTCAAGTATATCCAGAGGAAACCCAAACAAGAATTACGAAATGCAGTCTGTCAGTATCTGCTTTTTCTGAAAGAAGCAAAGCATAGTGAGTAATGAGATTTCACGCTGCTGAGCTGGGAGCATCAACTAAGGCATCACTTTTCCTTACTCATCTAAGTTTGGCTATTGGGATTTCAGAGACTACTTGTACTATAAATGAAAGAACCAGCAGAAGGTTGGAAGAGAGAAATAACAGCTCTTTCCACTTGTTCACGGAGCGTTCTTTGATCTAACAAAAATGTAGCATAACCAGCTAGTCAAAAGAAGTGATTATCCTGCTGTATTCAGCATTGGTGTGACCTCATCTCCAGTACTGTGTGCAGTTCTGGGCCCCACTGTTTAAGAAGGATAGGAAGGTCCTTTTATGTGTCCAGAGGAGGGCAACAAAGCTGGTGAAAGGGCTGGAAGGAACATCCTATGAGGAGCAGCTTAGGACTTGGTTTGTCTAGTTTGGAGTGAAGGTGGCTGAGGGGCAACCTCATTGTTCTCTACAGCTTCCTGAGGAGGGGAAGTGGAGAGGGAGGTGCTGAGCTCTTCTCCCTGGTATTCAGTGACAGGACACGTGGGAATGGTTCAAAGCTGTGCCAGGGGAGGTTTAGACTGGACATGAGGAAGCATTTCTTTACTGAGCATGGTCAAACACTGGAGCAGGCTTCCTAGAGAGGCAATCAATGCCCCAAGCCTGTCAGTGTTAAGAGGTATTTTGACAATGCCTTTAATAACATGCTTTAACTTTTGGTCGGCCCGGAACTGGTCAGGCAGTTGGACTTGATGATCATTGCAGGTCCCTTCCAACTGAAAAATTCTGTGCTATTTTATAAGAATCCGAGTGACACCTTTGTGACCGGAATGGGTAAGGGGGGAGAAAAAGAAAGTTGGGAAGGTAATGCATACATTTCGATTTAAAACAACTTCGTGCCCATTTTTCTTGATACACATGCCACAGTTCTTTTTCTGCTTCTAATCTTCTAAAGGAGAACACAGGGAAAAAGACAGAGGGGACAGAAAGGAGGTAATAGTAAAAAGATGCCAAGGAACAGGAAGGGCAAAGTAGCTGCCCTCACCAGCCAAAGCAATGTGCAAACATAAGAGGCCATAGGAGCAAAAGGGGACAAATTTTAAAATACCCCTTAGAGAGGTACTCGCCTTCAACAGTGAATCATTAAATACATTTTGATAGAAGTTCTATGTATTTAGTAGCTTATCACAAAAATATGGAATGGATGAATTATTATTTGTAGGGTTGGCTACCGATACTGCAAAAAGCATTCAGGTAAAACTCAATTTGTAACTGATCAGTGCCAGAGACTAGCATTTCATTCTGAGAAGCTTCTTTACAGCTACATATTTAACACAGTAAATAATTTATTCTGCAAAGCTAAATATAGTAGTGCTTAGAGAATCTCTTTTTATGTGTATTACACACATCCAGCATTTTAGAACTTTGATTTCACATTCATAAAGCAAGAGAAATATCAATCCATGTATCAGACTTACAGTAGGCCTCAAGTAACATGTCTAAGTTGGCATGCAAGCCAACTTCAAATTTGTCACTTGGCACCTTTCAAAATGTATAAAGTGTTTTTAAAGAGAGAATTAAAGTCCTTGATAGAAAAGGGAACTCTTACCACTTCACGGTGAATGTAGTCTGAGCTCTATTTAGAGCCTAAAGATTTATAAAATAAGAAGCTGCGCCCAGGCAAATTAAACACGTATGAAAAAATTAAATACCAATATTTGAAAATCCATGATTTGTTCACATCACAGTATAACAAATTTTCATGCACAGCTCGATAAAGATATGGGTTTTTAAGCCAGGATGATCCCATTGGCTCAGACAGAAGCTTTTCTGCTACTAAGGTCCTCAGAATGAAGAGCTGGTCTTTCACCTTTGGCCACCCACAGCTGTCATGCAAAGTTTAGGATTAACTGAGATTTTGATTTTGGAGTGAGGCACAGCCACAGCATTTCATGCACTGTGATCTTGTCACACTACCTGCCGTGGTATCAAGTTTTCCCGCAACACTAATTAGCGACAGGGACAGTAACTTTCTTGGGGCACACACCAACCCATTCCCTATTCATAGGGATATAACCTCTGCAGAAACAAATTTTGCTGGTAAGCAATTAAAGTGTACTCTGATTCAGTCACATTAAGCTTACATTAAAATTATCACAATTGGAACAAAGAACACTTAATTAAAAGCACCAATTTTAGCCTGCAAAGCAAATTTTACGAGTAACTGACGAGACAGCTTTTTTGCCTCTCAGGTTTAAGCCAAGCATAGGAAACGCGGCTGTTTCTTAACTGAAGAGGCATTATGGCAAAAAAGCACGTGTTTCTGGCTATTACCCTCATTAGTAGCTTTTAATTATTAGTCTCCAAGGTAACCAAAAAACAGTTTTGATGCTGTTACTGCAGCAGTTGTCAATAGAAACACTAGAAGAGCTACAGAATACGAATCTTCGTTGCTACAACCACAGGTAAGAGGGTTTCTAACCTCTGTGGGAGCTGACCCCAGCTCCCCAGAGGCAGCGTCCAGGCCTCGGCTCCACCGCTCCCTCCATCACACAGCCGCGGCGCAGCACTCCGGCCAACCCGGCCATACGTGGCGATCGGGCAGCCCACCCCTCGCGGAGACCTCACCTGGCTCTCCCCCGCTGCCGAGCTCAGTGGTCATATTTCCAGCGGAAAACTTCACCGCCCCGCGGAGAGCTACGTCTCGGGAAAGCCCACAAAAGGCCCGCGGAGCGACCGGTAACTTCAGCCGCCCGCCGCCTCTCAGCGACCGGCGCGGGGCCCAACGGCGCCCCAGTCACGCGGCAGCGCAGCGGCGGGAGGGAGGGGCGGACTGGGGCGCGTGCGCATGGGCTGTGTGAGGCGGCCAGGGGTTGTGTGAGGCGGCGGCGGCGGGGGGGGAGCGGGAGGTTCTCGGTTTGTTGGGGAGCCGAGTTTCCTTTCAGAGTCGCGGCGGAGGTGTAAGAAATCCCTCGTTAAACTTCTGTGAGGAACTTCTGGGTTAACGATAGGTGCTTACGCCTTAAATTTCTCTTCAGGAAGTGCCGCCGCCGCTTATAGTGGCTGGGGTAGCTGAGGGGTAACTGAAACCGGGAACAGTTTCGAGCCCTCTGAAATGAAATCTTTACAAGTAAAAGCTGCCGTCTCTCACGTGGTTTCCAGCTTTCCCCCTGTCCTCTTGGAGCAATTAAGAAAAACAGCAGTCTAATTGCTTCCTCCTTGTTTTTTGTCCTTGTTAGCAGCGTTACCTCGTAAATCCCTTGGTGAGGGAGAGGCTGAGGTGATCGGGGGGTGGCTTCCTCCTTGCTGATGGGGTCTGAGGGTATCAGCCGGCTGCTCTCAGCTCTGTGTAGCTTGAGGCCGTGCAGTCCGAGGGCTTTTAAACGGCTGAGGAAGTACTTGCTGTAAAATTCCTTAATTTAGCATTTGCTTCTCTTTACAGTGTATTAACAGCTGGCTGAGGTGTAGTGTTAAAAGGTAATGAAGGGTCTCCTCTTGCTGTTTTAATTTACTTTTACACCATTGCTATGTTTTGCTGTTTTTATTGTAATTGAAATGCATGCTAATAACCACCTTACCTAAGTCTATGCAGCGTAATAAAGTTTGTATCAAGGGCCATTAATTTGGGAAATCTTGCATCTGTTGTTCTGTAAATTGAGCAACCTTAGTACTAGGCAGACCTCTAATGAAAGCTAGTGGATGTTTTGCAGTTCTCCTCATTTATTTCTTTTTGAAATTTCATGTTTTTCTGTTCAAGAGTAATACTGGTATGCGTAGTCATAAAACCAAGGCTATGGCATATAGGGAAGCGTGATATATGTGGTTACATTCAGTTTCATGTACTACACCTGTTGATTAACACCTGCAGAATGTGGTAAGTTGTGCTTACCTTTCTGTGAGCCCCAAGAAAATGGGAATCTGGGTGGAGGTGAAATAACGCAACTTAGTGTTCCCCACTGATGGAAACGCGGTTACAACAGCTACTGAGCTAGCACCTCTCTGGTCACAGGACTTAACAGCATGTGAGTAGTTCTCAGTCAGGCTACGTACTGCCAGTTCCCTCCTTGTACGGATAGGAGATGTGTAAGGTAACAAATCAAGGATCATTCTTGTGGAGATGGGAAAGAACTCATAATACTGAAGAGTGGAGGGGTCGGGGCCATAAACTTGTTGGAAACTGGGCTCCACTGTTTCTTTTGCTTATCAAATAGGTTAAGGCTATTCTTAAGGTTTGTACAGTTATTTCTAAGTAACAACAGCTGTTGGAGTGCAGGATTCTCTGTTCCTGCTGCTCTGCAAACATTCAGTGTGTTTAACAAGATGGGGTTGCAGTTTTTCTTGAAATCCTGTAGTTTGTCTCATTTACAAGGACCGCGAAGGGAAGCTGTCGTTCATTATTTCATTTTTTTGCATCTTGGATTCATGAAAGGTTTTTCTCAATCTGTTTTTCTCATGGTACCAAATCATGTAAGATCATGTAGTGGAGACACTGTTTTGTTCAACTCTTCTCTTGATAAATATTTCTGGTGGTTTTGGAAGGTGTTTATTTAGGTACATAGTTGAAATGCCTTAGCCTTGGTAAGACTTCAGAGTGATTTGTAACCATGCAGGTATAAAAATCTATGAAAAGCATTCATGTAACTGTTTGTTTAGTTGCTTTATAAAGCTAGACTATTTCAGTTCTTCTGATGTGTTAAAACGTAATTTGATGATTGACTTTGTACAAAAGTATGCTTTTTTCCTGGCCAAGCAAACAGTGTCGTCATGCTGAAATGGAATCTGAGATCTTCTCTGACGGACCCTTCTTTCTGCTTTAGGTATTATATGAAGATGGAATTTACAATTAAACACACATGGGATGGCTCACCTGTGAGCCATGAGCCAGTAACAATTGTGCTGAAGTCAGACAATGCAGGACTGCTAATGGAAGTTAATGCTCCCTTCTTTAATGATCCGCCAGCACCACTTGGAGAGCCAGGGAAACCTTTTAGTAGACTGTGGGACTATGAGGGTAAGTGTAACTGTTCTGCTGCGAATATATCTGGTTTGTGTAGTCACTGATATTCCTCTGTAGTTAATATGCCTGGTCTTTATTTAAGAGTCTATGATGGTTATTTTTTCAAACTGATCTAACAGTTGTGAGTGTATGACATCTAATTCGATTTGGTTTCTTTGGTCACATTACTGCTTTTAAAGATCAGATCTGAAATGTAAAGTAAAAATTTTCCTTTCTGTTACATCCCGAGCAGTCTGTGAAGGAATACCGGGAAAGAATTTAGTTGTAATCACTGCCTTACCCTTAAACAGCTCCTTAAGTAACTATAAGCCTCATGCTATATTCAGCTGAAAACTACCCCAAATTGTATCAAGAGTGATGCTCTTTTTCTAGGTGGTGAATTGATTTTCATCACTAGCACTGCTGACCCTAAGGTGAGTGGTTGTTTTGTAGTAGTGCAACAATACAAATGACTGGGAAAAGAGGCAAATATGTTATGTCACTCGGTGGCCACAAAGAAATGGAGTCCAATGAGCTGGATTGATTTCAAGAATGATCGAGGTTGATGCTTCCTGATCCTGTCAATAGTATCGGCCCTCAAACTCAGTTTCTGGGTTACGGATATAACTTGTGGAATAACAGAGGCTTGACATACTTGAATGTCAAAATAATTTTGTGGCATAAATATAAATGCATTTGCAATAGGTAAACAGAAGTGAAATCCTAAAGGTAGGTTCTACTCTTGGTTTAAGAAGTAGAGAGCAATAGCTAAAATATATGTCTATTTTAAAATAATCACTTTTCCAAAGCCTATTTGAGGAATCGGAATGCTTTTCTTATTCCATGGACAGCTAACATGAGGTAGCAGACTTGCCATATTGTTTTGCTCCATCAAGAGGAGTGTTTCCAAAGCTGTAGTTGGTAAAGTAAATAAAATTAGTACAGTGCTTTATAAAGCTCTTCATGATGATAGGTGTTAAAAATAAAAACTCTTGAAGTTACAATTATGGCACAACATTTCAACTAGTTAGGAAGCTGTCAGTAAAATGTACACAGCTAGTCAAGCTCTGGCATGACACAGGCCAAAAATCATGAGAACATAATTGTTTTAGTGGGATATGAAGGTCTCAGGATATTACAGAATAGTTAATATAAAATACTGACAGCGTGGTTCTTTTTTTTTTTAGTTGTGGAAGCATTTTTCCTGAGTGACAGAACTGAACACTATTTAGAAGTTGAACTTGGTCCGTAAGTACAGCACTCTGAAAAAGTCACAAATGTTAATTTGCATTTCCAGTTCTAATGCTTGTAAGATATATGTATGAGGAAGACTGGGTACAGAAATTCTTCCAATATGGGGAATGTACATATTTATGGCAAAACAGTATACTAATAACTTGGCATCATTTTAAGAAAATTGTGCTCTGATTTTTTGACAGCCATGGACAACACTTGGTGCTGCTGCTTTCTGGCAAAAGAAGAGTATGGAAAGTAAGTGGTCAAGTAGATTCAAACGTGCAGAAAAACTATTTGTTTTTAGGTACCTGTTGCCTGATTGGAAGATGACATTATCTCTTTTTTTTTTTTTTCTTCCTTTAACAGGAAGAACTTCCTTTAGAGTTTGAGGTGACCAGAATGAAAACTAAATGGGAGGGTAAAGCCCGCCTTCCTTGGAGTTATTTTCCACCATTCACTAACAAGTTCAATGCATTTGCAATTCATGGCTCAGGAGAAGATAGAAAATATGAAGCTCTTTATCCTGTGCCTCGACATGAACTACAGGAAGGACAGAAACCAGATTTGTAAGCATAAAATTCGCTCTTTTGTAATATAGTTGCACTATTCTTGGAATACTTGAAAAAGCTGATCTGGTTTTCAGACTGAATGCCACTAGTATTTTAACTATACTGCTTAGCCCCAGATCCATTGGCACTGTACTTTGTATAAAGCACTGCGGCAGATAGTTGTAATTAGGGCTTGATTTCTATGTTGTCCCCTAGGTGCGTAGAAAATGATGCATTCAACACCATTGGCATCTGTTTTATTACCTTCCTCAGCTAAATCATAGATAGGTTGTTCTACTTTTTCCTTGCCTCCACCGCCTCCTGAAGTGCCGTTTAGCATTAATTTCACCAGATACGTTTCCAGTAAATCTCTTTTGTGTCTTCCCTACTGTTCTAAACAACCTCACCTCTACAGATGGTTCCACATTATGGAAAAATTTGAAAAGGCAAATTAAACTGAAAAGTATAATAAAAAGACACCCAGTATCAAGAGAAAAACTAGAGTATCTTGATTTTTAAATTGTGTTGCACCTGTTTATTTTCTTTGACTGTGAGGCTGAGATGATTTGAAAAAAACCTGCTACTTCTGGGCATTTTGTATAAATGACCTAGCTCTAGAGGGTACACTGTAGCTCTTATGCAAACTTGTTACTCAACATACAATGACAGCCAGATAGGGTAAATTTTAGGTAAGTTACCCTTTATTTGCCTTTATTTAAGAAAAACTTAGCTTCTATAACTGTTCATTTAAAAAAAAATTCTGAACTATTGCTAATAAAATACATTCTTTTTACTAGTGTTCTGTAAGAAATAGGTACTTTTAATTTTCTGTAGTAAACTGGAGAATGCCTGTAATATTTTTCAGGAAGGGATTCTTTCTATAGTACCACTTCCAAAAAAAACCTTGGCTTTTTCAGATATTGGTAGCAGATGCAATTATGTGAAGAGGTTGCTCCTCGCTACTTTCATTGCTCTTAGTTTGTCTTTGCTCTTATAAATTACTTCCTAATAAGAGAATTCCATTTATCTTGTTAAATGATTAGTGTAGTGTCAGATGTTCTATCTACTGTTTGGCAGTTGTTGAATGTAAGTATTAATTAGCACTTGGCTTCAGTGTCTTCCTTCTATGGTTGCTGTATGGTAGCCTAAAGGAGAAATTCTTAGCAAGAAGTGATTCGTAATGTTTAAAAAAAAAAAACCCCAAGACTTTTAGTATTATAGAAAAAACACTTTTACTAGCTTCATTATGCTATCCAGCCTTCCTCCTTTCTGTAAGGAAAGGATATCTCTGTGATACAATTTTTCAATTGGTTGAGAGCTGGAATGCGGATAAGTCCTAAAGCAGGATATCACTGTGCTCTTGCTCAGAGTATGGTTCCCGGCAACATAAGTTGAGGGAGTTTAAACGGTGAGCGCATTGTTGGCTTCACTTTATGCTGCGTGATACTTGATCATTGCTGAGGATTTTGCTTTGCTCTGTGTTTTCCAGTACAAGGTTTTCAGGAACACAGTAGTGTTTTTTATTTATAAACTCAAGTTTTGAAAAAGAACCACGTGGAATGCTGGTGACGGTCTTGTCCAAGAAAACCTGAAAATAAAGATTAATTAAACCTATTGGGATACTGCCTTTGATTAAGACACATACTACAAGACTTACAACTTCTTTGTTTATTTCTCTTCTCCTTGCAGTCATCGCCTGGAATTTTTCAAAGATTTGAACCTGAAAGAAGTAATGGGAGAAGACTGGAAACAGCCTGAATCAGATATATGGAAGTTTCTTACTAATTAAATGGATTGAGGCCTACATTTTTATAGCATTAAGGTCAGATGAAGCTGTATGGAAACAACGTCTTCATTCTGAACAGAGTTTATACATACCAGATTAGTAAGGCTTTCCTTGACACCCAAATCATAGATCACATAAAATCAACTGTAAAGTATGTGGGCTGGTTGATTCTGAATGTATGGAGTTTGCAACGGCATATGTTTCAGTTCATCTGGCTATTGAGTTTTTCATCTGTGCACGAGATGAATCTGCTCCTACCAATGAAGGGGAAAAAACGTGCTAAAACTACAGCTGTGTTTTCATGAGAGCTCTAAGCCTGACAAGGCCAGTATTTGGCTTGGAATCTTTCAGTTTCCTCTAGTTGCTGCATTTCTTCTGTATTTTCACTGCTACTTGTTTGTTTCTTGGCTGTTGAATGAGATTCTTATGTGCCTGAACTTAATATAGCTATCATGGCATTTTGTGGCCCAGTACTAGCATCACAAGATGCTGTGGAGGTATAACACTACCCTTTCCTATACCTTCCTATACTTGAGGTTTTCCCTTGCACAGTGCTGAAGGGTGAACTTAATCTGTGTTACTTTATTAGCAGACCTCTCTGCTTCAAATTCGGGGGGGAATTTCTAATAACATTTAGGTACAGAGGATAGATTTACAAACGGTCTCATACATTCCAGGAAAAGTTTCTGGGACAAATAATGTTAACTAAAACCTTTTGATATAGTTGTGTGCCTACAAAAGCTTGTTTGTTCCAAGACCTTGTCACATCACCTTAAGGATTCAGCTCAGATGTATGAGAATTTTGTTTGCATGCCAGCTAATGTTGGAAGTACTCTAATTGTGTGTGCCTACACTTTCTACATATGGATATGAATATTTTTAACAGTACTGAGTAGTGTTAGATGGTAACATCTCACAGGATGTACAAATGAGATGTTTCTTTTTTGTCTAGCACAGTAAGTGCTGCTTGGTTGTGGCTGCTGACTTGATCCTATATAAATTAACTTAGAAAATAGGAAGCTTACCCACTAACAAGATCCTACATCTGAAAAGTGTGTGACTTTATAATCAAACTACTTCGGTTTAGTTCAGAATTCAGAGCAAGACATGGTCCTCAGTCCTTTACTAGAAAGAGGACATCTTGCATCCTGTTGAGATGTCATCATCACAGGGTACAACGCAGTCAGTCATGTTCTCTAGTTTTGTGAGAAGGATTGTTTTGGGAGTGTGAGAGACAATGTCTCAATCGTAATTCAGGGAGTATCTTTCAGAAGTTATGCCCTGAGGATGTGGTGTTGGGTCTCATCCTTTTGTGTAGCACTTTCTACTGAACAATTTAGAATCCTTCAAGTTCTTGGAAGGGACTGGTGTTCTTGCAGTCTAACATTCTGCTCAAAGCAGGGCTGTTGTTGAAGCTAGATGAGTTTGCTTGGTGCCTTGTCTAGTTTTGAATAACTCCAAAGATGGAGCTTCAAAGGCTCTGGCTATACTCAACTAGTTCTGTTTTGAAAACTTGTCTAATTGGCATTTCCCATGCTGCAACTTGTGTGCATTGCCTTTTGTCCTTTCTCTGTGCATCTCCAAGAAGAGTGACTTTTTCCTCTATAATTACTGATTAGGTAACTGAAGGTAACTGTTAGCTCCCCATGGATTTCTTTAAATGTTGTCATTCTCAGTTTGCCTTTTGTGACTCTCATTAGTAAGCACCTTCCACTCGGATAACTCTGACAGACAACTTAAAGGTGTAACTTGGGTTGTAACTCAGAGACAACAATGCTTCCAGGCTTTTCTTGCTTATTTAGCGCATAAATGGTTCTAAAAATCTTCCGTGTAGCTTTAGACATCAAAATGCCTGTAAAGTTTTGCACAAGACTGCAGTCTCTAGGTCATATTACTAAAAGAATTCTCTGTTGTCTTCTGAGCTGGTGTGCACTAGTAAGCATAGTCTGATGGTTGTGTTTTCTTTGCTGTCTTTAAATTTAACTCTACCTGTAAATTCGGAGAAGAAATGAAGGTGGGAATATCATGCCTTTGTGAAGAACATCTCAGTGTGATTAATATCTGAGATACAGTGTTACTTCAGAGGTTTTATTTGGCTTTAGATTCACTCTTTGTACTTTCAGTTTTATAGAACTATACTTTCAAATTTAAGGATATTAGGCTTCTTCAGATGCAGATGTTGGCATCTCAATGCACTCAGCGATCCAATTGTTTTTGCTCTCTTTTAATTAGACGCTATAGATTCCTTGTTATAAAGTGCCATCTGTTGAAAATTACAAGTATTGTACATTCAATTGTTTGGCTTCTTTTCTACCTTCAATCCATGTACATCAGTTTGAAATATTGAATAATCCAATAAATGTTGATTAAAAACATCTTCTAGATACTGACATCTCAAAGCTGCTTTTGAAATTTCAGTCAAAACCAAAAAAAAAAAATTCACTAAACTTTTAGACTTCACTTTAAACAGTTTGTCAAAAAAGTGCGTGCAAAGGTTTAAAATGAGTTTACTGCTTTTCTCACAAAGGTTGTTTTCATGTGATGAATGATGTTCTGTATGTAAAAGACAGTAAATCAAATTATTTATTCAGAGGCTTCATCTCATATTCATTCCCACTTCAAACTTCAGATTTGACTTTGGATGCAAATTATAAAGTTTGAGCGAAATAGATTACTTTCACTAAATAAGTAATTTAAAGTAAAATAATTGTCTCTGCAGTGCAAAATGTAATGCTTGATGCTTCTGAAAATGGGATTTATCAGATAGACTTTATTCAGGGCACATGCTACTCCACACTGCTGTCAGTAGTTCACTTGTATGTTTCTAAGCTTTAGGAGTCTGTTTGAACTGTAAGTGACGGCTTTCATCAGAAGGTTTCCATATGGGTTCATGGAGTGCAGAGTTAGAACCTGTGCACTGACTTGTTTCTAAAGGTTTAAAGTTAAATTAATCCCTTGGTAGAAACTTGTAGGAGAGAGTAGGGAGTCTCTACATCAGGCGTATGTTAGATGAAGTGTCTAGAAGGCACAGTGTCTTGGCACATAGTGGTGAATTCATGGCTCATCAATGGCCAATACAATGCTTGCCAGCATCACTTAAAGCTCCCAGGGGTTTGCAGGGATGAGTTCATTGAGATGACTAGCTAGTTTGTAGCTTTCTTGCTCTGATCTGCTTTTTAACCAGGCCTCTTTTTTATGCTGTGGAGTCCAGTTGTAGCCTGAATTGCCTCTCTGTTTTGGTGACACGCAAACATGAGGAAAAGACAAAGCAAACTGTTCTGCATGAGTTCCATTTTAGTACGTGCTCGTTAAGTGTTAATACTGGTTTAGAAGGAATGTGATTCAATCCAGTCTAGCTCAGTGTATGTGTCTATATACATACGTACATACATATGGGCATTCAGCGTTGTGCTGGTTTTGTATGTCAAACTTGTATTAAGAATAATGCAGGTAAATTCTCTAAATTGTCACACCAGATATACTTTATGTCAGATATCAATTTGATAAAATGCAAAGCTGCATGATAGAAAGCATAGATCATGCAAGCACTCTATCCACAAATCCATTTCACTTTCGAGTGGTTTTAACTACTTCAAACCTGTAAGCACTTCTTATTCATTGCTCTCTTAAAAAAAAATAAATAAAAATCAACCTGTCTCATAAATGTTTCCTATGGATAATATTTGTCCTTGTGCCAGTTATATCATGTGCGATTCTGAGCCTAAGACGCAGGAATTTTATTACTTTGGAAATGGGGGAATACCCACTGGGTGCTGCACAGTATTTGATTTTTTTATTTTTGTTTTATTTTTTTTTAGCTCTGCAGAGGCTTTAGACAACTTTAAATGTGACATTTGTAGTCTGTGGCAATTTTACATTATTTTACCATATTTAGCAAGAATTCCTGAGGAAATTAGGCTGTTGGGTTATCACTACTTTCTTGCCTTTCTGGCAATGTTGTCACCACCTTTTCCCCCACTACCACAACAATTTTTAGATCCAGTATCCAACTTCAGCAGAATCAACTTCAGAGGAACAGACAGTCTCAAAAGATGCTGCATTCTTGCAAAATGTGTGGGCATGAACAGCTGGAGGCAGTTCCTCGCTATAGCACCCCAAATTGAGGAAAAGGAGACCTTATCTCTTAGCCCTTATCCTGTAGTTGTAATGCCTGATACTCGAAGCAGTTGGTGCATGCGTAACTTCAGCTGTAGTACATATAGCCTCTTACATTTAGACTTTGATTAGAAAACTAGGAAATGTGTGGGACTTAAGGGATATGAGGTGCTGTCACAGGGGTAAGCTTAGATTTCATAGACCTGTGCCCTAGTGTTATCTTGAGGTAAGAGGCTTAGGAGACAGAGTGTATGTATAAAATATAAATGTATGAACAGCCATATTTTGTTAGTCCTGCTGCTAACAGATAGCGGATGTGATAAATATCCAAGCATATTATCAGTGCTTAATTTTTATTTATTTATTTATTGAAACTAAGGGACGTAATTTCCCTGTTTCTGTCCCTTTTCAGGAGAAGATCCTGCACAAAGGATAAGGGATGGAGTTTCCCCGACTTTAATGCCAGGGTTAGTTGAAAACATGAGGATGTAGTATCAACTTGTCCTAACCTCTGAAAACACGTTTATGGTTTAATCCATTTTCTAATTCGGTATGTTCTGTTGTGAGAAAGTTGATCCTAAAGAGAAGCAGAATGTGAGCTTGAAAACACTGCTCTTAATTAAAATTCCAGGTGAGATAATGGATATTCTGTTGCTTGCTTAGTGCTCAGTACTGAGAGGTGTGTTTTTTCCGCTGTAACCAGGTAAGTCAGCAGAAACTTTCAGTTAGTTCTTATGTTCTGCTACAACCACTCCCTTGTCTCTAGGGCAATATAATTATCTTTGTCTTATTATGTCTTAGATTATACTATTGTGGTATTTGTTTTAATGTTTCTAATTTAAGTTTAATGAAATGCTGAGCAGTTTTGCTGTAATGTTTTTTAATTTTATTTTCAAATCTCAGTGAATACGTGAGCAGTTGAGGCAGAATGCAGATTTGGATAGCTACAACCTCTTACTTACGCGATGATCAGACTAAATAACCTGGAAAACAAAAATACTGAGCTTGATGAATGAAAAATATAACTGTAAAGAGAACTTAGGCTTGTGTCAATAATTCTCTTGTAAGTGCATTTCTAAGCTCCTTGTGATAGTATGTTTATTAATTGTTAACTTAAACGTGAAAACCAGAATTCTAAATGACTCTGACCTGTCAGGGAATCATTATTGAGTTCGTTTCAAAATGTCTTATGACTGCACTCCCAAAGACCTTGTTTTTTATGCTTCTTGCCACTAGGTGGAAGAAGAAGGTTATCAAAACTATGCTTTGGTGCTACCAGCCTAGTTATCCTTAACCAGATTCACTCCTTATCTTACTATATCCTTGATTTTAGAAAAAAGATGTTACAGTCAAGCTGATGATGGCTTGTTTTGGCTTTTTTGAGACATCTTTATCAAAAGAAACACTATGTCATGCAGCTTAGTTAACGTTCTAATGCTTCTTTTCCTACAGTAGTATTTCTATAAATAATTTTGAGATAAAATTAACAGAAGATAAATTCCATGAGGTGTCAGTCTGTAATATAAAAGACAGTGTTGTGATACACAACTGTTTTGAATATTCTTTTGGGGTTGGTTGTTTTTTATAGATAGCCTGCATAATCTCTTGCAAACTTTGCAAAAAGGCTATATTTAATTCTGAAGGAATAATTTTTTTAAAATACAGCCTGGTTTGTAAGAGAGGGTGTGCCCCTTCAAGGGTGAGGCTAGAGTGGTGCAAATGCTCTGGAGTGAAGCCTAGAAGAGAGGAATGTGAAACAATGTGAAAAACTGTAGCCCAGGAGGGACAGAAAATTGTTGTTCTTCAATACAAATATACAAAAAGAAAGTTTTCTTTAAAGCCAACTTGAGTGGTAATGTGTCCTACTGGCAGAAGTGATTTGTGTCTCAAATGCAAAGATGGAGCAACTTAGGCTGTCAGGGATAGTGGGTGATAAAATCTAACACAGTGACACTGCAGGGTTTGTTGTGTTTTGTTTTGTTGTTTTTTTTTTTTTTTTTAATGCAAATGCTCTGAGCAGGAATAACATTTTGCTGATGTTTTTGTATACTTTTTAATAGTTTTCTCCGATATTCAAGGTCACATGTTATCTAGTAAACTCTAAAGTCATGCTGGATTATATATGTTTTGTTTGCCATGGCTGGCATAGCTACTATATTATCTGTTCTAGTTAAGTGACTTGCATTTCTAATAAGTTAATATTCATACTGCCCAGCACTATGGTGATACAATACTGATGAGTGTGATCTTAAGTACTGGGTTGCGTGCTGTTCCTTGTTTCCAGACTGTTTTGTGCCTCTGAAAGGCACAGCACAGAACGTTTGTTGTATTTTAAATTCTGACCATGTAAAATGCTTTCAAAATATGAACAGTACAGTGCATAATTTCTTGCACATAAAATTTAAAACTATTCGTTTACACTGCCAAAGCTATCTCTAAAGCAGACTTCATTGCATTTAATTACAGCGCATTTATAAGAATGCTGTTGAAGTTTGATAGTTAACCTGCATTTCTTTTATTGATGATTTCTTACTTTTGCTTTTTGTGAGTGCTTTAGTTTACTACAGTGTCTCTGAACAGTGCTTCAGCAAAAGTACTGGAAAGTGCTTTAAGCCTGATTATAGAACCCTTATTTACACTGGTTGTATAAACAGCTATACACGTGCTCTTACAAATAGTCCCAGTGAGATCAGTGCAACAGTTAACATAGTGTATCGCAATTATGCCTTTTCCCATCTACTTGTCTACCTATTGAAATTAGTATCAGTATTATCAGGAGAATTCAGTTCTAGAAGCTAGTTCTATCAAGCATCCTGCTTGGCACTGCTTGTTTTCTTTCCTCTGGTTTAAAACAAACAAAAGCCTTAGCTGCAGGGTCTGTGGGAGGGTTTTAAGTGATGGTTCAGGAGGTGCTGTTTCTGCAGTAGCTATGAAGGGACCAAAATATGTTTGTGATTCATTTTCAGAAATAATGCTATATGTGTGTAAATACCCTCTGCCAGTTGTATTGTTTGTTTGCAAATACAAATGTATTCTTACACATGTGGTAAACCAGAACTAACTAATTTGTATTAAAATACAAATACTGCAATAAAATCTAAATTACTGTGCTTTCACTGCTGTTGTAAAACCAACCTAGCCAGACTAGTTTAGTGGCTTTCTTGGAATATGCAACAGATTCTTGAGGGGGGCGAAAAAAAGGAATTTTCAGATGTCATCTTTTTAAAATACAGAACTTCCCTCTGTAGAACACATTTTTAGCCAGTTTAATCTTGTCTTTCATTTCATGAGTTCGCTCTCTTGAACTCAGTCACTGCAGGCAATGAAGTTTATATCTTGGTGCCAGTAGTAGCTGTCATAAAATTATTCATCTCTTTAAGTCTAGGCAATGTAGTCTGGTGGACCATGAAGAACATAACAAGTCTCTCATTGCTATTGCTTTTAACCTGTACTGGAGGTTTTAACCTGATGAATAAAGTTGTAGAGGTGGAATGTGGGGCAGGATGGGATTACATTTAGTGGTCAGTTGTGAAAAGCTGGGTTTCCATGACTTGGCAAATATCACATAAAATTGTGTGTCAGAGGAATACAATTCGATTTACCAGGATATCATTCAAGTTACTGAACTGTGATTCCATCCTTTTGGTTTGCTTTGTTTCCTGATTTTTTTTTTCCCGTTTGTTCTGATATTCTTCCCAGCTTCTGCAATAAATGCAGAAATTTTGCTGGTAACAGATTGATTCCCTGCATGCTCTCCTTCATGTGAAATGAGAGTACAGAATAAATGTGGTAGTTCATGTGGTATATGTAGTTCAATGTGGCTTTCTATAGTCATAGAAAAGAAACTACATATGAAATATATAAGGCTGCAGAGTACTTGGTCAATTCTGAACTCTTGCGTAGTTTATGTCACTGTGGCTTTTTATGCTCCTTTATTTATTCTTTGTTAGATCCCTTCAATCACTTCTACAGGCTCTTTTGCCTTGAGGACAATAGGTAAAGTGATACCAGTCTGTATATCACAAATCACTGCTCAAAGTAGTGTTTGTTGTGTTTTCCTTCTATTGTTAAATATATCTGGCTATCTTATTTGAATTTTTAAATTGTTGATATAATCTATGTAGAGAGGAAGAGAGTCAAATCTTCCTTTAAGGAACCTCATGCTTCAAACTCTGCCAGGTCATATAGTAAAACTGTTCTTTGGGTAGGAAATGGTGGCCATATTATATCTATTCAGATACTACTGATGAGATGGTCATTAGTGAAGTCTTTGGGATGAAAGATATTTTTTGAAAGTTGAGTGCAGGCTGCTGCTTAAAAAGGGGCAGCTTTGTCTTGCCAGGGCATCTGGCTTGATATCCCTTTTGTGCTTGCAGCGGAATCTTTCCAGCCATGAGAAAGAATCATAGAACAGTTTAGGTTGGAAAAGACCTTTAAGATCATCAAGTCCAACCATTAACCTAACACTGCCAAGTTACCACTAAACCATGTCCCTCAGCACCACATCTACACGTCTTTTAAATACCTCCCTGGGCAACCTGTTCCAATGCTTGATAACCCTTTCAGTGAAGAAATTGTTCCTAACATCCAATCTAAACCTCCCCTGGCGCAACTTGAGGCCATTTCCTCTTGCCCTATCACTTCGGAAAAGAGACTGACCCAAGAGTATTGACATAAAGAAAGGAGAATAGACATAGACATCAGGTCAGGGAAAAGGGATAACTACTACAGTTTAAGGTATTGGCAAATGTAAGGCAGTTGCTTCCTTTGAAGTTCCTTCAGAAATGAGTCCATTTCCATGTGTTGCATCTCTGTGGTGTCAAGACTTATTGAGATTTAAGATTCAGGATTGGAAAAGAATATCTGAGCTAATGAGAAGTGGAAATTTATCTTTTTATTTCTGCACCTGTTTAGTTAGTTTCAATAGAGAAGTAAATTGACTGCTTTCCATCTCAGTTAATCTGTGGATTTGATGCTTGGGTAAGGCTCTCCAGATTAATTAGTGGGTTTAGTAAATGATATAGGGAAAAGTAATCACATTCTGCATGTGTTAGTAGAACAGTGCCAAGTCTTTATTTTCATCCTCCTGAGTCTACAATGCCTGAATCATTATAGCATTGCTTATCAGATGTGTAATTTATCTGTTAAAATGGGGACTGTTGTACAGATTATATCACACATTGACTGTATTCACCCAATTTTGTGTTCACTGTAATGTAAGATGCTGAATTCCCCTCTTTGCTTATTAACACCATCCCCCTCCCTGATTCTTAAATGTATTCTGAAAGCCCTCTATAGTTTTCAATGATGTCTGGGTTTTTTTTTTTCTGCTGAAATCCATTTTTTCCTGATTAGCAAGACCTGAATAACCACCTTAAAGTAGAACTTTGTCCAAAGATCTGTGCAACATCTCTCCTTTCTCTCTTTAGCTTATGTATCAACATCTGCAGCTCAAAACATTGGTCCTAGCCATTACAACCCTTAAAAATTGGATTTTAGTTAGAAGAATTGTCTGCTCTGTTTAAACTTCATGAAACATCTCTTGTATTTTTTTTTCTCCACTCATGGAAAGATGATTTAATTGAAAAAGCTGGTGCTAATTGACAAATGTAATGATTCTTTTAAACCATTAAACATACTGCTCTTAAACTCAGGCATTTGTAGGTACAAGTTAATGGCTAGCTTATTAGAACTGCTAATTGTCTATTTTTTTCAGCAGCTGTAATGTAACTAATTGTCATAAGGACTGGATTGTTTAAAATAAATTCCAGGTATTATACAAGATGAGTTTTTTTGCTTTTCAGTAGGCCACATAATGGGAGGCCACCTAGCATTGCTTTCATATCTTTTGGCACTTGTGGTCTTTTCTAACTTAGTTGTGCTGTTCCCTAAGCCATATTATGAATAGAATAAATTGTGGATGGTTGTGTGTCTTTCAGCATCTAATTAGAACATACTAATTACAAGCTGTTTTGTGAAGCCTGGTTTCCATTGGATTTGTGTTCCATGTTCCCTGAGCCCTTCTATCTGCATTAGAAATCACTTAAGAATCTTAGGTCTTGTTAGAAGAGTGACAGTTAAGGAGCTTGTAATTGCTGTCAGACTCTGATTGAGCTGAGTATCAGTCATCTGTTTCTCACAAATGGAGACAACAGGAATATGTTGAGATTTTTTTTTTTGTGAAAAGGTTAACTGTTTCTTTGCTTGCACGCGTATCGTCAGCTTTCAATAAGGTCTGTGAGCTTGCATTTGACATCTTAGGAGGTTTTTTGAAGGAGAAGATAGTCTGAAGCTTTTCACATTTGTTTGAGCTCCATTAGCACTGGTATTGAAGGTTGTTTTTATACCTAATGGTTAAAAGTTGGCAGGATCTGAATTGATGTGTTGGTCTGAAAGGCTGGATGTTAGGAGACGTTGCACACTGGAAGAGCTCTGTTTTTAAGAAATCAACTGATGCCACCTGTTACCCACTGTGGAATATTAATATTAATGTTTATGATTAGATATGTCAGGCCATAAGTTGCAATGAGTAGTATCATACAGCACAGAAATGCCCATTTGGTATCAAGCAGCCTTGAGTGCAAGTAGTTATTTATGTGGGGAAAACAATGAGCAAGGAAGCCTTAGAGAGTTGGATATCTCTTTGGATATCTCTTTATATTCAAGTCTATACTTAAACTTTATGGACACTGTATGATGGCCAAAGGTGTTTTTTTCCCTGCTAATTATCAAAAGGTCCGGCCTCACTTCAACACAATGTGCAGAACACAAATACATTTTTTCAATTGCTCGCACTTTCAGTTAACGACACACTTAAATTAATGTTTTTAGAGTAATAGGATTTCTGTAATGTGTGAAAACTTTGGCAGGTAGCTCTTAGAATGTTTGCGTACTTTAATGAAGAGTATTAATTTAAGACAGAAGTTGTGAAAATGATTAGAGTGCAGAAACTTTAGTTGATTATGGGCTTTCATTATGCTTCTAAGGTTGTAATCTGGCTCCTGTTGAATTAAATGACAAAACTCATGGGATTTCACCCTGTGTGATCAAAATGTTTCTTGTACTTGAGCAGCAATCGCTCTTTTCCTAACTTTGGTTGTTTGGGTTTGGTTTTTTTTTTCTTTTTTTTTTATTTTCTTTTTTTTTTTTTGATTACCACTGACGTTAATACAAATACACTGCTTCTGCTGTTGAGGTAAGGATTTGGCATGGTGGCTATCCCAAGGTGAGTTACTAAGTTGATGCAATATAACAAAAGGTCTTTTCTTCAGTTGGGCAGGTGAATTAGTTACAATTTTGTCATCTCAGGCTCATCTGCGGCTTGCTTAGCTGTTTTTCTCTGATTTGGAAGATAAGCAACAGTTTCCTCCATGACAGACTAAATTAACAGTAGGGATTGGAATTTACACTGTAGTATATCCAGTCATCTGGTCAGGACCAAACCAGAATTTTTCTGAAAATGCTAGTTTGGCTGTTTGGCTGACTTGAGTATGTTGTTTTTCTTGCAAATAGAGGGGAGCTTTTTTTTTTTTTTTAAATTGTCACAGCTTAGGAATACAAGATAGGCAACCATGATTCCGTGATTTGCAGGGTAGAGTGCAGTATTTGTGGCAGAAGAACACCTTTCAGAAGTAAAATTTCTGGCAATAAACTAGGTAAACTTGTTTCGTCCAAGAACCTACTCTCTGCAGAATGCATAATGAAGCAAGTGGGGACACAAAATCTGTGAGAGGGGAGAAATGTACTTCTAGACTTCTGCAGGTGGTCTTTTCCTTTTCCAACTCAGTGTTTGACTACATCTATAGCTTTTTTGGATACCCCTCAACCATAAATTATGCGGAGGTACTCTTATGCATATCTGCAGCATCGTTTGTGTATGTAAGCGCATGATGTAAATAAAATTGGAGCCTAGTGTTCTGAAATGCACCTAAATATTCTTTGACATCCATAACTTTCTGTCCTAATGGGTAGCACTTACGTTATTGCAGGTATCGTAACATCCAATCATGCAGTAACCAAGGCTAAAGAAAAGAGTAATATTTCTGATTTATCTTAATTTTTTATATTTTTCTGTAGTTAGACAACATGGTTGGACAACTTCATGATTGTCCTTTAATTTTTAATGAGTCTTTGAAAAAGCTGTAGAGGAAAAAGCTAGTACCTTTATTGTACTGTCCACAGTAAGAATGAATTTAATACTGAAAAGCAGTTATCTCTTACCATGGTAGTGGTTTAGACGTTGCTGTCTTAATCCAAAATGTCCGTACACACTGTTTTATAAGATTAATACATAGGAACTAATTTATATCCTTACATCAATGCTGGATTGAAAAATTGATGGTTTTCAAACTGAAAATTTCAAATTGAAATAAAAAATGGAAAAACTGGTGGTACCACTGAGCACTTTGATAGAAGGCCTGCACTCTTCAGTGTATTTATAGACTTCATGAAGTACTTGTTATTGGTGCATACAAGTAACAGAACTGTTTAGAAGTTAATTTCATTGTAACTTGTAAGATAATATGGTGCTTCATTTAATAGCACCTGTAAATCTATTTTTGTCAAAAGCTGATCTTTATTGTGTTCGCAAACGTTTTTCTATGTAACAGAACAGTCTATGATGATTCAGCTACATGTGTAGTCCTAACTGCTGTTTAATTTTCCATTGGCCACTTGTATTAAAACAGCTAAAAATTACTTTAATGATAATTTTCTCAGTTAAGGTATTATTCAAGTTACCACAATTATTTTAGTAGCAAGCATGGGAGAAGTTCTTGTGTTATCAGTCACCATGTGCAATCTCAAATGGAAAAAGAGGAGGTATATAGGAATGGCACCAGTTTGGAAGATGTTCCGAACAATCTGTTGCATCCAGCAGGAAGTACTACTCAGTTAATTTAGTGGAGTTTGAGCTCTTTAACAAAAACATTACGTATCTCTAAGTATACTATTAGTATGACAGTTTGAAGAAAGAATACTATTAGAAATTACAAAATAATCAAAATCAGTGTCTTTATTCCAACATGTACACTTTAATGCTTGCAATGATAACATTCAACGATTATTTTTCATAGGTAATCTTCTGTATTTACTAAATTTATATGTTCAAACTTTTGTTGGGGAAACAGTTGAATAATCCCTAGATAATAAATAATTGTGAAATTGTAGAGAAACTTGGAGATCCTTGTCTGAACAGTGCAGATAATGAAAATATTTTGGAGTATTTGAAGATGCTTTAGTTCAAAGTACTTTGCCAATATCACATTACAAATGAGGTTGAAATTTTAATGACTTTCTTTTAAATGCCCTGCAAAGGGATTGATCTGCTATAAAAAGTGGATATAAGCTGGAGCAGTTAGAATGGTGCGTCATTTATTCATTAAAAGTATTTGCCGCCTGAGAATAACAAATTCCATGTTATCCATGGATATATGATTGGAAGAATATATAAGAATTTTACCCAATCCTTAAAGTAGAGATTGAACTGGGTCAGGAGCCTGATTTGTGAGTATGAACTGTTTCTTTTTGCCAGTAAAGCAAGATTGGGCTCTGAGGCCACCGAGTCTGGAAATAAGATTTTTCCTTTTGACTTTAATGGGTTTTGGATGAAATCCAGAATGGAATGTCATCTGGACTGTCATATGCAATGAGACTTTTCAGCTAATGAGAATACCGAGTGTCCTATGTAAGTTGATTATTTGCACACAGTTACAAGGAATGAATTGTTCTAGTAGAAATGTAACAGCCGTATGCAAACAAGTTGCAGAGGATATATCCAGCTGTATATGTGTTCCATGCAGGAACACATTGATTTCAAAGCTCCACGGCTGATTTATAGTGCCCAGTGGCCCTGATTCAGAATTTAAGCAGGATGTTGTTAGAGAAAAAACTACTGTAGCAGCTTTTCCTTCATTTCAGGCTGGTGGTTCTGTAGTATCTCACAATTTTCTGGCTGCCTGAAGGACCCTAGGTGGTCTCTGTTTAACTCTGTTAGAGCATGTTTTCTTATTCACTATTGCAGCAAAGGAATTGAAATAGCTCTGTCCCTGCCAAAAAAAGCATATTTATTTGCTGCTTTAAAAAATTTAGTATTTTGATATCTAACTACCTGGTTGGTGGGAATCTAATACCATTCATATTCTTAACAGTGTACAATATTACTATGCAATTGTTATTATACAATAGTAGTTAATGCCACTAAACTCTTGATAATTACTTGCAGAACCAACTCAAAACCGCATTACATTTAAAGCAAAATTGCATTTTGCTGCCCTGAGCTGAGATGTTGTATCTGATGAGATACATATGTGGCCTCGAGTAACACGTTAGACTTGCAGATAGCTCCATACGAAAGCCAGAGCCTAGAAATTGTGGTTTCATCACATCTAAGAGAATTTAATTTTTAGGTGTAAATTATTACTGGAACTCATAACGCTTACTTGCATACTGTTTTTCTGTTCCTTATTTTCTTCATTAGTTACCGTTTGGTGTATTTCAAAATGTTAATTCAAAAACGGAATCTGGGAGAGATGGTGGAACCAGCTGCCTTACTCTTGTGGATATAGATAAATCAGTCTCTACTGTTAAGTAATGACTAAAACTACTTGAAAAGAAACATCTGGTCTGGATCACTAAAACTGTGTTGTCTTATGCTGAAGGTCACATTGAGGCAAATGAGCAAGTTCTATCATGTAAGGGGCTACACTTCCAAGTACTTCTTAGGTTTTGCATTGATTGTTATAAATTATGACTGTGGAGGGATAATTGGTGCTTTAAACTTCTCTTCCTGGGCACAACATGCTTTCCTAAAACATCCCCTTAACAGAAAATATTTGAAATTATTTTGACCAATCTTCTAAGTAGTGATGGTATTCATAATATAAAGCTATAGCTTAATCTCTCAAATTCAGAGAGACTTGGTTGTTCACGTTCTGTTACCACCAACTGTAAAACCATGTTTTTTGTGACTAGTTGGAACACTTATTTATATAAAAAATAACTGCTACCAGCTTTCATCTTCTTCACCTGTAGAGTAAAATTGTTTTCCAGAACATCAAAAAGCTTTGCAAAACATGATTTTTGTTTTTCAGGTATTCATACTTAGTATTCACAAAAGCTGTTGTAACCAATCCTCTTGTAGGGAAGGAATAAGCCCTTTGTAACTGCTACAGTTTAATTATAGCCACTGTGTACCTGTTCCTTTTGAATCCAGATTCTGACTTTGCAGATTTTCATGTAATGTATTTCAGAGTGACTCTTGGGAATGATCTTGTGGAGCTGCTAAAATTGGATTCTTTCCAGTGGCAGAAATGGACTTCTCTCTAATGAGATTTTCAGAATAATAGAGAGACTGCGTAGGTTCCTCACTATTTGTAGTATGCATATGGGAATATAATGGTAAATAAGATGACAGCGTTTATGAACTGTTTATTCTAGACAGTCCATAACTTATGGTTCATGGTAATGAGTTAACTTTTCGTAGATCCATGTGGATTTTACAGCATTTATGTATTGTGGAGTGTTTCGCCTTTCTTTGCTCTAAATAGAACCTTTAAGATGAAACTCAGTAAAGAATAAACTGATTCATAAAACGTTACCCAAAAAATAAAAGCATGACTGCTTTATATAGACAATCTTTCCATAATATTTTTAGTAACTTCTTTTTAGAGCAGGGATTTTATAGGTGTCTGAAAAGAATGATTAATAAATTAATAAATAGGGCTTCTTTCAATTAAAACCAAAACAGCTGTTGACTGTTACTTAGGACTGCTGGATCTTATTGTTCTATCAAATAATCAGACATTGGTATCATTACAAATAATGAAACAGCTGGTGATCATCTGTTTTGCTGTAGTTAGGAGCACCTTTTCACAGTGACCTTTTATCTCTTTGGGCAGTTGAGAACACTCCCATTGGTGATGGAGTTCCTGCAATGCATGGGTCAGTTTCCCGAGAGTAACAAAAAATGGAAATGTATTTAGACATGTTGCAGCATTATCTTGTGTACTATGGTTTGGGTCAAACCTTGTCTTGGATTCATTACACCTATCTTCAAGTCAGCTGTGCTGTTGAGTGTGGCTTGAAGTCTTTAAAAACATTCTCTGAAATTCCTTATAGTGCCACTTTAAATGTAAGTTTGGGAACTTTAAATGAAACTGTGTTAAGTTTTCTTTGCAGAGTGTTATTAACTAGAGGGATTCTGGATTAATTTAGCAGCCAGGTCTGTTCTTTCAGCCATAAGCCATGCTGTCAGGGAAACTTAATTACACTTTAAGTGGGATGCAAATGAGTTGTGACACTACATCATTTCACATGAAAGGTTCATTACTTACATTAACTGCACAATGCTGTCTCCTAAGCATAGGGCTCATTACAATTTTTCTGTTTTTTAACGTGGCTACATTCGAGTATGGCTTTTACTTTTAATATGTCTTTTCTTACTACATGTCCTTTCTTTAATCGTTTAAGCTTTAAGCTGTTGAGTTTATGAAATGAGTTGAACCTGAGTAGCATAGAAGATACTAAAATAAAGCCAGATTTTAGAGTCTTCCGAAACTCTCACTTTGAATTCATTTGTTGTCTTCTGAGTTTTCATGTGTGCAGAGCTGTTTCATGTACTTTGATATGTCTCCCTTAGTAGGGATGTACCTTTCTTGCTTCTTTCCCAGAAAAATTAGAAGAAAATAGATGCCATTATTTGTAGTGATTTAACATATTTGTTGGGTCATGATAAATAATGATGGTTCTTTTACCATGGAATGAAATGTGTTTGTAATGCCTCAAAACTAAGGAATTTTGATTCATTGTTGGTCATTCTCAAATGAGAAAATAACTTACAATGTTATGTCTTAAACTCCTAGGCCAACACCGTAGTTGCTTGGTAGGTTTGTGCCATCAATGAGTTCTGCCTATACTGGTGAAAAAGGTCAAAAGGATATTTGTTGGAAGGAGTTTAGTTGTCTTTAAGTCTTACTTCACCAAAAGACTTAATTTTCATCTTAGTGCTCCTCTACGTAATGTCCTCTTCCTTGCTTTGTGTGTGGGAGAGAATCTTGATCTTCTGGCACAACAGGGCCTGGCCATTTAAGTCCATTAATCATTCTTTCTTGCAAGAATATCACATCAGTATCAACAATTATTATAGGATATCCCTCAGGTTTTATTTTCAGTTTGCATAATGCAACCAATTAATAGCACTTTGAAATAGCATCGAAGTTGTCCATTTCCAGGAAGTCCTGCAAATATATTTGATAAGAAAATCAATCTTTGGGCTTATTTTATTATTGGTAAACTTATTTTATTTGCAAGTTCACACTAAACTAGATTGTAGTTAAACCCTTTATTGCTGCTTAGGTAGGGTCTTGAAGGCAAGACTCTCAGGTACTATCATCACTTCACTGCTAATTAATAATTACCAATTAATCTAATAGACCCCATTCCATTTCACTGAATTTAGTGCTCATGAAAAATGCCAACATGATATCCTTGAACATATCTGGCAATCCAAGGTCAGTGTTTTACTGCACCTGTCTTTTGTATAAAGAGCAACTTTATGGCCAATTCCCTTGCGTTCTTCGGGAACAGGCTGTAACCCTGGTTGCAGAGCGAGAAACAATGATTCTGTCTCAATATCTGCTCAGGCTCTTGTCAAGTGCACAGTTTGAATTCATGCTTTAGCATCAATTATCCTGCTGAAGTCAGTGGGGTACCTATGGAATGGGATTATTCCTTGAAATCAATTGGCCTTCCCTAGGTTGTAGTTGCTTTATGACTTTGGTAAAAATGATACCCGAGGAAGTTCTAATGAAAAGTTTATTAGGTCAGCAGTCTACCTCAGTCCTAATTTTATGCATCTCTGAAGTATGTATATCAATGGCTCATTAACTGCAAAACTGCAATTTTAAGAAGGGTATCCAAGTTCATAAACACTGTTTGGCATGTTGCTGTGGACCTAAGGAACAAAATCACTTGCTTTTCCTTAGGGGGACCTTGGGCATCATCAAGCTGTCTCTTAATTTCGTATCTTTGCCTTCTATTAGATTAGAAGACAAAAATGTTGAGATCTCATGAGCTTCCCACTAAGTTGGAAACAATGTATGAGGTAATTTTGTGAATCTTGTGAGAATGATTACCCAAAATTAATGTGCTGCGTTGCTTTTACGTATCTTATACCTTGAATTTTCTGAAGGCTGTGTGAACAAGCTGTCTGTAATTAGATTCTAGAAACAGTTCACGAGAAACAAAGGCTACATACTTTGCTTAATGAAAAATTCACAAGAACTCAGGTACTTCACTGGTTCTTCTCTAAGGCAGAACAGATTCAGTATAACAGAAAGGAGAAGCTTGTGGCATGGTATCTTCCTGTAGCTTATGTATTTGTGGATCTACATATTTCCAGACCTAGCAAGAAGGAGATGGATTTGGCAAACTCTTCAGTTTAACTGAGTGAACGGAGAATATGACTTAAGAATTTAGTAACCCATTCACCCAGAAGAGTCTTCACAAAAGTCACATGTGATGCGCTCATGTGAATTATCCAGGCCAAGGCAAAAGCTGGTTCAGAAGCTCTGTTGGAATGTTCCACAGGTTTTATTCTGGCTCTATAAGAGGAATAGAGAGCTCTAGGTGCAGTCAGCTAAAGCTCAGGACTTGTAACACTAGCTAACTCCTGTGGTACAGAACAGAGTTCCTGTGGAACCATTGAGCCAAGCCAAGCAAGAAATGGGATTTTTAATTCATGAAGAGCTTGTTTCTCACAATTGCATGACTTTTTGGTATTTTTGGTGGACTGGAGATTTGAAAGCTTCACTTTTTACTAGCATCCGTTAAGAACTGAAATATTCTAAAATGCCAAGATTTGCCTTTAAGAACTCTTCAGACATTACCTTTTTTTTTAAGGTATATAATGCAGTGAAAAGGGAATTGTGCTTGATGGTTATTTTAACACTTTTTGTTGTTATCTAGTGTTTTCCTCTATTTAAAAAAAAAAAAAAAATCAATGCTTACTACCCCCCACTCCCCCGACACTCTCCAGCTTTAATACTTTTTTGAATGAGATATGTTCAAGACGTAGTAGGCAGATACTCTGCTCTAGAGCTGAAGAGGGAGTTGTGACTCTGAAAGCAGGATATTATTTACTGTGCGTTCCCATTTCTGGGAGTAGCCTGACTTTAATGGCTGGTACATAGGAGGCTGGATGGAAAAAGGGTGTAGTCAAAGGTCTATTACTTTCCCCTGAAATAAGAGGGAAGGGAACAGAAAAGACTTAGAAGGCAGGGGTATAAGGAGTAATAATGATGATAATGGGGCTTTCAAGGGCGTTCTTACTTTTGTCTTTTCTTTTTTTTTTTACCAGACGCTGCACCATTTATCTACGCTAGAGTTTTTTTCCAGACTCAGAATAGCCTGAGCTCAGAGTAGACGAAAGAAGAGAGACCATGCTGTGTATTAAGGAAGTTGAAGTCCCTACAAATGATCTTACAGACTGAGAAGTAGTGCAATTAAACAGGTACAGGCAAATCTAAACATAAGCTAGGAGGTATAAATTAAATGTAGTGAAAGAGACACTGTGTTAATCTAGCGATTATATTTAGGATTACCCTTTTTAATAGCTGGCACTGAGCAGCATTACGTAAACATGTCTTTTCTGAAGAGGCAACTGTGCTAGCAGTAGTCATGCATGTAGCATGAAACAAAGGAGGTTCTTAAACACTACAGAAGTGACTGGTAACTTTGCACTCCAGGTTGCTACTGGAAGCTTGAGGATATTGTCTCCAACTACTGTCAAAACAGCCAATTGTGAATTTCAATATTTCCACTTCAATTTAGCGGTAGCTGATTTACTGAGAGGCTGGGCTCAGGCAACATATATTCCATTTGTGATTACTTAGATGTGAATATGAAGCACGGATGCATAGGTCTTCTGTATGTATCATAAATAATTTTTGAGGGAAAACAGATTATGTTACTTTGTACTTTGGAATTGTTTCTCTTGTTAATGTTTGAAACTTCCCATGAAAGTAGTTCAGTTCTTGAATTCTGTTTTGTAATAGATTTGATTTTTTTTTATTACATAAGTATGAGATTATTATTTAAGTGCAGTTAAGGTAGAAAAAACAGCTTTGCAATATCTGTGAGAAGAGAATGATTCTAGGCAGTGCAGCTTGTCCAGTGCATTAACAGTACTTGGATTTAAAATATTTGCCCCTTCACTAATTATTTCTATGCAAATCATTAGACTTTCTGGAATACAATGGGAGGAGAATTGCTAAGAACTTTTGAAAAATGCAGCCTCGTTGATCCTTTCAAAAATGTCTGGGAAATAGGTTAGAATGATCCTGAATCTCTAAAAAAGGTTACTTGTATTCAGTTAGCTAGCAACCTAGAGGGCATCTGAAATGCTTTGGTGTAAAATACGCTGAGCTGCATGGTAGTGAAACAAAATATTGATAGAGAAGTATTCCTGTCTCATTTAATTGTGTAACCTTGGAGCGGGGACAAGAGGACGAGACATGAGTAAAACATCTATGAAAAACACATTTCAGGACTTAGAGATCAGCCTTCAAATATTGTAGTAAGGTAGCTGTAAAAATATTCCTAAGGAAGCATGTATTGGGGGGGAAAATGGACTACAATAATATATCACTAACAATTAAGGATCTCTAGCATTGCTGTTCAGTCATAGAATTGCACATAGAGTTAGAAATTCAGTACAGTTGTGGAGAAGTGTAATACCTAGAACAGTTTTGAGGAATAAAAAATATACCAATAAATCACTTGTCAGTGTGGATAATAGAATACTGCATCATTTTCTATCAGCTAAAGTAAAGGTTATACACAATTGTTTACTCAGGCAGTATGATCTTACTGGAATATTCAGCATCGACTTCCATTGTTGCTGAGGGCCAGGATGCCTGGGAGTAAGTGGGTAAGTGATCTTCAGTGCATTGTTCTGTGTGATTATTTTTCTCTGCTGCCCCTTTCCTGCTGTCTGTTGTGTCTATTGCTTGTGCTGCAAGAGGTGAGTTGAGAGAAATGGGGAATGGCCAGCACCTACATTTTAGCCTTTGCTGTACCAGCCTTTCTAACTTATATTGGGGAGGGTGGACATGGGGAGAGGGTGGGAATTGGGAAGAACTAACCTATTGCTTATAAAGGTCTTGAGACAAAACGTAGCATGGAAATAATTATAATTATTTTAAAGGTCTTGCCTTCAGCTACCCCTGAGGCACAGCAGTTATGAACTGCGCAATTTATTATTTACAACCTGCTTTTCTAATTGAAATATTTCACCTTTTCCTGTAGTTGTTAAAATTTCTGAAAAAGATGCCATGGTATTTAGTAGCAATAGTGATAGCAACATTTGAAAGACAATGATTATTGAACTAAGGGAAAAATTACTTTCCTTGAAAAAATAAAATGTTGACTGTAAATATTATTCAGAGTGTTCTGAATAAAGAAAGTGTGGTAAATGAATAGCTTGTTTCGCTTTGCATAGTAAGATGTTAAAAATCACAAATATTTACATTTGAATAGAAGCATTAAGGTACTTCAATATCTTCACAACTAATGGGCTGTAACCAGAAACACTATTTTAAAGTAGCCTTTATAAGTATTATTTTTCTGCCATGAAATTGCACAGAAGGTGGGAACGTTATAGATTAAAAGTAAATTGCAGGAGACAGTTGAGACTAGACGTTGCCACCATTATATTGAGTGGTATTTTATGCTAAATTAGTTTAAATGGGACTGTCTTGGGACTCTCATCTCAATAAGATTCAGCCTGAGATAGGAGTCACACTATGCCCACAGTGGTCACTAATTTAATCTTTTCCTTTGTGGCCTGTCTTGATCAGGATTTTTTCTTGTGTTCTTTGATGTCATGAATTTTCTGCCTATGTTCAGAGAATATCGGGAATCTGACCCCTTTGCTGTTGTGGGGAGAAATTATAAATTAGAGCTTCTTGATTTTTTTGTAGTTGCTGTAATCTCATGAAGACTATTTATAAAGCAAGGCTAAGGAAGTATTAAATCCTCCTTTTAGCATGAAGCAATAAAGGTTCCACTCAACCTCATGTGATGAGGAAGAGGCTTAATTCTGTCTGGTTTAAACATGTCAGAAATTGTGATTCATTCTTCACACTGGAGACTTGAACTCTTTCTCCCATCTATATTAACTGTCACAACAGCAATGTAAACTATTAAAAAAAAAAGTTTGCATTTTTGTATTTTAAAAAGATAAGACAAAGCTTAGCTGAAAAAAAGACACTGATGATACAATGTGGTGAGTGGAGTGTATAAACACTTG
Organism: Alca torda; assembly: GCA_008658365.1. Lineage (NCBI taxonomy): Eukaryota > Metazoa > Chordata > Aves > Charadriiformes > Alcidae > Alca > Alca torda. The sequence goes on from CM018079.1 coordinate 9,140,396, forward strand.
TTACCCTTTAATCAAGATGGCAAAAGCAGCTTGATATACTTAGAGTATTTAATTTTCTCTTGCTCTTCGAGACATGGACACTCATCTCATGGTGTGTTCGCTTTGAGTAGTTCATTGCATCTGCGTTGTGGGGCCTCTGCTAATATTATCTCCCTCCTGGATATGCAAGTGAAAGCATAAGAAAGCATTTAAATCAATGAAGCTAACAAATAAACGGCATGTGGCTGATGCATGACCTGTCAGTTAGAAAATACAGTGTGTAGGTCATATTGATGGCTTCTGGTGAAGAACCATACTGAATATTGACAGCGGAAGTCTGTATGTGATGAACATCTGATTGGGATTATGTTTCCATGGAACAAGTTAACAATAGTGAGAAAAATATGATCCAACTTTCTACTATGAAAAAAACTATATTATAAAAGTAATGTAGTTAATAACGTGTTCTAGAAACATGTTTTAAAACTTAATTTCAGATATACAGGCTATATGAGCCTTTTATTTCTGTTCTATATAAGAAAGAAGTTGTTGTGAGTAACAGAAAATTATCTTTTCTCGGGAATTCTCAGTTTATTTACGATTTTCATTTTAATTTCTAGCTTTCCTTGGATTACAGACATTTTAAAACGTAAACTCTAGGATTTACAGAGCATGTAAAAAGCAAACAAAAAAACAAAAAAGCTGGAGGAAAATGATCCAAAAAATCCTTATTACTGCTTGAATGATTGGATTTCTTTTAGCAGACACTTACATCCTTGTCCAAATAATAACCACAACTATGCCATATTTATGAAGTGCTGATATGCTGTGAATTACCACAGGTGTCCCTTTTGAACAAAATAAATTCATGTTAAATTTTAGTTCTTCAGGATGGCTAATATCAAAAAAAGAGAGTGTGTGTTACAATGTCTTTTCAAAGGGATTTTCAGGAAATGATCATGTTACTCCAAGGTCCCAGAGTAGTTGATGATTTCAATTCAGGCTACTGTGGATGAATTTTCCAGGCAGCCGAGTCTTTACTCTGAGTTCAATGCCTTTATTTTGGTATAATTTATTTATTAGTTCTGAAGTATTCCGAAATATTGACATATAATGCACTGTTTTCTGGATTGCGGGTCAAATTTTAACAAGTTACATGCAAACATTCTACATTCTTGTCTTCCTCTTAAACTAATCAAACTATAAAGAAATATTACATTTCCTGTGTACAAATTAGTAACTACTTCAAATTCTGATCAGATTGAAAAGCAAGTGAATTCTGTCTGAAATAGGGGCAAAGTAATCGAGCCTTTTGAATTCCAAAAGGTAAGCATAGTTTAGTATTGTTGTAAACACAGTGAGCACCTATTCTATGCATTTTTATGGCTCTGATACATTTGTAATGATCTTAGTGCAGGAAATCAATGAAAGTCATATTACTATTCTTTCCACTTTTTCTGGCAAGATTATTGCCAAGTGATTTTTTAGAGGAACCTGGTGAATACAGACTTCATCTTTAGCAACCTAAGTCTTTATTTAAAGAACTGCAAGAATAAAAACAAAAATGGAGCCAAATAACTTACCCTGTATAAATAATTTTGAATGTTTTTTGGCAAAGCACTTCAGCTGTAACATGGAAAGATGTTTGTATGTGTTTGCGTCGCAGCTTGCCATCTACATGATTTGTACAGAAACACTTGCCAGCAGGATAAATTCTGCAAACATCTAATAAATTGAAGACCTTGCTCAAATATCATTAAACTTCTTTTGTGGCTTCTATGATATGTAGTACCTATGCTGATCTTCTCTAAAGAGAAGAAGTGTAGCAACACCTAATCCAGTGCTACAGACTTATTTCTGCCATGGTGTGTGATATGTTCATTTGCCCATTGTTAAAGTTAATCAGGGACTGAAAAATCTGGAGCATAGCTTCTAGACAATGGAATTAGGCTGCATCTTACACTTTTGAGATAGGAAGATTCATAATAAAAATGGAAGTTCTAGTAGGATACAAACTAGTTTTCACAAAACCTTATTTTTTAATAAAAACTAATTCTAGTAGCATCTCTTTGATAAGCTTTCCTTCACTGTTGTAAATTATGACTTCAAGGTCTTATGTTTTTGGCGATAGCAAAAAAAGTATATGGTACGTATACAACTGGAACATACTGTTAGTCTTAGCAATTTCTGAATCCTTTTGAAAGGATGATAATGAGATATATGAGGATTTAATAAGTATTATGTCATAGCCAGTTAGGACACTGGCTTGGCACGTGTCAAATTCATTTAGCTAACAAAGGCTGCAGTATTGTGTGAATGGACCAAAAGGTGGTTAGGCGAACAAGGGATCATTGAAAGTGAATGTAGAAAAGGCAAGTGATACATTTTGGAAATGGCTTGATGTTCAGCTAGAGAGGTAAAGATTTCTTACCAGTGTATTCTCAATGTGGGTGGAGGTTTGGGATTGTGACCAAGTGAATATGCATGGTATGCAGTCAAGAGAGTAAAGTACAGTACAGAATTAATACATTGATATAGTGTCAGGAACTATCCAAAGGAAGATAAAAGAAAAGATGAGAGGGATGAAAAGATTTATATATGAGGAAAAAAATTACTGTTGTATTTGACTTATATTAAGTAGATATTACTAATGGTATAGCACCTTAAAGAATTTCACTCTAGGTTAATGTTAGTCTTAATTTTAGGACAAATTTTCTATAGTCCCTTCTGTACAACTGTGCACTGTGAGACTTAACACCTCATTACAGTTTTTTGAAAAACAAATTCCTTAATGATACCTGATATTTCATCCACTTGAACTTGATCCTCTAATTAATAAAGGAGAAAGAAAGATACTACTGCTACCTTCTCATTGTAGAGGATTTTGAACCTTTTTCTCACTGCGATTATTGCCTACTTCTAAGGGGCCAGCTGTGTGCCTTAAATGACTTAACGCAATTTAAAAAAAAAAAGCCAACACTGTAAAAGATTTCCATTTAAGAACTGTCTGTTTACTCTTCCTGGAATCAGGTGGAACAACAATCACAAAAGACTCCTTCGGAATGAATCTATGCTATAAATATATTTTTATAGGGTTTCCTCTATAATTTAGCATTATGCTAAATAGGTGATTATTTTAAAGCACCATTTTACTTTTGTAACAAGCAGCCTGCGGCTTTTGCATCTGTAAGACATTGTGACACCCATGCTTGTGAATGGTGTCTGCAAGCAGATTTTTGGTAGTTTATTTGTTTTTAAGTGAAACTAAAGCCGTACTTACAATTTGAAATATTGCACCTCAGAGCAAACTTTCAGTTGATTACACGTTTTTTAAACTTCCAGTCTTATAACCGCAGTAACCTGGAGGTGGCAGCAAAGTACACGCAAGGAAAATAAAATAAACCCTAACGCATAAACAAACAGGAGATTAATGATGCTATGCAGTAGTGATGATGACTCTGACTAAATGCATCAGCCTCTTCTAGCTTAAAACGATGGTGCAAGTAAATAGATGGTTGATGTATTTATCTATTGTTTTTTAATTATATTGGATTTCATCCAAATGCAAATCAATTCCTCCTTTTACATCTCCATTTTTAGCACAAGATGGAAGTTTGCATGTTCTTTCCCTTTCTTTTTCAGTATTATTACAAGCAACTAAGGCAAAAAGCCCTTTTGATTAAAATTTTTCAGTTTTGTGCACCAATCCAACACAGTTCAAAACCTATCTTCACTAGTCTGCCTGTATTTTTCAAATAGCTTTTCTTAATCTGGAAATATACGCATTTCAATCCCTCTTGGTTTTCATGTCTTCAGCATTCATAATGGTATGATTAACTGGCAAGGTGATTCATACTCTAATACCAGATTGCAAAGGACATCATATTAGACATCCTAAGAGCCCTCTTTACTCCAAAGTATACATACAATAATGCCCCAGACACATGAGTTATGGCTGCTGTACCTTGAATAACAAGAACCGTGAGTGCTGGCAGAGACATTATTAAAATGAAAGAGAGAAAACTCCTGGCTGCCAAATTGCAACTGTTGGTTTCAATGTTAAACTAGTTTGTCAAAATACTATTGGGTGGAATCAATAAAAACTGCAGCCAGAATGTTCTACAGGTTAGCGCTCTAATGCAGGAAAGTTCATTTTAGATCGATCTAAATGGGAATTTTTTTTTGTAAAGAATGTAGTGTAACCTTTTGCAAATGTGTAGCTGGCTTTGTTGGTTAAAAGAGAAGGCTTGGAGCACAGAGCCATTTATTCACAGACACAATGTAGGCAGTAATGGAACAATTTCTCTGCTCCCACTTTGCCTGTGTGCCTAAATCCCAGCTTGCATGAAAGGCTTCAGGGGATCAAAAGATGTCATGCTCAAGAGAAATTTGATGTTTGGCCTTTCTGAAAAAATATGCTTACTAAAGCTTTGCATGAAGTGTTTACTGGGAGAGGAAAAGAGGGGATGCATCTGGCTAGCGTGAGAAAACAAGCTTTATGGTCTTGCTTCTCTCCTTTGACTTCAGTGGTGAGAACGATGGGCAGCTGTAGCTGTCAACTGCGTGGAAGTAGTGCTAGTGGGGCCAGCACAGGTGTGAGTAAGAGAGAAGGGGTCTGTACCCTACAGCTGTGGCACCTCTTGCTGGAGCTTCAGTGAAAGCCTGTAAGGAAGCCTGAAAGCAGAGTCCGTTCTTGGCAATGTAGGGATACAATGTCCTTTTCCTCCCAGTAACAGGAATGTACCTGTCTCTATGATCTTTGAATTCATGATAGAGATGTATACCTCTTTTTTTTTTTTTTGGCTTCTTTCTGAATTGAGCTGCTCATACTCCTGATTATGAGCAGCAAATAGTAATTGCATATTTATTTAATTACTTGCGCTCCCTACTCTATTTCTTCTGTACCTGGTTTCCTCATTGGGAGTGATGAATCAGACACTTTGTATAAAGAATGATTGTTAGAGGTTAGCAGGACTGTTAGAGCTGATACAATGAGCTAAGACAATGTTAAGCTATATAAGTTATGGTCTTCCTAACAGTCTGTGTTTTGCATGGGTATTTATTTCACTTGTGAATGACAATTTAGTGAAGCTAGAATTTAGCAGAAAGTTAGGAAGCAAGTAGAATGGCACATCATTGCTAATACAGGCTGAAATGAGGATTGCAAATTCTTTGCAATTTATTTGCAGTTTTCAGAGACTTTGAAGCACTGATCTTCTGAACCTCAGTCCTGTCACATATGGAGCCATCTTAAAGGAAAATATAAAACTTACTGAAAATATTTTTAGTAATAGAGACCAAAATGAGAGTGGACAATCTTTATACCACTTTTACAATTTGTTCTCATTACAGTCTTAAGGCTATAATGCTGTCATGATATTCCTTGGATAATGACCTCCTATTGGTGTACTCCAGCTGATGAAACCCATTTGTGTGCTTTTTATAAGACATGCATTCAAATTTTCTCCACTTGTATTAAATCTCTACTGATTGTGGCGATCATAATTTTCTGTGAGTGGGAAGAATCTGATCAAATCTGTATTGTCGAGAGGTATACTTTAAGAAGACATGCTTATATTAAGGCTGTAATATGTTACTGCTCCCAATGCTCAGAGTCCACAGCTGGGAAAGGTGAAGGATGGAACTGTAGCTTCTGGCCAGAATAGTGGCTGATGGCAGAGCCCTGTTCTGGTCTGATGCTTAGCCTGGGTAATTCCCCTGTCTCCTGGCTTTCTAAGATCTAGGTTGTGACTACTTAGGTAAATCAGTTAAATGTGAAGAACTTACATGCCTTCAATATACAGATATTATGCATTTCTAGTTATTCTTTATCTCATGCAAAAATGCTATGCTGTGAGGATTGCCAGTGGTTAGATGAAGCATATTCATGGATGTAGACCAACGGAAGATGAAACTAAGAATCAAGTAATGCTGATGGGCACAGTAAAGTATTTTGGGACATTTGCAGATTTGGTGTGATGTCCTTGGTAGAAGATGATAGCTACAGTTAATAAATCTGGGCTATAGCTTGCTGTCATGTAGCAGGATCCTTCAGCCATGTTCTTGATGGACCACAGCTTGGCTTCACTGCTCGTTTTTCTTTTGCTCTTTACCTGGTCTAGGCCAGCGCTATATGGGTATATCTTCAGTACTTAGGAGGTTCTACCCGATTAAAAAATGTTGCAACAGATCTTAGCAATACAAGCACTGAACTCAGATCTCTGGTGCCTTCCTGCAAGTTTTTGATTGAGTTAAAAGTCTTGTTTCTTATCTTTTGTGGGTTCCATGGCATGAATGCAGGATAAATGAGTGATTGCTTAAGCCTTCGGGATAAGAGCACTGCTGGTATTTATGTAAAGGTAAAGGCTGCCTTTAAGGGAGACAATTTCTGCAGTATTGGCTGAAGATGGTGGAACAACTTGGATGTGACTTCTGCCTTCCCCTGTGGATAGTCACATATCTTTGAACTTGCCTTCTTTTTTCAAGAAAGAGTTCTTGCAGCTCTCTTCCACTGCAAGATCTCTTATGGCAGAAGTTTACAATGTGTTTCTTGTCTAGCCTTCAAAAGAGGGAAGGGGAAAATGACCAAATTTGTCTCAGAGGTAAAGTCATGCGGTGGCAGGTATTAATAAACACAACTCAGAAGTAAGTGTTCAACACACCAGGAATTTGATGCAGCATTTCTCTTTGTTACTAGTGGCTATTAATGTATCCTCTGCATGAATTCAGTTTGGTTTTTTTTTTTATTTGTTTAAAGGTAGAATTTATGGTAGATTTCAACTTCAAATACTTTTAAATCCACTGAATTAACTCACACCTCTTAATATTTGAAGCAGACTTCTTTTGTGTTTTCTCACCTTTGAAACGTTTTTAAACGTGCATAAAATCACTTAATTTGCTGGCAACAATAAATCTCAGAATTATCTTAAATATTTCCAGGCTGGAATTTGAGATGCAACCCATGAAGTAACTTTGTTTCACATTTACCTGCATACTGTCAAGAGCCTGGGACACTGTTAAGCTGCTGCTATAAACAGAGGTCTAGTCACGTCCATGGAATTTCTCTCCTTGATGCTGACACATAATCTAATATTTCTATTCAACTCTAAGTAAATTTCATCAACGTGAAAAAAAATGTTTGGTGCAATTTAACTTAAGAAAAAGAAACCCCAAAGACTTTCAGGACCAAGTCAAATACTTTTAAAGGTTTTCCTGTCACTTCACTCTCAGGTAAATAAACAATCCGTCTGTCCTCAAATAGAAGTGCCTAGGGTTTTCTATAACATCACTCTCTAGCCATTACTTTTCCTTTTAAATTAGTAGATGTTCCAGATTGTTGTCAAAGACATGCTGGCACTGCTTCACAAATCAGAAATAATGCATCTCTGTTAGCGCAAGAAGCAAAAGTGATATTAACTTGATCCTAAAAACAGTAATCAGGGCAAAAGGATAAATAGTACTATAAAGTGTTTATGTAGGCTTTAATAGTATTGAAAATGAAATGAACCTAATCAGTGTGCTGAAATGGGATTTGCAGGATTCTCACAGGCATGCAGTATGGTCACCAGTTGCTTCTCCAGGTAATTTACAAGGCTTCCTGCTGTTTGATGAAGCACAGGTGCTAAGGCTGTCATCCAAGGCAATGACTTATTAGCTTTTTGTGGTACTATAGACCTCCTGTAACCAGCACTAAATCAAGTATACATATACAGAAATAATGTTTTGTAACAATGACCCATGGAGACCCTTTAGCTGTTCTTGCCCTTTTACCATTGCTGTTGTTTTTTTGTCATCTCTCGTCATTATTTTGAAATCCATGAGATTCACTTTCTGTCTTAATTTCTCAGCAATGAAGGTTGATTCACTATAGTTTTATTGCTATTGATTTTCTGTTGATATGTCATACCACTAAGGAGTCTAAAGTAACATTGAGAAGGTGAGATACCCCAGGGCAAATGAGATCACTGAGAAATTCAGATGGCTGCAGCAAATCTTTTTCATTGTGCCAATCTCTGGTAGTCTGTACCATCTTTCTAAGCAACACTGGCATGTGGTAAAAATATGTCTCAGCTGTAGTTTGGAACATATTCTCTACAGAGCTTTTCTTCAAGGAAATTCACTCAAAGGTTTCATCCCCCAGTTTCCATGACAGTGACTATCAATCAAAGTCACTGCTTGTTGGTTATCCGCGTACCCTTTGAATAGACTGGAGAAATCTTTAATTACTATTAAATGCTTGCCAAGCATGGACATAAGGGGGGAAAAAATCAGTCAGTCGAAGTGCAGGTCTAGTGTAGACACTGAATTACGACGAAAGGACACTTAAAAAAAAGTAAATAAAATAAAATGACTTAGTTGGAAAAGCAGAGGGGGAAAAGAAGATTTGACAGGAGAGCAGAGACTTTATTTTTATGGCCCTGTGTGCAAGCTCCTTTCCATGTTGTGATCTAATATCCCTGCCTGTAATTATGTTGATAGGATCTTGGGAAGGGAGCCTATTAAAAGGATATTTTTTATATTTCTTTATTTTGGGACTTTTTGGTTACCAACAAATGAACAAGGTTCTCAGCCTCTGTTCTTTGTTAGTGTTCTTTCCTCCTTTGTCTTCTCAGGTTGAAGTATCTTGGATTGGTTGTTTTGATAATAAGCTTGTGTAAGTGGGGCCAGACTGAGGCAAAAACTGGATTTAAACAAAAGCTGATGTGCAGGTTTTGTGTGTTGGGTTTTTATTTATTTATTTGTTTGTTTGTTTTTAAAAGAAACTACAGAGTTACTCAGAAATAAAGGAAAACAGGTCAAGTCTAGTATTTAAGGTTCTTATTTACATTGCCATATCTTCTCCAAGGCATGTACCGGGTCAGTGAGCCACCGGCACGGTTGCAGATAATGTGTGACCCAAAGATCAAATGAATAGATTCTGCTGATCTATTGTGGCCCAAGTTGTGGGGTCAGATCGGGTGACTTTGCCCTGTACTCACAGCTGGGAGCTCTTGGAGCCATGCTGCGGAGATGCAGGGAGTTGTTCAAGAGAGGGTCAGGTGAGATAGTGGCCCCTATCAGCTAAGTGCATATTAATGTTGTCTTGCTTTACAACTAAAATAGCTTTGCTACAGCTTTTATCCAATAAATTGGTTGCTACAACACATCCCTACTCTGTAACAGAGCTGGACTTTAATGTCCTGCTTGAGAAAAGTTGATTTCCATCCTTTACCTCGTTCAGTGCCCTGAGGAAGGTGTATGGGATAGATAGGGATTTTGGGTGTGCGCAACATTTCAGCCACAGTTGCATTTCATGTGCTGGTATTAGGATTCTTTACATCTGTTTTCTTTGTATTTTATGTGTCTTTAAACATGACTTTTAACTTAGACTGGATGGATAGATGCTCAAAAGACATGAAAAAACAAATACTAAATGAAGTTATAGAAAAAAGGCGAACATGCACAGCAAGATGTTTATTAAAAACAGAAATATATCATCTCTCCATCCATGGAGTGCTGCTGAGGTATGAACGCTTACAAGTTATAAATAGGAGGTTGCTACTGAATACCGCAAGGAGCTAAGTTATACTTCTTGGTCGGAAAGAGACATCAAATGTAATGAGAGGCAACTGAAAGGTATTTGAGACTTTGCTCTTTTGCAGTTTGGAGTGAAACCAGATTTTGAATTGTAAGAGAACTCCATAATCATAATTCACTGAAGTGAGAGGGTGATAAAAGACCTTTCGCTTTCTTTTTTTCTAGGATAAATTATACTCAAATGTACAGGAATGTTCTTTTCTAGTTTGAGAGTAAGTGGGCTTGTATAATAAACATTTCTGTAACATTCAGCTACTTTAGCCCAGACAGCTCAATTAGGGCTATGCAGTAAAGTACAACTTCTGTGCACTTTGTGAGCACTTAATGTGACTGAAAGCCTGTTAGCAAGAAATCTCATAGAAAATAGGTCCTGTCAAGTGTTTAAGGAAATCGAATTGGCATATATTTAACTCATAGGTCTGAAAAGCAAGAGATTTCTGGATGCTGAGTAATTTAATTATATTGTCATATTTGACTTCTCCTGCTAGAGTCTCCTTTATTCATTATTTTTAATACATTAAGAGCTGTACAAAAGGGGATGGAGGTTACTCATGCAAGCAGACAAAAGTAGAAAATATAAAATTAAACTTGACAACATTTTCCTCATTTCATAGTTATCCATATAATCCAGTCTCCTGAGGTGAATGATGGGCTAATGTTTTTCAGCCATGTGTTCTTTGAAAAAGAACACCTTTTCCTTCCTAAGGCTTTTTAAGGAGTGTTCCAATAATAGAGAAAAAAAATATTCTCTTACATTTGTATAGCATTTTATCTATACCAGAACTTAATTATCTGTAGCATAGTTTTAATTAGTCATAACATATTCTTTGTTCTTCTCTAACACACTGTTGCCATTGTCCTACAATTAGGCCAGGAATTACTCATTGGCTGCAGCCCCTACTCTGTGAATGCTGGTTCTTGTTTGCTTTCACTGAGTCGTGTACTACTTTGGACAAAGGCAGTCTCCGAGAGGACTTTCTTGTCTTTAGTTATCTAAAAAAGCAGGTGTCTCATTTATTCAGTGGTGAACAGCTATGGTACAGCAACTCTGTATCATAACATTTGTTTTGGGATGAGATGAATTGCCCTCTGGAGATGCCTGTTTCTCACTATTGACCCTAAGGAGAGCCCAGAGGGGTTGCTTAGCCCATTGGTATAACTTCAGGTAGTCAAAGTAAGAAAAATTGGACCTTTGTGTTTACTTTCCATTATCAAAAACTCGAGGTTTGGTGTGGATAAATAAGGTTAATGCTGAAGAGCTGCTTTCAGGAATAACCAAGGATTTGGCCCTTTATTTATAGACTAAGTGGTTCAAAATAAGTGTCAAGTTGAATCTTTAAAAGAAAATAAATTACATCATACTACCCATCCTAGGAACAGCACACTGCCTAATTCAGTTATTTTGCCTGGTGAAGATGGAGACGAGATTCACAAATTGGTACCAAATGCGTGCCTACTAGGTGGCAGCCAGCAAAAGAAGTGACTTTCTATCTTGTGAATTATACCTTGTTGTGTTAAATATAGATTTAATTCTGAAGAAAGGCATGGGTAGGTAGGCTATTCTTACTACTTTAGACGAGATTTATTCCAAATGCTTTGAATGATCAAAATTGAAGTGACGTTTTGGGCATCCTTATCACCATGTATAACTGATTTACTCTCAAGAGACTACATAGTTAAAGAGATAAGAGATCTGTTATCTGTCTTCTACTTAAACAGGATGTATTTTACACTAGTGATAATAAACAATAAGAAGACTCATTTTTGTTATGGATCAAATAACCATCTGCAGGCAGCCAATGTTACTTTTATAATTGCTATTGTAGCATAAACGTGTTAGGAACTGTATATAACGTGAGATAGATGCTCAGCAAGTGCTGATGATAGTTCATGCTGATATAGCTTGAGGATGCCAGATCCATCTTGTCATAGTGAGAAATTGCTATTCGCTTTAGGGCAGAGAGCAGATAGGAAAATCAAAGTTTGAGATGCTATTTTTAAACAGTAGCACTTCCAAATGTATTTGCAAGTTTACATTTTCTAATTCACAAAGAATAGGAATACAGAGAATATTTTGGCAAATATTATTTTTTAAAAGGCAGATCAAGTGATTATGAAGGCACTTTTAATTTCCCTCTTTTATTGCTCAGCAGGGAAATCATCAACACTTCTGAGTGAAAGTAAATATTGAAATGCTGCAATTTTCTTTTGAAGAACCAGTCAAATATTTACTGTTGCATATAGTGCCCTGTTTTTCATTACTTGCCAGAATACCTCATTTATTGAATGCTTCAATTATACATCGAGGAAGGTGATTTCGTGTTATGGTAAGCAGTTTAAACATTGTACTCTTGAAAACAGTAGTTGAAGGCTAATAGAAATGGATTTAAAAATGGATCAAACAGGCTAGCCTGCTGTCTGCTAGTGCTGCTCTGACTCACAAATGCTGCTGTTTTGCTAATGAAGCTTGGCTGACTTATAATAATGATTCTGTTTCCTTACAAGGCGGTAGACACACCACCACTTTTTCTTCGTAGTGAGTTCACTTTACTATGAACATCATGTGGCATTATAACCTGTAATGTTTTTATTACAATTAACTACATTTGATCTTGTTCAGCATGCTCCTGAAGAAACACTTGGTGAAGTCATTATTTTTAAATGTGCAAGTCCTACATGCAAAGGTATTAAAGCAAGAATAAGGAGCCATTTTACTGTTGGGCATTTAAATCCAGATGTAGGTGTTGAAATGAAGTTAGGAATGATTGTATAACATGGATACTGTTATGAAGAGCTCTAGGGAGGATATGGAAGCTCTAAGTGAGGTTAGGATGGGCATTGTTGGCTGCTGTACAGTTCGTAGCTCTGTTACATGGAAATGAGTAAGGTCCTTATGTTTGGTCCCTTAATTCTGTTCGGTGTTTGACTCTGAGAGAAACGTGTGAACCCATGTTGGTTTTATCTAGTATGACAGTATTTGATAGTCAGAAACAGACTGGACCTTCCAGCCACTTAACTTTGAGCACTATGCTGACATGCCTAAACTGAAGACGTTGTTGTCTCAGACTCCTTCTGTAGTCACTTAAGGGAGGTAAGCACACTCCACAGGCCGTTCATTCCATCAAAAATCTGAATCGCTTTCTGAAAGTGTCTGTGTCTAATGTTTATAGAGGGAGCTTATGGTTATTGCACACCTACCTTTGGTACCTCAGTTGAGTGTGATGAATCTGAGCCTCAGCACTGTAGGATTCACACTGAATGATAGTACCTTCTCTAAATGTAATCTGAAGATCAATGGAAATCCATAGTATTTACTGGAGCTTGTTGGAGATGCTAGGAGATTTTGCAGAGCAGCTTTGAGGTGTGATTTAATTTTGCAGTAAATCTAGTAAAGATTGTATGCCAATCTAGTAAGATTCGATACCCAGAAGGTGTGTGCAGGAAGCCATTATGGATCTTGTAGTTGAAACTGTGTATGTACCTACCACTGAGAGTAAAATACTGATGTAGGTAGGTATGACATTTATTTTGTGCAGAGACAAATAATAGTATAAGATGTAATGTCTTGCTCTTGACACCAGCTGAGACCATGGATCCCGTTATGCATCCAAGTTATCATGACATAGCTATAACCACAATGACTGAAAAGGTGTTACATGGTGCTGAAGAAGATATTAAAGAAATTTTCTTCAAAGATTCTCAGAGTGTGATGAAGTCAGCACTTCTTTTATTTATATATTTGAAAATTGAAATTAATGTACAGTTCACTGGAAGGGGAAGAATCCCCTAATTTGTCTAATAAGACTCAGAGCATGGAGGGCTGGTACCAGGCTACTAGATGAAAGAAATGATGAAATAAAGTTCCACAAGAATAGAAGCAAATAATAATCTGGAACTAGTAAGACAGGGCATTCTTTGAGAAGAAAAATAAAGCACCAAGACACAGATAACTGCAGCCCTTAGCAAGTGCATGGACATGCCTCTTAAAGGTATGGTTGGGTCCATTATTAGTGGAGTGAGAGGAATATTCTGTACGGTGCAGATGTCCCTTATCAGTGCTTACAGTGTATTTCTTAAGGTATTATAAATGTTTAACAAAGCTCAAGCTTCAATAAAGCTTAAAGCCCAAGCAACAAGAATTGTGACTCCCTAACAACGTTCCCTGTTGACCCTGCAGATTTCTTGGCAGGAAGCTGATGGAGAATAAAAGCTGCTTTAGAAATAGCACTGACTGCCCTCACTTGCTCTCCTCCACAGGAGAACCGTGCCAGTGGTGGCTGAGGGATAAGGGAGAGCAGTAGGAGACTGACATGCTTCTGTGCCAACTCCTTTGTGCCACTAGGGCAGAGGTTCCTGTTCATAATTTAAGCCCCTGCTAAGAGGGCTGGTAGAGCATAAACACTTCTGTGGTTTTCCAAAGCCTAGTTAAAATGTGTTTGTGTATAACTGATTCCTCTGACGTTTTTCAAAAGGCAGTGTTCGAGTAAAGGTACTCATTTTGTGAAAACAGATAAAACAGCCATGGAGAGAGAGTTTTCTGTAAATATGTATGAAGATCATTATAAACAATAATACTAGATAATTGATAATTTTATACATAATCAGTGCTGTCACTGAGCTAACCAAATCCCTGCAGAAATTGGACAAGAGCAACTACTTCATCATAGCAGGAAATTGAATAGAAAGGCTACAGCCCCTAAGGGTAACCTTAGTTGAGTTGCTGAAGTATGAGTGGTAGACCAGGATGTTATTTTAGAGTTCTCTATTAGACCACATATGTAGATGCGTTCCAAACCTAACCATTCAGATGGAGAAGTCCCCCTCAGAAGTGAAGGGTGTGAATGTGCAAAAAACTTGGTTTTGAAAGCAAACTGCTGTGTTTAAATAAACAGTCTTTCCTTTAATATAATACAGATATTTTACAAATGTCTGGAATTCCTGGTATTTTAAAGCTCTTACAATATCCTTATGAAGTGATGTTAATGAGAAATCTTAGTAAGATACAAAAGCATCTTCTAGAATTGAAATGTAAAAATGTCTCTCATGCCAGTGACCCCCAGGATTTGTTGCATTTGTCTTTAGGAAGACTACTGGTGTGTCCAAGTGGATCTGTTTCCAGGGCTTTAGAATCACAGAACCCAGGTTGGAAGGGACCTCAAAGCAGGTCCAGCTAAAGCAGGTTGCTCCAGTCAAACTTGGAAAAAAAAAAAAAAAATATATATATACACACACACATATACATATATATATATATGTTTGAGACAGACAAAACCATTTAAAAATATTGGAAAAAACCTCACCCTTCCTTAGTGGGACCTAAATTCAAGGTACTGTTTTTCTACCTTCAGTTGTCATCAGAACCTCTGATCTTTAGAAAACCTGATTCTTTGCCCTTCTTAAAGGATATCATTACAGTATCATTACAGCAGAGAAAAATCAAAACCTGCTGCTCAGCAGGTGAAAAAAAAAATCAGTTTGTTATATTTTGATTCTCTTTCTGGTGGTAGAAAAAAAAAATCTCTCATTACCAAATTCCTGAGGTAGAAAGTTAATGAGTTAATCTGAATGTGAGTTAACCTCACAGTCACCAGATAGATAGAATCTGCAGATAAAGTCTGTTTCCAAGGATATGCTGAAAAATACTCTAATGTGGAATAACTAAAGCTAAGGGTAATCTGGTTAGTCTAATGATTGTCATGGAGATTCTCACCCTATGCTACTGCTAACTTTTCTTCAGCAAATTTTTAAAAAGCCATGATCAAAACCTATTGCTGATCTTAAAAACTGTAGTTAACCTCTGGGATTAAAGTTTGTCTTCTGTAAAAGGGAAATATTAGGAAACTTTATTTCTGTCTGTAATTAAGCTAGCTGGAGTTCTTCTGGTGGAAAACACTACACAATCCTGAGCCAAAGCCTACTAGAGCCGTTGGGATAACTAACTAAATGCAATATGCTTTGGATAGTTCCTCTAAGTGCAAAATACAGCTATTAGTTGCCAATAAAAGACAGCAAAACTTGCAATGGGGAGCTGAAATCATCAGCTAATTCAAAGGTCAGTTGAAGTCCAATATTAAGAATAAATAGTTTTCACAAGCTCAGAGAAGTCTTTAGAATGGTGAAAAATTCATTCTGAGCCCTGACTTTCAGGTCCTTCCTTAGGAGAGAAGGACAGAGCACACAGGTTATTTATGGCAATATGTAATTTATATTTCCTGTGTTACATGAAACATGAACTTTTTTGGTTTTTTGAGTTGCTGAAGAACACCTAAATTCATATGGAAGCAAAGATTTTTTTTTTTCCTAAAGCATTTATTTCTTTTCTGAACTGGCTGAGACATTTCTCTTGACACCTACCAAGCTGAATTGAAGAAGAATATTGAAAACAAAACCTCCAAGATTGCATATACCAGGATTAGAGGCAGAAGAAATAACACAGAGTAATACAATCAAAATTAGAAGGAATTGTTGCACTTGAGACTGGGCCAGCAGATGGCAAATAGAGTTCAATGTAGAGAAATGTAAGATAATTAAAGTTGAAGGAACTAAATAATCTGGGGAATACCTGCTAAGTGGAACAATCATCCAGCACAGTGATCAAGAAAAAGACTTGGGAATTATTTTAGAAAAAAATTGTTGAAACCATGGTCCCATCTAACAGTTTCAGTAAAATAGGCAAATTGCATATTAGGTTGTAACAGAAAAGAGAGAAGGCATAAGATCAAGAAAGGGTATATAGTAAGTACTTACTAAAAACTACCGAAGTTGCTGAACAATTTCTTTATAAAACCTTCTTTTGACAGTGCAATACATTTACTAAAGTGGCAGTTGAACCCTCCTTTGGTTATTCTGTCAGTTAAATTTGTTTTATCATGCAAACTTGGGTTATGTTCTTTCATTGTACATTGGGCTTCCTGCCATGTTCCACCCATAGCTCTACAAATAAGGATTTCAATGACGTGGCTTGTTGTTTAGTTTTGGTTGGTTGCGTTGTTTTGCTTTTTTGTTTTTAATTATTCTGGATTTTAGGCTGGATCCAAAGTTAAGTCTATTCTGAAAGAATATTTTCACTGACTTAATCGGGTTAATTGGTCCTACCTGGTCACTCATGCCAGTTGCAGGGGAGAAATTTGTAAGTAACTGTAAAACTATTTTGTGCATGTTCTAGGGCATCTCTGAGAGTTTGTTATGAAATTCTATTTGTGATTTCTTTGCATGTAATTTTCATATTGGCAAAAGGACAGCTGCTCTTAAGTTTTTGTTGAGACAACCTGCTTGCAGGAGATTGCGATGTCTTTGCAAAATACCTGTAACAAAACCCCGTAGAACATCAGGGACTGGAGGAATTTACAGTTTGATAATTTGAGACCCTCTCAGCAACAGATTCCATAATTTCCTAGAAGCGTTAAATTTTAATTTACCTGATTTCTCAGAGAGACAAGTGTGTTCCCAAGGCATTGCCATAGATGAGTTTATGAAGGCTTTAGAGCTTACCAGAAAATAGGAAGGGTTGCTGGCAGGGTTTGTTTGAGAACTTCTTCTATCCTTGGTCTGAAATAGCTTTTATGCCTTTAAAAGGTTCTCTCGCAAGCGATGGTTGGGACCAGGTTATTGTGTGGTGCTATATTAAGCAACTCTGACCTATTAGTCAAGGCATTGGAGGAAGCAGGCCTCTGCCTGATTTTCAATTGGCTCTGATTACAGAACAGCGCACTATATCAGAAGCAAACTCAACTGCACAAATACTCTGAAAGGAAGGATAGAGCAGTTAAAAGTTCTTCCAGAGAGGAAACGTTCCAGAAACTGCAAGGATAATCAGAAGTTTTAAATGGCACTTCATTATTTCATATATATATATAAGCAAGAGGAACAAGGAAGAAGGTCAGAAAATAGTCTTAAGATGAACAGCTAGCTTGACTCTTGCAGTGTTTAGCTAGTTTTGAGTTAACTCATGCAGAGGAAGCCAAGTATAAAACTGCCCTCCATCTAAAAATGAACACATGACTGGTAACTCTCTTAACAGTGTCTGAAAGAAAGAGGAAAATTCTCCTGAGTTTGTCTTGCATAAATCAAAATGCCCATCTTTTTTAATACTGTGTTTATGGTGAGGGACAGGTGCATTCTTCAGTGTGTCATAGGGTCCTGATCCTGAAATGCCCAGTGAAGGACCTGGAGGGCTCATCTTGTGTCCTGCAACACATGATGATCCTGGGTTTCTCTCCTGCAAAGATCAAGGTGCAAGTTTCGCTGCAGTATGGGAGTGGCTGCTGCCAGGATATGTGTCTAGACTGGAGAATTTAGTGCTTCTCCATCTACCAGTTTAGATAGCGTCAGTAGAGTCCTTCCTAAGAGCTGGTATCTGACCTGGGAGTCAAGGTGTTACACTTGGAGTGTTTTTACACAATAGGCATATTTATACTGACAGCTAGCTTGGGTTGTAGCAGAAATGTTGTGGTGTTTATCTAATCCTCTGTCCAGACTGATTAGCCCCACAGGGTACCCGTTTTAGCAGAGAAATTAGACCACATAGCTTTAAAGTTTCAGATCAATGATTTGGACACCGGCAGACAGCCAACCTGGATCATGGAACACTCGTGTCACAGCTGTCTGTTAAAATATACAGTTTAATGCAGAAAAGGGCTTTGCACATTTTATGTTAGTGCAGCTTTGCGTTTTGACTTGAGCTCTGCATGCAGAATGAATTTATTGAGGCGACCACGATAGCCCTAGGCTTCTGCTTAATAAGTGCAGTTTGCTACAGGTATTGCTAGTGTTATAAAGAATGCATAGTGCGAGCTATAAAAATGTAGGGTTTGGCCATTATGCTGTTGGAAATACTTAATTCTTGTGTTATGCTATGTTATTTTGTTACATTTTTTTTTTCACTAGTCACGCACAGCACAAAAAAGTCTATAGAAGCATAGTCAACTCTTTCCAGGTTTAAATTACTCAAATATGAAAGTACTAACTTGATGCAGGGCTGTTGAAGGGCAGTGCAGGGCATATGCTTGAATTTGAGATGTGTTTGTAGATTCAGTTTCATAAATGCTAAGAGTTGTGCTTTTTGTGCTGAAAACAAGTGAGTACCATACCTGAGGATTAGGGTTACTGAGTTAGCAATTTACAGTGGTGAATAAAGTTGTCATTTTTGAGGTCTTGCAGAGAGTACTCGTATGTAGGACTTCTTTGGTATCCATTCAGCTGCTTTAAAGAAAGCAAAAGCACTTGATCCATGAGCACATCAGTCTCAGAAGTGCTTTACAAGGAAGCCCAATTTCCCAGGGGTCTTTTGAATCTCTGAAGGACTATATTCCTCTATTCTTAGTTCAATAATTAGTGTCTTTTCTTCCCACTCCTTATACGATTGCATACTTCAGAGATGGCTGAGCATCCCAAGAAAACTTGGTTTTGTTAATAAGACCCTATTAGATATATAAATTTCTGTGTGTAACAGACCATGATTTTTTTAATGCTGAAAGTTGTTATTGCTATTATTGAATCTTGAGAGTTAACAGAAAAAAGGCCAAAGCCCCTCTTCCCTAATGTACAGAGAAGTATAGTGCTTCATTCTTGCCTATAGGTTGCCTTATTATCCTTCCCAAACCTTAGAAAGGCTGAATGGCATAGAAATAAAGTACTGTTTTGCAGGAGAGTTTAAGTAAATTTCTACCTAACCAGGTCTCCACAGTCCTGTTTTCAGGGCTCATGGTATGGCTTGTGAATAGCATAGCACGTGAATAGGTTTTGGTTTTGTCCTGGAGCAATCCTGGGATGGATGCAAATAGATATTTTTTGCAGATTTCTGCCATAAACTTATGTTTTTGCAGATTTCAGTTGTACCCACTCTGCATAGCTAGTACTGCCGTGTCACATAATTTTACAGATCCTTGACTAGAGTTTCTAAACTCCGATAAAGTGGATGGAGGCAGACAAAAGAGTCGTCACAGCTAGAGGATGCTTTAACTCCTCTGTTGATGTTACATGCAGCTAAGAGTAACAGGCTCTTAGGTTAGGTTGCTCAGCAAGTCTTGCTCTCAGTGCCCAAATGGGAAAGCAGGGAATCCCAGGCATCACAAGAATACATATAATGCATAGGTATACAATAGTGCAAGAAAATTAGTACCTACCAGAGGTAATGAAGCTAGTAAAATAAATCCAAGCCCTTCTAAACTTCTTCTTCCAGTGGAAACACACATTCAACAAATCTAAACTGCAATGAACCCAGGATACACGTGGAAAACAATGTCTGAAAGAAAGAATCCTCTTAAGAAAAAAATGGTAAAAAAAATGGTATAGCCCCATGCTTCATGTCTGGTCAAGTTTCTGGGGAAGGCTTTCCACTGAGTTCCAGTGAGCTTGTTTGGACCTCCCTGAAGTCCCATCAGCTTCAAAGGAAGCTGACACCCAAGACAGAAACTTGCTTTGAGAGTCAAAACCTTTGAGAAGGTTTTATAGCTTACATTTCTGTTTTGCGTACCTGTCACCTATGGTGACTTTTGTATAGTCATAGTGCTAGATCTGGGATAAGAAAGCATTAAAATGACAAAATAATGCAAGTATTACTAGAAGATAGCTAAAAACAATATAAGTGGTAAGATGACATGTCTCTTGCTGCCTAAACCCTTTTCTGTTACACCTTCCTCTATCTCCCCAGAACTCACTAATGTTGCTACTGTCTTGTGAGTTTGTGGTTTGGTGAACAGAGAAGGATTTTCTCCACAACTTATTTGAGATCTGGGGGTCAGAGGAAATCTGGGTGAACTTAGATTTAAATTCATGGTTTTGTTAGGAATGACTCCCTCCTATGAGATCATGACTCCCTGGACAGGACAGACAGGACTGTTCAAGATTGTGGCAGTAATATTTATAAGCATTTTTTCTGCTGACTGCTCATCTAACTGCGAACCTTGAAAAGTGTGATATGTCTTCTGTGAGATGTGGAACAGCTTCAGCTGCTATTGAATGCAATGGGAATACCCTGGTGTCGAGTCTTAGTTCCACTTCTGATAAATCTCTGCAGGTTAATAGTTGCAGAGAAAATGGATGCTCCAAACTGCATTTCTCCTTCTCTGTAAATGTATAGTAGATAAGAGATACAGAGCAACAGTGAGATCTATTGGCTAGGCTAATTCGACTTCTCGGCTATGCAGGTACATAGAGATTTAATAAATATATGCATGGTACGTGTTGTATGTTCATTTCTTCTCTTATTTCAGGCTGGCAGCTCTAACTAAATTAGATGTCAAGCACCTGCTGTTTTCTCCTCATCTCTATTACAACCTTATTTGACATTCTGGGACATCTCTCTAAAAGTATTCAGAAATGAATATATCATAATTAGCTTGTCATAGATAGTGACAGTCTTAAGGAAAGGGGAAGTAAGTCAAACAGAACAAATCACAAATTGGCAAGGAAAACAAGGGAAAAAAACCACAAAAGCTCCCTAAAGTTCCCAAGTACAGTGGCTTTGCTGCTCCCTGGCAGGGGAAGCTCAGCAGTACCTTCCATTCCAGCTTCATTTAATCACTGCTGCTGCTGTCACTCCACAGAGAAAAAACTGCTTTCGAACCAATTGCAAAACATCACAAATAGATTGCTAACACATGGAGGTCTGTACAAATGTCACCAGAGAATATTCTGTGAAGGAAATGAATTACACATGTTTTAATTTGAAGTCTTCCCCCTCTTGTGGACAGCTTTCTATTATTGCCATAGTCGTATGGCTAACAGTGCTTTCCCATGACTTTACAGCAGCACCTGTTTCTGTATCAGTCATTAGCAAATGTAAGATTCAGCAGACAGAAGCGGTAAGATGTTTCAGCTTTGTAGCATATGTTTTGCATCTGTGATGGAGATGACAACGAGCTGCTCACTGGAATCTTTGAATAAGCAATTCTGTGCCTGTCTTTTATTGACATTGCAATGGTGGGCTTGCAGTGAAGTGCATACTATAATATGTTGTGAAACCTAAGCCCCCCAGTCAGTCTGAAAACTGTCACTTTACACCAAGCACAATGCCATGTAGTCCTGAGCCTAGTAACTCCCTCACTCTGCTAGTTATTTGAGTAGAGCATGGAAAGTAAAGCTGAATGTCTTTTGCTTCAAAAACTGGTATTTGCATTAAAAGAGTTGTTTACTGGGCATTTTGAAGCTACTACTATTGAACTGAGTGTAGTAAGCAGGTTTAATGTGCTTCACCCAAAAGGTTTTTCAGCATGAGCAAACACTGGAGTTACTACCCTCCCCAGTGTTATGATACTTCTGAATATTATTTTATTTTGGAAGATTTTTTTCTTCTTGTCTGGTTCTGATGCTGTGGTGGGTTGACCCTGGCTGGATGTTAGGTGCCCACCAAAGCCGCTCTATCACTCCCCTCCTCAGCTGGACAGGGGAGAGAAAATATAATGAAAGGCTTGTGGGTCGAGATAAGGACAGGGAGAGATCATTCACCAATTAGTGTCACAGGCAAAACAGACTTGACTTGGGGAAAATTTATTTAGTTTCTTACAAATCAAATCAGAGGAGGATAATGAGAAATAAAAACTAAATCTTAAAAACACCTTCCCCCAACCCCTCCCTTCTTCCTGGGCTCAACTTCACTGCTGATTTTCTCTACCTCTTCCCCCCAAGTGGCGCAGGGAGAATGGGGGTTGTGGTCAGTTCATCACACATTGTTTCTGCTCTGATGCTCTTTTCTCCTCAAGGGGAGGCCTCCTGACACTCTTCCCCTGCTCCAGTGTGGGGTCCCTCCCCCAGGAGACAGTCCTCCACAAACTTCTCCAACGTGAGTCCTTCCCAGAAGCTGCAGTTCCTCCCAAACTGCTCCAGTGTGGTTTCTTTCCAAGGGATGCAGTCCTTCAGGAACAGACTGCTCCAACGTGGGTCCTTCATGGGATCGCGAGTCCTGCCAGAAAACCTGCTGTAGTGTGGGCTCCTCTCCCCACGGATCCACAGGTCTGGCCAGGAGCCTGCTCCAGCGAAGGGTCTCCCCAGCGTCACAGCCTCCTTAGGGCATCCACCTGCTCTGGCGTGGGGTCCTCCAGTAGAGTTTCATCATTGCACAGCTGGAGTAAATAGATCTGTCTATTGCAGACAGATAATATGTCACTATCCTGTACACCTCTCTTGTTCTGGATTCTTGTCCTGGAACTCAGGGAAAATGAGCCACTAGTCAATGATCCATGCATTTAAAGACGCATTTACTGGAAGCAACAGTGTACAAGGCTGTATGACTTTCTTGAAAGGAATATTTAATATAACTTCTGTAAATTAATCTTGCTGAGAGAACTGGTGGATTCCTGTAAAATATTGAAGCAATGCAGAAGAAGACCTTGATATCTTACATGCAATCAACACCACATGCAAGCAACCGCTTCCATTTGGAAATGTTGCTTAGGGTGATTACTATGCTGGAAACATGTGAAGCTTCTAGGAAACAAGACTTATCTTTATCTTTAATAAAATAATGAAGTATTATTTTTAATATTCTATACTTCGTTATTAAACTGAGTTCTCAGAAAGTTGCGTAAACCATTATGTGACCAGAACTTCTTACTCAAATTTATACAATGGAAAACTTAGTACTTTCCAAAACTGGAAAACAGTGGTTGGTGTGAATCATGAAGGACAACTTGATTTAAAATAATTTTTGCCTTTCATAAGGAAAAAGGGAAGAATAGACACTGAAGGAGCAATGATTGCTGTACCATTTACGCATGGAAGAAATCTTATATTTGTGAATCTGAAACCCAAGAAAATCTGAATTATGAAAGAGAAACTTCAACTGTGGGAGCATAGCCTCAGCCCAAATTGAGTCCAGAGTTTTTCTGAAATGATGTTACGAGGCATACAGGCCAATATCAAACATGGTTAAAACTCAGTCTATTCCTTCCATCCTCAAAAAATAACATTTTTCTGAGGCGCTTATTCTACTCTAGGCAAAGAGTGGCAAACTAATGCAATCAGGACATTACTGTTGTTTTTGTAATGCCAGGAATTGTGTTGTCCTTTATAGACGAAGGAGGAAAAATGGTAACGTCCCTGCCTCAAGGGCTTGATTATTGAGAAATGTGAAGCTGTAGAAGAGTAAGTTGCTGAAAGGGGGATAAGATGCTAAGGATTGATCTGTCTGTGTGATATCTATTTTGTTAAAACTAATTGCTGAGATGGGACTCCATTTTTATATAACTTCCCGCTTGTCAGCATAAAGCTTCTGGGTGTAAAGCTCATAGGATCAGGCTGAAGCAGGAAATTTAATAGTGTGGATTTATGCTGGAGTACTGGCACCAGCATCTGTGGTCAAGTTGTCATTAAAGCAAATAATGGTATTAGTTTTGTGTTGTGGAGGGCATATATATACTGTTGCCATTTCCTTGTTTGAAATAAGGCAGCAGCAGAGCTAAGTATACTTAGCGTTTTGGTCAGGAAAAGAAATCTTCCTTTAAATCACTTCAATTATTGTTTACCAACAAAAAAATTATAAATAAGTTTCTTGTTTAAGATGATGCTGGTTTTGAAAATCCTGTGAAATCTGATGGAAGACATGGTAGATCAGTTACTTGTCCCTCTCATTTTACTGGGACTATCCCTCAAGGCTAGGTCTCAACAACAGGCCGAATAAATTAATTCAGAATCAGCTGGAACAGCTGTTTTTCCCATGTGCACTTCAAAAATTGGTGTTTAGTATTTTTTTTATTTGCACTGTAGTAATTCTTGGAGGCGAAGGCCACAGTAAAACTTTCTTAAAAAAACAAAACGAAACAACCAAAAAAGGTAGTCTCTGAAAGCTTTTGCAAGGTGGGAAGGAATACATGGGTATAAGAGACAGAGTACAAGGGAAAAAGGCCAACAGTTCTGGGTCAATAGTTGTCAGTCCAGTGGCTACCAAAATAGCATCTGACAGCTTTGGTGTTTCTAGGACTACCTACTTAACTGATTGTAAACTACTATGAAATGTCAGGTATTTTGCTGGTAATTATTTCACATATTCCATCCTGTAAATAATTTTCGTGAGACAAAGCACCACTTCTGTTTCAGGTTCTAAGTGATGCTGACTTGATTTGGTTTTGCTCCACAATAACTGCTGAAATCAACAAGATTTAGACCCTGAATGGATAAAGCTATGTTTTGGGGGGAAAAAAATTAAAAAACAAACCCCAAATTGGTGTGTAAGAACTGCTTAAGCATTTGAAAACCCATCAGCTTCTAATTTAAGTAGTCTGGACTTGCATTAACAGTAGAGGAATAGAGCTTAGTAGGGAAAAATATGAATTTTTTGGTACAGTGCAAATCAAACCTTGGAGCTATTACAGAACATCTCTTTCAATTTAAATTTTTATCTGATGTCACATGGATGATTTTCAGTGGTATGGTTTTAGAATTGTTGAATTATCATTTGCAAATATTTCTCCGGAAATACTGGAAGGTATAAGGCGTAGGGCAAAATAAACCAGCTGTTACAACTTGAAATGTGTAAGTAAACAGAGATCTGTGTGGATTCTGGGACGTGTGCAGACAGGAGAAACATCACCGGGGGAAGATGAGTGTGACCACGCAGCTGTTTGTGTGGTACTTTTACCACTGAAGCCTGGCTGGATGAAGGGGTAGAATTGCAACTATTGTTGTTGCCAGTAATGGCCAGGTAGACTGTTCAGCTGGAAGTCTTTTTTTGCCCTGAGGTGAGCACTCAATAACTGTTCCCTGCTTTGAGTCCCTTTTACTACTCCAAACCGTGTGCTAACTATTATATCAGAAGATGGAAGGAGAATGGAAAGGAGTGAGTACTCTTTTCCTCCGTCCTGTCCATATTTTGCCCTCAAATTGCTGTAATTTTTTACCTTTCTCCTGAAATGGATCTTATTGAACACTTGAAGCTTTGGAAAGGGAGGGGGGCGGATTTCTTTAGAGGAACTGTGTTGGGAAAACATTCCCATTTTTTTAAGCATTGTATTGTTATTCAGTGATCTTATTTTTGAAATACAAGATGTCTAGTATACCTATAATTCTGCCTTGAAAGGTTATTTTCTCAGTTTTTACTGCAATCTATTTTAAAGCTGTACATACAAGTTCTTTCTTTGCTAGCAGATTTTTCCTCCCTGCACTACGTTTGGATGTATTTCTCAGGGAAATAATTGACATCTCAGGACAGAGTCATAAGGACATAACTGTGAGTGATCCTGCATGAAGACTGCCATTGAAATTGGTGGGATATCTGCATATTGGGAACAAAGACCAAAATTTATATATTTGTAGGAAATAGCAAACATACAGATTTTTTGCAAGCACAAGAACACATAGATAGCAGTTTCACAACAACAGTGTTTCTCATCATAGCTTGCTTATTTGAAACCTTTCCCTAGAAATGAAAACATGGATTCACCTTGCATTTTATCCTTTACACTTATAGTGTAACGAATGCATGGCACAGCTGCCAAAAAATATAAAAATTAGTATATATGAAATTACTGAGTACTGCACAAAAGTGCAATTACTGCCTGCCGTATTTAGAACAAAGAAGATGACTGCCTGCCCTTTTTGGTATTGTCTAGGAATATAAACAGTAGAGAAACCTCTTGCTTTGGTATCTTCAAACTGATACGGGCTTCATGATATCCCCAAATGTTTGTACATGCTATACATGCAGAAAACTACACCTTTACCCTACAGTCCCTGCTTCCTTTGCAAAATAATTTATCATTGGTCTAGTAATGAATAGTTCAAGATAAAACCTATTTTCACCCCTGTCTTTTGCTTAGAAAACGCTGTGATTTTGCATTCAGCTCTATGTACTTCCATATTAGAAAGCTTACAGTTAATTTATTTCATTATGCTGTGTTAACATGAAGAGGCATTAAAAGAAATCCCTGTGGGTGATTGCTTGCTTCCCATGGAATAACCATTCCTATACGTATGCTTTTTGCCTCCACAGGGGCTTAGCATACAGCTGCCAAGAAACTGCTTTTAAAAAGTCCTGCCTTTACGTGATCAAATTTCAGCCTGGCAATCTGTAAAGGGCTAATTATAGCCAGCTGCAATTAGCCAGCCAGCCCCACAAGGGGCTAATTGTGGCCACCAGCAGCCACGGTACTTACTGCAGAGGCTAGCAGGCAGGCTGGGATGAAGGCAGAGGAAGAAAGGTGTTTTTTCCTTGGGACTTGAAGGGACAACTCAAAAGTACATAGTCACCCAGGGAGCTCCTGCCCTTGCTGGCCTGACTGCGGGGCCGAGGCCATAGCTGGGGATGGGATGGGAAAAGGGTCTGCTCAGCAGCCCTGTGTCTGGCCGTCCTAAATGCAGAGGTGGCCTTTTGCCATTTGAAAGCTTGCTGTTGTAATTTTTGTTCCAATAAAGCTTGTCTTCCACTTTCAGAGCTCTTGACACTTCTAGTCTCAGGGACAGGCTGGTCTGTGCCTGCACCCGACTCCTCAACCCTGACCAGAGCTGCCTCCTGCCACCGCGCAGCCCCGTGCTCGCCGTCCAACGGCAAAGTCCTCAGGGGTCCCTTTCTCAGAACCTGGCAATCCTTAACAGTACAATGCCACGACACGCGATGGGTAAAAGCAGGAATGCTAAGAAATAATGTCTACAGTAACAACGAGTAATGGTGACAACGGGGCGTGACAGGAGGAAATGCTCAGGGGTAAAAGAGTGCTGTTCCAAGTGGTTTTCGTTAGCAGCAGAGGTGCTGGCACTGCTGGTGGTGGGTGAGCAGCTGCATCTCCATGGTGCCTTGTGTGCCTGTGTCCCTGGTTTTCAGGCATGCTTTGGTTAGCTCCTGTTAGGGGTATATGGAGTGAGGAATGGAAAAAGGATGGTGCACAGACAGGTTTTGTTCTGGGGTGTGACTGCATGGAGCTTAAGTATATACTCTTTGTAGACACAGCCTCTGACTGCACCCCTGTTTATTTTCAATGTTTTTTTCAAAACCATGTTTTCAGGACCTGGCCTGTTTAATCTCAGTGACCACACTTGGTCTTCTGTGTGCATTAGGGAAATACTCTCAGACACTCGTTTATAAGACTTGAAGAACTGCAGAAGCTGGGGGAACACGGAAATAAAGGAGTTGGGCTTTGCCCTTTTAAAGTGTGTACAACTTCAGTCTTTTGTGATACTGAGTCTCATAGGAAAGCTGGGCATCTCATAGAGATAAATGTAGCTCCCACTGCTACTAGAATCCATTTTTCACTGAGTTATATGAGAACAGGGTCATGCCGTACTGCGTTTAACAAACTAGGATGTTATTTTGAGAAGATTCTTCCTGACTCCCTCCTAGGATTCTTTTTACGTGGTGATACGTGGCATTGATATGTCCCCATAAATACTTTGTCTTACTGACTTACAAATCACCTAATTCTTAAAATTCCTTTTCCTTTGGCTCTGTGTTCTACTGATTATTTCTTAAACTTCACAATTTTAGTTCCAATGTCTTGATTCACTTAAGTTAATATGGACTTTCCCCCCCCCCCCCCCCCAGGTGACTTCCATTCATATATCTTAATCATAATTCCTGATGTCTGCAGTGAATGGCAAGTATGTACTTCTTGGAGTAGAATTAGAGGTTATCCTTTAACATAAAATATCTATTAGTCAAAGGCAATTGCATTTAATGCTTTTTTGGTACTAAGTTACAGCAGGCCCTTGACACTTATTAGTTGTTACCGTGTTTCAGAAGACTAGTAGCATACATTTGCAAAATGCTTCCTTATGTTTATTTTTACTAGGAGTAATTCAGTTTCTGAAAAATCCTTGAATGTCTGATGGCACATGTTTTGGGCTCTGTTCTGTAAGTGGAAAGTGTTTTGGTTGCTTTAGCAGGAAATGTGAATGAATAAAAGGGTGGTGACTTCCTATCTATTATTATATTATATTATATGCAGAGGCTTAGAAACGATCTTCAATATTATTTAAAACCATACGATAGTAGCAATGTAATATTTGGTGCTTACAAAATCTCAGTAAGGAGGAAGATTTTCCCCTGGTTTTTAGCATTTATGGGAAAAAATGGAGGGAGAAAGAAGGGGAGAGAGGGACTTCAGTAAACATGAGTCACAGAAACAAGATTTGGGGCTTAAGGTTCTGATTCATCTTCTAGGCCAACCTGAAAACTATGTGAGGTGGCCAACCTTGCATTTGATTTTATGATACCGTTTGCTGTTGTCATACTCCCCTGATTTTTTGGTTGAAATAACACAAGAGTGGTTCACAAGTTTTTTGATAGAAGCCAAGAAATGTGCCCTTTTTTAGTTCAAAAAGAAATGGCAAGTACAGTCTGGGGCTGATTTCAACATAATATCATTTTTTTTCTGCTTCTGATTGGATGTTTACATGATGGGTATCCTCTAGCATATACTTTTCCATCATGTGTACTCTCAGCTTATACTAGAAATGCTCTTCCTTACTGTAGTATCTGCGCGTGAGGTCTGTTTCTGCAGGCGTTCTGCAACACACATGTTGTGTCCGTAGTGCAACCGATCACACGGGAACATGGCAAATTATAATAATTACATTCTTGTCCATGAAGTTTCTACTTCACAGGGAACTGGAGCTGGTGATACTCATTTGTAATTATCTTTGTAACCTGCTGTAATTATACATTTGGAAAAAGATGGCATTTTACTTTTCCTCATTGTTCAAGGGAACATATGACTGTAGAC
The DNA here is from genome assembly GCA_008658365.1 of Alca torda. Taxonomy (NCBI): domain Eukaryota; kingdom Metazoa; phylum Chordata; class Aves; order Charadriiformes; family Alcidae; genus Alca; species Alca torda. The sequence goes on from CM018079.1 coordinate 9,169,600, forward strand.
AAGAAGTACGTTGTAATGTCTCTGAATTACATTTAAGTGTTTGCTGTTTAATACTGCTTAATCTGATCTTATTACTTTTATTATTTTTGAGTGTTTGCTTTGGTTCAATTTGATGGATTTTATAACGTTGGCATGTCTGATTGTTCTGGCTTCAAACTCCAGTTAATATATAAACTGCTAAATTGTCTGTCAGTACTATCGTGTACATATACATGCCATATAAGCCCATCTCTGTTTACATACCATGTGTGTGGAGCTGAAATGGATTTGATATCTTTATCTTGTGCCCCTGAGTGCTTCACTTGTTCTATGCCTTTTAATCTCTCTCTCCAGGATTTACAGTGGCATTTCAGTTTCATGAGGCGTTGCGAATAACTGCCATTAAAAAAAAAAAAAAAACTCAGAGGAAAACACTTTCTCTTACGGTCTTCCTCCTCCCCCATGTGGAGCTCCACTCCAGCACTAACAGAGAACTTCATGTTTTGGCAGACATACTCTATAGCTGGAGAAGTCCGTGCTGCTGTGAGCCGAATACACACATTTGCTTAGTGTATGTGTAATGGCTGAGTTACGCTAGTGTCCGATGGAGAAGTCTCTCTGTAATTCTCAGTTCGTGAAATGCACAAGTATAGAATGCAGGTTAATAGACACAATATAGGTTATTAAAACATACTTCTCTGAAGTTTTGAAAAGTTATTTGTTCTGTCTTTCAAGTTTTCTCTGTAAAGCCAGCTTTCATAGTACCATGGCTATAAAACTCTTCTCTCAGATGATTTACAGGAAGAGCTGCAAAAATGTGTGTGTTCAGATAATAATGTCCTGTGAAGTCGTGTCATTCAGACAACAGTTTCAGCTCAGCTCGCCACCCTAGTCTGGGGGGCTTTTATTTAGAAAACCCCCACATTTTTAATGTGATATTTGTAAATAAATTCCTTAGACTTTTTTTTGTCAAAATGAGGTTTTGAAAATAAGTTCACTTGTGTCAACCTGAATCCCTTTTCCACCATTATTCAACGTGAAATATTGCTTACTCATAAACCTAAAGATGGCACCAGTATAACAGCTTTTTGCATATTATAATACCGTATGTCTAAGTCTGATAGTATGTAGTCTTTGTGGCATAGGCTATGGTTCCTGTATACCTTTTCTTAGCCCCTTATTCCTACTTTAATTTAATTTGCAGCCCTGTGACTTGTACTGGAACAGCTCTATGTGGACCCATGCTATAAACTGGATCACCATCTCAGCGCCCTCCTCTCGCAGAAGGATGATGTCGGCTGCAACTTTGTACACGCTTAGAGAGTGAATGCAGGTAGTGTCCAGGGGATTGATACGGATCTCTCTTATACTTTGCTCAGAATGATGAGCCTGAAGACATAAATTCTGATGTTTTTAAAGATCTTCATAGGCCTTTATTACATATGCATCATGATACCTCAGATATAATATCCACAAATAAGGAGCTGTTTGAAGTCTAGTATGAAGTCTAAATCTGAATTTATGAGCAAATTACTCAAATTTTAAAGGTGAAGATTAAAGTCCAGAATCTGAAGACTATTTCAGCTGCAGAGTAGATGTGACTAAGATTAAAATAATCGCATTTCTGTTTTGGATGCAGCACAAGACATTAACAGTGTACTGTTTCCAATAACATAATGGGTCATGAGAATTTTGGACGGTGGAAATTCTTACTATGAAAACTAGAATAAATCTATGTGTTTAAAATACTGAGAACATTTTCCTCTTTGCTTTTCTGTAACTTTTATTTATGAACTTCAATTATGGTTCTGGGCTTCATTTTCCTCCATGCACTAGAAAAATTTTGGGCTTATTGAATCCCGGGTCTTTTCAGCGCCTATCACAAATGTAAATGAACAGTCTGTAGTGTTGCATGCTCTCTGGATTGCTCTGATGATCCTGTTGCCATGGTGATAACAGAGCATACAGGTTCATGAGACTGTATTAGTAATGCAGCAGTTTGAAACTTAATCAATGTACTGCTACTTCTCTGTATTTCAATATCACTTCAGCAAAATTGAATTCTAGTCAGTTGTCAGTCCAGTTTATTTCCTATGGATTTCTTCTACAAAATTTCCCTCTTTATTCTAGGCACTGATCATGATGTAGTAATTGAAATCTGTAGTGGTCTGCCATACTAATTATACGACTGTCTTGTAGCTGGCAGTCTTTGGCTGTTGTATTCAGCAGCAAACGTGAGAAATATTTTGGGCTGAGTACATAAATTGTAACTTTTGTGCAGAAAAGATTCTTTTTTCAGAAGATTCATCTGGATAGTTTTGTTAATTTTGAAAAATTTTAAGCATAGTGTAGAACTGGAAAATTACTGTGCCTATTAGAAGTTAAAGCTGTCAAAAACAACCAAATGAATGTTGTATCCTAGATTTTAAAAAATACATTGAGGAAAAGGCATGTTACCCTTATTAAACATTAATCAAAAATATGTTCACAGTAGTACTTCAGATTCTCTTGCTTCTGAGAGAATTTTAACTTCTAAAATAATGTCACCCAATGATTATTGATAATTATTCATCTATTGATAGTATCATTAAAAGCAAACAGTGAGATAGGGCTCTATACGCTTTTAGAGATGAATGTTAGTATGTAGTTAAAAAAATGCAAATTCTTCCCATGTGAACAGCTTTGATCCTATTTGTTGAAGAGTAGGATAAAAACCTCAAATTTTCTGTACTGCATGTCAATACTAAAAAGTATTTGTTTTTTTTTAGAGTGCAACATTAATGATATTTAACATGCAAGGTCATACAAAACTGAATTTACACCTAGGAGTCATAAACCACAAAAGCTTTTCTCTGAAGGTTTGTAACATGTGTAATTCAGCTGTCTCTAGACTGAATATAGGCCTGTAATTAATTTCAGGGCCTCTTCTTATATCACAAACATTCAGAAACAGCTTTTATTGGTTTATGAGGAGTAGCGGACTGCAGAGGATAAATTCAGTTTCATAGGGTCCCCGGGGTCACTTCTAGAAATGGCATGTCAGAAGACATTGAAGCTGAAATGAAACTATACCACAATATGCCAATTCAGAAAGTTCTCCACTCTTTTTGAAGGTAAGCAATACCATTTCTATGCAACTGGCTCCAATCTTATGGTAGTGATAGTTTAAGCGTTTATAGCTCTTTTCATTTTACTTAAATGGATTTAATAATCAGTTTGTAAAAAAATGAGCCATCTTTCTGAATAGACTAAAGGGTAAAAGCTGCTGTTACCAGGTTACGGACTAGAAAGCAGGGTACTGAAAGGCATCTGTCTTCTGCTGGGTTGTTTGGGGAGTTGTCATCTTAGCAGGAAACAGACCTCTGAAGCCCTTGCTCATGATCTCTTCTAGCATCTGGAATATGTTTGCTCTTCAGGCCTGTAGAGTTTAGGGTGCTGTGGCACACAGATTACAGAGGACAGAATTTTTAGTTTTCTGTATACTTGCATGTGTTGTTTTAAACTACTAAACTACAACCAGTTTACATTTATTTATTTAAATTTGTAAAGCACAGGTTATGGAAAGGCAGAGATGAAGACCTTTAAAAATCCATCTGATTGACTGCAAGACTAACTAGTTTATGAACTTCTGTGGACAAAATCAACCTGATATTGACTCAAAACTAATATGTTGGAAGTCTATTTCTTACCAGGTATTTAGTGTATAAGCTTTTGGATGCTATTTAGCCTCAATGTGTTAGTTTCCACACCCAATAAAACATCTTTGTCACATTATGTTGTAGGGCTACGTTAATTCGTGGATGAAATCATCTGTAGTGCACAGTAGTCTCCAAACCCCTTACACACAGACTTATTATATCTTACACGATGTACCAAACAAGTACTTTCCTTTTAACCTCCTGCTGAACAGGTGGGATGCCTGTAAGAAACCTTTACCACAAAAGCAAAGATTTAGAGGGCAGAACAAGACCTGATGGGAATAAAGGGAGGAAAATCACTCTGAGGCAGACGTGGAGGTACAATGACTCCTTAAGTCTCATTTCAGTCCTCCCAAATAGCTCTTATGAAGGTTGCTAGTAACAGACTGCTTTGGGGCCAGATCTTCACAGCTGAAAAAGTGAAGGTAAAGAGCTGTTGCCTTTTCTTTACTGTTTTCACGCACAGCTGTTGCCAAAAATCTGTAGGGCAGGAATGAGTCATGCCTCTGAAGAGTACACGTGCACAAGCTACGTGTACAGTTAGACCCCACTGAGCTGCAGTAAGTGTTCTGTTTGACTCCTTCAAGGCTCTGAATCCCAAGCAACCATCCAGTTTCTCCCCTCCACCCCCTCCCTTCAGATAAGCCTACAGTAGTTTAAAAAGTTTCTCAGGGAAATGCAATAAGTAACATGATTTAATAAAAGCAAAACAACTGAATATGAGGAGAGGAGTCGCTATTCTTTTGTTCTTCCTATGTAATGTAAGATAATAGTGAGAAAGCGATTACATTACAACTAAATGAATTAAACAAAGCTCCAAAACATAAATTAGAATTTAACTGTGCCATTAAAAACTAATTTAATTTGCAAGCCATCATTACTAGATAATAAAGACCTACCGCAAAATGCACAACAATCTCTTGTGAACACAGGAAAAAAAGCAAGCAATAAATCTCGTTGAGCAGATGAGTTTCTGTTACGTTAGTAGAGGAAAAAAAATGCTGAATGGATGTTTTAGTACATAATGAGAATGAGGAAGTAATGGAACAATCGGGCAGCTTAATTTTATCCATAAATGGTTTTATAGCTAAGGGAAGACCCTAGGGAGTATTAGAATTAAATGTATGCAGTATTGATTTTTTTGGTATGAAACTTTTTTGAATCAAAATAACTTACGAATTTACAGTAACATTAAGTTAACATACACTTGATGTTATCCTTAGTTTCAGAAAAAACAGGAAGCTGAATACTCCAGTCAGCTTGTTATGTGAAGATGTATGGCATGATCATACACAGCATGAGCATACAACAAAAGATGTTTGTTTTCCTCAGACAAAAATAGCCTTCAGTCTAATTAATCCTTTTCTGTTTTGCTGGAGTTTCATCTGGAATTGAAATTGTGGACTAGCTGGGGTAGAACCTGCTTCCAGGTTTGCAGATGTGAGCAGACATTTGCTCCGTTTCTGCAGTTTCCCTTTGCTTTTGGTTTTCTGTGTGAACTTATGTACATCTTGCAGTACGTATCAGAAAACATCATAATCTCTGTATTTCTTGGTGCATTTACTATAGTTGCTGTAGGCGGCACGTGCCTTTGGCGCTGCAAGGTTGGCACGGTCCCACTAGCACGTATGCCAAGAGCCAAGTCCTGCAGGAACTTCCAAAAAAATAATTTTCTTGCTATGCTTTCATTATACGGTAGTGCCAGCAGATGGCAGTCCGGTACTTTGCTTCTAGTATATAGGTGGTCAGATGACAAATTATAGTTTTAATTTTAATGCAATTAATCCTGTTGCTAAAAGAAATGCATTTAGCTTGATTATTACAATGGTTTTGTTTCCTTCTCTCCCTTCTTTACCAAGGGTCTGGCAGGAAGTCTGCCCATGTCTTCTGTTCTGTGTGATACTGGAGTTCAGACTTTACCCCCAAACTGTGGTTGTGTGAAACTGAGAGTAAGTGTATGGAAGTTGCTCTGTAGTCTGTCCCCTTGGCATTGACAGGACTATATAATTTATAAGCTTTGTATTTTAAGACTCATTCTGTCTGAGTAATTTTAATCAGCTTACCTGCAATTCTCCCTGTAGTATCGTGAGGTCAGATACTCTCTCGCCTCAGTGGCTGTGTTGTGTCAATGTACGAAGCTAAAACAGCTGCCGTGCTCGATCACAGAGGCATAAGGAATGTAATTTGTAATTTAGGCCCAACTCTTGCAAATGCTTAAGCACATGCACAACTTCAGGCATGTGAGTTTCTTTCTTAACAGTTGGAGCTACTCACGGATTTAGTTATCTGTATACTTCCTGGGGCACTGGGCAGGATTGGGGCATTGCTTGCGAATCAACATATAGAAGTGGTCAGGGTATTTTAATCACTTTGGGTACAAAGAGCTGTATTAATGACAGGTGACGTTATTTTACTGAAAAATATCCTTTCTGACTCATTGTAGCCACCAGGTTAGGAGTCCTCAAAGAGAAAGACAATTCTCGTTGCTAAGCTTGCTCTGTTCATTTTATTTTTGCTTTTAGTTATTATTTATGTGTTCCCATAAATGCTTCTCATGCTGCTTCTTTTGGTGCATACATAATATTCACCGTAAGAACATCTTCCAATACAACAGCATAGACCTTGTCTTTTTAGGGGTGTGACTTTTCCTGACAAGAGAGAGCATTTGGGAACTCAGGGGATTCTGGAAGCTATGGCTGAGCAGAATAATTAGCCACTATCTCCTGGGCTGTCATTTTCACCAGCTTTTCCCAGTGCAGACTTGTGCAGAGCAGCGGAAGGGAATGTGCTAGAGCATTGGCAGAGGTTTCCAGAAGGACCTTGAAATCTATCAACACACATGATTGCATTTGGGGAAAAAATTAATAGTATCTTAAAGCTTTTTCTAATATCACTTCCCATTCTGGTTAGACATGACTTTACACTGGAGGCAAAGTTGGTGACGTGCATTAATGATATACTCTGTGTGTAACTTTATTTACACAGACGTGCTACTCCTGAAATGAGATGGTCAACACCAGTGACCAGCAAATAGATTTACCTGTTGAACTGATATAATCTGATCCCAAGGCCAAAGTTTTACTGCTTGTGTGGCTTTCCTTCTCTCCAAGCTGCTTTGGCATTGAATCCTTAAATAGCATTAAGCTACCACCACTGTGTTTTCTAAAAGTGAAGTAAAACTAAACATAGGCTAAGAAAAAGAGATTGATAGGGTATAATATCTCCACAGGATGATTCTTAGAGAGTAGGCTTAATAATACTAGTAAAGTACTGTTATAAGAATTTGGAGTGGGTGAGAATATGTATAAATGTACTATGCTGTACTGTTCCTTCACTCTTGCTGTGACACCAGACTTACCTGAAGAAGTAGTAAGATCAGCTGCCCCTGAATTAAGTATTATCTAACCCTGTAATTATTGGTGCGGAAACCAGTTGGACTTCAGAGTGCGTAAAATGTTGGCACAATTTGTTTCAGAATTAAGGTGTGGTGCAATACATTCTCACTGGGAAGTTGCCTTTACTGCTATGATTCCACTGAAGAAAACAGGACTGGCTTGTGTGACTGCAAGTACTACTGCAGAATTAGTCATTAGATTGTTCTAGCGTTTTGGGACTGGGTAGTTTATATAATGCACAACTATAACACAAAGAGTGATTAAAAAACAGGTAATAACCCATAATGCTAATGGGCTTGTTGCCACAGAAAAGAAATGTCAATTAAAATTCTTATGAATTATTTACACACTTCCCCCCCCCCCCCCAAATTTGATTCTAAATTGAGTGTTAGCTTTAGGTCAGAGTTTTATGTGGAGATCCGTAACCCTTCTGAGCTGCACATGCACTCATTAGCTACAGGCTCATTTGCAAATGTGCTGGAGTTCTCTCTTGTACCTTCCAGTCTATTAAATAAAGATCAGGTTCCCTCCTTGAAGCCCTGCTGCTATGTTGCCTCCTACAGGAATGTGCCTTTACACAGTTCTAAAAGCTGTCTCGGCCCAATGATTCTTTATCAGATTTGAGGAAATGACCAGCTGTCAAATTAACAGCTATGTGGGTTGCTTTTTATTTTACTTTGATTTCAGGCAATTAGTATTCAGCCTCTAGCAGTAGTATAATTATCCACAAAATATTAAAAAATTTGCGATACTCTGTGTGTGTGTAATGCCTACCTTTACGCCTTGCGGTTGTGTGAAACAAATGAGAGGTGTAATCATCTGAGTAATTCTTAAGTAGAGATATTTCACAAATGTGTGAAACTTCCACGTGCCACCTGAAGCATATGCCTTGCGGTATTTGTCACACTTGGCCTCTTTAACATAGGAGTGTAATACATGTTACCATTTCTGACACTGTTATGATAGATTAAATGAGAGGACTGGGATGTCCTAGACGTTTCAAACGCGTAAAAGGAGCATAAAGGATAGTAATTTATTTAACTGTCACAGTGAAAATCGTGGAATTAGATTGGCTGGTGTTTTTTCTTCTCTCTTGTTGGTTATCTATTGCTGTGATTTGTTTTTGCACCTCAAAACAAATATCTATAATCTGAAGGTGGCTCAACAACGCTTTTCTTGTTTGGCACTAGTAGACAATGGGGTGGCTCCTGTGAGGACAAGTGGACCACCATTGAAATTGAGCCTGTCTTGCCTGCAAGAAAATACAGCCTTTCCTGTCATATGAACTTTGCTCTCTGTGTTGTCATGTCTGCTGATTGTTTTTATTATTATTATTTCTTTAGGAGCAGTAATTCAGAGTTGAGAAATTCAGTCACGAGTGTAGTGTTTAGCAATGAGCAGGATTTTGTTCTTCCTGCTCGATCAGTAGCATTGCTGGCCACATTTCACTGGTTGGATCAGTGAGGTTCATGGCCAGTCAGGTGATACTGAAGATCTTACAAGAGCACTATGGACTGTAGGATCAGTTTGACTGTGATGGCTTGGGAAAATAAAACAATAAACCATTACTGCTAATATTTAGATATTAAATGCAAAGACCTCATACATTTTCTTTGATCTAGATAAACTTGGCATTATTGGAAGTTAAAACAGAGCCTGTCTTTGCATGCAAAGTGTGTGTATTTGACCTAGGAGTCATTGGGGAAAAGAATGCTATTCTTTTCCCCAAAATAACTGCAGAGCAGACTCTCAGTCTTGTGAAGTGCCTGCTGCAATATAGCGGCATGGAAGTGACTGTTTTCTCCTGAGGTGTGTCATGGTACAGAAAAAATACTTGAAGTCTTGTCTCTGCCCCAAAGAATATTTACGTAAAGTGGAAATGTTTGCACAGAGAAGGCCAACAGAAATTCATTGGAGAACACAGGGCAATAGGGCATTTAGGATAGCCTCCTGGAGAGTGGGAAAGGAGGACTCAAAACTTCCCTCCCCATCAAGCCTGGAGTGGGATGCAGATTTAAATTGCATAGCACAAGCAAGTATCCTGCCTGAGGGAATATTGTGAAGAAAGGGATGTTCAAACTCTCACTACTTTTTCCATGGCTTTGTGACATTTTCCTATCTCCGTTTCTTAATCCTCCCTACCATCTCCTCAGAACAGTTTTTCAACAAAACCACAAAGGAAATTTTAGCAGAAATCAGTCTCATGGCAGCTAAAACTGTGCTACTGATGAGCAAAATATCAAAAAATAACGGCTTCTTACTATTACTGGCATGGCACAGAGGTTTTGGGGTCAAAGTGGTACTACCAATGCCTGGGAGCTCTCAATAGCACAGAAGTTACTGGGATAATCCTGACAGGTCTGGGATTTTGTATTCCTCAGTAAATCCTGTCTCAGATGTCAGGGTTTGGTTTTTATTTTTCCTCTTAACAGTACGTTGACAGGTTTCACAACAATATCCTGGGATTTGTGCTTCCATATGAGAGTGATGTGGTTAATCTTCCTCATCACTTTACAGATGTATAACCTGTTTCTCAGACTTCCTAAATAAGTATTTTGTATTAGCATATATATATATTTATCCTTGTCCCCTTCTTCATATCCTACTTTCCCAATTCTGTTTCATTTTATTAATCAGTGATATATACGTTGTAAATGCCACTTTCATAATACCTAATCTAGCCCAGTATTAGAATAATCTCCTTTAATTTCTATGTGCTTAAACATTGTTTCTTGTCCTATTTTTATATAAAAAGGAGTCAGTTGGCCAAAAGTTGAGGAATTTCACATATTCTTTTCAATTCTCTCTTCTGGCTATGCCTTTTACCATACCACAGCAACTACTGAAAAAAAAAAAAAAAAGGGCTGGCAGAAAGGGAGCTTTTTTAGAGAAACCTGAGTTTACAGCATACCATTTCCTGCATTGGAATGTTAAAATGCAAACCTTTTCAGCAGTCGCCTCTCTGTCCATTGAAGATAGAGTTCCCTTTTCTTGTTATTTTGTCTGTAGATTCATTATCTTACCTTTTTCCAAATTGAATTGCATAAGCCACTTATCTGCCTGTAATTCTAGTCTAGCCAAGTCCCTGTGAATTTTATTGCTTTCCTATTGTGTATTTGTTGATTCACCCATTTCGTATCATCAGCACTTTTCATCACTTTACTGCATTTTCCTCCTTTCAGGTTTATAAAGTAAACAAAATCAATACTAATGTTACGATATTCCACAAGTCAACTCCCTCTGTTTGGAACTGCTTCTAGTTACAAGTACCTTCTGGCTCTAGTATGCTAGCTAGTTTTTATCCACTCAAGCAACTCGTCTCCTATATCTCAGGTACTAAAGTGAATATGCAACAATTTGCAAAGCATCTTGCAGCATTCTGCATTAGAAGTTGAACACTGCTTCCAGGCTGACCAAAAAGTTGTTAAAGCTCTTTAAAAAGCAATTGAGCTCAGAGAGATTATCCCTAGAGGTTACTTATAAAGAATGGAAGAGCTCTAAAGCACGCATATCTGCTGCCTCTTTGCTCATTCTTGTCTCTGTGTTATGAGGCTCTTCTGTATATCATTATATGACAGGACAGTTTTTTAGCTGGTGAATATTGGTGAAGCTTGACTAGTCTCAATAGTGTTATGGTGATTTATGCTTCATTAGGACCTGGCTTAGGCTGCTTAAGTGATGAATGACATTAGTGCCCTGCTGTGATGATATTTGGTATCCCTGAATACGATTTTGTGACTTTGATAACAAGTATTACAGTTACATGCCTGCATGATGATCTTCCATCATGATCAAACTCAAGATGCTCTTTACCAAGAAAGCAAACTGCTGCTTTTGCTTTCTCCAGAGCAGACTCAGCCTATTTGCCAAAATATTTACAATCAATGTAAAAATAAACATGTCTTACAAAGTCACAAAATATTACTTTGCAGCAATACCAGCTATGTCATCTTTTACCTGGTATTTAATGAAAAACCTACACATGAACCTCCATCTGGAATGAGATTTGTTATTCAATGAACCTCTGAGGAAAAAGTTTGTGAAAGGAGGAGGGAGATCTATCTTTGCTTTTCTTTTTGTTAAATTTCAGAAAAACAGCTAGCGTGAATGAATATGTTCTAGGGAATTTAATTTTGATCAAGGACTGAACCCTGACATGACAGTTAGTTTTAGAGTGGGCACTTGGTCTCATTGTACCAGTCATTTCACAAAAAAAATAACAGTGGGGGACAGTCTACTCTTAGAAGTGTAGAGTTTCAATAAACAAGACAAAGTCTGGAAGTGAGGGGAGGGAAGCATCAAGACGTGAAGTAAATTGATTACAGTCACACTGTAAGTAAGTGGCTTTAAAGGAGTTTTATTTATATCCCTTGAAAAATAATACATCTTAAGCGAGCCTTCAAAAAAAGCTGAGAGATTCATATCTTCATGAAGCCCATCCTATTATATCCAGTGGCATGTACAAATCAAACAGAATTTCTTCAGTGCCCTTTGACTCCACAATAAATTCCAGACACAATAGAGATGCTATCCTTTCATTTCCACAATATGAATGTTATCTTCCCTTCTATTTCTAGTTCATGTACTTGTGTCTGACATTAACACGACTGACTGTTGGAAATAATGCCTAAAACAACTTCTGGGGTAAAATATAGTGGATGAAGGGCTGGTCTGCGTGTCGCAAGCATTAGGCGCTGAATTTATTTGCCTTTAAAAATAATAATAAAAATAAAGTCTACACTTCTGCTTCACCAGAAGCAGTACTATGTCTACAGCTGTCTGACTTTTGACATTTACCCGATGCAGTTTCAATGCTTAATTGTTGTAAGGTGAGCTCCTTTTCTTTGTCATTATTTCAGGACTGCCTTCAAGGTCTCTGGACAAGGTAAGAAGCAGGTTAACAGCAAAAAGCCCAGTCTAGCCATGTTTAAGTCTTTGTCCTTTCACAATAACTCTTCTTATGCCTACTGTTCTTTCCCTGAATTGTGCGGCTTAATTGTGTTTGTCAGCAAAAAGAACAAATTGGGTTTTAAAGGTGGATTGAGGTTTATCCTCCTGACAAGCGTAATGAATGGAAGCAGTGCCTGCTGCATTTTGTGACACATTTGGCCTGGAAGGTCTACCTAGTCAGTCATCCACTTCGTTCTTCTGTATTCTGTATTTCCTAATCCTCCATCAAGGTGGTGGATTCTCTGTCCTCATAAACCCTTCACTCAAAATTACTATGTTCTTCCATCCAGGCATTGTCAGCGTTACCATTAATAGAAATGAGAAGACAGCCAGTCACTTCACTGAGACCAGTTCTTGGCTAAGTGAACCTTATGGTTTGCATAATAGGTTCTGTAGGCTTCATTCTCCATTGCTTTCACCTTGGGTAGCCACCCATGCCCATATAAAATGAGTGTTCAGAATGGTCTGATTTAGCATCCAGTCAGGATAAATGTCAAGGAGTGCATGGCAATGTGGAATGAAATGTTTCTGATTTTCGTGTATTTCAGTGAAAAATGAAGAATGTTTTTTCTGGGTATAATTTCTTTGATTATCCTGTTTTGAGGTGCCATTCTTAGTCAGGAATGAAGACTATAAATAATTCAGATACTGCCCTTCATAATTGTATAATGCAGCATGTTTTACATATTCTTAGCTAGAGTATAACTACCATCATCTTTTTCTGTCTAGTACTAATTCACCCCTGCAGCCATAGCGGGCAAGTACCTTGCGTTATGACAGAGCACCTCACTGGCTAGCCAAAGGAGATATCCACAAACTCATTTACTAATTTTGTTGGTCTCAAGATATTTCAGCCCAATAGGATTTCACATAGGAAGCAAACCCAAATTGCACTGTAATATGGAAAACATACAGGCAGTATTTAATGGTTACGGCTAGCTTCATACTAGCAGTCCTTAGTCCTCAAACAGGTTTTGGTTTTGAAATTTTCAGGGAATCAGTAGACAGAGGAACCTGTGAGTTCCTATTAGCTGTTGCAAGTCCCACATTGCTCTTTAATTAGCAAGTAAATAACAGTGATGGAGACCAAGAGGACCACAATTCACAATGAGTGTTTTTGTGAGACAGCAGTAATGAACTCTCCCTTTTGAGGTGCATTAGCGATGCAGTTTCATTACTTGCTGACTGTAACCCAAGCTACAAATTAATTTCTTTTGTTCCAAACGCAGGTAGCCAGGTACCCGTGTGTCGGCTGTCCTAAGAATGTAACTGGATTAGGTGCTGGTGGTAAGGAATGCCTCTCCAGTTTTCATAGCAGCTGACCCATCACGTACACTAAATGGAGTTCAGTTGCTCTTTGGACAGAGGCAGAGCAAATTAAATTGGTCAGATTAAAGTAGACTGCTACTAGTAACGCATTTCATGGGTGCCTCCTGCTCTCTGTCTGACTTGGTCTCTGTGAGGCTGCTGCATATAAAACACTCAGAAAAGACAATGTTATATATTTGAAAGAGAGAAAAATTATAGCCTGAAATAGCACATTCTTTCTTTCTAACTGACAAGCAATATCATAAAGGCAGCTGCTGGGAGCATAGCATGTCTGTCAAAATGTAAATTGTTTGTGACTGAAGCACCCTTCTGCAAAGATACAGCACCTACCTCTTCAAAGGAGCTCCTTTGAAATGAAACTGCACAGATATCATACCTCATTGTAGGAAAGCCTATAAGCGAGCCTTTACAGCTATCTCCTGTGATTTCCTTAGGATTTATGGTAGATTACAGTCCAGAATATGTTATTTTTAGTGTAAATTACTACAAAGTTGGTTTAAAAAATGTATAGATGCAGTGAACCTGAATGGAGTCCCTGCCTTCCCCCAAAACAGCATCAGAATGGAAATATTTTGACTAACAACCTGATCCTCCCTTTCAGAAAATTGGCTGGTGCAGATTCTCTCTAGATGGCAGTGGAGCTCTTTCAACGAGGGATCTGCGTCCTTCCCCCACCCTCTTTCCACTTCTTCTGGAGACTCATTTCCAGCTGTACTGTGCTATGATTTAACAGGGCTTTGATGCTGTAAGATGTTGGCGGGCACAAATCAGACTTTTTTTTTTTTTTCTAAAAGGATAATATACTGCTTTTTCAAAGTCAATTAACACTTAGGGCAAAAGAAATGGGGAGAGCTAAAGGTCAATTACTAAAGGATGGCCACAAAAACCTTTCTGGTTTACACAGCGTTCATCCAGGGATTGCAGATCACTGGGAAAAGAAAGGAAATAATAATTAGTTCATTTCATTTCTTGATGGTTACCAATAAGATGGTTTAATACAGCTTATCTGTTTTATTTTCAATCAACTGTGACTGGTGCTAATAATCATTCTGACCAGCCTGAGACTGTGTTGTTTCAAGGCATTGTACTGTCATCACACAGTAGCTGGGAGATTGTTGTGGCAATTTATGCATGAGACAAATATTAGCAGAGAGAATAGCATTAAAACTTCAGGTTTGGAGTGCATTTAAGTGTAAAAGAAATATTGTAGCTGGGCAGTCCAGCCATTAAACAAATGAGGGCATGAGAGAGACGAAGAGTGAGTGCCATTTTTACCCTCATTCATCATCCTATTTAAAACAAGGAGGTAAGTTAAAACTTGGCCTTTGGAGGTATGTGGTGTTGATTCATTGGCTTACCAGCTCCTGACTTTTCATGTCATAACCATGGTGCTGTTTTACAGGTGAACTGCTATGGGTATAGAGATTTAATCAGACAGATCTCCAATGCTGTTTAGGTGTGTCAGCCTTCATGTTACTCATGTGAGTCACTCCGACATCAGTGAGGCAACTCACCACGTAAAGTACAAGCAATGCCTAAGTCTTTTTGAGATGTGTGCCTTGTTTGGAAAAGGGAGATTCATGTCAAGAGAGCATACAGCTTAAAGGAAACTTAAATAAAAATAATAATAACAACCCCAAATTAAAGGACCATTCATAACAAAATGAGGTACCAGATTACTGTCCTGTCAGCTTAACGATGACTATACATGAAAATTGCCAGACTTGACTTGAATCTGTACTTTCTGCTTGCCTTTTGTGTGTTGAACAGCTTTCCAGGCAAGACTTACACTCAAGATTGCAGTCACAGTTCATTTCTATCTTTTTTAAAATAACTCTGCTGAGTTTAATAACCTTTTCCTTTTTGAATAAGGAGTTTCTGTTTGCAGTCACATGAAAAGAAAAAAAGGGCAGTGCTACAGGCAGCAGGAGATTATTTCATGCCTACCTACTCAAAGAGGGTTTTACAAGAGCACAAGGGCCAGGCAAAGCACATAATGAGCAAACTCTTGTGAGGTAAATTATTATTTGGGATTCTGAATGGGCCCTTAATGTGTGTGGGAAACTATGCTGCCAACTAGTTGTGTGTGGCACTTGACTTGCAGGTAAGTAGCAACTTATCTGATCGCTGTCATCCCTGCCTCATTTCACTGCCTGAGGCAGCAGGGAAAGGAAGAAAAGAGTGCTGGACCTAGAAGCCGTGCTCCCTTGTTTGCTGCTGTGTCAGAGAGACAGACCTCTTCCTAGCCATGAGAGCGTGTGTGTGGCGCACTAATTGTCTGCCCCCGCCTACGTGCAGACAGCGGTCTTTGTCCTTTTCGTTTGAAGAGCACAGCAGCCCAGCTCTTGAGCAACAGGCACCAAGGGGCAGTGCCTAATTCATTTCCTTGAGTTTACAAAGGGAGCAAGGATCAAATGTGGAGCTCCTGTTCCTCGGTGGCAGACTATATCCCACTTTAAGGATATATGTAAACTTTTGTTATGGCAGTATCTGTAGTGTGGTGACACTTGAGCTAACTAGAGGGTACAGGGGCTGCAGGTACATTTGCATTGCACAGTCCAATCCAAAGTGAGACATTTCTCTTGAAAATACGGCACCCGCAGTGTTTTCCCTTGACTGGTTCATGCTGGAAAGCTGAGAGGTGGCTACTGTGTCTTTCTAGGGAACTGTAGCACGTAACGCTATTTTGGTGGTGCGTCTGCAGTAGCAAAACACTTGACAAACTTTCTGGGCTGGTTTTATAGTACATGCTAAGCTACGTATTTGTGTGGGGTCATGCCTAGCTTACGTCTTACTCTGATGTTCACGTATCTCTGGCCATATCCACTTATTTTGCAAAAGATTTTGTTGAGGCAGAAAACAAGGGTTCAGGATATTTGTTTGGAGTACTGAATGTCCAGAAAACCAGAACATGTCCACTGAGCATGTTCACATCAGTTGTACTGTACCTACAGCTGATCTGCATGTGTACTATAACGTGCAAGGGTCACATGTGGTGAAAAACACATCTGTACCTTTTTGTCCAGGAAAAATGCCAGCTCTGCTGAGGTTGTCTCAGGTTTGTCACCTGACAATGTCACCTGTAATGACCCTAGAGCAGTTTTGGGGAACATTCCTCAAGGTGTGAACCATTTCACCACTTCATCTGTTCTGTTGGCCACATATTGGGGAGCAAGAGATTCCAGCAGTCTGTCTGTAGATACACATGCAGGGAGATACATTTTCCCACAACTAGCAGAACTGTGAGACTGACTCCCCTCCCTCCCTTTTTTGGACTTATTTTGTTCTCCATTGAATGAGATAAGATCTATACTATGCTATTAAAGAAAAAGGAAATTTGGATGCAACTTTTGTCTTCACAGCTTTGAATTGATAAGCTTGTGAGAACAGCTGTTCTTTATTTCAGCAAAATCAGGAAATGCAGAGATGAGCAACAATAAAAAAAACCCTGGGTGATCAAAACCAGTCCCTAAAGCTTTGTTTGTGTGTACTGTCTTTGCATCTGAGCCAGCATCCCTTGAAATCAATGATACCTCCTTTTCTTTGTTGTCGATGGAAACAGCTTCAGGCAAAATTGGCAAGGTATATTAGACCACGGTTTCCCAGTATGTCATGTTTTAGGGAATCCACTCTCCCACCAGCATATATAGCGTGCAATCCATTGTTTTACATGGACTAAGCAAGTGAGAAATATATATACTGCAAGCTTTTAAATGATTTGGGTTTAGTGTATGGATTTAGCAAATATTTTTGAAATATGTTTTCAATACATCTTCATCTAAACCTTACAAGCTAGAAAAAAAAATATTAGTTATAGTTCTCTGTAATAGTAAGTTTCTTTAAAAAAATGAAAGTTTTCCTCATGAGCTGATGTCATGGTTCATTTCAGGCAATCTACCTGAATAGATGCATAAAAAACAGGACAGCATGTGGCCATTGCCATTTAAGACTCCTCATGGTCTACTTGTGAGCCACTCAGATCAGTCAGAACCTTTCAGAAAACATGCATTTTATTCTGAAATCCAAATGATCAGGTAGCTGGGCAGAAGTGATTTATGAGAAAAGATTAAAGTCTCCCAAGAGTCAGTCAGTAATGCATTTGCACTCTTCACTGCTTTGATCGCTGTTGATAGTAGGGCCAGAGCTATGGCCATGTGTTTACTGGATATTTCTAGTATTTCAGTATTTCCAGTGGATTGTAAAGAGAGGAAAAAAAAATTAAAAATAACAGAGTTAATATTTCATGACTCTTGATTTGATAGACAGGTTTTTGTGAGATTGACAAAGCTCACTAATTCATCTGCTCTTCTGGTTGGAAGATACGTCTTTCATTTTCATTCAGGCTATGAAAGAAACAACGTTTTTGTTTCTTGACTTCCTTGGAATCTGCTCTCTTGTGCCTCTTATAAATAAGGTTTGGGTTATTGGAAATGATTTTCTGGATCTTTTCTTAGACACTGGGCTAATGTGACAAGATCAATAGGAATAAAAAAAAAAGCAGAGAATTAGTATCTGTTTCACTCATCCTTTGTGAGCTGAGAAGATAATTCATGATAGTAAGGTCTGTGAAGGTGTTTCTTTCTGGAATGAAAAAAACATGGCATGAGGATAAGGAAGTCTAATCACCTGTCTCAATGCTATTTCTCTGTCGTCTTGGAGCTAGAAGGAAGTCTTGGGGTATCAGAAACCACATGGAACCATGACATATTCTGGGCTGCACAGACTTTGTCAGGACTGGAAATGTTCATGTTCATATGCATTCCCAGTCTTTCCTTTTGATGTAGGAAGATCTTGTAGGGTGGTTCTTTGGGAAGCTGTAGCTACAGGAGTCTGAGGCAGTACAGCTTTGAGGGAGGAGGTAGAGAACATCAAGAAGTGTAGGTGGCAGGTGTGTTTGTGGAGGAGGCTCCCTGATAGAAAGCTTACAGTAGTCTCCTTTCTCTGGACAAGAAAGAAATGAGAGATCTTTTTTCTTAGTATTTTCTTTTTAAGCTGTTTTGCAGACCAACCTGAAAAGCAGAATGGAAGAGGCTGTGATAGAGATCTTCACCAATGGGGAATTTAACTGAAACAGTTTGTCAGCCTCATCTGATGCAACAGCCAACAGACTGTGATTATCAGTACAGGATTTGAATGCTAAAGGGGCACTAAAGATTCTTATCCACCATGGAATAGGATTTGAATAAATATAAGCTGCTTCTGTGGTTCAAGCCTGTCCCAGAAATGGTTGCTTATCCATGTCGAAACAACTCTTGATATGTGTATTTGCCATGTAACCAAGAGATCCCTGAAATACTGTTGGAATTGGGAGCAATTAATTAATTAATTAACCACAAAATTGACTTCACTGTGATCCAACTTTTTAACATAGTCCGAGTTTCACGTGCTTCAAAAATGAAGTAAAACCCCACTTTGTTCTGTTCCCTGTGTCAGACTCAGAACAGTCATTGTCATTCTTTTTGCCTCTGGAAAGATAATTTAAAAAAAAGTCTTATTTTTCAGTTCCTGAGGTAAGGACTAATACTCAGGTTTTCCTTTTTTATTTTATTTTCAGCAGTGCTTTAATTCAAGCATTGCTTGATTAAGCAGCACATATTGAATGATGCAGAATCTCTCTGATGTAATTCATGTGGTATTTATATCACATTTCCTATGGAATGAGTTTTAAGCAGGGGATTTAACCATACCTTCCTTGTCAAGCAGATACAGGTTGATTTTCTGAGGGTGTAATATTATGGTCTAACACTGCTGAAGAAGTGATCAATGACCTTCTTTCTTGACACACTTAAGAAAACCTGTCAGATAGTCCATTTGTGTTACTCTGGGTTGAGTGTTACATGTTTCATCATGTGATTCTAAACCTTTTTTTTTAAAGGGAGGAGCTCTTTTCTTTTTTTTTTTTTTTTTTTAATACCATAAAGGAATGATGTGCAAGAGAATATAGAGCGTGTCAGAATCCTTTCAGATTCATCATTTCAATATTTCCTTCTGCTACAATGGTTTAATTAGAGTAGTCTTCTTTTGGTAAGGGCTTTTGTATATCTTTAATGAAACTGAAGAGCATGAAATGTGGTTTCCCTGCTTTTAAATGAAGCCACTTTTAGAGAAATAAAATGAGAAATGAAGAAATTGTTGAAGTCACAGTGCATGAAATTAAGAGAGCCCTGACTCTATTGGCAACAATTTTTTTCTTTAGTATTTTGATGACCATATAGCTAAGTGGTTGTGGGCTAATTGTGAAGAGATTTTCTTGTTCTGGTTCATCTGCCTTCGACAGTTATATTGACTTCAGGTTCATTTGAGCAATTCACGGTCCTGATCCTGCAGTTGTCTTGAGGCAGGTGGAACTTTGTGCTCTGGTGGAGCCTCACTGGCTCCAACTAGGTCTTCTGTGTATAGAAGATGTGCTTGCAGGCAGGAACATTAAAATCAACAGGGCTCTGCACAGACCTATGTCTTTTCCTGGATATAAAGAGCTGTGGAATCAGAGCCATTGCTAGGATTTTTGAAGTTGTTCAAGTTCCCAGTCCTCTGTGAAAAATCTGGTCTACAGCAGTGTGGTGAGTTAGCCTTGGCTAAGGGCCAAACACCCACCCAGCTGCTCTCTCCTGCCTCCTCCTCAGCAGGACAGGGGGAGAAAACAAATAGGATGAGAAAGCTTGTGGGATGAGGTAGAGACAGGGAGATGACTTAGCAGTTACTGCTGCGGGCAAAACAGACTCAACTTGAGGAAAATTAATTTGTTGCCAATTAAAATAGATTAGTGTATTAAAACAATGCCTGTCTTCCAACCCTCTCCCAAGCTCAACTTTATTCCTTCACTTTCTCTATCCACACCGAGCAGCGCGGGGTGATGAGGGGGTATGTCATGCTCTGAAAATGTGCTTTTCAGAAGTATCCGCCGTGAAGAAACCTGCTTGTTCTGAAGTAAGTTGACATTTCTGTCTAAAAGAAAGATTGTTTTTAAATGTTAAAGAATTCTCTCTTTTTTTTTTTTCTCCAAAGCAGATGCTCAAAAATGCTCACTGTGGCAGTTTTCTTCTGCAAATTGCTCTTTCATCCAAATCAAAATGTTTCGTAGAAATTTGCCATTTTGAATTAAAAAAAATTTCTAAAAGTAAACATGCAAATTGAAATTGCATGTTGCTTGCGTATTTTGTATTAGAAATCAACTTAACATCTATAAGCATGTGCTTCATACCCCATAAGCAGGAGCACACAGGGCTGTTTGTGGCCAGCTGGTGTGCTAAGTGCAGTAGTACTGGCATAGGAGATGGTTCCTTATGTACTTTCTTCACTGCCAGTCAGTCACGGCACACACCCCAAACCACAGGACACCTTCAGTATCTTCGAGCAAACTTTAGACCCTTCCAGGGCTTCTGGAGACCCCAAAAATGACAAAATCCTGCAGAAAAAGGGAAGGAGAGGGAAAATACATAAATTTTAAAAAGGTGAGGCCTTAAAAAAAGGTGGGAGAGTAAAGTTAATAAAAATTCGATAAGTTTAACAGTGAGAAAGAGAAATTAAGCATTCTGAGAGTCTAAACCAAAGATTGGTAAATTTCAAAATGCTACCTTTTTGGACCGTTTTGGAAGTATTATTTTTTAAAACGGAAGACAAGTTCTGATTTTCCACTACAAAAAAGAGCACCAAGAGATATTTTAATGAATAGGTCCCTAATGAGTATTCATCAGAACAGATCAGTGTTCTACCATTTTTGCTAAATAGAACATTTCTTTTTAAAAGCGCATTGACAGGTGTCAGCTTCTTTTGAATAGTGACGTTTCCCCATTCATTTTCAGTTTTGCCTGTGTCTCTGAGCGCAGTTTCAATAATTTAAAAGACAAGGTTCGTATTCTTGGTCACAGTAAAGTTGTGATTCAGCAGCCCATCACTATTAGCAATGTCCTTATACTGCTGTTGAACTTGGCATTTAGACCAACTGACTTCAGTGGAACCACAGTGCTGTGCCGATTTGGGATCTAAATCAGCATTTAACCAACCGAAGGTCTGGCCTCATGTGAACGCAACGGTGTATATTTAAATCAAAATTCAGTGCCTCTCCTGGTATTCTAATGGTTTTAAATACGTATCACCAGTAATGGCTGCATGGTACCATATTTGATCCGCAGCCGGCATAAGAAGGCTTACAAGCTTCAAATGCTCATAGGCCAGTTCTGTATTGTTTTAGTGGGAAAGATGAGACAGGACCGACATTTCTTGATGAGAGTGGAGTGGAAATCCATGAGGTACATTAAGAATTTAGCAGGGAAGAATATTATTTGGTCTTGCGGTTTAAACTGTTAGCAACGTAAGCTTGACTGTATGTGATAACTAAATGGCAAATCACTAACCCCTGTCAAAAGTGCTGAGTCTTTTTGCCTGTCTTGGAAATTAAGGATCAATTCATGTAACTGAAAAACAATGATGAATCGGGAGTACTGATGCATGAGAATTTCTCTTTTTCATGAGAAGATTGCCAGTTTACAGGATTTAAATAGCATGCAAACTGGTTTTTTATATCTCTAATTGAAGATGTGTTGTCTTTAGGGAGGGTTGGCTTGACTTTGACAAACTTTAACAGAATACAAAGACATTAAAATGGGCTTGTGTTTGCCTTGAAAGTGATTCACTGGCTCATAACCGTGATGTTCCTTTTATACCCAGGAATTCTGTAGGATGCTAAATTTACTACTGCATGAGACCAACGGTGCTTGTTACACAACAATGGTAAGAGGTGTTGAAGCACAAACAGGCCGTGCAGAAAGACGTTGATTTCCAAAAGAAAAATCTTCTACTTTTGAGATGAAAACAAGTATAAAGAATGATTTTGAGGTGTTTATGTTCATGAAGGTTTCTTTTTCATAAGTAAAATTCATTCTGGAGCAGATGCAAGATGTTCTACAGATTTTATTATTTAAAACTTGATACTCATTACAGTAGGAGCTCTGTATGCATTTAGGAGAGCTTCATCCTGTATAGACATAATTTGGAAAACTTATCTCATTTTTTCAGGTGATACAGAAATGTGTATTACTCATATTTATTAAAATACCATATGTATTGCTAAATAACGGACTTTTTCTGCAGTTTTATTCCAAGGTGCCTGTATCTTTTTCTTTCTAAAAATTGTACATCATGCTGTTTTGTTTTTGTTTTGTTTTGTTTTGTTTTGTTTTTTTAAATATCTAAGGGACAGCATTGGATTTCTTCTATACCTGTTAGGATCACTTGGGTTTTTTTCAGAGGAGTCATTGCTAGGTGATATAAGATGGTGTATTTTCTAGGGGCTGAACATTTTGTCAATAAAAGTCGAGGCATGATATAAGAAGAAAAGGAAGATAGTGTGAATTTTAAAAATGGGTGCTGTTAGCTCAGGGACATTGTCCTTTTGATACTGCTAAAGCAAGGCTTTTCTGAAGTTGGCTTGGAACAAAGGCAAATTTTGCTTGCATTTCTCTTTAGCTGCCTGTGAGGTTATGCTTATTTTTATTGCAACTGTGTGACTCGGTACATACTATGTTGGTGATAAATGATTGTTAGACTAATTTTCTTGCTTTAGATATTTAATAAAAATAAAACAAAATTACATTTTGTAATGTACAAATGATGCTAAAAGCACAACTGGAATATGATAACTAGTAATGTGTAGCACATTTAATTTTTGAGGCTACAGATTTACAGCAGAGCTGCATTCTGCAGTATGCTGAACGTACACAGCAAATAAATTTGCAAGCACTGATACAATGTTCTTATGAAAACAGAGTAAAGCATATTATTTCATTGCAAAACTACTTTATACAGATAAGCAAATTATAGAAACTAGTTCAACAAAAGGTTTAGTGAATGTTCATCATGAGAGGAGTGTACCATTGGTAGTCTCTCCTAGCCTGGAGACTGGAGATGCAAGAACGACTTTCTGTTCTATTTCACCCACTCAGTTCTCTTCTATTTATATGAGAAAGACAGGAGATCAGCTAAAAATTACAACCTAACCCGTATTTTCGAGTGGCAGTTTTTGAGAAGTGAATATCAATAACATGTTGTTAGAGACCATGAAATGCTAGGGGTTTGTAGGGGCTTCTAGAGAACTTTTGGTAATGAAGATGACCATAATCTTAAGATTTACATTGCCTGTTTAATCATTTTGTCTGTCCTTCTTCTGAAAAGGAATTGAAATGAATGTCGATATAGCAGATCCATAACAAATAATAACATATGGCTGGTTGCTCAACACATGCATTTTCATCTGATTGTACTTGAGGATGAATGAGTGGCTTATTCATGCCTTCTCTAAAATAAATTTGCATTTATGAATTGGCAGAAACAGACGTATTCTCTGGATGGCTGTTAAAGTGCCTGGTACACCACGAAGGACTTCAATGACTATGCTGTCAATGGATTTTGTGATTAAATCCTAGGGATTAAAAAGCCTCAAAGAACCTTGTTACAGTTTTATGAAGATTAGATTTTTATCATCTTCACCTGAACTGGGTTTCACCTTACTCTGTGTGTAATCCTCTGATTTCTTAGTTTGCTCAAAAAGGGAGAGTATCTGAAGTATGAGTAGCCCTTAGGTTAAACATACCTTATTACTATACTCTGAGCTTGGCCCTTGACTCTCACCCCTTCCCCCTCCCCAAGAAACTGCAGTTTTTCATCTAGATTTAGATCACGAAGAAAAAGAAGGGCAAATTTCTAGAGCCGAACACCTTGCTTTGTCAGGGCAGTATGTTGTGAACGCATCTATTGTGGTCATTAAGCCAAAGAAAAAAAGAGAATTCATTGCAATAATACTGTGTATTTCAAAACATTGGTTAAAATGTTTGATATGCATGTAAAGAATGTGTGAGTGTATTGTATTAGTTCATGTTATAATATAGTGTAAATAGGGGTGCTCCTCTGAAGTGAAAAATTATTAGAAAAGGCACTTGCTGACTGCATAAAGAATTTTATTTTTAAAAATAAGAATACAGCTGCAAATAGACTGTCTGCCAGCCTCTCACAGAGGAACCGTGCATGTGACAGGGTTCCATACTGTAAAACAAACCAAGCCACTGCACAATGCATTCCATCATTTGAAAAATTTGCATTTATGTGTAATTTCAAAGTACAGTTACAGAAAAGGATGTCTTGATTTGGCCACAGGTGATAACCCAAAGAGTAACATGTTTCTTCTTTCCTAAAGCTCCTGCACAGCAAGCAAAGGAAAAGAGATTTGCGGTAAGTATATGAAATTTTGCATCGGGAAAAACTTAAGCTTTTCATTATATTTATCTAAATGATCTTTACTCAAATTGGGAATAACTTATACTTAAAATAATAGATAACAAAATCTTTGTTGTTTCTTCAGGTAATATCCATAATTTCAGAGAACTGGAGTAGTTTTAGAAAAAAAAAAACAGCCAACAAACAAAGCAAGCACTGGAGTTGCAGTTTTGGTGCACAGACAATCTGAACATGTCAGTGTTTGCAAGAGGGAGTGCTAGATTGGCTCTTAAAGAACAAGAACATTGTGTTAACTTTTCATTCTTTCTAGCCACACATGCAGCCTTGAATTAAAGCTCCCATGTATCTGCATGCAGCCAGGGTAGGATATTTAAAAGCACTTCTCATTGGCCTTCGTGTGTTCTTCTGGTTTCAGGAGAACCTTTACAGTGGATTTAGTGGAAGCAGAAGCTTCTCAGAACTGTTAGTAAGTCTGATGACTTTTTACACTTGCTCTTTTATTTTACGTTTCAGCAAAAAAAGCTGGAATCTGGACAAATAAAATAAATCTGCTTATTGGAAGTCAATTTTCATAAAATAATCCCTTTAGTAAAATAACTACCGGAATACTTTTCACATATCAGAATGCTGAAATAAAAGTGGTGGAGCTTTATATCAATGTTAACTTTTCATTGACACGGTCTCCTTACACCTACAGATTTACTAGATAGCATACCGATCACATATAACAGTTTTATATCATCTAAATCGTATTGTAACATTGTTCTAGACTCCAAGGTGTTGATTTTGTTGAGGGCTTCACTTTGTGTAAAACTGTTTGTTTTTCTAAAGTATCCTGTTTACGGGACTGTTCCCAAGAAGGGAGAGCTCCAGAAATCCATGGAACATCTCTGGATGAAATGGATACTGAAAAAAAGTAAAGAGAAAAGATGAAGCCCATCAGTCCCCAGCTTGGGTTCCCTTCACTTACATCTGAAAGAAAATACTGTCTTTCTGTAGGTAAGAATTAACTGTGTGCTACTTCTTTTCCATTCCATTTGAAATAGTAATACAGCCCTTTGATTTTTTACTTTGGCATATCTTCAGTTAGGTACACACTTTTTTAGCTTCTTTGAAAAATAACTTCTGTAACTCAGAGGTTTTTCTGGACATTATTTTTCAAAAATGACACTAGGTTCTTAGAAGCTTTTTTGGGACTTGTTGAGGTTCATAAAAAAAGTGAGGCTGAAAATATCAGGCAGTCACTTGTTTACTCTTCTAAGGCTGTTTGGGAGAAGCATGTGATTTACTTTCTATTGGAGACTCTTTATATGTATGCCATGTTATACATTAGCTGATACCTAATATAGCATGTTAAAAAGGGAGTCTGTATTACTTTACCTCAGCTTCTAGATTCAACAAATTAACTTTAATGCATGTCACGTAGACTGTGAACCTTTAAGTGAAAGTATATTTCAGATACAGAAAAAAAATCAGGCTAGTAATTAGAACCCAACTTTCCTTGCATTGACAGCAGCCAAGTCATTTATTAAGTCAATGTAGCAGAGTAACACGGCAACATCACACTTGATTGAAATCTTGGCCAAGTCTGACAGATGTTTTCAACTCATTGTCAATCTCAAGTATGTTTTAATGAGTTTCAAGTGGCTGGAGCTCCCCTCTGCAGATGCCACTGTTACTGAAACCGTGAAAAGAATCTTTAGGGCAATGACAGCATGGAAAATTCTTTTGAGTAAGTGGTGTGTCAGAAGAAATCCTAACTAGCAGCACAAGTGCTGTTCCCGAGGATGGTCCTCACCTTTTGAATATGTTGAGCTGGTGCAAAATCGGCTGGGTTTATGTGAATACCCCAAATTCTCAAAGCATTTGATTCTCGAAAATAAAGGAGAAGTTTTGGAAGTGAGAATTACTCAAGGGTTACCAGTAATTCCTGTTTCCACATAACTCAGGAAAAAAAAAATTGGAACAATCGATTTGTCTGCTTACACTTCTGGGTCTCACTAGCAGTCAGAAGAACAAAAGCGTATTAGAATAGAAACAACAACAAATATTTTATATTGGGCTGAGCAGAAATGACAGTGACTCTTCAAGTGCAATAGTATGATAGATTCAAACTGGATCAAGTGCAAAGCTGCTGATCATAGCACTTATCTAGTTGGACACTGGTTATGCACTGCGGAGCAGATAGGTGGGATGACAGAAAAAGAGACTGAGATACAAGGGATGCCTAAGGTAGCAGTCCATTTAATTCTTCAGTTTGATAAGGTTTATTAAGTTCTTTGCTGGGCAACAGACCAAACTGATGTAAAATGAATTTTGAGCAAAGCAAGTTCTGGTAAGTTGCCATAGGAGTAAAGTAGACCTACCTAAAAACTGGTGAAGCATGAAGTGACTGATTGAACCTTGTCATGACAATATTCTCTTCATTTTCCATCTGCCCAAATGAATCTATTTGTTTGTTCTTCGTAGCTCTTTTTTCTTTTTATGCGTAACATTTGCAATGTTAGAAGTCTAGTATGCAGTAGGATATATTTTAATATTTAGAATAAAGTTACAAGAAACCAGTTAATATGGAGAATGGATAAGTTCTTTTCATCCTGCTTAAAAAATTAGACAAGAGCAGGTTTATTCCTGAATGGATGATAAATTTTGGTCAGTTGGATGTGAGCAGCATTATGTCATTTACCTTATTTGTTAGCAGCCAGACTGAAATACTGTTAAATTTCCCAGTGAAGGGAAGTCTCGATATTTCAAGCTTAATCTTACTAAAAATCATCCTGAACCAAAAACAAGTCCTGGAAATTTGTCCTTCAGAGCTCTGTTAGTTTATCTGTCCTTCACAGTGATAACTAAATTAATGTATGTAGTTTTCAACCCAAAACTTTGTTGTTCAAGCAGAAAGTTTTTGTTTGTTTTTTTTTTTTTTTTTTGAGAGTAGAGTTTTGCTTTCCCTTGTGTCTTTGTCACCTTAGCAACCTGTGTGGAGAGTGACGAACTTTTCCTGGTAGACAGAAGAAAACGTTTTGGAAGTATGAAGTGGTAGAGTCTATGTTAACACATTCTTTGTTGACATATTTGTCAACGTATTCTTTTTTGAAGCAGCATGTCAAATGGAGTTCAGTATAGCCCAATGTATAAAATTCAATTTCATGTAATGCTTGCTTGGAATTGAGTATGTTCCAAACATCCTTTTAAAATGTAAGTAACCAGCCTACTAAGTGTGCTAACTGAAAGCTTTGCCCGCTTTAATGGCTGTATAATGTCAGGGCAGGGAAGAAGGAATTACCTGTAAAGAGAAACTGGTCAAAGCTATTTCTGGTTTTAGGGGGGTGGCGTTTTTTTTGCTTTAAATATCATGCTATCTTTTCTCTTTGGTTTACAATAGTTCCCGAATGAAATATTCCAAAATCTTTTTGCTGATAGTAACCCCACACTAAAGCACTTTTTGAGACAATTTGAGTAAATGCCTGGGATGTATATAAAGTAGTAGTGTATAAAAATTCAGAAGGAAACAACCCATACAGAAAAGACTTGGAATTACGTTCTAGGTCTCAACATATATCAAGGAGGACTGAAATTTATCACAGGACTTATTTTAGATCTTTAAATAACTAAAGTGTGTGAGTATAGAAGGATATAATGTCTGAAACTATTGTGTTCTGTATTAGGTGATTTAACATACAGGTGCTTTGGAGACACCTATGAAAGTAAAGGTTTCCTTCTAATGAAAGGATTTATTTAGCATATGTAAGAAACAAAAGAATCACACTTTAATGAGGTTTTGCACTGGTATCTGAATTTCATGTCTTGAAGAAATATGTTAAAAGTAGTGTTTCTGAGTGACAAATCCAGAATCCCCTCTACAGCAGTGTCTAATGGCCTCACCTACCCAGAAAAGTATATTTGCCTTAATCTCTGAAAACTGCATGGAAAAAAAACAATTAAAATTGATTTTGTGCTAACAAGTGCTCATCTCTGTTCTTTTAGAAAGTTTTGAGTTAGGTGCTCCAATCCATTGTCATTGGAAGTTGTACTTCTGTCTCACTCAGGTACATGTGAAAATATGAGCCTTAAAGAGCTCTTATAAAAATTCTTTGATATGCACAGAAACAAATGAGATATCATAATTCTATTGAGAAAACTGTTGCTCAAACTGACATCTTCAGGGATTTGGCCATTTGGCTGTTGCTTATGTCAAACTTGTTGAAAGTTTGTAACTCCTTTTGGGCCTTTCTTCTTATTCCAGCTTTACTGTTACCTGATGCACACCCTATGCATGGCTGGGGAACATGGGAACAAGCAGTATGTGACCAGAGGTACTACATAAATCTATGAGACCTCCTTGCAGCCAATTTCAATGGAGAAAATAAACAAGCCATGAAGCGGTTGCAGCAGATTTGGAGGTGAGAGGACAAACAAGGAAGAACTGCGTTGTTTGCAGCAATTTGCTGGGTGCAATTTTGTGTAACATAAAGTATGAAACGAGGCAAGAATGGATGTGTCTGTCCCACTTCCAAGGCTCTGGCTACCAGGCTGGATTGTAGTATTGGAAATTTTTCTGTCAGTGTGCCAAACCAAAGCTATGCTGATATTCTACTGTATCATAATTAGTATTACCATTGTTAGGTGATCACAACCTGCCACAATCAAGTACACAACTTATTATTTACTTCAGCCCAAAGAAGAAAGGACAAATTTCCAATATTTTAGATCTGTTCCACTGATTTGTTCACATTCTGTTCTGGTTACAGGAAAGTTTGCATAAAAAATAAGCAAAGTTAACTTGCATTTTCACCACCTTAATTCAACAACAGGATATTCTGATTCAGTTAATGTGAAAGTACATCTCTGAGAAATCTAGCATTAGAAATCTGGGTTCCTGTTTTCATTGGAATAAACCACGCTTTGGGTTTCAACTTAAAGAAGAAAAATCAGGCATTTGCTTGGGAAGGCTCTGGTGCCTCTGAAACACACATGCTGATTAGTACTGGTGTGTCACCAGCTGGAACTACTTAAGCTAGAGAGCACTTTGTATTCTTCCCCTCTCTATCAGTAATTGGCAAGCATATTTTTGCCTACAATCAATTGCTTTTATATTCTGAGTAATATTTCTAAGTAAGAAGAAATATTACAGCAGCTAGAGAAGCTATTGATTTTAGGCAGAAAATGCCCTTTCCAAATGCCACTCCAGATGACTGAAATACAAAGAAAATCTGTGACATCACTAACATGGCCAATAAACCTGTCACTTGGCAAACCAAGGAATGAACACAAGTAAATGTGGTCCTTAATTTAGGTTCCGTATGAACCATGGCGTATAGACAAGGGAAGGATCAAATGGGGGCATCGCATGCAAAGGCCAATCTGCTGAGCTAGTAAGTGAATAAAGCCCAGATCTATGTTGTGTAAGAGAGCATTAGCTGCCCTGTTTTGTTTTAGGAAAGAGATTGGAATAGCAAATATAACTTTCACTATCCTGGAGACCAACAAGAAATTAACAACAAGGGGTTAACAGTGATCTTGCAGCCCATGGACAAGTATGTGTGTTATGGTTCAGTTCTACATTCACAGATGATGTGGTTACAGTCCTTGGTGTATTCACCTCGATGGCAGTCATCATGCAGAAATATCAAGATAACAGTCTTTGGGTAGATGTTTTTGTTCAATAAGTCTTTAAGTTATGGGGTTGCATTTGCACGGGTCTTTCTGAGTACCATAATCCGTATCTCCAGTGAACCTTGTCAAGACTTTATTATTTTAGCTACTACTGTAAATGCCGACTGGAGAATAATGGAACCAAGTATCTTGGAGGTAATGTATCCAGATGAGACCCTGCTCAATTTAGTCAAGAGGTCAAGAGAAGAACCGATAGAGTCTTCTGGTTACCTTTTTTATGGTAAGTGCTTCAGCCATCTCTCTGGTTATAATGTATCTGTGTTATCATCCAGAAGAACTACATAGAATTTTTTTGTTTAGAAATTGTGCTCTCTGAAAGTTCTGGCAAAATAAGGAGTGAGAGGAATGATTTCCATTTTTTTTTCTTCTGAAATGTGAAAGGTTTTTGATCATCTTTTTGTGCTTGAGGAAAAATATTACTTCCTAAACTGAGGGACCAGGAGTTTCCAGATTAGTGAGCTTAACTCGACCATTGACAGCCCCATTGTTCTTACAAATTACAAGAATCTCAGAGGAAACTGTTCGTTATAGGAGAGAAGGCTGAAAATTGTCAGAGATACACATTCAGAATTACTGTCACAAAGAGCATGGTTCTTCATGGTACATTTTCCACACCTCTCTTCCAAGTCAATGTTAACAAATGTAACAAAAAACAGCAAACGTGTATATGGCATAGTATTACGCATACGTTTTAACCAGACGGAAGCACACTCACGCAATTTCATTTTTAAGTGCCTTCGAAGGTCAGTGGGGCTTCCAGGTTTCATGTCACTGGACATCTGCGTTGTTGTTGTCAGACAGCATTAGTCTTTTTGTGTCTTAACCAACTACCTCCCGAAGTCAAGGGGATTTAAGTTAACTGTTCTGTCCAAAATTACCTTGAAGTGTTGCCTGTCCAAAGTTGTGTTGGGCAGAACAGTGACTTTTACCTCCTTTACCTCTGGAGGCTAAAGGGCCTGCCTGTCCCTCCCCAGAGATCATGTATTATTATCATGTATTAGTGGAGTAGGCCTGTTGATACATCCCTTCTAATATCTGTTATTGTAGTTGTACACTGTGTCCCCTCTTTGCACTGAAGTCACCACATTTTTTTTTTAATATGGCTGTATCTTTGTCTTCATAGATTTTCAAATTCTCTGTTTCTTTGATATCAGCTTCCAGCATTATGAGCGTTCTTGTTCTCAATGTTCTGTTAAATTTAATGTCAACAGGTGATGACTCATGCTTCACTGGTGCAACCTTTCACTTTATCATGCAAGATGTGCATTTTTTACTCCAAAACTTAGTATTTAGTGACACTATTAAAGATTGTTATGACTATATGCCCAAACCTTCTGTACTTCTCTGAATAAAACATAAACTGCCAGGCGTTACTGTAAATTTTATCCTCTGATGTAAACCCAGATTTCATGGAGAATCTTTCGCAATGTCGGTGCTAATATATCCTTCGTGAACAGCAAAGGTGAAATTTCTAGTTAGCATTGTATGCACAGGTGGCAGTAGATGATTGGCATGGGAAGATGGAGCATCCATAAGCAATGATGTTGTTTTGTGATCCGTAAATGCTAGCAGGACTCTTGTAAGACTGAGCAACCACGTAATTAGGAAATCTGGGTGGCTACTCTGCTTCTGAGCAGCTTCAGTGTGCCTGCTTCTGTGCTAGGCAAAAATCTTGCCCTCTAATCAGACGAGCATTTCAGGTTTAGTTTTATTTTAGTCCTTAATCTGAGGCTGTTTTTTAAAAAGCCATAAGCTGCTGTGGATGAGGATGGCTTTAGGCATCTCATTAGAACCCCTTTTCATCTTCCCACAGGTGGCTCCACGCTCTACAAAAACAGTACAGGTACCACTTACCGTGGAACATATTTAACCTTAACTTGCCAGTCTAAAATTTAAATAGTATGTCAACAGAGGAAGCCAGGCCCCCAGATATTAAACAGACTCAAAATATTGAGTGTTAAGGAAGTGAAACACCCTGCCTTTCTACTTTGGCTCTAAGTAATAGGCTCTTTGGAATCAAGTTAAAGTAGCTCACTCAACACGGTAAGAACCTGCTGATGACATTTCTTGCACCACAACTTCTGTTTGAAGCGGGAGGCTGATGAGCATTTGAATATGTGACCATCTTGCATGTGTAGGTTTTGGAGCTAAGAATTAATGATGTTTTATAACCTCAGTGGAGAGAAGCTTCAGTGGGCTATGCTGAAAAGCCCTCGTTTGATATTTGAAAATGGAACAGCCAAAGAAAGATTAAAAAAAAAATTGCTACAGGCTTCATCTTGCAGGCTTTCATAAAAAGGTGAGATGAAAGACAGCAGATGGATTTATCTTTTTACTTAGCAGCAAAACTACATATCAGCTTCATACAAACAGATCTCTCAGCCAAATATAGCTTGACAGTAATTCTATAAGATTCATCAAGTCAAGGGAAGTGATTAGGTCTGATGCCATGAAATAATGTGAAAGTAGGATATCTCATATGATTTCAATATTTCAGACTTGAGTCCATTAAATACAATTTTCTGATGAAAATGCTTCCCTGTGTTGCAACAATTTTCATCTTCATGTATTCTTTAGAATGCTGCATAATTCTTATACCTTTCAAATTCTCATTTCCAGTGATCTTAAGCATTACTGAAACAATTTCCAGAGAGCAGATAATACTGTGGCTTTCAACCCGTAAAATGGCGAAGGTGAGTTTTTAAGCTTTTAGAACAGTTTTCTTTGATACTAGTCTAACATTTTACACATTCAGGCTGTCAATATCATAGTGTCTTGAGTTGCAAAAGCTCCAGACAAAACACATAGTGTAAGATACTTAATGAGATGCATCATAGTCTTGCTTTCTTCTTTTTGTAACAACACCCAAAGATGTTGGGTGGGTCTGCACTGCATGAAACAAATTGAGGCATTTCCTGTTGCATCAAGGCTCTCAGATAGAATTTATTCTAATGAACTCTGTCTAAGCTTCTAAAATGGCAAATATCTATTTAATAACTTCTGAAGAAGCATGTATTTAAAATGTGCTTATGTTCTCATGCACTAAATCGTTATAGGCTTCTAACTCTCAATGACACAGTAGGAATCAGATGCCTAAAATGCCTTCGTAGGTTTGACTTAACTTCTCTTACAGGCTTTCACTACATATAGAATCCAGTAATAATAATGTCCTGTTTCTATACGTGACTCAAAGCCAATTTAAAAAAAAAAAAATCTAGATGCCTTATAATAAGTTTGCTTTCTGAAAATCACATATGTACCTAAATCCTGAT
The DNA here is from genome assembly GCA_008658365.1 of Alca torda. Lineage (NCBI taxonomy): Eukaryota > Metazoa > Chordata > Aves > Charadriiformes > Alcidae > Alca > Alca torda. The sequence continues at coordinate 9,203,128 of CM018079.1, forward strand.
GATTTTACTGGAATTTAGGTAGCTAAATGCCTTCTGGATATGGTTACTTTTAGATTTTTCACATTAGTTAACAGCATATATTAAATAAGAGATGTGTGGAAGTGTTTTATTGCTTTGCTTACTTGTATCTTTCTCTTGTACTATTTAAAGCACAGTGTATTTTTTGGAAACCTTTAAAAGGTTTGTGTACTGTTTGATTCAGCTGTCATATGTCTTTGAAATGATTAATTGATAACCCAAAGCACAGCACCAGGAGAGGATGTCCTTGTTGATGAGTCTGGAAGATCAGGTCTGAACATGCAGCGTTGGGGAGTTGTGCCGCAAAATCTCATTTACACAAACAGATGGATGGCAGATATGGCTTGTGCACAAGAAGAGTATTGGGCAAGCCAAGGAAAGAACTGGCACTATAGCCTACAGACATTTAGCTAGTTGTTAGAGTGCACAAACTCAGCAATCTGATAAGTGTCCAGTTGTAGGAGCTCGACCAGACCTGGGTAAAGGTGGGTTTTGCCGATATTACATTGCCAAATCATCATTGTGCAACCGAAGGCTGATGACTGTAATTTAACTGAAAAGAAAAGGATGCCAAACCTGCCAGGTTCTCTATAATTACACTGATCTCAAGCATAGTAATCTCTTTCCTAGCTGTACTGAAGAATAAAAGTCTAAAAATTCTCTAATGAGTATGAAATTTGTGAGCAAATTAATAGCATTAGTGATGTTGGCAGTGTCTCGTGGAAGAGAATGATTAATAACAATCCTTCTTAGTGACCTCTTTCTTATTGCAAAAGAGGCTATGTCTGTTTTTTAAGGGTAGATTTAAAGCACATTCCTCTGAGCAGGTTTCCAAACCAAGCTCTTAGGGGGACGGTATTTTTCGAAGCAGGTATCTCAGGTTAGATATCTAACTGTGTTGTTAGGCCCTTAATTAGAGTTCTCTTCTATAAGGGCTCCTGGGTGACTGCAGGAGTCACTCTGCAGGGAGCTCTTTGTAAAGCTAGGTGTAAGTGCCTCAATTTTCAGGCTTCACCTCTGGAAAAGAAGTCCTGAGCAATATGTAATGCATTAAATCCGCTGAGCTCTGTTTAATAGGGTTCTAGGGACCTTCTTTAAGATCTTATAAAATGCTGGTTAAGAGTGAGAGAAAGCAAAATGCAAGTGAGAATGTAGCTTTCTTTGAACTCTTCCATATCAATTCACTGTTTTCAGAGTGGATTGTTTTAATGGCTTTATTTGGAGATGTTCCTAAGGATAATAGCGAAAAGGGCTGCACAATGTCTGCTTACACTAGCAGAAGGATCCGTACTAATCTTTTCACTGTTGTGTGCAATTGAATAGTCTGTTCAGAGTTTATCAGTTCTCTGGGCCTTGTGTGCTTATATATCACACAAGAGAGCTGCCCTCATACTCATGAGATGGTATTTCCTTAGAAGAGTGAGGGCTCAGGCTTGGGTTCCCCTATCTGTTGACTGGGCTGTAGGAACCCTTAAGGAAGTTTTTTAAAATGGCAGTCCCATGATATTTCTATTCAAAAGGTTCGTTCAACTTACTGTGGGGCCTTGGACTCTGAAATGTGCGGTGTTGCTTGCTCTATACATTACTGCATAGCCAATGGCCACCATCATAATGAATACTGAATGTACCATATAGATATGCTTCAAGTTTAAATCTTACAAAATTTTCCCAAATGTTTTCTTTCAGATGAAATCATGGCAGGTATGGATGAGCTTTTGTTTTTCTGGGGCATATTATGGGATACTTATTCCTGTGGTACACTGGTTAGCAATGCTATAATACCTCATTGATGTCATTGTCTGGCTAGAGTGAGTGCTGGACATGGTTAGAGCTCTGCTGCATTCAGGGACTAGGATGTAAAGTTAAGGACAGGGGCAGCAGGAAAAGAGATACGTGCTTGGTTACTGTAACCCCTGAAAAGAAAGAAAGAATGAACATAACAAATACGAAAAGGGGGAAGATCTTAGGGGCTATAATATGCACTTTTCATTTAAGTCTAATGAATAATGCTAAAAGGAGAATGAGGCACTGAGCTTGTGTACTTTGCATGGAATAAAAAAAGGCTGTTATTGAAAGAATGCTACTAGCTACAGCAGGTGACATATCCTAGCTCAGTAACATATCCCAGCTCATCTAGCAGTCATATGCTTGGCTGATACAGAGAGAAATAAGCAGGGGAAAGAGCTTCTGGAGAATTTGCACTACATAGTTCACAATGTTTTTATTTTATTAATGAGAAAGCCACCCTTTTCCATTCTTTGAACACTATCTTATTAGCCTAACTCAGTCTCAAAATTTAAGTCCCTGCCTTTGATAGCACTTATTCTATACACTAAGCTTAGCAAGAAAGATGTAGACTGCTTCATAGTTTCAAGCAAATAACTTGTTTCACCCAGCAATTAGTAGCTTCGTGCTCTGATGGGACAGAAATGGCCTTCAGGTGAAACTAATGAGTGCTCCTGACAAAAGGGAGGCTGCCAGGTGCTATTAATCATTGTATAGGAGGAAGAAAGGCTCAGAAGTTTCTTTCATTTTCTTTTTTCTTCCTCTGTGCCTGGAGGTTTTGCTTTTGTCTGTGAGGGAAGAAGGTATGTTTGTTCTTGTAGAGGCAGAAGGGTGCTCTGTGCAACTGAGCTGTTTTAGTAGTTTTCACAGTGAAAAATGCTATAGGACTTGTTGAACCCCAGATCATGTGATTGTGAAGGTAGGTTTCCTCTGGGTATGGAGTTGGGAATCTGCCTATGGTACAACAAATGTTTGTGCTGATTTCTCTTATTCCTGTTGATTTAGAGATAGAGTGATTTCCCAGTCTTGGTTAAGAAGTGGTGTAGTGAAAAACTTTATCTTTCCAGTCTTTGGTAATCTTGTACTATCCAAAATAATGCAGTGATGACCAGCTGAGTACTGCTAGTGGAGACAGCCTCATAGTACTGTAAATATTTTTTTTTCCTTAAAACCAAGCAGTCTTCTAACAAAGCTTGTTACTGGAAAGTGTTACCCTCTTCTGGTTGAGTTGTTTAGTGTGATGCTTACTTTAGAATTACCAGAGCTTTTGGCATTGTATGACTGGATTCAGTAAGAAAAAATACTAAAACTTTTTTTTTAAGTGTTTAGAGTCTTTTAGTTACTGTACTGCAACAGACAACTGCCTTAAAATTTGCAAAGCATAAGTATACCAGTTAAGCAGTTACTCCAGTAAAACTCTAGTAGTTAGTGGTGCTTCACAGACCAATTTTAGTCCTTTTTTTCTTCTCTTTTCTCTAAGGAGATTTTACTGGTGATAGCTATAAGGTTTCCCATAATGGAACAACATTGGTATTGTAGAAATTGCTTGCTGAACGAGCATCCAGTGTCTTTGATGGTATATGTAAAGTAAACTTTGGTAAAACTCACTTAAGAAGTTGGTCTTGGAATTTACTGGGACTTCAGGTTTCTAGTATTTCTCTCTGTATTCTCTCACAGTGTTGTGTGCCATTAAGCTTCTAATGTGGTAAACGTGTGCAGGTTCTTTGACTCTTCTGGGTTCCAGGAAAGCCCCAGTTACCTGTGAAGACTTAAAGTGAAATCAGGAGCTAGACATGACTCTTATTGTGGCTGTTGTATAGAGAAGTCAAGTAAACAAAGAGAGACTTTTGGACAAGGACTTTATTTTATGACTCAAAATAGCTCACAGAAAGCCTTAATGCTTGTTCTATTTTGTGCTGAGGAGTGAGCTGATCCAGTGAACTCAGATGGAGGTGTGTAACAGCTTGAAGATACCTGTTCTTTGTTGGTTTATGATGTTATGGAAGACTAGATTCAAACCATGATGTTAATGATTAATAATGCCTTGAGTGAAGATGAGGTCTTTTGGCCAAGACAGGGAACTACTCGAAACATGAACTCCAATTTAACAAGTTAGTCAGTGAAGTAATTTTCTTGCTTTCTGGTGTATAACACAGCTTAAACAACTGTTGCTACCTTTTTTTTTTTTTAAATACCTTCAATAGTACTTAGAAATGTAGGAGAAAAGATTTGTTGCTTTCAGAAGGCTTGAGACCTAAATGAGTGACAAATGATCTTAATAGAGATTATAAAAGAATAGTTAATGGTGCAATATGCTGAAATGAATACGTATGGCAGGCTGCAAATGCATTCATGGAACTTTCCTTTTATCTTCAGGAAAAAGTCTTTCATGATGTTCTGAATGCGGATGATTATTACTTGGATCGATCTATTTTGTTAAAATTTTAACTGTGCTTTGGTTTTGTTTCTTTCTTTTTTAATATGCAATATAATCACTAAATTAATTTCTCTACCAAGAGGGTAAGGTTTCTTATGAATCTCATTTCTACACATGCCATAGTAATTTTCTGGAGATCAAAGATGATGATCATTAGTTAAAAGAGTCTTTAAGACTTTGTGAATTCCAGATCATGCAAACAGTAAATGAGGAAGTGTTGGTAGTTGTCAGTGAATTCTTGGCACTCCAATCTATTGTCCTGGACCTATAATTGCCATAGATGTCTGCTGAATTGTAAATTATGTATTTGATTCAATACTACCTATAGCTGTCTTTGTTACTGAAAAGATAACAGTTGTGCTCATAGTAAATTGTACTCTACATATTGATCTCTTAATAACCCACAACTATAAAACTATGCTAATAATTTATTTTCCGTTCTGCAGCACGATGACTTTTTCAATACCAGCAAGTGGATTTACCTACCTTTACTTATTTTTATTCTCATGCTTTTCTCCCCAGTTTTTGTACAAGAATTCACATATCCCCTGCAGTAATCTGTTGATAACAAAACCAAAAGGTATGCTTGCCATTGGTTTATTGTGTTGTGCGAAAGTATTGGTGACAGCATGCACAGCTGCTGCCTAAAATTATATTTTCTTGGCAATCTGAAAACCCTTGAATACTTCAGTCCTTGAGTATTATTGAGGCCCTTAGTGACCTGCTGTATTCCTATAAGAAATGCTAGAAATCAGCCAGCCCTTGAATACTGAGAATATGGTTGTTAAATGTGTCCATGTTGTCTTCTATTGGCTCTTTCTTTCATTTAGGGATTTTTAATACTGCTTAATAGTATTATAATATTATTATAATAGTATAGTATAATATACTATAGTATACTATAATATAGTATTATTAATACTGCTTAATAGTGTTTTCAAAACTCCTAGTCAAATCTTAATCCAGAAATGGGTTAACGTGTCTTACTGTGGAAGGTGCTGTCAAAAATTAAATATGATCTTTTGTGCGTTTCTGGTGATAGGGTCACAGACTAATTCATGTGAGTGAGAAAATGTGCTGGTCTAGCAATGTCACAGTCTGTCAAGACTCTTTTGCTGTCAGATTTTACTCAGAACATATATATAAAAATGCAATTCCTTTTCTATTTCTTGAACTCAAATCATTTATTAACAGACACTGAAAGGAAGCTAAAAACAAATAGGTCTCCTTTTCAGCAACTGACTTCTCCTTATAGATCTGCTGACTATTCATTTATATCAGCTCATGAAACTGCAGAACTTCGGCATTTGCTTGAGAGAAATGGACTAATATATTGATCTATTGTATTTTTATAAAGTTATGGTTTTTTATGAGACTATTTTTTTCACTTCAAAAACCGTATGTTGAAGTCTTATTTTAATTCTGTGTGTGCTAAGATGACATAAACTGAGCAGGATGGAACGAGAAATATGTCCCTTGAATATATGGCATTCACTCAGAAATTATCGTCTTGATATTGTCTAACTGATTGTGTGGAGTTAAATAAAAAGGAAAGAAAAATATGAGAAAATATATGACAATATTCACAGCCAGTAATTAATATTAGGAAAAAATCAGCTACTGGTTTGCAGATCTGTTTCTCTAAGGTCATTCTTTGGTTTCTATTGACTTACCATAACACATTCAGATGAAAGGTCTAGTGTAATGCATTAAGACTCTTTTGGAAAAAAGAGAAGCCAATTTAGTTAGCATAAAGGAAATGGAGCTGTGCGGAGTTTTACATATGACAGTAGTTTGAAAATGTCTAGTTTTGCTGCTGCTTTAGCATCTCTGTTGAAGTGTAAGGTAGCTTAAAAAAAATAAAATCAATCGACTTATGTCTCTGGGGAAATCAATATGTCGAAAGTAGATGACAATGAAATCTGCAGACTGACAGATATTTTTACTCTGCAGAGGGCTTTAAAGTGAGGAGGTGCAAGAACTTTAAAAAAAAAAAGAAAAAGCCAGCATGTCTCCCTCCCCACACGGTGTTATGAAAGAAAGTAGGATAATTTTAAAGTGACCTACAGTGGTAACTGTATGATATATCTCAACAGATTGAGATGTCACACAGTGGCTCTGCTGAATATAAATTGTCAACGTTGCATGTAATTCTTTGGCTTTTCTTGGAGCACGTAGTGTGAAAATGAGATGGCTAGGTGTCTAAATCACATAAATGACTATTTTGTCTGTCACTGTTACAGATAAAAGCCAATAACAACAAATAAAATAAATGATCTGAAATAGAATTTTAAATCGAATAACTTGCCACTTCTGTATCTCTACTGATGACATTTATTAAGAGGGCTCTAATAACAACATGCAGCGACTTATTGAAGCATACTTTCACACCAGTACAGTAGGGAATACCTTGCCTCAGCCCCGTTACCGCTACCAGATTTTAAGGCCTTATTCTGTACCTGTTATGGAGTAAAATTGCCAAAATAGAGCCTCAAACATTTGAGGAACAGAAGGATATCTGGCAGCTGTAGCATGAGAAATGAAAGCTGAGAAAGTAATGTGTCCAGCTGCAAGATGGAACTTTCTCTTAAAAAAAAAAAAGATATTTTGTGTTGCTGCTCGAAGACAGGATTCTTTATCCCTTGCTTAGGATTGCTTTCAGCAGATATTTTTCTTTTCAGGTGTGTGCTACTCAGAGAAATTAAGTTGTGATCACATTTCAGAGACCTTGTATCTGCTGATTAACTGGGGAAAGTTAAGTGGGAAGCTTTCACTTCTTGTAAAGTTTTTAGAAGTTGGAGAAGTGAAGTGAAAAATATTTGGTTTTCTGTGCTTAACGTGTCCATTCTGACTGGTGTCACTTATATGATACAAACAAATTTAAAAGACCTTTGGAATGTGCTTACCAACACCTAGAATCACAAAGCAGCTCAGCAGATGCTTAGCTTTAAGTACTTGTGCAATCCTTTGATCTCTACTAAGCTAGTGAAATAATTAAGCAAATGCTTTTCAGTATCCTTTAGTGATACAGGCCCAAAGTATCTGTTCTTTTTCATCCCTTTTTAGTATCTGTTTTACTTAAAATAGTAAAGTGGGATCACTATTTTGATCTCTGCTGATCTCCTGATCCCCCTACAGTTGCTTTTAACAGTGCCTTAAGACTTAACAGCTTGCTAAGAGAACTAGTTGAGAATTTTTGACTGAACGTTCTCCATCACAATGAAACTTTTGGAACTTAGTTATAAGAATGCATTGTGTTAAATTCAAATTATTGACCTCTATGGTGGGAAGAAAACACCTATTCTAGAAAAGCTATGTCACTTTGTCTCATTTCTGCATGTGGCGGCATGCTTCCACTCAAGGAAAAGGTTTGTTATTAGGCCACATTTTTTAATTCAAATTAGTCTACTTATTTGGTGATGGCTCTGTTTGAGTAGCTGTACCTTGAATTTGTGAGGCTAGTGTCTGTCAGTTTATTGTTTATCATCAGCATGTTTTGCTGAAGAATATAATTTAACTGAAACTGTGATTAAAGACCACTTCAGTTTTTGCCAAGTTGGCTGCTTGGCAAAGTGTCAGCATAAAATCAGCAGTTATTGCACATAAAATAGCCTGTTTTAAGTCAGTGGTGTACGGTGGGTCATATTTAGTATTGACTTAGCTCTAATTGATTCCCTGGAAGTGCACCCAGATTTAAGTTGGCTCATTAATTTAAGGCAAACCTGCATTATTTGCATTGAGGGCATTGTTAGGGTTTTGGGGCATGTAACCACTGTAACACAGTTAATGAATGACATAGCACCAGGTTCAGTTGCCAAGACTTCTTAATTATTTTTTTTTTATTCTTCCCCTAGAGAAAATTTGCTAAATGTGTTGGATGTTTAAAGCCCAGCTGTTTTATTAGAGGAAATTCTGGGCATCCTAACAGTGTTCAGATTAAGTTTTATCAATATCCCTTTAGTTTCAGGAGGCATCTCAGCCTTTGATACCATCCCTAAAATTAAACTGTGTTCTTTGTGGGAAAAGATATGAAAGGATATATTTGGAAAGCAACAGCCCATGGCCTACGTTTTATGGTTTCTTGTCAAGTTGCAAGGTGATTAAGAGCTTTGGCTACTGTGTGACTGTTATCAGTTTCATGTAAATAGATTTAAGTTAAAAGTAAGTAGTATCATTATCTAAAATGAGAAGGATTAGGTTTTTATACAGCTACTGTATTATATCTTTGTTGCTAATTCCCAGTATGATTAAGTAACTATCGATTATTTTGTATTAAATGACAATATAACTGTCTTGGTAGCTTTAAATAACATGTTCCTTGAAAAACTGTAATTTAAACCATTGCCATTATTTTCATCAGGGCCACCAAAACCATGCTACAGATAGACACGGTTTGAGAGATATTGGGGTTTTGTTTTGGTTTGGTTTTTTTTGTTGTTTTTAAACTGTTTTGAAATTGGTTAGAATTTCATCAAGAAGTGAGTAATGATAACTTAAAAATTTTAGTATACCGCTGTGGTAATGGGCGAGGAAAAATAACTGCTTGTCACACTGCAAGTATTCTGCTGACTTGTGCTGAGACGTTTCCTGAGTTGCTGCCTCTCTTGAAATAAATTCTGTCTGTGGCTAATGGTCCTTGTCTTATGCGAACAGAACTGAAAAATAAAGAAACAATAATGATGTTTAATGATACTGCAATGGTCTAAGAAGCCTTTGCAAGTGTGCACCCTAACTAAGCATTTATAGGAAGATAGGGCTGCCTACACATAGTGTGCTGTAGTCTTGGGAGTAATAAAAGTACGTGTTTAATAGACTCCTAATCAACTTTCCCTTATTTACGGCTGTTTGTGACTTCAGTATTTATGTGACTTGATAACATGAAGCCATAATTTGTAAAAGATGGAATTTTTCTAGTATTGTTCTTAATACATTAATAGAAGGAACTTGCAAGGGGCTAGCTCTGATTATTTCATTGACATTTTCTGAGTGAAGGGAGAAAAATGGCCATATACATGTTTACACAATTTGTTCTGTAAAGGGAGATGTTTCCATACAGTGTTTTGGATGGCAGTGCTAGTTGTAATAATAATGCTCTTTCATAAGTGACATAAGAAGTAAGACTGATGTAAGCCCAGGACTATACTAGCAATAGTTTCCAAAATTACTTAAACCGCTCCCTCCCTGCCTTCAACCCAACAAACCCAAACAAAGAAACCCCACACAACTCCAAAACCCATCCAATCCCCACAAAAACCCCCCAAACTTCAAAAAAAACCCAAACCAATGCACCTTTAGAGGAATCCTTTGAACACTCCAGACTCTATTCTATTTGTCAGGCTTTCACCATGACAATAACAAAAATACAGATATCTTCGGATTTTCTACAGACTTATTCAGGTTAAATTTTGCTAGGTGGCAACCGCAGAACAGCAGGCAAATCTGGGTTCAAAACCCTCCCCTTCAAAACCAGAAAGCTCAGGCAGAAGGTTAGCTGCAAACAAAGTTTTGCTTTTCTGTGCAGCGCCCCAGAGTTTACAAAAATGTATGTGTTAAAACCAAGTCTCATTGATGCTAATATGGGGGAGGGAGGGGAAGCTTTATTTCACGCTGAAAAACAATAGTTCTTTCTGTGAAGCATTTTTTTTTTGTCATTACAATGTGTGTAGGTAGAAGAATAAAACTTTCTCTCATGTGTTTCTGGTTTGGTTTTTTTTTGTAATCCTGAAATTGTGCAATCCGACAGCAGGTGTTAACAGTGGAGATATTACAAAAGGATAAGACGTTTCATATTTGCTGATACCTGCTGAAAAGCGAAGAGAAGGTCTGGAAAGCAGGGATAGTGAGTCTGTACAGCAGCTTACCTGTATGTAGAGTTGTTGTATTAAAATATGAATCTTGGTAGTTTATGTTTAAAGGAATCTCTGGAAATTACCTGCTCTAGCACATGTGTGTGCCCCCTACCCTGAAGGTCATCTGAGAATGAGGTTTCTCAGGGCCTTGTCCTGTTGGGCCTTGAATATCTGCAAGGCTCTCCACAGCCTCTCTGGGCAACCTGCTCCAGTTTTTCATTACTCTTCAACTAGATGTTCTTTTTCTAACGTCTTATCAGAATTTTTCTTGTTGCAACTTTTCTCATTGCGTTTCTTCATTTCATGGCATACCTCTGAGAAAAGTCTGCCTCCATCTTCTTCATACATGTCCAATAGATTCCTGCTTCAGGAAATTCAGTTTCCTTTCCTGAAGTTTTGGTCTGTAAAGAAGATACAGATCTGTATCTCTTGTTATGAGATCTTTTTTTCGTTTTGAATTTCTATCAGTACTCATACGGAGCTGACAGAAGTAGCTGAAGACATTAATGGCTACAAATAACCCGATCATTTTTAATTATGTGTGTATGAAACCCACAAAATGGTCGTCTGTGATTCTGAAAGGTGAATGAATGTAGACTAGTACTGGGACATGGGAAGATTAAAAAAAAAATGCAGTGCATGTCAGTTTCTTTAGGGACATAACTATATCTCACTCTGAAAGAAATATGTTGCAAATATATTTTTATTCTGAAGTACTAGCTGTATTTACTTGCATCTTTAGGCATATGTTGATAAGGTACCTGTGCTTGTTTATTTGCGTGTGGCCCCACTGGGCTGTTTCACAGGTGCACTAGACCCTTTCAGGATCAGTACCTTATGGAGCGCTTAGGTCAGCTTGCACAGATGCTAAGCATCGAAGAGCTGTGCAGGAGCACAGGTATGAAGTGGCCAGTCTGCCAGATATTTAACGTGTCATTCAGTTCATTTTTCAAGCTGTAGGAAGGACAGATTGTTAAAACCTTTTTTTTTTTAATTTTTTTAAAAAGAAGCACTGGGAATGCATAAGAGTAGCGTCTTTTCCTCCTATAAGAAAAACTGCCTGAACACCACCCTCCATAAAGCAGAATGATAAAGTAATATTTTAGGACTCATAAACTTCTTAAGCAAAGGAACATACTGTGCCTTTCATCTGTCTTTGGATACATTGATAAATATTCAGTAGTGAATGTTCATTATAATTTTTGTACTTGTAAAAGGATTTTGGCAATTCATTTCTAAATTGCTGCTCATCTTACCCTGCAAGACAAGATATTTTTTTTCCTGTATTGAAAACTAAGAAACATCATCAGAGGAAGAATGTGTGTACATTTTTCAGTGTGAAACATGTCAGCGGTTAAGTGTTTTTTCACAGAAAGGTCTAGGTTGGTGATATCAAATACTTACTGTTGATCTGTGGAGAGGATAAGGAAAAAACAAATAAATAAAACCTAGGCAGGACACAAAATAGTTGGCACAAAATTCCAGGAAATAAAAGTTTTTAAGATAATTTACCCTGGAAAGCACATGCTTCTGTACCTTTCATCTAAATTAATAGCAAAAACTTGGAAAAAATTCCCTATTAATGAATTATTTTATAACTAGTCATTATGGAGGTTTAACATGGCTAGGCTATCTTGGGCTAGGATTTCACTGACCTCAGGATGTAGAATAACTTCTGTAGGGGTACAACAAAAATAATGGCAAAGTTGCTATAACAATGTTCCTGTTTGAAAAGCACATGTGGCACAAAGCTAACTCTAGAGTGTCTATAGGCAGGCTGAAATGGCTCAATAAATAGGTAGTACAGATATTAGAGATCTGAAAAGCTTTTTGTTGTTTTATGCATCTTTGTACAACGTATGGATAAAATACTTGCAATATCTACAACTGATGAACACATGTAAAATGCAGGCTGTGCGAACTTGTAGTACTATTTGCCTCCCACTAGGAAACATTGTTAGGAGGTCCTGAAAATATGTTTTTGTTCTTCCTCTTGCCAATGTGACTGTCAACTGAAAATTCAGCTTTGGCAAAATATTCTGGGTTTTCATGAGCAATTAGCAGGATGCACGTTTGCTGGCAATATCTGGGTAAGTGGCGGGTAATAACAGCAGAGTTTCCAGGTATTTATGCACACGCATCTGTTTCGGATACCTTTCCTTTCGTTTCTCTCGTATATGTGAAAACAGTACTGTGCTTGATTTTGCTGGTGACGTGCTAGGATCTCGTTCTTTCAGTGTCGCTTTGGAACACTTCAGGAAGTGTGGTTTATAGTGGGGCTGTGCTGTAGACTTGTCTACTACTGATGAAAGCAGTGGTAGCAAAGAAGTGATGTGTCTTCAGGCTTTTGCGCTTTCTCTCTGAAAAGTTAACCACGGTATCAGCTACAGGTATCTTATTAGGCAGTGTCTTCTGGTGGTTGTGTCGCTGTGGAGACCTTTCTGCCACAGTCTGAAAGGGGTGCTTGGTTTGCTAGCTGTTCCTTTCACAACGGATTGTATGTGCCCGAAATCATACCAGCTCAGAATACAGGCCAGTCCTATTAGATTAGAATATTTGCTATTCAGTGTGTCTAGTGGTACTTCCCTCTGTGGCCTCTATAATTTGATGCTCTAGCTCTCTTAATTATACTGCTAGGACTCATGAAGACACTAAATTATTGTAGAAACTAGTGTGTAGATGTTAGCAATACTAGGTGTGTTTATGAAGTTTTCTTAGTCTGACTTACTAACAAAACAAGCCTTATAAATTTGTTTATACATAGATATTGTGGAGAATGTCATTGCATGCACCGATGCCCTGCTGTAGCCTGATATGCAGCCAGCTGAAACTGTCAATAAAGCAAGCTGTTAGAATCCTGCGGGAAATGGGGAGGGGGGGGAATAAATTGGTTAAAATAATGCCATCATTTTATTAGAATAATTGCTAGTATTTATTTCTGAATATTCTGACTTGGAAAAATACTAATTAGGGAACACATAGTAATTGGGGGGAGTTTATGAAACAACGATGGTAGTTTTGAAAATAAAAGTTTTTCTTTTAATTTTAGAGGGACATTAGGAGGAACAGAATAGACGCAAGTCTTAAGTATATGTGGAAGTGAAGAAAGTGTGAATGGGAAGAGGGAAGCTGCCAGTCATTTTCTGTACTGATTTTTGCATGTTACTTGAATCTATATGTCATTTATATAATATCATAATTTATATAATATCATAATTTATGTCATTTATATAATATCAATGGAATGCTGGAATGAATCGGATGTGCTCAGCGAAAACTACAGTTTTTTTCTAGTCTACCTAGAAATACAGCACCGTTTGAGTGGTTATCTTAAAAAAAAAACCAAAAAACTGCTAATGGTTGAAACAGTAGCTCCAGGGATTCATTAAAGCATACTGCTGTTGTACAAACTGCTACTGTTTAGTTTTGATGCTTTGGTCTTTACCTAATATGTAATTACAGAGCTTAATCAAGGCTTGAATTCATGGCCTTACCAGTACACTTTAGTTTTTCATTATTATTAAACAGTCTTTTATTCCTTTTTTTTTAAATCTTTTATACCTTCATTAAGATTCAAACAATTTCCGCTTTTATGCGATTACTAGAAGTGCAAAAACTGGTTTTCTCAAAATAATGGAATATCTGTGCTAAATCTTTAGTCCAGTTAGATTTCATTAGGTACAGTTTAGACCAAAGAAATAGGAATCTGAGTAGACCAAGTACTTGCCTTAATATTAGTTTCCCCTGTCCTCAGTGTCAACTGAAATATATAATGAAAAAGAAGATTCTATTATCCCTTGGTGCTATGGCTCAAAGTGTATAGTTTTTCAAGCAAGACTGGCATGTTTTGGGGGTTGGAGGAGACCTTCCCATGCCAGATCAGGTGATTAATACTTTCAGCCTATTTTCATTTGGCAGTCATCACTGCATTTTTAAAGATGGGTAACTCTTGCCTGACATAATCTGACACAAGCTGCAAAAGCTGTTTGTGGATTGGATCAGGTGACGTATTGAAGAATTATGTGATTACTCTTACATTACCACTTAAGCAATGAATTTTGCTCTAACTTATGCTTCTACCCTTGCTCTGCTTTTGTAAATTTAAAGTTTGACTTCTTAGCCAGTTCCCATCACTTGCTTACCTATCAAGGACTAGAAAAACAAATGGGTTACTTTTCTCTGCAATTGTTCCTGTTTTCCCTGGAATAATTACTTAAGTGCATAGTTAATAATCATTGACAAAAACTTGGAGTGAGAGAAGCCCTGTCCCCTGGGGAATTAATGGCCAAACTCCAGTGGTCTTGCTGGGACAGAATGTTACCTCAGATGTACAGGATGTTTTTCAAAATTCTGTCTGTTACAGATCTAGAATAGAAGTGCAAAGCTTTCAATTACAGCATTAGTTTCTCTCTTTATGCAAGCTACAAGTGTCTGTGCTCTGCCATATGGAGTCTCCAGTGTCCATGGACCAGGGACAGGGATGTTTGTGGTTCTCCATGTAGTCAAATGGGTTTGTGCGCACTTCTAAGCTGCTACCTCAGGACTGATCTCTGATTCTGAACTGAAGTGGTGCAGGGTGGTTGACATTTGTGCTGTTCACTACTAACTCTTTCTACGGTGGACTGGATCCATCCATATTGTACAGCTTTTGCTCAGGTCTGTTCTGGGTCATGTATGGTCACCAAGATAGAAAAAAATATTTCTTTTTTTTTTAAGTTCAAAAGTATATGAACCAACAGTCTGCAGTCTGCCAGAACAATGTTGTGACATGAATGTTTGGGGGAAATCTGAGAGCACAGTGCCAGCTGGGATGTGTTGGGGGCCTGGCTAATGTGATCTCACCTGTGCTGACTTAAAAGAGATATTTGTGGAGTGAATGATCCCTAGAACCACGATCAAGTTTTGCTTTTGCTCGGGTTTTTTGAGGAGTGGTTCACAGCAAATTGAGAACCCAAGTCTGAAGTAATATATGTATGACACAGAGGACCAGGGGATCTGAACTTGTGCGTTAACTACATAGCTAACTTAGCTGACTGTGTAGATATACCCGAAGTCATCTAAATATGCAGTTAAGTTTTGAAGAAGGTCCATCAACCCTGATGACCCATTTGTGGTAACAGCATAGATCATTAAAGCCCTTTAAGTACTTTGAGACTCTTGAGATGTTCTCTGTGTTGTTTATCTGAATTATATTAAGCTCTTCAGTTAAAATGATACCGTATGACTGAAAGAGCTAATTACACAAAAGTGAATGTAGGTGAATATCTGTGACAAGTGCTAGTATAGACAATAGACATCTGATCAAGAAAGGTGTGAGGCATCTTGTCCACTTTTGACTATTCTATGTCCTTTTAAAACACCAGTCTGAATAGTCTATGGAAGACTGAATTTAACCTACTTGTAGAATAGTTTTGAATGAGAAGATTAATTTAATTTGAACTGTAATGAAATGTAGTTTTCAATAGACCCTAGTTTGCTTTGTGCCATCTAAGCCCCCAGATGCCTGCCTTTGTTTTCCATAATACCATCTCCCTCTGTTTACCTAAACCACCTCTCCCTTCAGTGTCCCTGACCAGTGTGGCTGAGGTGAGTGCCGTTGCCGAAGTTTGCTGGTTTGCAGCTGTGTATGTGCTGAGTTGACCAGATGGAAATTTCACTGGCTGGTTGGCTGCTGGCTATGGCAAGACACTCAGTGGAGGTAATAACTGGGGTATCTATTATCAGTTCAGCATCTGATTTTCATGTAACATGGAATATTGTGTGTCTGAGACTATTATCCTGTTTTCATATTTCAGCTAGATTTTACTAATGGGTTCTGAACTCGTTGGCAATTGGGATGGCATGCTACTTTTGCTTCCCTTAAAAGACTAGGCTAAAAATCTGCTTTAATAAAACTGTTTACAAGAGAAAAGGATCTCTTTCAGCAAATGATTGCCTGCCATTGATTTTTTTTAAGAATTATTTTCTTTTTTTTTTAAGAATCAACTTCCACCTTCCTTTGCTAAAGTAAATCATATTTTGTGTACTCCAAAGGCTGAACTTCACTATTCACATTAGAGGAATAAAAATGGAACATGTGTCCCCGAGAGTTTTACACAGTAGCTTCATTAGGGAGACTCAATTACTAGAACTAGAGATTTCCATTCTCCCTGTTCGACTTCACGTTTCATGGTGTTTTATGTTTACAATAGCTGAGAATTCAGACCCCTTGAGAGAGAAGTTGAAAAGCTATGTGTTTGTGGGCAAAAATCTTATGTATCTGCAATTGCTTATTGCTTCAGCTTCTTAGCATAAATAGCACCTTGACCAGGCACTACACACAGGCAAGATTCCAGGAATGGGGTGCAACTAAAACACAATTTTATTAGCTCATCTGCTGTATGTTGCCATAGTCATAATGTGTATATGTGTAGACTGGCTCTGGGAAGCTATTTAAATCATCTGATGTGTATTGTGCTGACATCCTATTGCCATTCTTTTCTAAAATGAGTAAATTTACAGAGAAAGGGAAGAGGGATATTTAACATCTTTCTTAAGAAGATGTTTCCTTTTGAGCCAGGAACCTGATTCTCTGCTGAATAGTCAGTTTGTCTGGGAATCTGCCACAATGCCATTTCTGCAGTCTTGTGTATGGAGTTGTCCCTGAACCATGGGAAGATGGTCCTCCCCTGCCCTCCAGCTAAACCTATATCTAATCTGACAGAAAAACTCCTTCATTGCTCTCTTGTTCTCATCTAGCCTCCACCCCTCCTTCCCTCTCCCCAATAACTGATGTGTATATCAGGATATCCAAACTCTTTCCTGCGTAAGTGAAGGAGAAGGAGCAACTGTGCAAAACAGGCTCTGAGCCAGTAGGTTTCTACTGCATTATTTTTCTTTTCTTATGAGGCAAAAGGGGGAAGTGACTAAATATCTTCTTTAGGAATAATGCTTAAAGGCACCCGGTATCATCTTAGATGAATGGCCTGATAGATCTGATAAAGCCACCTTGCTTTGAGACTAGGTGTATTACTAGGTGAAAGTAGAAAGGCTTGTGGTTCGTTTGTTGTTTTATTCTTCCTTTTTCTTTCTCCTGAAACAGCTTCTGGACTTGTAATTCCATTTTTTGGGGGCTGGTTTATGGTCTTGTCCTGTTACAGCATGTAAAAAGTTTCTTTCTTTTCCAAATTACATTTGCACAAATAGCACAGACTATTTTTCATGGGCATTTCCCATGCACAGAAAGGCCTATTTGTAAATGACTCTGGAACTATAATATGTCCCTTCTGAGTGCTGTTCTCAAATTTCACTGCCACTGTGCTATTTCCACATGTATAGTTTCCATTACTACTTATAATGTTTGCTAATTTTACTTATTGGAAATTTTGAATTATACAACATTTCCACCATCCTCCTTTTACTCTGTGTCTCTTGGGGATGAGTTCACTAACCGAATGCAGATAATGTGACCTATGAGGGCTGTTTCAGAGAAAGTGGCTGCCTCAAAATCCCCAACCTTATTCTATTTTTGCTCTTCCCTTCTGAAGATAAAGGAGTTAAAGCAGCTTTAGATTTCTGCTTTATGTAGGAGACTGGTGCGTAACACTGTACACTACACAAACTTGCAAATCCCAAACCGTCTTGTATCAGATTCCTACTCGGATGCTTTACGTGCTTTTCAGTGCAACTACCTCAGATAGAGGTCCTTATAACTGAGAATCGTGGCCTTAGTTTTTATTGTTCTGTTTGAGAGTTATTAGATATATAGCGCATTATTTTGTTTGTTTGCAGTGAGCTTAGAACAACAGTGTTTTCTAGGCTAGGACAGCTAGAGTTTGGAAAGGAAGCCAGTGTATAAGCTGCCAACTTCATGTCTACGTTGTGCAGATCCATTTTTTCCACTTACATATTTGTTATTTGTCAGTGGTGTTGTGGTAATTGTGTAGTATCCTCCAAAACAATCAATCATGAAAAGTAAAACGTTGGCATCACTAGTGTAATGAACCATGAGACTGGAACTTTGAAAAACAGCAAGTAACACCCTTCCCCCAAGCAAACAGTTCCAAGTCTTTGCACAAGGCAGTCAAATCATACTGGAGTTCAGCATCAGGGAAGAAACGAATGAATTCTGGTGCTACTATCACCAGTTGATAGTAAAACTTCACTGGACCAGGGCATTGGCAGACTTCCTGTTGCTCAGCATATGCAGATCTATTAAGAATCTTCTGTTTCTTGGTGATTCCCTACAAAACAACTGAAAAATTTCACAATGAAACATTCAAAGCTCAGACACATTAAATGAACTAAAGATCTGAAGCCCCATGCCTATGGCTAGTTTTTGGGTCTATTAGGTTGATGTAAATTGTTCAAAATGTTGCCAATGGCAAGCAGTGTTGGCTTTCTGAAACTTTTATTGGGAAACATTGATTGAGGGAAGGAGAAGAGAAAAAGTTTATCAGGTGTTCTGTGGATTCTGTTTATCAGGTTCAATGCAATTGTCTATCTCCTTCTATCTCTTGTCATCTGAGTTCTTACTCATCCATTGGCTCTAGACTTAAGCTATGTGCTTTTGAACTATACTATCTCTTTGCTGCAGCTGTACCCTGCCTAGTAGAGTGGGAATTAGGCCTATAGGTGTTACTGGAACAAAACCAGATAACGAGGATACTGGAGGAAAAAAATTCTGATGTTTCGTGAAGTAGTGCTTTGCAGTTGATACATGAAAGTGAACTGCTCCTGTGTGTTGTGATTGAGTGACTGGCAAATTATGTTTAAAAGAATAATTTGGAGGGCTGGAGGGAACCTACACATCCTTGTAATCAGAAAAGCAGTACGAAAACCCCTTGAGTGTCCTGTATGCTGTATAGCTTAGTGTCTATGCAATGAAAGGTCAAATAAAGAAGACAGACAACATGAAGTAACAGAATTTGTTTCTATCATGTTTAACCTTCATAGTTCTTTAAGTCCTTTATCCTACCCAAAATATATAATCTTTTGACTTTTAGCTTAGGTAACATGTAAAATCATGAGAGCTTATTGTAACTTCTAATAATTTGCAGCTCATTTATCTATAGTATAATTAAAAATGGAGTTTGAACTCTGTTTCTTATGCTCTTGGTAAGGACACGAATTCGGAGCAAAATTTGCATAATAACATTTGCTTTTCTCGATGTTCAGAGCAGGAATATAATTAAAAAGGTGAAAGGCTTAAGAGATGATGGTTCATAATGTACTTATTAAAACTCTGATTAAAATAAAATGTCTAAGGAAAAAGGATTAAGCTGCTTTAGTGTTTCATTTTTGATTTTTCTCATTATATGTACGGTGAGCAGATGACTCAACAGTGCTATAAGAGAAAAAGCATCCTAAGCTACTGCTGCTTGGGCAAACCTATTCAACTGGAGTTTTTAACAGCTGTTCCCAAGCTTCATTAAGGCTCATTATGAGTTGTCATGTAGTAGAGAACTTATATTTTCAGATGATCTGTGCACAGCAGTAAAGATAAAAGTCTATCTTAAGGCTGCACTAAAAAGAACAGAAGATGGTACATATTAAAAATAGATTACTGAAATTCCCTAATTAGCTAGCATAGACCTTAAAAGAAAAACACAATCAGTAAGTTTTAAAGAGAGATGGGGAAAAATGACTCATCTAGCTGGACTCTTTGGCTCAAGCCTGACATACTCATTAATAAGGATTATTTACCAATTATCCTTTAATAATACACGCATACTTAAATACACGTTCATGTGTCTTTATTTCCCCAAAATCTAATTCCCAGCTAGCCTGTTGAAGAATTGTCTTTGCATATGGTTTATGTGACAACAAGAAGGAGAACTGTGAGTCCAGTCTAATTTTTGATTCCAACTGTTCAAAATATTTGATTCTAAGTTAACACATTCCTTGAGTTTATGTTTTGAGGCTAAGTAGAGCTTCAAACATGAATACCTCGTGACTTTTGGTGAGGGCGGAATGGGGAAGCACAACACTAATAACTCAGATCTCAGTTTTGCAGCAGTAAAATTGGTTTTCATGTCTCATTTAGCCTCCTATAAATGACTAATGTTTGTCCCTCCTCTATTTTGAAGGGTGGGAATGGGAGACATTTTGAAGATGGTAAATATATCTTCCACAACAAAGCTAGGAGGGGAGAAGTGACAGGATCAACAAAGTTATTCCTCTTAAAGAGAAATGATCAAGGTGAGAGGATACTCAGCAACTTGGTCACTATTATTTTTATTTCACCACTCTTCCTTGAGGATATTCTGCAATATGCGCATAAAGCCACTCATTTGCTTGAAGTGATGATTCAGTGTGAAAGCCTGAGCCTTTTCTGAGTATGCGATGAGCAAGGGAAAGGGCAGGGCGCAAATGAGGCGGGAAGTCACAGGATAGACATCTCCTGATTGATGCTGGGTGGGTTTCCCTCATTCTGCTAGGATTGAGCCGGATCAGATACCTGAAACTAGCATTTCTGCAAGTCTCGCTGGGAATCTTCTAGTACCTCATTGCTTTGATCTTTATGATGACGAGCACTAATACTTTCGGTCTGTTCTGTTGGTGTTAGAAAAAGATCTAGGCAATAAGTTGCTTTGTGTGAAGAAAATCTATACTTTTTTTACGAACTTGTGATGACAAAAGAAAAAGAAAAATTCCAGATAAAATTAATCTGCTGCTGCTGGTCTGCGTCACAGGCACCATTTAGCATCAGCCTAAAAATAAGCATTTCCAGTCCTGCTGCTATTATTCTGCCTGTAATGCTCAAATGCAGCAATACTTACATTTGGAGTTGGATTCTGATGGGAACAAAAGTCTGATGTTGTTCATTTTCATAAAACAGCACTTCCTCTTGTTGCAGGTGGTTTTATTTGGGTTTTGCAGGTATTTTCTAATCTCAGTGCTGTCAGTGCCCTTGAGTTGTAACAAATATTATGCGATAACTAATTTCATTTGCTCTACTGTATGTTCATTTCATAAAACTGGTACATTATCTAGCATAATAAATAGGTGGCTCTCACTAAGGAGAGACCATCTAATGGGCATAATGGTGTCTTTCAGGCCAAGACTGAGATGTGTTGGCAGAGCAACATACTGTGCTTGCATAGTGCCTGCTTACAAGAAAGGTTAATAATAGCTAGAGCTATCAGTGCCAGCTTCCTCTGCATAAAAGTCCTGTGTGTTGTCCCCTCCCCCCCCAAATTGTAACACTATGTGAGTCAAGGGAAGGGTGGGGGGGGGACCCCAAAGTACTGTTTTCATTCTGTGCAACTAGAATTGGATACAAACAGAATCTCTTCTTTTTGGAAATGGTGTGCGGTGGAAGGTCTGTAAATGAGAAAAATACCTGAAGCAGGTGGATGTTGTGAACCAGCCATCTCACAGCTGGGGAAAGCTTGTAGATACGAAAACATGAAACTCCCCCAGGGCACAAGGGGAGATGTGAAAGTGTTCTGTGGAGAGTGCCTGAAAAAGATACCTTTTAACAAAAAGGTCTGGAGGAGAGGAGTAGAAGTGTTCAGCAGGAAGCTACAAAGGGCACAGAAAACAAGAAACCACCAAATCACAGGAAGAGCAATATATAAATACTGTCGAGAAACCTTTTATCAAAGATTAGATGGGATGGAGAAGGCTAGAAGGGAGAGAATGAGGGAGAAGAGAGAAAGACAAAATGAACATTTTGTTCTTCCTGGAAATATGTTCAGACAGAAGTTGCTTCATTTATAAAGAATCTTCTTCAGGCAGTTAATTAGCTTTGTCAGTCAGCTGTCGTAAACCAGATTATTGAACTGTTTCATATTTGAAATTCTTTAAACTAACATCTTGACATTGCCAGTAGGTGTGTTAATAATCTGAAGACATGAGAAGAATTTATTAGCTTTGGTGTGCCTGTCTGTGAAATGTACTAGAGAGTTAACTTCATATTATCCAAACACAGCTTGAGTTTTCTCCTGAAAGGTTCTAATTGCATTTTGAAAATGCTATTAGCTTACTTTGAGGTGGCAAATAGCAATATCGTTGTGTGGGAGGCTCTGTGTACATAATAATGAATCCTAATGGAGCAAATGGCAGCTTCATGAGTGCCACACTGCTAAAGAGGAGAGCGAGAGGGGGAAAGAATTTGTATTATTATTTTCGGCTAGCAGCTTCCAGCATTCTCCGCAATGATTTGAGTGCAAACTTAAGATGTTTTGATTGCTGTCTGAATGCTGAGTTGGGCTAAAAGTGTTTTGTAAATGGTCATATGGGTTTATCTGTTTGGCGTGTTTTCTTTCTTCTAGTAAAATAGAGCTATTGATTTCAGCAATACATATTTCACAAAAAATATCTGTGTGTGTGCGCAGCATTATTTACTGTTTAAATTTAAGGGCTTTCTTCCTCCACCAGACTAACCAGTCATACGCTCATTGTTTTTTCTTTTGACCATATTCATCACTGTATAAAATCCTAGTAATAAAAAAAATATTATCGTATGTCTCGTATGAAGTATCTATGCCCACCAAATTAGAGTATGTTAGTTTTTTCATCGTTTAGATGCTAGTGTCCTATCCCATCTCCCTTTTTGACTACTGACTTAGTCTTCTGGACAGGCTGGTCCTTGTTTCCCGCAGCTACTGCCAACTGCTTTGAGCTTCAGTCTCTTCCCTAAGTTGATCCTTGTTTTATTAATTTGTTAACTTCAATTTGCTGCATTTTATTCTCTTATTCCATTCTGTTCATGCACTCATGTGGTTAATGTTTAGGTCTTGTCTCATCTGTCTCTTAAATCCAACTGATTCCTCTGTTCTACTGATTTCTTCATGAGAAGAGCCATCTCAAAGAGACCTTGTGGCCCATAGCAGCCTAGAGGATGCAAAATGCAGGGAAATCCTGCTCGGATCCTGCCGCTGCTAAAGCATGCTTAGAATGGCTGCGTTCTTCAGGGAATTTAGCTCAAATAATGAGATTTAACTCGGATCACGCTCTACCATGTACAAAGTAATATTTTTCTGAAGTCTTATAACTTGCGCAAATTCACCTCCCTTGACCTGCTGGCTGCATTTCTTTTTGTGGAGTCCAGGATATGATTTGCTTTCTGGGCTGCAAGCGCACATTGCTGGCTCATGTCTAATTTTTTTTCATCCAGGAGCATCCCCAAGTCCTTCTCCTCAGGGCTGCTCTCAATCTCTTCATCCCCCAGCCTGTATTGATAAAGAGGGGTTGCCCTGGTCCAGGTGCAGGACCCTGCACTTGTCCTTGTTAATCCTCATGAGGTTCATATGGGCCCTCTTCTTGAGCTTGTCCAGGTCCCACTTAATGGCCTCCCTTCCCTCTAACTATCAAGTGCACCACTCAGCTTGGTGTCATCTGCAAAACTCACTGAGGGTGCACTAGGTCTCAGTATGTCATTAATAAAGATACTAAACAGAACCGATCCCAATATAGACCCCTGAGGGACACCGCTTGTTACTGATCTCCATTTGGACGTTGAGCTGTTAGAAAGCTTTAACTCTCGAGTCTGCAAATATTGTTTTCTAAAATAAATTGGTGAACTGTGTTTTGAGAAGTGGTTTCGTAGTTGACTGACAGTCTTTCTTCAAGTGGGATTTGACGGTCTGGGGTTTGCCTCACTGGCAGTGCAGCCATATGGGCCAATGCATGGATGAATTCAGAATGCTGTCACCTGAATGATGATGAGAGATGTGTACCAGAGTTTTGGGGGAAAGACCTATACTCTCAGAGTGTTGACCAGCTGCTCTTTTTCATAGTTCTTTAACAAAATCATCATTGTTGGATCCTAAAGAAATAGGAAAAAAAAAAAAAAATCAGTATTATGTATATGTTTTTTATGACTGAGATTTTTCTCAGTTCCCATCTAACAGAATCTTTGCTTGCACTTCCAGTGAAATATTTTGTCATACTCTAACCGTTTCTATAGTGTATGATTCATGAAGAATAACAAGAGTGTAAAAATATTATGAAATCTTCCTCTTATGTTCTCCAACTTTGTCTGGCAGATGGGAGTACTGCTTGTAGATCATTCTTTACAAAGCAAGCAGTGCACAGCTCTGCCAACTCTATCATGCTGTACGTCATACTCATCTCTGGCCAGCTTGGTACATCCACTTATAACTAATAGTCTCTGAGGCTCAGCTGTGCATCAAACATTCCAGACTTGAATCTTTCTTATCATCCATCTTACCTCTATTTATCTCGCATGAGTACTCTATTCCTATGAGGCGATAATTAAGCTCTCATTTTGTCTTTTAATCCTCTCTTGACAAGCCACTTATCTTCTATCTCTTTTTTTGATAATTTTTGTAAAAATTCATTGTCCTTCTCCCAAGTTGTTCCCTATGCATATGGGTCTTGTGGCTTGCTGCACTAGCAGGGCACTCCTCATTTGCTTTTGGAATTTGATTGAAGATCTGCTCAGTTCATCATTTCTCTTGTAGTTTATCATTGCGTCTTCTACTCTTGCCACTCACCTGCCCTTTTCCTTCATTCAGTGCAACGCCTGTATATTGGTAAGCTTGTGTGCCCTTTTACAGTGCTAACTTTCTCCTACTTCTATTCAACTTTGTACATAAGTCTTTGGGGTTGTAGTAGAATACTCTATATTTAATAATCAAATTACATTCAAGGTGTTCACCAGTTACGCAAGTAGTCAAGATAGAAGATAAACAGCTAAGTTAGCTCTAATGGTCAAACAAAATTCAGATCATGTCCGGCTCCTTTAAAACTATAATTCCAATAGCATTTGATACATGCACAGTAGGTGTGAGCAGGTAGGTTGGAGTAATACATGAGTTAATCATCATTATAATATTTTACGGTATTATATACCACTGATTTTATTTTCACCGGATCAAACTTTATAATTACCAAGTATGTTGCTCTTTAACATTGGAAGTTGTGTGTGTTGCTGATAAACATAAATCTTGAATATTTCATTTGGAGGGGAAAAAAAAAAAATGCGTGCTCTAGAAAATGAGTCTTAGAGAGAAAAGATGTAAAAATAGCTGCAAGAATTACACATTCCTATTTTAGGAGACTTCCTTGTAAACAGAGCAGTTGTAATCACAGTGTTTGAAAATAAGGACCACTGATGCAACTTTGTCCAATGAATCTTCATGCAAACTTTGTTAGAAACTTCAAGGAGTCCAGGATTTTATCCCATTTCTTTTAAAAAGATTTTCCATATCCTATGTCACTTTGCATATCAGCCTGGATGATAAATGATGACATTATTCCACAGAAAAGGTACCCTTGAATTTCTTCCTCTGGCTAGAATTTTAAAGAAAGATTAAGATAAAGAGAATTTTTAGGCTTCACTTTGCAAAGCTGCCCGGAGGGTTGATTGCCTAAGCTTAATGTAAATCATTTTGAAAAGCTCAGTCTCTCTCTCTTTCTCTCTTTGTCCTTGGGACTATAAAAATACTGGTTACTGTTATTAGTGATTTATTTGTAGTAGCACCAGACCTCCCACTCCTTCTCTTTGCAGACTGGGATGTTAATGTCACTTCCTGTGTAAAAGAAAAATTTTGCTCCTTGTAGCCTGGGTATATTTGAATAATCGGAGAATTACACAGCACTGGAAAGCAAATCAAGGGGTCATGTAATTTGCTCACTTCTCGCAAAGTTTGCTTGCTCCTACAGTTTGAGGAAAGCGAGCTGCTCTGCTTCTCACTTGCAGGATCTCGTAACGGAATCTGAAGGAAGAATGGGCACCATCAGTTAAGATTAAATAAAAAAATACTAACCCCCCCACCCCCCCAAAATAATAAACAAACCCTGAAAAGCAAAGAAACCCCCACCAAACCCAAAAGAACCCCCCCAAAAAGAGGGTTACTTTTTAATGAACTATAAAGTTGGGTATTTTTCTCCTGATTTTTAACCTCATAACAAAGATAGTGTTAATTATTTTTTTAAATGAATAATTAATTATCACCAATAAGCACTAATCCAGCAATGCATTAATTAATTACGCTTCGTTGCCTAAGGTCAATTCTTTATGTGAATTATTATGACTTGTATGAATTCTTGGACTTCAATGGATAACTTGGTTTTCTGCCAGGGAGAAAGGCTTCAAAATGACTTGTTTTTTATTAACTACTTCGATAGTGTGATCCCAAGTATAGTATATATTATGGTAATATCTAGTACATATCAATTTTGTAGTCGAAATTGTTAAGCTTCACCAATGTATCTCAAACCCCCTTCTTTTTAAGAGGTAAATCCCAATAGCTTATTAATTTTAAACTTGAATTTCTCATGTGAGAACTTCGTGCTGTGAGTAGGATCCAAAGAATCTTAACCTGAACCGGGGTGGAGGGGGTGAGATTTGAAACAATGGTGAGTAAGGATCTTAAGAACTCTCAGGACCCACTATGCTTTAACATTTTGATTTGTCATTAGCAAAATAGTCTCTCAGCCTGCTCTCATAGCAGAGGTGCTCCAGCCCTCTGATCATCTTTGTGGCTTCCCCCTGGATTCCAGCAGTTCCGTGTCCTCCTTATGCTGGGGGCCCCAGAGCTAGTTGGGGAAAAGGATGCTTTGCTTCAGGACGAGTTTCTGTCTATATTGTATTTTTTGATAACTGCCTTGATAGAGTACCTTTGCTACAAAAATGCCACTGAAGCATTCTTATTTTGAAATATAGTGACATATTTCTTACGGATATTCTTGCTAAAGGTTTAAGCATGCAAAATCCTTGAAGGCTCGCAGACAGCTCAGAGGTTTGTTCTTTATCTTGAAGGAGAAAAAGGAGTAGGAACGACTCCTTCTTACTCTAAAGGCTGTTAAATTGTTTGTGCCGTTTACTTCAAAATAATCACATGGGCTTACAAAAACAATCGGTATCTTTAATAAGAAAAGAGGAGGTGCTACAGTTGATTAGCTTTTCTGGAAATATTTCAAAATCCTCTTCATACCTTATATTTTTATTCTCATTTAAATAGGATTTTCATGTTGGTGTGAAACGCTTGTACCTACACTTCTGTAGGTATTTTGTGTGTATTGATTCTTCTTTTCCCTTGGTGCTTTAGGTGAAGGACCCAATTTTGGTTTTATGCCTTCAGTTTGCAACCAGCTCTCAGACTGCTTGTAAGAGTTAGTTGTCTAAGTCTAATGTATGCTGTAATCAAAGTAATGTACTGGGTCTGTTAAACTTGGTCTTAGAAACATTAGTTTTGTTTCACGGTTTGTGTGTGGAGACACGGATGAGGGATGGATTTGAAAGCAAATGTGTTTTTCAGGTGTCTTGTGTGCTATAACATTAATCAGTCTGAGAAATTAGTGATGTTTTTGTTCGTTCCAGGTTGTTTCTGTTGGGAGGAGAATTTGGTGATGAAGGCTGGTGCTTTTTACACTCATTATCCAAAGAACGTAAACATCTATGATTTAATTGACCTGAAAGCCATCAACTCTTGTTTAAAAACTTACCGGTCCCCTGGCAGAAGTCTCTCCTGGCTTTCTCGTAGCTCTGTGTTCCTAGTGCCCCTCTGGGGGTGTTCATGTTGTGGAGCCTCTTCAGCTCCTTTTAACCGCTCTGGAAGCGCAGATAAGTGTAACTCCGCTTTGTGCTTGTTTTCTGGTTTGGTACTTCCAGTTCTTTGTTGCATTTTATTGTTAGTGCAGGTAGGCTTATTTTGGGTACTGCTAACAAATGAGTATTTAGCTGTTTTTTCATTTGGCCAAAGTGAAGGGTAGCTGCTATGGCTGTCAGTGTTTGGTGAGACCGTGCCTGTGTGTGAACCAAGAGCATGCTTTCTGGGAGCCACTGCTCTGCAACAGCGTATTACACCCCAATTGAATCTACTGAAGCATCATGGAAGAGGATGTTACAAATTTGCAGTTTCCCATACATTTTAAACACAAACATAACTACATGCATGAGAGGAGTGCTGAAGAAGTTCAGTGTATAAGGACAGAAAAAGAGAGAATACATTTTGATCCACTGCAGTATTCTGACTCAGCATGGAATTTGAAGATTGTAATTTATCACTGTGGAGACAAAAGCAGCTGATACAGGCAAATATTTTTTTTTTTAAGATGCTTTAATACATATATTTTTTGGTAGTTCGGAAAACCTACATGTTTTAATTTGCATATATTCCTTAAATAGAGTGAGGTACTGAAAGAAATACAAATGTGTTTTTGGGGATGGTGACAGCTACAGAACTGGTGAAATTTCAGAGCACCAAATACTGAGCAGCAGTTGTAATACCTTGAAGTATACAGTAGGTTCTAGAGGTATGAATGGCCTATACTATAATATATATATATAAAAAAAATTAATATTAATATAATAGCATGCATGAATATTAGCTATTACATATATAATTTCAAATCCACATTTAAAAGTCTATCCATCCACATATACATACATATGTTATATGTATAAAAAAATAAAATTTCAGATTTTTATATATAGAGAGGGAGCAATTGGCATACTGAGGGAGAAAATGGGAGATAAATTATCTGTACTGTATAGACGCCGTCTTTTACATGTATGGGGAAGAAAAAGTACTGAAGGGTCACAAAGCAGGAGGAACAGAGAGCCTACAAAGTCTGGAGAAGTGTTTGAACTAAATCACTATTCATTTTGACATTTGATGTGAGCAAAAATGTTGGAACGGCTCAACTGCTTTAAGGATGGAAAGCAAAAGGATAAAAGTTATTGATTCACAGTGGGCATAGATGACAGGTCACTTATGAGCTGTGCAGGTCAATAGTAAGTGTGAAGTATTTTTATTAATTCTGTGTCTAAATGACTTAAAGTGGCAAATTTCAGAAGGGGTTAATTCTTCAGTGGGATTGAACAGGAGGTCTGGCTGATCTCCACATTTGAATGTTTAGTCTAATTGAAATGTTTTTGGAGATCCGAGTTTGAGCAACTCTTTCAAAGCAGAGGACATTAAAGGGAAGGTAAGGCTTTCCAGCAGCATTCGGTTGAAGAAAGGTCTGACTTTGGGTTGAGACGTTATAGCAGGCGCAGTCTGCAGGGGTGCAAAACAGCTGTCGGAGCCCTACCTGAGCCAATCTGTCAGAGCCCTACCAGATTGCTCCTGGATGTGCTCTGTGCTGGGGGCTCTGATCCTTACAAACTGAAACAAAGGGGCTGCGTGTCTTTCTCACTTCAGCACTCTCCTTTCAGTAAATGTTTTCCTTCTATGGATTTTGTGACTAGCTTTATTGATTAAGTAGAAAACCTGGCCTGGCAAGCTGGGAACTGAAGTAAGTCTGGAGAGATCTGGCGCAGTCGCCTGGCTCAGATGGGGATCCTTTTTTTTTTTCCTTTCAAGACATTGGCAAATCACTTGATCTGTGCCAGCTCCTCAGGTGCAATCTGCAGAGAAAAGCCTGCTAACCTTGAAATCAGCCTAATTTTGGAACAGATTTTCTACTTGGAGTAAAATCAAGAACCTCCCTAACCCCAGCCTGCTTTGAAGGTGGAGGGAGAAAATGTATGGAAGTACTATGATTTCCTTTATTGGTCTGAGCTCCTATTGTAGGCAGTAACAGAATATTTATCTCCCTGTCGTGTCAGAGACTCATTCTTTAACAACTGTATCTAATTGAATTTTTGTACGTAAAAATAGCTGCAGTTTTTTGAGTTTCAGAAGCAGCCAGTTAGCAGCTGTTTCAGTGACAATTCATGCTAGCACCAACGCACCCTTCTTGCAAGCGGAGGTTTTAAGTCATCCGCTATGCATTTGTTGCCCAGATTAAATAACGCATGTCTAAAGCGGTTTTTGTGGAGACCAGTCCACAGGTAAAGTATATTCCTGTTAATCTTTTGTTGACTGATTCAAAGACCAAAATGTTGAAAATAATATATCTATTGTCAGTTTTTATTAATAGTAAAAATGTATGGCTATGGGAAACCTAGTGATTTGCATTTTCCTGGTCCTACTGGTGTGGATGTTGACTGAAAGCTCTTGATCAGCCCAATGTAATCATGATTTTTGGTACCAGTACCTAATGAGCTAGGCAGGGATTTTCAATGCCAGTTTCATTCTAACTCGGTATAAGAGGAGTCCTTTTTCTTCTGCTCCAAAAAGGAGGAAAAATAAGAGGCATAATAGGGAAGGTGGAAAAAATATGCAATTCATGTACTTCATTTCTCCACCCATTCCTCTTTTATTTCTCCTTGCAATTATTTTAGTACAAAGAAAATAATCGGTAAATGTCATCCAAAGATTGAAACTCAAAGTATTGTCCTTCTGTGCTGCTAAACCTGACAGTAACTGAGCATGTAATGATGCCAAAGGCAGTCACTTCACTCTTGCATATACACAGAATGACCTTATTTTTGGTACACTGCAGAAAAACCGTTACTGAAATGTGCTACTGAATCTAATAGTCAAGGCCAGTGATATCCATGTCTTTGTACTCAGACTATTGTTGCATAAGAAATGCTTCTGCAACAAACGCTTTAGCTGCTGTAAACTGACCTTTAATCCTTATGTCATGGCTCCAAACTGAATTCTGCTTCTCTTGGTACTTTTAAAATATTGCATATATATTTTTCACCCAATATGGTTGAGTTTTCTTTCACATGATTGTTGTATCTGTGAATTAAACTCCAGACATTTTTGTTTTGGTTTTTTTTTAAAAACTAATTTCAATTTTGATTTGGCAAGTGCAGCAGGCTACTAGACTTGGAATAAATGGTCTCAAAATGACATGGGATTGAATGCCTCCAGTTGTCATTACTGCTTACAGAAATAAAGGCCGCAGGTTGCTGTGAACTGGCAAGGAAGACCGTGCAGATCTGGGATTTGTTCCCCAGCTTTTGTCAATTGGCAGTGCTCTCTTCACTGTAGAGCTACACTCGTATAAATCGGTGCATTAACAGGCTTTGAGGGGTAGTCATGCCCTTCATATCTGCATATGCAGGTCGCTCACTGTGCCACTGATCGTGCACAGCAGTTTTCAAGTCACTGTGCATGTAGGAAAATGCACTGGCTCTAGTGTAACAGTGTCAAGATGATATGGGCTTCTGGAAGAATTTTCTCATAGTTGCGATGATGGAAGTACTGTCATCCTGTCAGGACGGTCAGATTATCAAATGTTTTATGTTGTGTTTGCACATTGTCCCCATGCTTACTGCAAAAATCAAGGCTTTCCACACAATAGCTTTAGGTGAGGTTTCAAAACGGGCTCAAGTAAACGTAGCACTTGATTAAAAAATGGCTTTATTGCACTGTGATTCTCAGTAAGGTTTTTTTTCAAGTGCATTTTCAATGGATATCTTCAGTTTCCTTTTCTTTGTGCAGATTCACATTTTGGCAAAAATATGAGGTACCTTCACCCTAGTGGAAGCTTTAAAATCTATTCCAGAATGCTTTGTGGCAATCTCACTTAACCTAGAAGTGATATTGGTATTCTTCTTAATTACATATTTATTTATTAATGAGGCTGCCCACCACTATTCAAGCAACAAATTATGCACGTTTGATCATGCTGTTTTACTTCTTTCCCCGTATGCTTCTTTTTAAGGTGGAATGCTTGCTGTGCTGAGAGCTAAACCTAAGCTAAGTGGATGTTAAGATGCTTAACCTTCTTCCTTTCCTTCAAAGTTCTGTTTAGGAGAACTGTATTTTTTTGAAGCTGTATTTAATTTTTTTGGAGATGTGTGCTGAGGGATTTGCCTGTATACCTAAACAGGTAATGCAAGAAAATCAAACAAGGATTTTTTATTTTTCCTTTGTGACTTTACACTCCCCCCTCTTTTCCAGTCTCTTATATATTATGAATATTAGGCAAAAAAAAAAAAGGACATTGTAGTTTTATGGCTTTATAATTGCTACTAGACCTAAATGAGAACCAGGAAGAGTTCACCTCACGGAGCATTCTTGATATGAAGTCCCTGGGCTACCCTGGAAAATGTTTTTGACCATTAAGCTCCTGGCAAATCTAGTATTACTGGTGCTGAACAAAACCCCGAGGCACTTTGGCATTAATGAAATTGAAGAAGCACCTTGTGACTCCAGCTTTAATCACTGGAATGTGTAACAAAATTAATTGCAACGAATCTGAGATCAACCACAAGGAAAAAAAGGCAATTTTTGCATAGGAAGAACTCTATAAAATTATACATTGTAAAATGGAGTCATAGTTCATATTAGTCAGGACATA
The DNA here is from genome assembly GCA_008658365.1 of Alca torda. Classification (NCBI taxonomy): domain Eukaryota; kingdom Metazoa; phylum Chordata; class Aves; order Charadriiformes; family Alcidae; genus Alca; species Alca torda. The sequence continues at coordinate 9,235,318 of CM018079.1, forward strand.
GAATGTGAATACACGTAAGTTTTTCTTGCATCTGGTTATTTTATTATAGTATTATTCCTGAAAGAAGGAGAAAATACTTTTTTTGCTTGCTCTTTATTCTGAGAAGACCATAAACATGGGGAGGGGGGAGGTGGAATAATTTTTAGCTTTCGCAGTGCTAGGTAAGATATCCATGTCACATGTGTAGCTATGTAATAGCTTCTAGTCTGCAGCATGTGTGATTGGAGAACGTCCAGTTCCCAGCATGCAAAACCCAAATATTTAAGTTCAGTGTTTACAAGGGTCTCAGCTGTCAGTTCCTCTTAAACATTGAGTCACTGTGTGTGTAACTAACTCTCCTTGGCTAGACAAAACCCAACTTTGGGGCTGGTTGCTGTGCTTAAGGAGACCAAATCTATGTTGTTCTTCCTTTTAAGGTTTTCCCGGTTATGAATGTTGCCCTAGTGTTTTTCAGGTGACTTAACAGATCATTTGAAAGTCTTTATATGTATATAGATGAGTGTTTGGGAACATCTGAATAGAGTTTTGAAGACTTTTTTGGTTATCATGGAACTGTAAATATGTATATGAAAAAAAAGGCACACAAAAATAAATCAGCTTGAACTTATGTAATCACATGAGGTTGGGTTAGGGTTTTCTTGTGTTGCAGGGAGTACTTGGATTAGTTACTATTGGGGGAGCTTCACAGAAATAAGCAAAACGCGTGCTTAATTCTTGCCACAGTTAAGCAACATACTATGGGCATTTTAGCATATGTTAGTAGAAAAGCGACAGAAGTTTTTCATGCAAATGCTAAATTAAAATCTAGGAATAAGGGAGTTCAGGCTACTGAAGGAAAATGTAACGGTTACTATTAGCTTTGATTCATGTTGCAGTACAAAAGCTTCTCATGTTGTCCAGATGAGTTGAGGGTGGAAAAAAAAAAAAAACAAAACTGAGAGTAAAGGCTGATCTCATTTCAGTTAAAAGTAGCAGTAAAATAGAAAGTGAATACTTTTTTGTTGGTGATGCTAGCTGAACGGCAGTGAAAAACACTTTGCCAGGGGAAGAAATCCAGAAGTGACTTAAAAATGGTAGCACCAAAGAGCTGGTCCTCGACCTGTATGATAAGAGTGGTGCGCCTCTCGGGCTGTAGCTCCTGGTCCTCCAAACATGGCATGCAAGGGAAATGCACCAGCCGAGACCTGCACCTGAGCTGGGAGGTCCTGAGGGTGCAGGTTCCTGTTGATTGCTTGGGTATGTCCGAGTGTCTAATCTTGACAGGATTAGCCCACGTGCTGAAATTAAAATGTGTTTTGCTAGATGTCTGGGCAATGCTGTGTGTGTGTGGCAGGGTGTGCTGCTTTGAAGTCTGTATGTGTTACAAAGACGCTGAAATACAACTGTTCTGAGATGAGGTGGGTGTTGAGCACTTGCTTAAGTGCTTCCCTGAACCAAGACCTAGAGGCAACTCTAAGTTCCAGCTGGTGTGTACTTCATATTAAAATTTTCCTATCTGGTTAAACACTTGGATGTAGGCTCTGATTGACCAATCTTTGTGTATGGCAGTCTTTTTGTTCTCTGGGTTCTCTCGTGTGATCAGGAGGCAAAGGCATATCTGCATTTTTCACGGGACTTAGGTAAAAGTAAGCAAGAAAGCAAGAGAAAATGAAGTGTGACCCTACAATTGCAAATGCCAATTATCCTATATGATGTTTACTCAAAAGACTTTTCTCCTTGCCAAAAGACACTTATGCTTACAAGACTAGATGTCCCAGCAGCATATGATTAGAATTTGTGATGGCATTTGGATGTCCCTTCTAGACCTAAAAATTTTAATGCTGCTGCTGGCTTCTGTGTCATAAAATTTAAATGAGAACCTCTAATTCTCTCAGAGTGCCAAAAATATTTTGTAAACAGTGTTCTGCAGTGGAGAGCCTGGGCTTCTGGGATATTGAGAAGAGTTTTGTTAGACAATAGTCTGCCTCTAAGCAAACCTATGAAAAGAATATAGCAAAAATAGAAGAAATGTGAATGGCCTCCTAAACAAGTGAACTCGGTTCATATTAAATAGAGAGTAGTGAAAGTGAGACAAAATGCTGTAAAACAGAAATCTAGGGTTTATGCTGTGATGCGTGGACCTGTCTATGCTAGGTAAATGGGAAACTGTGTGTTCAAATATACTAGCGTTTGGTTTCAAGTTCACTAGTTTGATGCATTTGACAGTAAAGTTAACTTTTTAATTTGGAAAAATTCCAAAAGTTTTGTTCTGCTTTGTTCTTTTCTCACAGAGCAAATTCTCTTTGTTATTTGTAACTTTGATTGCAAAGGCAGAAAGATCCCTCTTAATAAATGCTTGCCGATGTACTTAGGTTACTATCCTGATAAGCTCAGTTAGGAATCAGTCTAAATTAAACTAGACCAAAATAATAGTTTATAACTGTAGGTAGTTTAAAAAACAGTAGGATAATACCTGAGTATTTCTTAAACATTTTTTTCTCTTTTTCTACTCTAAGAATGGGCTGTGATTATTTAACACTTACATTTGAAGCAATTAAGATACATGTTCACAGTTTCTTATCAAAATTTCAACAAAAACTTAAAACAGTTCTTGATCTAATCTGGCTAATGAAAGACTTTTATCTCTTGTTGAAAAGGAATGCAAAAAAAGTTTCTGTGAGAATTTGAAAGGAAATGTTTCTTTTTTTTTCTTGTATAGTTTTGTACAGATAGCAGGGGAAACTTAAGTAACTTAAGGCTGTGACTTCTTGCTGTATCAAAGCCCAATTAGATGTCCTTATTATCAAGGAAGCAAGGTAACAACTGCAGAACTGATGTTTTTTTGTCACCTTTAAATATACTTACAGTTCTTGAAAAGAAAATTGATGAGCTTAATTTCTTGCATCATGTGATCAAAACAGTGCATAAGCTCAAGTGTTCTGCTAATTTAGGGTAAAAACATGTAAAGGCAGTAGCTCGTGGTGTTTACTGAAAAGTGACCAAAGTAGTTCTACATTTATGTGAGAATAATGCAAATAATAAAGAGAAAATGAAACTAGCAACTATTAAAATGGGGTGGAGGAGGGAGGGAGGAAGGAGCATCTCACTACAAGAAATAAGTAAGGTGTATGTGGGGTTTTATACATATCTATATCTACCTATAAAGAAAATGACTTGCAATTTGAATTGTGAATACTTACCAGACAATTAAATATACAGTAGGAAGAAATTAATAGAATTTTGATTTTTTTTCAAAAGGTCTCAGAATATTAGATAGGTTCCAGAGGATTGCAAATAAGATAATACCGTGCTGTATTTAATATGGGTAAATTCAATGACCAGGATAATTATAGGCTTGTCAGACCAATATTAATCCAGGCAAGATACTGAAGAGCCTGATACAAGACTCAATTAATACAAAATTAAAAGAAGCTATAAGATAATGAATGCCAATTGGCATGCATTTATAGACAATAGATTTTCTTAAACTAACTGTATCTCTTCTGATGAGATAACACGTTTGATTTGTGACTGTAGTGTTATTAATGCAATGGAAGTATTTAGAGCGTTTGACTTGCTACCATCTAGCATTTTAGCCAAGAAAATAAGCAAATGTACAGTCAGCTACTGCATATTAAATGGATGGAAAACAGTAATTGATGGGGCTCAAAATGTACTTGTAAATCAGAAATCATACCAATGAAGTGGAATAAGAATGAATTCATTATTGGAAAAAGTCTGTAAACGCGAGTTACTTGCGTAATGGTAAATCTTTGGGAGAGGGAGGGAGAACAGAACTATTTGATCACATTGATCATATTCAGAGTTACATATTTGGAAATAACGAATGACTGTCATATGTCCTTGGTTGGGCTTGGTAGGGATTCTAAAAAGTTGTGACTTGATGGTACATGTGGGCTGCTTCTGCCTACCGATCTGCTATAACATCATTAGGTTGTCTTCGGGAAGAAGCCCAAGTCTGTAGCCTAGTGGGCAGCAAAGCTGAGAAAATACATCTGGGGTTTTAGGTTGGTCTCTTTTGTTGTTTATTCAGTGGTTATCACTGTAGCCCTTCTGGTGTGTGTCAGTGTGGTCCCGTCTTTTCCTGCACCTGGACTTGATGATTTTAAAGGCCTCTTCCAACCTAGACGATTCTATGATTCTAAGAGTGCCCAAAGATGTAACTTTAGGTATGCAAGTATCCCTATTTTGACTACTTAAAAGTCAAATAGGGATACAAGGTGTCCAGGGTACCTTCTTGGTTTTATACAGCCAATGTATGGTGTACAATTCTGGCAGGACTTGCTTCATCTCTAGCAATTCTGCTTTTAGGCTAGGAAGGTTACTATTAGGGCCAACTTCTAGGTTATAATACTTCAAAGTGTGCAGGAAAACCCTGCTCTGAGGGGGTCTTTATGACCCTTTGTTTTGTTCTGCTCATTGCTGGGCAGCAGAGTAGTCTCATCGAAAACCAGGCTGGCAGGAGCCCCAATTTAATAGCCCACCCACCCTTCACTGTGATCAGCATAATCTGAGCCTGTTTGTGTGTCAGATTGACTGCTTTCTTGGCAGAAGACTATTCAGTTTCCTCTCACAGTTGTTAATACTTAAAATACCTTTGTTACTTTTGACCTTAAATAAGGTATAAAGGTATGTTTATGTTTTAAAGCCTGCTGCTTCATTTTGTATGGTCTTATTTTATGTAGTTCATACAAAGTTCACTACAGGCTGAGCACTCCGTCCTCTCTGGGAAGCAGAGATAATTCCCAGTTTAAAAGGAAGACTGATTTCATATGTGAACTAGAGGGAATAATGAGCCAAAAAAGAGAGAATCAAAATGAAGGGAAATGAAGATAATCACTTTCAATTGAAAAACAGTTGAACTGAAATAAGATGGGTAATTTGATAATACATTGTAGTGAGATGTTGGAGTAGAGCATGTTCTTCTGAAGAGAGAGCAAGATGTGTTCAAGATTAAACAACTGAATAGGTGCAAATGAAATCTTTTCCTTAGTGGAAGTGCAATCTAGTTTTTAAAATTCAGCTTCATTGCTCTGTTTTCTAGATTCCATCTTGTAACAGAATGACTTCTATCCAGGGATGGATCTCTGCTTTAAAGAGATGCTTAAAGAAATTATTATCCCTGGGGGAAAAGGGATATGTGCAAAAAGAGTGTGTTTATGGTAAGCATGCTTCATTGCAAAATAAAATCCTCTCCTTTACATGCAGTGGCCACTGTAAAATCATAATGTGTAGTAAATGAAATACTCTCCCTTTAAAAAAAAAAAAAAAAAAAGCTATCCTGCCTCCCCCCCCCAAACTTAATACTGGTGGAAATTGGTGCTAAGTCTATAATCACTAAATCCTGTGTGTGTATATATGTGTTAAAGAAACAGTTTGGGAAGACAGTAAACTTAGCAACATCCTTTATCATGTTTTGGCTTCTTAACTGAAACTTGAGTGTTTGAATTTGTCCTGTCCACATGCTGACTTAAAAAGGAGATGAGAGAGGAAGAAAAGCAAAAACGAAACAGGAAAGAGCATTCAAAAATATTCCTTGAAAAGGGAGAAGAAATTTTCTTCCCTAAACTCCTGAACTGACAAGGCTGACCTCAATAGTTGCTGGTTGATGTGTTTGTCATTACTCCTGACTGATTACAAAAATTTACTTTGACCACTTATTTTTTTCTACAGTTGTCATAACTTTGTAGCAACAAATTTCACAGACTAATTGTCCTATGTAGGGAAGAAGGGATGATAAATAAGAGTTTTGAATTTTCCTTTTTTTTTACTTGTCTGAGTGGTCATCTTTTGCAAGAAAAGATGAATAGAAATTCATAAACGGTATTTTCTGTCTGCATATTATATTTCTTTGAGAATCTCTTCCCTACACTGTCACTTGGGTATAGAGACTGAGCACTTCTAATCACACCTATCACCTGTCTGAATTAGTCACCTATCCTCTGTTCCTTTTGAAATGAAGAATCTTCAAGTGAACAAAATATACCATGAGCATAAATTTGATTTCTATGATGACTTTATACTATCTTTCGCCTTATCCTATTCCCTTTCTTATGTAAAATAACAGTGTATTACTCTTTTGACTGTTACAGTACATTGAACAGTATTACAGTAGTTTCAAAAGTGTTTAATTTGAGGTTCAGACATTTCCAGAGCTCAATGTCTTCAATGTGTTAATGATTCACGTGTAAATGTTAGTTTATAACAGCTCCTTCACTACAACTGGTTTTCCTTCATTTCTTCAGCAAAGTTGTTCTCAATACCCTTTTCAGCATCTGGAGGATGCATGAAGTCTCTCATACTAACTTCATTTCATGCAGTAAACATAATTTTACGGATGCGATTTTCTCCTAGTCGTGTCAAAGTCCTCTGAGAAATCCTACAGGGCAAAATTTTTGGACCCACGCTGTTCTGTTTGTGTATTACTTTAAAGTTGCCTTTGTGCAGAAATGTAACTCTAGCTAGCTATTTGGGTTGATGATGTGCAGTTTCTTTTTTTTTCCGTCTGAGCTGACACCAGGGAAGCAATTTCTGGCTTGATTAGGTGCCTACCATGACTTTGAGGCTGGTTGCTTGAGGATGACCTGTACTTAAATTGTGAGGAAACAGAGTTGATTTTCAGCTGGCCCCCACTGCCTTGTGAAGGATGCTCTGGGCTCTGTGCTGCTCATGGATGGCAGCCCACGGCAGCCTGCTGTCATGGTGCAGGGCCTCTTCCTTGTTTGTGCTTCTGAACTTGCTTCTAGTTATTTTCCTATTTTGGGCAGGTGAACCTGGGCCTGTCTTTTGTAGGTGTCTAATGGGGTTAATAGGAGGGGCAAGCGTGGTCAGTTGTGCCTCGATAAGCCTGAGAGAGATGTGAGACGTGAGGGAGAAATTTGCAAAGGGAAAAGCAAAATGGGAGCAGATCTGTAGCTCCTGCTGATGGAAATGTTCTCTAGATCAGCCGCTGCCTTCCTGAAGCAAAGCCCTGCTACTGAGTCAGCACGTGGAGCCTTGTTCCTCAGAGATTTGCCTGAAGAAAGAGGGTTCACTTCTGCCCTGATGCTTTGATTTCCCATGCCCTATGGATAGTCCTGAACGGGTGGGCTTGCTTGGGTTCAGCAGGAGGGTGAGACTGACAAACGGATCGGTGCGACTGACTAGCTGGAGGTTGCACACCGGAATTTCAATTAATGCTACACCCTGTTAAGTCTGTGGTTGAAGCCTGGGAAGAAAAGCCCTTTAAAACCACAAAGAAGTTCAGGAAGGTTGAAAGGTCAGTGATAGAAGTAATCTAATCAAGATTTATGCTTTCATCTTGTTCAAAATGTCACTTTGGGAATCTGCTGAAAAATCAGCTACGTTGTTATCTGTGCAGTTCAAGTACCAAACGTTTCTTCTCTGGTATTGGAATTTTTAACTTCTAAACTGTGGTTGAGGATATTTAGGGGTTGGGGTTTTTTTAGGGGTATTAAACAGTTGTTACCATAATGTTACATAAAAATGTGACACAAGATACAGCACGATTTCTTCTGAGGCGTAGGCAATGTTTATAAAGCCTTTGAAGGAAAGAAGTCTACTGATTTGCATGCTATAGCTTTGTCTTGCATAAAACACCATAAACACTAAAACTTCTTCTTCCACTAAAAGATGATAGTATAAGTGGTTGCATCTAGTGAGGGACACAGCTATGCCAATGGCACAAATGCTATTCTAATAAGTCTTAAAAGCATGCTCTGACAAGTGTGGTAGCTGAGTAGCATTATGTTATTTTACCAGTACTTGCTTGATGTAGGAAAATACTTACAGCAAGTAAGAGTGAAACTTGAGAGGAGATGGAGGTGAAATTTCACTGCCTTGATAGTCAATAAAGAGACACTGAATTCTTGCTGCTTCAAGTTGAAATGGGAATTTGATTGGCATGATTGTATTAGGAGAACCTGCCTTCACCCTTCCTCTTTGCTCATGACCTACAAGGAAACTATTTAGGGCTCAGGTGATTCCTACATGTTTGCTATTATGTTTTTCTGGGCTGGGGAAGGTTCCATTTTTTTTTGTGCAATTCCCACCCCCCCCCCCCTTTTTTTTTTTTTACTTCCCTGCTCTGAGCACCATAGGGAAACTTGGAAAGGCTTGGAAAAGACAGTCATCTTTAACCAAGGTATATCAACAGCTACTTCTTAATCCCCTCTCATAAAAGGGACTAATGGCAGAATGATGCCTTAAGGATGTTTCTGAGCATGGGAGTTCCTACCGTGGTTTGTCTTATGTAGCTCCTTGTTGAAGGCTGCCTGATATGTTCTCACCATGTCTCCTTACCCGGAGAATTTACCTAGATCTGTTATAGTTATAACTTTCACATAGCAGTTCTCACCATGGAGAAATCTAGTGTCTATGAGCTGCTTACCCTTCTCAGGATTACCACTTTCAGTAAAATATTTTTCTCTAATCTCTATGTAGGGTGTTACTGTCATATAATATACTATGCACCCGTAACTTACCGATGTGAACAAAACTGGTTTTTCTATTTTGTGCACATTCAGTTTGAATGTAATGCTTCAAAATCATTATTAATTAAAAAAATTAGCAACTTAATGTGTTGTACTCTTTTAGCGTAACCTACTATTTTACTGAGTTAAGTAAATGGTGATAGTGGGGATTATTACTATCTAGGTTTGCTTTGGTATATCAATAAAAACGTGATGCTCATATAGTGTGGTAAGATTTTTAGTGATGTGAAATACATTCTCAGAGCAGAATTGACTGTTACAAGCAAAGAATGCCCTCAACCTAGGAGAAAACACGGCTAGTTGTGAGGATGCTCATTTGCAGGAGGAAACGCCTGGGCTCCTGTCCCTGCTTATGAGATTTTTCTGAGCTCTTTTTTTTTTTCTGACCTTTTTCCTGATTTTTCTGTGTGCTCACTGCAAAATATATAAGTTGCATTTCAGACCTGCGTGTGCTCGTCCTTTTGCAATAGAGGCCTAATGGTAGTTGTTTGGTTTTTTTATTCAGTATATCATGTAGTTCAGATATTCGCTTCTTTTTAAAGAATATGGCTTGTAATAGTAATTACTGGGCTTGGTTGTCCATCCTATTTTTTAAGAAGATACGATTTTTGTAGCCCTTTATCAATATAAGGTGATCAGGCCAAGAAGAGGGCTGTTGTTGTGTTTTCTGACTTGGAGGCCCACAACATCAGCAAAGCAGGCTGCTGGCTGTAGAAACACCTTTTGTTACTTTCTAGTTTAACGACAAGTGAAACTAAATGGCAATAAGAAGAGAATTTATTTTTTTCTCCTGGTGTTTGGTCTGCCATATGGACTACCATATTTTTGAAAGGCTGCCTGAAGCTGCCCCAGATGTTTCTTACAGCAAAATACAGATGCATTAATATGCAGGCAAGTTCAAGGTGAAAACACATGTGCTCTTTAGGTGTTCTGGACCTGTTGAATTCAAGGAAGGCAAAAGAAAAGTTTGTTCCATGTGAGAAGAATATTTAAAATAAAGTGGCTGACAACTGCAGTGAAATAATCTGTTAAACATGAGGGACTGAAATTATCATCATACTGATTAAAAAGGGAAAAGAAAAAGAAGCGCTGATCTCCTGAGATTTCAGCCAGCTTGGGCTAACTTTGAAGTACATCTGGAAAATAGGTCTTATCCTTCTTTGACTTTGAACTTCACCAAAAATGTTACAAGAACAGCTTTGGATCAAAGAGTTCAGGAGCAAATTTTAATTTTAGGAGATTAACGGTTGGATTTAAGATTCTGAGTGTGTTCCATTTCTGCTAGTGATCAGTATCTTGATTATTCTTTTGCTTATGATATGATAGTATAGCTTCACAGGTGTGAGTGGTGTCATGTTAAAAAAACCTGATGCAGAAGGAGTCGAGTGGGAAATCTTTCTCATCTGAGCTTTTTTTTTTTTTGTGTCTTTGGAGCAGATGAGTTGTTCATAGAAGCTTGTTGGTGATGTAGTAGACCTCTGAAATATTAATAGTTGTACAAATAAACACCTTGTCAATTCACTTATTACAAGTACTTTGTTTAGTTACTACCCTTACACTTTGCATTCAGTTAACCGTTTGATCATTTCATATTGTAATTATAGTTAGTCTATGTTAATTAGGTATTAAAAGGTACTGAATATATATATAAAAAAATCATTGGTGACATTGGTGACTTAATGGCACACTCCATTTTATAGTGTGAGAGTATTTAGACCAAAAATACATACGTCATCATCTGTAAACAGGGAGCCATATTGTCGAATATAGATTTGGCTTTTCCTCTTTTTAGTGTGTATCCCTGTGTCTACCCATTATTCTGATCTCGGTTAGTTTAAAATTAAAGGTTGAATTGTATTGGAAAACCTTTTCACTGGAGTTCATCAGTGTATGGTTTATTTCAGCAGATTATTCCTTGGTTTATAATGGAATGTACTCTTTCAGTGGGAGTACCAAGAACTGTGTAATTAAGGATAGCACGCAGGTGAATGACTGAGATATTTCATATTATTCAGCTGGGAATAAGCTTAAATATTTTTCACATTTCAGTCTATTGCAAACAAAGGAAATAAGCTTGTATGAGAACCTTTCACCTAAATCAGGCAAATGGATATGTATCTATATTTGCTGGAATTAGCTGTAGTGGTTTACACTAGGCATAGAAGAACAACAATATTGAGTCTAGAAAATGTCTGTCTCTGCAGTGTCAGGATATTTTGTTTTACTAGACTGTGTGTCTGTCCTCTGAGCTCACTGTATCGCATCAGGAACTGGGGGCGCAGAAATACAAAAGCAGATTATAAGAAATTACCTGCACCTGGGAATACAATTTTCTTGTCTAATAAGAGCAATAATAAAGTAGATTATAAAGTCATCTTCAAAAATGAAAAGCTAGAATGAAAAAAATGAAGCTAAAAGATAAAGCAAGTCTTACGCTGGATTTAGATAAGTCTGATGGTACAAAATTTATGTGAATTAAATATGTGGGATAAAAAAAAAAATTGATTTGCAGCTCCCCTTACCCTGGGATTTCCATGAAGACCTGCAGTATATTTGAAATTATGTTTTCATGTGCAAGAAGTGGCTGTGATTTGTGCTAAAGAAGGTTTTCTTTTTTCACAAGAAATAAGTGTTTAACTTCAGTGGAAAGCCATCTACCCCAGGCTAACTTAGCTTTTAAGAATAAGTTTGTAGTAGAAGTTTATCAGTTGTGCACGTTTACATTGTTTGTAGCGCATGTGTTAAGAAAACCTGATGCATTTTATTTGCATGGAGACTGGAAAATGATTGAGTGGAATCCTGTAACTCACCTGAACAGGCTGCATGCAAGTGAATCAGGTCTAGGATGGTGGGCAAATAAATCTCTGCCAGTGCGTTAGTTCTCCTTATGGGAAAGCACACACTCTTCCTTGACTATAAAGGGGGGGGGGATTAACTTCCTAAATTAGGTATACAGTACACTTAGTATCATAATACTGAAAAAGGTGTCAGGTTTGTTTAAAGGAGTTGCTCCCCTTCATGGAAGGGGGTGGGGAAGGTGTTTGTTGGTTTGGTGGTTGTTTTTTTTCTGTGGTGGGATTTTTTTTTCTTCTCTCTTTTTCCTCCAGAAGAACTCATGCAGCATAGGGACTGAACGCAAAGGTTGCTGTGGTTCAGGTCTCAGATGTGACACAGAGGAAACGGAAAAGTAGTCTGAGGAATTCACATGGCAACCTGAGGAGGGCTGTGTTTTCCAGTAAAAGGGCCCATAGATCAGTATTTATCAATTTTGTGAGATCCTGCTTCGACAACTTGTTAATGGCTTTCTGTGGGGTGTTGTTTAAGTCCATGCTGAACTTATTTGGTTTCTGCAGGTGCTCAGCTCCTTGTTACTTTTCGCCCTTACAGGACGTAAAGAGCAGAATTGTCATCGTCATTTACTGTGACACTTTGAAAACAATTCTTGTCACTATTTCCTTTAGCAGTTTTATATTTGCTTTGTTAAATTGTGTATGTTTTAAAGTCAAATGTTCTTCTGGCTGCATCAGAGGTGCTGAGTAACAGCATTAACCTTGGTGTGCTTTGGCAACAGAAGGGAAAATAAAAGTCAATAAATGCCTTCTACAACACTGATAAACTCCGAGGGCACAAAGCGAGGTAGTTACGAGCCGTGGGGGATAATTTGAACAAGTATATATCTCTCTTCAAATTACCTATTTCTACTTTAATATTAGATAAGTGTGTTTTAAATCACTTCTCTTTGAATGGTTCATACTGTTTGGGTTGGCTTGGGGGGGCTCTGTTGTTGACACATTCACCAATGTGTGTTTTACTCTGTTATCTCCAAATCCTACATAGAGAACTTAAAATCACTCTCCATTTTGCTATATTTGCCATAACTATTGACTGTCCAAACACTGTCTGCCTTTAGGAAGCTAGGTTTTGTTTGAGCATCTGGACCATCCGTTTTCCTGCAACCCCGGATTACTTTTTACTTTGTTGGTTGACACAGGTAAGCCTTTAAGGCCACACAGCACGGGTCTGGTAGAGATAAGCGGTTAGGTGTTTTAACGTTTGCTTGAACTATACAATGGTGTGGTTGAGACTCTGGGGGGGGAAACAAACGTGTCCCTTTTCTTAGGTGTGATGTCTAAGTGCCTGGCACTTGGTATCTGCTTCATTTGCCCCTGCAAGCTGCTTGCGCACTTCAGAGAGCGTGGAGGGGACCCTCACCAGGGTTAGAGGGGCCTGAGCTTGCTCTGTGCTGGCCAGGAGCTGTGTAACCATTTGCTCAGCACTAAGCCAGGGCATCGGTCCTGCTGAAAATTGTGGCGTGAAGCTCAGGCCAAGCCATGTTCAGGTCACTTAGAAGTGACCTGATAACCAGGATTGCCTCTCATTTGCAGAATAACTTGGTGTGGACTAAAGTCCCTGGACAGTACACTAGGAGGATGGAAGCGCAGTTGTACGGGTGATGAAGGAAGCCTAAATGATGTCATTATGATCTGGTGCCCCTGCTTATGGTGTTTCCTCGCCCTTTCCACTTTTACAGCTACATGTGTAGTGCTCCTTGAAGAAAGGTTAGCAGGTTCATCAGGTGGTTATGTATAAGCAACGTTGGAATCTCTGCTGAATGAGTTAACTTGATCTTGAAGCTAAATATTTAATTCAGCTGCTTGCAGCTGTGTGAATATTCTACTGAATATTCTGAATACTTAAACTAGTCACAGCTTTCCGCAGTGTTCTCGAGAATGTTTATTTTTCCAGGTTTCAATCCATTGGCAAGAACAAACCTCTAACCTGAAGCCTAAATTTAGCAAAATTCCCTTTGACTTCAGTGGAGCAGAGTTCTTACCCACCCTATGAGCCTTTGATTTCCTAGTCTTGAATTTTAATTTTTTTATTTTTTTTTTCTGCATATTGGAGCTATTTGAATGGGTCTGTTAAGGGGCTGTGCTTGATTTCCATCTTTGACATCAGTGGAGATTTTGCTTCCCAAATACTATATATAGCATGTGTCTAACAGGAAAGGAGAAAAGAAATTTAATCTATTTGAGGTTCAGTGTTATTAGCCATCAATCTTAATAATATCTTAACTCCAATTTTTGCACAAATTTAATAATATGAATACTTTCAGTCTCTTGGAAGAGTTGCAAAACCAATTATAGAAATGTCAGAATTTCCATAGGAAGGTAACCTTCCTCTTAGCAGTAGCAGGGGAACAAAACAAACTGATAGTGATTAAAGTGTCAGGATATAATTGCATTCTCTTCCAAATAAACCATCAACTCCCAATAAATAATTAAAACAAGGCATGTTCCTCAGGATGCAACAGTTCAGTAGCTGTGATTAAAAAGTGCTAGGAGCCATTATTAGATTTTTTTATGATAAATCTTCTCTTATTGTCAGATTGTCAGATTTTATTACCTTGCTGTTCTTTGGGGTATATTTTCTTTTCCCCAGGTTTACTGGGAAAGCATAACTCGTGTCACAGACTGTAATGAGATACATGCTCCACGATGATTTCACAAGTGACCTTTGAATGATCTCGGTTCTAGAAAGAAGCACGTGAATCTAGACTTATGAATGATAATTAAATTTTTCAAAGCAACGCCCCAAGAGCCATAATATGTCTACCTAAAGCTTTGACATATATATTAAAGAGTCTGTTTCTCCGTTTTTCTTCATATTGTCTCTGGCTAATTGCTTGCTATTTGGTGGCTTAATAAGACATTCAGTTTAATAAATAACATAAAACCCTAGGGACCTGGGGAGCGTAATGTAGTCAAGAGAGTGGACTCTGTCCTGCTCGTTGGTGATGATGAAGCACCAACTAGATAAAAGATATTTCGACTTCCGAAATCCAGAGGCACTTTGTGGGACTGCCAGGTTGCACTGTTCTTAAAACTGAAGCTACCTTATTAGACACAATAAACAATGTATCTCACAGTGGTGTTCTTTTATTCATTTTCAGAATAGAAACGCAGCTTTTAAAAAATCTGATCATATTTTTTCCTAAATCTTTTTTCACTTAAACTCCTTTCTTGTGGGACAGCATTTCTTCTGTATTCTGATCTGGGCTGGTTGCACAGTCTTCTCTCTAAACAATAGAAACTATTGAAAACATACTTATTTTTTCTCTAGACATTGAAGTTTAAACACGAGTCTTAAATTTTCATTTTGCCTAATTGAATCTCTTCAGCTGATTAAATCTCCTGAGCAGGTACAAATTAAATGAAAAGTGAGTAAAATGTGCTGTAAAAACAAATGGTTAGCCAAATTGGTTGGTCTCTATCAAATCTATTTTTAATACTAATTTTTTAATACTAGATTTAATACAAATCTCTCTGTATACGTTTTGTCCAGCAAATAGGGGCTTCTTTTTAAACCTGGTAGTCGGGAACTTGCTGTCTGTGCTCTGTTACATTAAAAGGTCTAAATCACTTAAGAGCAACATCAAAATAGATGTTAGGCCGTATAGCACTGCCCGGTCTTTGATGACTCTGGGCTTTTGAAGGATTAGAGTTTTAGCCACCTGGAGAGGTTAAGATAAAATTTGAGGAATATGGGCACCTTTGCAATTGGGCAGCAGTTGAGGAGGACTGCTCAGGATCGTAGTTCTGGACATCAGCAACATAATTCAGCTAATTCTGGAAGTACTGCGCTGAAACAAAAGATGATCTCAGTAGAAGAGAATGGGTTGCAGGTTCGTAGCAAGCATTAGAGTTACAATGAAAGTAAGTTTCCCCAACGCGTTTTAAGCCTAGGTCTAGGAGGGAAAAAATTCTATAATGTCCAAGGCAAACATTCGTAATGTTACAAATACCAAAATCTATTTCCTTGTGAAAGATTTTGGTTAGTTTGCTGGATGTAATTCTCTACATAATACAAGTATTAAATGGGAGTTGCTCTGAGAAACTGATACTTAGATATCCAGATTTATGAAGGTATGTAAAGAAGGAAGAACCAAAACTCCTTTCAGCCTCTTGCTATCGCTGTTGAAGGCGTAAACATGTAATTGATAGACTCTTAAGCCTGGGGTGTAGTGATCCTGTATAAATAAGCCAAGCATTTTTAAAATTAACAAATGTGGCTAATGTGTTCAAAAACCTCTCTGTAGGTGAGGGCTGTTTCCTTCCACTTCCAAGTCGAAGCTTGGGTGCCTGTGAATACTCGTGCTAGTGCTTGATCATCGAATGCCTCTCCCTTTTTATGCTGGTGGGATAAATTGGATGTTCTCCTTGGAAACTCTTCTAGTTTCATTTAGTTTTATGCAAGTGCATGCAAGCGATCAATGTGCAGCACATGATACCAATGACTCTTCTGCTTTTAAATCCCATTTTGAGTAATAGTGTAGTAACATCTGCTGTTCTGAGCACCGCAGATCGGTTCCTTTTGAGTGTAAAGTTTTGCTCGAGATTGATAGTTTGCTAAATATAGGAAACTTTTCATGCTAATAGCTGATGAACAACTATTCAATAGCTAATGTTATCCTGAGACTTTTCTCATAGAGCTGAGCTGTTATCATCTTGTTCTCTGGGACTTGATCTCATTGGTAAAACAAACTGATAATTTCATGGACTCTATATTTTCAGTTTTTAATTTGTCTATAGTTCTGTGCTTTCATATAAAGCCTCATGGCTTGTACATTCCAGTAATTTTTTTGAACTTGCGTAAAACGTCCTGTTCAGGTCTACGCTTACTCAAAACTGTTTTCCAGATCTTCATTATCGCTGAAACCAATTACAGGGACAGACAGAACTCAACCATTCAGCAACATTAACCTGTTTTCCCATAACGCTGATCTCACCTTGATCAAATCCCCATTCTGTGTAGCAGGCTGTAAAACTGGGAGTGCCTTGCAGCATGCCCTCCAGGTCTGCTAATGAAGTCAAATTCCCACTGGGGAACAGATGACAGCATGCTTCAGAACTGAAATATTCTTCAGAAGATTTAATTTATCCCAGATTTGGACTTTAGGGAACACAGAAAGAAGAAGCGGAAAGAAGCTCTTAAATAATACAAGCATGTTGCTGATGTTTTTAATTCACTTTTAGTAAAGCCAAACAAACCTGGATAGCAGTAGTGTGGGATGCTGCTGGAGTTGCCCCATAACAGCGAGTACATTGCAGACATCTTAACAAATGCGTATCCTTCTCATCTTCCCTCCTCTAATAATGCACCCTGCTGGCAGCTTTTCTTATTTTTCTCTCACTTGTCTTCTGCTTACCTTTTCATATTTTTTTTTCTCCTACTACTGGATCTCACTTATGTCTGCCTTTTCTCTTTTTTGTTTTTCCAGGTCAGCAGACCTTGTTGCACCTTTTACAACTGTCATTCTCCGACAACGATTAGGAAATTCATCAGCACTATTATGATCTTTCGTTTTTGTTTTATAAAAACCAACTTCCTTTTTGGATTTTTAAGACATATCTACACATCAAGGTATTTGTGTCTTTAAACTAAAGTGTCTTTACCAAGAAATAAGCTAGTTCATTTAATCAAGGGTTCGGAGGAACTAAGTATCTGCATAGGGGCACTGGGTAAAATACATAGCTATACCCTCTTTTATTTTTTCCCTAGGCTGTTTAGTGTTAGCAGCTGTTGTTATAGAGGATGATTTGGCTGATCATGACATACAAGAGCAGCTGTGAATACATGAAACAGTGATTTATATGTTGTGCAGTTACGGTTGGTAGGTATGAACCGCAACAGAAATAATGGAAACTTAAAATATTTGTATCAAAAAGGACAAACCCCAAAATGTGAATTATTTTTACAGATAGGGTTTTAATTATTTTGAAAATCTGTTTTTGATAGTAGCTAGTCTGCATAGAAGGTCAAAGATGTGTTAAAGTAAAAATACTATTAATTAGAATTTCTGTTGCTTTTCACTGATTATAAAACATGTAGTTGGTGTAAAAACTGAACAGAGCAATTGCACAGCAGATAACTTGGGATTCTACATGACCTCGTATTTCACCATTTGGGTTCAATTTATGTAGTTGCTTCTTGTGGTTATCAGTGATTTGTTATAATAGAGAACTTCTGCTATATTTTTTTTCATGACTGGGCCTGATTCTTTGTAAACTATTTGGAGAATACTGCTAAGTTTCTTTCAGAAGCCATTTCAGATCAAGGTGTTGAAAAGGATACTTGATATACTTGTTCATCCCATGCCATTTTGCATTTAAACTACACCAGGATCTACCTAAAGCTGCCCTGTTTTAGAAAGTGGGTTTTATGCCTATTTTCTATGTGTGTGAATGATAATACAGTGTGAAATACAGAGAATAATTCAGGTCTGTGTGGGGTTAAAAAGAGAAAATTTAACAAATGTAAATACATTCAAAATCTGATCAAAAGTCTTTTTTCCTCATCTTCCTTATTTCATGATGGAAGCTTGTCCATCTGTTCTGGAGTTTCCAATCAAGTTGTGTCTTTTTGGTAACGTAGGAAAAGTGCTTACACACACCTATTAATATCATGAGCTCTGTTAGTTGTCCTTAAGAATTTTTCTTCCCTGGAATTCAAAAGTATTCCAGTTGGGATGTCCTGAGAACATTTAATCCCTTTCCAGCTTTAGAGTGTCAATATGATTGTTCCAGGAGTCCTTCATGAAATCTCTGTGTTTTAATGTTTCTGTTTACAGTTTCCTTTGACTTTTCAGAACATGGCATGTACTGAATGTTCTGAACTGATTAAGTGGAAATTAATGAGAGCAATAAACAGTTTCGAGTCCAAAAGGTTCACAGAATTTTTAGATGTGTTTAACAAGCTGAAGGGAGATACCCTCAGCATTAAGGAATATTTAAAGGGAACAAATAATTGACTTCTATCACTTTTTTATTTTTCCCCCCATCTAGTAATAACCAGGCAGTACAGTGTCATATTTTGGTTTTGGGTAGGCTTTGAGAAGAATAGAAATGCTTTGCCGTTTAAACCTGTAGGTGATGGAGAACTGCGTTTACAGGGATTTTCTGTTGATTGAACAAGTCCTCGTGATGGCATGTCTGATACCAGCTTGTGAATAAAGTGGAAGAGAGGTTTGAAATCTTTCTGCCTCCTGTCCCGAAGCGGGTAAAACAGTTGCCTGCCGGCAGCTTCGTCTTTCAGCTGAGAATAAGAGCTGGAGCTATTTTAGTGAACTCGTTTGTCCTTGTAGCAAGAGTGCGCAGGGACCGATGACCTCAGACCGTAGCGAGACATCTGATGGTTTGGCTGCGGTTCAGGTTTCTTGGATATGGGCAGGCTGCAGCCACCTGCCAGGGCAGAAGCTTCAATAAGAGGTTCAAGCACAAACGGTGGGAATATTTATTTTTTTTTTTTAACTTTTATCATCTCAAAAAGCAAAAAAAAGATTAGGTATCAAACATGTGAAGTAAAACATTGATGTCTCTCTTTTTACTGGCAGGCCTATAGTTTTGTGATATACTAGCACTTGCCTGTTAGTAGAAATCTTTGGGGTCTACTTAATTACTTGTTTCATAAAGTAATATGCCAACCCTTATGCGACTGGGCTAAATTTCTGGAGGGTGTCTTGGTTTTGGGGGTGTTTCCAGGAGCAGAACATGAATGCTGCATTGGGTGCACGGGTGTGGTAATCCAAAAGCTCTGTGCTGAATTAGAAGCTGCCTAAATGTGAGGTGTAGAGTGGGGTCTTAAACCCTGTGCCCTCTGGGAGCTTGGATACTTGAGTTAAGTTTTCTTTCTCAGTAGGGTTTGAGCCTATTAACTCTTTTTTTTTTAAAAAAAAAAAAAAAAAAAAAGAATATAACACTGTTTATATCTCTAGTGTCCTTTCATAAAGAAACCAGCAGTCAGACTACTTGGCAAGTTTACACTGTTGATCATGATGTTACAACTGTTTCCTGCATCCAGGGTTAGCTCAGAGTGTTTCCCTGCACAGCCACAAATGCAGGAATCGCAGGATCAGGGAGCAAGCAAAATGGAGCAAGACATTTGCCTCTGCAGCTGGAAAAAAAAAATTCAAAAAGCCAAATCCAAAAAAAACCTCATCACCAACAGTTGTTTGTTTTGGGGCTTTTTTGTTTTGGGGTTTTTTTTGTTTGTTTTTTTAAAAGCTGGGCATTTAATTTGTTCTTGTTTTCACAGGTTAAGCGATACAGGTGTAGGAGCTGAATTTTCAGTTTGCAGCAACTACATTTATCCTAACAGGCCACGTGTGTAAATCGATTAACTGAAGTGATTAATGTAGGAGAAAACAAGAAAGGCAACTCTTGGATTGAGCAATCATACATTTCACTATTTTCTCAACTGGCTTGGAATTCATGAATATGGCAAACACCAGAAATAAAGTGGACTATCTTGTGGATTATCTTTTTATTTTCTAGGCCTGCTTTTCACCTTGGAAATCCTCTTTTCCTCTAACTTGTTTTTTATCATCTTTATGTAATTTCACACACATACAAAGGCTTCTCCATATATAGCTTTCTGTTATGCTCCAGCGTTCAGAGGTTTGAGGCTGTTTCTGAAGATGTGGGTGTGTAAGAACTCTGAAGGCTTGCTCAGAATAAAAGGAGTTGCAACACCATTCCCAATGCTGATTTTTTTTTTTTCCTTTCAGTGATGCATTTTCTGATCCAAACAGGCTATTCTTGCACTCTGTGAATCTGATACGTGAATTTATACCTCTAAATGTTTATCCCGTTCTAAACCTGTGTGACTGCATCATAAAAGGTCTTTCAAATGGCTTGCTTTCAAACATTGCAGCCTGTGTCTATGTACTTTACGTTGTGTATTGCCAGCTGGAGGGTGCTTTCTAAACCACTATGTGCTGTGGCATTACATGTAGGAGCTGCCCAGATGACCATCACCTATTTATCTGACTATGTATCTATTTAAAGAGTTTTACACTGGAAGGCTGAAGTATGATATTTGGAGCACTTTCCATGTAAATGTGTAATAATCTCGTGAGTTACGAACCGCTGAAACAATACTACTTCTTAATAAGAATTTTTAAAAAATGAAATAAAAAAAATAATTGCTCAAAGACAATTTATCTAATCTTGAAAATTAGCTGCCAAGTCTTCAAGTCATACTGGGGGGAATTACATTCTTCATACATTTCTCTTCACCTAGGTCATCTTTGGAGCTCATTTCTCAGTTCCATCCCACATATTTTTATCATTCTGGCAGAACGCCCAAGATGTAGGTTTTATATATGCGCTCTCTTTTCTTTTTCTCCCCTCCATCTGACAATTATCACACCTACTGACATGTTAATTTTACTGGCTTAATGGTTGTGTTGAAATTCATGATTTCAGTAGACTCCCACTGAAATCTCCTTAATCTTGACATCTTAAATGCAGCTACTGTGGCCAGGTTCTTGCTGCTAATCAGGCTGTTGTGTGACTTTGGGTGGTGGCAAGTGGCTGCAGTTGTCTAGGGACAGAGAATTCAGCAGGGGAGCAGGCAGGGTGCTGGGGATGTCTGCGGCTGAGCTCAGATGGCTCTTGTGGTTGGGTATGATTTAAGGCAAACCTCACAATTCTGCTTTGTCTTTAAACTGTGTTTATGCTGCATTTCCCAGCCCAGCTTGACGTACCTGCCCTAGCTCAGGGCTCTCAGAGACACCGCGGTTATGGTGTCCTGCATGGCTGTACGACTGTTTCGTACCCACACTGGTCTGCACTGGAATCCAAGCTGATGTGAACTCAGAGGTTTTTGGTGTCTGAGGGAACTATATCAAATGCAGCACTTCATCTGTGGCAATCACGCCTTTGTACCACAGAATACTCTGTCACATAAAACCAGACTCCTGGGAGGCAAGGATAGTTTAAAATTTTTCATACCTTATATTCTGCCTCAGCAGTTCTAAGAACCTGAATCTCAAGAAAGCACTTTTTTTCCTGATCTAATCCTTCTCATTTCATAACCATCTGTGTCTCTCTTTGTCTCTCTCTCTCTCCACTCTAAGCTATAGTTATGTGAGCAGGTTCATACAGATGTGTATTTACTCCAAAAAAAAAAAGAAAGTTTTGTTCCTGGAATTATTCTGTGTTACCCTGGCAGATAGCTCTGCTGAGAACTTGCACCCACCTGGGTGGACACATAGGTCAGTGCAGAAGTACAAGTACAGGTTTCCCATGCACCAGTCTCCAGTCAGGCAAGGGATCTTTAGTTGCCAAAGGGCAAAAAAACTTAGCCAAGGGATGTAATAGCTTGTCCTTTAGCTTATTATTTGCAGAAAAAGGATCTGAGTAATGGATTTACACTGGAAGAAATCACAAGAAGCTCTGGTAATGCCAAATGAATTGTGGAAAATTGGCACACCAGCTTTTTCATTGACTACAGAAGTAAAATGTGTGTTCTGATAATCCTGAAATGATGCTCGTATACATTCCTTTTTAATGTTTCCGGGATGGAGAGCTTAGGAGGTGTAGAAGCTAACAGTATTCTTGTTGCCAGCTACTTTGGCTGCCAACTCCAGCTCAGATTCTCTGAATAGACATAGCCAATTAGCAGTATTTCCCATCCTGGTACTGGATGTAAGTGATTTCCAACAGAGAACAACTTAGAGAGGTTCCTGCAGGATCAACCAATTACCAACATCCCATCGGCAAAGCTGGTAGCGCTACTTCAAGAGCTGTGCTAAGCTGGAAGCCGTTCTCACCTGCTATCTCATGTCTTTGTTTTACAGGCTTTTACACATTTTGGAGATGCTGGTAACTGCAACTAGGAAAATAATGCTGTGATTGTGACTTAAGATACTGTTTCAGCAATGCAGTCTCTCTTGTTAGATTGATCGTAGCACGCTGGTAGGCCAAGAAAGCAGGGGCTCTATCCAGGTAAAAAAGGGGTATGTGTATATATTTTTCTGATTTATATATATATATATACACGTACATACCTTTTTCTTTCCATCGTGTCTTCCCTGTTAAATTTAGACTGATAATACACATGCTTTGAGGATGGTCTTGCAGTGCTTACACAACTAGTGTTTGCTTATTCTAATAATCCTACCCAAGTGGCTACACTTTCTTGTTTGCTGTTTGCTCGGTATTCTGAAATGATATTTGCTTTCATTCAGAATAGCTAACTGTAAGCTATTTGTTGTTTACTCTTGCGTTTGTTCTTCATTGCAAGTCTTTATTTTAACAGTGAAAAGGGTCTTATAGTGGAAAAGGGTCAGGCCTGTAATAATGATTTGTTTGCATGAAAAGCCAGTATAAGATCTTTTAAAAAGAGCACTACAGTTCAAGAGGGCTTGGACACAATGAGGTAATTAATAGAGTTAAAGGCCACAGTGTCTTTACATCCAGAAGCAAAGAAAAGTGGATGTTCAATGGAAACTCACAGCTATTGCTGATCAAGAGTTGAAAGTTTAGTTCATGATGTTGTGATGTAACACTTTTCTCTGTTGATATATGAAATATTTTTTCTGAATTGTGCTCAGGCAGAGATTTTGCTGGTTTTGTTTTTTCTTCCATCCTTACTAGGCCGTCCAAATATAGGTTTACTACACCTTAAAAATGGGTTGACTGCTTTGGTTTACTCTTTTTAAAGTTTTACCTTGTCAAGCTAATCACTTGGAGAACTCCTTTCAACATGGTAGCTACTATCCAACATAATATTTACTTAAAAATGCATTGAAGCTAGAGATGCGTGTGTGGCTTGCTTAAATCACTGCGGTCACTGTGTTTTAATAGAAAGTAAAAGGAATATTTGTATCTTCAGAAGCTCCTATTGCCTTTAACTCTTCTAGATGATTAAAATATCGAAGTCAATATTGCTCAATTAATTTTAGTAATAAGCTCAGTGGTCTGGAAGCAGTATCTTTTTATTTATTTATTTATGTCATGCTCATACGTATATAGAATACTTACTGAACCTATAGCAGCTTTTGGCAGCTTGAAAATTATTGTTAATTAACTCCTCTGCTTAAATTCCTGCAAGCTAAATGGGAGTTGATGGGTTATCATGCTAAAACCAATAAATCTTTAAGATATTTCATAAACATAGTCATTTAACCTAAATTAGATGCTCCATCAATGGGGACAAATCAATTCTTTAATGCCATATTTCTATAGCATTATTTTGCACTTAGAAATACTTCAGTATTCATTATATATGCATCTGTAATTCTGGGAAGCAGAGAACCAGGAACGGGTTGGGAAGCCCCGATGTACGTATGGGTCACTACAGAAACGGAGGCGTGCCCTGACCTAGCCCTGCAATTGTGGAACAGGGTCTGGTGTCGTGCCAATATTCTGCATCTCTTAATATTTTGCAAAATAACCGAAGTACTTATTTCATTGTTCTCACTTCTTGAATCTGTGTTATTTATACTGAATGTTTTGCTTGAACTGAGAAGAGAATTTCTCAGTTCAATGTGACTTATCGCAGTTATTTGCAGGGGATTGTAATAATAGCATTGAACTTCCTTCCCCAAAAGGATAAGAACAGTACTTACCTGTTGTAGAGTTTAATTGAATGCTTGATTTATTCTTCAGAAAGCAGTCTGTTCTCTCCAGAGAACTACTGGTTGAAGTTTAAAAAGTACTTTTTGTTCTCTGATCTCGGAGAACAAATAGCCGCGCCGTGGTTGTTCAGATGGGAACAGCTGTTCCTGTCCTTTCAAAGTCTGAACCATGCTGCTTTTCTTAGGAGGAAGAAGAAGAAGAAGAGATCCTGACCGCTTCATGGTATTGACTGCTCGGAGATCTCATTCTGAGTAGAGCAGGTTCCGCTTTTAGGAAGTGAGGACTGAAAGCCGTACTTAGTAGTTTTGACAGCGTAGTCTTTGCACACGAAAATGCAAAGAGAAGAATCTGAAAGCCAGGTCTGGGGAACATGTTTTTTGTACAAAGCTGACACTGTATTACCTCCAGACTGACAGTGATCTCAAAGTATGCCTGTTCGAAGTCATTGAGCAGAATGCTGTGTGGGAACAATTTTGGGTTTTCTCAAAAATCTGTCTATCACATCCTCTAACTTTGGAGTAACTGAGAATTCCTGCTTTGTGCTACTATTTGTAATGTTGTTTTAGAGAAGCAAAATTAAATTCTAATAATTTTTATGTCCCATAATTTTAGAAGTGACATAGAAGTGTTTCTTTCTTCAGCTGTTTTTATTTGAGCTAGTATGGCACTGTGCAGCTCAAAATCCAAAAAGGGCCTGCACCTGAGGTCTGAACCTTTACTTGATGGGGTCTAAGGAAAATGATTCTACTTGCATGAGCAGAACTGATAACAATTTGAGATAACTTGGAATATTTGAGTCCCAGGTAAATATACTTTTCTCTCATTGGTCAGATGAGTGTACTAAAATGTGATTTGACGATGACTCCATTAGCAGTACGTTGCAGCTGGAGAAAGTATTCTATGTCTGACAACATAATGAATGATGACAAGACTTATTTTAGGAGTTTTCAGTGACATGTAAAACCTGACATGCTATTTCTTTCACTGCCCTTCAGGTTCTTTCGTTCTTTGCAAACTTGTTTGTGTGAGATGCAAGGGACAAAAAGTTTAATGCTGCAGTAAATTATTTTTTTTTTGCTGATGGACTGTTGTGGCAGTCTTTTCACTTGGAGATATCATGTCATTCATCAGTTGGCCAAGTTCCTAAATTCTGCCTGTTCCATTGGCGCTTGTTATCCTGGAGCTGATTGCCTGTGCTGCATTATGACATGGTTGCTATGACGCTTAGTAATGTGAAAACTAACCGGAGTTTGGGGCTGTGTGGTTACGCTGCAGAAGACTAATTGTGTGTTTCTGATGAAGGCTTGGTCTCTGTCCCAAGACTGCTAGAAGTGTAAGTGAAAGAGTGAGAGGCAAGGTAGAAGAAAATGGAACAGCAGAGATGTAAACTAATGTGCCAGATACTGATGGAAACTGTGTAATAACCCATTAAATAAAGGTATAAGGATTATCCCAATCTGTGTACTATTACCAGCTAGCTAGTTACATCTAGACAATAGGTATTATTAAATAGAATTAGGTATATTTACCTAATCCATCCTACCTGAGACTTGATGTTTTGCTTGCTAATCTATCTCAAAGTGCTGATATAGAAAGGTATTGCTTGGTGGTTGTTTTGCTAGAGCAGTATCGGTGGCATTCCTGCTGCTCACACCATCCATGTGCTCACGAATCGATCGGCTGCGTTAAACTTCCTGGGGAGCCTCTGTGATTGGAAATCACACTCTGTTGGGGTCCAATACTCTGCCAGAGATCTCGTGTATCTATAAAGTCAGTTCGAGCTGCTGCTTTCCGATGCCGTTCCTTGCAGCAGGAACGCCTGACTAGAAGCACATGACGCCAAAACCTTGTTTCAGTACAGGGATATGAGATGGGGGCATGTGGTAAAATAATTTTAAGCCAAAAATGGTGATCGTTGTACTTGCTTAGACAAAGAGTTTACCTGTAGCTCTTCTCTTATGTCTTTTCAGTGTTATTTTTCAGATGATAATGGATACAAACTGTTTTTAATTTTGAATAACAGAGTTATACGACTTTTATTAAGACTACTGTGAAGTAATCATTAGAGGTCTTAAATCATCCTTCAACAACTCCTGGCCTTTCTTCTGTGTGGTGGTCACATCTGCATAAAGTGGATTTTTAAATGCCATTGAAACCTACTGATAGTATTCGATACCTGTACACGGATAGTCTAAGTAGTGGAGAATAGCTGAGAACAAGGTCCCTGCGGTAGTCCAGTAATTCTGCAAAGCCCTGCTTGTTCCTTTGCTGCTGTTGCCGCGTGTCCATGGCGGGCATTCCTCCCCGGTTCCCCTCAAGTTCATGTTTGAGTTGTCCACACATGTCTGGAGTGACTTTGGGATCCACCTGCACGAGCGGAGTGTTTCTTTTCACGATTTTGTAGTCAGCATAAACGTGCAGGGGCCTCGCAGGGAAACTTCCAACTATGTTTAGCTTACTAAAGAAAGGATCTAACCACCTTTTCATCTTTGACAGCAATACGAAGGAAACTGGCATTATAAATGTTTACTAATATCTTTTTAAGTGATGTGTTCCATCATCCTAATTTGTTTTGCCTATTTCTCCATGAAATAATTCCAAAATCAAATCTAGAAAAGCAGTCATAAATGCCAGATTATTATTTAAATCAGAGGATGTTCATGTGTTCAATTTTTATATTTTGATAATAAAATTAAATAGCTTTGCATAACAAGTGAATTGAAAGTTCCAGTAAGAATTCTTATTTCTGTGGGGACTGGAAATTACTGTGAAGCTCTCTGAATATTTTAAACAACCTCCCTTCAGAGACAAAGTTCAGGAATTAAAGAACCAAGTTCACCTACCTTCTGTAAGTATTGCCTTAATGTTGTTTTTTTTATCATTTGCAAACATAAAATTCAGTTGTAGTCATAATAATTTTTTGACAGCTGTAACGGCTAGGAGAACCTGTAGCTTGCTAAATATGTAAATAATGGCAAACTCAGTGACAGAAGTTTCTGCAGCCCAGGGGACTGTGCTGTACAGCAAAGATAAAGGGGCTTAGAAAAACTGATGTCTTTGATTTGTCATAGGAAGGTTTGCCATATGCTGGGCCATTGGAAAGTCTGATCTTGCCTTTTGTTTATCGGGTGTGCAGAGTTGAGTGGGGGTTGTGGAATTATGTGAGATGAACTTGCCTAAATTTAATTCCATTCTTTTTGTAAAATACTTCTGGACAACTTGATTGCTTTTAAAATAGATATTTTTTTTATTCATTATTAGCAGTTGTTCAACACAGACTTTTCAAAGCAATCTAGAGGAACTGGGGGCCAAACTCCCATGTAATTCAGTGAGATTTGAGCATCTTAATACTTTAGTTTCCTTTAAAATGTTCAACCTTTGTGTATGCTTCTGAGAATCATGGGTTAGCATCTGCTTATTTTAAGAGTGTTGTTTGTTCACGCTGGTTATCTTGGTAAGGCATGGTACATTTATAATAATAACTAATAAGAATGTTTTATCTTAAATGTTGAAAGAAGAAAATGCAAGATATTGCCTAAGGAGCTGTACAAAGTGCCAGGCCTTTTCTGAAGTTAAATGGGTCAAGGGAAATTCATGTGTGTTAAGAATTTGATACGTTAAATCTGATTTCTTCTGATTTCTCTCCAAGAAGAGTCTGAGGATTTTGAACGATGCAGAACTCTAAGCTGATCCATTTGGCCACGTGTGCCTTATATCTAGCTGTGATATGGGAAAGTAAAAATTGTTCTCTAATTTCTATCTGTTCCCTCTTGAATTTATGACTCTCTGAGATGCTGAGGAAATGGAAAATGACCCAGAGCTCTGTAATTCTACTGGGGCCTAGGGATGGGAAGTAAATATTTTTTCTATTTAAAAATCATCACGTTTATAGTTTGTGTGGATGTCTGTATTCCCTAGTTCTCGCTTGTGTCTTGTGGTGGTGCATGTGGATATTTCCAGCCTAAAAATAGTGAAGCATTTACAACTGTTTTCTAACCATGTTGGGTTTGTTCGTCTGCCGCTGCTATTACCACCTGCATCATGTAAATGTCTACGGACCTCGTAGCCCTTTGCCACCTGCATTTAGCCCTGCCCTCCTCTGCTTGTGGCTTGCAACTTCTCTAATCCAGGCAGTAGATGGCTGAATTTTCAATGTGTGCATGTTTTGCACTAATCTTTGGCTTGCGTGCAGTACATTCCTACATGGAATAGCTTGTGATTCTGGTTCTGTATGTAGCATATGTCCCTGTAGGAGCTATAGCTGGGCGGAGAATTTGTTACATATGAATGAAAGATTATGTGATGAATTAGTACAAAAAGAAGTGACGTGAACTTGTGTTACACTTAATGAGCTTTTTCTCCAGCACACTTTTAATCAAATTTCTAATATTTACAAATCAAAATGCATGTTAACAGCTCCTGCTTAATACTTCAGTCTTGTGTATGTGATGGTTTCATTGGGAATAGCAACAAGGACTTTAAAGGTTTTTGTATTATCTTAATCTCTTTTATTCACTTTCTCTTTTTTCTTCTCAAGCCGAGACCAAAGGGAAAGTTTGCTTGAATAAGGCATTTAGAAAACCTCTAGAAGACCATCCAAAAACTTCTGTGCATTTCCTAGACACTGCTCTCTGCCTTCTGAAGCAGGGCACCGCAGATCAGTACATTCATCCAAAGTGGAAACGATTTCCTAGAAAACCTAGTTTGTACAGCAACTTCGCTAATTTTTACATGTTGTTAGGTATGGCTTTTGAAAGAAACATTAACGATCAAAAGATCTTTCTCTTAAATTCAGTTAGGATTTTGTAAAGTTCTTGAATAACTGAAATTACTTTGAGGTATATAATTGGTCTGAAAGATGGATAGATGAGGCATGCAATACTGGGCTCTGATAATTGGAGTGAAACAATACCCCTTACTGTTGTTGTCACAGACTGCACTCTTAACTCCTTAATACTTTGCAGTTAAAGAAACTTTTGCTTTTATTATGTCAATACTTTTCATGTGGCTGATCTTGAGGAGGAGAATTAAGAGCAGTTATACACCACCCATGAACCAGCTGCTTAAGCTTAGGAAGGTTAGGAGGGTTACAGCATAGGAGGGTTCAAGAAAGTTCATAGGTTCAAGAAAGCAGTTCAAGTTCAGTTTCTCCAGTTTGATCAATGATTATTTAAAGCCAAACTAGTAGTGTCTGAGATACTTTAACTGATTTTTCACTTATTTTGTGGCTCTGAAGGGAATAGTTAGGTTGCTTAACCCATAGGGTTCCTTAGGATTCTCATTTGTTTTTGTCAAAAGAGCCATATGACATTTAAAGTAGTCATTGGGAAGCTTTTTGTTAACCAAATTGCATTTTCTGCTGGTGTTCCCTAGGATAACAGCATATAAACAGAAAAATGGCCCAGGGGTCCTGAAGTGAAGTTATATGTGGCTGTACGCTATAAATACATGTTACAACTTGAATTGCAGACTAGTTCTTTTAGGATTCATAAATTTTTTTTATTCTATGTACATTTTATTTATTTTGGTTTTTTGTTACTCTGAGTCTGTAAACAATAGTGGCTGGTGACACAGACGTGTGTCCTGGTAGGGAGATGCCTGCTTGCCTGTTGCTCAGCTCTGGCTTGAGGCCAGAATCTCTGCTGCTGGGTTCCACGGAGCCCAGCCCTCAGCTTCTTCTTCCACCCTTGGCATTGCCCCTTGATGGGTATCATGAACAGTGTTCTTGGGGAAGAGCTCTAGGGGGACACAAAGCGTTTCTGCTTTCAGGACTTAAGGCATACCAATTTAAGATGTTATTGCAGGAACGTCTTCATTAAACAAGTAATTTTAGTAAAGCAGCAGCTATGAATGCATGTAAGAATAATAAAATATAAACATTTTTTATCATGGAGCTCAACATTTAGGAGGCAGACCAGAAAGATAAGTGTGGTATCTTACACTGTTAAAGGCGATGTGTTAGACTTACACCTTCGATTTGGGCTAATGAAGACAAATATTGTCAATGAATTAGTGGTTGACGATTGCTTTTACAGAAAAGTACCAAGTAATTTAAATGTGATCTAAAAATCATATCAAATGGAGGCAAGTGTGCTAAAATAAAAAACACAGCTGAGAGAAGAAATCAGTCATGCTCAGCATTTGGGGGCGCAGACAGGAGAAAAAGTTCCCAGAGAATTTACCATCCTACTGTGGAGGAAATATGTGGGAATGAAGGGCATAGTTGTTATTCAATTGCATAGCTTCGTTAAAAGTGGATAGAAATAGTTCCTGTGCTGATCATCACTGTTAACATAAAGGTCTATTCAGAAAATTAGCTGCTGATCTGTTTGGTCCTTTGCAGTTGAGGTGGAGGCTATGTCTGAAAGTCCTATACAAATCCTGAAACTTACTAATTAGCACAGATGCTAGAGACATCTCTCCTTTTTCTTCACCTGTTGTTAACCTCACAACTTCTTGTTTCCTTGGGAATTTCCAGCAACTTTTTCCCGCTCATACACTCTTCATTGTTATACGTCTGGTTATTTCCAGTTCCTGCATTTAGCATCCTTGCTATTTTAGTAATGGGAGTGCCATAAAATACCAATTTTTTTTTGTCCCAGTACAGCTGTCAATAAAACTTTGCTCTGAGTCACTACACATTTTTCTTCCTTTATCTCCCTTTTTATTTTCTTTTTTTTTTCCATTTCCTATTTAATTCCCTGCCCATATTGTTATCCTTTACCACAGAGCAGTGGAGCTTCTTCTTTTGGTTTCATTAATGTGCCTCTTCCGTCAGGGTCCTTTATATTCCTTTTGTTGCCAGATTATGTGTTTCCTGTGATTTCTGATCTTGGGCTTAACACCTCAAGCAGTCAATGGATGGGCTGATCAGAAGCTGGTGTGCTTTGCAAGTAAAGATAAAATATGATCTGCCAACCATATGGCAAATCTCAGCGCAGGTCTGAACACATGCATCCTCCCACTGTGAAGAGTATTAGTTAGTTTAATAACAAAGATGTTTAGATTAATTAATTTCAAATTACAGGATGGGAATACTGAGATGACTGAAGAAAGTTAATAAAGTAAATTGGCACATGTATCTCACTAACATCTCTCTACGGCCTTCCTAGGTTTCAATATTTAGTAAGTGTCCAATTTCTTAAGCAGGAATAAAAATTGGAAACAATAGCCAAAGTAAGTTATTTTCCAGGAAATAGGAATGTCTTCTCTGATTAAAGAACAGTTACTGGTTGTTGTATGTTAACAGTATGGCCCAGAGCCATTTTATAATAACCTTCTAAGTGCTTGCAAAAAACCCACCCCAAAACAAACAAACAAACAAAAACACAACAAAAACCACTTTATTACTTTCAACAAATGCAGTTACTGCATTTCTTAATTCATTTTAGTGAACTGCCAATAAATTTTAGTCCATTAGATGCAGGATTTAATTAGCTAGGATCATGATTTACGTGATTTCTGACTTGCTTGCTATTTACAATTTCTAGTAAATGTTGGCCTTGGCAAAATAAACATACTTAATTTATAGCCAGTGGTGAGCAATTATTTTTCATTTTGGTGACACTAAATGTCACTAAAAATGCTGTCTGTTTTAACGTTACAAATACGCTGTTCTATTGCCAGAGCCTACAAATGTGTTACAGTAATATGGAGTCTGGGATCCTTAAATATTGAAGTACACACTCTAAAGCCAAAGTGATTTATCACCTTAAGGAACTGAAGGCATCATCTTGCCAAGCATGACGTTTGTGTTGGGCTTAGAGCCGGGAATGAGGAACCCATTTTCTTTCCTCGGTTCTCCAAGACTGCAGTTCATGAGTGGTTTTGAGGTGCCTTGGCTGACGGATGGTTATCCTGCTCTCATGTTTAAGGGGCTATAATCTTTTCTTTGAGACAAAATGGACAGAACTCTTTCTATTTGCAAGGACTTTGCTGGAGGAAAATAACTGAGGGAAAAGGGATAAAGGCAGTAACTGAGTTTTACAAAAGGAGAAGGCAAGGGAGCATATGTTTGTTCTTGGTTTTTCAAGCATTTATCGCTTGACCACCCTCCCTGCCCAGCTCTTTTCATCCCGGTATCTCTCTGATCAGGATCTGGTTATAGTTCCTTTCTGTTCAGCCTGTGCGCTGGACGCAGCATGGCTCTGCGTGCGCTTTGAGACATGCTGTTTTGTTCGTGTGCAGGGTAGCTCTCAGGCTACCAACCGTGCTTCTGGTCCCGAGCCAGCAGCTCAAGCACCGACCTGTGCTCTGCAGAGGGTTTGTGGAGCACCCAGCCCTGACGCAGGTTTCTGCCAGGTCCAGTGTTTCTGCGCTATTCTCCTTTGCATGAGATAGGGGTGTCGATACTCATCTAGAGCGACGCTGAGCTTTCAATGAGATGTGCGCAAAGTGGAGCTGTGCAAAGCCTGGAGCCGTCGAAGGGGGGCTGGACGTAGCTGCAGAAGTTTGCGGTTGCGTACATCTTAAGAGGTTTGACATCCGCCTGTGGTTTGCCAAACTGTCGCGTGTACCAGTAGAGCAATCCCTGCACGAACTGGATGGCTCTGGTCCCAGGTGGTGTTCAGGGAAGAACATCTGTCAGTTAGGACAGTAGTGGAAGTACACTTTTATAGGTCCCTAATTACAGGTGAATGGTCTGTGGTTTTCTTCTAGCCTTTAATATAAAAAAAGGTATTCCAAATGGTCTCAGGTCTACTAGCAGTGCAAATAAAATTCTGTGCTAAATTTAATGCAGGGGTGAAACTTGCAGCAAGTGAAAAGTAGAGATTTTAATTTGTGAAATTATGAAACTATTATGAAGATAGTTTTTGTTTTCATGAGCTTGGTAAAGCTTGCAGTGTTTTATTCCCGGAGAGGCCCAATCACTGAACTTTCTTATAGCAGCATCTGTGATAAAGTACTGATAAACTGATGTCCAAAGAGTGCTGTTAGTCAAACCAAGGCAAGAGTTTGAGAGGCAGTCTTGTCTTGAAGAATGAAGAACACAAGAAGAACTGTGTGTGAAGAATGCTCTCCGTTCGTGCTTAGCCACTTTGGGTCCAGAGCTATACATGTTACACATTGGATGCTTTGGACACTCATTGAATTTTTACTGCTAGCAGGAAAATATCCTGGTTAATGTACAGTGTATCATGCTTATTAATATGGAGGAAGTAGCGTTAGTGAAAGCAAGCTTCTGAAAGCATATTGTATGCAAAATGATAGAGATGGGATTAAAAAAATCTTTATGCTGACCCTAAACCCAGTTCTCTCATCCTTTTTTTTTTTTTTTGATACTGTTGTCACTGAGCACCTGTGATACTAAATCCTTACTCAGTCCTGAACCCACGCAGGTCCAGGCGAGCCAGGGGCATTGTCACAGCACCTGGTGGTTTGCTCTCAGTGCTCCAAGATGGAGGCAAAGGGGACGGAATGGTGGAATGTGCAAATGTCATATCTTTTTACATTGATCTTCCAAAAAGTCTTTCCTTGTTTGTAGAATCAGTGGACATTTGTATTTGGGGACTGTTCCACAAAAAAACTTCTACGGGGCTCAAAAATGTCCACCACAGGAGGGAGCGGTTTTGAAGGGTCCACTTCCATCAAATCTCCAAAGTGTCTAGCGGTGAAGTTTGAGAGGAATGAATAGGAGGCTACAAATTGAAGGCAAAATTTAAGTATTTATCTACAAGATAAATATGAATAAAGATCTGTAAATATAGTAGCTTTACAAAATAAAATCAATATGACTACAAAGAAAAAAAAAGATTTTGAAAAGACTGTAGAAAACTGTGAAAGAAAAAAATACTAAGGATATTGAGGATTTTTTCAGAAGGAATGTGTGCTAAATATTAAGGCAAGGCTTCTGCCTTTCTACATCAGAAAATAATTGCAGGGTTCATAAGTAGGGGAGGGCATAGAGTTCTTTATCTTCACCACTCTTCTTATTCTCAGTTCAGGTAAATGTGGTGATGCGATTTTAAGACTGCACCATTTTGAATGGAAAGAAGAGCCTTTAAAAAAAAAAAAAAAAAAAGGAAAGGAAGCTAGAGAGCTTTCCGATCTTGCTCTGGGAGAACACATGAACATATGGCACTGGTGTTTCAAGATGTGTCACAAGCTACACTGAGGAATAAAGACCTGAGGAAGATTACAGGCTGTCTTGAAACAGAAAATATAAAATAGGGTAATTTTTTTTTCTTTTTAAGCACATCAAGAACAGCAGTACACCATGGAGAATAGAAAGGATGGGATTAACTCCTTGAGAAATTGAATTTAGTGGAAGAGGTATGAAAAGTTCAGTTTTCCTTCAACACAGATAGTGAGAACACACCAAAGTACACATTGCTAAAGTGGTAAGCTCAAGAGTAAAATGATCCAAAAGACAAGGGGGAGGGAAGATGAGAAAAATATCAATATTGAAGTTATTTAAGAGTTGTGCTACTCTGAACAGTAATATGCAAGGAATAAAACTGAAAAAGAGACTCGTGATTCCCATGACAATGATGGAGGAGGAGGCAGGAAGGACGCATTCTGAAGCAACCAGCAAGGCGTTGGTAGGTGAGAGAAGGAAGAAATTGCGTGGGGAGGGGATGGGGTAGGAAGTGGTGTGGGGGAGAGTCCTGAAATGCAATTTTGCAACATCACTTGAGCGCCTGGTCCATGGGATGCTGCAGTGAAGCTGCCTGGCTTTTTAGGGGCAACCGTAAGGGGTTCATTCAGCAGAAGTGGAGCACTGAGCAGGGTGGAGGTGAACTTACATCTTTTGGGGAGAGCAGAAAAGGTCAAGTGGTGTAACAACAGGGCGCATTTAGGGTTTTGGACTATGGGATATGGGACTGGGGCAACCCAGTAATACCTTCAGGGAGTGAGCAGAGTTCTGTGACTCCCAATTGAACTGTTCTCATTTTAACTCAGAAAAAGAAATCATCTGGAGTATTGACAGAGCGTAATTATAGGTAATTTTATTGGTGATGCTTCCTCTCCTAAAAGGACCAAAATGGAACAAATTAAAAAGGCTCCTAAACTGCAGAAGGCTTGTCTCATAGGCCTTTTTATTCCTGGAATTAAACCATATGCAAATAGTTTCTCTTTTGTTGTCTTTTTTTTTTAAAAGAAGCTGAAGTGAATCACTTTGCAAAATGATAAAGTAGAACAAAGCAGAATATTTATCTGTAAAGTTATGTATATGTGTGCAAACAAAAGTGTCTTTCAAGTAGTTATATGTGTAACTGAGAATTTATAGGTAAATATAAAAAAGACAGGTAAATATTAAATGTATATAATAGTGTTTATATATTGAATAAAAATACATGAAGTTACAGTAGGATGTTAGTAAAGACAATTGTAGCAAAAAATTTTAAGAAAAGAATTGATATAAAATTTCTGGCAAGACAGTCTAATTAGTTCATAAGAGGTAACAGATAATTTTGCACAATTTCTATTATGTGTTATGTGCTGCAGAGAAATAAAAAAAAACCAAAGCAGTGATTAAAATTACACTATCTTAAGTATCTGTCTGCTCATTTAGAAATATGAGAAAAAATTCTTACTTCCATCACAAAGTACTACATGGATGCTTGTGAAGTGATTTTTAAGATAAATAAGGTAGCAGGCCGAGGTTATCCCTGTGTCTTCGTTTTATAGGACTCTGAAAGAAATTCTAACTACTGCATTGATAGATTCACCTGTTATAATCATTCAAGGAGGCGGGCTCCTCTCTTGGAAGGAAGGAAGGATGGATTTTTGTAATAGCCAAAAAGGAGAGAGCTTTACTAACTGCTTACAGTATAGGTCCGTTTCATGAATAAATACTGATGGAGGGATGTTTGTCAGCGTGCTGGTGGTCATCTGGGAAGTCCTTTAGTTAGATACATGCACCTAGATCAGTTGGGAATTATTATGGGCAGGCTATTTGCAAATACTATGAGAGCACTGGACCCGCTATATAAAAGGCATAAAATGGTTATTTTACTTAAAGCAGAGTAGGTCTTTAATTTGGATAGGATGCGAATATATGTGGCAATGTATAAGGCAAGCACAAGCTTTAGAAATACATTGACAAGAACTGATAAAAAGTACAAATGTGGGACTTAAGAGAAAAGGGTTTTTTTTTCCTTAAAATATGAGCAAACTTATTGCTGAAAGGTATGGTTAGGAAAAATGAGCCATGGAAGACGTAAAAAAAAGAGTTCAGAAAGAAACTGGAGCAATGAAGAGAGATGGAGATAACTTTAAAAGACTCCATGCTCTAGAATAGCTTTGTGCCATCATGGTTGATAATCGCTGGAAAACGAGCTAGGTCTTAGACCCTGAATTGTCAAAGTTCGTTTACAGCACTAACTTACTTGTGATGCTTTTGTGAGAAAATCAAGTGAATGCCATCAAAACGTTAAAGGTAAAGACATTGGATGGACTGATCACGTGCAGAGGTGGAGTGTCAGATGGGATTAGCTTCCATTTCCTAGTCCAGTAGACCATAACCCATCTAATCAGCTTGCTTTGTGTTTTCCTTTTCATTTCTGGAGAGCAGATGGTTTCTTTAACTGAAGTGTATCATTGCAGTCAAAAGAGCTGGAATATCCAGCCCTCTTACGCCTATAAGGGACGTGTGCATGCTTCTGTGTGTTTTTACAGACAGCAGACAGGAATAAGCAGCTTTAATTTGGTGCATCAGGTGTTCCCTGCCTGCCTACTGCACTGTGAGCTTGTACACAAAAAATATGAACTCTCTTCAAAAATTGAAGGACAATAAACCACAGAAAGTTGGCGTCCTTCTAGTGAAGAAGGACCCTATGGAGAAACTAAAATGTAAAGCATCTCTCAAGAATATTTTTTCAGGCCTTTTCTATTGGAGGATGGATGAACTGAGGCAGATGTCAAGAGAAGTGTATTTTACACCTCAAAAGCTGTCACAGCAGAAGTGCTAGCCTGTGCTTCAGTGATGGAATATGAAGATAGCAGATGGTGTCAGAACACAGATATCTGTCAGAACAGGGCTGGAGAAGCAGAAAGCTTCAAATAAGTAACAGTTTTGACTCCGTAGGTTTTAGAAGTGAACCAGAGAAAGGGAAAATCAATATGCCACATTGCAGACAGCCAGGGAAAAATGCACAGTGAGTTTAACATCATCCTAACAGATCAGTCAGCACACACCCAGGTTAGCATACGGCTTGCAAGCCAAAGAAAAGGGCTGGTTGAGAACCCATATTAAAAGGAATTTCAGGAGAATTGTCCCTCTACTTGCGAGTATTGGTGCTACTGCCACAAGGATGTTGAAACCGCATCAGGACAGAAATGGAAGGGCTTTTTCTGTCACGTCCAGCTCATTCCTTTCTGCATAAAAGATTGCAACCCCCCTCCCCAGCCCCAATCGTATGATTCCCTGCATTGCTTTGTGCTTCTGAGTAGGCCTCTGGAATATATAGAGACAAAGATGAGAAATTCCTAAACTGAACCAGAAATAAGGTTTATTTTTCCCCCCACAAGATGAAAACACTTTTGGTGTTTTATTTCTCCTATGGCAAATTCATCTTGACAATTTCCATACCTGAGGATGAGTAGCAAGACTGTAGTTGGACTTGATGAATCATTAGTGTTCTCAAACTTGCTTTACAAGATATTATAAGGACCGTAATTGTTAGTATAACTCTAATGCAATGACTAATTGTTATTATAATATTGTTAGTCCCTGAAGTGGTCGGGCAGTTGGAGTAGCTGATTGTTGCAGGTCCCTTCCAACTGAACTGTTCTATTCTAACTGTCGTAGTTACGTTCATGTCAGAAGGGGCTTGGCAATAAATCCCCTGTTAAGAGACCCTAAAACTTTGTGCATCGCCGTGTTTTACCTATCTCTTAGATGCCATGTGGCAAATTTCCCGTTGCCACTTGAAATTTTCTGAAAAGCATCTGTAAGAAACTTTATATAACTTTTATGAATGAATGCATACAAACATGAATCCAAACCCAAAACACATGAATTATGACTGTAGTCAGTGCGAGGTGAAGCTTAAAAAAAAATAATACCACCCAAGGTGCCATTCCCAGATGAGTATCCCCAGAAAAGCAAAAGAGTTGTTTTCCACTTATGTTTTTCGTTTGTTCCCATGGGAATATCTAATCTTGACCTTGTGGAAGACTTACTGTCTAACTTATCCTGTGATATTAATAATTTATTCCCTCCCCCCATTTATATCAATCTTTTATCCTTCAATAGACCTTTCAGAAGAAACTTTGTATATAAAAAGACAATACAACCGACAAAAATGCATTTTTTTAACCTTTAAGCATAAAACAATGTAAAGGTCAATGTTCTTGTCAATGTAATACTTAAACGTAAAGGCAGTAATTTAGTTTCCCAACTGCTACAGGTTATAGTTCTTTATTATGCTAATAAGACTTGATAACTAACATCTATTATATTATAAATGCCATAAAATTAAAAATGGATTGCACTGAAAAATACAAGGTTATTTTAAAATTCAGCATTTAACTCCTGTTTCTCTTATTATGCCTTCTATTTTGATTATGTATAGGCAAGTAAAATTATTGTAAATCTTCCTTAACTGTTGTATATATTTCTTCTAAAACCTTCAACAAAGTGCTATTTAATTTATGAAAAAGAAAAGCTAGTTAAAATAGTTCAAAAAAGGTATTTGTACTTCCATTGCACTAGCAGTTTTTTCTAATTCTGTAATCTTGAGGTGTTGGATGGCACTATTGCTATTTAAAGTGCGTGCAGGGGCAAATTTTACTTTGGGATAGTAGAGAACATTATGGCAAGGTTTTTGAGTCTTAATTTCCTCCTGTACTATATGCGGCCAGTACCTTTACAAGCAGCAAGCCTGGCACCGCAGCATCCTGGAGCCGAATTGCACTCCAGAACACAAAGTGATGGGGATGTCACAGAATCATAGAATCTTAGAATGTTTAGAGTTGGAAGGGACCCCCTAGTTCCAACCCCCCTGTCCTGGGCAGGGACACCTCCCACTAGACCAGGCTGCTCAAAGCCCCATCCAGCCTGGCCTTGAACACCTCCAGGGATGGGGCAGCCACAGCTTCTCTGGGCAACCTGTGCCAGCGTCTTACCACCCTCACAGTAAAGAATTTCTTCCTAATATCTAATCTAAATCTACCCTGTTTCAGTTTAAAACCATTGCCCCTCGTTCTGTCGCTCCACTCCCTGATAGAGAGTCCCTCCCCATCTCTCCTGTAGGCCCCCTTTAGGTACTGGAAGGGGCTATAACGTCTCCCTGGAGCCTTCTCTCCTCCAGGCTGAACAACCCACCAGCTAAAAAGTGTTAGAGCTGCCACTAAGTGGATGCAATTTCAATTAGTTGTTCAGATTTAGGAGCAAGTTAATAGGTAGGGAAATTCTCATCTCTACAGCGATTTGGAAATACATAAACAAAAAGTTGGAAAAAACCAGCCTTTTAAATATGGAGCAGCTTTATGTCAGCAAACACTTCAACTGCAGTTTGAAAAAAGTATTTCAGATCAAGAAAACAACCTTCCTTGCCAGTCTCATCTCCCAGCCAAAGCTCCTGTTAAAATAACAATAATAAAAAGTAGTTCTTGTAAGTCACTTGTCATTAACTTGACCACGGAGGTCAGTGTCCTGCATCACCTGGGTCTCAGGCCAGTGCTCAGAGCTCTGGAGGTACGGTGGCTGATGGAAAGCTCTCCCTCAGGACTGCTGCCCCTGCTGCCAGCTTGTGCATCTAGCCATAAGGTGCGCTGGCACAATTCCTGGGAAAATGATATTCCAGACATGAAAGAGAGGCTAGCTAGCAGTTTTGCCAACTCTTCTGTTTTATCTTGGGTTTTTATGAGTTCTTCTTACAGCTCTCTGTGAAAGCTTCAGCTAGGTGGTGGTTTTTGGTTTGGGCTGTGTGTGTTTGTTTTTCTTACCTAAGAATCTCTTCCTTCAATAAAGGGATAGGCTTTTGTATTTACGAAAAAAGTTTGGTGAGAGAAACACTTGGAAAATCCACTTTCAGAAGACAAGAATGAATTGCTTTATAAATGTTATGACTTGGGAGTCTGACATGGTTTTTAAGCATTTTTACTGGAAATAGCTTTAAGGAAAAAGGAACAAGGAAGCAGAAGAAGGTGGCTGAGCAGAGCTGTATGTCACCTGGATCTCCACTGCTGTCTTTCACAGTAGTCACGATGTATCTCTGATTTGTATCTAGCAACTACGAATAAGGGAACTGTAGCCAGCTCCCTGTGGCCACCTCTCCCTCCCACAATTGAGTTTGGTTGGATGTAGTGACAAATCAGAGGTATAAGGTTCGAATTCAAAGAAGGATTAGCTGAGAAGTTCACTGGTAGCTTGTTGGAAGGGCAGAGTTGATGCTGAACCCAAGAAGTGTGGAGCCAAGATATGAGTTTAAGGACAAAAGTAGCTGCTTGATCAGACTTAGTGCCAGGAAAGGGTCCAGTAGTGACATGAGGTCCAGCCAGGAAAGATTGCGCATTGGATTGTCCTCCTTATGAAGCTGATCGGTTTGGTTATGTGCGTACTGTGGAGGGGTTTTTAACATTATTGTCATATTTCTGTGCAGATTTAAGAATGTGGGTTCTAAAAGTAAAAAGGTGAACTAGGCAGACCACTTCTAGGACTTTTTCAAGTGGTTTGCATGCCTTGTGTACTAAATTTAGGTCTAGTATCTTAGGATTTTGTCGAGAGAGAAATGCCTGTATAAAGCACTCCTACAGTGCTCATCTGCTGTGGTGATAAATGTTACAGGAAGCAGAAACGAAGTGACTACAGTGCTTTCTTTTATGTTCCTTTTTCTTTTAATTTAAATTCCATTTAAACTCATTGTAAGAATTTTATCATAGGGGTAAAAAGAAACAGTTCTTTGTTGAATGTGATAATTTCTGACATGTTGTTATTCATGATCTGCAGTTCTTAAAAGGGCTACATTTTTCAAGTACATGGGTTTGACTGATATTAGTTTGTCCTTCGACTCGGTGTCAAACAAAACTATTTTTAAACTATGCCATGCTGCCCGTGTCTTTGGTCTGCATCGGAGGAAAATCCACTTCTGTGACTTCAGTAAATGCAAACATAACTTTTCAGTCTGATTTGTATTTTCAAACTTCCTTTCAAAATCATTATTCCTGACTGATGCTGCTGTTCTATGATTACTCAACAGCTTTAAAGTATCTAATCAGAGTCTAAAAATGCAGTGGTTTGTTAGATGTGTACTGCACGTGTTGAGATAGATGTCCGTTTTTATTTAACGGAGATTCAGTAAGAATAACTGTAAGAATAACTCGCTGTGCGAGGGTGAGAGAAACTTAAAATATTACATTTATTTATACCAAAGTTGTCATCCAGGCTGGCAAACTTAATCATCGGGAGCAATTGATAAGTGAAAACTTGGAAGATAAACATGGAAAACATTTCACAGTTCTACAGAAAAATTCCTTAAGGAGGATTAGGACATCCCACTCTTTTCATACAGTTTTGTGTTTTTGTTAAGGATCTTGAAAAGTAGGTGAACAGTTTGGTAGTTTGGTGACCTGTAGCTAAGATGCAGAAAATTTTCACAGTACGGAGTGATTTGGGTACTTTAAATAGTAGACAGTAATTCAGTACAGGCAAAACTAACGTAAGGAAACCTTCACTGTGGATACCACGATGTATGCTGTTACCGCTTAATAAAAGCGTTGGTGAAATGACTGGAGGCAATGTGAAGAAGGTCTACCAAAACATAGATCACATGGAACTCAATGCAGGGACTTCGGCAGCCTGGAGAAAAGGTCTGCCAGAAACCTTGTGAGGTTCAGCTAAGGAAAACACAGAGCCCTGCAGCTGAGGAGGAATGATCTGCACTGGTGACCAGCTGGAAAGCAGCTTTGTGCAAAAGACCTTGGTGTTCCTAGTGGACACAAAGGTGAACATGAGCCAGCAATGTGCCCACAGATGGCTTAACAGCCTCCTGGGCTGGATTAGGAAGAGTAGTGCCAGCAGGTTGAGTGAGGAAGGTGATCCTTCTCGTCTACAAAGCACTGGTGAGACACATCTGGAGTGCTGGCACCAGCGCTGGGCTCTCCAAAAGAAACATGGACATAGTGGAGTGAGTCCAGCGAAGGACAATGAAGATGTTGAAGGGATTGGAGCATCAGATTTGAGGAAAGGCTGAGAGCTGGGACTGCTTAGCCTGGGGAAGAGAAGACTTGGAGGGATCTTATCGATGTTTATAAATACTAGATCAGTGGGAGTAAAGAAGGCTGAGCCAAACTTGCTTCTGTATCCTGTGACATGGCAAGAGGCAATGGGCACAAACTGAAGGACAGGAAATTCCATTTAAATGAAAAAACACCCCCCCCCACCCCCCACTTTTTTTTTTTCCTTTTACTCTGTGGTCAAGCATTGCAACAAGTTGCTCAGAGAGGCTGTGGAGCCTCCATCCTTGGAGATATTAAAAACTCAACTGGATGTGGCCCTGAGCAACCTGGTCTAGGTGACTCTGCTGGAGCAGGGGGATTGGACTGGGTGATCTCAAGAGGTCCCTGCCAACTTAAGCCACTCGGTGATTCTGAGAGTTCCAGTTTTTAATGCTAGTGATCAACTTAGTGCAAAATTCAACGTTAGAAATTTCAGGCACGTCAAAGTCTATACTTATTTGAATGTCCCTGCCCAGTATAATTATGCATTTTACTAAAAAAACCTTGACTTTTCTGTTTCACAAAAAAAAAAAGGCCTTAGGTTTTTTTGCAAATACTGGTAACAGCTTTGCTTAC
This sequence comes from Alca torda, assembly GCA_008658365.1. NCBI lineage: Eukaryota > Metazoa > Chordata > Aves > Charadriiformes > Alcidae > Alca > Alca torda. The sequence goes on from CM018079.1 coordinate 9,277,976, forward strand.
TTGCATCTTTTAGTTATGTGCTGCCAACACATTACAACAGGGACAAAATACTGACACCCAAGAGACTGTCTACTGAATTTTAAGAATCAAAAGACAAATTTAAAAATAAGTCACATAACACACGCTCACACTCTCTCAAACTCACACAAACCCTAAGCCCTCGTGGCTGAAAATACCTTGTCACTTCTGCATTGAACTGCCTTTTTTTTTTTTTTTTGAGAAAATAAAATCATTGTGATCTGCACCAGGAATCTGCAAAGCTCTTGGTATGGATACCGTTTAACTGTTTGGGGACAGTCATTTACTTTTCTCTTCATTTTAATTAACATTCATTCCAGTAGATACAGCCAAGACTTTTTTTTTCATGGTAGGCTGAATCCGTTTGCTGCTAGTCCCTCTGGTTTGCCCCATTGTTTCAGTGTCTCGCAGCAAAACACAACTTTCTTAATCATACAGCCACCTTATCTATGTGTCCTCGAAGTGGCTGCTGCATAATGATATCTTAACCAGACACAGCTCAAACTTAAATGTATATAAATGTTATAATACCAGTCATTAACTTAGTTGTGATTCAAACACAAGGCTAAGAAAGTTCTGTTCTTGGCTCTGTCACAAGCTTCTAGAGATGAAACTGTTGTCTTCTCTGAGCTGTATTTATGTATTATTTCTATAATTCACTGCTAAAGAGAAGTAGGGTTTGCTACTGGTAGCATTACCTGGAGAATCATGGAGAAAGCTGTGCTGATAATAGCAGCATTAATATTTGTTGGAGGACATAATTCGGTAACGCATTGCCTTTATCAGCCCCAGGCAATGTATTTATTTTGTATTGAGTGAGTGAGTTCAGGCATGACTTTGCGGAAGTTGTAAGAAATGTTATTCAATCTGTGTTTCTCCTGGTAGAGGAAAACATGCAGTAGGAAAATGCAGAAGTGCCTTCTGACTAAAAACTTCTGTAGCATTCATTGAATGAGATGGGGAGAAGCTGGGATAGGACAGTGTGGCATGTGCCTTTCTATAATCCTTCTATGAATCTCTCCTAAATAAGGTTTATACTGTTATGCTTAGGAGAGAAGAAGGATTAAAAAAAGTGTCTGTTTTGCCTCTGGGTGCATGGCTTTCTAGGGTGCCTAACAGTAACCTTTCCTGACCATATTTTATAGAAATTTTATTTAGTAGCTTATGTTAATGTATGGAGTATGGTTTGTTTTGTTGTTTGTTTTTTTTTCCCCCAGGTTGTTCAGAAACATTTTAATAGTTTGTGAACACATTTCAGTTCTAAGGAACTTGTCTGAGAATCGATGATTGCACAGACTGTGTTTATTGGGTACTTCTCTGTGTTTGCCACTGGTCTTTTATGGATATGCGAATCCAGGCCTTTTTGTAAAGAAAATCATAAAGAGAATAGAGTAGTTGCCTTCCTTCTTTACGTTTTTTCTCATGTATTATCTTTTATTTCCAATAAACAGTCTAAATCAATTTAATTTAAAACTAGAGGCGAGATTGTTAGCTGATGTAAATAGTGTTTAAATTACCATTGCTCTATATTGGACAATAATTTCAGTGTACCTTATGATGGAAAGAGACGAGATGAGGGTTCAGAACAGAGTGTGTTATGTATCTAGTATAATGCGGGAGCATTTCTGTTAAACACAGTGGACTATTTGGTCAGATTCTTGTGTGGGATTGTTTTTAGTTTTACTTATAGTTCAAAAAGCGTATTTGATCTTGAACATATAGAAAGCTGTTCACGTTTTCTTGCATGTTTGCATTCTTCTGTGGGAAAGGACAGTAAATGCTCTTTGGTTTAGCGAGCCAGGTCAGATTGCTGCTGGTGATAAAACAGGTTTGTAAAGCCAGATCACTCAAACGTCTGGGTAGGGGAATAGATGAGTTTCTGCTGCTTTTTCAATCATGTTACACTATCGCTTTCATTTCTGAGCTGTTCTTTAGAAAGTTAAAAATGCCTGTCTTCCTTCTGTGGTTAGATTGATTGAAATGCAACGTCACTGTTTGACTATCGCCGCTACTGGCCCTATGAATTTTTAAGATGTTAAACAGAAGGACACGAATAATACCAAGTCAAAACTTGGTTTGTACATCACAGAATATTAAAAAATAACATTCCCCCTATTTGCTCAGTCCTGATCCAGCTTTTCTCCCCGTTGCATTGCTATTACCATTTCAAAGGAGAAAAGAACAGAGAGAATTTACAATATGCATTTCTCCTTCACTTTCTCTGTAATAAAATGCAAACAACTTTATTTTCCACAAGGCTATCGCCGACTTGATTTTAATCAAACAAATATCATACCCGTTAATTATTGTTTGATTTAATTATTAATCGAAGAATTGAGAAATAGTTCTCAATGATTCACAGAGGCCTCTTGAGGTGTCCAACACTGTAATAAAGAAAGAAGGGTGTGAGAAAGTAGAAGTTCCTGGCTAATGTTAATATGAAAGGACTCGCCACGGGTTATTTGCATTAAGTAATGATGACCCAAGATCAAAGTCAGAGCCCACTGCAACTTGAGATTCCGAGGTAGCCTAATTCTGAGATGTCTACTGAAATCTTCCAGAAATGAAATATAAGCTACTGTAATGGGCTATCAAAACTGTCAAGCTGGCTCAGCAGAATGAGTGATGTGTTTAAGTCTGATCACTTTCAAAAGCTCCGTGAAACTAGAAGAGTTCCATCCAAATGGCCACAAGCGACTTCTGTATCCAGTTATCAAAAACAAGCTTAACAAACGCTGTCAAGCACTGAATTGTGTTTTGGAATCGTGCTGCAAAGCGATAAAATGATTACCCTTAAAGAGAACTTTGTACATAGATTAATAAACATTTTTCCAAATGTTTCCAATTCCAAAGCAGTAATTAATTATCAAAAGGAGTAATTCCATTTTTAGCTCGCGCATATACTAAAAGTTTAAATGTTGCTTTTGTCGACAAGTTTTCAACAATGCTGTAAAGCGTGCAAGCACAAAAGGTGAGGATTTAACATTAAGCAAAGCCTGACAGACTGTAAGTGCTCACAAAGCTGCTCTTGTAGAAAATCACTGATTATGTAAAATTAATTAGTATAATTCTGATCAGTGATTCTCTCTCAGTAATAGTTTAACTGGAATTAATAATCAGCTACTCTTTGTATTTTTTAATGTATGCTTCTGACTTTACTGTGTGCATTAAAAATAGAGCTGAAAGAGTTTTTTAGGGAGCCTTGCTGCAAGCCCTTATCTCCTTAAAAATAAAATAAAGGCAAGACAAGCTTATGAGAAGAAATGTAATTAAAGTCACAGATGAAATTAAAGAGGGTGGGAGAAATGAGGACAGCAAAGATTTCTCTCTTCTCTCCCCTCTAGAATCTAAAGCACTAGGGGTAATGAAACCAGGGAGTAGAGGGGGGAAAAAACTCAAAGGTAGTTTTCTATGAACTAAAAAGAAAGCAGTTTAAAATGCTCAATTCAACTGAAACTTCAATTTCCCAGGCCTTTTGCAGCTCTGCTGAGACTAGATCTCTCTCATTCTCCAGTTTTAGCAAAGAGTAGCTTAAGCATAGAAATATGAAGCTAGGAGAACGTAGTAAACATGAGTTTCTGTTACAGGTCCTCTGGTCCGCTGCTGCCAGCACTTTTAATCTATTAATGAGTTTTGTGGTAACTTGCTGTTTTTCTTGTTGTGGTCAACAGCGATAGAACAATCTGGTTTTGTCTTCAGGGGAAAAAAAAAATTAAAAAGAAGAAAGATATAAGTTCAAAATGTAAATGAGTGTGTCCTCTTAGAAACCAGAGGTTGAATAAAAAGGTCTAGAATATATAGTTTTAAAACGCTGTCATGGAGTTCAATAACTTTTAGGGGCAGTTGACTCTTTCTTGTTTAATGTTTAGATCATTTCAGGAAAATTAATTAAAAAAAATGAAGAGCAGCTTTTAGGGTGCTCTGAAATAGATGGTGTTTGTTACTGAGAACAATTCAAGAGAGCTTTTGTGTTTTGGTGGCACAGTAAGATGCATTCAGAGAAAGATTTTACAATATGTCTATGGAAGAAGATACTTTGTTGTTTTAGTATTTCATTTTCAATGGAAATTGAATTTTTTGGAAGGCAGAATAAATTATTTCCTGTATTTTACAAGTTAACAGCAGGAGTTCAAAATTATTCACAGGTGTTTCTTTTACTATATGGAGTCTTGAATGGGACTAGGAGGTGAAGGTGAGCATTATCTTCAAACTTCTGTATGATTATCTCAGCTAAGACAGAAAATAGTGCACAGATTAATAGCAGCTAATGTCCCCATATATTTATTTGCTATTAATTGATTTTTTTTTTCATACTTGTATAGGTGTTAGGAATCCTTTAACACTTGGACTTCAGAGAATTCATTCTATACAAAGATCTAAACTTTTCACCCTTCTTCGGGTGCTTCACTTAGGTGACTCTAATCTAATCTAGTCTGCCTGTTAAGTAGGTTGTGCAGGATCACCTGTGCTAGGAAAACAAATGATGTTTTTACTAAGTACATTTTGTGAAGTAGGAGATGATGCTTAACATCTTTTGTAAAGAGATGTAGTCAGAATAGAAGGCAAACTTTTGTCAGCAGAAACATTTAATTGTTCATTGATTCCTGGTGCTAAAATAGTCGCTAGTGTTGGTCTGTATGGTAAATGGTACAAAAGATTGAGTCTTGGAAATGCTACCAAAACCACAGTGCAAAGCATTTGTAAGTTAGTTGAAAGAGAGTTTTGTCAGTTACATGGCAGTGCCTTCAAGGAAGAGCACAGGCCTGCCTTGGGCTTTACAGGGAACTCTGCTGATCCTGCTGAAGCTTGATACGGGCTTTGAGATGTACCCATACTATATGAGATTAAGATGTCCATACAGTCTTATTGATCAAATTCTGGACAGTATGCATTTAGAATATGTCACTTGATAAACATATGCAGGGGTTTTATGTTGCTGAACCACAGATCAGAGTAAGCAGTAAATATTTGTTATAAATTCTTACAAGGCATTTGGCTGTGATGTCTGTGAACTACCCTAAGGGTCTGGTTGGAATAAAGGCTTTTATTCACTTTATGTACACATTATTTCATGCTTTTATTAACTGCTTGAGCCCCGCTCAGACTTCCGGAGCAGAACTGGTGTCAGACTGCATTTGCTGAAACTTGTAAGTGTCTAAAGAATATATCCAAAGTTGGTAGTTTAGAACTTGGGTTATCTAATTTTATTTGCCGTACTGCATGTCTCATATTTACTACTTGCAATAATTTTGCTTTTAGGAGGTTCACGGCTTCTCCAATGGTTTTCAGTAGATAACAATTCATGTTTTATAGTGCAACCTATATCACATGGATAAATCACACCTTCGGACTTTGTTGGCTTTCCAGTCATGGATTAAGCCAAGCAAAAGAACGGTGCACCTTTTTAAAAATTTCTAGTTTGTCTTTGTCATTCAGATCAACTTTTATTTCACTTATTAGAACAAACAGCAAGACTATTTTATGTAAGGCACTTCCTAGGATATCTCTGTCTTTTGTTCTCTGTATAAACTCTGAATTGTATAGATAAGAATTTTTTCCCTTGGAAAAGCTGTTGTCAGGAGAAGCCATTTTGATTAAAATTTTTTAGCAGATCATGGAAAAAATGTTTGGGGTTTTTTGTGGGTTTTTTGGTGTGTTTTTGTTTTTTTTTTTTTTTTTTAAAAAAAAGGTTGCTTTGTTCCAGCAAAAAAAATATAAACGGGAAATACACTGATAAAACTGAAAGATACTTTCATGAGTTGCATATGGTAACAGCCATTACTTACTGAAATAGCAGAAATTAACTGAAAGAAATGGCATGTATTAAATTACCATCCTCTACTGAGATGTCATGAAGAAATATACTTACAGGAAAAACAAGGCAGATAAAACTTGAAATTGAAGCCTAAAATTTGATTTTCATAAGTATCTGTACTGGAAAAGCATAAGACTTCATAACATCTGTTTTGTTTGCTTTAGAATGAAATCAGATTTTAGAATCATTTTAGAATGTTTCCTGTGACCAGTATATCACAACTTATTTTTCTTCTTCTATGAATCAACCGTATTTTAAAATAGCATAGCAAGTAAGCTGAGTCTTAAGTCCTAAGTTGTAGTGATATTTTGTCTGCAAAAATTCAAAATTACTTTCTTTAAAAAAAAAATTATGATAATAATCTTTCCTCTTATTTGGGTAACTGGATTATCAATCTGAAACCACTGGATTCACAGACACCATTCATGTCTGTCTTTAAGCAAATGCGCCTCCAAACTTTGACACTGAGCTTATCTTCACTGGTGAGCAAGGTGGCTTTGGGAGGAAGGCTGAGCCAAGGCTCTTGTAGAGCACAGCAGTCCCAGCGAGAGCCTGGCTGAAGTGTCTGTGGGCACAGCGAATGATGTTCCTGTTCAACAAGAAAAGATTTGTCGTATTTTTTGTATGTAGATGTTTGAAGAGCAAATCTGTTACTTCCGTGGCATATCCAATGAGATGTTTCCTGTTCTCAGTTCTGTGTTATCAAATAACTCCATCTTCTAGGAAATATTTGAATCTAGCTGTTGGGACAAATGAGAGTGAACTTGGCAAAGATGTATACAAAACATTGCAAAGATTTATATGAAACATTGCATGCTGCAGATGCCCTGTCTCTTGGTACTTCATGCTGTGTCATATCAGTAGACGCTTGAGTTACGGCGCTGAACAACATGGGAAAGCAGTCAATAATATATTATAGCTGCTTATTTTCAGTGCATTCCTTAATGACTTCCTTCTAGGTATGAGCTTGGCTGGTCTGATATCAGCCTGGGAGTGAATTTTTTTTCACCTGATTTGATCTGATCAGTAGCAAATCAAAGCATGTTTTAACTATGCTCTGAGTGATTGCCCTTGAACAAAAAATGTGTGTCAAAAAGTTAAAATGTTTTGAACAATATGTAGAGCGTCTCTAAAGAGCAGGTAGGTTTTTTTAATTGTTCAGCTCCTGTTGGTCTGCCACTTTTTAACCTAAACTTCAAAGTAACGGTGGTTGAGATGGCACTTCAATGAATGAGGTTTGCTTGCATGATCATAAATAGTAGGTGTAAGTCAGACATGCAGTAATCATTTCAATCTCTAAAAAAAGAATTTGGAGTGAAAACAGAAGATGGGTACTTTGAACCTAATGCCCTGAGTGATTGTTCTGACTTTTGTACTCCATACGCTCAGTGCTTTTAATTAAAATGAAATCTTCCCATGAGCATTTGGATATATTCTGGCAAATCAATTCTTTTCTTTCTTTGTCATATATTTCACTATCTGTCTTCATCTTATTTTCTTACTGTTTCAGTGGAAACTCCTTAGGGTAGAGGTTTGTGGGTGGGTTGTTTGTTTTTAAACCGTAACTGGTCAGCATCAAGCTCAGTGGAGAATCCTGTTACTTGATCTGAGCTTTTGTGTGCAACTAAGACAGACAACAGCAATAACCCTTACACACTTCTGGAATGTTTTTGACCTGCCATAGGACATGCAGAGCTGAAAACAGAACACAGGTGAAGCATCTCCTTTAAAAGGACCTGCCACATTGAAGAATTGGGGGGAAAAAAGAAAAAATCTTTGCCAGCAGCACTGAGGAATCCTCATGTGAACTTCTGCAAACGTTATTCTGCAAATGCCATTCTAAACAGACGTACCTCTATGAACAGTAACCTGACATTTATAACTATACTAAATAATGCAACAAAAGAATTTTGAAGGTTCATGTGAACCGTTCCGCATGCAGACTTTGCAGTTTCTTAAATTATTTACCATGTTTAGAAACCATCTCAGTAAATCAGATTTTTGAAATGCAAAGCAAGTATTAACTGTTGAGTTATATGTGAATTTTGAGTTTGTGTCGGAAGGAAGATGATATAAATCTTGTGTGACTTGTGGTTTTGCAAAACAGTGAGGCAAACTACTTTTCCACTTCTACTAGTACAAACCAAAGCACTTGATGTAATTTTCGCTTCTTTAAATCTTTTTAAACTGAATTGGAACATCATGGTAATATTTCAGTAACAGGAGAAAATGTCTGGCTGGTTGTCTATGGTCTTGTAATAGTGGCCACATATTTCATACTATCAGGATAAAACTTCCTACTTATTGTGGACAGAATCTCTAAATTTTAATGACCATCGTCATTATTTACATTTTAATTAATAGTTATATTATTGAGAATGTTATCATTAATAAGCTTGTTATATTGTCTTACACTAGAGGCCATTACCAATTTGCTTTAATCTGACCAAAGTTAATGAGATATTTACAATGAACTGTCTCATTATGGATAATCTCTGCCTAGTTTGGTTTTTTTCAATATCTCTTTGTTTTGAAAAAAATTGTGAGTGCCTATACATACACATGTAAGTGCATGGATGTAGGTTATAGGGATTTTTGCGATATGTGAACTATGCAGCTATGGTTAATTATACTACAAATATCCTAGAAATTGCTAAGAGTTGATGGTCAAAGTTTTTATTTCATTTTTTTAAAGAACTGAGAACTAGGAAGAAGGCAGAGCTCTAGCACTTAGGAGCAAGAATATGAAAACAGTGCCGTAAACTATGGATTCAACATTCATTGAAATGAGTCCTTTTCAAGGTAAATGAGTTCATGATAAATTCCACACTGCCATGACCAGAGTGCTCACAGCATCACCAAGTCAGCGAATTTAAACAGTGGTAAGAATATGTTGGTGTGAGTACAGTTATGTCATTCAAAATAAGCATTATTTTTTCCATAAAACTTGCACCCGACCAACATCTAAGGTAATAATTTAAAGCAAGCGATTAGGGTATTACACATCCTATTTTAAAGTATTATTTGTCATTAATGTAGTGGTATTGCTTCTAAATGAAGTAAACTTCGGCTGCTTCTTCAGGACTTGAGATGGTCTCAAGCATCTTGATAGGTGTGCTAGTGGTGTGCATGTTTTAATGAACCTCTAAATAATAACTTCTGGCTTCTTTATTTGGTAATTAGCAATGTGACCTTTGTATAATATAGCAAGTCTGCTAATGTCACATGCAGTTACTAATGTAAGGAATCATTTAATGGTTCCTTAAATTCCTTGAAAGAAATTATCGATACCTACCAAAACACAACTGAAGTTCCGAACTTTTGAATTTCTCTTTAATGGCTCATAAATACTGTTTCATTCATGAAAACTTTTAAAAGAAATTGGCTTTCTACTTGAACTCTACAGGGAGTTGGACTCAATTGCCCTTACGGCCCCTTCCAACTCAAGATATTCTATGATTCTATGAAGTCTTACCAATACGAACATCAGGGAAGAATTTTCTCAATATTTAAGTGGCTGGGATTTTTTGTTTGGTTTGTTTTGATGTTGGTTTTTTTTTTTTGTATGTAGTAGAATACATTAGAGTAAAACCCAGGAAACTGTTCTTTCTAGAATATACCCCAGTGTGACTGCCAATAAACATATATCTCAGATACGGGAAAGGTTCTTTATAATTCTTTGAAAGTCTGTCAGTATCCCTGGGGAAGATATGACTTGTAACAGAAAAAAACCAGTAGCCTTTATCTCAGACCCTTGTCATCTTGCTTAGATAGTCTTTATAATGGAAGTATTAATGCATGTATGCTAAGGCTTAGTGTAAGGATCAAAATTTAGTTGTGCAAACACTTCCTTCCTAACATGCCACAGATTTGTAGGACAAGACTGTTTTGCTTACACAGATTTGTTCTCGAAATTAACTTTTCTGGAAATTAAACTAACTTAAATCATAACCAAATTTTCAGCTGTTACAATAGTGTAACCTGCAGTAATTTAGTTAAATCTGAAACAGAGGAGTCAAGACTTCCAGAGCTGACCACCGAATTTGGGTGCCTGTGTAAACAAAGCTAGTGTACAACCAAGACAACTGAGCATACAATACACTTTGGGGATAAATATTCAAACCACCCAAAACTATCGCATTGCTGCGTGCTATGCTGCGTCAGTAAAAGAAATACTAATGAATTGCAACCATTGTATTTAAATAAGAGAAGTTTGAGCATCCTGTTCTGCAGTAAAGAACAATTGCAAAGTAATTCTGCTGATAAGGGGTGAAAGAAAGAAAAAACAAAACCAAACAACCCTGCTGCTTTTTCCCTTAATCAGCCTGTTATTTCAAACCAAGGTGAACTTGAAATTTCTTTAACTGCTGAATAAAAGATTTCTTAAAATGAAAGGTAGGTGGCTGAAACTGTTTATACAGGACCTGAAAGCATTCAGTTCGCTATACAAGATGTAGGATAGCACAATGACCTCCTGAGATTTCCTGGTCTATTGTTTAGGGAATTAATTTTCTTAAGGATTAGTTCAGATACTGCTGAAGGCTGTGTCAGATTCTCGGTGTATTTGCCTGATAGCTGTAGTCACTCTAAATAGGCAAACAAAAAATAAATAAATAGCAACATGAAGATCAGTTTGTGAAATGTCACTTTTAATTTCTTGATTGGCTCACCAAACTCTGCTCTCCCAAGAAAGGATAGGAAGGGAAAAGCAACAGTTATTTTTGACATGCCCCTAGGTAATTATACTCTTTTTCATCAGACAAGAATGTATGCTTGACTGCACAATTCAGAAATTAAAAGCTGCTGCACTTATTTGAAAGGCATGTTTTCTTTTGGGGTTTGTGCCACCATTTAGAACAATCTTTGTCTCATTTTAACTGTGATCCTCTCTTGGGGAATCAGAGGGGGTGTTTTTTTAGCAGTATTGATGAAGATGCAGCTGATCAAAAATATAGCATTTTTAATGCAAAACTGAAAGGAACTTCCAGTAGGCTTTCAAATAAAATTTTATTGTAATAATATGGAAGACAGGAGCACATACGTGGCTACTGGACCAGTAGCTACACGATCCTACTGGACCAGTTTGCCTGTTGGAGCGTACTGGGCCAAAGAGACTGCATGTTTCAACTATGAGCACAGTGGTGGTGTCAGACACCCTGTCCCTGTTGTGTGGTATCACCTTGTGTTGTGCCCTGGGGAGCTGCTCGATGCTAGACTGAGGCAGGGACACTGGGACCTGTGACTTTGGTCACCATCCCGTAAGAAGGTGGGACAAGAACCTGCTCTTAGAGGAAGAAGGACACGAAATGTTTTTTCTCCACTCCCTGCCTTCCATCCTCGAGTTCGAGTACAAGAGGCAGGAAGTGTGCGTGGGAAACAGCTCCCATCTCCTAAATCTTCTTTATGGTGCGTAGCCTCTCCCCTGCGGATGACAGAGGACATAATTAACTGGCTCTTACGGGATGCAGAGGTGGCCCATTGCTTTTTGCTGGAAGATGAGTGAGGATGAAGTTTGTCAAACATGGATGCTTGACATCGGGCCCAAATTTAGGAATTGAAATCAAAATTGCTTTGTTTGCTGGATGCTGAACTTGGACCTTCTGCAGCAGCTGTACATTTTGTGGGTGCTTACCTGACTTTAAATGAGGCTGCTACAGGTAAAGTGCTAAATATGCATCTCAGCAGCTAACCTTAAGCATTAAAATTTGAAAATTCTGGCTGAGGCTGTCTATGCAGTAAATTTTTTCCATTCTTTGTTTTGTATTTGCACAGCTCTGTTAATTAGTCAATTAACAAAAGCCATGATAATAAACTCCTCCAGCTCAGACATGCGGTACATAATTCCTGCTTCTCAGCTGGCTCATTTATTTCCACTTCATGATACTGACCAAATTCACATCAGAGTTTCTGAATAGTTTTTCCATTCTGAACTTGATAGAGAGGGTTAAGTTTTGTGCTTATTTGTTGAAGGTTTTTATTTTTTCACTTAGGGAAAATTAATTTGATCTTCTTTGTAGCTCACTAGCTTCCTAATCTCCAAAACCATATTATCACCAGCTTAAAATAAACTATGCGCCGATTGATTGACTGACAGGGAGAAGTTTTTCTCATTTGGCTGGAAATCCATCCTTTGCCAGAAATGAGCCTTTTTTTTTTTTTTTGACAGCCTTTTCTTTTTTTCCTTTTTTATTCCACTCCAATGTTTAAGTATTTGTTTCTATATCATTATGCAGGGAAATAGCTTAGTGCTGCTTTCCCCATATTAAAATGCTGCCTGTGCAGTACTGCTTGGAGTGAATGTTTATGAATATATGTTCAAAGCTGCATATTCAATATCAGATTTGAAGTCAGACCCAGATCTGCGTAGAATAAAGCTTTCTGCCTTTTACTGGTTCACGGTGTTATTATTTATCTGCCTTGCCACATAGCGAGCTTTGCAAATAAGATAATTTTGCAGCAGTGTACAGCCAAATCTTAACAGCTGGCTTTCTGTTGTGCTCAGATTCAGATCTGAGTTTTTAATGCAGCTCTTCTTCTAGAATGCCCTTTATCACCAGGAGAAAGGGAGAGACAACTGCTTTGCATTTTTCAGATGTAATGTGTTTTGGGGTTTTACCAAGACCAAAGTTGCTTGATAACAGCTGAGCATATAAGAGCAAGGAGGATCAAGCTTAATATTAATATAGTAGATAGAACTACAGATAACCTTTGGAAAGGAACACCTCAGTAACATGTAAAATAATATATTTAAAGAGATCACATTTTATTTTTGCTTTTGGTGAAATGAATCGGTTCATGATTTTAAGCCTTATGAGATATATGGCTGCTCAGCAGGGGTGAGAAATAGTTTCATCACCTACAGGTAGAAAATTTTTTTTTTTTTTTTTTTTTTTAATTCAGTGTAAGGTGATGTGTAGTATTTCTTCAAATCTATAGTCGGAAGCAGAACACATCCCCTCATGCTGTACAAAAATCAATTTACCAGAGCAGAAGGAAACTTAAGTATATTCTAAACTGTGTAGCAGAGCGGAAACAAAGCAGTTCTGAAGATAGCGCTTGGTACTAACCGTAATAAGGTTTACTCTACAATTGCAGAGGAAAGCAGCCTTTTATGCAGTTCTCTTCATTGTTGATGCATGCGTCTCTGTCTTTGTAGTGCAACTGGATGCATAAAGCAAAACAGCCCCAATACAGTTTGCTTTGCTTTTTCCTCTTAAGTCTTCATCTGATGATTTTATGTTTTGCAAGCAGGACTGCTTCAGTGTCTGGATAGTATGAGATCAGGTTAAAGACAGTGGGGCAAGGCATTGCTTAACTTCCAGTGGCCTTTTTTACTTAGATTTTGACTTCTGTCGTGAGTATTGTGCTCAGTCACCAAAGCAGTTAATGTACCAGCAGCGTGACCTTTGTGATTTGCTCCCAAATGGAAGCCTGTCACGATGGCAGCTGGTGGGAAGTTAGTGCCACGACAGCCTAGGAAGCAAAAGGTACAGCCTGGCTGCAATGCAGAGGTGCAACTGCAGGTTTTGGAGACGAGGTCACCGCTGCCCTGTCAGTGCAGCGAAGAGTGCAACTGCAGCAGTGAGACCCTCAGCCATAGGTTATATACCTTCCAGTTCAAATGGATCATACTGAAATCGAATTTGGTCCCCAACCCAAATTAATTTAACCTTGCTCAGATATGGTAACAAGAGCTGTAGGCACATTTTTTGGTTTGTGGTTTAGACATATTCATGTCATATTGGTGTTAGTGCAAGCGGAGCAAGTCCTGCCCTTAACTGCTGCTCTAGACCTGGCAAACGGGTATCAAGCCTCGTGTCGTAGCAACTTCATCACTGATGAACTGCAACTCCTTGGGCTTAAAGCTAGATTTTATCTTGCCTACTGCACTGCTGTAAAGATGTGCAATGTCTCAAAGTCACGTAGTGTTTTTAGGAGCCTGGAGAGGCATTATTCCAGGGAACAATAGCAGGTGGCCCAGGTTTTTGGGGGTGATTAAAAAGATGGCTTTGCTATAAAAAAAAAAAAATAACTTGGAGGTCTCAGTCCAGTCCTGGTTTACACAAAATTCTTCTGGTGCATAGTCTTGTGTAGCACAGAGCCATGTGTAAGAGTGAAGGTCATGCTTCTGGGTGTTGAACACAATTTGTAGATGGGATCTGATAAATTTAAATAAAAAAAAAAAAAGAAATCCAATGGAACTCTCTGGGACTGACTTAGTCTCCAATGGTATGCAATTAAACAGTAAAAAAATTACAAAACGTTAGAAGAGGAAAATGTGTGTCAAAGAATAATGAGCATGGGGGAAGTAGCGTTCTGACTAAGAAGTATTAAAGGATGGGGAAAAGAAAATTCAGACCAGGAGGAGGAAAAAACAGATCTGCACCTCTACAAATGTGTTCTCATGCACTTTACAATCTGTGTAGCATCTATTGCAATTAGTGAGAAAGTTACATGAAGAGATACTGGAACACTGGCATTAATCTCTCTGCACTTGGGTCACTTAAACTGACCCAGTTCCCACCAGATTTCTTGGCTTTACTGCTGGCTGCAAACACCAGGTATTCTTCACACCAGAATTTCAGTGAACGATAACAAAAGTAGAAACCTCTGTACGTGTTGATGCTGGCAAGGTAAATGCTCCCTCCTGTTACTATATCAGTAAAAAATGACTCTCTCTCCAAAGTAGTCATTGACTATCCTTCTACCAAAATGAATTATATAATTCGTTTTGTGTGTGCTGATAATGTGTGCTTAAGAGACTTGGTAAATGGATGAACAGCAAGAAATATAAGGCCTGAATCTCAGCCACTTGTATTTGTTTGTTATGCATTTCTGGTTTTTTACTGTTTCAACACTGCTTAATTACAACTGAATTTTAACTTTGTGACAAATCCATGTTGCAAGCGTTATTCCCACAGTGGGGCCTAGGGCAAGTTCAGGTTAGGTAACTTGTGTGAGAATATACTAGCTTTTCCTTGAATGTGTGGGGCTTTTTCTTTTTAAAGAAACTCATCAGATCAATCCTAATAATTTCATAGGGTGTAGTATCACTGCACATCACACAAATTGACTTCATGCAAGCTTTCTTGGAACAGTTTGGCTGGTTTTCTGTGCGTGTGTGTGTCTGTACAGATAAGTCTTCCAGGTTGGAAGACAGCTTGGTCAGGTAGATTGCAACACCTCTGTAATCAAAGAATTATCCTGAGAGAGATTGAAAAATGTTACATTTAATCTTTTCAACAACAAGTCATTATGCATCGCCTTTGGGGAGACACTGAGAAAACTTCAGAGTAAGAGAATGTTATTTACATTTGATAGCCTAAAACCACCAGCAGAGAAAACACACCATTTTAGTGATGAAACTAACTCCACGGTTACCTGATCTACCAAAGAAATTCCAGTTGAAATGATTGTATGAGAAGTAAAGAATCTGCTACACCATTCAGCCATTCATTGGTGCAAGTTAAAGCCTGTATATAAAATTTACATTTACTTTTACCTTATCCAAGCCTAGTGATATGCTAGTCCCACATGCCATGAAAAATACAATTCATAGCACCGGGATTACAGAATGACCAATCTTCTTGGTCGGCACTTTGTTGTTCACAATTATCTCTGAGATTGCTCTGAGATTTCACATATTGAACACTTTTTATATTGGGAAGTAGGTGCTCTGTGTGTGTAATATCTCTCTTTCTGTTGCTGAGTAAGAGAGTTAATTTCACAGACTAAATTTATTTAAAACATGTATAAATTCTGAATTTAAATATTGATTTTTGTGTTAAGCTGTCCTGCTGAAAGTGGAATCCAGCCTGTAAGCCTGTGATGTAGGACTTAAATCAATCATCATGATTTATATTTGAATGACAGAATTACAGAAAAAACATGACAACCTGATGCCCTGATAGTAATTACTATAAAAATGGTAATAAGATGAAGGTTGTTGATATGAATGGCTTAGCATTGAACTACCGTTCTTTATGCTTATGACAACAGTAGTTGTGTGTTGCATGAGTGCAAATATTGAGTTTTTAAATAGGCAACTTTCTATGTGGGCATATAATATTGCAGCTGTAATAAACTCTTCTTAAACACTTGCACTTGTGCTTGTCTACTAATAGATCTTACTCTATAGATGCTTCCTTATGGTTTATCCCTCTGCTTCTCCCCCTCACTCCTGGCCATGGGATCCCCCAGTTTCCTGCTGGTTTCCCAATATCATCACCAGACTTGGCAGATCTTTCCTGAGACCGTCTACTCCACGGTCGTAGCATTGTCACTTCTGCCCATGCTGGATTTGAAACTTGGGAGCGCTGAGGTTTGTGGATGGGGAAGCTTTGCCTGGATGAGTGATGGGCCAGCTTGGGTTGGGATCTCTGTGATCATTAGCATGAGGCCAGGAGGCAGGGCTTTATAGGCTGATTTTTTTTGGTGCTGTGAGAACATGGCAATGGTGCTTCTTGGGCTGCAAAGCGTGGACTGACTTATTTGGGTCTCAGTCAGTTTGGGGTTCTCTGTGCTGCATGCTTTTGTGCTGTTGTATAGACATGACTAATGAAGGTTTTTTGGGAAATAGACTAGGAATCTCTGCAGAGTCCAGTCCTCCATTACCACCTGCATTAGTATTTTTTAATTTTTGTGCTGGTATTTTACACATGCGATTGTATAAATGCAGTCTTATATTGGACACTGTTCTATAGAATTGTCAGGGCTTGCTTGCTTGTACTTTAATGTCCATCCTTGTCTTTCAAAATTACTGTTAACACTTAGTTAACATTGTCTTCCATATTATGTAAGATACTAAATTTGCTGTTTAGATTTAGAAAATACCAACAGGAATGATATCTTTTAACTTGTAAATAACTTGAGTGCATATTAGGAAATGCTTCTAAATATTTCTCAGCCCGATTCATAGACTTGACTTCTGTTTTTTCTCTGAAATATTTCTGGTTATCTAGTGTCCTGTTTATCCTTATTTGAGTAAAGCTTTTTTGTTTTTCTACATTAGCCTTCCCTTTGAAACCTATTCTCTACATAACAAAGAACAAAGTCATAGTTTTGATTGACAGGTGTAATTTAAAGAAAATATCCCTCTGAGGGAACCCTTTGTAATGGCTCAGAATATTTGCTTAAGATTCAGCACCCTTTCTCGCAAATGATACAATATTTCTTAAGAGGTTTACCTTGTCAAACATGGTTAAAATGTAAATAAAGTAAATAAAATGGATTTGAAGCCCCAGGGTGCTTTTAATAGCTTTTTGTCTCAGATGTAAAATAAATATGAACTTTAGCTAAACTGCAGATTTCTTTGAGATTGCAGAAAATGACAGTTATGTTCCTATGCTGTTCACTTACAGCTTTGTCTGGCTTTAATTTTTGGAGTCAAGGGGCAAAAAGTGATACCTATGGATTTTGTGTTAAGAAGCAGTTCATAAATTATGGATGAAGTGAGACAGTTATTGGTATTTAAAGACATCATTCTGGTAGGTGAATATTAATAGGGGTAAAAAAACCTGAAGGAATTCTAAAACTTTCTGAAATAGAGCAACCGAACAAAAATTACACAACTGAATAAATAACGTTATTGATACTGAAATGATGGATTACTAAGTATGCATGTTTACGCGCCAGATTCTGCCTGCTCTTTACAGAGGAGTGATTCCTCGTAGCACAACTCCTTAACTGCAAGGTCAGTCTTCAGAGTTCATTTGCAAGGTGGTCATTCCTATACAAACAGATTGAAAGAAACCTTTGCGCTGTTACCTCGTGCTACCTGCTCTAACCTTTATGTCTAAGGCAGATTTATGTAGTTGTTTGGATTGCCCTGGGTTGGCCAACAAGCACCCAAAACCAAGCCAACAGGGATTGTTGGCGATCCAGTTGTTCGAACTGTTTTCTCTGGTAGAGGAGCTAAGTGTAACATCCACTCCCAAAAGATTGCATAAACTTGTTTGCTTTCCACAGATGATTAAAAACAGTTAAGATCTTGATTTATTTTTTTAAAAAACTTGATTTTCTTATCAAGGAATGGCACAGTGAAAATATTCCCAATGAAATAAATAGCAAACTGCTAAGCAGAAGCAGACTGACAAGAACAGTGAAAAGCAAGTGAAAACGTAGAATGAATATCCAAAATGACAGCGAAAGTCAAGAGAAGAAACTAAATACAGACATAATTTACGGACTTGAGGTGTGCAGGTCTAGTTGGACCTGGTATCCATTTCTGTTAATTTTTTTTCTCCCTCCTCTCCCTCCCTCTGACGTAACTAACAGTTCTGCCTCCCTGCCCAGCCCTAATCTGAAACTTTCGCTAGATTTTATGATCTTCTCCTGGCTTTAAGTATGCATGTTTTACACAATACGAAATTGTACTCATTTTACACAGAATTCTAGAAAGAAATCTGTTTTCTTATCCTCTTTTTTTTTTTTTTTTGTAGGTTATTTTGTTGTATTGCCCTAGCTTTCTAGAGAATGTGGTAGGGGTCTATGCACTACTGGATAAAGACTTAATGAATTTTTAAAGAAATTACTGACTTTACCCATTATTTCTAAACCTTAGTGAAAGAAGTGTAACTGATCAGTTTAGAATAATTCTGGTTTTGTGAGTTCTGAAAGATTATTTATTTCAGATAATTTATTCCTACTTATATTAGCTAATGCTTTCTTTTTTATTTTTTGGTGAATCATGCACAGTGTACTAGAGATCTGATATGTAGAGGCTGGAACAGTAATTACAGAGTCACTGTGTGGAGCCTTGTGAGATGATGCCCTTACTGTGAAGCATTCTGTTTTGTCAATAAGCTTACATCAATACTTGGCAGGTCATTTATGCAGCTTTAATGTTTCAGAATATAAACTAGACAAAGTGACTAATATAAAATTGGAGCTGCTTTGCATCTGCAATTGACAAATCCTATTTTGAAAGCATGCATGAACATGAGGATCAAACTTAGCTTTTAACATTTACATTTTTTTCCAATGAGGAAGTGTCTGATCCACTTCTAATTTACCTGTTGTTGATTTCCTGATTCTTTCCTAATCCCTTGCAGCTGAGATGTCCTCACCATTGGAGAAGCAATTAACAAAATCCCTGACTGGAGTGTATGAAGCATCTGTTATAGAAGCATAAAAGGTTAACCTAAATCCCAGCACACAGAGATGTCAGACTAGAAAAAATCAGCACGGAGAATTACCTGGAGGCGCCACAAGGTTAAGGTGGAGCATATGTATGGTAAAAAGGCTGTTTAGGGCTAGTGCAATTAATTATTCAGGTTGAGAAGGTCAGACATACAGAAATGAAGACTGTCTGTGATGACCAGAGATTGTTTTAGGCTACAGATCTCACCTGGCAAACACCAAGCTGGAATATCTTTTTTTGTGTATGTCCAATTAAGGATTACAGAGATATGCCACTAACTGTCCTCTCTGGATAGACTTATGCTTATTAGTCGGCTGTATTTTAAGCTACGCTTTCTTCCAATTATATTTTGTACTAGGTTCAGCAGATTGGTCAAACTGATTCTCAAGAAGGCTACTCCCTCTTTCCCTACCTGACAGTGTAAGCTGTTTTAACCCTTCAAATTGGAGTCCTTCAGCCCGCTTCAAATCCACTGTGTGTTGGTACAAGAGCATCTGGCAGTGCATGTAATAGTTGTCTAATTTCCAAATCTAAATATTGTGGGTTCTGTGTTTGTTATGTCTGAGATGGAGTCTTAAACTAATAAAGTATATACATCTCTTATAACTGTAAAACTTTGGAAATAATAATATTTGGATCTTCATATGATATAAACAGGCATTGTACTTCTACCGCATCTGTTGATCAAGTTACGTATATATTACCACATACTCACTTCCAGTTGTTCCCTAGGGTAAAGTTTAATTCCAGGACATTTGGGTATTCTCCAAAGGATTTGCAATGCTTTGTGTTTTTGTCTAAAATCTGTTCTAAATTCATTCTATTTTCTACTCAACATTTGCATGTATGTTTTTCAATATGTAAACACTCATGCATTAGCCTACGTATGCTAGGAAAGAAAAGCTATCAAAGAGATTGGAGATTGAAGGGATCAATTAGTGGGGAAAAGATTAAATGGTCTGATTGTGCCCTTTTCATGCAGGCAAAATTCAACGGAAGATTATATATTTGGTTTTGGAGGCAGTGAGGGACAACAGCCAAAAAAGGAGACGTAGTCAGGGAAATAGTAACTGAAGGGATATGATAACCTTCTCAAATGCTTGAATAGAGAAGAAATTTAAAATGTAGTTCAGATCAACAGAATGAAAATGAAAAGGTTAATTTAACTGTAGAAAATTAACTTACAGAAAGAAGGAAGGTGAATAGCAATAAAAGGAGAGGGGAGAAAAAAAGTCAATGAAAAAGAAATTCTTTAGGATGTAGAATGGTTGCCCCAGAAAAGCTACAGAGAATCCATTGCTGGGATAATTTAAAATGTAGCTATTCCAAGCATTAAAAGATGTGAAGGCTAGAAAAGACAGGCATTTTGAAAGAATGGAGTAATGGGCCAATGGTGTTCTTATCGTCTCTGATCTCTGTGTGTGTATTTATGAGTGTATGAATACACTAATTCTTGAAAAGGATAGGTCTTGCGTGTGGACTTGTCTGGAAATTTCCATGTTTGACTTAAGAATGCCTAGAAGGTGGAAATGCAAGGTTTTATCCTCATTCCAAATTCTGGTGCTCTGTATTTTGTTCATATTGTCAGGTACTTAATGCACTTCAAGTCAGATTTTTCAGTTGGCGTTTCAGTAAGAACTCATTCCATTTGGGTGTACAGCTACAAACACACAGAGAGCTGTAGTCCTTCACTGCTAAATACTTGAGTATATACAAGTACTGAGTCCCTGGAAAAACTGCTTTTGCTTAGTACTATGCTATGTGGTCTAGTGGACTTCTACATTGAGATTACTTTTCTGTCTTCCATACATAGAATTACAAAATTACAACTTTTCCAGGCTTGAAAGATTTAACAAAGAAGTTTAGCTGTTATTTTTCTTTTTCCTTTTTTTTTTCTTTGTGTGTGTGTTTTCTAGTCATCTGGAAAGAATTTCTTTGTTTTCAATGCGTTATTGAACTTTTTTTTTCTACTTGCCAGAAACCATGGCAAAAAGTACTTTTTATGACCTTGATTATGTAAGCTGAGATGTTTACTTTCATTATTCTGTGCTGTGTTTAGTTCATTATGTAAGTCTTCGACAATTGCTAGGATTTTTTTAGATGTTTTACTTCATTTTATATACTGCCTGTGGATAGTTCTTCTACCACAAAATGCGAATTCCCCTTCTGAAGCAATGAAAGGAATGTCAGCTTCAATAATGAAGTAACTGGTTATTAGATTTGCATACCAACTGATGTGTTTGGGGGGTTTAGATTATTTCATTAGCCTCTACCTCCTTCCTGAAGGTTAACGCTCTGGTTAGACAACCTTGTTTACCACTGCTAATGTGTCCCATGATTGATTGAGTCACCTTACCAACATTTCTGATTTGTTTTTGTTGTTTTTTTTTTTTTTTTTTTTTTTTTCCCCACTTCCTTTAGGGTATACCTGCCTTTCAGAAATGGGCTGTAGGCAAAAATCCAAACTAATGCAAAACTCGTGAGTATTTCTTCCTGTTCAAAAGTGGGTAGAAATGCCCTATGTGCATTTTGTCACTACAGTTTTTAGAAGTATCTGTAGTTCAGCTTTTCAGTCCGTGACATGCACTTAGTCTTTGAACTCTCACCTTTTCTTTGTATGTCACAAGTTACCTGTATTACATACAAGTTGTCACATCCTAGACAAAAAAAGTGTACTGTGGCACCTCTGGTTTTTTAAACTTTTTGACGGTTTTGATTTTTTTTTTTAAGATAGCTTGCTTAAAATGTGCTTGCAGTAGGTCTGCCTGTGAAGGGGAAGGATTCAAGTTTTAATGCTCTGTAACTTTGTAATGGATTACACTTCATTTTGTTTCCATTTTAATCTTATACGGATAAAATTTCTATCTTTTTTCTTCATCTGAGACAGTATCTGCAGCGTCCTTTTTTAAGGAAAAGAAAAAAACCAAACCAACCTCTAAAATGCCACCCCATATCAACAAAAAACCCCAACCTTCCCTGTATTATCCCAAGTAAAAATGTGGAAAATTCCCCAAGTGGGAGAAGGGGGGAAAAAAATTCTTGAAAATTAAGTTCATTTGAAATGTAACTGGACTGTGGCTAAGCAACTTAACTGAAAAGTCATGCTAGGTTTTTTCAAACGCTTACCTAATCAATATTTATTATTCTCAATATCCATATAAATGTACGCTAACTTACTAATATACTGCTAAACTATTTTCCTGTATCGTGCTTGCTCTTTTCAACTGCTTACTCATAATGTTTAGGTTTTAACAGCTTTAATGGTTTTATATCTGTATTTTCATATCCATATGAAAAGCGCTGAGTGTTAAACACCTATGAGGAACAGATTTTTATAATCCTGGTCTCATACCTAGTGGTCCAAGTGACGTCAGGACATACAGCTTAGCAGTTGATTATATTTGTGTTTACACTTACTGCCATGTGAAGAACATCTGTTATAAATAGTAGTCTGAGAAAGAAAGTGTTAAGAAGTGAAATACTGTAAGAATTAAAATTGATGCTGTCTTTCATTAATGTTGAGACTGTCAGAACTTGTACGAGCCAGCCCTAACTATCCGCAGCAGGCAATCTGGTGCCAGCCTGCTGTTAAATAACCAACATTTAACAAGAAATAGCGTGTAGGTTTACTGTGTGGTTTAAAACATTGTGTTAAGCATCATTAAAGCTGAGTCTCCTTAGACCCTTATTAGAAAAAGTCCTTTCTCTCTCTATAATAAAACATTTCTCTCTGACTGTTTCAATTAAGGCTTTAACAATACAAACAAAATGCCTCCTAATTCAATACCACACTGGAGAACCACTGTTACTGTCAAGTTGCAAAGGCAGGTGGAAAAAAGTAACTATCTTTACAAACCCCTGTCTAACCAGCAAATGAGAAGCACGAGATGGCTATATTTTCTTGGATTTCTCGAGTCCATCATCTCTGTTAAGTTTTACATTTGCAAATATTTCAGTGCCTGTGGCTCACTATTTATGTCAGCTGCAATCGCCTTTATGTTAACTCATTGGCACCAAGGTTTAGGATTCACAGAAGCAGGAGATGCTGAGCGTGTCTGCCTAAGCTGCTTGATTGAGTGATGCTCAATTGCAAACTGATGCTGTGAAGTATTCTTAATTTGTCGGGAAAAAAACCCACAAATAGTAGTACACATATGTTTGGGTAGTGTACCAGCAACCTCATTGTGTTTGGAATGAACCAAGTTCTTCCTAACACTGTTTGGATTAGGTTTTTGGGATATATTCCTACAGCACAATCTCTGCCCAGGTAGAGTCCTACAGACTTCCATTTCATCGGTGAAGCTTACAGCACTGGAAACTTCATAATGCGATAAGAGTGGCCAAAATGAACTTGCCCAATTACATTCTCTGGGGTGTTAGGTCTTAATTATAAGACACAGAGGGAAATTGAATCTGTACATTAAAAATTTAGGAGTTTTCAGAAAACCTCAACAGATGAGAATCCTAAAGATTCTTAGTTCTCTTAGACTTTTGAAATACTATGAGAGTCCTAAAAATGGTGATAAAATACTAGGTACAACAACTAAAACATCTATAGACTTGATCTGGTGTGACTGAAAGGAGGAACGAAGTGGATGTAAGCAGAGATGTTTTCTTATGCTGTAAACCATCTTGCTGTGAGCAAGCTAAAATGCTGCCCACCGTGGATACTAAGTGCTTATAGCATGGAGAAGGCTGTTATACCATAGTCAGCGAAATAATGATTGCTCTTCAAACTATTTATTTTGTATTATATCTATTGCAAATTAATTCTTTTTCAAGCCAGATGAGCCCAGTTACTAGTGATGTCTTTATGAGTTTTCAGTTTTTAAAACTGAATTTCCCCCAAGGTAAAGTTTCACACATGAACTCCCAAGGTTTAACCCATGATGTTTCTTTGAGTTCCACCCCAGCTCTTGTGAAAATAATAATGAGCAAGGAGACTTTAAAACAAAAAATTAAATGTAAATTACTTTTTAAAGCTTTTGGCATTGGTGACTAGGAACAGTGATGTGCACTGACATTACTTATGCCTGTCTGCCTGTCTTTAAGGAGTGCTGCCTTCCCTCCTGGAGGCATAATGCTTCTGAAAGAGCTCCTCCTACTGAGTCGGGGTGCCTTTTTCATTTTGAAGGTCTACAATAACGTTTCTCTCCCAAGATAGTACTTGTGCTCACTGCTTTGGTCAGGGAATTTGACACTTGAGTCAAATATTGAGTCATAATTGAGTTCCTAAGTCCTGCTGTTCCCTACTTGCAATATACTT
The DNA here is from genome assembly GCA_008658365.1 of Alca torda. Taxonomy (NCBI): domain Eukaryota; kingdom Metazoa; phylum Chordata; class Aves; order Charadriiformes; family Alcidae; genus Alca; species Alca torda. The sequence continues at coordinate 9,302,216 of CM018079.1, forward strand.
ATATTCAGGGAAAAAGTACATGTAAAAATGTTAATATGTAATAGTAGATTTTCTCAAAATAGAGTGTCAACATGTCCAATAAGCATGTATGGCATTTGATGCAGCATGCATTTATGTATGTGTGAAATTTGGCATTTTTATAGCCTAAGTGTAGTCAATAACACCCTGTTAATACGAAGCTTGGTGCTATTGTGAGTTGGTGATTGTACAACATGTACGTTTTGGTAGTTATATTTGTTTTCTTTATTATGAAAACAATAAAGATGTTAGAAGAATTTTTTAGGCTTCTTAATGTACATAATTTTCATTTTAGGCAGTGTAGCATAGGTTTAATTATTGCTTCACTGAAGTCTTTGCTTGTGTCTGTTAAAATGCAAATAATATTGTTAAGAGAATGAATGGCATCATATACCCACACCAGATTTCACTGCGAACTATAGCAACTGGTTTATATCATGTTATTAAAAGCTGAAAATGTATTGATTTCATGTGGTCTCAGAAGGGCAATGCATTTTCTCCTGTTCTAAGTAAAAATAAACCAATAAATGGCTGCATTAATGATGCTATTACTGGGTAGCAGCAGTATGTTTCTTAATGTCTCGGGCCTCAATCATGCAATCACTTACTTACTCATATGTTTTACTCTAGGCAGCTTCACAGAGCCATTATACTCAATTGGGTCATTTGTCTCAGAAATGAATTCACTAAAATCAGATTTGGTTCAAATCACACATTCACTTCTGAGTGAATGTGTATTTGCTGTGTGTTACAAAAGCCTAACCTGGAGGAAGATATTTAAAATTACTGCAAGCAGTGCAAATTGCTACACAGTGCCTCACTCCCAGTGAATTTTAGACTGTCTTCATTATTAAGAAGATTTATATTTCATCTTTTGCAGCAAGGAAAGTGACATATGCCAACACCGCAAAAATCACAGCATAGGTAAGAGTTGGTAGTTTCTTCTATTAGTTACTTAGTCTGTCATGGCCATATATTTCACTTCTTCCGGCCCTCATTCCCTCCATATATGTGACCTTGTCTAGTTGTCTTTGCAAAAAAACCTGAAGCATCATGTCTCCCTTGGGATTTTGTAATGGGGCAGATAACATTTCTCCGGCACTGAAGGTAAGTCATAAAATGTCTCTAAGAGAAACTGGAGTCAATTGTGAAGATTATTTTTATGTATTTATTTAAATTTAATTTGAAGTCACTCAATTTATGTGAAAGATCTCAAAATACATATGGAAACAACCTATTTTCATTTCTAGGATGCTTTATTGAAGTATAGAAATATGAAGTGACTTTTGTCACTGGCAGTTTTTGCTTGTATCAGTACATACTGTGGTATAGGTAATAAGAGTTATGTAGGGAGAAGGGAGACTGTAACTTTATTTATACCTCTGTATTTGACTTGAATGTATGCTGTAAATTACCTGGCAGGACTGCATCAAGGATATTCTAATGGTTCTTGATTTATTAGGAAGTTCTGGGTAAGCGTGGAGGCCAGACCCTCATCTACATCTGCAGGTCTACCAAGGGGCCTTGACTAGAAGCCCCAAAACCAGGAGCTGGAGAACAGAGACAGAAAGAATCGCCAGCTGCACAGGATGTATTCCTTCCTACTTCAGGCTGTGACCAGGCAATTTATTGACTTACAAGGATTTCTGTTTGACTCTTTCTAACCTACCAGAATTACTGGAACTCTCCCGCTGTGCCCCAATTGGAACCTAAATCCCAGATCAGACCTCTGCATGCCAGATGGTCCTTTGCCAATCTTATTACATGAGGAAAAAAAAATAATAAAAATCACCTTTAGATTCCAGAGCTGTCAGAAAGAGCAGTTCCTCGCAGCATGAGAGTCAGTTGGTGAGACAAACAGAGAGTTGTACTCCCTGTTCGGAAGTCTTGAACATAATAAACGTGTGTTGTGTGTGCAGGCAACAGGAAGGAGATGACCTTCTCCCCTCAGATGTAGAAAGAAAAGGCATGGCAAGGAAAGAAGGGAAAGAATTTATCAGACTGAGCATTTCCTTTGCTGTTCCCAGCCAGGAGATCTCTTTGGCTCTACTACTGAACCTATAGCTCCAAACCCACCAAAGTTGCACCCTGGCTAGTGAAAAGACCACGGAGGAAACAAACATTTTGTTTTAAGTAGAACTGCATCTGAAATGATAGCTTAAGAATAATTGTGCTTTAGGGCTAAGACTAGTCTCAGCACAGGTGCACTGGGCATTTGATTGCCTGTATAATCAGCAGTTAAGCCACAGCTTAATTTCTGCAGATGGAACAGAGATAAAATAATATGGTATCAGTCCTGGATATCGACTTGTTCTTACTGAATTTCTTCCATCCATTAATGGAGGAATAATAGGAGTAAAAATGAGTTAACATGACACTTTTGTTTGAGCTTCTGAATGTCTGTGTTCGTTAGTGGATCTAAGCCCTGCTAAAGGTGTCACTGTCAACAACCAGTTGAAGATTGCACCTGTTATTTTTTTTCTAGACCCTGATGGTTGCTGACAGATGAGTAGGAGTGTGCATACGTCTCGCATTTACTCCAGCTCTCTCTCTCCTGCAAGAAGTACAGCCTGAGCTTACAGTTAACAATGCAGAAGTGACACTGCAGACCTCTATTTACTGAATTTTATTTTCAGATATTCTTAGACCTGAATTTACAGCATATCATGCTGATGATCAGAATATTCACAATTAAAATGTCTTAAAATAGGACTTACACTGTAGTCACTCAGGAAAAAAAAAGAAAGATGAAGGTAATATATTGTTAATTAAGACTTTCCAGGCGAATAGAAGATGTTTTTGATTGACAAAATCTATTTTAAATCTTATGTCTTGGATTCATATTTAGTCATTTAGGAATGCCTGAGATTAGATCGCTAAAAGAGATTTTATAGGAAAAATATGTTTTTAAGGGTCTAGAGGCACTGATATCAATTAGATTTATTAAATTAAAAATGCTGTTTTTCTAAGGCCCTGATTCTTCAAACTAGTCTGTGTATGCAGACTTTTAGGTCCCATTACAATTAGTAGTAGCTACGCACAGTTTTAAGATCAGCATATATTCTCAGAAGAACTTTGATCATTTTTATAGAACTGCTAGTATTTTAGCATCAGCTAGTGCAAACAATAAAGATTTCGGAAAGAGAATACGGAAAAATGTTATCATAGTCAATATGGAAGCAGTTGCAAGAACCTCAATACCTTGAATTTCTCATAAGCTTTTCCAGCTGCTTTATAAATTATTATCATAGGCAATGTGTATTATCAATAACAGTAATGTACACATAGATACTGACATGGAGGCTTTGGAATATGGAATAACGTTCACAATGTATCTCCTGGAAAAATGTGGAATAAAGTAACAACACAAGAAAACTAATATAATGTATAGGTGCAGGAGTGACAGCACACTAATGGCTGTACAGAAATGAATTAGCAGCTAGTTAATTAGCAGATTAATTTCATTACCAGATTTGCAGAAGAGCAGCAGAAAGATCTTAAATATTCTACTTGCATGGCTTGCATCTTCCATGTGGAGTCTGACAATAATAATCAAAATGGTTTATGGTGAATGTTAAATGGTGACAGCAGCTCCAGGTCAAAACTTTAAATAGGACACACAAATCCTTCTTAGATGTTCTCTTTAAGTGATCATGTATTGATTGACTAAGGACATTTTTAGAAGTGTCCCTTGTCTGCTGTGTCTGCCAGATGTTCAACAAAAAGCTAAGCTAAAAAAAAGTCTTGACAGAAGGTGCCTTACTAACTCCTCACTAACATAGTAACTTATGTTCCTAGCTAATGCAAAACCTTTCTTGACTTGAATTATTTTGTGCATAAATATGCTTTACTTTCATGGAAACAAAATGCTCTTTTTGAAGTCATCCTGAGTGCATCTATTTAAGCACTTTAGGTTTGATAAGGAAGATGTTTGTGAAGGGAATCCCTCAGCTGCCCCTACTCGCTCTGCTTTGATTTGTGTTATGGAGCTGTCTCAGTCTGTGAGGACTAGGTTCCTTTGGGATGAACCTGACCTGGAAGATGCAGTCCAGGAGTGCACCTAGCATGCCCCAACTGCTAACTGGCATTCAATCCATGGGACGAGGTGAGAGCTAGTCTGGAGGGAAAAAAAACCAACAGCAAAACCAAAGCAAAAAAACCCCAAACAAACCCAAGCAAAATAAAACTAGTGTTCCTGAGTACTCATTGACGTCCTCTTAGACTTGATTTTTCTGGACTGTACTATTTACTGATGTAGAGAGAGCCATCGATGTCTGAAAGGATTTATTTGGTATGTCAGCTCTGTGATCAATTTTCATGCCAAAATGAACCCCGTAAGAGAGCTTTAGCCTGAACTGCAGTTTGTGGCTTGACCTGGCACAGTCATGATACTTAGCAGCTGTGGCAAAGGAAAGGTAGCAGAAAGTCATATGTGTGAAAGTAGGATGAAACTTTCTGTTTCTTTGCCTTCATGACTGTGTCAAACCTAGTGTCTGTAAAATCCTTGATGGTTCTATAATGACTTTTTAAAAAATTTGTTCACCCACCATACCTTGTTCCATTTACACTTCCTTCATTTCAGCAATGTGATTTCTAGTGCTGTCCTATAAAAGAATAGCTCTTGGTGGAGGAGGCTGTATCAGAAAACAGCACTTTTCTGGCAGATAAAATTTTATAAATCAATCTTATACAAATTTTCTTTCATTGCAGGAAAAAAATCCAATGGAAAAGTATTTTCCGACACAAAATAATTATCCTGTGGGAAAATGGTACGTACATGATTTATGCAATGATTACACATTGCATAGTTCTTTTTATTTTGATGAATGAAGATGTAAAATGTCATATTTATGAAAGAATCTTTTAAAATACTGTTTGTATCAGCTCAGTATTATTTTAGTTAGTATAAATAGGCCACGTTTCCCTTAAGCATGTCAGTCACCATCAGAAACAAATCCAGGAATATTACCATGGACACACTTCACTAACAGATCAGTTAAAACCCAACCAAACAAAAATCAACAAAACCAAACCCCAACGTACTTTAAAAATGTCTCTTAAGACAAGCAAAATAATTGATAATTTTATAAATGTAACTTTTGAGGAAAAAACAAATTTCTCACCGAGAGACTGTCCAAATATTGGGGAAGATAAAACTATATCCTGTTTAAATGTGTGGTGGTTTGGTTTTTTTCGTTTAAGAACATGAGCAAAACTGGGAATAGAAATAGTGCCTTCGTGTCTTTATAGGACTAGGCACGCACACTCTCACCCACGCTCATTCCCATGGTAGGAAGACTTGTCACTAAATTTTCCTTAGGATTATCATCTAGGAATGCATACTCATGCAGTTTAAGGACTGGAATAACTAAAGTTACCTGATAATACCTTTCGGAGTCTTTTTTTAGAAAGCAATATTTTAGTACAGGTTCATGGAACATTAAATCTCAGGGAAAGAACAAAAAAGCTGACCAATACGGTATTATTTCCTGAATTACTGATGGAAACAAATTCTTACCAACTGTGCTGAATACAAGTGAAGCATTGTTGTTTTCCCTGGAGAGAGAAAATTATGGTCTTTTTTGTTTAAAAAAGAAATGCAGACATTTTCTTTCACAGCAATTAGTGATGATGCATGGAGTGAACTGCTAAGTATTCATGACTAATCTGGATAGACAGGGCTGTCCCTTGCTAATCACAATGAATATTGGCCTGTCCATAAAGAGCAAGGAGTGATGATATCAAAGGGAACAGTCAGCTATTACCAGGGCAAACTCTTGGCCATGAGCTTCTGCAGATGATAATGTGAAAAGACAGAGATGAAATTAAAAGCAGTGTTAACTACCCAGGAGGCAGAAAACCACACAATTGTTTCTTTGCGGTTACTTGTGTGTTGTACTGCATTGAGACGCTCTCTTTCAGTTTTATTATATGGAATTATTTTTATATGGTGGCAACTGTATGAAATACCTGGCTCCAGCAACACAGAGAACAATTACTACATTGACTATAGGTGTTTTGTTTGGTTTTTTTTTTTTTACACTGTATAGTCTTTGCATTTGGTATAAGAAATATTTTTTTGCTACAGTGTGACCAGTGGTTATGTCCTCCAGAGGAAGTGTTTGAACACAGAGACTTTTTCTTTTGCACCTTCCAGCAGAACTTACCAAAAAATCCCCCATATAAAGAAGGGTGGGTGCCCGCTGGTGAGGTCCAATACTTCTGTCATCATCTCTAGCCTGTCTCCCTTTGAGAGTATTACCAGCATGAGTATCCACTGTAGGGAAGTGGAACAGTTGGTCTCCACAACATCGTTCCTTCCCAGTCTGTAGAAATTTTGCTGGATCACTAATGAACTTATTTTTAGAATGGCTTTACAAACTCTGTTTCTGTGACGCACAAATCCCTCTGAAACTGTGGCAGCTGTTGAGAACTTGCTCATTATTGATGTTACTGTGCTGTGGACAGCATTAGAGAAAACTTCCTGACCTCTGCACAGATCCTCAGGGATCCATTGTGGTTAAGGGAATTAATTGCCTTTTTTCTCTGAGGGGAAATCTTTGCAGGTACAGTTTCTTGGAGTATATCTACATTGCAGTCCCTACTGTGACTGTTGCTCATGCAGAAATGCTTAGCTAGCCTTAAAAAAAAAAAAAAGTAGCCTGAGGGTTTTTGCCAGTGCAGAAAGCTAACAGCCTGGCCCTGTGCAGCTGGGTATTGCACCCTGTCCTGAGTTTTGTACTATCACAGCCACTCTGCGAGCAGAACCTGAGCTGGCTTGTGAATAACTGCTTTTGGTATGTCTGTAGTGCGATGATTGCAATGTGGAGGAATCTCCAGGAGTAGCCTGTCTCCTAGTGGCAAACAGGTGATGATAGAGTTTGAAGAGGAGCTACCAATGGGTGAAGGTTAGAAGGATGTAATAGTTGACTAGATGTTGATCTCTGTTAACAAGTAAAACCTCCCATAAACCTAAGGCCACAAAATTCCAGAGCAGGGACAAGATTTAGTATCAGGCCCTTAGAAACACTTGCCATTTTGGGATCAGGTAGAGAGGTGACAGAAGTCTGTAGAAGATGGGGGTGCGGGGGGAAAGAAGGACAAAATAAGGACCTGACAGGAGAGAAAGGATTAAAACATCATACTCTGCTGCTTCTGATTCTCACTTTCTTTCACATAAATGCCTTTAGTAACTTGTCTATTTCAAAGGCCTTATTTTCATGTTTGCCCCTCTTTTGTATGAGGAAAATGTAATATTACCCAGTTGTTTTTGTGTGTGTTTAGCTCCCCTGAAAGCTCAGGAAAGTAGCGCCATTTTCAAATTATTTTCTACTCCTTGAGTTTTCTATCTTAAGTTGTGACTGCTTATCCAGTGTGTTAACCAGTGATTGTAAAATCATAGTTGGAAGTTCACCTCTTCCCCACAATTTTTCTATAAAATTATGACTTGACCTAACAAGGAACTTCAGTCCTTGTTATATTGTATAACTTTATTAGTTTTAAATGCTTAAGCACTTCCCCATGTTACAAAAATACAAACATTGTTACTTTTTAACAATGTAACATTTCCTTTTGTAAATATTGAATATTACTGCTGTGAGGAGGTCCCTTACATGCCTAAAATAACTCAAATTTGGCTCTGTTATTAGTGTGAATATAAGAAAAAGTTGTGGGCAGAAGATTGGTGGAATTGTCAAGGATTTGTCATGAACAAGTTGAGTCAAACAGCTTGAATGCTGTCAGGCTGCACATCACTAACACCACCATCCTTTATATACCTTCACCAAAAAGATGTTTGTGCTAAGAGATGGTTTACTTGCTACTTGGACAGTATACTGGTTGTTAAGGTTGGTGTGGACTTCCAAACCCTTTTTTCCTTGTTGTCTTGTCTTAAAAATAAACTGGAAGAACCACGAAATACAAGCTCTCATGTTGATCTGCAACTCATTTGAAAGAGGTATTTAGAAAAGCCTAATGATTAGCTGTTATAGAAGTATGGTTACTGTGGCAGGCTGGCTTTGGCCAGCCCCCCCACCCAGCCAGGCTCTCACTCCCCTTCCTCAACAGGAACAGGGAGAGAAAATAGTATAATAAAACTCCTGGGTTGAGATAGAGGTAGGGAGATCACTGCCACACGGGCAAAACAGGCTCCGCTCGGGGAAAATGAATTTACTGCCAATTAAAATAGATTTGCATGGTGGAAAACCTATGACAAAATGAAAACAGCCCCTCTCCTCCCCTTTTTCCCCAGGCTTAACTTAGCTCCTCCGTGGCTGCAGTGGAGATGACTCCGCTGTGGTGTGGTCCTCTCCAGGGGAATACCTTGCTCCTCCATAGTCCTCTCCAGGGGAATACCTTGCTCCTCCATAGTCCTCTCCAGGGGAATACCTTGCTCCTCCATAGTCCTCTCCAGGGGAATAACCTGCTCCTCCATGGCCCTTTCCAGGGGCTGCAGGGGACGAACCTGCTCCTCCGTGGCCCGCTGCAGGGGACGAACCTGCTCCTCCATGTCCCTCTCTCAGGGAATAACCTGCTCCTCCGTGGTCCTTTCAAGGGGCTGCAGGGGAAGACCCTGCTCCTCCGTGGCCCGCTGCAGGGGAATGTCAGCTTGGGTGCCTGGAGCTCCCCCTCCTCTGGCCCTTGTGTTCACAGGGCAGTTTCCCTCACACATTTTCTCTACTCCTCACTGCCCGCGTGGCGGTTTTCCCCTTTATCAAATACGCGTTCCTCCTGAGGGGCCGAGCCCAGCCCTGTGGTGGTGGGTCGGAGCCGGCTGGAACCGGCTGTGTCCGGCTCGCGGCAGCCCCGCCGGCTCCTCACAGAGGCCGCCCCGCTCGCGCCAGCGCCTGAGGGACCGCACCCTGCAGGGATGCGTTCTGGTGAACTTAACATAATATTCTGTAGCTTTTGAGACGAGGAGCGTGAACTGCGCTGGAGGTTTTAACTGCATTTGCTTTCACCTTTCTTTCACTGCTGCCGGTAAGACACACAATGAAAGCAAACCGGGTTGTCTTTTGATTTTTCAGCTTTAGGGAAGACTAGCCAATTCATTACCAAATCTGGGAATTTTCTGGTAAAATTCAGACTTTCACTGTGGTGAAGAATGTGTGAAATGCCTTGAAGTCATGCTTTAACTAGGCTTTGCGTCTGAGTTTTTTTAAATGTATGCAAAACTGTTAGTGCTTAACTGGACCTCTTGTGGCACCTTGCGCTAGCTTACCTCCATTAGGGCCAGTTAGCCTTGGCCCAGGGTTAGTTTTTCTGTGCTTCAGCTTTTTATTCTGTGAAAGGTGAAAAATAAAGGTCCTTAAACTCCAGGCCTCTATTAGTGCTGGAAAGAGTCATTATGCTAAAGGTGGTGAAATTGTGACAATAAGGGGAAGAAGAGAAGAGGTGAGGATATGGGCTGCTGCACTCCAAACCTGTGCTCCTTTTGGCCTGAAAATCTTACACTAAGTAAAAATGAAAATGAAGTCTGTGGGCTACAGCAGGGTATTTAGATATGCAAGGACTCAGGGTCTGGTCCACGGATGCAGAGCACTGAAACTGACTTTTCTTACTCAAGAAATCTATTTCTGTGAAGCAGTGAGTTCATGCGACTTGTGAATGCTAAAATAATAATGTGAGCAGACAACCCATTTTTTGGCCACGTTTTCTGAGAACAGTTGTTTTGTTAAATGAAGTTCATTAAAAGTGAGTGGTTTGCCAGGAGTTGTCTTCCTCTGGCAAACACAAGCCATACGCGTGGAAAGCCAGCAGTGCATCTGTAACCCCTTTGACCCTTACCAGTTACTAAACCAGCGTAGCTTCTTCAGGCTATCTTATCCTTTCATTTTGATTTAAGCTTGTAATATCACTGACATATGTCTACATATCATGTTCTTTGAAAGAAAGCGTTTTCAGAAGAGAAGATGTTTTGCTGTAGTTAAGAGACTGTTCGTGTTTCAGAGGACTGTTTGTTCATCTCTAGGCTTGTGCCCGTAACTCATGCACTTGACTGGAACCGTAATGATATCCTTGATTTGGTCCTCACATGTAAGAAATCTGCTGAAACTAGAAATTCCTACTATGAACAGTCCCAAAGCTTTTTAAATTTTTTCACTTTAATTGTTCAGAAAGGGATGAAAAGTATCTACATCACAAACCGAACTTCCACATTGCTTCTGTTTTGTTGGTCTCTTTCGTGAAAATGTAGGACCTACTGTGTCTCCTGCTAGATGGAGGCATATCTGCATTTGTTCTAGCCTGCTAGATGAGAGGTTGCTGCAGGATGGGCCACCCTTTATCAGACTGCCAACTGCAGGGCCTGCGTAGGGATGGAGCAAACCCGTTATCTCCTTGTGGGAGAAATGGATGAAGCTCCAGAGAGGGAGGAAGCTGTGCGCCTACAAGTCTTATGTAGATAACAGAGATAAAAATCTGCGTTCAGGTGGAGGTGTGAGGAGAGTCAGTCGAACTTGGTTCTTTTTGTTCCCTTCGCTTGCCTTTCAAACCTGATAACTCTGCTTAGGCATCTGCGGGGAAGACGGTGGCCTCTGAGAAAGATGTAACTGGGGCAAGCAATTACAGACCTGAGGAATGAAAGTCTGCCAGCATGCAGTCAGCCTGAGCTGCTGGAGAGTGGCAGGGAGTGAGTAAGTGCCCTCTCTGTTCTGCTTTCCTCCCTCCCTGCCCCCCCCATTCCCCCTCCTTATCAGGCTGTACGAACATCAAGATGTGAGAGCCTCAGACAGTGTCCATGTTTCTGTCATTGCAAATCTGGTATAAGCCAATTGAAGTAGAATAGAATAAATGCAAGTGCTGACCGAGCCTTTCTGAAGGCTGCCATGTTAAATGGTAGGCTGGCATACCTGCTTATTTTGGACTGTAAGTTTTCACTGTCCTTGTTAAAACCAAAGTAAATTAAAAAAATACTCCAATTGATATGGCTTGATGGCAGAGATAACTTTACAGCTGTTTTAAGATGGTAACTATCACTTCATCTCTAATGCAGCACACAGAAGAGCTGCATATAAATAGTGCTGCACCCAGCCAATGTTTTACAAAAAGCAAGCACTCCAAAACATCAGTGCGTGATTCCAGTTTTTTTGCTAGACAGTTGGCTCCAATCAGAGTGGCAATTTTTTACCTATTAGTAAAGTAATTTTGCTGCTGGCTGTACTATAAACAGAGCTTATTTGACTCTCCTTTAGAAATAACAGTTATTGTTAGCCCCTTTTACTGATAATGCAATATATGGTGGTAATAGCCACGTAGTGGTTGGAGAACAGCTCTTTGTGGTGTTTTTGATCCCTTGTCCTAATTGTAGCTATAAGGAAAAAACTGATGTCAAATGGAAACTGGGGCCAGGAAGTGAAGTAACACCCATTTTATGGCAGGTCTGAATTTGTGGTGCTAGCATACGCTAAAATGCTATCGGGATGAAAATGATGAAGAAACTTCTGCTTTGATCTTTTCAAAATAGTTAAGTATGAAATCTTGACTTGGGAGGAATGACTAATGGGCCACCTGAGAACTGAAAAGTGTCTTATGAGAGAGCGTAATCCCTGCTTATTGCGTAGCGTTTCCTGGAGTTGGCTTGCTGCTTAAGACTGAATTTTTCTGAGCAAGGCCTGAATAGAAACTGATTGAATTGAGATTCTTCCTTATTGAGATAATTATTTATTTTTCCCATGGATGCTGCATCTGGGATTTTTGAAGGAATATCTCAGCTTCCTCTATTCTAGCTCTTAGGAAACACTGAAGTAATTAATATAGGCACGGGTAACATGACTTTGTGTATGAGATAAGAGTGAGGAAACAGCTCAACACGGGAATTTCAAAGCTAAAAAGGAGTGACCTAAATGATTGGTAGAGAGTGGGCTTTGCAGTCCTAGATTACTGGGGCATTGAAAGCGCAGCAGTATGAGACGATTGTATACACAGGTTAATTTCCAAAACACCTCGTTGGACAGTTGTATCTTCTTTTTGATTCTGCAGAGGAAATGAGACTGGAAACTGATTAAAAGTCTGTAGTAAGGGCTTATTCTTGGGCTTTACTTACAGATTTCCTTCCTCAGACCAGCTTGATGAGCAAGTTTTAGGCAGTGCTGGCCTTTTGCCAGAATTGAGATCTTACCTGTGCTGTTACAGTCACGAGGTGCATGTCACTGTCAGGACACCTTAGTTTTTCCCTGAATATCTTTGTGAGAGCATGCTGCGCTTCTGTGTACTGAGTTCCCTTCAGAGCCTCATGGAGTCTTAAAATCTGTGTAGATCAACAGCAGACAAAAAAATGTCCCTGTCCATAGTTTAGTGTGGGTTTTTTATTTTTTAAAATGAAGTGTCTCTTGTATAACCATTTTGACAATTGATGGATTATTCTCTCTTGGTGAAGGGATGCCTCCTCACTTTTGGTTTGATGCGGACTATGCAAGCACTTAGCAGAGGGGTGGTGGATCCTGCTAAGGCTGCTGTTTCTCATCCCACCATTGAAGTGGGATGTGTCAAAGCCAGCAGAGCCTTGTTCTGAAACACCCACCACAAAACCCAATGTTAACCAGTCTGCTGTCACAAGTGATTCAGATATGTTGATGATATCACTAATGCCCAATGTGAAATGAGACTCTGTGTCAGAATAAGTCCTCCAATTCCTTAAATGGTTTGCAGAATCTTTTCTCCTCTACATTGAAATGCAGGGAGAATTTAAGTTAAATTTGTTTACAAAGTATGCTTCTCTAAACACTTCTGGGGCAGAATTTTTTTTTGCCTGTCTGTCTCCAAAAATGACAGAAAGAGGTGCTACCTAAGGCGAAGCATGTGAGCCTGCCTACTTTCAGCAGTTTATTCCTCAGCACTTGGAGTTTTATCAGGGATATGAGGCCCTGCTTTTTAGTATTCATTTATATCCTTTTAGTCTTTTGAGTCTTGATCTATGCACCTGGTGTCAATGAATTTGCCTAATTCCTTTCTGAACTTTTTGAAAGCGTCTTCCTCCACAACCTCCTATAGCAGCAAATCCCAGAAATTTCATATCTACTGTGTGAAGAAATACTTTCTCTTATCTTTTTAAAATGAATCCCCTTGTAGTTCACCAAGTGCTTCCTAGTTGTGCTGTTGCACATTTCTGCATATTGCTTGCATGATCTTGTAAATCTTCTTCAACTCTCCCACGGGACTTCCCTCCAACCTTTACACTCTCTCCTCTTAAGGCAGCTGCTCCAACCCTTTGAACATTAATAATTGTCTCCTCTGTACTTTGTCCAGCTCTGCTGAATGCTTCTGAACTGACCTTGACCAGCATTGCAATCTATATTAAAGATGTGAAGACATTGGATCCCTTTGTCTTGTTCTTTGCACCATTTCTAATAACGCTCAATGTATCTCTGTATGTTTTGGCTCTTCCTGTGCATTGGGCCAGTTCATCTGGAAAGAACTATTTGGCAAGGATGACTTTGAGATCTCCCTTCTGTGTTTTAACTTCCGTTTCTGAGGTGAGCATCATCATGTGAATATGGCTTAGACTATTTTCACTGAACACATTCTTCTGTAATGAACTAATTTCCTACTTTTTTACCCCACTTATTTATGTTTGCAAAGGTCCTGCTGTCAGTCCTTGCCACTGGCAGACTGACCAGCTGGAAAAGTTGTTTCACTTTTTATATCCTTTCACTGATGAATTGGAACAGATTGTTTAAATTAATATTGAATTTATTAACTGTAGTTGAATAGAAATGGTCCTAGCAATGATCCCTGTGGGTCCCACTGCTGGCGTTTTTTCCATCCTGAAAAAAGACCAGTTAAACGCACCTTGTGTTTCTTGGCCTTGAACTGGATTTCAGTTCGTAAAAGAAACGTTCCTTACAATCCTATGACAGTTAAGCTTCTTGAATAAGCTTTTGTGTGGAAACTTTTCATGCATTTTTTTTGAAAATTCAGGTATGGTACATTTGCTGGATCATCTTCATCTTCCTGCTTCTTGATACGCTTAAAGACGTTCAGCACATTAGTGAGCTAGGATTTCCTTTTAAAGGTCATGCTGAAACTTTCTGGATTGACTATTCTTATTTACATGCTCTTTCTATTTATCATAGACTTCACTGTCTTAACAGGATGGAAGTCACATTCGGAGGTGCGTAGGTCTCAGGTTCTTCCCCTCAGCCCTTTTTGTAGTTGAGAGTTGCATTGTACTCTGCCCCAGTGGCTGTCTGTAATGTGTAGTGATGTTATGCATCTTGGCCGGCAGTAGTGCAATTTCAGTGTGAATCTCTACTGTTGGTAGAGCTGTTGGGCTCTCCAGACTTTCTGACACCTGATTTATCCATCTGGTTTTGGTGCTGTTTGTTTACACCAAGCTGATACAGCTTCTCTGCCCTTTCCTGCTACAAGGAGTAAGCTGAGTGCGAGAACCTCCCTGACATCTTCAGCGACGACCAGCAATGCAAAGCAGTCACTGCACCTCTGCTATTGGTATTAGCTATCTCAAGTACACCTCTCGCACCTTTGTTGTCAAACTGCCCCTCTGAGAATCCCTTCTTGGCTTCTTCCATTGATATATATTCAAACTTTTTACTCTGTTTGAAAACTCTTTACAAGGCACTCCTCAAATCCGTTCTTAGTGTTCTTAATTTCCATTTTTGGTTGGTCCTCCCCTGTTGTATAGACTTTCAAGTTCTCCTTAATTGAGCAAGCTTTCAATTCCTTAAATGTTGACATTTTCTGTAAGATGGCCTCTGTAACATTGTTTCCTATTGAGGCTTGCTTGGGTTTTATTCCATGTGCAAGACTTACTTTTTTTTTTTTTATTTACTCCACTTGCAAGAATTTTCAGTGTACTCTGCAGTTATGTAATAGAGCTTGATTTCTCATGTAGTTTTGATATTTTTATTTAATATGCATTCTTCTCGATCAGTTTAGTTATTTTTGAAGTCTACAGATTAGCTTGTTTTCTGTTGCTCAGTTTGAATTGACATCATGATCTTTCTGTGTGTCAGAGTCCCATTAGTTACACTATTATCATGTTTTTCTCAAGAGCTATCCTCAAAGACTAGACTAGATCTCCTGTCCAGTAACTTCTAAGATCTCACTGTGTTGAATATTTAACTTGTGAGACAAGTCCTAGTCTTGCCCCTTTGTGGATTCAAATCAGCACTTGTTTTTTTCACTTGGGTTGACATTTATTAACTAGTAACTTAAAATGTATTTTGTTATTCATGCATGGGATGGCTGTAGGTTCATTTAATCATTGCAGAAAAAAATAAATATGGTGGAATACATCCTTTTTTGTTCCAAGGTCAGATTTTTTAGTTGACAAGTGATAAGGTTTATGCCTGTTCTGTCTCTGTATCACTGAGTCCATGTATTTCAATAATTGCAAAAAAGTTGTTGTCTTCCTTCTACAGAATCCTAGACCTGCTGAAGTTAGTAAGAATTTTGCCACCAGTGGATGAATTTTAGCCTGTTGTCTTCCTGTAACTTCAGAATGATGCAGTCACCTTTTTCAGTTCACCTTCATATTGCATGTGACAAATGTTCCTCTCTTTGTGTGCTTATCCCATTTAGGGACTTTGGCCTTGTTCTCTGGCAATAATTTAAAGTGTGTGTTCCTCTGTTCATTGTACATATATACTATTATAGTTAAGTGTATTCTTCTAAAACTATGAATTTCTACTATAGAATAAATGCCAACTTCCATTTTATCTAAACTCTATAATTTTCCCATTTACTTAGTTTCTATTACTTTATGCTCTCTGCTCTTTTCCCAAATGCTAACTAAAATACCCGTTGTTCCTGAACTGGGATGCGACTGCTTATTGGAAAAATTTAGCAGAAAATTGTCATTGCTCTTAGGACATATTCTTTGTTTACAGTAGCTTCTTCTGTCATCGCAAAGCTCTCATTTTGCCATGTCGCAGCAACTTACGTTTTTCTACTGAGCCTTCTGAATACACAGGCAGAAAATACAACACTGAAAGACCAGTGCATAAAATTTCAAGGTTTAGCAAACAATCCACCGGAGAGGCATCAGGTTATATATTTACCTTAGCTCTACCTCCATTATTTCTGCACTTCCCTGCAACAGTAATAAAATGTGTTCACTAGCCTTTTTGTATGCAATAAGAATTTTAATTTACTCTGGAGGAAGAGCTAGTTCATAACTCAATAGAACTGACTGGGCTCATAAGTTTAGTTCAGCTTCTTGTGATAAAATCTGGACACGAAGCCATTTATTATGTTTTGTCTGCCCTCTCAGCCCTGTAAGCTGACTCAGAGCTAAACAATTAAAGTGGCAAATTGATTTGTTTACAATGCAAATCTGAGCTAGATTGGAAATAATGCAAAAGGCATAACCAATTACATGTTTCATAGTGTAGGTTAGCCTGAAATGAAATAGTTTTAACTGATCTGTGCTCAGGGATGCTGTACGGTTACTGATTCACAACTGCCTTGTAGTTCTCGGTGGCTGTAAAGATCTGACACTGCTGTCCTCAGAACTGCTCAGGCACATGCTGTGAGAAAACAGGCTTGCTCCACCTTTGCTTTTACTATGGTGTGTAATATAGAGAAGAATTTTCCACATATAATTTTTTGGGGGGAATAAAAAAGAGCCTATGTTTGAGCTAAATGGTCTACGTGTGTATGTATAAATTAAGAATTTTGTTTAGTTGGAGAAAAATGGAAGGGAAATAGGGATGTAAAAAATTAAGACACAAATAGTGCCAAATAAATATATAGTTATAAAACATTAAATGAAGAATTTAGTTTTTCCTTGCAGAGTGTATGTGCAAAATCTGAAGAAAGCAGTCTTACAGAAGTGAAATTGTCAACAAAGTCATTCATTAATCAGTGTTGTCCCTCTTTGAGTCTAAGCTTCAGGAATACATAGTGCTGTACCTCAGCACATGGCAGTGAGTTGTGTTATAGAGTTTCTTTACTTATAGAGACTCCAGACTTATACATGTCCAGACTTATAGAGTCTTGGAAGCCTTGAGGTAAAGCTGACTTTCACATAAACTCTTTGTCTTTGCAATCTTCTACCATGCCACCCCTCCAGCAGGCCTGTCCTGCAGGGAATTTGCAACAAGTTCTCCGTGGTCTGACTTCAGTTTCATATTTTCATACAATTAAAAGGTAATTAGATATTTTTTTCCTTCTTGTTAAAAATTTATTCTCATCCCGTAGAATAAATGTATAGAGGTAAAGGACAGTAATTCATCAACTCTTGTGTTGTTTTTTTTTTTTTTTATGCAGCAGAATTGTTTTCACAAATACAAGGTCACAATCACTTCATGGTGACCAGCTATCAAATCTGGCTTTAGCGCTAAACACAGTGCATAGCAGTGGCAAGTAAGGTCCATTTTATTAGAAGACAGCTATTTAATATGTGCATCATAGTTTTGAAAGCTTATGGCAGTGGTTGGAGCCCATGCTTGCTTGTTGGCTTTTCAGAAACAGTAGTTGCAATTCTTAGGGACACAGCTTATTGAACAGTGTGGCTTTTGAAAAAACAAACACAAATACGTGAGTAATCTTTCATTTGGAGTTGGGCACTAGAGTAAACATGAACTGATACATAATTTGTATGTTTGGTACATGAAAATGACTCAATGTTAACCTCTTAAAATAATTTTGGAAAACAATTAATTGGCAGATGTAATGGATTCTATAACATGAAAAATTCAGTGCAACCTAGGGGACTCTATAACACTTGATTACTATAATTTTGTGTTAAAGTGTGAATAAATTTAAGGCAATTGTCTCCTTTTGTATTAGGGTGACACATCTTTTGATAGTAGTTCTGAATCTTGTATGCAAATAATGGTACTGGAGCATATGCTAGAAATTTCTTTTTTGAACCATCTTCAAAGTAAAGTGGGATCAAAGTGTCAAGAGTGTAGATTAAAACCATCAAATGCTCACATATATAAATATATATTTATTTATGTATGTATTTTAATCAAGAGTTCAAAGGAAGATTATAAACACCATCTTCCTGATTTCATTAATGGCAAAGCAAACATTTTAAAATCAGTGTTCAAGTGTCATCATGATGAGGAAAGTTGAGTGTAAGAACTGAAAAATGCTTTGCTTTATGTTAAAATAATAACATCACCCCCTCCCCAAAATACTGAAAATATTAAAATAACTCCCACAGGAAAAGCTCTTACCCTAAATATGGAATCATTACCAAATCTGTTGATTGGAAGAATAGATATTGCAGATGAAATAAGTTTTCTGTGCTGATATTTTTCTTCTCCTCTGTATAAACTGTGATGTTGAAGATAAAATAGATTGCATAGAAGGGCTTAATTTCTATGGCTACATTAGTTTTCCAGAGTATGCACATTCTGGACTTTCTTTAAACTAGGGCTTTTGAAGTATTTTCTATTAGGAAGTGAGGATGCATGAAAAGTTGTAGATATCAAATTCTACTGGTCGTTTCTTTTGTACCTGATTATGTTAAAGTATTTGGAGACTTCATGTTCTTCTGTGGCAAATGCCTTAATCTGATATACCAGAAAGCGTTCATCGTTTCAGTATATTAATGGTACATGTCTCTAGTTTGCTTTCTATACTTACAAAACAATTCATATTTTTGTAGCTGTCTGTATATCCTTCTAAGTTTATGTATCCAATTAATCATAGATAGCTTTCAGCAAATTCACAGTTCTGCTTTGGGTGATAAAAATCAACCATTTTCTTGGAAGTTTTTGTTCAGGCTTATAGGATACAATTAAAAATTATGCTTATTCAGATAAATGATTGTAAATTAGAAGACTGTTGTCCTGGCCAATTTTTGCTATCCAATTTTTGTGAAATGCTATTAATGGAACAAAGTCTCTAAATATTATTGATAGTTTCATTACCAAAAGCAGTTAATAATAACATGCATTTGTATTACTTATTCTTCTACTAATGATTTCCAAGATATTAATTCTAGCTATTTTTATTGCTGTTCTAACCTGACATTTGTTCATACTTATTTCATTACTTACCGTGTTTAATGTACCAGCATATCAAATCCAGTCTAAATTTCAACATAATTGCAGTGGGGATAGTTTTCATCACATTCTTGATTTACAATGAAGAAATATTTCCTGTTTATTTTTGTATAAACTGACCAGGGGTTTGGGGAACGTTGACCAGCTAGAAACTAGATATGATGTTGTTTTACAGGTGCTGCAATGTAAGTGTCTGTCAATGTATATCTGACTTACAGCAATCCCCAAAACATTATTAGTAGGTAGGGTGATCATTAAATCAGCCATTAAATGCAGATGTGCAGCTGTTGGTATGGAAATAATTTAAAGCAGTGATTAACTAAGGCTTAAGAAAATAATTTTTGCCAGGTATGGCTTCACAAACTGGGAATTGGAGCAACGGAAAAATACCAGTGATGGTCACAGGCTGCTGAGGTCTCCATGCTGAGCAGAGGCAGAATGGGGGAAGAACGTAGATCTCCTCCTCTTCCTCTGTGGCTTGTGCATCCTTACCGCTAAACTTGCTGTTATGTTATATGGCTAAGGGGTTTGTTGTGTTCTTTACATAGTAATGATTCAGAAGACTGAAACTTTCCATCCAAGTAATAGAAAGAGGTGGGACCTAGCTCCAAAACTTGTAGATGGATAGTGTGAAAGACGGTCAGAAGTAAATTTTAGGCTGCATGGTGGGGTTTTTTGTGTTTTGTTTTTGGTTTTTGGGTTTTTTTTTTCTGAGACAATTTTCTGTTGTACTGTTTTTGGCTCATGAAGGAAGTTAATTACTGCCAAAGCTATTGCAAATTAAAGAGTGGAAGCATGTCGATGGAAAGGAGGGATTGAAGCATGTGGAAACAGCACTTCTTCCCAGTGGCCTCTCAGTTGGCTTATACATCTCTGAAAAATGCAGTCTGAAATGTTTGGTCAGGAATTAAGATGACGTTAAATGTCAAACAAGAAAAGCAAGACAGCTGCTGCCAAAGTATCTAACAGTTTAAGTAGGTGTGTGAGGCAGCAGCTATGTGTAGGCAAGGAAGGGCAAGATGAGTGAGACAACACTGCCTGCTCTTGGCATGTCAGCAACCTCCTTATTGGAAAGTAAGTTTTAAGGAGAAGAGTGAGGCAACTTTGCCCATTTTCTGAAAGCAACTGTCTTCAGGTTGATGGGGTACAAGGAAGAAGTGATAGAAGTAACAATTATTTTAGCTATATAAATGTTAGAAACTTACTGTTTACTGAATAATGAGTTTGCATATATTTTTTTTTTTCTCCGTACTGCAGGGTAGGCTGTGCATGCACATTATTGCCATAAAATTATGCATAGAGACACTCCAGTCTGCATCTTGAAATCATAAAACAAACAAATAAAAGAATCAAACAACCCCCCCACCAAAAATAAACAAACCCAAAGTGAACTAATCCCAATGTTAATCCTGAACCTAGACTTTTCAACTATCTTTAACACTAACTATTAATTAAAATCTATGAAAAACTCTTGGTCATTGCATGTTCAAAGGGATCTTAAGACATTTCCAGAACTTAGGATCTGATATCCAGCTACAATAAAGTAGTCTATTACCACTGGAGGTCATTGCTCATAATTTAGAGGAGTAGTTTTTGGAGGGACGGTTATAGGTTTTTAAGAGAAAAAGAAGAGCTGTTGCTCGGTGTAGCATTACTGTCTACTTGCCATCAGGCCATAATGTCTCTGAGTTTCCAAACTCTAAGGAAAGAACAAAAATCTAAACTAGAGATTTATTTAGTATTACAGAACTATTGTTTTATATTCTGTTATATGGTTTTGATGCCTTATTTCTTTTTATCATCATCAGTTTGGTCTTTCTGACACTGCTTTTTTTCATATGTGGCAGTGTCACTTACTAATTGTTCTTGAAAGACTTAACCAGCACTCTACTGATGCAATGTGCCACTTCGTATTATTAATCTCTACGTCAATAAAAGCAATGCATTCATGAAGAAATATTTGTAGAGATGATGTTGCTGGAAGTCTGACAACAGCCTTTGTAAAAACATGGCTGTTTTTTAATCTATTTAGTGTGTGAACAAGTGGCACCCAACCTAGTGCAGTTCAGCATTCGGATCAGCCTCACGTTGCTTGTTGATTTCACTGCAAATGGCAGTAAGATGTGATTTGATGACTTTTGCTCTCTGCTGCATAAGTTCACTAAAGGAAAAGTATCATTTGCTGCACCCTTTCAGATCAAGTTGACTGCTCGTCACCTCCTGTCAGAACTGCATGAAGGAAACACGTCAGTGGAACAGGCAACTTTTTTGAACTTTGGTTTAGTTCTGATGGTTGGAGGCTCTGCTGCATGCGTGTCTTGCTCCTTGATAATAGTTCATATTTGTAGAGCAACAACAGTCAGAGTCTCACGGATGTTTCCTTGATGTCTTTTGAATGTCATTAACACATGGTGTTTTTTGACAGATTCTTACAAGTTTTCTCGGTTCAGAATAGATCTCCTTTGTCAGCTGAGAGGTTTAATAATGGGCCAGTAAGTTGGATATCTCTTTAAAACACTACTGTATGGTCTGAAAACTAATTCAAAAAGAAATGGTGTCCCTTCACAGCCAGACATACAAGACCAGCAAGATAACTTGGGGCAGGGATAAAATTCTGAGAAGTCTACCACCTATGTAATGAATGCTTTTTCTGTTCCAAATGCTTTGTCTGAGATGTGTTACTGTATGCTTTCTTTTTTTTTTTTTTTTTTTTTTTTTTTTTACCCAAAAGTAAATAGCCAGAAGCTGAGGGCTGGCTTTAAAGTAGATCTTGTAATCTACTGGCCATAGATTCTGCATTTTATCATCTGCGTGCGGCTTTGGCTATCTAAAATAAATATTTGGTCGTATTCTCCTGTTATATGAATTCTTATCTATATTTTAATACTCACTGAGTGTGTATGTCCAGGCATATTCATATGTTCCGTCTGTAGTTGTTGTAGTGTCATTTGCTTAGCCAAGGAGTATGCAGGAATGTGTGTGTTTATAATTGCACTAAAACCAGAAAGCTGTCAGACTCCATTTCACGCAGGTTCATTGAGACATTAAGCTTAGCATGGTTTGTGTTTCAATAGCTTCCAAAAGATGGCCTACAAGCTGCTGTTTTCCCCCAGCCCATTATTTTCTTTGGCGGCTCCATTTTGGCATCTAAAATTGCCTTGCTATGACAAGTTTCTTTTTCAGTGTGTCAGTAGTGTCTAGTTGAGTTATTTTTCTCTCTGCTCTCAACTTCCAATAGAAAAGTTCATATGCAGTATTTAAAATGTGAGTACTGAATGCATGTTTAAAGGAATTTACTTTTATAAAGTGTTTTTTCCTTTTAGGAAAGGAAGAATTGGCATGCAGTGCTCTTAACTGTTTATGCTTTTATGTGTAAATAAAAATGTTATAAGAGCAATTTAACTAAATAAGCTTAATGTGTTTCTGACAGGACCTGTGGCAGCCACAGCTTTGGGTTGTACCTGTTTACTCCTTTTCTATATAGTGAGCACCCCAAAGAAGGTAATAAGGCTTTTAAGCTGAAAGCCATGTTTTATTAGAATATAAACTGGAATAACTAACTCTCTAAACAGAGAAATCTTGGAGTGATGTGGAACAGACTAGAAGTTAAGTGAGTTTATAAACAGCTTGCTCCATGACAGATCTTTTCTTGCAGGCAGGTTCTTTTCGTCCAAGTTTGATTTCAGTCTCTGCTGGCTTTCTGGGTCCAGCGGTTTCTCTGGGCGCTGACCTTCGGCAGCTTGCCCTGTCTCAGCAGTTTCCCAGGCTCTGTATGCTTCAGGTTCCTGAAGCACTTCGCTCTTTCCCACTTTCTGCCTCACCCTGCGCTCCACTCCTCCTGACTTCCTCGCCCTGCTCCCATACTCCCCAGGAAAGGCTCTCCTTCCCCACCCACAGGATCTTGCCACTCCCAGTTTGTCTTAGTACAACATATAAATTTAAAACAAACAAATAGTCTGTCATGGGGTCATAACTGGTGAATCAAGCAACTTAGGTGTAAGTGCTTGTATAGAAGAGCATGAGGTTGTTACCGATAACCCGCAAGTGTAGTGGCAAAGGGGCTAAGTTCTCTTGGGCTTTGCCAGAGGAACCTGTCCCAGCCTTCCACTAAGGTGCACTGAAAGGAGGTGCCTAAACTCTGGAACAGGCTGCCCAGAGCAATGGTACCATGGAGCCCTGGTTGTGCTTGCCACAGACAGTTTTCTTTCCTCACATCAAAAGTTAGCAGCCTGGGCTCGATGCCACCCATGTTGTACTGGTTTTTAGTTGCCCTTACGGGTGACTGGAGAAGAGCAATGGAGAAGAACTTCAAAGGGAATGAAGATGCCCTGCACGCCATTAGCTTTGATGTGCATCCCTCCTCCCATTGCTGCCACTTTCCAGCTCTAAC
This sequence comes from Alca torda, assembly GCA_008658365.1. Lineage (NCBI taxonomy): Eukaryota > Metazoa > Chordata > Aves > Charadriiformes > Alcidae > Alca > Alca torda. The sequence continues at coordinate 9,325,604 of CM018079.1, forward strand.
CTGGCAGTGAACGTTATTTCTCACTGGGAGCTACTGTCGGAAGAGGGGAAACTGAAATCTTTGATGTTAGTAATATGGTTTTATTTTGCGTTTCCTTAGTTTTATAATGTATGCTTGAACTCAGCCTCTCAGTAAATGCTGGCAGGTAACTATCCTTTTTACTCAAAAGAAAGTTCTAAAGCTCCTGTAGACAGCTGAGGATACACTCAGAAAGGTGCCAGTTTTACAGCACTTCGTAGTGGAAGGCTGTAAAGGTTTTACAATGTAATAGCTGCAAGAAACTCCTCAAAAGGAGGAGCACCCCGAGCTATCGTGTCACGGAGGCTGTGGCTGAACTTAAAAGTTGCAGGAATTGCTCTTTCCAGGACAGTAAAAGCAAATTACTTTAAAGGCAGATGTTGGGAAACAAACACAAGTTGTGAAAATTTAAAGGATAGAGGTCAAAATGCCAAACACTTAGTGGAAAGAGAACCCTTTTTTGTAATGTAAGATTTGTTTCAAAATTGCATACTTTTGTCTCTTATTCAGTCTTTCAAAGATATCATACTTGAACTCTCCTTTGCTCTTCCGTATTTCTTTTTCTGTGCTGCCTCTTATGCTTGGAAATCCTTATGTGAACTCTATACAGTAGTACTTTTTTTTTTTTTTGCCTCAGGCCCAGAATGATACATGATTTAACTTGATTTAAAATAAATGTGTTTGAAAAAATTAGAAAACCATCAGTGTTGTGACACACTGATATTCTGTCTGTGTGATCGTATTGTCCTCATGCTCAATCTGTTCCATTTCGGCTTTCATATTTATATGTGCTGTGTATGTATTATGTATGCTATGTATGTGATTTTTGCCATTACTGGTAAGAGGCTATAGACTATGTACTCACCTGACAAATGTAGGGTTTCAGGATTTTCCTGGGTTGTTCTTGGCTGAGAGAGAGTGTCAGTACTTATTTTTAGTCTTTCATGGTATTCCCATGTAAGAATTTGGTTCTGTTTGGTTCTGTTTGCATGAATACTTTGGATACTAAATGTTCTGAGAAGTTTATAGGATGTAAAGACAGGACTAGACTTTTTAAAGGAGCATTTTCAAAACTACTCAGAAAGCAGAATAAGAGAGATAGTCAAGTGTCTCAGCATGGTCAAGCTAGATGTTTTTCCATGAGTGCAGGAAGCAGTAAACTCTTAAGTACAAGAAAAATCTAGTTCTTAGTCAAAAAACAAAGGCAAAATTCTCATGCCCTTAGTGGTACAGGATCAAATAATCCAAAATGAATGGCTTGGAGAGGACCTTTAAATTTGCCTCACTGGTTAGTAACTTTTGAGGCCTTTGAAGATTTTTCTCAATTGGTTATTTCCTCCTGATTGCATATTTGAGCATTTTCACTTTCATGTTCAAGCTTTTGCAGAATATTGCTCAACTTGATGTTTTCATGTGTCCACATGGCAATGGGTTCTGCCAGTTTAATTGGTTTGATTCCATTATTATCACTCATTTACAGAACCCAGTCTAAGCTTTAATATATTCTGCTCACTGGATAGTTTTATTGATTGATGGCTGAATTTCTATTGGAATTGATGGGTACGATCCAAATTCTCATATTATTACTAAGTGGAACTCTGTTATGTAGGGTGGAGAGAGTAGAGCTGGGCAAAATTTCTGTTTCAAAAGGATGGAGTTTATGCAAGTGGGGAGGGGAGAAAAAATACCAGTAATTAAACCGTGGCTGTAAGTATATTTCTAATTGAGGTTGCATGTCTATGTGATACTCTTAAATCTCATATTTGCAACATAGAGGCTTTAAGAGCATCAGCAGTCCCAGGACTGTTTTGGAACAAGTCCTGTGACAGCAGAATTTGCTCTGGGTAGGTGGAAATGAAACTGAACCAGCAACAAGAAAATAAAGTGGGAAGAGGAAACAGACCACTTACTCTTCCTGGTTGTCTAAACTATTAATTTGTGGTTGTTAAAGACTACTGCAGCTCAGTTCTTGCTCCCAAAGTCAGCTATGTGTCGATTAGGCACAATTAAGGTACAAGACCTGAGCCACTATATTGCAACTTCACTAGCTTGACTTCTTTTGGAGAGAGCTGAGCTGAAGAGAGCTGAGCCTGTGGGACTTTGGCATTGCTCATTGTGTTCAATTTAAATAATCTTGGGGTCTCTTGCCTCTGTTAGCTGATAATACATTGCTTTTAATATACCCATAGCCAAGTCATTGTAAGGAATAAAATTTTACACGTGTCTTCACTGCTTAGAAAGGACAATTTTTTTACTGTAGGAATGGGAACATTTGTCAATTATACTAATATAAAATGCGCTGAAAACAATGAACGTTAATTTTGCTACTATCCACAAAGTCCCTCTTTAGTTGAATATAGCAGTATAAATTGGGTTAATCTAGTAGAAACCGGGTGAGTTAATTATCATCCTATATTTTATGGTAGCTATGAGACGCAGCTAAATGTATTTTCATCCAAAAATAAAGGAGTGAGTTAGAAATCCAGATGTTCTGTGTGAAGAAAGTTTGGCTGATTATTGATACATGAAGGGGTATGTTTGTGTGACTGAACTATCTCACACAGGAAGCAGGGAGAGAACTTGGAAATGGAGAAGGAATATTTTACGCAACCTGAGCAGATGCAAGTTCTGTTCTTCCAAGGCAAATTTTTGGAACAGGATGAATGAAGGAGTTCTGATGCTGTAAGAGATAATTGTCTCAGTTCACTTCTGTGTTTAAAGAAGCAGAATTTGATATGTTCATGTAAACAATTATTTTGTATCAGAACTCTGATTCAAACATCAGTCTCTGCTTTTGACTGATATAAACCACAAGACCCTGATTTTTGGATTTGAGTACATAGGAGATATAACTGTGCATAAGATTGACTTTGTAGAAGTTAATTTCTTGCTCTTCTCAATGTTACACTCTGATAATTACTGTGGGATTTTATAAACTCCCATCTTGCCATATTGATACAACTCTACCTCCTCTTCAGTCTTCTGAAGCTTTGCCAATGTGACAGAAGTCACTAACAGCCTGGAAAGACGCTTGGCTGCTTCTTTTAAAACACTTCAGTTACCTGGATCTGCTGATTTCTAAAATGTCAAATTTCAGAAGCTGCTACCTAACATTTTCCCGAGGTAATACAGGAAAGCGTTTCATTGCTTCCTGAGACATACTACTTTGTCTCTGAAGTACGCAGCAGAAATATTTATGAGCACTTCTGTCTTCCATGAATTACAATTAATCATAATATTGCTACCACGTTTTAACAGGCCACTGTTGTCATTTGTTTTTTTTTTTTTTTACTGTTAAATACTTAAAAGCTCTTCTGTTTGTAACAGCATGGTTGAATTTATAGTTGGAAATAGCCTGTAAGTACTTCTGAAACATGCCTTCCAAACAGTGTTACTCCACCACAAAACATAATGTAGAAAGGAAAAGGACTTTTCAAAAGTTTAGAAGTAGGATTTTGAAAGAGGAGGAGGTGGTTTGGCACATAAAACGGAGACATCTGGCAGCATAAGAGGCAGAGGGTAAACATGTCTGTGGTTCATATTTGTTGTGCATCATGTTTCTTGGCGTGGCTTGGAATGCAGTGCAAATTAAGGCTGTGATTTTGTAGAAATAAATAGGGAGCAAACATTTTCTTTTCAGGGTATGTATGTGCGGGCAATAATTTGATATTTTTACACTGAACTTATCCACACGCCAGTGTTTTTGATTCCTCTGGGCAGAAAATTGGTGCTGGTCAACAACAACTCCCACTGGTTCCAGGACGAGACCACAAATAAGCACATTATGCTGTCTGCCTTTTACGACTCTCCATCTCTAGTTCTGGGATGCAATATTTTGCAGGATGATTAGATATATGTCAGTCTAACGTATTCTTTTTCTCAATTCTGCTGACAAGCATAGCATTATTTCATTAAAAACTTGTCATAAGGGCTATCAGTGCTTCCAAGCACTCAAGATGTAAGATACAGGATTTCTATGTTGGCAGATGAATTACATATTACAGATTTGCACCAGGTATACTATGCAGCTGAGAAAGTGCAGTAATACAAATAATATTAATAATAGACCTTGTCTAATAATTAGATTTGTTAGATATGCAGTGTTCTAAAGTGAGGGCTTAGATTTGTATAGGAGTCATTTATGATCATGAGGCTTTCTACACTGTTAACGGACATATTAGTAACGTCATATACTTTCATGATTTTTAATAAATTAGGATTGATACAACTTGGGTACCAGAGTGAACATAGGGTGATGAATTTTATCTGTTTATTATTTTTTCCCCCTTTATGACTAAGGTGCTGTAGCTGATGCAGTAACCCAATGACTGTGAGTTTTGTCCCATTTGTCATTTATAAGTTTCTTTCTTACTCCTTTGTTAACATTATCTTATCTGCTCTGCAGTGTCTTAGAGCAAAGAGCAGTAAATTATTTTAGAGGACATCTTTTGTCATGCAATCACACCTCCTTCTCTAAACTTTGCGTAAAATGTTTCTAAAAATATGATAGATCTCATAAGCTGTAGTTTCTTTTGTCACTTACGTGCAGTGAAATGTGAGGTGAAAAGGTTTTTACCACATTTTCATGCAGTGAGTGTACAGCCAGCACAGTGTGGTGATTGCAGAGGGACCTTAATTGCATCTATTGCGGTCGCTTTCTGTGGGTCTGGGTCAAACTTGTGATTGCAGAGTTGCAACACTGCGACCCATAACTAACAACAGAGACTGTTGCAAATGGTTGCAGTTTGGAGCAGAATTCACTAGTATGAGTGAGGCACCCTTAAAACAAAAGGCAATATGTATTTTCTGAATACGGAAAATTCATGCCCAGTATGCCAGATGCATAAGGAGGTTGCTAAAAGATGGTATTGCAAACTTTAACCATTTAGCCTCAGTCCGAGCTTTAGGGATGTTTTTGCATACTTAAAATGTTAGAATGTTTAAAAAGTTTTACTAAATGCCACTGCAGTAATTTATATAAGTACTTCAGCATGGAGTTACTTTCTAAGCGTTTAAGCACAGGCTTAAAACTAGATATTTGCTGGATCAAGGGCTATAGTGAAAAATAAGGTCAACATTCCTGCTAAATAATTAGTGCTGAAATAATTACAAGTATTATGTTCAATGTCTTTTAAAAAAAAAAAAAAGTCTGGACTTGAAAATTTGTTTAGAAAGTTTCCTAAAACAAGAATTTTGTTTTATTACTTTAGCTACTCAATATGCAATGTTTCCATTGTAACAAAGACATCAGAGCATAGTTTGTGCTGAAACCTTTTGGCAGTCCAACAGCTGCCTTTTCTACGCAGCTTTATTTTGTTCTTAGACCTTCAAAAAGAAAAATCAGCTTATAACACTGTAACAGGTAATACTTGTCTGTGCTAATGAACCCTTAATATAATGCAAGTATCTTGACCTTACAAAGAAACAAAATAAAGTTTGATTTACTCAGTGACAACGTATAAACCAGTCAATGTCCTCTGATTTTTTTTCCTGTCTCTTCTTAAAGTGTCTTGTCACCCACTGCAGCCTTCATAGATATTTTGCCACTGGTGTTATAAGACGTTGAGGATGACAGTTACACTCTACATACTGTCACTTGTGCCTTCAGTTCACCGCCAAAGGCATTTCATACTATACCATGGATGAGTCTGAAAGCTGAGTTTTTCTGTGTGTGTGAACATCTTATTTTTTTTTTTTAAGTAAAAATAAATAATCATTTGCCTCTCTTCTGGATTGTTTCTCCTGAATATGCAGATTCAGGTGGTGGAGGCAGACAATTAAACCTTTATTTACTTTTAAAATTTTCGTAACATCTTTGGAGAAATATTCTTTAGGGTTTAATTTTGCAATGTTTTTTCGTGTTTTTCATTCTAAGCATGGGCGATGATCAAGTGATTTCTTCAAAAGCAGGAACACAAGCCCCTTGGGGTTGTACCATTCCTAAGGACTCTCCGATCTACTTTCTCCTGTTGGTGGCTTTGAAACCGTGAGACTTTCAAATTAGTTTTTAATGAGTTGTAGGTACTAAAAGACCAAACTCTTAATTCAGAGGCTCTCCTAGGATGCTGTACTGAATGACGTGACCTTCTGCACTGCAGAAGTGACACTTCTGACACTATGGAATTTGCTGTTTTTTTTTTAAGGATATGGAGGTTGTACTAAAATGAAATAGCTGAGAAAGGTGGTTTTTTTCATATCAGTCACAGAAGTTGGCGTCCACCATCATTAACTGTTTTCCTCCCTCATTCAGCCATGCTTTGTATGTAAGTATATTTTTATGTGTTTATCTGTGGCAAACAGAAACAGTGGAAGACATAAAATATACTTACAGCTTGCAAGTTCTTCCTGCGATGGACTTTTTCATTCTTATTCTGTCTTTTAGTTGTTGAAGCTAAATGAAACACCTTCCCCCCACTCCTCCCCTGCCCATAAAAAAAAAAAAAAAGCAATGATTCTTTGAGAATATTTTTTTCTATAGCTTCTCTAAAGCTGTGCAAGTGAGAGTCCTACAGGTATCTGGATTACCTTGTTCTTTTCAATGTGAGTGATGTAGATCAAAGGCCAGATCTTAGCCCTGCAGGCTGTGTGCAACAGATGCTGTTACAATGTTAAAGCAATAATTTATCACTGCTGTGTGCTCTCTGCATTACAAACAAAGTAATTTCACTTCTGAACTGCATTAATTGATTGTTTGCATTCTTTGCATACTTTTTGGCCATTTCAGCTCATCATCCTCTCATATGGAGAGCAGATGAGTAGCTAAATTTCAGGTGATTCTGCTTAGGAAATTCATAGAGCCAACAAGTAGTGTTTGTGTTTGGTTAAGAGCTTTCCACTACTTGAGCCCTTTTATTTCTGTAAGAGCTAAAACAATACACTTTTTAAAAAAAACAAACAAACCGACCCTACCAAAACCCCTTCAACACCTGTTGTGAAATCTGTATCTGAGCTCTCTAAGGGAAGAAATATTATGTGTCCTGTGTCTTCACAATTTATCTTCCTGTCACAATCCCAGTAAAATAAATGATTCTAGTTTTCCCACTAGGATTATGTTTTTTGCTCAAAGTATGCTTCCTTGTAAACTTGAAAGTTAGGTTTTTTTGGTTGCCTCAGTAGTGAAAATACTTATCCTCATTCTTTAAAAAGTTAAGTTGACAGGATGGTTACATTTAAGGAAAAATTGTGAGATTTTGATGCTGACCTTGAGTTCTAGGGTAGCAGGTATCTAATTCTGAAAACAAATGCCAGCTTTGACTTTCCTTTTTACTTAGGGAAATTCTGTTCCTTAAACAATTGATCTCCATTCAAGTTTCATTAAAGTTGTCTTTAAATGACTGCAATGGGAAATTTTATCAATTTTGTGCAATATATTTCTATTCACTCTACTTATATAGTAGTTTGTTAGAAAAACTGTCGTGTTTACAAGGGGAGACAAGTGTGACTTCCCTTGTTTATTCTGCACTCATTGAATTGCGAGCTTCATTTCAGGGTGATTTCAGGGTGATGTTATTGCCAGCAACCATTGGATGAGAAGACAAAATAGAAAGTTGCAGAGTGGTAAATCTGGCAGTTGGTTTATTTATCTGTAAACAAAATGAATTTCAGCCAAACACAGTATTACCTTGCAGCGGCCTGCCTTCTTATTCATACTGTGTGCATGTTAATCATTCTGTCCTGACATTTAGTTATTCTAGTTATTACGGATATATCAGTGAGTGAGTGATAATTAGACATGGCTCAGTAGGTCTAAAAAGATTTTAAGCGGTTGTGTAACTCTAGAAAAGCAGGCAAAATAAAATGCTTGGGTATGCTAGGATATGTGCAATAAACATATACTAGTCCTATGAAAGGACATCCAGAAGGGATTCTAACATACTGTGAGGTCTGAGGGTAGCTTGCCTGTGGTGAAACAGAGCATAAGCATACAACAGAGTTCCTGTTGGATCTTTCTGTGAATGCTCTTAGGTTGTTTACTTTTCAGAGGCTGAGCACACAAGGAGTTAATGGTCAGAGGTATATTTCTGTAAATTCTCACTGTAGCTTATCGTACACTTCTGTCTGCTTATTGGTCGCCTTATACTTTGAAACTAACTTGGATATACGTGAGGTACTCTTTTGTTTTAGCTGATACTTTAAGCTGTCACCTAAAAATATTGCTTTTGTTCACTGATTAGGTAACAGTGCAAGGACTGCAGATATGGAGCGGTGAATGGCAGTTGAATTAACTCCCTGATCCTGAGCTACTTACTCTGCTACGTTGGAGGTAGGTTTCTCTACCTACCTTGGTTTGGCCTAGGAGCAAGCCTTTAGAAGGCACTTGAAGAACACTGGTGTGAAGTTTCTCAACAGGGTATCATAATGCCTTGTGTTATGCAGGGTACCCCCTTCTCTGGGCTCTTCTGTATGCCAAGGTAATTTCTCACAAAAGGTAAAATGCTGGAGTATGTTCAAATGAGTGTAAGAAATGACAGTAACTGAAGTGTTAAAAAGAATTTAGAGCTTTGGAAACTCTTATGGTGGGTAAATGTTGGGGGGTATGAAAAACTGGGAACAAATACTGTCGGCTATACAGTACCTGGTAGATTACTTTTTTTGCTGGCTTTTTTTTCTTCTTTCAAACTTGACTGTTCCAATTAAGAGGCAAGGGTGAAGAAAAAATCGCCTTATGCCATGGACCAGAGACCATGCAGAAATTCTTAACAGAGAATTAAGCAGTGAGAGGCTAAGGACAGCCTTCGTTTATGCAGAGGATTAGTAGTGCTGGTTGGGTAGCAGTGATGAATCCCAGCTTGGTATATTTGTTTTCAGGAAAGAGCGCTGCATCACTTCATTTACAGGTCATTTTTAGGATCCACTGACCCATATTGCAGTAAGGTAGAACTGACATGAGGCCTAGATTCAATTTTAAAGTGCAATTACATGTTGCTGTTGGAATAACTAAGGCATTAAGGCTCAGGCCAAAATGTATTTTAGTATAAAGATGAGATAAAAGCATTTTTAATACACAGGTGCATCAGTGACACTGCTGTTTTAGGCTACATGATGTGTCCTTAACGTGAAATCCTATTTTTCACATAATATAATAACAATACTGTGGTTGCCAGTGATTGGTATTATAAAATGTGCAGTGAGATAAATGCTGTTATTATGGAAATCCTATTAGCAAGTCCCTATGTACTGTGCATGTAGCACAGATTTATTAACATACGCTTCTGTAGTTACTTTCTTGAAAACAGTTTTACCTCCTATGAAATACTGTGCAATAATGCCATTAATAAACGTATCTAATTGCAGTATATAACTGTGAAAGCCAGAATGGATTGAAATGGATTCGAAGAGAAGCAGGATTATTGCAGTGGGATGTATTGAACAACACATATTGTACGTCCCTAATTTTTTGTGCTACTGTATGTCAAGAGAGAGAGCATTAAGTATATAGTCAGGCAGCTAATGAAAAACGCAAGCCTTTTTATAAAGAGCTGTCAGTAGATGGCAATGTGACTATTTTATACAGACTTTTTATTCCATATGAGGCTTAAGACTTGTAATCATCTGCCGTTGCTGCTTAAATTGCTATAATTTTTTTAAAAGCTCTAAGAACCCTTTAAAACTATTCTTTAAATAATTGATAGTTACAAATGGAAATCTTAGCCCAGAATCTCCAAAAGTGATCAAAGTTGTTTTAATTTTCCAATGGTCAAGTTTGAATAAAAATAATGTCGCATAATGTGCCAGCAGTAAACAGGAGATTACTGCACTTATGTTGCTGCAGATTCAGTAAACCCATGTTTTATTGATAGCTAGACACTTTGGCCATAACTCATCCAAAAGCATGGTGCTTATAATGAGCACCAGAAGGAATAACAAAATTAAACATGTTCTTATGCTGTCAACAATACATTCAGTGTAAGGCTTACCAGTGTCTCTTCTTTCCTCTCCTCCGTTTTAGTAGTGAATCTAACCAGGGAGAAATAAAATTTTTGGAACATCAAGTTCATGATCTGGCATTAGATTAGACATTATGGTCACATCAAGAATGAACAACTACAGCACAAATGTATATGCTTAGTATTTAGCTGTTATTTGCTACTGTTGTTAATATTTCATGTGACAGCAGTACAGAGAAACATAATATGTTAGATGCATAGCAAACAAATCAAAAAAATGTAGAAACATATTCCTATTTTAGAACCTACTGGTTTAAATGATAGCATGGATTTGGAGAGCTTGATTTGCCATGGCTTATTTATGTTCTGAAGTATTGGGCCAATACTTGTATTTATAAAAAGAGTACCTCAGAAGGCTGGTGTCCACTTCCTTTTCAAAATTTTTTATAAATCTGCCTACAAATACCTAAATCATACATAGAAAATTTTACCTTTGGTCACTGCCTGCAGTAGGACTTCATTTAGGAACAATCCATCTTCATTATGATGGTCTCGTTTATAAATCATATTGTGGTGTGAGGCAACAGCCTGTCTCTGTGCACAGTATCCACATACCTGAGTCAAGAGGCTGTTTGTTGAATTTAATCGGTCTGTAATGGGTCTGGACCATTGTGTGTCTGCATTCTTAAGCATGTGTTGGAGGCTTGGAAAGATGCAGAACTAGCTGTACCTACTATACATGTCACATTCAAGCAGTTTGCTATAATATTGGCTCTGGTGAAAGTCCCTCAGGAAGTTAAAAGTAAACCTGGCTACTCAGCTTTCTGTGGGTTTTGGTTGTGTGTTTTCTTGTTTGTTTTTTTTTTTTTTTTTTCCTGTTGGGTTGTCCAAGGCTGTACGTAAACAAGACCTCTATTTTTACTCAAATTGCCTCTGCTGTCTCACGGTGCCTCACACCCAAACTGACCTTTGCTTTTGAAATGTAAAGAGGTGGAGCAGTTCAACAGGCCTGGGCCTGGTCATCAGCTGCACTGGTGGTGGCAAATAGACCATCAAGAGCTGAAAATGGGCTACTTAGTCAGCAGGGTGAGAGAGAAACCCCAGAGCTCAAGAAAGGTGCGTTCTCATGTAATTCATACTATTGGTTGTCTATATAGTCTGGTGCAATATACAGCTGGTTGCAAAGCATCCTTAAAAATTTTCTCCAAGTTCTTGGTACTAACTATGTGGCTAATGGTGAAGTGGGTGCAGCCACCTGTCCTGAGGTGCCTCTGGTGCATAGATGTGTGCCAGGTGAAGAGGACTGATGTGCTTGTCCTCTGGGTGCATGGGAAGTTCATGGGCCTCACCATGGCCCTTGTAGCTATGAAGGTATCCAGGCTGCTCCAGACAGAAGCTTGCACTGTGGGAGCAACCATCGAGAATGAAGTGTTTTTGGCTTTTGAAGCAAGCGGTTCTAGCTGGTGTTCCCAATGGGAAATTGAACCATCCTTCGATCTCTTAAAGAAAATTAATCCTTTCTTTGTGGACTGAACACTGTGAACTGTTGTTTTCAGCTCCTTCCTACTATTAGCTAGGCTTAGTGGTTTGTTTCTGGGGGAGAAAAAACTGCTTATATTTGTCAGGTGTTTCTTTGGAGCATCACTAGTCATTTGCAGTGAATGTATCGTCTTTTCCTAAACACAGCGGAAATGAATAATAATGGAGAGTTTTCTTTCTTCAAACTTTTAAACCTATTTTCCCATTCAGTCCTGCACCCAAGGAGGTCTATTACTGTTCTCAAGGCCAAGCCTACAACTGTTTTTCTGGCTTCCTGGTGGTTTTCTGCCTACGTGTACCAACACATCTACCTCCTGTCAATACAGGACCCGACATTTTCAATCAATCCCCTGGGCCTTCCCACATGGCTTTCTGTTGTTTCAGCTGTTTTACTCTATTAAAGATCTTAATTCCTCTGAACAAAGGGCTGCTGGCATGTACATCAGCTTGCAAAGTCTGTGATTTCCCATGGATCAGAGGCATACTTGCTGGCAACCATTAACACCTTCCAGCTTAACAATACTTTGCAGCAGCGTGGGGCATGGAAACCCACCGCTCAGATTTAAGAGCCCTTCTGTAGTGAAAGCATCTGCCAGGATCCCTGCCCAACCTCCCTCTTCTGCATGGCTGTGCAAGGGGTAGGTAGCCTTAAAGGACCTTTGAGTGGTTAAAAGGTTATTTGTTCAGGACTTTAGTTTCATGCTGCCTGTTAGTTAAATAACATATCTAAATAAATGCATTAAATCCTCACTTTGCCCAAATTCCTATAGTGCAGATGGAAAGATTATTTTTTTTTTCTGTAGCTTTCTGTAAATAGGCTTGAAAGTGTAAACTCTTCCTTCTTGTATTTATATATAACTTTCTTATATGTATATATATGTGTGTGTCCTTAAATCTGTGCCTGCAGAATAGCTGTCTGATAAATTAAGTTAGAATGAGAAATTCTGTCCTAGAAAATGACACGCTTCTTAGTCCTAAATGTGGAGTTTGGAAAGAGTTATAGATTATCAGCCTTTACAAGACAAACATTACTTACTGATTAAATCACAGGAAATATTCCAATACCATACCAGTGTTTTTATACATTTATATGTAAAGGAAATACAGCCTGTTTCTTGCTGTGCTTAACAAATTTGGAACAAGAACACTAAAATACGGAGTTTAGTCCCTATTATATTTCTTCACAATCAGTGATGCCAGCTATTTTATTTTGCTATGGAAGTCCCTACTGTAACATTCAAAAAGGGACCCAATGACCGTGCTTCCTTACCAGTCTCCTGAGAGCAATCCTTGAGAGATTCATGAGAAGGATGAAGTTTAGCAGAATTATATATAATTTGGACTTTCTGAATGGTTGAACAAGAACTCCTCCTAGATTGTTAAGAGCTGAAGGCTGTGTCTTATGTCATTCCACAGCTAATTTTTCCTAGGTATGTAATAGGATTTTCGATTTAACCTGTGTGCTTAATGTCATGAAGCATTAATTATTATCCATATTTTTAGAAAGGCAGTGTGACAAAAAAATTAAACAGTTTTAAGAGAAAAACTTTTACTCGAACTTTCCCTGATCTGTTGTTTAAGTTGGGTAAAACAGTGTATTTTTGTTCTTATTTGCATAGAAATTCCATCCATAAATCTAGCCTGAAAAAATGTATTTCTGTTATAAAGTGATATAGTCATAGGCTCAATGCATTGCAGTCATTAACAGCTGTGGTACGCTCAACAAAAATTCAAAGGGTAGGAAACGTCTCAGTGGTAGCCCTTTGCTTTTTGGTTGTGAACTGGTAAGTATCGATCCTCGATCTTCCCATAAGACTGTTGCAAATTATTAACTCCTTACATTAGGTGTATTCTTTTCTCAGTAAGATAGATGTGTAACAGTATAATAAAAAAGGGAAAGAAGTGCCTGGGTTTTTTGTCACAAGAATTTTGCCTTCTGTTTGAGATGGTTTACCTTTCGGGAGCAGATGTGAAATACTGTATTGTGGATGGTCTTGCTGAGGGTCTTCAGTAAGAAGATTCAATAGTATGAATCGTCATTCTGACAGGCAGAAAGTAGCTGACGAAGTAAAAAGCTTGACTGTTCTCAAGGAGTTTGATTTTTAAATCAATACATTTTTTTTTAATCCTGCAACTCGCCTTTGGGAGGATTTTGAATATTAAACTCAGAAACTAATAACCTGTGTGGACCAAAACTGAATATTTTTGCAGCTCTGCCTCTTCTCAGCAATCACCATAGTTTTCCTGTGTGTGTGACTCTGTGTTGTGTTTACAATACTTCTATGTGACTTGAGATGTTGCTCTGATGGTTAGGCAGATATACCTCTGTTTTTGCTGAATAAGGCTGTGAGGATGCTTTTTTCCTGCGTGAAAGAAAACCAATTTGGGCAGAGAAGTGGGGTTACCTTCATGTGTTAGTGCAGCCTCTGGACTTGAATGCAACTGGGTTGTACACTTAGACTGGGGAAGACCTCTTCATTTTTGTAATGTAGAGGTAGGCAACTGAAGTCACATACATAAGGCCACTTGCATTCATAAATGGTTGCGGGACACATCCCAGGTTTGGTTTATTCTGAACCAATAGAAAAATGCAAACATCATCTCAATAAAAAGAGCGGGTTCATTATGGGGCCAAGATTACTATAAAGAGTAACCCCGCCTCAGATACTTAAAAGCACCTTATAATGAGACAGCTCTAAGCTTTTGAACATCATTTACGCAGACAAAATAACTTCTGTGCTTTGTGTGTTTGTTATGTTGAAGTTCTGAAAATTGGATGCATTTGACGCATTTAATTCAATACTCTCATTAATTCCTCACACTGAATGCTTTAATGCCAATCATGCAGAAAATTTTTAAATATGACAAGTTCTTTTTAATTATCATAAAATTGTATTACAATAAAAGCAAAAAGCTTGGTTAAGAAATTCAAACAACATAGGCCAATTCATAGTTATACAAACAAACACTGCAAAAATTGCATGCAGAAAAAAGTGAGAATAACAAAAAGGCTTTCATTAGGAAATCACACTTCTCTACTCTCATGTTTCACCTGGGAGATTAAAGATGCTTCTTTTCCAGAAAATGTCTGATTTTTATTTTGTCACAGGAAGGAATCAAATGATTCCCATTAATTTCAGTATGCATTTTAGTTATCCGAAGTGGAGGGTTTTTTGTTTCCTTTAAACTAAAGATTTCTGTATTATCCAGTGTTTGAAGTTAGGGAGTGAGAGAGATGCTAATAGAAGGGGGGGAAATATACAGCAAACCATATGCAAATATTAATGCATTTTCTTTGATCTTATATGAAAAATATTGTAGATGTCTGAAGGCTAGAAATGTCACAGATAAAATCAGCACCCTTTGGAATGGTGAGCACTGCTTTCATCACTTTCTTGATTTACCAGTACTCTGACTTAAGGTCTTCCAGTTCTGAGACTTGATTTCATAATTTACGTATTTAGTCCAACAGGCGTTAGATCTTGCCACTTCTTCAGTTCCTTTTTAGTCTTCAGATCTATCACTTAATGGGGGGAGAAGAGAGAGACGACATCTAAAGATGTGCTTAGAAGAGGAGTGGGAAAGCTTCACTTTTTATTATCAACTTGCCTCCTGTCAAGAGCTATTTCTGTAAATCAGACCAAAGAGTAAATAGATCATATAGCCCTCTTGTTACTTTTGTAGTCTTGGAGGAGCCTGGAATATTTTCCATAGTGTTATGATTTCAAAGGATGCGGCTTGGATGTTCCCTTAAATGGCAATTCTCAAACTGCAGTCTGGGGATTGCTGTCTTGTTCAGCTGGGATCCAGTTGATATTGTCCCACCTCCTTCATCATCCTTTTTAAAGCATTGCATGTAGCTGAAAGGTTGTGCACCCATGCTACTTTCCTAAGAAGGAACGCTTCCAGATGCATATAGATATTTTGTGGCAAGAAGTAGGAAAGGAAGATGAGTCAGTGAATAAAAACTTTACTTCTCTTAAAGCATTACTATTTCTCAAAGGATCTTGTCCACCATTTTTAATGAAAAATGTGTTGATGGGAATTTGCCAAGTTGTCAAAATTGTAACATATGAAGGAAAAGGGCTCAGTTTCAACAAAAATCTGCTTGGGTGGCATGACTTCAAGTTTGTTGGGTTTGTTTTTTTTTTTAAATATGCCTGATTTCCTGCTGACTTTTGCTTCAGGCTTCTTATTAATCCACTGACTAGGCAGAAATCAGTAAATTGGATTCTTGGGCTGTGGCTTCTCCTCGTGGAATGACTAATGCCTCCAACGTAAGGCCTTTTTTCCCAATTCCTTCTTGTGAGAACTTTGAAAACTTACCATCTTTTAAAGGGAGACACATCCACCCACTCCCCCATCCCAAACCCCAAAAAACCCTGACCACCACCACCCTCCAAACCTGCCGCCGGTATACAAAACTTCTCTATGGTATGTACATCTTCACTGTTAAATAAACCTGAACAGGAAAGCGTGTGTGTGTGTGAGAGTATAGGTGTGCACATACAGATAAAGTGTCAGTGACTTTGGTCACTTATCAGAGATACAGAAACCTTAAGTTCAAATTATGCTTGTGCTTAATTCAGGATTATGATAGTGTAGGAACTGCTTTGTCAATTTTGACCAGAAATTTCACCTCAGTTCTTTTATCAGTGACACCTTTGCAGCAAAAGTAATACATTTCTGTAAACAGAGGCATTTTTGCTGTTTTCCAGGATAAATCTATTATTTAAAAAAAAAAAAAATCTCATTTTTCTCAAATGTTAAAGCGAAAAAGCACGCATCAGTGCTGCCCCCAAGATGAGACGGAGCTGAGGGTGACCCCAGCACAAGCAGGACAAGTCACAGGTCCCCCGGTGCCCCAGCTGGGCTGGTGACAGATGGGATCCATTGACAGCCCAGGGACCATCCTGTAAGGCAAGATGATGGATCAGGTCCCACATCGGTGTAGGAAGTCCAGCCAGGATCAGGAGGGGACAGGGCTGGGCACAGGCACTGTGCGGGGGCAAGTGCTGGGGACCCATGCCCCAGTGAAATGGGCTGTTAGGGCTTATTAGTGCCCTCAGGACCTGAAATACTGGGTGAAGGGTACAGTTTTTAAACACATTGCTCATTCCCTCTCACCCCCCCCGCCTTTGCGTGGTCTGTCAGGAAGCTCTGCACCGATTTACTTAGAGTTTTAAAGCAAGAAAGAGATACTTTGAAAAAAGTATTACATAAACCAGTGATGTCGAGTGATGTTACCATCATCTAAAGATGTCTTTCCTAAATAAGGCTGACAGGGGCTGTGGGAAGTGGCGAGCAGAGACTGGTGGATGCATGACTGCCTGTACAAGCCTGTGCATGATATTAATCACAAATTAATTCAATGTGTGAGCCGGTCTTCTGCTGTGCTACTGATGCATACTTTCCTTTACAGGCTTTTTCTGCCCAAAGACATGCCATTGCTGTTCAAAAAGCCTGTGATTGTCATAGCAGCCTACTTCCAGCTCAGATGATGTGTAACCTGATGTAGGAGAGGCCATGAATTTTAATGGCAAATAATTTAGTTGATGAGGATAACAAAACCAGTAAAACAAATGCAGTGACAGTGTTGCAAAACGGGCAGTAAGGTGTATCTGTTACAAGATTTGTTATGTTTGTTCTGAATAATAGGTGTAAAATTAGAAATCTTGTATTTTCAAGAAGCAAGGGTCCATCTTTTGCTGCGTTCGGTTCTCAACTGACATAACAGAGCTAGCAGGGAAGTATCTGTAACTCTCTTTGTTTGCAATAGAGAAAAATTATAGAGGGGGAAGCCTGCTCTAAAGTTGACTGTATTAGTTTGCCTGTCAAGACACATTACATCAGTCGGGCAGAGCTGAGAAAACAAAACTGGTATGTTTTCATAAAATATAACTGTAGAACTCTCCGCTATGCATATTGTTATACAGGTATACGACCCGATGATTTCTCTTGTGCATTGTAAAGGAATATGTATGTTTTCTCCTTGGGGGAGTTGTGCTGTGGCATCCCATTAAGAGGGGGTTTTGTACTGTATGTAGCTGTAAAGAAGCCTTGATGCCTAAACTCTAAGGGTTTAATCTGCGAGGAACATTGATTTAAAGGTGTAATATAAATGTTTAGTGGCCACAGGTTTGTAGGGATTTTGCTTTATATGAAGGCAGTTTATCTTCCAAAATTACAAGGAAATAGATCTCTTTTCTGATCTTACATTACTTCAATGAAGATTGTAGGAGACTTTTTTTGTGAAGACAATATAGGACTTCCGTGTATGTCGTATTTTTCAATCTAAAAGCGTGCTTTTGAAATAAAACATTTAAATAAGGCTATAATGTCAATGGAGGTCATGACTGAATTTGGTATGAATTGCATAAATAAAATAACATGATAATATGTAATCCTCCTACTATGCTATTTCATAATAAATAATGTAGATGCAATAGTGAATGGCAAAACATACACATTCTTTTGTTGTTTTGTTTAGAGTCCTGCAGTCAAAGAGCTTTCTCTGTTATGGTATTCCTCTGAGGGAAGTTAACTTGTTTTTATGGTCTCTTTTTTAAACAAACCGAGACCTTTCAATGCTCAGAAAATTTAACAAATTGCCAATAGTGAAGTTCCTTGAAGGATTTCTATTTTTAAAGCATTTTGTTGGCTAACTTGAATGAATAATTCTTATATTGTTGGACTTCCAAACTTTTGATTTTCATTGGGTTTTTTTTTTTTTTCTTTATTTATGTTTGTGTTTTGGTTGGCCAGCTGGATCGTATAGCATTGCAATGTCTCCCTAATACAAAAGTTGGTTGGTTTATTTTTTTTTCCTTAAATTGGAAAATAATCAACAACAAATAACTGATGCTTATTTTTGGATGATTAAAAACATGACATTAATAATGGCAGCATTTTTGAAACAGTCTTTAAGAGTGTCAAACATTTTCATAACTAATAGGTATTAATATTAACTCCTTCAGAATGTCATATAATCTTTTCACCTTGGGTCTAAGTGAAAGCTGCTTTAATTCATGAAAGTGCAATTTCTGAACTATGTTGCTTGTTAAGGTTAGTTTTGTTGTTGTTTTTTTTTTGTTGTTGTTGCTGTTTTCTCTTATTATCCCATCCCTCTCAGGAATTGTGCATCTCCTTTGTTTGCAATATGTTTGTTTGTTTGTTTTTTCTCAAAACAGACCTCAAAAACTTTAGGTACCCATCCTGTCTTCTAAGTACTAGTTCAACCAAACCTGACAATTTAGCTGTTGGCTCATCAAAATTTTGACTTCCTTCTCAAAAGTAATATGTAAAACTGAAGAAAATAGTGCACTGATCTACAAAGGTTCATGTTTAACATCTGACTTCATACACCTGTGCTGGAGAGTGAAGTTTTAAGACACCCCATATAAGCTAGAGAGCACAATCCTGCTTGTGTTTCTGTGGGAATTGATGGATGTTTGTATGAAAAACGGGTGGAGTTTTAGATTTAATGTAAAGACTGAAGCAAGAATAATCTTTCCCAGCAATTAGTGTGTTGTGTTCCCCCATCCATTTATGTGTGTGTGTCCCCACCTCCCCTCCACTTTAGGAATAAGCTAAAAACAGGAGCTAATGATGATACTGTTATAGTCTGGAGGGAGCCCAATTATATGCTCTGCTTTCTCAGGCTACTTGCAGTTACATTGGCTGCAAACTTCAACCTGCTGGAGTTGCAGTCTGGCTAGTTTTCTTGGACAGAAAAGTAGTGGGTCATAGCTGAAGAATTATTTTTTTCCAGTAGAAAAATCCCATCAAAATGTTCTTAATTTAGTTGATTTTTTTTTAATTTTTATTTTTTTGGCTGATGGTGTGCTAAGAGCTGCTCATCTTGATCACACAGGTGCATGAAAATGAAAAACGTCCTGAGCCTTATCCTGTCACTGCACTCATCTGAATTCTGCCACTAATGGTACTGAGTACAGTAAGGAGAATTTGGCCCATTGTTCTTCACTAGTATTTGGGAGACTCTTGAATTTGTGTCAAGCAAAAGCAAAACCTGTTCTATTATTTCTATAAACATCTCAGGACAGTGAACTTCCTGTGGCAATTTTTTCTGAGAAAGTCCCAGAGATGTTAAACTGGCACTAAAAAACCCCCTACCTCTGCCCCACCCCAACATTCCCACCTTAAAGACATTGGAAAATATTCACTAGAAATATGATTTCTTTTTTTAATGGGAGTGTGTATTCAGTATTAGTCATCAATTTCACATGTCTTGTAAAACCTGCACAGAAAAAGATACGTTATGCTGCTCAGTTATTTCAGCTGTGAATTGCCTTGTGTTAAGAGTTTAAATCATACCTTTTTGTCACTTTAATGCAAAGTGGATATTTTTGTATTAAGAAATGTAGACAAAGATGTGATTTAAGGTGAATCCTGTCAAGGTGTGACTCTGTGTTAAATTCTTGGAGAAGCTGGCTGAGGACCAACATTAATGAGAAAAATATTTATAGTAAGAAGCTGTATGTCAGTAATGCAGACTTTGTGAGTTCTTCCAGCCTCCAGAAGTACACTTTTTTGTCAGTTCTCCTGCAGCTAAGGCATTTCTGTCAGGTCGTAACCGCTTAAGAAACACCTCTTCGCTTAATATTGTGGTATACAGAAATTCTAATTTTCTAAAGGAAGTCATGAAAATGGAGATTTTTAGCCTGGAGGGATAAGATAGAAGTTGTCTGACTATCAAAGGAATCCTCTTCTAAGAGGAGAAACCATCAGAAAGTATAGCAGTTTGAATATAAAACTGTACAAACCTTCAAACTCTGAAGTATAAAGGAGTGTCAAATTGCTGGTAGTTTTTCTTTTCCTTTCCCCCAGTTTCAACAGAAGAATCCTTCAGCTGATCAAATGTAAAGGGATGACAAGAAGTAATTTATATGGGATCATATTCACTATGTAAATGATTGCAACGAAAAAATGAAAGCTCATTTCTCCTGTGTGCTTGCATATACAGCAGTTCCTCATCACATAATACTTATGGATGGATTCTCTGGTTCTGACAGCGCATTAGGTACTGAGGTAAAAGCACAAGGGAAATGAATGAAAGAAATAGCATATGTGTAAGGTGTTGGTGCAGCCAAGGTATGACAGATTTGTCACTGGAGATAAAACAGCGTAATTCAAATGCATCCAAATGTAAGAAGGCTCCACCAAGAGGGGAAAAAAAAAGGCGAGGATTTCCTTTTTCTTTCTTTCTTTTTTTTTTTTCCACTGTTGATTTAAATGAATAATGTGAGGTTGGCCATTGTGGGTGTGCTGGGTGCACTCTGTGATTAAAATTCAGTGGGGCAGAGGTTGCTCTGCTGGATTAGCTCTGAACCTTGAGGTTTCATGCGGTTGCTTTGTAAAAGGCGAACCGGCATGAATTCATTGTAGAAGTGACCCAAAATATTCTGTCGACACTATTTTCTTTATTAAAATTATTTTCTATGTGAGAAATGTGTGTTCTTTACCCACAGTTTTGACTTCTGAGTAAAAAAAAAAAAAATGAAACACTTGAAAACAGAAACTTTCAGCTTTCAGCGGAAAGCTGGAAACGTTTGATTTGAAAATGCTGCTGTGCCGGTTCACAAGTGTTGTATTCTGCCAAAGAACCTGGTTCTCAGAAGCAAATGTAATTGAATTCTAGCTCTTACGAGGCTGAATTTGTAACCTGTCTTGGGGATTTTTGTCTGTTATTCCGGTATGTTGAAACAGTGAAATTTTTTGGGGTGGGGGGAGTAACAGTCATTTTTAGACAAATTTTAATTATGGTAGACCAATTTATGGGCACACATATGCATACGCTTTATAACCAACCCTTATTTTAGAATGTACAGAGACCTGATTCTTTTCACTTAAATCACACTTAACTGTCTTCCTCCTCTCGCGCTGTTGGAGAAGTGCTTGATGTATAAGGGACAGGTTGTCAGCAGATGAACTCCTTTTCATCATCACAAATAACTGTAGACATGAAATATTACTCAATTTTCTTGAGCCAGGAAAGGAGCTTTATTTTAAGGGAAGGCTTTAAAAAAATTGTTTCAACATTTCAATCTTCTGTCAGAATATACTGTGCTGTTACGTATCTTAACTCCAGAGCTTTTGGATAAGTTCCTGTTAGGTTGAAATTTAGCATGCACCCTCCTTGCAACTATTTATTTTTAGATGAGGCACACTTGCTACTTCATTATGAGATACTGAGGCATTTATGAGACTTCAAGGCTATGTCTGAACTGCGAAGTAGGAACACTTGGGACTGTTGTGGGCCACAGGGGTCAGTGGGCCCCTAACCCAGGGTGGCCGCACACACACTGTATGTGTGAAGAGGATCCAGTGTGTTCTCATTCTGCAGCTGTGCCCAGGAATTACTTGGGAGAGCAAGAGCTGATGCAGGGAGAAACTGTTCTGGGATTCTCCTGCAGTTTAACCTTACAGGTAACTGTATTATGGTACCTAGAATCCCTACCGGTGATTCTTAAGTTTGCTGGGATAGACATAGATGACATTCCTGCCAATGGCATAATGTAAGTAAAATAAAAGAGTTTTAATCCTGGTGTCCTGATCAAACATCACCTTAGGTAATTGAACTGTATCCCGCAGTCTCAGCTGGACAGGTAATTTGATTGTCATCTCAACTGAGCTAGTGTAAATCAAGGCTAACTGTACTGAAATAAACAGCTACAGCCATGTGAAACCAGTGTGAGTGAAGGGCAATCAGGGCTACTGCGTGCTAGAGCTGGGCAAAAAGAATGCACTTTTTTTTTGTTGTTCTTATTGGCACGGAGTAAGATGCTTCAAAACTTTGCAGAAAGTTCTCTAAGGTTGGGTCTAAATGTGAGGGCCTACCGTGATTCCAGTATCTAAGCTTACACAGAAAGAGAAGAAAATATTTACTGAGTGTTAAGCATTTCTTAACAGGCTTTGCTAAAGCCTGCTACAAAGCAGTTCTTTTAGCACCTTTTCAACCTTGCCATAGCGAGAGTGTCAAAGGTGCTGTGAGGCTGGGGCAGATGTTGAACAATGAATGGAGAAACTAAGATTAATCCTGGAAAATGTGTGTTGATTCTTGAGATTTATATCTTCATGTGAACATAGGGATTTCTTAAATAGAGCTAAGCTAAATGTTTAAATTTTGGTGAAGATTTTTCACATTAGTGTGCTTTACACATGGTAAACAGTGACTCAGTTTCTCAGGCAACAAAGGAAGAATAAAGGTGGGACATTTATACTCCATTGACTACTTCAGTGTTTCTTTTGCTCTACACTACTTAAATTATTTGTTTCATATTCCGCTGTTGCTGAAATTTTGACACAAAATCAGACAATTGTATAACTACATTTCTTGATTTATTGTCTGTAATGATGCCTATGGATATACACCAGCAGAGTAAAGGTTTTGCTTTCATAGTGGGTTAGTCACCCACTTGAATTGTCCAAAAGCGTCACTTTACTTTTATGAAATAAGTTGGGTGCACTAACGCTTTAACATGTTCAGTCACTTCATACCTTATGTTTGCTTGTCACATTAATATTTTGTTCAGTTTTTTAAATAAGTGCAAGTATGCAAGTCCCACAGTGTTCATGCTGAAGGCTAGTTTCTTGTACTTCTCTTGAAACAATGCTGGTAGGTTGCAGCAGTATTAATCTGTAATATGGAAAAAGAAAATCAAAACAATGATATATTGTAGGTGTTTTTTAGATTACTTTACTTTTATTTTTCCAGGTACAGGATATGATTACCAGAAGAAAAGAGGTAATCATTTCCGTACCAGAGCAGCAGTAACATTTCTCAGGATGGTTGCCCGCAGGTGCACTCTGAGTGACTGATGGCAGAGAACAACACTCGGAGAGAGCTGTGCAAGCAATTTGCAAGAACAATTAATTTGACTAATGCAGGCCTCTTTCCTATTTGTGAATAATCCATGTGCAAATTCTGTTTGCATTTTTTATTGCTATTTTAAATTGTCCCTTAAATTTTCATGAAGGAATTTCAGCTGTTGAGGTGATTGTAAACTGCTTGCTATTAGTATTCCCTGGAATTATCCAGTGTTACTGAGAGTCCCTGTTTAGTTCAGTTGTAGGATTTTGTCTTACACTTTTCCTAGGAGCCTAAAATGGGCATTTCCAGTTTTGAGGTGATGGATCTAATTTATGGCAGTGATTTTAGTTAGACTTAGTTCTAGAAGTGAGACTTTGAGTGCATCAGTTGAGAATAATGAGAATCGCTTAACCCTATTTTTAGAATGATACCAAGTTTCCTATTTTACAATTGGAATAAAGAGAAATTAAGATGTGTTAGAAACCTTGCAGAATCTAGAACCCTACTTATTGCTTTTTGTTTGCAGTTGCACAGCGTCTTTATATTAGCTTGATAGCTTGAACCTTCTTTTGCAATGTGTGTATGCCATTTACTTATGAAAAAGGCATAAAATACTATTGAGCATTACAATCAGCCTTTAGCTACTCAAGATTTTTGTATTTATGTTATTTATAACAAAATTGTGGCTATCCTTTTGCTCGCTGCTATGCTTCTCGTGTTATGGCAAAAGCAATACTTTGGAAAATTGCAGCTAAATTCCACTTTCAAAAATGAATATGAGTATCTTTTGCATTTGTCCAGATCAAAGTGTGTGTCTGACTAGGTTTCTCCTAGTGGGGGCAAATTCACAGACTAGTTTATCTGTCTGTCCAAGGTTGTTTTCTATCATCTTATAAATCTGTTTTCAACCAGACAAAAGCATGCAAGGCAGGATGTAATAAAAATCTTAATTTGGTAAACTGATTAAGTATTCCTTTGCTCTGCATAAGCTTCTTCAAAATGTGGTTGTCTTTTCCCTGTACCTTTTTTTGGATCGGTCTGCAATGCCTATCGCTCTGAAATTCAAACTGTTTGGTCCACACTCTTCAAATACAAATTTTCAGCCAGAAGGCTTATTAAAGTCCAGAGGTAGTGTCCTCTTACAGCATGCCTGGGTGGTCTCTGTTCCTCGCCTGGGAAGGTAGAAGTGCTAATCTGTTACACTGACAGCTCTGAGTGGCTCATACAACTGAAACACTTATTTTCTTTTGATTTTAGTTTCTTGCTGCCCTAGATGCCCTAACAGCAGAATCTATCACGGTGGATATGTCCATTTTAACTATTCCGGCAACACATGTAGAGCCTTTTAAGGAAAAATCTGAATTCTTCCCTACTTCTCTACTTGCGCAGACATGTCTTCTCTCTGCGCAGACATGAAGAGGCACAATTTTGTGAGGCATTTTGTAGGTGGTATCTGGCTATGCCTAATTATAACTGCATGAGTGCTGTTAGGTGTGGAGAGAAGGGAAAGTAATCCTACAGAATGTTTAAAAAAAATCTGTGAGGTTTGGATTTGGAGGGGATGTGAAGAAGGTTGGAGTGTTACTGGAAACACTCCTGGTGCAATGACAGTTTCCTGGTGAGTTACATTTTTGCTGTCTAATGATGACACTAGCAGAACATGCTTGGCTTCTCTGGCTATTTCAGTCATGATTAATACTGTATTTTTTGCTTTTACTGGCAGAATGTTTGCCCCCCTGGTTTGCTCCTAAAACTTAGAGGATTGTTTTGAGTGTACAGAAGAGAATCTATTTCTTACAGTGTCTTTAACTTGGCATTACTGTAATGTTTTAATAGAGTGAGAAGATGCTTGTGGGCAGGTTAATTTTGCCTCTTAACCTCCTGAAAGACACGCTTCTGCTTTTCCTGAAGTTCAGCTGTAGTTCCCCTTTGATATGACAATCACGATATGCAGCATTTCACTTTATATCATATGTACATATTCTTTATCATACAGGACCAGCAAAGTATGTCAGGTACTGGCTGTAGTCAGTTATCCCAAGCCATGGACATCTGGTGATGCCAAGACTCTTCTTGGGATCTAGCTCTAGATACCAGATACTTAATGATGTTAAATGGGAGGATTTACTCACCAGTGTCCTAGCACCCAGGACGCTCAGACTGTACTGGAATGTGTAATGTTGCTGGGAACAGAAATTTCTTCTTCTGAGGCTGCTTTATTTAACATTAGAAATTCTTATGTTGCTGAATAGTCCTAGATTGTGCCCTGTAGCCTATGAATGTGTCTAAAATCCATTTTATTCTGCTCCTCCTCTGTAAGCTATGTGGACTAATCATGCTCATGACGCAGCCCAGGAGTGATCCCATGAGCACTGGGGCTGGTGTGCCCAGCCTTGTGTTGCACCAAAGTTAAATGTCAGAAAAGAGAACAATCTTGACCCAGATGGTTCAGCTGTGCTCCTCTCTGTGTACCGCCAAAAGATCCAGGCTGGAGCGCTATCTTGTTCTAGATATAAAAAAAAAAAAAAAAAAAAAAAAAAAAAAAAAAAAAAATTAAGAACAGTGAAACTTTATAAAACTTTCACTGGCTTCATGATTCATACAGACTAAAACAGCTCAGGGAATCTCAGAAATAGCTCTGAAGCACTTGTGTAGGTGGTTTTAAATCACAGAAGAGATGAGCTCTAATACATGATGGACTCTTAGTCACAGGGCAATAAATTATTACTGCGATCTTCCATAAATTCCAGCGGGGGGGAGGGAAGGTTGGCAACTATTGATACACCACTTTTTTGGATAAAACACCTTACTGCTGGATCATTTTACATTCAGTCACAAAGCAGTAGATATATCAGTTAAATTCTGTTGTTGAGTGTCCCAGCAAGATGGCAAGCAGCATACGAGATACTCGGTTCCTATGGCTATCCAGCTAAACTGAACACAGTTCAGGAAGATGTGTTGAGAATTTTTTTTTTTTTTTGGTGAGAGCAATTAAACACTGTTAATGCCAGTGTTATTAGTGCTATGTATCTAGCTGAGATGACCTTTTCTTAATGTAATCTAAGGAAAGCGTTGGGGTTCATATGACTCTTATTCCTAAAATGGCATTACACTGAATCTTCACATAAATCTAAATGCATACAAGTAGACTGATGTTCAAAAATGCCCCCCCCCCCCCCCCCCCACCAAAAAATAAAAAGAAACAACCCATTACTCTGATTTAAAGTGTTTTCTTTTGAATCTGGAGCTTTAAAACAAACAGAAAACTGTGCCGTATTTCCAATTTGATTTATCCAGTGCAATGCAGAAATACGGATTTTAAAACAGCTATGTATTTATAGATGAGCTTTATGTGCCAAGCAGATAACACAGCATGACTTATAGGCAATTAGAGCTTGTGCCACAAAAAATGGCTTAAGGGTTTAAGTCCTGCCTAACACTTGCTTTATTGTCTTACATCTGAAATTATGACCCTCAGAAGGAAATTAAGGCTCTTTACTCAGATGACGCCTCGCTGTGCACAGCAGTTTTTGACTAAAAGTTCTCTAGATGACTGAAGTTTTGTGTTGGGGTTTACAAAAGAAACCCTCATGTTGAGACAAGTCTGTATGCACAAATGAAATAACCTTCATCCATCTCACTTGACTAGGCTGATCCAGCAAATTTGCTCAGTACGTGCCCGGCAGACCCTGCTCTTCCCCCAGCTGAGCCTTGAAGTGGCTGGCAAGGAAAGTGCATGAAGAAGTGCCTTTCACCACCCCTTCCTCCCACCTCATTGAGCCTACCCCTAATGCAGGGGAGAAGGCAGCTCACCAGGGTGTGCACATAACTGCTTTAACTTGCTCGCTTTTGTCTGAAAAAACCTTCGGCTAACACCTGAATCTGTGTCAGAGAGAGGAGGGATCTTAGCAGAGGTCTCCTAAGTCCTGGGTGAATTTTGTAAGTAAAGCTGTAGTAAAGAGTTGAGCCTTTCTCCCTGTCATTCTTAGAGGAAATGTATCACCCCTGTTTAGTTTTAAAAGACAAATCCAGCAAAACCCCCTTACATGTTTGACTGGAATAAACAGGTCAAGGCTATAGATCATTGAAAGAGGAAGGGCATTCCAGTTTTAAAAAAAAAAAAAACCACCACAAACCATTAATTTTGAAGTGTGTTTCTCTCTGGCACTTCTGATTGTGTATCTGCAGTTGGAAGTCCCGTTCTGGGATGACTGAGCTGCATGATGTTGGAAATCTTCATCCATAACTCAAATCGATAAAGGATTCACAAATTTGGGGTTGTAATTTTGAGTACTCTGGGTCTAGTTTGTAAGTCTAGCCTGTAAGCGTACATAAGGTTTTTCTGCTTTAAGGAAAAGGCTTGGGAGTAGTTGAGGTTAAAAAAAGTCAGTTAACTTTCCTTATTACGTTTTATAGTGCTGCAAATTTCTTAATCACTCCATAGGCTTTTTTTTTTTTTTTTGATCATAACAATCTCCTGAGCATGTCATTGTGAATTCATACACATGATATTACAGTGTCAGATGAAATGCTCCTCCAGGTCTTTAGAGATCTCAGTGATGCAAACCCATCATGGTTACATCATGTCAGGATGTTGGTGAATGGTGTCACCGGGAATCTTTGGAGCGCGTTTGACAGTAAAGAACTGAAACAAAAAGATGTCAGAGCAATTCCAAAACCAGAGCCATCTGATTATCAAGGTGATTATGAAAGACAAATTATAAGTACCTTGTAACTTTGTCCATGTTACCATATGTTCTGTCTTCTGAACAATGGCTTGAGCTTCCTGATGTTAACCTATAAAAAAGAAAAGATGCCCATTTCATTGAAATGTCATGTGTCTAGGTATCAGGTAGCAAATGGGGAACAATGTAATATTGTTTAATCGACAAAGATGTTAATTTAAAAAAATCCTTTTGCTTTGAATACTTTATATTTTGGTAACTTCATTTTGAATATTTCTTTTATTGCTGTGAGGAAAAAAAAAAAAAGTGGTTTGGTCACACTCTGCTGCCCAGTCAACTGGCAGAAGAAACCCCCATGGTTCTGAGAGCAAAGTTACCAGAATAACTGTGTGTTATGTTAAACAACTTGAACAAGAGAGAGGCAGCAGCCTTAGTAGCTTGAACTTTGAAGGCTTGAAAGGAAGTTTAGGCAGCAAAGGCTGGAATTCTGAAAGCTAGTAGTGCCTGAGGTTTCCATTTAGGATTGAATTCTGTGTATGCTTACTACAATATACATCAGGGAAGAGACAATCCTTGTCAACAATTCTCCTGTGAAAAGGAGGGAAGGAAGGATATGGAAAGAGAGGCAGAAGAGTTCATTTTACCTGGTTATAACTAAATGTACGCTTAACTCTAGGTGAGTTCTGTGCCTATATGTATCAAAGTACAAATTAACTGCGAGGTTTCTCCTGCAAGATAGGCAGATGAAAGGAAAAGATTGCTCTTGACGCTTGAGATCATTCAGACGGTGCAGATGTGTGAATTCTTTTGAACCCAGATAAGTTTGCAGTGTGTGTATATTTTTCTCATTACTTCCCAACTTTCTCCTTAATTTGTGAAAAATTCAGTTTTTGCAGGCACTTTTCTGCCCAAATGCTTTACTGATTACGGCAGTGTAAGTGAAATGCAGAAGGATAACAAGAGAATGTTAGTTAGCAAGGAAACAATATAAGGATTCCGGGGTGAAGTTGCAGTTATATGGGAATAAAAAGAATAGTGAAAAGCGGACTTTTGTGAGACATTTGACCCTCAGAATGATGGCATCTTTTGTGTTCTGCACAGATGCATGATGAAGCCACACCATCCAAAGAGTTTCCACCAAATGGCAGTCTTCCTGTGGGAGACAGATGCAATTTATAATGCAAGGAATTACTACATTTTTGGGGTATTTTGGGGCTGTGGCAGGACGGGGGCATGAAGATTGTGTTACAATGTTTGGTAGTAGTATCAAATTTAAATAACAATATATTTGAAATAGCAAAGGCAAACCAAACCCATAGAACGGGTTTATTAGAGGTAAGGCTTGGATTACCAGATTGGAAGTATTTACCAATGCATAATAGTTTCAGTAGTCCCACCAGATATCAGAATTACTGTACACTTACTATGTAGAGTCAGTCTGAAACTTTGGTTAATACCTTAAAATTGCTGAACACATGGATAAAACTGCCACATAAGTCTGTTATGGGTTATGTGAAAAGCTGCTGGTTCTTCATTTAATGACAGACCTAGTGTTTGGATTTTTTACTGCTGGTATTCAGTTTCAGAAGAGCGATGCTCCTCTTGTGTCATTGATCTTGGTAGGTTGGAGACAAGGTTTGGAAAATGTGATAGTCAGATATGCTGGGCTGCTAAGGGACTTGATCCAGAAATGTTGCAGGTCACTGCATGAGGTCCTACATTACGGAAGTATTGTACAATGTTGATATTCTATGTTGCACTGAGCAATCAGTAGTTTATAGGTAAAAGGAATATGAACAAAATAAAAAAATCCTTTCCTCGGCTCTTAGTATCTCTCCCTTAATTTTTTTTTTTTTTTTTGTGGGTGGAAATAGTTTTAACCTGAGTTTCTGCTGTGAATTTTGTCTGACTTTACAATACAAATGCTGAGAATTGTTTATGGAGATGCACCGAATTGAGAGGGTGGATTTTGTAATATTAATGTCTTACTGAAATTTCATTTGTCCTTACAGTTTCCTTTGTTGAAACAAACGTTTGTCTGTTTGGATAAAAATAGACAGTATCAAATGTAGGACATTGAATTTTTACAGCTATACTTACTGTGATGTCCTGAAAAAGATTAAATATTGCTATATCTGATGAAAAGGCAAATGCATATGCCTGTCTGAAAAAGTAGAGCAATAGAGAGCATTACTGAAGTTCATGATTTTGAATCTGTATTTCCAAACTGCATGTGGCCATCATGATCTGAAAAGTAACGTAGTGACATTTTTCAAAAATAAGACTTTTTCTTATGTAACAAAAGAAGCTGAAAGAAAATTAGGAGTAAGAAAAAAAAAAATTAGTCTATTTTAGCCAGTATATTTTTATACGGCTGAGTACTGAATGATTGTTTTTCACTTGTGTGATTCTTAAAGAATTAATAAGATACTTTCTTATTTATAAGAAAGATCAAAGGAAGAGTTGAAAAAAAAATGCAATCGTTGATCCATTGTTATTAATTTGTAAATGAATTAACTTTAGCCAGGCACAAACTCTGATTTAGTCTATTCTAGCAAAGATCCTGAATGTTCACTGATGATTTGATGATGAAAAAATTTTCTATTGGAAAATAACTGTTATTGCAATATTCTCTAGGAAAATATGATATTTAAAAATTTGTCTTTGGACTCCCCCACCCCCCAAGATTAATTTTTGTATACATATGTGCTTTAAAAAAAAAAAAAAAAAATCTGTGTTCTTCTTAGCTATAGTTATCTGTGATGGAAACTTAGCTCTAGATACCCCAAAAGGTTGCTCTAACTTGTTAAACCTGGCCTGTAGCCAGTTTGACTATCATTACAATCTGTGGACTAGTCCTGAAGCTAATCTGCTTGGTAACTCCTTAAAATCTAGACTTTTTCCTCTTTTTGTGCTATCAGGTGATACGCAGATATCCAGCAGGATAAACAGGAGGCTTACAGAGAGTACTGGTGGGAAATGAAATCTATAGGGGTTACAGATGAGCTGCTTAACTCTGAGCTGCCTTGATTAGGAAACCGGGACTCCCTAATTGGGATCTGGGTAATGTTACAACAGTGTCCCAGGTATGTAAAGAAGTCAAACCAGAGGACAGTAGCTTCTCTCCACGTAACTGTTTTTCCTTTCTATAGAAATAAGAAATTATGGGCCAAGCAGGAGTTGTAGTTTCTTCTAGCGTAGGTGAGTCTAGATGACTTGGGAACCGTGTGACTTTGAAGTCTACATCCCAGCAAAGAAATCGGCTCACCTGAGCCCAGGAGGACCTAGTCTGGTTGCTCCCTCTCTTTGCTGCCGGACAGTACTGGGCTAAGGCTGGTATCTATGTCTCTGAAGTCTGTCATCTCAAGCTTTCACACTTCAGCCGGAGCAGCCTCTGACCACACCAAATGGAGAAGAGAAGGAACAGATTTTAAGAGAAGCTTTTAAAATGCAGAGTGGGAAGGTGAATGCTCTGATGAAGACAGCGTTTGAGGTCTTTGTCCTTTCTGGACTGCTTCATGGGGCAGTTAGCCCTAAGGTAACTGGAGAGTATGGAGAGAAGCCAAGAATGGGCTTCTAGTGGAGGGCTCAAAAAGGTGCTACATCACTCCAGCTGCTCATTTCCCCACCCCACCCTTGAAGCTCACAGTTGGCATACCCCTACACTGGAGGTGGCCCACGGTCACTAATGAGTTAGTTTCCAGTTCTCAATGGAAAATTTCCAAATAATTTTAAAAACTGAATGGAATTTTTAAGTTCAAGAGGGCCTTATAAAGTCATATTTGGACTTCTTTTAATTTATTCACTGCAAATATATTAACTCAAACACAAGGGCTGTGAGCAAACCTCTTAAGAGATTATTTGCATTTTGCCTGAAAGAAAATAAATCAACAATTGGCTGCTGCAGACATTAAAATATACCACTTGAATTGTGACACTGCTGTGAAATTAAATATAAATGCTTCAGAGATCCAAATAACATTAAAGCTTTGAAGAAGGTGGAATTTTAAATCTTGATTTCTGGCAAGAGATTACATATATAATAAGCAATTAGGAAATAACCCAGCTCCTTAGGAAAATTATTTCCTTGAATTAGCTTCTGTCTGTCCAGTGTTTACATTCTGATTAACACAGTACAAAGGTTGTGTGATATATTTGTTGTTAAATGCAATGTCATAACAGGTAAAAAGAATAAGGCAATAAGAGCCTGATAATAAAATTAATTTGTTTTTTGAAATATGGTTTAATGGACAAGTTGAGTAACCACTTTGAAACAAAGTTAAACTCTGTTGCTTTCAGGGATAGATTTGAGTATTAGCACAAGATGCTATTTATGAATTATGCCATTCTTTTTTATGTTTTACATTAAAGTACAGGAAATAGCACCGATTTATGGCTGTATTATTAAAGGACAGTCCAACACAGAAATCGGAGTATGAAGGAAGTAGAAAATCATCTCTGTACAAAAGCACAGCTGTGCCAGAGTTTACAGTCACTGAGAATTTGTCCTATATATAGGGTTGTCTTTAAAAGCAAGGTAATACAGCAACTTCAGCCACAAATGATCTTTGGCTATTTATTGTTTCTCTATCTAGGACCTTAAGTTGAAAAGAGATTCCTTCTAATATTTCCAAAAAAAATGAATGCAATATCTCTTCTTTCACTGTGCAATTAGAAAATTAGATTTGTGGTCCCAATTCAACTTCTCCTGCCAAGTGGGAAGACAGTTGACCTAAAAGCCTTTGTGGTTTTTGAAATACAGAAGACCCTGGGGACTGCTGGAAAGTTCAGGCTATCTAAAGGAATTCAAACTTCTTGGTTTACATAACTTTTCCTAATTAATTTATAAATGTCATCAGCTGTAACTTTTGTCATCATCATTCAGGATATAGATTCAGATTCTGGAATGTCCTCGTCATCTTTCATAGGAGTGATCTTCCCTGAGTTATAACTCCTTTTATATAAAATTTTTTTTATAGTGGAAGAAGCAGCTGTTTTCTCATGTATTTTCTTGCCAACTTTCTTCTGAAAATTTTAAATGAGGGGTGATTAGGTATTTATATAGCATTACTAACACTTCCAGTGAAGTAAATTTCACAATCCCTATGGCCACTAATGAGGTTAAGGACACTGAAAGAATTATAGACAAATTGGAGTAGATGAAGAGAGGAAAAGCTAGAGACATGAGGCTTATTAGGAAATATCCACTGATATCTGTAATGATTTTAGGTCCGTGTGGAATATCATTTGAGATATAACTCAGCATGCTATTGTACATAATGAGTTAGGGCCTCATGAGGTAAAATAAAGCAAGCATGCAATAAATTTCCATAACAAATTAAAATAAAAGTGTGGCAATGATTTACAAACTAGGTCAAATATGTTGACCACAACACCAAAGATGGAGCTAAATTACAGCATCAGCAAATAATTTCCTAATGCTGAGAAGGATTCACAAGGATGGGTAATAACTTGCATGTAAAAATAAGCAATTTTACTAACTCAGCTTTATGATTCTGCACCAGTTAAACTTTAAATATCGAAGTCACATTCTCTAGTATGTCTCATACTCTCCCACCCAACTAGGTTGTAAAACTCTTATCTTATACATTGACAGACTCTCCCCTTTACATCACTTGCTGAGCTAATGACTTAGTTAAAAGATGAAATTTGTCTGTTCTTGTTTGCCAGTTATCACAAATTACGCATTTCTGGTCTTTGTACACCTTTAACTGTAGAACAGGGAACAACATTGATGCACGTCTTTGAGACAATTTTTGAGCTTTCAAAGCACAGGGTGCTCTTGTCCTGATGTCTTTATTCCCAGAATTTTGAGTCCTCTCCTATGCAAAAACTTTCACAATCTCAAAAGAAACAATTTGGAAAACCTTAATTTTTTTTTTTTTTTTTTTTTTTTTTTGTAGAGGATGAAGAGAAAAAACAGATAGTTGAAATGAAAAACATTTAGAAACATATCACATCTTAAAGTGTTCTGAACTTCAGCGGTAGAGAAAGTTGGACCTTCACCAGTGATTTTGGAGAAGGATGGTTTTTTTACACACAATGCTTCTTGTTACCGGATGACTTTTATTGGATGGTGGCTGGTCTTTTCCTCCTTGCATGATTAGACTCAGATGTTCTAGAGCACAAATCTTCCCCTGATGGTTTTTGACTAAGGTGGCAAAGCTTTTTGGTGCTGGCTTATGGTATTGAAATTAGAAAGTGATTTTTATCCTGTAGACTCTCCTGTGTGGTCTTTTGATAAAGTGTGCTGGTGGTTTGCCTTGCAGCATAATCCAAATCTAAACTCAGTCCTTTTTTTTTTTTTTTTTCTTCTTCTTAGTAATCAAGCCTCTACGTCCAACAGAGTGAATGGCCTGGCTTGCATATCCTGTGCAATGTAAACCCTGTACGTATGTCCAGGAGTTAGCACTTTAACTTTGGCAACGGAAACAGTATGAATCTGTCAGTTTGACTTTAAGCCTGTGCAATTTAGTGTGGATTGGCAGAGCTAAATAGCCAGGGGCAGTGTTGTTTTAGTATTGCTGCCCTGAGCTAATGCCTTCAAAAAGTGCTACCCTCTGATACTCAGACCCCCCAGGAGGTTCACAGGCATGCCAGCCTTGTGTTAAAGATGTCCTATTGACATGCCCTTGGTGCCCTACCCCTGCTCACTCCCTGCAGTTCAAAAAGTCCATGTGGAAGATCACATTTGAAGAAGAAAGTGTATTCCTTTTTAGGTAGATCTGATACATGATACAACTATTTTCTGGAAATGTTCAATCTTAAAAAAAACACCCTGTAAAAATGACCGAAAAAACTCCAACAACACTAAGCTAGAAAATCAGTCACTCAGACTCTCACATTCCAAGTAACAAAATTAAAAATAAAATTGCTCTCAAATAAGAGAATTTACAATGATAATGGAACTGCATATAGGTCAAATAGTCTATCTTCTCCAAATTTTCAACTTGATTGAAAAAGTTACTTTTAAGCTTCTTGAGATGAAAGTCATTTAAAATACAATTTTGTATAGGGTCTGTATTCTTGTGCAGCCTGTTTTCCTCACAGGTCTGTGCAACAGCTCCCAGCAATGCAATATGTTATCCACTGTACTGATTCTTTTTATTATTCTCATCCTGGAGTTGAAATACAGCTTAGTGGTAAATTCAGTTCAGTATGCATTTAGGCCGTTGTTTTAATGTGGATATACAATGTAGGTGTTTTTACTACCTTCTCTGTAATTGTAAAATTTTGCCCAGCTTGAAAGTAGTTTTGAGAAAATCCTAAACCACCTGAAGAAAATAACAGTCAATGTGCCTTCCAAATGATGATGGATATCTTGAGAATAATTACGGTCTGTGCAGTGCCTTGTCCTTTATGCACATTTCTTCCCATCTACTTTCTAGAAGGGATGTTATGGACAAAGGATATAGTTGCTGGTAATGCCGAATTCCAAACTCTAATATGTACTGAGCTATGGCAAAATTTGTAATTGCAATAGACTTGAACAGCAAAGAGAAAAAGAAGAAAAAAAAAAAGTCTATTTATCTGAGGCAGCAAGCAAAGCTATGAAATGCAAAAGGGTAATGGCAGTTTTCACTAAGAATAAAATATTCATGTTGCTAACTTACATAAAACAAAAGATGGAGTGTTTTCTGCAGGGAAATTACTTTCTCTGATGAGCTCCATTTATGCATGATAGAGTTTTAAATTTTTGAAAACCCCCTTGGTTATTTTTTTCTTTTTTCAATTCTAGCGGTTTTAATTTTAGGCTTATAAACAGATAGATGTAAAATTTCTTGCTGAAAGGGCCTTATTCTGTTTAAAGTCATATTTATTACCTTCAGCAAAAGCAGAATTGCTTCTGTCAATGACAATGAATACAAAATCAATATTTAAGACTTGTGGTCTCATAGACTTCATGTTATGGAGTGGGTACTTCAGTTTTAAACTGCCCTATAATAAAATGCATCTTCATTTACTTCCAGCACGTTTTTAACGTTCTTCATGTTATGAAGTATGCTCCAGAGGTTCTAGTTTTGCACCAGGTAACTGGAAAGCAGACAGTTGCAGATGGAGTTGTCTAAAGTTTTTCTGTCCTGCAGCAGGGACGCGTGTGTGGCCTGAGCCTATGGATTTCTGGAAGTTTGGTTGCCCAGGCAAAAGCTGGCTGTTTGGCAAGACTTTCCTAATCTTGGGCTTTTCCGGTCGCTGCTGTTAGAGAAGAGTGGTAAGTGGAGTAATAAATTGGATGATCTAGGACTGTATTTCATGGGTGGTTTTTTTTTTTTTTATTTAATTGGCATTTTTTGTTTATTTTTTGATTGATTGGGGTTGGGTTTTTTGTGTCATTTGGGCAGCTCACTCCCTCTGCATATATTTTTGAGAAATTCAACATTTGTTCAAGATTAAAGTGTATCGCCGGAATTATGAGGTCTGATGTGCTTTTTTCTGTGCTCATGATGGAGCATCAAAATATATGGTTTCTTGTCTTAAAGGCAAACCCTGAAGATATCAGTGTAGGGAACTTCTTACATGTTGTGCAGGTTTGATATGGAGCTGAAACTGGAGTGAGGAAATCTGGAGGCTTGGTCTCAAACTGGACCCAGCTTCTCTGAAACATTCATAAACCTACCTTGTTTCTGTATTGTTACAAACAGGGTTTTGAAGGCCTGGTAATTACTGACCTTACTGGATTTTGGCCAAGATATCAGACTTAAAACCTTCTAAACGGCTGCCTCTGCCAAGCTTTACACAGTACAGCACTTTAGGTAATATTAAATTTCAGCAGTTTAGGGTGAGTTGTTGGCTTCTGTTCAGCGTCCCAGAGAAAAAAAAAAAACCAAGATAATATAATTCTCTTGATGTCTATGAAAAATATATTCTTGGAAGATGTTGGATAGTGCTAGGACGTAATAGAATATATTAAAAAACAGTAAATATAATCCATCTATTTGAAACGAATACCATAACCTGATTTTCTTGTTCTTTTGACTATAAACAATGCAATGGTTTTACTATGTGTATTTATTTAGCTACCACAATACAGCCAAGTTTGATGTCCCATAGAACAAAAATTTTGTAAATAAGCGATAAATATTATGGCTCTAATTTGTTTAAGATGATAGTGTTTTACCTACTAAATAGGTAAATAACAAAATAGATTTAGTTGATTGCACATAAAAGACATACATTATAGAAGGAATATGCATCCTAGGGAATAAGTAGGTGCTTAAACACTGAGGGGAAAAAAGCTATTGCAGTTTAGTGTCTCTTGTACAAGTGTTTGCCAGATCAGGTCTGCTAACAGCATCTTTGCCCTTGACTCTTCAAAGTGACAAACGTTGTCAGTTAAGAAAAGAACTCCACCTTCCCTAAAGGAACCTTTTATTAAGAGATCATAATGATGACAGAAGCATAACTCTTGAGAAATTCAAGATGAGCAAAGAAATGGGACAGGTTTGAGCTATGTATCAGCAAACGATGAGAAACTAGATACTTTCACTCTTATGCTCTCCTTACTTGATGAACTGAGAGTAGCACACGTTTTTAATATAGAGCTCTTCTAATGCAGTTATTACCAGGAAAATAGTTAGGTGCCAGTATGAATATTTCTGGGAAGTGGGCTAGGGCTGTTTATATTGTGTGTGCAGAGAAGCAGAGCCAGCTCCGTGCAGGCTGCTGGGAATGCCATAAGCTACCACAGCTGTAAAAGTGAGACCTTTTTGCAGGCCATGCTGTGTGATACAGGCTGCTGTAGTTGGGTGAGCTAAATGAGATCGTGCAGGAAACCAGCAGAATGGGAAGTCTTAACAAACTCTCGGTTTATTGGCAAATTGCTTTACTCATTGGATCTTCTTTCCCTTCACCTGCTCAAGTTTGGATTATGGTTGCAGTATGTGAGGCCATAGCTAAATTCAGTTCTTCCCTATGTGTAGGAACATATTGTGTTCTGAACAACTACACTTCCCTTTCTTTTTCCATAGTCTTTAGAGAAAAGGTCGATAGGGTTGAATAACAATAATAGATAGTTCTAATATTGCACTTTTCATCTGTAACTGGTAAAAGGCCTTTGCAAAGCAGATAAGTATAATTAGACCTGGTCAAAAACTTCCAGACAGGACAGAGCTCTGTTGGAGAATGCTAATTCAATAGGACTGACTGATTTGTCTTGAGCTTCTGTTTATCAAATGAATTTTGATAACAGCAGAAGACATGTTTATATTCTGTAATATGTAATGCTAGTGGTATAAATGAGTTCTTTCTACAGGGAAATATTCTTCTATCGATTTACATGATTGTTGGAATAAATCCTTAATGTACTGAGATTAAGTCTGTGCTTGGGAACTGGCCAATAGCCTTATCAAGAATTCAATTTTAATGTATTTTGTGGGATACCTTATGTAATCCTTGTACGTAACAGTTAACTGTATCATTCATTCA
Organism: Alca torda; assembly: GCA_008658365.1. Taxonomy (NCBI): domain Eukaryota; kingdom Metazoa; phylum Chordata; class Aves; order Charadriiformes; family Alcidae; genus Alca; species Alca torda. Next base: position 9,364,009 of record CM018079.1, read on the forward strand.
CCACCCTGGCAAAAACTGCAAGCAGCTGTGACAATTCCTTTGCAGATTTAAGACTTTTTTGCTTTAAGACTTTTTTGCTTTAAGACTTTTTTGCTTTAAGACTTTTTTGCTTTAAGACTTTTTTGCTTTAAGACTATTCTATCATGGTTGCTATCAAGTAGTGGTACAGAAAGTGGCATTTAGTAGGTGATGCTTTCCCCTCTGAGCAGGTGGATTATGTGGTGAATTTATTAGAACTTGTTATAAGAACTCTTATTTAAAAAATGAAGCAATATTGACTTTGATACGAGCAAAACAGGCTATTTGATTTGATCTCAGTATAGTGATGATAATTGCATTTTACAATTCTGCTGTCAAGTGCAGATGAAAAACATGTTATGATGATAAATGGGAATCTGTACAGTCCTCGGGAGGCATCCATTGCAATATAGCAGCAATCCATACAAACCTAATGAAGGTGTTCATTAGAAATCTAGAAGAAATATTAACCTAAAAAATTATTCCAAAATAGGAGGTGCATAAGGTCAGAGACACCTGAAAAAAATTCAAGGTAACACTTCCCTTCTCCAAAATTGTTCTGACAAATTTGTGAGCCGGTAGCATCTTTAGGAATATATGAGCTGGTAGCATCTTTAACTCTGATGCAGGGAAAGTTCGCTAGGCTGTTGGGTGCACAAACTGGAGAGGTTACGTATGAATTCACATTATATATTCAGCAAAGGGTCTACTTTCCTGCTGTGTCTTGGATCTGTTGAAGGAAACAGTGCAACTAAGAATGGTTGAAAAACTAATTATTTGCCTCCATACTGGTTTCATGTTCCATACTGCCATCATACAGGGCACCGACACTTCTTACCTTATGCAATGGAATATTCCATTGACTTCCTAGACATTACTCTGAAATGTTACACGTTGGTGTGATTTATAGCGTACTTAATTCATTTCAGGTATCTTCTTTATGAATACAGTATGATAATGTGCAAAGAAAAGAGAGAAATATAATGTTTTTCTTAAAAAAAATATAAAAATTCCAAGAATAGATCCAGAGAATATTTTTAATCATTAGCATAAAGATGTTGCCACTTTCCAGAAGGGAAGACATTTTGTAGGAGATGTTTAGCCTTGAGGCAATTCATTCTTTACACAGAGGCATAAGAAATACAGCTCCTGGCAGTTTTTATCATTACTAATAAATGAATAAGCATGGTTTCTGAAAAAACATGTTTCATCAGAAGGACATGTTACACTGTTCTTATCAATAATTCTGTGCAAGTAAAATTCAAGCCTGCAGGATTGTATTGTTGCAAGTTTTTTATACGATCACTTTTCACACAAGAAAAACAGACTGATGATGAATGATGGATGAAAATTTTAGACGTAATTAAAAGAAAAAAAAGTTAAATTCCCAAGTTCCTTTAACAAAGAGAATAAAAAAAATACTGTACATCTATGGTTTGATAGATAATATTCCATTAAAATGAACCGCGGGCAGAAAAATTAGGCACGTTTATATGAGAGAGATTGACAAGCTTTAAATAGTCATGAATATGTGAATAGATGACCTATTTTGCTTTGCAATTTAATTCTGGAGATGAGCAGATGAAGGATAGTGCTGGAGAGTACAACTGTAGCTTTTAAGGGAAGAGAATCTGAGAAATAGCAATCCTGTAGGAATACTGCAAGAACCCAGTGGGGGTTGGATAACTATTAACAGATCAGGGATAGAGAGATCTTATTGCTGCCATCGAGTACCTGAGCATCACCAAACCAAGCGTTTTGTCAGACAGCTGAGGAGCAGAAGAAAGATGATTCAGTCATTGGAGTTAGTTGAAATTAGCATCAAATAGTTTCAGAACTAGCAAAAAATAATTCAAAGGCAAGGCCATTCTTTGGTCACAAAATCATAAGAGACTTTTACGCTTAGTCACATTTGGTGAACAGTTTTGTAGGGAAGAGTTGTCATTTTGGGTTTCAAAGCTTTATCCTTCAGAAGGAAGGCAAAGCTCATTCAAAACTGCTAGGTTGAGTAGCATCTCCTAACTTGCTGTTGGTAATATTTTATCTAAGCAAAAACAGGAGATTGTTTTTATAGTAAGAGCCTAATGAAATGCTTCTCAATTCACTTTCACGCTCGGTATTTAACAACATATGAGTTTCAATTTCTTTAAATATCATCAGGGAAAATCTAGTTTTTAATTCTGTGCTTCAATTCAGTAACAGAAAAACCCCTCAAGTTTTTCTAGTTTCTCTAACTTTCCCACTGAAAAAAATGTTAGTATTTTCTGTGTGTTTTACCTTTTTCAAAAAACAAACCAACCTAAACACCTAGGTCTTTATTCAAGTACAGGTAATGAAATATGTAAGATCAAAAGTTAGCCTATAACAAACACAATGGATTTTTGTTGCTTGTAGATACAAATCCCAGTCCTGAATACTTCTGTGCCATAAGCTCCTTTGACTCTGTTGGTAATAATTATATGATTCCGGTAATAATAGCGCTTTCTAGTGGGGAACAAAGAGAACGACCTACACAAGGAATAGATCACAACGCGTGCTCTTGTTTTCTTGCCTGTGTAAGGCTGCTAGCACCCATGCTGCTAATGAAAAGCCCAATATAATGTCTGTCACTTTTTAAAATGGATTCTCGGGAAGGTTGATTAGTATTCGCAGATCCTGAAAACAAGAGTGATTTGGTTCAGAGAGTAGTGCCAGGAGATACATTATAGAATCATAGAATTGCCTTGGTTGGAAGGGACCTTTTAAATCATCTAGTCCAGCCATCAACCTAACATGCCATTCTTACAATCTCAAAGACACAAGGGCAACAGAGACAAAGAATAAACTGCTCAGCCTGACGTGACTTTTGGAAAAGCCACATGCACCACAGCAAGGATCACAGGAGCTGCTGCAGCCTGCTCAACATGGTGTGTAGTCTTGCTGTGGTTTGTTTTCATTTTGTTGTAATTAAATACCCACGAATGCTGACTTTCTGTTGTTTTTCTTAGGATGATACTATCTTTCTGGCACGTCAGACATACCAGAACTACTCTTTCTTATGAGCTCAAATAATACAGTGGTATCTGGTAGGTAGTGGCTATTTAAGAGGATAGTTGGTACCTTCAGAGACAATGCCACCAACATTGATCGTGACTATTTTTGACATAGCATGAAGTTTTCAGGCAATTTTCCTTAAAACCCCCCAAAGTCCCTTTAGGTTTCTGTAACCCTGAAGAAAATAAAGAATTAATTTGGATAGGGATAAGGGAATGCCATTTGACTAGGTGGAGTGTCTAGTTTCTTAGATGTTGGTAGTGATATATATTAAGGAGGTTTAGTTGTTAGAGGATGCAGCTGAGGAAAAAAAAAAGGAAACTTAGGTGCCTGTTCTTCCATCTGAAAGAGAAATGCTGCATAAAATGCTTAAAAACTATAATTATTGAATAATATTTAATTTTTCCTTGCTGTATCGTTTTATTTTCATTCTAAGAGCAAAGTACACCAAGGCCCTGAATCTGTTGATGATAGATTTTGGAGCTTCACTGTACAAAGTGCCTATTAAGGATATGTAAAAGGTGGGGAAAAAAGGATTTAAGTACAAAGCAACTCAGGATAAAGCTGTATAGGAGAAGGATTTTTCTGGGTGATATCCAAAAGCAGCCATTCTTAGAAACAATATGACTTTATGGAAAGGCAGAGAGAATTGGGAGACAGAAGATTTCAAAAAGTAGATATGGTCATTTTGCAAAATGTTTATCACCTCTAAAGAGAGAGAACACTATTAATGGTGGACGAGTCTTGCAAGGAATGACTACTTATTCTTTTATATAGGTTTGCTCAACAATGTTAATGATGATTTTAAAACAGCTACATTTGTTACATGTCCAATGCATATATGTTATGCTTCTGCCTGCCCATTTATTTTATATTGCTTTTGACTGCTCGTTGGCACTGAATTTCAGTGAGCATTTTCAGTGAGAACTGCACATACCCAGAAGTAACACCTAAATTCAGCTGTCCTTATGCAGGCATATGAGTAGAGAAGACCGGCAGCTCTCCAGCCACACTTCCCTAGGCCTGTAGTGTTGGCTCCAGAGCACAAAGCAGAGTGGAAAACGTACAATAAGGGCATTTATTATTTTTCCACTCTGAAAAGGCTGAGGCAGAAGGTTTGAAAGGTGGGTTGGTATTCTTTCCTTTCAGTTATTTCTTCACGGGAGTCTGTGTTTCATCCTTTGGTCTGCTCATTATTTACATCATTTCTCATATTCTTAACTCTAGACTTAATTTTTTCTTGGCTTTTTTTCCCTCTGATGGTCCTGCCTCAGACATCTTGATCCTATATTATTTGAGAAGGACAGATTCAAAACAAGGAACGTAAAATTTTTCATACCCTGTCACAGTGAAATTTGAGTCTGATAAACATGAAGACAAAAAAAGTGTGCTGAGTAGTGGCTAGAAGAATAACTATAGAGCAGAGCACAAGGGGAACAGAAGTGGTGGCTATACCCCTACAGAAGAAAAACGTTATCTTTACACAACCCCGTAAGCCGCCTCTATTCTTTTCTATTTATTCTTATATCTGTCATTTGGTAACTGGCTGTTCAGGAAAGAGTGTAAGATGAAGAGAATTATCTTGCATTGATTGCAACAGGGCTTTGCATTGAGAGAACAACAAAAAAAAAATCTAAGAAACCAAGAAAACTGTCAGGAGTGGACAGGGTGCTGATTGTGAAAGCATGTAATTTTGTGGGGCAGAGATCTGTGTGAAGTGATGGCTGAGGGTAAGCCATATGGTAAAAGGCTAGCTCTCTATTTCCATTTAGCTGAGTGTAGGAAAATTACTCGTATCTCCCATAAATTACACTGTTTCTCCAGTTAATGTACAACCTCATAGTGCCTGCATATTAAGTAACATTTATAAAAAATTCATAAAGAGTCCAAAGCATTCAAAATCCAATACCAGGCAATGTGATGTTAAAGTCTTGCACAGAAATTGAACCCTACTTCCATTCATCCGAGAGCTTGCAGGCACTTAACAAGGCAGTTGTAGAGTTCATGCTTAATAACCTGCTTCCATGCTCATTGGCTGTGGTATAGATTATACGAGTTCAATGAACAGTTCTTTATGTGCGTTATCTCAGACTCTCTTTTATCTGGATTTATTATGTCTGGCAGTGGTGTGCATAAGCCCAAGCTGTAAAAGATGACTGCTGTACTTCTGAGATATATGTATCTCTTTTCCTAGTTCCTGGAAGTTCTCCAGCATGGCTGAGGAAATCAGGACAGGGATGTTTAGCTGGGTGCGGTCTGGGATCTGTAATTCCTTCTGCATCTTTGAAAGCTGGAAAAGGGACACAAAAATGTAGACTCTTGCAGAAAACAATGCATTCCCTGAGTTGATACCAGGCTTTCATTAAAGTAGTGCCTATTTTGTCTTCCATAGAGATGGGCTTGTCTGCATTTTCACTGGAGTCCTTGGTTTTGAAGGATTTTCAATTTTTCAGTCGAACTTGGTTCTGGACTGGAAATGGAAAACCACACTGGCCTTCTGGTAGATAAAAACATATTTAGCTATCCTCTTCTTAAGAATAAAAATCAGTTTCATTTCTGTTTTGTGTTGAATTGAAAATTAACATTGTAGGTCATGAGTTTGTATAAGTAAGCTTTGCAGTATTTTCTTTAAATACAGTTAATGGATTGGTGACGTTTGAGGTACTTCATAGTATTTAAATTTCTTTGTCTCTTGTGAGAACATTAGCAAATATTAAGTAGTTTGCAAAATCCAGGTCAGCAACAGAGGATGTTTAAAACAAGTAGGAGGAGTCTGGCTTCGATATTTTCATTTTAGTTGCTGTCTTTTTATGTGTATTTTTGCAGGGATACCTACTTAGGTGAGAGCTTTGCTCTATTAGATGGTATACAAATGCGCAGTAGGTAATAATGTCTGAGTAAAAGGACTTCAATATAGACAGAGTTAACCCTTACAGGTTCTGAAAACAAAATGAGGCTAATTGATTTGACAATAGTAAATGATATTTTCTCTGGTAGAGGAAGATGGTCCTAAGGTAATGGAAACAACATTTAAGACATTGCAACAAGCAGGCAATCCCCCTGCCTTAAGAAGTCTTAAGTATTATTAATTTAATTGGTATGTATTAATTTAACTTGGACAACTAGAATAAATATGCAAGGACTGCTGAAAACGGTGAAGTGTAGGCTTCACGATGGTTTCCAGTCTTAAGTTCATAAGAAATTGTTGTATTTACTGCATTTATTGTACTTAATAGCAACTAGCTGAATGCTCTGCGGCTTTCTAATTTTGCTATGAAAGTAGACATTAAATTCTTCCAAAACAAAGAATAATATTTAATATTTACATTTCACAGACAGTACACAGGACTAACTGGTAGAGTTAAAAGGAGAAATCCATTATGACCTTCTACATTATTTGACGTTTTTTGTAGCCCAACCTCTGCATAATTGCATTCTGTTGCAATTTAAATGGTTGTTTCTGTAGCAAATGTATACCTCACTGTGTGAATTTGCAACATGAAAAATTAATTTAGCATCTATGAAGTGCAGAGAATTAGGTACATTTCTGGAAAAGTTGTTCTAGTATTTCCTCTCACTATTAATAGTGTGCACACCTTCTTCTGGACTTATCTAGCTGCCAGTTTCTAGCCTTTGGATTCTGTTATAAATACCTGTTAGATCAAAGTGCCTTCTGTCATCAGAAATCTCTGCTTGTTAGATACTCATTGCTTGTGAGCAAGTTATACTATAAATCTTCACTGTAAGAAGTGATTATGGATTGAGATGAAGTGCCTTGGTGAAGGCAGATCTTGAGACATCCTTCTGGTTCCTTTCTGGATCTTTTCAGGTTTGCAACATCTTTTTGAATTGTAGTTATTCAGACCGGCCCCAAGGTATGGTTTAGTCTTGATATTGCAATGTACATTCCAGGTGGTCCCTTATGCATTCAAAGAATATCTTGGCTACCATATTGTGCTTGGAGCTCTTACTATGTACAGTTTCCCTTATTTCTTTTTTGGAGCAACTGCTTTCTAGGTTCAATACATGTAATAATGCCTAATCTTTCTAAGTACTCCCCACTGAAATATTTTCTGTATGACAGCTATTTCTAATCTGTATGCATACAGAAGTGTAATCGATATGATGTTTCCATAATAATTTTTTAGGTCTGCTTTTAGAGAGCTAAAATTTGGTTTTGCTCAATGAGGAAAAGAAGAGAAAACAGTGCTGGGTACATGGTATACTATGCTTTTCTTAGTACGCTTGGTAAAAAAGAAAGCATATATTCAGCTTACAACATGCCCGTGAAGCTAAGGTAAAGAAAGCAACACCATTTAATTCCCTAGATGAATAGTCCGTGCATTAATTCAATTATTGCCATTATAGAATAGATTCCTGGAAGATCTCAGGGGATGTCATTCTTCCAGAGTGAAATCTGGGCAAGGCTGGGGAGATTGTTATGGACTCGTCTCATAAATTTCCCTTGCTTGTAAAAACATACAAATAACAGAAATATGATTTGCAAGTATTCTCAAATAGATCTGACAACAGAAACAGTCAAATGCTGTATGTGATGATCATGTTATCAATGACAATATACATCTGAGCTGTGATGTAAGCATTGCTTATGGAATTTGTTCTAAAAATCTTTTCTTTTAGTGTCTGTTTCTTTTTTTTCTGAAGCTTAAGAAGGGTGGGACAATATATAACTGTGCAAGAAGTTGTCATGCTTATGTTCTGAGACAAACACTGTTAAAGTAATATTATCAGTGCAGTGAAAGCACGTTTATTTCTCAGGCAAATCTATATCAATTAGTCACTATACCCAAACTTCTCAAGGAAGAGTGCTACAATTATTTTTATCTAAGTGCTCTTTAAAGAAAAAAATAAAAAGAAAATAAGCGTAATTTGCTGCCATTGAAAATAGAGATTATGGTTTTTAACATACATTATTAGAGGGTGAGTAAAGCTTTCTGGAGAAATTTCCTCAAATATGGGCAAAGAAAAAGTTTTACAACTTTTTAAAATCCAGTTACAATGCTTTAAAACTTTCCTCCTTTCCCCATGTACAGTTTTTAAAAGTTTTCAGTATCTAATTTTAAATTCACTTATTGTAGTGGCCACTGCAGCTTGTAGTTTGCTGGCCTCCAACTGTGCTGAATCTGCACCAGCTTCCTGTTACTCTCTGACATGAGTTGCTGCTTCTGGAAGGAACAACTCAGCAGAACGTAGAAAGTGCTCTGTTCCTGTAGCCCAGGGCATGCTCTGTGGGCAGGTTGTCACCGTATTCAATAACTCTCTCTCTAAGATCACCGAAGTCCTATGATGAAACAATAACTTTTATTGATCTAATCTTTGAAGATCCAAGCTGTCTGCAATGGGGAGGAAATTTTATCTGCTGCAGATGGGGTGTCCCTACTAGGCTGGCAAATATTCCTGATCTTGTACATAAACAGGTCCTCCACTGGATGAGATATTATGTTTGCTAAAATGTAGTGCTGGAGAAAAATTGGAGACAGCCTTGAGAAGCTGCTGACACCCTGCAAATGAATTTAAATATGAGTTACAGTTCTCAAGAAAAAGATAAGAAGAGTCTAAGGGAAAGGCTGAGAGCAAAACTGTGTAATTTAGGGTTTATGACAGCTGCTGAGCAGAAGTAGGAAGAAGGGAGAATATAAAATGGTTCTAATGAGTGAAAACTGGGGATAAGCTGTGGAAGATGAGAAATGAAAAGAATTTAAGTATAGGACAGGGAAAACAATGCAGGATTTGAAAAAGGGTCAGAGAAATCTGCTCATTGGCCCCGCTTTGAAAATATGTAGAGTCAACAATCTGCAGGCTGTATGAACTTCTTCCGTTCTTCATGTTGGCTTTAAGTACACCCACATGCTAAAAGAAACTCCACTTGCTGATCCTCTTTTTAGTAACTTTTCTCACCCTTCTCTCATGGCAGTAGTACTTAGTGCATCTACAGGTTGTTTGCATCCAAAAGGCACTATTTCAAGGCCACGCGTGGGCTGTCTGCCTTTGTGGTTGATTTTTACATACACTGCTGTAAAATTAACTGGGACCATGGTTGTCCAAAAATATCTTCAGTACAAACGTAGAACGCGATCTGCTTATTTTAGGGACCAAAATGTGGTTTATTTTTGTAATAAAAAAATAGAGTACTTATCACTGTGCTATGCAAGTACCTCTCGATAGATGCGTGTATCATCCCAGAGCTTATTTGTGGGAGGGACACGCTATTATCCTTCTTTATAGTTTGGAACACTAAAGCAAAAGGATTTCAGGCTCAACATTCAAAACCAAGCCTTTGATCTTTGTGTCACAAGACATCCCATTTCTAATACTCCACAGCCAAATGCTCAGAGACTGACTTAAATTGGAGTTGTTGGCACTAGGACATTCTTAATGTGGGTATAAAGTTCCTTCATTTGTTTTCTTCTGGCTTTCTAGTCTAGTCTCTGGTTTTGCATGGAACTGAAAATGCTTACCAAAAGGAGACCTCCTATAAATTGTGAATGTAGTGAAAAATCAAGGTTGTAGAGAGTATTTTATTAGATCAGCTATTAAGCAATTTTTTCTTCTTTTTTTTTTTTTTTTTATTTTTGCTGAGGAGCTTTTCTGGAAATACTATGTTTAGGGTAGGCATTTTATTGGTGAAATGTTACTTTTTTTGTCTTGGACCAGTCATATATTTTGTTGTTCAGTATGATGTGTTTGTGTAGTCTTTTCTCTGTAAAAGTCAGTTCACGCACCTGCTGTTTCTCACCAGTCTTTTTGTTTTGAGTAAACTAGAATGTCATCTATTCAGTATAGTTTCCTGTTTGTCTGTAGTCCATTTTGTATTTTGATCCTTTAAAAAAATTACATCTCTCCTTCCTTACTCAAACTCCCAGTCTCTTGTGGGAAGAGAACTGGACAGGTGTTTCGTCCCTAGAAATACAACTCTGTCACTTCAGAACGACTAAGGTACAGGTGTTTTCTTTCTCATCCATAGAAGAAACATGTTACAAGTTGTCACATAGAACCACTCTTTGGGGTTTTTGGCTATTTTTCTACTAGAGTAATAAAAGATAGTATTTGTACATTCTTACTAGGTTTTTAAGAACTGCTTTCAGGTGGAAAAGGTTTAGGGGAAAAAAAAAATCCACACCACCCCCGACCCCCCCTTCCCCCCAAAAAAAGTGGAGCCAATTTATGAGTTTTCAAAATATGTCAGCTTTTATGTGCAAAGATTAAAATCCACTAACTTCCCATCACCCTTGCAATCCAGCATTGCAAGTAGTACCTAAGAAGTGTCTCTGTATATAGGAATTTACATTGCAAGTAGTACCTAAGAAATGTATCTGTATATAGGAATTTACCTTCTGTTAGGTGGTGTTTCAGAGCGCTGCCTTCACACCTTCTTTAACTTCCAGCCTGTTGCCAAAAACATTATCAAGGCCCCTTAATAACAGTTAGTGGCTGCCTTATTACAATGCTTTGCACTCCACACTAATTTGTAGGTAATTTAAAGAAATCTTTCTGTGCTGTGATTATATTAATTTAACCTTTTTTTGCAGCTTGACTCTACTATTTCCCTTCAAAATAACAAATTAATTACTGCCGGTGAAATTTGATGCAATTTTGCTTCCTGCTTTTGATGGCGTAACCAGAGTTAACTGCTCAGCAAATATATCTTGCAGAGCACTCTGTTGCAGTTTAACAAAATTTATGCTATCGGTTGAGGGAACTGCTGGAAATGTTGTACTCAAGGCTCTCCAAAATGTAATTGAGAGTGTCAGGAGAGATCATTACAAAATACGTGCTTGCTCAGATTTATCTGTTACACCAGACAGCTTTAAAGGATGCAATATGTACAAAAGGTGGAGTGCTGCAGAGTTGTTCAGGTACAGTAGCACAGCTATGGAACGTGGCCAAGCGATTCATACATTTGTTCTAGCTACATATATTTTAAATATAAAGGAATGATTACCAGTGTCAGGTGCTTTATATGACTCACATTAATTTTGAGAACAGGAGAGAATAAAGCACAAGAACTCCTCCGTACATTGAATTTAAAGACAGGATGCAGAGGACTTAATGAAATAGGCAGGCAAGATGCACAGTTCTTTACCCTGAATTTTAAAAGCAGCTGTTTTGTTAGTTAAGGATATAAAACATGAATTCCCATGACAAATCTTAAGGCAATGTATTTCCGATATTCTGATCAACGACTTTTAAAAAATGTTAACTGCGTTTATTCTGCCACTGTTCTGTGCTGGTGTTGTCAAGCTTTATGGCATAATCTTGTGATCTGAGTGATGATTATAATTGCTCTCTGCAGTTTACTTATTAAGCAGAAAAACACGTATCTTTTATACTTTTCAGAAATAAATCTGCTGCTTTGGAAGTGTAATAAGGAAAAATGGCTGAATAGTGAAGAAAAACTACACAGAACTAAAATAAGTATTATGCAGTGCAGCCGTGCAGAAGTTACTAATGGTATGCAGAAACTCATAAACTCAGATGTATTGAACCTGAAATTGTAAAGCATGCATGTAAGTTTGGTAATTTATACATGAAAAGAATATAAAGAGCTTGGAATTCACATGTATATACTTGATAAAATTTACTTTCGATATGATATCACTCCCCTGCTATTAAATGAAAGGCTTTGTGCACCTTATTGCTTTATTTATATGAAAGGTGACAATTCAATTTTAGTCTTTTGGCCAGTTTTCTGCTTAAAATCAAATACACTTTTGTTGAGAAATTTGGAAAAATATATAGGAAATGGAACTAGATATTTAGCTAGGTAAAAATTACAACTTATGAAGAAAGAAAAAGGAAGTATGGAACCACATTCAGATGCAAACAGAATGTTATAATGGCGAAAGTGGGGAGTGACTGAAAAAAGAGAGAATGTGGATAAAGAAATTAGTTAAATTCAACCTTTTGTTTTCTTTATTCAGCATTTCATCTTACTTACAAATATTCCCCAATGAAACTGCACTATATTACAGGACAGCATGCAGATATTGAAGCTAATTTTTAGAAATTAATATACCTCATGTGTTCAGGAGCCACTGCTTATCACAGTGCTGTAATGTTGCCATGAGTAGGAATAAGAAGTGGGTTTATCATTGTTTTATTTACTTAAGCCTTGCTAAATTGGTAGAGTTCTTTAAGTCCTAGAGATAAAAAGAGAACTATGGGTGAAATACTGTTGCAGTCTGCATGCAGAGCTTGCTTTTACCATTTTCTCATGGTGTGAAAACCTAGTTCACAAGAAACATTAAACAGGTGAGAGAGGAAAGCTGTATAAAGATTTTAAGTGCAGTATATCTTTGTATTTCATGTCTACATATTGTTCTCTGATCATGAACACCTCTATAAATAGGGATAATTGAATGGACAGTGATTCAGTTGTGCTAAGGTGACATACAGGCTCAAAACCATGCCCATTTTGGCTTAATGAAGGTCTACTAATAGGCTCAGCAGTGATATTTTTGTTGCCTCACTTACTTTTGAGTCTTCATGAGGAAAGAGCTAGGAGCGAACCATTTACTCTGCCGTCTTAGGTAACAAAGATGGCCCTTCTGGTGGTAGTATTATTTCTCATAAGCACTGGAATAAGAGAACAGATGTAGGTGAATGCTATCACATATACACTGTCAGTTTACACACCCTCATGGTTTTCTGCTCTGTAGTACTTGGTGTTGATGTTAAACACAGGTCCTTCTGTTTCATTACTTGATCCTGGTCATCTTAAGGATAATCATTTCGGTTAGTGTCAGTGCAAAGGGACATTGCAAAGCTATCGTTCTGAGGGATGTTCATCGAGGGAGGAATATGACATTTCTGGGAGACTGTCAGGGCCCTCGTGAAGTGTTAAGATTATTTAGGTGGCTGTGCTGCAGAGAAATGTACATTAACTTGAAATATGGGAAATATCTAAAATACGGAGTTCCAGTTTATTTGATCAGGGAGAAAACCTAGATAAAGAAAACCCCTGGGTGTTTTTAAAATGTTCCTTAATGCTTTTTATACTCCTCAAGATGCAGTGAAGGTCAATGCAGTAGGAAATGTCTCCACTGATTTAGATAAACGGTACCTCTTTGCAATGCATTCCATTTTCCCTTTTATCCACTTGAAGAGCTACCATAAGACTTTACCTTAGGCTGTCAGGCAATGTGCAAATTTTTCATAACCCCTGGTGAGGTTATTAGGTTGGTGTATCTCTTGCCCTTTAGGGCAAGCACTTCCACTAAGAGGCTTTTTCATTTGTTGTTGTTATCATGGTGCTTGCATTATAAATATTTATTTCTGCTAGTAATTAATTTCTCTTGTATTTTATTAACCTATAAACCAGAATGATATTCAAGTTAATTTGACTTGAAACATAATTCAAGTTAATTTGACTTGAAAATAAAAATATTTCTTCTTTCATACTTTATTTGTATGTTGCCATGGTTGCTCTGTAACTGTTTCTGACTAATACTGCAGGGTTTATAATGCACAGCAGAATACTGAGACTGAATAATAAGACAATGTACATATGTAGTCAGCAGGTTTAATGGTATCTATTAACAGCAAAATGCATTTTAGGAAGTCCCAGTGGTGAGACCATGGCCCTGTGATCTCAACAGGAGTTTTGAAACTTGCTTTCAATCCAAGTACAGAAATTATTGCTATAGAGAGCAGTCTTGTTTAATAGCTAGTTAAAGTACCTATGTATATAGGCGTATATATATGTATATTTATACACGTATATCTAAATTGTTGCATATACTCAAGGATAAAGATGTGCAAATAGTGTACTGTGGCTGCCACCTTTTTACAAGAATGTTACAGGACCCTTTTATCCCCTTCAGTGATAAAGCCTTAGTTGTAGTACTGAAGATTGCTAGAGCTTTCACATATATTTGCAAAGATTTTTGTTTGGAATAGACAAATGCAGACTTGTCAAGTCTCATGCTGTCAGTTTAATACTTACATGTTTGCTACCTTCTTTCTAGCTGCAGAGTTACCGCACTGATTTGTAGCTGCTCCTGTGCTTTCATCTGTGCTTTATGCAGGCAGAGCAGGAGCTAGAGGGAGGCGGTGGTACCGCTCACCATCGAGCGCTTGGCCTCCCAGGGGGGTGTATCCTCTAAGGATCACCAGACAGCAGTTTACTGCAACAGTCCCTTCTGTCGCAACTGAATCTACCTGAGCCTGTGTGTCTGTTAGAGATCAGGGATTGCTGGGCCAGGAATGTCTGAAAGACAGATCAGTGCAGTTTCAGACTTCAGGCTTGACTCTTTATTGGATCGACAATGCACAGTGCCGATGATTAGTTCTTAACCCCTGTCCGTAATTATCACTACATATACAAAACAATCAGTCCTTAATAAATTTATCCTAATCAAGTATGTAATACCACTGAACAGACACCATTTTGATTAGCATTTATGGCTCTGGTCCTTAAAAGCTCATGGTGGCCAGACCCAAGAACTCACTGATTAAGGAAGTCTCAGATTGCTTCATGCAGTGTTGGTGGTTTTTCTGCTTCTCTGACCCTTTCTCAACAGGAAAGGGGGTGATCTCATCTGACTATGCCATCTTACTTTTATGACTTCTGGTTTCCCTTATTTTCAATGTGATTAGTTTAGAAAAAAATGTAGGAAAAATTCATGCTCAGAAGTGTATTGTAAGATCAGTGTTTGCATTCAGAGTGCAATACAGATCTTTCATAGTCAGAAACTAACAGAACTGAGGCAATAATAACATAGATCGCTTGCTGAAAGAAATATCCAAAATGTATAATTAATTTTTTGTTGCTAAGTTGCTATTCCTAACAGTTTGGAGCATCTCTAAAGATAATGGAAGCTAATGCAATAAATTCTTTACCTTGTACCAAATCTAATGATAAATGTGAAATACTAACCTAGAGGAAAAAAACAATGGAATAGTCTTCTGCTGAGTTAGCAAGCTGAGCTGGCTCCATAAATACTGCAATGAATAAGGCAGTGGGACCATGCTTGCAGGGACAAGGCTGAGAAGTGGGGTGGAGAAATGAACTTCATTCAGGAAGAAGTGAGCTGTCGGATGAATTTGGCCATCTTATGGAACTTCCCGCTGAGATGTATATTTTGCAGAACTGTAAACTTTACATCTTGCATAACAGTTCAGTAATTAGAACAAACTTAGAGAGAATCTACCCTGCTGCAGGTGTTAGGAATGGATCCAAATAGCCAGAACAAGAACCCAAATTTGTGCATCTTCCAACAAAGCTGAATGATGCAACCACTGTGTTATTGGTAGGGGTTAGATATTGAGGCTTGTTTTGTTTGAAATTGCTTGGTGTCACCTGAATGGAGCAACAGGGTTTTTTTAATTGGCATGCTTTCTGTGGGGTAAGAAATAACATTTTGTGGGCCCAACTTGAGCAGTAATGCTGAGAGCCCAGGAGAGTTCTTTTAATTGAAAAAGTTAGAGCTCCAAAACAGCTTAAAACCTGCAGTCATTATTTGCGTTCTTTATCTTTGCCTTTGATGGCCACTGAGAGCACCTAGGAGAAGTTATGGCTTTTTTAAACTCTGGAAGCTAAATTGCTATCCTTTGCCAGTCTCTGGTGGCTGTTCATAGGCCACGTATGCCATAACCCTTTCTGTAGTTCTGCCAGTTTCCTCAGATCACTCCTGACAACGTACGCTTGTTAGGTTGTGCAGTTCCCCATAGCAAAGATTTTGTAAACTCAAGCTCATAAATAAAACATACCATAAATAAACATCTTATCTTTGGGTTAATTCTTCAGAGTGCTTTTAATGGTAATAGAGATTCTTGGTCTTCTCAAATCACATTGTATCACATTTTAACCTTACATTGGGCTGCAGATCATCAGAAGTAAAGCTAGATGAATTTACAAGTAGCCCACGCTACTAAATTCACCTTTGGGAACATATTGAACTGCTACTACAATCAGTTTGAAACTGTCAAAAAAAAAAAAAAGCTGTAGTGCAGAAAAATTCAGAGACAAATAACCGGTTGAAAGTCAGTGATAAGAGGTAGAAATTCTCAGAGTACTGCCATCATTGCTGAGAACAAGGATGAATCTGGATTTTGTCACCTTTCTGCTTTGATGGAAGCTTTCTTGTGGTTGAAACTGTGGTGGCATGGAACTATTCCTTGAGATTACATTTCCAAGACACAGTTTAAGAGCTCAGTAACAGAGGGATTGCAAAAAACTTAGGGTTTTCTCCTTTCTCCTGAGAGAATAATAATTTCATTTTGAATTTGTGTGGCTGGATGAAATTATTATGAATATCTTAGGAGTGGATATCGTAATGTTGGTGTTTATTAATTCCAGAATGAATTAGGTGCCCTTTAAGTATTTCAGGGCCAGGCAGCATTTTGCTTGGTTGCCATTCCTTTTCCCAATAAAATGTTGCTACAGGTGACCTATATAGACTTGTTTTTTTTTTTTTTCTTTTTGTGATCACTTCTATGCATATTAGTGAGATGGAAATGCTCAAAGTCCACAAATATGATTGACCGCACATGCGTGCGAATGAATTTATTTGTCCTGATGGGCGCAGATTGAGCTGCATTTGTTAAGGGCAATGCAGGATTGGAAAGAAGGATTAACATTTAGTGGGATCTTAATTTTATGGGGCTGAATGGGGACTTCGAAACAGTAACAACTAGAGTGATGGAAAAGTATGATGTCTCATAAATTTTATTCGTAGATACCTTGTGGCTCCAGTTCTATTGCCCAAAAGCATGTTAGGTGTTCTATAAACTACAATCTCTAATTTCAGCCACAAATGATATATTGTGGTACTCTTGCACATTGCTAGGTAAACCAGATTTGGGTATGTTACTCTGAATGATTTTGACGTTATCTATTATCTGGCTAATACCTGTTGCTACAATAGTCATAGATAAAATGAAGTGTAGAAAATGGATATTTCTTGGCAAGAATTAGAGAGGGTTTATGAGGAACTACATTGCATGAAGTATGAAATGGAGGATATATCAAGTTCCCACAGAAATGTTTTCAGTTACACAGGTGCCTTACCATTGACCTTTCTGCTACTAGATTAAATAAAAGGAAATATTTTTACTGAAGTGTCTGGTGTATTATTTAAAAGACAATAAGATAGTTGTGGGTTTTAATATTGCCAGAATGCAAGTCTTAAACAGTAGACTTACGGCAAGCAAACTTCTGTTTAACTATTGCTGATCAGAACTGTCTTATTGAGAATTTACAAAGAAATTGAAAAATTCCGAATTAAGTTAACACTTGTGCTGAAAATTAAGCAGCGAGAAAATCAGAGGTTCAAACCAAAAATTTACTGTACAGATTTTATACCCTCAAATACAAAAACAAGACTTAAAAAGCAGATAGCAAAATAATATTATGGCCTTTTATTTAAACAGTGTTTGTACACCACTTTCAGTGGGGTATATGATAATAAGAAATTATACTTGTTTTTGAAGCTTTGCTCCTCCTACTGCCCCTCTCTTATTTCTGTAGAGTGTTTCTTAAAGAAACTTGCCAGGCTACTGTATGCTGCTTATTATTTGCAGCCTCTCAGAGTTTAATGTTCATTTGACTGTTTTCAGGGTGTGAAACGATTACATCTACAGTCATTATCTCCACAAAGTATTTTTTCTTCTGGCGTTTGTGCATATTGGCTTGTTTCAGAGTTACTCGTGAATTCTGGACCACTGGGTTTTGTTTCCCTGTTGCTTATTTAGCATTTATAAAGGACTGTATTGATAAATGTGCAAGGGGACGGATATTTTGTCATCTGAATCTTCAGTATTTCCCCTGCAAAAGATGAAGGGTAAGGATGGATTTGTAAGTTGTCACAGACTGGCTTCCTTCTGGTATTATCATATAGCAGCGACATTTTTAATTGTTTTCATTTTGAGAGAGAGAAATGACGAATAATTAAAAGAACCTGAGAAAGCGCGTGAACTTTTCAAACAGATGAAATTAAAAAGAGAGGTCAAACTGGGGGGCTGTCAGCCCTTTAAGTAACGTAATGAGATTCCAGTGGATGTTTCTGCCCTTTGTGAGTTTCCTTTAAAAACGTAGCAGGTTCCAGCCTATTTGTAAACGCATTAACTGCATTTCCTTCTGTCTTCAAAGGTTACAGATTTGGAAGAGAAGATGAAAGCCATTGTAAGAGAGTGTTAGACGTTCAGTCCCATCTTTGCCCTTGTTTTTTACACTCCACAGGCAGCACAGTGGTAGAATGCACAGTGGGATACCTGCTTTAAAGGCCTCATTTTACCTTTAAAAGCTATGCTGCTGACAGTGCATTTTTAAAAAGGTCTTAAACTTGAACTGGCAAAAAGGTCTATCTACTAAATACAGACTTTGATGTTTTTTGTTTTCTTTCCCTCTGAAATTTTCAATGGGGTTGAAAGGTCCTGTGAATTGAATGACCTATTCAGTAATAGCTTTTGTCAATATGTTTTGTGGATTCGAATGAGTCTTGCTCTCAGCAGATTATTAGAGATGATCATTTAGTTTGGCTGCAGTTTTACATATGTGTCTGAAATATGGCTTTAAGAAAATAGAGAATTTTTATTAGAAGCACAATTCTTCCTTCCCTTTCTTTTTCTTCTTCTTCTGGAACTATTATTGAGTGCAGCTATATGCATTGGGACATAATTACGCACATTAAGCAAGCTTAAAGCAAGCTGTACATAGCGGGGGGAAAAAGCTATGGAGTTTGGAATGGCTGATTATTTTTTGCAGTTACTTAACATTTGGTTTCCTTTTTGCTTTGTTTTTCTTACTAGGTACCTATCTATCTGGACTGAATTTTGGTGGTTCAGATTTGTTTTCTTAATCAAAACTAGCTGAGATTTATAATAATAGTAGTTCTATTTATTTGCCTTTTCCGTTGAAGGCACCTCTGACTAATACTAACTTGATAGGTCAATAATAAGATTAAATATCCATCTATGTCAGATATGTGATATACAGTGTTTAAGTTTCCATTTTGAATAGTTCTTGTTGGCTGCTACTGCTTTTTCTGTCTTGTGATAGTACATCGAATAAAAGATAAAAATAATAAAAACATCCTAATAGAGAGCACTCTTGCTGAATTCAGCTGTTTTATATTCTTCATAACTGATCTCTGTGCTGTTCATATCAAAGTGGTGCAGGCTGTTATCTCTGACAAAAGACTGATATATCATACGTGTTTGTTCCCTGGGTATATTTAGCTTACTAATAGGCTACAGAGTTATTCTAGGCCTTGAGAAGTTTGAGGTCTGAATTGTGAAGGGCAAGTGTTATCAGCCCCTGCTAAAGTCTTCAGGAGTTAAAAGTGCTCATTTCCCTAGCTTCATATCCATACCTGTTATTGACACAGTTCTTTTCTAAAATTAATTTTGTAAAATAGTAGAGAGGTTTTTCCTCTTTCTGTCGTTTCTTTTTTGCCTTTTGCCTCTGTCCCCCTAGATAGAAGCCAGGTGACACTGGCAGTGTCTTGAGTTGTGAGGTCTTGGAAAAAGCAGTTTTTAGGGGGGAACCCAAAGAACAGCCAGGGCATTTCCAGTGCATGAGAAGCACTGGCAAGGGCTGGTAAATTTTGTTTGAATGTCTGAATTTATCTCATCTACTTGAGATGCCTAATCTTGTATACCTTAGGCTTGCCTTGTAAGTAGTGGAGAGACTGGCACCTCCAAACTTCATACCAGCTAAGATTTGAAATGGCCTTAGATATCTCACCCTTCACACCCAGCCTCTCCTCACCTTCCTTTTCCTAACGGTTTCCCTCTTTACGTTTATTACTTTGGGAACTCAGCGTGATATGTGCCCAGCATAGGTACCAGATATTTGATAACCATATCCAAGTCTTTGTATTGCAATTTTAAAGACCCTAGGGTTTGTTCAATTGGGTTTTTTTTTAATGCTAAGAACTCCTAAGTCTGAAGGTGGCATGCATTTGTTTAAATACAGTCCTACTTTGTATTGCCAACACTACTCAGTTCCTACAAACCTCTTGATTTTCATGGCTACGTTTTCATAATGAACACTGTGACTAGATTTTCTCATGCAAATTGTTCAGCACTTAGAGATACTGGGTATTTTTCTTTTTTTTTTTCTTTTTTTTTTTTTTTGGTAGGCCAAACTTGCATTTCAGGAATATCCACGTGAGGGTTCAGAACTATCAGGAAACAGGGATTTGTATGGGCATTGGGAGTTAAAGAATAGACAGATAAGACTAACTAAATATATAAATTACTTTCTTTTTAAATTCCATGCAGAACAACAAGATTTGCAAATATTCATTATGCTCTCTGATTTTATTTGACAGTATTACAGAGATGCTAAGTATGTTTCTGAGTTAGTAATTACAATATACTCTCGAGGGAATATGTTCAGACTTACTAAAAATTCCCTGTAACTTCCTTTGCATTTGTTGTGGATGGTGAAAAAAAAACTATCTTGAAAGAGTAGCTCCATATGCAGCTACTGTCACTTAAAAAGTATTTGACAAAAGCTGCAGAATTATTAAAAAAACCTGTTCTCTCAATTTTTAGTAAACTTAAAATAGAAAAGAACTCTATTTAGAATAGAAAATGGTATACCTACATAAAATGATTTATTTTGTTATGGGCAAAAATAATCATTACAAGTAAATATTTAATTACTTTTATTTTTAAAAGGTGAGAATTAATATAACAGTAGATAAAGACAATATTAAATATAGACAGCTTCAGGTTTTTGTAGGCATGCTCTAGAAATGTGACCAAAATGCAAATAGAACCAAACACTTGACCATTTGGCCTGAATAAGCTGTTGGATATAACTATCATTGATTTATCCTGTCTTTCTAGCAATGGCTTATTTGCAGCTGGCCACTGTTTCCATGAAATAATTCACTATAAGTTGTCTATTGAACGGTGTACAGGCTCAATTCCTAACTTCTGGGTTTCACATGTTCTCTAGCCACTCGCTCTGCCTTGTAACATGTTCTTGACCAGATCTTTCATTTGTGCTTCCTTAACTGTTTTTAAATAGGCAAGTATGTTTTAACAAAATATTTATTTAGCAAATAATAAAGCATGTATTATTTTTGGACAAGTTGTTATTTACTCAAGTAAATGTATGAAATGATTAGCAAATGTCATCATAGGTCCTACAGTCACATTTGAAGAGGCATAAAGAAGACATGTCTGTACGTAGCTGTAAGGCTTCATTACTGTATAAATGGTTGCAGGTAATCTTTGTGCTAGTTCATCTGGCCTTTGACCATCATCATGGTAACAGGTGCTGTGAAACGGATGTGTGAGACAGAAAAAGCAAATCTTGTCTTTAGAGAATTCTCCTTCTCTGCTCCATGTTCTGCTTAAGAAATCCTCAGGTTGAACTTGAGATGTTTGACACAGACTACTAGTAAAATAATGGTCTCCTGCAAGTTTCTTGTCTGGATCACACTTCAGATTCCAACCCCTGTGTTCAAGACTGTTCAAATTTGGGATGGGCTTAAAGCCATCTTTAGTTGGTAGCTTTGTTTTCCACAACTGACATTGCTCAGATGTTGCTGACAGCCATGAACATCCGACACAAGGAGGATTAGATGTCAGATATTACTGACCACTTGAATTTTCACTTCAAATTGGATTGGAGATGCAGGGTGGGGGAAACCCAAGAAGAAAAAAGTAGGGAAGTCCAGGGCACGTGTGAGGGACATTAGAGTGCACTGGAGACCAAAAATAGGCTCCCGGTCTCATTAGCTACCTTCTGAGCTACTGGTTCGTACCTTTGTACTCAGGTCTCCAAGGTGAAAGGCTAATAATTAATTCAATTCACTGTCTATTCTTTTGAAAGCTCCAGAGATTAAGGCTCTTGAGGAGTGATGATAGCAATCTCTTCTAATGTTTAAAATACTGTTAAATTGGAGTTAGATTCTAGGGTTGACAGTTTGAAACAGATGCAGATCAGTTCATCGCCTTCTCTCCCTGCTGTCTACCCAAAGCACTGTAAAGTCCTCCTTTGGTAAGCAGCCATAATCACAGATGGGTTAAACCCATAACTTCTGTGCTTTTTGTTCCTGATCTCTGATTCCTCCCCTCCCTTGTTTCTTTTTGCTTTAAAATGGTAGGACTTTGATAATTCTTGGTTTACAGAGTTCTGTGTGTTAGAGGGAATTAATGTCTCCCTGTCCACAAGATGCAACGCAGAAATGGGTGACCTCAGCACTTGGGATTCTTGGATGCCCTTTGTTGGGGAAAGGGAGAATGAAGATTTAACACAGAGGCATGTCTGTAGGCACAGGCGGATGCTTGGAGTTAACCCGTCCTCTTCCAGAGGAGCACGTATTGAACTCACTGGCTGCAGCTGACTCCTGATGCTGTATCTTTCTTTTCTATTTTTAGTTTCCAGCACAGTCTGCTGGTGCTGGTAGCTGGACATCCCAAAGGATATGAACTGTTCATGTCCCTTTGCAAGCTCTATTAGGTCCATAAAAAGTATTCTCATCTGCTTGAGGTGAGCTTAGGATGTGAATTTAGATTACACATATGGCAATGTATTGGACTTAGTATTGACTTCAATTAGACTTGTATTAGCCTGGTGGGGAACTTAGGCAAAGTATTCCTTAATTAAAATGAAGCAAGTGTGATCCCCAAGCAGGGAGTCCAACCTTGTTCTGCTCTCATAAACATGTACTCAGTATTTGATACTGTCTTCAAATCAGAGAGGGCTGAGGGAGATTAAAGTAGTTTCTTGTCTCAGTTTTATGGATAGGAAAAAACACAAATTCTAGTATTAGCAGGTTTTGCTTAAAGCTTTCAATGAAGAGCTATTGTTTTTCAGGGTGAGTGATTTTTCCCTGTTTTCAAGTACATTAGCATAACAGAAAGCAGTGGATTTTAGCTGTCTCTATCACCAGGCCGTGCATACTGTTTGCAAATTAGTGCCGCACACTTGATGCTCCCTGTAGGTTGTACGGCTTAGAGGTATCATTCATAAAGTACCAGACATGTCATTTTGCAGGCTCAGGTTTCAGTATCAAGGTGAAGATTTGCTTCAACATGGCATGAGTGATTCACAGAGATAACTATTTTAGTTAAAAAGGTTAAATGAAATGTCAGTTGTTACTGTGAGACTTCAGTCACCAGTTAACTTTGAATGCTCTGGCACTGTAAATAGCACAGGGACTGAGCTTTCTGAATAGCAATCCTCTCAGTTCATAAATTACATCAGCTTAATGGGCCACAAAGTGCATAGAAAATGCTATTTGCAAAGATGTGAGTAACTCTTTCTAAGCAGCTGTGACATTTGTTCATTTGTAAGAAAATCTAGAGGGTTTTTATTTTCCTGTTCAGTGTTGAGGTAAAAAAGAAGGCATACATTGAAATAAAATTAATTCAACATTTATGATTATGTTAGATTGGACTTTTCAACCTTATATTTATTTTTAAAATGAACTTCTTATGCAATCCAGTAGTGAGAAATAACATCAGATTCAGGAATCCAAACAGAAAATAAAATAGATCAGTGTCAGGGAAGAAAAGTTAAATTCTGATTTTGCTGAAGGTGTAGTTCACCTCTTTCCTAGGATAGGGACACTCAGAGACATCTCTGAGATTAAAGGAAGTGGGGAAAATTCCTTTCCGTTGCTATTTTTATGAGAAATTAGGTATCTGAAAATAACTTGTATGAAACATCATTTTGGCTTAAGTCTTATTTATCTAAAACAAAAAAAATAGTGTGGAAATGTTAAATGTTAAAATAAGAGTTTTGGTAGCATGACCATTTTAAAAGAGTGAGCGAGGGGAAAACAATACGTTGGCGATGAAGTTCAGTACCAGATCCTGCTTGTTTTAAACTTGTGGGGTTCCCGTTGACTGACACAAGGGGATTCTTCTAAGTAGGGTTTTGCTTAGAGCTCTGTGAATAATGGAGCTTGCATTTGAGAGGAATAATTCTTCTCATACAAAACTTTAAGGAGGGGGATTTCCTGTGGGTGGAAAAAAAAGACCATACTTGTTTTATTCTTTCAGACCCAGGCATATTAAGAAATAGTTCTGTAAGTTAGAAAGTTTTAGATACAGATTTGGGGATCAATTTTAAAGCCTTGCTCTAAAAATAGGAGATACAGACTGAATATAACATCTTGCCTGTGATATCTTCTTCCAAATTTCTTGTTACAGCGGATAGTAAATAACTTCACATCAGGACCAGAGTAAGCAATACAATTCACTCTTTCTAATTTGAAGTCAAGCAAAGCCTTGTTTTGCTGTTGATTGCATACAAGGAAGATAACTTCTGAAATGGTTTTGGCCCAATTGCATTTATTTCTGAGCTTTTGTTGCTGCAGGAACAGGTGGTGTTTCTCTGGCACTTGCTTATCTAGTAAACTTACTAAATTATTAAGATAAAGGATTTTTTTCTTAATAAGTTGTCTTGGTTTAACCCCAGCCAGCAACTAGAACAATACAGCTGCATGCTCAACATCCACCACCCCCCCACCACCCCCACCCCCCCCGAAGAAGGATGGGGGAAGTAGGGGAAAGGGAGGAAGAAAACTCCCTTGTGGGTCAAGATAAAGGAAAAATAATAATAATAATAATACAGGTCACTCTCGCTGCCCAGTGCATTGGCATTGTCCTGAGCAGTGATCGTGAATTCCCACCTCCTGGCTAACCCCCATTTATAACTGAGCGTGATTAACATGGTATGGAATATTCATGTCGAATATTTATAGAATCATATAATGGTTTAGGTTGGAAGGGACCTTAAAGGTCATCCAGTTCCTTTCCAACCTAAACCATATTCCATTGCTCATTCTGTCGTTCTCTCTATGCTTATGTGGGAAGCTGAAAAAAGTCCTTGAATAGTGTAAATATCACTTAGGAACAACTAAAACCAATAGGTATTATTGGCATTCCTTTCACAGCAATCACTAGAAAGAAAATTAACTCTTTCCCGGCTGAAACCAGGACCTAGGTAAAATTTTGCAACAGTTAGGTGAGAAATAAAATGGCCAAACTGGAAGAATATACTTTAAATAGCAGAATGTAAGTGAAAGAATATGGGAATATAAAAGAATATAGATGTTCTGTTATGAAAACCCACTATACTTTTATTCACCTTGAATTACGTTAGTTAGTTTTGTAGAAATCCAGTGTATATACCAATTTGTTGATTTGATTGATGTGAAACCCATCATCCGTTTGCCTTTCCCTTTTTATTGCTTTACAGTCAGATACTTCGCTATACAGCAACTAGACTGTGATCTCTTTTGGATAGTTTCCTTTGAGTTTGTGTATTGCCCATTATTTTCAGACTTTTGGATGATGCTGTACTGTAATTGTGTTAACAGTAAAAGCAAAATATTTTCTGTAGTGTCAACTGGATTTGTGGGCTACTGCTATGCCTAGGTGAACCTGATAATCAGCTGAGTCGCATCCCTTCTAGGCATGGGGCCCTTTTTAAGATATTGTAGGGCAACAAGGGCTTATCATAGCTGTTATTTAAAAAAAAAAAAAAAAAAGAAAAAAGAAAAAGAAATAGGTGGTTTTAATGTACAAGTTACTACTCCCAGAGTGCATTGCAGCACGATTCTAAAAGATGATCTTTTCAGGAAAGAAAGAGGATAGTGGGCAGAGCTGGAGGATGTTCTTGTTTGTTTAATGAAAATTTGAAACTTTTTTTAAAAATGAGTTTTTATAAAGAATAGTTTAGTCAAAATCCACGTTTAGAAAATTTTGTTTATCCTGTTCTTCAACAGTCAAGTTATTTGTAATGTCATGATTTCCATGCTAAATGCAGGAGGCTGGTAACTAAACAGACAGTATTCTCTGTGCAGGTTTTGTATCAATTACAGATAACGAAGTTGTCAATTTCTTTGCCATTATAGTTAGAGCATATATTTTTTGCTCTAAAGACACTATTCATTTAAGCCCTTGCTATTGAGAGTATGAATTTTCTTGTTCATTCAGTGGAGGCAGACTGGCTTTCAGAAATGTTTGCTTTCCCTGTAACATCCTTCTGGCTCACCCCGGTTAAAACGAACAGGAAGCCAAGACAACACCAAAGTTCTCAGGTATTTATTTTTACTAATTTCCAGTATACAAGATATTTTAAAAATATTGTCTATGATTATACAAAAAATAGAGTGAATCTGTGCCTTTCATTGTGCTTAAACTGCTAAGCTTGAGATTTGAAGTTTTATGAATCCAGGTTGTGTGGCTTTGTTTATAAAATTCTGTGGTTTTCTACAGATTTATCTTGCTCATGTTTGGCTATGATCATGGTAACTAGTAGAGCTTGAGATCCAAATGGTACCGATAGCCTCTGTAGTGGCAAAAGTGTATCATGGGAAAAAAGCATGTCTCGTCTTTTTTGTCTAGGATAGATCTACTTACTATAACACTGGAAAGGCTTTGAGAGTTTTGGGGCGTGAGTTGGATACAAGTCCTGTGTGATTAATCATTGTGACAAAACAATGAAAACAATGGATCCAAAGATGAATTCTGAACATCAATAATGAAAACAGAGAAAGCTTTTCCAAAATCATATTCAATCTGAATTATATCAGGAGTGCCTATAACAAAAGCTCTCTTTCTGTAATCTTGCATGATTAGGATTTAAACAAGAACAACTGATGAGGATGGTTTCTTCTCTTTCAATAATCTTGCAAGTATAATAATGCTAAAGAAGTTTCAGATTCAGAAGCATTTCAACTAACAAAACAAACCAGTTTATAAAGCTATTCTTACTCCAAAGAACCGTTATGAGTCTTCTAAATATCTTCATATATCACAGTATATTATCATGGCTCATTACTTGGCATGAATGGCACAGTGCAGTGACTGTATATACTTTTTGAATCATACTAATTTTGAGAGACTAGCACTCTTGTGCTACTTCCCCCTGGTAAAAGCTGTATTTGCATTACGTTTTATTATCTGCTACATCAATTATTTGCTCTGACATATATTCCACATTCTTTTTACTGTCACATTGCTTGCCTCACTGGACTCCCTTGAAATACTGTGTCAGCAGGATGTTCAGATACATTTGGTAAAATATCGTTACAAAAATATCTGCTCGTATACTACTGAGAATAAACAAAGTTTCATTCAGACATTTGATTTATGAAGCTCTATACATAATCTTAAAAAGATAGCATATGGCCAATCTTTCAGGCAGTGTCATAAAATACAGTTCTGACATGTTAGATACAGCAAACTTGTCCCGCATAATGCACTTAAAAGTGTGTAATCATCTGATCTCGGTGCAAGTTTTAAGGTCTAATGTGCCTATTCCAAAATCTATAGCCATTAAAACATTTCAGTGATGTCAGCAGTGATTTGGGGTGAAGCTAAGCAACAGTGGGGGAACAGATAGAGAACCTTGGCTATCTAATTGCCTTTGTCTTGAACAGGATCAGTGATAACTCTTCTCAGGCTCATAGACTGAGATCAGCGCATAAACTCAGAAATAGCACTCTCTAAATATCTGTACAGAAATACACACAAAACTCTAACTCAATTGATGTCATAGCAGGCAGACTCATAACATGCCAGTGGACCCACAGCAATCTGTGTGAGTTTTCTGCTGAAGATTGTACAAATTGTACAACTTTTTCTTTTTTCTTTTGTCAGTTGATGTATGGGGGATATTTTTGGATGCTATTTCTATTGACTTAAATGTTCTGCTGAATGTTCAGTCTCTCTCTCGGGTATGCCTCCTCTACATCTTTCTAACGTTTTCGTCTTGGCGCCTGTAACCTCATTTTAAAAAAAAAAAAAAAAAAGAAAAAATAAAAAAATTCTCCAATACCTAATTTGTTTCACAGAAGTACATTGGCTGATACTACTTTAAATTCTGCTTGGATGTTGTCATTATTGCTTTTCCTCTTAAAAGAGAAATTTATGGCACATATTCTTAGCATTTTTCATGGAAGTGGTACGGAAAACATGCCGGCAATTATTTCCTTAGATTTTGAAGTCTGGGACTATTTTGAGGATGGTAGTGCTGTGAAGAGCTTTGGTTTGGGAAAGGAGTATATGTGCTCTTCTTTCTCTCATGTTTGCTAGAGAATGCTTTCTTTGTGTCTGCTTGGGTGATAATGAAATCTGTCTATGTATAGAACAGATACTTTCTGTGCACTAGTCACATCTAATTTAAATATCTAGGGTTTTTTTTTTTCATTTTGAGAGAGCCAAATTAAAAAAAAAAAAGATAAATTGAAAATTACCAAGTTCTTAATATAACAGTGAGAGAAGTTTTGGAGGTAGAGCAAATAGCAATTTCGCAATACCACAGAGCATTTCTTTTAATATTCCCTCTTTTCTCATCTATTTGGAACAAGTACTTTTAATTCTTTCTCAATCTTAAGACATTTTGTAGTTCCTCACTAAGCAATGAACCAGGTCATAAAGTGAATTTACCTGATCAGGTGTTGAGGAATCTCTCTCAGTGGCCTTTGGGGGACTTCTCCTGTAGCTCCTTTGGCTTCTAAGCTTTGTCACTGTGCTCAAACTTTCAGCTTTGGGGAAAAGTCTTTTGGGGAAAAAGAGGTAATCAAAAGGGTTGCTTGAAAAAAAACCACAAACTTATGAAAAATTGACAAGCAAACCTGTTTTCTGTCTCTTTTCAAAGTGTTTTGTTTGAAAACTTTGAGCAGTTCTACCGTACCAAATTCTAAACCCTTCATTATGTGTCATCCATTGTACAGCTTGCTATTAATTTTGAAGCAGTTGGATATGTCTAGACTGGTTTGTTGTATAACCAAGGTGAAAGTTAGCAATTCTGGTTTGTTCAGTTGTCTTTTTTCGGTCATAGCTGCAACTCTTAAGTAGTAAAGCCTATGGATCTGGATGTGTTTGCCTTTATAAAAAACCCCATACCAGTTAGTCAAAAGGGAAAGGGTTTAAAGGCCATACTGATCTATCCAGAATCAGTGAATTGCTGGATTATTTTACAATTACTATCACTGGTCATATGTTTATCATACATAGATCATAAAGCTTGTTGATATTTAATTATCTCAAGTAGCAGAACATATCATTTGTTATTTTGCACATAATTCTCAGAATTTTTGTCCTGGATGCTTGAGAGTCATAGAAATTGCAATGTTCTTCCTTCAGCCTTAAAACTGTAGGGTCTGCTCTGGACATATTCACACATCTTTCTAAAGCACTTTTTAATGTGTTAATAAGAGAGTTAAACCCCATCAAAACAGATTTTCATACATGACTTTACAGTATAAATTATGTATGTCAGTCTCAAATATTTCCCAGTAACTAATGCATCATTAGCAGATTATCTTTCAAATTGATGTCCCAGAAGAGGTAAATTTTCAGGCAAATTTTTGAATATTCAGTATTTTTTCCATGAAATGTCAAAAGAAGCTGACATATTGTAAGAAATAAAGGTGCCTTCAAGCAAGGTGGTTACCTTATGTTTTTCTCTGAGCAGTCATCAGTTTGATATTTACAGAAAAAACTGACAGTTTGATTTTTTTTTCATTTTTTTTCTTTCCACCTCCCAATTCCTTGAATGCTGAAAAAGATTAAAATGCTTGTTGGCATGTAATACCATGATTTAACCTTTATTTAAAAACAAAAGCATGATAGATAATTCTTATGAAGGCAATGTTACTACGATCTTCCTTTGTAAATTTTTCTTTTCAACTTGTGAAGATATTATCACTTTTGGTTTTGTTTCAGCCTAGGCTTAAAATGTCTATATATTGTCCTTCAGAGGCAGAGTTGACCAGCTTTCTCTGTTGTCTGTCTTGTTTCTTATATCATTCATAGGCAGGGTAAGATTATTTGTTTATTCTTGGGGAAAAAATGCAGTGCTGCGGACAGATATTTTATTTTATTTATTTTATTTTATTTTATTTTTCTCTCCAGAATTGCAAGAAACTGTGCTTGTTCTCACAACTGGGCAGAAGAGTAGGCAACTTATTTATAAAAAATGTTTCAACTTGACTGTGCTCAAATATTTGTTACAAAGAACATGAATTATATTATTTCTTTATTGGACAAGGGAATTTGAATTTGTACAGGTATTTTATTAATTATTCAGCTTTTTTTGTCTCAGTCTCTCTAGAGGTTGGGACATCCAGTCAAATGGTGCTTTCTGGAATAATTATATGAGTAACATCTAGAGGATAGCGAGTACTCAGAGATGGATAAAATGAGCTGCATGACAAAAAACAAAATAACAAAACCCAGGCTGGCATAAATTTACGTGAGATGATTATACAAAAATTGCAAATCAATTAAAGAATAAATTTGAAAATAAGTCTTCGTATACCTTACTAATTAACTGGAAAAAGGACTATATTTTTCAGCTGCAATTTGTTTTCTCCCACTCAGTAATCACTGTGTCACTTTACAAGCAGAGTCACTGGAAGCATGTTCTGCATGACACTGATATACATCTCACTTTTGAGCTCGGTGTTATTTTATTAAGAATATGTGACAGAGTTAGTCCAGGAATGAATTTTAGTTGCAGCTTAAACTTGAAGATTTTACTTGTTCTTAGTTTTAGGTTTGTTTGGTTTGGAGATTAGGAGCTGCGTCTTCAGCTTTGCTGAGATCTGTGGAGCTAAGCTGATTTTTCCCATCTGTTGATATGGCACAAGGATGTGGGCAGTACATGGATCTATTCACTAGGAAAAACAGGCCAGATTGTCAATGAGAAAACAACATTGGCATCTTACTCTTTGGAAATCATCTGGATACTGCAACGGGAGTTAGTACACCCGTATCTGGATACCTGGAGGTCCAGCTGCTCAGTAGGGAAGGAGACCAGGCTGTTGGTGGCATAAATCCTATCCTCAGTGAAGTCACGGGAGCTGTGCTGCTTGTACTGACTAGGCATTTGGCACAATGAGGCTGTTACTAAAAGGTATGACTTCCTAAATAAGAACTGAAGTGTGGAATAAAATGAGCAAAGTAAGCAAACAAATATTTGACAACGAACAGTTCAGTGGCAAGAAAAATATTGAGAAGGGCTTAAATATCAGACTGAATACTACTGCAGCAGCAGACGTGACATGCTCTGGTGTGCAAGACCTTCACATGTGACTTGTAATGAATTTTGAGGTTGTAAACTGACAAGGAAGGGAAGAAGTGGAAGCAATTCCATAGACTACGAGTCAAAATATACTCTAGATTAAATGGGTTTGCAACACTAGAATGCACCGAGTGATTAAAATAATTAAAGGAGAGCAATTGAGATATAAAGACGGAGATGAATGCTCTTAGTGAGAGCAGTGTAGCATTTATTCTCCTAGTGAAAGATGCATAGCAGCCTTTGTCCTCAGAGATAAGAACATAGTGCCAAACCTCCAGTGAGAGCTGCCTAGCAACTAACCCGTCTAGTGAGGGCAATGCAGAAGTTAATCTCTTTAGTAAGCAAGTGTAGCTATTAATTTAATTAGTAAAGGCAGTGTACCATGAATCAGTATGGTAAAACAGCAAATTTTTTAATGAAGATTTTCAAAATTCTAACCTTGAGCGGGCACGTCAGGGATTGCCTCCCTATTACAGTGGGACAGTCTAAACCTTATTAAAAGTAAAGTTCAGAATACTGTGCCCTGAAATGGGATCCTGTGAGAGTCTCTGCTGAAAGAGAAATCGGCTTTTCTAACACCAACAATAAAGAAGAATTTCGTTTTATTTTAGACTTGGAGAGAGGCTTATAAGACTGGAGGTCCCAACAGCCCCTCCATGTGTTTCTCACCACTTTCCTCTCTTCTGACTTGTGTTCTAGCTATTAAACAGATGATGATGGCTCCTGAGAATAGTGGAAGATGTAACTACTTTGGAATGGGGAGCATCTGTAAGAACTTCTCTGTGATACGTGGAGAACTCCATGTACGAGTCAGACATACTTCCACTTCAGAATAAAGTAGAATATGTTTTCAGGAAATTCATTTACCTGAGTTTTTGTGATCAAAATGAAGATTTTTTTTTTCTTCTAAATCCAGGGAGGAATGTAATGACATTTGGCAAATATATACTAAGTATTTAGACTTCTATAGATACTAATAAATATTTGTAGTTTTCATCCCTGAAAACTATACTGTTGGAAATCAGGTAATGCAACACTATCTATTTTACGTCATTTGAGTTGTGACTTAGAGATTGGAAGATTTTTGCCAAATAGCCTGAAGGTGTTTTTCCCTCGACATTTGATGCGAACTTGTGTATGCTAAAAGCAAAAGTATTTGCTATTCATAAATCGTTTTGTAAATTCCCCTGTCAATCCTGGAGAAGATGGGGAGGTGATATGTCCAATGGTTACTGTGAAATCTCCTGAGCTGTCACTTTGGTCACATGACAAAAATTTTAAATCACAACTTATGTGTCAAAGAACTTGGAACATGTGCATGTTGTGTGGTACGCAGGTACATAATTTATTTATTCTGTGGAAATATCCTTTAAGAGTGCTTCAAAAAAAAAAGAGTAATTTTTTCTCTTAATTCCATTTTTAAGACAGAAACAAATGCAAGTTCAGTCATAAAAACTCTAATGTAAGATGCTTTCCTAATGGAAAAGTGAAATAATTTCACAGTTTCTGTACGTAACTAAAATCTGTCTTTTACCTTTCGCTAACCAGAACAGTGAAGATTAGTCACTGGAGGATTTCAGAGAGCACTTGAGACTATAAATTAGTCTTGTAAGGTATTTGTGATTTGAATTTGACTAGAATCAGTGATGAATGTTATTAGTGTAATGGGATTAAAGGAAAAGAATTAAGCAGTTAGTGTTTCCTATGCATACCATACATACACACACAGGGACTTATTTGTAGGTAAGCGTGCACACCTATTATTTTTTCTGTAAAAAAAAAAAAAAATCTGGCCTTAATAAAGCCGTGCAGATTTATTTCTTTTTTTATTAGTTAATGGCACCGGCTGTATCAGCAAGTAGTGAAAACTGGTGCAAAAACACTAGCTATTTGTGTGCTTGGCTCTATGGCAGTAGTAGATAATTGTCAGGAAAACAGCACGAAAACAGTTTCCTCTGAGACCGAAATGAAATGTATGTAAAAAGATGTTTAGTTTAGCTTTTGCCCAATTGCCTATTGTTCTTTCTTGCCCTCTATTTTGCCCAGTTGCCTATTGTTCTTTCTTGCCTTGTTCTTTCTTCCCCTCTCCCATACACATATAGTGAATCAGATAGGAATTTAAGCTTCTTAAATACTCAAGAAAAGTTGCTCAAATATACTGAAAGATGATGGTTAAAGCAGATCTTTTTAGTTCTCTTTCTTTTTTTCTGCACTTGGTGTGAATTATTACAATGAATGTGCTGTGAATTCCTACCAGTGAGTGAGCAGACATGAGCTTTACAGAACAGGTGAATTTAAATGACATTTTGAATGAAGAGAGGATTGTATTTCACTGCTACATCTATATTTTAGGTAGTGAAGTTTCAGTAAAAGTTGGTAACAAGAAATACTGCTCTGCACTTTAATACTTTATTGCCAACAAATACATTTTTGAGTTACTCTAATAATTTTATTCTTGTGTTAGATCACCTAAAGAGGTGCTTAGTGTTGTGGGAAGGATTCAACATTTATGAAAGGTAAGAATCCTTTTTAATTATTGAGTGCAAAGCAGACCCCAAAATGCTTTGAATGCAGTTCTGGCTTCAGTGAAGCCTGTGGTAAGGTGGTCTCATTTTAAGGACCAATGTTTAATTCTGTGTATTCTTAGCTGTTTAGGAAAAATGTCTGTGTTTGGTTTTGTTTGTTTGTTTTTCTCCCCTCACTAAGATTTCATAGCTGCAAATGTTCTGTCATGTAGAATAAACTGGTATGGAGTTTGGGGCATCAAAGCAAAGGTTTTGTTTCATTATGCACAGCTTAATTGTGAGAATGATAACTCCATATATGGTCCTTCTATAACAACTTATGCGTTGTCATAAAGCATAAATTAGTACATACATAAGTTTCTCAGCGAACACTGACCGTGCTTTAGTATTTAAGGGTGGTAAAATACATATCCCAATCTTGTGATGGAACGTTAGTCCAGCTTGCTTTTGTTAAAGCTATATCCGTAATTAATATGAGGATTTTAAAATACTGAAAAGTTTTGAAGACTTGTGACACCTAAAGGCAAATAGAAACCTTCCCTTTTTATCCTTTTCCCCTTCCTTTTATCCTTTTTTAATAACTCACGATCAAATGCTGTTCCGTGTTTCTGTACATTGGAGCATGCTGGTGCTAGTCAAGCTGCTTCATTGTCATTATCATTGACGCTTTTTTACACCAGGATTTAATATGCTGCTTCTGTCAGGCTTTGTTTTGAGATTACAGCTATATTGTTGCCTGTTATTTTGACTGCAGCTTGAATTTATCTTTTCACCATCTTTGTAAACATGAGGCTACCTTTAAAGTTTATAGATAGATTGAAGATGGCAGCTCCCAGTAGAAGCCTAAACCAATTGTAATCATGCCTGATGGCACTGCTGCAGTTTAGAGGTTTGTTACTATTTCCATTACAATCCTGTTCCTACCAGTGTAAGTGTTCGCTCTGGGGTGAAACATCTCATAAAGGACACATCAAGGGAGCAGTTTTGATTTTAAGTTAAGAAACACAAAACCCAAACATTTTTCAATCAAGAAAGGTAAGGAAAGGAAGTTTTTGACTTTCAGACACTTTTATACACTTCTGAAACTTGTAACTATCTCTTTTATAGTGGTGAACAGCTCAGGGGGTGGGGGAAATGGAAAGAGTGACAGCAAGAGGATATAGAACAATCATTTCATGTTTATTTTTTTTTAGTAAGACTTCTGGGAAATGGTAAAAATCTGTATTGCCAGACAACAAATCTCCACAGGAGATGTCTGAACAATATCTATGCAATCATACAGGGAGTGTCTACGCAGTTCCCTAGTTACTAAAAGATAGTTACCAGTGCATGTATAAAAACATGAGTGCATCATTTTATATATTCACATTTTTAGGATGCTTTTGCAAATGTGCCTCTTGCTGATGCTTAGCTTGATTAAGAACTGCAGGAAGCCAGAAGAAATGTGTCTGCTGTAACAGCTGCAAATTCAGGAGTCTGTTAATCAATCCGGATTGCCTTTGCTCTCTGCCTTTGTATCCCCAGCTTCCACCATTTTATTACAAGTCTTGGGCCACTTGGTGCCAACTTCTTCAGTCCCCAGATCTTGAAATCATGTATTAACAATAACTCGCTGCGCACCCACATGAGCAGCTTTTTCATGTGAGTTGCTGTTTTGAAAGAATTACCCAGAGGAGCAAAAACACGCTCACCCAGATGTGTTTGCAGCTCTTCTTGTTTTATATCCA
Source organism: Alca torda (assembly GCA_008658365.1). Classification (NCBI taxonomy): domain Eukaryota; kingdom Metazoa; phylum Chordata; class Aves; order Charadriiformes; family Alcidae; genus Alca; species Alca torda. The sequence goes on from CM018079.1 coordinate 9,399,342, forward strand.
CTAAACAAGAAAATATTTGTCTTTCATTGAAAAACAAAAACAATAAAAGGAGAAAAAGAGAAGCAGTGGCATAAGCACATATTACGTGACGTTTAAGTGTGAAACTCAAATGAATCCTTGGCCCTCAAGGTCTGGAACCTGGGAGTCATTATTCTTAACACCATAAAGATACATTTTACTAAAATAAACCAAAAATTACTGGCTATGACCTCAAACTGAGCCTAACCCTTAAATTACTGTTGTAAAAATCAGTCTGAAGGTTCTTCCTTGGTAATGACTGAAAGAAGAGACAGATGCTAGTATCAAATTCTGACCTTGAGATTTACCTCATCATAGTTTCAGACCAACTGGGAGAAGTCAGTGTTACAAAATGATATTAAAGCTGCTGTAGAGCATTTATATATTGATATAATTTATGCCATCAACTTCACAGTAAAAAGGTTTAACCTCTTGCTTTAAAGAATGATCATCACATTATCTCTCATATCCTTGAAAGAAGTTATTTTATTATTGCAAAGAATGTCTTCAATTTTTAAGGTATGCTGAGGTGGAAAAGTCAAACTTTATAAGAGTGAGAAATTAAATGTGAAATTGGCCTAACTGTATTGTCTGAAGGATAAGATTTAAGTGTTTGAGGATATTTAATGCAGCTGTGATACTCAAGGCCCTATAAAATCCCTGAGGTCATTTCAATATGTGGACGACCTTACCTGATGAATCGCAAGAATTTGCTGGCTGGCCTTCATTCTAAACTTAATGAGACGTGTGTGTGTTTATCTGGTTAAGTTAATAAAATACGGCTGATTATGAGGAGCAAGTCCATTAATGGAAACACAAAATCACTTTTTTTTCCCCTCATATTTCACATTCAGTTCCCTGCTACACGTAACGTTTAGCAGTTGTCCTGCAGAGCTGCTTGTTTTAGGACAGGCAGAATCACTCAGGGCTGGAGAGTCTTGTGTTTTCAGTCCTCAGCTTGGGTCTTTCCCAGTTTGAAACAGAGTATAAAGCTCCAAGAAGGCAATGCAATACTACAGTGCTTGGGCTTGCAGACAGATTTTTAAATTTATTTTAAAGATTATTTATTTTAAATCGCTTGCATGAAATTTTCTCTGTTTTCACCAACCAGACATGTTGTTTGATTTCTGGAGGAACATTTTATTTCTGAATCCGAGCAGCCCCATCCGGCACCATTTAGATTTTTGCTGTGGAGAGGGATTGGGACTTGCTCTTGCCTTTGCCTGTTTTTGGGGAAGAGGTAGGCTCAGGGGAATCTGGGTGCAGCAGGATCTCCAGCTGGGGCACACAGTCCCCTCTGCACCTGCGCTCGCAAGGGGGGATGGAACCTGATGCCGATGCTGAACAAAAAAAAGACCTTCTCGTCGCAGCGTTTCCTCTGACTGCAAGCTGATGGTTTATATAAGGCTTCTTGAAACTTCAGGAAAGCGTTGTCATTGATCAGCCCTTAGCTAAATAAGAATTAGGTCTTTTGCTTTTATCTGTACTAAAAATGTCTGTGTTACCTTCTGTGAGGGAGGTTGCCAGCTCCGAGAGATTGATTTAAGGCTCATATTAAAGAAAGGGATTTGGGACCTGATCAATGAAACACCTGAGCTAAGACTTCAGTGAGGGATGTGAATCATTTTGACAGGTTGTAAATATTAAAATTGATAGGAGCTCAGAGACATGATTTTTTTGTTAACTGGAGCAAAAGAGTCAATGAAGAAACAGATCAGAAATTGAGTTGGAAGTAGCAAATGTTGTCAAGTTTACTTTTCTATGACTTACCAGATGCATCTATCACTGTCATGAAAAAAGGATGTGGAATTATCAGGAGGGAAGGGCTACTAGGTAACCAAAGGGCACTGTAGTTGTTATAAATGGGCAGAGGGAGGGAAGGGAGTGTCCAAAGGAAGATGAACTCTTCTGGAATAAAATAGATCAGTACATTTTCTGATTGAAGCAGCAGTATTTGGGATAAAACATTTATAATAAAGACCATGCACAGAACTCCAAGTCAGTGTCAATGCTTATGGTCTTCAAAAGTGACCAGGCTTTCCGGTATTACTTTTCTGCAGCTTGACAGATCAAGGAAGAATTTTGTTTAATTATTCAAAAATATCTGCTTCCTCTGAGCTAGGGGAAATACTTGAACAGCATTTTGCTCATTAAAAAACATAAAACTTCTAAAATTAGTTTGAGTGGTGCATTGTCAGATTGGAGGTGTGCATAGTCTAGGGCAGGATCTATCCTGAGTCCCATTCCCTTCAGTGTTTTATTAATGACTCCTGTGTTGGCATTGAAAGCACTCTTCTCCTATCTGCTCATGATGCCAAGCCTGGTAGGGCTGCAGTTATTTCTGTGATCAGAACAACAGGTTTTTTGGGTTGTTTTCCTGTTTTTCTCCCTTTTGTATTGCATCCTGCTGACAAATGCTATGCTTAGATAGAAATAACCAGGCAATAATTCCTCAGAATATAATGTTTACAGTGAATTACAAACCAAACCTACATCATCAATATTATGTTATTGAAGGAATAGAAAACGTCATATTTGCTTGTATAAACAAAACCATCTAGATCGAGCTGCTTTCTTTATTCAATGCTGAGGAGGTCATCCCATTACAGGTTTGTCCGTTTTGGGCATGCAGACATGCTTCTGAAAACAAATCTAAACTTTCTGCTGGGAGAGGTAGTTATGCACTGGTGCGGATTGTCCAATGAGATGAAGGAATCACTGGGTTTGGAAGTTTTTGAACAGCTGTTAGTCAAATATCTGTCACAAACATGCAAGGAAAATAGTGTTTGCTGTCAGGCAAAGCGTGGACCATGGGACTTCTACAGCTCTTTCCAGAAATGTTCTCTGGGATTTGCATAAAATTAGGTTGTTCTCCACAAAATCCAAAGGCTCTCTGTGCAATTTTTCCCTGCAGAACTCTCTTCTACACCTTTTATGGCTGCCTCTGAAAATTGGTATGTGTTTATCATAGTGCCACTGGTAATTATTATTATGTCTTTTGTTATTTTGATGGTATTGATATAAAGACTTGGCTTTTTTTTTTTCTGTTCACAGCTTCTGGGTAGATTTACCATTATGGGACTTGTTTGACTCTTACTGTAGGCCACGTGCTGTAGTGTGATCAGCTCATTCTATTGCAGGGGAAAAATCTGATATATTTTGAGTTTTTCTATCAAATACTTGTCTGAACTATCTCTTCATTCTCCAATACGATCTTGATTATGTGGCAGATCTGTTTCTGGTTAAGAAAAATCCAGATCGCTGTCTAGGAGGTGAGATGTTTGTATATGTTTACTGGAGTTTTCATAAAGGAATATTAGCAGTGTTTTGATTGACCTTACTGGAAAGATGTATTTTTTGAGGGGGAGATGCTTGCTAGTCTCTGTTGGGACAAAGAAAGAATCAATGATAGTTTTTTATTTCTTATTTCTTGTGAAGACACATCTTTTCTGGCAGGGGCAGATAAGTGGGGCAATTAGAGTATTCACCACTTTCACCTGCTACTCTCTACACATGGTATTCACCTTCCTGAGTATGAAACTAATAAATAAATTCTCTATTCCAGCTACAAGGGAAGGGTGGCAGTTATTAAGTGAGCGAACCAGCTGATGATGCTCAGCTATTCAGAGGAGGAACAGCTCTTGAAAGGACAGTGAATTAGGCCTGGCTACAGCTCAACAGTTTTGAGAAGAACAGATTTAGCCAGGAGGAAGGAAAGGATGAGTGCTCTTGATGATTTAATGAGGCAGATGGTTTATTGTTTTGAAACTGAGCTACTAGAAACTGACATGTTTTAACTTTATATTTAAAACTAATTTATTGTTTTTAAAGACTAGACTGTAGTTCTTGTTAGTCTGTTGCTATAGCGATATTTATGTTTGTCAAATGACTGATAGCCCTTTAAAATATACAATATCATTTAATTAAGATAAGATCATCACAGTCTATGAAAAATTCAAAAGTGCTCCATAAAAAACTAATCTGCTTTGGCCATCACTTAATTCTGTAGTATTACATTCTATGGTTAGTGCCATGGATGTTGATGGGCCTACACAGAAAGACTAAAATTGCAGAATTTGTGTTCTAGAATTTAATAAGATGGTACACTTCACGGTTTTTTGACCTTTGCATGGAATTATTAGCTGAAGCTAAACTAAAATTAACATCACAATGATTTTGCACAATTACGTACCTTTGGTCTTTTAGATACCTGAAATATTTTTGAGGTGTTTTACGTGTCAAATCCATGGAAGAAAAAGAAACCGTTGCAGTCATTATCTGCTTATTCTAGCCTCTGCAACATTAACATTCAAGGTTTTTTTAGAGATTTCTAATAATATCCTTTTTATGAGGGGGCAGTATATTAACGACTGAGAGTTTCATATGCTGAATAGTGCAGTTTTAGTTCAGACCTCATAAAGAGGTTTTAAATGAAAACAGTAAAAATAAAAAGCATGGTCAGAATAGATTTTGTTATAAGTTAAAAATCAGGTTGGTCAAGAAGGAAGACACACATGATTTATTTATCACAATTATGGGGAGCTATGAGTTTAAGCTTGGGTTTCGGTTTGGATTGCATCAGGGTTTTTTCACAGCTCTGCTGAAGAATTTTTTCTTTAGATTCTGTAAACTGGGGGAATAACTTAGTGAAGGAAGCTCAGTAATAGCTTTTTTCATAAAAGCTTAATGATCTATTTTGTTAATGACCTTGGCTACTTGGATGGACCATGGCAAATTATTCTAAAATCTCATTTTGTAAGCTGCTGGGTTTTGTTTTTCTTCAAATACAAAGAGCTGTCTCTGTCATAAGTGGCTTATCCTCTCAGAAAGAAATCGGTGCCCTGGAAAGGGGCTGTTTCCTTCTCCTCAACAAATATATCTGCGACTTGCAGAAGCTGTGTGTCTATGGCAATGGTAAATCTGAAAACTTGATATCATGAGGGACAGAGCATTTTAATTGTCTAGGTTGCTTTAAAGGATGTTAGGAACTGCTTGAATTAGTGATTTATCTTTGCAATGAGCTTAATAAAGTATAGAATCTACTGTAGAACAAACCTTTTAAATTGTATATACTACTTTGCAAAGAGAAAATGAAATAAAAATTCAAGTAGCTGTCTAGGCTGTTTTGGGGGGAATTTTTATCAACCTTTTAAATTGACAGGAATATTTCGGTGAAAATCAGGAGAGTAAGTGTCGCTTTTGGTGTACAATATGCAGAAATTATATGTATATTATATACGTTATATACAGTATGTTGCTGTAGACATAATAGTATCTGGTAATGAAAATATTTGCATTTGGCCCATAATTCCCATGCTGAAGATGCTCATGACAAAACAATTTTTGCTCACAAAGATGACTCCAGATGCTTCATGTACTGGCTGTTTTTACAGCTTTAATTTTACCTATAGTTATGATTTTGTGATTTTTTTCATGGATATTTTTGAGTGATTCAGAGTCTGCATTTGGACAACTGATCATATCCGTTAAATGCAGGAAGGATAAGGCTTGAATTTTCTTGTCTGAGGAGGACAGAATTCCTTCTCTTTTCTTGTGTGAAGCTTCTTGAAGGTCAGTTCCATTGTACTGAACAGGGCAGGTTATCATAGCTGAACTTTCATTTTTGAATTTACGTTTTAAAAAAATCAGTATCTGGTACAAGGATCAGCAAAGCTGAATGGTTCCGTACTTTGGCCTTTGAATGCTAATCTGATACCATTCACAAGGTACAGCTTAGCAACTGTTATGTCACTTGTGAAATACTATATCTTTAGCTGTCCAAGATGCATAGTAGTAGTCACAATATGTTCCTTAAGCCAGATTTTATATGCTCCTGTACAAAAGTGAGCTCTCTTATTACAGATCCAAAGCATAAATTCTGCTTAACAATAAATAATAATAGCAAAAAAAAAACCCGTGTCACTTGTTCAGTTCAGAAAAATATTTCTTTGGCTACTGTTTGGATGTAATTGAATCCTATAACTGACACGCACAGACAATTGTGACAAGATAGTTACATTTTAGTAAGTGGCCAGGCAAGGTCATATGAAAGCCTACAGAGCTCAGCAAAGACCATCCATAGCTAATAATACTGTGCACACAGCGTTTTAAATATGTCTCAGTTAATCCATTATTTGATTATGGGGTCCAGCTTTGTTGATGCAAAATATTTTACTGTGGCTCACAGAAGATTTACCTGCTGGTAATACAGAACAACATGGTCCTTCAGGATTTTGTTAAATTAACCAAAGTAAATTATACTCTCTATTTATTAAATATGTTTCTTATTTGCTCACGTGTCCTGAAGGCAAAATGAAATCTTTACAATTGGAAAGGTAATTCTGTTACAGTGTTTTCTTAATTTAAGCTGCAGATTTATTGATGAAAAAAGAGTCATCAAGCATGTGTGTAAAAAGGCAAAAAAAAAAAAAAAATTAGCATTTCAGGGATGTGTGTGAAAATATTTGCTAGGATAATGTGCTAGGATAATATATAATAGCAAGGAAACATAGCTGTGATTATAGTCATAGCTTTTGGTCTACTTGTAAAGGCCCCATTTGAACATAAATTATTTAATTAAAATGTGCCCATAATACAATATTTCAATCAAGTGTCATTTAAAAATGACTAACTTGGTGTGTCATCCTGACAAATCAGATGACAAAGGAAACTAGATTTCTTTTTTAAATTAGCAACTTGCTATCAGAGATAATGTCAGTTTTTAAAATTATAATCTAAAACTTATTTTAAAAAAAGAAGCATCACATGCTGTAAATAACACCTAAAAATAATTCCTAAAAATAATTTCTAATGAAAGTAGAGTTGTGTATGAATGACACACAAAGACTTCAGTGGCTGATTTCTGCCCACAATATTTTGAAGAAATTAATGTTAGAGAATTCCCTGTGGTTAGTTTGTGCTGCTCTCTGTCCATAGTTGTCTGTTGTGACTTGCTTACTTGGAAGACAATGATTTAGGGCTTCCTTTAATGCTCTGCTGTTCTTGGAATCTCTATATCGCCTTCACGATCATGCTCAATCTTACTGCTGCTTTCTTAATCTTTTTTCTTGCCACAAGCATGTTCTTTTCCAGTAATGTGTACTGAGTGCTGTCGTTCAGGTTTAATTATCAAGACTGATCATTTGAAAGAGGAAGAGGATAATAGAAAAAAGGAAGTCTGTTCCGGAAGGCAAAGAGTCCATATGTACACATAATACTGTCAGGACAGAGGAAGGGGTTTTGTCAGCTGGAGCTGTTTTAACAGAAAAAATTTTGGACCCTTGCAAGGTAGAGTTTGGTTTGGATCACTAATAGTGATGTGAGGATTGGTTCTTTTCCTTTCTCATGTAAATTAAACTTTATACTGTGTGGATATTAGAAGAAACTAGAAACTTTATCCTCAATTAAGCCTACCTGGGACTGTTGCGCACTAAGCAGGAATTTCTTCTAGCTTCTACTTTCCAATGCTTTGGTAATCTTGTTATGGTCAGTAGCAGCTCTCGTGCATTGTATCAGCTTAGCTTTTGGTTTGCTTTCCTTCTTCATGGTTCAGAGTTCAGTCACAACCTATTATTCAAACATAATACCTTATCAAGAAGTTTGGAAAAGTTTGTCTGAAAAATCATTGGGTGAAGACAAGAAAAGACAATACGCACAAGAAATTATGGGATAAATCAACAGCCTGGGTAGGGGAATATCAGTTTCTGGAGAAGGAATCAAAGAAACATATTATATAGGGGTGAAATCACAAAATCATTTTGGTCTGGGTTACTGAGAAGGATGGGTGAGTAAGAGAGATATAGTAACAACTGATGTTAGACATGTGGAAAGGTGATGACTTGAGGGTGCACGTGACAGAAAATCAGCAAATGGAAAATGTGATTGCTTTGGGGAACACAGAGCGCAAATTAATTTAGATACTAAGAAAATGTTAGAGGTGAACTGAATTAGAAAAGCAAACTGTTGAATGTCTTTGCTGAGGTCAGAGCTCAGTCAATTAGAAGAAACAGTAGCCAGAGACAGTGAGGCTTATCAGCTGAATTGGTGGGGGTCTGAATGCCAAACAATGGATTTCTGAGGGGCAGAAGATTGGTTATGGGACTGTGGGAGGTTAAGGGATGATGGTGTAGAGAGAGGTGACAGAGATTAAAAGGAAATATTTTTCTACCCAATGTATGACTAGCTTATGGAAATTATTGCCATGAGATATCAAGAAGGTAAAGAGCTTAGTGGGATTAGATGTCTATATGGGTAATGAGAACATGTGCAGTTATGTTAGATGGGATAAAATTAATTGGGGCTAAACCCCTTCATACTTTGAGGCATAAACCAAGCAGTAATGATGGGGGGCTAGAAAGAAATATCTTTAGAGATGATTTGGTGGACTGAGTTCTAAAGTCTAGCCTTAACAAGTCCTTGATGAATGTAAATCCTAAATGCTAGGCAGACCAGATAGATGTTCTAATGATCACATCTAATGTCAGACTTACTGGGGTCATCAGAAGTGGTAATGATGGTGATCTGAAGTTGATAACGTTTCATTGTTAATCAATTTTCCACTTCTCTGGTTGATGTAACAACCCTTCAATTCATCTAAAAGCAATAAATGTTATTTACAGACTTAATTTCAAGAGAAACAAAACAAAAATCCCACAAGAATAGGAAAGAGACTGAAAAAACACAGGTTATTTTGGATTTTCATTGCTTTATAAATCTGATTTTTACATATTTGAATACATAAAATAAACATATCCTCTTAATGTATTTAAGCGTATTGAGGCTATGCTAGTAACATTGGAAATACAGTGTCATTTAGGCACTTTCACTTAAACAGTTTGGACACTTTTAAGAATCCTAGGTAGTCCAGTTTACTCATAATTTATTCTCCAGCTATTTATGCCATTAAACTTAATGCTTTTGCTTCTTTCATCTGACAATACTTCAAAGCTTTTTGCTAGAATTTTGCTTCATTCTTTCAGGCTGTGCGCATATAACTCATTTACCTCCTGTGAGTAACACTCTTGCTCTTGACTGCTATTTATTGCGGTCCCTAACATGTCTTTAAAAAGGCAATAGACTACTGGCTTGCTGAATAGTGCATTGGATACTGGATTGTGTAGTTGCCAGAAATGTTTAGTCATCCATTGGCTGTAATAACAATAATAATCAAATATTGTCATTCTCCCTTATAAAAAAGGTGGGTTTTTTCAAAAGAATAAGCATAAGCATTTTTCAATAAATGCTATAAAATACTGTAGCCTTAGAGCTTAGAAACAGCAACTTTCTCTTTCCTCTTTATTTGTCCTTTTTCATTCCATAAGAAATGTCTTCTTTCATTACTGAGGGTTCATACCAGAACGACAGAAGACTAGATTGTTTATTGGAAATTATTGTCATGAAGCCAATTTCCCCAAAGATTCAAGCCCCCAAAGAGAGTAGTTGTGGAATATAACTGATATTTTGCAAAGAAAGGATGGAAACTCCCATACCAGTACTTGAAATATCCTTACATAAAAAGCTATTTTTCAGAGGCCGGTTACAGAGATTTTCTGGCTTTGTGATCAACCTCTTACAAATAAGTAGCAATACTAACAAGTATACATGATATGTAGTACATAGAATTTTTAAAATTTTCTCTAGATGAAGTAGGGAAGTCATTGTGACACAATCTGACAAGCTGGGGAGGTAACATCCGACTGATGCATTTCAGGTATATGTATTTGTGTGTGTGTGTGTGTGTATACATATTACAGATATGCATGTCCATTGCAGACTATTTTTCTTTGGAATATGTACAAAAAGCACCTGTTCAAACCTGAACAAGGGAAATTTGTGGTTTGTATCACAATATTTAAGTATGGTAGTTCCCAATGTTTTTCCCTATAAACCTGCCATTCTTGATGTGGTCCATAGTAACTAGAAGTATTGCCTTCAGAAAGCACTATTTGTGATGGTCACATATCACTGTCAGGAAATCATCGTTTCTGCCAGCCGCTTTAGGAAGAGGTTGTAAAATTTCTCTTTAGAGAAAAATGTAATCCAGAAATGCAAGCCCTGAGCTGTTTGGGATGCAGCACAAACAGCCGTGCTCTTACTGTAGATTCCTGTGTTTCTGAATTCTTGACCACAGCAAGTTTATTGCCAAGACCATCAATATGCCTGGGTTTTTTGGTAGTTTCCGTATTTCCTTTACATTCATGGTTGAGTTTTGTTACAAGTATTGAAGCTGTACCCAGTTGCTACTGAAAGCAACAAGAATCTTGCTTTGGGTATCTTTGTTGAGTCTGAGGGGATGGAAATTCAGGTTTTGAACCTTTGACTTAAAAGCTCTTTTATTCATCTGTTCCAAATGTTTTATCTTTTATTTTTTTTAAACATCACTGTAAAAAACCCTATTTTGCCTCCCAATTTCCTTGAAGTCACTGACATGGATTTTCAACTTAAAGGTATTGAAGTCTGGTAAAGGATATATGTCTGACTTGCTGTTCCTATTTAGAGTAAAAGCCTTCACAAATGTTATTAAGCTAACATCATTTTGTTCCTACTGCACTAGCTAGCTCAATTGGCAGAGCTTAAGTCTCTTTCTCTCTCCCCTCTTTCCTTGGAGAGAGAAAGAGGTGTGGGAGTGCATCTGTCATTTGACTCAGTGGCCAGTTCGGCCCAAACCACAAGAAGAGTTCAGAATCCAGGAGCAAGGGACTTCATTGTTCTGCCTCAAGAGCAAAATAAAAAAAAAAAAAAAAAAAATCAGTTTTGCCAATGTGGTAGAGAGAAGAAGATGGGATTTTACAAAAGCTAGAAAATCCTATTGGAAATTGACAGGGATTTTATACCTAAAATTCTTTACTACTTATAAAACCCAAGAGCTTTTGGTAAAACTGTTTAATATATGGTTCTTGGTGTGAGAAGCATGTGGTGCTTCGTGCTTCTATAGGTTGAAATTCACATTTCTAAACCTAAAAGAAATTACATTAAAACCATCGTGTACACAGTTACTGTACCTTTGTAAATGCAGCAGATTTTTTTTTTTTACTTGATTTGGGAAACTCTTTTTTCCCAGATTAACAGGATTCAAACTTTGAGTTTGGAATTCATTTACCATAGAAAACTGGCTAAAATTTTAAAGGTTGTGAAGTAGGATTTTATGAATTTCAGTGACACTTATAGTAATGAAATGATGACAGGAGATCCAGAGGTTGTAGTCTTATTTAATAGTTTATAGAAGATGATTGCATCAAACTTCTCTTGATTTACAAATACAGATTTGTATAATCTTGGTTTCAAAATTAATATATATACACATTTTACCATTAAGGAACACTATTAGCATGATTTTCTGACTTGTTTCATAACTTTGGGTAATACACATATCCTTGTATTTACATGTAAAATGTCTTGTATTAAAAAAAGACTTTATTATTTCCATAGAAAAGGATTCACTGCTAGCTTTACTCATATAACTGTATATACTCCATACCCTTTTAATTTTTCACTTAAAACTGTGGTTTTGAAAGAATGTCAACACCTTAGCTACCTTTTTGAATTGTGTTTAAGCATTAATTTAGCCCAAAGATGTCTCCTCTTTCACATTTATTTATTTATGAAGTTAAGATTTTTTCATAAGCATTCTAAAAAATTTCTATGGGTTTTCTGTTGGACTGACATTTTTATTTCTTCCAGGAATTTCCCCCTTCTGGAAATAAAAAAAATATAACTATCATAGAATATATAAATGAATCTTTAGGTCACATCTCTTTCATATCCATACTCTACAAGTTTATAGGCACAAAAACTTCTATTAAGTGGGTTAGTCACTTCAGTTGTGTCCATCCCGTGCATGTAACAGATTACATGAGATTACATAAAACCCAATCTTATCAGAGGGTTTTTTTTTTTTTATGTATTCTGATTTCTTTCACTGAAGTGCTATGTAGGCAGAAACACCAGCCTACTCCCTTCAGGATCATCTTCTAAGAGGAGCTAACTAAACATAGGACGGGGAGCAATGCTTATGAATATACAAAAATAACCATGACAGCATGGAGTCCACCAAAACAGAAGATATTGGAAAGGTGGGTCTGTGTTTTAGTTAATAGAAATCAGTTTCAAATTTTTTTTTTTTTATATTTAAATAACTTGGCTTCGTTTCCCATGTCTCAGAGGAAGTCATTGTTCTGTTAAGATGACTTCCTGTTTGATTAGTAACTCCAAAAATTATTTAAGTCCTTCATGTAAATGAATTTCCCTTCATAATTATATGAAGTTATTGGGATAGGTTTTAGATTACATTGCAAGATATTTTTCCTGATGCTGAATTCAGTTTGTAGTATTTTGTTTGATTATTCCACTTGACGTTCTTTTTCACTTGACTATACCTTCTGTGTCACTTCAAAGCTTAAATAAACAACAATTTCCATAAGCAAAAATCATAAATAATCATGCTCCTTTAATAATACTCTTTTTAGTAATAACACTTTACAGAAATTTCCATTTTCAGTTTATAATACAAATTCACATACGCTCTGCCATGGAGAAAACCATTTACAGGCAACAGCAGCAAACATAGTTTGATGGAATTCTGGGCCGCTTCCTTTCCTCTGTGCCACTCACATTAACCAAACCATTAACACCTGCTGAACCTTCTCCCCATCAGTCATCAATCATGAGCAATCAGTCAGGTACTTGATAATTAGCAGAGAAGGGGAAAACACTTCACAAAGCTAAAAATATGTCTTTACAGTGGCTTCATGCATAAACTCAAACAACAGGGGAAAGGTTTAATAACAACTTCAGTGCCTGTACACCTGTAAAACAAACCCATCAAAGTGGAACCCAGTAGTATGTTTAACACACAGGCCTTCCACGTGATTGCCATGTCCCTTATTTGAATCACAACCCAGGGACTGGGGCACAGAAGAAGAACTAAATTTGGTTAAAAGCTTGAAGTGGAGCAAGTGAAAAAGATGCTAGAGGACTTCTTTGAAGCCTGCTGCTGTGATGCACTTCTGTGGTCCTTGTGGTATCAATATTCCTAAATGAAGGATCCACCACTGAAAAGGCCTAGGTTTCCACTGTTCTTTACTGTCTGGAGGTGTACTTGGTTGGGCGGATGTGCTGAAAATGCAAGATGTATTTATAAGGATCCCCATTCTGAAGGTCCTCAGAGATTAAGCTGAGGGATGCCAAAAAGAATCTCTCCCAACTTGTTGGTTTACGGAACCCGCTTTGATAACACTAGCATCTGAGTTAAATGAATCGTGTTTTGAGTTGACAGAATGTGTTCACTAGTTTAGCTAGTTCAGAAATTTACAGAAATTAAGGAATTTAAATTAGGATGTACTATAGAGGTGAAAAGCTACTGGAGATCTACTATAAGGATATTTCCTTTCTGTGCTCAAAGGTAAATATCCTGGTTATTTCAAGATCAGTTCTGTATTTGATGCTCTGCAGTATTGCTGAGTGTAAATATATGTGAAAATTTACTCTGTGTGCATGACTGGTGTGTTAGGTGTGAAAAGGACTGCAGAATCTTCACTCTCTCCCAACAGCGTCACAGTATCCAGGGACATTTTCTTGAATGCCGATGTTAATGCTTCTCACTTTTTATTAACTGTGGTGTTTTATCAATTCATACTGTGTCAAGGGCATTGCATTAAATGCAAAATAAGCTTCTTAGATATGAAGAGACCTCTTTCTTGGCACTTTACGCATCCTTTCCCATTCAGAAGCTTCTGTGATGACTTTCCTGTCATCTTGGCTTGTTAACAGGACTTTAGTGTGGGACACTCTTAATCGTTCTTTTCCATCAAATTTTTGGGTTTCCTTTCTTCTGCATTTCTTGAGAATGCAAAGGAATTTTAGTAAGGAGAATAATACTTCAAAACTTCTCCGACAGGTTAAAAGTTGGTATTCAGGTATTTGTTTGGCAATTCCTTCACTGAATAGGCCTAGTGAGACTGAATTAGATGCTTTCTAGACTCCAGAGAGCGCCATGAAAAGAGAATAATTTAGAATAACCAGGAAGGTTGCCAACAGAGTAACAAGGCCCCAGAACGTAGAGGGAGAATGTCTGAAAACTTTTTTCCCTAGCATCACAGACTTCTATTTCAGCATTTGAAAGACAGACATGGAGTAAATGTGGTCAGGTTTGTAGTCAGGATTCCTAAGTGTGCAGAATTCAGTGAATTCAGGGCCGGGCATGACACTGATGGACCTCAGTTTTAAGTCTCATTTGTTTTGTATCAGAGCTGCATTAGATCCCCTGCGCTTCTGTAATATATGTAAGTTTAAAACTTTACAGGTATATATGAAAAATGCTAGTTTTAAAGATCAGAAGTATATAATGAAAATATCCCTCATGTGACATAAACCAATTGAAACTTGTTTTTAAAATCTATTTTAATATTTTATTTTAAGTTGCAAAGCAGATGCAGCAAACAGACCTTCCTCGCTCTTGCTCTCCTACTCTGCTTTCTCCTCCTGTCTCACTCCTCCCACTTTAGCATGCATATTGCAGATGAAAACAGCAGAGTAGAAGCCTGGAAAATATACTGATCCATCACCCATGCATATTTCATGAATTTGCCTAATTTCCTGCAGTTATGACTTAATTAGGTAATTATTCCACCCTCTGTCATTGAATGTGATTTCTTAGTTCTTCCTCTTGTGACCAGTGGATATCCTTTCCATTACTATGTAAATACAAAAAAAAATCCATGAAGTTTTCAGTGAAAATGGGCCATGAGAGCTTCTTAATGCTGATCATGCTGGGGGTGAAAATGAGTTATTTGTTCTTTGGATGGGTGTAGTATTCTAGGGACACCCACTGCACCCCCATTATTTGGTTTCAGAAGGGAAAGACCTCCCTTGTCACACAGTAGCCTTTTGATATTCCTTCTTCCTTTCCAGCCTAAATCATGCCAATAGTCTTTTTGGAAGATATTCACCTTCTTTCATTTTATTAATTTAGTTTTGATTTTCAAATATGTTCTGAACTCTGAAGCTTGGTATGCCCCATATCTGCTACTGTTGAGCTTCTCCCTTCCATGCTCATGCAAATTTTGACAAGACTCAGAGATATTAAATCCATAAGTTTCATGAAAGTTATAACTGTTTGGTGAAAAAATATTCCTGTTGATGATCCCCAGACTTCAGCCCCCCACCCTCTTCCTGAAAGAAAAAGTTTTGTTAAAAAAGTGAAACTCTGTTAAGAGTTAGAGCTCAGCTCAGCCTTTAGTAAGAAACTGAATGTCCTGTGATGTAGTAGATCACAAAAATTTTGGAGGCATCTGCACTTACTATTGCAAGGAGAGCACTCAGCAGCTTACGCTTGATTTGCTTCCAGAACAACTTATTTTGTAGAAAGACAATATGTGATGACAAAATTAGTGCTACAGTAAGTTGTCATGACACAGCTTATTTTTCAGTTTCCTTGATCAGATGGAACAGCTTCTTAGAGATGTGACATCCTATCATGAAACCTTTGACTTCTAATGCAATATTCAATGTAAAAATTTCCTAGCAACACCATAATTGTTTATTCTCTCAGTTTTAGTATAGATAATCATAAAACAAAGTGTTGACAATGTTTTCAGAGGACTTGAAAGAAAACTAACAGTATTGCTCACAAACCCTTCCTTATTTAAAAAGAGCAGAACTTTAAAGAACGTTCAATTGCAGACTGTGTTTTGGTGCTCTTTCAGATAACAGTTAATATCAATGAATGACCAAAGGTGACAGAACTACTTGTGTGATTTCAAATGGGTAACTTTAATTAGGAACAAGCTCTTAAAGGTCAGTATCTTTTATTCCAGGGTCTAGGTGTGTGGCACACACGCGGTGCAATGATTTGTCTCTAAATATCAAGGGGGAAAAGCAAGGGGTTACATCTTGCATGCCTGATTCACAAAGGTAGTTCTGTTGACTTCTGCAGAAGTGTTTGCAGGAATCAAGCAGCCGGGATTCGCCTCTTGCTTCTGTGTATTTTCCCTTCAGTTGCTTCTCTGCTTTACCCCACGTAGCTGCTCTGTTTGCATGCACAAAATAAAAATGGGCACCGTCGTGGTTAATTTAGTGTTGAAATTGACCTGCTGAAGTAAATGTCCAGTTTGAATGACCAAACCTTTATTTTGGTATTATGCGCACCAGTGACTCTCTTATTTCACATGATTGCAAATTGAACAAGGATTTAGTAAAGAAGGATTTAACTAGAAGAAAGATGTCTTTCGGAGGCTTGGTGGTAGCAGATGTAGCTTGTTGTGGTTGGCAGGTGATTTTCAGAGAGATGTTTCCAATGGTAGCCTAGCTGGGAGATGAAGGGCTTTGTGTTCCTGCTTTTCTACCAAATCCAGTAATACATCACTTGTGAATGGTACAGCTTAAAGGATCTTAACCTTATGTTAATAGTTTCAGAAAAAGCAAACAAACCCCATGTCATCGTTTTACACAACACTGTCTTGAATCAAGGCAGTCACTTCCTTGAAGAGAAACCATAACTCCTTTCAAGCCCTCATGAAATTGTGCAGCTTCTGCTGCAAAAAAGGAAGGTTCAAATGTACGTGCTTTTGGCTTGCTACACCATTAGAGCCTGGACGCTGTTCCAAAAATGGCAAATTCTCAACTGTTTCCTATCCACCGGTGCACAAAGCCTATTACTTCCCCCCTCCGGTTTTTCTCCCATTTTCAATTCCCTCCACAGATCTGAATGTTGCACATTGGCTTCCATTTTGATCTGATTTTGCTCACCCTTCCACTCAGTGAATCAATCAAGTAATGTTCTCACTTGGGAATGCTAATGTTCAGCTTTCTGCGGCAGTGACTTGAGACACTGTGACAATTCTATTTAGCTTATGGTAAATATTTCAGCAAGAAAAAAAATCCCTTGCCTTGCAGCTTAATAAACTGTCACAGCAGATGCAGCTGTGTAAAATGGATTTGAAATCCTCTTTACTTGTCTTTAAATATTTTCACTTCTGGCTTTACATTGTTCCCTGGTTGTTTAAAGCTTCTTTGGATTTCCAGCACCTCTGTTAAATATTAGGAAATCTTACTCACAAAACTAAACAATATAGTGTAGATGGCTTTGGTTTGGTTTTGAAGCTAACATAGAGCTTCAAGTGGCCAGTGTGGGACCTTTTAAATCCTGCCTAACTACATATTGCCTTAAGTGAGGCTATATAAAGCTCTTGGGGACGTCTGCAGAAGAGGGTCACAGGGCATTTTGAAAATGGAACTACTAAAACAATTATCTGAACATCAACATTTTTACTTGGGGTCATTTTTCAGTTTTAACTTCCTACTGCAAAGTACAAGTTGAGCAAGCCCAACTTCATTAGATGGTTATTAATGAGAGAATACAGTTTTTGATACAGATATCTCAACACTGCATACAACAAACTAAATTGCATATTTAAATGGTTCCAACATGCATGAGAAATTGCAGTGCTCTGACCTTTTATGCTTTTATGAGAAATAGTCCACGAGGCGTGAAGAAGGCGAAGAGTGGTACGTTGGGCATAGTAAATATAGTGGTGATGTTGAAGTAATAAGGCAAGAGTAAAAGTGAGATTAAGTAAAAAGAGAGTGTAGGGCTATTGAAGGTAAAAATATTCTTTAGTTTTGAAAAGTTTTAGTGTCATGAGAAGCTATGGTAGGGGGGGAAAAAGGGGGATTTTGCATGCATTTCCAAATTGAGGTAAGAATTGTCTGAGGAATTCTGTTAAGACAACCAGTAACTATGAAACCAATGATATAAAAAAGCGAAACTGGCTTTTAAAGTACAGAATGAAAGCTGTAGAGAGGTTGAGTCTATGAATAATAGAGAAGATAAACACTAACTACTGATGAGGAAAAGCCCAGGGCCTCTAAACATCTTTGGGTATCCTAATAGGTCTCATGAAAACAGTACTGGAAATCTCTCTGAAAGAGATTTTGGTGATAACCAGCCTCAGTGGTTTACTGAGATTTGTCAGAAATGCTGGTGTCATGCTGCCCTTTTTGAGTCAGCTAAGAATTTGAAGTTCATACTCGTCTCTATGTGTTTTCAGATGAAAATGGCAGGGACTTATTTTTGGTTTGAATGAAAATTGCGTGGGGAAAAAAGAGGAGTTCAGAAAAATGGGCTGATGAGATATTAAGATTGTAAAATGACAAACAGTTCAAAGTTGAAATTATTATAGGAATCTACAGTGCGCAACAGACAGTGAAGCATCAACACAGGTTGATGATTTTTGTTCTAGCATGTAAGTCTTCTGTCCATGCGTCCACTGTCTGGAATAAGATTTTTCATGCAATGAAAAGTCCTTCACACAGCAAGAAGCAAAAATTTTTGATAGGATTAGTGATACCCACAACAAACAAATAAGGCCATATAATGATGAGAAGGACCATTTGGCATGATAAATAGTATTTGCATCCGATCTGCTTCTTGCCTTGAACAAAAGTTTTATAAGCTTCATGGTCTAGCATTGTTGTGGTAAAATTTGGAGGAGGAAGAAGATGGTGAGGTGGTTCTAGGAAATTTGCAACTGTTTCCAACTATAATAGATGGCCTCAAAAGGAGACTGCAAGAAAGATCTTTGAAAATTCAGCAGATGAAGAAGTGGTGGGGAAAATAAGGGGGTGACACCTTAGTAGTGCACATGGGAACTGGTGATATAGTAAGACAATTTTGTATTTAATTCAGAGAAAAGAGAAGGCCATTGAAGGAAAACAGAGTTGACAAGGGTACATGCTATTAATGAGGAAAATCGACTTTTTGTGCAGCATTTTGGGTAGATTTCCATGGTGTAAAATGGAGGAGGCCAAGGCTGACAAGAGAGGATTGCAATACGTTAGATACAAAGCCAAGGTGCTAATTTCATCTGTTTGGACACCCAAGAAAGCCTTCCCTTTAGAAAATTTGTGTAGGTAAATGGCGTGAGATTAAAGTAACTCAGTGATACCGGGACTAGGGAAAGATCCACATTAAAGGCAGTACCTGGGTTTGGGGTTTGAATTACAGATTAGATGTTAATGGTATTTATAAAGACTGAAAAATGAGTTAGGGCAGCAGGGTGGAAATTAAACGCTTTGATTTGTTCATGCTGACTAAACTGATACCTGGCAATACACAAAAAAGTATCAGTACAAAGTTCACAGTGGGAAACTCTGTTTGGTATAAAGGCAAGGTGTTCTGTGCAAATTCTAAATCAATGAAAATCTTTTTTATTTATCTTTTATTTGTCTTCCCTTAGAGTGGCAAAAATCACTATCAGTGGAGTTAATCACACAATGTATGCTATAGGCAGATGCTGGCATACCCACATTTTTTTCAGACATCCAGCTTAGGAGAGGCAATGATCTTTCCTTCCAATGAGCATATGTGAATGAGAGTCTTACTCAAACTTCTTTGATGCTATGCTTTGATTTTTAGCTTCTGTCAAATATCCAGTTGAGATCAGCAGCTGTCTCAAACATTTTCAAACACAGTGATAGATGGGAAAATACTGTATAAAATAAAAAATAATTGTGGAAGTTTTCAATAGAAAATACTGAAAGGTAGCTGAGCCTTCCCTGAAACTTCCTTTTTCTTTCTTTTTTTTTTCTCTTTTTTTTTTTTTCCCCTGGTTACCTACACATTAATTTGGATATGTCAGTAACGTGTTTTGCTTTGTTTTCTGGAAATTTAAGTTCACCAAGAAGTTTTATAGGGCGTATTGGAATGTCATTGTGGGACCAAATTACTTGTGAACTTGAGGTAAATATGTATGTTACATTGATAACTTCATCAATGGGATTATGCTAGTTTATTGTTCATAGGAGTCAAGATTTATTAAAAGCATAAAAATACAAAAAAAACCCCTCTAGACCTTTTTTCAGATTATAAATACGGTTATTTTGATACATTCACTTAAGCAGAAATTTTTCCAGTGTAAGAACAGTAACCAATCTGTTGAATTGTCAGGGATGATGCTCTGTGTTGTCACTGTCTTTAGGTATATGTCATTGCCTGCAATGTTATAGAGACAGTCAGAAAAAAAGGTACAGCTTTCATCTTGCATTGAATAAGTCAAAAAGGAAAATTCTGAACTGATAGTTTTAGGCTTGCAGTGTATCTGTAACTCTTCTGATTTCTCCTATATATATATTAAGGTTCAATTTCAATCGTTTTGGGACAAGCGCTGTGACAAAGTCAGATGTGCAAAGCTCTGGAAGAGCCAAGGTTTTTTAACAAGAATATTAAGCAGCAGATGTATAATGGTATCTAACTACTTGATAGGAGCCTCTGTAATGGGTGCTGCATTTGTGTGACTGAGCTAATGCCTTATGTACGTGCGCAAAATCACCGTTTCCCCATTTGCTAAGGACATGATATAGCCTGAAGTTCTAACCTTACGGTTGTAATTGGATTTTTGCTTATTTTCAAAGGAGAGCAAGGTGAATTTTCCTTTTTATAAAATGCCTACATTCATGAAGCACTAAATGCAAATGAAACAAACTGTAAGGATTCAAATGTCCTGAAAGGAAGCAGCAGAGTAAGCCCCTTGTGAGCAGAATGAGGCATATGCTATCACCAGTGGTAGAACAAAGGAGGATTGTGCAGCCACATCCCATCCAGCCAAACAGTTCACATTTACTTCAGATAAATTGTACATGACACCAGTCTAAATCCAGAATTCCAGTGATATGAATATGAATTTACTCAGTGCTTGTAAACATCTTGATACAACATTAGTGCCGTGGAACTGCAAAACACTTGAAAGATACACTTGATGACAGCCTGATGTAAGTTAGACCTGAATATGTTACACCCTAATGCGGAGCGATAGTAATTGATTTAGCTGTAATTGGACATGTTTTATTGAATGTAAAACACTGGTGACTTTCGAGTACCAGCTCTGCACCTCTTCTCTTGGTGTTTCCCCAGGAAAAAGAAAGAAAGAAAGAATTAATCCCATATGAGTATGTTTTAGATCTTCTGAGCCACTGGACCACAAGACCTGTTTGTGTACTATGCAATCAGTGGTGTCCCTTTCCAACATGTGTAATAATTAATATTTCTATTATTCTAAACTGCTTTAACTTGCTACAGCTTGCCTTGATGGCACTTATTTTTCAACCAACCCAGGAACACTGCGATTCCTTTAATACTGAATATTTATGATAATGGTATCACATACATACCATCACAACTTATTTTCACTTTGCATATTCCTACTATCTTAAAATCTGTGATTTAAAAACATCAAAGTGTGTGCTAAAAGCTCCATGTTAAAACCATGTACGTTTTATTGTAGTTCAGTTTATAGTTAAAGGCTGTAATCTTTTATTAAAGAATTTTATATTTTATATGACAGCCTAAAGGATGTTTTTAGATTAAAAATGGGTCAAATACAAGAGACCTTGCTCGGGATTTGATCAGAACCCTGTTCATTGTTTGCTCTATTGCCTTTTTTTTTTTTTTTTTTGGCCCATCTTTCAGCTGGGGCAAAGGCAGTCATTGTCATTTATGGTGAGCTAATTGTCTGTTTCAATTTTGATTTCTAATGCCCTGTGATGTTGCAGTATTTCAGTTGTAAAACTGCAGATGCCCATTTACTTTAAATTTAAAAAAAAAAAAGTTCAGTGATTAAAAAAATAAAATAAAACCCCCCTAACTAGCTAAATGCCCACTTTTACATTTGGCTTGAGGGTTTTTTTTAAGACTTAAGGCTTTTTTTAGTACATATTTTGCAGGATGTAAGCCCAGAGGCACAAGTTTTCTGTCACAATCCATATAAATGAACAAATTTCACTTTTACACTAGCAAAATACTTGAGCATATAGTTAACACAACAGGTACATAATTGAGTGGGACTGTTTTCATGCTTCAAATCTGAAATGCCTTGCTGCTTTATGTTGCTGTGCTTGATTAAATACTAAAAGAGGGTAGATTCAGACTAGAAATAAGGAAGAAATTTTTTACAAGGAGGGTGGTGAAACGCTGGCACAGGTTTCCCACAGAGGTGGTAGATGCCCCATCCCTGGAAACAGTCAAGGCCAGGTTGGACGGGGCTCTGAGCAACCTGGTCTAGTTGAAGATGTCCCAGCTCCAGATGGCCTTTAAAGGTCTCTTCCAACCCAAACCATTCTATGATTAAAAGCCTTTTGATTCCGGGAAGGTGTCCAAAGTATGTTCAAATAATGTGATACGTCTATGACAATGTAAAACTGTAAAATAATAAGCTGTGAAACGTATTGCCATAGACAGTTGTGTATGGTAAAACTTTATGTTGGTTCGATAGGGGAGTAGAAAAGTTCCTGTAAGAGAAATCCTTTCAGCCTTTCAACATCCATTGCAACCTTTGATTTGAGTAATCTGTCTCTCAAATGTTTAGAAGGTGTTAGGGTGTTGAAGGCAGTAGTATAGGTATTTTTCTTGATTTCTTGTGTTCTTACTGACTATGCCATTGGCGAATATAACTTATGGGTCTGAGGGCCTTTGGGGTGACTCTGTACAACCATTTTTATATCTGAAACGCTGGTCATGTTTTCAATATCATGTGATTTTAATACTCTGACCTTAGTGAAATGTACTTATGTAATAATACGGATAGTGGTAACATATGAGTAATTTGGGATTACATTTATGCGATTACTTTTGGTGACATTAAACCTGTAGTGCCCTCAGCCTTTAGGTTGGTTCTCAGTTTGAGGACAGGCAATTCAGTACAAGGAGAAAGACAGACAGTATGCCAGTGCGCTCACAACCAGCTCATGAGTATTAAAGTGGTGTGGAGAAAATAGTACAGGTTTTTATCAAAGCAGGTAACAGTTTGCACATTTAACTTAAAAAAAAACAAAAACAAACAAACAAACAAAAAAACCAAAACCATAAAACAAATAAACCCCAAACTGGCTTTGTTCAGTTCCGTTTGGAATGTGGGAGATTCTAGATCCAAGGGTAATATTTTGGGGTAACCCAAACAATTTTGTCTTCCTGTCCCAACATAACTGATACCTGTTCTCCACGTCTGAACTGCAGATATAAGGTGGGGCAGCATGACAATCCAGATCGTTTTCCTCAAATGGGACTTAAGTTTTGCAACTGTGACTGGAGAGTCTTCTCGGTTTCCAAATGCATAGCTGCTTCTCACCTTGTCTCTTTGAAAGTTACTGTTCATCACTGGAAGCTTTGCGTGTGCTTGTCCAGGTTTGCAAAGCTGGAAAATTACAGTCTAATTCTTCTACCTTGGATGGGGTGGCTATACTTACAATGGTAAATGCTGGTGCCTTACGCATTTGGGAGATCCATAGAATCTGTAAGAGCATTTTATAAGTAAGGTGCCACTCAGCAGAAGGAACTGCTCAATGCATGCAAAATCAGACTTTTGAGTTGCTTGTTTATTGTTGGGGGTTTTTTTATGTATGAAAAAGGAGATTCTCCATTATACTAGTTGTTCTGGTAGACATACCTGCTTTGCATACGCTTGCATGCATTGAACCTTATTGGGCTACACATTCTTTGATCGTTTCATGCAATGCAAATTTAATTTAGGAAGGAAAAGCACTCAGGTAATGCAGCAGGACTTTAATCAATGTGTGGATCATGCCTAGAATTCATGAAAGCCCTGGAAAGGTGACCTCTCAGGTGCTGTGCTGTTTCCTGTAGTCATCCTCAATGCAGGAGGCATGAAAAGGGGCATGACAGTGTACTTTGGCTGGGCTTATTTGATATGCAGTCCTCTAGGGACCGTAGCCAGCTGATACATATTAGTGTCCTTCAGTCTCATCTAAATAATGTCAGGGTATAGAATGGTACAGAGAGTTTCCTTTGATAACTTTCCACTTGGCCATTAGTGTGTCAAGAGAAGCTCTGGAAAGCTGAGACCATAAATGTCTTTTTTTTTTTTTTTTAAAAAATTCTGAAAAATCAAAGAAGTTTGCTTAACATATTAAAGATGGACAGAAAGGTGACAAGGGACCCTTGTGCAGAATTTTGGTTTACACTGAAAGCAGAACTTAAAGAAACTGTCAGAAGAGCTTGTGCCTGTGATGATTTCACTCAGTTTGGCATAGCCAGCAGATTCAGGCACCCAGCTGAGACTTTGCATGCTCTGAGCTTTCTAGAGCTCATCTGTTGTTACTTTTTTATAATGATTCATTTCTGTACATAGAAAACATCCTTCACTGAATGCATGATTCTAACCTTGCCACTGATTGGAATTTTAATACAAAATAAGTGTGGACAATTACAACTCTTATTACCCATCCTGTCACTTATATAATCTTGTATCTCATAGTGTAGGTCAAAAAAGAGAATGCTTTTGATTTAGATGGATTTCATATCGCACTAATTTATGGCACAAGGAGCATTACTCAGTATGGCCTGACACAGCCCTGCAAATTGTTTCATACGGCATCGCTTTCTTTTGGATCAGATAGCTGTGTTCAATTTGCATAGAGGATACCTCATCTAAATTTATTGCACTGGAGACAAGTGAGTCAGACATTATCATGACTATACTGGCTGCTTGTTTCTGCCTACTGGTTTAGAGGCAGCATAAATTAATTTGCCATTATTAATCCTATCTTGGGAGACTAAACATAATTTCATTCTAGTAAAAATGTTACAAGCAGTTTGTTGCTTCAGGTTTACTTACAGTTTTGTGGATACATCATACAATATGATGCTTATAGCACACAACAGTCTGCTTTGCTCATCTTTGATTTAGATTTGACTGTATCGCTGTCATGTTAGAAATGATACCTTAAAGAAAAAAAAAAAAAAACCCAACAATTACATGTCCTTAACCATAGTCCCAGACACCTCAGCTCAGAGCTTCGTTTTGTCTCCAGTTCTACTAATGCTAAATTCTGCCAAAGTCTCTTCTGCAGCATGTCTGTCTTCTCCTCATCCACTAGCTAAAGCTGGGCTGCATTCAATTTCCAGTTTATCTGAAGCTACTTTCTTGATGGTCAGGTTTTGTACAATTTATTTTCCTTTTAAACTAAGAACATTTGTTTTTCTATCATTTCTCCTGGCATGCCCTCACCCTCTTCAAAACTGCCTACTCAGTTCCTCCTCCATTCTTTATCTGTACAACTGAAGAATGAGCAGTGTTTCTTCTTTTTATGTCTTCACCCTTCTTCTCTTTGGTGCAACAAATCCAAAACCTACTGGTAATGGCTGCATCTTAATACAGTTTCCACTAACAAGTGTGTTTGAAATGTCTTTCCCTGTCGTGAAAATTCCGATTTAACAACGCTCTTCCCAGGAGGTCTATTAATCCAACAGTAATCCAGTAGATAGAACAGCCAAAATAATACCCTGCACTTGGAACGTTTTCATTCTTCAGGTAACCTAGAGCTTTATTTGTATAAATTGTGTCCTTTAACTTTTAATTAAATGCTGATTATTATAGCACTATGTCATACAATATAATCTGCTCAATGTCAAGCACTTCTGCAGCATGCGGTGGTTAGATGAGACCAAAATGCTTCAGAGATGAAAGTCAGTCACTCAAAGCTCGCAAATTTAGAAGCATCTTTTTACAGGGTCAGTTCCTAAATGTTTCTACATATCAAAATTTATAAAAAATATTTCCATCTAAATTCACACAGGCTCTGAACCGCTTTATTTTAATTTGAATTTGCAATGATGTTCTGCTAATAACCTGAAATTTTATCTGCTATTTCATTTTCCAACTGAGATGTTTAAACATCTGTTTAATATTCTAAAAAGCACTTTTACATAACAATTATTTAAAATTAAGTTCATTAAACATTTTTAAATGTCTGTTCCTTCTTGTACTGTAGCCTGTATGTTTTGTTATTCCCCTTCCATTTTTATTGGAATTACTTTTCAGTGCTTCTCCTGAAATCACCTCAAAGCCTTTTGCATGATAAATATGGATTCACTTTTTATCTCTCTCTTTGGTTTGGAGAACAACTGCTTTCACCAACATTTAAAATATAATTTTAGCTGTGGACAGATTTGTTAGCTGTTTGAAAGAATCCCCCAAAGCTTTATGTATGTCCTGACAGACAAAGAGCAAGAGGTGATTTCCAGTGTTTTTGAGATACGCTTTAGAAGGCTTTCCTTGTTGAGTTTTGTTGAGAAATTGAGTAATAATTTGAGTGCACTGTTCAATTAACAAAGCTTCCATCAAATCCCAATAATGGTATTAAATCAAATAAAAATGTTAGACATGTCTAGGTAGAGGTAATGGTGTTTTGTTATAGCAACAGAGTCCAAAGGACACAAGCAATGCAGGTTTTTAAAAGTATTGTTAACTTTTTGTTAGACCAGCTGATATAGTTGCAAGTTTATACCATTTTCAGTTACCCAAAGAAGGATTTCTGTGCATGAATGCGTGATTGTTTTATCAATTATAGCATTTAGCCCAATAACGTATGTTTTACTCTGCCTACAAACCTATTTTTTTCTCCGTAGATACAGGACATTGTTGTATATCTGTATTTTGCTGTAAATATATACTGATGTTTTATCTTTATATATTAGTGTTTTAGTTGGTTCTTGGTACATATTTCCTTATACCTACATCGATTGATAGATGCATAGGTAGGCTCTGGCGTATTAAGAGCATTGTATGCGTGGGGTTTTGTTTAGGGGATCTTTGGCTTAATTTTTTTCTCCCCTGTGTTATGAAAAGATTATTTTCCCCCTTTTATGCCTTTTTTATCTTTTAGTTGGTAGTCTGACATTAGACAGGTAGATTGCCAGTGATTTTAGACACTTTGAGCATATTTTGTTCTTTTTCACATCTTCGATTTATATATTCAGCTTTGATCCCCCTTACATACTTACACATTTGCCTAAGGAATGTTTGAGATTTATTATAGTCTGTCCCTGTTTTAGGATCTTGCAGTTTGCTTTTATAAGATAGAGGCAGAAATTTAATTCAGTATTGAAAAGCTCATGTATTGAAATTCTGGCTACTTCAGGGTACAACTTGCATTTATCATAGAAACAGAACATTGGATAGCAAGGTGTGGTGTAAATGTTTTACTGACATCTCTTTTGGATAGATATATCAAAGATTCATAAGCAGCAAAGCCATGAATGAAGTATGTAGGTCATCCAAGTGAGTGCCTTTGTAACAATATAGTCATGCTTTTAGCGTATGCCACAAATACTATGGGAGAAAATAACCTTATTAACAATGGATTTAGGGATTTTTTTTGTTGCTATTTTCTTATCTAGGCACTTGCACAGACAGGTTTCCTTAGTAACATGAATCTATTTGTTCAAGTCTCCGAGGGTGAAAACAGTTTTAATTTACTAAATTCAAGAGACCCTTTGAAATACTCTAACAAAACTTTCCTATGAACAATTAATAAGATCTGATATCTTGGGGCCACCTATGCTTGGACATCAACATTGTATGGCCCACTTGAGAGTCCATGAAACCTGTACCGCTCTCTGGAATGGACCGCCTACTGCCTCACAAGTATGAGGCTGTGAGCGAACCATTTGCCCAGGAGTGGACATTATTCCATCTGACTATGATGCTTTTCATGCTGAAAAATGAGGACGTTCTGTGGCTTTTGTTTCAGATTTAAGAAAAACAATGAAGAAAGGTAACAAGGATTATAAAGTATGAGCTTCAGCATAGGCTTAACCGTGGCCTCTATAAACTAGATTATCACCCCACGTGTGTTGGGATGCCCCAGCTACAATTCTGTGACTGTCCCTTGTTTTTGAAGTTGGAAAACTAAGGCTGTGGAGAAAAACTGTGGAAGGCTGTGCAAGATGACATGGGAACTCTTCCTTGGTGAACACCATTTTGGAGGTGGATAAACAGAGAAAAATAATACCTAAAATTTTGATTGGTTGCCCCATTTAGCAAAACAATAACATTATTGCTGAGTTATCTGAGAGCAGGATCAGACTCTTAAATTGTTTCGCTGAAATGATTTGGTGATTCAGTTAAAAAGCTACAGACACAACTGAAGAACCCTATTCTGATTTTCAAAGTGCCACTGCAACAGTGGGTGCTTGATTTCATGCTTCACCCTGCATTTTCTCTACTTCTTCAATGCAGGAAAGAAAGCAGAAATCTCCCTCGGGAATACCTATCCCATTAGATAGTTCTCTTGTAAAAGGCTGATCTGCCCATCCTCTTGCCGTCTGCCATGGTATTGGTTTGCCTGCTGCTTTCCAGTTATTCTTGGCAATAGAGGATAAGACATTATAGCATAAAGCAGAAGCTTGAGTTGGCTCAGGACCAGCTTTAAAGCTCTGAGAATGTGAAGGTGAGTTAAAGCTGTCAACCTCTCCTTTCCTGCCTTGGCACATAATCCCTCTCCATCTACGCTAACTATTAAAGTTGTTCACCAGACAGGATTTCCAAGTCTCCAAGCTTTGTTACTGCAAAAATTATATGCATTTAAATTATCTAAGGAAGACTTTAGGACTGAAATTTTCTTTGTTACCTACATGTTATAGATATGACAAACCTCTATTCTATCAAAAGAGTCACAATTTAAATTACACACAGTGTAATGCTTTCCTGAGTTGTTCCTAATGAAGATTGTGTTTATGAGATTATACGCTGTTACTGGGTGGTTTCTGGCTGCTCTGTGTGCTTTGTGCATTTGACAGCTCAAACATCAGCAATTCATTTACACAGAAAATGCTTCCCCATCAGCTAACCGGAGCATTCCCACAGCCATATATAGAAGTATGGTGGTAGATTGATAACGTTTCAGTGGTAATGTTTTTGAAATGTGCGTGTTCTTAAGCACTGATTACTAGGTCAAAACCCAAGCATTTTATGGTTAGAAGGGGACTTGCTTTCCTTTCTTAATACCTGTCCTGCTTTCTGCATGTGGTAGTCAGGGTTAGTTGTACCATCAAATAGGGCAAACAATGGAGAGGTGGTGTCTTAGTTGAAACACAGCTGAGGCACTACAAGAACAGAGGGAAAGGCTGTGCTGCCCCTTGCACGGTGAACACCATTTTGCATGACAAGGTGCACCATTTATTTAATTGGGAGTATACTGAGTCAAGATAAATTACATTCCAGCAGGATATATATGCCTGCAGGAACTTTGTGCTACTGAGACCTGAAGCCCAGGCTACGTCATTTGAAGTTGGTTTAGGTATTATCTGTAAATTGCTCTGCATTCTTTGGTATAGACATCTGCTAGAAGTGCATATATACTTATTTTGTAAGGTCCTTCTTGGCCCTGTACAAGTAGCTTACTGAAGAGCTTCGGTTAAATCTTTTAAATCTTTTAACCTGTGCTCTTCATCTGAAAGCAAATGAAAAGCCTCATAGATTTCACTTATAGTTAAAGTTTTTGGGTGCGTTTATTTTTCTGGTAGTGACATTTTTTGTACTTTTAAACGTACGTACACTGGAAGGTTAAAGTAAGTAGAAGTATGTGACACATGCAGTAGCTTCCTGCATTAGCCATTAAATATCTGTGTTCATAGTGATGTGGAAAGGTCAGCTGAATCAATTGTACCTTTAGACATAGCTTTCAAATGTATATCCTGAGAAATACTGCTTAGTGACGTTTTAGTAACAACCTGAGTTTTCACTTGACCATAGCACAGAAGTAAAAGCAAAGGTTTACGAAATGCTGGAAGCAGAACCTGTATCAGAATGAGAGCCAGACACAGACAGTGCCACTTTGCTTCAGGTACTGAAGAGTAGTTTTCATTTTTCTCTCTGTGTTGATGCTGGTTGGGAAGATGCTGCTGCTTTGTACACTCGGATGTTTCTGGCTTATTGCATTCCTTGGGAGTGGAACTTGGACTTTTACAGGAACACGTCTAGAATCATAATACACCCCAAGGCTTCCTAATGATTAGGTTTCTTATAACCCAGACTTTTTTCCCGAACAATCTAAACAGTAGTTTTAAAAGTTTGCAATACGCTGTTATGAACATTTGTTGTAGTTCCTGAGGGGTGAAGCAAGACTTCAGAGGAGGTATGTTTGTCAAGTGAAATGTGTAAAAAAACTCTGCTGGGATTTAAGAAAGGGGAAGTTTATACATAAGCATGCATCCAAAGATAGAAATTACAAAAGATTTGTAAATAAAATAAGAATTCGGTATCCTTTATATGAAATTGTTTTGAGAACTGTCTTTCTGCTCATCACTGCTCTCAGCAGTGTTTCCTTTTGGAGTGAAATTCATCTCAGTAACAAAATCCAGGGTAGGTCTTGCCACATCTCTTGGGGCTTGTGTAGATCTTCTGTTTGGTGACTTGTGTGGCTTGCACTGTTACTTATCTTGGCCTCCAAGGCAGCTTTCTGTCAACTGATCTTGCGCGTAGGAAGTCCCATAGCTGGGACAGGCCAGGTCAAGGCTCAGCAATGCATAGTGTGACATAACGTTTAAGTAGTCTGGAGGTTTCACTATGCCTTTGACAGTATGACTAGGGAATTAAGCTATATGTCAAAATGACCTATAGGAGAATTTCTTCTCAATAGCCCCCTTTTTGTGGGAAGCAGATGTCATCTGCTTATTATTCTTGCACTTCAGCTTTTTAGAACTTGGGTATCTGGGCTTTCAGATTGAATTTCATTGCTGTTCCATGGTAGACGTGAGGCAGAGATATGCTTATTGATTGTGAATTGTTTCAGAATCAACTATTGGAAGAGGAATGCCTAATTTTACGTTGTCATGTTATTTAACTGGGTACACTAAAAATTCTTGGTACCTAAAGAGAACATGTTAATAAAGTCAACTTGAGTACACAGAAAAAAACAACCTTGAAATACTTAAATTTAATTATTGTAATTATTTAAAATAATGTAATAAAATAGTTCAAGCGCATATATTTCACATATATCTTTAAAAGCAACATAAGCAAATGGAAAGTATTTCCTGTGTATCAAAGGATGTTGAAAAGCCCAGACCGTGACAGGTCAATCAGTAGACTGTGTAAATTCAGATGTATGTATTTTGCACCCCAGAGAAACACATTAAGAAAAAAAGAATATCAAGTTTTCAAATGTCAGAATGTGGGAAATCTATGGAGAATTTATTCAGCTCCTCGATTAATTTACAGCTGGAAAAGTTTTAATTACCAATTCACCTAGAGGGTTTTTTCCCCACAGGATCCCTGCCTTTTACGCTGTGTGTGTATGTATGTATATAGTTTATATATGCACTTATACCCAGATGTACAGTGGTCACCATGGGTTTAGTTGTTCAACATTTGCTTGTACCGGATCATATGGTACGTGCCCTTAAGCCTAATTTACTTTGCCATCCAAACCCCGCAGAGTACAAAATTACTAATTTCCTTGTGTGCTCCTTTGTTCCATGCTTTAGCTGTAGTGTCGAACTGCTTCACAAACCCTAAGGAATTTATCTTCACAGCAATCTTAAGAGTTTCCTTGCTTCCCTTTTCTTATCAATTTTTAGTTCAGAACAAAATTTAAAATAGAAAATTGTCACTAATTTTGAGTGTCAAGCTTGGTTCAGTTTTCCATCAGTCTTAATATTCATATCGTAGTTCCTGAACTGAAAGCTCAGTTCCTATTGATCTGAATAGTCAGCCCATCACTTTTATAAACCCTTGAGCTGCAAATCACTGGACTCTGGGATTTTTTTTTTTCACCGTATGCTTGGTTTATTCTTATAAAGTATCTGAAACATTAGCTATTGGTCAGTATTAGGGTCACTGGAGAGAAGGTCTACCAGATTTGGTATCGCTGTTCTCTTCTGAAGGACAAAACTGAGTCATTCACAGTACTTGATCTTTTTCTAACGAGAGTGGGTCGTTTTGGCTGGGAGGCAAAAAGAGGGGAGAAGGAAGGGGAAAGGAACACGGCATATCTGCATGTTATGCAAGGCAGCATCCAAATTGTAGTGTTTGTGCCTAAAGGATCTGAGCTTTGTTGCACAGTACACCTTTGTTTTATTTCCTACCTTTTTGAGGTCTTTGCTTTCCTGTCTTAACCTTTAACACAATTATTTCGTGTGAAATTTCCTACTTTTTTGAGTAAACGGTAAAAAAAGAAAAGTTCTATCGTGTGGAACCACACTGGTCTCCACATGGGACTTTGAATTATGTAGCACTGCTTGATCTAACTCAGCAAGTTAATAAGCTGTTATTTTTTTCAGGTAGACTAGCTACTACGGATAGAGGCCATAGGATTTAAAACTGTACTACTTGCTGACAGCAGAAAAATATTGAGACTCGTATCCATGCGTTATGTAGACATAGGGGGCTTTTCTCGTGCACCTATAAACAGAGGGCATCTCAATTGAAAAAACAGCATTATACAGTATCAGTGCTCTAATTACTGCTTCTGTTAGAAGGCTGAGAACTGGTGCATCTCACTACTTCATTATCAGCTTTAATATTCAGAGGAAAAACGTTGTTTGGATTTGTCTGGGAAACAGCGCTACGTGATTCAGTTTTTCTGAAAGAAAATGTAAAGTAATTCTGGTATTATTTACAGGTGAAACTAAGATTGATGGAATAGTAAATAATAAGGTACATAACTGTCACTGAGCAAATGCAAAACTGTACCTTGAGGAACAAAGAATTCAGATTGTTTTTAAAGAACATGGCATTGCATTTCAGAAAGCAGAGAATCCAATTTATGCTACTTTAAATAAGGGTGAATTTACATAGCTTGTATGACTTATGTGATCTAAGCTATATTTAGTGAAAAAAGAACAGCAATGACCAGCCATGGTGGTTGCCCCTGAGTGCTCAACACTAAGTCAACCCTAAGCCACACTGTTTCTTTCACCTACTTCGTTACTGTACAATTGCATGCAAAAAAACCCAACCCAAAACCAAACCAACCAACCAAAAAATAAATCTTAAATGGACATTCAAAGTCAAGCAGGTCATAACTTGTAGCTGCTATATCTTAGGGGTATCTGGACTGTAAACAAGGTGATGCTGGTGTAAGTAAATGTAGTGCAATATGTGCATTAAATTTGTGCTGTTCTGG
This sequence comes from Alca torda, assembly GCA_008658365.1. NCBI lineage: Eukaryota > Metazoa > Chordata > Aves > Charadriiformes > Alcidae > Alca > Alca torda. Next base: position 9,432,273 of record CM018079.1, read on the forward strand.
GCTTAGAAGCCCATTATAAGCTTCATTAGCATCATGTTAACTTCATTTCCTATTTCTAGGACAATTTTCTGGAAGTTTCTGTGAACTATTCCAAGTCCTGTGCTACAGGATTTGAGCAGAACCATAACAAATGTAGCCAAAATCCTTCAGCCTTCAAGCAACACACTTTGCTTTCTGGGCAGCTACACCGAGTCTGTTAGAATTACCACTGTTTCCAGTAATTGGATGATTATCTACCTATTGCTAGGATGGTGTCCGTGACCTATACTGACATTGAATTTTAGTGTGGGACAATGATGCACATAGGAGTTGCTCAAAACAAATCTAGCCCAGAAGAGCAGTTAACATGGCCATTATTATGGAGGAAATTTGGATTGGGTGAATTTATAAAAGTATAACAATGGGACCACACAAATATTATAATGGGTAAAGCCATAAAATCTTGAAGATCACTAGAAAATTATGATTGAAATGTGCACAGTTACTGAATGTCTAGGGTTGTCTAACAAACCTCGATAATGTCACCGCCATCACAGTCACAGAATCACGTGGCTTGGAAGAGACTTCCAGAAATCAGCTAGTCCAGCCTCCAGCTCAAAGCAGGTCTGGATACAGCGGGTTACTTGTGGCTGTGTGCAATGGGGTTTTGAATACCCACAAGGATGGAGGTTCCACAGCTTCATTGGGCAGCCTGTTCTGGTGTTTCATCCTCACTCAGTTTTTTGTTAAAAAAAGCGATAATAATTATTTGAACCTTCTGTAAGCCAACGTTTTCTAACTGGCTTTTGTGTGAAAAATACAAGTTGAATAAAGAACAACAAAATTTTAAAGCATCTACAGTCCAGAGTCACGGCCGTGGGGAATAAAGGAGTGAACTGAAATGAAAGTTTTCCAAACAGTACCTACAGCCTGGTTAGCAGAGATTACTTCCCAAGGACCTTATAAGTAGGACACTGGTTATGACTTGTGATCAGTCAGACCCGGGGTGAGGATCTGTGGATTGTTTCCAAGGAAATTGCAAAGCACAATTAGGAAAAGCAGAAGAAAAATTAATGTATCATTGTACAAGACTCTATTTATGTGAATTTCTTTTGAGAGGATCTGCATCTTCACTGGAAAGTTTGGTGGACTGCAGGTTTTTAAAAGTTGCAACCTGTTGAACTACAAAGATGTGAACAGGGAAGATTTCTGGTTGATGTTAATTGTTCTTGACCCTTTAATGACTCTTGACAATTTACGTTACCTGAAAATCTTCCTAAAGGTATATTAATGATCTTAATCTTTTCTTCCTGAATCATGGAACATTTCTTTAAAAAAAGTAAATCTTTCTGATGCTGTTATGTTTCTGTTTCTTATTAGAAGAAATGCTCCATAGAAAAATCTTCAAAAAGTGGCAAGATGTGTGCAAAGAGGAAGGTAAACAAACTTGCAATTTATTCATAGGAATTTCTGTCCTGTTATTAAATTTGTATATATATGGTACATCAAGAACATTCTACTATATGCTTCTTGAGATATGTAAACATTCCTTGGTTTCATACAATTAAATAGATCCATAATTTATGAGTGTGCCTTCCTCATAGAAAAGTGAGTCAGTGGAAGGTTAGATAAAATAGTGTTTATTCTTCCCTGTTTTAAGCCTGATGGCAGTTAAATGCAGTATAGAGGTTACTTAATTTTTTTTTTTCTGGAGACTGAACTGGCTTTACCTTCCTATAAGGGAATAATTCTTCGGTGGTGCTTGTTACTTCATTACAGCTGCCTTGACTCAAACAGTGCCTCAGCCAGTTTTTAGGATTATTCATGTGACCACTCAATTCAAATAATATTTCTATGCTAGGTGAAATGTTACCACCTTTAATAAGAGGCACCTAATCGTACTTTTTATTGGTGGTGACTGACAGCCTATGACCTATTCTTTTTCCTTCAGAAAGCAAGCAAACAAAACCACAACAAAACTAAAGAAACCCCACACAGAGGATCCAGCCTGAAGTGCTCTAAAATACTGTAGAATTGCTAATTATTAATTCAACCTCTGCATGTAATAATACCACTCTTTTTTTTTTTTTGTCTTTAAAGTTAAGCTGGTATATTGTTAGATGCTTTAATTAGACCTTATGTATAGTCTTCTAGTACAAAATGCATAACTCTTGTTTTGCTTTCATGCATATGTATTATGCTTCCAATTAACAATACTTACCAGCAGGAAACAATGATAAAATACATTCATGACTACTTTGATCTTTGTCCACTCTATTGAATAGTTTTGTTTTTGATGTTGTCCTGCCGTTTATTTGCTTGCTCACATAGCCTAGGAAGATAAAAGATAGAATCAGTACTTCAGAATCTGCTATCAGCTTTTGCTGAAGCATTTATCAGGGGTTCTTGCGCTTTTCTCAGGTCGTATGTTCTGTTTAGCATCACCAGTCCTGCCGTTTGGTACTGATTAGCGTATTTCTACTTCAGAAGTAGTGTGTTTCGTTTATCTTTCTGCAAGGTTCTCTCTCCTCGTTGTCTGACATTAAAACGTAAGATTTCTGGATTAAAACAAGAGGAATCGCTGCTAGTGCTACTTCTGTCACGTGTTGTTACTGCCTCCTCCCAGCTGTAATCTGTTGTTTCGTGACTGACTGTTTTAAGAGCCAGTCCAGGGCAGAAAGCCCAGTCTCAGAAGATTTGTTTATAGATTTAACTGCAAATAATGTTGAGGAGTATGAAAACACAAGTTACATGGATTTAACCCTTTAATTATATATGTTATGTTATGTGAATGCTCATTCAATATTCAAGAACCTCTCTTACAGGTGGTGTAGTTCAGCTGAACTGAATTAGACCAGCTTTTGACTTGAGCACTGAGTTTATGACTTTTTAAAAATGATAAAGGTGCAGACAGTATATTATAACAGTATTTCAGTAACTGTATGACACACAAAATACAGGTCTCTGACACACTAGGTTAGAAGTTACTGTAAGAAGCAGAGGGTCCATTTCATCATGCGCCCGTTTAATGTTGCATTCTGTACCTTAATCAAATATTGGAAAACAGTTCTGCCTGTGCTGGTGTTTAACTGTGTTTAGGGAGAACTTAAGTGAGCATTATGTTCTCTCTGTTTCATGGTCCAAGCTCAACTCTGTGCTTCATGCATTAACCAGAATGATTTTTTTTTTTTTTTTAAACAAATTTATTTGGCTATTATTTTAAAGATGCTCAGTGGAGTGTAAAAAATGCAGAACCAATTAAGATATATTGAAAACCATGAAGCTGAATGAGACTCATTTGGCAATATCAACACACATTCAAAGTATCTTGGTCTCTGTTGAATGCATATCTCAAGTGAGTAATTATCTTAACTCAGCCTTTTCACTGAGTTGACTGCCAAGGCAAAACCAACAATGAATCTCATGCATTCAAGGTGGAAGTCCATTACCTGCATTTGCAGCATTGCTTTTGAAACTGAATTTTCATCCTGGCAGGTGAAACCAACGCAGAAGCAAGGAAGCAATAGTGTTTCACGGACAAGTACATAGCACAGTACTAATGGTATGTTTCTAATAAGGTCAGGTAATAATTTTTTTTTTTTTAATGGTTTGAACGATCACTGTTCCATGTCCTGCCACTTCTAAGAAATAGACCTGAACATCATTCACCACACTCTGTCCAAACAAAGAACCTGAATCCAATTTATTAGAACAGAATGAATATAGCCTTTAACTTCTCTACAGAGATACTATTTTTAATTAAATCAAAGTCCTTTCCATACGCAGAGCTAACAGTTCTCGCCCTGCATCCATTCTCCAAACAGTATACGACATTGATGGATAAACTCAATTAAAGCGTGAGCATTAGAGAAGTAATGTGGAGAGCTGAAGTGATTTTTAGCAATCCACCTTTAAAAATTGCAATAAGTATTTCAAAATGAAATGTTCATAAATTATGGTGAGGATACCCGTTAGTGAGATTGGATTGAAATTCAATTCAATTATTCTAAGTAAGTTTGCTTTTGGTTAGGTAATGACGTTTGTTTTCTCTCCAATTATGTTATAGAATCTTACAGGCAGATTAAAAACAGAATGCAACTAGTGCAAAAAACACTTCTGCTTTTTCCATAGCTAACAGTCAAGCGGGATCCATTCTGTGATTCGACATTTTCATAGAATAATTTCTTGCAGTTTGTCTTCTTCAAGGTAACAAATATTTTTATACAACAGGGACAGTCTCTAAATGTATACAGTAATTGCTTTTAGAGCGCACTAACTTCTAAAGCAAAATACTGGGACTTAAAAAATACACATACACAATTCTAATAAGCTGAATTCCTTCCCCCAAATGTTAAAACTGTTCTTGGGGGTTGACCTGTTGATTGACACTTGAAAAATTTGTTGATTTAGAGAGGGGGGAAAAAAAGAAAACCAAAAAGAACAACTCCTTGGTTAAATCGTCCTATATTTGCTAGTAAAGTGAGATGTCGGTGTCCTTGTTGTGTCTGCCTGCACAGAGGGAGCGGATTTTCACTGTATCTTTTTCACTACCTTTCCTTCGAAGAAGAGCTTTAGAACTGGTATAACCACCTAGGCAAGATTTTTTCTCTGCATAGAGGAAACTGTGGGGTAAAAGATTTCTCATTAAGGACCTTTGCATTCCACTAGTCTCCTGAAGCTAGACCTGCTGTTCAGGACTACAGAGATCCAGGTACAATTCAGCCCAGATCTCAGGCTGTTCTAAATTATTGTGCTGGGAACTGGATAGTCAAGGAACTACAAAGGAAGTGTAAAGCCACCTTTACAGGACTTTTTTTTTTTTTTCTGGTGAAGTATCTTTGTGGGTCCTCATTTTTTGATTTCTACTTTTAAGTTTGTTACTTCATAATTGCTGGGTTTTATTATCTTTTATAAGAAAAATCTGCATAGTCAAGAATGAAGTTTTAGGAGACAAATTTTCAAAATTTTCTTGTCATTAAACCGTGAAAACGGAACTTTGCCAAAACATCCATCTTAAACACTTTTTAATCACTGCTGTTCCTAGGCCGAGATGTTCATTTTGTCAGTGAAATATTTCAATAAACATGATTTGAATTTTTTAGAATGATCTTATCAGGATTTACACAAGCTTTATTTTGGACTTGTGTATACTTTAGTAATTCAGATGGCTTCAAATTTTTATTCAGATTCAAGAGACTACTTCTGCTTGATTTTGACAGGGTAGAACTGAATCAAAAATACCCACTTTTTTAAATAGCTGTATTTAAAGGTGACTATTTAAATCGCATTGAAACTAATTAAATTACTTCAGACTGCATGGCATAACTTTATTGGAATTGAAAGTGCTAATTTATTAACAGCTGCAAGTACCAAAGTATAAAAGAAGGGAGAAAAACCTTTAATAGCACATCAATATTGAATGTATTGAAAGCAGATCCTTGGCCAATATTTTTCTAGACCCTCAAAAAAGCATTTTTAATGTTAACACACACTTCTCCCCATTTATCCTCCATTTGTTAAATCCCCCTAAAATGATAATGAAAAAGTTGTGGATGTGATGAGGTAATATATTTAAATCACTTTTCTCTGAAGATTAGTGACACACAGTATTTTAAACCCGCTAATCTCAATGATGCACGAGGAAGACTTGCACACCTAATAATTTTTATTTAATTAATATGCAGTTATCTTTGCACTTAGGAGGATGGTTTAGAGGCTAAGGTACTTGGCTTGGACGTAAAAATCTCAGGGCAGTTTTCGGTTAAGGCACAGCTATCCTTTGTGACGCGGGGTCGTCTCCATTTGCCTGTGCGCTCGCTCTCCATCTGTAACGTAAAAATTATATTTCCATCCCAGAGCTTTATAAGTATAAAGAACTGCTCATAGTTGCTACAGATTCAGATTCTGTGGTGGAGCGTCTGGCTTCTGCCCCCATAAACAGATATTAAATTCAGGCAATTTGAGAAAGAATCCACCAGATAACGTTAGCCACACCACTTAAAGGAAGTGCTGATGCACCTAATAATCATGCAATAAAATAATGACCTTTACAAGAAGATTCACTTCAAGTACAGTAGGGGCAGAGCAGAACAATCTATATGTAACCAAATTATCTTTGTCAGTCGGCACAGCTGTGTGTGACCCAATTAAGTGAACACTGGACGTTAACATCAGTACCAGCGTTAAAGGCTGATCTGTCTGTTGAACAGACAGAATTAGGCCAGATTCAGGTAAGAAATATTTCCTTCTGTAGGCTGTTTATTCTATAGTTTTTCTAAATGCTAGGAAGAATGAAAATGGTTTGATTATTTTTTTTTTCACTTGCATAAATACCAACCATAAATGGACTTGGGAGTGTGAAACAGACATTGCTGACAGCCGCTAAGCCTCTGCTCTTCAGCTACGGAGCCCTGCAGTTTCTGCCTGTGGGCACGCTCTTAAGTCCCATGTGCTAATAATGTTTCACTGCTAATGACCTGGCTGAAGCCCAACTTTGGCCAAAGCTGCACAGGTGGGATTTTAAGCAATGTGCTGCCTCCTTATTATTGCCAAGTAGATTTTTGTCATTGGCAACTTGAAGAGAAGATCCTACACAGGAATATTTTGAGATGTGCACTCCATTTATGTATCTCTGTGTACCCTAATGTAGGCGAGGCTGGTGGCTGAACCTGGGTGTCCACGGGTTTGCAAAAATTACTCTGGAGACTCTTTCTCTGTTTTGCTTTTCAGATGTAGGAAAACCAGGATTATGCAGTGAACTACAGAAGAGACATAGCTGCTGATGAATATTTAACTGTATTTTACTCTCTGCTAATGTAGATGACTTTCCATGCTGTCTCCAGGTGACTTTTCTTATGCATGTAAGTTTTGTAATGATATATGCACAGAACTTGCGCTCCCTAACCTGAACCTCATTCCTATAGGTAAAAGGGAATTAAATAAAGTAGGACAGGTGGCATAGTATCACCTAAGTTCCTATAAAAGTTTGGATTTTAGGCTGGTTTTATAGGCGTTTTTAGTATGTGTTGAAAGATGCATAATGACCTATTTAAAAAACAGCTTTAAATAGCCATAATGGTAATCGGTTTAATTTCAGGAGAAGGTGATAAAAATTTGGGTTTGTGTGTTTGAAAACAAACAACACCCAAACACATATAAACCAATGACCAAACCTTCAGCTAAGCATTCTTCTTGTAAATAAACAACCCTAGATTTCCTTTCAGTCTCTTAAGCTGCTTGCAGGCGCTGAGGTTTTTCTCTTCCTGTATTGTATTTGAGAAATTGACTGTGGAGGATGTACTGGATGATCCAAGCTTTGCCCCTTTGAGTCAGCCACCTCTGCAGTGAAGTATGACTTGGCATCAGCTTATCAGACTTATTTTCCTTTGACCTCTGGAAGGTGCTGTTCTGTGAACAAGAGAGGAGCGCATTTGGTGGTCATGCCTTCTGTGAATTCCTTCTGACGGAATTCTGGCTGTGCAGGCTTTGGAACGAATGAACTCCACAGTGATTTTCTCAGGAATACGAACAATAAAAACCAAACCCCTAAGTCACAAATCACACCAGTCTCCCTTAGAGGCACAGTTTGCAAGTTGGATGGTGATTTGTCTGACACTTCAGTTCTCGGAGAGTGACCTTATCTTTGTGAACTGTTTCTGCCTGAAAACGGAGTGCAAAAACTGTTGTCATTCCATTAGAACTGACTGTCAGGCAAATTACCATCCACCTAGGAAGCACTTAGGAAGCCTCTGGTATGTTTGCATGCCCATCTGGCATATAGAGAACCTAGTTCTTTTTTAGTGAAACATTAAAGGATGTTATTTGGAGTCATTTCTGAAGGAGAATTGATAATAGACTATTGGATGATGAAGCAAACAGGGTTCCAATATTTGGACTAGGGATAACAGTTTGATCATTTTATCTGGATTATGGATTATGCTTTTTCCCTCAACACTAGAGGTTTTGACATGTTCAAGAGCTCTCATAAAGTTTTGGACTAATGGACTCCTCCCTAGAAGGATAACTTTCTGAATTTGCGTCACACATCGCTGTCGTCTAGTAGTGTTCTTGGGCTCATTTATTTGGATTATTGCTCTTTTTTATCTGTTTTTCTGCTTTGTGCGTACTTGGACAAAAGTGTGTTTTGGGTTGTTTTTTTTTTTTTTTTTTTGGTTTTTTTTTTTTTTTTTTTTTTTTTTTTTTGTCTTGTGAATCTCCGTTGTTTCTTATATCTAATGTACTGGCTCTTTTAAGAAAGGTAAGCAGTGTATTTGCTCTGTTATGTTCCCAACTACAATCTCCCTTTCAAATTAGAAATATTCTACCAGAATATACAGAATTAAGGAAATGTGAGAAAGAACTGAAACTTCTTAAAGGTCACACTCGTCTGTTTTCTTCCCTTTTCATTCCTATTAGAGCTGTCTGTTTACCATTCAGATCATTTTACCCTTTTGTAAGGTTTAGTGTTGTAAGGTCAGTCCAAAGTACGATACTTTTTCCTTTGTAATCGTAGCTTTCTCTGTATTTATTTCTGTCATGTGACACACTGGAATAGGGTAAGGAGCACCATGTGAAAGCATAGTGGCATCTCCACAAACAGCAGGATAGGCAAAATGTTAAAGCTATATCAAATACAACTTTATTTGGTGCTTCGTAGTTGATCATCTCTGTGGGTAAAGTTTCATAAGTGGTAATACATTAGGTAACCTTAAAGAAACAGCAAATACTTGGCAGCTTTTTCTTCTTGAGCTATAGAGGTAGTAAATCTTTGGCAACTGTGGAAATTTGAATGTCTTTGATTCCCTGGTTAATTGGTGAATGAGCAGTTCTCATGATTAGCAACCACTTTACCCTGCAGAGCAGCTGGTGTTGTGTGTCAGGATGTCCCCATGGCTCTTTCTGCTCCGAACGCTTCTAGTGAGCAGCCTGATCGGTGACCCACTGAGGGCATTGTGCAGGCACTTAGAGGGCATGCAGTAGCCCACAAAAGGCTTGCGCGTTGCATCTCAGGTAGTGTTGTCTTTTAGGGCCTAAAGCTCACAGAGGAGCTACTGCAAATTGCCACTTCAGGTGCCACCCATTTTAATGGATCCTCCTCCATCAAAACACCAGTGCTTTGAAGTGATGGAAAAAAACCTTTTAGTATACTTTAAGGAAAAAAACATACTTTAAGGAAAAAAACTTGAGAGAGTTGAGAGTCTCCCAGCAGGGTGGGAGTTGTCCGCAGTGTCATGGCCTTAACTAGTGTGGCCATGGAGACTCTTGCTGTGGTTAGTAGACGGAAGCAGGAACACGGTTTAGGGGATATGTGGTACGTATCAGCATTTTGATGATTTAAGTAGTTCTGTAAAAACACCTATTTCTCCAGTAACTACAAAGAAGAAATAATTGGCTGGCTTAGATATGTACGTCTACAGTGAGATGAGTTAAATCCCATCTCTGTCTTTTCTGAGGCTCCACAGAACCTCAAGGATCTGTTTGAACCGTTAGAGCATCCCAGAGTCCAGCACATAGCAAGGATTATTCTGAGTATGTTAAACAGCATCACTCTTATTTTTACTGTGTGAAGGGTTTAAAAAAAAAATTACAAATTTGATTGTAAATATCTTGTAGATTCTATATAAAGAATTGATTCTTCAGTGAGCTCTTTTCATATACGTGGAACCTGGCTGATGATTAACATGGTTTCATCTCAGAGCATAGTCATATGGCTGGCTGTAACGCCTTGAATATAAAATCAAGTTTCTTTAAGATACAGCAAAATACATAAGCCTTTGCTTAGCTTTAAGCACTCAAGTAGACACATTTATGCCACAGACAGCCTTAAGTACAGATGATTTAAGTACTTTTACTGAATTAGGGCCTGCATGTGTTCACATCAGAGTTTTGCAATTTGGGTGTGAGCAGCAAATGAACCAAACAAAATATGGAAAGCCTTGCAGCCAGAAAACATGAAAATCAAATTTTGCTCTGCATAAAATTCTCAAACAATCAAAAGGCTGCAACAGATTATTACTGATATTTCGTATAGCCATTGTATGTAAAGAGGATTATGTAATGAATAAAAGATAAATGCTTTCAGTTTAAAAAAAAAGAAAAGGTTTACATGAAATTGGAAACTTATTACCATATGAAAGTTATCAGTTCGTATACTCCGTACCAAATGAGCTTGAAGCATGATTGTCTAAAAGACTTAAAAATACATGATCACACTGAAGAAAGAGCATTTATAATTTAAATTAACATAATCAGTGCTTGTACCTGTAAGTAGTCAATTTTGCTTTTAAGTAATTTTAATTATTAAATAGAGTTAAGCTTATGTTGCAAGGAGGTTTCTGTAAAAACAATGGATACAAATAAGATTATATGGCATATTAGAGTTAAAAAAGATTGTGTCATTTACTGATTAAGTTTCTTTATACCTAGCAGTCTTCAAAGAAAATAGGTAAACCTTCTCTTTGTGAGTGACCATCTTTATCATTAGCATTCTGATTTCTAGTCTCTCATTTCATAGGTTTACTCTGGATATGTTAGCTCTAACATCACAACGATTTGAACCGATAATAAAATGAAATGAGCAAACATAGCAGTGAGGATTTTAAATGTGAAAGAAATAAGACTTCATAGCAGATAGTGTAATAGAAGTTTCACTGAAATCAATAGGCATTCACACATGGAGTAACTCTACTGGAACAGGACTCTAAATAACCATATAATAATTTATTTGGCTAGAGAGTCAAATGAGCACCTGTAAACTGCTATTCTGAAAGAGTGAAGGCATTTTTGCAATAAAAATATAGAAGACCATTGGTTTTGTATTGCATAGCTTACCCAGGAATAGATTTAAAGTAAATCTTAATGGAACCTGTGAAAGATTTTCAGATTTTGGCTTACGCATCACTGTAATTGCTGGATTTTTCAGAAGCAGCTTGTTAAGTTAACATATTTTTCTTACTCTAATCTATGGAATAGTTGCAATAATATATGCAAAGATCTATGAAGTGTCAGGAAAGAGCCAATATACTTGACTTCTGCAATATGTATGTAGTGAACAGAGGAGGTCAAGCCGTTCATTGTATATAACTGCTTTGGGATTTAATCTGTTTTTCTATCTGTGAATTATCCATGACCTGCTAATGATTTTTTTATATGAATGTGTGTGTTTTATGTAGTTCATCAAATAATCTTATGATGACATTAAGCTTGCAGAATTTTGCAACTGCTCCTCTGAGTATAATTTGCAGAATGAGATATTCGTGTTGGTTACCTAAGTCATGTGAAAGCGTATCTGTCCTGTTATTTGTTCACCTAATGTCTGCAAACAAGACTACTGGAGTAATTGTATCTTTATAAACAGGGTACTAGTTAAGAAGGAAAGCAAGCACAGTGAATCTTAAAGTCTTTACAGTCTGTTTTTTGTATGCTTTTGTACTGAAAGGGCATCATAACGTAGCAGAATACTACCTGCACTAGAAATTTAAGCTCTTTCCTCAGCAAGAAGGCATAAGCTAGATTTACCTAGCTGCTCTAAGCAATAGCTGCTTTGGAATCCTTCCTCTCTGAGCCTGGTAAAGCTGCCTGTGAAACAAAATGGCCAGTTGGATTTTACAAAGATGTTCTTGTATTTTATTTAGTATTGCTATGGCTAAAATATTTTTAATAGGCCTTCTTTTGTCTAAATATAGAATTCAAATATATAACAGCTTCAAAAGACTTGAATTGTCTTTTTCTTTTAAGGTCTTAGTGTCCATGTATTCACATTTCAAACTATTTTCTTCTTATCTGTAAAACTTTTTGTACTGAATTTCTTAAGGAAATGATGGTTTAAGACCACTCTCTCCAATAACTTTTGAACCTAGCCAGCCAGTTTCAATCAGATTAGAAAGAAGGGTTCAGCTCTCAACATTTTTAACTTCCCCTTACTCCCCCTCATACTGCTAAATGGAATGCAAAGAGAAAAAAAGTTACCATCTCCAGTGAAGGAAAGCCTGGTAGCACTGACGTGTTATACATTCTGTGTGGCAGTAGCCAGCTTGCTTGTGTTATGTGTGGTTTTATGTGTGATGATTGTAAGAGTCAGGATTTGTTGTGGTGTTCTGAGAAGGCCCTGAGGGCACTGAGCTGTATCAGGCTAGGCTTCATTAGTTCCACAGCTGACGGAGGTTTTGTTTGGTTTGTTTCATTTTTAAATGAAATTCAATATTCTCAAGTGTCCATTTGAACACGGCAACAAAGAAAAATCTCATTCTGTTGCTTGTTTCATGATAAAAACTAATTCCTACTAACATGACTACTCTCCCAGTTGTGATTTCAAGTAAGATGGGTGAAGTAAATTATGTTGGCTAATGGAATATGACTCTAAAGGCCAGGAGAAACACAGGATACCTGAGAGATAGTGCTCAGATGTCTCAGGGATATATCCTCCCTGTTGACACTTATCCTTTACTACTCCACTGCTCACATGATGCTTTAATCTGGGATGTTTCCAGGGGGCATCTGTACCTTCTTGTACTTCTAGAATAGTGTTAATGAGGTTGGAAAAATGGCTTTTCAGTGCTATACAAGAAAGAAAAAGAAAGATAGAAACTAACCTGTGTGTTTACTCACGCAGAACAAACTGTCACTTGAAGCAGAATTTTTGAAGTAATCCATTTAAGATTGGATAACCATAATTTGAAAAATGTGAGCCCTCCGCAAAGGAGAGCAGTGGGGAGTGAAGGCCACAGGCTGAAATTCAGTTTATATGCTTGTGTAGCACAATCACTTTTGGCTTCTTTCCCCTTACCTTTCTATTTGAATTCTGCTGTCTTAAATTTGTAGGAAAGTGTCAATTCAGTCTTCACTTTTTGGAAAACTGGTTTATTCCCAAAGACCAACACATTTCTTCAGCAGCAGCTTCTTACTTATAAGTAGAAGGGCAAGAATAAAGTCCTATACAATATACTGCACACGGATCCTTCCCAACAGCAGCAGCTGGTACATCTTCAGCACAAAAAGAGAACATGTGACATAAGGAAAAGCTATGAAAACACAAGACAACTTTTTAAAAAACATTTAAAAGTTTATAAAATGGCTTATAAAAAGTAGGTGATAGATAAGAAACATAGAGAAATGTTAACTACTGAGAAATATATTGGGAAAAGAAACAGTAATAGCAGGGTTTTGTAGGAGTTTTATTTCTAAAAAATTAATTTTCAGGACCAAAGTCTATTATAGTAAAGAGATTTAAAAACATTATTGTTGGGTTACATTTAAAGTGATGGCACATCTTCAAATCCTTCTCTGATGCAGGCATTAGGAAGAAGAATATTAGATGATAATATCAACACCTTCTTTAATGATTTAATAAATAGAGTAATGGGGAACAGTTGCTTTATTTGTGAGGTTGACTTTTAAAAGATAGTGAAGTAGTTTTACTAGGGTAAGAGTGTATGATGTTTGGTGATATCCTACCCACACAGGTAGCAGGAAGCATAAGCAGACAGGATTTTTTCCATTAAAACAGGAAAGTTAAACAAAATACAAGTGTGAAGGATTCTTTCCTCACTATACTGGAGGATAAGCCGTAATTCTGCCACCTCCTTGAGGTATGTCAAGTTGTAAATCAAGTTTCTTTATATGGTGCCAGGATTGCTATTCTTGGATCCCAGGATCTAGAGGAGATCAAAGGTTACATCGAAAATGATCTTTGAATGCTGGGAAGCTTTCCCAAGTGTTTATGGAATTTGAAGTTTTATAGTTTACTTAGACCTCTGCTGCAAGGGAAGCTGCTGCAAGGGAAAAGGTAATAAACATAAACAACCTTCTAGGTTTAATCCTGAGATTAAATCCCTTAGATTAATCCCTTTTGTGGGTCTCTCTGTTAGCGTTTGGGTACTTTATCACATACTGGCTTAGAGAATGCATGATATTGATGCTGTATTAAATGAATGAAAATTATTCTGCTGTTTCTCTTGACCGTCTGGGATTAACATATCCACATCCTCTTCAGATGAAAATATGTGCTTCAAGGCAACTCAGAAATCCTTAACAGTCCCCTTTCTCACCTTCATTTTTCTGCCAAACTGGCTTTCTCACGCTTATCCACGAATTAGCTCTCTTACAGTCATCTATTCTTGACAACATGATTGCTTGCAGTGACTGCTTCCACCGTGAGTAGTTCTGATGAAGAATATAAATATCTGTAAAGTACGTGCTGCAAACAGATCTTTGGGTAACTAACCTATGATCCTCTGCATTGTGTGGCGAATTAAATTGCTCAAAAGTCATCCAGAATCACACAATGAGAATAGCAAACTGCTTACCTGATAAGTAGGAAATAACAAATACATTATGTGCCTGAAATCCCACCCTCTTAGTCTTTACCGTGCTACTCAGACCCATAAGCAGACATCTACGTTTGTATCACCTCCACTCTAAAGAAATATTTCCTAATGGTAAGTGCTTCTAACCAGCTTCTCTAAGAAGTGAGCATGTGTCTGTCTATTTCTGAAGCAGAGCTGAGCAGGAGTGATAGTCGTAGAGCTGCTGTTTTGCTTCATACATTTTCTCTTTAGTACCAGGAAACTGATGTGAATTGTAAAGTAATCTGAGTGGGGCTGCAATCTCAACAGCAATCTTAACTTTGCCCTTGAAGCTGATCTACTATGTAGAAAAGGATTCAATAATCACAAGAAAAAGAGATAGCACAAGTGAGACCATGACTCACATAGCTTAAGCATGCCTGCAGAAGGAGGAATATTAGCATCTACTCTCTGCTTACAGGAGCATTTGTGCAATCTACATTCAGCAGTCGGTGGCTACAAGACATAAAGAGCCCAGGAACGAGGGCCTGAGTTACTGAATGAAAGGTTACTGAATGCTATTTTCACCATCTCTTTGCATTTTAGGATAAAGGGGGAACTGTTCGTACCACTTGACATTAGCACTTTACTATAGGCATTTAATTTAGCCAGGAAAATTATCTAGCTAGGCTTCTGCAGTTGTCAGCAGAGAGACAGTCTCGTCCTGAATACAATTCAGAACCTGTTTGCTTTTTGCTTTGAATTGCTTTTTTCATTGAGCTTTGCCACATAATTTGTTTGCCAAAGTAAGTACCTGCAGACCCTCTCACCAAGTATCCAAGCTGGTGTGTTATAACTACAGTGAAAGACTGTGTTGGATTTGGTCCCTCGTAGACACAGGTGTGGGATTGCCTGGATACTGGTTTGCCTTAAAAGTGTCAGTTCCTTTTAGGTGAGGCAGTTCTGGGCATGAAAAGCATCTGTCAGATTAGGAAACAGTAGCAACTTGTAAAAGAATATAGCTTGGAAATCCAGTGTGGAGTATACCCAGGCTTTAAGTATCTTCAAGTTAGGCAGGTGCTGAATTAGGGATTCCAGGACTTTAGATTTGAATTTGGTATTTCTACCGTAATTCCATAGTGGGAGCCCTAGGTTGCTCGAGCTGACTTTGTGTGCTCTCATGTTTTAATTCTGCAATCTAAATTTTAATGCTAGGATGCCTGGACCCAAGCTATCTGAAACCAGTAAGTATCCGTTTATTTCCTTTCCATTGTTTTATGGCTGCTGTTACACACTTACTTTTTGTGGGATAGATCCTTCAGCTCCTAATCATGCCCTGGGAAGTTAAGAGATGAAGTTCCTGAGTTCTTTGTGGTGTGCTGTGCTGTTTGCTTTAAGATATTTTAGCTTCTGCATGCAAAGGAAACCAGACTTTCCAAACAAGGAATGAAGAGGGAAAGAAAAAGACGTTAATTTGAGCCTTGCTAAAGAAACTCAGATAAATGAGTGTGTCAAATAGAAAAGGACAAAATTAATAGGGAAAGACATTGGATTTTCAAGGTTCTCGGAGGGCATTAAAACAGTAGAAGTGAGAAATAATAAAATCATAAGAAGTGGTTGAGAATGTCTTTAAGATATTAATTGGGTGCTAAAAGTGAATGGCACATGCACAATACTTCCTCTCAATAGCAGTAACCTGAAGCGACTACCTTCTGTCTCTGCAAGCCTTTAGAGTGCTCTTCCCCTTTGCAGTTCTTTTCCTTTGATACGCTTTGACAGAGGAATCAACGCCTGTGGCCACTCACAGTGTGGCTTCATAGCTGTAGACTCCCCATCAGTCTGTGATCTATTTTTTAAGAAATGGCATTTGTTCCTCTGAATGGCATCCTGCTGATGTTTGCTCAAGCCTCTTGGCTGGCTGCTGGTTGTTCTGTAAGCCTAGAGCTCTCCTGTTGGTTTGGTGGAGACTCAGGTTGGTAACAGCTGTGCTTTTACTCCCTTTTCATTCACCTGCAGCTCTTAGGGTCGTACTTGCTTGAACGGAGCCATGGAGTCTGGTTGTAATGTCACTCAGCGGGTTATACCCACGTGGCGTTGAATTCATATTTGGAAAAGGTCGAAAGATTGGGTTCACACGCATCACAGAGCTGTATGCTGACGGGACTGGTAACTGGCTGCACCTCTTTGCTGGCTCCCTCAAGTTGAGTACTCCATCACGCACGTTCTGCTCGGAGGTAAAAAGTGGTGACAGATCCATCCGGGAAAGCAAAATACCCGCTTCCTTCCCAGATGATATTCTGGGTGTACAAGGAATAGGGTAAGTTGTGCTCAAAATAAAGTTGTAAAACTCAAGGGCAAAGAAAGCAGGCACAATGAAACATCGATTCTTTCCCTGTACGCCATGCCCCAATTGTTTGGGACTACAGGAGGGAGAGTTACAGATCCAGGAGCTGGAAAGCAGGAATTTTATTTGTTGAAGCTACAGTGTAATTGGAGAGGAGATTTTTAAATAGTGCATTGTGTTAAAACTGAAAATTAATACACTTCATAGTGTATAAGTCAAATCCTTAAATCATCCCTCATGGAAGACTTCAAGTAAAGAGTTGTATCTTGTATAGAGAATTTGCATGTCTTGAATTGTGTTTACAGCTAATTTTTAAAAGCTAACTACAGGATAATAATTTGAATGAAATGTAATTCACACACCTCAAAACAATGCTTTTTTTGTGTATTACTAGCTATTCAGGAAAGAATAGATTCTTTTAATTTACAAAAGCTGCAGGACTCAACAGACATTAATGGAAAGATGTTTGCCCTAAAATAATTACATTATGTCTGTGGTGTTCTCCTTGAAACTTCTTTATTTGTGCACCGGAGTTGCATAAGTTCACTTGGCAGTGTAGCTTCTTTTGTTAATCAGAGGCAGGGCTAATAATGATAATAAGCGAAGAAGAGTTATGAAGAAAATATCAGACACTGACATCAAGTGTGAAAACCATGTTTATACTGTTTACTTGTGGACTACTTAATTAGTAAAATGTTAACAAAGTATCACACTAGTCAGAAAGCTACATTGTTCATCTTTTACTCGCATGTGTCTGTGTTTGGGCGGTTTTCACAAACATAGATGTGAAATGGAAACCAAAGTAAGAGGACTGGTTACTATTGGCAAGGCATGACAGAACAGGAGGAATAACTTTAAAATTGTCTTGTAAGTGTATAGTCTGTAGGAGAAAATTAAATGAAAGAGCATTAAATGAAACAAGTTAAATACTTAAAACTAGGTTGCCGCTATTATTAGGTTGGGGTGAAAGTAATACCTGTCCGTGGAGAAATGTGACAAGTAACTCAAAAAAAAAAAAAAAACCACAAAAACCCCCACAAAATGAAAAACATTTATATAGTTAGTCTTCCCTATGTCAGCTGAGAAACAGTTGAAAATAATGATAGTCGGTTGGACTATAGGGTGATTTCTAGTATTAGCCCTCAAATCATTGTACAGAAGTAGTACAGAAGTAGAACTGTACTACTGTTACAGTTTTTAAGCTGGAATTGAGCGATGGAGAGGGCAAACAGCTATGTAAGTGTAGTGAACGTAGCGCTGTGCGTGCTGAGGGGTGCCAGCTGTCCAGACTGCCTGCTTCGGGGGGTTTAAGAAGGGGGCTTGAGGAGAACGAAGGAAGCCTCAGCACAGGAAGGACTGCTGTTTGAAGGAGGCATCTGAAAAGTTATTTGTAAAAGAGGGGAGGTGATTTTGAGCTGCTGTTGTAGCCTGGTTTCTGAGCGATGGGAAGTGGGCAGGAGGCACAAGCGGGAGGACGGAAGGGCTCCGGTGAAAGATTTTCTAAGTCTTTCACCTAGAGCTGGGCAGTATCTGCTGAAGTGATAGCTTTTGTGCAGGGAGGTGGTAAATCCCTTCCTCTAAAAGGTTATCACTTTTTCAGTGGAAGTCAAAGTAAACCCAAATTCTCTGAGTAATTAGTAATTATACCATTATATATGTGGTATACTGCTACAGGCAGGCCCCTCCTGGCAGCCAGGGGAACCCCCCGGCCCAGCGGGCCTGAAGGTCCCAAGCTGAGGTAAAATGGCGCCCAGAGAGCAGGGGTGGAGGGGATGCCCCAGGTGAGGGGGCTGAGGCCCACTGTGGAGGGCCTGTTGGTGCCCTCAGGACACTGGTGGCAGTGTGGGCCTGCACAGGGGCACAGGTCCCTCTGCTTTTGTCTTTACGGGTGGGGAAGGGAGCAGGTAGGAAAGCCCATGAGTACAGGTGAGGGTCAGAGGCCATGTTGGATGGTGGGGGAGGCAAGGGAGCAGAGCGGGTCCCGGGTTCAAGAGACGTGCTTGTGGGTTTGATGGCCCCTTGCACTATTGTCCCCGCTTACCTCTGCTCTTTAGCGATGAGGAGGCTCACTTGCTCTTTGTAAGAGCATAAATATTTTCTGATGGCAAATATCAGCCCTGGTGCGAGTACCACTATGTCCAGGCTCCCTCTGTCCCCTGATGGCTTGCAGAGCCACAGATTAGCCCAAAATAGACTGCAGCTCCTTTCCTGTCCTTCCTGTAAGAGCATAAAAATATTTCTGTATGTAGACCAAACAAAATGCAGTAAGTTTGGGGGTGCTGTCAAACACCTACTAAAGCAACTTATAAATGCCACCCTATCCACCCCCCCCCCCCGCCCCCCCCCCCCACCCCCCCCCCCCCCCCCCGCCATTGCCCCTACTAAAACTTTGTGATTCTCTCTCCATTTCACAGGCCAAGTAATGAATTTTTCACCAATAAAGTATTTAACAAAAAAAGGTGTTTGACACTGGATTTATGTTTTCCAAAGAGAGGCATTGCCTACAAGTTGAGGATTAGTCATTTAAGCTTTCTGAATGCAATTTAAATTGCAAATGTAAACTATCAGAAGGAAACACCTGTAAGTATTAAGTCAGGCAAGTACTGATTTTCAACCAAATCAATAATTTGTAACAAGACAATGAATTTGTACCATCCAATCAAAACAAATAAGGACTATCTTCTTATTATCATAAAAGCAATAAAAAGACTTGCACAGCATTCTTTAACTAATTTGTCTTTCATTCTGCACCATAAAGATAACAAAGTGTGGTGTTCTCTTAGAACATATTGTTTTACGCTGTATGTTTTTCATCACTATAGTCTGGAGTATATTGTTTTTTAATTTGCTGATGGAAACCATCAATTAGAATTAGCTTGAGTGCTGTGGGAGGATAATGACAATAGATATGAAGGGAACAGAATAGTATCTAGCATAAATTAATGATGCATTTATTGTGCATCTCATTAACTTGGTGGCAGGGCTTATTCTATGAGTAAATAACTTACAGTTGTATCAAAAGCTGGGAGAGTAGGAGGATTTGGTTAGGGAACCATCTAATTATAGTCACTCATCTTAGAATGAAGGACTCTATTTCTTTGATAAAAATCTGATTAAAAGAAACAATATTTTTCCAAATGTCAACATTTTATGTACAGTTACAGCCTGTGCAAAAATATTCTGACACCCATGTCATTTACTGAGTCTGTAAGGCTCTCAAAACTTTCTGTAGGAAAAAAAATTACAAAAATAGATAAAGAGAAACCGCCTTATACAATGTAAAACTTATAAAAATGCTTTCCATTTTGGAATTCTATACAGCTAAATGTCATGCACTTGTAACCATTTCAAACTGAGAAAAAAAAATCTCCTTCATTATGCATCTTCTAATAAAATGCTAAGGTTTTGATTATGCTGGTTTTCTACTTCTCAAATCAAGAGTTATCATAAAAAATGTGATACCTTCAGCTGTAACTAGGAGTTATCATCAGGATAAAGAAGGAGCCAGACTTCAGGCTACTACCACTGATAGTAGTGAAAACTTGTTGCTTATCAAAGTCTGAAAATATCCACATGCCCAAGTAAGTGTCTGTTCAAAGGTCTTTCTCTTTGTGGACACATGGGCAAATCTTGGACACTTAGTAGAACTGTTAGGAACGGGATGTGGATCTTCCCATAAGGATGGGTGCAAACAGATAACTATTTTCATTATAAATGTGTTTAATGTACATACAAATATATAGATAAGTCTAGTAGTCATTCTGTATGTTTGTATTTAAAATCGCCTTAAATAATAAGATTTTTGAAATCTATATTTTCTTTAAATGCAGAAATCCAGGAAAGGACAATGAAATTGATTCTGGTGGTTTTGGTTTAGGTTTTTTTGTTGGTTTTTTTTCTTTTTTTTTTCACAGAAATGGCCTTATCACCAATGGAAAAGGTATTAACTAACTACAGTGTGTTCTCTGTGAATCACTAATACTGTGCTGTTCTGAATTCACTAATGTATAGTGATGTTTCTTAATCTCATTAAACAGGCAAACTTTTTGAAGATTGACCATCTGCTTGCAAAAAAAGAAAAAAAAAATTAAGTTGTGAAACGGAGTCAGCCAGAACGAATTAAAACAGTCAGATCAACGTAGAGCCCTTCCTGCCATCCCCTGTACAGTAGGTATGTAATTTCTAATTAATGTTTAAAATGCAGTTCACTTGTACTTGATATTTTATTTATAGCTATAAGCAAAGTATGTAATGTAATGGTAACATGAATGAGTTCTCCATGAAAGAATCTGCCTCCATAAGATTATGGGATAGAGGAAATACAAACACAAAGGTTGCTTTGTTCTCTTTTATAATAAATATAAATATTTCAATATCTTATTTGTTTCACTTTAATTTAAAATTTTATGTGAGACGAGCAGCAGAGTGATTGGGGCAGTAACATTCTTTAAGCAAAACTTGTAAAACATAAAGTCTGAAATATGTGAGAATTCCATGCAGGCTAACGATTTCTGAGCGTTGCCATTGAAATCCGGCTGTTATGCCAGAACTCTGACTCAATGATGAAGAAAATGATCTCCTCACGGTTGAGAGTAATTTAATCAGAACTGTAAAATTTGGGTCTGGCTTACCCAAAAATAGTCTGTGCTTTGTAAAGCCAGCTGACAAATTCCTTAACTAGAATTAGATTTATTTATTTATTCGAGTGTTTAACTGGAATTAATAATAAAAATAAAAACAAACCCCCCTATCTGCATAGATACACAGTGTCATCATTTTAATAAAAGCAACAGCACAGAACCAATTTAGCAATGTATGTTATATTTATCCCTCTTGTGGGGAGGAAAAGGTAAAATACTTCTGAAATATCCCATCTTGTCATTTAGAGGGAATAAAATACAGGTTTGTATCACTTAAAAAATTACATCTGAGCATGTAGCATTTCACCCTCTTATCAGGAGACACATTCAGCAACACTGACTGTGATTGGAGCATGAAGGATCTTGAAGCTCTGTATGAATTTTTATCATCTCTTGAAGTACTTCTGAGCTTATAGTTTTATCTTACAAGTTATGTACTCTGTATATCTGAATGAAGAGTTTTGTTCTTACTGGATTTCTTGATGGTGGGAAGGGTTATCCTTATTTTGTGCTGAGTATGCCCTGATGCTGAATGAACAATAAGGTTTATGTTTAAAAAAAAGAAAAGAAAAAAAAAAAGAAAAGAAAGAGCTGTAAGCATTTTTTTGCTTTATCCCTGTTGTGGCTTCTCTGAGCGTCTTGTCCGTCTCAACCACTTTAGAGAGTCTGCTTGATCTAGGAATCGGTCGTATGGCTAGCCTTTTAGAAAGAGTATTAAGTAGGGGCTTTGTTCTTAATGACCCATATATAGGGTCCTCTGTAAATTGTAGTATATAGCCTTGGGAAGAAACTGTAAAAATGTAGGAACTAAAATTTTAGTGATATGATCCAACCTTGCAAATTTTTGTAGGTCTTTTTTTTTTTTCCTCAGGAAGCCTTATTAGAGGAGAAAAAAACCACAACCTGTAAATGTCGAGTTTTAAACTTTTAAAAAACTGTGAAATATGAAAGGAAGTCTATTTTGATACCGGGCTGTGTAGAAGAAAGAGAATAAATAATAAGAGCTGTGCTTAAAGTGACAGACTCGAATTCAGTGTCTTTAAAGGAATGACAGGCAACACCGACTTCTTGTTATTTAATTGACAGCGGAGGCTGGTGGCCATTAGTGGTGCCCTTTCACAAACTGAAGCATCCTTGGTTCAATCATTAATAAAGCAGTGCTAAATGTCTACTAATGCAAGATGATAGCTTTAGCTTTCGGCTTGGGTGCATGCTAATTTGAGCAAATGGCTACATATTGAAAGAAAGGTGAAGAAGAAAGCAGCAAAAATGTTAGAAAACTAGCCATCATCTTCAGTGAATAGGTACAGACAATTGCTTGCAGATGTTCAGATACTTCTGAACTCTGAAGGCAGTGGAAAAAGATACCAATCCCATACCAGCAAGTTCAATCACAGAAAACTGATACAATTTGTTCCCTCTTGAGATCTGAGAAATGTAATCACGCATGGAAATCTCTTTTGCATAGGCAAATCACACTGGTGTAAAGAGAAGAAGAAAATGGAACAGAGAGTATGTCAGTTTTCCTAGTTGGGTTGTGTGAATGTGACTTTTGAGGTGTTGCTGACGCAGTATTTCACCTGGGACTAAGAGTTCATAAATGTTTCTCTGAAATTTGGTTAAAAATCAGACTCTCTGCTTAACAGGAATTTATTTTTTGCGTTTGTTTGCTTTCTATTCAGTTATGTAGACAAGGTTCTGTTGAGAAATAACTGCCATGTGTAGTGCACAAGATCGTGCTCTCATCCGGGCACCGGTACATGTTTTTGAGTGCCACCTGCTGGCTTTTTGCCTCTCAGCCATTCACAGATCTGCAGACGTTTTTCTGAAGGTGTATGTACTGTTGTGTCAGGTGCCAGTTCTGGAATATAGCCTTAGAGAATACAATTCTCTCATGCCTGTCAGCTGTCTTAGGGAGCTGCAGACCAAAAGACGACAACTGTGTGTGCATTCCAAGGCTTTCCTGATATCCACAATTCACTGAATAAAACTCTAGGCATTGCGGCTCATCTTTGCTTCTCTCTTCTCTTGATAGAAAGGTGCAGTACAAGGAAAAAAAAAAAACAACAACAAAATCACACACACACACAAAAAAGGAAAAACAGAAAAAGAAAAAAGATCATGACAAATACACAACGGAGTTCATTATTCTGAATAGGAACAGAATAGGTATTGAAAGCATCCTCCCTGCATCGATATGTGAGAGAGCTCTTGGTGACCTATCTGTCTGCTCAATGTCCAGGTGTCACTAAGTAAATAAGCACTATAAGTTGTGCTCATGTAATGGCTTCTCTAAAGGACTTTGCTTTCAGGGATCCTGTCCGCCATTTGTGCATGGCATGTGTGCTCTGTTTGAAAGAGGAGAGAACAGGCACATCATAAAAATGCATTTTGTGGAACTCTACGTCTGTGATAACTATTTGGCCATAACTGCAGTCGTAACGACACGATTGGGATCTTGATAAAACAAAAGAGAGATTATCCTTTGTAGCGGTCTGTTCCGAATAGACATTGTGGATGGGAAGTGCCGTGATGAAAAGTACTTGTTTATTCTCCTGATTCCCGTAGAGAGCAGGCAGGAATAAAATGACTAGTAACTCGAATCCATCTAACTCCCACTGGAATTCTATTTGCAAACTGCCAGAAGACAAGCTGTCTCTCCCAGTGGCGTTCTCTGAGGAGGCCTCCGTGTTGTCTGTGACATTCATTACACACGTGCCTGCACAGCACCTGTCAGTCACTCTCACCCAGAGAGAGAGAAAACCCATCACTTCCTGAGACATTCAATGAGTTAGTTGAACAAATTTAAAAATACAATATGCTGGAACTGAGTGAGCCATGGATAACTAAGCAAGCACTGGTAATGTAGACAAGCATATACTAAAACCTAGACTACTTGTTCTGTAATTTTTGTATTTTTGCAGTCCCTGTTCAGATGACTCTGCTTTGAAAAAGTTTGAGAGACATTCCTTTGTTTTTAAGCACTAAGGATTTAAAGTGTGTGATTTGATCTGATTTTTTTTTCTTTTTTTTTTTTTTTTTTTTTTCTTTTTGTCTTGTTTCTGTTTTGGTAACTAGAAACTTCAGGTTTTTGCCATTGCACTTGGTGGATCTTCCCCAGAGCCAGGAACCCAGAGAAGATGTGTGTCCCTGTGGCAATCCCAAGGCATCCTATCTGAGCTCTTTCTGAATCCTCTGCTGGTTTTGACAAAAGTTTTATCAAACTAGGGATGTCTTGCGTGAAATGTTTCAGGGTCAGTTCATTGGCATTTTTTAATGAAAATTTTCCAACAGTTAAAAACTAGCCTGGCTTACAGGGGAAGAGAAAGCAGCTGTAATATATAATGAAACAAATGGGAAAAAAAAAAAAGGAAGTTGATAGCAATGAATAAATGAATATAAATGAGAAGTTAGGAATTGAAGACATTTGTAAAGGAAGCAGAAGGACAGAAGGAGAAACCTATGGCCACTGGAATTAAGGATTTTTAAAAGTTTTTTTAAAGAGGAAAAAATCCTAATGATGGTGGTAGTTTGTTACTATGTGGAAAAGGCGGAAATGTGTGTAATAATGCAGGAAAGGCAGAGGTAGTCAATAAACATTTCTGTTTTATATTTACCCAACTACTTTTCTGAATTCTGTGCTAACCTGTCCACACTTTTTAGCTAAGATAACTAGTTTCCCAGCTAAAAGATATTCAGTGATCTCATCTGGGTGGATTTAGGAGGTACAGAAGCGAGTGCTACCAGGGCAATCGATGAACCAGAAGTAGGTAGGGGTTAGCAGCAGCAGAGGAATTGTAAGTTGTTAAATAATTAGAGATGAGAAAAAATAATTACTTAGATGAAGATTTTGGATTTGCAAGGATTCATTTTGAACGGATGTTCATTTGTTCTTACAGACTTTTCTCCTTAAGCTGACAAACCGCTGCTGTCCCTTCAAATCCCTAGGGTTCCTTAACAGTCTTCAGCCTGGGCTTCTGGGTTCTCCACGACTGATATTCTCCCCTTGCAACCCTTTTTATTCCCTGAGCAGGAGTCCCATCTATTTCTCCCTTGTTGCTTTTCCCAAGTGGGTCTTGTTATGGGTTAATGTGTAAAATTCAAAGTTAGTGGTGATCCAGAACGCTCCTCCTGGTTCTCTGTGGAAAAGAAACAGTGTTATAGCCATATGATGATGCTGAAGCTGAAATACCATGTTTCAACAATTATAAGGATGAAAATGGGCTCAGGCTGCTAACCTGGGACCTTTTAAAATCAGCATTTCTTTATAGTATGTGTCCAAAAGTTACAGAAAAACTGAGGAGCTCAGTGGATCATTGCCATTGCTTTTCAATAAAGCTGGAAAATTCCGGAAGATGAGAAGAAATCTATTGTTGAGCCAATATTTTGAAAGGGTGAAAGAGGTTATAATGGTAATTATAGGCCTGTCAGCCTGACATCCATCTTAGGTAAAATAATGGCATGGCTGATATAGGACTCAATTATATAGAATGAAATAAGGGTAATAATAATTGTTAGACTTGTGGAACACAAATAGTGTAAAGCTGATATGACATCCTTTTGATGAGATTACAGTTTGGGTTGATAGATATAAGAGAGCTGTTGATGTAGGGAGGCTTTTTTGTGGCAAAGGGGGACTTGGGAGGGCAAAGAATTTTGATTAAGCAGCTAGAACAATACAAAGTCATCCCAGTACACACCACATCAGTGAAGAGTGGCTAAACGAGTGATGAGTAATCATCAAGCAAGCACAGGTCTTGTGCTTTTAGTAAGGGATGGCCACACAGTGTTTAAGGGCTTGTCAGTGGCCTGGAATAAACAACATCACTAGTGACACAACGTGCAGATGATGCAAAGACTTAGAGATCTGAACATAAAGAGCGTAGGTCACTGGCACTCAGAGCAACACAGATTGTTGGTAAATAGGGTGTAAGTGAGAA
Organism: Alca torda; assembly: GCA_008658365.1. Classification (NCBI taxonomy): domain Eukaryota; kingdom Metazoa; phylum Chordata; class Aves; order Charadriiformes; family Alcidae; genus Alca; species Alca torda. The sequence goes on from CM018079.1 coordinate 9,458,458, forward strand.
ACCCACATTTGGATAGGGAGCAAAGACATAAGGGAATGCATATAGCACAACCGACTTCACAAAGTATGAATGTGAAATGATTGGCTTCTAATCATTGGCAGGGCAGGTTTAGATTAGGCATTAGGAGGAAGTTCTTTACAATGAGAATGGTGAGACACTGGGACAGGTTGCACAGAGAGGTGGTGGAGGCCCCATTCCTTGAGACATTCAAGGTCACGCTTGATGAGGCTCTGAGCAATCTGATCTAATCGAAGATGTCCCTGCTGACTGCAGGGGGTTTGAACTAGATGACCTTTAAAGGTCCCTTCCAACCCAACACATTCTATGATTTTAATATACTGCGGACAAGGTGGTTTGTATAGTCCTTACGGACTTAAACAGAAACACTGAGTGGGAGTAGAACATCTACTTTTATCTTGATAGGTGTTTGTAGGTTCCTTTATTTTTGCAATACTAATTCCAGGTAACCACAAAGGTTTCCTTTCATCTTACCATCTGGTGTTATTAGTATTAAACATGGTGTTCTTGTTTCTATGCTTTTAGAGCTAAGGGTCAAATTTTTCTTGTTTAATTGTGCTGCTTACTCAATAGTTGGAACAAGTCCCAAGGCTACTGTAAGAGGTGATAGAAGACCGCGATGCACTTGCTCTGAGTAATTTTACATGAACAGGTGTTGTCACCCTATACGGGCTTCAGTTTGCACAGAGGAGGATTTGTATTTTTTTTGCTTATTCCACCTTGAGTAGCAGATAATTCTGTGTTTCTGTGAGGCAAGATCGGAACACTCTTTCTTTTCCAGAGTCTCAATAGTACTTTAAGGATATTTTGCAGTTATCTAATAGATGTAGGTAGGTCTACAGTTCCACGAATCTTTGTGGTAATTCTGTCAAGTAGCATCAAGTTCTTCTTGGCAATTTACAAATACTCCTTTCTAAAAATGTGAATTTAAAAAAATATTTATTACTAGTACCTCTGCAGTATTAACATACTGGATAATTTCAGGCATTCCGTTTGATTTTTCTCCCTCATTTTCTCCATCTAAAAACTTTCGTCCTTTGTAAAATGTCTTGAGATCTCCTGATGAGAAGATGGTCTCTGTTCAACAATACTGCAAACAGAAATATTTTACCTGATGATGTAGTATCAGCCTTTAAAGAATTTGCATTGTAGACAACCTTCAAAGATGTTTTTCTTTGTAATAATAGTGCTGCTTCTAGATTATGTTGAATTAGGGCTCTGGGAGTACAGGGGGTGTAAGTGAGAGCTTTTAGAGGTAAAAAACCCCAACAAATACATCAAACAACTTTGGAGAACTGTCATTTCTAAATATTTTATCTATACGATTGCTGATCTCTTTGATTTGTTCAATGCTTTTATTGTTGGGTACCACTCAACAGCAAAACTGCATTCCTTTTCCATGAAGCTGAATGCTGTTTCTTATTTTAATCAGCTAAGATAAGTAGATATAAAATTGATAAAACTAGCAGTGTCTTACTGGAGTTTCATGATTCATCTGTCTTATCAAATATTTAATAAATATACTGGATGTCTGTAGTATATTTGTTTTGTCAAAGGCTGTAAAGGAAGTAGTCAAACTATAAATTCCAATTTGTATATGACTGTTTTGGCGTTTTCTCTGTTTATCAGTATTTTTGTTCATTCTGCCCTTAGTATCCATGAACATCTAAAAATGTCTCTCTTTGTAATGAAGAATTGTTTATTTCCTATTGTTGTGTATTGTTTGCCAGTTCAGTTTAGAGGTACTACACTGTAGATTGGCACATCTCTTTCTTTTCTCTTCTACTCATTAGCAGGGAGTCTTTAATCTCTTCTTTCTCTGCTTTTCTTAATAATCACAATATCTCACTTTCCCAGTGGGACTCAGCCTAAGATTGAGTAGAAAATTAGACTCACATCAGGCAGGCTGAGCTTATAATAATGCTGAAGGAATAATACAACATAAAAAATGAGACATTTCTGCTCTACATATGGTTTTAATTATTGTGGCTTTTGGAATCTAATTCCAAAAATACACTAATGAATTGAACGGAGGTTGAAAAATTTGCTTTATCTTTTAAAATAGAAGTATTTTAGCCAAACATGCTTTAAATAATCTACTGTATTTAAAAGTGTAATGGGAACTGCTTATTGACTAAGAGGGCATGAGACTCCTTATTAATGTGGATTTTTAAATTTCTTAACCATCTTTGTATTCAATTGGCAAAATAGGAAAAATATTTTGAGTATTGTAGTTATTTGATCACCAAAGGAATCTTATTGTAGAAAAAAATTGTTTTTCCTTGCTACTTTTGTTGTCTTGGATTTATTTGGTTAGTGAATATAAGTAAAAATGTAAAATCCCATATCAAATATTTTCTCTGAAGTATAATCAAATGTATTGTCTTCATATATTTGTATGACGATTTAGTTTCTAGAATATCATCTTAATTTGCCACCAGATTTAATATAACTTTGGAATTAAAACATATCTTTAACCAAATGTCAATTTGATTTGCTCATGTCGTATGGTTGAAGTATTTGCACAGATACGTCTTTAAATTAAGTATTGGCAAAATATGAAAGAAAGTAGTATTTTATTATGAAGATGATTAAACAACGTTGTTCTATTTTATTTTAGAATTGTTTTATATGTATCTGTAAAATAATATATGCTACAGATTCTGTAAAATGTTTTTTTCTACAGCAGTCTTTGATAGTGAGCTGTCGAATGTAAGATAATTAATAATACTTTACAGGCAGTTCAGTGACTACCAGCTAAAGTGGTGAGCACAGACTTGCAGAGCGTTGGTCCTAAGCTTTCAGCTGGAATGGCCCTACAGCTGCACTAAAGAGGTCCAGGGCTCCATGCGTTTCAGCAGGCGTGGTCTTGCTTAATGCATTCAATACAAAGTTGATGTGCACACCCCCCCTAATGCAGCAGGACTAGAGACATAGACACAGTTAACTGGCCAACACTGAGGACTGCTCAGGTTCAAATTAATTGAAATCAGTCAAATCAGTTAAAAATGTCCTTTTTCTTCATCAGGATTTAGATCAGGTCCAGTGATGTTAACATGGTTAGAAGATCTATAAGCAACCTAAAATATGCTCTTGAGGAGTTTGTTACTTTTATTCTTACTGGTTGAGGATTTTGTCAAAATATGATTGTGCTTTGCATACGTAGGTTTTTCCAGGTCTATTTTCCTTCTCAAAACCTCTGCATGGCAAGTAAACAGCATTTTCTACATTTTAGGGAGGCACAAAATGTTTAAAGGCTGGATCAACATAGACTTTTAGAGTGTCTTTTTATTCAAGTACTGTTTGTTTATCTCCCAAGCTTTCCTGAGTGAACAGAGTTTACATATGTAGATATCTCAGTGTCCCTATGCCACAGTGATTTACTTCCAGGCACGTGCAAAATTTGCCGAAAACTCCCAGCTGAGTTTGGCTGTCCCTGCATCCTAGGTCACCCCCCTTAACTGCCGTGTCATTCCCACTGTTAGTCTGGACCTCATTTTGGTATTAGATATGTGATTTTTCTTATGATGGCTGGCTCAGTTGAATACGTAAACAAGACATGTTTGGACTTAAATCCATCTCCAAGATTAGAAATAAAACATAGGACTATGCTTGGATATGCCCTTTCACTTCTTGATTACTTCAAAATCAAGAATAGATATCCTAACAGAATGAGATCCATATTTAACACATGCAGATTTAAAACTCACAAGTATAGCTGGTTTGAAAAGGTACTATTTTAACACTGAAGAGTGTGCTGTCCTAGTTCTCTGCTGTTACGTATTTGCAATGTTAAGTATGGGGAAAACGACAGGACTTGAGTGATCTGTGATCTTTGAAACAGAGGTACTTCTGAGTACACTCGTGTTACTCTGACAAAATTCTGGCCTCATTAAGAGTAGCAGTGAAATTCTTCTGGTTTCCTCTGCCAGAAAGGTGCTACATGGTTGCTGCCTTTTACTTGCTGGTGAACTATACTCTGTTTGGTCAGTCAGCATGAAAATAACTTTCTAGCCACTACATATGCTATCTGTTGGCCAGTGGAAAAGTCACAGGGATGTTTAGAAAGATGGTGTGGAGCACAGTCGGGTAAGGGAAGAAACGAGACAGGAGGTGGCGGCATAGATATAGGGGGGAAGAGAAGATACACATCCATAAGAAAATCTGTCTCCTCAGTCTTTCCGAGCTCAGAAGTTCTCTGCAAATGGTAATCATGATAGTATTGTAACAGTAAAACTATTTGAATGATAATGACACACTTCTTGATAGTGCAAATTAAAAATATAATTCTGTGAACAGGTCTTGGTGTGTGAAAGAGGAATGCGGGTCAAAACTTTATCACTTTAAACTGTAGAAACAAAAATTAGTGAAGTTAGTTTCAAGAGAGATTATTTTGAAATGACTGTTGGGTTTTGGGGTGTACGCCAGTGCAATAATGCAGTCTGAACTTCAGGCTGCTGCATAATTCAGACCACTCTTTAAAAACCTCTTTCTTGTTAATGGAGCTCTTCATATCTTTCTGCTGCAGGATTTGTGATACTTTGCTATAAAGCACTTTTTTTTTTGTGTAAAGAGAAAAAGGAGATCTCCACATAAAAAATTAAGCAGAAATAGATTTTGTATTTACCATCTATTGAAATCTGGGTAGGGATAGCTAAGTAGAATTATTTTTTCTATGTGATAGTATAATGTCTCCCTGGCCTCTGAGTTTGTATAGTCTATTCTCGGGACTCTGGTTCCCAAGCAAATGCTAGGAGCATACTGGATAAATGGAAAGACCCATTGTTTTTGACAACTGATCTGACTTTTATATCTTTCAAAACTGGATATGCATTTCCATGCTTTTCTTGCAATGTCAAAATAGTTCTACAGATTTATTCCAAATTTAAGTTACTGGCGTCTTTAGAAAAAGCTTTTTGGTGTACCATCATTTTCATATTAAACCTGATTAAAATATGTAATCTACAATTGACTGAGATTTGAAATCTCTGGATGGTCATGTCTTGGAAATGAAAGGAGAAGTAAGGGGTTGTAATAAAAAAGTAGTGGCATGAATAGTCACTGTAATACACCAAACAGCACAATATAATACAGACAGAGAATTTTTTTGGCTACCTCAATGATGCTGTTCTGGTGTAACCTTGGGTTAGGAGGTGATGTAAATTTTCTCTTTAAAACTGATAATTTCAGTGTAATATTTTAGTATTTGAAATTTTCTCTTTTCCATCCTATTGTAAACTGGAAAGTGGTAAGGATTACTCTGTGTGGTAAGTTAACTGTAACTGGCTATGAGAAATGACAAACTTTTATGGGTGAGTACAGTTGATGTAGCAGGAAGGAAGTTTGCAATTCATACATACAGAGGCGAACAAAGAACTACATCAGATTGGAAGTGAACTGGGGCAGATTAATTATGTCCCTGAGCAGCCAGTCAGGGACTGCTAAGCTCTCCGGTGTGCTTATACTCTCACTGTCTTCGGAGTCTGGAGTTTGCAGATGCACTAAGCAGTGGCCCAACTCTGCTCCCATTATGCTGTGTGATAAAACTTCTAGTTGAAGCAAAGTTAGGCCAATACTGAGCATATCTGAATATCATCCAAAGTGTTCATCAGTGATTACTCTGGAATGTGAATAATGAAAAATATTTGCTGCTAAGGGTATAAAACATTCCTCAAGACATTTCTAGCTGTTGTTCTCTACCAGTTTAGCATATAAATATACTTATTTTAATACAACAGTCTTGTCTAGTACTTTAAAGTCAGCACAGTAAAATGTGATATATGTTGTTCTGTTTGCATTTGCTAGTGAGTGCATGCACATCATAGATAAAAAATAAAATATTAATTATTTTTAAATACATGCAATTTTCCATCTGGGGACAGAAAGACAGAAAAATGCTAGTCATGTAGCTTAATGCACTAATAGAAAGGCACGCTGGTACCACACTGACAGGAGAGGTATAAAAACCTGATTAGAATATTTATAACTGGTAGCTTGTAAGCAATCCAGACAAAGGAACGTCTTTAAATGTAGGCAATACATTACAAAAATCGGAAGTAATGCGTAAACGGTTATTACTTATAATATATTCCTTAAAATATGATGATAGTTGTTAATTTACAATATATGGCATAGCTATGGATTAATTGTTATCATCTTTTTTCTTCCCCCCCCCACTGGCTGCATAACTGGCTCCATGGGTATCTATTATTAAAGATGTAAGAGAGGAACATTTTAGTTTTCTTAAAAAATTACAGCTGCCCTAGTAGAAATATATCCTTATATTTATCCTCTGAATTTAACCTAGTGTTAGAAGAATGTTTATTTCCATGCTGTTGCATAGAATAATGTGATGATACTAATCATGGTGTACCTGGAAATGGAACAGCAATCTTTCAATAAATCTGCTTGTATGGCAGGTCATTGTCATTTAATTTCAGACTGCTAGTGTTCAGTTCTTTTTGGTTAAAATTTGTTAGAGACAGTTTCACAGATTTGAGGTCTGGGGGTTTTGAAGGTCACAGGTTCATGATCAAAATCTGTCTTTTGAAAGAAGGGACAAAGTAAACTATTAGTACTCTTTTCAAGTCAGTCTGATTTTGTATTACTTTTAGTGTAAATCCTAAAATCCTCCATGTATTCATGAGAACTGAGGCCAGGAAACTTGCCAGAATGTAGTAGTATCTAAGCTTTCTTCACAGAGGTTGTTATTTTTTAAACATTTAGAGGGGTACCTTGCATCTTGAGACATTACAAAAGAGTGATTCCCCTTTGTGTTGGGAAGCAGTCGGCTAGGGAACAATCCAGTAAGGAAAATTAGAGATAACTATGTCTGTGGGCCAGAATCCAGAGTCTGTCACACCAGAAGAAAATCATGCTTCTATTAATTAGTAGGTGGGTCATAACACACTCTTTCCTGGTTTTGGGGGGGCTGAACACTAACAGGAAGTGTAATTAGATGTATTATCAGTCTATTACACATTGCTGCATTCTGGGAGAAAATTGTTTGGACCACCTGAGGTCCACCACCATCTCAGCTCTGCTGGTTCATGCCAGTGAATGCCTCATCGTGACTAGTGGTATTCAAAACTGTCAGTGGGCCTGCTAATAATAGTCAGGCTGTTTATTTTCTACTTGTAGCCTTGAAGAAACCCATCCCTTGAGTAATATGCTACTCATTATCCTAACGAATAAGAGGACTAAACATTTTTGTTGCTACTTTAATCGGTAAAGTTGATTTTGGGATTTGATGGGAAGTATTTAAGAGATTACCCACAGGTAATAGTTTCTTGAGCAAGGGATAGATCACAGTATGTATAAATGAGTTTGGCATTTTGCCTTTCTGGAAGAAAGCCTTAACATTAACAAGATTAAAAACCTAATAAGCATTGAATGTAGGTATGGAGTTAGTGCAGACAAGACAGTATGTCACACCTTTAGGCCTTGTCCACAGAAAAAAGATGCACCTGTTTAATTGAACTCACATTTAAATACATCAATTTAGTTACAATCCTGAAGCCCTCATATAGCTACTCCTAAATTGTTTTACAAAAGGCTTACATTGATTTACCTTAAGTAGATTTCTGACTGACTTAAGCTAAATCACAAGAAACCTGTTGCAGACCAGTTTAAGAATGTTCACATGGGTCTATACTATTTAATTAAACGGACCTGCAAAATAATTTTAGTGAGAACAATGCAATTTTTGTGTTTGGACTTGCTGAAAGTAACTGTCAAGTTTCATGTGCGTTTAGTTTCTTTTGGCTTTTAACATCAAAGATTTCTTTTCATCATTGCAATGTGACAAATTTGAAAACGTTTGTTGTCTTACCCTCTGTACCTGAACACTTTCTAATGTTTAACCCTTTTGCTACTAATCTGTGTGTCTTCTGGTGTGTGCAAGTCATGCAGTCGATCATTTGCAGTGTCCGTTAAGAAAAAACCTCCAACAACCTAAGTGTTTCTTAGTGGTCAGAGTAACAATCTTAAATCTCCATTACATGGTAGTTTGACTCTAAAACACACTAGGTAACCAAGAGAAACACACACATATAGCAAAGACTAGGCTGCATACTTTAAAGCCACAACTTTCCTTCCTTAATCCACAGCAACAAATTCCTTCTTTATTGTACAAGGCTGTGTCCACTAAACTTGTACTATCTTTCAGGCCATCCACAGGAATTAGTTGTTCTGGCTTAGTTTTCCACCTTGGTAAGTAGTTGCTTGGAATGGGTGTAATTTAGTGCAATGGGTCCCTTCATAAAGTAAATGTCAGAGGCTGGCATGCAAGGCTCTACGCTGTGCCGTGTGCTGGTTCTCCCCTTGAAACCCATTCTTTGTAGCAGTCTGACCCAGAGCTTGCTCCCAGACGTATGGGAAAGCTTCACTGAAGGGGATGAGCTCGCAGATGCAAAAGCAAGGGAATTCTGTATCTTGATTCAGTTTGTGATATCAAATGTCCTGTTGGGTCGTCAATTTTAGTGTTAAGGCTTCCCTTTGAATGTGAGTTGTTAGGTCTCTTGAGAGTCAGGGCTGTGAATTGTAAAATTTTCTGGTTAGAAAAATGAGGGAAAAGAGTAGGCAAGCCTTGTGAATTATGGTTTTTTCGTATGTTTTCCGAATGGATAGACCATTCACATTGGATCAACGGCAGTTACCTAAATCATTCACGTTAAGTTGTATAGCAATGACATTTCAGAGGCTAGTGTTGGAGGCATTGAATGGTATAATCATTATCTCGCAGGTGATTTCTCATTGGTGAAGGAATACTTTGTTCTTAATTAGAAGTAAATAGTCACAGTTTGCTGCAATGTAAGTAACGGTACCTGTAGAAATTCCACTTTTGTAATAGGCAGCCCTCTAACAAGTGTTTTGCATTTCACTGACTCTTCACTTTATGGAGTGAATAGAATCCAATGTTTTTTAACAGAAAGAGTTCAAGTTATAGCTTTTATACCAAATAGGCACCATGGCACTTAAATGTAAGGAAAGCTGTTTGTTTCACATGGTGGAAAAAAAAAGAACTAAAAAAAGGAATACAATGTCAACAAAATCTCAAAATGCACTATAATTTTTAGGCTGAGTATAATTATGTGACTGAACAATCAGTAGAAATTAAAAAAAAAAAAATCTTTTAGTTTTAAGTGTGTACATTGGTTTTGTTTTACAAGAAAAGATACAAGATTACCAGTATTGGAAGTAGACCTTGTTAGTATAGGTAACTATAGATAACTAGAGTGTGGATAGAAAATATTTTGCCCATACCACGAAGAATTGTAAATTTCACATCTGTTCCGTACATGAGTATGTATTGGAAATCTTGCCCCCTCCCACCCTTTCCCCACCCCTAGTAAATCATAGCCTTGTTTATACCATTGTAGTCAGTTGCTTGTTAATTCTCTAAGGCAATTGCTCCACCAGAAATGTAGAAGAAAGGTTTCAAATCATTCCTGTTTGCCCTTTTTTCTGAAACAGATACTTGAACACAGGTCTTCTAGGTGGATGCCGTAGCCACCAGACCACGTAGCATTTGGGTCTTTCTTGTCCAAATGACACATTTACTTTTGTACAATACAACAGTATCCAAAGTGGGAGCTTGACAAAGGGGTGACAGAGAGTAATGTCCAGAAGGTATCTTCCATATCCTGGGATATGAGAGACCTGCAGTCATGTTCCTTCTTCAGACTTGTAAAACTTCAACAGCAGACAGTGAGGGAGAACAACCCCAATTTTCTTCGAAATTGTGCACTAGACTGCACACAGAAAGGACAACCAGAAACCAGTTTTCCTGCCCAGCACTGAGTGCTCTTGCTGCAGTACTGGAAAGCCAGTGCTGTTACCTTGTTCTTCCTCCTACTGTTGGAATTAGTTATTATACACAAATAGTCACTGGGCAGACTATTTCTCTAATTTATGGTTAGGATAATCTCCCGGGGATGGATGGATTTGGACTATACCTGGATAAATGTGTTTCTTTCTCTCTGTTCTTTCTCTATTTTGCCTCTTGTTTGAGCACTAATTCCACTGTGGACCTGAGGAGTACTTCTGGAGAAAATATTTGTTGAAGCCAATCTGTTTCTATGAGAAGTTTTGGTTGATTGAAAAAAAAATATCTCATTTTGCAAGATTAAATTGATTTGCTTTTGTATTAACTGGGCTACAAAATCATTGGTAGATAATCTGAAAAGTTTTTTTTAATTAGGATTTTGGTGGTAGTACTTGGTGTAACCTTCTGGTAGATGCTTCTGAATTCTGAAATTCAAAGGCAGCGTATCTTGGAGGGTGGTAGAGACTGCATTATTTGCAGCCATTTCTAATTTCTCAAAGGACAGAACCAAAATGGTGGGCAAATCTGCAGAAGTTCAGTCATGTTTTTAAATCTCCGCTTTGTAAAGCGTGCTCTTGTAATGAAGAAAAGGAGGTTAGAACTGAGATTATAAAATTCAGGCCCTGGGCAAATGTAATGATGATACTCTTTTTTTTTATTATATGTAGATACAAGAAACTATATTTAAACAAAAAATGCATGAGGCATATAGTTCATAGAAAAATTAAAGTGAGTACAAGTCATTATTCTGGGATGTTAAAGTAGCACATGAAATAGTAGGTGGCAAAAGGAGCAGAAATGATCAATTCATTTTGCTGCTGAAGCGAACGAAATAGCAAAGAGACAGCAGGGCCACTGAAAGGATGAAACTTTGACATAACAGACGGCCAAAACGAATTCTTCACCCTAATGATTATGAACTGTGGAGGTGGTAATATTCCAGGAACAAAGAGAGATTTTGCTCACGTTTTTTTCCCTTTCGTTCCTACCACATGAAACATTAAAAGTCTTTATCACTGTATGAGAGCAAATGATAATAAGGCAATTAGAACGATCAAAAGCTGACAAAGAATCAGGCTCAGAAGAATCATATATTAGGATTCAAAAATTATTAGCAATAGAAAAAGGAAGGTCTTCTGCCAAGAGGACTAATAGATGTGATCAGTAGTAGGGAAAAGAAAGATCTTTTTATAGAGTAGTGGGAACTGAGGGAATGCACTAAATTTTCTTGGGAAGATAAAGAAAATTCTGGCAAAACTACAGGATATTCGGACAAAACGTCATTCACTGAGAGGTCTGTTGGCATTAATTCATAAAGAGGACATTGAGACTGATAAATGTGTTTCGTTTGAACATTAGTAAATTAGTAGATAACAGTGAAAGAGCTACATGGCAAAATTTATTGAGGTTTTAGGAAAACATTTGATACTTACATGGATTTACAAAATCATGAAACATTACATCAGCCAAACCTGTCGAAACGGAATGAAGAGTAGTGTGGGCTGAGCAAGTATCCAGTAATAAAGAACAGCATGAATAGGTAATGGTAACAATTCACTTATGCTCTTTACAATTACATTCATGGGATTACCGGTAACCATGTTTACTGGTTCATGAGAGAAATGATAGGGATCACCGGCAGTATCTCAGATTTTGAAAAAGCACCATTGCCTTAATGGGGGATTAAAAATTACACATAGTTTGCTGTCTGATTTGTCTGTGTGCTAATGATATACGTACTTGCCGACAGTTCCTGTGTATCTTGTAGCATCTCATGAACCTCTTGGAAACTGTTGATCATGGTGAATGGGAGGAGCTGCAAAGGAAGTATCTGCTGGAATCTAGAACAATTAAGAATAATAATATAAACAAGCACAGCTAAACAGGTATAAATTGAATTGCCTCACTTATTCCAGCTCTTTCTTTTTATGTACTACTGCCTCAAGATGAATCTCATGCTCCTGGTACAGTCTTATTACTTCATTAAAGTATTTCCAGTTTGTCAAAAACTATACAGAATGGCATCACATCCAAAAAGTATTATCTTCTTGTTGGAGAGAAGTGAAGGTAACATTACTGTGATTCATTTTTAGTGCTGGGTAATACTTGGAGATGCATCATGAATACATTTATTATTGTAGTGGAATAAACCATGCTGTGCAAAGACCTTCTTGAAGAATAGTGTTACATGTAGGGTATAGTACAGTACATTACAGCTCTGCTGCTACACTGAGGACTCAGTTGACACTTCCATTATCCTCTCCTGATTTATTGCTAGTGTTCATATTACAGAAGCATCTAGAAGTCCCAACTGAGATCATGCCTGCATTGCTCTGCAGAGCTTTTACTCTGAGTGGGTAAGATACAGAATGTGGGAGGGGAAACAAAAAGATGAAGTGACTTGCCCAAGACTGAGAACCAATTCACTTAGTAGGTGAAAGATGAGAGGGGTCTGGTCTGAAAGCCGAATAACCACATAAGCAGAGACCTGAACTTGCAGGAATTTTCTTTAGCTCTCAGTGGGCTTGTTAGCTCAGAGCTCTCGTAATGCCATCTCACAGTTTTCAGGTGAGGATGTTTCTGTCAGCAAACAGAATGATTTTACACCTACCTATTTTATTACTAATGGCCATATTCTCACCGACAGCACCCAGTTTAGAACCTGTGTTTTGCAGTTCTCATTCCAACCGACTCGTCACTATATCACACACCCCATTCAGACGGATTTTTATGTCAGATATTGTTGCCAATTTATTCCAACTGGATGTTTTCCTAAAAACCAGATCTTTTTGTTTTATAATATGTTATGTAGATCAGGTGGTTATTTCCAAATGAACAAATACTTCTCACCTAGTCCATTTATATCAGTCATTGTTTACAATGGGATTGGATTGCTATGGGGAAAAGTAGTATAATACACACCGCTCAGTAAAAGAATAGGATTCTGTAAATACAATGCCACAATTTTTCTTTGGCTGTTTGCAAAACGTGTTAGCAACTGCTTTCTAGTTTAGTTCTTATATTAATCAAAGGTATATTTATAAGCATCTATTTTAATCTAAATGCCTAGAGAAGGCCTTTATCCTTGTATAAATTATTAATGCTCTATAGTCTTTTCAGAGATGCAAGGGATAATCAGTCTTAGAGCTTGCAATGAATGTAAGTATCGATTTGCTAATATGAAGTAATTTGTGTGATCTAAATACGGTGCATACAATGTGTGCAAATTGATTCTAGTTAATAATTTTTGACTGTTCTCCTAAATCTTGGTAAGTGAAAGCCCTGTCTTTCCCTACTTGTATTTTTTGGCGGCTTTCAAAGGATTGATTTTTCCTTAAAATCTTTGGGCCCCGATCCAGGATGCCACTTGGTGGCCTGCTTAGATTGAATCATGTGAGCAGCCATAATGATTTAACAGAAAAAAAGTGCATGCTTAAATTCAAATGTGTGTTGACATATTTTGCTGCATGAAGGTCTAAGCTTGCATCTTAGTAATTATTGGACAAAAAATATTGTCAGTTTCATGTTAAGTGATGCTAGATTAGTTTAAAAAAACAGAGTAAAATGGAATTAAATTAAATGCATCCATTATACAGCGCACATTTACTACACTATTAATGAAAGGTTTAAAGGATTAATTAATCTGCACAACTCATAAAATTGTTGTTAAATAGTTTTGATGGGAAATGCATGTCTCATTAATTTTAAATTTATCAACCTGAAAATATGAGAATTATAGACATTTTAAAGCAATGCTAGCAGCTAATACGTCTGTAATTTCTATAAAATATATTCAATATATTTATTAAGCCATTTTAAATAGAATGATCGTATCTGAAACGTGTATAGTATGACATAAAAAGACAAGCTTGTAGATGAAATGAAGTCAGGCATTATTGAAAGAAATGTTAGAAGTCATTATTAGCTGCTTTACCATAGTATCCTGATCTCAAAGCAAATTGACTTTGCAAATTATAGTTTGCCTATCTAAAGTCTCCACTACAACTGAAGTTGAGTAATAGAATACCTTTCTACTACCACTTTCAATCTACTCTTTTGTGTTCTATTGGCTTTAAAACAAATCAATTATCTTTGGGCTGCCTGAATTTCAATAATATATTGAATAGCAAGTTACAAACTATTTTTTTCTCTACTGTGATCAGATGAACCATAAACCCACAAAAAGCTTTCAAAATACACACAAACATATCTAGCATAAGGATTTATGCAGCTGCATGGCCATATCATTACTCACCTCACTTTTTGTTTTTTTCAGTGCATATTTGCGTGAAGATGAATGTGTTCATTTGAATGTTTATGGAAAGTGACTGAAATAAGTCACAAATGCATCATGATGCATCTATAACTGAATGCATATTTGCAAATGCTTTTGCTACTGCTTAATGGTGCTAGTGCAGTTTAATTTGTGGTCCTATATTAAGAAATGGTTTCTACGTACACCTTTAATATTGCCACGATGAACAAGAAAATTATAGTGTTTCTATAAATTATTTTTTTTCTCAACTCTACAGAAGCCAATAAGATGGTATTTTAAAGCCTTCTGTGAAGTTAACATGGAAATTGTATAAAAAAGGAAACTAATTAATGGGAGCCTATATTCAGTGAAATCTTAGTCCTTCCTAATTGTAATGCCACCACATGATGATTCAGGACACATAAATGCATGCAAGTGAATAAGTTAAGACAAGAGACAACACAAAAGCACTGTGCGTTAGCATCCGTCATCTCCTGCCTCTCAGGAGGTGACCATCTGAAAACCATTGCAGAGGTTAACGTGTTCGCAAGAATGGTTCTGATTTTCAAACTGAGAGGCATTAATACAAACACAAATTCTGAAGGCATGTTATTTAATTAGCATGTGGAAAGGGACAGAAATTAATGTGTGTTTTTAATAATTGATTGTCACTACATAATACCTTCCATATTAAATGTGCATTAATTATGTTCGATACAGAGCATTATGGTTTTCTTTTCTCATATTGCTATGTGCATGCAGTATTGAGAGAAAAGATTTTGGCCCTTCCAAAAGAAGGCTTAAGATCAGGATATGAAAACAATTTACTCTGTATATAATACAGTGGGACAAAGTATCAAATTCAGTATGTCAGCTACTTCCCACTAAAAGCCTGTGTGCTCCTACCATATCCTAAACACGGATTGATTCTCTCTCCTCTAATTCCCTGTGAAGTTCCCTATGTTCTGTAGACTCGCGTAGGCTTGACCACCAAAGGCCCCTTTGTTGATGCAGATATACAGTGTAACTGTCTATAAACTACTGGCTTTTTCTTGCACACTGTTACAAAGAGATCACATTTTACTTTCTGCCATCTGACATAGATGTGTCTATAAACACATGCCATGCCAGCAAAGTAGCTTGTTTGGTAGAAAATACTGTATCTCTGTTAGGAGTGTTTATTGACACACTGCTATTGGCAAACCCTGTTGGTTTGGGCTATAGTGCCCATTCCTGTATATGGTACAGGAATACTACATTAATAAAAAATCCATATGTAATATTAATAATTAGTAATGATAATACAACAGTTATCATAGGATTCAGATGTCCAGATTCTTACTGAACTTTTGGAACCTGCAGATTTGGGACAGATTTTATCTTGAGTAATTCTTAGTACTCCTATCTGACTTACATAAGGTATTTTGGAAGGTAAATAAGTAAGTGTGTGCAAGGGAAGGAAGGAGGAAAAGAACAAAAATTTAAACGAGGAGTTTGGTAAAGTACCACTGACCTTTCTTTCCTGATATCTGCTTCTGGTTTACGGTTGCAGTGAATTTTGGTTAAAAGTGTGTTGGTAGCAATGGGAACATCTTTAATATACCGATTTGTGCATTTCAGCATCCTTCATTGTATCTCATTTCTGCAAAATGCTGCATTGTAGAGCTTTATAAATGAACAAATGGAGCTAATTAATGCCTTTTCACTAACTTTGCTTAATCCAATGTTTTTAAAAATCTAAAACTGATCCTAAAGAGAATTATATGAGGATCTGATGGGATTAAAATTATATTTGATTATGCTTAACAGTTTTTCTATAAAATTACTTAGAAACTCTTCTCATATAATAGTTTGATGGACACCTGGATTATTTAGAGCAGAGCCTGGCTATTTGTCTTGCTGGAGGACAAACACTCCATTGCTCTTCCAGCACAGAATGTTTTCTTGCTTGTAATAGCTGCTAACCTGGACATACATAGACACCTATAAAAATAATTATAACCTGTGAACAGCAAGCAGACGCTAAAATAAAATTGGTGTGTGTGTGCAGATTGTGAAAACCATGGGTTAAATTAAGGAAGTGAGGTGCGAGGGCCAGGGTAGGGTGCCTGGCTGAGGTCCTCCATGGGCTTCGGGATGGGGTTCACCCCAGCAGAGGGCTCTATCGTACCTGGCTGCCTGTTCCAGGAGTTCCTGCCAGCAGATCAAGAAGCTTCATTTGTACACAGGCTCTCTAGAAGCAGGTTGTCTGTGTGTTCTCCAACATATATTGTTTCTTTCTGACCCAGTACCACTGAGTTCCTCTGGCTGCTGCTGTGCCCTCTGGTGTAAGAAGTCTTTAAGTTCACTCTGCCCACTGCAGCAGCTTCTCAGAGGAGTGATGCTATTGAAACAATGTACTGTTCTCTCAGGTTTGTTTAGCTGAGTAAAACTTGATCAGCATTTTAATGCAAAGGCTGAAGGGAAGAAATTTTTGTCAATATGAGGCTTTTCACCTCATCTTGAGTTCTTGGTTTGCCATTGTAAAGTATAAAAAGGCAGGTGCATGTTTCAAGGTTTTGTCTTGTAAGTGACAGTACATTTCTTAACACTGTCTTATTTTTGGTGGGTATCTCTGCTTTAATTTCCTGTTGTGTATTGGAGCCAGAACACAACATTTGGAACTCTCGCAAAGCATGTGCTTGGAGTAATTTGCAAATGTGGCTTGGCACCTTTAACCTTTATTCATAGATATGGTACAGCAGAAAATCTGTGGTCTTTCTGGCCATAACACCAAATAAAGTGACTGATCTATCTAGAAGAAATTCTGGCAAGCTTTCTTGATGCTCACTGTATTCCTTCAAGAATAATAGAACATTTTTAAGGTGAAGGAATGAGACAAAAAGAGGTTAGCCTGCAGTCTCATGTACTCTGTCAGTCCTGGTCATGGTTCATCTCTTTTCCAAAAGTACTCATGCCTTGTACCCTACACAGGTTCCTAGGGTAGAGATGATTGCATTAATCCACTTAAGATGAAAGATGGGTCATCCTAGGCTCCTTCATTAAAGAAATATATCTCTCAAGCATGAGGAGCAGGGCTCCCACCTTATTTAACCTCACTGTGTTGTGGGTTCCGAAATATTTAGTTTTCTTTTAGAGGTAAGAAAGATCTCTGCAAAGCTTATGATTTCTTTCCTTTCCTTGTTTAAAGACTGTAGTATTTTTATTTATTTATTTATTTAGCCTGAGAGCTCTTTCAGTTTGCATCGTTCTTAAAATTCCTCTTCACTTGACTGAAACATCAGCCAGGAGCTTAATAATTCAACTGGCAAGTAAACAGAGTCATAGCTTCTCTTCATGGAGAAAATGCGTGGTAAAGCATTCTGCCGTAACTATGGAGTCCTGTGCCATCAAGTGCAAAGCCTTAAAAGAATGCCAACCTAATTGTCGCATGCAGCTTTATAGAGCTGTGGGAGAACGCAACTCAGAAATGAAGTGGCTCACTTGATATCAAATCTGAAATTATTTAACTGTCAGAAACAAACGAGTGTTCTGCATCTAACCAGCATGCCCTTCACCAATGATTACCCACGTAAGAGGTAAATAAACTTTGTTACACGTAAATACAGTTGTAAATCTTAAAAAAATGTCTGGCTGTTGACCATGTACAATAATGAGGATTTATTAAACTCAAATCTAACATCTTCTTTCACATAATTGAGGATTAGATGGATCACTGAGGGTCACTTACATTCAACAGCAGTGTTTCATAGATGACTGTAAGAACCACTGCTGAAAACAGAGCACAAGTACTTTGAAGGCATAGGCAGTATATAAAATCGTTGTATGTGGATAAGTAATACCAATTTAACTTTGTCTCACTTCAAAGGTATTATTCAGCTCAACAGCATGCTATCTCTCCGAGCTGCGGGGTTTCAGTTTGAATTTTTGTTTCTGTGTCTCAACTTCTGTTTTCTTTGTGATTGGAAGAACTCTGGGGCAGAGTTTTCAAGTATGCTCCACACTTGTCAGGTATTCACAAAGATAATGTTAATATGTACAGCGTATTGCTTTGCACGAATATTGCCGGCATCTGGAAAACATGAGGAATGTTTTACTGATCATCTTTAATGTCAAGAACAATTCATTGGTACCTTTGCAACTCCCTGTGCATAGTACAGAAAAAAAAAGTGAAGACAAAAAAAAAGAAAACATGTTTTTCCTTAAACTGTGATGGTTTAAGCTTAACCACCTTTACTTAAAGACATTACTTTAGCAACACTCTTTTTATGTCTAGGATTGGGCTGTGTTCTTCCTTTTGAAAACAGATTGTATATCAGGAATATTTTCCAGCTCATGAACATGTTTTGTTTTTTTTTCCTAACCATCACAGAGATCAGAAACCAATGAAGCCTGTTTGTAAAGCATTCTGGATGCAGAACTGCATTTTTAAACTGATAGTTAAAGTTGAAAGCATGCTCTTTTTTTTTTTTTTTTTCCCTTGAGGATCCTTATCAAAATAGAACGTGTGCTATAAAATGAAGGATAGTATTCTGTACTAAGTCTACCACTAGTTTCTAACATATTAGTCTATCTATTTAATTTGTTTAATCAGCTGAAGTCTAAATAACCAGGGAACATTAAAATTAAATTTCTGAACAGATATCAGCTCCTGAGTAAGAAATCCTGCTGCAGTTCTCCTTGCATCCACAGATCCAAGCTGGAGGTGAGATAGTTGCCTTAGAGGTGGGCAGAACTGAAGGATCTGTAAAAGCCTACCTGCCTTACACCAACCTGAGTCTCCAAGTAAATTGAGAGATGCTGTGTAATAGGTGAACAGTTGTCTTTTTTTTTTTTTTCCCCATACTTTGGCTGGCTATGCTACTTCTTCCAGGAAGATACGTCTTTAAATGACCTGGGCTTGCCGCTAGGTATTTAATAAGGAGAACTTTAAATTCTCAGTTAGCAGAGATCTACGTATGCAGATGTTGCAGATATTTCTCCAGCTTTTGTCTTAGAGAACTAGTAATACAGTTTGTGAGCAGAGAAGGACGTGAAAGAGCTTTGCCGGTTATGCAGCATATTCAGCCATCGCAGTTGGCAATGGTGTTCACTACTGTAGCAGGGATCAGTTTATTAATAGTGAACAAATACTGGGAAAAATTACAGCTAAAGCCTTGTAACATTGCATTCTTGTTAGCCTGGATGTTTGTATGTGGTTAACCATTGTCATTCGGAGGGTTGTGTCTTTATTTTGCTCAGTTAAGCTGCCATGTTGTCATTCGGACATCCTGTTATTCATCAGCAGGAAGCTGGGCAGTACTTCATGCAGTCTCTGTCACAAAGTGGCACTGGGGCTCTGAAAGGTTGCATCTCTACTTGAGAGCCAGAGGTTTATTCTGTTAGCCTGTATAACAACGTATCTGCTGTATGTTAATGAAGCTTGCTCATTAAGTGAATTCTCAAGTTCACTGCAAACAGTAGAATTTCTGGGTTTGCATTGAAGTACATCAGTGTTTTGCTTATTCTTGCTTGCTATTAGAATAGTGCTATTATGTGCCATCAAGTCACAACATTTATAGCATCTGAGGTTCTGGCCTTTGTCTTTGCTTTTCCAGTACTAAGAACTGCAACTTGCAAAAGAGAATGCAATGCAGGATAGGTCCTTCACAAACAATAATAACAAAAAGGAATATATATTGTTTATGTTTAAAATTATTCATTTGTCAAAACAATCTTCATGATTTTCCCGTAGATTTTTGGGTTTTTTACAGCCCTTCATTGATTCTCATATTCACTCTAGTTTATTTTTAAAATGGACAGTCAATTTTTCCTACCATTGGTGCAGCTGAACATTGTAGGTTTGAAGGTTCAGCTCAAATACTGTTGGATGTTTTTTGTGTAAAGGGAAAGGACACCAAGAGTCAGTCTGGAGGACAGGAAACAGAAAAGAGCAGAGGAAAAAAAAAAGTGCGATGAAACTAAATACAGAAAGAAATTCAGTATTTTTGGTTCACAGTAGCAATCCAAAATGCTTTTGGATTAAGGACTGCTTAAATACTTGTGTTGTAGAACATCAAGCTTCTGTAGAAGCTATAGAACATTTTTACACTTCTGCTCAGATGTGTGTTCTGGACAAAGCTTTTGTTAACATAGGTAAAAGTCACAACTGACTTTGGCCAAGAATAGTGATGATATGGCCTACTAAGGACGAAACCTAACACAGCAGCTACAGAAAATGTAGAGGAGCAGATTAGTTTTTGAAAAAATTGTTTCTGGTCTTCTCTTGCTATGTATTTCTCTTGTCAGATGATTTTATGTAAAGACAAGATGAAAACATATAATTAATTAGACTGACTTTGTTGCCTGAAGGGCTTTTGTAGAGATGGCTTAAAAATCTACTATTCCTTATGGCAAGAGCTCCATTAGGTGAATTTAAACACAGCCGATATAAGGAAATAGGTAAAGTACAACTTTCTTTTGTTAATGCTACATAATATGCCATATAAAACCTATCACGTGGGCTTGTTGCTGGAAGAAATATGTTTTAAGAATTTCCAGTGGGAAGAAAAGGTAGCATTTCTACAAAGACAGAACAAAAAATTGTTTGTTTTTTATTACCTCTGTTGCCACTGTTCTGCAATGGAGACAAAAATTCTGAATTTATTTGCAGTAAAAGCCCTACAGCATGTAAGACGATGAACAGATAAATATAAGATTTTAATTTCAGGGCAACAGAATAGAATTTCTTACAGACTTAATTCTTCAGAACTATTCTCTTGATAAATGAAAAGTGAAAGGAGACTTTTCATGTGCAAATGTATGGAAATGTATGTCTTCTCAAGGATTATTGTACTATATTTATGCTTGTAAAAAGAAACAGCTCTCTTCTAGGGTCCGAACATATAAATCCTTTGGTGCCGTGACCATATTATGTATCTAAAAAGTCAGAGAATGGAGACACACAAATTTAGTAGCTGCCTTGTATTGTACTTGTAATGTGGAGTACTGCTAGGCCTGAAGGCAGAGGAAAAGAGAGAGAGTGTCAGGATGTCTGGAATTTTTCCCCGGTTATTAAACATGTGAATCTCACCACTTCTGTAGTTGCAGGAGCTCCTGTCTATTGCAAACTAAAACAAAACAAAACAAAACAAAAAAACCAAACCAAAACAAAAACAACGAAAGTCTGGTCTTTAGAAAATGCAATTAAGCTATCTTACTTGTTTTGGACTGATTTTGATGGTAATGTAGGAAATGCATGTGTTTCTTTGAGCATGTGCTCACAACTTCAGTCTTCTGAGACACCTTTGACACACACTAAATTGGAGATATTTTTCCCCCAGGGTGCTTACAGATGATACGTAACACTGTGATTTTCCCAGCAGCAGCTCGAATTGGTCTGTGCTTTAATGTTGCCAAACAACTATAAACGTGAGGATGGGGATTCTCTCCCCTATATATCTATCATGTTATTTGTATATACAATTAAGGTAAAGAGCAGAAAAAACACCCGGTTATCTGCTACTGTTTCTTAAATCCTAGATAAATTGATCAAGTTGGCTAGAATTTACAGAAAGCGCAGCTGACACATACTTACTTATCCTGATGTTCTGTCTTTCCTATTTAGCTATTAGTTAAGTTTCTTTCTTTGCATTCTGAAATATTAATTCCTTTTGTTTTCTGCTACTTATGAAAATTTATTTCATGAGCAATTGGTAGTGAGTATGTCTACTAGGAAAAGGAGAAGCTGTTCCCGATACATTAATTGATTTGCAAATTTAGCTGTCAAAAAAGACCCTGAGAGGAAACTGCAGTAAAACTTTGTTTTCAATGAAGTGACTATCTCCACAGCAGTGCCGTGGGCTGCTATGCAAGACTCCTTCACATCTAGAATCTTGGAGATCAGGCACATCACAGAGGTAATGCCTTTGGCCCCTAAAGGAAGGGAAGAAGTCAACTGCAACATACCTCTTCTGGCTGAGTCAGCCAGAGCGTCATTAGCTGAGATGACTGCAGGTCAGCCAGGATTCAAAGGTATGATAGTGGAGATCTGGGAATAAGAGAAAGAGGTAAAACAGACTTTTGCATAGGCTCTCCCACATTGTTCAGCACAGCATTCTTTTGCTTTTATTGTATTATGAAGAAAAAACAGACAAAAACAAACCGCTGGCCTTTTCAGCTACCAGAATAATAATAATTAAAAAAAATCTAAAATTTGTATGCGTGAAGAATTAAGTTACACCATTTCCTGTTGCGTGTGCTTTGGTCAACAGCGTTCAACATTTTGTGCGGGAGCATGAAAGATTTCTCACTTTTAGTGGCAGCTCCTGATGGGAAAAGACGTCTTGACAGTAGGTGGCAGTGCAGCTCTTTCTTTGCAGAATTTGAGCAAGCAGCATAAATCCAGCATTTACAAAGTACAGCCTTTTCCAGATGCAGGCCTCAGGGCCATATTCAGTCCTGCAATTCACTTCTTATTGCTGGGGATGTCTCATTAGGAGATTAACTGTTTAAAATGCAGTGCTAATGTGAAAGTTTTAATTGGGAAATCCTGTGCATGTTAAATTAATCTTAAGTACTTTTATCTAGAATGCCTGCTTCCTTTCCACAGCACTTTGTATTTTTAACTACCTCACATTCTTTTACATCATATTAAAAAAGCTTGAAATACACCAACAGTGCTTTTTACATTACAGTTTGCTGAAAATGCTTTGAAAAGCTGGTTTCTGAAGCCCCCTAAATTCTGAAGTACAGGGGCTCCTAAATGCAATGTGGGCTGAATGGTGGTAGTACTATAGGATATTGACAGACAGTTTGTATCTATGGAGAGAATGCAGGGCAAAGGTTTCATCCTAACCACAGCTTATGTTTCATGGATAAGCGTGTTATGCATTAGGAAATTGTGAGAACAACTGGGATTTGCGGTTTGAAAGAAAAGCAGATAGTAACTCAGCTAAACATTTAGGTTGAGATTTTCAAAGTGGCCCTGGGGATTTTAGAGACTGGAATCTCAGGCTGCTTATAAAATCCTCAGTCTTTAGACCTATTTTCTTTTCTTTAAGGGGCTTGTACAGTCTTTAATTTGACCACATCACACACGCAAAAGTCTTGATATGTGGTAGAAGGGGGCAAAAGAGGGAGAAACTGAAGTTATAACTCTGCCAAAGTATAAATTGTATTCCAATTCTTACCTTATGTGCACAGTTCAGGTTTTGTCTGCATACTTTTGTGTTATTGGTACTTTTAAAGCCTTGATCTTTCTCGGGGGCACTGTACGTACCATTTGGCTCTCTCTTTTTGTCACCTTCCCAGGCATTTTTTCAGAGAACGAGCTTTGGGCACAGCACTGTGTGAATACCACTTCCAGATTTACCAGCCTAGCTGAACTCAAATGTAGGAATTCTTGTGCTTGTTCTACATTGCCCAGTGTAGACATTGCTGAAAACTTGAGAGTAGTTCATGTGTCGATAAAGGTAGATAGCTGGCCATGCCTTTAACATACATATTTTAGACTTCGTGATTAAATGGGATTATTTATTAAGGAATAGCCTGTTTTTTTTTCTAAATGCCTGGATAAAGATGTGGCCAAAGAAGTTAAACAACAAAGATCAGTCCCAGAGCAACAGACCATTAAAGGGTAGAACTAACCCATCGTGATGCAGAGTTTGTGTATATGTTTGTAGATAATGTCCCATCTGCAGATGCTGGATGCTGAGCTAACATTAATAGGATTTAAAGATGTCTATTTGGAAGAGTGGATATAATTATTTGCATTTTGGGCTACTGAATATTCTCTTTAATTCATATATAAATAATGTAGCATAGAAATTACCGTGTTCTTTACCAGGATTAAATTTAATGATGGTAAGGCTTTTCGGGATGTGTGTCTCGGCTATGAAAGCTAAATTTCACATTTCTCTCTTGCGTGGAATGTTTTTAGGGTAAAGAGTATGAAGCCCACCCTTTGGCAGAGAAGTCAGAGCAAATCTGCCAGTGCTGAGGTTTTCATGGTGCTTTAGCAGTTAATACTTAAAATGCAGATGCTCATGTTTGTTGTTTGCATGATTTCAAGGATTCTGATGAAATGTTCCATCTGATCTAGTCTCAGAAAACCCAGGGATATATGTTAAAGGCCATGATTCGTGTCTTGCATTTGTATTTGCAGAGAATATGAAAAACATAAATATTATTCCAAAATATAAATCTTTTACAAATTACTGAATCTTATATTTCTGTGTAACCCATCTTTTTATAGATGTTATATATTGCAAACATGGTGCTTTATTATTGAAGTTGTCTGATTTTATTTGACCAGAACACAAGATTAGTATGTGTCCTTAAATAGTAAACTGAAACATTACTGAGACTGATTTCAGGGAGAAAATGACTGAAGGCATTACAAGAAACCTGCATTAGGAAACCAGTAAGCCTATATATGTGTAAATATACATATACATGTATGTTTGTGTGTGGAAGGAGGGGAATAAAAGGCTGAGTAATTTAAGAGGAGATTCGGCATGATATAAGATATTTGGAGAGAAGAGGCATGGAAACACTAATCCTTCGTAAAAAGGAAGATTTCCAAAGTTCTGAGAAAATTGAGATACTTTGAGAGCCAAGTCAGCCAGCTTTTTCAAAATTAAGTAGCTTAGGACCATTTGTAGCTGAATGCTGTCTTTTGATAAGGGGAGAGGGTTGGAATTTTGAAAGGAAGCTGATAAATGACAAATTGCCTTCCATGTAGGAAAGGGAAAACATTGAAAGCCTGGGAAAGGATTGTCTGCTAGCATATTGATGCCCAAAATGGTTGGCGGCAAGTTCACGAATAACCTGCAATGCTGACGAATGAAGTTTCACTTTAAGCCTTCTGGTTAGTGATGAACAATTCGTGAGCATCCATGGTTTAGGGTAAATTAACTAATCAGATATTAGAAACAATATGTGTCCAGATGATTTTCAAATAATGGCTCTAGAAGAACCTGCATAGAATGACAGAATCCTAGAGTGGTTTGGGTTGGAAGGGACCTTAAAGATCATCTCGTTCCAACGCCCCTGCCCTGGGCAGGGACACCTCCCACTAGACCAGGCTGCTCAAAGCCCCATCCAGTCTGGCCTTGAACACCTCCAGGGATGGGGCAGCCACAGCTTCTATGGGCAACCTATTCCAGTGCCTCACCACCCTCAGGGCAAGGAATTTCTTCTTAATATCTAATCTAAATCTTCCCTCTTTCAGTTTGAAACTATTACCCCTCATCCTATCATTACACTCCCTGATGAAGAGTCACTCCCCATCTTTCCTGTAGGCCCGCTTTAAGTAACAGAAGGCTGCATTAAGGTCTCCCTGGAGCCTTCTCTTCTCCAGGCTGAACAACCCCAACTCTCTCAGCCTGTCTTCATAGCAGAGGTGTTCCATCCCTCTGATCATCTTCGTGGCCCTCCTCTGGACTCACTCTAACAGGTCCATGTCCTCCTTATGTTGGGGGCTCCAGAGCTGGATGCAGTACTCCAGGTGGGGTCTCACCAGCATGGAGTAGAGGCACAGAATCACCTCCCTTGACCTGCTGGCCATGCTTCTTTAGGTGCAACCCAGCATGTGGTTGGCTTTCTGGGCTGCAAGCGCACATTGCTGGCTCATGTTGAGCTTCTCATCAACCAGCACCCCCAAGTCCTTCTCCTCAGGGCTGTTCTCAATCCATTCTCCACCCAGCCTGTATTTGTGCTTGGGATTGTCACAACCCAGTTGCACCCTTGTACTTGGCGTTGTTGAACTTCATGAAGTTTGCACGGGCCCACGTCTCAAGCCTGTACAGGTCCCTCTGGATGGCATCCCTTCCCTCCGGTGTGCTGACTGCACCACACAGCTTGGTGGTGTTGTCAAACTTGCTGAGGGTGTACTCAATCCCACTGTCCATGTTGCTGACAAAGTTGTTAAACAGTGCTGGTCTCAATACCAACCCCAGGGGAACACCACTTGTCACTGGTTGCCATTTGAACATCAAGCCGTTGACTGTCCAGTGTGTGTGACCACACACCGTCCGAGTGTGACCATCCAGCCAATTCCTTATCTACTGAGCGGTCCAATTTATGTTGCTATCAAAGAAAATGTACCAATTCACCCCAACAAACATAGCCTCTTTCTTTGCATATGCTTGAATATAATATTGAGAAGTGCTGAAGCTCTGTAAGTAACGGTCTTCCTTTTTTCTACTTGACAAGTGCAGGATGCTCTATTTACATTGCTGGGTTAGTGTCCTGTAATGGGGTGAATGGTTATAAAGGTCATAGTGGAGATCAGTCCCCAGGTTATTTGATACAAGGACTCTTTACTGAACCACCAGTGGATATATACACACCGTATATTGTCGTTGCCCACACTAGGCCTGCAGAATATGACATAGATTCAACTCAAAAGCCACATGAACATATTTTCATGCTCACAAGCTCCAGCTAATATCTGTGGCCTGTCTGGAGGATGTGGTTGCTTTGGTTTAGCACTGTACTGACACAGCCGCGTGGCTTTCAGTCAGTTCCGAAGTTAGGCAGAGTTTGCTCACCTCTGTTCAGGACGTGAGCAGAAACAGATGATGTCTTTAAGCAGCGTACTGTGTAAACCTGCTTAGCAAAGGATGCCGTTTGGTGGTGGCTTTCCAAGGTGTGGGTGCCAGAAACTGAACTGTTATCAGTAATCTCATTTCACGTAACACATGCAGTGTAGTAAATCAGCGTTCCTAGATTACAATCATTTTAGCTGTTGTTAATCTGTGCTGAGCAGTTAATCTAAAAATTAAAGGCTCTGTATTCTGTTATTATTACTAATTCCCTGACCCGTGCAGTCCCCTGGCTTGTTTCATTGACAGAACATTAATAACTAGTCATGGTAAAGTATTATTTAGTTTAATTTGTGAGTCAGTTGAACAGCCGCAGTATATTGACACTTTTAGTCCACTTAATTAAACCCAAAAGTACAAAACAAAAGCAATTAATTGCAGCAATCAATAAATATTAAATGTAAAGTATTGAACACAAACTCATGATTCCATGGTACATTGTAATAAAAGGTTTTTGAAAAAAGATAAAAGCTGGGCAATACACAGTTTCTCTGAGGGCATAATTTGCTGAAAATTTAATATCACAAATGAGATAGAATTTCCCCTTTTGGACTACTGTTAGAACTTCTTCATCCGAAATGGTTCATAAAACATATGTGAGGTTTACAGTAATAAGTAGTCATGTAAATAAATGCATTATACATACAGCAGCCAAGAAATGGTGTGCGGTAAAAGTCTGTGGATAGCTATTGAGCTAAATATGCTATGCAAGCAGCACATTCTAATTGCACAGTACCCTAAAAGGAAACATTCCTTAAAAAATCAGAATGGCTGCTATTACCTGCAATGGAAAATGTCTTTTAATATTTTTTGTATTCCAATGTTAAATTTATCACTTGCCTGTATGCTGTTTCAGGATATCAGATAATGAAAAGTAGTTTAGGTTTGTAGATTAGTGTGCTACCCAATTTGTGAATCTCGCTCTCCTGAAACTTACTTCCCTAGACATTAAGTTGGAATTTCAGTTGTCTCTATAGCCATTGTTTAATCTTAAATAGTTATTTTAATAATGGGTCCTACTGAATATTAAAATAAGGTGGTCCTTCTTTCATTACTAGTTTGTCATGAGTTGAATTAATCATAGTTGAACAACTTTTTAAAACTATGCCTCGAGAGTTTTCAAACTATTAAATATTTTTCTATTATAAGGACTCAGAATTGTTGACTGCAGAGAGTAAAGTACCACTTTTGCATACATTACACAAACATTTTGTGCTTTGTGAATCCACAATAAATTTTCTTGCTGATTGCTCATGTAATCTAAGAATCTCCTGCTGTTTTATGGAGAGTCTTATTAATTTCATTCAAGTAGTAAAATTAGCACCTGTAGAGAACCCTTTATGAGTTTTAAACTTTTATCATATTTATAAGAACCTGCTTCATTTATCATGTAACAGCTGGTTTATTTTATCTCCAAAAGTATTTATTGATTCTCAGGGATTTTTAACGAGGAAAATTCCAATATTTAAATGAAAGAAATTATCTTATTGGTGATAGATTTTAGGTATGGTCACCAGATCTGGAAGCTAGTTTTTTTGGGTTTAACACTGAGAATTTAAATGTTCCTTTTGAAGCCAGAGGGAGCGCTGAGGCATTAGCGTGGAACCTCCTTGTCTGCTCATGTCAGTAGAAACTGAATGGAGTACTCATTTACTAGTGTATGTGCAGAGATTTTGTTCTTGGAGGGTCAGAGCTTTAACTGGTGGATTCAGTTAGAGAAATAACATAAACGGATTGTAGAATACCCAAGACTGATGATGCATCTTAGGAAGGGGAACATCAGGACATTGAGAAAATTTGCCTTCCAACTGAGGCAGAGTGGAAGAGAAGCCACATCTTCAACTCTTCTTTGATAAGAAGGCTTCTGTCATCTACCTGCGTGATACTGTCTTTTTCTTCTCTGTATGGCTGATTCCTAGTAATGCAAGTTTTTAGCAAACCTGTACATACATAGTCTTAGGTGAAACAAGTTAGGGCAAGTGCTAATGTTATAATGAGGACAATAACGTTAGAATATCTAAGTGAGTACCGATATCGTGTTACTGTTTACACATAAAAAATATTTCAGGAAAATGCAATCTCTTTTCTGTCAACTAAATTCTCTACCTATGGATCAGAGGTATTTTTATATTTCTTCTGAAAACCACCTATTTCAAGTTGTAGAGGTGACTTGACAACAAAAGCCAAATACTGAGTATGCTTTGTAGAGGGAGAGATGATGTTAGGTCTCAGAATACGGACTTCTCTCTGATGGGCAGAAGTTCTTCATCAAAAACTTATGCTCATTAGTCATTCACCTTTTCATTAGTGTATGTTCAAATCAGCTTAGAAAGGCCCTAGTCTTTTTACAAGAATAATTGCTCACAGCTCCTTTTCAGACAGGAAGCATAAATGAATGAAGTGGTTTTCTAATGTACATACGCAAAGGGTTGAAATATTTCCTATTTTTTTTCAAGGCAGTCTTGTTATATTTGAGGCACATGTTTCTCAAAAATGGTATTCCATGTGGTTTCACTTGTACTCTTTGAAGTGAAAAAGATGTGTTTGATTATCTCAAACAGGAAGTTAACCAGTGACGTCTATAGCAGCAGGGTCAGGGTTCAGGTAACTGGGCTGCTCTGAAGTGGGGGAAAGCAAAGATGGGATCTGTGTTTTAGCTGCAGGGAGACTTGGTTGGATAGTTTGGAGGACTGGAGCGGAAATTCAGTATTGTGAAACTAACAAGGAATCTTATCGGAAACGTAACAGTGACTGACATAATTTTGACTTTCATGTGGATTTCACCTAATTTGTTTCAGGGCACATTTCTCCGTGGTACCACAATGAGAAACATTTCTAAGATTTTCATTGTTTTTGAAATTTTTTTTTTGTTTGCTTACGTATATCTATTTGATAAAATAGTTGATATGTTCTTTACCCAAGTGAATGGTGTGCTCATTCTAAAAGCAGTTTCCAAACCCCTTGATTATAGAAGATCTAAGTAAGTTGCATGTGTTAAATTGTATGGTTAAGTGCTGAAAACTGTTCAAACAGAATTGTTTCTCTCAAATAAGAGAACAGTTATTGTATTATTATTTTTTTTCTGAAAGAATTTTTTGAAACATGAAAACTGCTTTCATTTTCCCTTATGCTCTTGAATACCAAAATTAAATTTACAATCTGACCTCAGAGTGTTTCAGTTTCAGAGTATGAGCTATGCTGCATTCTCAAATATGATTTTAAGCTCAGGTACGGACACTCTCCATATCTGTTCACTGTAATAGGCCCTTGGGTAGGTCACAGCCTTGCAGAAATGATCTGAAAGATTTATCATGATCCCTTGGTTCTGTGGTGTCTTGGGATGTTCTTAATTGCTTTTGATGATTATCAGTGGCCTGTATACCCTGATAATTATGGTGGAAGTAATCATTTATCAGAGTTTAGACTCTTGCAGATAATTAATACTCCTTTTTGTTATTATAGAATTAGTTGCTGCTTCAGTTTCAAATCAATCTGTATAGCATAATGGTTTTTTAACTGTCTCTGCAAAAAAGTGAAGCTGGGAAAAATATGCACTTTATGAACTTTTTATCACTTAAAATAATTGTGGCCTAAATTAATAATGGAGGGTATTGATTAGTGTAATTGGTTTATTGTAGAAGGCAAAACTTTTCAAAGAAACAGGTCTTTGAAACTTGTAAGGGAGAAATATATTTTGCGGACTTCCTGTATGGCCATCTCTACTGATAAAGCTAATGTGACTTTATACGTATGCTTTATACATTAAGTATGCTGTTGTCTTCTGCAAAAACGAGGAACTAAAGTTTGTAATACTGTGTCACTATCTTAGCAATTTCAGTTTGAGAAACTGTTTTACATTGTACTTGTTTGAAATATTTCGACTGTAATGGATTGTACTCATACATATTTTTTTCAGATATTTTCCCTCCTCTAAGGTGTAGTAACAATCCTGCAATATATGGATAACAAAGGTCCAAAGAGCACTAATAATGCTTATTTTTCTTTAGCTATTTGTCCACTTACAGTACAATAATAACAATCTCTTAACACATGTATATTATGGACTGGTCATTTTGATCTGATGAAATCTGTATATTGTGAAAAACTTTTTTCTGGCCTTGCCTCCAGTCATGACAAAATTTCCAATTATATCAGAATTTATAAGCTGTCTTCTCTTTCCACAGAGAGTTAACAGTTTTTTTCATTTGATAGAGGACATTATTTTTCCTATGATTTAATGCATGACGTCATAAATCCATAAATGTGACCCTGTCAGGTGGGCGCTAAAATGTTATGCGTGCTCTTGAGAATCCTAAATGTCTCCTGGGTACATGGCACTGAAGGTAAATATGTCTGTCACTGGAAATAGACCGACCAGTCCCAAGCCCATATCCCATCAAATCAAAAGAAGACCGATATTATTAACTAGACAAAGTTACGAAAAAAAAAACCAACCCAAAACAACAACACCCTGAAATGAGTAGGCTGGGAGTCCACAAGAAGCTGGGAGGGGACACAGCTGTCCCAGCTGGCCCCGATTGACCAGAGATATTCCATACCATATGGTGTTGTGCTCAGCATTAAAAGCTGGTGGAAAGGAGCGTTTAGGGTTATGATATTTGTCTTCCCATATAACCATTACATGTGACGAAGCCCTTCTTTCCTGGAAGTGGGTAAACATCTGCCTGCCGATGGGAAGCAGTGAAAGAATCTCGTTTTAATCACTCTTCCTGTTCTCTCTCCCATCCCATGGGGGTGTGAGTGAGCACTCACTCATTAACTCATTAATGGAGGTTAACTCACAACAATAATTAGCTAAAATAAAGCTGCATCCTCTTATGTTATGTTTGACTGTGACTTTTATTGCAATTTTCAACACCTTTGCAAGTAGAGATAAGAGATGTAGCCCTCACTTGCAATTTTTGAGTTCTTAAGTGGAGCCTAGAGATACAAGTTGCATGCAATTCCAGGTGTGGAATGATTTCTGATTATTTAATTAGTGCCGCATATATTCAAGAAATATTGTATTCTTATAGTATTGATTTCCTATAGCCAAAGAGTGATTTTTTTTCAAGAAATTATCAATTAAATTGAAATTTTACTTCAGAGTATTTGGGAAGAATTTTACTTAAGTATTAAAAACACAGCAGAAAATGTACTTATTCTCACGTTGAAAAAGTGGGATTCCTCTTTCTGAAGGACTAACAAAGAAGTGTTTCTGTATTCAATTTTCGAGGAAGCCATTTTTGAAGCCAGTGAATCCCCAGATCATGAAGTATCAGGGATGCCAACAAGCTGAGTGGTTTCTATTTGCAGTAAGTCTTTTATAAATCATGCTGTGACATTGTAAAATCTGTTTGTGTATATCATCTTTGGAAAAATGATGACCTATATGACTTCTGATGTAATAAGGACACTGAGAGCTGTGTTGTGTCATTTAGAAACCGTATAGGACTGTTGGTAGTAAAATGCAGGTATTCTGGGAGTTCTTTTATACTCATAGTACTCTAATGAACCATTTATTAAAAATCATGACTGAAATCACTCTGTCATTTTTTGGCTTTCTGAAGATCACTCCGAAATAGCAAAGTGGGGCATCAGAGAAAAATAGATCTAAGGCAATTAATGAAATTCATTGTTTAAATTATATCAAATTGCAAATTCTGGCACAAATTCTTTAAGGGCAGAAGGGAGGATTAATTCTCTCTGTGAGGGGTTTTTTTTTTTATCATGCGGTGAAATACAAGAATTAATGCTTGATAGCAAAACGTCTTTGATTGCGAAGAAAGATTTTTGGAATGACATGTGCTAGAAAAGGAAAAAACTGATGTCATGAAACCTGTGTGTACAAATATTTAACCTCTGCTCTCTTCTCCCTCCCTTCGCATTGGGATTACATATGCATATTTTGATATTCAGTTTCAGACAGTCCAGTCCAGTGATGCAGAAATGAAATGGTCTTCTTCCCGAACTGAATTTGTTCTCTTACCTTATTGAAGTAAAGGTTTAGAAATATTAACAATGCCTGATTTAAATTATATTAAGGTATTGCAGTATGAATTTAAATGGCAGCAGTTACATAATTCCTATGATATGAATCACTTTTGCCTGAGAATTAACTTTTTAATTACAGCAGTTAAGTGTAATTTTTCTGCCTCTTAAGGTACCTTATTATTGCTTTTTAACAATAAGACAAATTCTGCCAGAGTTAATTATCATAACAATAATTTAGTGCACACTTTTGATCTTGTTAGGAATACAATATAATCTTCATGAAATGGTCTTTTCCATGTTAATCAGTCATTCACTGAGCTGTCTTTCATGTTTCTTACTCCTCTGAGAAGTGGATTGAAGCTCGTTAATTGGAGAGGCAGTGAATGACAGCGGAGAATGTATTGCTCTGTTTCAGGCTCTGATTTTGGCCAAATACTGAAATGCTTGCAAAAGCTGAATTCAGTTTCTTCACAGTAATATAAATGTTGCAAATTTTAATAATTCACTTTAAACCCCCTCCATTCTCCCAATCCCAGACCTCTCAGATGTATAAATTCCTTCCTGAATTGGTATGTCACCAGATATTACCAAACAAGCAGAGCCTTCAGGTATTTCCATTGTCTTTTCTATTTTTGAATCAAGGTGTGTTGGATTGATATACTTTCTTGCACCTGGGCCTAATTTCATAAAATTGGCAAACCCCCATCTACTTTAAAAAAATCAAATTTTTGATAAAGTACATTAGCAAACTTGGGTTTTATTAGTAGCATAGATTTTAATCTGTTTTATTTTCTTTGTAACAAAGAAAAATTTATTAGCAACTTTGGTATTCCCTCATGAACAATTGCCTTTCCCTTACATCTATATTCAGGTGAGATAAAAATAAAACAAGCCTCTCTGTGAAAGAGACATTCTAAACCAATGGGGATGGATATCACTGAACCCTTACAATAAGTTTATTAAAGGAAATTTTTGTTTATTGGTCATGGCCTCAGAGACATTTCTCCACACGTGTAAGACCGACAATGAAGAAAAATGGAAACTTTCTCATCTAATATATGATATTAGTGGAGCAAAACTTTTAATTCTTTTGCGGAGCTCCTGAATAATTGTTGAAATGTCTAAAATAAATATTGTATCTGTAGTATGACGCATGATGATCTCTGCTAACCCCCAAAATTATTAATCCATTTTGTAGTGAGATCTTTGCCTGCTGTAAATAGGCAATAGGGAAAAGGCAGGTTTTAAATCCATGATCCAAATGTGTATAACTAGCAGCCCAAGCCTGTTTACTGCTTCATGAGCTAAATTTGAGTGATAGTGTTTGACAGCCATAAGAACTTAAAATTATAAAAAGTATGCTTTTTCTTAAAAGGTCTCATGGGATTTTGAAATAAAGGGTTTGATCTATAGTAATTGCTGGGTGTTAAAAAACTGTGGATGGAAAACCAGTGTGGCACGTAAGAGGAAGTCTCTTCAAGGCTGTTTGCTTCCCATAGCATAGTAAATGCTATTGATGTTCACAGATGCAATGAATATCTGCTGTCCATGTAATACAAAATGTTGACGTTTGATATCCCTTTTTCTATTTTACATTGTAGTCTTTCTATTCCTGCTTTAACAAAATTGTTTGAAAGGGTCACCTTCTGGCTGTAGTTCGGTTAATTCACATTGCTTACAAAGCATTACAGAATGTTTATTTTGACTCTGGGAGACTATTAGCATGTTAGTATTTACATAAATTCTGATGTGTATTGCTCAAAATAACATTTATATAAGATGACTTTTGGTCATTGCAACAACATAGTTATATTTCTATATTCAAGGTTTGATGTATTTTCTCCAACTTCCCAAACTGTTTTGTTGATTTTCTTACAAGATTTTTACTTTAGAGATTTTTACTTGTGCATGGTGTGGATGAATACTTTATTCGAAATACAGTTTTATTTGGGGATTTGTGCCACTCACCTTTCTTAGGTTATTATACACTAAGTGTCCAGAGTTTTGTATTTTGTTACTTAAAAGAACACAATACGAATTTAAAACTGGAAATTGGCTTTTTCTTTTTAATAGTTGCTTCTGTAATGTGAAAAATATTCTTCATGGTTTTGGATTTTGTTTTTCATAATTGTCTGTGCAACAGTAGGTGACAGCAAAGACGCTGAGTGTTGCACCAAAAATAAGGAACAATTATAAAGATTTGAAAATATTAAAATTTCACTCCCGTGAGACTTTTACTGCAAAATAGTTTAAACAGTCACTTTGTTGTATATACAGAGACAATGGGAAACATTATTTGTCTTTTTTTTAAGGTGTTGATCTTTTAGAAGCATCTTCTGTAAGTGAATTTCATATATTGCCTGTGTGGTTCTGAAAACCTTTTATTATGATAAACATTACAGGAAATTTATAGTTTGATTTTTATGATAACCGAGAGAAATAATCATCTACAGTCTTTTCTTTTAGATGACTTGAGTTTTTAAAATGACTGGAAAATTCTCAAAATTAATTTTCATCTTCAAGGCAATGCCTTTGAAATATGAGCGTCACTTCAATAGCTTATCTTCTTTCTGATTTATTTCTATTTCACCATGCTACCTGTACGTATTACTGTGGCCAGCAATGTAGGCTTGTTTGAATGGACAAAGTTCCATTGAAACAAAAGCCTGGACATTTTTTAGACTTTTTTTTTTTTTTTTATTGTGGTTTTACAGACAAGTTCTCTTCTCATATATGTGGGTATAAACCATTATTCAGAGTTCCTAGAATTTAATCTACTTGCGTGACTGATACTCCAAAATTAAACAAATGGCATCAGTAGTAAAATGAAACTTGCACGCAGTAAAAGAGAAGCCATAATACAACAGGTAAACAGGATCTTGTCATTCACACAACTTACACTTAGAGCTAAGTTTTCTTTGGCTTTTATTAGATATTGTTTAATTTCCGTGGTAACTAAAATGTCTCTTTCTAAGAGGTAATATAGATTACAGCCCCCATCAAATCAGAAATTGCCTGCTCTCTCCTGAATGATTCTCAAAATCCAATTGTGCTCACTTTTTGGAAATAAAAAAGTTTTAGGAAAGCAAATAAACATATTCAATATACGCTACATATTACTTCCCTTTGCACTTCTCTGTTTTTAAGTCCTTCACTCTTTGGTGATACTAGTTTATGGGGTGCCCTTCGGCTCAGGTCTCTGACTGCCCTGGTTAGCAGTCCAGCTCAAGCACACCGATGCCCTTTTCGGTAGGAGTGGAGAGGATGAGGTGATACATGCCCTTATCTTATCTCAGCAGATAATCGGGGTACTGTAGGATGCATACATTGATCCTCAGTTCAGACTATGAGATATGAAGGATTGTTTTCAATACTGTGTAGCACTGACTGTAGCTTGAATGCAGCTGTAATACTAAAACGTCAAACAAAGTGATTTTTTTTTTTTTTAAGAAAAAAAAAAAAGATTAACAGCCTGTATGCTTTTGAAGGTAAAGGGTGTTCTACTAGGGCAGCAAAATTGTTATTATGTGAAAGTGCAAATCTGAATACCTTCGTTTAAAATACCAGTAGGAGTGGGCTGCATTATGCCAGTGATTCTGTCATGTCTTCCCTTCCAGCTGATGGCATGACAAAGCAAAATATCTAAAATGAGAAAAAATCCAAAAAGAGAAAGAAAAAATATTACTGAAACAAACAGAAGCTTTGTTTGTAATTTCTTTAAGTAAGCCTGGGATTTCAGTTGGCTGAATGGTATTTGATTAGCACATAGCACAGACACCACTGCTTGAGTAGGAAGGAAAATCATAACTGTGATTGGGTTAAACTTCTGCATTCTTTCTTGCATTTTTAAGAGAAGATATTAAAATACTAAATAGCTGTCTTGGCTGAGGAAAAGGTGGCTGGCTGCCAATCAGTTTAAGATATGCCGTGTACATATTCATATTATTAGGAGGACTCCCTGAGCAAGATAAAATATATCCTGAACAGTTCTAGGAACTGTAATAATATTCAGTGGCATGGGATTGTCAGCAGATTTGGGGGGAGGAATGGAGGAAAGTTCAAAAGAGATGGCTGAAGAATTAGAACATGATTAGCATGCCACACTTGAAGAGTTTAGTGTCTCCTAATAGTAAAATCTGAGCAAATTCTGCATTGTTACCACAGCAAGCATTAACATAGCTCTATTGCTCTACATGGTAAGTAATGTGGCAGGAATTGAGTTGAAGCACTATACATTTTTAAATTAAAAAGGATCAATATTATTCAGCACAAATATATAGAAAATGACAGAGCTCTGTGGAAGTAAAAGAAGAATCTTTGTTCTAACTTAAGATGGGCAGCCACTTCTAGAAATAATGGGATGTGATAATGCTGCGCTGATTGCCTTTTATTTTTGAGAGCTGTTTCTCAAATGAGGAAAAGTCATTGCTGTGTTAAAGAAGAAATTATGAAGAATGTTGGTTTATATGTCCAGGGTGATAAACAGAATAGAAAACGTGTTTGTGTCACCTTTACATCTTTTATTCTTAAGAATCAGACTTTTGCTTTAATACATGCTGATATCTGAGAGTCTGACATCATCTCTGAGATATGTACAGTCTCTTTACATAGTACACCAAGGCTAGATAAAAACCAAACTTTTTACTCTGGCAAGACTTTTATGAAAACTTGAAAGCTCTTGTCTCGGTGCTATGTGGAATAGAGAAAGCTGTTTGAAATCCAGAAAGTTAATGGGCTAATAACATTATTACCTACCTGTCATTATTTCCGAATATCTAACACACTACTCTCATTTATCTGTATGGTTTGTTTGTGCCTATAAACAGAATACAGAAGATTTATATTTTAATGATCAATTTAATAGTAATTAAGATACTCACTAATAGGATCTACTAGTAATTAGAAGTGTAAATAATTACAAATGGAAAGAGGAAAGGCTTATGAGAGCCTCCTAAGTTTGATTTGGAGGGAAAAACAATTAAAAGGGTTATTAACTGCTTTAAGGACATGTTAATGAAGGAGGAAACATTCCACAAAGTTTTCTTTCTTGGCTACAGGTTTAATATTTCAATTGTGCTTTAATTTCAATAACCTATTTTGAATAATGTGAAAGAACGGGGTCTTTTTCATAACGTTACTCACAGACCTACATAAAAGTCATGTTCCCCTTGCTCCTGAGGTAGTTTTATTGTCTATGTGTCACTGTAGCTGCGTAGTTATTTTTAAGGCAATCTCATCACCCTTTTGTAACTCTAGGTTGACACTTAATTAGACTTGGCTGGTCTGATGAGGTTGCAGCAGTAATTATGTCCGCATATCCTTTTTCACATGAAATATTTAGTTATTAGACATTGTCAGCTACTTTGGCCTTTTGAGAAGAGGGAGCCAGCTAACAATTCTCACAGCAATTTCAAATGTCTAATTACCTAATGCATATCTAATTCAAACCTAAGTGTGGACATTGGTAAACATTCTTAGATATTTTCAGAAAAGTCACCGGAAATAATTGAGAAGTCTAGTCAATTTATAGATATCTGCCATATTGCAAGTGTAAGCTTGACTCACCTTT
Source organism: Alca torda (assembly GCA_008658365.1). NCBI lineage: Eukaryota > Metazoa > Chordata > Aves > Charadriiformes > Alcidae > Alca > Alca torda. Next base: position 9,496,707 of record CM018079.1, read on the forward strand.
CTAATTACAGGGTGCGTTTGTCTGTAGCTGGATCTTGCCCAACGTTAAACGACAGAGATGACACAGAATGGCTCTGCCATGAATACTGAAGACTACACTTTACATCAAGCACTGTGCTTCATACAGCGTGGAATTATTTCCATAGAGCATAGTATGGAACTATTGACCACAGTGAGTATCTTTAAACTGTATAATGAATATTGATTAAATACATTAAAAGTTATACTAGCTACTACCTGTCAATTAGCCAATTTTTTTTACATCATAATTTGCCTATGTATTTCTTGCTCGCTATTTTCACTTGCTTTTTAATGACGTCATAATTCTAGAAATGCTTTTTCTACATCAGTGGACTTTTGGTCATATTACTGCAACTGTTGTCAGTTAAATCTATGAGATGGTGCTTCCAGTTTGTTGTGATTAGAAGATTGAAGCTGTACATTTAAATATACCTTGTCCGTTCTTCACATGTTAAAAAGGATTACTTTGCACAGTATTAGCAAGGGGGCAATTGAATTCTGAACACATAAGTTGTATTGTACTGTATTTTACTGTATTTTTCTGCGTTCTTGGAACACTGGCTCCCCCTGCATATGCAAATTATTTAGAAGAGCCAATTTACATGATTGCATCCTTCCTGGTTGGCATTGCCAAATACTCGGAAGTCAGTTTATTACTTTTCTGAAAGGGGACTGCTGTGGAGATCACCACAGCATTAGCCATTCCTTGCCTGAGTATACAGATATATGACTTGATTGCATGTAAAGATGACTTAAGTCAAACAGTAGATCTGAATGACTCAAAATTAAGGAAATTTTAATCAGAGTTTCTGAGATGTATCTAGAATTCATATTTTGAAAGAACATGACAGCTTTATCAGTCTTCCAGCTTGTTTAGTGTTCTTTATGTTATTATGCTAGTTAAAGAAGTAGCAAATAGAGTGTAAAGTGTATTCATGTAACTTGTAATTTGTAGTGTAACCATATTTCTGGTTGCATTTTTAGCCATGTTTGATAGCAAACAGAAGTGATGGGATGGGCGTTTCTAGGTCTTCATTCTACACGTCAGCAATTTTTTGCAGAGAGAGGAATCAAACCTGTGTTTGGAATGGAATGTGTGGTATGCACCGAGTGCAGTGTTTTAAGAGAGTTGGCACCCAACCATCTTGATTTATGTAGTATCAGCTGTTAGACAAATTTATGTGACACTGAGCCAAACATTAATCATGGTTTAATTGAGTTGATTTGAGGCAGAGAAAGAACATCATCTTCCATGCAACACAGGTATCTTACTACTCTAGATGTGCTGTGAAGAACTGACTTTCTCTTTTTCAGAAAATAGTGAAAGATTCCTTAAAAGACAAAGGTATCATCTATAGTACAAATTCAAATCTAAAGCTCCAGTAACTCAATAAAGGCTTAATATAACCACTGTTTGCTAGCAACTCCTGAGCAGCAGTGCTCCCCAAAGGGAAAAGCCAGAACTTAATTTGTCATTAATTTCTTCATATTAGGAGCTTTATTCATGGAACATGTCTGGCTTACAAGACATAGAATCACTCGAGATCTTTTTGAAATCCAGTGGTCTGAGCAGCTCTCCAACTGCTGCTGGAATTATGAATTAAAAAATGAAATTTCAGAACAGAAAATTAAAGGGTAGTAAAACATTATTATCAAAGTTGTTTAAAGTCCTGTACTTTGTTTTTAATTTCCTCTCATTTATTTGTACCTTCTTACTCTGTTTTTATAAATAATTTCTGATTGATCAGTTTCTGCATAGTTCACATAAATTATATGGGTTTTTTTAAAGCTGACATTTAAGTGATATGTCTTGTTTGTTATGATATTCCTTTAATAAAAATTCTAATATAAATACTTACATTTGTTAATAGTAACCACAAAGTTGAGTGGGCTTAACTGAGCCAGATTCAGATTTTTTTGTTAATAGGCATGGAAAGAGGATAGGTATTTTAAAAAAACAACAAACCACAAAACAAACCACCCAACAAAAAAAAAGGTATTTTGAAATTGCAAGGCTGAAACAAACTTGGAATCAAACAGGGATTGTAGGTTAATAATTTCAGTAGACAAAACTAATGGTTTATTTACAAAGATGAAACAATATATTACTTTTCTGTTATCCAGGTTGCTTTCAGAAAACAGAAACATAAACTTGTTTGGGTTGCTCTTTGTTTATTTATTCACTATATGATAACTTGAAGTCCTATTCATTTTTAAACTCTTTATTTTCCAGCAAATGTTCTTCTAAAAAAAAAAACCAAACTCTTGTTGGTGCTTATGTCACTGGAGACACTAACAGTATACAAATTTTTGTCTAAAAGGTGAACAAATGATCATGGTTTTTTTTCTCATAATATTCCTCAAACATTTGTGAAACTGGGAAGAACAATTTTGCTTGGCTTAACTTTGGAGACAACATTCAATGGAGAGGCTGCACATTCTCAGATCTTTCAAACACTTTTGAAATCCCAGAGTGATTCCTAAGCACTAGAAAATACACAGTATAAATTTAGCAAAAGAGCCAGGGTGGAACAAAGTATGTGCCAAAAACTCCCTTAAAGCTTATAATCTGGAAATTTGGATGGCACCTGAAGATGTTTTAAGAGCACATAATTAAGGCTGTGCAAATACAGGGCTTGGTGGGGGGGTGAGCTAGTTGGATCAAATCAAATGAACTTACTGAAGCTTCTTTGGTGCAAAACCACTAAGATCCTGTTTCAGCTGTACTGCTGTAAGCATGTGCCAGCTTGATAGAAAAGTTAGTAGTACATAATTCTAGGTAAACTAGTGCTGTTCGGTTCTTCAGTTTCCAAATCCTCTATTAATATTTGTATCCTGCATCCATGGGACTTCTCTGACTAGTACATATTATGTGAGGATTATTTAAAGTTTGAAAACTGTAAGAAATTAGCAAGAGACAGTTTACATTGGCCAAAAATGGTCATCAACATTAAAGAACATGTCAAAACTTGTCAGTTAAGAAGTCAACGGGAAAAAAATACTTTTCTAGAGCAAAAACTTAAAAATTCTTCCCCCCCTCAGCCCCCAGCTATTTCTTTTCTTGTATTCATCAAAAGAACAGTTGAGTATACAATAATTCATACTGAACCTATTTTTTCGCGGTATTGAAATGTCTTTTAGTGGGCAAGAATTTAAACAGTTAGAAGCAGATCTTGGATTTAGAGATGTGTTTTTGAATGATGTTAATATTACCTGACTAAATATTGTTTAGGTGTTGATGCAGAAGCCCTAACTAGGGCTTCAGAGATCTGGCTATGTGTTGAGGTGGTACAGAAGGCTACTGACACGCTGAGCAGCTTTGGGGAGCCGGAAGGAGCTGGAGGAGAGTAGGTTGGCTGAGGCCAGAGCAGCCTTTGTCCTAACATGATGTGTAAAGAAGTTGTGGGTAGGCAGCACCGACTGTAACACCAACAGGGTCTGAGGGAGGGAAGGTTGTAGTGCAGGCATTAAGGGTAGTCCTGGTAGCTGGAACATCATCTAAAACAGCCGGAGTATATCGAAGGCTCCTTGAAAAGTTTTTCTGCTTTCTGTAAAATTTCTCCTATTTCCGTGTATCGCAGAGTTAGCAGGCTGATTACTGCTTTATTTCGTATTTAGGTTTTAGTTGCCTTCCTATGTATAATGTTGAGAGAAAAAGTGTTTGTTAACTGAATACGTCTGGGAAATGGGAGACGTGGAGACCTCTCATGTCCTGTTGCCAGTGTGCTCCATCTTCCCTTGTGAAAAAGGACATCCATTAAAAAGGAGGGGTGACAGTTATATTTGCCATTACAGATAGCTAGATAGATGCTAAGAATAGAGAATGATAAACAGTTGCAGCATCATGTGAAATTACTTCCTGCTCACCCACATGGACAGATACTGAAGAGGCACAGATAATGTCCTCTTTAGCTGTAGATGTCATACGGATCTGAGGAATACAGCTGCAGTACTTTAAGGTAACTGCCCACAGTGTGCATTATTTCTAGAACCTTTTAATTGCTGGCAAGAATAGCACTGACCGAGATTTTTGAATACTGATATAAGGTACTTTAGTTATACTGTTTGCAATTTTAACTAGGAAACTGGTTTTCCTATTTAGATTGTATGTTTCATTAAAGTAGGAAATGGTCAGTTAATATAAGTGCCCAGTATAATATAAGCCCAGTTCTCAAGAAAGTAGTATCTTTTAATTATAACAAGCAAGGGATATGCCTTTTCCCTGAGATTAACCCTAAGCATTACATTTGAGGAAACTTTTAAAATTAATTTCAGTATTTATTCAGACTCTCATGAAGATGCAGCCGCTCACATAAATATGTCATCTGGCCATATGACTATTCAGTGGCAAAGGAAGTTCACTCAGGTAGGTGGTTTCCTATTTTGTTTTCACAGTAATTTAACTCCACAGGCTAAAATTTAAATAAATGGATGTGAGCCACCTGGGTAGCCAGGTGTAGTATCCACTAAATGGGAATGAAGCTGCTTGATTTGAGTAAGAGGAGCAAAAGGCAAAAGAAAAATAAAGAACAAAGTTTGAAGGCACAGTAGAACAATTTCTAGTGACTCCTGTGTTGTCTTGACTCTTGTTCCTTTAGGATAGCTGAAGCAATTCCGTTTCATTGTTCCCTGAGTATCTCATGAATATTTCAGTTCCAAATGGTTGAATGTTGTTTTTATTAGTCCATTTAGATTGCAGCACAAATATATTTTCCTGCATGTGGCTGAGATTTGGAATTAGGGAATATTTGTGGCATGAGGCAATAAACAAAAAGAAATGCATAGTGTACAGTTCAATACAGTTGTAACAATTGAGTGCTTTTTACAGTTCACACTTGCAGTGCTTCACAGACCTGGGACTTGACCTAGCATACCTTTTATTTTATATTTTAATATTAATTTCTTGCCAATAGCACTGTCTACTTCCATCACCCTGAAAAGTCATCAGAGTGTGAGAGAAAGACAATCCTTATAGTCCATTTCTTTTTATCTTTCCAGAGCAGTTTTCTTGTTTCCATTTTCAGCTGTCCTCAACGTACATCAGTGGACATCCTTGAAAAGAGCAGTTCTGCTGAGCCACCAGCACCAAACACCTGTAAAGCATCATGCATGAGTTTGATTACTTTTTTGTAATTGATCATGTACATGAAAGTGGGGTAGTTCTCTGTGGACAAATCAGCACATAGATCAGATCCCTGTCCCAAAGAGATAATAATATGAATTGTTAACATGTTCATTAAAGAAATAAAAGAGGAAGATATAGATTGGTCAATTTGTCCATGCATAGGTGGGGTTTTTTTCATTGTTTTTGGTGTGGGGTTTGTTTGGTTTTTTTAATATATATTTCATTATTATCCTTCCTTATTTGTTAAGTTAGGAAGGTTTGGTTCTTTTATAACTAAGGCAGACAAGAGTCCTCACACTTTCCCTCTGGTCAAGTTTCCTGAAATGCATGGCAATGCGTAGGCAAATATCAGTGTGTGGTTTCCAAAGAAGCCTATTTTAAAATATTTTACATTGCTAATGAAAAGCGGGATATTACAAGGATCAAAGTCCCTTATAGGATACAGCCTGATAGAATTTAGCCTAGAGCAGTTTGTTAGGTACTGGCATCCAGTCTAAATAATCAGGTTACAGAAATGAGGAGAAGATTCCTACGGAATGGTTTTAGCAGTGGAGACGTCCGGTAATGACAAGACCCAGAGGCCAGAAATTGATAGATACTGTTCTGGCATCCAGAGGTTTCTGTGTTGCTTCTGGAATTTCTTCTGAGTCAATAGAATGTAATTAGGTTGTTGATGGATCGCCTAGTTTGCTGTGTTGACCTTGATCCCCTTTGGGGTTTGTATCTGATTCCAAGAAATTAGAACACCTTTGCCTGGGACTAGGATAAGATATTTTGTGAATCTCCCTCCCGTGAGATTTATGCATGGCATTCTTCTGCGGTAAACAATCTTCACCCACCCTCCTAATCTTTTTTTCACCACAACATAGTGGCCCTAGGGACACATCATACATATCCACCAAGCAGCATCTGTTGGAAAATCAGAACTAAAATTCGCAGCATCTCTGTCACCAAGAAAAAAAAAAAATCATGCAGGTTTTAATATGTGCATGCATAAGCTAATTCTTTAGGAAAAGGGCCTTAAGCCATAGATGTAAAAAAGAACATCAATGGAATATTGTTACTGGCAATCAAATCAGATGTCTCTGAAGGGTGTCCAGGCATGTGCATTGGAAAGAACGCTATTCTTCCCTCATTTCCTTTGCTGGCACAAGCAGCAGTCTGCTGATTTTCAGATAATTAAGGATTGCATGATGAAGGCAACAGGCATATTATTTGATAGAAAGGCTGAGATGAAGGTGCCAGCTAAGTCTGGAAGATTCTGTAATTTGATGTGACTGCTGTCAGGAACACAAACTTGCTGAAATTAGATCTACTGGCTACCACCAGAGTAGCTGGTGAAGTGAAAAATGTACATGCAGGGCTTAGATGGGTTTCCTGAAGTCACTTGATTGTATATTTTCATATATCATTCCGGGGCTAAGCATTACAGTATTAACCTTCTGTGTACCAAAGCTGACAATTTGCATTTGATGAAATTCTGGAGCTTCAATGGCTTTAGCTGTTTTGGATCCTGAGTGCCCAAATAAAAGGAAAACCTTACACCTTTCAAAAGCTTGGCTCTTTGCATCCTTTATTGATCTAACAGTGCTGTAAGCAGAGCATACCTAACTGATAGCTAACTGGAGACCAAAAGAATATGATTTTGCAGGATATTTGCAATAACTTAGGATGTTTTATGAATCTAATCCTTCTCCGAGGAGATGTAGAGAGAAAATATCTGATGAGGTTGGCTATCTAATAATCACTTGCAGCAAAAAGACTTGCCCCGTTTCTGCCCCATTCTCCTCTCTTTCTCTTGTGTACGCACACCTCAAAGTAGTGGAATGAGGCTGGAGGCCTGTCTGACCCAGTCCCCTGCTCTTCTTCATTGTACAAATCCAACACACAAACAATGAGGACCCGCTTCTTGCATTGTTTCATGGCCTTTGGTTTCAAGCTAGTAGGATAAACAGTAGGATTGACAAAGTAAGTTGATGTGGAGCTTATTTGCTGAAGATGCAACTGAAGACAGGAATACATCTGGTTTATTGCTGCTGGCTTTGTTCTGTAGTTATCTTTGTTCTGATGGCTGGGCAGGATGCGTCAGAGGGACTGAGACCATCCTGGAACTGTCTTCATGTTCTGGTAGCTGTTAATTGCTCCAGCTCCAGCCTGGGTTCAGCTTTAAAGCCTGATACTTTTAAGAATTAAAAGGCCTTTTCTAATTTCATCAGGATTCAATTCTGCAGCAGCTAGTTTCTTGGTTCGAGAGTTCATTGGCATTGTGTTTAAGGAGCAGACCCTCAGAATGGCTGAAAAAGCAACAAACTGAAGCTCGCTCTGAGAAGAGCAAATGTTTCAGCATTTTAACAGGTCATCTGTTATAAATGACTTCCAGATTATCCACACCTAGAAACAATTCCATCTAATATATCTAATGGACTTTTTATGGCCACATACAATGACTTTTACATAAGGATTTTTACAGACATGTATATAAGATATTTCAATTAAATTTAACCAGAGACTTTAAAAACTCCAAACTTTGCTTTACTTTCTGGATTAGTGTACAATTGAAACAGAATTTTTACTCTGTTCTGACATGTTTGGATTTTTTATTTTATATTGACATGCTTTTTTGTTTGTTGGGTCAGAAAACACATTGAAGGTGCTGGATGTATGGGTAGATTTCCCGTAACTAAACCAGTATTTGTCTTATGTCTTACTATGATTTGGAGAGTTTTTTACTTTCTGTGTCCTTTTCAATAAATTCTGGTTTTAATTGTCTTCAAAAGAAGCTTTGAACTGAGCAGGAAAAATCTGGCTTTGGTCATCAGAGTGTGAAGTAGAAACCTGCCATCTATCTGAATCTCATTATGTTATATGATCTACTGGAGTAATATGCAATTTTAGTATTTTCCCTGCTAAAAGACTTGAATGGTATGTAGGCAAATTTGAAACAGGATTGAGTTGTAGTTTTTGGAGTTGCATTTCAAACAAATGCAAAGTGAGTTTTTCCTGGCTAAGCTAGTAAAGGTGTAAGATATCCCTTATTACTAGCTCAGTAGGTGATGCTGCATACCACAGCCGGAGAGACAGTGCTGTTAAATAACAACAGAAATCCTCCATGGAGCTGCTGTCACTTCTGAGGCTGCCGTGTTTGTAGCATTGGTTGTCCAGCATAACTAGCACGCACACAGCACTCAGCAATGGAAAGTGAAAGTTCCGGCAGGTTATGGCTCCCTGGTTTGAGGGAAGAGCACAAGTGGAATTTACAATTCGCTGTCTTGCCTGTTTCTGGCTTCCTACAAATATGTAGGACATCCCTTTCTCGAAACTACTGGGAAACTCAAGAGCTTGTGGGCTATCTGCTAGGAGCCTAGACGGAATATTTACTTTATCCACATCCCTTTTATGTTAATACTGTAGGGAATAAAACTGTTCTTCATTAATTAATTAATGCTTCATTAATTGTTAATAGCCACATTATGATTTACAGGTTCACAGTTTTCATTACTACCATACAGCAACATTTAATTAGAAAGAAAGCTTTTAAACAAAGTAAACTAGTTTCTGTGCAAATCAGTGGTGATTTATAAGATTGTGGGTTTTCTGAAACTTCATGCAGGTGATTCCTTCAGCCAGGGAAGGAGGGATATGGCAGCGTTCGAAGGCTGCAACTACTTCAAGAAGCTATGAGGGGCTGGCAAAAAATTTGGAAGGCAGACTGGAAAAGTACAGTAAACTACCTTTTAACTGCCTAGTTACTAATCCTCTGAGCCACATATGGCTACGGGCTTAATGAGGGCAGTGAAATGTGTGCAATTTATATCTAAGGTAATTACAGGGATACTGCAATTTTTCAAAAAATATTAATTTTATTAATGTATGCTAATGCGCAGAGAAAATTTGTAAAACAAAAGCAATGGCAAATAGGATCAATAAAAATACATTAATACGTCATTTCAAATAGTGCAAATACTTGTCTTATGAAGCTCCACTTTCACCCTAAAATTCATTTGCGAATGATTTACTGAAGCTAAAGCTGGTATGTGGGCAGGTACACATATAAAACAAAAATATGAGACTTAAATGTTTGTAAGGTATCTTATTTACTGGTAGCTGGAAACTGGAACGTGATTCAAGAATGCAGTCTTATTCACAGTTGCATAGAACCAGCTACCTACCATTGAGGCATAGATACTTTAAAAACAATTACCATTTAGTATCACTTCTCTTTCAAGTGGCATGCTTTATGAAAATAGGTAATTAAAACAGTGTATTTTGCTTTTTTTAACTTTTTGCTCTTCTTTTTTTTTCTTCTTTCTTTTTAAAACACTGTTTTCTGTCCTTCAAATCAGTGACATTTAGGCTAGGGTTTTCTGTGTACTTGTCTCATAATCTATGAATCTCCCAAAATTATTAGGCATGCGTATGTATGAAGTATGCATAATTTACTAGACTGTACGTGGATAACACAATTTTAATTGCAACAAGTGCCAAACTTCTTGTTTGGAGTGGTAAAAATGTTTTAGTCACAAATCCCCCTTGTAAATGTAGAAAAACATAAATTCAATTCGGTTATATTTTGAAGAAGTTCTGAGGGATGATGCAGTTCCCAAAAGGGAGGGCAGTACCACTGAGCTCATGGGGTGTACCTTTGCTCTAACTCTGCGTGCGAGGTCCCCATTCTAGGGCTATGTCCATTTATAAATCTCTAGAGGATGATAATTAGGTCCACACCCTAATTTACTCCTGTCATTATTGTAAAACAACAGTCGTTCATGATCATAGAAAAATAACTAATAGAGGGGAAAAAAGGGGGGAAAAAATATCAAAGCAAAAAACTAATAACCATAGAAAATCTGGGAAAAAAAAAAAGTTTTCTAAGCGTTTTAATTAGGTAAATAGCTATTAACCCTGAAGACCAAGCTTTATAGTTCATTAAACTATGTATTTTTTAAATTACTCTTGTTAGGTATTCCACTGAGGCAGATGAACTCAAACATGGCCACAGGCATAAGAAGACTTGGAATGCACGTCCATTAAACTGACAAACAGCTTGCCAGATGGAGCCAGTGGAAGCAACCCTTTTCCTGACAACTGTAAATGCTGCACAGTGATTAAAATAATGAGACTGAGCTGCTGCAGTGGCTGTAGCAGAGTTCTGTGATTCCACTTGAAGAAGGTTCCAACGTTCATTGCAAGACATGCCTCTATCACTGTCTGAAGATCTTTATATTGGGGAAAAAAAAATCAAAAGTGGATAACCTGGGTTACGAAGTTAAAATAGTCAGGTCAGTAGTAAATATCACAAATTAAGATATTTTAGTTAATATCTATATATTTGCTTCTGCAATTGTGGAGTTTTATTGTATGAAAAAGTTGTGACAGTGAAAAGCGGATCTTGGTGCAGTACTATTTTGTGAAGTATCCTGACAGAAGTGATGAAATCACAAACCTAAAATTTCATTTTAAATTTTTTCATTCATTCTTTAGAAGTAGGCTACACTTTTTCATAGGGGATCTCTTAATCTTTTCTCTTTCATTTCTACTCTGTAGTGACCTCAGGGTAGAGGAATTTGAAATTTTTGTGGGGAAGTTTTCCTTTTGGAAATCTATTTTCATTGAATTTAGCCAAGAAATGTAAATTCTATCTAAAAAGTGGACTTTTCAGTATCTTCAATAGAAGGGTCATGATATAATGTTGATACGAGGAATATGAAAACAAGCCAGAGTCTTTTAATATAAGAACAATAATTTCTACATTGTTTAAATATTTTTTCATGTTTTTTTCTCTAAAACATCTGTGTTTTAATTGCTCTTACTGCAAGCATAGCCATTAACTGCTTTTTTTTTCCTGATTTTATTTTTTAAATTTACTCTTGATTTTTTTCCTCCTTTTTACATATAACAGGTAAATTCACATGCTAACAAAGTTATAACCCTAACCATTCAGTTTTATAGACAAGCTACATTATACCTGAGCAGCAGGAAAACATCTTTTTCTTTATAGGTCCAGCTAACCTATATTTTATATTATAGTTTATTATTTATATATATATGTATGTGTGTGTATATATATTTATATATATACACTTCTATAAAAAAAGGACTTTCATTTTTTCCCTGAGATACTAGGTAGCAATGAAGTATGGATTTATGATCTGTGTTTGAAATATAGGGCACTGGCAGTGGTGTAAATCATAATACCTCTATTAAGTCTATGTAGTTAAATTAGTATACAGTCACTGAAATTGAAATCAGAATTAGGTTCAGCCTACACATTACTTATTTAAATCCCTTCATGATTATTTTTAATTTCTTATCTAGACCCATCTAAAGTCAGTTATGTGACTGCTTATTGAAAGTAATGACTGGGGTTTTCTGGGCACTGATATAATAAAATTGGTAATTGAGTACACTAAAAATATGAACAGTTACAAATGTTGTGCATTAGGGCCTAAAGTGAAGAGCTGAATGAAGCCTTCCACTATTAGAACAGTTTTATAATGTAATGCTCTAACAAATGGTCTTAAATTCTCCCTGCAGAGGTCTGGCATGGTGTATGGGTATTGCATAAGTCATAATAGAAATGTAATTTAACTGCGTGTGGTTTAGTGGAGCTTCAATATAGGTGAAACACTTTGTGTCATACTACTAGGTATGGAACCTATACTGCTAGGTACAGCATACGCTACCCTGAGTGGTCCCGTGCAGACAAATATGGTGCTTCTTGTCTAGATCCTTGAATTCAGATTCATAATGAGCCGTTTAACAAAGGTGTTTCTGAGTGCATTTAGGCTGCTTTTTTTAATGTGGTTTGGTGATTCTGGAGGAGAGTGCCTATTACACTTAATTTAAAAATAAAGACTGGAACTAGTAGCTATTACACTCTTTGCAATGATAGCTCCTCACTTATTTATGCAGGCTCCATCTGCTGTCACTCAGGTAATGTACTTGGCTCCAAATTCAGAGGCTCAGATAACTGAGCCAGAACTCTAATAACTGAACTTTTAACAGTGAGGCTCAGGAAGCAGTAATTTTGAAATAATATAAATGCAGTGCGCCAATTTACCTGCTGTGCTCTGTGTCTTTATATAACAGAATGGGTGTGAAGTCTAACAGTAATATTATTTATAGGCCTTCAAGCCTGCAACCTCCCTCCACCCTCAGGACCCATTCTCATTAGATTTGCTCCTGGAGGCAAGGTTCCTTCAGCTTCCTAAAGTCCTGTGGCAATACACAGAGTCCTTGAGGATACTTCTGAAGGTAATTATGATTTCTTACAACTAGCAGCTTTTAGAGTAAAATATATTTCTTATTGGTTGTCCCACACATTTTCTTATTCTGCATGGTTCTTATTAGTTTATACTTTATTTATAATCTTGTTACTCTTTGAAAAGAATGAGAGAGAGGTTTCTGACCATCATAACCAATTGGAATAGATGATTGTTGTATGTCCCTTCCAACTTAGTTATTCTTTTCCTATTCTATAACCATGTCTTTATTACATACTAAAGACCTTTGCTCGAGTCAGAGTAAAATTTTCATCCTTTGCAGGGAAAAGAATGAAAGTTTTCCTGCTTGTGATTCCTGTAACTGGTGACCCCCATAATATGTCCAGAACCCCTTTCTCAAATACAAGAATAAGAAAAAAGAATACAGTTCCACATCTGTTGCTTTCTACATCATATAATATTTGAATTATTCCCAGACAGAATGCCATGAATAATAGGCTGAGTTTTTGCTATATCTGCAGTGGGACTTTTTTGATGCTTTGCATAGTATCTGTAACAAACAAACTATTGAAATGAAGAATAGGATCAGTCATACTTTTGGCTGTACTTCTAGATTTCAAAACTGAGGGAGTCAGCATCCATAAATCATTTGAGAACTGCCCAGCAAGCAAAAGTGAAATTAGCTAAACTGTTTTAAACACATTAAAGAGAAGAGTTACAAATACCATTTCAAGAATAGCAATATAATAGATTCAAAATTTTCTTGGTATGAACGACTCCTTTGGTAAAAGTGGTAGCTCTCAAGGATCTTTGATCTTTTCTCCCTAAACATAAGTTGCTCAGTATTTCTGTCAAAGACTTTGCTGTATAAACAGAAGTTTTCGTTTCTATGGGTCTTCACAATATTTTAGATTGTATTTGTGAATATTTGTATCTGACTTTCCTGTTTGGGTAATGATGATATGGGCTTTTTTTATTAGTGTCCATAGAATAATTTCAGTGAGTAATTTTCCACATATATTTGTAAGACATCTATATACCAGATAGATTCTTACAAATAGCAGTAACTCAACTGAGTAAGCAAAGGAAGGAGTCCTTAATGAAGGGAAAGAAATTAACACCTTTTGTTTTCAATTATATTTGTGTCCTCCCTTTGGCCTTAAAATCTACCTGGATCCAAAATGCCACTGTAATCCTGTGTAGCCTACACATTCTGCTTCCCAGTACTTTGTTCAATAGTTAGTGTGAATCTGTTTGATCAAGGGAAAATGATTACAATATTTGGTGATGACAAACTATTAAATTATGTAAATGAAACCAGTGTTGTCTAGTTGGGATGACTATTTTTAAGTTTCCTTCTGAGGCACAGACTTCCAAATAAAAATAGGCCACGTTTTTAGAAGTGCTGAGGTCAATCTGCGCTGCAATTAAACAGCAGAATGAAAAATCAACCTAGAAACTGATGATTTATGTGCCTTCAGGCAGTCAAGTATTGGGCTTCAGATATATGAAGATGCTGAAAGTATTACATTAATACTGCTTATAAAAGTGGTAGCTTAGTGACCTAATTTTCAAAAAAGCCCATTGAAAGTTAATGAGATATATGTGGTGAAATACCCAGTTTTCTTTTGGAAGAAGCTTTCTTTTAGTCAAGAAGCTCTTAAATGTTACTGAAAAGCAGTATGTCACATCTTGGGTTTAATCCAACTTCAGTGGTATATATTGGTTTTATTAAGACAAAACCAAATTATTTATTTTTCAAATTCACAGGCTAAGAACATTATATTTATTTATATTTTCCAATTGATAAATTGAATAACTTAGTACCTACTTTTCAAGAAATTTTTTTATAATATGATGATAAATGGTGCCCCACATTTTCTATGTGTCACTCTTCAGTCTAATAAAACGATAATGTTTTGAGGCAAGATTGTTTCATTAGAACTACATGGCGTTCTTGGAAACTTTTCACTCAGTATGATTTCCTTAGAACTGATAAATCAATGAAAATGAATAAACAGCTTCTACTGATCTTATTTTGACCTCTTCAACTCTGAAATGTAAACTGTGTGGTTCACAAATCCCACATTCACTAGTGAAAAATCAGTAAAAAACCCCAAAACTAATGAATGACATCAAAAACTGAAAAATGTGTAGATAACCTCCTAAACTCAGATGATAAGTATTCTTGACAAGTTCAGTATGACTTGTGAAGGTTAGAGTCGTAGAATCATAGAGTAGTTGTGTTAGATTGTTGAAAAACCCAAAATTGTGTTGTGACACCAACCATGGAGCCATGTATTAATAGACTGGGCCTGTCTGTTTCTTCCAATGTCGCTGCCCGCAAATGGAAGGAGAGAGGAAAAAACAACCTGTGCTCCAGATTCCCTTACCAACTGTCCCAAGGCCCTGAAGTCTCTTTTGATTACCCTTGGATTACATGTTGCGGCTTCATCACCACCCACATGGAAAAGCAATAATGGGTGGTAGTCTGAGGGCCATACCATGCTAGGAAGTTTCCTAGTGATATCCTTAACCCAGGCCCTGGGGAGGCAGCAAACTTCCCCAAGAGAAGGGAAGCATATCCAGCATATTGGACTCTCTGTTCCCCCTCAGAAGGGAGTTGCCTACAACTATAAACCTGTCTTTTCTTCCTTGTGGGAGGTGTTTGCGATACAGGGGGGTAGGCCTTTCTGACCTTGGCACCACATCTGGTCTAGATGGACCATCATCCACATCATCTATTGACTGGCCTTCCACATCCAGAGCTTCATACCTGTTGTACAGATGCACCTGGGAAGGCGAGGTGGGCAAGGAGGAGATTCACCTGCTGCTCTGAGTGTGAACTTGCCTCCATTCACTCCTTTCCTTTAGGATACTGCCTTCAGGATTTGCTCCTTTCCTTTAGGATACTGGCAGAGGGAGGATACAGGATCTGCTTGATCTTGGATTTTTTCTGGTGCCTGTTCCTGTTTCTGTCTCAAGGAGGGCATATCATGGTTACACCTCTTTCTCAGACTCCCTGGTGCTCCTTAGCCTTTCTGCTTCCTCTCTTATCTCTGCCACCAGGCCAAGCAGGTTGTCCACCTGGTCACACCTCACGTAGCTTTTCTCACTACTGACATCTGTTACCAGAGATCTGGATGGCTGCATGTTTTCATGGGAGCTCTCTGTGGCTTGCTGCATCCCTTCTGCTGAGTAAGACATGGCTTTCTGCCAAGTGGATATCATAGCCATGCTTCTTCTGAGAGGGTGACAACCACCAATTGAATTAACCTCTTGAGCTGTGGCATGACAACACCCTTCCTGCACACCCTGCTGCACAAACTGATGCCCTGGCTGTCACTCCACACCTTGTTTGCCCACGCTGGCCTCAGTGCTCCTGCTCGCGAACACTCCCCAGGCTGCTTTTTATGACGGCGTTTGCAATTGCTCTGGCAATGCCCAGGCCTCGTCAGCATCTTCTGTGAGAGCTGCCGGCTCTTGGTGAGTCTCTCCATTGCCCTCGTGTTTCCCTGCCTCAGGAAAACCCCCTGTGTCCTGAGATCTGCTGCTCCACTGCGGGTTGGGCTGGCTCCAGAGCAGTTCCCCTCAGTAACTGACCAGCTCAGCCCCTGGGGAGAACATGGGACAATGCGCCGGGGAACAGGGAACACATCCCTGGAACATGCTGGTTTGTGAGGTCAGACAGGGAGTCTGCGTACCTGGGCCATCCTGATGCAGAGGGGCACCCAAGTGATGCTGGCACCTGTGGGGCTCATCCTGTTCTGGCTGGCAGTCCGTGGCCAGTGTGAGGATGCGGTGGCAGCCAACGTGGGCCGTCACACCATGAGCCGCATTGCTGAGCTGCTGTCCCCCTCTGAGTGCCACCAACTCCAGGGGTGGCTGGTGGGGCCCAACGAGGAACTGGAGGAGCAGGAGCTGGAGCAGCTCTCGGAGGAGAATAACCCCATCCGCCGCCGCCGCCGGGACTTACGTGGCCCCATGGGATGCTTGGAGGGCCTACAGGACTGGCTGGGGACAGCAGGAGAGGTGAGGACCTGGGACTGGTTGGCCCATGCCCTTCGCCAAATTGGGCGCCCTGACATCGCCCGGGAACTGGGGAAAAACCTGAACCAGGACAGGGGCTTGGAGTTGCGAAGGAACCTGGAGGAGTACAGCCGCAACGTGCAGCACCTCACCTCCTCCTTGCTGCTGGAGGGCAAGCGGCGTGGCCGGGCCCGAGGCAGGAGGGCCCCAGACGGGGACCTGGGGGACCTGCGCTTTGAGAGGCGGCTGCCCCCCCCGTATACCCGCAGCCTCCTAGGCTGGGTCGTCCCCTTGGTCTCAGGCATCCTGGGGGGCTTCCTTGCCTCCTTCCTCTTTGCCATGGTTGCCCTGTACTTCTCCCGCTGGACGCTGGGCGTATGATTATAGCCACCTGCATTGCTGTTATTAAGATTAAAACCTGTATTTTAATCAAGAAATGGCTTGCATCAATCCAACTAGCTAGCAGTGGCGTGCAAATATTGGAGAAGAAAGGGAAGGGGAAATAACCCTGAGTGCAGCCTTAAAAGACAAGTGAAACAGTTAAGTATTTATGTAGTATTTCTAAATGAAATTGTACGCACTGCCCTTAGAGAGTGCTGTTTCCTGAAGCAGCAGTGCAGCCAGTTTCTGGCACAGAGATGCTCCTCTTGGTGAGGTTCTTGACAGTAAGTGAAGGTCAGTCAGGGCTCAGCGGCCGCTGAGGAAGGTTGGCATACAGCTTTATGCCTTACTTGAACAGACAAGCAAGAAACCTCGCACGCTGTCTTGTAAAATGAATAACATAATAAATTACAGAATAGCAAATGAATGGTTAATGACTGAGAAAATTTGACTGACAAATACATGGAGCATGAGTAAGAGAGAAATGAATCTTAAAAGCGTTGTATTAAGCTAAGTAAAAGAATACGGAAAGAGTCACTGTTACACTTCTCTGCAACCTACTCTGTCTCGAGAACCACCTTTGGAATGCAGAAGTTTGTTACTGTTCTGTTTTCAGTTCAGCTCCCAAGGGAGGTGTTGATCAGTCTTTCCAAATGCATCCTCAACTTTCATGGATAAACATGCTAGAATAGTGAAAAAGCAAGGATGAAATCCCAGCTCCACTGGACAAAACTCCCTGTTTTCAGTAGTATTTAGAATTTTCCTCTGTGATGTGCAGCTGTGCACATAGATTAGCATTTTGATTTCAGAATTGTAAGCGTAGAAGTCCAAAGATATGAACACAAGAAGGGTCTTACATGTGGTGATTTGTAGATTCAGGCAGATGGAGCTCTGTTTAAGAAAAAGTTCTTTAAGAGGCCGCTTGAGAACTCAGCATATCCAATACAGCATTTCATTGTATTTCCCTTAAGTATGAAGAACACTTTCAGCATTTTATCCTTTTAAGTGTTATTCATAGATGTGTACACAGGATGCCGTTCACAGAAGAAATGTGGCAACCTGTATTCAGCTTGTTAGGTCTGTAGTTGGTAGAAAAGGAAGGAAAAAAGAAACTAAAGAAAAGAATGACAAGCAAGCAGCTCTTGGGGGGCCTGATTGCACCAATGAGCCTTAATGGGCTTGTTGATCAGCTTCACCTGGGACCCCCAGGAGTGCAGCTCAGTCCCTGTGCGAGCAACTGTGCTGGTTTCGGCTGGAATAGAGTTAATTTTCTTCATAGTAGCTAGTGTGGGGCTATGTTTTGGGTTTGTGCTGAAAACAGTATCGATAATACAGGGATGTTTTAGTCACTGCTGGGCAGTGCTTACACAGTCTAGGCCTTTTCTGCTTCTCATCCCACCCCACCAGTGAGTAGGCTGGGGGTGCACAGGAGGTTGGGAGGGGACACAGCTGGGACAGCTGACCCCAACTGACCAAAGAGATATTCCATACTTAATGATGTCATGCTCAGTAATATAAAGCTGAAGGAAGGAGGAGGACGTTCAGAGTGAAGGAGTTTGTCTTCCCAAGTACCCGTCACATGTGATGGAGCCCTGCTTTCATGGAGATGGCTGAACACCTGCCAGCTGACGGCAAGTAGTGAATTAATTCCTTGTTTTGCTTTGCTTGCGTGCGTGGCTTTTGCTCTACCTGTTAAACTGTCCTTATCTCAACCCATGAGTTTTCTCATTTTACTCGTCCCATTGTCTCCCCCATCCGCCCCAGGGGAGAGTGAGTGGCTGTGTGGTGCTTAGCTGCCCTCTGGGGTTAAACCATGACAGCCACATTGTAGCTCTGCCTCTCTGCAGCCCAGTCTGCCTGGTGGACTGCAGTCTCTGCAGCGTGGGCAGCCTGCCTCCAGGTCAGGCCCCTTGCACATACATTGTCTCTGGCCCTGTCTCCCAGATGGACTTTGAACCCCAGGTGTAGCCCTGTCTCTGGCCCCATCACCAGCTGCCTCTGACAGGACTCTCTCTGGGCTTGGTCTGGGGCTGTTGATGGGCCCTCTTACCAGCACCGTGCCCTGTCTGCCATGTTCAGACCCTGCCGGATGGTGTCCTGTTGGTGAGGGCATGGCCGATGCGAGGGTCCATAGCTGTCTCTCGCTATGCCCTGGCAGAAACACTTGTCAGCACAGTCCTCTGTGATGAGTTCACCCTGTCACAGCCAAAACTTTCAGGCCCACCAGCTTTCCCTTTGATCTTTTCCTTTAACTGAACACATCTATCAAGTTTACAAAGTTGACACACAGCTATCAGATTCATAAGCTTGAAAGAAAAAGAAATAGCTCTTTTATGAAACCAAGGATGAAAACCAGAACATTCTGTCATACTGGGCTTATTGTAAATACAATAATAGACCCATTGCAGAACAGAGGAAAACAAAAATATATCCCATTTTCTAAAGTTAATTTTCTACACATATTCTTTACGTTACAATATTACCAAAATAAGATAGTCATAAAAAGCACGGACTTCAGTGGAGCCATAATTTCACTCTAAATTATTACATTTCAGATGTCTGTATTAAAGGGACCATGCGCTGCTCTGACGTCAGTAGGGAAGTTTCTACATGACCTGTTATTGTGCTCCCAGGTAGGTCTCATTTCTTCTAAATTTATTAGTTACATTGGTGAGACACCCGGAGATCTTCAAGCTAATCAAGACTCTATGCTATATAGTTACAGTAAATGATAGTTTCCACTCCAGTGAGTTTATAAACAAAATGTTGAGACGAGGCAGCTGAGAAGGCAGAAGATGAAGGTATCTGTAATAATGTAGTAATTCAGTTTTGATAAACTAGCTTTTCTAGATGAATTATTTTGCTTCTTATCAGCAGGGAGAATTTTCAAGATGGTGCAGCAGATGAAGAATTTAAAGTTAATTTGGAGGGGCATAATGGTGTCATTCTGAGGACTTTAGTAAATATTCTCCTATATTGAAGGACTGGACTAGGAGTAAACATAAGGGTGCTAATAAAAGAGCCTTTCTGAGGCTGTTAAGATTAATAGAAAATACTGAAAACTAAAAAGAAAAACTGCTAATTTATTTGAGGGTTGTATAAGTAAAGAAGAATGTGAAGTGTGTTGGGTGTAGTGAGACAAAGCTGGCACTCTTTTGGTGGCAGAATGAAAATCTACAAAAAATGATGAATCATGAAATTATCCAAATAGCAGCATATAAAAGGATTTGGGAAGTCTCCAAAAGCAGCAGTGAAGATTGCGGTTGTACAAGGCAAAAATGGTGGCTGGAAGAATATTGCGTGATGACAAATACTGAATTGAGAGATGTGACACGCTGTTAGTAGGTAAGCTGTTTGGGTGAAAACAGAGGGCTAAGTCAAAGATGAAGCTCAGGCTGTGGCTTTAAGAGATGGGAGACATGATAGTGTGTCTGTATAGAAAAATGTAAAAGGGAGGGTTTGGGAGGAGGAAAAAATTGAGCTTGTTTTTGGCTATGTTGCACTAATGAATGTCCAAAGGAAGCATAAGACTGGTATTTGAAAGATAAGAGTGTGAGGGGAAGAGCCAGAAAGATCTGATTTTAGAAGGTTTAGGCCTGAGGATGATAGAGAATTTGAAGAAATTACCTGAACAAAATAGCTCTCCTTTGGTTAAAAATACCTAGGCAGCCCCAGAGCTAGTCTTTTTCTTTGCTTGAGGAGAAAAGCAGGTAGCATCTGACACCTCTGCCATCATTGATGAGTAGACCATACTTCTTCAAAGACAATAGCTTACAGTCTCTTGTTAGTAGAAATTTTGTGTGTATTGCTCAGAATTTGTGTATGATTTTTCTGTCTCTTGATACTCATTTCCTTCAGCATGCTGAACATCTCTATTTTGCAAGAAGTGTATGTTTTTATCTGTGGTTCTGCCAAGTTTGACCATTCTGGTACGCAGAGTTGTATCATGCCAGCACATCAGTTTAATGCACACACACATATTAAATGTATAGAAAGAGAGTGTGTCACATATATTTAAAAAAAAAAACAAAAAAACTAACCCCAAACTAGTTGCAGAATTGTGAAAATCCAGATTATATGGTGCTTACTTCACAGTATTTGTGAAGTTGCTAGAGTCACAGGTTACAAAAGGAAAGAATGCACTGGTTCCATTATAAAACCAGTGGACGCCCACTTGTGTTAATTGCTGTGACTCCAGCAACCTCAATATAATTATCCTCACTGACTTGTGCCAGCCAAGTCTTTTTAAGCTGGTGTCTCACAGAATTGTAGAGAACGATGTAGACAACATTTGGTCAGCTCAGTGCACTATTTTTGTAAGACTTTTCAGGCTTACCTGTGTACTTTGAATTACTTTTTGCCCAAGAACACCATTTTGTAGGACACAAAGAGAAATCTAAGATCCTAACAGATCCAGGGTCATTACTCAGGAAAGGGTGCCCAAAAGCTATCATTTTTTATCACTTTGATATTTTCTGGATTACTGCATTCACATTTACTCTGATTTGGTTCTGCTCTAGCAGTGGTCTTGGCATGCAGGAAGGGAGCAGAAAACACAAATGCTGCTCTTTAGAATTCTAAATTGCTTTACAAAGATATATTAAATATAATCATTTAACTAAGATTGCTGAGTCTGCAATAGCAACATGTGGTGAGTGGCAAATCAAAAAGCAGAGTTCTTCCTCTGAAAGGGAGCGGAGACCTGCTTCAGACAGGCAGTTGTATTGATCAGGCGCAGGAATCTTAATTGGGGATGACAACGGTAGAGCAATTCACACTCTGTTCTTTCTTTGTAGGGGCTGTGACTGTCTTTTATCCCTTCTTGTTATATCCTTGTATCTTTATTATAAATGGGTTGTTTCACATGTCTTGGCTACATGTTCTTTGTTCTTATGACCAAAACCATTTCTATCTAGCTCTCAAGGATGCATTCCCTTATTAATTCATAATTGACCGTTTCTGATTTACATTTACGCCCTTGGGGCCTCTGCTGTCATCCCATGCTGGCACTCTCAAGGGATCCTACTACAAGAGTGATTCTTAGTGGTGATTTTCTTAGGGAATTTGCCATCCGTACCCTAATAGTAGGGTCTCAACACCTTACCATGGGAAATAATGCACAGGGTCAAATAATGTATAGGTACCCCAGATTTTTGTAATATGTCTTAGAGTTCATAGGTGTGAAAGTTTACTAGCTGTTAATTTAGTCCTGCAGTAACATTAAGGCAATACTTCCAAATACGGATTTCCTGGAAAGTCTTATAAAGATTTTGTGGTGGTGCTGAAAATGAATCAGGCTGTGATACTCTGTCAGCCTTTGAAAGGTTGCTAGCTAAGATAATCTCTTGT
This sequence comes from Alca torda, assembly GCA_008658365.1. Lineage (NCBI taxonomy): Eukaryota > Metazoa > Chordata > Aves > Charadriiformes > Alcidae > Alca > Alca torda. The sequence continues at coordinate 9,518,834 of CM018079.1, forward strand.
TCTGTAAGCATTGATTGGTATACTTACCCAATCTTTATTTAGTAGTTGTTGATCAACGAAGAGGGAATATTATTTTACGTGAACATACTCAAGCCAGCGTATCCCACTACCAAATGATCAGGTTGAAATTCACAGTTGACTTTTGAATAGTTGTAAGCAGTTGTTCCACTTGTGATTTGTTGACAGTCATCAAATCTTTGATTGACCCTTAATACTCTTGGTGCTTTTTTGCTTTCTTGTTTACTCATTTGCTTTGGCATAAAGGTATAACTTTAAGGCAGAAGTGTTCTCAAGGTAAATTTCTCTTAGCTAAGAAAAACAGGTATCAATACCAAAATAAGAATGCAATTGTACATTTGGGATGCTTCACTTTGACGTGTAACTAGGTTTTTAAAAAAATACTGAAACTAATAATCCAGATATCCCAACAAATGCATACTTGCCTCTCGCTGGCAGGAGTTTGATTATATGTGCTTTCCATTGAAGAAAAGTTTAGAGAGTTCTATCAATTACTGATTAATATTTAATAATACTTAGTTACGAGTATAAGATGATTACAAAAAGGGAACAATGCATCCAAAGGTGAAGCCCAGAACTATTGAATAATTCTAGGCATATTTAACAGAAAAAGAAACAAAACAAACCAAACTCCATACCTGAGAACAGACAGTTCTATTACCATGACTCAATATTGCCAAAATTTAGAGATACATGTGCTGTAAATACAAGGCTCATGAGACAGGAAGTACTGACTAAAAATTACTTTGGTGTATCATAAAAACAAACAAAATGCATGCTATTAAAAACAATGAAGATTTCAGAAGACACAAGGAAAGTAAGTAAAGTTGAATATTTACTGTGTAACCAGTAAATAGCGTCAGTATCTAATCAAAGTATATTTCCAGATATACATTTTGGAGTGCCTAATTCAGGTTTATGGAAAATGTGATCTTCAATTAATCAGGTGGGTATTAAACTGTGATTCAGTTCTTCCCTAACTGCCAAGAGCTAGACTTTGCAATGTGAGGGAAGACTTTCAACGTAGTTTTTTATCTGCAAAATATTTAGTTTGCGGACCAATTACTACAATTGTGCTTGATATCTTGAGAAATGTCTCTGTGCTTTATAAGCTACAAACATAATTCCTGCCAGCCCTACAGTATGTAGTACTTCAGAGAGATCCCTTCTTTGACTAAGCAAGCATTAGCACATCTGTATTCCATAATAGATATAGTGATATAATGGGAAGGATAGGAAAGGGAGAGAGAGATTTTTCTGAGTAACAGAAAATTTCTGTACAATGTAGAAGCCTTCTGTTTGCATTGTGGTATGTGGAACAAACGATGCAGTGACATTACACTCATCTATAGCAGAGGAAAGAGGAAAGGTCCAATAAATGGGATTTGTTTATATATTTCTTTACAACTTTTATATATTATCTATATAAAATATAGTACTTTTACTATCTATATAAACTATAGATGTATCATGACTAAATCAAGGTAATTAAAATATATTAGTATAGTAATTATACAGTAATACTATAAATAAACCATTCTTATGTAATTTCTTTATATATTATGTATTACAAACATATATACATATGTATCTGTATAGATACATATCAATGATGTCTGTCTATACAACAGAGTTCATCACAGGATTTGATACTGCTATTTTCCCCCATGGACTACACACAGGAGTTGTCTATTACTATTAGTATAACTGCCTATACAATAATTGCATTTTTATTTTAGAACCCTATGGCTCTAATTTAGCTGATGACTGGATGATCAAGGTTCCCACTAGGAATTGTCTGATACTGTTTTACCAGTTCAGCATAGAAACCGGATAGCTCTGCACCTGTGTGGATGGTTTCAGTCTTTCTTTCTAGATAAAGCAACATTGACCTAAAACGGACGTGCCAGAAGTGCATGAGGTTTAAACCACAGCTGTTCATATTCTGTGTTGTTCTTGTGGCTAATTGAGTAGAGAATTGGTGACAATTCTTTACATGTAGATAACTGTATTTTACTTCTAGATCTATATCTTTAATTGTTGACAAACTAGGGTACGATTTAAAGTTTTCAGAATTAGCTTGGGAATGATAGAAATCATTTAATTTCCAGTGAAATGGAGGTAATGAAATAAAGCATCTACGAACTCAAAATATGCTTGTATACTTTAAAAGACCCATTAGTTATATGCTCTATATACTGTACATATCAGATATGAAATTCTGGACCAATACATTTTCCTTTGTTTTGGATACCATATGGGCAGTGCCTGATGTTATAGCAGTATTGCTGGAGTACGGGATAATTAACACAGGAAAAACTAAAAGACATGTTAAAGATTTCTTCAAGGATGTTGGCTAATATATAGGACATTAATTTTAAGAAAATGTCCTGTGCATATCAATGTAAAAACGAATAATCTATATGCAAGCTTTATTTCTCATGTTTACCCTGGAACCAACAAATTAGAAGTATATTTCTGGGGGTGGTAGAGAAAGAGAAAGCAGTTTAACAAGACCATAGGGAAAGCAAGTCTATGAATTATTGCCAACTTCTTATTGAGCTTCTATGCTTTTCATCTATGCATTACGTTGGATATCCAATTTAATGTGAAATTTAGACTTTTAGGAAACAACCGTTTCTGTCTTAATTTACCTCTGTAAAAGTACTCTATGCTCTTAGTTTGTTCATTTTTAACCCCTGGAGTTGTATATAAATGAAAAGTGTCTTCCCCTGGTACATGGTCAGAATAAGAAAGAAAAAGGAAAAAACGCAGAACATGCTGTAAAACTTATTTTCTTTTTCTGCCCTTAAACTTTGCAGTAATCTCTTTCAGTTAAAAAGTGAGAACCTTACTGCTCTTTCTGTATTATATACATTCCAACTGAAATCTAAATCGGCCATTGACTGAATTATACAACACGTAATCCTTTTAGATTTCATATTTGTAATGCTCTCTTATTTTCTATTTTCCCATACTGCAGTCTGACAACTCCATAAACCTGTGATTAATCCTCTACATACGGTTTACACAGAGTTTTTGTTTTAGTCTTTATTGAAATTAATATATAGTCTACAGTATAATAAAACAATATGGAGATTTATTTTAAATCAATGGTGCCTTAGGCCAATTTAATCAACCCAGTAATAACATTTAAATTGATCCAGATAATCTGATCTACATGCAGCAATGCTGTGCTCTGCAATGGAATTATCATTACATTTTACACAGTAGCAGCAAAGATGATGACATTAGGAAACTGACCATTAAATAGAGCCCATCTGCAACGGACTGGAAATAGGTTTTACTGGTCATAATAAAAATTACATGTAAAATGTTTGATAGCTGCAGAAGGTGAAATGGCCATTAAACTTTTCCAATGCTCTATACTAGGTTCATCAGTACAAAGAGCTTCCTTTCATCAATGTCATGGTCATGCATGGCATGGTCTATAAAATTCCTAATTTCTGGAGAGAAACTGTTTCTGTCAGACACATTTTGTGTCGTTCTTATATCACTGAAGTAAAAAGAATTAGCCACTGAACTGCTTAGTTAATAATATTTCTAAAATCCAGAATCTCAGAGTCCTGAGTCTCAATTTTGCTGTTGGCAGATGTCCTTTACGGGTCATAAAACAAATTCTTAATGATTTTGGGGGAGATATATATATATAGATAGATATATTTTAATATATTTTTTTATATATATATAAAAATATATATAAATATTTGTGCATATACTCAATATAAAATTTTAATTATATTAGTGTAACTATGGCATGCATATATTATATAAAATATGTAAATGTAGAGTTGCAATTACAAAATAATCCAACATTCCTCCTCTTTTCCCTACCCCGAAAAATCCATTGATCGTGAAATAAAAAAACAAAATAGCCCTTTTCTTGCCCTTCCATCCTGTTCCTCCCTGCCCTATCACGATGTTCCAAGGAAGTGAACTTTTCTGAGGTGAAAGAATAGGATGGCTTTGTTGCTTTTAGGCATAGATAGTAGATACATGAAAGGTGAAAATATTTTTATTATACACTTAAATTTAAATAGCTTTGCTTATGGTATTTTATTGCTTAGTTTTATGAGTGGAAGAATTCATAAAGTAGATGATTCAGAAGAAATAAAGGGAAGCCTTTTATTGAAAAATTGTGGGTTATTCCATATTAATTGATAGTAATGCTCTTATTGATTATAATGGTGGCTGTAATGGTGGCTGCAACAATTATTCTTGAGACTAATCTTATTCCAAAAAACATGTAGTAACAAGTTCTTATACGTATAAGACATTGCAAAAGTGTAACTGATTGGAGGTAAGGATGCTAATGGACAATGAGGTTCTGACATGTGAAGCATGGTCAAGATTAATGTAGTGACCTATGTTAAAAGACATTACTGACATTGTTGAAAACTGAGCCACAATTTCTTCTGTGTACTGTCCACCAAAGCATCAACTTTGCTACTTGGGATGTGTAGACAAATCCAACATGCCTGTGAGGACTAGCCTGAACTCAATAGGGCTCTATCTGTGTATAGAAGGGTTAAAGCAGAATAAAAAGCACTCTCCTGAAAGAGTAAGATAAGAAGTCTGCTCGAGTGCTGCTCAGTTAATACATTACAGTAAGAATTAATTTTTTTACCTCATACATTTTGTTGTGTTTTTCACCTTTATACCTGCTTAGAACATTAATTCCAGTATTTTCATTATTCTACTGCAGGTGGTGTGCAGATATACAGGTGTGTAGATATACACATCTAATTTGCTAGGAAAGAATAACAACTGCAATTTTTCCTTTTTACCCCACTACAATAATTTCTTTCATGTACAAATGATGACAGTAATATGTTTCTTCTTGAAACTTCCCACCCAATCCAAGTTTAGACAAATTAAGACAGTAATATGTTGCTCAGTTCCTTGTTGACATAGTGTACTCAAAATCCTAACTATGTTTGAGTTCTTATTTGTGCAAAGGACTTTATAGCATTTCGTTGTTTCAGGACTGTTTTAATACTCACAGGACCTTCTCTCAGTCCATTTTATCTATCACCAAACTCTTTGTAGCTATGAAATTGCTTGGTTTGGATGTTTGTCTGTGAGACGCAGCACAGAAATCCTGTCTGCTGACCATCTGCTGCAATACGCTGGAAAAAGTAAAGCCAAATAAAGCCTTGAAGCCCATGTTACTATGTGAGTAACTAGTAGCTCTTTTCTGTGGCTTTTTGAAGCTGTAATCACAATGTTAGGCACAATGTTCCTTCTACTTGGCTCTAGAAGTGTACTATTGATCTAGGTTTTTGTGAACCGGTTACATGTGAGAACTGGTAGCCCAGAACAGTGTGTGAAGCTGTATCTGAAAGCTGCAGAGTTTAGTTAAGACACAGTCACCCTTCAGCTGGAGACGGAGTGAAAGAAGAGGGTAAATTCTGTACCATGCTCTTGGGTAGATCTAGGGTACCACAGAGTGTACTTTAAAGGCTGTTTTAAGTGCACATCCCTTCTTGCCCAAGGATTGGTACTGATGAAGCTTTCCTCAGGCTTAGTCTCCCTAGAATCCTCACACAGACGCACAGCTCTGTATTGCCTTTTATTGAATAATTTGTGTTCATGTGCTATACTCCATGCCACTTTAGTGGAAACTGCAGTAGCTGGAGGATAAGGGGTGGCTTTATGATGTGTGGGCTCTGGGAACGCTGAGAATGCCAGTGGTCTGTGCACAAGTTCAAACCTGTACATAGAAAAAATATTTTCTTTGAATCATCGTTCTTCAGATGATGATTGCTATAACTAACTCTCTTTTGCTGAGGATTGCTATTTATATGAATATTGAATTTCATACTTCTGGGTATCTTTAAGATGCGTTCTCTTCATATGATCTAAAGCGTTCGTTCTCCTTTGAAAGTTTTAGATGTGCGCTTATTAATTGCCGTCTCACACCAGTTCCTATATTCTCACCCAAAGCAAGCCAGTTTTTCTTCATTGACTGGTAGTTATCCAGTGAGCGAGAATGATCAGGCCTTAGCTCTGAGAGCAGGAGGCTCTGTCTAATCCTGTCTCTGCCAGTCTTCATCCACGATTTCAAACAAGTCCTGCAACTCCTCAGTAGCACCATTTCTCCATCTGTAAAATCAGGGAAATTGGATAGCTGATGACCTGATATGAGTGTTCTGAGAATTTGATAATGTTTTTATAGTGCTCTGAGATTGGCTCAGTTCAAATTATATTTCCAGATAAGACTTTATTTTTGAGTCATTTCATTTTTTTCTTGTGGGAAAAATTTAATTTTAATAAAGTAGTGTTATCTGTATAGTGGGAACCTCAGAGCACTTGGGAGGTAAAACAGCAATAATAGTTCTTAAAAATACTCTTGGACTTCTTCAAGTTTCGTCTGAATCTAATTCCACTTGATTTAGAGCAAGTATATTGGTTCTGTCAACACCAATCCCATATTTGAATTGATGAAAATTCACAATGAACTCCTAATAGTAAGTGCAGCTGGGGAGCTGGGACCAGAATTACAGCAAACTCAAGATTTCTGGCTTTCCAGAGGAGTTTGACCAAAAAAACCCCTGTATTTTCAATAGCAATGTTCATCTCATCCAGCTTCTGATAAAGCCCTTGGCAAAGGTAACTTTGGTTCTTCCTGGTTGCCTTTACAGTATAGTTCAAGGTAAGTCAATACACCTTCCTTGTGTTGATTTTGCATTGTAGATTTTCAGGCTGCAGGGATTGTAGGTAGTTCAGAAAGTTATATTTAAATTGCCCAAAAGAAATTCTTTTAGCTTTCAGGTCCTGCTGAATTCCGCACTCCCTGGGATTCCCTGACTCATAAAGGAGGACCTTCCCACATAGGATGTAAATCCTGCTGGTTTCAAGGACAGTCTTTGGCCTGAATAATTTGAACCGTGAATTTGCCCAGCAAGATAACTTTGAAACCAAATCTGAACAATCAGCACATAACGCTTAGTTCAGTGGAGTTTTTGCTTTATTTCTCATTACAGATGATGAACAAGTTGCGTATCTTTTGGCAGAATACATGGTTCCCACTTTCTCTTCTTCTTCCATAACTGGAAATTTCCTTATAAAATGAGAGTGCTAACTGTGCTAAGTGCTGGAGGGTTTTTACGAGGAAATATGTCACCACTAGCTTTAAGCGTTTATGTTTTTCACTATGGCAACTCAAATGCATGTTTTGTAATACCAGTTTGCTTCTCTTAGAGGCTTTTTACTAAAGTCAGCTAGGTCACCTAAAAGCAATAGACATACTGTCTCCATGTCTTGCTGTCCTCAGATGCTCAGGTTATTCACTACAGGTTTTCTAAAGGGTGCTTTCAAATCGCTTCCAAAGCTTAATGTAATCACATTCAGAATCTTTGGGGTTTTGTTTTTAGTTTATTTCCCCCCTCCCCTACCTCCCCCCAGAAAAAAAGTCTGAGCAGTTGCTAAAAGATGTAGCAACTGAAGCAAATCTGTCATTTTTTTCCACAGATATCCTTCATTTAGATTAGATATAATGTCAAATTAGTTTTAACGAGCTCGTCTGATAAAACCATGCATTTTTCATTGAAGTTGTGCCATGGTTATATATAGAAGGTGGAACTAAAGAAAAGACAGAACATGACTGATACCATTTCAGTGATTTCTGCTTTCATTGTTTTTATCCATTACATTTTTAAAGTCATTGTAATTTGAGTCAACTGTAAGGATTTTAATTAGAAGAGCATATTAATATTTCAAAGAAATGTTACAACACAATTTGTTAGAAAATAGAATTGTGTAAAGTACTCATAAGAAACATCTGTGTGGTAGGTTTTTAAGGGTGCTCCCATACCCTGCAAATATATGTATTTTAGAGCCATCTTTCCTGTTCCTCAGTTTTCTTAGAACTCTCTGCAGTCTGCTAGCTAATTAGAACCTTCCCTGCAGCTCTACTGCTCTTCAAGAAGTTACTCATCTCCTCACTTCTCATGTGTTTTTCTCTAATCTTTAGTTCCTGTTTTCTTATTATCATTGATGAGCTTGTTGCCTGACTAACACATAAGTGAGGTTGCAAATCACATCTCTTCTGCAGTTTGTTCTTTTGGAATACCAGCCTCTTAACATGGAAAGGAATTAAAGAGAGTTTCCTAATTGAAACAAATCATTCCAGCAATGCCATTCATTCGCACAAGATCCTGTAGGGAGAGCACCAGAGACTCCAAAGCCCGGCACATGTATGTAATACTCGTCTTAGTCACACGTAGGGTTTTGGGGAACTTCATGGATCTAAAACTAAAGTTTGCTTGGATGGTGTGTTTTTGTGTTGAGCTTATTTAGGGCCTTGACTGATCTGGGACACAGAAATCATTTCTTTAGCAAAACCACATAGTCAGTGAAACAGGTACCTTTCTGTTAAACTTGGGAGACTCAGGTCATTGCAATCCTATTCTTTGCTCCGTCGTCAACATCCAAACTGTGCTCTGGAGAAACCTGGCTGTCCTATATTGCATTTTAAACTCTTAACGGTAGCATTGTAGCTGTGCTGGTTTAAGCATAGATAAGGTAGAGCTTGTAGGGAGAGCTGATGTCTTTCATTGTGCCAAGTGATATAGCTGACAAAAAAAAAAAAAAAAAGGAGTGCTACAGGGATTTTGAATCCTTTGCAGTAACAGCAGAACAGAGAATGCTAAAGAATGACAAAAATGAGCTGAGCTTTCACTTTTCTGGGAGGGGGTAAAAAAGATCCTTTTATCTCCTATTGTGGAATGGGATTGTACAGAGGCTAAACAGTCGTGTCTCCTGCCCTGATAATTTTGAATGGATGATTGTGAGCAACTTGCCTATCAGCTATTCCCAGAGAATCCACCTGAAGAGAACTACTTGGTAGAAAATCTGGAGAGAACCGTATCCTCACCCAGAGAGGTAAAACTCTCCAGCACATAGGACTGCTATGTATAACCTTTTGGAGGGGGAGGAGGGAGGCAGAGGAGAAGGCGGGAAGAGTGAGAATGGGGAAGTAAAGAGTCCTAGGCCTTTTTGGAAGGGGAGAAATTTCAACTAAAATTCACATTATCTGGCAAGTTAGAACTCCTAATCAGATTTATTAATATTCTGAAGTGTATAGCAGGAGATTTGCAGATCTTTACATCAGTCTCCTCTCAAGTAACCAAACATGCTTTTAGTCGTCAGTAATTACTTTCTCTTTGACCTTTGTTTAGAGCCCTCCCCGGTACAAATTTTTTTTTTATCTCCAAAAGAGTTTCAGGAGTTACAGTCAAAATTTTGCTCTAAAAATACATCTAAATCACCTATTTTGAAAGGGTACACCTGATACAGGGTAGCAATTCTTCCCATTCTCTCGATGGCCTGAATATATTATAAAGCCAGTTATGTACTTAAGAAATGCAGAGTTACACTGAATCTGTTTGACTTTCCAAATCTTTTAGCTGCATTTCTCTGCAATATATAAAGGTAATTCTTAGATTCTGGATACTGCATAGGTTTGGTATTACAGTATCAAAAATTCCTTTTGAAGTGCAAAGGGTTATTTGTAAAGCCTCAGTGATGAAGCACTTTATCAAAGCATATGGAGTGACAAAACTAAGAGAAATTTAAATTCTACTTTTCCTATAGAAAGAAAGCAAACTGCCAAGAGGAATAGGAAACAAACATGACTACCTGCAGTATATTCTGTACAAGGGTAATATAAAAGGTCTGATATTTTGATATGCCTTTCTTGTGATCTGTGCCTTGATCTCAAATAATAGATCAATCTACTAAAAGTAACACCCTAAATTTACATATCTGACTGAATATTCATGTGACATGCATTTAAAAGGCGTTCAGCTCCAAAGGCTTCACTGTGTGTCTCTGTAAATGCTACCTAATACTTTGCATTTCTGTGAATGTTTCTGAATTAAGCAGATAACACCTACTTTTAGCTTTCTAATTTGTCATAGTAGGAGCTGTAAGAAAAGCTAAAAAAAAATAATCCCCAGCTACCCACATGGCCTGAAGCTATTATATAAAGCTTCCAAATCTAAACACTCTGCTAAGATCAAGCCTCAAAAAGAATAAAGAATTAGGTAATATCTTTTCTTATTAGTCTTTTACAAATTTTCTCTGAAGCTATTTAAAACAAGGCCAGAGTATCAAAGGCAAGCTGCCACAGTTCAAACTTAGTAAAGCTGGCACTGCAGAACTAAGATGAAATCAGGGAGCCCTGTCTCAGAATACAGGCTATTGATATACACCACTGTTAACTGGAGCTTGTAAAACTTTTATAATTTCATAGAGTTTAAGGTCAGAAAGGATTATTTCATCTAATCCAACCTCCTTTATATCACAGGCCTTTATGGTTTGAACTATGTGAAGCCCAGAGATCTTAATTAGACTAAAGCACTTAGTTCCTTAGACACTAAGCTGCGACAGCAGAGACCAGAGAGACTTTGGCGTCATCAAGACATCTGTCTTGGCAGGAAATTGGTTAAGTGAGATACACATAGGTGATTCCAGCAGGGAAGTAAAGCCTGCAGAGGAAATGGTAAACCTCCAGGTTGTGTTTCACTTTGAACACACTTTTTTGGAGAAATTTCTTTCTGATGCCAAGTCTTGTAGTTGGTGGTTATACATCAAACAAAATCCCTTGACTGTCCAAATAATGGGATCTGTCAGCAATCTGCCAGGTTCTCATGGCCATGTTTTCTTTCTGTGGAACTCAGTGTATAGGGTTCCTAGACCGGACCGCTACCCTCCACGTGTCTGGCATATGCATAAGGAATATTACCTCAATTTAGGAGACTGGAATTTCTTTTTGCATGTTTAAGTATAGCCAAAGAGGCTGTAAGCATGTGAGAAGGCCAGATCAGATACAATAATTGAAAAAAACTCACTGTAGTAGTTCATCCTTTTCAATAACCTGCTTCCAGCTTTGGCCAATTTATTGTTCTTCAGGTAAAACAAGTTCTTCATTCCACCTAGGTAAAATCTAGCATCCATATATAAGCTTCATGCAAGAAGACGAGAGTGTTAAACCGTGATGCAGAAAATCGACAAGAATTGTTGTCTTTAATATGAAGTTACAAGTGTCATGGGCATGAGACACACAATCTGGTAACCTTCATTTATTAAAGTCCAGAGCTGGAAAGGATGAACAGTAGAACAGTTCACAAATTCCAAGGCCACAGCCAGACCACCGTTTGGGGTAGATACAAAGATTTTTTTTTAATTATTTTTTTTTTAGCAAATCGAAATGATAGCCAGCTCTCAAAAAGCTCCTAGCCAGGTTAACTGTGAGAAGGGCAAGCCAAAGAAGTCAACAACTGAAGCAAATACAATTTATCCTCAGCAGGCGGGGGTTGCAGGTCCATAGTGATGCAGGGAGCAGGAGACATCAAGGACTGGAAGGAGAATGATGGGGGTGCTAAAACTGACTGCTACACCCTAAAAATATATGAACAGGTTGTGAATTTCCTTGTAGGCTCAATCTGTCCTGGTTTCCCTCTTAGCTGAGAAATTTTCTCTTATTCCTTGTCTAATTTCAAATGCGTGTTTTGTCTTCATAAACATCTTCATAACCAGGTGTCTTTATCTGTGCACGTGTGTGTCCTCTGTCATCTGTTAGCTGTTTTCAGTACATGGAGTAATCTGAGGTTCAGAAAGCATTGTATCATAAACCCTGTTTCCCAGCTCAGGGAATAGCTAGGTGATCTTCCTTCAAACTTTTCTGATATTTTTGCAGCCTTATGAGAGTGTGGAGGAGACAAATGTACTCTTTAACATAGTAGTCTTTCGAAGACTTAATATTAAAGTATTCAAATATTCTTCCTCTGTTTCTTTTTTTTTTCTCTTTATCCACATGAACAGAGGCATTTTCCTTTTTTCACCTGTGCTAAACATTCATTTATTAAAACTTCTGAATACTCTGCCTTCTGTCTGTGATTTTTGCAGTATTAGGATGTCATCTGTATTTTTCTGGCTTTTCTTAGATTACAAGCATTTTACTAGGTGATTCTGATTGCTAGAGAATGATGAGAAAGACCTTATCAAAGATCTCTGTAGCTCATTAACCTGTGCCTGCGCCAAAATCAAATACCTTATGCATAGGAAGGAGTATAAGAAGGCAAGTAGCAACATTTTTGTAGAATACTGTGCACACTTTCAGAAATTTGGAGCTTAGAGAGCTAAAGATACCATTTCTGTATCTAAGTTTCATGTCTTTTTATTCCCTGAATTTGTCTAGTGCTTTTTTGGACCAATACCACCCAGAAAAGTCCTGTGTTAAGAAGTTATCTTACTAAACTACAAGTTTTATTAAGCAATCTCTTCATTTACTTTTGGTGAATTTTCTTTTTGCTAGTTTAATTTGATGGCTCTAGTTCTTAACCTGAAAGACATAGTCAGTAGTTGGTCTCTCTTCACCTTCTCTTTTCCTCTGTTTTATACACCTCAGCTACATCCATCCAGTCATCTGGTTGATTAACTCAAAATGACTTTAGCTTTTAGTATTTTATTATATACTAATAGTTCCACTAATTTATAGGGGATAGTCATTGGGGTGATCTGTTTGTAATTCCCTAGGGTTACCTCTTTTGTTAAGTTGATTATATTGGGATGGTGTTGGCAGGACAAGGCTGTCTTCGGGATGTTTTTAATTTTCCAAGATTTGTTAAAAAGTATCATGAGTGTTTACCAGTCTCCTAAGCTACTTCATTTAAGACTTTTGGCTGAAGTTTTTCAAGCTGTTGGTTTGAAAATACTTTCTTTTAGCAGCAACTAGATCCTCCTTTCCTTTTCCTCAGCATCACCATGATGGATATTTGCTCTTCTGCTATTCCAGCTGTAGAACAGAAGTATCTGCTGAACATATTAATATTTCAGAAATTCTACCAACTGCATCAAACAGTTGATCTATACAAGCCCGAGAATTTTCTTTGTTTCTGTTGCCATGAAACTACTTTTCAGTGAGAAGATTCAGAGCAGTTTCTGAAAATCAGACCCTTTCAGTTCAAAGATCTAAAATTCAGGCATCTGAATTCCCAATGCACCTTTACAAATGTGGGTTAGGAAACAGACTGAATTTTTCTATCTCAGGAGCGGGTGGCACATGATTTTAATTAGAATAGAAATTGACATGTTCTTTTATTCTCACATAAAATCAGAAACTTTTTTTTTTCTTACATTCTGCAAAACTTTTCTGTATCTTAGGTGACCTGCTGTTAGGAAACTACTAGCTGGAAATGTATTCTGAAGAACAGATTAAATTATAGCTAAAGAGACACAGAGAAACAATATTTTGTTATGAAGGGCCATAGGAATATACTACTTCTCTTTAGTTTCCTAAAACATACACATACGCACAAGTTTTTGAACACCTGATATAATTGCACTACATTCTACTGTAAGAAAAAAAAGAAAAACCCATCCAGAAGATTCCTTAATTGGCCTAGGAGTCCTGGATGAAGTGATTGATTTTGCACAGCTGTTTGTAGCAATGCATGGCAAGTATGTTTACAACTGACAGACACAGATGACACTATAACTGACAGTTTCCTTTTCTTCTATGTATTTTTTTAAGCTAGAAGATCAATTGGACATCTCCAAAGTTTGGAAGGGAAAAATAGATTTGTTTCTACTTCCAATTATTTTTATTCTGCATGGCATGCTGAAACCTGTCACAGTTAAGACCAGATTGTCCAGTTTTAATACGGTTCACTCTCTTTCATCAAAATAACTTCTATTACACTTTGTCAAAATAAATGACACTGCTAAGGTGATTGGAGGCACGTATCTCATCTTATGGCAAGCCTGGAAAACTGAATGTAGAGAAATATCCAAGTAACTCATTTACCTCAAATTAATCATACAGACAAAAGAGAGGACGCTTTTGTCGGCAAACAAGTGTTGCCTTTTCATGGAAGTCATCCCAAAATGGTAGCAGTACTAGGAATTCCAGAATAAAAACAGGCAGTCACCTCCAGCATTGCAATTACTGGTCTTCTAGGTAACATTCTCAAACCACTGGATGGTAGTTTGTCTATGCTGGATACAGAAGAGCTGACCTTAATTCATATGGGGCGTGTGATGATCAAACAGTGGAGTGCAAACATATGTGAACTCAGTAAGATATAAAACCTTTTCCTGAAGTAGCAGCTGCTTCTGTTTCCTTCGTGTTATCCTAGTGTTCTCTACAATGTCTTCACTTTGCTTATTCTCCATAAGTAGGCAATTATACGTAGTCTGACAGTGTACCTCTTCTCCATAATTATCTAATTGTAACTAACACGTATGCCCCTGATCCAACACCGACCAGCAAATGAAGCTGGAAAGCAGAGTTAATGATTTTGCCTCTCTAGAAAAAGGATGAAGAATCTCTGATTCTCCTCTCTACATGCCCTTTTTATACTTTTGAGGTGGAAAGATACACGTAATGGAGAGTCTATGTGGGGAAGGTGACTTGTTTTGTAGACGTAAGCAGTGATTGCGTCTCAGCTTCCAAGGAATCCCTGTGTTTATATGCGCATGTGGATGTGCACGTGTGGGGAGGAGACGTGAGCTTGAGAGGTTAGTGGTAAGTGGGGGATGCATTGAGGGTTGTGTATTTAAGTCTTACAGGGTCCTGACAGGAGTTGACAAAAGTGTAGAAGGGAGAAGGTGATTGATGTGGAAGGCTAACAGGAGCAGAGGAGAGACTGAAAGAAAGCAGTACAGGAAAAGAGAATTGAATTAGGTGGGAAAAGATGGCAAGATAAGTACCAGAGTAATATGAATTTGAAGAGGAAACAGAAGGATTCAAAGATGCAGTAAAAGAAAATGTAACAAAGCAAAGAATCGAGAAAAAGAGAAAAAAACCCAACACATAAAAAGAGACCTGAGAGTTGAATAAATGGCTACTCAATGAAAGCTTGAGGCAAATATGTTTTCTCTATTTTAAAATGTTAACCGGGAACATATTAGTAAAATGGAGATAAGAAATCTCATTTCATAGTTTGCCTGAGGCAGCAAAGAGCCCAAGGCTTAAATTCTGAAGGAACATTATTTAGCAGAAATTGATGTTCAGAAAGGACTATGATTTGTTGTATTGTGAATGAATGTAATTGTCAGGAAAGAAAGAAAGATTTCTTCTGAGCTGGAAGATTGCGCATCAGTAGGCACTTTTGGTACCACTGCTCTTTGATTTCATCTGCAGGATCTCATGTTATATCAAGAAGTGCTTTTCTGGGATGTGTTGCTGTAAAGCAGAAAGCTGGGAGAAGCTACAGCAGTTATGAATGACTGAGCAAGACCAGAGTAGAAAGATGATTTTATTTTTTTTAAATGCTTCTGATATAATTCATTATTCTTCACCAAGCCTGTCCTGGCAGCTTTCCAACTTTAGATTATAAAGATAAGGACACCGTTGCAGACACAGGACTAACTTTAAGGATCATAAGGTCTTAATTCTTCTGAACCTAGTCATGGAGGCCCATTACCTTGTGAATTTGGAGTCATCCTTCCCAGCTCTGAATCACTGCATGACAGCAATTCATATTGTTATGGAACGCAACTTTCTTTCAAATCAGTCTTTTTCTGAGGGGTGAGTGGGAATCACAAATATGCGTCTATACAAAAGGGGAAAAACATAAGGTCTATAAGGTATCTTTAAATAAAATTAAGCAACAGAAAAAGGACAGGTATAGGGTCACTATTCCTTGACGTTCAGGCCATGGAACATGGCTTTACTTTGATAAACACTATTCCAGGCTGTCAGCCTTCTGCATATTCAATAGCAGCAGAAATCAAATTCTAATGTGGTCTAGTCCAATGCAGTTTTATTCTTACTTTTGGAGTTACTCCTTTCAACAGCTGTGCTTTTGATCTAATAGGAAAGAATGTGTCAACTGGAACGGCTACTGTCCTTTGCTTTAGCCTCGTGAGCTTTTTTATACTCAGTTATTTACTTAGGCTTTTTAACAAGGCAAGTGTACACTCCTTTTCTGTGCCCGTTCCCTATTTGTTTATTTTGAATGGAAGCAGATGCACATTAGAACCACAGTTTTGGGTAATATGCTAGCATGTGCCAAATTACAATGGTATCTCCAATGTTTTGTACAGCACTCCATCAATGCAAAAATGGCTGATTGCTACCTGTTGTCTTACCAACAGCCAGAGTAATTATTACAGTAATCCATATTGGTACCTTGATGTTGTTTGGAATGGATTTCATATCCAAGCATTTTTCACCCAATAGCCAAGTAAGCTAGATAACCATAAACTGCAGCCCTGAATCAACGCTGTATCTAGCAACAGAGTGCAAAAAAAAAAATAGAAGAAAATGCAGGCCATACACTGCCAAATGGCAATGAATATGTTGAACATAAAGAAAAAGAATAAATTAGCACTTCTCTCTTTCTCTGCCTCAGTGTCCCAGAAAACGGTATATAGATGATAGCATTACATACTACTGATTTGTTGCAGCTGCTTCTCTATGTTTTCTGACAGCAGAGCTAGTCCAATTTTGTGCTCTATTTTCATTTCTCTTTTGTACAGCTCCAAACCCCAACATTAGAGTCTTTATTAACGTTTCCGTCAAATGTCTACACTTTTCAAAAAAATTATAGTAATTCCAAATTTATAATTCATCTTTTTAAAAAAGAAAAGCGGTATACTATGGCAATATAAAATTGCCTTTTCTTATTAAGCTATTCAGGTGTCAGCGCAATTGTTATCACTAGGACTGCAATCATTACAGATCATGCTTGATATATAAAAAGATGTTATAAATGTGAATGTAGTTATGGGATTTTCTTCATTTTCAGAGTAAAGACACATTGAAATATGCATTAAAATACTTCCTCAGTTTCAGCTTCCTTTTTAAAGCAATAATTTTTAGCAGAAATTCTTTGGAGGCCCGGGGATTTGGCTGGGTCAGTGGGCACTCATATGTTCTGAGGCTTACCTCTGCATTTAAAAACCTTCTATGTTTAAAACCTCTGTTTTTTGAAAAATTTAGCTGAGAGCTTTGATAAAGTCTGGGAAGTTTTCACCTTTCCTCTCTTATGCTTATAAGCAAAATCAGAAAGAAATGAATTTTCATGCTGAAAAGCTGTATTTCAGATACATGGAAATAATGTTAAATCACAGTCTAACTGCTTGTTTTAGCTTTTATTTGGTGTAAGGCTGAGATTAGTTTTTGTTGGCCATCCCTAGAGTATTTAGTTACTGTATTTTTAGGGATCATGACATTGGTATGCTTTGATATTTGCTAGACAAAATAAAATAGTCATTAACAAAAGGCCAGGTTAAGAAAAGCACACAGAAATGTTTGCTTATAACACATGAAAATAGACAACTCAGTTACTAAGATTTATCCAGGTTTACATGCAAGCTGTATGAGCAGATCCTATTTGATCTGTGTATTTAAGACTAAAATTAATATGGCACAGATTATCCTAGTTCCTACTAATGGTCACAGGTGGCACTCTCAGAAGGGAACCTTAGGGATGTACTATTTTTTTTCACAATACCATATTTCAAGTGTTCTCTGCAAGATTTCTTTTGGTTTTAAATTTTCTTGATCTGATTTCCCTTTGTCTTTCCCCCACTACTGGTGTGTCTGAACTATGCAGGAAAGAAGCTTGACATCTACGTGTAAGAGACTGGGAAAATAAAAGTCAAAGATAAAGGAATGGTAGGAGTCTTGGCTTGCTATAGAAGGGAAAGAGAAAACTGAGAATAAAATAGACTTTTTTGAAGCTGTGTTTTTATTTACATTTTGGTGAGACAGCAGCAGAAATATGATTCTTGTTGTCATTAACCTTAGTTACTATAAATTCTACTCCTTGGAGGCTGTCCTTGTTAGAGCAGGGAGTTCGTTCAATGGCTTGAGATAGATCATGCTGACTGGATTCAGTATTGACACATGATTTTTAAGGATTAACACCAGTGGTAGAAAATCAGGCAACATTTAGAACTCGAATTTTAAATCTTGGTTTGATTGTACCTCAGCGTATTAAGTGGTCAGATAATTATGATAGTCTAGGACTGCCACCATCAAATCTATCATCATCAGTGTTTATGATGGAGCCTCTTCTTGTGATATGGACATAAACCCTCCTTTCCCAAAATATATGTATGCATATAATTAATCCTTACCAATCTTTTTCTTTTTTTTTCTTTTTTTCCAAGCATATTTTCTGGCTGGTCCTGTATTTATTTCTTTTCTTTCTGTATTTGGCTTCTTGTTCATACTGATGCCTGTTTTTATTTCTTGAGCATTTAGATCATTGAGCTTAATTCTCACTGTTTCTAAAATTGTGTTTATAATCAGGCTCAGCTGACCAAACTCTTCTGAAATTCATGCAATCTTGGGAAAATCACTTATCAGTTTTACATGGCAGGAAGTTTTATACCAGAGTAGATTTTGATACATGTTAGTACATGTTTTAAATGCATAATGCAAGCCATCTATTAGGAAGCCAGAAATAATATACATTTTCTGCATCACAGTGCTATGTTTCTTTTCCAAACCCACTAAAAATAAGGCAACTCAAAAAAGTCATAGTCATTCCATTCCAATAAATGTGCTTCCTAAAATGCAAAACAATGCTATTAAACTTCACAATCTCCTTCTAAGGCTGACCTCCATGAACTTATGTGCATTATGTGGTAGGACTATTCAGCTTTCTCTCTTCCTGACGCCAAAATAAAGAGTATATTAATAATTAAAAACTCATTAGTACATTTAATTTTGTTGTTGGAAGTGGAAACTAATACATGGACAGGAAAATGTTAGTCTTGCTCTGCAATGGATGTGCTAGCTTACCTTTTTAATTCCTTCAGATGTAGAGAATGCAGACTCAGGCAATTAGATACAATTCCTTTCTCGTAGGTTGTTGAAGCCTGAAGAAATTATATTTCTCAATGTGGAATTTTGACTTTATTTTAAATGCATTTTTTTCTCTAATATGTGTAGTTATCATTTTAGTGGAACAGGCACATTTATTTTCTAAGTTATTCGTCTTAGTCATCTACCTATTACTCTATAAAAATATATTTAAAATAATTGCTTAGTATCCAACATAATTGCTCAATAATTGCTCAGTAGTCAAGAAAAATGATACTACAATGTGGCAGGAGAAAGCAAGAATCAAAATTCTAGGCATTTTAAAGCAATGGCAATGATTTTCAGTAACTGTATAGCTAGAATCGCACTGTGTACTTTGAATAGGGATATAACGTAACTGCGTAATTGTCTTTGGTCTGTCATCTTTACTCAAAACCAGAAGCAGCTTAAAGTTATGTATTTAACTTTGTGTGTGTGATGTTGTTGTGTGTGATATCCTCATTTACTCTTGTTGGTGTTTTTTCAGTATAAAATAATATAAACACAGAGAAGGAAATTCAGGAACTAGAATGTGGAGAACATCAAGGAGGAGATGGGCTTGTTTCAGAATGTGCTGTTTGGAATTTAGGTGCCTTGTGCTGGGAAGAGTAGAAAAGCTTGCATATGCATTTTAGATGGTTATGAGTCATTTTCTATACTTTTATCCCTATCCCTATTTTATTATCCCTATAACCCCAATCTGATATTAGATGACATGCATAAATGCTAGTCAGTCCCTTTACAGCATTGTGGAGCACCCTCCACAGATTTGGGGAACAGAATCTGACAGATACCATCAAAAAATGAGAAGGATTAAAAATAATCTCACACTTAAACAACCACCATGGAGTGCCAAATAGTGGCCACCTCAGGGCAAAATTGTGGCAATCCTGCTCTATCTATATTCTTAAAACAGGAGTCAGCTTTTAAATGTACTTGGTCTTCAGCAGGTTGGCTATGTATGTATCAGATCAATCTTTTTATTAGATGTGTTCTAAATGCTGGGGTCGGGGTTGTGGGAACGTATATGAACAGAGATTAGGGTAGTGGTGATGAAACAGGCATTTACAGTTGCTGCTGCTAGAACTTCCATAGTTTCCCAGCAAGGGACTGCAATTCTGCATGGAATTGTTTCCTCATGTGCAGTACACAGCAGGATCATAATTCTGGTGATAGCAATGGGAAATGGGACAGAAAGAGACTGCCAAAGAGGAAGTCCCCTTCTGCACCAAAGCAGCCTGATGTGTAATATTTTGTCTATTTAGAGTCGTCCCTGTGGTTGTACTAATGACATTATCTCCCAGGAGATCATTATCTGATGATTGCATCCCATCATGGATTGTTCTCGGTGACCTGAGTGCTGTTGGAAAATATTATTTTTGTAACACCTGCTACATCCCCGTCTCCTGGTAGAAATTTAGTTCCTCTTTTGGCCTGATGCCTTGCTATATTTTCCACAGTCTGTTCTCCTCTGTTACAAAGCCAGTTTGGTTTCCTGTGTTAAAGCCGTACAGGGCTGCTGCTTCTATCAACATTTTCTTTCTCATCTTTTCTATATCAGTCTTATCTGATGTGGCGTCGTCTTTGCTGCTAGCATATAAATTACATTGTTGATTCTTTATGGTTTCTTGCACTCTGAATTGAGTTATAGCTTTTACAAGCATGTGATCTGGCTCTAAGAGAAGACTCTGACAAGTTGTCATTCCTGGAATCTGTGACTGTCTTGTCTTGTGCTAATTCATCTTCTAAGACCCAGTATTACAGTGTTCAGCAAGAGCAATAGCTACTGTATTAACATCCTTTACTGGTACTTCTTCATTATACCTGTCAATATGTTGCCAAAGGGATTTGCTCTTAGGTACTTCCCCTTCCCACCCTATTTTTTTCTTTTCTGTTTTTTCCTTTATGTTTCTCTGTCATTGCTATGGGAACTGCCTATTTACGTTTTATTCTGTTGGGCAAGTTGTTATATTTGTTTCAAAATATAGCTGAGATCAAAATTGCCATTTTCAAAAAAGAATTTTAAAAACAGTATATTTATATGTTTTTACATATGCCATATACTTATAACAAAGTCACAGGCCTGTATTTGCATACGGCTTATGTTAAGCTTCCTATGCCTCCTGGAGGCTTTCCCAGTACTTTATTAAAATCACACGCTTTATTTTTTCATAATTGGGAAGTTATTTGAAATGTATTAAAATATTAAAAATGTGTTAAGATAGAATATGCCTTATTTTACCACCTCATTCTAGCTCTTCTCAATTTTCTTTATCCATATTTTTGAAAGATTAGTCATTCTTATCCACTGAGGTGAGTTACTTTTCTAACATTTCACATTAAAAGTGTGGAAAATGATACAGTTAGATGCTATTCTTTTTGTCCAAAAAGCTATGTAAAGAAGGCCCCATTTTAAAGACTTTTGGGCTTCTGAAATGGAAGAAGAAACAGAATTTTAAAAAGAGAAAACATCTAAAGGCTAATTTTTGTCTCTCTGAATCTTAAAGCAAAAAGCAGGCTTAAGAAAAGCATCTTAGATGAACAGTGCACCTTAAATTGCAAATTGAGAACTCATGTTACAAAGCCCTTGCCTTTTCAGAACTGTATGCAGAAATTACTGTGAACTTTTACGCAGGTTTCCCTTTTTCAGGGCTTTTTGAAGTTCCCCTTTAACTGGCTGCTCTGCATCCTGATTGAGGTTCAGCACATTTATATCCAAAGGAAATCACATCATGGCTAAAAGTAAATGACATTGCTTCAGAAGACTACTGCTTCTTACAGAAATCAGTTTTCCAATCTCCTTTTGATCTTAAAAAAAAAAAAAAATTAGTATTATTCTTTAAACAGAAAAACCTTTAAGCTTTCAGCCATTACTATAGCCTAGAAAAAGCCCTATAGCCCTTTGTAATAAATTAATTACCTTTTCAGTTCATGTATTCATTTAAAACTGTATATGCAGAATCACAGTGTTACCTATAAGTGGTAGCTTGAACAAAAATAGGTTAATACTTGCTTCTGAACATTTTAAACCAAAATACTGTTTTTCAGTGACCCTGGAGTGGAGAGGTATGAACTACTTAACCCAGCTGTCAAGAGCAAAGATGTATAACTTTGTTCTGAATCTGCCTGAGAAACCAGAGATTTGGTTCTCTCAAAAATTAATTGGCTGGCAAGGTACAGTTAACAGTTCGGATCATTTTTCTTGTTTTGTCTTTTTCTTTTTTCTTTTTTCCCCACAGAAAATATCAGGCTGATTTTCATGGCAAATTGGAGTTCTGGCCTGTGCAGAGGGGTCAGGCAAGTATATGCAGTGGAGGTCACACATTTAGGGTTTTTTTTTTTCTCTTGATGATCTAATCAGCAGAATCTATCACACAGTAATCCTCAAAAGTGTCCCATTTTCGTCTATAAATTTTTCACAACAGCTATTTACTACTGTGAATTCAATTAAAGGCCAGTGGCTGGAAACTTTAGTGTGTCCATAGAATTTTCACCAAGGCAAGTCAATACGAGATGACTTTTGCTTTCTCATTTCTAAGAAAACGTAAAATCCATCTTTGAGCCCGAGCTTTCCCACAAATGCTTTTAAACAGTAACCTCACTGGACTTTTAAATAAAATGACACTGCCAATGACATCTTCTTTTTGCTAGCCAGCAGAAAAAGAAGAGAAATATCTTTCTTATATTACTCCTTGGAGAAGGCAGTTAGATACTTTGGTGATGAGTATCCATCTAAACACAAAGATAAATTGTTAGGGTCAGGTGAGGTTGGCAGAAGTTATTTTAAGCTGGTTTCTCATTTGAGAAGCTGCATTTCAGTTAAGTGGTCTGAATCAGTTGAACTGGAGGGAAAAAACCCACAACAAAACAAACATTTTCTTTTAAGAATAGGCCCCTGTGTCCATCTACCTCTAGCCGGCAATGCCCCAAGCTCATTTGTTACCTTCAGCAGTTATCTTTGAAAACTGGCTTTTATACAGAGCTACAGGTATTTGCCCTGAGATGAGTATCTCCCACTTGTACGGTGGGAAGTTTTGATTTCATCAAAACCAGTTATCTTTTGTAGGCAGAAGTCTGTCTGTCCTTTACTAAATGGTATGACTTCCATGAATAGGAATTTTCTTAATTTTTGAAGGAACTTTCAAAGCGTTTTTTCTGATACAGTTGTGTGTTGTTTTTTGTTTTTTTTTTTTTCAAAGCAAAAATTTTTTAGCGACAAACTTTACAGGGCCTTTGGTCAATACACTTTTTTTTTTTTTTGCCAAGAACAATTCTAGTTATTATAACGCATCAGATCTCTTTGAGTCCATCTTCACGTTTTGGAGTGAATGAAATAAAAGCATTAAAAAAAAGTTGCTTTTTCTTACTTAAGACTTAACTTTGAAAGCCAGTAGCATGTTGCTTCTGCTGGTATTCCCCAAATGAAATTCCTTCTGATTTGACACAGATAGCAAAACTCATTGCCACTAAATCCCACAGTATTCATTGCCTCCTTATTTGAATAGTTTCTGTGGTCCTTCTTGAGCATTTGGTGTAAGTGCATTGGTTTAGGAAAAAAAAAAAAAAAAAAAGCACTGCAATATTTTATATGTCCTGTAAAATTTTATTTGAAGTGGGTGGACAAAAAAGAGGCATTTTCCTTCTCATTTTACCAGCAGCCTCATCATTGCTAGCAGTCTTAGAATGTGTATATTAGAAAGAAGTCACAATGAAACAAATGATCATATTTATGAATGCCGTTATGGCTCTTCAGGCTTATTGATCACTGAGAATTTCCTAGATCTTTATATTGTTGCATTTTTGTTGTGCTTTCTGAGAAACAGTAAGTTTGGAAAAACAGTGGTATATCTGAAAATATTAATTGAAAGTAATAATAAGCCATTAATAATACACAAGGGAGCCATACATGAGACTATAATAAAACACACTGTAGTCTGTAACATCAGTGGCATTGCACTATGAAACAGGATTCCCTGTAATGCCTTACAAAGTAAAGCAGATAGCCTTCCGCCTTTGCTCAGTGCTATTAACATTGAAGGAGGCTGCAAAACAGCTCATTAGCTACAGCCAGATGTTTTCGGCTCCAGAACACCACTATAAAGCATCAAACATTGCCTGGCGCAAGGATTATATACACAGATCTGTGACCTGCAAAATGTATATACTCATAATACCATAGTCTATACAGTGCTCCTCTCCCTGATAGTATTTTCTGCTCATCCCTTCATGGGGTGGTGGAATACTGGGAGTTTAGGGGGGGATTTATTTCCTTTTCAGATTGCAATTAATCAAAGCTTTTTTAACCTGCCTATATAGTATATGGGAAGAGAATAGAATATCTAATAGGCTAATACTGCACTTCAATACCAGTTTCTTTACAACTACAGATACTACTCTACTGGAATTAAATGCATCATCTGAAACACTAACATAGATTAAATTTGAGGGAGTTTAGATCTGAAATTTGGCTTTTCCCTGCTGCAGTCTAAATCTTACTTCTTAGAGGCCAGATCTTTTAGAAGAATTTGGTTTTGAATCTGTTCTTCAGCATTGATTTCCTTCGATTTTTAGAAGGCTATTTCTACACAGATCTGACCTTGAAAAGGAAAGCCAAATAATTTTCATATAAAAAATCATCAGATATTTATTAAGAGAACATTTCTTTTATATATTTTCTGGAAAATACTGCAGTTCAGAGCAGCCAGTTGGAACGAAAGATATGCTGTATGTATCTCCTCCTCTGCATTCTTTAATATCCTTTACATATCAGTGTTTGGCCAAAGTCAGATTTTCTCTGGCAGTCTTGGAAACATTGAAGGACAGAGATTCAGCAGCATGAGTTTAGTCCCATCATCTTTGTAACTACCCTTCCAACAATTGTAGATTGCTATTAGATTGTGCCTTAGCCACCCTTTCACCTGACTAAAGCCCAGCTGCCTTAACAGTTATTCTTTTGGTAGCCATCTACTGGACTCTCTCAGGCTTCTCCACATACCCAGAAGTGGACGCAAAGTGGGACACTGGTGTTCTGGATGTGGTACCACCAACATGGAGTGGAGGGAGTAACAGCTTCTCTTGATCTGTTTTCCACACACCTCCAAATGCAGCCCTGTCTGTTGTTTGTTTTACTTGCAGTGAGAGTTGGCTCACATTCACTGTAACTGCCAGGTCCTTTATGGAAAGTGTTCATTTTCCATGAAATGTACCAAGCTTGTACCAATGTGTCAGGTGACTCTACCCCACAGCAGAACTTTGTGCTGCTGCTTACTGAACCTCATGAGATTTTTGTTGGCCCAACCCTCAAATTTTTCAGGATGTCTCTGTGTCAAAAGTCTGCCATTTGTCATGTCAGACAGTTCCCTAGTGTACTGTCATCTTCAGGGTAGGTGAGGATGCAGTCTGTGTCATCATCCAGGTTGGTGATGAAAATATTGACAAATGTGGATCCCATGTTCAACGTTGGTTTATTAGCAGCTGCTGGGCCATTGATCCAGTTGTCCAGCAAGTTCACATTCCACTACCAGTCTGCTTGACCAGCCCAAACATCCACGCTTTCCAAATGAGTATGCTGTGGGAGATGGGTTGAATACCTTCATAGTACAGAGTACATAATTTGCCATGTTAAAGCAGTATGATTAGGGAAAAAAAAATGCAACTAAGTAAACAAAAATAAAATCCTGTAGAGAGAGGAAGTGGCTAGAGAAGGCTACAGGGAGAGCTGAGACACCACTTGAGAACCGCTACCACTGAGAATGAATTAGGTGGTTTTTATATAAGTCTTGCCTGAGGTAGGAAGGGAATGAGCGTTTTTGTGCTCTGGTATAATATTTCAGTAGGATTTGCCAATATTTTCCGACTGAGTTGGATGGAGAGTTTGCAGAGTAGAACTGAGGCTATGTGGAACATTGAGTTGCTTGTTTCCCATGTGTCTTATCTTAGCCCCCTTTCGATGTCATCAGGATATTTAGTTGTTTTAGTGGTCTGTATAGCCTGTAGAGCGCTCCTGTAAGAAACTTTCTGGAGAAGCTATTGCAGAACATATATTAACTACTGAAAAGACCATGCAGAAAACTCCTTTAGGCTCCTCAAAGATATGAATAGCTGATGAAACTGTGTCTGTGTAGTAATAAAGAGTTTTATGCGATCTAGCCAAATGGGTTTAGTGTATTAACCTCACTACAATAGGTCCCCCTGAGACAATTTAGCATGTGAAAGAATGGTCTGCATCAGAGAACAGTAAAAAACTTTTACAGTTGATAATGCAGTAGACAAAAGGTAGTATCTTTCTGGTCAGCTGCCAAGAGCTCATCATCTGATTCATAAGCAAAGAAAGATGTGGGAATTCCCTATGGATGAACAAACATCACCCAGTTCAGTTTACAAAGGCTTTCAACATAAGACAGAAAAGACAGTAACATTTGGCAAGCTATAGGAAGGAGATTATGTTAGTTAATTCAGAATTCTCTTTCAAATCAGTCCTGTTTTTCCAAAATGTAGACGGAAACAAAAAAGTGCCCAAGTCACGGACCCCATGACCGTGTGCTGCTTGATCTTTTTGTAGGCTCCTTGCTCGAGGTGTGAATGCTGCTCTTTGCTGTGACTCTGTCACAGCTTCTTCTGCCACGCTCTGGAAGCTGGGTGAGAAATCAGGAGGTGGGAATAACTCCCCTCTTCTGCCAGGGGGTTCTTCGTCACCCCTCTTAGAGGAATATGGTATAAAACTGAAAACAAACATACCACCTCTCACACAGCAGCCTTTCTTTTTCAGCGCTCACCATGTTGTGAGCATTATCTATACCAGTGTTTTATGATAAGAAAAATGGATCTGGAGATATATATATAATTTCAGTTGATGGTGGTTCCACGAATGGATAGGATACAAAGAAGAACGTTGATTCTTGCTTTTTTTGACAATTGAATATTTCATTTCTCCTATTTTGAAGAAAAAACATATTTCTGAGACTTCTTCCAATTCAGCAACTTTCTTCAGAATATTGCTACAATATTCCATAATTAATATTGAGACTATATCATCTAAAATTTTGGTTTGCTACAAAAGATAAGAAATGTTAACCAAGAAATGCTTAACTGTATTTTTCTTGAATTATTTGAAATGGAAAAGAAAATAGCCTCTAAATTAAAGGCATATACTTTAAACAAAGCATAGCATTTAAAGTAGTAAATAACCATTTAATTATTTAAAATTTCATTTGTCCATCTTCTCCAAATTAGTTTTAGAGTCGCTTCTGTTCTACATGTGCATTTATTAATGGAAATGTTAGGGCAACAGTAATTTCATGAAGCATATTTATTTTTTAATAAATCATTAGTCCATTGCAATGTAAAAACTTAATCTTTTGCAGAGAATTGCAGATAGAGTCAGTGCCTGTATTTATATGCTAATGACTCTATGGGAAGAAAGCAGAATTAATAAATAATGCTTAATTAAGAGAAAAAAATGCAATAATCCTATAACTTGGAAATAAAGCACAAACTATTTCTGATGCATAATAGAGGTTTTAATTATGTACTTTCAATGTAGCAATTCTTAAATAATGGTTCTGGCACTGGCAATAACATAGAAGAAAAAAGTCCCAGTGAAAACTCTTGAAATAAATTAATCCTGTTCAGTTATAAATTTTGAAAGCGCATTCCTTTTGCTCTGTTTTGTGTATTTACATTGTTGAGTATAAGTTTTTATCATTAAGTATTTCATATGAGAATATTTAATTCTGCAAGGTGCCTGCTATTCTATTGTCTTTAAAAAAGATGGTATCGATCCTCTGGAATCAACAAGGTTTCGATACTGGGTTTTAAGGAGGCAGGATTAGATTTAAGGTGTTTTCGTATGTAATTAGATACATCATTGTTCCTATTTGCACTATTTTAGTAGTCCAGAACAACGCTGGTACTTCAAGCTGTTACTGTGGTTTCTCTGCAGGCAAATGGTCATTGCAGGGCATTTACCAAGCAGCTATACTTAGAGATTAAAACCCAAGTCACTTCGGTCCTACGCTCACCAGTTATTAACTGTGGTCTATGTGGCTGATCCAAAACAGAATTATGTCTATTCCAATTCAGATGGAAATTAATCTCGGAATAACTGAAGAAGTCTACTATTTCTTTGCAGAAATTTTAAGTATGTGATTGCTCTGCTTCTTACTTTCAGATTTAAAAGACCTAATTAGAACAAGCTTGATCTTCTGAAGTAACAATATTCTTTGTGGGGTTTTTTTGTTGATTGCTGATTTTCTTTTTTTCTTTTGGCAAAGAAACTCCAGAGCCTTACCTGAGGTTTTTTTCAATAAGTTTATTTCACAAAAGAGTGTTTTCCCACCTCTGTAGCAAAAATCAATACATGATATAAAGAAATGCCACATGGTCCACACACATCCATCTCTTTCACTCTTTGAACTATGCTATTCATAAAAAAGCCTGACTACTGAGTTTTCCTGAGGAGCACTCTAAATATTGCACAAACACATTGATGTCAGAATTAAATAAGAAAAACTTTCAAAAATTAAACTGCCAGGATTTGCAGATTCAGGACTGATATCTGATACTAGAAAACAAATCAAAGGAAAGCGAAGTAATAGCTGACTCAGTGTGTGTGTGTGTCCAACTCTTGCGCCATAAATTGTATAATTGAGCTTTAAGATAATTTTACATGTAGAGGTATGTTTTGGTGAACTGCAGCTTTCTGCTGGTTGTCAGCATTCAGTGCTGTGAAACATTTTTTCATGGTTTTCTACATCCACTCCACTGCTGTGGTGTTTGTATCCAGGTTTTAGAATGCCCTTCCATATTCCTTTTCATAGCAGCTAACAATCACTGCTTCTACTAGAAGCTGTGCATAAATTTGCTGTCCTTGCTGAGGGTAAAATCTGCCCTCAAAGGATACCGCCTTCTAAACCTCATTTTGAAAATGCAAGTGGGATGCCAGCTGAGGGATATGAAACACACTACCTGTCTGTCATATCCAAAAGTAAAAAGTTAAAGCTACATCTTACCTGGAAAGTGTCCAATAAGGTAACAGGAGAATACAACTTTGTAAAATTCATGACTGGTGGGGGGTTTGGTACAAACAAAAATTGTCATCGGTAGTGGAGCAGCTACAACATACAGCGCTTGCTTTTTTTGGAAAATACTGCTTTTGTCACTGCTTTCTCCAGACTGTCCTCCCATTCTTCCCTTCCCCCTTAGTTGCTTCCCACCCACCGTACTGGTAAAAGATTTTCCTCCGAGGTTACTCTACCCCTTGTGCTCCTGATTTTCCACCTGTGTTAACGTCTTCCTCCTATTCATCTTATACAGTAACGTGGACTGCGACTTTTGTGTCGGGTGGCCTTCAACTACGTAAGCCTTTAATGCAAGCATTAGAGATAATTTCAATGTTTGTTGTATTCATTTTAATATTTCACAATGCTTCATTTTTATTGATGCTTTTACAGGGTAAAATTCAAAGGGCTTCTGAACGCCTTCAGTTGCCATCAGGTCAAATTAAGTATCTAAATATTGCCTCAACTGCATAATGATTATAAGGTGCATTTGAAAATTAGCTCGCGATTTCTTTCAATATAACAGGTATTGTTGAGAAAACCTTTTCCTACATTTCACTATTTTAGTAAATGTACTTTAAAGAAACATAAGGTTAAATGTATGATTAAATACTGGGTTTATAGGAAGCAGCTGAACAGAGAGAGTAAAGTCGCAGCATTTGAAGGGGAAGGTGGGCTGTGAAAACTACTACTGAAGGATTCTGATAGCTTCTTTCATAGGGAGAAAACTTAAAAAATAACCCACGGGGGGCGAGAACATTCTTAGTCCCTTGGTTCATACGTGCAATAGACTAGAAGTGAGTAATTACTCTAGGAAATGTTTGAAGTAATCAGTCTTTGGACAGAAATGTAAATTAACATTTGCTTTTGTGGAAGTCCCATGCAGCTACCTTCCATTCAGATTCCCCGTACAGATAGGAAGTTCTCTGTCCTTCAGAGCACTAATACCAGTTTTGCAGTGAAGTGCTGATTAAGCTTCAAAAAGTAATAATACAGCTGTGACCTTTTAAAGGCTGATTTTTCTATATGAATAATACCATTTACAGTTATACCAACTGTGATGAAAATTACGAAGCTACTGAATCCTTAGGGTTCAGGACACATATTGAGTACTAATTGGGATCAAGAATAAATTTAACCAAAAGCTGTAACATTGAGAAGTGAGCAACTTTCTGGGTAAGGGGTTTATGCCTTTTACTCTGGGAACCAAAAGTAGCTATTAGTGGAGATTAGATGGAACATTATGTGGTTGCTTGCTTAGATGGTGTGTTTGCCTTAAAAAAACAAAAACACGGAGAGAGAAGATATTTCTTTCTGTATTAAACTAAACAACCAAGACCTTTAAGAAGGTTATGTAAGAGAAACTAACAACTTTCCTTGTGTCTTTATCAAGTAAGTAAAAACTAGAACTAATGGAGTCCTGAAAGCACCTAAATGTTCAACTCTTTTAGATCTCAGTTGCTTCTATACAGTGCTTGATGTCCTCTGCTCCTGACCTAATGAAAAATTGCTGATGTAAAGTGATTTGAATGGATGATGTGGTCTGATGGGATGTTGATATCTGCAGCCAAAGTAGTCACTCTATAATCTCTTCAAATGTAGTCCGATAAAAGCAATTTTTGCCATTTACTAGTAGGTAGCCAGAGGCTTTGAACTGACCTAACAGCACCAGCTCTCAGGGCAGTTTGGCTTTGCCATGGCCCTGTCTGGGCTTAGCTGGGATAGCAGTTGCCAAGGGGGCAAATGCCCATTTGTTGCCCCTCCAGCTATCACTGGCTCTGGGGGTGGCCTGGCACCCCTTGGTTGTCCCTTCATAACAAGCAACAGTCCTTTGTGTTCACTGGGCTGGGGGAAAATCTGCAACTTTCAGGCTTTAACTGGGCACTGCTAAAAAGGAAGCAGACTGCGATAAGGAAAACATATACAAATAACACTGAGTGACCCCAACACTTAGGAGGATGAACCCCCCACCAGGGACATTAGAATCTTCCCAACAAAGACCTCCGGGTGCTTTGTCACCTTCCCCCACTCTTCTTGAGGAAGTCTGAAACTACCAACATTGGTACCTAGAGGAGCACTAGAGGACCACACTAGAAATGTTTTGCATTTAAACTGTATTGTCCATAAAGCTTTCTTAAATTTATTAGATAATTTGGAATTTTAGCCTGTTAAATCATTAACTGGGCTAATAATAAATTCTTCACTCTGCATGCACACTGTTTTCCCTTTTTCTCATAACAAGATTATGAGTGTAGCAATAATTGACAGTGAGAAAGTTCTTTTCTGGAGGCTTGTTCTGGAGATTCCTCTCATCCAATAGATCGGATAAATTCACCAAGAAAGTACCTTTTTAATTGTTATTATTGACCAGAAAATGAGTCAACTCATTGGTGAACCCCACAGGGACATGTAATGGATATGACTGTAGTGGGATTTTGCAGATGGCCCAAAGCTTTCTCTGCCTGCACTGAAGAAACAAGACACAAACTTTGTCACCGGCTGGTCCAGAGAGGGAGCAACACTTGGAGCTGTCTTCAGGACACTACAAGGATATGTTTATAATCTCCCAGCTCAACATCAAGCCATGCCATATCATGTCTTTTAAGAAACAAAAGGGAAAATCTAGGTTTGTTTTAAACGTTTCAAATATGAGAAAATCCAGAACATCCCTTATTAGGTTTCCTCACTGGTTAATAATTCTTACTGTTTAAAACATACCTTATTTCTAATTTGCATTTCTTGAGCTTTAACTTCCAGTCAAGGCATATAGTTGTATCTTAGCCTGCTCTGTGGAAAAGCCCTCTGGTGTAAGATACCCTCTTTCCATGTCTGTACTTATAGATCCCTTAAGCTTGACTTTGATGAGCTAAATAGATTGAACCTCTTAAATCTCTTTCTGTAAGGCAGATTTTCCAGTCTTTAAATCATTCTTGCAGTTAGTTACTCTACTCTCTCAAATTTTGCAACATCGTTTTAAGTGTATGAATAGATTTGGATATATTATTCCAGTAAACATCTCAAATAATACCATCGCTTTCCAGTTATCCACCTGTTTACGCCACTAAAGACCATATTAAGTCTTACAGCTAGACAATCGTCTAAGAAGTCAGTCTCAAATGGGTGTTTCGAAAGGCTTCTGCTCTTCTTTCCAGAGTCACTACTAGAATAGTACTTAAAGCATGACTTATCATCGTTGTTTTAGAAGTATGACATTAAGGTCAGATAAATCTTAAATGCATGGTGCTTAATAAGTTCTGCAATATAATGGCAGTTCACTGCCTTAGTGAAGCACATAATATAAATAACTTCTAAAAACATGTTGTTGTTTGGTTTTTCCTGTTTGGTTTTTTTTTTTTTTTTTAATATTTACTATAGAGCCTTTAATTGGAAAACCTTAGCAATAATTCACACTTTCCAAAAATGGGTGGCACAGATACTGAATGTGACTGGCAGAAGAAAGACTGTTGCTCAGGCTGTTGTTTGGATGGCACCATTATGCTATACCTGGTTATCGTCTGCTGTATAAATCCTCACAGCCTATTTCAAGCATAATCAGGACATCTTATAGATAGAATGAAAATCCCGCTGATCTCTATACCCTTTACAGAATTTGTAAATGAGCCTTTCAGCACAGTTTTCTTTTTGGAACAAAAGTTTGCATATTCAAGCTCATTTGGGAGAGTTGCAAGTTCAACCCATATAAACTGCCACGGTGCCACATGACTTAGTGGTTTACTTTATACTAGCTAGTTCTGATGTGAGTAGAGAAGCAAATATCCTTGATGTTCTAGCAAATCACTCCCAGTTTCTGCTTATGTGGAACCGAAGCAATTGTTCGTGAGGTCTATGAACGTGACAGAGTACATCTTCTCACGTACATTATGGTCAGAGTTTTGCCATGAAATAACTCAAATAACTATTTTGAATGTCAAATCTGAGTTGCATTGAGCCTTAAAAATGAAGCCAAGTATGAACCCCCCCCACCTTCATTGTTTTTAAAATGCATGTATAAATTTGTCTTACAACACATAAGGTTTTTAATGTGTTTGATGTATTCTTGTATTTGTTAATAGCTTAGTGAAAGGTCTTTTATTAAAAGGATGCCTTAATTAGACTGTGTGGATTCCAGCGAACTAGCTTAGGTAAAGGGTGATTTAACTTTAGCTTCAATCAAACTACTGCTAAAGTTGACAGCTGAATTAAGGATGTCTGAGTCAACAGCAATTCTTTTAAGGTCAGATGGGTCCAGAGGGACTTGGTCCAGGAGGCACAAAACCAAATAGCTCCAGATCAAACAAGTTATAAGCTCCACTGGGTAAGACCCAGATATGATAGCTCAGGTTCAAGGAACTTATGTACTAATAGAGATTAGGAAGGAACAGCTCAAATATTTTCTTTGAACTTTTTTTTCATAGAAGGGAAATGGAAAGTGAGCATTTAAAAGTACAAACTATTTTCTGTCCAAAGTATGATCAAATGCTCAGAAGTCTGGGTCTCTGAAAATTAACATCGCTTCCCTAATACTAAAAGGTTTTAATCAATTTAAAAATCATGATATTGACTTTGATATGCCATGCCTACTGTTTTTAGTAATTACGCCCACAAGTATTCTAAAATTAAGCAAAACTAAAACTTGAAGTAGCCTGTTCAACCCCATCTTTTTCATATGCCTTATGAAATATGCACGTGTTTTTACAAAGCCTGCTCATACTGTAGCTGTTTCATAGAATCCTTGAGTTGTGCAGCATGAAGAAGAGAACTGAGCAGCTCGGTACCTTGGTACTACTGACACATCAGCAGGAAGAACAGACAGCATTCTTTCTGTTTGGAAAGTCCCGATGTTGTCCATGTAAGTTAAAATGGTGGGCTGTTGCCTTAGTATGGAATTTGTAATTTAGGAGAAGTCCAGTGGTGCCCTGATGGGCATGTGGGAAATAATCTGTGAAATTCTGTGAAGTCTTGCAGAGCACGTGCAAGGGGTGGATGTCCCACTGACCTGCGTTTGCATGGATTTCCATGGGTGTAGGAAAAGCCTGTTTCTGTAAAGGCTAAAATATTTCTTAAATTCAAATTGCTACTGTGAAGCAATGGAGTGCTAATAAAAAGAAAAAAACGGGGGCTGAAACCTTTGAGTTATATGGTAAAGAACAGGCTCCTTGTATTCTAATATTAGTGAACATAGTTTGCAATAGGAGCTCTGCCTGCAGTTATACAAGGGGGACAGCACAGCAGCGTGCTGCGCAGCCTGCCCTGGCTGTCTGGAAATCCTCTCCCAGGGCCTGTTCATGTAGAAGCCGCCTTGTCAACAGCAAGGCTGCTTGCAAATATGTAAGAGTTCTTACTCAATTTTATTAAACATCACTTAGACCTTCTAAAACCATTTGAAAGCCCGACGTTTTTTGAATCTTGAATCTTGCATAACCAACATACAGCATGAGTATTTTGCTGAAAGAATGACAGTATTGACTTCGGAAATACAACAATATATATCAATTTTTGAGAGATATTTGTATTTTCCCTGCTGTTTAGAATAAAAATCTAGGCAAGGCTCTTTTTCACGGCTAACTTTTCTCATTTAGTTTATTCCAACAAAACACCTGTTTCAGGTTACTCGTCTATGTGGCAGATGTCCTGTTTTTTCATTCAAATTTGATTTTTGGGCAGCTTTTCTGTTGAGCTCTGTGAATATTCATGAAGAGGTTCTTAGGTACCTACAGTTGTCTTAACTGGGCCACGAATCAGTTGATGCTAAAGCATACACAGAAGGGAACTAAAAAAGGAGGACAAAGGGAAAAAACCCCACAAATAATATATTGATGGGGAATAATTTTGGGCTGAAAGAATCTCTTATGGGAATGAGAATGTAACAGCTATGTTATTACTTATGTAGAAGATGGTATATTTAAAAATTGGTCATAATATTTTTGAAAGAGTTCCTGTGGATAACTCTGTTTTCAGCCGGAAAACCGTCTCTGACGTGGTCCTTTACTAAGTTCTTTCCTCAGTATGTTTGCGTCTTGTATATTATCAGTATTGTTAGATGTCTTTATTGTCTGTGCCTGAAATTACCAATAGGGCCCAGGACAAAAATGCCTTAAACTCGTTAAGGAAAGCTAACATGAAATACACCTATCACATTCCCTTGTGTTTCTGTGTTCAGGAAGGTATCTCTGTTGTCTTAGTTGCCTTTTTTCCTTGTTTCTTCTATTTTGCCACAGCTGTTTTTTTTTTTTTTCTTTTTTTTTAACGCATCTGAACAAGAGCTGTGTATATAGCCCAAGTTTCCATTTCATTAAGGATGTTAAAGAGTGCCCTAATTACTGAGCTTTTTGTTGCTGTTGTTGTGGTAAACTCAGACACAATGATGGGGTTAGTTTTTTGGGTTTTCAAACTTTGACCAAGTGCAGACCAAACTCAGCTCAGATTACTTTAAACAAGATGTCTTGTGAAGCTTTGATGAAGTGTCTGGGAATGAAGAGTCATTTTCATTTCTTCTGTTTGTGCTAATTGCTAAAATTGAGAGGTTTTCAACTTTAGCATGTCTTCCAGTTTGACCAAGCTATAATTTTAAGACCTGAAGCTCTAGAGCTATGCAATACATAAAAGCTATAGTTTCATCTCCTTCCCTTCTTTTCGGTATATCCCCAGTCCTTCTCCCCTAAAACCATTTACATTTTCAGACTTGCTAACAACATTTAAAGTTATTGTCTTCCAACTATATGGTTGGATCTAGCAGGATCTGAATGAGAACCAGAGTCCTGATTATTTTTATTTATGCAAATGGTTTTGCTCTAAAACATAGCTTATTATGTGGTGTGTCGTTCTCCCCAGTTAGTGCTCTGCCCCTGTGGATTTGCCAGTCATTGTCAAGCTAGATTTATGCCAGGGTTAGTGTTCGTACACCTCCTAATTTAGTGATTGCATTAAGAACTCCGGGCATTTTTGAAAAGAGTTTATTGGAGTTCTTTTCTCTTTCCTAGATAAAAAACTTTGTCACAGCTCAGCAATCACAGAGACACTGCTCTGCCTGCCTGCTTGATTTGTTTTCTATTTATAAATAGATTTCTCCCTCCAAAGAGGTTCATTTAGGAGGGAGATCAACTCTAACCAATAGCAGGGACTGAACAGATTGGAGAAACAAAGCTTTGGAGGGAGGCTGAAATAAATAAAATTAACTGTGTAGCTTTCATTTGTTTTTCATTATTCCAAAGTAAGATGGCATTCTGGATATTTTTGAAAGAGAAAAGATAGTGAAATCCCAATTATCCAGGCCTCCACAGTCAGAGTCACTCTTTCTGATGAACTTTCAGCATCTTTACTTCCTGGCTATTGACTTGCTATTACTCATACTTCTATTATTTATGTTACCCAAAAATATTCATGTGAGCCTAACAGTTCACATAATTGGTATTGTAAGAATAAAAGGATGCTCAGCAAGAATAGTCATGCTTTGGGGCTTTTTTTGAGTATTCTCCTTTAGTCCGCAGATCTTTTAGAACTTGAGTTTGGGAGGATATTTCATCCCATGGGTGAGATTTCACCTGATGCTGTTTCTAGCAGAATTGCCTGCATCTAATTTCTGATTTTCATCTACAATATCTCTCTAATAATTCTTTTCCTTCAGAGAAGGAGATAACATATCTGTGTGTCTAGAGATACTGGTACATATCTGACCTTTATGTCTTCTGGTAAACGTTTAGAATTTAATTGCTTGGCTGGTGGAATGTTTCAACCTTTCCTCATGAGGGCTGATCTCCCGTGTTTGTGAGGCCCATTAAAAGTAATACATGGTCACATCCTAGCAGAAGAGCTAATTTTTTTTTTTTTTATTTGAACCATCACTTAAACCCTCACACCCAGTGACAACTAATTTCTGAAGTTCTATTCATTACACAACAGTAATAAATAGCATCCTGCTCAATATAATATAGGATAAATCTATCCAAACAAAATATAACTCTTTTTTGTGGTGCTTTCTAGAAAAAGGCAAATCAACCTCCTTTATTCAAATGTTATGGCTATGTTTATGGGAGACCCACAGGAAGTAAATGCGTATCAGGTAGAGCTTAGAACACTAATTCAGTTTCTTTACAGCAAGATGCTCATAATCTCTAGTAAAAGAATGTTCTTATATTTTTGACATTTGTGACACTTCACCCCACTCAGTTTCATCTTAGCCTCATGTCTTTCTCCCATAATGCCTCCTGGCATAGTATATACCAAATATTTAAATAAAATTGGCTTCATATTCTTAGTTCCACCTATGAGTGTGTGTGAATATATATATGTATATAAATGGAAAAAAAAATCAGAACATTTCTGAAGTTTTAATAACTTTCTGTGTTGTTCCACTGAGAAACTCTCCAGATGAGGATTATGTCTCCTTTTATAGATTGTATCAGTTTGAGTGGAGTGTCAGCTTTCAGTAAAAGAAAGAACTATGTAGCTGAACAAAAAGGTGTGTATAATAATTTTTCTGAAGAGAATGAGAAAATGGAATTTTCTATACTAGATCATATCATTCATTGTTAAAGTCTTGTAGCTTGTTCTGACAGAGCCAATAGCTGATGACTGACAAGATGTGAAAATCCTGGCAACATGTACTAATATATGAATCTATGGCCATAGACATACAAATCCAAGCAAAGGAAGGCACTCTTTCCTTGATCTCTGTAGTGACGTGTGAAATGTCATAGCATAATTACCCTTTTTTTTTCTAAATCACAGAAGGTTATCAATCATAATGCTTTTGCTTTTTTCCTTCTCTTTTTTTTTTTTTTTTAATTGGAAGTTTAGATGCTATGGACTTGTTCAAACTATCACTGTAACCAGTAATGTCATGACAGATCTACCCATGATATTAATTTAAAAAGAAAATTTTAAATTAAATTGTCCTCACTGAACAGCACCAAGCCTCTTATTTATGTCCTCAAGGCAAAAGCTTAGCGAGAAAATTCTTCTCAGGTATATCCTGTAATCAGTTAAATGATTTGCCAAAAAGATATGCTTTAGCTGTTTGTCTGCGGTTGGTCATTCATCTCAACTGAGATGAATCATCAACAAACTTGACTTTTGGCGTGACTTGAATACATACACCATATTTTCAAATATAGATTTGTAATTCTATGAGGAAGTCCTGAAATTTTTGAGGAAGGTGATGGAGTGTAGCTTTCTTAAATTATTTAAAATAAGGTTAATTTAGGCTAGTATTCTATATAAGGAATTATACTGGAAACTAAATGGGAAGTCATTGCCAGTAATATCTTTGAAATTTTCTTAATTCAGAGCCGCTTTGGGAATCAGACATGGGGCTTTCCCAGATACTACAAACTAAAGCAGAAGGAGTTAAGGAAATGTAAATAGGAGTCTAAGGAAAAAATCCTGTAAAATGAGACACTTAAGTGTGTTGGGTTTGTTCCAGACTATCTGTCTTTCCCAGTGGCTGATCTTCTTCACGAGTAAAACAACAGATATTTAAACATTGGCATGTCATTTTGCAAATGTGCTGTGGTTAATGGAACTGTGGCCAAGATGTTCCATTTATGAAAACTAGTGCAAAGCTGAGGTGCCACATTTGTCATGATATACACAAATAGAGCAACAGTTTTACTTTACTTGATGAATTTGAGAGGACAAGGACGACCTGATCCTGTCCTGAGATACGGGGTGTACCGTTTCAGAGAAATTAAATTGAATTTACAAGTAAGGAAGGTCTTCATTGTAATGTTTACTGTTTAAGTTACAACTCCAGCAGAATTTATGTAATTTAAACGCTAGATTCCACCTGGGAATTGAAATCTCTGAAGTCAATATACCTCGGAGTTAACAGCTAGTCCGACAGCCCCATGGTGGGTTACCCAACACAGTTCTGCCACTGGAACCGTACTTAGTCTTTTTGCTGGCCCCATATAGCATGAAAGACATAGAGGCCATCTCACCGAGCTCTTCCTAGTGATATCTGAGATTTCTTGTGCATTTTGGTAGGGCATGTATGATCAGGCGGTCTGAAAAACAGGATGTCAGACAAGATGGACCACACATCTGACTTAGTGTAGTAACTCCTATGTTCCTACTGTTAGTTGCTATGGGAAATAATAGTTATAATGTAATCCAATACAATTACTGGCAGGAGACAATCCAAGAATTGGAATTTTAGAGTTTTGTTTAAAATGAAAAGCATGTGTTAAAAGCCATATTGATTATTTTAATCCAGTCTCCCTTAGCAATATTGTTAAGCAGTATGACTCCTCTTTGTCTATAGTTTGCCTGGCAGGAGGGGAACAAAGACATTGATCTGCCATTAACTAAATATACTGGAGAATACTTTGTACTAACCATTTGAATAGGAAATGGAAGAATACTTTAAAATAACATTTGCTACCATGCTTCATGATATCACCATAGTAACTAAGAGTTCAGTCTGAATGCTGTGCTTTTGTGCTTGTATTTTCACACGGAAAAGAGACATTAGCCACTGGTCTTTAAATAAGAAAACTGATCATTAATTTTGCACTTTGTAAAGTCCCATTAACCAGAGCGTATTTGCAAAATGATATGCATCAAACAAAGAACGTAGCAATTTTAAATTAAAGAAAATTATGATTCAATACACCATAAAAATGGTTTATTTAAATCCGTGTTTTCAAAAATAACAACATTACGCAGCCTTTAAAAGCCTAACTAAAAAGTGGCTAGATAGCTCAGGGGCTTTGACTAGGGTGTTGAAACACTCATCTACTTATGTCCTTTCAAATACAGCTCAGGTTGGTGGTAAAAGGAAGCTGTTTCAAGATTTGGCTGAATTAGTAAAATGCCCTTGTGATCTTCAGGAAGCAGTAGATGCTTAGCTATTATAAAATTTATTTCTAATGGCAATGAGTTGGCTGCTTTAGTAATGGTGACAGGAACGTGGAATGAAGATAATGCGATATGCAACTAAGAAACCTTGAACCAAGTCTCTCTGATGGGCCAATCCGAAGATGTCCGTGTGCTGTGCTTTCTGCGGTCTATCTCTGGCATCACAAGAAAGCCTCCTGTTAACTAGTCTCAATACATCCCATATTCTAAACCCTATTAAACATGTAAAACACAACCTGCTTACAATTATGATTCACACAGTCACATTGCCTTAAGTAATTAGTATTGCTAGTAAAACTGACAGTAAACTTAAATGGTAACGATTCCTGCCAATTAAATTAGGATAGTATTTTTCCCCATCCTATGCAGGGCCAGAGAACTACACTGTGAGAGAACTAAGACCTTTAGTCGCATTTCACTCCTTGTGAAAACAATATAATACAGAAAGCTCATGCAGGCTTGCCTGTGCCTTAGATATGGAACTCGCCTCCACTAGACATGTGGCACAGCAGTGTTTTTTTAGGAACAAAGCAAGGGTGAACTGAATGGATCCATAGGTTGCTCCTCAGTGGAGAAGAAAGTAAACAATGTGGAGCGGCTGTTCTGACTGACTCTTAAATAAGTAAAAAGTAAATAACTGTCCCTACTTCAGAGAGAATTCTGTCTTTCCCAAGAAAAGAGAAATTCCACCACAATAATCCAGCTGCTTGATGGATAAAGTTAGAGGGATTAGATACACTATACCAACCACGAAACTGTAATGATCTCTGTGATGATCACTGAGCTCCTACAGCTGATATAGAGCAGCAGCGACTTAAATATTGACAAAGAAAGGGCCAGCTTGTCACAGCTGCAGTGCTTAAGTTCTTGATCTGTACATATGAAAATAATTCTAAAAGTTTACTCAACATTCCTGTGCATTTCTTTTTTGTAGTATATGGTTTCACTAAATCCATGAGGGATGATTGCCACTCAGTCAAAACGAAGCTTTTCATAATGAAATGCGTGAAATTGTGTTCTTAACACCCATATTGCTTGATTTGATGTCTGACATGAAGCACATTTATGTATATACTTACGTAGAATGCTGCTAGTGTTTGTAGCATAAATGTTGCCGTTAGTGTAACAGGCTGTAGTAACTCTAATAGATTAGAAGAAAAAATATAATAGCAATAAAATAGCAGTTAACAACTTTGAAATACTAACTGCTTTAGGTTAAAATCTTTGGAAATCTTACCATTTGTAGTACTGTTGAGTATGAAGTGCAGCCACATACACGTTCCTTTAGGACTCTTTAATAGTACAACAATGCACCAT
The DNA here is from genome assembly GCA_008658365.1 of Alca torda. Lineage (NCBI taxonomy): Eukaryota > Metazoa > Chordata > Aves > Charadriiformes > Alcidae > Alca > Alca torda. Next base: position 9,559,931 of record CM018079.1, read on the forward strand.
GGAATAGTGATGAATAATTTATGTAATTTCAAAAAAAAAAAAGGATAATATTCATTCATTATTGGTCAAACTTTTCTGGATATTAGAGAAGTGAGTTAACTGTAAGTGCTTGTTTCAAACCAGATTTCGCACTGGAAATAAGAAAAGACATTTGCCTTCCAGGTACTTACCGATTCCATTAGACATGATGGATTTTTTGCATTATAGAGATTCTTAGAAGATGAAAAATACTGATTGCTTCCTGACTCTAATATAGCAATAGTTCATGTCTTGGAACTAGTTTTATTGTCAAAGTGAATAATATTTTAATATGTTTAGAGATGGCCTCATTCTTCTTGATGGAAAAATGAAATGACTTTTGACATTAGGGTGTTTTGTTATCTGTTCCTTGAGTAACATCAATATCACATAATTTTGATGGCATGCTTCAGGTGTAATTTCTGGAAACAAAATGTAAGAGAAAAAATGTCCTTAATGCATTACAGTTTGGGGTCCTTCTCTGTAAATAGTGTTGTGTGTTAGAGCAAAAGCATTTGGGTTTCCTATAGAGCAAATACTAAACTAAATCAAAGGTCTGTATCAGAATGCTCTTTGGAATGGTTTTTTAATGGATTCTTTAGCACTGAAATGTTTACTACCTTATCATATAACAATATGTTTCATTTTTAAGCCCGACCCCACAGGAAAGTGGTAGTACCTAAGGAGAAGTTCCTGAGTGGGTGTTAGTTTCTGCCCACTTTAAAGGTAAGTCACTTACGGTTTGATTTATCTTCCCTGTAAGTGGCTGGTAAACTTGTTGAATGTCGTAATTAAAGTAAATCATCTTAATATTTAATGACTTTTTAAATTTTGTTTTTTGGTTTTCTTTATTTCATGTGCTGGCAAGACTATTAATTGTTTCATTGCTATTCATCAGATATATATCTGCAGGATATAACTCCTTTCACCATAAAATATGAAATGATAGTACAAATACATTTATTGTTGCTCCAGTTTTACCAACCTGGCATTCTAGGCCCAAAAGGAAACGTACCTTGGATTCCATCTCCTTCTGTTCTTTTTGAACTAAGTAGGAAAAATGAATCTGAGTTCTGCAAGAGTAAAAGCACTTGGGGAAAAATCTCTACTTTTTACTTGTAAAGGGAAATTATCAGGTGGAACTTAAAAGAGGTTAATAAGAAGCTCGATTTCATGAACACAGAGATTTTTAGGAGAGATACTGTATCAAGGGGGTTTTGTTTTTGAGTAAGTGTCTGTGTATTTCCAGGCTTTCAGGCTGAATACTGCTGTTAATGTAAAAAAGTGACTATTTGAACAAAGACAAAAATATATGCTGTAAAAAATATGCCAGATTATGTCCTCTAAAGAGCCAGATATCTTTACTTCTGTCCACAGTAACTTCGCTGTTCAGCTCTCTGGGTTTGCCGGCTGAGTAAGCAATGGATTGTGAGTGGCAGACTTTGCTCCTGTCTAGGACTTTACATTTCAATCTTCCTCATAAGTGCAAAAAAATTACCAGAAGCCTGAAGAATCTCTTTTCTTTCTGGCTTTCCTCTACTGTAGCACTTCATGTTAATATTTACATCACTTAAAGTGCTGGCAGCTGAAATGATACAAAAGCAGAGTGCTGGCTTCAAAGCCAGAGAGACACTTAGTAAATTATCTTGCTGTCAAACAATAAATCCCATACTCAGTTGCATAGACTAATACTGAATGAGTCCTGAATACCTAGAACCCCAAAGGGTCTTTAGTGCAAGAGCGTGCAGTGTCATCACGTCCCTTGTTTAGGTATTTGCTCTGTAAGCAGACTCTCTCACGCTGACTCTTTGTGCAGTGCGAGAAAGATCAGTGTCTAATACATCCATGCAAGGCACACAACCAGCTGAAAAGCAGCGTAACCAGCCAGTGGGAAATGGGGAGGACAGGGATGTGTCTGCCTCTCTCTGGGATTTAGGCATCTTATACGATGCTTCCTGGAGATGCCTTCCTTTAATCGGGATTTTCGGTACTGAGCCTACTGTTTTCTTTAAAAAGTGAGCGTGTACCTTTTGAAGTATGTCAAGAAGAGAAGGTAGGCAGGCAGGGTTCTCTCTTCTCTCTCTTCTTTTTCCCCTTAAAAAGTTTTGGTACTGTGTTATGTGAAACAAAAAAATACTGAATGAAATCCTGTGAAATACCTAGTTTGTAAATGACTTTAATAGAAGTCTCATCACTCTTAAGGGATGTTTGTTTAAGTCAATTTTTGTATCAGCTGATCGATGCTTAGACAGATGTTTGAAAACTTCGCTTGAAAAATACTTCTTATGCATCATTTTTAATAGCACATTGTAACTCAGGGGCTTGTCCAGTTCAGTGCAGGAAGGTAGTAAATAACCTGAGTTTGTCTAAGCAGCAGATCCAGCAGACACAACAATGAAAACCATTTTGAAATACGTTCAGTGCTATAGCAAAGAAAAACAGTTGAGCTGGCAAAAAAGGAGAAAGAACAAAAAACTTCTGAGGAATTCTGTATTTTTATAAAAACAGGTACTGATAGATAGAGAAAAGGGATTGCCCAAGAAAATCAATATGGAGAAGCTGCTTGTCTGTAGTCAGGACATAGTCACCACGTGTACTGACTAAAAAAAAATGTTGTACAGTTACCCTGATGTAAATCTGAGGTTACCATACTGAATTAGCATTTTAAAGGAGAGACTAATCTGGAAAGGAAACACCCATGAAGGAATTCCTACAAAGCATTTTTCTGTGTATGTGCTTTATCCACATAGGAAGTAGGAACTGATGCAATCAGAATAAAACCACAAAAAATGTAAAAGTTGGTAAGACAAAAAAAGCAGCTAAGCAATCATGGAAAAAAAAGGCTGCGCGTTTGAAACTACGTGACATAATACTGTGCCATATCCCCGCACCTCTAATTAGTTGGGTTGACACAGTGGCCTCACTGAAATGGTGGTGTGGAATGGCGGATAAGAAAGATTCGTGTTTATTTTTATATAGCCAGGCCAGACAGATAACAACACTGTCCTTCCTTGGGAATCCCTGTATGGCATGTAACTGCTGTCACGCCAACCTCAACCTGTGGGCTGAAGTTCAGCCACTTCTTTGGTGGCTTTGGCGTTATGGCACCAGAGAGTTTAGTTTACCGTGATTTTGGCGTGCCATCCACAGCCGCTTGGGCAAAGTCCCTTTTCAGCTACACTAAATGCTAATCATTCCAAGGTAGAATCTTTTCCCTAGTATTGAGTAAAAAAAATACCATTATAATGTGCCCAGAATTTAGGAAAAGAAAAATTGATCTCGTTATGCTTCTGTGCTCTCCCACGTCTTCCATCAACACAACTTCTTCAGAGTTGTATTTACATTTTGCCTCTGTAGCGGAGAGAGTTATAAGGCTACAAAAGTATTAAGATCATAGTTTGCACACAAGATAGTGCATATACAAGCCTCCTTGGAATCCGAATATTCAGCAAATATTATACAGGTCTGAAGCAGAGCACTTACTTAGATTAGGATAATATTTACCATAGTTTGGGGAAAAGAAAGACTTAAAGGCTAAAGACAAATGAGCAGATCTGAACAAAAAATAAGAACCCTTATTAAAAAAAATAAGGTAGTAAGGTATTTCTACACGGGAATTGCTTGGAAGAAAAACATGTCTGATCATAAAGGAGATAGAATGGCCTCTCAGACCATTGCAAACAGAGGAAGAGAAGAAAATAAAAGGAGTTGAATCTGAATTATTGATGATATGTAATTGGTTTGCAGAAAATTAGATTTTAAGACTGTATTTGACAATCTGTAGCTAATTAAAATACTATGTTTATTTATATCTTTGTGAAAGCTTTAAAGGGTTTGCTTTTGTAACAGCACACTATAAAAGAGAACATTGATTAGAGCTTGCGAAGTAGTAAAGCCCATGGTAATTTGATACTGACTGTCATCTTATTTCTACTTTTCCCATGAGCCCAAATCAAAGGGTCCAACTCTATCAAGGCTTTTGCAAATAGGTAATAAAAAAGCAGAGGTTGTCCCAGAGAACTCGGTCTCACTTTATGATGGCACCATGAGTAGGTGGAGGAACAGAGCAAGAGGAGATGAGCAGACAATGAGAGTGAGGTAACAGCAAAATAATGACATTTTAATGTACTGTTTCTGTTTAATATTACCTACCAAGTTACAGACCTTTCTATTCCGGTGGCATGAGGGCCTCAGTGAATTTTTACATCCATGATGGATTTGGTAAAATTCTTACAGCTAAAGCCAAAGATACCATTGTCATTGATTTCGGTGGCTTGCTGCACCAAGCTTGAAGACCCCGTTGATTTCTGTTGGACTAGTGAGTCAACACTCAGTGATAAACAATAGAATACTAAATTCCAGTGATTACCTATAATAATAATAATAAATATTACTCTAAATGAGTTAGAATGCAGGGTTGCTCAATAAGAATTTCTTTCCCAATCTTTTTTATATCCCTATTCTCCTTTTTCTTTTTTGCTAATTTTTTCTTTATATCCCTGTTTCTTTTTAGCTTTCTAAATGTGGATAAACAGATGCTTGACTGGATAAAGTTAAAGAAAATTTGAAAGTTCTTAACATGTTGCCTGTACATTACTCAATTAACATATGCCCAGATGATTGAGAGTCATTTCCTTAGATGTGAGCCACAGGTAGATACTTTCCTAGTCACCCAACGGTGCTGTCACTGGGCTATCATTGGTTTGCAAATACATATATAGGACAGTAAAATTATCTCAGTTTTGGATAAAATTTATCTATAATTCATCTTTCAGTTTGTGAAACAGTTGAGATTTGTAGATACTTATATATTATCAGTTTACACAGGTATATCATGACTGGATTCTGGAATTAATTTTCTAACATTTGCTGCAATTTTCTGAAAACAGATTAGATTCCCTAAGAACACTGCCTCTGAGTAACTAACAGAAAGTATTTACAACCTGATACTGTGGTGGTTGTTTGTTTTTTTTTCCTTAGGAGGTTGTGTTTACATATAAATTACAGTCAGAGACTTGTTGTTGAGACCAGCCTTGTGAACTCTCTCCAATAAAACCTGAAGCTGTGAGACAATCAGGTAAATCCACGTACAAATCTAGAATTAAATCAACTGTCTTGCATGTGATGACTTCTCTTGGCCCACAAACCTTTCACTGCAATGCAAAACTAAATAGTTTTCTTTTTTTCAGGGGGGACCTTAATTGTATAATCACAGCTTTATATGTTTGGTTTCGGTTTAGAATGAAACTTACGCAAGCTGAAAAACTTTGCTTAAGATTCAAGGGGTTTGGTGCTGATTACTATGAGAAGGACAAATTTCTGATAAAAACAAAACAAACCCTCCTATTTTTTTGCTTATGTATTTTTTGAAAAACTTCCAATAAAATTAAAAGTAAAATGATCTCATAATTTCCAGGTTTATACAGATTCACTATACTAGGGCTTCACGAATGTGAATGGTCATGCTACTTACGACAGATCTCATGGTCTTCATAGTACATCCAGTCTTGAAAATATGCCTACATTTTAAATAAGAACAAGGAAAAAAATCAGAAGTGCAATGCCTTTTCTTCCCCATAGAGGCAGTCACACCTGAGCTGATATCATACATTCTAAAAACGGATAATAACGAATCATTATGAAAAATTTCTCATGGTGAAAAAGCAGAGTGACTGATGAGGACTTTGTCTTAAGATGTCTTTGTCTCAAGGTAATTTTTGGCATCATAGTTTAAAAAGCTCTGTGTTAAGAAAAAGGGCTCCACAAATAATGTCGTTGATTAGCTGTAGGCATTTAAATGTTCGAAGTTTTGTGTTTCGGAAGGATTGGTCTATGATTTTTCCAATTCTACTATATATTTTAGAAAAATCTCTGATCAAGAAGATTATAATGTGTATTATCTGCAATATTGCATACATCTAGAAAGAATGTCCTTTCAGATGGCTATTGAGAGAGAAGTCCTTTTTCAAGAATGGGAAAATTCAGAGCTCTAACAGAATCTTGGATGCTAGAGATGGGATTATACATTAACTTCCAGTTAATTCTTATGATAATACAAGCTTGTTCTTCTTGCGGGTTCTAGTGTTTTGCCCGTTGCAGTAGGCAGGGCTGCTGTCATTTTGTGAGACATTTGCAATGCTTACGATAACTCCTTTCCCTCCATTTTCAGCAAAAACATAATTGCACTCCCATAGACCAAACTGAATAATTTATGTGCGCAATTGTTTTTTATACCTTCAGATACTTACATATAATTGACATTACATTCTGTGACATTACAGTTTTTCTAACTTATCTACATATTTATTTTACTTCCCTAGCAGAGAACAAAATCACTTACACAGTAGTTTCCTACATTTTGATTTTTGAAACCTTTCAACTCACTGAAATACTGTAATTAATTGTTTAATATACTAAATTTTTCATATTAAATTTCACTCCATTCTTGTTCACATTCCTGTTATGCACATTTCTTTTCGGAGCTGATGTTGCAGTACATGTTGATTTGGTATCGCCTGCATATTCAGGCATCTTTGGGGTGCTGAATTCTCTTGAAATTTAGCCTAAATATTTGATTTTTTTTTTCTAGTTTAAATGTTTTTTTCATGATGGGAATAGATACAGTGAATGACAATTAAAAATTGTCTTCTTTTTTCTTTAAGCTATCACCGTTACCAACTGATATTATTTTTCTTCAGTCACTTGTTACCTGTTTGCATTCCTATGACTTTTCAGAAATTGTGAGTAGTACAGAGAACTCATTAACTTACTGCCTTAATGCATTAGAATACATAGCTGGGACAGCTAATTTGTATAGATTCATAGAGTATTATCTACTGTTCTCCAGTGATACTTTTCAAATGTTAAAAGTATATTTAAAAAGACTAAATTGTCTTATACTCCTCAAGTTTTTAGTGTTACTTCACCACAGCCAGACACACTCTGAAACATGGAACAAGAGAACAAGCAAAACATGCATTAAGAAATCTGTTCTGTAGAATTTATAATATTTATCCCAGTCTGAGTGCTGTCTCTCACCATATTCCATGTTACGTTGAGGGCACATCTGCTTTCAGAGCCTGTATGCAATAGTACGTTTGTCACCATAACATGCAGCAAGCAGAGAAAATGAGAAATCATTAAGTTAGTCTAAAAAAAAAAAAGTACAGTTGGAAAAAAGTCATTGAATGCTCCAAAAAAAAAAAAAAAAGTAGGTAACATGCACATTTTAAAAATCATTTTGAATCTGACAAAAAGGCAATCGAGTCTGGTAGGATGTTGATACAGTTCAATTCCGCTGACAATCCAAGTTGTTATAATCTGTGCATGTTGAAGCTTGTGAACAGCAAACCACTGTATCAAAGAGGCCTACAAACAGGGTATTACAATAATCCAGACTTGATGTTATAAAAAACATGAATCAAGAGCTCAGCACCCTGTGGAGACAGTAAGCTTTAATCTTTACCCACTACTAAATTCCTGAGATGGTATTAGGTGCTTATGACTCTCAAAGTCTTATCATGTGTACTGAGCTGAAAACAGTAACTTTTCTGTTGACATTATTTAAACCGTGTAAGATTCTACTTACTCTACTTCAATTAAATGATCTTTAAAGCTCTCTTCTTAAATTGATTAGGATTTCTCAGGCTGTCATTCATAACTCACTCATATTTCCAGTACCAAGATCAATGCAATTACTTTTTCTCTTTACCTTTCCAGCAATAAGGTGTTTTTAAATAGAATTGACGATAGTGCTTCAAGAATGATTTTGTCAAAACAAGGTAAAAGGCCTTTAAAGGAATATTAATGCTCCCTTTTGTATTAAGATTATAGCAGAAGAAAAGTTCTCAACATTTTTTTAACTTTTTCCATGATATTTCCTCAAGATCACAGGCTCAGAGTGGTAAGTGGAACTTAACAAAGTCAATAAGTAAGGAGGAAATAGCTACAGACCTTAAAAGGATCTGTATTCTTCCCTGAAACTGTATCATCTGTTGCTGTGGAAATCTTAAATGGCATGATTTTTCATGTTGGATTACCAATAGAGTTCAACAGAAAGAAAAAATAAATACTAGAGCATTTTCTATCATTTTAAACATATTTATGAGTTCCAGACATGAAAAATTAAGATTTCCTGAGCTAGAGCTAAGACTTAATTCCTATTTTATTTAAGGGAGATTTTAACACAAAATATAGCAGAGACAAGATGGAAGAAAATCTGAAAAAAATAAGTTAATAAAGGGCAGAGGAAAGCAATCATGGACACAGATGAAAAATGAAAAAGGGGTAGAAAAACTAATGGAAATTCTGATGTTCCTAACATTTGTACAAGAACATCATCCACATGTTCTGGCTTAGAATTAAGGATTTTGCCAGCTTTCTGAATATTGATAATACAGATATAGCTTTGGCTAGATTAAAATTGAAATAAATGTCCATGATAAACAATTGGATTATGAGAGTGACAGAAAAGTGAACATATATTCTTTTTATGCAGTCTTATTATTTTGGAAAAGGACAGGGGGAGGGAGGGGAGTAGTTGTCTGGTTTTATTACTCTTAGGAGCAGGACACCATTTTCACAACGTTTCAGGATTTTTTTTTCAGTTTCAGGGGTTTTTTTTAAATACTAAAATTAATTAGGAGGTCTCCACATTGTTGGTTTGGGTTGTTTTGCAATTATTTTGAAAACGGAATGCTTTGATCAGCATGACAAGTTGTATTTTTTTCACTGAAATCATATTATACTATCTTCTAAAAATGTCCAAAACTATCATCAGCTCTAAAGTTAACTGTAAGGAATACACTTCCTAACCTTTTACTGCGCACCCCAAACTCTATGTGCTATATAACTTTGGAAACTTATTTTAGGTGCTGACCAGACAATGGAATGATACAAGGCGATCAGATGACTTAGAAGCTGAGCTGAATGATGTTTTTCTTTTACATTATTTGTTCCTCAGAAACCCTCCTTCAGAACAGCTGAAATGAGAATGTAAGGCTGAAACAGTATTTTGAAATACTGAGAGATGTTTCAACAGTTGCAATAAAAGCCAAGGAAATGAAGGACTACGTTCACAAAACTGCCGTAGAATGAAAATGGTAATTTATCCTCATTTCCCTCAATATCTCATAGGTTAGGGTATTCTCCTATGAAATAGAGGACTGTATTTCAGATCTCTTTCCAGCAGCTTTTACCCATCGTATTCCACCTACCAGGCAAATGTCCTAGGCTCCAGATTGTCATTATTTTTATTTTTGATATCTGATACAATTACTGTTTAAGTAGTTCATACCAAGTTCCATCTATCAGTGCATCTGTGCATGATTCAGTCTAGCATACAGCACTATGGTGGGTCATCTCACACGGAGGAAGGATATGAATCTAAGTGGTTTGTATTTTTAAAGCTTCTGCTAAAAAGAGAAAGAGAAAACAAAGGTCCTTATTTCTCCTCTTTGTAGAGGTTAAATTTTTGAGATTAATTTGTTTACTTACTTTTCTGAGCTTCTTAATTTGTAACATGCTCAAAGATTAAATATTCCATTTCAGGACACGTGAAAATTAGACCCACAAATATTCATGGTAGCCTTAATTAACAAATTGCATAAGCTACTGGTATAGGAAAGGGCTTTCGGTACTCTCAGTAGCTATTTTGGCATTTCACAATGACCTGAAACCCAAGCTTACTGCTTTTTAACGCGCATAAAGGTGTGATCACATGTAACAGTGTGATGAGCAAAGGAACACTGAAAATGTTCCCATATCATATAGAGGGAAATACCAGCTAAGTTTTTCCTTTACGTGGTGAAGAAGGGTATAGATTCCAATCAGCAGTGGCTGAGGAAGATGTTACTGTCCTTTATTCAGTGCATATTACAGTTGAAAATTCAGCTCGCTTAAGTTCTGGAAGGGAAAAGAAACCTCCGTGCAGTTGCAGCTGTTACTTTGTTCAAGGGGAAAATAAATTCAGCTAAACTAAAACAAATGACTAGCGTTGGCAGCAATGGCAAACACTGTTTTGTGACTTCTCCAACTCCAGGGATGTGGGAACAGTTTTCTGACACTGGTCCCTGTTTACCAGCCTGTAAATTATATTTTATGCAGTGCCTGAACCAATAATCCAAATAAACCCCCCCAAACCAACAGAAACCACAATTTTGAAAATATCTTGTACTTTGTTTTTCTACTTAACATAGCATTACACATAACAGATGTGTTTCATAACAATAATGGAAATAACAATGGAAACCAAACAGACCACATATTTCAAGAGTACTTTTGTGCACAATTAAAGATCATACTGGCTTATGGTATTTCACGTTAAACCAAGTACGAACTGCAAGAACGTCCTTCTTAGATTTAAAAAGATAGCACACATCTGTTTTCTAAGCCCTGATATTTGCAGGCATAAGGAACTGCTTACAAAAACCTGACATTCTTATAGTATCCGGAAGGAAAGCACCATGATATATTAAAAAAAAAAAAAAATAAACCCAACAAATTTTGACCAGGTTTATTATATTTCTCCGCTAATTTTCAGAGAGTTTATTTAAATTTAAAAAATTTTTAACTGTACCTATCTGTTAAAAGCAGAGACTACAGGAATGCCTAGTTATAACGTTAGTAAGTGATAATGTTTTTCATCCCTTATTTTCAATATCACTGTACATAACGGGAGCCCAGAGTAGCAGAGTAATCAGCAAGGGTCTTGCTGTTGTCAGAACTGGAAGGGTGCGAGGCCCTGTGAGCGCTGCTACAGTCTCACAGTTCCGGTGCTCGGTGATAATCCGCATGTCTTTTCATTCACTCCAGTAAAAGCTGTGGGAGTAGAAGGCTGCCTCTTGCTTTGAAAACCTCTGCGTGCACTTCCCATGTTATGCATGAGCAGAATTTGTTTTCAACTAAATACATAGCTCTGCTACATTAAATATTGTTGTTCCGATGGTTTAATTGTGTTGTAGGAATTAGGCTGTACAAAGATGGTTTCTTAGTTTGTAGCAGAGACGAAGGGCATTATTATCCATTGTCAGTGATGTGAGTTACTCATGGTCTGTGGTGAAAAAACAGAATCAGTAATATCTGTTTACAGCAAGAAACAATTAGATTAATGCTGTAACAGCTTCTCTTTGTTTTTCTTTGTTACAAATCTATGCTGAATAAGAGAGTATAAAAGCCCCTTGAATGTTAAATGCTGGATATTTGAAATGACTGCCACTATACTGAAGCAATCAATTAGATCTGCTGACACCACTCCCAAATTCTCTTTGTGCAGGGGCCGCCCCAGTGCCACCCTCCAGAGCGCGTGGGTCCGCTGAAACCCTCATCCAGGCTTTGCACGGTCTGCGGCAGACTGGATGCTGGGTGCATTGGAAAACCTAGAGCATATAGAGGCAGGTTAGGGGAGCTGATGCCTCGGGACCCACCGGGACATTTACTGAATGCTAAGCACACCTGAGGAAATATGCAAATTTTCCTTTTCGGGAGAGGAGGAATTTAGGTTCGTCCCCTCGACTTAGACTTTGCAAGAGAAATGAATTTCTGATGGAGAGCAATTTTCACATCCTCTCTATAATGAACATCCATGGGTTTTTTTGTGTCCAGAGTACATCCAAACAATAGACTTAATTTTCAGCAATTATGTACTTTTATTTTTTTGTCATCTTCCTATTGAGAGCACTTAGGTCAGAATTCAAGCAGTATATATTTAAATATTGTTCAACCCTGTGAGAGCTACTGTTGCTGTAGTACCTGACTTGCATGGATTTAAATATTCTCCTAGAGAATTTTTCTTTAAAATTAAATATTGCTGTTCCCTGCAAAAAAAAAAAAAGCTAAATACATGCACATTTATCCCATGTGGTTAACTGCCTTTGCTGTATATGTCAAATAAATAAATACATAAACAATTTACTGAGTTAAGGGCTATCCTTAAATAAGGAAAATGATTGTTAGATTGTAATTTCCAACCAGATTATTATGGTGCATTTATTCTTAACTGCCCCCTGTTACAGGTTTCCTTATGCTGCCTGTTAGAAATGACAGCCTGACAGCTCTGCTGTTTCTCTGGGTCAGTTTTATCTCAGTTATTGAATACTCAAACCTCATTAAGTTGCTGCCAGGCCTCCAGAACTGCGTGGATTGCTGTCTGCAAACATAAGCATTTAGTAACAAGTAGTTTTGCATTAATTTTATTGTTCTGATGGGGCTTGTGGGGGGGAAAGTGGTTGGGCATGGGAAAAAGGAGCTGTTAGTCTGGGTACTTAAGTGCATACTTAATATATGTATAATATTTGTGAGTGATTTTTCACATATAACACAGATTTTTGTTTCGCTAAAGGGACTGAATACATTTTCAAATTGCCTCCAAAATTTTGACCTGCGTCTAGTCTACTCAGTTTCTTTGTTGTTTTACTTTAAGGCAGCTGGATTATAAGAGCACTGATCACCTTTTCTGTTATTAAAGAATACCTCGCATATCTGTCAGTAAAAATGATCACACCTGGTAACAAGTGTTCTGCACTGGAGTGTGCCTTGTTCCTGAGTGCACCTTGTGCCCGGATCGATCTGTGTTTATGCTCAAGGGGATCCTGATTACTATTCTATACTCTTCTGCAATTGCTCCTAAAAGTCACCTGAGTTAAGATTTTATATGGCAATCAAAAAAACTCTAGCCAAAAAGCAGCTTGCTTATTGTTACACACTAATTTCAGGTAAAGAGGAGATAGATAAGTACGCAAAGGCTACTGGAAGTTCCCAGGATGTTCAATATATATTCCTATGCTACTGATGGCACTATTTAAACACTGAAGACTTCATATTTCCTTCTGCTGTCCTAAATATTCTGGCATGATCTGTTAGTTAAATGAGAACTCCGTGATCTGTATGCAAAAGATTGATCTTTATGCTTCTTTTGTCCTCTTGCTGTTTCTATGAAGGCTGGCCTAGCACTCCATTTCAGACCTTAAGGCTGTTTTAAGTTTCACTGTTTGCTGGAAGTGACTGAAAATGTACCCAGGGCTGGCAAAGGAGGAATCTGGCTGTGCCTTATTTTCCTTGCTACATCAAAAGAAGGAAGAAGTGAAAAATCTCCAGTAAAAGCTCTGAGGTGAGACTTCCCGGGTGATTTAACGGGCCTTTGGTCCAGACTGTCCAGATCACACAGCACAAAATAATCATGTGGGATGACTCCTTCCCTTTCTCCATGCACGTATTTATCTCTCCAGCCACCTATTGTACAAGATATAAAGCAGCAAACCTTGCAGACATCTCCCTGTTGAATATTATTTGTGATTAAAGTGATTTCAAAAAACAGTAAGTTTCCATTTTGGGCACTGAGCATAGGATAAGTATTTCTTGAATTATAGTTGTCAGTTTGAATATAATATAATTTGATGATGTGCAAAATTACCAGGTTTTTTTTCCATTAGCATCATATTTGATGGTGAAAGCAAAGCCATATATAACATTACGATACGCCACCATTAGAAGACTTATTTTGGCTCATTTAATATACAGCAAATAAAAAAGTCTTTATACTGGAACTCTCAAACCTGCATTTTGACCACTTACTTTCATAAGTAGGAAATAGGGGTCTTATCTCTACGTCACAAAACCTACAAGAAGATCACAGACAGTATTACTCTACTTAGGAAGAAGTTGCAGGGGTGGAGAGAAGTGCGTGCCCTCATCTGCAATTTCTTTCCAGATCAGGACTGAAGCATCTTGGCAGGACAGTAGAAGAAAGCTCCAGCATTTTACTGTTTAACTGCATGTGTCAATGGCTATGAACAGTGCGTCAGCCGTCAAGGCTATAAATCCCACACTTCTCAGGTTTTAATGGGAAAAATCACCTATTCACATTTTGTTTCCAAGGTGATAGATATCAAAAGTATCAAAGCTTTCAACTAAACAAATCAAGGCATCATTGTGCAGCGCTATGTAAGTGGCTCCGGTAAGTAACGCTAAATCTTTTAGTGACATTCAAAAGATTTCTATCAGAGGCAAGTCCGTAGTATCAAGAGTTCAGGTTTCTGCTTTGCTTGAGCTCTACAGGTTAGACTGTTTCAATGCATTGCTTGAACATAGCCTGGATGCTGCACCGAAGCAGAAGTTACAATGCTTAACAATGCTGATGGCCTCGGGTGCTTGCGGCATATGCGGCAGCACAGACTTGATTTCTGTTTGCCATTATCTTTTGGCCTTCTGAATGAAATGGGATTTTTATAGTGAAAAATCTTTATCTTTGACTTAATCTTGGTTCGTGCCATTAGGGTAAAATTAGGACCAAATAGCAGAAAAACACAGAAGGGTCAGATCTTTCCAGCTTAGTCTATGTCTGATTTTAGTGTAATTGTTCTCGGTTACAATAGCTACTTCTTTATTTGCATTAGTCATTGGCTCAATAAATGGTGCTGCTGTCATGTAGAAAATATCCTCAACGTTCTATAACAATTATAAACGTAACTTCACAGGTGATGTAGAAAAGCATTCGTAATCCCATCATACACGCAAAGAAACTGAAGCATAGACTTGTTGAAACGACCATTTTCAGATATGACTGCCTAATATTAAGCAATTTAGGGTCAAATTTTTCAGATGAGGTGAGTACCTACAGCTTTTACTGAATAACAAAATGCCTCTATTTGACTGAGACTATCCAGCGAAACTACACTTATTGAAATATCTCATTTCTTCAGCTATACATATATTTTCAGAGTACTTTTTATTACATGTAGACAGAGCTGACAGCTTTCTTACAAAAGCAGATCTCTATAAGTAGGATGTTAATTAGATACACAAATATGTCCTGTTCCTAATATCCATTTTGTAAATATGTCCCAAGAAACAGAATAAAGGTTGAATCCCGTTGATAAATATATATAGTAAAAGGCATAGACACAGCAGGACAGAAAGACATATGGCAATATGAATGAAGAACCTTACTTGACAAAAGAAATAAATGGCATACGTAGTTTAGACACCTGAGTAGGGACAGTTTAGATGAAGATGAAAGATAGGCAAATTAAAACCTAAAAATCACTGAAAATTGGTATAGACCTCCTAGGCAAGGTTTAGAAAGAAAAGGAAGATAAGGAAAGCCTATAAAAAAGATAGATCATTAATCATTGGAAATTCAATTAGTTAATATTGACTGGGCTAGCAATTATGGAATTGATAAGAAAGGGTACCTCTTCCTGGAGGTAATACAGGACTCTCTTCTGATACGTTTTGCGGACTAGCCAGTAAAAGTACAGGCTATTTTGTACCTACTCCTAATATCGCTGGGAAATAAGACAAGGATGATAAATAAGGTAAAAGTTGAGAGTCATCTAAAGTCTAGTGATCACAATGTCATCAGAACTTCAAATGCCCTTGAGGTTATAAATGTGAAAGGCAATATCTCAAAATCACTGGACTTTAAAATATAAATAAATAAAAATAGAGAGTGAGTGAATGTGGAATGAGTTGAAAAAAAAGTTGATTAAAATCAATTTCAGTTTGGGGAATTTAGTATGAAAAACCAGCTAGACAGCACAGAAGCAGCCCTGAGAGCTGGCCCTCAAGAGACCTTGTTTCATAAGAAACTGCTGGATTTTTATTCTCCTGGATGGTGGATATTGGGTGTATTTTAGAAATAGTTTGTGTGGTCTCTTGGGAAATATACCAGCCATACAATTCTTTCTCATGAAAACCTTGTCTGTTGCTTCAGAAGACCCTGTTTGCTTACACTGATGCTTGAATATGAGATGTTTCAGTTCAAAGGGGACAGATTACAATAAAGAATTATACTTCTAGAAAAACAGGAGTAAAAAGACGCATTTCCTGGAAACACTAATGACTTTGCAGACATTCCTGTTAGAATAGATTTAGTTTTGTGGTCACAGAAACAACACAGGAACCATCTTGACTTACATGAAATGAACAAGTTGAGAAGAGTACAGTAGTAAGCTAAGCGTTATCACTGAAGTCAAGGGGGGTGTTCTCTTAAAAAAAAGCTATCATCTCATAATTTCATAGGACAGGGAAGGCTGATGTTTGTAGGCCTTGGCTAAATGGAAAACAGTGTTTGCTGCAATTTTTTTCTTTAGCTTAGTGGCCTTGGTCTTAATAATAGCGTCTGCTCAGGAATGTGCAATCTGCCAGACTGCAGGCAGCAGAGTCAAAATTTTCCATTTTCTTTCAGTAGTACAAAACAACTGTAATACGCAAAGACATTCTCTCTGCCCAGCTTTTAAGACAGTACTTCCCAGTGTTATGATCTGCATATAACCAGTAGCTCAGTGGTTAAAGTACTTTCATGAACCACTGGAAAATTTGGCTCTATTTCACTAATGTGGATGAAGGAATTGAACTCCAAGGCCTCGTGTTCTGAGTGAATGAATACTTGGATCACTGGGCTATTGAATAGAAATACCAAGGATTCATTTTCAGAGATTCAATAAATTCTATGAAAGCAGCTTACGAAGTGTTTGAAATGAAAATTAACTGTAGAGCAATATGAATATTTTATATATTCGCGGTTTTCCTGTTTATGGCTTATGTTTAGGAAACAATAAATACATAGCATTTTTTTAAAATCAGTTGTCCTGGCTTCTCCACCACCCCCTCCTTTTTGCGGGGGGGGGGGGGGGGGGGGGGGGGGGGGGGGGGGGGGGCGGCGGGGGAGTAGTTTGGTTTGCATTTTTGACCCAACAGTTGAAGGGAAGAATCAATTAATCCTCTAAATTTAATGATAAAAAGTGGGATGCCAAGCTACTGCTCTGGAGAACATGGAATGGAATGAGAGCATGCTACTGCTTTTAGCTGTGGCTTTATATTCCAGATATTTAAAGCTTGTTCTTTACATTTAAGACAACTGTAAGTTTTAGTTAGCTAGATGGTTTCCTAGGCTCCAGGTGGTAACAGTAGAGTGTCACTGTTTCTTTCATAGACCAAAACCTTCCTGCTGTGAGCCCTTTTCTTATTTCATAATGGCTGAACCTGGAACTTTGCCTTCTTAACCTACAGTGACAGCTGAGATGTTTCTTTGCAAATTACATCAACTTCAGATCCTGTGTTTTACAGGGCATTAATGTGTACGTATCTCAAGAAGTTTGTTTTTGCAACGTACTTTAGAGAAGTTTGTCAAGGCAATTCTAAATAAAAAGTTATTGAGGAAGAGCAGTTCAGGTATAGGGCTCAGGGAACAAACAGCTAATCGTATTTCTTTATGGTAGACTGAAGTTTAAAGAGATATCAATTACAATTAGACACTGTCAAAACAGCCGAGATATCCTTAATGGCATTAGGAACATTTTAGGTT
This sequence comes from Alca torda, assembly GCA_008658365.1. Classification (NCBI taxonomy): domain Eukaryota; kingdom Metazoa; phylum Chordata; class Aves; order Charadriiformes; family Alcidae; genus Alca; species Alca torda. The sequence goes on from CM018079.1 coordinate 9,577,251, forward strand.
TCACGTCTAGTGAACAAAACCCTTAAAATCTTTGTCTGGGGCTTGTAACATAGAATCTGAAAAGCGTCTTGCTTTAAAATCACCCAGGATTATTTATTATAAAACTCAATTCTGTTTTTTTTTTTTTCCTCCAGAAAGGTGACTTTTTTTTCTTAAAATGTGATTCTACAGTTTCAATTGAATTGCAAAATACTGCATGATCCATGAAGTAGGCAGTACCACCCAGCAAATACCGACTTTTATCAACAGCTATTATAACAGTAGTGTATATAATACCTCAGTGGTGTTATATGGAAATACTGTGTATGAAATACTACATAATAACAAACAGATGAGTAAAGGAGTGAGCGGAATTGTTACAGCAAGAAAAGACAAGCAGCTAGAATGTGTTCAAGCATAAGTAGGACCACAGACTGAAGCCTTGAAGAGACTGCTGTAAGCAAAGTAAGGAAAGGATTCCTAAAAACGTGAGCATGAGGGGAGTTATTCCTAGAAAAGTCACTGCTTTAAAACCCTTTGCCATGCTGTTGCAATTACACTTGAGGGGCTTTCCATAAGAAAGAATTTGCAGTCAGTCAAGCTGACATTGGTCCTCTGGGTTAAAGGAGCTAGACCTACTCTTTACAACTTAATTTATGAACATAAGATAAATACATTGGGCCTGTCATTTGGGGGTCCAGATGCATGGTAATAGCTAGAGGTATACTCAGTTAGTGATGTCTTGGCTAGAGACATACATCTCCAGCCTTTCTCTTCATTGATCTGTGGTGAGACCGCAGATATGGGAGGAGTAGCCATGGCATTAGGTTAGTGAATCTATTGCTCAGAGTTAGAGGCATAGTTTTGAGTTAGATTAAACTGTCTCGGAAACAGAAAGAGTTGAGTAAAACTCCTGTGTATGTGCTTTGGTGCGTCACTGTCATATTCCTGTTTTAGTCTTTTACTAAATTAAGTTCAAAAATAGATGTGAGCATATGTTTAGATAATCCTATTAGGGAACTGTGATACTGTTTCTACTAAGGTTTGCAGGTTTTGCTGAATACCGCGCATTTCTGATGCATTTCACCAGTGCTGTTTGGGTTTGGCTTGATTCTGAGACTCTCTTTTTCTAGAGGTGGTGTAGAGGTAACTCTCTGTTTTGGGTGGGAATATGATCATTCCCAGGCTTGAACTTTTTGCCAGGGCAAGCAGAAGTGCACTGGAAATATGACTGGAAGAGGGAAAAACTAACTAAAACTAATCTTAGGTGTGGCATAAGACTTTCACAGGCAATACTGTTAGTGCTTAGGCTGTTGATCCTTGAACCGATTCTGGAGTCAGGGTTCATGAGCCAAGGTTCTCGTGAAAGAGGGTGTGCCCAACACAGTGCAAGTGGAAGGAGTATAGCTACATCAGTTTTGTAGCCAGGATAATGAAGTCTTTTTTCCAGTCTCACTGCTGTAGAATTTGGTAGAAAGATTTATATATTTTTCAGTCTGTAAGCCTGCAAAAAAAGTATGGACGGAAAGAAGGAAGAAAAAGAATAAATTGAATGGTTATATCAGAGAAACTTTTCAGTGATTTTGGCTTTGGTTAGTCGCATGACAACTTTATAACCATTTATCACATCAAATTAATTTTGCAAATTAACCTGTGGTACTACAGAATATGGATTATCTCAATTATGGAAATGTGGTTTCCATTACTATTCCATTATTATATCATCCCACTTACGACTTTATGGTAATAAGTGCAGGGCACAACTTTCACTGATATTATCACACCCAAAATTGCTCATTTGGCTGCACATTATTTTATAGAAGCTGTTAGGTGCACCTGCTTAGAACTTACACTGCAAAGTTAAATAATATTTCAAAGAGAGAGATACTTAATGTCTGGAAAAAATATGAATGTCTAGAAATGATTAATTGATGGTGTCCAGATGTTACGGTGATAGGCCTTTCAAAAAGGCTTATATAATTATAATAGTGAACTTTGGTTTAAGATATGATAGTACTATTATTTCCCACTGCATGTCATGGAAAATTAACTGTTTACTTTGGATAAACTGATTACATCCTTTTTCAAGTATTAAATCCTCAGTAGGATCTTCCTTGACGACTTCAGTTTTCTCTTTCATGGCTTAATCACAAGTCTGTGCTGTTTCCTCCAGCCAGGGCATACCCACGCAGGTGAGGGCAATACTGTGCAGCTATACTGGAGAGCGACTATTGGAAACGGGAAAAAATAACAAGGCATATTACCCTTGCTAAGCGAGATGGGATGAGACAACTATTGTGCTTCCAGTCCCTGAGCTAGCTAGCATTGTGCTAGTACAGCATTGTGCACAAATTGTGGTTTCTGGGAGGGTAAGAAAGAGTTGTGAGTTAATATCTTTTGTTTTAGACCAAGTGGCTGTGATCATGAAATAAAGAGTCACAGAGCTTCAGCTGCTGCAGTATCCGCCAGCGTTGTGCAGATTTATCAAAGGTCTTAGTTTTCTAGCAGCTGATTCTAGCGGATTCCATGTTTTACCCAATTCACCTCAATGCTGCTCATTCTTTCACGCTCTTGAGTAGTCACTGAGGCTTCCTCACCCTAACTTTTTTTGCTGTGGAATGGTATGTCCCAGGTTAACAAAATGTTGACTGTAACAGCTTTAAAAAAAACCAAAAAAAAACAAAATTACAGTCACACAGACACCCATTATGAGTGCTTATTGTAAAGAGATCATACATCTTCTCAAAGAACATGCATAGAAGCAGCAAGGACTACATTTTTAATGGTGGACAAGGCATGATAGTCATTTTAAGAACCTAAATTTGAGAAAGGAGTCGCTGGCACCAGAGGAATGCCAGTCATCTTTACAGCAGGCAATTAACATGCGTGACTCTGGAATCCTCTCTGGGTTTATGTGATAAAACACCATGAGGTTGATTGGACTGCTTTTCCCCCTGAAAAACGTAGCTTCCCTTTGATTCTGAGGAAAGTCCTAACTCTGTTTGATTATAAGGTCCTGCGCAAATCCTCAAGAGAGGTAAGCAGAGGTCCCTGTACGTTGGGTCTGTCATAATTTTCTTATAACAGCTCTATTAGGGATAATTCCCTGGAAGTCAGCTGTAAAGCTCAGCAGGTCCCCTCCTGATATCCTTCACATTTGGATAATTAACTGAGCTGTTTGAACAACAGCAACTTTATAATGTTCAGCAGTGGGAGTCTTGCAGCTGATCAGCTTTACCTTCATCAGCACTTGTCATTTTAACACTTGAAGTGTAATGTTTCAGGATGAATATAATCTTCAGCAGGAAAAGAAAAGATTTCAAATGTATGGGAAAATAAAGGCCTCAATAAATTTATTATGCAGACTGTAATGCTCCTTGTGCTGCGTTGCTCACGTACTCTGTGTTGCTGTCTAAGAAGGATTTAGTCAACCTTGTATCTGTACAAAATAGGCTTTGCTTGATTGCAAGAGAAAAACAAGTAAGGAATCCTCACAGAAACCCATCCTCGACATCCTGAGAAATAGCGTGCATGAAAACTTCGTGCTGATCACAGCAGTCTTTTCCAGACGAAACTTAATTTGTTTAGAAACAGTAAAATGAAATAGCTTCTTATTTTTTGTTAGATTCATCTGATAGTTAAACATGATCCAAGTACCAAGATTTTCTGTGGAGCTTAAAGGAGCAAAGTCGCCAGTTTCTACTGAAATTCAGGGCAATGGGACACTGAAATTTAAGGCTATTTGACATTTATTTGTTATCCAACTGCCACGAAGACTGTTTGTAATTAAGAGGGCTTTGTAAATCATGGTGCATTACTTAATGTCATGAAAGATGGTTGTAGTAGACAATTATTAATTATAGTGAGATGTTATTGTTTTGATGGCTAAACGTAAGTAGAATAAGAAATATGTTTTAAAATACAGCAAAAGCAACATATGCATAGCGGTTAGAAATATCCACATTTCTTGAAGTAGTTTAACCTAATTTTAATGACCTAGAGCGGAACTACAAAAAAACCTTCAAAGGTTTATTCATTATTCTTAAGTTTCTGGATGCACGGAAGCCTAAAGAACAGAAATACAACCTGACAGAATACTCTAAGCAAAAAAAAAAAAAATTTTTCTATACAAAGATCTGTTATTGTATCCTGGTTATGAACATTTCCATGGATGAATTTGTACGAATAGGCATTGGTTCCCATGAGATTCATACTGCTGGGGTTAAGACACACTGTGCTCAGGTCAGGTTAATGTTTGCCTTCTGAAGAGAATTGTTCAGCATTTGTTTCTTTCTCCACCCTACCCCCAGCCTCTAGCTTGGGTAAGAGCTAGCACAATAAATATTGTGTTATATGAGAATGACTGATAGCAGAGAGGCTGTTTGTTGTTATAAGCCATTCCTTTTAGCACAAAATAGACTGCTTTCTGTAAGATAAGTAGAATGCCTTTTCAGTTAAAGAGGTGCCAGTTTCTCTAGGTCTTTACACTCCTCTGAGATGTGAACCTATTCTTTAACAATACCAGCAATGTCTAGGCTTGTTAGCATAGCCTCCCATGATAATATTTCTTTATCCTAATAAAGTGAGAGAATAGGTAGTATAATAAGTCACTCTGCAACCAGGTTAACTTAAATATTTTATTAAGACAGGGGCCATTAAACTGTAGCTGCAGTTAGATAAAACAAAATTCAGTGTTAACTATATCAGGATTTTCTCTGACACCTTTCTCATATTACTTTACATATTTTTTCATAATATGTATTCATATTATGAATTCATACTTAAGAAATATTTCTCTCAAGTGTCACTGATCTCTTTCTTATAAATGCCTTGTGCTAGAATTGTCCCTGCAATGTACAACTCTACAAACGAAAACTTAATATACGGAAAGGCTTTAATCACCTACTAGAGCTCAGACAAGCCAATATTAAAACACATTTATGCATGAACAACTAATAACTAATAATTGAAAGAAATTACATGCAACTCTAGAAACTGTTTCTTAATTGTTACTCATTAAAATAAATTATGGTATATTATCCCAATTACAATGCTGAAAATAGAATTTAGCAGCAGTTGTTCTGTCACTTTACCTTTCATTTTAACTTTTTATGGCAGTTATGTTTTGAAAATAATTTGTCCTAATCAGATGGTGTTATATTTTACCAGCTAGTAGCTATACCTCCTTGCAAGCATATCCTTAGAGAGGCATTGGGTTAAGCATTAAAACTTACACTCATTAGAGCTAATTGAATGTTATTGGAGTGAACACGAAGAGTTGTTGCTGTGGTTCAAATAACATATAAATCTGTAGATTCTTACAATTGCATAGCTATCTAGTGCCTTACTTATTGTAGGGCATACAGTAGTATTCTAGAGAGTTGATGCTGAAAAATTGATTGAACCTAGATGTAAGCTAAATAGCAAATACTTTGTTATTATTACAATGCAGGTTCTGCTCACTCGGTGAACATGGCTTTTGGAGTAACACCTAAATCATTGAGTATAAAACTGCATGGAACTTTTTAAAATGCTGTGTAGTCACACATATGCTCTGTGTAAATGTTGCCTTTACTGTAAGATCAGCTGTTTGGAGCCTCTGTACTGCTCCTGAGCATCATCAGCTGATTGCCTCACCTGGAATTAGGGACACCTAGCACTAAAGCGTGTAAGACCAAAAGGAGGAGAGCAAGCCAAATCGGGAGCAGTTTGAGCATCTGCAGTTCCCAGAAGTCCTCAACATTTTCAGGATTTGGCCTGTTTAATGCGAAGGGTTAGTTGTTTGCTTATTTGCACTAATTCACAATGACTCTCATATAAAACAAGTTCTGGGTCTCCTGCAATTGAGTTACGATTTACCACCTACCCTCCTCTTTGTTGTTAAAACCAATGTATTTGGTGGCAACACCATAATCACACAGGAAAAATCCTATTTCATTTCAATCTGAGATGAAATTAATCATTTCAATTATGTTACCTATATTTCAAGAATAGGATTCTAATATTATTTGCTGTTTCTCATGGTTTCATTCTTGGTGTATATTAGTTAATTCTACTGTCTCAAGCTGGCTCTGTAAGGGATAAATACAGTTTAAGGTATGGAGACGTCTACAGTATGCAGTGGAGTTAGATACTGAATTTTCTGAAGTGACATCAAACTGAACTGACAGAAAACATGACTGAAAATCTTCCAAAGTCTATGGATAAGCTTCTCCTTTAATAAACATATTTATGTTTATTAAGTAACACTTGGCACCTACAGGAAGGGCAATAAAATTGTTATAATGGGTTTCCAGAACAGCTGCTGCGTGGGTGGAGTTGGGGGTGTTGGAAGATTGCTGTCCTCTTCTCCCTTTTGCCATGATCTCTGCTTATTATCGGCATGATTGCATTACTAACTCTGGCCTGCAAAGTGTTGGCTTTTGGGGCTAATAACAAATGTTTTCCTCTTTTCACCCAAGCTTGAAATGTTTGTCTCCCGTCATCTGAATGTGCGTCCTTCAGGAATGTGTGGCAGGCAAATAATTAATGCTTGTCAAGGGAGGGAAAAAGGAGAAAGGGGACTAATCCAGTGCACGTTTAAGATGAAAATGGGAGACAGAGACATTTGGATTAGGCCCGGGAAACATAAAAGTTACAAAATAATTTCTATTTTCAGTGACAGTGATCTCTCTCTTGTCTTGTTTCTGCTTTCTCTGGAGGAGGGTGTACTACATAACTGAAGAAGTATTTTTTGTAAGTTGAACTTTAGAGACTTTATAGAACAGAATCTCTATCTTTTTGCTTCACTTATTGTTTCTCTGAGGGGTTGCTACAAAAGGAAGAAAAAAACCTTTATACCAGGAACTCTGTCATTTAAGTTATCTGCTTCTATCCGTAGTACTATTTTACAGACTGAAATAAAAAGTAGATAAAAAGAGTTGGTACCATTAGATGAACTCTCTCAGTCTCTGCTTTACTTGTGTTTTCCTGGGGGGGCAGGGGGAGAAAAGGGTCATTGTTGTTTATTTTAAGTTACTCAATTTTTGTTTTACTTGTGTTCAATACAGATTGCTGAGACTGAAAAGTGAGGAAGCTTGGAAAGAAAAGGAGGAGCCTGGAAAAATACAGGCAAGAAAGAGACTGAAGAAATGAGGCAAAATGGAGAGGAATACAGTAAGAAGCTGAGGTAAGCAAGTGTCATGAATGCCTGTATGTGAATGTGAATTATTAAAAGACTTCCCTTCCCTTCTTCTCAAAAATATCCCTAAACTTTCTGTTATATGAATACATTCAACTACTGAAATTTAGGAATTACCATAATGAAGATTTAAGGTTGATCTCTAGCTGCACAATCTCTGGTGTCTAAGCTCTATGGTATGCTCTTTAATTACACTGTAACTTGGTAATTTTTTCTACAAGTTTGTGATGTTGTCTGATGTGTTGAATGGGATCAAGATCACAGGATGGTTGCTGTTCATCATCCTGAATGATGAAGATATTAAATCATATTCAACTGTGAGTTTTCATGACTTCCGTTACTATATACAAGCCATATCTATTTATTATTACATTCCTATTCTTAAAGGAAGGTCTGAGGCTCAAAGTGATTGGGGCTTGAACTATGAGGTTTCCACTAATTGTAAATATCTGGCCTGAGATACACAGGATCTGAATTTTTAGGCATGCCAGGTCCTGCTAATGACCTTTCAGCCACATCTGCTTTTCTGGACAGTTAGGTCTCATATTTTCTGTTGGAGAGACAGACAACAGTTGTTTGAGCACAAAATGTAACATAAACGGCCAATATATCCTTCTCCTAGTCTTGGTCATTGTCCAGCTGCTGAGCACATAAACCCGTGCCAATTATAAATGCTGCCCTCCATTTTGCCCTGTGCTACATGCACAAGTATGATCTTGGCTCCGTATTGCCTCACTGGCTGGTTTTGTCACTTGTCCAAGTAGTCAGATACAAGTTACTGTAAATAAGGCTTTTGCTGTGCAGGAGTCTTCCCTCTTTTTGCTCGCTTTTGCTGGGAAGTTCCCTGCTTCTCCAAGAGGGGAAGTGGATGGTCCTTAGGTCCTCAGATCTGAAATAACTGGCTACTGAGCTTGGCTCACGCCATTTTAGCAAAGTCAGTATTTTGTCTTTCATGTATTTAGGATACAAATGCTTTTGACTTAGTTCTAGCTATTGGTCTTCAGACCTTTAGAAAACCAGACCTCAAACCTGGTACTATAAAAGGAGGAATATGAAGTGGCCACTAGGGGAAAAGGGGGATTTAAATTAATTCCCTGAACCACAGAATAACTATATGACACAGAGAAGGCATTTATAGACACACACACAGACTAAAATTTTTCAATATGCTGTTTAGTTGCTATTTAACCAGAAGTTAATCCTTTCCTTTTCTTGGTAACTAAGCCCAATGTAGTTGTCCAATACTGAATTCCTCTAGCTCATCACACTCACATGTGCTGTTTCTTCACGTGTTTCACTCAGGTCAGAGATGGAATGAAAAGAACTGTTTCTCATCACATTTACAAGTTGTCATTCAGTTCCCGGGGAGAATGGAAGTGTGATGCCAGTTTAATGGGTAAGGAATTGTTTACATTTCTACTATTGTTAATTGAATGTGTTATATTAATGGACACATTCCAGAATAAATAAAAACAGGATTCTGGTCCAGGAGACTTAGAATAAAATGTATTTCAAAATTACTTGATGCTCATCCTCAGATTGAATTGATGCAGAAATGAGATTGAACAGGTGTCTGCAACCTTGTCTTCAACCCTGTGGCTATATAGGCTGTGCAGCACTAAACCAAGCATTCAAAATATCAGTTTTAAAGCTAGAATTTGCTTTGTTAGACAACATTAGGTTGCAAGTAGCATGTTCTGGAGCAGCTAAATGGCAACCTCAGCATGCAGTGGTCCTTTTGTTTGCAGCCCTTGACTTTAAACAGAAGAAAATGTTAGACCTCTTCTTTGTGATTTTTGTTGCTGCTAGAGGAACATCTCATTTCTTTTGGATAGATGATTGGCACTGATTGAGATAGAAAACCAGACTGGAGAAAGTAAAATGCTGGGTTTTCCTTCCTTTTTTAACGTATTCTGTTGGCATAGTTCCTTTATAACCAGTAGGTACTTGGTCAAGTTAGGATTAGGTTGGAGAAAAGAAGACTTTGTGAGACCAAAGAGCAGGAGCTTATTAAAGGAAGAACTTGGTCAGTACCCGTCAAGGGAACTGCACAGGATTATTAATCCATAGATACTGCAGAAAGGGACAAGAATCCTTATGGAAAGCATCTGCCTGCTTAAAAAAAAAAAAAAATGGCAGTTGCTTGGGGCAGTAGAAACATTGGAAGCATGGTACAGTGTAACTCAAATTGTACTGTGGCTTTGGATTAGTATTAAAAAAAACCTAAACTGCATTTTATGTAAATTCATGTGCTTTCTGTCCAAAAAAACCCCACAACACAGCTTTGATATTACACTGATTACACTTTTTGATATCCCCTTTGCCATCAGAGCTGGTAGAGATCATAATTTCACACTACTGCCATCAACAAACTTTTCCCCTTTAACAATGGTGAAATTCTGTTTGTTACAATACGCTGAGTTCCCGTTATCAACCCTTCTGTAGGTATGTTCTGCAATCTTCCCCGGAACAGGAGTGTAGCATTCTTCCCCTTTTACTGCACGTTCTTTTTCTACAGGTGCTTTTTGACGCACAAATCTTCCTGCTGCTGTTTAGCAGAGGCTGTTTCCAGAAGAATCTCCTTTTTTTTCTTTAAATAATGTGTTAGGAGAAAGGTAAGCATACAAAAAAAAAGTCAAACTCCTTTCTAATCTTACTGCAATAGACCTTTAATGCTTTTATCATTTCAGTACTGGAAAACAAATGTTAATATTAGAGTAACCTGAGTTTAACCTCACAACACTGCTGTAAGGGGCAAATATATCATTATCTCCATTTACCAGTGGTAGCCTGAAGCACAGATAGATCTTTTTGCGTCTGGCCCAAGGTCATGTAGAAATGCTGTAGCAGAAGTATAATTAGATGCAAGATCTTCTGAGTTCTAGTCTAATACTTATTAGCTATCCTTTCTATGCCATTAATGGTAATGGGAGGCATTTATACTTACCTAGGAGAACACTAGCCTGAAGAAATGGGTTTTTTCCAAGCATGGCAGAATAGAATCTTGTACTCTCTGTGATGGTTCCTCTTGGCCTTAGCACACAGTTAGCTAAACTTGTCTGGGTTTAACCTCAGTAATAAAAAAATCAAAGAAGTTGCAAAGTGAAATTCTGCTCTCTGCAGTGCCGGCACAATTAGCATTGTGAGGTTCCAGCTTGCTGTTGCTTCAGTGTTCTGGGTCACGTATGTTCTCCTTAAAAGTCGAGAGGAATTTTTCTTCCTACTGGTTTCAACTGCTGGCCTTCCAAGTCCATTTCAGAAATAAAAAGTCAAGCCGGTTACCGGTGGTCTATGCATCAACAATAACAGAGGTTATGTACGTGATACTTACTGTCGTCAGCTAACCTCCTGGGCCGTGAAAGGTAAAATGACTTCTTGCTCTTCTGAAAGCTAAGAAAGAAGAGAAACAAAAAAGCCCTGATTAGTCAGTGTGCCATAAAGATATGGCAATAGATGAAGTCAAAGAAGGAGGTTTGTCATTCTTTTGTCATTGTTTTCTGTTGCCGTTATTATTTTTGTGCCTGTTTTCTGCAGCGGAGCAATGCTTTCAAGGCCTCTGCGCTGCCAGAAGTGACAGAACACAGGGGGGCACTTCTCCAGCTTCCTTCATTTATTTTGCAGTATGCAGTCACTTCCATGAGGTCCCACTAAGTAAAGGACTGAACTACGACTATCAAAGCTCATATATAACTTTTCAGTGCTTACACTGTTGACACCTGTATTCTTCATAAAAATGCACATTTCATCTGCCTAAGATATAGATAGCTGCTGCAGGGATGTCGCAAAAGAAATCAGAACTTCAATTAAAATTTTATAAGAAAATAAAATCAATTTTAGGTGGGCAAAATATTTCTTTGAAGCTTCACTAGGTTACTTAAAAAAAATAACCTGTGAAGTCTCTGTATATCACAGGAATCTCTTTGTATTGCAAAAGATTGCCACTTACATGGAAATGAGAGCTTTTATTCCAACACAGCAAGTGATGCAGTTCCCCTCACTGACACTGTGCCTGAAAACATCTCTATAAGATCTTCCTGAGATGTGAGGCAGCATTAAGGAGTGGTTTTGGTGTTTTGTTGTTGGGTTTTTTTTTGCTGTTGTTCCAGTGACACATCATTAAATTTAAGTTTATCACTATGCTAAAATGTCTCTCTCCATGTAATTGGTAGTGGTAACAAAGAAGGGACCAAGTTCTTTGTAGAAAACGTACGTAATACGCTAAATAAAGGTTGTTATAATCTAGTTGCTAATATAATTCCACAGGAAATCAGGTGAATCGCGCAATTGATTTGTCCTTGCTGAATCCAGAGAGAAAGGACATAGTTCTTCTGTGTAGTAATGTCACCCAATAGATGGCAGTATCATCTTTATAATAAAATACTTTTTTTAGCCAGTACAGAGACATTTGGGATGAATTTCAGCTTCTGGCTGCCAATTGACAAAAGAAATATGGGACTTTTTGTTTTAAAAAGTGGCATTATAGGAAAACATAGCAGAGTGCATCGTTTTCTAATGGGACTTTTGTCAGTTCTACTTAATACAATCACAGTTTTGTTCATTGGGAGTGTTGCTATTCTCACTAATCAGGATTAAAAAGTACAGCTTGAATGGTTCCAAATGATCATTGATTCCTGACTATAAAAGACTTTGTTTCTGTTTATTGACCAAAAACTTAGAAAGAGGAAATCTCAGCTCTATTTTTAGAGTTAGAAATATGTATGCAGATAATGTACATGCATGTGAACACACATGTGCTTGCACACACACAAATGTGCAGTCTTCAAGCTGTCAATTGAGAAAAAACATCCTTTTCTATAGGGAAAAAAAATCTAAATATGCTGCTATAGCATAGTTAGTACTTTGGAAAGAAAGATGAGCAGGTCTGCATACGAATGCGTGTTCTGCTAGGAAAGGTGAATCTATATAGGTCTGAATTCTTGACGGTAGGCAAAGATGAACGCTAAAAACACGAACGCTTCAAGATCAGAGATATAACTCTATCTATGAATAATTTATAACTTTGACAAGAATTATTTCTTAATTTAGAGGAAAATTGAATGTTAGGTGACTGATTTTCAAATTTTATTTGAATAAAATACTTTACTTCAAACTCATTGACCATTCTGATTGCCAATATTGCTATATTTAGAGCAAGAAAGATATCCCGTCTGGGAATAAAACAAAAGGCAATTTTGTGATCACTTTGAGAAAAATCTCCTTTTTCTCAGATTGAAAAAGTAATTAGTTCACTAGGTGCTTTGTCTTATCTTATGTAAATATTATGGATGTTTCTAATTTCTGATTCAGGAAATAACAGAATGTGATTACCAGAACCACCCCACCACACACACAGACCAGAGCGTTATTATTTTCTCAGTAATAACAAGACTACATAATACAGACTGTCAGTAAAATAATCCTGCCACATCCATTCCACTGAGTATAATTATTACACTCCAAATAAATACAGCTATATATTTATATCTATATATGTTTCTTTATGGTTCCCAACACAGATCAGCAGTTTTTAAAGACAGTAAAAAAAAAATTAAACTTGAATTTGAAAATTATATTGCTCTCTATCAGAAGAGCAAAGCTTTCTATTCAGCATGTCTTGTGACATTTTATGTCCTTCCCCCACTGAAGCACCTTGACTTTCAACAGGGCACTTTGCATTAAGCAGAGAAACCCCTATGCACCCATAATTAGAGACAGTTGTTAATTATTGTAAGTAGTGCATGATTTTGGAATAATAAACTCATGAAATCCATTCTGCAATACTATTCTGATTCAAAAAAGGAATTTTCAAATTATGATAACTAAGATGAAAATATCATAATGCACCTTAATGACAAGTTAAATCACATAAAGCAGGAATAGTTGGCTGAAGCCTCTGTTTTCTTTTAAAATATTCTCTAAAAATTGATGAGCTATAGTTCAAATTGATGCTTGATGCTTAATTAGTCATGTATGGAATTACTATGGAATGATTGTAGCTAGTACGTGGTATATTCTTAAGCTTATAGTGTAAGCATAGGAAATAAGAAGGGAAATCAGAAGCAAAATGAAACTTAGATTTCTGAAATTCTACAAATATATGGTAGGGAACCTAATGACTGTTCGGTTCCTATCCCCATCTTCTAGGACAGCTATGGTAAAAATACTATTGAGCAATCGAAATTATAGGGCAACAGAAAGACTTTAATGCAGGAGGAGATTACGGTTCTTTTACTGAAGGTGAGGGGAGGACATGAGCAGATGCTTTGGGGACTATTTGGAAATGTATTTGCCTAGCTGTATGAATTTCGGTATTGAGGGTGAGTCTGTCTCCTTGTGTTCTATATCATGGTGGTTTTATACAGGAGGTACAGGGGTGAATCCTTCAGCAGAAAAAAGAATAACATTGCAGCAACCATTTTAGCGCCCCAAAAGGTCCCTGAACCAGGACAACACAGAAAGTGATAAAAAACATTTGTTTTCAGTTCAAGAACTGTACCTTCAGTGATGAGTCTCCCAGGAAATAAAAGACGTGATGTAGCACTCTATTAGTACAAAAAAGTGAGGGTAATTGCGTTGGTTGGCATTGATCCCACCAAATTTTAAGTACTTAATTGAGGATCCTAATTAAGAGTGTAGTTGTCCTAGGTTCTTGTATAATCAATAGAGAGAAAATTCTAGAGGGCAATTCAAGTCTTGCATTAACTCAATCACTGCAGGAGAAAGCAGTCTTTCTCCACTGAGTCTTAATCAGCTTTTTACTGACAAATGTTAGTTAGGTTGCTTCACATTAGGGAGGGTGAGGGCAGACTTTTATTTTTGAAAACCAGACACTTGAAGAGGTCCATTTTTTCCTTTTCATGCCACACCAGAATTTGTTCTTTCCTCTGTCTGCCTTTTCTACTATTCTTTAAATTGAGCTGCTCTTCATGTTTGAGTGAATATACAGAAATCAAAACATTTGACTCAGAACATGATTTCCAAGGAGGATTAAAAAAAAAAAGGAAACAAATTCGCAACATCAGTCCCTTAATGCATCCAAAGAAGTCCAGTCTTTTCTTGAAGGCCTTTAAACAGAGGCATGAAAGGTAATGGGCACCTACTCTCTGTCTTGAACTGAGCTCTCTCAGGGTATTTCATCCTCAAAGTAATTTGTAGTTCTCCTTGTTTTCTAGGAATGTCATCATTCTGGGTTATATATGCACACTGAACTCTCTCTCTCCCATTCAAAAACATAACCTCACTGCGGATAATAACCTGTGATGGAGTTATTTGCTATTTTTGAGCAATTACTTTAATCATTTCTTGTGTTCCCTGCTTCAAATTCCCTGCTGTTATCAAAGCCAGAGAGGCTCAGACCTCAAGACAGGAACTGCAGACAGACTTGACGAGATACTGACACTCATCTCAGCTCAACGTTCAGCTGGTGAGATCAAGAATTTTCTGTTCCCTGCCTTTAGCACCGAAAAAGAACTTTAGGTTTGATGCGAGGTTTTTGAATTGGTTGGTCCAGGCTGGGCTTTCATTCTAAGGTCTAACTTCGGTTGCTCAAAGTGGTACAGGCATTTTTTTTTTCCCCCCTTAACAAAAGAAAGAGAACATTATTTTTAGATGCCTAAAGGGTTGGCTGTCAGACTCACAAACCAACCCATGTAATCAGCTTCAGAACTTAATAACATTGTTCAAGTCAACAGGGATACAGGCTGCAAGATTAAAGAGAGTCAAATGCACCTAACAGCTCACTTCAACTCTGCAATCAGACAGGTAATTATTATTTCTCAGGATGCCATAGTCCAGCAATTATAAAATTTAAATATTAATTTTAGAAGTCTTAATTATAGCAACCAGAATAGTTCTGCTGAAAACAGTCACAAAAATAACTGAGCAAGAATCTAATAGCAATTTACCTGATTGAGGAACAGGTAGAGATTTAATTAGAAATGGAAAATGCAGTTTGCTTCTATTTGCATAGTAAACAGAAAAAGAATTTGCTCTTTTGGGGGAAGTTTTTACTTGTTTTTCATTATTGAAATAATAGGTTATCTACAAATTCATGAAAAATAAGGTTCGATTGATGAACATAAACATATGATTTGCATTGATTTATGCCTGATCTGTGTCTATTTTATTTATCTGTAAATATCAGGTAAATAGATTACAGAATGTAAACAAAGATTTTTTTTTTTTTACAGTCATCCATTTTCTGATATATGGAAATACCGTCATGTGCTAATTTGCTTCTTGATGTAAATCTAATTGTAATCATGTCCTTCTCTGGGAATTAAATACTACGTAGTTGTCTCTTTTTGTCTCAGACAGTGGTTGTGCAGCCAAAGGCCCCAGGTGGGTTCTGCGGCCAGCACATCCACTGAGACTTCATGTCCTCACGCTGCTGCTAAGGAGCTGTCTGTACCCACTCTCAGCAGTAACCCGAGAGAAACGTTTTGCTAGTAAATTCAATGGCGTTACTAACAGCACTGATCCGGAAGACCATGCCACCATAAATACCAAACAAATAAGGTTCATTGATTAATACTGTAGAATTTAGAGACTGCAGCTGTGATCTGGTCCGACTATGCCAGGTTCCATAGAGCCTGCTGTGGAGACCTCACATAGAAAAAACCAAACATATATTCCCCATTTTACAAACTGGGAAAACCATGTCATGTAAAATTTAGTATGTTTTGCATCCCACAGAAGAACAGTTCTAGATCCTTTTTTAACTGTATCGTTTCAGTTACTCCATATTTTCCCCCCTTCCATGTGCTGTATTGAACTGACAGTCACTTTCCTTCCCTTCTTTACAGAGCACAGAATATGAGCTCTTCCTTTTTTCTCTCTCTTTGGTTTTTTTCCCCTTTTTTTTTCTTTTGTGACGTCCAGTTGTCAGTGTTTCCTTTTCAGGATGTCATTCACAACCCAATGACCCCTCCTCTGAGCTACCAAAGCTATTGTTGTCTGAGCTGGTGTGAGAATTGTTGCAATACTTCACGTTAGTTTTAAGTTACCTTTGATGGATACAGGGAAACTGTTTTATGATAAATGGCTTTTATCTGTTTATCCAGCGTAGATGTTTGCTGTACAGAGGAGGGGATGCTCAGAATCTTATACTATTATAGTTGGTGGTGGGTGCTCACTCAACAGTTCAAGAAGGTGCATATTTATTTGCTTGTATTGCCCAAAGAGAAACTTTACTTGAAGGAAAATGGTTTTATTGTTCTGAGAGAATTTTCTGAACTTAAAGATTCAATACTGCAGGCTTGGGGGTAGAAAAAAGAAGAACAAACAGATGAAATACTTGCTGGCTTGGTAATGATGTTATTTTACTGAGATTGGGATTCAAGTATTTGCTTCAGGAAGAATTACTAAATGCAAGGTAGAATAAGACTTGAAGAGTGTGAGAGAGGACAGTGAGTGGGGGGCACTGGACAATGGAAAAAAAAGAGGTTCAGTCCTCAAAATTGAATCAGCTCCTTTGTGCGCTAACAATAGACAGCTGGGCCTTCTGCATTGCTTTTGTTCATCGTGACCATAAATTCTCTTCTGGGCATGAGATATTTGGTGGATTTTATTGACTGAATATCTTAATGAATGAACAATTTCTGATGAAATCGTTTAACTGGAGAATTTCTTACTGGCTGTAGACACCAGAGGGGGTTACTTCAGAACTATACAATATCAATATGCAACCCAGCAACCTTGACCATGCTCCTCCCTTAAAAAAACAATAGTCACTTTTTTTGATGCAGCTGAATTGATCAACGAAGATTCAGTGGAAATGGTGGCAGTAAATTGCATAAGCTGTGTGTTGCCCCAAACCTTATCTGAATTAATCTTTTCTCTGAGCTCTGTGTCCTGAATTTGGATCACCATACTGGCCTTTTTTGTAAATACTGTAGAAAATGTAGAATACAAATACTGTGTGGAATACAATATCAGCATAAATGATCTCTTGACTCATCTTTAGCACAAAACATGCCTCCTAAAAATAGAAGGAGCTTTTCACGGTTTTGGAAATGGCTTCTCAGGATCCCTGATACATCATTCCCTCTTTCTGCAAGTAGAAACCAAGTGAATGGTGTTGATTGCCATCAAAAAGCGGTATTCTTTACAACTTACACCATTGGTCAGAAAAATCACTTCAGGACTGAGAAAGCTGCATACGTTACCAAGATCAGTTTACATAGCTCTCTCTCACAGTGGCACCCTATTTTATACAGGTGTTGAAACAACTCAGCAATGGAAATAGAATAAATATACCATCAAAAATAAAATAGGAATAGTCACCAAAACCCAAATGGCTTTCTCTGACAGTGCCTGAATGTGCCATCTGTTTCCATTGCATTATAAATTGATGTAGAAAATTGATATGCAGCGCTATTTCTGGGTAGCTTCTCATTTGCATTTGCTTTTGTTAAAAATGGGCCTAACTGAAAACCATCACGCTGAAACCCGCCAGACTTTGGAAGGAAGTGTTCAAACCAGCCTGGGGTGTTCCAGCCCAAGCCTGGATCCACAGCTAAATGGTGCAGCTGCCCACATATGTAGAGCGTGCTAAACCACAACTTTGGATCTAGACACCAGACAGCTTGTCAGATGTTCGGGCTCCTGATCCAAATTGTCCACTTTTATTTAGGACTGTAACAATTGAATCATTAGAATGACATAAGGCTTACCACCTAGCTATGTTAAATAACCATATAATCAGTTAACTCGGGGAGCCAACGCGTAATAGCGGCAGTATGGTTACTTTCAAGCAATACCAAGAATACAAACTCAATCATCTTTGACTTAATATGTGCAGTACAATGAAATCACTAGAACAAAACGAGGTAACAGTTTGCCATGGCCATGATTGCGATTAATCTCGATGTAAATCACCATCCCAAAGTAACATTTCATCCTACGGCTGGAGGAAAGTGAGTTACAGCTTCCTAACCCTGCGTAATAGTCCAAATCACTCACGGGCAGAAATGGAATAGCCAAAGAGCTCCTCAAACCTAAGCTGGTGACATATTGTCTCTGTTGGACTCTATGCTGGGCAAGACCAGATGTAAATGAAACTCTTTCCTGACATCCACTTCTTTCCCTGCATGACCTGTATTGGAGAGGCTTAAGAGGCAAGAAAAGCAGGAACCATCTGCAAAAGCTATGTGTCTATGGTGGATATGTCTGTCCCCATGATCAGGTGTGTTTATGAATCAAGCATTTACATGATTTTGCTTTGCAGCACAAGGAGCTTTGAATGCCTTCTTTATTCCAAAAAGCAACATGCTATCTTTCCTGTCCTCTAATAATTCTGAAATAAGATTTTCCTTTGGTTTAGTCCTCACCTTTCATTATTATATTTATTTTATGAGCTTCTGGAAGGAAGAAAAAGGAGAATTCAGCAAAGACTGAATTTGCTCAAAGAAACTTCCTGCTTTACTATTTGAAGATAATGTTGAGTAGGGATGCTGGAACCAGTGCAAATGCAAACCTTGCTGTGCTGTGTATTTGTATTTCCAGCATTTAGGAAAATTTCATTCAAAAATACAAACACAAACAAGGTTGAGCTCCTCTCAGAACTGTGGGATGCAAAGTAAAAGGATTGTCTGCACAATTGCCAAGAGCCACAGCAATAATATCCACACCTCTGCAGACCAGTAGGAGAGGTAATTTTGACAGCAGGCCAGTGATATACGGGGGATGTGGGTTCATGCTGACTTACCCCAGGAAAATTTGGATCCATCATTCCACATTCTGGGCTTGAGCAGCAGCCTGGGAGGCGCTGGGCATTAGATCCAGCCTGTGGCTTCAGGCTGGCAGGAGCAGCAAGGAAAAGGAAAGGTTCATTTGTCTCTCCTACGTCGTCCATGTTCTATCTGTATAGAGCTTAAATATGTAGGTTCTAGGTTGTTACGTTATAATGTTTGCATTATATATAATAATGGGAAAATCCAGATAAACACACAAATAACAGATATTTGAAACTCAGTGCTTTCTATTCAGTAAAAGATGCTGGTTACTTCTTTATATTACTTGTTAATGAAGTGGAACTTTTTCCTTGTAAAAATCTCAACTGGTACTGCTTGTTGATCAAGCTGCTGCTTTTTAAAATTTTGAGGTCATAGTCATCAAAATGTTCTGTATTAATTACTTTTTTTTTTTTCCTTTATGTTGCCATGCCTGACTGACACAGTGCCAGAGAAGAAAGAGATCAAAATTGATGTATTTATTGAGAATTTGAAGAATTAAGGCCAGCTATGCATATACTCTAAAGAATGCGGAAGTGTAGAAGACACAGGGAATCTGGAAGAAGAGATACAGTGAATGCAAGGTAAATTTAGCATTTGTTGTAGGTATCTAATGTTATTCTACCTTTTTGACAAATGAAGTCTAAAGGGCACATCTTGCATAAAAGGAAAATACAGTCACTTTGTCCTGATTGTTTGTAAGGTATTGGACAACAGCCTGAATATTGCCATTAGGAAAAAGCAAAAGATACCATGGCATAATGAACACAAATTATTGTAGATAAATTGGTAGTATAATTTAGCCGCAGGTTTGTGACAATACGAGGGACCTCAGCTGTTTGACTTAAGGCTATAATCCCAAATGGTGTTGAAACTCCTGTTGATTTTAATGTTGCTTATGTGTAGCTGAGTCACTGTCAGCTTTTACACCACGCTGAACTTGCTGCAGGTGTACTTTCTGAAACTTGTGCTTTATCGTCTACTTTCTGGACAGCATAGTGTATGACAGCACCAGTGTTAGTCTGTTTGCAGCCTACGAGATATATTCCTCTTTGGGAATTGTACAGTCCTATTTCAGTCATATCTATAGGGACACAGATGCTGTCTGCTGCAGAAAAGAACTTGGTGATATTTCTGCCTGCTTGTAAAACCGTGTTTGTAATCACAGGTTGGGGCCTGCCTTGTGTCTTTATTGTGGCTTGTTCTTGCTTAGTTGTATCCCTTGAAGGCTTTGCACTGGCATATCTGAAAGATGTGAATATCAGAGAAAGAACTTGGGTTTGCAATGACTCTTCTCCCTTTTACTTGTAGGTAGGGAAGTAGTACCTTTACTTTTGTAGGTACACTAGGCAGAGGAAGCATAAATGAACCTTAACAGACCTTTTCCTCTTTAGATTGTGCACTTCTCCCTTGTTTGAATATTTTGCTTCGGTGGCATCACTTAGGTTAGCTACAGCCCAAAAATGAACAGATTGCTCGTGATTCCCAAGGATCTAACTCACGCTGCTAGTAACCCTTCAGAGGGACAATGGGACACAGATCTTGTGAACGTTTAATTAAATCACATTTATTATATTAGTAAGTTTTCAAATGCTGTTGGATCAGAGAGTAGGAAAATGATAAAATGTGAAATTAAATAGTTCTCTTTACCAGTACACATACCTGTCTGTGGGCTTTGAAGACTGCCAAACTCCAAGCAATAAATGCATGCCCAGTTTGTATCCATTTAGAATCCTTTTCCTGTTTTATACTGTACATTCCTTTAGAAAAAAAACAGGAGTACAAACCTGGAACAGAGCTGTGTTGTGTTTGGATGATCATGGAGCAGATCTGCCCCACGCTCCAGACATAGCCTCAGGTCAGTATAACCAAAGATAGCAGACTACAAGTTTTCTGAAAAGAAATGCCCTTTCATTCCCCTCTCTTCCTTTTTTTCCAAAATGTTAGTTAGCAGGGCCTGCAAAATTTCGCTCTGTAGGCCATAAAATTGAAACAAACAAACAAACCTGATACCTCATCACAGCTTGTATGGTCAACTGAGAAGTTATTGAGGCTGAAAGTATAAAGGACCGGATAAACAGAGGAGTTTTAATTATAGAGGAGTGAATAAATTCAGAGATTTACCTGAAAAATGACAAAACACCCAATGAAAGATTTCTACTGGAAGTATGTGCTTTTTATAAATATTCCCGATTAGTGATTTATTAAATTAAATATATTATGGATGCTGTTGAGTATACCTTTGAAAGGACTGAACATCAGAAGACCTTTTTTCCCCTTGGTTCTTTGCAAAGAGCACAGGGAATTGTTAGGCATTTAAATGTATAAACATGTAAGCCTGTCTGGTTTATTTGATGAACACAAACCCTTTTCCAGCCCTGTTTTCACAAAGTCCTACAATAACCAGTAACTGAATGTTGTTAAGAACTCATTTCACAATAGAGAAACAAAGTAAAACAGAGTAAATTAACCTCTAAGGTCACAAAAAGAGTCAGTGGCAAAGATGTCAATGAAAGGAATGCATAGCAGCTTCTTTTTAATATAACTGCTATTCTCTTTTATAGACTTAACCTGATACTATCCTGAGATTATGCAATATTTGGTCAAGTAAATTCAGCCAAATTTCCTGCTCTGGATTTGCTGTTAGAAAAACGGTAGCCATGTTATGTTAAGGACTCAGAATCTATAGCTAGTTAGAGATTTTTCTCCTCACTAGAAACTCTAAAAATAAAACAACTTTAAACCAGTGCTAAAGCAACTTTAAAGTGATATTGATCCTATTGAACAATGAAAGTGTATATATTTGGGTTATTTTATCCTTCAATAAAATATATAGACAAAAGAAGCTTGCAATCCTTGTAGCTGTTGACAGCAGCAGCAAGAAAGCATTGCCAAAACAGAGACTTTTATTGATCATTTTTAAGCTAATATCTTTCAGGGGACTGTGTCAGTCACTCTTTCACCTCTGAGATATAGATGTGGAAGGGTGGAAGTTCTGCTGCCAACTGATGAGGAGCTGCCAATGTATTTCTCCCTCTTGCTTGTGAGCTTCATCAACTTCTGGAGTGCTCAGCAGCTGGGAATAGCTGCTCAGTGCTGGAAATTCAAAATAATCAATTTCCCTCTTCAGCAGGTGTTTTTTTTTCTGTTGAGCCTGCAAAAGAGTTGGAGAAATAAGATCTAAAGGAGGTATATTTCAAGCTGAAATAATCTCTACAGTGTCCGTAACCATTTTTCCAGCTCCTGAAGATTTCGAGACATACATTCTGTCTCTCAAGACCAATGTGATGACTCTTCAGCTAGCCTAACTTAGCACTGCAGCTGGCAGTGGCATCCTAGGAAATTGTCCCACAAGAATTTACTTCTGTTTCACTATTGTAGAAGTGATCCTTTGAAAAAGAGGAAGCTGTTTGGGTGTAAAGTTGGGAAACCTTGTACTACAGCCACATTTGTTCTACAGAAGAAGCAATGAAGAAAGATTTCAGTTTTCCAGGCTGTCAGAGGTAACTTTTACAAGCATTAAGAGAACACCATGAACTTGAAATCTAGTAATTCTTAGGAATGTTAGAAGCATCTCATCTATTAGAGGGTCTTGTCAGCCAATTTTTGTGTAATTGCAGTTACACTTTCCTTTTATTTTCTTTCTTTCTACTGTTGTAGGGAAGATCACAAACGACAAAACTAACCAGTTACATGTGGGGAGAGCAAGGAAAAGAGCTACACATAGTCTTCAACAGGAAAAGATAAACAGCCTTTTTAACAATCAAAAATTGGAGAAATTATTTCCTTGCTAATCTCCATATAACAACGTTAAATGTTGCATCTAGTAACCCGGGGAAAATAATAGCTTGGCTGTATCTCTTTAAATTTTTCTAGGATAATCTACTGAAAAAGCTATTTCTGTCTTCCAAAAAAACCTATGTAGATGATAGTAGATTTTGAAAATATGTTGATAAATATGAATTTTTCAGTGGCCATAGAAGTGAAAGTATTACCAGTCACTGCTTTTGTGATGTCTTTTCTAATGTTTAACCCCTGGGGAATAACTGATTAAATACTAAACTGAATCACCTTGTAAGGACACTGTAACAAATCTATTTATCTTCCAGGGACGTTAATGTGTATAATGCCAGGAAAGAATTCCTAATCTGAAGTGTGGAAAGTGCAGGCAGGCAGACATCCATGGCTTCACTCTTTCCTTAAAATTATAATTGGAGACCTTATTGAAAAGAAAAAAACACAATAAAATCTTTCTGGGCGCTGAATGGTAGACACAGCATTTAGTGGGGAAAATTCTAGACACCTTGAACAGTCCAAATAACAATATGACGTTTATCAGAATAACGTCCATTGCCTGTAATTTGAATTATTTTGGTTTTGAATCCTGAATGACTTACCTTGATTGTTATTTTTCTACTCAGTCACTTTGTACCATGCTGAATGGCTCAAGTCAATATTTTATTTTTATATGTTGAATATAATTTATCTAGAATAGTATCATCTAGTCCTCCTTTACTTTGAGTGATTTATTATGATACTCTTTCAGTGTTTGATTAGGTAACATTTAACATTGAATTCCAAACCTGTCATATTCTGTCTTTTACGGGTGATCCAGCAAATACTTACAACCAGGCATCATTTATTCTGTGTAGCCCAATTAACTGTGCTCGGAAGATACCTGGTAACAAGCTTTGTGAAATGTTTGTCACACGAAGACTTTAAATTTAAAACATTTCAGACCAAAAATGTTGCATAGTTCCACGTAAATGCAAAATTCTACTATTTGCACATTATTTAACTTTACATAAATACTCTTTCCACTATATAATACATTATAGATTTCAGAGAGAGCATGCACAGTTGAAAACTGACATTTCTAGAATCTGGGAAGGGGCTCAATCGTTTAGCTTCATAGTTTTTGCACAGCTTGTATTTTCATAATCTCTGCAGTCGTTAGGGATGAACATTTGCCAATACTTTAACTCTTAAGTCTCTTCTCTGCTTATTGATTGCATTAATGTGCTCTTCTATTAGTAAATAATTCCATTTGTATGCTTCGTTCACAAGGTATTCATGTGCACTGAACTCTGACCTAGTCATCAAATCAAGTGATCTAGTGTATTAACTCCTTCTATGTCTATTCATAGTTATCGTTCTGCCTTTTTCCTGCTTAGTGATAATTTGAAAAAGTTGGAACATCCCTTTTATATTCCTTTACGTCATTAATATCAAAAGTAAAGAGGTGGAGACCCTGCCTAATTAACTTCTTAATTGCTTCAAAAAGATCTATTAACTGTCTGTTCAATATCTTTGGCCAAATCTCTGCAGTTGTCAAAGGGAGTACAGCTTTGTATAAAATCTGTTGATTTATCCTAGCCAAACATCATGCCCATAGCATCTGCACTCTCTGTTTTTTGTACTTTGATGTAGTAGTAAAAATAGTTTCCAAGCTAGTGTCCACAGCTGGTTTGAAAATAAACAAAAGTTTTAAATCAGATTCATAAATACAAGTATGTTTCTGAGGTCAGGTGACAAATTTTGAATAGTTATGCTCCATAGTGGGCTACTAATCACCAGTCGTGAGCCTCCTAGTATCTTCTGGTTAATTGTAAAAATGTTCACAAGTTTCAGATGTTTTAATTATTTGAGATGGATCAATTATGCATCTAAGAATTCCTCCTGGATATGCGGTGGGGGGGGGCAGGGAGGAGGATTTGTTATTATTTGCAAGATTGTCAGCCAATATGAAAATTGAAATGGTGCAGCAACCACCCACTATCCAAATCTGAGAACACATAAACCAAACATTTCACCAAAAATAGCCTGAAAATTAGTTTTCTAAACTGTTCCAGGAGACCTAACGTGTAGCAAGTGTATTAAGGACAATGAGACTTTGCTCATGAACAATTCATAAATCTAATAGAACTAAGTTGGTAACAAATATTATTCATGCAGAAGAGAGCGATAGCTCTATTACCTTCCAATCATCAAAGTACAGGGAAAGTTCTGCATACGGCCCTGCTCTTCAAGTCTGTCCTCATTTGGCTTCTTCTGCATAGTTAAATTGCGACTGAAATTAAATAACCTGGTTTACAGTTTTTCTGGGTAGCCCTGGGCTTTTCTTCACGTGATGAGTATTTCTTGGCTTCATGAAGTATAGGACTTCACACAGAATCACAGAATGGGTTGGGTTGGAAGGGACCTTTAAAGGTCACCTAGTCCAACCCCCTGCAGTGAGCAGGAACAGCTTCAACTAGACCAGGTTGCTCAGAGCCCCATCCAACTTGACCTGGAATGTTTCCAGGGATGAGGCATCTACCACCTCTCTGGGAAACCTGTGCCAGTGTTTCACCATCCTCATTGTAAAAAATTTCTTCCTTAGATCTAGTCTGAATCTACCCTCTTTTAGTTTAAAGCCATTACCCCTTGTCCTATCTCAACAGTCCTTGCTAAAAAGTTTGTCCCCATTTTTTATATAAGCCTCCTTTAAGTACTGAAAGGCTGCATTAAGGTCTCCCCGGAGCCTTCTCTTCTCCAGGCTGAACAATCCCAACTTTCTCAGCACATAGAGCAGCTCCACAGACCTCCACTCTGTAAAACGCAGGAGGTCTGTGCTTCTCTCATGTATTTGTATGTACACCTTCTGTGGTTTTGCACATGAGAGTATAAAACCACACTGAAGATGGCTCTGTTAGTGTGTAGGAAAAAAATTAACATTGGGAATCACTTGTGTATTATCTGCCTTGTCAGTTAAGTGCTCCTGATCTTTAAAAGTAGATCAGAACATTTCCTTTTTCCTATATTTTTGATACTGCCAACTCTGATTCTTTTCTTCCGCTGTGATTTTGACGGTAAATTTGCTTACCGGTTTTTCTTCCTGCAGTCGTTTCCATACTGGGTTTTTTTCAGTAAAGGGAAAATCATCCTCAGCTATTCAAATGTTGTGAACATTTACTGAGCACCATTTTACTCTGTTGAAATGTTCTGTGCTATTTGATGCTCATTTTTAGTTTCATCCATTATTTTTCACTTGTTTTAGCAATGCCAGTAATTTATGTTTTCCTTCTGCTTTCCAAATGCTTATTTTAGAGACAGATTTTATTCTGAATATGGTTAAATGCTTAAACTTATAGGAACATATCATATCAAGGCTATTTTGTCCACTTTTTTTTCTGGGGAAATGCAGAATATTTAAACCACTACTCTTCAGTTACTACAGAGTTAATGCAGTTGCTGCATTTTGGTGGTATCTAGAGACCCTACCATGCGTCAGAGCCCAAGCTGTTTTAACTTTAATTTTTATGAAGCAAGGTTTCTGGGCATCCAATCTTGTAAGTCAATTATTTTACCTTTTCTGGGCTGCCTTGGAAATTGCACAGCTTCTAAAATCAGGTCCAGTGCAGAGCCGAGCAGCTCCGGAGGGAACACAAGGAGGGGTTAATCTGTAAGAGAGCGCTGCAGGAATGCTCAGAGGACTTGAGAGCACCACCTAGGAGAAAAGACTTTCAGAATTAGGGTTGGTTTTTCTAAAAGAGAGCAAAAGAGAGACAAGGAAACAGTTTTCAAATATGTAGAAGATTGTTTCAAGATCTAGAGGAATGGGTTATTTTTCATGTCCACTGGCATACAAAGAAGTAATGTCCTGAAATTGCATCAAGGGAGATGAGTTTAGATAGTCAGAAAGCCTTTCTAGTGCAAGGAGAGTTAAGCACTGGAATGGGTTACTCGTGGAGGTTATGGGACTTTCTTACTGGAGGCTTTTTAGCACAGGTTATGATAAAAATGGTCAGACGTGGTTCTCATATAGTTGTTAATGCCATAGGGCTGTGAGGTGGTCCTGTACAAGCAAGAGGCTGAAGCAGATTAGTTGATCGGGGCAAATACTGTTCAGATACTGAAGTCAGCAGCGCGTATGCCAGGCTGAGCCCACGGGGTGAGCGAGTGTATGGCCTTTGTACTGGCCTTTTACAGCTGCTTGCTGCAGATTTCAAGTTACATCTGACTGGTAAAGACAATCAAATGCATACATAAATACCAAGCCGAGAGAGGCAAAGGAATTTTTGAATACCTGTTTGGTTTCTGCAATTCCTGCAATTGCAATTTGATAAGTACACAAATGTGTGTGCAAAGTGCTTGTTTAGCTGTAGCCTCAGTTTGTGTAATCTGGTTGTAGACAGCAGGTCAGCACAGTTTATGTGCAGTCACGATCTGAGCAGATGAAGGAAAAGCTAAAAAAGCAAAGATGATGAGGTGAGACACATGTATATGTATATATATATATTTATATATATATATAAGCCAATACGACAGTTGCTTGTGATGGTGGAAAAGTGTGTAGTTTTGTGTTTTCAGATTTTGAGAGACTTGTTAAAACTGCACGGCTTAACAGGTCTCTCTTCTTCTCAAATTAGTTGTTACACAGTGCAAATCAAATTTAAAATTCACAAAATTATGAATGGCTAATTGAGGGCTACTGAGAGATGACAGTGTCCTAGATGATTGCAAATTGTTCCAGTGTCACTGTCTACTTCTCTGCTCCAATGCTTTGAAATGAGTCAGTAGTCGGCTTTAATTTGTTCGGTTTAATTAAATTCCACCTGAATAAATACGTGTTGCACAAAGCTGAAGGAGATGCTGGAATTTCCTGAATGATGTACGCAGTGAAAATCTAATTTGATAGTACGCAGCCTTAGATGGTAAGATACTCTCTTCCACAAAGGTGAGCACCATATAAATACTTAAATAATAATTTAGATGAACTTGTAAGGAAAATTATATAAAGAAAGCAAAGCAAAATTGCACGCAGAATATTTCTGAATATGCCATCATTATTCTTAGAATAACAAAAGTCATCAGTAGATTAGAAGTACATTTCACTTTCAAAACACAGTCCCATTAAGATTAGCAGCTTGTTTACTTGGCCTGATACTGTCCTGTCTACCTATTACATTAATTAAACAGCTAGTAATCAGATATCACAGTATTTTCTGCTAAGATTTCTTGCCTTTGGGAGAATGACGTTTGTGTATATGATCTGTGATGGAAGGAGTTCAAATAAATGCTGGGTCATTCTCCTTCTCTTTCTCATTCAGTGCAAAATGGACAAAAAATGCTCCCTCTCTCCTAAGCCTCCTGGCCCACAGATAACTCATGACCTGTGAGATTAAAAACCAAACAAACAAACAAAAAACCCCTCAACAACAAGAGCAAAACAAACCCAAAAACTAAAACAGCCACATACCACAAGTAAATTAGAGGATTTGTTTAGTTTGGCCGAGGATTGGGTCAGTACATCCTCAAATCGTGTATACACCTAGTGGTCTAAAACTCATATTCAGTTCACTTTCTTAACTGTGTTCTGGCCAGTAACACCCTTCTCAGAACGTGGCAACTAAAATGGGAAAAAATTCCTTATAAAATCTTTTCTGAGAGCGTTCGATTTACTTAGCTGAGGTCATGGTGACTGACTAGAGTGAAAGAATGGCGTGCCTGTATTTCTGATCACAAACACTGCAGTTATTGTATATGCTTCATAAGGAATAAACAGATCAGCATTCCTGAATCTGCCCAACAGGCATCCAAAGTAGGAGTGCACACAAAGATTCTGCAAAACGAAGCCGAACTGACTGATGGAAGAATGTTGCCCAATACATCATACCTGTTCAGGCACCGAAGAAGCATGGATCCACATCACTTAGGCAACCAGTGCTCACAGAGGCCGGGAGCAAAACTTGTCGCTAAGGACTCACGAAAGGAAACAGATTGTTCAGAAATTCCTCTTTTCTTGTACTTTATTTAACAATAGTTACTCTCCTTCAGGAACTGCATAAAATTCATTCACTCATATGATTTTACAGTACGTTAGTGTAACTTCTAAATTAGTGTAATTGTCTGAGTCCTTCCTTGCAGGGAAGTTCACATGGACTCCATTTCCTCTCTACATGCTCCTAAGGTAATATTCCTTGTTACTTTATTTAATTTCACTGATTAGTGTTCAGCCCTATACCTTCCTTTCTTCTGAATCCTTGCTTTGCAAGATCTGTTTAGTTTAGGACAGTCTTTCAAAGGATAAACTTTATTGCCTGAAAGTTTCAAAGTATATTTGACCAAAAGTAGTGGCAGATGTTTAAGAGATTACTCTACTCCCACTGTCTATGTTGTTCTAAATTCCTGTAGGTAAGAAATTTCTGCACTGATGTAGGCATAAATAATTCAGTTTATTATATTTTCTCATTATGGTGATATTTTCATTATAATGTTAAGTCAAAACTTGCCTATACTTTTACTGAAATTTAAAGATAGTCACAACTGGTTTCATATTTATAAAATTTAGAAAATTTAGCACCTGTTGCTTTTGTTACTAAAAGAGACATCCTAAAAAATTAAAATTTGTCCGCTTTCTGACACAAAAGAAGGAGCCTGAGATATGAAAACTTACTGTGTTTCTATAACATCCCTTATGTTTTTACATAAAGATAGCAGTTGTGAATTTCATTTTCCTGTAATTTTCTACATTATTTTAATTTGTTGAGAGGCTTTGGAAATCATGATTGGTATAATCACATAAATTTCATAGAAGTCTTTATTTGCACATCGAAAATAAAGTCCGAATTACTGAGTCTAAGATTTGGAAGAATTTGGTCCAACGACAAGCAACAAACATGAGTCTCAAAATGGGCAGCACCTGCTTGTAAGAAGCAAAGAGCCAGGCTGAAGAAGGCTGTAGGTTACTTGCAGATAAGCACTGCAAGATCTTACAGATCCTGCTCTGGGATCCACTGCCTTTCATATGGTACTGAGACCTGTGAGGGAGAGAGAGAACAGCAGTTCAGAACAAGCTGAGCAGGGACGCGCCTACAGCCAGGTGATAGCAGCGGTAAGCGCTCTGATTCAGCTCCAAACCCACCCTTCTTTAGTCTACCCTTTGGACTGCTGGAAGGTGACTCCATCCAGCTGGGATCCAAAGCCAAAATCTCATAAAGCCAGAAACACTCATCCGTTTTTTGAAAGAATTTAACATGCATTCACTTTTAATTTCGGCCGAGACAAAAAGAAGTATTAGCTTTGATAATGTGCCTAGAGATTAGCAAAAGCTCTTGGGAATCCACAGACTTAGGTTCGAAGGCTCTAATCTGCAGATCATATCTCCCAGGAAATTTTCCTAACTGCAGGTTTACACCGTGAGTTCCCCCTGGAGGTCTCTTTAGCTTCCTGAACCTTGCATTCCCTTCCATGTAAATGCCATTCTGCATACGGTAGCACTCCTGGGTGCAATTGGAAGCTTAAAGAGAAGAGTGGCTCCTCCTGGAGTGAGAGCAGCTCAGAGGGAGGAGTGTACTGTCAGTGTGCATGCAGAGAAGCGGAAATAAATAGATCATATTTGGGGCATTTTTGTAACAGAAAACCCAACAATGGTATTACAAAACAGGGGATGTCATATTATTAATAAGGTATGAGGCTTAGGCAAAATAAGTGTGTCTGTGGCTAAGCAGTGACCCCCCCTCTCTTCCAGTGCAAGAATTTGCAGCCTTTGGGTGTCAAAATCCTGGATTTGAAAATTACAGGAAAATTTTTTTCAGGAAATTTCCTTAGGCAATCTGGACTCTGTTTTTAGCCCTGCTACAGATGGGAAAGGCTGGAATGGCTAATGGAGTAGCTAGTGAAGCAAGAAGTGGCTCACTTAAGCAGATGATGGACGTAATACTGGATAGCCTTGCTACCTTGTTGGATTGGCAAGAGAGCCCTGTGATTTGATAACCACAAATTGCAAGTCGATATTGCAAGAGGAGGTTGGAAGGCAGCAAGTGCTCTCAACAGTTGCTTCACCAAGAAAACAGCAGAAAGACTTTAAAACACTATTATACTTTGCACAGAGACTAATGGATTGGATTGATTTGATTGCTAGTAACAGGGACCAAATTCAATTCCTAGAGCAAAGTAATAAATATTAGGTTTAGACATTACTCAGAGATCAGTGAAAATTAAATTGTATGGGGACAATCAGCTCCATTTTTCAGTATTTCCTCCCCAAAAGGCTGCAAGCCTTTGCATTGGATTAGGGTAGCCATTTGATCCGAGGGACGTTTAGTTGGTTTGCTCAGGTGACTGTATTTCTCCTTATTGAGCTACGTAATGGTCCCCATTTTCTGACATGACTGTTAGTTTTGTTCTTTATAGAGCTATTAACAAGAATGAGAAACAACATATCGCTCTGTTTATCTTCCTATTTCTACTTTGTTCTCCCCCTTCAATGCGGTTTTGCCCAGTCACTTCATTCATTCTTTGTGAGTAGGGAGAAGTGGAGCTCACTTGGTGCATCTGCTTTACTAACTGGTGTTGGGTTAGATTTGATTTCACCTGTAATGTCCTTGAACCTGCGCCCACACTATGTTTTGTCAGCATGAATTTCACGCTAGTTTCCTTTCTGAGATTCCCTGGGCATGCTCAGAGAGCTGGCTGCTCCACATTTCTTGTTTCCACCAGGAGGGGAAGGGCTTGGAGTGAGCAGCGTTGTGCTTGAGAGAGTATCACAGGACACCAAGTATGGACATAAGCTTAGGCAAAATAAGTGTGTCTGTGGCTAAGCGGTGGCCAAGTATGGACGTAAGACAATCTCACTCTTGAAAGAACGCGTTCATCAAACTAAATTAGTGATGTAGCTGCACCTACTGAGCTCACAAGCAGTTTAACTTCAATTTTCCTGGATTTTTGGTTGGTGGTTCATTCCAGTGCTTGTTAGTGGCTTCTGGAAACTGAAGATTACCCTTGTCACTGTCAGTCAAAGCCTGATGAAAGAGCTACACCTGTTTGTAATTAGGTGGTCAAGCTCAGCTGGATATGTCTGGCACTAATAAAACCAAAGATGGTAACCAGCTCAGGACAGAATATGTGGAAAGGATTAGAGGTACCTGTAGAAATCATATGGGCATCAAAACAGAAGACAGAGGCTTCATCAGAGGCCAGAAGGATGTCCTGAAGTTAACAACAGTTAAGGTCTGGCACACGGATTAGATAAGGCTGAAGCACAGAAATAAGTGGTTATTGCTGACCAATCTGTATTTTCTCTCAGCTGCGTACACACTTTTTTGTTCTCTAGTACTTGCCATAGCAGACTTCACTTGCAGCATGGAGTGGTTAGTATAGCACCACACACCTTCACCATGCTGGTGTTCTGATGCTTGGTGTATTTTGGAAGTGTTTGAGAGGCATTTTCTCAGTATGCTACCATTGGGGTTTTTT
Source organism: Alca torda (assembly GCA_008658365.1). Taxonomy (NCBI): domain Eukaryota; kingdom Metazoa; phylum Chordata; class Aves; order Charadriiformes; family Alcidae; genus Alca; species Alca torda. The sequence goes on from CM018079.1 coordinate 9,609,381, forward strand.
TCCTCCCTCCTCACAGCATCATTCAAGGACTGTTGAAATAAATGTAGAACATAAGGATCCAACAGTGGTGTCTAGCAATGTGGAGTTCTTGGCAATTCGTGCCCTGTTCCTGCAGCTGCGCACTGTCCCAGCAGGTGAGAGGCCAAAGAGCCATTCCACAGTAAAAGAAGTTGAGGTTGCACAACTGGACACCCTGGCTGTTGGGACAGGAGAGATTTTAAGACTTGAGTTTCCTTTTCCTAATGTTTTTTTCCTCAGTCTTTGCATAGGCTCTGACTCAGCTGAACACACACGGAAGTGTTTGGGGTTTGTGGAACGTACCTTTTAACTCCCCTATTGAACACACCTGGAGACCTCCCAGCATCTCCATTTAGCACAGCTGTGTACGGTGCTGCCTGCCTGCATCCGACACCTCTGTGTGCAGACAAGCTCAGTCTTTGCCGGGTTGTCGCTGGTTAGGGGGCGCACATGGCTTAGGGAAGTGGTCTGTGACATGGCCCCCACATGTCCTAGGTGTGATGTGGGACAGGGCAAGGGGAAATGAACGGACACGCCGTGGGACCAGCCTTGCCGGACAGCACAGACGAGTCTCAGGAGTTCAGGCATGTTGCAAGAGAATCATTACCAGCTAATTTTAGTAAAGGTCAGTGTCTTGTATGTTTACCCTGGTATAAATATATACGTCATTACCATCGCTTCTGAAGAGAGAAGCATAACATCTTCTAATGCTCTAATTAAGAGAGTAATTTTCTAGCAATGCTTAAACAACTTCCTTACTTTTCTTTCTTTGTAGTCAGTTAATAACTGTGACATTTTTCTTGGCTTTAACTGTGTGTCCCTGAAGGCATGTTAAATGACCCCCTGTGATTAAAATAGTGGGAATCATGTTGCTGAAGTGACATTAACAGAGCTACTTATTAAAATTTGGCCCCTGCTGTTTGTGGTTTCTCAAGACTATACTTCTTTAGGCAAATTTCAAAATACAATTACATGATGTCTGACAACTAGAAACTATACTATAGCCCAAATGTGAAGTGAGAATTAGAGAAGCAATTGTGGACTGTCATAACACCTGGAAACAGAAGTGCTGGTAGATTGTTTAATGTTGCATTTAACAGATCATTGGTTTTGTTGCTGATGTGAGGCAGATCTCTTGGCATACTGTGATTGTACCCAAAAAAGGTCGCATGTCCTACTATGCTATTTTAATGTTTGTCAGGTATTTGCAGTCTTTAGCTGCCGTTCCCAAGACTCTGGTGGAAATATGATGCGACTTCCTTTGAGCCTGTCCACCTGAACAGCATTTTAAATAAATACTCAATGTGACATGTATGAGAAGAAAACAAAATTGCTACTTGACTGCAACTAGTTCACGCCTTCTCCCGAATCAGCAGCTCGCATTTGTCTTGTAACTTACACAACAATTCTGTTTTCACCTCTACTGTTTATTTCCCTTTCCCTTTCAGGCAACTGCAAAAGCCAGAAAATGGCCTTTGTGATAATGCCACTGAGACTTTAGAGCATTAAAGCAATCTCATTATCATTTTAAATAAATATCCACCTGACAGCATTTTAAATAAATACTCAATGTGACATGTATGAGAAGAAAACAAAATTGCTACTTGACTGCAACTAGTTCACGCCTTCTCCCGAATCAGCAGCTCGCATTTGTCTTGTAACTTACACAACAATTCTGTTTTCACCTCTACTGTTTATTTCCCTTTCCCTTTCAGGCAACTGCAAAAGCCAGAAAATGGCCTTTGTGATAATGCCACTGAGACTTTAGAGCATTAAAGCAATCTCATTATCAGTTTACATCCCCAGTTGGAAATCGGAGATTGTTCGGCACATCAAACAGCGGAGCGGGGGCATGTAATGTGCAGCCCAAGGGCCAGATGAGACCTGCTGAGTCATATAATGTGGGCTCCAGCTGCCCTCTTCCTGTAACTGAAGGATGGGGACAACACCGCACAATTGCTGGCTGGTGTTGCTAATGAACTTGAACCACTATAAATTATTTTCCATCTGCATACCAAAATGGTTCTGTGCACTTTAATAATGTCGATAGTTTATATGCAAATTGGATGTGGCCCTTGGGCTCTTGGTAAGTAACCTGTATAACCTTCGGTCTGTAGAAGGTGAGCGTCTTGCTGATGCTGGAATTAGTGCATGGGGCCAGGGGCTGCCTTGCAGTGTGAGCCTGGTTGCTCTTTGCTTGAGAGCAATGGAGGAGACTAACAGAAACACCTTTACTTCATCTTCCCACTAAACTCTTGGGTAGGTGAGCAAGAAGGGAGGGAAAGCTATTCTGTGGTTCACACGCTTGCTGTATAGATTGTCTCTCCTCAGAAACCTTGGATCTTAGCAGCTGTGTACATGTAACACCCCCACCACATCCGTGAGGTCCTCCTGGTGCATCTGCAAATGACATTGGCATTGTCGAATTTTTCTGCTCTGGAAAGAATTCTCATTATTTTAATCACTGTTTCTGAGTTACTGGGAAATAAGCTTGGAATCTATCATTATTTCAGCCAACTGTGCAAATGAAAGATATAATTGATATAAAATGTTTTTGTCATACACAGTTTGAACAAAGATCTATGATAGTTTAAAATTCAGAGGGTCCTTTCTGTGGCAAAGTTCTATTAATGCATTCATTAACAAGAAATTACATTGCAATGTCTGTGGGGCTTACTTCAGTGAAAGAATTATTTCTTTGTTGGTAATTTCATCTTGATGTTACTCCCCTCTATTCAGCTTCCCCAAAACGACATTTTTCTAAAATCAGCACTAATACGGTAGTTAACCTTTCTCAATATTACTTAAGAAGATAATGCTGAGATACAGTCACACAAAGAATTAAACCTGAAACCTTCTGTTTTATCCACTGTTGCAGAAGTTCAGCACAACTTCAACCATATTCTTCATTTCACAGATCTCAGCTTTAAAATGGCAATAAAGTCTTTGAAATTATAACAAGGGTTGGCTGGCTGGTACATATGATGTGGAGGTTCTTTTTATATGGGGAAGAAGGCACATACAGGTATTGTCAAAGCATTTGTACCAACTCCACTTACGTTTAGCAAGGCACAGAGTTCTAATGCCATTTTTATTATTTCTTTTGTGATAAAACAAGATATGGGGGAGTGGTTACACGAATCTGCAATCCTGAAAGGGGCACAAGTGCTTACTCAAAATAGCACTCAATTTTTATTTATTTATTTTTAATTTATTTATTCTTCCAAAAAATGCCATAAAAGAAATGTCTTTTTTTTTCTTGGGGTGTGACAACCCTTCTGCAAATTCTGGCTTTGCTTGGGGAAAGGCAGATGTCTGTGTTGTGCCATGGACTATTGGGAATCACGGATGACAGGTGCTAGAAAGGTGAACTTCTACAGTGTAAAACACTGGGAATATGCATTGACCTGACTTGCAGCAAAAGGTGAGCAAGAGTGCATTTTTTTTTTTTTTTTGGTGTCCTGGCAGATTTATTGCCCTAAATAATTTCTTCAGTGTCTCCTAAAAGTGCAATTTGCTTGAAAATGCACACATTTGAAAATTTTTAATTCATGTTAGGTCTTATTTTAATTTCCGTTCATGAGATTAGTATGTCTTATTTTCTAGCTGTTGTTGTCAATCACAATCAGGGATAAAAACCTACAATTTCCTTAAAGTGAAAGCTGAAATTCTCATCCAGTCATTTGATTCCAGGAACTGAGACCAACTATAGGGGAGATGCTTAATAGTCAAGTCCCAAGAATTGATATGGTTGCCTCTGTTACGGGACTATCACTGAGAATGAAAATAGTTCTGTATATTATGAACTGTGAATGATTATAGATCTGTGTTGTCCGAAATTCCTTCTGAGCTGCTCGTAAGAACGAACCTTAATGCTATATGAATAAATCAGCTCGGGTTATCTTTTCTCTAGATAAATCCTAGTGTCATAGAAGAATGTCATCTATGTATCTAATAAGAGTAATGATGCAATATATCACTCCATTAGAGCAAGGCCTGCATTTAAATGAGCACATTCTGCTCTGCAGTGAACTTTAAGGCATAGACAACTTCTGGGTTCTCCGAATTATCTCTGTTACCTGCTTTTAGACTGTATGACACTTTTGATGTACTATGAAAATTGCTAAAAAAAACCCAAACCAACCAACCAACAAACAAACAAAAAACCCCATCCTTTACCTCAGTTCTAGAGACAGTGTCTGGTAACTATCAGAAATATTATAAGCTACAGAGGAAAGACCAGGTGAATGAGGTAATCGTGCTGCTCTTCAAAGGTTACATACCACCATCCAGAACTAAAATTCTGATAGAAAAGTACCGTACCACTGAATTTTTGGTCTAAGTATGCAGTTTGTAGTATGTAGACAAGTTGGACAGCCAACTTTCTGCCATCAGTACTCTGCCCTGTATTTTCCCTCAGATTTTAAAACTGAAGTACACTGCATAGTTCCAAGTTAGAATTTAAGAGGCAGAAAAAACTGGCAAAACATAAAAGAGTTCAACTAGCTATATCAACCAGTCAATAGCACAGTACAAAAAAGCAGAGAGACATTTTATTAACATTTCAAGTGGTTCTTGTTCCCCTATTGGAAGAGGCTATTCTTTATTTAACCTTTATTAAGGTAGGAGTGATCTTGAGAAGCAGCAGTAGTACAGCCACCAAATAGAAGAGGACACATTTTCATTGTGTTTAGCAGTCAAGGATGTCATAGAACGAAGGTAAGTATTAAGAACTGGCATAGTCTAAAAGCCCTTCAAATTTAAATAAAGGATGCAAAGTTCTTATAGATGAAAATGCCAGGAAATAACAGTGGGAAAGTAATGTCTGTCTCTGAACAAAGAGGGCTCTTTGAAAGTGAAAAAAAAGAGATATAGCAAAGCAATAAATACAATGGAGACATCAAAAGAAACCACCAAAAGTGATTACATCAAATCAAAAAAGATTAATATTTTAAAGTGCAAAACAGATCAAAGGCTTCTTAAGATATCAAACAAGTGAAGCCTATGAGGAAATTAGGATGTTAAGAAGCAAAGACAGAAATTAATGAAAATATACATACCAGCATTTAAAGTGGAAAATGAAATACAGTATTCTAGGGTCAGCCAAAATATTTGGTACTAATAATCCTTTCATCTTTTATTAGCTGAAATTAAAATATAGACTACATAACACCTGAAAATTCATGATATGATTTTAATTTGCCATCACAGTTCTGCAAAACTAGTAGTCTAGCTTACTAATTACTTAAACTACTTTGAACGTGAAAATAAAAGTAATGGAGAAAAGAAATCAATGACAGAATATTTAAACATCGAGAAAGAATCTGACTTGGATTCAGCAGAGTTGAACGAAGTGTTTTACTGGAATAGTTATGCCTGAAGCCAGTGCTGGAGCTAGCCCAACAGAACTAGCTCAAGTATCTATGCTAGAGGAATGTTTTATGATGTAGTCATATTGGTGAAAAAAAACTACATTATGAACCATCTGTTCTGTGAAAATATATTGGTTCACTGAGGTGATTTTACAAAGTTTATTTCGTAAAACTGTCATTTTCCCTTGCTGCTTCTTACCTCAGAATAGGCCTAAGTACTGTTCATCCAGGAAAAATACATACAAACACTTACCTGAGAAGGTGTTTTTAAACACAATTTGTCTTTCTAATTTTGTGTCCACAGCTCAAAACCAGGATTGGAAAGCAAAGGGACAGACTTTCAAGCTTATAAATTAACGTGACCTTTTTTCCTTAGGTTATCTAGACTAGACTTCCAAATCTTTCTCTTTTCCAAGCCCCCAGAATACGTTATTTGAGGGTCTTGAAGACGCCAGCTAGTTGCTTTGAACTTGGGTCATGACAGGATCCTAATTCATGTTTCTCACTGGGGCATACAAGTGGATTCTGGGTTTCTCTTCCTTCGTGGCATTACGTCTCTTTTGCTTCACTGGGTATGTGGTTGCTCAGCACGTGATGAAACTGAGCCTTCTGCAAGGATAACTCAACAGTCAATGTTATTCATCAAACCACTGGCATGGGGGGGCGGGGAGGAAGGAGTTCAGTTTTTGCTGTTTCAGGGGTACTACGAGTATGCACGTGCTCTAATAGATCAAGGAACTGTTGGAGAGGGACCCGAGAGGCAGTCGTAGAGGCCGACACAGTCTATAATGCTCTGTCTGATAATAACCAGATTATAGCTTCACGATTCCAACAAAGCAACACAAGCGGTATGAAAGTATCAATTTGCCCATTATCTCTAATGAAATTAAATAATGCATATGGGACCACATGTTTGAAGAATAAATACACATTAAAATTCTTAACAGTGTGAAGATTAAGGCAATATGATTTTTTTTTTTTAAAGCTTTCATCCAGGGAAAAATAGCTTACTGCTTGCTTTAAGTAAGATTAGCTAGAAAAATCCTATAGTACACCTAGAACAAAGTCTGAGTGGCACAGGCAAATATTTTAATGTGGAAAGATTTTTATTGGTTTTAATTAAGCAATGACATTTTTGTTGAATGCCTTAAATCTTTAATTACCGCCCAAAAGCACTGAGCATTGACATGAGTTATTTACTGAGTCACTGTGAAATACAGTTCAATATTTTCTTATAAATACTTCATATAGAAACAAGAGAAAGTCCTCACTGGAAAAAACTGATTTTTAATAATATAGGTGTTTCCAGGCCTGATTTGAACCACAAGGAGGTCACTTGAAAGATCCCAATGGCTTATGGGAGTTGGCTTGGGTCTTTAAAGAACATTAGTGCTCATAGTAGCTAGAGAAATGTTTTCTTATGACTGACAATGGCCCAAACCCCAGAATCTGTCACCAAAGGGAAGCCCTGAATATGTGTTGAGGGTCTGGGGGGAGTTTGTGTTTGGTTGGTTTGGTTTTGGTTTAGTTTGGGTTTTTTTTAAATGGGGTGGGAAGGTAACACCTAATGTAAACCTTGGGAAAAGTTCAGACGACAACCGCAGCAGCTGCACATGTGGATGGAGTGTAGAATTTAACATGGACAAGGAACTCACAGGAGTTCAGCTCTCTTGTATTTCACAGCACTGTTGATTTACAGCCCTGATCCATTTTGTCACGAGCATGAGAGAGACAGGACTGTACCCCTAGTAATGGGTAAACATTTATGAATAGCTACAGCTAAGCTGAGGCAGGCAAGAAAACAGACATTTATGCTAGCGGTTGCCCTTAATATTTCACAAAAAAAAAAAAAGAACTAGTGCTACAGCTGAAGCGTATGAATCAGCTCTCCCTAAATTTTAAAGTCTATGGCCCGTCTAGTGAGGCACACAGAAGAGGGAAGGAAGCAGCAGTAATCTCACTGCTTGGTACCTAATCTGTGGAAGGTGATGCATCTTTCCAAGCTTCCCATGTATTTAAAGGAAAGAAATCATTGTTTTCCAGGCTTTCTACAGCCTGCACCTGGTTCCTGATCTAGATCATTCCTGGAGAAGTAGATTTCTCTCCTCTGAATGTATCTTGCCTCCCTGAAACAGGGCAATTTGTGATTACAGTAACCAAAGGAAACAAATGAGATCAGAACAAACCTACAGATGATACAGATCCCAATGGGATGTGCATGGTGAACATTTGAAATAGCAAGGTGATCATAACACGTGACCATTTCCTCCTTTCCTTTCAAAGGAAAACAAGGATGAATTCTCTCCAGGAACCGTAATGAACACCTTCTCTCCTCCTTCAAATTGAAGTGGAAGCAGCCAGGTGATCCTCATCATGAACAAAGCTAGTAAAAAGTACGTAAGTGTATCCAATCATGTTTTCTGATTTTTGCAACTATGGTTTTACTTGTGCAGGAAAGTAATGACTGCTGAACATGAGTAGTGATCACCAGAATAGTAACATTTGTGACAGCAAAATGTAAGGCTTACCCAAATGTGGTTTACCTGAAGAAGAGTAAGATGTGAGTTTTTTCTTTACAGACAATGCAAATCCATTGTCATGCAGTATATACATCTGAAGTTTTCTGAGGAATGTACTGCAGAAGTGTCTCAACAAGAGTGAAGGAAATGTCTAGGTCAGTTATGTTTTTAGCGATAGACTCGTGGGAATGAGAGCCCAGAGCGGCAGGAACTGGGGCAGGAGCCCAGAGCTGCAGAGAGTTACTTCTCGGGCAGCTGAGAGCAGCCCTGGGGGGATGCTGGTGCTGGGGGCTCTGTGCAGCCTCCACAGCTGGCAGGGTGGACTCCTCCTCTGAAGAGTCACCCCCTCAGTGCACCCAAGTGTGAGAACCTGCCTTTGTCATCGCTTTTCTGTGACATATCCTTTCTGATAAACCTAGACTTTATCTGTAGGAAGGGGAATTTATTCTGTTAATCACAGACTAGATCCAACTGTTCCTACTTCTGTTGGCATAAGCCCAGGTGGTAGGCCCTCTGAGCAGAAAATCTGCCAACTGGGAAGTCATAATAGGAAAAAACAGCTGCTGTTTTTCATGTTAAAATCCTGGGCATACTGTGGAGCCCAAACTGTGGTCTTAAGTTTTCCTTTTGCAGCAGAAGGCTTCAGTGTTTGAAAGTATCAGTGCTGTCTGATCACCACACAGAACATACCTCCAAAAAAACCCGGGGCTATTTAGGATTCAAAGATACATCTCATAGTGGTCCAGGTATGCAATTTTAGCTTCTAGATGGCATTTGCCACTCTTACACAAGAGCAATCAGTGGTCAAAAGGGGGAACTTTATCCTATGCTTCAATGAAGTGTAGTTTTCTTTATTTAGATGTGTTTATTGAGTTTTCATTAAAGAATGAAAAAACACTTAAGGCTTGGTGAACACAGGATATGGAACATACAGAGGTAAGAAACTTGCCTCTGTATCTGCAGGGCTTGTTCGTGAGGATTCCTGTCTGAACCTCCCCGCTGGAGTCAGTAACACCTCTCGTAAGCATAACATACTCAGCCAAGTTCTAGCCAGTAACTCCTGTGAAGAAAGCTACCTTGTCAAAAGCCTTGGAAAACAAATGCGTTATCCTCTCCACAGTCCTTATTTTCCAAACAGTATTCCTGCAGAACAATGAGAAGAAAACCAATCGTTTGAGACATTAAAATTCTGCTACATATTAGTTTTCAACAAGAGTGCATTTTTGAACTCTTTGGCTCTACTTTGGTTAAGGACTTTGAGCTTTTTACAAGATCAAGTCCCAAGTGTAAGACTTAACACTGCATCTTGTTCCTACTTCATTTAAAGATAAGGAAAAAAGAACCATCTAGAAATCCTGATAACATTAGCACAGAGGAGACCAAGATGGAAGAGTTACTTTGGATTGCTGTGCATTATGCTGCGGGAGATATCAGGTTCATAATTTAAGTGATACTATGTTTTTTCCTCCATGGGGAAAATGTTACCACATTGCTGTGTGAGTAACTTGTCCCCAACCAATTTCCAGAACAATATCTAACATCGGCCTGTGAAAGTTTCCTCCATTGAAATTCAGTATGAACTTCACTCCAGCAATGGTATCTAGGGTCTGATCGCTTGTCCACTGAAATGAAATGATAGCCTTCTATTCATCTCATTATGCAGGAAATTAAGATACAATCCAGGAAAGATATCAGTTTCAATGTACTCTTGTACTGAAGAAGTGCTTCTCCCCTGCCACTCTCCCCTGCAACTTCTGTCTACTTAAAATGGTAGCACAGAACATCCTCCAATATCTGAATTTACAGTGAGAGCCAACAGAAAGCTACATTTTGTGTTACAGGGATGGATGATGAAATCATATTAATGTTTTAAGAGCAAAGCTGTAATTATTTGCATTTCTTGAATACATCCATCAGTCTTACATGATTATTTTCTACTGATAATATTATTAGTTGCTTTAATTTGTCCTATTCAACACTATCCTAGTGTTTCACTCCAGCTATGTTCCACATGCTCTATTCAAGCTCTTCATGTCACCATTGCGAATAGGAATTTTTTGGTGTGTGTTTTTATGAGAGAGAGAAAAAACACCATGGGTAGTAGGTAGGGTGGAAGGTAGATAGTTGCTAGTGTCTCTAGTAGTTAATTTCACAATATTATACCGAGTCTACATAAATATTTTTTTCTGTAAAAGGGAACTTTACTGTAAGTATGTAAATCCAGAGGTACAAAACCTGTTGATTACATTTACCTCTGAACTTTTGTGCATTTTATAACATTTTCAGGGCCCTTCAGGCACTATGAAAGTAATACCGTAGAATTTGAATCGGAGTCGCTCTGATTTCTGTTACATTAGCATTTAATGAAAAACATTTGAGAATTCAATTTTCAGTCTCTTAGAGGACAAGAAAATAAAGCTGGAAAAGTTTTATTAGAACACGAACACAAAACTATTCCCAGTCTTACTCTTAGGCTCTTTATGCTTTAGGGAAAAAAAAAAAAAAAGTTTCGTTTCCAGGGTCAAATTTTACTGCTTCAAATGAGGATGTATCTTGGTAACTTTTGATTCAATTCCTAGCAACCACAGAAAGTGGTTCTGGGGGAGGGTTGGGTGGTAGGGGAAGATTGGGGGTTTTTAGCTGTATCCGAACTTTAAAAGTTTGACAGCTTTCAAGATGGCATTTCCCTTTTGTAGAAACTTTTCTAATATCTGTAAAAATGACTGAAACCTTCAGAAAATTGTTTGGTTTTGCTCCCCTGCATTAACATCTCTGAGCATGTTCGTGTGAGTCACAGGTGATGACCTACATCTATCTCCTACTGAAACAGCTTCCATATTACAAAATCTATCATCACAACTGGCACTGACACCATTTCTTGAAGTGTTATCACTGACATGAAGAAGCAGACAAGGAACTGGTGTCCTCTTTTTGTCCCTGGAAAATAATGGATAATGCCTGAAATACAGGCACAGAGCAGTATTTGAACACTTGCTTTATTGCTCCCTGTGTGACCTTAGCTTTGAGACCTCTTTTATAAAGTCCACCTGCCCGAGTACATGAGGATAAATAAAGATAAACTGTAGATCACTAAAATTTCAGTAATGTTGCTGTTCTTCCGTTGAGAGAGTTGCGGACAACTGTTTGATGCCTTTTTTCTCTTTGGGGCAAGTGTTTGATGTCTTCATGAAATAGCACTGTGCAGAAATCTACACAGCATGCCCGTCCCAGCACATCTGCCCTCAGTGCAGGACAGTGATTGTTCACTTCATATAAAAATAAAAGCTGCAGAATGTACAAAGAACACGCTTGATTTGCTTTTGTCTGTGTAGGAAGGTTTCAGTGTCAACTTTTTTGGAGATGGGATAGGAGAAGCGCCTACTTGTGTTCCTTGACTATTCAGAATCTTGTTTTCAGTTACTTCAAATTTTGCCTAGATGTAGCTACTTGAGCTAAACCATTTTGGAAAATTCTGAAGGTATTCACTCATTAACACAGAAAATATTTGCTAGTCTGAATTTAAAATAATTATGAAACTATGAGTGTCAAAATAAGTGGTAAGCGTTTGGCAGGGAGGGGCTGCTGTCTCAGGGCTGTGCCCTTTGCCTGGCTATTGAAAATTTGCCCCAATTTGCCCAGGTTCACGCAGCTAAATATAGACTTTATTTGTCGGCATTGCTGTTCCCTGGAGATTTTTTCTACCCTTCAAATGCTTCAGGTTTGCCAGTGAAGATGTTGGCTGTTCCTGGCTGAAAGGGGAAAGGAGAGGAAAGCTGCCTGACATAGATGGAAAGGGAAGAAGTAGATCTGCATGGGGAAGCGTAGGAGAGCTGGGGAGCAGGAACCCAAGGTAGAGAGCTGGGGGTGGGAATCCAATTCTTGTGGCAAGAATATGGAAAATGAGCTTGTGCCCTTGGAATGAGACATAACTTTTTGTGCCTGATTTCTAAGTTGGCCAGACGTTGCATTCAGTGTGTCATTATGCCACAGCTAATAAATCCTGCTGCAAAATAAATGAGAATTAATTGGGCAGGGTATCTTAGAGTAGATAAACCAGGTCTGGGACCTAGGGAACTTGGTTTATCAGGACAATGAGCTAAGACAACAGGGAGTCAGGTTTTAAGAGGTTCTAGAAAACGAAGTACGTGAAAATGGAATTAAATACTGTATATCGTCAGGAATTCTACATGGAAATATTTCTGACATTTCTCAATGTTTCAGTGTTAAGTTTGCAATATAATCTTTTTCTTTTAACACCGGATTGTATGAGTACATATGCATATGTCCCCTTCAAATTCAAATCTGCAGTAGCATAGGCTCTTTCTGTAACTTTTTAAAGCGAAAAGCGGATTTATAGAGTATCATATAATTCAGGATGGCAAGTATATGACAGTGGACATATGACAAGTATATGACAGATGGACAGCGCTGTAAAATCTGGCTTTATCATCATTTCACTATGTTGTGCTACGGAACTGCTTGGTTTTATTTCCTCAGCATGGTACAATTTATTTAATTTCCAGGAGTCTTCTGCCTACACATGGTGGTTGCTGTTTGATGAGGCAGAGAGATACAGAATTTCTCTGGAGAGAGACATACGTAGCTCGTATGAGCAATTTATTTTTGCCCCTTACGTTATAGGACCATTCTGATTAAAAGAATACAGTTGTCCTTTATGTATGAAAACTTATCATCTTTATAGAAACATTCACATATATGCGTTTGTGTGTGAGGTAATCAGAAAGTATTGTACAAATTCATTACCCAAAATGTTCTAATTGGCGATCCCAACAGAGATGGTAAATCACTGATTAACATTTCTGCTAATAATTTAGAAAAGGGACTACATGTTCATGATATATATAGGATAAATCTATGTTTAGGTTTGCAAATAGTAGCTCTATTTCTAAAATTTTAAATGCGTTCCTATATCCTTTGAGAGGGCATTTAATATAGATACCCTCCTCGTGTGACTTTCCAATCTAAATATTGATGAGTAGCGTTCTCATTCTTTTCAACATGAATATTCCTAACCTACATAAGGTACGATAGAAAATCATTCTATGTCTAAAGGCAGATAGCAGCTTTGCAAAGAAAAGTCCATAAGGATGTTTAAGAACAATATCATGTTTTACCTGCTATTTTTCAAAATATCAGTACTGTATACTTCTACTTTTCTACTGTATACTTGAATCTTAATACCCACACAATATTACATTTTATTTTATTATGGTCACAGACTCTGTACCTAAGTTATGAATGCATTCTAGGATTTCAGCCTGTAATATAGCTTACGCAGTGCAACATACTCATGAAAAGTATTCACATTAAATACGATAATCTAATACTCACCAATCAATATTAATAGAATGATGTCTCTATCTGTACAGCAGGTAGCTGCTTATGACATGAAAGTAGTTGTCAGTGCTAAGTAAGGTAATGTCGATTTTTATTTTTCAACCTCTGTCAGTTTAGGACCCAACTACTTGGGAGCTGGACCTTTGCCACGATCACTTGTATCCTCATCAGAAGGATGACTTGGGGCCAATATGGTCCAAAATTAGGCCTAGAAAAAGAAGGTTTTATGTAACTTACATCTGTCAGAAACGTATTTGTATTTCTCAGTTTTTCTCTCATCTTGAGGTCATATTTGCCGTGAGCTCTGAATTCTGTGTTTTCCACTTCAAGTTATTCATTGCGTGTTCTTGTTCGGGTTACAGCGGGCAACTTTGCCTCCTGTGCTACATCTGAGAGCGTGACTCCTTGGGAGAGTTATATATCCTAGATTCTCTGTTCAGCTCCCATCATGTTGCCATACGTGGCTGCGAGAAAAAGCCTGCCAGACGGCTGGGTATATTGATATTATCAGTTCTCGGACAATAGTCACTGCATGCTGCTTCTTATTCAGGAACTGCAAAAGCCTAATAGATATGAAGGGTGCTGTGATAGTGATCCCATCGCAGAAAGAGGCCTGGGGGTTTTGCCCCAAATTCTCTTTTGTTCTGTGAATCCATTTTTGGGTCCAAGTTCAGGGGCTGTGTTTGAGGATAAACCCGTCAAGGGAAGTGCTGTCTAGTGATTGTAATAACACTTATAGAAAAGCCTTTACAATTTCTACATAGTGTTACCCCTGACTCCCCGACTTAGCGTTGCAGCGCTTCTGTGAGACAAAGAAATTGTATATAAAATACCAGTTTCCTTCCCAGGGTCGTTCAGGGAGCTCGTTGCTAAAAAATTGAACATCACTTTTCTGAGGCTAGAATCAATACACTACTACTGCTCAAGTGGTGCTGGGAGGATATTACCTGGTCCTGGGGCACCCAGTAGTAGTCAGAGAGACAAAAAGTTAGGCTCATATTTTCGCAGTAGGGATAAAATGGCCTCCAGGTGTTGTTAAAAAGGTCCTCTTGAAAAGTTCAGATTTCATAAGATTTATATGAGATGTATTGGCTTATTCAGAACTTTAATTAAAAATCGTAGAAGGTCCTTTAGTTCATTAATTGAAGATGGTTGCCTGTAAATGAGAGATTAATTTAGGCTTGTTTTTAATTGTTGGATGCCACCACAATTGGTGCTGCATAAAATACATACAGTACGTAAACTATGAATTAAAACAAGTGAATAATTATAACCACATCAGCCTAAAGGCAGGAGGCATTTTAATATCAGAGTCTAGTAATGGTGCATGAATTAAGAAGGATTAATTTTTCTGAGACAGTTCAGAAGTATTTAGCCTTTATTCTGCGCTTATTTAAAATGCCTCATATAATACATCTCCGTATTTTACATAATTTAAGGTTTCATAAACATTTTGTTCTCCCCCTGTAAGGTTCTTCAACATACTGAAACACTCCTAAAACCTTAGATCTACAAACCCTAATCTTTCCAAACAGATCGTTTGTTCTTTGGCTTTGCATGGGTAATCTGTAGTATCAGTGCCTGTTAGAGATCAGCTTCCTCAGTCAGGGAGGGGCTTTGCTTATGGAAACAGAAATATACTTAGATAAATAGGTAGGTATATATAAATATAGGTAAAGACATTCCACAATGGTCAGAACGTCACAGTTATCACACTGTTTAGCATTAAGGTGTCCTGGAAAAAGTCTTATATTCTCTTCGCAGAGTATTATTTCATTTATTTGGGTAGCAAATGTGCAGCAGAAAGCAGAGTCTGCCTCCACTGATGGACAAATCTGCGAGAAGACAAGAATCTGTGGTTCTGTATTCCGTATGAACGATATGCGTGTTTTAGGACACATACTACAGAGAGAAACTGGTTCGACAGCGAGGCTGCTGACCATCTGCAAAGTATTTCACAACATGCGCAATTATGAATCTTTTTTTCAGTGACTGTTCAACTGGAGTTAACTATATAGCTAAAAATAAGAGTATCGAAGGGCATTTCTAGATTTGTCTCAGATTTTTGGAGGAAGTTCATGTTACCAAAAAGCGAGGCCCTTACTGGCCTGAGTGTATCGTAGCAGATAGTACAGCTCTGAAAATAATGTGCCCGAGTAGATACCAGGAGTTTTTTATTTAAGAAACTGAGCAACAGAAGGTGATGTAGTGAAAATGAAGACAATTCCTAAGGGAAAAAACCAAAATAGAAGCCTTACCAATTGTAAAATTTTCACAAGAGAGCAGAAGT
This sequence comes from Alca torda, assembly GCA_008658365.1. Classification (NCBI taxonomy): domain Eukaryota; kingdom Metazoa; phylum Chordata; class Aves; order Charadriiformes; family Alcidae; genus Alca; species Alca torda. The sequence continues at coordinate 9,624,938 of CM018079.1, forward strand.
TGTATTACCATATTAACGCCATTATTAAGTTCTTGATAAATGCTTTATGTATGAATATTAACACAAGATAGCCTGGATTCAAGCTATTCACAGAGCATAGAAACATCGTCTCAGCTTCCTGAATGCATCTGTCAGCGTATCCTTTGATCCTGCTTTGTAACACGTCTTCTATTTCAGTTCTGGTTTCTGGCCTTTCCTCTACAGAGCCTTCCAGCTCTAACAGATTATTTCAAACTATGTGGTAGCTTTGTGATGTGAACAAACATCTGCTGGGATCGGATTCTTTAAAGTATATATGAATAGTAAATTAGTTAGACGGAGCTCTTGTATGCCTAAAAAGTGTTTCAGTTCCCTCAGCATGTGAGCTTTCTCTACATTAGAAAGCAATTCACAATCAAGAGCCTTACGTGGGTTTTATATTTTGACCTTGGGCAAGTCACTGAGGCCCTCTGTGGCTTGGTTTGAAGCTCACATTCCTGCATGTGCAAAATGCTAATGTTCTGTGCATCAAGGTGTACGTTCATCTTTTTTTTTTTTTCCTGTGTAGAAACATATGAATACTAGAGCTGCCTATTTTTTTTCAAAGTTTGTAAACTCTTTTCTTTTTTTTATTACTCTTGTCCAGTGCTGTCTGCACATCTTGCACGTGTGTTTCCAGTCCCTATCTGGACATTTTACCCCTATCTGCTACTTTAGCAGCAGAAGTTCTTCTGCAGTTTACAGCACAGAGGTCCTGAGTTTTGCCTCTCTACTCTTCTGGGTTTAATCTTGGCTGCAACAGCTCCTGTGACCCCAGAGTTAACAGGCTGTCTCTGTTCTTTGGCTATGAATGCTTCTCTTTCTCCTATGGGAAGAACAGTACAATATTTTTATTTATTTTTTATTTTTCCTAGAAAAGAATGGTGTGACCTGAGAGGCTCTGTTTTATATCAACTTTCTCACTCTTAAAACTATAGCTGAGGATTTTGTGCACAGTTTTGTACCCCTTGGGGTATTATGAGGTGATTAAACTACTGAACTACTGCCCATTTGATGGTCCCCCAGGGTCTCCCACTCCAGGGCACTGTAGGATTTCTTGACTTTAGGAAGTGCTTGTGCTGCTCTTATCTACCTATCTTTCTGTCTTCCCTTCCCCCAGCTCCCCTCACCAAGTGTTTCTAATAGCAATTATTCTTTTTCAAAATGTGACTTTAGGAGTAGGAAAATTCTTTCTCTGCTGAAGGGGTAAAGGCACAGATGTCTGCAGGCTTTGCTTAGCTGGCCTCGCCGATCCCAGAGCCACGCCAGCCTTCTGCTGGACTGCAGCTCAAACATTTGAAGGAGCCAGACTCAAAGAGAAGTACCCAGAAGGAAAATAGGAATCCACTTTTCCTGACATCTCTGTTAGAAAGCGGCAGAAGCACGTGGCTTCCTGTCTTCACAGGACATGGAGGACAAGGTAAGTAGTTTGGGCATGATGAAAGCATGAGACCAACAAAGCTGCTAAGCAGCTCCTGAGGACAGCAGTGTGGGTGATGCAAGACCTTGTCCCTTTCAGATTTTGCTGCAGAGCGTTTGCCAGAATAAGCATGTTTCATCCCTTCCCAGAGAAATGATGCCGGTTGCTTAAAGAACCTTCTGGTTATGAACCACAAGCCTTGCAGAGGTGAGCAGTTGTCTCTGCAGATCATGTTTCCTGCATTTAACCAGAAAAGGTAACTGCTGTTTATGTCAGGTTTCTTTTGTCTGAACTTTTGATCTTTTCCTAGAAATCGAAACAAACAAGAAGGAGGGGGGTTACTGAAATTTATAAAGTTATATATAGGGTTAATCAAGAACCTTTGTTGCAAATGATGCATCTTTTTCCTTCCTTGCCTAGGCAGGCTTCCTGGAATTTCTGTTTTAGCATTTGACCTTTCCCCCTGTCTTTAAAGCTTTTCAAATATTCTTCAGTTTGGGTACAGTTTTTAAAATTTCTGATATACTTGTCTCAGCTGTGTCAACGCACAAAGGAAATAATCCTTGATCTTTCTGGAGAGCCTATCCCAGCTAAGAAGATAAGTTGTGTCTGGGATCAAGTGTTCAGACTACAACTGTCCAGACAAGCTGATGGGTGACATCATGCCTTCTCTCAGAGGCTTGTTTTATATAGTCATCCCTTTCCTTAATAGCTGCTTATCATTCCTCTGCCTCCCAGCGCTGCTTAACTTCATGTTGACTTTTCAGTTAGTTCTTTTAGCTTTTTTCTGATTCCAGGGACAACATCTAATTTGAGCAAAAGTACTTTTCGGTATTTGCTCAATGCCTTTGGAACACAATTTTTATTAATGGAAAAAAGTAATGGGCAAAGAATAAATTATAAGACATTGTGCTCTCTTTCATCTGTTTCACCTAAAACACTGGATGATGAACAGATATATTTGTTTGCTTGTATTCAGAGATTAGTTTTATTTCTTTTTATTCTTTCAGTAGACAATGCACACTGATGTGTTTTAAAAAGCATATAAAAACATATAATCCCATGAAATAATACTGTTGTGCATACAGGAAAAGTTTGCTTAGTTGTTTGTGCTTTGCTGAGGTAAACATAGGACTTTCTTATGCTTTTTGCACTGAATGGAAAATTTATTTTAATTATTCTACCTTAACTTGGATTGTCAGTTTAAATTCACCTGCTGAGTGCTATCAACTGGTGTTGGCATCTTTATTCGTGCTTGAAGATGTCCATATTCATTACTGGATTTCTTTAGCTTAACAAAGCTTGGAATTGAATGCAACCCACAAAGCAAGCATTTATCATTCTGCGATGCATTGAGAGCTGGTGCTGCTAAAGGCAAGTATTGTTTCGGGCATTAACAGTCCAGTCTGATTATGGAACTCTGTCTGTTTCTGGTGGGAACCACTGCAAGAACAACATCATTACCATCTGTGTCCTCAGCAGAGCCTTCGTATCTGAACGTTTAGCATTTCAAAAATCCTACAGATGTTGATATTGCATTATTCATTTAGTTAGAGACTGCCACAGCTGTGTACTTCCCTGTATATTCTTTCAAACAATCTGGCAGCAGACTCTAATTTGAGCAGTGCAGAGTACAGACTGCAATTTTGATGGGTATGACTCTGGTATACATGATTTGTGCCTATTTGGCAAACTTACAATCTCTGAAGAAGCAAAATGGAGTATTGTCACTGCACTCCAGCAATTTCAGTATTCCAATGACAATTTAATGGATTGAAAATGAACACGCCTTGTGTACATCTGAATGTTCTTGTGGTACTGGTATTATTTTAGAGAACCCTTTCAAAGTAATACATCGACTTGTCAATCAGTAGATTGATGGAGTGAAAGAAGTGGTGCATCAGAGAAAGCAAGGGAAATAGTGAAGGAAAAGGAAGGAGTAAATAATAGAAAAAAGAGGGAAAGAGATGGAAGAAATGGAAGAGAATGTGAAATTGAATGTATATTTAAAAACTGCAAAGAAGGAAGCAAAATGGAACACAGAAAAACAAAAAAGGAGGAATCATTGATTTAAATAAGGAGGAAAGGAAAAACTCAAGCTGAGAAAATATCTGAAGTATGGACTTGAAATACCATCTGAGTTAGCTACTTGAAAATGTATCAGATTCAAAAACAGGGTTTCTAAAATATTTCTAGTGAGTAATTGGTTAAAAATACTCTGCTTTTGCTATGACTGCACACCAGGAAGAAAAGGGTAATGGAATCCAAATTGCCAAATGTCCATTGAATAAGATTCTTCCCCAGGAATCAGCACAAATGGGTACAAAGCTCTGTTTGTTTATTTCTACTCATAGAATCTGATACTGGAAGTTATTCAATTGCTTGAAAGCAATTTGTTTTCATAGCTTGTGACTGGGGAGCCAAATCCCAAGAAGCTCTGCAAACTTTACTAAAATACTTTAAATCCATAACAGTGGTACTGAACATGAAAGATGAACTCATCTCAGTGATGTCTCCCAGAAAAAGGGTTGGTGCTTTCTGAATTTTTAGGGAGTCGGCTCACCCTTTTATATTTTTTTTTCATAATTTTTTTTTCATGAGTTCAATGTTAATCATCAAAAATAACAAATTCACAAATGAACATTGGATGATTCTTTTGCATAATCTGTTGGAAGAAAGATCAAAGTAAGAACATCCTCATCTTATCGTCCTGAGTTTCATTGAGTGATAGCAATGGAAATCAATGTTCCAAATGCAATGAAAGAACACGAATACTCGTCTCTGCTGCTGCCATCTAAATTAACCATCTCAATTTGGGAAATATTTACCCCTTCTAGCATGGCGAAGTAGCAGCTTTTTTTTGACTAATGCGGGATGGACAGACTGTAGGAATATGAATTCCATGGGCGAGGGGTTTGCAAGGGAATGCCCGCAGCTTTTTACCTCTGTGTGGCTGCCACAAGTTTTCCTTCATTTTATCTTCCCTGCCATGAATAATCGATGTGTGAGAGGAGAGCCATCCTCACAGTTGGAAGCAGTAACTGGCTGGTCTACAAGGGATGTAGTCAACTGGTTCTTCCGTAGCTCCCCAGAAGAAGAATGGGAAGCTTGTTTTTTCTCCACCTCGTGGCATTACCTTATTCCTCCTTTGTTCTTACAGTTCCCTTTTTCTTAGGGAAATGCTGGTTTGCCAGTTCTAGACTCTGACAGGATGTTTTTTCCAGGCTCAGAAAAAAATGAATTTCTCCCTGGACAAGACATATTTTTTCTTTTCAGCTCCCACACAGCAGCTGGGGTGCGTAGGCAGTTTGAGAGGCAGGGTTAGGGCTGTGCGTGGCTTTAAATTTCACTCACTCTAAGTAAATGCCACTGGCTTTCTTAGTCCTCATCTGAAGAGATGAAGACTCCTGGGCTCTTAACGCCAATGAATCCTTGCTCTGGAACTCTGCAGGGAGAACTCAATGTCATCATCCTACACTTGTGTGCAAATTTTGTAGTCTTACTGAACTGAACTCTTTAAATAGCACTTTGTGATCTTTACAGAGAAGGACCGCACTATTTCACCTCTCTTCACTTTTCCTTTGGGATTAGTTTAATAAAGTGCCCACCTGTCAGACGCAATCTATTCCACTTGCCAGTGTCTTGCTTATCTAGAGAAAAAAAATTAACATCTTTTGGGACAAGCGTAATGAAACACCTGTTCAGTGCCCAGTAACAGCCAAGCCAGTAGAGTTCAGTTCACGTGAAGAACCGGAGGAAGCACAGTTGGTCAACAGTGGATTAGAACAGCTTTATAAAATCAGCAGTGTTTTCACCTTGAACTCCCTGTCCTATTTGGATTACCCAGATGGAACACAAAAGGGTGACAAAAATTATTTGTAGCATTCTGTATTACTGCAGAGAAAGACAAAAATATTTTGTTATTCCTAGAAAACTAGATTTGTAGGAGTAAGGAGAAGTATGGGACGAGTAACCCAAGCACTCATTCATTTTTTGCTGCAAGACGACATTCAAATTAAAAGTGGTGATTTAAACATGTAAGAGGAACCACACCTCACGCAACATAGTTAACACGTGAAACTCATTGCCAGAAAATATTCTTAACAGTATTGTTGGGAAACACTGGTCATTTACAGCAATAACAGGGAAACTGACAGTAACTTATATTATTATAGATATGATCTCAAATTGATCATATAGGGCATACGGTCTTAGACGTGAGGGTTAGATGCATAATTTTCCTATGGGATGAGTTATTTCTCAATTAGTTATTCTAAGTTTTTCAATAATATCTCTTACAAGAATGCTTCCTGCTTGAAACAGATGCTATTGGACAATGCTAGATTAAAAGTAGCAGTAGTCTAATATGAAACATAGAGTTGCTTTCTCATATATAACCTATCTAATGAATTCCTTACAAAGGAAAAAAATGGGCTACTGTAAAGTAGTTCTTCCCCTTTTTCTAAATTAAAAATAAATAAGACATTTAAAATAAATATTTATAATTAAAGGTCTTATTTTGTAAAGTTCTTGCTGCCATTGTTCTTGAAAAGAAGATTATATTTTTGCCACATTTTAAAATCTAATCTAACTGTGAAGTGTTATGATATCAAATGTAGACATTGTGTCTTTTCATTCAGAAGACACACTCATTGACTACCACCAATATTATTAAGCTATGGACTTTCTAATCTACCCTGCAGCATTTTATCTGTAAACCAGTGTGAAAATGAAAATATGAAATTAGATAATGATGTGTAAATCTTTCCCCACTGCCCTTCTAAAACCAATTTTTTCTTCCTCCTTCTGCTTTTTAAAAAATATTTCTACTCTGATTTTTAATGTTTTCCCCTTGATCCTTAGCCATCCATGATTCTTTGATGAAGTCTAATTTTACCAGCATTTTGTGCAGTAACTTTTTCTGAGTTTTATTAACCAGGAGTGTACTTTGATCTTTTCTTTACATGTCCATACTTCTCAACATCAAACGGCAAAAATCCTGGAAGCCCTAGCACTGAAAGAAAAAACCGTCTTAAGCGACCATTGAAATTCATGGGGCAAGTTGAGTTTTTACTTGTGACATTATGAGAAATCAAAGGTTTCGGAGCCTAAAGACAGCTTGAGGTAGGGGCTAGCATGTAATATCAATGATATCCATTGTGGTTATAGGAGATGGGGGAAAGGATCAGACACTACATAAACAAGAAACCTCCTAACAACAGCAAAACAAAACCGCAAGAGAGGGGGCTGTGGGAAATCGGCGAGTATATCCACCCATTCTAATCCTAACTCTACAAATGCTTATTTCTCAATAAGCATATTAAAAAGGACACAGCGCTGTAAAGGGGTCTGTGTGGGGATCTAGCCACGTACATATGATCTCAAGTTCTGTGTTCAAGTTGTCCCCTTTCAGACCGTTTTATCTGTTTCCAAACTGTTATTACTTTTTCAAAAACCCCATTACTTCTCTGTGAATTATACTAACCAGAAACTTGAGGAGGGCAACTGTGAGAAAAAAATATTTTTAACTTTCTGGGAGCATTATTAGTTTAATGCAGACTATGAGAAAATGGCCCTTATTTAGTTTTTCTTAAAAAATGAAGTCCTTTCTAATTGTTTTAGAAACATTATATTAAAGACAGATATACTTTCAGGCCATCAAGTTTTCTAATGCTCCTAGGAGCCGTGCTTATTACCAGGCCCCGCTGTGCTGGAGTGACATGTACAAAGGACAGAAAACTTTTCCAGTGTAATGAGAAGTGGCACCGTCTTTTGTACATTGGTGACTAGATAGCACGAGCACTGCGCTGGGTTTTCTGTGAATGGCTGTTTCCTTCTCTATAAATAATTTATCTCAGTCGTGTTTCTGCCTCGCTTAGGTGCGCTCTGCACGGAAGTTCTCCCACTCTGCATGACTTCTGTAGGAAAACACTTCCGAAGTGTTTTAGAGGGAAGAGGAAAAGCTCTTTGTTTCCCCCACTTGTTTAGAAAGAGTTCAGTTTTACATGTAATAAATTCGCTCTTGCTTTGAGATTTTATACATAAAAATGGGCTGATTCCTTTAGTTAGGCCATGCAGTATCTGGCTATGTACAATATTCTTTAGAACAGTTGCGGACTATGAATTCTTCAGCTAACTCATGCAAGTTTGTTCATTCTACCTGCAGAGTTACCCAAGCCTATGGAGAAATCCCCATGCATTAAGAAAAGTTAGGACATCCCAGAATCATAGAATGGTTTGGGTTGGAAGGGACCAGCTCGTCCAACCCCCCTGCAGTGAGCAGGGACATCTTCAACAAGATCAGGTTGCTCAGAGCCCCATCCAGCCTGACCTTGGATGTTTCCAGAGGTGAGGCACCTACCACCTTTCTGGGCAACCTGTTCCCGATGTCTCACCACCCCGGTTGTGAAAAATTTCTTCCTTATATCTAGCCTGAGAAGATGCTCTTGAAAATAACTTTGGTTTTGTGTACAGCTTTTTGGGGTTGTACCTACCCTGATGCCTTTTTTCATTCTCTCCATTGCTGAAAGTGGGCGGGATATTCCCTTTCAGTTTTCATTTTCCAGAAAATATATGATGTTCTACTTTACAAATGACCAAAACATTCCAGACCTTGGGGGGTTTTTTCTAGTACATTAAACTATAAGTCTACAAGTACTGAGTGAAATTTCTTGAGCTCTGGATTGTTTCATTTATTAAAACCACAGTTCCCTGCAGGATGGTCAAAATATACATCTGATTTGCTTTTCAGAAGTATAAAGTTAGAAAAATTGCCAAGAGGTGAGAAAAAGTACATAGCTGATAGCACTGGTCCCTGTGTCAGACAGCACTTAGCTGTTCCTCCAGTCTGTAGCAATGCTTCAAAATCTTTCAGGCACTACATCCACAGCATCCCTTCAGTTTCCTGCATGCATTATGGATTCTTCTCTTGTGGAAAACATTCCTGCTTTGAAGTGTCAGGGATTTTATTTTTTCACAACAATAATTTTTAAAATTGTCATATCTTGTTAGCTCCAATATTAACATTAAACCTTTTTTTTTCTTAATTATATGCAAATTGCAGCAGAGAGAAGAACCTTGTGCTAATGGATCAGACCTATCACCTCCTAAGACATAAGAAGTAAATGAAAATGTAGCTAATCACATCGTTATCCCTTGTGTGAGCGGGTCAATGCAAAAAATAGCAAGGATGCTAGAATATGCTACAGTGGAATATGTGACAAGGTATGTAGAGGAATATTTATACAGCATTTTCTCAAACTGTGAAAGATGTCTTTCTCAAGTTTAGGCTCTGACAAGGAACCTGAGTGGAAGTTTACCTCAGACTATATTCAGTGTCTCACTAAATTCATCATTTTCTATTCGTAGTATTTGGGTACTTTCTTGAAGCAGGGCATGAGGACCTTGCTGTCACTAAATTCCCCCAAGATTTTTCTTTTAAAATAAAAAAGAAAAATTACATTAATGAAATATTCAACCCAGAATCTCCTTGCTGCAGTTTCAGATTGTAATAAATGTACTTGGTTTCAATAAAGATAGTAAAGCTTTTGTAGTTCCATAAGATTTCAATTATAAATTAACATTAAATAGAAAAGTTTGAGTAGGTTATATCCTTTGAACTTAATGGCCCAGATCCGTGGCTGCTGGTAAGGAACACATAAGGCAGCTCAGGTGAAGGGTATTCAAGGATGTCTTTCAGCATTTCTTACAAAGCTGTTGCTCCATACAGGACAGGGAACCCAGGAAACTACTCTAAAATATGGTCACTGCTAATTGCATTTACAGTAATTGCAGCTGAAAGATGGGGGGGGGGGGCTGGACTTCATTACTTTTTGCTGCCTCTATTTTAGGATGATCAGATCTCTCTTAGTTTATATTGTGGGAATAACTTCACAAATTAATGCTGGGAGATACCCATGATCTCAAGAAATCATGTTAGCAATTGAAAAAAATCAACACTCCTGCTATTTTGGCTACTTCATGCTATTGAGTGATTTTATTTTTTTCTTTTTTTTTTTAATGCTGCCTCTAAAATTGCCTTGCATGAGTTTTCACAGGTAGTCAGCTTCAGATCATCTTTATGGCAGCATGGGTCTCTGAATGATTGGGTCGCGCATCTTTTTAGAGGCGAAACACATAATGAAATAATGCTCACCACCAGAATTATATAAAAGGAAATCAATGTTTAGCTTCTCCACTTATTTTCATTTATTTCCTCACTTGTCATATGTTTAATATGCCTTTGTTAGGCTTTGGTATTAGCTTTAAAAAAAGTTTAGTAGAACACTAATGCTGTCTTATGCACATCACAAAATACCCCCTCCCCCTTTTCCCACTCTCTTCCTCCTCGAGAGTAATTGTGTGGTTGATTTGTTCACAAGGAAGCTCACAGGAAGCAGCAAAACGCATACACATAGTTTTTCCACAGGTGAAAGTACTAGAGTCAGAACTATTTTCACTCCTCGTGTGTTGTAGCCTTAGTGCAATCTGCTGTCAGCGTAAAGCTATTAGCATTTTTAAAATACACCTTATCTAGACAAAAAAATCCCATCTACCGATGTTGGCAAATGTGTTTGGTTGCTAATGACAGCTTATTTCTCGCCTTTTTCTTTCAAAATCCAGGACAGTGAACAACTCTGTTAAGCCCTCAAACTGGACTACTTCTTTTAGTATTTTGCTCAGGTAGCTGTGTTGCGGGGAGAGGGGATGGGGTCAGAGGCTTGGAAATCTGCATAGTTTTTATTTTTGCATTTTCTCCAACAAAATAGGAGATTTTGATCCTAATTCTTGCACGAAGCAAAGACCTGAAATTAAGGTGTCTGAAACCTGCTTGGATTTTGCAAATCTGTCAAGTAAACAGTGTCCCCTACCTTGCCCCCCCCAGTTTTTGATGACACTTTTTACAACCCCCCACAAGCATGATTTAGGTGGACTGAAGCTCGGGCTTTTCTCTGGGAGCAACAAGAGTGTGTGCCCCCTGCAAAGGAAGCTCTGTAGCACTAAGTAACTCTAATCAGAAGTCAGGATGGCAACAGAGATCATTGAAGGCTCAGACTGTGCTCACTTCTGGGGAAATTTTGAATAGTGCTGGTAGGGTAACGGCACATCCCTCTCACCTCTGCTTAACGCAGCCCTCTCACCCCTTTCCGCACCCAGGATCTGTTTCCCCAGGGATCCACACTCCGAAAAGGATGCATCAGAAATGGCCGCTCCACGCTCCCACGTTAGGCAGGGTCTTTGCATAAGAAGATCCTCAAGAAGTTACTGGCCATAGTTTACTGCAGCATGAAACTGAAATGAAGGATTTACCTTCCCAAAGATGCTTAACTCTCTGCCGGTATGCCAACGTGAAGCTATTCATCAGGTGTTTTCTGGTTTTACTCATTTTGTTCCTCTACAGTGAGGAACACTGTGATAAAGGTTTTGCCAACAGTATAATTTTCTCTTATCAATATCTGTTATTGAAAATATCTGCAAATACATACTGCTGCCTGTATTTTATGTGACAGAAATATCTTCTGTTGACACTGTACAGTTGACTAGAAGGGAAAATGGGTTGCAGAATTTATTCTGAGTATAATCAGAAAAAATGGGCGCTCTGCTGCATTTAGAACTGGAGGATTCTCTGAGGAAGTAATTCTATAGAGCAGGTACAATGTTGATTTGTTTTTTTTCTTGTGAAAAAAAAAAAAAAAAAGTTTTACGAAGGGATTTTTCCATCCAGAACTATCCTTCTGCCTTTGTCTTCCACCTGAGGTAGAGGCTCACTGCCATGTAGTAGGCTATATCTCCAAATACTCAGTGCTTACAACTCTGAGAATAGATACTTTTACTGGAAATTTTACCAGTGCTTCATTGAGGGCTTGATCCTCTTGTTCTGCATAAGCCATTTGACTTTCCTAGCCTTGATGCCATATCAATCTGCACAAGAAGTGCAGCACTTGGGAGAGTCCAGTAAGGCTTCCATTGAAGCTGAAACTGTTTTTCCTATCAATATTACGGAGTCAAATCCTAAACACCGAAGCAGTATTGCAAAACAATGAACTGTCTGTTGCTATTTTGATTCAGAAAGTAACTTATCTGCTTTTATACTTCAGTCTATTATGTTCAGAATGTGAATTTTTACAGTTTATTGCTAGTGTATTTTAGTCTCACATTTTTCTCAGTGGTGGGTGAAGCTCTACCGTTTCAGAGACCTGCTGTGCATGCAGTGCAAGGTACACACACCACGACTCATCGTCACAGCCATTTCCAACCTGTAGGAAATCTTTAACCTTTCCACACACATACACTTTATGTAAGGTGTAGATTCTCCAATACGAAGCCCGTGTGAGCAAGCATCTCAAAACATGTTTCTAGCCTTTCTAAAAGGCTCGCTGGGGGCTAATATTGGGTGCTTGCTTTGAAGTCTGTGCTCAGGCCCGTCACAGCCCCTATCTCTGTGCATAACCGCTGCCTGGGTCAGGAAGAGAGAGCAGCAACTGCTTTTCAGGTTTTTAGTACGGCAGTCTTTATGTGAGGTCCACGCTTCAGCACATAAATCTCTGTGCGGTGAAGTCTTAATGTCCTGAATTAGGCGTAAAGACTTCAGGAAGTTACTCCGTATGCGCTTAGGTGGCGAAGCCTGACCAGTGCCTGAAGACTTATGGGCTGAAGTGAAACCTCTGGGGAGGTGTTAGACCTCTGAACAACCAAGTGTTTCCATTAATCAGACCATGGCTAATCAAGGTATGATTACCTTGAAACATGTGAATTGTACAGCAATAGATGAAAATTTGATATGGAGTCCCCAAAAGAGAGATATCATTGTGTGTGGGTTCAAACGCCCAGCCGAATCCCAAAGTCAGTAGCAAATTTTAAGGAACCCAATTTCACACTCTTTCTTCTCAGTCACAATCAAAAATCACGCTCAACATCGTATCCGCTGACTATTGATTTTCATTGCTCATCTGCTTAGCTGATGAAACTAGGGCTGTGTCACGTAAATAGAACAAATTAAAAACTTTAGCCTGCTGGAACCTCGCTATCCCTCTTCCATGGATACACGAAAAGAGGTTTTGATAAGGCTGGAATGACAATAAATAAAAGTAGTGGTTTATTTACTAACAGTGCTACAGGCACTGTTACTAAGTAGTGCCACACGCATCATTGAATGCTTTATAAGGAAAGTGAATCTGGAGGTTATGTGAATTTTAATGACCTGCATAGACTGAAGGTCATAAACTGCTAAATGTTTTCTAAGTTGGTTATCTAGTTGTTTCACACAGATTATAACAAACATTTGAATATCCTTACGTTATGTGTACTGTCAGCTCCCAAATATTTTCTTTTTAATTTGTGTTTTATTTTGATTGGTAGAAGGGGCGTGGTGGTTGGAGAATTGTTTCTGTTTGGTAACGTTGTCTTCCAAAGCTAATGTCTGCATATTAAATGGCTTTTCACTCATTCTAATATTCTTGGTATACTAAACAGTTACTGAAGCTTTCTAGAATCACTACATGCACCATAGAGATATTTAGAATCATAAAGTAAATGGCTCTGAAAACGAGTGGTGATATAATTTGCAACTTTCCCAATTCAGTTTTAAAGTACTTCCAGAATTTCTTTAAAGGCTTCTTCGCTCAGCTCAATAAAAACTTTCCCACTGAGACCAGTGGGTGTAGCACCCGACCATTAAATGTATATCTACTATAGTGAACTCAAATACATGTAGTATCCCATTATTATTAGCTATTGAGAAGCCTCAAATGTATTTTTCTCTAGCTTTCTGTCCCACTCCTCTCAATCTGTGTGTGTTTTTAAACTGAAGAATCTCAGGTACAGGGAAGAGCAAATATACATTTATTTTTTTTTTCTATTACTACAGTGTATATCTGCCTTCTAACTTAAATAAAAAAAAAAGTATTTTGCTCTTGCCCTACTTCGAATTTTCTATTGCTCATGAAAATAGACAGTTATAAATATTGTGTCCTTTGAATTATTAGTAAGTTTGGGTTTAGTGCTCGTCAGACAATCTTGTTAAAAGACTAAAGTCAAATTGTCCTTTTTGTGCTAGGCTTGTTTTCCATAAATTGCCAGAAAACAATTTATTCAGTCTGTCTCTCTTCCAGTAATTGATTATGCGGATATTATTTATCGTACTGCTGCAAGCACATCTTTGCATAAATTGGATGTGCTTTATCATTCTGTGTTACATTGTATTTACAAATGCTCTATTTTCTGCTCATCATTGACGACTTTATTCCATGGTAAACTCGTCTTCATTAGAGGGGCTGAAGCATTAGCATTCATTTATCAGCAAGGGAATTTGGAGAAAAGCCCCACCGTGTTTTCTATCTTTAGCAAATTCTTTTCCCCAACAAATATGCTTTCAAACCCTATAGTTGTTTTTGTCCACGTGAAAATCCAATAAATAGGAATAATGATTTTCTTCTTAGCACCCCCACCCTGCAGGTGTTTCTTTTAGCTGCTATTAAAGTTTGGAAGTTATTTCAGTTTTTACAGTTTAAATAAAAGAGCTAATACAGTAAGGAGGTGCAGCACTCCTGGCATTTTCTCAGGTCTTAATGACTGTGTTCATCGGGTCATCCCTGTTAAGAGAAGTAAGTTCCCAGACTAGCAATTTACTTGGTCAAAGGAAAGGTTGACTGGGTCTCTACACTGTTTGCTGTCTTTTTCCTAGTCATAAATACTGCCCACGCACGATGTTTCAGAGTTTAACTGAGCCCAGGGAATGCATTCACAAGTATGATTCATTTTCAGGCACGGAAAAACCTTTTCTCTTTATAGCTTTTTTCTTCATAGCTAAGAAAGTAGTATTTTGTCATTGCTTTAGTGAGATGTAATTACAGTAATTCATCTGCAGTCAAAAAATTTCAGGTTCAAAAATCTCATCTGTGATTGCACAGGCATAAATGTTATGTTAAAACATAAAAGCTGATATTAGTGTAAATAAGGGCTCAACTTCCTGTGGAGTGCGAGGCATTGCCTGCTTCCACCGGAATTAGCAGGCAGTGATATAAATTCACAGACTCATAAATTCACAGACTCAAGGCCCAGAATCTGAAATCATAGCCCTTCTTTCTGCATGATAATGGAGGACCCAGCTGCAATTCTTTTTGCTTGAGAAAGAGTTCACAATGCCAGCACAATCATTGTTCTTTACCCCAGTACCAGGAAGTCTGAGGAAAAGTAACAGGAGAATCGGTGTCATCCGTTATGTTGAAGCACTACAACTATTTTCAGCTGCGTGACACCTCCTGTATGGAAGCAGTGAGAAGGAAATGGATCTCCCTCACCTGATCATTCAAGCTTGATGTGCACACATGCATGTATGAGATAAGGAGGTCTTGGTTTTAGACATATATCATCGGAAGATAATAGAGTACCCATCCAGCGCGCTATCCCTGAACTTCTTCAGCAGAGATATCTTGTGACAAAATGGTAGAAAGCATAAGACTATTCCTTACGCTATAGCTGCCGAATACGAACTCATCATTGCTGGCACCCTCAGAGGTGCCCATATTGTGAGACAGGAGGAAAAGAGAGTGAGACAGTGCGTAGTCCAGAGCGTGAGTATTCACACAGCATACAGGACACCTGGACTGCATAATCCAGGTTGCGTTAGGAAGAGGAGGAATCGAAGAAAGGTGGGCTGCTTTATTATTATATTCCACTTTTTTGTTGTTGTTGTTACAATGGAGTAGACCTCTCAGTGTCTCTTTGCCTTTTTTGTTTATTATTTTTGCTTGAGTTCTTTGAGAATAAGAACCAGTGCCTGATGAACGTCTAAAGGAAATAGGCATCGCTCTGTAGCAAGCGGTTATGTGACTTCTCTACCTTTGAATAACGAGGCTTGAGCCATAGTGTCTCCTCTGATGTTTTCTACATTCAGATGAGTCACCACTTGGTTTGCTGGTTTGTGAAGTTGCCTTTGGGGGTGCTAATTCAACGTGTGCATTGCATATGGAACTATTTTAAAATTCTTCTTTGTAGGCCTCAGCAATCACCTTGACAGTCTTGCTCATATATACGTACAATTAGTTGTTGATATTGGCTTTTATTTGCAGCAGGTTTTTGTGAATCCACAGTCATTTTGAAATCCTCTTTTTAAGGAGAAAAAACTCCAGAAACTAAACAAGCAAACGTTTGTAGGTCACCTTTAAAATAGTTGCAGAATGTTTATGTCATTTATACAGATTTATATATAGGTGTAGACATTTATAATATATAGGATACATTTGCATATATAAAATATATGTATTTTGGTTTCCTTGATGTCACATATAATGCCTACACATATGCTTCTCTTTGTATGAATGATATTTCTTTTGGTGGGTGCTCGGTTGCTCCTGTTGCAGGGCTCCGATAAGGTTTTTCTGGAACATTTCCCATTCTATCCCTTGCCGTTTTGATTAGTTTCCTATTCCCTAGAAAAATATACCTTATCTGATATGAATATGGAACCTGTGAAGTTAAATTTTGGTTTCTACAAGCAATGATTTCTTGCTTGAATGTTCACAGACAGAGAATCTAAAAGAGGCCTAAGCATAGCTGGAATGAATGAAGATTTAAATTTCAGCAGGCATTCATTGAAAGCTTTTTTTTCTTTAAAGGCATTCAGTTCTTCTGATGGTAAAGGATTCACCTAGCTCGTGATTTGTAAAGGGCTGTCTGGACTTTATTGCTAATTGTAAGTCACTGTGCAGGCTCACCAGCCGTACAAGGAAAAATAAAGTCCCTAACCATACATCTTCTCTTTGCATCCCCTTCCTCAGGGCTTGCTTTATGTCCAAAACCACAAACTCTAAACCAGAACAAATCAACTCAAACTGCTCAGTAATAATCACCCGAGGCCCTTCCAGCCTGGACCAGCTGGGAGAAGACAGCACGCAACCTTATCTTATGAGATTTTGTTTTGTACCAATCTTCTCATTCCTTTCACAACACCATCAAAAACACCACGACCAGTCCAATAACCCTTTTCATGGCAAATTGGCTTTAGCCCACAACACACTGTTATTTTGCAGCAGCTGCGTATGCCAATTTACCACGTTTTCACGTGCGTAACTCATTCCAGAAAAAAATGAGATAATTTTATGAAGAATCAATACCTCAAAACAGGGCCTTTCATAACCTGAAACTGCAAGGACTAGTGTTGAAGGGAATGTAGCCAATTGCTGGGAAATAGCCAGACCTGGAGTCACTTGGAGTAACTTTTAATTAATTGATTAATTGACACATTACAACTTGTAGTGATTTTTGGATTGCAGGAAGTTTTGGTTTGGTTTTTAAAGATAAGTAGTATATCACTATAATGCTGTATGTGTTCAAATGAACTTCAGACTGCCTGTTCTCTGGGTACTATCAAACAGCAGAAAATAATGGAAATACATATATAATATATATATGTTATATAATGTCTATAATAATGGGAAAACATATACGTATGTTTATAGATATGAAACTTTTGGGATATGCAGGATATAAATATGAAGTATAAGCACGTATATTTGCGTGGGCATGTGAACCATTGACAGTGTGTCTCTTGCAAACTATCGGAATCCTTTTTTCCTGAAGCTTTGCTTTCTTCCTAGGAAGGGGCAACCTGCTGCAGTATTTTGAAAACACTTGATGGATCATGTGAGTTGTTGTAGAGAAGAGCTACGCTGTCCGTCAGTTAGATGGCAATACACAGCCTGCACAAATCAAATTCACAAATCAAGTTCAGCTGCCTCTGTAGCAGCTGAACAAATATCACGGAGATTGAACTTATGCTACCATAACTGGTAGTCTAATTTCTTCCAACAAACCAGATTCATTGAGCCAGAAGGTCAGCGTGGAACAAGTTTACGACAGTGTGCTATGAGCATGTTGTAAATAAAAGCCGATAGCTTTCAAGATAGGTAAACTGCAATGGGGGATTTTGTGATGCTCTATCGCCAGTACAGCATGTAAAACCTGACACCATTCTACTTATTAGTAGCAGTTTAATTGTCACTGTAAGAAGTTAAAAAAAACATAGACTAAAAAGCTCCTCTTAACAAAAATTGTGAAGAAAAAAAAAAAAATCTAAGTAAAGATTAATGTCAGATAGAAAAGTTTAGCCTGAAAAAAATAATATTAAGACAATAAATAAAATTAAGCTGCATTTGAAAAATGATTAAGTCTTGCTAACTAGCCAAAAAGTGAACTACCATATGGCCCTTACTGCCATTAACTCATACATTTGGGGCCAAGCTCTTTTGAAAACTCTCCCCGACTAAATCAGGTCTTTCATTTCAGTCTGAAATCTAGGTAGTTAGTCCCCTTGCCTTCTCCCCCCCCCGCCTCACCTTCCTTTGTCTTCATCTACGTGGCTGATTTTTAAGTCCTGTTGAGAAATGCTTTCTGCAGTGTTTACCAGCAGAGGAAATGGAGACGATGCATCTCACCTGTACCTCCCAAAGTGAAGATGGAAGGAGTGCTTTGCAGCTGACACCACTTAATGCAGCCTTTGAGCTTCTCGATTGTTCTGCACTGGGAATAAGATGGGACCTGAGGGTTAAGAAAAAAATAATGGTCTTCTGGCCCTGCCCTTCTCTCCACCTCTCTGCTCCAGGGAAGGAAAAGGACTATCTGCCATGGGATGTGTTTGGAGGAGGAGCAAGAAGATCAATTGGTATGTAACTACATTACAGCGTTAATCCTATTTGCAGCATTTTCTATAACCACATCTCCTAGGCATTGGGCTAGTTTTATAGGTATAATATCTTTTCATGGTATTACATATGATATAGCATATGAAATACAGCATATGCCTGAGATGGTGGCTTAGCAGGGTCTGAGTTGCCAGTATGCTTGCTGCCACTAAATTTAACCTCTCTTGGAAACCTTGTCAAAGCAAAGCAATTGGAATTAAGTGTTTTGAAAATGAGTCTGATCGCTTAAGAGTAGGTGGTCTATTGATTTAAACAGGAGCACAGTTAGGTACTGATGGCGGAGGAAGGACCTATTTTGACAAAGCAAGAAAAAAAAGTAGATAAGGGTAATAAGAAAATATAGTGAAATGAGCTGTAAAACAAACTTTCTCCTATAGTACTATTTTACTAATAGCCCTGACTCCACCAGCAAACTCTTACTTGCTCTTCTTGGCAAATTTGGTGTACGTTGTGGATTCACACTCAAAGCCATATAGGTTTCAAAACCAAGCAGGTATATGGTACATAGCATGTGAGAGCATAGCCCTGCATTGCCCCTTTGCAGGGTCTCTGGCAGGTTTCGGATGGCAGCAGGGTCAGGTACTGGACAAAGGGATAGAAGTTTTTGCAAACTTGTGAACAGCAAGGAGGCCTCACGTGGGTTTGTGTGGCAGAGACTGAACCTCTGGTGAACAGCTTGCTGCAGTAACAGTTTTAATGAAAATTGAAAGCTTAAGTGCCACCGTTTTCCATATCACTTTTCCCCTAAAATGATTTATTGACCACTTATACATGATACATTCTCCTGTCATGAATAACACACTATATATTTATTTTCATGAATAATGGCTACCATTTTAATTGATAGTTTCAGACAGGGGAGTAGATTTATTTCTACTATGAATAAAACTGCTCTCAGTATACAGCCTGTATAAATTATTTTAGTGTGTATTCCAGTTTTCCTTTTGCAACCCAGTATGCTCCTAATCTTAACAGAAATCAATCAAATGAGATCTAATACCTCACGAACCAGCAGCTTCTATAAAGTATACTATGACATTTTTCTACAATGTTTTTAAAATTTGTGTTAAATGGTGTTGCCAGGAGCTTTCAGTGAACCAAGGAGCTTTTGACTTGGCTGATATATCTGTCTGTAAGATGTCTGTTTCATTCCCCGTTAGCTTATTTATCTTTTACTGACGCCCTACCTGTACACATACGACATCTCAATTACTTTACTCAAATACAGCGCCTCAATCATGCTACCCTTTTTTAGGTAAAAATTTAAAATTCAACTATGCTAATAATCAAATATTGATTCCTGCAGTGCACAAGCTGGTATGGGCAGGTGATGTATTTTGCATTCATTCCTGAGTGCGACACCAAACACAGAGTCAAGCCTATGAAGGATTCTCTTAGCGAAGAAGGTGATCACAGTTCAGAACTGAAATCCCCATTACTTGCAAATGATCTCATTCTGATATTAATGTTCAAGTCAATACGTGCTATGGGCTCACAAATATGTCTCAGTTGTATGCTGCAGAACTACAGATCTGTTAAAGGAATAAACCCGCGTGCATTCCTGCGTCTAGTATAAAAACCCAAAGCTTGCTCTGAATCATTTCCAAATAGAATTCAAGTGTTACGGAGCATGCACTAGCTGACTTCATTAAAAACAAGCAAACAAAACCCCAAACAAACAGAAATTCCTGAACAAATTGCATTGCAAAGCACTGGCCCAAATATCTTTACAATATATTCACCTACCAGTAATTTTAGAGAGCTATTATTTATTCTTCAAAGTCAGGAACGATACAGTTCTCTCTTCCTCTTTAATAAGGCTTTCCTTATTGTAGCCTGACTAGAGTTTTCTAAGGCATTACTTCAATCCCTGTGTAAACATTTACTGAAGGGATTTTGCATCCATTCAGAAATCCCATAATGATGCACCAGTATTGGAAAGTTTTGACTGTGGCATTTTAATATTTTTCGGTATGCAAAGAGTTTGGTGATGAGAACACTGTCAGATATAATGGGTAAAGGACAGAGGAAAGAGTTTGTGAATACACTGTAAATTAAGTGATGCAAATGTGAGTTCCCAAGAATGAATTTCAAAATGTGACATAGGTTTTGGCAAAAATAGAGAGGTAGAATCAGTGTAAGAGAAAAATATATTTGGGTTGGTCTTCACCATCTACTACATCAGTTAATTGAATTCTAAATGGCAATAATATTTGGAGCCAGGTTCTACTTCATATTTCTATTCTTAAAGCACACGGAGTTTTTACAGTTGAAAGACAGTGTTGTGGGGTAGCATATTAGTAATGTAACATATCAAGATGTTTTAATCAGAATAGGTATTGCTTGCATACCTGGCATTCATGCCAGATGTGCTGTATAATGGATGTACAGTGATTTAGGATTTACAGTACCTTATTTATAATGTTGTCTTTGCTTTTATATGTATTTCCTTAGCTAAAGCTATGGTATTTGAAAGGAAATGGAAATACAAGACTGTGTAAGAATCTGAATAGCTTTTATCTATGTCTGCATTAACATGCATTTCCTTTTCTTACTCTAGAATAAATAAGCCATTTTCTTGAGAAAACAGAGACATGATTACTAGAAACTGTAGTTTTCTATTTTGTTATTTGAGGTATGAAATCAAGATATCTTTTAATAAAATACTGCAGTCAATTAAAATCAGCTGTTAAGCTAAAGCAAAGACTGATGAAAGTCAATCAAAAGACACCAGTCACTGCAGGGAGGCAAGTAAAGCAATAAAGAACCAGACCTAAAGCTACACAGTTCTTTTTGTTAGGTAGCAGCAAAGTAATTTGCATTATTCATTTCACCCTGGGGGTGGGGGGGGGGGAAAGCCAAACCACAAACCACCAAGCCCCCCAAACCAACACATGAATAGATTGAAAGGACTAGATGGAATCTAGCTGGCAAATAAAGCAGAGGTAAAGTAAGGGAAGCAAAGAAAGCAAAATCAAATGTAACAATGCTACCTAGGCGAGTAAAAGAAATACAAAAGGGTTCCAGAAATATCTAGAGAGAACAGAAAGAGACCACTGAACAATAACAAAGGCACTGTATAAGTGAAGACTCCAAGATGGATGAAAAATGTTCAAAACTACTTTTTCTTAGTTTTCAATATAAAGGAAAATGATGAAAGTGGAGAATATTATGTAGGAAGACGGAAAACTATTAGAAGCAATGGGCCAGAATTGAGCTTAACTTGCACACAAGGGCCCTATTTTCTGCCTTCTTTCTAATGTTGAATAATGCTTATATTGCAAGTAGCCCCCCAGCTACTCTACAAAATGGAAAAAAAGGAAGTGCCAGATAGTATGACACATGGAGTTACAAAGTGTAACGTGAGCACACTGCTTTGAGAGCATCCTGCAGAATTTCTCACTAAAACATTCTATGGAGATATGAAAAACGTTACCTGAAATGAGTATCTGTGCAAATTAAATTGTGGTTTTTGCTTAGTTCGAGTCCATTGCATTTGAAATAAAAGACTATTGTAGTGCATGAGGTCTTTCGTAGTGCACGCTAACATCCTAGCACCATGAAAAAACATGGAGGGCATGATTTAGGATAATGAGAGCCAAATTAGGCACAGTCCATGCGTTCATTTAGATCCTACTCAGAATATACTTAAAATGTATTTGTATTTAAAAGAGTAAATACAGTGCAAAAGAGCATCTTAATGAATATGGATGCATACATCTTCACTTCTATACTTTTGGCTCCATAGGGTTCCCCCCCTGCTCTTTTATATCTGAATACTTGGTGGGGTCTTGTGTATTAATCAGAGATTATCTTGTTGGAGCAAAGGTGATGTTATAGAGGAAAAGCATAAAT
Source organism: Alca torda (assembly GCA_008658365.1). Lineage (NCBI taxonomy): Eukaryota > Metazoa > Chordata > Aves > Charadriiformes > Alcidae > Alca > Alca torda. Next base: position 9,646,931 of record CM018079.1, read on the forward strand.
GTGTTGGAGTTGAATGACCTACCCTGGAGGGATCCACTTAGAATCTTTTACCAAATTGACACACATAGTGGGGAATATAAAAGCTGCCTAAGTGTTTTGATAGCATAGAAACACTCCATTTTGGCATTTTTGGATCAATGGGATTTTTCATTTTAAAGTGACTTCTGAAAATGAAAATAATTCAAATACAACTGAGTAAAAAGTGTATAAAACCCCAATTCCAAACAAATTGTTTCACTTTTATCGAAAAAGAATGTTTAATTGACCTGAAACATTCTTTTTCCAGTACAATTTCATAAAAGATTTGTACATTTTGGGTTTTCAATTAAGTTTGTAATAGGAAAAGCCATGTACTCTCTCATGAAATGAAAAACTGATTTAGTATAAAACTGCTTTTGCATTATTATGTGTCTAAGGCCATTGAGTAGAGAAATTAATAAAAAGAACAATGAAGCTGACACTACTCAGCATTAATGAAAATGACACTGCTCGGTTAAAGAAAACAATACAAAAATCTGTAGAAGATTCCTTTTCTTTTTTTTGTAGTCCCCTTGCTTCTTCAGTCAGTTGATGAACTTTATGATATTATGAGAAGAGATCTCTCTTTGTACAAGAAGTTAAGGCAAACACCCTACTACTATTCCTACAAGCATGTGTGTGCGCACAGATGGGTGGACAGATGTGTGTATAAAGTTCCTGTAAGTCTGCCAGAGTCCAGTAGTCTCTGACCAGGTTCTTTTAGGTATTCCACACGTGATGTGTAATGTTTAATATCAAACCTACTGATTTGAAGGTGTTTGATGTTACATGGGATTTTTAATTTGGCAGAATGATACAAAATGTACTGAAATCACAATACAAATGTAAGTTACGCTTAGCAAAATACAGCACTTGCAATTCAAGGTTCAATGGCAATACCAAAGTGACCCCATTACCAACCTCTAGAACATGCTCGCTGTCATGACGCTGGGCATCCCCAGGCACTGGGAAGGACGATATGGGTTGAAGCACCTCAAACCTGCCACTCTCTTAAAAATTCTTGTATTAAATTGTTCAGTTTTATACTCTGCATGGGACTGAGCCACATATACACTCCCCGCCATACTGGTCTGGCTAACTCAGGGAGACATGGCTGGCTAACTCTTAGTGAACTCAAGGAGAAACGTTTATACCACCAGCTGATCTGCTCAACAGCTGAAAGCTCAGATCCTCCAGTCTCCTTTGTATTGAAACCAAGTCAGCTTTCTTTGCAGCAGCTGTGGTCAGTCACACCCTACTTTATTCCCTGATCTTCACAGCACAATGCCCTTGCCCATCTCCTTTGAGCCTGCTTCTGTTTTAGGGGGTTATTTGTCAACCACAAAGTAAAAAATGGATGGAAGGTCTTTTGACCATTTCTTGGATTTCAAGCCCAGATCTACAGTGACTTTCAAAGGTGAAGATATAATATAGTATCAAGTAGGATTTGCTCAGTCTTTGCTTTCTTTTGATTGTAGGAACACCTGTTTGTTTTGCACTGATGATTTTCATCCTCAGAGGACTAGGGGCTAAAAATTTCTAATTCATGCTACAGTAAGTCAGCTGTGCTCTGCATGGAAGATGTGGGAGAAAGGAGGGCTGGTCAAAGAGTTTTAGTGATAGTCTTGGTTTTATTTTTTATTTATACTGATTTGCATGTATCCTTAAACAATTCAAACATTTAAAGCAAAATTTGTTTATAGACTGCCATTTTATGCTGTACATTGAATGTGCCCTTAGCTACACAGAGATGTGCAAAAATATCAACCACAGCTGAACAGATTCATGCACACATGAAGCATGGCAATTTGGCATAGTTATTTAATGTTATATATGAGGAAGATCCTAGAGCAAGGAAACATTCAGGAAGAAATTAATATCAATCTGGAATAAATGGAATAAATCATTAAAAGTGGTCTCTACAACCCATTTGTTTAAAAGAGGACATCTAGCAAATGGTTTTCTCCATAATACGTTTCAAAAAAGAGGTTGCATTGTCAATAACACTAATTGTTATTGACAGGTCATAAAACTGACTCAATTTCTGTGTTTCAAATAAGAGGATTCACTTTCTGCCCAAGGTTTGGGACTGATCCTGACCTGATTTCCTGTGTAGATAAAGATTTCACACGTACAGGCTGTTATTAAAATGTGAAATTGATAAAAGTGAAGCCTAAATAAACCGTTTACTGATTTTTGAGGTGTTTAGGTGTAAAAATTGTAGGAAGAGGTGCAAGTACGTTAAAAAGTTTGACATGCTTAAAAAAAAAGGCAAGAAAACCTAGCTGGATTTCCTGCATATACAGGTCATAGAATTTCATCAAACAAGTCCTGCAACAGGACAACAGCTCTGCACAGGCTATAGGCTATCTCTTGGTTTAATCTCTTATAAATTAAGAATGTGCATGCTGTTAAGCAAATAATTTCAAGGGTTTCTTGCCTCCTCTGGCAAAAACACACAAGCTTTTCAATTTTAAAACTTCCAGTCATTAAATTTTGTTATACTATGCAGGCTGCTACTATTAAAAATTTTATCCCCATTTAGGTCCCTGCAGATCAGGAGCAATTCATCTGGTATCCTTCTCTGCGTTAACCAAAATAATCCCTCAGTCTGAAATGGATGTTCCAGATCCTGGATAATACTCGTGACTTTTTCCTGAACTCTTTCCGGTATGTCAACACTCTTTCTAAGTGGAGGATAAAGACTTTAAATTTGACCAATGTAATTGGTCTCCAAAGGTAATAGACTAAGGACTTTAGTACCAGTAATAAATGAGGAAGTGTTTACTTTAGGTATGTCAGGCTCGTGGCTTTCAGAGAGGAGGATGCAATTAGACACTGTCAGAGAAAAAAAAAAGAAATGCAGTATAATCTGCATTCTGATGTCTCCACAGAGAGTTTGATATGTAACCCATGGTACTAAATGGGACTCTGCCAACTGACTTGAACAGCTTTGGATCAGGCCTTAAGTGGATCAGGAGGTTTTATGTAAAGCTAGGGAAACAACTAAGGACTTCGCCAATCTCTGGTGAAACCAAAATTTTGCATGCTGTTTTTCACTGCTCATGAAAGCTCTGAAGACAGGCAACAAGAATGATGAAAGGATTAAAAGATATGCAGGGAACCTGAAAGAGCTAGATGCATGCAGTTTAAAGAGAAGAAGGCTTAAGAGATGCACAACTACTCTGTAAATTCCTTCTGGGAACTAATATATCATCCTACAGTTTCTCTGGGAATAACCTCTCCTCAGCTTATTAAAATACAAGATATACAGAAAGGAAGTAATGTGATGTGCACTCTTATGCACAGCCACTGTCCTTTTTATGAGAAAATTCCTCCTCTCCCTTCCTGTAATTTGTTTCTCAGTTGGGTCACTTTCCTGGTTTATTTCAACTCAGCTCAGAGCTTTGCAATTGAGTTCAGTAGGAGAGAAGTATTTGTAAGTTACAATGATTAGTTTCTTTGAGCTCTGGGTACCAGTATTCCTAAAATACAGAAGGAAAATAAGTATTTGTGTGAATTAGAGAATAATAAAGCATCTTTACTCTTCCTTGTCTCTGTCCATGATAAAGAGCAGAGCTGAAATCTTCGTCCCAAAGAAGAGTATGACAGAATTCCCACTGAGTTCAGTAGTGTCTATTATTGAATTTTTCATTAACGTTTATCATTTTCCCCCCTTAGCAGTTCAACAATGGCAAAACAGTCTGTGTAATTCATTGCACATACAAAATATGCATATAGAGCTCTTGGCAGAACAAGCTCTTGCATAACATAAAAGCTACATAATTCATTTATACCATGCAGCAAGGGATGGGCAGCATATGTGCATATATACATACTCACATACACCCCTCGTGGGTATCCAAAGCTACAGGATGTTCTGGGGATGAAAGAGCCTAAAGCCAGAAATTTAACATCTCGTGTGTTGATGCATTATTACTTATTTCCATGACATATGTATATATGCTCAAAAGTTCAGCGTTTTTATTCATCATAAAAATATGCCTTCTTATTTCCTCTATTTATTTTTCTTGATCTTCTCATTTAGAGAGTAGGTCGTGTAAATAAATTACATCAATCCCATATAAAAATGATCCTCATCTGTTCATCTCAAGTACGAGGCATATGTATGTCTACCTATGCATATATAAATATATAGAGATATGAAGTGTATACCCATCTTGAAGAATTAGAAATATTTGACAATCTAGATATTCTGCGACTGCCTTGAATTCTCTGCGTAAAGTCACAAGGAAAGAGCCCCTGGATTATAGGTTTGCTATGTCTTAGAGCCAATATCTGGGGCTTCAATCTATTTGCAAAAAGTATTGCATTTTTGTCAGGGAGGATAATCAGCTGTAGCTTTTTGGGAACCCAGTGGATACCACTTTCAAAATAACATTCCGCTGCATATTTTCCTACTTCATTTTCTCTCAAGTGGATATGCAGTGGTGAATATACTCAAATCTCCTGCTAACCTCCCCTAGCCTTGTATCTATTATATCTCCATAAGTATAAAAATACCCACCTAATTGCAAAGTCTAATATATTTATTTTGGCTTTACTTCTCATGACAGCAGTCATTGAATTCTCGATGATGACAGCCAAATCTCTGTTGATAATATAGTTAAGCTTCATAACTAAAATAAAAATGATAGCATCTCTAAGTACAATTAAAATAATTAATTCCTTCCTTATCTTTTACTACATTCATGATTTCTAGCCAAACTGGTGTTTTAACATTCATTAATTGTGTCAATCACCTGTAGGAAAGAGATTTTACATACTTTAGAACAATACCTGACAATAGGGAAGTCAGATATTTGTTACTAAACTTAACCTTGATGTGAGTTCCTGAGCAGTCATTAGGGACTTTTATAAGTATTGTGAGTCATTCTGAGTATTCCTTAAACTTTCTGAGGCGCAATTTGTAAGTTAATTTCTGTTTGCAATAATTTTCCTTAGGAGAAGTCACATTGGTCCGGTGGGAACAGCTATTCCATTTGTGCTTGCCCCAATTGTTTGACGACTTTGGAACAAGATGCTGAATTCCTCATAATTTTTCTCTCTTGCAAAGAAAGAACAGCCCACGCTTTGCTTTTTTTTTTTTTTTTTTCTCTCTTAGAAATAAGCAGTGGCAACTAGCCTTAGTATCTGAATGTGGGAGGGTTTCAGAGCTTCCACTATTCAGGAAAGCCAGACTTCATCAAGGAGAGCACCTCTGAGCAGTGCATCAGAGACACTGGAGGCAGCCTGTGAGAATGATGAGGCTTTGATCGCAGGTTGAGAACAGGATGGCTTCTGACGCTCACATTAACTCCTTTAGCATTGACTCGGAGACCTTTACATCATGATGTGCAATGAAAAAGAGATATTATTGTCTTCCTTAATCTTGCCTACTCTGCCCAAGGTACGTGGTTTTTAGAAGGTGCCCCTAGTGTTGTGGTATGATTGCACTTGGGCATGGTGTGGGCAAGTTTGGAGGTTTTGCCAAATTCCACGTTTTCTCAGCACCTTTCAGTTGAGCAAATGTATCCAGGACACAGGGCTTACTCACAGTCTGGACAGTAACACTCAGTACTGCAGACAAGGATGAAAACACCTGTACTTGGCAGAGGCTTATGGAAGATAATTGGCTGAAAGGAAAGACGGCCATATTCTTAACACATCCAAGCATTCAACCTTGAATGAAACTGCCTACAGCGTGAGTTGATTCCCATTTTTTAGTTCTGCTTTAATTCTTCCTCCCAGTGAAACACTTCCTCCCAGCAGCCATAAATAAAGTAAAAGGTATTACTGCAAGGTCAGCTGACACACCTTTATTTTTCCTTGTTTTCAGGAGCAAAAGTTATTCCTCGCCACTTGCAGTTCTCCTTTTTCATCATCTTCACTTCTCTCCGGTAAGAAATCAAAGCCTATTGTCTTAATCCTCCACGGTGCTGAGCAGAGTTACATTAGAAGAGGTTCACAGAAGAGAAGAATGTGGCTGTTTTTAAGGTAAAATGCTTCTGTTTCCACAAAAGTGGCATCAAATTTATATATTTTTAAGCACTCCCAGCAGTAATTCACTCAGCAAATATTTAGTTCAGTTTTCATTGTATATCCTCTCATTTGTGGATCTTAACTTTTCAACGGTTCTTGACAGTCATTTCCTGTCCTGGCATCAAGTCTTTTCTTCCTTCTTGCATTTTAACATTGTTTGAGTATGGTATGTTTTGCTGGTTTTGAACAACTGAGCTTTTCGGTTAAGATGTTTCGGGCTTATATATGGGTTTCTACTGTTTTTGTGGAACAGAGGAAAACTGAGGAGGAGACTGACTGTGTGGCTCTACATAGAGGTAAAAGAAAATTCACCACACGTATTTTAGAACTGCGTCTGGCAGAAGTGTTTTGTATACCTTTTTTTTAAAGGATATAAAGATCAACTGAATTTCTCTGGCCAAAATAGAATGCAGTTGAAAATACAAATTTTGGCTGCAGAGCCTGAAGGTGAGATACAACCCCTCTTAATAAGATATATTTTGCAGGATTGTCTATAGTAAACACCTCAAATTATACTTGAGGAAGGCTGCTACTTTGTAACTAATGGTTTTGTTTAGTCTGAAAATAGATAAGCAATATAATTTATGAGGCTTTCAAATAAGTTGGGTACTTTAAACACATCCATATCATTTCTTTTTGAACAGATATATGACTTTGTTTAAGTTATGCATACTGTAGAGGATCTTTTGTGGTCTCCCTTTGCTGGCCTACACTTCATTAAAGGAACATCTCTTTTGCGTAACAGTGGCTTGAGTGAAATAGCCTGAGTGTGTTCTAAGGAGCTTATAGCAAAAACCGGAGCACTGGGGACTCAGGAATCAAGGAGGCAGTAGAGATGAAGGTCAAATAGCTCCATCTCAGAGTTAATTTGCCACTGCCTTGCATAAGAAGTGACCCTTGACAATGGCCTGCTAAGCTTTCACTCCAGAAGCAGAAATGATTGTGTAAGTACAGGGCAGCCATGCTCTTTTTTCCCTGGTACACATCACTTTCTTTCACTAACTCCTTGCTACCTCTCAGCCCACGTAAGACCCAGAGAAGCGGCTGCACCTTCCTCTCAAGCTTGATGGTGCGTGTCTGCAGTAAACCCTGTGATCATTCCCTACCTGGCCCCTCGCAGGCACAGCTCAGGGTATTTGCCTGGGCGAATTTCCTTTTGCTCAAGAATATATAACAACAGGCATTACATCACAAAAGGATATAAAACACTAAGCATTACATCACACAGTTGTACAAAGCTAAGCAAAAGCTAAAGCAATCCAGACAGCAGACCCACCTGATCATTAGATAATTTCTGCAATGAACCAAAGCTGCAGGCAGGCAAAGAGAAGTCCAGACAAAGGCTGACAAACCCTGGGGCCGGTGCTGTTATCTTCACGCAGAACTGGTGGCCACACCGTATCAACTGGCTGCACAATTCTATGATTCTTCACAGCCAACTTAGATACGTGCCCCGTCTGCAGCACCTCGCAGTCTTTAAGCAGGGTAGCAGCGTTGGAGAAGACCTCGCGCTGACCTTTAATTTCGTCTTAAAATAAAGTTGCTGATAGATTGCTGATCTTTGCCATCTATTCATACGCTTCAGTTTAGAATGTGTTTAACGTTGTATTTCACAGGCACTGATCTTCAAGTATGAAATACGCTGTATAAAAATCTGAGCTGATATCCATGTAGAAAATTTATACACAGTGAGAATTAGTCAGACGCTTTCCATCTACCTAGAGGCATGAATGCCAAGAATACTTCAGACTGCAGGATTTATTGATCCTAATGTAGCTGCCGTATTCAATCAAGAAAGTCTGAAAGGAGTAAATAGGCATCTGCAGATTGATTCTCCTTTAAGGTTCTCCCAGTAGCATACACTGGTAACCTTTATATAATAATTACTTCCCAAATAAACTGCTGATTAAGACTGACATTCTTCACTCATGGTGAATATTACTGAACTCTTCAAGTGGTATCACTGAGGCCAATGCAGACACTAGGCAATATGATAGAATTCTGAAGAATGGGGCTGTATTCATATTTGCTTAAGTAACTGATCTATTGAAATATAAACACTTATTTTTGGAAAATAAAATGCCTAGGTAAGCATTAGACTCTTGAAATGCACTAACTGAAGTGAAATGTACCAGAATGCTGTTTGTGATCTCTTCCTTCTAACAGGAAATCTAATAGCAACAGGTGACAGTGGCATTTGGAGTTATTGCTAATAAGCATTATATCCTGCCCTAAAATATATCTTTATAGCTACTTAGCACTGTAAGTCTGTTAAAAATTCTCCTGGAGTGAACTCCAGTACAATACTGTCTTATATCTAACAAAGTTTTGAGACCTCTCCAGCCCCCAAAAAAGCAAGAAGGTTAATTTGTATTACAGTGCCTGATACGTAACTGATAAGCTTGCCAAGCCATCAGTAGAAATCACTTATGATAATCAGGAAATTATTTGATAAGGTATATACGTTTTACTACTTATTGATTGCTAGCAGCACTCTTAAACAACTAACACAGCTTACGTTGTAATCCTATGTTTATATTTCTCTTCACAGAAAAAGTCTGCGGGTGTTTCAAGTTTCCAGCTTGCCAGAGGATGGGCCAAATCTGGCAATCGAGGTAATGCAATGACCGTGCCTCTACCAGCTCCTTCCACCAACGGTGTCTTGTAGGTTACCATCCCGACTCGCTGCCTTTCCAATCTTACTACTTCACAGTTTGAGCAGCAGTGATTGTTAACAGCTCGACCCATCTAAAGGTACGTATGCTTCAGCAGAAAATGGTATTTCAGAGAATATATCCCCTCGTGCACTTCTTTCCTAGTTTAATGAACAGGTCTCACGCGGTAAATGACAATGTCATTTTTGCATGGATTCTGCAAGGGGTTTTTGCATAGATCTGTTCTGGATAAATGGAAAAACAATCTCTCTGGACTCATTAAAAGCAGGGCTGAACATTTTTCTCTCTGGTGAAAATGAACAAAAAGGTGGCACTATGAAAAAGAAGGGAGACATCACAAAGACAAAGACGAGCAAGATCTTTTACTGAATATGTTAAATTAAATATTGATTACCCACAGCACATGTCCCCTGCCCAGCCCCTGCCCCAGCTGCAAGCTCATGCTGCCAGGTTACGTGAGCAGCACCCGCGGCTTCGAACGAGCTCGGCGGCAGGAAGAGCCAAGCAGCTCTTGTTTGCAAGGGCAGCGTTCTGTGCAAGGGGAGAACACGGGCCACCAAGCGCACGCATTGCCCGGGGCCTCTCGGCTCGTGTGTATTACACTGGGTACCCATTTTATTCTCTTAAAAATTAATGCGCAGGCGAAACTAATAACTTTACAGCTGGTAATAGAAATATGGACAGAAGTGCTATAAATATTATTTTCACGTAGCATGTAATTTTTGCTTTGTTTCTTCTTTCTTTCCCTTCAGTTCTCTTCTATAAAACTATCCAAATAATAGTAATAATAAATAAAATAAAGAAGAATAGTAAAAGAAAATAATGTAAAAACAAATAAACCAAACCAAACCTAAACCTTTCTAGTGACAGAAATACTCTCAGACATGGCAAAATATGCAAATTTAATTTGCTTCATAGAAGAGGATGTTACTAGATGAGTGCTTCAATAGCTGACCCACGGCGTATCTTGGCTAAATAGCTGTTTGAAGATATGAGTAGCTTGATGGAAGCAGTTGTCCTCAAGATGGTCTAAATACCTCATGCTGTGTTCATTAAGGACATCACTCGGAGCACTGTGTTAGGATTCATGGGGTTCTCTGCTCAATTTGATCATCTTTAGAAGCTCACAAGATCACAGGCCAGATTCATCAAAGCAAGGGATAAAAGAGATTTTCCTTTGTACCACTTGGATGTGGAGCTATTTTAAATTAAACAATATTTTAATAAATTTAGTTTTCATTTCATTAATAGTTTTGCCTTTCATGGTCAGTCATTCGTAGCAGCAAGTATGATATTAAGAGTTATGTACTTGTTTGTATATAATATATATATTTATATATAATTTTCAATTTTATATTGAAACTTTTGTGCAATTATCTGGTAGATAATGCTGTTAATTTGTGACTGTCTTAATACAATAATAATAGGGCCTCTTAATACCAAGTTTTTTCTATCCATGATGTAATTTGCATAAGATGATAGACTGCTGTTTGGACTTTTAAATTAGTAAAAGGACAAAATTACTCTAATGAGAGCCGGGTTTAGGATCCTGTCATCTCAGTTTCTGGGGGCCTATGATTGTTTAGACCAAGGGAACTAAAAATGCGAAGGAAAATCATGACTGTCAAAGTTTTAATGGGGATACAGTACAAATAATGAGATTTGGAGTTAGAGCATACTTGAAAATGTCAGGACCCAATAAAACCTGGGAGCGTCTGCACTGAAGAACAATCACTTCTTTTTTGGAACCCATTATCTGGGTGACTCTAGAGTTTATTATAAAAGATGATTTACTCGCACAAGAGACAGCTTTTCTGTGAAAGTAAATTATAGTGGTTGAAAATTTTTTTAATCAGCATTGATAGACTATTTTTATATATGAAATCACTACAAGAGCTTCCTTTGGGATTTGTACTTCAGGTGTGTCCTCCTGCCATTTTCTCCAGAGGCTGATTTGCCAGCTAAGATATTTTTCTCTGTATTTATTCTTGCTTGGACTACAGAATAACAGAATCCCATAACAACAGTACATTATTGGAAATACTGATGTGGACAACACAGTCCATGAAGGAGATTGGGGGCATAACTACTGTTATATGCTTTACATTTAGGAAAGATGCTGATTTTTCCCAATATGAATAGAAATTCGGGACACTGAAAATTCTACACAGAAACGTGTCTTATCCTCCCCCTCCAAAAGTAATGTTTTGTTGAAAACTTATTAGAAAAAAGGATGATTCTATGAATTTTTTTTTTTTTTTGGCAACCCTAGAAGTAACGTCATGCTTGATTCTTCTAAACTTGAGATGGAGAATCAAGTTAGAGTATTCCTGTTACAGGCACAGAAAATTGAAAAATAAAGAATAATAAGAAAGTAATAAGAAAGTAATTTAGAATTTCCTTCAAACCACTGTATTAGACATATATTTATTAATTGCTGATCATTCCCAAGTTTAATACTAATTGCTGATCATTCCCAAGTTTACTGGTGCTTAAATTACTGTCCAATATCTCATTAATGTTGATGCCACATTAAAATCCCCTCTGAATGCTCAATTAGAAGACATCTTATCTAGAAAGTTTTCAGGCAAGTGCAACAAGTACCAAGAAGCAGCAGTTAATTGTAAATGCTTTCAAACAAATCGCTACCATTGAAGATATTTGTGTATCAGTTGACATGACCTTTGAGAGCAATGCTCACCCACATGCATCGCTACTTCTGAACACGTGTAAATTATTCTATTACAACTACCAGTTAAGTACATTTGTGTACAGAGATGTCTCTAAGAATAAATGTCTTTTAGCATTTTAAAGAGAAAATGGCAGGTTTCCTGTCCATCAGAGGAAAACATTCCTGATTGTTTACCTAATTGAGATAGAGCGTTATTGTGGAAGAAAGATGGAAGAGCAAAATGCAACTTTGCTTAAGACATCTCAGTACTATGTCCAGCTTCTTTCCAGAAACGAGGCTTAATCAATCCACAACAAGAACTAAGCATGTAAATGGCATTGGCACCTTCATTTGACACTTATGCGCTCATAAGAACATATGAAAGGCCAAACTGGGGTAGACCAAAGAGCCATCTACTCTGGTGGCCTATCTTTGACAGAGACCACAGGTAGGTGTCCATGGAACAGTAAGAGAAACGATATATTTAAGTCACCAGGAACAAGCTATGAGGGGAGGAAAAAAAAAAAAAGACAAGAAAGAAAACACATATTAAATATCATCATCTCCTTTGCCTTTTGATAAGCTAAAAGCAAGTGGAAGTTTTTATTCTCTGGCAAACATGATGGTCATGGTAAACATCCTTTGTTCAACCTGCTCAGAGAAATGATGGTCTGAAATCCAACCCTTGTTATGGGGATGCTACTTTAAAGCTTAGAAAGAGTGAATTCATTAAAAATACCAAATTTATAATAAATGTCTTTATAATATAATGTCTTAAATAGAAGGCCTCTTTCATCAGTCAAGCTATTTTTCTCAGTGTCCTTTGCTGATACTACTGGTAATAAGTCTAGAAACAATAGATTGTGTCATAAAACCTGCTTTTTAATACCCAAAAGACATTAATTCTGACCTGTCCTGGGCATTTGCTTGCGTTTGTGTCTCCGAATTGTACCTTGAACATTAGTTTAACCAAAAGGTTTTTTGCTTAATATGTGTATACAAGGCACACGGTTCACTGCACTCTTCATCAGTTCATCAGTTTACTGCCAAATAAACTTTATTTTAATATTCAGCTTCCTGCACTTAGTATCTAGCTTTTGAATTAAGCACTGCTTTTACAGCTGCAACCTTTTAAAGGGGTAAATGTGCACTCCTATTCCCTTCCTCACAATTTCTGTCATTTTTCTTTCTTGCATTAAGCAGAATTGCCTTCTATAAAGAGTTTTGCTAGTATAACTTCCTTAGTGTCTGCAGTATTGCGTAGCATGATAAGGCCTCATTTACATAGATGAAGTAAATTTCCCTTCTTTATTTGCTCTTGAAGCCAGTGGGAGCTATGTCCATATACCTGATGGCATTATTTAGTTATTAGACATTAAAGCAGAGAGTTGTGGGAAAAGCAACAAACACACTATGAAATTAGGAGGCTTCTCACAGAATTCACAGCAGCCATTTTCAGCAATTGAGAGATATTGGAGAGATTATTCTTCAGGGATCATGGATGATTTACAGATGGAGAATAAAGGGAATAGGTGAAAATGATTCTGTTCATCTCAGCCTCTGTCTATCCAGGAATTCCCACATTTTCTTGGAATACCTGTGTAGTTCATAGGTATTTCCTGGAATTCCTGCGTAGCGAAGAGCCTTTGCTCTTCGCTCCACACCAAAGCTCAGCAGAAGGACGCATATAACTTCTACCATTATCTATGTTTCATCTTTCTAATATGCTGAAAGTTTTTTTTAAGACTAGACTAATAAGGCAAAGGCCATAGGGGAAGTAGACTAACTGTGCAGTTCTGTGAGGAACTATGGGTTTGTGCCTTTTCTTGACAGGCTTTGATGTCTCAAGCCCGGTGATCTCCAGTTGAAATTCTTCTGTATTTGGGACACTTATATGTCCTCTGCCCTGTATGCATTTTGTGTGTTAAGTAAGGCGTAAGTGAAAGGTATAACCTGTGTTGAGGATCTTATCAAACTTTTCTTTTGCAGGCTGGCTGTTTTCCTGAGTTCTCTAGAACCTTAATTATCTTCAGGGCTTTAAGCTTTATATCAGATTCTGAGAAAACAGATAGAGTGATGTGCACATGCACAAAAATACATTGATAGCATGATAGAATATAAACTTTGTTTCCGGAGGAAACGGTCAATGAATTAGCACATTTAATAATTTTATTCCTATTCTTATTATGGAATCGTAGTTATTAATTTTCTGATGGTCTGTTATTAATATGAATTCTATGTAACAACTTATTCCTTCTCACATAGTTTGAATTGCTCTGTGCTTTCCTTTGTGCTGCTCTCTTAAATTATTGACAGATGCTTTCTGACCTACCTTCTGGTCTTCCTCCACAGCCTGAAGGCTTTAGATTATTGAGCCATACTTGGTAGCTCTGGGAACTGCAATTGCTTTTGCTTATGTCATGATGCTGCTTCAACAGTCCTGTCGCTGCGAGAGACCACTTTCATTGCCTGATGGGTCAAGTACTTAGATCATCACAGTTATGAAACCACATCGTATAATGACTCAACAAGTAGCTTATACTTGCTCTGACTGGACTGTAATATGTTGAATGCCAAAGTACATTGTCCTCCTCATGAGCCTATTTATTTTGCTTCATAAAATATTGAAGAGCACAAAGGATTCTGCCAAAAGCAACTCTTCTCTTCTCCTAAGGGGTCCTCCTTGGATTTCTTATGCAGACTGTGGACAGACTTTGATTGAACTCAGTGGGTCAGACCCCAATAAGCAGCAATATGATAGGGGAACTTATTTTTCCTCAAGGCATCTTGGAAGAAGTATTTTTCAATAACCCAAGTTAAACACATAGTATTTAGTGCCTTGATTATCAAAGGCTTGTGATGAGAGGAAATATGATTAAGTAAGCATGAATTGAGGAAACCACCTGAGAAAAAGCCCACAGTAAAAAAGATCTATGGAAACAACACTTTATGGACATTTGCTGTGTGCACTCATGGCACTATATCAATAAAATAATAACCTAGAAGGAGCTGTCTCCCATTTGCAAGAAATATAGAGACAGTGTTCTAAAGAGACTTGTGTGTATAATAAAAGATAATGTGTGATGGCACACAATATATTGAACAGAAAGGGTGAAAATAAATCCTGATACCCTTATTTTACTTTTCAGCATTCATCTGCACGTTTCTGATTATTATTAAAATGGGGTATCAAGTTGTATTTATTTCTCTACAAGCCAGCTGGACTAGTAATGAAATTCACTTCCGCTTCTTTTCCCGACTGTTCCTACAAATGGTGTGAGAAGGAGATGTGGGTACGTCTGATGTACTTTGCATTGAAATACACTGGGCTTCAGCACTCTGACTGGGCCTCCTGGGTCTCTGGAAGAACATACACCATAACAATAGAAAAGCCCAGCAGATGCCCAGGAATAAAGTTTCTTCTCTTCTGCCTGATGATGTGGCCTACTGGTCAAGGCACTGCTGATACAGCTGGGACTTTTCTTTACATCTCTGTTTTCAGGGCAGGATTTGAGAATGAGGTTCTGCATGCAACTACGTTTCTCTCTTGGTTTTATTATCTCAAGGTTAAAACTCACATCTGTCATTTCCATGTTGAGTAGGAACTACTGAAGGCTCCTAGTCTGTGTCATACATCAAGAGGGACAGGTTTCCACTCCGGGGAAATCTGGAAGGCAGAATCATCTACTGCTTCCTGGGGGACCTTCTAAGTTCTCAGTGAAACTGGTATTTTTACATTACATGCACCGTCAGGATCGCTGAGAGAGTGACTATTTTCTAAAGTGTGAGACTGTTAGATCTTTTTATCTTCTAAATAATTATTTGGGTATAGCAGTTGTGTGATACAGAATAACATTGGCTTTACTAAAGTGAATACAGGCTTATAAAAGCATTAATGAGCATGGACTCTGCCCTACCGTTCCACACTAAAAAGCTGCCAGGCATCTACCTGGTACTTTTCAAGGGACGTTTTTCTGACCCCCCCATGTGGCAGCTGACCTAAAAACTAAAAACAAGTAGAACCCAGGTTATGAAGAGGTACTGTGATTTCAAAAAAATGCATCCTGCAGATCAGGGGCAGCCAGTACCCACAGCCATCTGTCCTATCCAGTGAGCAATTTTGCCTTTCTTTGACTTCAGTTTGCATAGTTTACTGCTTCTGACATTGGGAATTCACTGCCTCACCTGCAAAATCATCTGGTGTGTATTTCTCCCATGCTGGACATAGGAGGCCAAGTAGCATACCAAATTCAGAAGGAAAAAAACGGACAACTTAAAATGGAAAGCATCCTGCTGCATATGGGATTAATGTGCTGTCAAGAACTTTATGTGTCATTGCATCAGAAACAGAAAATAGAAACACAGTTTTAAAAAAATCAGCCTGTGGTATTTTCCTTTTTCTGACTTTACTGCAGGCTCTTCAGTCATGGAGAGCTGATCCGTCTGTTTTTCATATTTCCATTTTTGCTGGAAGATCAGCATGTGTGAACCTTCTTCTAGTGTAGGAAACCTAAAATGGGCTTCCAGCAAAGCACAATATTGCTCTTGCTTGGCCATGCAGGGAGTCAGTGATGGAAAAAAGCAAGCTGCCCAGCCCTCTGAAGTGTCACCACTATTTGTTACAACAGATCGGTCTGTCAACAAACTAAAAGTCACGATAGAGCTATATAAAAACTCTACCAGTTTCTGGAAGCATAAAGCAAGTGCCCAGACATGCAGGTACCATGACAGCTCTATTTTTGAAGTCTGGGCTACTCTGTGTCTCCATCCCCTTGAATTTAAGGGGAATGGCCCAAGAAAGAGAGAAGTACATTCCTCATGTGAGGCATCCAGCTGTGTACACGAAGGAGTCAAGAGCCCCTTCTCAAAAGGAGACCAAGAATGGAAGAATCCCATAGTGCTGGGATGATGGCTGGTTGAATACTGCGTGGTCAGTCTCCAAAAACCTAAAAATATGCAAGACCAACCTATCTGTGTTTCTGGAAACGTTATGCTGATCTGGTTGACCTGCGACTTCCCACCCTTAAATTCTAAAATAAGATTATGTTCAGCCCAGTTCTAAAGCCTCAGATTTCAGCCTTTTTTTTGAAACCTGATTTGAAAATGTGATTAATGTTTTCTTTTAAAGGACAGAGGCTATCTTTTTTCACACTTAACCTCACAGAAGACCCTTTAATTATTTTTTTTTCCAAACAAATAGTAATAATAATTAATAACACATCTCTTCAAGCAGAAAACATACATGGAAAGTCTTTACGATAAACATTTAGAAGATTATTAGCATGGTAAAACAAGGGAATATGACTGAAATGTTTTCAGCCCTTGTGTAATTAGTGCTATTGAATACATCCTACTGTTGTATGTGTCTTTGTATTTCTTCATATCCACAGACATAACAATTTTTTAGTCATGTAAATATGTATAATATATATATTTTTTGCACATACTCCATTTTAAATATTACAAGCTCTTCCGTGAGTTAATATACCTCACTGCATACAAATATAACTCTCTTTTTATCATACTTTTTCGCAAGTGCACAATTTTAAATGTGAAGTAGGTGGAAATATTAATGTTAAACAACCTCTCAGGAAATCTTTATCTGTTTTTACCACTGACAAAGCAAGGGATTTAAGCTTCACCCTAAACTGACACATAAACACCATTATTTATGACAACATTAAAGAGAAGTAGCAGAGAAACCTCTGTAATGCCTTTCAATGATATGGTGTATAGTTTAACAACAGAATAATAATCTGGAACTGAGAAGTTTATTGGTAGACATAAAACTGTTGATTCTCTACTCAGGCTGCTGTTAATGTATGGAAAGCAAAACAAAAAGAGCCCTCCTGAAAAAATAAAAATAGGTTCTCCAGCAAGCACCGAGAAATTACTTAGAGTTACCTATATCAGCAAGTGTTGCCATTTCAGAATGAATGAATTGTTTTTCTACCTCTAGTAAATAATTACTGAATTTTGCACCCACAGAATTTATTTTGTCCTTCAGTCTCTGCTTGGAAAGGATTTTCTCTTTCTTAATGATGAAAATTTAAATACTTGTAAATAATAGAAGTGAGAAAGAATCAAGCCTGTGCTTATCTTTTCTAATTTAGAGCTGCAGTGCTATACTTACCAGTGATGCCACTGAAATCAACAGAAAATTTGTGGAACAAGGAGATCAAGATTAATCCCTACGAGAGAAGGTAACAAAACAAGTCTTAGCAAAGACATTTTTGGCAGGGCAGGAATACCCATTTGATTGCATGTTTTTCAGTTGTCTTTATTTTTTCCTAATAGATTTTTCTTTATTATCATCCACTTAACCTCCAGAGCGTTGTCTGCTGGTTCTGCTGTCATTTTTGACCTTATCTTACCCAGTTCAAGTATTTTTTTACTTTCCATTACTAGAGATGTTACTTCAGGACATTCGTCATATCCTCAAACCCCACTGAAATCCCACACTAGAAGATGCGGATGTACTTAACTACCGCCCTCATCAGGCACCAGAAATTAATCAGAGCCAAACGCAGGGGCTAAAGAGCCAGGTTTCAGTCTTTCCAATGTGCAAAGCAGATACTCCTATGTAAAATTCAGACCACCATACACCTTGCGACTCAGAAGTGCGAATCTTGACTCATCACTGGCATTTGTACATGCAATACCTTGATTGCAAGTTCAGAAATTTCTTTTGAAAGTTAATCTTATATAGCGTGAAGAAATGCTGCACAAATATTGCAGTGAGGCAAACAGCTGATTTTGCAGGCAGCACTTTGAAAGTACAGTATTGGCAGTTATAAAAATCTTCTTTTGACTTGTGAAGTGAGAAACTTGCTATGGGCATCATTGAGAGAGAATAAATATAGTAAACGAAGATGTCATTTATATACTGTCACTTCTCTGGCCATAGCCACACATTAAAAATAAGGCTTCAGGATAAAGAACATCCAAAATATTACATGAAGTGAAAACATCTACAAAAGATTACAAGGAAAAAATGACTTTATTAGAAAGATACGTGCTTTGATCTGTGTTAATGAACTGTACATGAAAGGTACGGATTTCAAAGAAATGATGGAAACCCCAGTGCTGGAGGAATGTAATAATGTGTCAGGCTTTTTGCCACACACAGTCCTCACTTAGTAGAAAATTAATGACGTTTATGGCTGGAGACTGTTACTTTAAGATTATTTTTTTTTGAAGTGCTATTAATTATTCCTAATAAAGTTATTTTACTTTGGACACAAGCAAACAAACAGCTTCATTTTCTTCTTTGGTGAATACATTGCTCCCTGAGCTCTGAAACCTGCAATACAGCTACAGTACAGCATCCCCAGGGTGCCAAGTTAAATGAGTCTTCCCATAAACTTGTATCAATTGATTAATCAGTTTTCTTAATAATCATTTGCTTTCACTATGAACACATTGTTAGAAAACAAGCAGTCTCAGAACACTGGATTAAATTTGCCTCTCTGAGGGCATGGAAGTGATGGTTTATATTGCTGAGAAAGCATTTGCTCTGGAAAAAACGTGGATGCTGATATTTCTCTGTCCTCCTTTAGGTCTTTTCCAGTAAATGGCAAAATTTAAATATATCTGCATCTCCTTGTCAAGAAATACTGCACATGAAAAATATTACTGCACCTCAAAAAACCCCCTTCCTTTTCAGTTCATATATCATACACACCAACTAATATTTACCCCAGTTTTATTCAAAACTCTTGACCCATTTCCTTCAACTTTCGTTGCCTCTTCTCCAGCACTTACATGATCTTTCTCCAATAGACCTCTCCTTAAACTGCGAGGCTATCCGCAGTGTTTGTACCATCACTGACACAATTCTTGAAGGGTTTCATGTGCGTCTCAGGTCTTACCATTGCCCTGATGGCCACCAAGCAATTTACCCGTGTGCTAACTCTGACTCTGTTTTTAGCCAGTACATGGTGTTACTGACCTCCAGACGTGCCTCCGCAGCTTTGTAGAGCAGAAGCAGGAACATTCCCAGGGGCCGATGCCCTTATTCCAGAGTTCAGCACCACCGGTGTGAGCAAAGTAAAAGCCTTTGGTGAATTCACCGCTAAGATGTTCTTCAACTCCTGGCAAACCTAGGGCAAAAGCAAAAAAGGGATTTTTAACGCTGAAATGCAAAGCTTAAGAAAACAGCTATTGTCTCTGAAGACAGAGGCTGACAAATTAATCAGTGAAACATAGTATAGTTATCTTTCATTTAGCTTTACGGTGAGTTCTTTATGCCTTTCAGGTAATACATTTTCTTAATTTTAGTCTGACAGGAGAGCTGATCTGATCTAATAGCGCTTCCAGTAAAAGAGAAAATCCTACTGTCCCCTTTCCTTTACTCCCTTTTTCTTCCTCTTGTGCTTTCAGCTCAATCATTCTGTCTTTTCCCTCAAATTGGCTGTATGGCACAGCTGAGCCTCTGGGTCAGCTCACCAAACTATCAGGAAATGAACCCAGCAGTAGGAGGGAATCACTTCCATGTCAAGCTGGTAAGGAAAGTGAAAGCCTTGGCTATACCAGCGTGAGAGATTTGCTTTCATTCTTCACACTTTTATTTATTTTCATACATGTATGTGTATATATAATGTTAAAGCAGTTCCTCTGCAATATTTACTTGTTACTGATCAGCCATCTCATGTTATGATTTCTCCATTTCCTCCAGGAACAATCTGGAGCACAAACGTTTCACGTTTAACAAACCTTCAGGCTCCCCTACGGAAAGCTAACAGCTGCGGGATTCAGTCAAAACAAGCAACAACAGGCCCAGGCTTTGTGAAAAAGCTTGAAGGAGGATAGCTTAACCATCGCAGAAAAGGCTATGGCAACAAAAAAAGTTATCTTCATGTTATTCTTCTCATTTGCCTTATGGAGATCTCCGTAGCTATCAGATAATCTAGCTGAATATCAGCGTCGCCGCTATTAAGCATATAATACAAAAGGCCTTTAATTCATCCCGTCATTTCAGTGAAACCGTAACTGAAACAAAGCTGTTTAACTGCCCCACTAGCCTGGTTTTGCAGGAAATGGGCACTTTATCATGCAATTTTTGAATGGGGGATTGTGGTAACAAAACCAAATACGGACAGACAGATGAAATAGAGGAACAGCCTTTCATATGAATAAAAGCAGAAGGATGAGTTCCTGCTGATCATGTTTACTGCTTCTGTGCTGCTTATTTGCATAAATGATTTTCATGGCAGGCATCAAAGAGGACTGGAAATTCGGGCTCAGATTGCCAACTTTTTTTTTTTTCTGTAACATGCGGTATAATTCATATGGCTGTCACTTTTAATTGCTTGGTCCTGGCCACTCAGGCACAGGGCGAGCAATAAGAAAACCTTATCGACACAATTCATCAGGAATGTTACTTTGGTAGAAGAGTTTGTTTGTTTAATTATTGCCGTTATCAGTTAATTATAAGACAAAATCTTTAGACATAAAGGAGAAGGAAAACCTAGTCTCATATAATTGCTGATTACTGTTACTGTAGAGAAAACTCTTAGAAGAACTACTCTTTTATCTCTACTTTTTCTCATAAAACCTTTTGTATCAGAGAGAGGAGAAAAATGAATCTTCATAGGGCTCAGCTAACAGGAAGGAATTTGAAAGGCCATAGCCCACTTTTGAAAGAGCATGCCAAAATGTAGCCATAGATATTCAACGCTACTTCAAGAAAACCTGTTGTTGACTGTTCTGTGGGCATCAAGCCCACACCAGGTTGTTTCTTCTTTTTTTCACAGCTTTCAGTGGGAGAAACTTGACCATTTTGTCTCCATTCCCTGTACAGAAAAGCAGTGCCAGAAGTGCTCAGAGCAGAGGGATAGGACTTGTGGGATAACAGGACACGAACTAGACCAGGGAAGAGCACCTACAGCTACTGGGTAAATTGTGGAGATTCAAAAGAATTTTTAAAAAATCACATCTTATCCGCAAACATTTTACTTCTTTGTTGCAGAAAAAATAATCAACAACAGGTAAGAACAAAGTTATAAGGGATCATTTTATTAATGACACTTTTTTTTTTTCCCCTTTTAATCTTGGCTGACTAGATTGTTGAAAAATGGTACTTTCAGGTGGGATGTAAGTAGATTGTAAGTCATGGTTTCAGGTCGTTTCAGTGTTGAAGGAGCAAATCTGCATGGCACAATAGTTGGAAACTCAGGTAAAAAGTTGTGTAATTTAGCAAAGATGGTCAGATTGTTACTATTTTTTAAAGGGATGGGTTACAGAGATAGAGTTATTCCTCTTCCCTTGTCTCTGTTAAATCATGTGAGCAGGCATCAGTGACATGGCCCCTATCTACCCCTCTCTCATTGCAATATAACAAGTGGGTAAACTACTAGGGCTGTAGCAGAATGGGGAAAATGGGGAAAATCCCAGGTCCTGAGGAAAATCAGAGACAAAAGAACACTCAGAAGATTTGCACTGGGATAAAATGCCTGAATGTCCTACAAATACTGTTCACGGGAAGAAATGCAAATTGATTGTTGAACAATTTCAACAAGTTCCTATACCAAAATAATATGTGAAATCATATTATTTTCGTTCTTCCTATACAGTGAAATCTGTATAGGAAGAAATTCCTTCATTATCTGTCCACTCCCTGTCAGATGGTAATGTTGCATCTGTTGATTTTTCACTTCATGTTACTTTGCTGTTCACTGTTTAGGCAACTAATCAAAGCTAATCATCTAGGTTTCCTCTGCAGGCAGTGAAGAGGGAGCAGAACCTTTACTGTACAATTTATCCCATCTTAAAATGAAAATCTAGAATGGATCAGAGAAATAATAGAGGCAAACAACAGTCACTTCCAAATGGCCGCAACTCTTGGAAAAGATGCCCCTATGTGGGTCTCTTACCTGGATGACTAAATACAGGCTTCAAGCTCAAGCTTATCAGTATCTTATAAACATTTGGCTTTGGTCTTTCCACATTCCTCAGAATTATTAAGTATTTACTTAATTCTGGAGGCAGGAAGTGCAACAGGAGGATAAATAGTTCGATCTGGTATTTTTAATTTTGATATGGGATGTGACTGGTATTCGATGGAATGGCGCAGCAGAAAAGAAGAGCTTAGTACATAAAATGGGTGGAAAGTTCTGAACACTATCGTATGCGCTCCCTTTAAACCCCAGGCAAATCACCGGAGACTGATTTTCATGCTAGGAATTATCCATAAAGCATTCAGACATGAATAGTAATTTGAATGTAATTGTCCCTTGATTGCTGGCATTCCAACCGGTTTTTGACGTTGTTTTCCAATGGTTCAAAATGAGGATATTTGCATTTTCTACTTTTTGTCTTTAAATAAAACCGACTTCTTAAGTATAACTACATTTAGAAAACTCAAACTTTAGAAAAAGCCAGATTTAAGATTGTCTTTGCCCAATTTGAATGATCTACATGCAGATTTTCATGGACTATTGCTTTATTTTTTTCACAAACCAACTTTTATTAGTCTCAGTTGAAGCTGTGAATATGCTGCATTTTTGCAAATGAAAACTTTGCTGTGACAAGATAAGCACTCAGAAAATGAGGAACATCTTTCCTCTCAAAAGTCTGGTTTAAGTGACTTGCTTTGAATCATGAGATAATCTTGTGACAGATGATGATATAAAATACATTTTCTAAGTTGGCATTACATTGCCTTAACTGTAGGAATAAAGCCCATTGAAAAACAGATTGCTGTTTCAGTCTTGGTATAAAACTGAAATTATAAACTTGCATGATGAATTGCTGAGCAGCTCGGAACAAAAGATTTCAACTACATCAGAAGGAAGAAGTACTCTCTGAATTTATTATCCAAGTCTTCCATAAAGTTAATGACCTTACAAGAAATATTTTTTGTCAAATAAACAATTCTTGTGCAAAGTAATTCTACCCAATAATTTTAACTAGTTCAACCTTTTAGGTCTCTTGAGTTCCATATTTATTAATTTTATAGCTTCCAAGATCTGAAAAAGTAAGATGAAGGTCTTGAAGATAATATGACTAAGTTGACATCCACAGCTATTTTCTGGGCATTGGCCATCTTGTTCACTGTCTGGCCATAAAAATGCAGGTTAGGATCATATAATTAAAGACTTAATTATAATGCCTACAGGAAAGAACCCTGAGTTAAGATTAAACAGAAAGCTTTATTTATGGTATTTCCCAATTTTGAGTTGTGCTTTTTCAACATTAACATCTTAATGTAGTTTTTGTTTACTGTGAAAAAGCAAAATAAATAACCCCCGTTTAAAGCTTCCTTTTCTACTTGGGTGTAGTCATTAACACCTTGAAAATAAGGGCCTGCTTGCTCCCTTGTCTCTGAAAGTAAAGAACTGATGCATTAATGAGGAATTAAGAGTAATAAGGTAATATGTATAACTCTAATACAAAGAAATGGTAGGCTTTTATAATGACACTTTTAATTTTGTACCATTGATCACAGTTAATGATCAACATTTGCTGAACAAGATAAACTTGATAAGCTCACTGACATACGGTAACGGCTGAAAAATGTGTTAGAAGTAATGTATGGCAATTGCATTGTTTGTTATTGATATATTAATATTAATATGTCATCACAACTGTTCCCCCCAGTTCTTATTTGGATTAGATAATGAGCAATGTAGCAGACAGTAAGAAATTTTAATTAGCTAGACTGTGTGGAGAACAATTGACTGCTATACCACTACAAACTAGAAAGTAAGATTACACGGAAATACCTCTGGTGCCAGCAACATATTGAAGAGCAGCTCAAGGGAAAAATTAAGTTTAAATTTGAAATAAAAGTCATTGCTTGGGCAACACTCCTCCTGATTTGAATAGGGTATTTTCTTGAGTAATTTGTTTCTTGTTAATGTAAATAGGTCAGCTCCAGTTTTACCTCCAGAACTCCGTGGATCACATACAGTAAAGGATAACGTGTATAATCTGGACCACTCATATCATCAGTCTTGTTTATGGCAGCTACATACTGTCTTAAAAAAATACAGAGATACAGAAATAGGGTAATTAATCGGGCTACAGGGAGATGTGGCTAAAGCTAATTTATTGAACAAATTAATTATTAGTAATGAAAGAGTAATTAATAGGGAAGTACAGGAATGTGAATGTTGCTGCTCTGGCTTCTTGTTTCTCAAGACTTTGAGTTGGATAACCCTAAAAAGTTCAACAGTTTTAGCTATGTGCAAAGACCAGCATGCTTATTTCTATTTGTAACTTCTGTCAAATTAAGTTCTTTAAAAAAAAATTCTAAAAGAAAATGTCTTACAGAGCTTCTCTGGCTTCCTGACCTACAGGAAGCCTTTTAAAAGTCTAGTTACCTACTTTTCTGTAATTTCCTAATGGATCTTACCAGTTTCAGGAAAGACATACACAAGACAAAGCACTTTTCTTTGCTGATTTAGGTACGAGGCTGCTTCAGCTCTGTATTTCCTACTCATATGGTTCCTAAACCTTACAGTTAAGATTTTGGTTTAAACTTCAAAATGTTACATCTTCCAGAAGAAAGGGACTACGGCTAGCAACTGACTTTAATGGGGCTTAGGCGTGTTCAAAAGGCTTTCTTGAGTAAGCTCAGGGACTTAGACTTCTTGCTACTTGAAAGCTCAGCAGGGCTTAATTCTCCTAGCCTTTCATTGTCACCTCATTTCTGTTAGAAATCCCAGCACTTCAGTGTAATTAATTGTGCAAATGAATACTATCAATGTAAAGATAGCAGTATTGGGCCAAAAGCAATGACTGTATTTCATGCACTCCCCAGAAGTGACTATCCACCACCACAAGAACAAAGAGAATGAGGTCAGCGAAAATCCCTCATTTCCACTTCAAATGAAAGCTAGCTATAAAGAACAATTTTAGCCTGCAGTTTCATTCCTACTTTTAAAATTGATCAAGGAGAGTTCTGTTAAAATATTGTACAATGATATTAGCAATATTAATAGGAAATAATTATGAAGAGAAATAATACCTTTTCTTAAACAGGTCCTGATAAAAAGTACCAATACTGCTAATGTAAAAGCCTAGCCCTCTTGGTATTCAGTGTTACATTAAAAGAATTTTTATTAACTAATTCAAGAAAGAAATATGATGAATGTCTCCTTCCAAATTCTATCCCTCTTTCGTTACAGTAGTATCTGGTAATAGAAAGTACTTCTGGCAATACTTATCTGCATATAATGCATAAAATTTTTAAGATGTAAAAAGGTCTGTATAGAGGACAGCTTGATCCATACCAAGAAAATCATAACATTTGCTGCTTCAATTTAAAACTAAACCTAATAGTTCTTCTTTTGATCTTACAATCAGGAACTTATAATATATGGGACAAATTCTCAGCAGAGGAAATTGTCATAGCTGCATTGACTTCAACAACAATTTATAGCATCTGCCAATCTGACCCTGTATCTTTAATCCATCATTACAGTCTCAGAAATTTGCCTCTGAGTTCTTTTTATCACCTTTGACTTCTTTTTACAAATAAATGTAAACAATTTCATTTAGTTGACATTAATGTGGCTAAAACCCTCAAACTTGCAGAGTTCCCAAGTGTTCTTACAATTTCTTGATGAATAGGTTGTCAACATTTCATAATAGTATGCTAGTAGTACAAATGTCTTTTTTTCCTATTACTATTTACTTTTCAGTCTATAGGAGTTTTCTCCAGCCCCAATAAGGATCAAAGCTGCCTTGGCCTAGGTAACAATCATATATTCCTGATCTATAGTGCGTGCAGTTTAAGAAATGCAATGGGTGGAATGTTGCTTGTATGAATTACGAATTGCAGCATTAGCCATCTGCAGCCTGGTAACAAATAACTCCAGAAAACAAGTCTTGGCATAGACTTAAATTTCCTATGTTAAACAGAAAATCTGGGAGCTAGACAGGGTTGAGGCAGCATCAAAGAACAGATGCTCTCTGATAGTTGGCTATGGCTCTGATTCAGGAACATATTTAAACACAGAGATATGCTTAAAGGCTTTGCTGCATAGGATGGATGTAAAGCTGTGCTTAGAGCTAAACATTGGCTGAAGCATCCTGATAAATTGTGTATCTAAGAGCAGGATCTCTTTCACGGTCCTGGTCTTTAGGACTGCTGTAGTGACTGGTGCGGGGATATCTTCTGCTTTGATTATCTGTCCATTATCCATCAGGATTGGAAGCTCCATCGGATAGGAAATCAAAATCTTTTGATTTTGCAATACTGTGATTTTGTTATTATATTTGTTTAAGGTAGACCGTCTCTGTTTCTGTCAGTAAACTAAGACAGAAATCACCCTAGACATAAGATTATCAAGGTGATTTGTTTCTCTGAAAAGAGTTTCTCTGAAACTCCCCTTAACCT
This sequence comes from Alca torda, assembly GCA_008658365.1. Lineage (NCBI taxonomy): Eukaryota > Metazoa > Chordata > Aves > Charadriiformes > Alcidae > Alca > Alca torda. Next base: position 9,673,683 of record CM018079.1, read on the forward strand.
GAGAAACAACTGTGCCAACTGCCCAAGCTTCAGCAAATTCAAAATTGAGCTACACACCGGCACATCTGAACACAGCACATTATTGCAGTATTTTATGCTCTTCGTTATGTGCCAAGAGCAATTAGGTTGGAAGTACAATTATTGGTCAATATTAACAGAAGTTTTAAATGCTTTAGTGTATAATCATTCTCTTGAACACTGTCCAGTAACATAGCCTGCAGCTATCTCACATACCTTTGCTAACCCTTTTAGACCTCTGGTCTAAGGTCAATATCTGCTACTGCAATAGTTTTCACTGAATTTCATCCAAGTTTCATGAATTTGAACTGCACATATCAGTCCTTTCTGTTGCTCCCTCTTCTTACTGACATGCAGAAGAATCATATTTTAGAAGATTTAATTACCAGGTTGCTGTGACATTTTTCAGTAAAGTTATATCTAATTTTCAACTACAAATTATTTGAGGTGCTTTTCTCATATACTTTTGAAGTAAAAATCTGCTATCACTCAGAGCCAGTGGAATAGTAGAACACATGCAAAACCATAGGAATGTTAAAAACCAGAAATCTTCTTTTGAGAAATTTTTGGTATCTACTTAAGTGATGTTCTTATGAATACCCTGTCATTGAAAGTGTATTTTTACACAAATGAGAGAAAAGTTCTTAGAGAAGCATTTGAGGGCATATATTTGAAGAGATGGCATTTCTATGCATGCCTGAAAATTCTAGGAATCTACATTTCAGCCTCTCCCCCTAATCATGACTTCGCTGATCAACGTAATTGCATGTAACCTCTGTACACAGCTCACCTCCATGCTTGACTACTTCTGTTACTGTCAGTTCTAGCAACTGATTAAAAAGTCTAAATTCTCCTTTGTGGTGGGAAGCAAAACTTTTTTTTTTCCCAAACTTGGAACCTTTGAAGATTGGGCTGGGGCAGCCTAAAGACATTAAATTTAAAATCTGCTCCCGTTCCTAGGGGTCTTGGCAAATTCAAGATGCCTGGTAGAAAAGAGTTAATTGTTAGAGCCAGAAAGATAACTGAAGCTTGTCAAGCAGTCAGATCCAGATGCTTCCTATAGAAGGAAGAAAAAGGGGCTAGTGAGTAGGAAGGGAAGAAGCTGCCTTTATCTCAGGAGATGCAGCTGTCGTGTAAATACTCTGTGTAGTGCCATCTGCTTAATGCCTGAAGTTGCATTTGTATCACAGAATGGAAGAACCTTAATTTGAGGACTGTGTTTGCCCTCTAAAGAAAAAGTAAGGAAGGGGGAGCAGCCCTCATTCTTGTAATCTGCGCAGTATGTTGCACCATTTAATTTTTAAGCTCCAAAGCAATGGGGGGGGGGGGGGGGGCAATATATGAGTTATGGAGACTCGGAAGAACAGTGTAATAAAGATGAAAAATGACCCACAGGAAAAAACATTAGTGGCAACTCCCTGTGCTCAGTGGTGGTTTCCAAAGCTGCATAGAAGACCTCCAGAAAGACTCACGCTGCCCAGGCAGTCTGAGGGCCTGAAATGAGTGGAGGTTAAAGTCTGAAAGTAAAGGGCAGTGTTGTGGGCTCTTCTTAATGCAAAGGCTGGATTTGAATACAGACTACCTTTGCCCTCTTGCCTAAAGTTAGTTCCAGCCAGGTTGCAGCCCCCATACTGGAATATGGCTACCTGCAAGCCTTATTCTGCGTGATACCAAAGTGTTTTCCTTTTGTGGAAGGTAGTGGTGCATCATTTCTTGGGTAAGTTAGTGCAGTCAGCTGTGGTGCAAATTTAAAATTCCCCAGCTATTCTAAACTAGCTCCATGTGTTTTTACTTTGCCTTAACAATGTTCATGCAGACGCTTAGGAAAAGCAGTCAGTGCCCTGTAAAGCCCTAATCTAGCTGACTATGTGCCAACTTTCCAGAGTAGAAAAGCCTGGAGAAACGATTGTTCTTGTCAAATGCTGGAGAATTCAATATCTTTTAGGGCCACACTAGAGAGAATGATAAATCATCTTTGAAAAAGAGATTAGAAGCTAAGATGTTTACTGCTATGTATTAAAGCATAGTAACATTTTAATGTTGTGTTGGAACCCACTTTAGAAAAATGCAGTCTTCTCATTTCGCCTCGGATATGGGAGAAAACCCCAGTATATTTATAACCTTTATTTGAAAGCAAGTTTAAGAAAGATTCCAAATGCTGTATTAAATCTTTATTGATAAAAATTGTATGGTATTGTCTCTGAAACTCACTGGGAACCATTACTAATCCCTGCATTCAAGGTATTGCATATGACAGCCCTGAAATTTAAAGCTGGGCAGTAATTTTTGAAAGGATAATACTCTATCTTGTGCCCTGGCAAAGAATTGAGCTGCGGTGGAGGGGACGGTTATAATAGAGTTATACGCGTATAGCATCCAAGAGCTGGAATAGGAACTGCCAGTAGCTATAATGTGATATTAACATGTTTCCTTAATGGAAGAAGTAGTTTAGAGAACCTTCCTAGAGAGCCGGTAGGCATTCCTGCACTACGAAACTGCTTTTTTTTTTCCTAGGAGAATATGTGGCAGGATAGAAGTAGGTACGTACTGAAAATGCATGTAAACATGCTGTAAAAAGGCTGTAAACATGCATAACAGAAGTGAAAGATATTCAAAAGATATTTTACAGTTAAAGGCGGTTCTTCAAAATTTATAGCATGTTAGCAAACCGGTGATAAATGGTGATGTAGTTCAATATAAAACAAAATGGGGTGGCACAGTGCTAGGCTGTGTTCTATTAGGTTCTCACACTCATCTTATTGAAGGTCTTTTTAATGCCCTCTTTCTCTATTATGTACTTATTTATAATTTTCTCAAGATTTTAAGGCTTAGCTATAGCATGCTTACCTCAGTTAAGATGGAAGTATGAAGACTGCTATTGATTGTGTGTACTCTCACCTGTAACTTTCTAATCTAGAAAAATTTCAAATTCTAAATTTCTAATCTAGAAAGTTACTCCAGTGGGACCGGTAGTCCCAAGCATCCCCCTCAGAATCTGAGGATTAAAAGGGAGAATGGCAACACCTCATCCTCCCCCCTTCCTTTCCCTCTGCCTCCCAAGATATGCAGAAGTACCATGGTAAAAGAACTTTACGCTTATGCCTCAATGCAACATTCCGTGGGATTTCTGAGTTCAGGAATGTTTACAACAGTCCCTGACATTGCTGTGATTAGACTAACCATATTCTTTACCCTCATTTGATAAACCTTACCCAAAGTTAGCAATTATATGTTTTTTTTCAGAACACACACACCCACACACCCTTAAATTAGCTGGTGTAGATGCTCATTGAGTTTTATTGTTACGGTTTAAATGTCCCTTATCTGAAAGAGAAAAAATATTTCATGCAGAATGTTATAAAATTAGAGTCATGGGTCTCAATGTTAATCGTCTTCTGTTGCAGGCAATGATGCTATGTCCCTCCACAAAGCAAATGAACAAGCTTCAGCTTAAAGCCAGAGATGCTTTCTACTGTTTGTAATAGAAAGGCTAGCATAGAAACACAGTGCTCTCATATTGGGAAAGTATCTAATTTTCAGCCTAAATGTACCCACAGCTAGTATATAACTGTTCATGCATCTGCTGCTGTGGTCTTTCATGCAGTTTGATTCCCATTGCAGCAGCTTTGCTCCTGATTTACATCTAGAAAGTGACAATATTCTTTTAACTTTCAGACTATGAGGCTATGTCAAGCTTTCTCAGTCTCCTCTCACGACTTAGGACACCTATTCGTAATGTAGTAGTACTTTTAAAACGTATCCAGCACTTCTCAGGAAATAACGTTCTCTTTTTTGGGGGGTGATACTCAGCCTTCCTGTGTGTTGAGAATTTTGAGTCATCAAGTTCATTTCATTGCCATTCTCCTGCTTTTCGTGCCTGAGTTTCCGATGAAATTTTTACATCAGGTTTGTTCACCAGACTGAGCTTTGAGAAACTCCGCTATTAATCTGCTTTCTGCCCAATGCTTTGCCTTCCAATACAACCTACCATCATCTCTCTTTACATCATGGAACTTTACTCGGTTAACAGTTCTTTCACTTCTTGCATCTCTCTAGTTAGGCTAAGAGTTATGAATAGTTAATCACCTCCCGTGTGTCATATCACAAGATATACTGAAGCACAGATATACCTAATCCACTGGCATCATTCTTAAGCCTAACTAAGTTTCTGTTTTAGTATAAAAATCTCTCTGTTGGCAGAAAATTGTGACCAGCCAGATAAATTGTTCTACACTTACAGGATACATATGAAGGTGATTTTCATAATCACAGTGAGAGAAGAATCCAGTGCTTTCTCAGTTCTGGTTTTTTTTCTGGAGGTTTTTTTTTTTTTCTTCTCCCCCTAATATATTAAAACTATCTACTTTCACAGGTAGCAACACCTGGCTAGAAACTTTACTCCACCCTATACTTTAATTAATGCAGCTGGTTTTCTTGGGTGGGACTAAATTAGTAAGTACTCTGGTCTGCCAGTTTGCACCTACCTGGCCTCCTAGCAAACACAGCCACCTCTTCAGAGAGCTGCCCTGTTCAGGTAAGTTTAAAAAACAAAATGCAAGATGGTTGTGAAAGAGAGAAGCAAGTGCGAGAGTGAGAATGAATAACGTACAGAGTGCTCTGTTGTAGCTGCTTTGTGGTTCCTTATTTCTTGTCTGCCACATGTGCGTGTAAATCTACTTTCAGAACAGTTAGCTTTTTCAAGACAGTGTAACTTCAGAGCAATTTGCATTTTTGCTGTAGTTTATATTCCTGTTGTAAGCGCTATTCCATAACTTAGGTGTGAAAGTAACTGTTGTTGTAAAGAAACAACAACAAAAAAAACCCCCAAACTGATTTTTCTCAGTTATGGTTGGAATTTTAGTATCGCTAACCTTAAGTGTTTGATTTTTCATAAGGCAGCCTAATGATTTTCCTTTGAAGGCTTGTGATCCCTTATTTTAAAGTAACTAGATTTATATTTTATTACAGAACTTGGTTTGTTGGCAGATTTAGTCAAACGTTCTGAGCGTACCTTTGATGGGTTGAACAGGATAAAAGAGTTTCATAGCTGTCTTTGTAGAGGATAAAGGGCAGAGGCTCAGCTTCATTTTTATTCATAAGGTTTCAGTGACGAGAAATGAGGTTCTAATCCTGCAACTGGAGTGAGCAGAGGGAACCATTTTGCTTGTGGAGTTTCTCGCTGAAATCTGTGACCAGCTCAGAGCAATGACAAAAAATGAGGTTTTGTTTTTTTTTTTTTTTAATTGTTTCCTAGTTTCTCAGCTTTCCTTCTTTGATGTTATAGGCAAAGCCCTAATGCTTCCCATAATACTGTAGCTGCTGACTTTGAGGTACAAATGGAGCATTACTAAAATATAGAATAAATATTGTTGAATAATAAAACCTGAAAAGATCTGGAGAATGTACAGAGATGTGAATGAAAGATTTGTCTGATGTAGGCCTGTGCTGTTAGAATATGTATCTTGAATTTCTTCCCTCATGAAGGTTAAGGAATCGTGATTAGTTCATGTGCCGTGTGGCTTTATTACCTCTGGAGTAAGAATTACTTTGCACTTAAAGTCTGAAAAGTGGCAAATGTGTGGTAAAAACAGCTTTCACCTTGTATCCTCGTACCAGGATTATTTCCCACCAGAAATGGGAAAAGTGGGATGATTACCTGTGGGTTTCATAGGCAGTCAGAGTCTGAATATTGTCTGTTGGTTCTGAGCTGAAAAAAAGTCTCAGGTAGATTTTGTTATTTAGTAATTACTCACTGCGTCATTTTGTGCTCTGTGACCCAGGGAAAACATTCTCACAGCTGTTGAGTATTTCCCAAAGCTTCTCAGTGTAAAGCCCCATGGCTTTCCTTGTTCCCCATTCCCTAAACTTACCCTAGTCCGCACCGTTTGCGTCAAACTTGCATTATTTTATTTTTTTTTTCCCTAGAAAAATTCCGTCCAATTCGTTTTAGTAACGAACACGGGTAACGCGGAGTGGGGTTTCCCTGACAAAAGTTTTGGCGGGGGGCGGCAGAGAGGCGGCGGGGGCGGCCTCCGGGGGAGGCGGGGGCGGCCGGCGCTGGGCGCAGCCGGTGCCCGACGACGCTAAAGTGGACCCACCTGAGGACACGGCTGAGCCCGGGAGCCGAGGTGGCTCTGCCAAAACGCGTTTAAGAAGGGGCAGAGGAAGGTGCGGGAAGAGCGAGGTCGGAGGAGGCGCCGGTCCGTGGTGGAGGAGGGACTGCCGGCGGCGGGTGAGCTCGGCCCGGAGCAGGTAATTCCCCAAAGGAACCGCAGCCTGGGGGGGAGCCCACGCTGGAGGAGGTGCACCCCTGGGTTGAAGCTGAGCCCGGGAAAGGGGGTGGAAAGGCCTTTTCCCGAGCTGTATAAATACTTGTTTCTTTTTTTTTTTTTTTGTTTTAAGCACTACCCATAACAGTAACTAAATATTTAGTCTAATTTGCAATAAATTAATTTCCCCAAGTCGAGTCTGTTTAGCCCATGACAGTAATTGGTAAGTGACTTCCTTTGTTAACCCATGAGCTTTCTTGCTCCTCTTCTTCCTCCTTTCTACCCCCATCCCACCGAAAAAAGAAGCTGAGTGACCGAATGCAGCTTTGATCTAGTTGTGATTGAGGCCGGTTCAATTCCAGGTCCTGCTGGGCAAGAGCGGAGGCGTGCTTTTCGTCATCCATCTCCGCTAGAGTAACAGCTGAGCAGCAGCCTCCTAATAGCGGTGTGCTCCCTCTGACTTGGTTTAGAGCAGTATTTTCAGTTTCCTTGAAGTCACATAAAAAAAACATATCCTAGAAATGAAAAGCTGTTTTCCATCCGTGAGAGAATCAATAGACGTAAGGGAAAACATCAAAAAGACTGTAAGTTTTCCATAACTGAGAATAATAACTTGCTTCCAATTAGCTTGGAAATTATTTCAAAATGAAGCCACAAACCATGACTTCTGGGATAACCAATAAAGCTGCTTTTGTAACTAGGTGACACACAACCTATGTGATATTAACTGCTAAATCCAGGTTTGCCTTTACAACAGAGGTGATGATTTACTTTGTAACACTCAGCTTTTTTCCTTTGACTCCTGATGTAGTCCCTCCACCAGTTGTTTTGTTGTACTTCACGAGGGCGACTTTGTGGTCTGTGTTTATTACTTCATAGAACATTAATTAGAAAAGGTTAATAAACTGCAGGTGAACTTGGTAATCAGTTCATTGAATGGCTTGGACGCTTCTACTCGCTGGGGACTTCGATGTTGTTAGAGATACTCATGCAGCATTTGTACAATGACCGTTTCTCCAAACTGGAATAGATTTTTATCAAAATCAAACCTGACCAAGAAAAATGTCAGTGCTGTGCTATTAACTTGGGACAGGCTTAGTATGTTGCCTCTCTTATGCAGTCATGAAATATGAATGTTAGGTAGAGAGCCGAGTCCCAGAAAGAAGCCTGGGGCCATCCTGATGCTTCCTCTTCCTATGAAAACTTGTGGTCAGAAGTGTGCGATTTTTGTTCTACTTTTAAGAACTGGCAGTTGTTTAGATGTTGAATGTTCATGGTTTTCTAGCTGTAACTTTTTCCTTTCTCTCATTTCTATGATGATCAGAGAATTTTTATCTACCATCCAGAACTTTCAGGGTGAGCTAAAGAAACTCCAGTTGCTTAGCAATTTCAGCTGCTTTGTCAATGTTAACTGTCTTACTATGACAAGTTTTGTCTGAGATGCCAAATTCAGTCTGATCTTATCTGAAAACATACCCTTTTCTTCTCCCTACCTCCTCCAAAACACAATTGGCTCAGCATTGGTTTATCTGTTTCTATGCTCCTTCTTAATGCTTGGCTTTTGGGAATATATTCATATGCTTCATTTTTGTACGGAGTGCTGTATTCTATTTTCTGTTGTAATTTCAGAATTAGTTTCCTCTGCTTGAGTTAACTGAAAGCTATTAAGCATATCGAGCACTGCAGAACTAGAAACCATCCAAAATAATGCTGCTGGCTGGCTGTATTCCCTCTTGCTGATAACTTTTTTTTTTTCTTTCCCCATGAAAAAAGAACCGAGGAAAGCTTTTCTGTTTTCCAAAGAGTTCATAATGATGGGCCTTTTAATATTGGAACGTGTTTTCTACTTAAGGCTTTTTTTGTTTACTATATTCATGACACCATATGCTGTTCAGAAAATCGCTCCGAGGCAAGTGCCTAATAGAGAATGGTTCATTCATTGTCTAGTCTCGACAGATAAGTATGGTCTTACCTGATCCCTTTGTGGAGACAATCTCTTCCAACCCGGTTTGGATTTTATAGGGACACTGTGCATACTTATTTAGTGCCTCTTTAGAATAAAATACTTTTAACACTCGAAAGCGTAAGGACTCTTCTCCAGAGGTGAACACTTTTGCTGCTTGACTGTATTTCCTCAAAGTGGCTGTAGCAGGATGGATGAGGTATTTTTCCAGACAGGGAAAGATTTAGATATGACTTCCCTTAGCTTGAGGGGGGAAATTGGCTAATACATTAATTCAGTGTTTGGGGGGCCCACGTTCAAAGAGCCTACTTCTGTCTCCCTCTCTTTAGAGAATCTGGAGGACTGACTTAAGTGTTTTGTTTGGGTTTTGAGATGGAGAGAGAAAGTGAGTGGTGAGTGTTTGAGTACAAGTAAATTAGTTTCAGTGCAGCATTGAAACACCTTTCTCTTTTTTTTCTCCTTCCACTCCCTGCCCCCCCCCTATTTTTCACTAGCATCGTTCTGTAATTGACCATTTGCCCTTACTGGTTGCATGGGACCAGTTGAAAGGATGATACGCCTGTGGAAGAAATGTTTATGGAATGATAACATCAGTGGTATGACATACGAAAAATTTGGGAATGTGACACTTGTGCCATAGAGAACCTAAGCACTTGGTACATGGTTGCTGAGTCTAGAAGTCAGCTACAGTAATGCATCTTCTGTTCCTAAAAGCTTAATGTTTTTACAGAAGTATTTAGGACAGCAGTGAATTGGATTTTTCCCCATGGTGGTTAACCCTGTAGGATACTAGATTGATTTGATTATGTTTCTGTTTGGTTTTTTTTGTTGTTTGTTTGGGTTGGTGGTTTTTTTTTCCCCAGCTGTTCATTTGTACTCAATTTAGCTTCCCAAAAGCTAAAATTTCACTTTTGTCCTGTAAGGCACTAAGTCCTGCTTGAAGAACGCAGTAAGTGCTTCACACAGTAAAGGGTGATGACAGCATGATGACGTTGTTAAACATTTATTTGGGCACTTAGTTATAAAGAATCTCACAGAAGAATGTTAATGTGACTCAAAGTCCATCTTGTAAATTGGGATTAGCATCTTGTAAATTCTTACTGCTATGGTCATAAGGCAGTTGCATCTGAACTGGGCACCCGAGGGAAAAAGTTTAGTCTTGTGATACCTGAAAGACCCTCAAATTGACTTCACCTTTCTGAAAATTTCTGAAATTCTGCTGAAGTATTGTTTCTGCAGGTGGGGCATACTGCCTGGAGTCTCCTGTTGGATAAATAAGACTTTTCCAACCACAGAATGTATTGTGGTGTTACTCTTTGGGACAAAAGCAGAGTTTTCCTCCAAAATACTTATTTTTAAAAATAAAACAAAGTCAGATACTCTGTGTTGGATCAAAAAAATAATTGTCTATGCAAAATTACATTTGGGAACTTGTTAGTTCTTAAGAAGGATGTGCCAATTAATTTTCTTTTAAGAAGAAGAAACTTGCCCTTTCTTGGAATTAAGCAAATCCTTCCTGCAGCTTTTCTTCATCAACTAAAACCTCTCTGATTTGACCTCCTATCTCACCATAAATAACAGAGAAAAGGGTTCAGTGAGTCAGAGAATGACTTTATGAATGTGCATTTCTGTTTGATAGTCCTATTTTATTGGACTACCATTAAAAACAAAACAATAAAAAAGCCTGTCAGCCTGGCTGTCTCCACAGCTGTCTATATGCCTTTCCCAGCAGTGCTGGCTGTCAAGCTCATTATTCTTCCTCCGAGTAGGTTTGACCCATTCTCGTGCACTTTTGCTAGGCTGATGAAGTTTGTGGGATCTTGTCTCTTGGGAAATACATTTAGAAGGATAAGTTAATTCTCTCCAGTAAGCAGTTCTGCCTGACTTCTCCAGGGCCAGTATGTCTGGGTAGTCTGAATTGCTTATCCTGTAAGGAATAAGGTTTGCAAGACCACAGCTGAAACCCTCCCCTTTCCTTAGTTATCCTTCCTTGTACCACTGTGTTTTGTTGTGAGTGGTGAGTACTTAAGAGACTAGGAACCACTGAGAACAGCTAAATCAAGAAAAGAAGGCTAGGAGACCTACTGTTGTCCTTGGTTTAAAAAAAAATAAAATAAAAAAAAAATCTCCATAGCTATTCATACAATATGTAGGTTTGAGGGGAAGGGATTTACAGTCGCAGCCTGCTAACGCAAGTCGGTGTGGAAGTGAGATTTTAGTATGTATATAATTACTACATGTGACTGTAGCAATTGGAGAAGGGTAGTGCTAGCTCACATGCTGCGTGATTAGGGATCAGTGCTAAACACCTACAGTGAAGGAGAGAAGGTCAGATTTTAGGTGCTGCTCACAGTCAAATGCTGTTCATTGTGGCCAGACGTACATGAATTACTGGGTTTGGGGTTTTATTCCTGATTTGTTGGCTGACTTAGACTGAGAAAGGAAATTCTTTCTTCTAGTCGCTGACAAAGGAACACACTCAGAGAGCATGAGTCTCTGGGTATGGAGAAAATAAATAGGGTTTGTACTTCTATGCTTTTAAGAAAAGGCATGGAATAAAGATGACTGATAAGCTGGAAGCTCTTGTCTGGAAGTACGTAGCCAGGAAAAATGTCAGTAAGCAAGCTTTTTATTTTTTTTTAACTGATTTAGGCTTGTAGCTGCAAAGTACACTCCTTGCTCAATCATTCTGGATGTTGCTAGTAGAATACATGGTACCATGTAGTACATTTGAAAGGTAAAATAACTTACACTGTAGAAGTTAAAAATACTCAACTTTGGGTGGAGGGAAGTCTTCACTCATTAGCTGTAAAGTTATTACTGATTACAGGCAGATCTTTTTTCCCTACATTAGAATATAAAGTGTCCACTGACTTCAACTGTCTGATAAATTCTAATTTATTAATTGATACAGCTTCTGGTTTTTAACTATTTCCAGGGGTTTGTCACTGCTCAGGGGTATGGTTTAGCTGTTTGAGAGAACGTCTGTTACAAAAACGGAATGTGTCGATTTGTGGTCTAGTCTTAAAGCGTGTATGGTCTGTGTTTGACTAGATAAGGGAAATCCGTGTCTGGCAAGAAGAGCTGCAAACTAAATGGTGTATCAATAAATGGTTCTTACTAATTGTACATTAAAAAAAAAAAAACCTTCAGCGCCCTAAGTAAACAAAAGTAAATGGCCGATTCATTGAGCTTCAGTATTTAATTAGTTTTTCCATAAACTTCTTGAAAAAAAATCTCAGTAATATAAATCTTAAAGACATCCCTTTGGAAAAAATATATGTTCTGTTTTCACGAGGAGTGACATGTTAATTGCCTGCAGACATCTTGTTGGACTAATGAGTAAAATAACCTAATAACTAATTGAAACTCCATTGAAATAAAGTCATTAGGAAAGTAGCATCATATCTAAGTAAATTAACTCCATTTTCTATCCTGAATTATCTAGCTGTTGTGCTTTGATCACAGCTGAATTGGATCATTAACTAATTAAAAATGAAGCCAATTAATAATTGCAAACTCCTGTATAAAGATACTTTTTCCCTCTTTCACAAGGCATTTCAATAAGGAGTCTTGGCTCTTTGAAAATTTTCTTTTGCAAATGTTTAAGAACATGGGAATGACATAACTGATGACACTTTGGTCAGGATGACCAAACTAGTTAGGCTGCAACGATTTAGGGAATTATCCAGCAAAACAAGATTTTTGTTGTGAAATACCTTTTTAAAATTTCTTTTACTTCAGATGCCTTGCAAAACCATAACTCTTTCTTTTAAAAAAAAAAAAAAAAAAAAAAGAAATCCTAATGGCTTCCTAACCGTCCTTATGTTTGTTCTGCAGGAAAATCTAGGCTTTTAAAGCTTTAGGCAGCCTTTGCAGAAGGAGGTTGGGGTCATTCAGCTCTGGTGTGTCCTCTGTGGCTCAAGTTCCCTCCCGTGGTAACACCAGTGATTTGAGCCAAGAGCTGGGGCTCACTGAACCTCCCAGGTCCCTGTCACAGGACTGATGATCTTGGTATCTAATCATGGCTCAGGTTTCCCAGCTGTTCTGCAGGGATCTTGAAGTCTCTGTATTTCCAGATCCCCTGGTGTGGAGCTGGGAGCTCTTATCTTGAAGCTTTAATTTCTGCCTTTTAAGATTTAGGGACAGAGAAAGGACCTACAAACCTTGTGAGGGAAAAAGAAAGGGTTTTAGGTGAGTGAGAGATGCTGTGAATTTCAAATACATTATGCTGAAAATTACTTCAGCATAGGTTTCATGTGACAAGGACGTTATATTCTTTTGTCCCACAGGGGGAATTGGGGGCATTAGGCTATCAGAGTTTTCAGCAGGAAAAATCCCTCCTAGTCACTTTTCATGCATGTTGGTGTCACTGTCCTGTAGCTGGAGCTTGTTCTGATGGTGTGTGTGGTTAAAAGGCAACAGAAAGTTGTCCTGTCGTGACGGTGGAAGCACTACTTCCCTTCCTGAACTTCTCTGGGAGATGTCTTCAGTCCTGCTTCATATTCCTGTGCCGAGTACCCGAATTCATGAGAATGATATTGTTTACGGTGGTAGATCTCTTTCCACGTTTAGTGATGGAGATTGGCCAGATTTGGAAAAAAACATGTTCTGACCCTGTAGCGTGAAAACTAATGCCAAAATAGGGAAGTGCATGAAACAAGGTATTATTAAGTGCATGCTGCTGAAGGATAAAACCTGAATCTTCTTGTAAAATGAAAACATCCATTAAGGGTTAATTTGTGCAGTGCGAGACGTATGTATCACTTAGCTACTATCTAGTCTCAAAATGGGTCATAAACGGCACTTAAATGGTACATAAGATTTATGCTGGCCCTCTGCCTGGAGGTAGATTTTCATGTAATTGTCAACGTTTCTTAATTGGTAGGTCAACAAACATCGGTCTGATTCCATTATATTTGCTGTCAAAATGCCAGAAACGGATGACTTGACAATGAGGTATGGGGAAAATTAAAGAAATCCCTCAAAACAAACACTTGTCCTGTGAAATGCCTTGTGAAAAATTCTCTTCACGTTTTTTTTTTCCCTCTTTTGAATTCCTTTGATGTGTTCCTTTAAAATAAAGAAATAAAAAAAATCTGACATTATCACCTCTGTGAAAAATGCTGTTTTTAAATAGAGCTGTTATGAAGTAGGTAGGCAGTTAGGATTCAACATATGTGGGAAGTAAGCCACACTTAGCAGAAAAAATATGTAATTTAATGAGAAAACACTCTTGTATGCCCAGTAAAACTTCTTTAGTATAAAATACTTTACAAGAACAAACTAAAACTTAAGCTGGCACATATTTCTTCCATAACTCCAAAATAATTTCCCAAGGCAGCAATTTATGTTGCTTGCTTAAAATGCAGCATGAATGATTATGAGGTGACAAAGACTAACGAGACTTCATTGTTACTCAATTGGGACTTATAAGGTTGTGCATTATGTGAAAGACTATTTAAAGGAAATACTATTCAAGAAAATTGGAAAAAATTCAACGCAGTAAAGCTCATTAATTTTAAATCTGAATTAGCTATTAATTCACATGGTTCTGCTTTCAAAGTTGTAAGAACAAAATACTGTTATCTTGTTAATAAAACTGTTGGAATGATAAAATGTAAAGTTGAATTTATTTTGGCAAGAAATAATTATTTTTACTTCCATTTACTGCTGAGTAGCATTGTTTCCACAGCAGAGAAACTTATTACAATTGTATACACTTATTTTGTGCCTGTCATTTCTTTCTTAAAAATATTCCATGATTCTGAAAGCTCAGAAAATATTTTTGCATCCACAAATACTCTATATGGTTATATTTCTGGGGTTTTTGTATCAGTTTATGAATTATAATTTTGCTAATGCTATGTAACAACTCAAATTGTTAGCATTTTAAAAAGCTTTTTTGGATGTTTCCCATTTATTTATTTATTTTTAAGTCTCATTCTTTCTAACAACTTTCTTGGCAATCTGACACTGCAACTTTTTTTTTTAAATGGATTTGTTTCCTCTTAACCATAATATTTTGATATGTTAATGTTGGACTGTTCGTAAGTGTAAGGGTGTTGACACAAATGAAAAAACTGAACTGAATGTGTTCCCAGATAATTGTTGCCAATTTTTATTTTGTTTAAAGTTCTAAAGTATAGATACTTTTCTCTTACTCTGTCATCTAATTCTATGAAAACATTTTAATTTACAATTGGAATCAGATCTAAGTTGAATTTCTTCTGCTACATGATGTTTCATCAGAAAAATTCAATTAAAATAATTTTTTTTTTTTTCCTCTTAATAATGCCATGGTGATTTTGGTACAGACTGTAAATCCTGATCAAAACTAGAGGATGCAAAAGAATACTGTCCCTTAATAGCTAATAAACTCATAGTTTGAAAGATGAACCTCACTTGAAGTATAGATAATTAACCATTGGTCAAGAGAAAATGGGGGAAAAAAAGTAATTATTACACTGAAAATATTACTGGCAAAAGGGAACACACCTCGTTTCTCTGGTGTTTGTCTGGCTCACCCTTGTAATGCCCTCTCCTAAGTGATGCTCCTTGCAAGATTAGCAGTATCAGGATGGTGGGGTGGAGGTGCTGGGGGATCGCTTCATCCTCAGTCTTGGTTTGCTTTAGCTTATAGGGGTGTCCCCTTATTGGGGTTTACACCTCCCTGGACACCTATGGGGCTGCTGGTGGTTCCTCAGGGATGGCCTGGAAAGGATCAGACCTTTTCCACCCCCAGCTCTGCCAGAGCCAGTGCCTGCAGAGGCAGCAGTGATCACTTGTCCACTTATACCAGCTGTTACCACGGCTAAACCCAGCTGGGGCCATGGCAAGTCCATCCCAGCCCTGACATCTCGTACTGCTGGTTTTGTACAATGTCTATGGTCTTTTACTAGCAATGCCAAAAACTGGGCAACAGCTGATTCTGAAGTCTAGCTTGGGTGGTGGTTCCGTGAGATGAGAGACACCTTTGTTCAGACTCCAGCTTTGAATCTAAGTCTCCAAGCTATAGGTGTTTTGCATTCTGTTTTCTCTCTGTGTGTGTGTGTGTGTGTGTGCGCGCGCTATTGGTTCTACGCCATTGTGGGATGAGGAGTCGTTTTAGGGTTTTTGTTTTAACTATGAGTGATATTTTAAGAATGCCAAAAGTATATTCTGGTGTTAGTGGCCTTTCGCATGAATTATGTCAGGAACAGCGTTGTGATGAAAACCTCATCAAAATCACAGCTCCAAAAGTGTTGGTGTAGATTGTGCAACTGCTGGGATTGGAAAAAAAGTTGCATTTAATGAAACTTTTTCTCCAAATGTAATTTTGAACAAAAACCCTAAGAGAGGGGAGAGGAAAAGGCGAACTTCAATGCTACAGAATGTTCAATTTTGTACATTAAGTTTTCGGAACAAGACATTTGGCTTTATTCTAACTGCTGTCCATTTAAATGGATCATTTTTTTCCTGTTTGCTGAAAAGATGTGTTTTGGTTGTCTCCAATGGACTCTTTTTAGAGCATATTTTGAATAATGAAAATCCTTTCCAATTTGGAATGGCCACTTTTCTGTATCCTAGTCCTTTATAAAACAATGTTTGTCCTTACAGAGTGCTAATTATGTCTTTAACTGGAAAATATGTAATGCAAATTTCTCAGAGAAGAAGCAATCCTAGAATATCATTTGAAAAAATTGTGTACAAATACAGATCTAAGAAAAACAGTTTTCAAAGCTTTTGGTATGTCTGAACAGCTCTTGAAGTGTACTTGGAATCTTCTCTTCTGGCAATTTGCAATCACTTTCAGTATACTACACTTGTCGCATAAGGCAATTTTAGACTTGAAGAGCACTGAGTGAGGGGGAAAAAAAAATGTTATGTATGTTCTCCATTTAGAAATAGCTTGTATTGGTCAGATCTGAATGTTGTCTGGAAAGAGAATTATTTAGCTCCGACAGAGATTGGCATTGCTAATAGTGCTCAGAGGCACTGTCTTCTGGTTAGCTCCATTTTAGAGTTCTTCTGTATTTTGTCACTATAAAACGTAGCACATGAAACCTAGTGAGAGGACACAAAATCCAGAGCTGTAGGCAAATACGTTGGTAAACCATCTCCTACGCTTTCTTAGTCATATTAGTTGGAGGATTTTTCGCTGGTTTCTGCAATTAGGATTAAAAAAAAGATATAGGCAGCATCAGCTGCTGTAGCCAATTAAATGCAACAATAATTACTTATAAGAAGATAACTTCTACTCTACGGGAATCAACCTTTCTGAAGAGCATGCTATCCTCTGTTATGGCTGTCTTTTTTTTTTTGTTGTTGTTGTTCTTTCAGTCCTTTCATAGAAAGAGAACTGTTTGAAATATCGCTCTTAGAATTTAGCTCGTTGCCTTAGGGTGTTTCAACTTTTTTGTAAGTCCATAGTACTCGCCGTTATCTTCGTTATTCTTGTGACCTGTCTCTGACATCCTGAATGAATTGTGACCAAAGGCAGGGAAACCTCCTTGTTTGGCAGAGAAGTTCTCTCAGGGCTCTGCCTCTGCAGGTAGGTTTGAAGTAGGGTAACCCAGTGCCTGGCTCCCTTTCCTGGGATAATAAAACTGAGTGAGGGAAAGCCCTGTTTTCCTGACTTGGTGTTCCCGATCTATCAGTTAATTTCACCTTCCTCCTGTCTTGGAATTTGAGTCATAACAACTTTTCAAAGTGGAGGGGAAAGCAGTGGTGAAATTACTGAATTTTGTAGCTGCCAAAAGGAGGTAGAAAGTAGCGATTCAATTAACTTCTCAGTCTGATGGAGCAGAGGTTCATGTCTCTTGTTTTTCAGTAGAGTATATTAGCTGGCAACTGTAGATGGGTTTCAGCAGGAGAAATATATCTTTTCTGGTCGATCTGCCCATGTGCAGCAAATAATTCATTTACGATACAAAAAGGAGCAGATGAGATGGAATGACTTGTTAGACTAGCAATTACCTGTGAGTAGGGAGTCCAGGAAGCTTGTATTCTATTCAGTTATTGTTTATTGTAAAATACATGACTTGACTAAAAGCCTTTAAAAACACAAATCTTAATGACTTGTGTTCGGTTTCCCTCAAAAAGGTTTGTTTTTTAACTTGACTATAAACCTGTCAGTGAATGGGGTTTGGCTTTAAAAATAAATCGTAGGACATGGAACTAAGCAGTGGTTCTTCTCGCTCACCTAGACAAACTGTTTAATAATCTGCAGAGAACGGAAAATCTACAGATGTAATTTGTGCTGTACAAAATGGGTGAGGTAAGTATGCAGATGGGAGAAGGGAAGGCAATAGATATGAAATCCACCTTTCACAGCTGGTGCCAATGCCAGCAGAAAGCAGGAGCCCTGTTGTCTCTGTTCCGTTGACATGCTGGGATAGTGGGAAGTCACCAAGTTGCTATTCTGTATTGTGGACGCTGAGGTCCCAGTCGTGTACCCTAAACAACTTCTCTTGTCTCATCCCTTAGTCATTTCCAGTCTCTCTTCAGTGACTTTCTATGTTTGACTGTGGAATGAAGTCAGATGTGACTTTCTTGGCACGCAAGGATTGTGGGAACTTTCTGATGCATTCATCCATCTGCCATCCTCATCTAATTCTTATGTGGGATGCTCATCATGTTTTAAGTGAACACTTGATCTCTTTATGGAGTGGGAAGTGAATTTTGCTGAAAGAAGAGTATTTGTCTAATGTCACTTTTGTGTTTATGACTTTAGCAGACATCTGTCCTTTCAGAGAACTTGTCTAAAAATGATACAGTTTTGCTGTTAGTCACTTGTTCATCTGAGTTTCAGAGACTTCACAACGACCTTCCATTCGGCAAAGGGGAAGAGGATCCATGCTTGCTTATGTGGTATTTTTTTAAAGGCCGTTTTTAAAGAAACCATGGCAGAATAAAAAATTCTTTAGGCCAAGAAGAAAAAAAGTTACAGTACTTGTTAAAACAATTGTGAAAGCAGAAGCTGCAAGAAAGTAATCTTGTAAACAGCAGTTCAAATATCAAAACACAGAACTAGAAAACTGTGGTCCACGAGAGATTGCCAGAAAAAGTAACGCACACATCAGGTGTTTGGTGAAGGCTGGAAATTTATATACTACTTTGATAGAGCACTTGGAGTATTTATACTGAGTAAAGCTGAAACTGAAAAACAACAATAAAAACCTCCTAAATGAAATAGTTACTACTACAGTAGCCTGTTAGCTGCAACATTAGCACTGATTTTGGAAAAATTGATCTTTCTCAAGATGTCCATGTAGATATTTAATTCTGACTGGTGTATAGATATATACATATTTATATGTATATATGAAATGCCTGCAGTTAACTTTGCACTCTCACAGCAATGACGGCACTTAAATTGACAAAGTTCCAAATTAAATTGGAAACTAAACGTTTAATACTATCAGGTTTCTTGAGAAACATAGATCCTAGAAAATACAGTATGAGTTGGGCCATCTTCTGCGTAGATATCATCCTTCCGATTCGGCTTCAACTGTTAGCTCCCTAGATGTGCTATGTTTAAAATCTGTTGCTAAGTTGTGTGTGTGGTTTACGTAAAACCTCTTCCATTAGGAAAATTGCAGCACTGACTGTGGCGCCTGTACAACTGCTCCGTAAATATATTTGCTAATAAAATTGCACATTATGCTCTAACCAAAATGTGTTATTCTCCATTGGAAATGGCTCTTTGAAATATTCAGACTGAACAGATTCACATAATTTCATGTTTTTTCCCCGCTGAGATGAACTGTTATTTATTAATAGTGTATATTTGTGTAATTACTTCATTTTTTTCTTCTTTAAGCTGTCATTTAGGCATCTGAAAATGTTGAGTGAATTCACTGCTTTGAGTACCATAACAACCAAAAATTTCTAAGCAAGAATAGTGTGTTCATAAACGCTTTGGATTTGGGGGAGGAAAAAAATAAAATGAAATCAAGCAAATGATTTTATAATGTAATGATTTTCATTTTCCTGTTGTGCTGATATAAAATGGCTGTAGTTTCATGCTACTTAAGTGGCCTTCAGGTATTCCAAGGTATTTTACACATTGCAGTACGTTAATTACTTTTAAAAGGCTAATTAACATTATCATCAATGTCATAATTTCAAATGATTTAGACACATTGTTATGTTTAGCTATTACAGAAAAAATCTTTTATCTGTGATGGATATTAAACACTAGTTTTATGAAACTGCAATCACAGTTGTTTGGCATATTAGTAACACTTTATTTTAATCATTTTAATAGCACTGATTGTAATAAACTCATTTGGGATTCATGTAGAACTAACATTTATTTCCATAAAGCATTTCACAGTAATTGAACATTAGTTCAGTTATGAATGCTGGATTGCTGCCAGAATATTTCTTTCTTTCTTTTTTCTTCTGTTTCCTCGCTGTTGATTTTGTAAACCCATCTTTCTGCTTCATTACCAATGAGATCATTAAATCTAAGGTCGTATTCTTAGCTAGCATAAATTGGACCTCAATGGAACTATTCTGATTAACACTGATTGAAGATCTGGATGTTAGCTTTTGCTGTATTTTTAGTCAATCGTGGACTTTTTAATCCCAGAGTCTTTTGTGACTAAGCCGACTTTTTTTTTTTTTTGAATTTTGTAAACATGCAAATGGGGTATCTTTCTATGATTGAATCAGGAAAATAAAATGAAAATGTGTTTATGTACTGTCTAGGGGATCTGTTTCAGGTTACACTTGATTTTACTGAATATATCCCGAGTGAGAGGATCTTTGTAGGAAGCCATTTGTAAGACTGCTTTCACACTCAAATCACCTTTCGTGATGGGAATTATTTCAGTAATAGCATTACTGTTCTACATTAATTCATTAAACAGTTGTTCAGACCTCCTTTGTCCTTTTGCTTAGAAAAAATATGGGTTATTCACAAGACAAGTATCAGTACATTTTAACTTTGATTCAACAATAATATGGAAATTCAAATAGTCAAAGTTTGAAGTGTAGGGAAGAACTGCTTATACATTGTCTGATAGACAAATTATTCACATTCTGCACAAGATGTTCATGACACTGGATAATAACTCTTGCAAATAGCTTTCAGGGGACCTCAAACATTTTCAAGAATGTCTTATGCAATTGTGATATATGGAGGCTTTGCAAGAGCACACAGATTGACAAATGGGTGCCATTTTAACAATATTTGTTATTTCACATGTGAATAATCCACTTTTGCATCTATTACATACAGTGAGTGGATAGGTGATTGTTACATAGAGGTCATTAAAAAGGATGGTTTTGTTCTATCAAAGCAGTTAGTCACAGGTGTGTTTAGGTTGGTTTTGTTTGGTTTTTTTTTTTCCAGACTCCTCTTATGCCTCAGGGTATAAAATGAAACACAGCTTTTGTGTAAAATACAGATTTTACAATAACAATTTCTGTAACAATTCAGTTTCTATTCCATGTTTCTAAAAAAGAAAGAAGGGGGAAGCGAAAGCATTGGTTATCTGCATGAACCATGTGATAAACTATGAAAATACCCCAGCAGTGAAATTAAAAGATAGGAAAACAGTGCAACAGTCTCTAACATGGGCAGAGACTTGGCATTTACCACATTGTAGTAAATTTCAAAGCTTTTCTTTTTTTCAGAGATGCATTATTTAGCAAACACTGTCATTAGAGCTAACAAGACTTGTTGAATTGCAGGTTCACACTAGCTGTCTGAATATAGCCCGCTGCCGTCATTCATCTGCCACTGAACACAAAAATATTAGACAGTGTTTGAAATATTCTGTAAATTTATCTTGAATATTTCACAACCGACTTGAACTAACCCCTTGTGATAGGCTTTCCAGATGAACTAGGGGCAACTGGAAGTTCTGGAATATCCCATTTACCAAAGAGCAGAAAGTTTGGCTTGGTCTTGGGTCTCAGCTAAATGCCTCTCACAAAAATAAGTTTCATCTCATATAACCTTTACTTACAAAATAGCAACATTAAACAATTTGTGTTGTTGTTGAACTTCTTTCTTCTCTTAAGCTAAAAATTAGAGATTTGCACAGTTGGATGAATCAAATCTTGATTTTTATTTTTTTTTTTAAAAGGTGTAATCCTGATACTCTGTAGCTTCATAAAGATCTGGTTTTTTTAATTAGGTCGCTTTACCTTGTCCTTCAGTAAATGGAACAAGAGGAGAAAATAATTTCCTATTAAAAAGTAAAAAATATACTTTCTTCTCAAAATGTTTGCAGCTGTGTGGAGGTTTGCAAACTGTGTTTGCAGTCCTGAGGAGGTTTGGTGGTTGTTCCCCCTTTGCACGCCCCCTCCCCCCTTAGGTACACTAATGGAATTAAAAGTTTGGACAGGTCAGTAACTTTAAATGAAGAGTATGTTCAAAACTCATGTAATGCAGCCATTCCAGAAAACATAAAATGGCCAGCAAGAAAGGGCACCTACTAGTACTGAAGACATTTTTGATTGAGACAAAATTGTATACAAAGATCAGAAAATAATGTTTCATTGCCACAAGTTAAACTTCCAAAACAAAAATCCCCATCAAAAACCTAATTTGTTAGTAGTAGCGCATCTCTCTCTGCTATGGTTGAGGGTTTTTTCTTTCCTTTTATTGCTAATATGTGAGTATTTGCCTGCACTTCTGTTAGTACTTCAGTTTGCAGAAACAGTGTGTTTTGAAGAATTATCTCCTGGCAGGTTTTGACTTACACAGCGCACACGAACTAGACCTTTTTTGGAGAATGTCAGACTGGTAGCTCACCTTATGCTCTCTGATCCGTAATGGAAATGTGAGGGTCCAAACTCGCTGCTCCTTCTTACTGCCTTGAACTGAGTGTGTGTTTGGGATTCTGTGTAGTCTGACGGCCACAGAAAGGGTTAAAAACGTCTGACTGACTAAATTGATGCATTGGTAAGACCTCATGTGTCTTCAAATTAGTTAGACTCGTTTAATCTGGCCACAGTTCTTAGCCCTTTAATATCAAGTTCTAGGAAAAATTAAAATGTTTTAGAGGTTTAAGATCATAAAGCTCCTTTGCCATAAAGATGACAACATAAAAAGCAATTAGAGAACTGTCAAATGACTATATGTCTTCTAAAGCTTTGATGCACTTAACCAATTACAAAGAAAACTCCAGTGCTGAATGTACTGATTAGCAATATGCAAATCACAGATAAATTCAGGCAGACAAAGGTCTACAGAGACCGGAAGTTTGCCAAATGACTTGTAAATGTAGACCATGATGGTTTAATATGGTATGTGTCTGTGTTTTCCTGGAGCTAATCTTAGATAGCGGTCATTACGAAAAGGGCAGAGGGAAACACTAACGTTGGCTGTATCAGGATGAAGGCTACCTTCTTGCTGCAGCCATTCCATACTCAGCAGCGCGTAAGAACCCCTTACTGGTAAGATCCCATTTCTACCAACAGTTAACAGACTGGGCTTTACAAAAATATTACTTTTTTTTTTTTTTTAACTTCTCATCTGCCTTATGCCTTCATTAAATAAATAAAAGCTGCAAAGAAATTCTCAACGTCAAAAAAACGTAGCAGAAGTTTTTAATCTTCCTGCTGGAACTGTTAAATGTGCCTTTGGACAGTGTTATACTATACTCTCATGTTTTAGAGCTAAGCTGGAACCCAAATGTTGTTCCATTTCTTTTGGTAAAAAGGCAAATGCAGAATAGGATGTATTTTGGGAATAAAGGTGAGTGGGAAGTGGGAACTTACTTAAAACACTGATTTTTGAAGAGCTCTACTGAGAAGGACTAGCTTGAGATATCTAGACAGAAGCCAGTGATGGTTCTCAGTAAACCAGTGTCTACTAAACTCTTTTATATAAGGAGACAAAGGCTTATTTTTGAGTCATTATGTGCTGATCTGCTCCCAAAATGGGCTGACTGCCTTCCTTCAAGCTCAACAAGCTCCACAACCACGGAGCTGTATTAAATTGAAGAAACTTCAGTATTCAGAAATACATCTGAGACCACAGCACGAACACTCAAAAAATACTTGGTATTTTCGTTCAGTGAGTAAAGCCTACCTGGTGGTGTTGTCTTCAAGTAGACAATTTGTAAAAATAAGAGTACTTGTTACCAATGTAAGCCTTGATTCTTTAAGGAAAGTGCAAAGCTAAATCGCTATGATCGCAAAAGGGGTAACTTATTCCCCTTTCTTGTTCCTCGAGATAAATAAGCTCATGTCATTAGCAAAGGAATAAAGCCCGTGTGCAGAAGTGGCTGGCAGGTCCTTTTTAGGTGATAAGCCAGTGTTCGGTTTTCTGTTCTTAATATTCAGTTTAGAAGAGACATAGGACTCTGCTTTCTAACGGAAACTTAAACCAGATAAATATAAACCCTCCATTTTAGTAGAGATGGTCTTAGGCATGCTGGTTCCTACACACAGTGCAGAGCATTCTGCCTTTCATAAGAACAGTCTTTGCAGGAACCTATAATCAGCTGACAGGTCTTTTGTAAAATTGATATATTGTCATCTGCTTCCCAGGAAGCAGACTTGATTTTTGCCTACGTGTTTGAGGCCTTTTTTGAAATCAAAAGTGAGCCTTAATTTTTTACTATTTAAATTAGGTGTGTGTTAGTCTTCTTCTGTATGTTTAACTTTGCATCAGTAAAGAAGTGGTATTAAAGTTCATAAATTCTCATCAGTCATTAAAGCAAAAGATGAAAAGTATGGGTCACTTGTTATCTTAATTAACACCTACCTGGTGTTTTCCAAATGAAGTGTCAAGAAGTAAAGGGCAAATTTGCCTTCAATTAATGCATTCACAATATTTCTCCCATAACGCCTCCTAATCCCCTTTAGAAATTCTGTGTTCATCTGGGGAAGAAATAATTTTCCCTGATAAATACGCAATGTGATTTTTTTTTTTTTTTTGCATATTGTACTGATTTAGGGGTCTATTCCATATCCCTTGTGAAGTCTAAACATTCAATTTAATATAAAATAGGTCATACTACATATAAGAAAGGGAAGCACGTTTTACTTTCTGAGTAATATTTAACCTGGTCAAATACGTTCTCCAAGATGAATTGTATTATTTTCCGAATCAAAATCATCACTGTTAACCAAACTGTATAACATACCTTTCCAGAGAATGTTTTATGTAATTAATAGGAGAAGATCCATAATCTAATAAACAAACCATAGTTCAGCGTAACTACTGTTCAGTGCTATTCTTTGCAAAATAAAAACATATTACTGACATGATTATTTTTTAATATGCTTTAGTGATTAAACGGCATTTTAGCTGTTGGGCTGCTTTTCTTCGTAATGAGGGTAAAAATTACATGCTTTGCTAGCTATATACTCATGATACAAAACTAATATATTGAGCTTCTCCACTTAGATTCTTTGGTGGACTACAATCAGCAACATTAATGGTTTCTGATTAAGCATGGTGGTAATCTGAAGGATATTCATAACTGTCAGATATTAACAAAAAATCAGCAGCTGGCCTCTGCTTTTGCATCTCTGATGAGAACTGTAGCTGCTTGGACAGCAAATCACTATGTGTAAATCTTCACTGAAAATGCTGGTCTTACCTATGGGTACATGAGATGCCTGCATGGGAATCGTGATGTCTTTCATCCCTTTTGCCTTCATTAAATCAAGAATTCCTGTTCCCGTACTTGCATCTCTTTCTTCCTCCTGTTCACTCTCCTGACTGATACTCCTAATCATGTTTTGATAAACACTTGGCCTTTAGATCCTAAGTATGGGCATAAAGTATACCCTATTTTAAAGCTTGCTATGCCCTCTATGCCCTTCCCCTTCCTCCCCGCCCCCCCATTGGATTTACTAATTATATAAATAATTGTACCAAAGTCAACTGATCAATATGCGTTTGACATGAGTGGATAGACAATCACACTTCCAAAGACTGTCCCTATGCTTAGTTGTTTTTTAAAAGACACTTCCCCTTCACTCTCCCAAAAAGGTACAAAGCCTTTTTGCCTTCAAGAAAAAGTTACCAGGGACAGCAGTGGAAGTAGATGAGCATACGGAGTAGTTTAATGATACAGGTAAGCAACTTACCAACTCCGATGCAATTGAAGCAGAGCTTCTTAAACGGTTATCTCTACAAAATCGTTCAAGAATACTTTCAGATGTCGCATAAATCAATAGAAAGATTTTCAGGGAGACTTCAACTACCTCTGGTTAAGGACACAGGTAATATGTGTAGACTTTCCATTCTTCTCAGTAGCGAAATTCTCTGCATTTAAAATCATAGAAATCAGACTTTTTTTCAGTGATGCTAGCACCACCAGTGTTGGTATTGTATATTGTTGTGGATGTATTCTTACAGACACCAACAGCGAGGTGCTAAGAAGGGAGATCTCAATGTTGCGCAGAGTAAGATCAGATCTGCTAAGATGGCATGATATGTTGTAATATTCTTCAGGAGAAGAAACAGGTTGAGTACTAGATAGTCTCCAAGTTGACCAAAATCTTACTTATACTTGAGCAAAAGTAGAGGATTGTTCTGGGACGCAAACAGTATTGTAGTGTAGAGATTATGCCTAACTGCATTGGCTAGTGCTATTTTACGAATAGTTTAATCGATGGAGCAGTAAAATTCTAATTGTTAAACTAGCTAAAGCACGGTGTGCGAGGACTTCATAAAATTAAGCTATTTTAACAGCAAGTACTTTGTTGGACTCTTGGGCTTTGTGTTGTTTATCTAATCATCAGCAGGTAAGAAATACAGGAGAGGAGCTGAATTCTGGGCTACAGTTAGCTGTATATACGGAACGGGTTGGAAGGAATGTCTCACAATTCTCAGGCAGAACGAGAAGGCGCCTGGAGGAAGCACTGGGGCAAACACGGGTATTAGGCAGTCACAGGAGGTATTGCCCAAAACTACTTTTAAACGGCCTATATTTCTAAACGCTCAAGTGAGAATGACTGACTGAAACTTGATTCAGGAAATACTTGATGGTTTCACAGTGGATTCAGAAAGATGCAAAGAGTATATTTTATTACTAATACAAGATTATTGTTGTAACTCAATAAAACAGTTGTATTCGCAACCTTGCTGGCTTGGCAACATAAAAACAAAGGATGGCAAAGGTCCTATCATGTGAAAACAGTTTTAGAAACAGCTTGTGAAAACACTTTTGTAGCTTTGGGATAAAAACACCAGATAAAGGTTTACGTATGGATTTGTAAACTACACCCATTGGTTAGCAGTTACAGCACGGAATGAGACTGAGGTGCGCTATTCATTGATGTGGCACTTGTGGGTTTTCCGCTATCTTGTCAGACACTAATTTTCCAAGTATGATACCAAATTGTATGGTATCAATACAGCCTGACTTCTCTCATGTCTTGGTTGATGCTAGAACAACATTTCAAACTAAGAAACTAATTTACTACAGATTTGATCGCTTTTTCAGCTAGCAAAGACTATGTGTTACCTCATAGATGAAAGATATACCATTACGATTATCTGCCTAATGTTCAGCAGTTATTTGTATTGCAACAAATGCTACTACAAACTGATGTAACTTTCAGCTAGGTTTTTAACAGACTTGTATTTGTATGTTTATATAGCCACTGTTAAAAGGCATAAACAATGTACCTGAACAGAGGAGAAAAAAAAAAGGCTATATACGGTTTTCTAAAGGCTAGAAGAAGCCTATGATTTGTCAGAAGGAAATAGACTCCCGAAGTTTACTTGAGACATGACTGCTGCTTTGTTTATTGGACGACATATTGTACACGCAACTGTTTGGCTTGCAGTAAAACATGAAAAAGTGTTTACAAATACGGTCCTATGAGGACTTAAAGGGGGAGAAGGAAGGGGGTTTGTTGTTGGGGCTGACCCTCAGCTCTGGAATGCGGCCTAAGGAGGATGGTGTACAAAACCCTTGATGGAGAGGTCAGGGGGTGTAGGAGGTGTTTCTCAGGCGTGGAGGAGTTGGCACCGGGTGGTGGTGTCCCCTGTGGCTGCCTGTAAAGCACTGCTGGCAGGGAAAGGGTGGCTCTGTGGGACCTTGAGCTGGGCGGCAAGTACCGCAGGAGCACAGGCCCTCTGAATCCCAGAGAAGGGGTCTGAATCCACTGCCAGCTACAACTGCCTGTCTCTGAAAGCGGAGAAATCCAGCGGGATGGCAGAGCAGCAACAGATCAGGGCTGCCAACAGCCTCCCCACACTGCTTCCCCTGACAGGGCTGCTGTGGAGAGGGGAGCGGGCGGCTCCCTCCTCTTCCTCCTGCTTTCAGACCCGTTCTTCCTCTCAGCATAGCCTCTCTTCCTCCCCGTTAACCGCATTCTTCTGGATCTCCTCCGGCCTTTCCTGATCCAGCTCCTCCAGGCTGCATGAGCCCCGGGGCGGGGGATGAAGCCACCCCCGGCCCTCTCTGCCAGTGACACAGAGCGAGCCACGGGCACTGTGTCCCCTGTCAGGCTTAGGCGGCTAAAGGCAGTCAGTAGACCCGGAGGATTGAAAGTCACCAAAAGGCGGCTACCAACTTGGAAAAACACGATGGTAGGTGGATTAGAATAACTCCCTGAGGGGAGAGAGAGGGGTGCCAGAGGTAACAGCTGGCGGGAGGGGTTGGAGGGTGGTGCTTTTACCTGAAGGAGTTTTAGCAAAAATGGCGCCCTGCAGCACTCGCGTCGCCTTCCTGACAGGAAAAGGGGACTGGCGCGGTTGCAAGCCCCCACCGTCAGCTTGTTCGGTGTGTTTTCCAAATTGTGGCAATGTTGTGGAGCGATGGCAAAGGGGGTGCTGGAATACCTGGCCTGAAGTGGCACAAAATTCCCTCCCAAAACAGGCTGCTGCCACCTTGACAGAGCCAAGCCTTTAGAGCGGGAAGGGCTGTACATTTGGAGTGAGGTAGATAAAATTCTCAGGGATTATTACAAGGGCTTTGCTACTGAGCTTCAAATCAAGGCCCAGAAACTGAGAGAGGGTAAAATACTATTCTGTATGTATTTATTAATAAAATGGACTTGGGCCCTCCATAAAGTGTTCAAATTTTTTAGGAGCAGTGTTTTTGTTACTTGGAGACATTACTGTTTGGAAGAGGAAGGAAAAAAGGTTCTTTCTCATTTTTTCAAACTGCAGCGAGAAGCTAATCCCACTTGAATGTGAGAGCATCTAAGTAACACATGACCGTCACTCCCTTGATTTGATTTGCATTTGATATATTTTTGAATATATAAAAGGAGAATGAGCTCTTTCATGGTGTCATAGCAGTTAGGCGCTCATATTGATTCCCCTTCTGATTGAACTGACCCTTTAGTTGGAATTTAACTAATGTGTCTGTTCATAACAAGCAATTTAGGAATTTATTTTCTTTTGCATTCATCTTTTGCCTGCGTAGCGGTGTATGGGAATTTGTAACTAAAATTCAGCAAATTGTGTGTAAATCTGTATATAGGAGATGTTTTTCAATTATCACTTGTCCAGGTAGGATGCTGAAAAGCATAGAATAGCTTTGGCAGGAAAAAAGTTAAATGCAAAAGGAAGAGAAAGTGACAAAATAATCTTTTAAAGCTTTAAGTCCAAACAGGCAAATGATTATAAGCAATCAGTATTGATTTTTAGATTTTGTTACAGACAGTAACGTTTATAACTTGCAAGGTAGGTTTAAAGCATGAGGGCTTGAGATCAGGACTTCCCTGCGCAGGATTGTGGTTTTCACATGGGACTTACTTCTGTTTTATATTGTAAGCATCACCTCAGTGCTGTGCTGGATGCGCGCACGTCATTTGTTGGCCTGGAAGATGCTGGTGTAAAGTTACCTAGGTTAACTTTCCGGTGACTTTGAAAATGTGTTAAAGGGAGCGGAAAATCTCATCTTAGTGTTAATAGACTAATTCTTGTTGGAATTGGCTGCTTACCTGGGATTTAGCTAAGGTATATGGAAGATAGATGCTGAGGAAAGATTCCACTGCAAATTTAAAGTTTCTGTCCCGGAATCAAGGAGCTCGGACAGATTAATGACGCCACAACTGCTTTCTGACACTACATGAATGGGACCTAGAATATTAATCTTTATTCTTTTTTCCATTTGTAATTCAAAACAGTACCAGTAAATGAAACTAAACAGTCAAAGAGGAATAAAGAAATGGGAAAAGTGCTTGCAAACTATGTAAAGGCGTCTCTGCTTATATGTATGGGAACCGAGAGAGATACTTCAGTCCAGTACGAAAAGAATATGGAGATGGTGAGGAAAGTGGCAAATGAAATGATGACAGGTTCAATTGATTTTAAATAAAACAGTTTTTAAAAAGTTCTGTTGCTGTTTATTTAACTTTTTTTTCTTTCTTACCAAGGTACGTATCTTTTTAGGGCAAGTGTCAGTGGGGTTTCTTTAGTAATTGCTTCTTTTTTTTCTTTTTGTCATTGAATAATAGCTTAATTACCATAGTAAATCTCCATCCTAACTGCTCTGTAAACAAATTAGACCTCTCCTTAGGCAGTTTTTTCCTCTTCTAGTTTCATCCCTTTTGTCCAGATTCCTTAATTTTTGAATAATATAATTTTGTGCTATGAACAGGTCAGTCCCTTTTTAATTTGACATTACCCCTTTGTGTTCTGCCTCATTTCTCCAGTGTATAATGGAGTGTTTGTCACTTCTGCACAGGGGAGAGGGCTTTAATGAATTGCACAGGGTGTGCTCTAATTGACAGTAATGCATTCTGTACATTTTTTAATTAAGTCTGTAGAACTCCCTCATCTAAGGTGGATAATTGTTTCCTGAATTATGCCCTTCTATTTTTATCAGTTTGCCTAATCTTAAAATTTAAAGTCATTGTCACTTGCATGACAATGACTGTGTTCTTTAATCAGCATATGATACCCAATATCAGCTACTGCTTCAGAAATGACTGACTGATGTAAAAAAAAAAATTAAAAATTAAAAAATACATAGGGCATAATATGACCCAGAAAAGATTTCCAAAACATGTCCAAATGATTGATCAAAACACAGATGCCATTTTTCGTTGTATTTTCAAATTGAGAAAGCCATTAAAAATATATCCTTGGCCTATTTAATTCGTAATTTCAAGATAGGTTAAATTCATCACTGTTCAGAGGGTCAGTAGAAGTCCAGGAATAAATTAAATCCAATTTAAGCCCTTTGGGCCTGACGCAGAGCTCTTTGAAGTCACTGGGATATTTTTCTTTGAGTTCAGCACAAATAATAGTAATTAATAATTTCACTCCAAGTAGTTCCTCAGTGAAACAAATAATGAAATATGATTTTAAAACTGCAGCTTGGCTCGAATGTTTGAACGATAGAACGGTAGTGGCAAAAAGCTGAGGTCAGTCGTTCATATTCTGTTGTGGGGGAGACCAGAACAGGAGGTTTGGTGCAGCATTTTTTTGGAAGAGTGGGGGTCTGTAGTGCACGCAGAAATGACATCAAAGGCTCATTAGCATCGTTCTTGGTAGAAGATGAGCTGTCAGCTCTGATTTTGGCTGTTTGAAAGGCTTCTGTCACCTGTAAAAACTCTTATGTGTATTGAGGGCTGGAGCAAGCTTCTAAGAGCCTTTTCTTTTTTTCTTTTTTAGTGTATGTTCCTAATTGTTGTAGTAATTAGTTGTTAAAGTAGAACCAGCTAAGATGCCACTGGGTGCAATTCCTATTTGAACCAGCTATAGCATCGTATAGAAGCCAATTAATTGTGAATTTTTATAATTCTGAAAGACAAGGGATAATTTACAAACGGATGAGAATTCCTTCGTGTGTGCGTATGTATGTGTTACATTTGTTTCTATCTACGTGTGTCTGTAAAAAATTATAAAAGCAAATCTAATATATTAAGCTGTGAAGGAGTTGGTCAAAAACCAACTGTAAAATCTCACCCTGCTCTTGCTGTAATTTATATAAAGCACTGAAAGAAAATCTAGACATCCTAATGTTGATAATTTAGACCTAATACATTTCATTTTATCAACACAAGACAATTTGTTGTAGTAAATTGATCCAGTAGTTTTAAATTAATACAAATTACTTGAATGATCAATCACCTGGAGTTTTGCAGTGAAATGAATCTTTACATTTAAACCCTCTCACTGGAAGAGCAGTTCGATAAAATACACAATTCAGGGGTAATATTAGATGGGATTAAGCATGCTTAGAACATTGATATTTGTTTCTTTGGTATCATCTTTTAACATTTCACTATTTGCACCTCATATTGATTGTACTCATATAGCCAAGGCGTGAATTTTAGCCAACGTGAATTCTTACATTTCACTATTCCACCAATTACACGTTTCAAGCTATTCAATCGAATGATAATTTTTTATTCTATGCTACTGGATTCAGCTCAGGTTTGCATATGCAACTGTTTCTATAGTAACTGATGCACTTCGGAGGAGGAGATACAGTTTAAATAATAATAAAAAAAAGAACCAAATAGGTGGCATAACAAAATATGGGGTAGTCTGAGAATGTTATGAAATTTTATTGACAGTAATTTGAGAATGCAGGGCACTTGTAAAGAGCGCGTGGACGACACACGTGACTCCAGAAAATACTTGTATTATGTGCAACAGTGATCAGTTTAGAGGGAAAAATAGAGGCAAAATGAACCAAATGTAAATATAGTAGTTAGAATAGAGCTGCTTAACTTTCCCTTTCTCCTTAATGAAGAAAAACCATTCCATTGAAATCCTGTGTTTGACAGAAACTTCCTAGTTTTGTTGATTTTCATGGGGAATATTTATCAGATGAGGGAAGGAGTTTTTGATGAGAGAATAGACAGTTACATGTACCAGATTGCCCTTCTTAGAACAGATGATGCCTGGAGGCTAAATTACCAAGGAAACTTAAGTCTAAAGGATTGCATTTTTTAATTTTTTTTTTTTTTGAAGCATCCATTCTGATTTTCTATTCCCATGTTCTAACTACTGACTCATTGGACTTCCAGGGGTGGTTCTTGTTCTTTATTGTATTTTATTTTCAAATTTAAGAATTTGAAAGCTGTAATTTTCATTGTAGCGGAGAAAAAAATTGTATAAACCCAGGGCGATTTGGTGAAGAAACAGAGTTGTTTCCTGCTGGTGAGACGACATGGGAAAAAAAGATTGCATTTGTGTTTATAAATGAAATTCCAAAGTAAACAACAGGTTTTATTTTGTGGTCCTTCATTGAGGCTATCACAGTGTTTTAGTCTAGGATGTTCACGTTCTTTTGTGTGGATCCTTCTCCTGTGTGATGATGGTTTTGTGGACAGGCGGCATCTAGAATTTTTTCCCATTAAATTCTTGGGGAAAATTATCATTGAATTTAGTTACAGACTGCTTTAGGGCAGCTTCCCTAGTATATCTGAGTGCTAAGCACACCTTCTCTGAGGAATTTTCGGGAAATTGGTTTCAATGTCTTCAAGCAGCTTTCAGAGAAATCCACCACAGAGTATTGTCCGCTAACGGGGGAAATGTTGAAGACTGGCCTTTGACAGCAAAGTTACTTTTTGTTACATCGGATAAAAAAAATATAATGGGTTAAAAAATAATTAAGGCTTCTACATTGAAGTTTGGTTTTTATAACCTTAATTTTATATATGAATCATGCTGACAGTACTGAAGAAATGCTATTTATGCTACACGTTAATGGCATAACACCCTGCCCTCCACACACCTTTATGGAAAACGTGATTCCGATCTGAAGAGAATTTAATGAATATAGCCTATAAGAAGCCAAAAGAAGGCTAGATAAAGAATACTATTGACTTAAATAATATTCACTACTACAAAACAGAAAGTTCTTCAAATGTGTTACAAATTGTGTATCTCCAATTGTGTAAGTTTCTGTTTGACATTGTCAATGTTTACAGTGTTAATTGATGTGTCTGCATCAGGAAAGGACATTTTATTTAACAGAATGGGTAGATACTCCATTGGTGTACCTATTAAAAATGCTGAAAAGATAGAGGATAAGACCTTGTAAAATAACTTTAGTCATAAACACTAAAAAAAAACCCCCAAATGCATGAATGAGTGAGCCTTTTATAATGATTCAAGTATCTTTTCAGATTGAAACACCCATATAAGCCAGCAGTCTGGGTTCACTGGTTGGTTGGTTTGTTTGTTTGTTTTCTATCAGTGTTTGCATCTCCAGGAAAAAAACACAAAGCAGTACTTACTGATTTTGAAAACCCAAACAACCGTTGGGTTGTTTTGTTGTTGTTGTTTTGCTAGTGTTTTGGGTTGTTTTTTTTTTTAAGTAAACCTAGTCGATTTTAACAGTATATTTAAATTTTCTACTCGCATTTAACTCTAACTTGATAGACTGTAACTTCCTCCATAAAGCCTCCCATTGTCTTAGTCTGTTTTAGGCAAGTCTGTTTGGCTTTTTCCCCCAACACATAGCCCTTTCATAAAGCCCTTTCTCCTAGAAGAAGAAAGCTTGGAATGCTACTTTCCCACAGTAATCACATGTTTATTTTTCAAACAGTAACATATTTGGGGATTTTTAAATTACTTAATTTCTTCTGGAAACTCTCACTTCTCTTGGCACTTGTTAAAAATTTATATCAGACGGTTAGTTAGAACAGCTATTGAAATGTATGGTTTTCAAACTACAGCCTCATTCAGAAGTTTGAATTTAATGTTCTTCCACTGGAAAATTGTTTTGTGTAAATTGGAATTTTCTGCACTAGCAGTTGTGAGACTCCTCAGTGTTTACGTAGCAACCTGATTACCAGCCAGATTCTTTGTACTGGAAGAGGTTCTGTCAATTTATGCTAAATAATTGAGTGAAAAGTTAATATTCAAGTAATAGTTTTGTTTAGTTAGGGAGGAAGATCTAATTGTCGAGCCAACTCTTAGATACTGTTAAATGACTTAATGGAACATAGATGCAATTGCAGAGACATTAGTCATAATATCGGTTGTATGTTTATGATCTGGTGCTTTTAGACAAGCAGTTGAATTTTAGGAACTTCATTCTTTGACTTTCTCCCAAGAGCACTGGGAACTTAGTCAGCTAAATGAGATTACTAGAAACTTTGTAATTTATCCACTATACTTTACTATATTCAGAAGGAATAGCGTTGGCATGAAAGTCTTGTGAAATTCTGTGTTCTTCACAAGGACTTAACCGTGCTGTGGTTTCCCATGTGGAAGCTGGCCTGTGCTTCTGCGGGCATGTGGTTGGTATATCCAGATTCCTTGTTACTTCCTTGTTAGGCTATTGGATAGCCTACCAAATTAACAGATTGATCTTCCCTGTTGCAATCCTGCAGAAGCAGCTTACAAAGAATTTTAGGACTATGGAATTTTCAAAAATGACAAAAGTTGAAGTGCCCCATGGGGAAGATTTGGCAGGTTCAAACATATTCAAGAATACACACGTTTACATATTCAAAGCTATTTCTATGCAAAACCTGTTAAAATACCAATTGCTTTTCTAAGGATAGAATGTTAATCTGTATCCATAAAGAATAGTTCTACTTTGATGTATGTCAACATAAAAAAAAAAAACAAACCCACCTTAAACTGGACTTCTTTTCTGACCTTTTTCCAGGGATGATGTTGCACTCTTATACTTTGAAGTAACCATGGCTATAATTGCTGGAAGGGGTGAGTGACACTTTAGTAGTCGTATTCTTCTTTCTGCTTATAAGGTCTAGTCAAGATAATTTTGAAAAATTATGTTTAGGGTTTTTTTTTAGTTATAATCTTTCTGTTATGCTCTGTAAGCAGAACACTTACGTAATACTCTTAAGACACTGATGTACATTCATCAGGAAATAGAAAAGAATGGAAAAAGGCAATGAATACCACCTGTCAGGAATGTCACCAGTCTTGTTTACCTCATAAACACATTGTCCAAAATTGTGAGTTGCGACTT
The DNA here is from genome assembly GCA_008658365.1 of Alca torda. Classification (NCBI taxonomy): domain Eukaryota; kingdom Metazoa; phylum Chordata; class Aves; order Charadriiformes; family Alcidae; genus Alca; species Alca torda. Next base: position 9,708,761 of record CM018079.1, read on the forward strand.
GTCCGTCCCTTATTAAACCTCAAGTATCCTTTTCTTCTTTGGATACTCTGTCAAATGCCCGTAGACCCTTTCGCGTTCATGGGGCAATTTGCCCATATTGAACAGGTCCTGTTGAGAAAAAGAGAGATTGCCAGTAATGCGGATGTTATTTCTCACGCTCATCTTTGGAAGATGATGTTATTTTCTGAGTATGAGTAAATTTTATGTCATGAAGCTGATGGAAGCTCAGTCTTTAAAATGCTTCGTCAAAGTTACCTTTTGTTCATTGAATTACTAGTAGCTAAGGTAAATGAAATAGATTTGTAATGAAACTAAAGAAGGCACAATTTTTTAAGTAAGGTGCCTGCTTTTCAGAGTATCGTTCTAAGAATCTTAAGTTAAAATATACAACTCTCTGTCAGTGTTCTTGTCAGGCCTCTTAGTTGCAGCGATTATACGTTTCCTCAGTCGTTTTTGAACCAAGTTTATCACAACGGTAATGTTACCTCAGTGTTTACTTTCTTGACTTCTTATTTCAGGAAAGTACAAAAATAATTTATAATAAATATCTTTCACTTTAAGCTATTTCAAACTTTACCCAATCTGTTTCCATTTCTGCCTCATTAATTTTTGGCATATGTTTTAAAATCCGTTGTCAAAAATATATTGGACCCTAGGGGGCTATTACCCATTTTCTTCTATATTTCCCTAATGGTAGCAGGCTCTCATAAAAATTGCAGTATGAGTTTTGAATAGCTGATTAAACAATGATATTTAGAAGCAATAGATAAATAATAGACAAATTGTCCATTAATAGCACACAACTTTGCTATATTAATTTTCTGGCTTTTTTTAATGGTGAATGTAGAGCTTGCCATTTTAAATTTAGTTATTCATAACCTGGATCATTTGGGTGTCTGGGTTATTTCATAGTAATTGACTAAGTTTGTCTTTAGGGAAGACATGTTTATAAATATTAGTAACTGCTGTATCTTTTCTAGTCAGGCCTCCTTGGAAATATATAAGGTTTCTGTTTGAATCAAGGAAAAAGTGTGATGATAAAGATAATTCTGACTTAAACGGTGATGACTTCTTCATACATATGCAGATCTTCTGCTTCATTGTGATGCTGCTTTTGATTTTTCCACATTGGAAAAATACAACAATTTTTTGTCATGCTTTAAAATGCTGGAAAATCATTTAACGTTGGCTAAAGTATAGTTCAAAATTATCTTGAGAACAGCACTTCCTCTGTTCGTACATGCTCTCAATTGAGTTAGGTCTTTCTATTCTGCTTTTAATATTGGAGTAAAAAATCATAGGCCTTGAATGCCAGAAAAAGGAGTGATCGTGTTCTGCTACTGAAGTATCTAGAACTGCAGGGAGGCAATTTGGGAGGCTTGTACAACCTCGACTAGCTTGCCTTAACGATGCAAAGGCTGTGACAGCACTGCCTGATGCCTGTTGGGTGGTGTGCGCCTGCCACTTCTCCTGCTTTTCCCACTGAACCCCATTTGCCCCTTCCATATCCAACAAATTAAAGGTTATTATACAGCAGATTGACTGCAGCTGGCTATGGTGTGCCACAGGAGGAATTCTAAGATGCTCATTCGAAACAGCTTTATGTTTTTACAATACCAACCGGTGCACATTCGGAATGTAGAGAGAATCTCTGTTTACACTGTAGTCTTCTCAGGTGGTTGTCCAGGAGCACCAATGTTTGCATTGTACTGAAATCCGGTGGGTTCTGGCGAATCTTCTGATGCTGGACTTCTGATGGACTTTTTACTGATGGATTAAAACATTTTTTAGTTTAATTCATTTTCAACAAGTATTAGTTTAGCTATATACTTGCATGTTTGGTCCCCTCCAGCTTTATTTCTACAACACTCAGTGTCAGGCGGATGGGTCCAGGCTCTTCTCAGTGGTGCCCGGCAACAGGACAAGAGGTTGGGGGCACAAACTTGAGCATAGGAAGTTCCACCTAAACGTGAGGAGGAACTTCTTTACCCTGAGGGTGGCAGAGCACTGGCACAGGCTGCCCAGAGAGGTGGTGGAGTCTCCAACTCTAGAGACATTCAAAACCCACCTGGACGCGTTCCTGTCCAACCTGCTCTGGGTGACCCTGCTGTGGCAGGGGGGTTGGACTAGATGATCTCCAGAGGTCCCTTCCAACCCTACCATTCTGTGATTCTGTGCTCAAAACAGTTCTGAAAGTCTCTGCCCAGTGTTTTTTGGAGAGGGAAAGAATGTAGACTAGATGAATTTGGAAAACTAATTTTTTTTGAAAGGAGATATGCTTTGCTTTGGGAATAGGTGAAGAGGGGAACACTTAAAGGAATTGCTTCTCAGAAGTAGAACAACTTAGTGTCAGGGATTTTGGAAGAGTTTTGCTGAAATGTTTTTATTTGGGGAACAAATTTTCTCAGAATGAACCATCATCTGTGTATAGGTGTGTGCGTGTGTACATGTAGCTTTTATAATGAAATGTTAACCGGTTCCAGTGCATTCCAGCGTGAAGGAGCTACTTTTGCCTCTTTGGCATGTGTAGTAACCTGGGATGTAATGGCAGTTTGTTGGTGTTACATTATATTCATTATGCCCTTCAGTCAGAAGTCTGGGGAAGCTTTCCATCAAGCTTACATTTTAGAATCTTGCAGTGTTATTTCTTTACCTATATATAGCTCAAAATACAGTAACATTTTCTTTAAAAACCAATGACTATGTCAGTTCTGGTAAATAAGGAAGACTAGTTGTTACATTCTGTTTGCAGCTATTTCCACATTTAGTCGTGGTTTTGCTAGAGTTACAAGAACTTTTCCTAATGTGATAAGAAACAAGGGCATTGTGTCTGGTTTCTGCGGTGTTACAATTCTCTGATCTTCTGAAAGAAATGGATCACTCTGGACCTCATCTTGCACTCATTGGAATAGTGCTTCTGCTACCTTTAAATGGTGTGACCCGTGACCGTAGTTATAGTCTCACTCTTTCTTTTGAGAACTTCTTTTTTTATTTCAGTCACTTTTAGCTCTTCATTTCTTGTATTTCAGTGGAGAGGCACAGCTGATTGATTTGGTGTAATACATGACCTCCTGCCCTCTGAGAAGTCAGTGAATTCTTCGTTGTTGAAGCTTTTTCTAAGAGATATTTCCAGGGCTCATTTTAAATCTAAATTTGATTCTGTTAGCAGTCATCTCTGTGTGACAGTTTCATTTACTTCACATGCTAATCTGTCAGATAACATGGCATCTCTCGTTGCCCCCAAATTCGCAGCATTCATTTATTAGCTTTACATTGCAACAAATACAAAAATAGATTCACCTTAATGCTGAACCTTGCCATTACATTGCAGCCTCTGTACAACTACTGATGGTTTGGGGTGATAGCGTTCTTTTAAGAGGTCTGTAATCTCTGGAAGTAATTATCATTTAGTGATTCAGGAACAATTTGGTTAAATGTTCTCAAACATTTAAAATGATCTTCTGTTTTTGTGCCATGCATAATGTGATTTGCATGAAAACAACACCTGCATATCTTTGTGAGCAGTTTTTCAGAGTTTACACATCATTCTTCCTATGCTGCATTGAAAATGACATTCAGTGATTTCACAGGAGTCGTGAGAATAGCAGATTTCATGTCTGTTATTCTTCAAGGGCTTTATTAAAGCACTGATGATTCCTATTGATAATATAAAAGTGTTTCATAAAGGAATCAAATGCCAAAATTGATCAGATGTTTCTTATTGACCTATTTACCTATTTTCTATTGATGGGTGGAGGGTGATGATGTGTGGGGGGTTTGTGTTTTTTTTTTATTTTTTGTGGGAATGAAAAAATACTTATTTTTCTTTGAGGTTGATGTAACCTTTTTCTCCCAAGCCTTACAGGGAGGTACTGTTTCTACAACGCAGAATTGCTCTAAGTGAGCTGTGCAGATTGGTTCCCTGGCTGTTGCACACCACTGTGATGTTTTGCAAGTTGAAATGTGTGGTATGTGGTGGAAGATGTGCTACATCTCGGGAGATCAGACCCTCTGTTAGGTTGGATGGGAATGTGAGGTGTTTAAACTCTGTTTCAAAGAGCAGTTCAGTGGATCGTGTAAATATTTTCCCTTTTCGAAGACAGGAGACCAAATCATAGGAGAGGCGAATTTCCTGCGGTTATGCAGTAAAACATTAGTTGACCTAGGACAAAAGTCAAACCTCTTTAATCCCAACTGAGTGTCCTACTGACGATTCTGCTGTCTCATTTTGTAGCATCAGGCAGGAGAATCATAGTGTAGGTTTCTGTTTGGAACACAAGTTGGCTAAATAAGCAATCATAAATTTTAGAAAAACTTGTCCTTCATTTCTCTCAGAACTTGACTAGTGGGATGTACGAGTCATTGGAAAACAGTGATAGAGAAGTGATTAATATTGATAACTATTTGGCTGCTGATACCTGAGACACTCAGATGCCTCTTAGCAATACCGATGCTGGAAACTATTTTGAAATTAATATTGTTATAATTAAATTACTTTAAATTTATTGGTTTTTCCCTGCCAACATTGTGCATGGTTCCAAAGAAAACGTAACTTAAGGATGCATCTGTAGAATTTTTGCTTTTACAAACTAGTAAAATAACGTAGTTGCACATAGCGATGAAATGCAACTGCTTCTGCCATTATTTTAATTTTGCCAGACCTACTGAATATTTGGCACTGTTGTTCTTGCCTTGTAGCTGTTTGTTTAGGATTGGGAAGAGGTTTGGAATTACTCATGATATTTGAGAGGATGATAAAAGTTAATTTGAGAAAGGTACTCACAGTTGTGTCTTCTACCAGTGGCACGTCATCGGGTGTCACTGAGATGTTAATATTTTAGATTTTTGGTTTATTTTGTGTGTGTGTGTGTGCATGGCTTTACACTGGTAGTTGGTACAGAGGTTATTTCTCTGCAAACTCACACTGTGCAAAAGCATTCCTGGTATCCATTTTAGGCGTCGTGATGAACTTGTTACATGTAAGACAATACAGAGTCGGACCCCTGTCATGGTCTCCGATATCTCCATCTAGTTCTTAATTCACAGAGATAAAGAGTAGAAGTGTAGGGGACAACGCAAACACCTAGTTAATATACTATATAGTTGACTGCCAATATATACATTCTCCTTGTTATGTACTATGTTCCTCTTGAAATGTATAAATTGTAAAAAAACAAAGGATAGAACTAAGGCAGGGAGTGGGACGTTCGTCACTGACGTTGGTAGAGCAGAATCTGATAGTAGGAGGCTTTATGAAAAACTAAGTCACATAGTAGCTTTCGAAATGTGAGAACACACTTTATGACCTGTGATGCTGGACAGATAGAACTAAATAGATAGCGCAGACCTACAGCTTTTGTGTGCTGGCAATCATCAGGATTTCTCACACAAATGAAACTTTCCTCAGGTTTGGTAGCTACAAAATAGTATATAATTATGATGTGCAAGACCTTGTGACCCGATGAAAATGATGAACCTCTTCACAAATAGTAGCTCTCAGTGGTAGGTGGACAAGGAGTCCACCTGCGAATCTGTCCAAAACTATTCCTAAGAGCTAGCTTGCAGAATGTGAAGGCAAAGGGTTCTAAAAGATTTTTGTGGCAAATGTGTGGCTAGCCTACATAAGAAGACTAGTTTGAGACTTGATCCATCTTGCATATTGCATCTGTTTTTCATGCAAAGTAAAATTAGACCCCATTGTATAGTCTGATGCTAACAAAACTAATTTTAATTTTAAGAACACAGTAATATTTTTTAAATGTATAGTACTATGCTAAAAGTGTAGAAAGTTAAAATAATAAAAGCTCTTTCATGTATGCTGTATTGTATATAGGCATATTACTTTCGTCTTTATATGCAGACTACTTTCTTATGAGTTGCAAGTAGGAATCTTGATTTCGAATTTAGACCTGCGAACAGGACCAGTTCAATGCCATTTACGTTTTTAATTTCAGAGTAAATTTAACTTCTGTAGTAGCAATAATTGTCTCCGTTATATGAAAAGCAGTTTCAGTAATGGAGACTCAAGTATTTGGGTTGTCTTTATGTAGGCAGATTTGGAGAGCTGATTTGCTTGAAAATTACTTGCCCGCCCCCCCCTTTTTTTTTTTCCTCCTTTTTTCGCTGGTCTGTGTTTCAGCTGGATCTCTCCCTCTCTCAATGGATATCACTGGCATGATAAAAGGGCTTGTATGAGTGTGAGAGGATAGGAAGGCAAGAATTGTGTTGCTTTGGCTGCCGGTGCCTAACTGTGTTCAAAGAGGAGATAATGTGAGATCAGTTGTCTGCAGCACTTATAAGACTGAGTGCTGGTAGCTGTATTTTCCTACAGTCACAAACTGTTGAGAGGTTTTTACTTTCCATGGAGCTTTGCTTCTCCACCCCTTTATTTTTACTAAATCTAAAGCTAAAAATCTACATTCTGCTATTACTAGCGTGGTTGTTATGGCATTTAAGAGCTTAGAAATGTGAACGTTCCCCTTGCGCTTACAGCCGTTATTGGAAAATGAAAATACTAAATGCTAACATAATCTGAAAATTTTGCTCTGTTGGCAAAAAGTCTCATGCTCTACCATTTTTGTACTTTATACGTTTAATGTGATAAAAACCTAATTTAATATCATAAAAGTTCTGTAATTTAAAGTTAATATTCTTGTGTCGCTTTAGGCTATATGCATGGATATAGTGGTATAGGTGGAAAATGTAGTATGATCCGTTGTGCTGTGTATGAGGAAGCCATTAAAGCCATGGATAGGAAAACCACGTAATTCTAGTTTCCCCACTGTTTTTACATTTGCCTGATTGAAGTGCCTTATTTCCCAATCTACATCAGGAAGACTTGTGAATGAGATGTAAATTAGGCCTGCTTCGTATGTGTGTTAGCTGAATCTGGAGCGCTTGTCACATGTTAGTCATGTTAGTTATGGCATGCAGCTATTAACCCATCCTGGTAATATGCCTGTAAGTGTTCTGTGATGCCTGCAGGTATTCTGTTAGATAGGAAAGCTTAGAAGACGTCCAAAGTTACTGAATGCTGAAGTAGAAATACAGTTCAGCTCGCCAGCTGTCTCCTCTAGACCATGCCTTTAACAAGAACAATTGCCTTGTACGCATTGTTGAACTGTAGTAGAATGGGGAAGTGATTAGAGAAATGAAACATGGCACAGTGTCTCTCTTGCAACATATGTTGAATATGAAATGAAAATATAAATGGAAATAAGATGGATTTTGTACTGTTCACCTTAGAGAAAGCTAAGTTGTGTCTCTGTGGAAATTAATTTGAATATTAAAAGCATATGTAAACATTGAACTTACTCTCAGCACCTTGTCAAAGCCCAGCTGCTCTGTCCCAAGCCTCCTATGGCTCCTATGTATGTCCTTTGGGGTACATACAATCTCCTATTCATCCAGCTAAGTTTCCATCTGTATCTTTGAAGCCTCCAGTAGCAAATTCTGTGGTCAGTAAGAATGAATTTTTAGTGTCTTTCCAAATGTCTGCTAGCCAGTGCACAATATTCTAGCCTAACAACAACAAAAAAAGTTTAATTTCTTTCTATTCCAGTGGATTTTAGTGTTGTTTGCTATGAAGACTATGGAGTACCGTTATTTTGCTAGCCACTTGTTTTACTTTGCTTTGTAATTCTACTGAGCAATGAAGGAAAGTAAAGGAAGTCCAATTATTCTTTCTTTTTAAATAACAAAAATGCTTGTGTTCATTTACATGGATTTCATATTATAGTAGGGAGGATTGATAACGCTGGTGAAAACTGCTCAATTTTATAATACGCAAATCAAGTGACAGGAGGGTGGTGCTAATTAAACATAAAGAATATCGATGTCTTCAGACTCAAAATTGATTTCAATATGATATAAAAATTAGCATATGCCTGTCTCTAGAAGTCAGGTAGGCTTGTCTCTTTACTGTAAGTAGCTGAGCATTGTTTAACAAAATCTGTTTGCAGTTTTGTAGGTGTCTGTCAGATCTGGTAACCTTTCCACTGATAGGTTTGGGGTTTTTTTCCCTCTGTCTCGGGGGAGATAATTAGGTCTTACTATTTAGGAAACACCTACTACTTTTACAGCTTCAGTTTGTTTTTACAGAGTTATGCATTACTTTCACACCACAGATCCCAGTGGCTTTGTTTTTTGTAATAATAACAACTTCTAAAATCATGCTTTGCGGTGTGAAAGTGCACTCTGTTTAAAGGAAGAAAAGCAGTTTGCGTAGGGCATGATTCTCTCCATATAGAAGATAATGCTCTTAAACTTCACTGCCAGAACCTCTTTTTTTTTTTTTTTTTTGTTTCCTTCTTTCTCTTCTCCAAACAGAGAAGCAATAGAATAAATGGCCAATCAAGTTTCTGTAATTTTTGGCATTAGTACTAGATTGTTACCTGCTGCTGCCAGGTAAGCACAAGGGCAGAAGGTAAGGGGAGCCACAGGGCTATCCTGAGGGAGCTCTAGAAGCTCCTGACAAGCTCGGTCAGCTGCCCTTGACCCAGGAGTTGCCTTTGTGGCAGCTCATCGGAGCTCAGACCAGCCTAAATGTTCTCGGGTATGGTGGTGATGCACCACAGGGCATGCTGCCCAGCAAGTGTTGGAGCAGCCATCGCTGTCAGGGCAGGGGCTGTGACCCAGACACAGCTTCAGATGATCGATGCAGCCCCCATGTCCCAAGCTGCCTGAGGCCTCTCCCTGAGGCCAGGAGGGATGGTCCTCTGTCCTGCAGGTGGTGTGCTGGTTTTGGAGAGCTGTGTTGCCAGGTGGAGGAGTTAAAGGAGGAATTCATCAGGCTGTGGTGTATAAGAGAGAATAAAAGAGACAGGATCTTCTCAGAGATGCAACAACTTCGAGAGCCCCAGAGCCCAACTACAGTGAAGTGTGCAGGGTCTGTCCTTAGAACAGTAAGGGCAAGCTCTGGGAAAGGTTAAGGGTGGAAGCTGGTGACTCCAGCTCCACATGAAGGCTTACGACTATGGGACAGGTTTACTGTCTTCAAAGCTGAGGAGGAGTTGGGTATGCCTTCCAGCAAGGCATCTGGACCAGCTGAGCCTGAGCTGTGCTAGACCACCAGGAGGAAGCAGTGAGTGACAGTAATGGGTGACTCTGCAGTGGGGAATCATAGTCACAGATGGGACAAACCCGTCTGCCTGTGCGACTGCAAATCTCCAGAGGGGTCCTGGTGGACAGAAAATGGCACGTGAGCCAGCAGTGTGCCCTTGTGGCAAAGGAGGCTAATAGGATTCTGGGCTGCCTCAGCAGAAGTGTTTCCAGCAGGCTGAAGGAGGTGATCCTTCCACTCTGGCACTGGCAAGGCCCCACCTGGAGTACTGTGCCCAATTTTGGAATTCCCGGTATGAGAGGGATGGAGTTACTGGGCAGAGAGTAGCAAAGGGGCCACTATGATGATTAAGGGACTGGAGCATCTCTCCTATGAGGAGAGGCTGAGAGAGCTGGGATTCTTTATCTTGGAGAAGGCTTAGGGGGGAATCTCATCAATGTGTGCAAATATCTGAATGGGGTGTGTTAAAAAAAAAAAAAAAAAAAAAAAAAAGAGTAAAGAATTTGTCTTCATGTGAATATGAATGAAGCATAATAAGATTGGATAAACTTGATTGTAAGGATACATAGACATAAGGATGCAAAGATGCAAAGACATAACTTTAAATCTTAATTATATGTTGTTATTTACCTGCCTCAACAGCAATAAGCAGGGAAGATAAAATGCCAGCTTTGACTTTAGACCTCTTCTGTATTTCTTTATACCTGGTGATCCTGCAGTGGTACAATAAAATATTGTCCCTTGCAAATCTTCTGTTACAACTTATTCCTCAAAGACAAAACAGTGTTTTGCAGTTATTTATATGCAGTCTCCTGCCTCAAGCTATGCAGAATTTCTGTGAGCATTTTTAGCTGGGTATCTGTTCATATAATCTTTAGCAATCAAGTTTTAAAGTATAGGAGAAAAACATACCAAATCATTTATGGGCAGATGTTGTAAAATGTGTAAAGAAAGGAATTCATCAGAGTTTTGCAACCTGAAAATTAGTTCTCAGGACAAGTATAGGTGGTGACTAACTTCTAAGTAGTACACAGTTCTCTAGTAACAGTATTTTTTCCTCTCCCATTTAATGTATTCTGGTAAAATAATAGAATCCCTCAGGCATGGTATTGTCTAACTGCTTTATACTGAAGGTATGCAGGTGTGTCTTACCCAGACAGTGCTCCTGGAGTTGTGGGTTGTTCCAGCTTGTGTGTGTGTGTTTGTTGTTATTGAGGCCTGTAGTTCAGTGGAGATGTGTATATGATAGGATTGAAAAGAGGCAGACGCTACTGCTGGTTGAGTTAGAAAGAATACAGCAACAGAATAATCATGGGAAAGCTTGAGGAAAAAGAACTCTTACTGGTTGGTGCAACTTGGAGTAGGCCACCTGTATGACCTGCAGCTGGCCTGTTCGCTGCGCTCTCTGAAAACCTCTAAATTCTTTAAATTAGTCAAATTGAATTAATGTTGCTAGTAAAGACAGCATGTTTGAACGCTTTAAGTTCTCAGTTGCGGATTCAAAATTCACCACGTTTTGACAGCTTTAACTCTCATCCTGTTTTTTTTAGAGTTGACTCTGCACTTCTTCAGAGCACCACCATGGATCATAAAAGACAACTGGTTTAGAGTAAGGAGCATAGGGTTTGGAAAATATCAAAGGTGTGACAATGATGAAGCGTTCTGAGTTCTAAAAATGCATCTTGGAATTTCTTCTTTGACATCAGAGTGAGAGAATGGCTCTAGTGAATGTCTGGTTCCCTTTATTTCTTCCAACTGCTACTAATAAAAGATTTCCTCTTGAAGTTTGGGTTATATGATAGTATTGGTAATTACATATTAGCTCATCCTAATCTTATGAGGCTGCCAAGCTCTCTTAAAACGCTGCCTTGTCTGTTGTCATTTGGGCACCAGAATTACTTGTTGATTATTCACGAGTATGAGGAAGAGCATTTAAAGGGAATTTTTAATGTTTTTCTGTTAAAAATTGAATCAAAGCTCTGATGCTCTGAATTGTACTAAGGGCAAACAGCTTGAAGAATGAGCGTCAGGCAGTTTGGCAAAGAAATACTTTATTTATCTGCTTAATTTCAGTTGCAAACTTTGCACATGGGAATTAGAGATGGATGAGTAACTGGGAGCAGATGTGTTGGGTAATGGCCGCCAGAGATTTTGGCAAACCTTTCTTTAATTTTTCTAACCTGTTCCATAGATATGATGAATGTTGATAATAGGTATTGAGGTGAAAATCCTATACAGTAATGTAAAGAGCAGCGTATGAAAAGCGTGTTTCAGGATTTTACATCTCATTTAAAGTTGTCAATGCTATATACGAGTTTCACCCCTTCTTAAAATAATTGTTTAATCCTGAGAGGTGTTAAATTGAGAGCAAAAGAAGTTCATGCCCCCTTTGCTTAAGTAAAAATCAGCCTGGCATATAAATAGACTTCCCGTCTGTTGTGTGGTTTTAGTCACGGGGTTGTGTTCTCTTCTCATTCTTCTGGAAGCTACTGGAATCACTGCATGGGTGTGTGACAGTAGCTGTGGAAAAGTCATAGCAAATTAGTGGAAGTCTAAAGAAATCTTCACAAATTCAACATCAGTATTTGTAGTGTTTTCCTCGGCAGGCTGCAGAACAAGCTACCTGTTGGTCACGTAAAGCATCTAGAAATATCTGCGGGTGCTTCCAAACGTTTGATACTCAACGAGAAGTATCAGGATGGGAACTGCTGTCTCAAGTGCAAGCTTCTGAGACTGGGGAGGGGAAAAAAAAAAAAAGAGGTGGTGGTGAATGCACATCATATGTGGTAGTATCATAACTCTGCTTTTCCACAGTAAAAAAAAGGCAGTGATATTAGAGTTTATTTTTTGCCTCCTAAGGCACTCAAAATAGAAATCCCAGAGATTACCGTAGTTTGCTCCATTCACTGACTTGATGCCGTATGGTAGAGATCGTTGCCAGAAGGTCAAGGAATGCTATGCCAACGTTACCCAGCTCTTAGAATATGGCTCACCTGGTGTGTCTAAACTGGAATTTCTGGATTTTTCTCTTTTTGGAAATTAATTTTTAAAGACTTTATTTTGGTTCCTTTGGTTCCTATAACCTTTTAGGCTTCTGGATTTCTGGAAAACTGTGCATCTCCCACATCTGTGTGAGCAAAGGCTTTGAACTGATGGTATATTCTATCATTGTGCATATAGGTATCTTTAAATTTTCTTTATGTCTGTCTGACTTTTTTTTGGAAAAAAAAAGTCAACTGCAACAACATCTTGTTTTTAATCTGAGCAGTTGTCACAGGTGTGGGATAACAATAAAAGTATTGCATCTTACATCACTGCGCACTCTGCTAGGGCTCTGCTGAGACTTAATCTACATGCAACATCTCTGCAGCATGTAAAGGCTTTTATAAGAGAAAGTCAATGAGGCTCACGTACCTTTTATAAAACATGACATAAGGCAATATAATTAAAACTAAACTTATTTCCTGTGGTGAAATTAACTTACAGAAATGAAGGTGTTTATTTATTAAATAGGATCTCTGGAGTTCTCGCCTTACTCTTACCCCTCCTGGGAAGGTTTTGATTGTTTCCTTCCTTTCTCTTGCCTGCTTGCTGTGTAATTTAAAACTGATATCTTCCTTTGGGAAACAAAATTTGATCGGAGAACAGCCTGCATCACTAGCTAAACAAATTACCAATGTTTTACTCACTTTTCTTTCCCTATTCTTTCACCCCACCCCTAACTTTAAGGGGAAGAAAACAAAAAAAGTGTGCAGAGATTTTAGAAACATAGTAGTGTAGAGCAAATGGTTTTTTCAGAAACGAGGAGGACCTTTTCTTTCAGGGTAGGTAAATGCCTTTTTTTTCCTCTTTTTTTTTTTTTTCCTTCCCTGTAGCAAAAAAGATAGCAGGTGGTTGCTTTCTTATATTTGGTTTCGTGTGATCAAGTCTTTTGGTGTTCATTGTTGGTCTCCAGGCACAAGAACTGACTGGGTGTGGCTGCTTTATCTTATAGAACAGATAATTTATGGAAGGATTAAACAGATACGTGAAATCAGTGTTGGTAGCTATTTAGCTTAAAATGGCCAGCAGTGCCTTTATCATGATGTATTAAAATACAAGGCAATCCGGTAGAGTTTTGCTTGCTTTATTAAGAAAAACGAGTATCAGTGAGTGGCTGAAAGAATTATTATGGCCAAAATCAAGAAAGGACAGTTGTTTCTTTGTGTGCCATGGTTTCCGCTGCTAAGATTATTGCAAGTAAAAGTTTTCTTTTAATGTGAAAGTATGTTAAGATATGGGCGAAATCGAATCTTTGTGCTCATAAACTTCAGTTGAATGAGTTTGAACCTGGATCTTATGTGGATATGATCTGCATTGTTCAGATTTCTGCAGTAATACGGAGAGAAGAGTAGCAATTCTTTTCATAATGATTTAGTAAAGCATACTTTCATAATCCTTTCTACATAGGCAAAAAATTGAATGGTTTAGATCTTATAGTTGTTACAAACTTGTAGTAACTTGCACCTATTAATTATAGTCTTTGCAAAATCATTATGGTGTTTTCCCTGTGTGTTGTAGAACTGAGAATGGTTTGGAGTATTCATTGGAAATTGTGAGCCGCTAGAGGTTCATTTTCTAACAGAGAAGAGAACTACTTTTTTTTTTCCTAGCAATGATTATTGAAATTGTGCTAGAAAATTCACAAAATAAAAATCAGCAATCAGCAGTTCATCATGCAGTGACTGCGTGTTTTTATAACTCGAATACTTAGAAATAGATTGATACTGCATTGTATCTTTTGGTTTGAGTGAAGAAGTCCTTTATCATAGTGAGATATGACAGTATTTTGACTGTCAGTGATTTTCTGGAAGCAATATAATCATATTTGTTACCTGCTTATCTGCATCAGTGATACCTGTGATTTAGGTTCAGTTCTAGTGTTGTGTGAAACATTTGCTAGTACATGCTTTTTGATGAGATACGAAAATAAAAAAAAAAAATCCATTTTTTTTTTTTGTGTTTTGCTTTGTTTTTTAAGACTTCTAGATTGCTAACTCTTAAGTTTTCAGGAAGAAAATTTAGGAGAAAACTGGATTTTCACCTTAGAGAAATGGTAGGGCAACTTCTTGGTTGTCCATTGCTCTGTGCACTCCTCATACACGCGGAGTAGGTAACTCTCTCGGCGAGTATAGTGAAGCGGAAGTCTTTCTTTTCTCTGTAATACGTCTGCCTAATGTCTTGAGTTAGTAATATATTCTGCCTCTTAACAAGTATAAATTGATGGCTTCAATTTGATAGTAGGTGTTTGATTTATTCACATTATTAGTATGAAAATTGTGTTTGAATTTACAGTATTCCTATTCTCAAGCTACAAATTGTAGGAGCAGAATGGAAACTAAGAATAAAAAAAAAAAATGCCCTTTATTTTTAGGTCAACTAAGTTAAATTGAATATATGACAAATTATCTGAAAGGTTTGGGTTAGTAACATAAGTTTTCCTGAAATAAACAGCGTGTGATTCCAAAATACTGACATAAGTACTTGTCTCCTTCCATAAGGTAGCACATCAGATGAATCACTTAACAAGAGTCTATCTAACTGCTCCCCAAAATAAATAGTTCTTTTATAAAAAGGTGATTTGGTTTTGCAATGGTTGTGAGTTGATCAAGAAGCACTTTGCGTTGACTTTTTAGGAGCTATCAAGAGGAACAAAAGTAACGCTAAAAGTTGCCCCAGTGGAAGTTAAAAAGCCTCCTTAACCTTTAAAAAGCATACAAAATACTGCACACTTTTATATGGCCCCTGAATATTTTATTTTACTGCTTTGTAAGTTTTGTTGTGGTGTGGTGGTTTTTTGTCCTCCCCCCCTCCCCCCATTTTGCCGAGTGGTGAGGGAAATGAGCATTAATAGTATTTTTAAACTGAGTAAAAGTCTTTCTGCAAGAGTGCTGAAGAATAAACATATTTCTTCATAAGAACTCTTTTTCATTCCAGTTTGCTTCTAAAGCTTCATATGTCTCAGCCTTTAATATCTCCATTTTGGAATCGTTTCTCCGTTACATCCTGGAGTAATACAAGTTTTTCATGGGATTATAACTGCCCTACTGTGCACTTTTCAACTTTTGTGAATATTTAATTGCTAGAGAAGTTAATTTTTATCCATATGGAATGTGCCATTGATGCTTTTATAAAGTGTGTCCTCTCATTTTAAAACAATTAGTCCTAAGAAATGTAATTGAATGAAATTAAATTCATGAGGGAGGTAAACACCAGGGATATAGAAAAGCTATTTAAACCAAAGGACAATATTGGCACAAGAACTAATGGGTGTAAGCTGGCTATGAATAAATTCAAGCTGAGAATTAAAAGAAGGTTCCTAATTGTTAGAGCAGTGAGGTTCTGCAATGGTTTTTCAATCAAAGCAAAATCATAAGCACTCTTAGGAAGGAGTTTGATTGCCTTATGAAAAGCATTAAATTATGCAGTACTTGTTGTGGCTGGGGACTGGACTGAAATTTGGTGGTCCTTTCCTATCCTGTAATCCGAAGAAGCGTATACTTTCTGAGACATTTGTTTACGAGTCAGAAATTTATCTTTGTATGTCTTGATGGATGCATAAATTTCCTTCATGTTGATTTTAATCACAAGATCAGCCCTCGGCACATTCAATTTGATGTGTTAGTCCTCAGTGGTCAACCAAGAGTCTCAGTTCAAGTTGTGGAGTCTCAGTCACTTTTATGTGATAATGGGAAGTCAGATACCGAGAGAAGTTAGAAGCTTGGAGGTTTCTTCCATTTCAGGTCTTCAAATTTACGTGAAGAAAGGTTTATAATCTTTTTACCTGGCAGTGTATGTAGAATTAAAAGAACTGCTTTTTTCTCATTACCACTACTCATTTTTAACACAAGACAAAATAGCCCGCTAAAAAGTGCACTAGAGCAGTCTACTCGGGTAGCTTAAATGTTGCTTACTGTAATATAAAGTAAAATTGAATGTGTTTTACTTCTATAGCTAACCTGCGTTGGTTTTTTTTTTTTTTTCCCTGTATCTACCTGAAGCGTTTAAATAAAGGGAGATAACACTAGCAAGGCAATGGAGAGGTTTTCTCATTAAAAGCGTGCGTAGCCTTACTTGTACGGTTACCCATTCCAATGACTTGTACCGCCTCTAGTGCTGACTGTGGTAAACATGATTTACTATTGATTCAGCTGCATGTTGCCCACAGACCATATTTGTGAACTATTATGCACTAGAACTTAATTTCTGTTCCTGCTTTTTATTTCTGTTTTGTTTTTATGCTGAAAACTAAGCAGCTCCTGAGTTGCTGTTGAGCAGTAGCCTTCAAGGAGACTGAGCTGAATTGCAGGTGCTTGAGAACTAGCAATCTTTTTATGGTCTTTTCTGACTCCTCATGCAATCCTGGCATCTTATTTCACATGTTGGGTTGTTTGGGGATTTTTGACCTTTCATACTATCACCAAAAAGTCAAGTTATTTCATGAATTAGCCAGAAAGATGCTACTAGTAGTTTTTTGTTACGTTCTCATTTTTGTGTTTCTGTATCATCCTTGTTTAGTTTGACACTTAGTGCTGCACAGATTGATCCAGTCCTTTCAGAAAGTCATACCGTGGGAACTGAATTGGCATCTATTTAAATATAGGGTTTAATCTCACCACCAGTAAGTGTAACAAATAATCCATCTGACCACTTAAAAGTGGACCTCAGAAGTTTAGTTGTACATATTCATAGTGAATATCGTTACTAACCTGTGTCAGCTGAGCATTTGATGTGATGAGTTTAATCAGGAAGGTTTGCTTGAGGCTTATCTATAACGTTGAGCAGCTGCTTGCGTGTACTGCTGTCGGGCAATGGCAGAAAGCCTGTTATTACTTTAATATGTTAAAAAGAGCACCCTCCTTAATGAAAAGGTATTTTTGTTTTGTTAGTATATGTTAAGAGGTGCATATGTATTAAGGGTGCGCTCCATTAACCTTTCACTTGCAGAGTTGGATTAGAATCGGGAATGGAGCATCAGAGGGCCTTTCAAGACAAAGTTGAAAGAATCCCTTGTGCAGTATATGAAAGGCTGGCCTTATGCCATCTGACAATTGCTTTGATCATGTTTCTCTTCTGGGAAGGTGGTTTTTATAATGCTAGACTCTTACAGGTATTTTCAATAAGCTATTATGAGTGAAGCAGATAAGCACGGTAACAGTCTTTGATGTCCATTTGATTTTTGTCCGTCAATGGTTATTGTGGGGGTTTCATTCTGAAGTAATTTTGTTTACCAAAACCAGTGTCTAATTAAATCAGCTAACTAAATAACATAGTCTTAAACAAAAAAAAAAAAAAAAAAGCCTTACTTCTTGTCTGGAAAAATTGAGTTTAGGAATAGGTTCCATATTCATGTTTTATTTACAATTGTAAATGCACATTTTTCATCAATATTTTCTGACAGGTTTGTATTGGATTTAGGCCGAGAAGGTTTTCTGCAGATGCAAGGTTTCCAAAAGCTATTGTTTTAGCGATTTTTCACAGTGTATTATAAATGGCTTTTTTTCTTTACTGATTTCTTTTCATTTTATTCTATCTGAAGACACGCTCTGCAGATTAATGTATTCCTACTGGGTCCAGCCCCAGTTAGTTTAGGCCTTTGTGAACTGTTCTTCTTTTTGATGTGGTTGGGGACTATGGCTTTGAGTAGTTCATGTTTGGAACTAAAGATTTATAATCTGTGCAGCCGTCATTCGCCAGTCTGGCATAAACACACAGCATGCTTTCTTCTCTCTCGGTGATAAATAACCTTTAGGATATAGCACTGGCTTTCAAGCATGTCTTAGTAGTTTATAGTCTTTAACAGATCCACTTGAAGATGAGTTTTTGTAATTTGTGAGTGATATTTGATTTTATTTGTGAACTGAGTGATAACAGTGTACATCATTACACAGTAAAATGTTTTTTGTTTTTTTTGGTTTTTTTTTTTTTTTAAAATTCTCAAGTAAAAAAGAGGAATGGGGGAAACCTTTGTTTCTGTGGTGTGACTTTCTAGTTTTGTGTTTGTGTTGTGGGTTTTGTTTTTTTTTTTTACCAGAGCAAAATTTGGTAATACCACAGACATAACACAAATGTTGTAAACCAAAATTGAAATTAAAGAGACAGAAAATTAGGACAAAGGGGTGGAAGGAAAGAAAAAAAGAGCTTTCAGAAATGTGCATGGCCTAGCTTTGTTGCTGCTGCTACTGTTGATTAATTTTTTTATGGGAATAATAGTAACGTTACTGTGAGTGAAAGGGATGGTTAACTTGAAGTTTTAGCTCTGCCTAAATGCTTTCACAAGTCTCATCTTTTATGGATATCAGTCGGGTTTGGAGTCTCAACATTGGGGCAGGTTAGCTTCAGCAAGATAGAACTTTTGATCTTCATCAGTGTCCAGCCTTCTGAGATACAGTAGATAAGAGTTTCGTTATCTGTGCTGCTACAGATTGGGTTCTTTTTCATCAAAGATGCACAATATTTTAATATCCATGTTAAAATGCACATAATATTCTATTCTATCATTTGTCTACGCTGTAAGATCCTTGAGGTTCTCTTATTTACGTCTTCTAATGGGACTTATTTGAGAATTAGGTGGCTGTAATGTCAGGTAAATATGAGTTAGTGGGAAGTGACTTCAGCCAGGTACAGATGCCCTTATATTATAAATCCTGTGTGTAGCTTCTGTGCTCCTGATTACTGGAGTGCATTATTTCTCATGCAAATATATTTTCAGCTATTAAATGGAGGGCCAAGGATCTTTGATATAGAAAGTTTAAGCGAGAACATTTGTGAGGAGTGTTTGCGCTGTCTTTTGTTTCCCCAGAGCCTGTCCATGGCAGGATAAGTGTTATATCCATTGTACGTACATACCAGGAGGGGGCGGGCACAAGGGAAGACCTAGTAGAGTATTTTAAAAGGTATTCAGAAACAACAGGAGAATAAATGCTAAGAACAGGAAGACATTCCTAACTAAATTTGGAGGAAACCATTTGTTACTTAAATGCAATGTAGAGATTTTTTTTCATACCTGTTTTCTTCTGAAATGCTTCCAGTGCCAGTGGTAGCTTTGGTTACTGGTTAATGTAACAGGCCGGCGGGCATATTAGGGCTGACTGAGGTACTGTTTAAGATTTAAATTTTTTATAGGAAACTTCCCCCCCCGCCCTCCCCCACAAAAACATCCCAAACCCCAAGGAACCCTCTTGCTCCTTTAAACAGTTTGTAGTCAGACCTTTGTGCATTGACATATTAACGTTGTCAGTAGTTAAGGTTTCTGTTTTCCTACAAAAGTTATTTTGTGACTAGTGCTGATTTGCTGTTGGACTGTTTTTTCAGTGGCTCTAAAGGTGATTTGATAATGAGCATTAAAAACATTGACAGTGGTAAAGAAGAAAGGGTACGGATACTTAGAATAGATAGTTGTGCATAATGTCTTAGTATTTGAAATTCACCATGCACATTAATTTATTTTTAAAAGTTCTGTTAGAAAAATGTTCAAACAGAGAATTATAATTGTAGACTAAGTGGTTCTGGACCTGGTTTTCTTAAATTAGGTATTTTAAATATGTATGTCTGCTAATATATTATTATGGAATATGAGAGCAAATTGGATGTGGAGAGCCGGATGCAGTGCTTCTGAGTGCTTCTTTTCTCTCTGGGAATAAAACCATACGTTTAGTAGGCTCTTAGTCTGAATCAAATGTAGAGTTGAATTGTTTGCTGAACAGGGAGAAATCATATAATATTTAATTGATGGTTTTATTTAAAAGAACGTGGGTTTGTTGCAACATAAACAGTCAAGGTGACCTGTTTAGACATAATTCCTATTGTGAAGAATTTCAAGTTGCTGTAACTTTGTCATTAACAAACAGTCTTTTTTAACAAAGTAGAAGAGACAAGGCTGATAGGCAAAATCTACTAATTTCACTGCAAGTAATGTTTATTAATATTATTGATTTTAAATACATGCATTGAAGGTATTTGCATACGTTTTACTCTCCAAATGTCTGAATAGGTCAAATGCAAAGAATGAAATGCATGCATACAACAGATTGTTTTGCATGGATAACGCTTGTTCCAAGCACAAAGGGATGGCATAGATCATCTGGGTCACTGAACGCAGTCCTGTCCTATCTCAAGCAACAACATTTATATAATGCTTTTGCACATTGATCAAGCTTCAAATTGTGTTTTCACTTTTTGAACATGGGTCTCGGAGCCTGCCTTTCTGAGAATCTGTACTGTATAGTCCAATCATGTGTAATGTCATACGTGAGTGCTCTGAAAACAAGGGGGAAAATGAGCATTGACAATATATTCCAAAACCAAGTGATCTCTTTTGCATTTTTTTTGACTGTATCCTTAATATCATTCATCTCCGTAAGCAAAGCTCTTTCTGTCAAAATATGTTTGCTGAATAATAAAGATCCTCGGTAAACTCAAGACCTTTTTTTTTTCCTTTTTCTTTCTTTTTTTTTAAGAACTCAGAGGTCAAAGGCCTCTCTCTTCTTAAGAAGAAAACCTGTAGTTCATTTCACAGTTGTGCTGACATCTGCTGTGTTCCATTTTACTCATGAATTGTTAGATGCTTTGTCTGTGACAAATGTTTCCATTTATCAAGTTTTGAGTGATAGGAAGGTTTTCTCTAGACAAGAAAAGTTCATATAAATAATAAAATGAATTTTGATGTTGTAACAAAACAGTGTATTAATACAAAATCACTTCTCCGATGCCGTTAAGAGCAGCTTTGTTTTAACGTCTAATAAGAAATGTGGCACTGAAATAAACTTTGACCATTTCGGCAAACCCTCGAAACGACTGGTTTTGGCCTGATGGTAACGTGTCAGGACTTATGTTGGGAATGTGGTGGGTGACTAGCTGTTGTTAAAATTCCACCTTCCCAAATCAGTCCCCTGAACTTCTACTACTAAGTAAGTGGAAATACGTGCCTTCTTCAGTACTAAGTATTTTCACTGTCTCTTGGAAACATGAAGCCGCAACCAGCTCCCATGTCTCTCCTAGGTGCTAAAAGCCTCGGCTGCCCCTTTCTCAGCTGTTCCAACTTCCAGCTTTCTTTTGACAACTTTTGTGATGATGTCTCATATTCAACGTGAAAAAAAATAGGTCTGAAAACTAGTCTTTGGCATGGAGTAAGTGCCATCAAGAGTACTGGGTAAGAGAAGAGGGATTGGAGGATGGTGGTGCTGCCTAATTTTGTCTCTGCCAAAGGAGGGTGAAGGTGCAGGACAGAATGTAGCATTTTTACTATGTCATTATTTATTTAGTTTTGTTTTGTTCTTGGCCATTTAAGAAGATGGTAGAGTATCGCTTTGTGCAAAATGAAATTAGCAGTTCTGATAGTGGCTACTTTCTGCGAAAATATCCTTGCTGGTTCTCCTGTGGAGTAGCTTCAGTAGCCTGCCTTCCTAACTGTTCTTAACAGCATGAAACCTGATTTTACCATGTGGAAGCAGACTTTGTCACAGCGGGGACGAGGCAATGTGCATGTGTAGATGCAAAAAAGCTGAAGGAGTCCCAAATCACTGCAGTCTCTGCAGGGTCCACCTTTACGCTTCAGTAATTTTTCTATCAGTTAAGATAACTGCATCGACATAATGGAGTTCTTACATACTGATTCGGAAAGGGAAGTCTAAGATTAGGAGAGAAAAATGAACAGTGTGGTGAAGAAGTGAAAAGCAAGGAAACGCATAAAACTGAGATCTTATTTATCTGAACTGCATAATGTACATGTTGTAATTATACACTGTTATACAAAATAAGGTAGATATAGATTGTGTTATTACAGGGAACTGCAGAAAAGCAAGGGTCCACAAATTTGCTCAACTGCTTTTTGGGTTTAGGTTAATTTAGGTCAATACCAGATAATCAAAAACTGCGAGTCAAGTCTAAAAATGTTGTGAGAAGGTTTTTATTCCCCTGTAGTTCTAATTAGAATTTTTCTGAAAGCGTTAGGCGAGAGCCGCATGATGCTATTTTTGTTTTAATATGTGTAACCAGGTTTTATTAACAGCTCATTCTTGCTTGCAGAGAGACTATTAATACAGCTGCTCAATAGACAAATAGTTGCATTTCATTAAATACAAAACCAAAAAGAAAGCAGCACAAGCTACTGTACTTTCTGTCATTACAATAAAAAAAATATTTTATTGGAGGCAATAGCAAGCAGGAGTGTGTTGGTTTTTGCTTTCCTTCCTCCATTTGCTACTTTATTAAATAGTCTCCATGAACAGAACAGGAGGTCTGGCAGAAGAAAGAAAGTCGGAGGTGAATGTTTTGTGTAGTAGTAGAGAAATCCATGTGTTAAAATAATGTAAAAAATATTATCTCCAAGAGTGAGTCTGAGCTCTATTTTTATGAGCTATTTTGATGCATGAATGTGTGTTGTGTGTGTGCCCCCCAGTTAAATCTATTTGTTCAAAAGGCAAAACCTTTCGTTAGACTTCCTGCCAAAAAGCATAGGTGTTGACTGTGGTGTGTCTGTTGAAGGTTTTAATTAATATTCAGACATTTGGCGTTCATCTGTAGTGCAAAGGAAACTTTTTCACGTAGCTAAGTAAATTCAGTTAATCTATTTTCTTCTATACAGCTTCACGAAATTTATAAAATACTGGCACAATGTTACATTTCTGAATGCAGTTCTCTTGAGTGCTTTAAGTTGAACAAAGCATCAGGCGGTTGTTTTTGTCTTTTATAAGTGTAGTAACATCCAAAAAAATAAGGTTTTCTACTTGGTTCTGTGCTGAAAGGTGCAATACAGTCAAACACTGGAAGTGTCGCTATATACGATATTCTAGAGGCATCACAGCAAATTTCATATCCTTACAATTTATTTAAAAGAAATTTACAATGCAGCAACCAACTTTGAATACACTTGAAAAATACAGTGTTGTGAATGGAAATAAAACCAGTTGAAGCAAATCCTAGTTAAGGGTGGTAGTATGTGTTCACACAAACAAGACTGCTGCCGTAATGGGAGGAAAATGTTTTTTCAAGGCCAATGTTTTTATGCGGTGGGGGGAGGCTCTTACATAAAGTAGGCAACCTTAGACATCAGTATTTATTGGTGTTGGTTCTGAAACATAACAGCAGTTCTTTATCCTGAAACAGAAACGAGGAGTTTCTGACCTACTACTGTGTGGCAGCGATGGATTTTTGCACCAGCAAGCGTTGTACGGAAGAGGCAGTAGCTCGGTGTTGCTCTTTTGCTTAATGAAGGCAGTGGACATTAAGAAAAACAAAAAACACCAGGGAGAAGTAAACAGCATTTCGTGATGAAGTAAAAAGCACTTGATAAAATAATTGTAAATTGAATCTGAACACGTCACCTCTCAAAGCCTTAGAAGAAGAAATACAGGCAGCTGTGATTCTTGCTCAAGCAAATGCTCTACTACAGCGTTAATGACTTCAAGTGGTCAGTTTGATTGATAATGAGTCACCTTAGGATTCTTACTAATTTTTCATAGACAGACAAGTAGTAATGATGAAGGTGGCCTTAGCGGTGTTTTGCTTTAATAGGCAATGTAGAGGCCTGATCCTGCACTCATTGCCCCTTTCAAACTCCTGTACAGTCTGCAATCACCCACGCTCTGTGGAGTCACTTCGATAGGGTACTGTTTCTGGATTTAAAATAGAAGTACTGAAGCTCTGTAAGGGTAACTGCAGCACCACAGTCACTGGAATATTATCATGTTTTGCGGATGATTGGTTTCTTGAATATTATATTATGTGCACATTCTACATGTTTACTTATATATACTGAGCACACATTATTTTAAAACGCTGTTTTTGATGCCATCTATCAAGGTAAATATTATCACACTTTAAAAAACCCCTGAAAAAAATGCAAGCCTTTCTTATCTCTGTCCTTTCTCATATTCCCAGCTGAGAATCTTCTATCTGTTACCACAAGTAAAGCTGAAAACGGTATTTTATTCTGCCTTCTATTTCATTGCCTGATAACTCATGACTGTTGGTGCAGGGTATTTGACAAGATTAATGATACAATTAACCTCTTTGTGCTACTCTCATTACCAGTATTTATCTTAAAATCCACTTCCAAGAAGGTAGTATGGACTCTTGAATATAAAAGCTACTGAATATCTTTTTAACCACTAATCTGAAAGCTGAACTCAAGTAAGGGAAGGATGCAGTCTTAATTAATACACAATTCTGTGTAAATCTAGCAAATATTGCATATTGTGATTCAAGAAGGCTGGAAAAAAACACTACATAATGTCTGAGTAATCTTTCTCTGTATACTTAAGCTAATAATTCATTGATTTACCGCTCTTTATAAATGTTCCATTCTCAGGAGAGTGTTCTTCACTGAAATAACACTATTTATGTGTTCTAGAAAAGGTAGTCAACATAATTACTGTTTATACTGTTGGTTATTTAATAGTTTGTGTTGCACTTGTCTTCCACTCTTTTTTTTTTCCTCAAAACTATAGTCTTATGATAAGTATGGATGAATGCAGATGGGAGAGAGGTTTTACTGTCAAAATTGAATTTTAATAAGTGACAAAGTAAATCTAATGCTGCTGTCCGGGCTTATGGGTATCTCCTGTGAACTTAAAACAGTTAGATGTGATTTTACTGTGTTTCGTGGTGGAGACACACCTTCTGGGTACTTGCCCTGTCCTAGGAGTTGAAAAGTCGGTTAATCACAACGATGACACAAAAAGTCAGTTAATCACGACAAATGCTCTGCACAACTACTTACCCATAGAAATACAGAAAAAGCAGCTCAAGTCAAAGAGAAAAGAGCAGTAAGTGCTCTTTCTCACCTTGTTCCGTTCCTTTTCAGGAGCGTTATTTTCTACCAATCTGCAATAGGCAGCTGTTTTCCATTCCATATCAGCAAATTGTTGTATTTTTGTAGTTAAGGGCACTTTTTCTTTTTTTTTTTTAGGTCAGGCAGGTTTGGGGTTTTTTCTTTCTTGGGGGTAGCCTTAGCTAAGGTTCTCTTATTTTGAGTTGAGTGGAAAATGGTATCAAAATTCCTAAAATTCCTGGTGCTGGCCCTGATAGGACAAGTTCTGTTTTATAGCCTATAGATCTTTGTTGTTTGATCCTTTGCAAGTCATGACAGTTGTGCAATTTAGGTAATTGCTGAAGAATTATTTCCCTCGCTTATGTGGAAACATTAGTTGCACAGACTCCTAGGGAAATGCGGGTGACTGATTAATCCTTTTTCTCCAAGATATGTAATCCAACTGCATCTGAAAGTCTTTATTGAGGTTGACGTACTCTATGCTGGGCAGCGTACATAAACAGCGGGTGTAATAGTTTGTCTCAAAAGCCTGAAGTTTCAAGATTAACTGTGCCTGATGTGAATTACAAGGGATCTCGGTCGTTTCTGTGCTCAGGATTTAGCAGGAGCAGAGATTAGAGGGACTCTGCCTGCTCTTCAGTGTCCTCTTCCTGCTTCAGAGGTGGTGGCTTCCTTGCAGGGAGTTCTCCCAGGCTCTCTGAATGCAACTCTTTCTCACACACGTGTGTTTACAGAAATACGAAGGTTTTGCTATATTACTGAGTGAAATGGAAAATGCTGATACTTACCTATCTGAGTGCTGGGTGCCTGACCGTGATAATCTGAGGTGAGGAAAACGTGTCTTTATCCACGAATAAGGCATTCCACAGCAGAAACGAAGGAAGTTGGAGGCATCTGTGTTCCCAAGGTGCTATTTTTATCAAAGGAGTTGTAGAGCACCCAGGCGCGACTACAGTGAATACTCCACGTTGTGACTTTGTTTCTTATCCCTTTGCCCCTTGAACTCAGGGGTTAAGATAGCATTAGAACGCTGCAGGAGAGCATCAGCCCTTAGGCAACGTGAGAGTAGCTGTTCATAATGAAGCAACAGTATTTAGCAACAAAGAACAATTAAATAAAACTATTGAAAGATTTCTGAGTTGTTAGGAGACTGCCAGCCTTCTTTTCAGGGTAGCTTAAAAATTTCATGCTTTTTGAGCTGATCTTACAGTTTGTGAGTTAACTGATGTATTAGGTTAGCTCTTAGTTATCCCTAATAAAACCATTTTGTCTAATAGTTGATCAACAGTGAGTGAATTTGATCTGATGCTTTTCCAAAAGCGTTTTTACCACATGTGCATGATGTAACCTGAAGATAGCAAGTTGATCCAAGTCTTATGGCACATACCAAAGTATTTAGGTTTTTAAATAATCTGGAAACGCAAGTATAAATTATGAGAAGTGGATGATTTTGTTTCCTGTAGGGGAATATCAGGCATGGACATTGTCCCCTGGAATAAGGAAAACTACTTCATAAGATACGTGTTTTTGCAGATGTGAATAAAAATCAGTCAACAATACACTGGTACCCTTTTTTCCCAATAGAGACATGAAACTAGAAATTTACTAAAGTGTGACAATGAGGCATTTTGAGCTATAATAAATAAAACCCATTAATCTTGAAATCGTAATGTTTTTAGAGCCAGTAGCCAAGGAGCAGCCTAATGTAATTACTTGGTGAAATGCTTTGTGCAAAACGGATCTTTGGAATATTGAAATTGCAAGAAAATGTAAAAATATGCTTTAGTAAAATGTAGGGTATTAAAGCATAGGGGAAAGGGTATGGAGCGAACAAAGTATGTTTCTGTCACAGTTCAGTAAACACCGTTAAAATTAAACTGCATGCAAAAGCAAATGGACTATTTTTTATCAAATATGAAATTAAACAATTAATATATATGTTATTTATACACAAATACAATAATGTTAAAAATAGGAAATGAAGCAAAGTTAAATTACTATGAGTATTTCTCTGCATTCACCTATGTTTGTTCATGTCTTTCATGTAGATGCTGTTTAGTGAACGAGGAAAAGGAAAAAGAATCGTGATTTGGCAGATATGAAAAGCTAAAGTACAACTTCCAGCCCCAATTCCAGTGGACTTGACACTGATCTCATGCCACCTAAACCAGGTAAATTTGAGTCCTTGCATGAGTTAGAGTGCCACACTAAGGGAAATGATTTTGTTTGTAAGCATTGAGATTGCAAGTGTCTCGAGCAGATTTATTTCTCCTGGTTGTGATCCATTCGTGGAACCACACCTAGAGGAAATGCAATAGCTGACTGACTTTGTCTGACTTGAAAGTCAAAAATATCTTCCTTCAAAAGTTATCTCACCAATAGGACAGAAGCAGGAGTTTTACAATATTCAGCTTTTTACAGTCTCTTTGGTATGACTGATGCTCACTGGACAGGTCCAACATTGCTTCGCGTTTGGAGAGTCTCTGTTCTGAATGGGAATCATCAGATATTGAAAGAAACAAGTGGATGATGAATGTACTTTGAACAAACCTAGTATAGTGTTTCTTATTTAAAGCTGTGATTTGGAATAGCTTTTGAAGCAAGAGCTAAGAACCTCCTGTGCAAGCCTGGCATTGGGATGGCTTAAAATGGCTGCTCCCCAGGGTATTTAATTTGCAGAGAATCATTACTTCTCTGATAGATTAGGATGAGCCAACATACCTGTATGTGCACATCTCAGTCAGAATCTCTTTCTTTGTGCCTTCCCTTCCTTCTGAGTTAATTACTGTTTTTCCTAATAGTTCTCTATGGTTTATATCTGAATGATAGTTGCTTACATTGAGAGCTGCTCCACTGAAATCAGTGGAACTCAATGTAACACATTGAAATACTGGTCTGTAATTGTTTGACTGACTTGGTATGTGTTTAAAATTATTATTGGTTAAAAAAAAATAAAAATTACTGTTTAAAATTCCCTTCTAATCTCATAAAAAATATTCAAAAAACCTCACAACCAATTATTTTATAATTGAAATAAAGAAGGTATTCCTTTACATGGATTTCTTTTGCTGATACCACATTGAATCGCTGATATGCTAAACTGGGTTCACAGCCTGTTGGCTGGTGATACGGCGCAAAACAATTTTATGTACAAGGTGTAGCAGATTCCAGGAAATCGCAACTGAACTTCAGTGTCCCAACAGACACCTGTTTATAAAGCTGCAGTGTTCAGTCAAAACAAAAGGTGCAACTGAAATAAACAAAAGTTTTGACAAATCATTCCACATAATTCTTTTTAGGATTTAGAATAGGTGTTAAGTGGTTTATCTTTTATTATTTCAGTTTCTGAATTTGCTAGTAGAGAGCTGGAAATCTGTACTTTCCTGTACTGATCAGAAAAAGGTGTATTAAAGCATTATCACTGAAATCGTTTCTCCCGTTCTGTAGGACACTTAAAAAGAGCTTTGCGCTTATATTGTATTAAGCTCCAGTACTGTGTTAGGGTGGTCAAATAATCTTTAAATTCTTTAAAATTCCTACTCAGAAAAATCACCTTCTGTTCCATTTAAGCAGCTAGTGAGGAAGTTGAGAGGTTTACAGATGTCTATATGATTCTGCTGTTAATAGGCTGTTAACCAATACTCGCGCTGCACTAATGAGCTGCACATACCCTTGATACTTTTGGAGAATTCAGCTCCGTTGTCAATAACAGTTATAACTATTCTTTGCTTATAAGAAATATGCTTTCTTGGAAATTCTTTATTTTGCTCTTGGAGTAGCTAACAAATGTTACTGGACAGTGCTGCAATTGGTGCCAGCATCCCCTGAAAAATAATAAATTGTATTAGAAGGAGATACCATTGCGCTCGCGCTAGCAGCCATTTGGATGGGAGCTAGGGGCTGCACGTGATTTGACTTTTGAGATGTGTTTTGTTTAGCATTCTTGTTAAAGACGGAGAAAAAGAGGGAAGAGTTCTGTGTTACACCTTTTTGTAGAGATGCTTTCATTGAGTAATCTCTCCAATTCGTTCACTCCATTCTTAGGAACAGAATTTTAGGCTTTGATGTGTTCCCTCTGGTCTGTGCTCTCTACAGCCACCCTCTCCTATGTCATCCATAGGTATCATTCCACTGTGGTGGAAACTCAAATATCTGCTTCGTACAACTGAAAATACACAGTTAGTGTGGGAGGTCACTGCCTGATTTTTCAACTTGGATTTCCATACCGGCTGTTAATAAATCTTAACCCCAATAACCTGCCTTCTACTTAGTAGCAAAAGAGGGAAACATGGTTTCAGTCATAAACTACCATGGCCATAGAGATATTTTTTGTTTCTGAGGTAACATACGTTCAAAAATTTCATTTAGGGGAAGAAAGTAAAGCTTTTTCTGTAGTTTGCCTTCTCTTGATTTCTTTAACCAGTGATTATAGTGAGTGTTATTAGTGATATAATTGATGCAAGAGCCAAAACGTAACCTGAATTAATTGCAGTCATATGCAGCAAATTCTTATCTTTGAATGACTTACTGTAGTGTCTACTGCTTGTTATATTTTTTGAAATTTACTTGTTTCACTAGTTTTCATGCCCAAATATGAAAGAAATGTATTGATTTTTTTTACTGATACATACTGATACATGATACATTTTTCCAGAAAGATAGGTAGAAAATGATGAAATTTGCGTAAAATTCATCTACAATCTAATATAAATTTAGTAATCATCAAATCTGTATCTTTAAGGGTTTTGTGTGTTTGGTGGTTTTTTGGTGTTTATTTTTTTTTTTTTAGTAGTGCAAATGTGTTACTTGGCACGTTTGACGTTGCTGCCAGGGGGAGGGGGGATCAGAATTCTATGATTGCCACCAACTGTTAGAACTAAACCCCATATATTCCTTTTAGAACCAAGTTGTCTTTAATCACATTACAAGGATCAACTTAGAGCGAGCACCAAAATACTACATAGGACTGTCAGTATTTAGAAAGCGTAAAAGGCTACAACTGCGAGTTGGACAGCTTTTGCTAACGTTCATAAAATCTTGCAAGACGTGCATGCAAATATGGAATAAATATTTAAAAAAAATGCATTTAACTGTGCTTCTTCATAATTTCTGAAGATAAGCTAGCACTTTTTTACTGGGAAAGAACTCCAATTTAGATCTTTTGTTCATGAATGCTAACAAGTTGTGAATGCATTAAGATCCAATTTACAAGTGAGTGAATAAATCAGTTTTTGGACTATATTAATCTAGTGGGGTATGGACAAATACCCAGAAATAATTAAAATGATCAACATGTTGGTATTGCATGCAACCTCCTACAATGTTATTTTGCATAAAAAGGGCAACTAAGGGGAAAATGTCCATATATTATGGATTTAATTGGCAGTTTCTGGTTATTAGAATAGAGGGTTATTTTCATTCCTAATGTACTTAATGTGAATTTAGTATTTGAGAAAGGTTGATAGGTGAAAGATTAGGTTAAGGGTGGACTTGTGAACGGTTTAGTACTCTTGGATTGACAGCTCTGGGAATTTGACAATAGCTGCACAAAGAACCAAAGCAGCAGAGACGCTGCTGCTGCCATCTTCTTACCGCTCCATACCTTACCAGTGACGCACCTACTTTTGTCCAGAGTTCATCTGTAGCTCTGAGATGTATTCCTTTAAATCCTGGCGCTTTTTTTGATAAATTTACTTGCAAGAGAGCTAAACACAGGAATACAATGATAGCATTGGCTCTCTTCAAGATCTCAAGCTACTAAGAAGTGGCTTATTGAGGCTGCGTGTGCCATTATATTGCAACCAGCTGATCGTTACTTTTTCTGAGGCACCTTCTGGTAGAGGGCTGAAAGCACTAAACCTTCAGCACACTGATCATTTTTCTCCAAAGTGGTAAAAACTTCTTACAGGTGTCAAGGTAAGTATTCAAATTCAGACCCCAGTAAAGTTGTTTTTTTTTTTTTTTTTCTCAAAAGTGGTAAGGAACAGCAGGCTGCTCTTGAACTATTTTGATGTCCAGTATGTGATGTTTCCCCCCCTCTCATTCTGTTAAGTGTGGGTTGCTTGAAAATGTCTGAGGAAGCTAACAAACATGACTTAGAAGCTAATTCAAGGCTGTACCTCTTATTCATACATATGTTTCCTTTCCAGTGATACTTTTCAGAAAGAAAAAATAATCTTTGAACCTATTTATGATAATTTTGATCTTAATAACATGACCTTTAAATAATATTTCCTGTGGCTTATATTCATGTTATGTGCAAGTATAATACAGTAGCTAAAGCCTGTGGTATTTGTTACTCAAGAGAATTAGATCTCCAGAAATAGCATGTTTCTCTGTGGACTTAAATGAACAGAAAAAAATATTTTAATTCTTTTTTTTTTTTCCCCCCCAACTTGGAATAGAATACTCCAAAATTATAAACATTTATGGAGTTAGGTAATTTTATAATTGAATTATTTTTCGCTCTTCATTTTAAGATCCCACGTTGTCACTAGCAGACGATCCTGTTGCACATGCAGTTGTGAATACACTTCAAAAAAAGCAACAGAGTGAGCTTTGTAAGGTTTCTGGAGAAATTCAGGGCTTTTCATTACAAGTGGTAATTACTGACATGACATGATGGTGCTAGATTTTTCTCTTTACTGAATTTATAGTCCACCATGCAACTCCGGTTAGTATCCTCAAGCAAAAAGAAAGAGGATACAGGTAATGGAAAGCGTAGACTCTAAAGTGTTATCACATCTTGTTAGACAGGCTCGTTACAGGCTGGTAGTGCCCATCACTTCCTCTGTGACAGGTTTCTAAGGTTTATCACTACAGTTGGCCTTTTAGTATTTAATACGATAAGAAAATTTCATGTATTCAACTATTCGTAAAATTTCGCTCACTAAAGAACAGCTTTGCTGAGATCTGAGAGAAGATGCAAACATTTTCACTGTTTAAAGTCATTTTCCTGCTAAAAATTCATGATTCTCTTCAGTTTACTACCTCATGTGAGTGGCAAAGTGTGGTAAATTTTAATGGTATTAAAGTATTGTGGTCATATGGGAGGGAAAATCCCGTAGCAAGAACTTCCAGTAACAATTCTGAGTATTGTAAACGGAGTTCCTTTAAGAACTTTTGAAGATACCAATATAAGACGTGGATGACAAGCTGGGAAAAACAGGTTAAATAAGGAAAACGTGAGGATACGTGGTTACAATCTACGTGATCTTTAAAGCAAATCGTGTTTCAAGGAGAAGCTAGCTTTGGAAACGTTGAAGAAGGGCATAGGATAAAGTCCTTGCACATAAACATTTGGGGAGTGGGCTGTGCCAAAGGAGGGAACTGGCTGTGGTACCAGCATGCTGAAGATTAAGGGAGGGATTGTTCATAGGGGTGTTCCACATTATGTTCTGTTAGTTCTGCTAAGGCTGCAAGTTTAAACAAACAACCTGTAAGGTCTTTCTTGGTCCCGCTATCTTTGATCCACTGAATTTGACTCATTTGTTTAGTAATTCCCAAATGTTATTCAAGTAATGTACATTAACAGGATATTGACTTCTCTTGAGGCAAACATCAATGTTTATTGAAAGGAGAAATAAATATTGACTGAAGTAAAGCCAAAGTCAATTTTTTCCTGAGAACTATAAACCTTAATGTTCACTGAAATGCCAAGTAAATACGCAATGTTTGCCATTCAAATCTTGATAGTTCTGTGGAGATATAACACTACTGTTGCTGTTTACATGTAAAATATGACTGTCATAATAAATATGTAAAAAGAATTTGCAAAGATTTAAGTTGTTCGCTAATGGGAGCATGTCTATGAAAATGTGATTTGATAATTTTGGCAGTTACGATCAATTATTTAATAGTATCATGACCTTTGGCAGAAAATGTTTTATTTGCATTCTAAATCAGTGGCTTTTTTCTGTGATGGATTTTTTTTTTTTATTCCCAAGAGAGTAACATCTGTAATGTACTTACTGCAAATATGAACTCATACTAATTAAAGGAATTGTCATTGATTTGTAAGCCAGCTAAACATGTGTATGTGATAAACACGATTTGTATGATTTTAAAGTATCATGCCTGAAAGAAAATACCTATTATAAGTTATGTATTTAGAAAAGTATGATCCCTAAGCAATTATTTGTTAGAAAAGGTGTTGCAGGCAAGTTTGTTGCTGTATTGTAGTTACTCAAGCAAGTGGTTCTAAGGGTGGACTCGCATCCAGGTTAAGTACTTGGCTGTCCAGAAGTAAGAGCAAATGATGTAAATTGAGATGCTGTTCTTCCAACTCAGCTTTGTGAAGACACCAACAAGTTTGACTTATTAATGAAGGCTGGTTTCAACCTCCTGGAAGTCTATGCATTGATATAAGATCCTGTTTTGTTGGTTGATTCACTCATGTATGACTCTAGTAACAAAAAATAAGCAATGGCTAGTGAGGGTCAAGGTACAAGTAGCCTGTGAGGAAGCCAGGTGATGATTTAAGTTCCATCAAACTCTCTTGTGAGTATTTTAATTGATTTTATGAACCGCTGCATCTGGATAAAACTATTACTACTGTACGTCAGTACTATTTGCAAAAAACTTGATTAGACTGATAAACATCCAAGCAGATATACTGCACATCTGATCTGCGCTGTTAGTTTTGTTTTAACATTAAATGATTTTCATCATACGTCTGCTTTCCAAGCCAAGTGGGATAAGGTCTCCATGGTCTTCATCCTTGTAGTGATGGATCTAAAGGACTGTTTTTCACAGACTTTCTCATTTTACTAGTTGTCTTTATCATTTCTTCACATAATACCTCCCATGTAAAGGAAGCATAATTTTAGCTGTGGTTAAGGGTTTTCATGCTTACTAAGGTGATTCATGCACAGGAAGCTCACTCTGAGGAAGATCTTCCACTTTAATCAAAGTGTTAGAGGTGTACTGTCTTTGCGACATTATCCATGATGTCCAGAAAGGGAATACTTTCTGTATTGCTTGTGCTCTCTTTTCTCTGGTGTGATTTTTGCCTCTGACTGGCTGGCTGCAGCGCTGAGTGCAACGTACGCAGTCTGTATGCAGAATTTTTAACTGCCTTTTAGCACCACAAAGCATAATCAGACATCAGACTTTGGCCCAGTCTGTAAACTGAGAAGACATGTTCCGATGCAGCAGGTGAACTTCACGTTTCGAAATACTAGAGCGCGGTACTTCCATGTATGTAACCCTCAGGTAGCACTACCCTTTTCCAAGAACCTGCGCTTGGAAATGAAGGAGTGAGGTGTTCTGGGCAAAATTAGACGCAGGAGGAGACAAAGTCAATAGGACTTCCAAATTAATGGAGGCACTAGAATGAACTTACTGAACTATCCGGTATAACCAAACCTTCTGCTGAATGATGAGGTTCTTTTCAGGTAAGTTGCAGGTTGTATATGTGAAAGTAATGTGATTGTTTAATTTTCAGTTCCAGTTTAAAAATTGATGGAACAGAAAATACAATGCCCTCCCCTTTTATAAAGCTCAAATCAGCAATGTTACCTCTTCATAGAGAATGCTGTCATTGAATAACGCTCCGCTGCCAGGGAAATGCTGAAGCAAGCTGTCTTATATTTTCAAAGCAGGCACGGCTGCCTTTGAAATAATCTTGTAGGTGTTATATGATGGAATACTAAATAGAAGACCAATTCCAGATCTTTTGACAACGTTCTGTTATAATGACTTTACTCCTATTATATCAAATGATTGATGTAGATGTAATCATTGTGGTTGATGGATGTCAGTGTGGCAGGGTGGCATTTGATTTCTGTTCTGTTTGAATTCTGATTAGCTTAAAGAATAAATCTGTGCAGTCTAGTTAGAAAAAAGTTTACTGTACCTGTGTGACTAAACTGGTGTCTGACTGACATTTATTTATTTTTATCAGTTTGGAAGGGTCAGCAATCCTTATTATTCAGACTTTAAAGTGAATTTTAATGCTTGTGAAAGGAACCAGATTGACAGCCAGAGGAACTGACGTCCTTTCTCCAGCTGCAAAAGAGACATAGCGTAGACAAGAAGGATGTTCCTGTCCTGCCTAGGGAGTCTTTATTCTTATTTATGGGAGAATAATGTTAATGGTCCCAGATCTGATGAATAGCGGTACCCCGTATTTTGGCCGCGTGGGTTTGTATCATGACCTGCCATATGTGGCTGTGCAGGAGTTTGAGGGAAAGTAAAATTTCACGGTCTGTTTCATGTGGGAGAAGCCCAGGGGTTGCTGATAGAGTGTCTGTGTGTAGAGATGACAGAGATGAAAAATGTGTGGAATTTCAGTTACTTTCATCTTCCCTTCTGCACCTTCTTTCATCTCAAAGCTATTGCAGAGCAAGAGTAGTGACTGATTTGTTACTGGGAAGGTCAAGAAAAATATTTTCTTCTGGATATATAACTAATTCCTGTTGTTATTTTATTTTATAACTTTTATTACTGTTCTGGCCTATTTCTTGTTTTCAGTTGAGTTCAGTTGAGTCTCTTGGTGAGCCCATAAGAGCTGGAGTGGTGATTTCCAGCTCTTGTCGTCTGAAGACTAAATGCACCTGTGTACTGGGCCTGTCTGAGATGAAGTTAATTTTCTTCATAGCAGCCCATATGGTGCTGTGTTTCAGATTTGTGACTAAAACGGCGTTTGGCTGTTGCTGAGCAGTACTTGCACAGCACCAAGGCTTCCTCTTTGTCTTGCTCTGCCTACCATCTTAGTGAGCAGGCTGGGGTGGGCAAGAAGTTGGGTGAGGACACAACCTGTGCAGCTGACCCAGATTGACCAAAGGGATATTGCATGCCATATAACGTCATGCTTAGCAATAAAACCCAAGGGAAGTTGTTTTTTGTGTGTGTGACCACACAGACATGTACATACCCACATGTGACTGTTTTAGCTGTCCATGTGAAATGAAAAGAGGTTGAGTGATCGTGTGTGAATCTGCTTTGTTCACATCGGTTCCTGTTAATGTTATAAAAGAGATTGACAGTGTAGTAGCAGTATCTCTTGTGATTCATGCTCTGGTTCTTGATGTCATTGACATCCATTTAAAAGCATGTTTTAGAACAGTGTTGTTAATTACAAAATGTGGAAATGCTGAGGGGGCAAATTCTGCTCTTTTCTCTTTTATTTTAATTTTTTTCCCCTCTAATTCCATAGCCTCTAAGTTTTCACCCAGATAGCCTCACTTGGAGACTTGTCTGACAAAAGTCTATTTTCAAAACGGCACCCAGGTTTAATTTGGAACTACTGAGAGAAGGGCAATGGCTTCAGTAGTACCAGTGGTTAGTCACTATCACTGTTAAATATTTATGACTTATTCTTAATTTGAATTTGTCTGGATTTAATGTCAAGCCCTTTCTTAATGCTGGGTCTTTCTCTGCTACATTTGAAGAGCATTTTAGTACCCAGTGCTTTTTCTGGTACTAGAATGTTCTTACACACTCTAATCAAGTTACTGCTCAGTCTTCTTTCTGATAAGCTAAATAGATTGAGTTATTTCAGTCTTTCACTTTAAGATGTTTTGTCCAATTCTTGATTAATTTTTTGAGGCTCCTTCTTTCTTCTTTTTTTTTTTTTTAACACCACCTTCAATTTTTCAATATTCTTTTCAAAGTATTAGAAGAAGATATTCCAGCATTGATCCCAGTGATACTGTATTTAGAGATAAAATGACCTTTCTGCTCCTTTGTTTGTGCATGAGCTTCTTTGCTACAGTAAAGCCTGCGGCTTTTTTTTCCCTAGGTGTGTGACTTTGGCTATACTAAAATGTGTTTGATTTAGAAGGCCTGCTTTACTATGTGTGCTCTAAAATACAATTTTTAAAGCTAAATACAAGTTACTTACGGTTTATTGTGATATACCTTCATGGTGAGAGGATTCTGAAAGTGTATTTTGGAAAATATTCATGTGAATGAAATGAGCTTCAGAACTAATTTTTAAATATTGCTTTTATAGTTAACATATTTTGGATGCAGCTATATAAATAGATAATAGTGGTTTGGATGTTAGACAAATAGTGTTTGTTATTTGCGGAGATGTATTGAATGAACTCTTGATATTTGATCTGCAGTCAAGTGTTTGTCTATAATCTCCCTCAATTATTAGTATGAAGTAAATTTTTTAAAAAATTCTTGAAAAACATAACTGATAGCTCCTGATCTCATGCAGTAGTTTAGTTTTTTGTTTTGTTGGGGGGGGGGGGGGTTGTATTTTTTTTTTTTAATTCTTTATATCCCATGGCTCCTCAGCTCTCAAGTTCTAGTCTGTGTATTTATGAACTTTCCCAATTGGAACTAAGTAACATGGTTTTTTAGTGAATAATTCACTAAAACAAAAATTTTGAGTTGCTTTTCAGGTTAATATGCAAAATAATTCTTTGTTCCTCTCTCCTGAAAGTTTAAATATTCTGAGGTGTTTGAGAAGATACATGACATTATTTTTCCTCTGAAGTTTTCTTTGAAAAGATTACGACTTCAAAAATATTTAAGTCAACTCAATGTTGAAATTACGTTTCTGTTGTTCAGTTCCCTGAGAAGATCAAATGTAGCTTTTGAGTTGATCAAGCACCAATTTTAAGAATGAATTATTTACACAACTTTAATCTAGATGTCACCAAACCTGTTTGCTTGTCTCTCTGTATCATCATGTATCCATGAAGATTGGAAAAATACACATTGTTTTAAATATGTAGAAATTTTAAAGTACGTAGAAATTAAAATGTGATTTGCAGACTGAATTCATCCTGTAATAAAACTTGAAGTTGGTATTTTATGTAACCTGATTCCTTACCAGCCTTGCTTTAAAGTAGTTTAAATTACCAGAGGTTCTCAGCTACAGTGAGCATTGCTACATGTCATCTCTCCGGTGATACACCATAGCACCATCTTAAGGTAAAGGAATGCGAGAAAGAGTGAACTAAGTTTAAAAAAAAATAATATAGCAATTGTTCTAAAAAAGACAGAAGGCCTAGAGTCAGCTAAACAAATGGATTTATGTTGTGTCTGTGCTGTCTACAGACATAAAGCTTAGCAGTTTGGGTCTTTGGCATTATTCCAACAGGAATTGTGACTGAATCTTAATCAGAAAAGATCGGTGGTTTTCTCAGAAATTGTTCTGCGTTCTCAGTCGGGTGCCATACCAATTGTAGGGTGTTTCAAAAGTGTTTCTGCATCAAACTGCTGTATTCAACTTTGCCTGTTCCTTATGCATTGAGAGGAATAGTGTAAAAGAAAAGGAAGGTCCAGTGGGATGTGGGCATTAGCCCTTGCAGGTCTGGTGGAGGTTCCACCTTTAATGTGGAAAGTAAATAGGGAATAGCAGGTCCAGCTATTAATGGAGAAGGAGGAAGAATCTGAAACTGTCAGTGGACATGCTCAGACAAAAAAACCACAATTGTACCTTCGTTTAGTCATAGCCACTCAGAAGAGAGGTAAAGGACTGAGCAGCCTAGAGATTGGCCTTGCCAATTAAAATACGATCCTGTCAGCTGAGATGGCTGTGGCATGTGGTCCAGGGTTTAAAACAGAAAGCATTGGTATGTTAAATTAAAAGAAACCAACCAAACATGGATGAAGCATGAGCATGTAATTACAGCATGGTAGGTCACAGCAAGCAGTCCCCCGCTCCGACCCACCAGCCCATGAAAAAGCTCCCAGTGGTAACTGGCCGGTATGTTTGGGCTCGGTGAAAGGAAACAGTCCAGCCACTCTTTTGAGTGCAAAACAAATGGAATTACATTAAGATCCCCGCTTTTGAGGTAAAATGTGATTACAATAATAAATTATTTGCATAGCTTAACCATAATATACTTTGCCTGTTGCAGGAAGTGGGGAAAAAAAAATGCATTGAGTAACCTTGCTGGGTAGCCTAGCCTATACTAGAAAATGTGATATGAAACATTTGGGTTAAAACTCCCATGAAAGCTTCGGTTTACCCACTTATTTATGGATATAAACATATTGCAGTATTTGGATGGATGTTCACCAAAGATTTATGCAAAGCCCCCATTTTCCACCGAAACTAGTTTGATTTTTAAAAGCCTTTTGAAATACAGATTGGTGCTTGATTTAAATTCTCCCCCCTTCCCCACTCACTCATCCCTTCACCTTGGTTTTTGCTGGGAGGAAATGGAATTTTTTTTGAAGTGTAGAGGGAAATCGTCGTCTCTCCCAGAAGTAATTTCATGAACTGAGGGACCATGGTCTAGCACAGCAGATGCCTTGCCATCCTGTCGCATAGTTTTGATGCAGCCTTCAAGCCTACTATGTGTATACATACAAATTCTTATTGAAATTCTACTTCTGATATTTCATCATGTTTGGCCACTAAGAGTGACAAAACCTTTAAAAAAAAATTTTAAATAGTAGCTTGAATCAACATTCCACAGGAGATGTATGGATAAAAAGGGAAACTTAATCAAAAAGCCTAGACCTAATGAGACAGCCAACTAACATAAAAGATTACGAGTAGTGGGAATTTATGCTGCTTGCTTTATGGAGTTGCCAAAATATCATTGAGATGTATCATTTTACCACGGTGGGAAACAATACTCTGCTGTATTCCATTGTCGTAATGGTGTTCAGAGCCTTGGCTAGCAACTTGCACTGTGACAGCCGGCTGAAGCCACCACGCAGGGTATGTGGAAGTCACTAGAGACAAACTA
Source organism: Alca torda (assembly GCA_008658365.1). NCBI lineage: Eukaryota > Metazoa > Chordata > Aves > Charadriiformes > Alcidae > Alca > Alca torda. The sequence continues at coordinate 9,748,296 of CM018079.1, forward strand.
GTTTTGAAATATTTGACCTTCTCAGGGGGATTTTCTTTTGGCTCCGGCTGCTGGACCCTCCTGTTTGAAACATTAATCTGGAAGTGCTTTTAAATGCTGAACAACACAGACAATTTGGGAAGTACAGCATGGCTGCCAATAGGTAGATTAAACAGAGAGAAAAGAGGCAACAGGGAGATGAGTAACTCCAAATTGGTGGAAGGGAGAAAATGTAAAGGAAGAGAATCCAAACAAAGAAGGGGTTGGGATGACAGGGAGAAGAAAGACTCAGACATGGGAAAGAAGAAAATAAAATACAGTGTATCAGAAATAGAATCTGTAGGTTAGGAACATTTTCAAAGCCCTGTGGCTGCCCTTAATCCTCCACATATATTGCTTTGAAAATATGCCCATTTGATCTACTCTCTTAAAAGTTTTTTTGGAAATAAAACATCACTTGACCTCTCTAAAAAAGAAGCATGCTGACATCAGTAACAGTGACCAGCATTTCATCTTCCATGGGTTGGCACCTGTGTCTTGGCCTTCTAATCTCTCCTTATTTTAGTGGTTTCTGTGTGTTACAAGTCTCTTTTTTTTGTTTCTATTGCCAGCATTTGTCTTAATTTTTTAGTTGCAGGCAAATATTTGTCTTTAAAAAAATTAAATAATATCAAGGAATGGAGGATAAATACCACTTTCTAGAATGAGACACAATATAGAAAGTCATTATTTATATTTCTCGGGTGCTACTGTACCAACATCCTTTGGTTCCCATCTGCGGTAATTTACACTAGTTCTTTTTCAAGATGAACTTTCTTGGAGAAATGATGCGATGTTGTGCTAAATGCTGTAGTGGTATCAATTAGTATCTCATAAAACAAAAGTCTAAGAATAGAAAGCTCATTGAAGAAAGTACTTAAATGGGATTAGAAAGTCAGTATGAAAACAGAGGCCAATTTGATTCAAGCAAAGATCCCCTTAATGTTGATAACAAAGGATTTAATATCTTAAATGCACTTAAAAACAGTGAGACTGTTACTGTGTGTGTTAAAAAAGAAAAATTAAGTATGCTTCTCGTGCTTAATTTTGGCAAAGGTCTTAGATCATTGTGTAGTTTTGCATATTACGTGTGCAGTAATCTCTAGACATTGGAGTCAGTGGTAGTTTTGCATGAGTAAAAACTGCTGGTTTGGTCCCCCGTGATTCATTGATAAGGGTATTGCTTCTGACATTAGATTCAGCTAAGGGTAACAGACAATAACATGGCTGATTACTAAAGTAGAAGATGTAAATTCTTTCACATTTCTATGCATTAAAAAGGCTTAGAATTCCTGAATTTTAATATAAAATACAATGAAGTGTATCAAATAAGATTCCCCTATCTTGCTTTGTAATAATAAATTGCAGTGCGCACATTCAGAGGGTGAAAAATGGCTTTAAAGAACCTTTGCCTCCTAAGGTTGAGAGAATACGTTAACAAAATCTCATTAAACACTCTTACTTTTTTTGTGTGTGATTGCATGTTCCTTTTTCTTCAAGTGATTGTGTCCAGACTTGCATGATCTTATTAAAGCCAGTTGGACACACAGAAGCTGACCGGGTCTACATCAGTGAAGTAACTGGTTTGTTGTTGGTTGTCAGCTATAATGACAGCAGAAGCAAATGTTGTCTTCTTATTTGGGGAATCTTAGAATGCATTTCCTACTGTGTTTCTTATTTTGGCGTAGTCTTCACACCTTCTCTCCTTCCAGGCTTCCTCAGCATCTCTTGATGAGCTGCACTGATAGCTAGTTCAGGGCTTGGAATGCATTCCATTCTGGGATTCAAGTTCAAGGAATTCAGCCTTTTTACATGGGCTTGAAATAAATAGCAATCAACATGTGTTCTGTGTGAAAAAGATGTGGGTTGTTTGTGGTCCATCCCCCCCCCCCCAGATCTCACTACATCTTTTAGAATCCGTGTATGGAGGGGAGAAGAGAGCAGATACTGGTCAAGGCTGAGAGGAGAAGAGCAGATGCAGCCAGGGCTGTTTCTCATCGGCGGGTAGTGGAGTCCATCCTCACCAGAACTTCATAACCCCAAGTGAAATCTTCAGAGTTACTATTTTTCCTCTTAGGCTAACCATGGCAGTGATGGACACGCTAGTGCCAGAACACACTGGAATATGAAGTACAGTGTGCTTGGTCAGTGGTGAGTCTTAGTAGGGGAAGATCACCACCAACCAAAAAGGATTAGAGACTCCGCTGTATGAAGCGTTAACTTCTTGCAGTGTATGTCACAAAGGAAAAAAGAAAATAAAGACTCAAATTTTGTTCCTATTGGAAATGTAACTCGAATCGTATAACGTAGCTTTTAAAGTGGAGTTTGGAATTCAAAGTCTAATTATCCTGAATGATGCATAGTGGTTTTGGTCACATCCCAATAAATGGCATTACTAAAACCAAACCAAAATCTTTTAAGTTGAAAAGATTTTTCCAAGTGTCTTCTTTAGCAAAGGTGACTGCAAGTAATCAGACTCTTTAGTTGCTCAGAAATAATGCATGATGTTTATTTTGTCTCCTAAAAGAAGATTTTTAAGAGCCTGTTGGTGCTAGAAAAGAAAAGAATTGGTACTTTGAGCATGTAGCTTCTGTAATTTGTAAGTGTTCTGGGATCTCTGCTGCCAGCTGCTGTTCTTGTTCCCTGAAAGTGCATCTGGTCTGATTTATTTTAAAAAAAGAAAGAAAACAAACCTAACAAAAGATACAACAAACAGGGATCGCTGTGTAAATAATAAATAGCAGCCTTAATTTCTTTTATTTTCTGAAGGGGTTGTTAATTTAAAATAACTTACTGCGTTTTTATCCATCAGATAATCTCTATAGCATGAAGACTATGGCAGCCAGTATCAGGAATGCGCTGAAGTTCACAGAATTTGTAGGTGGTGATGGATGCTCAAACCCTGTAGGGTTATCGTGGAAAGGTGAATTAGGAGCTCCCTAGCTACATCGTTGTCTCGGGGAGGAGTTAACAGCCCATTGAAATAACTTAGTTGATGCCTCCTTTTTATTAAATGCTTACTCTTGTGGGCGTGTGTTTGTTTGGCTGGTTGCTGTGATTATTCACTTGTTCCACAGTGACCTTTTGTGTGGCTGTTCCCTAGTGCTGAATGTATTTGGACATGGTCATATATACGAGAAAAAAATATGGCTTGACTGTATGTATGTAAATGTACACAAATTGAGTGATCTTCGTTCAAGTGTTAAATGCTATGAAACTTTCACTGTTGATATATTGTACAAATGATTCTATCCAAATTACTTAGTCCATTATGTACTTAGCAGCAAAGGGAAGGGAGAGGAGAGTTACTGTCTTGAGTGATCTATAAATGCAGGAAAGTTGTTTTTAATAGAACATTAGCTTTCCTAAGCTCTCAAATAACATCTGAAGTATATTTTCATTACCAATAGATGGCAGCATAGCTCTTTAAGAGACTGCCGTAAGGTACTTAACGTCTCAGTGTTAATGTAAATTACTTTAGTAGAAAGTTATTATCTGAGTAAATGTTGTTCTGCTGAATTTTTCCAAGTTCTCCACCTATTTTTGCTTTAAAATAGAAAGGAAGAAGCTATGGATGGCATAGAAGTTAAGACTCTATTTTATGACTAAATATGTACTAGAACAAAAAATGTGTGTGGTTTTTTTTTTAAAAATGCATTTTGTAGACACAGGCATATTTCTCAATCCCAATACATTAATTTTATCTAAAAATCTGAAATATGCCATTTTTTTATTTGACACAACCTGCATTCTGTCCAACATCAAGAACAAACATCACTTTGCTGGTGAGGGTAAGAGGACCTGGGTCAAGGAAATCTGAAAATAAAGCTGAATGAGTATTCTGTGTTGTAAAGCTTAAAGGCTATTGTGGGAATGGTACAGTATTTAGAAGGGCAGATTTTATATAACCTACTCTAAGAAAACCGAGTTCTTACTGTATTGTTTGCCTTTTAGTTTGAGAAGTAAGGATCTGATAGCATAGGATTCTATGTGGTCTTGTAGAAGGATAAATTACTTGGAAAATCCAATATTCAGGCAACTACCAATAAACTATTAAATCTAGGCTTGCTGAACGCTGTGATTAACTTCGGCAAACGGCGTGGGGAGGAGCAGGGTGATGGGGGACAGGAACAAAAAGCACAAAGCTTTTTACAGCACCATTCCTGGGTTTAAGCTCTTCAGAGTCACCTCTCACAGTGAGGAGACACATGTGAGAGAGAAATCTTGGAGGGAAAGGGAAGAAGGATTCATGAAGGGCACTTGAGGTTGGCAGTAGCTGGAAGCTCTCTGCTGAGATGCAGACTGTGTTAGACAAGAAGGCAATCAGATCAGGGGAAGCACAGCTTGTAGAGAGCAAACAAGTTCTTCGTCTCGATTTTCAATGCTTTGGGGTATAAAGTAGCACGTTCTTAGTTTGAAAAGAAGATCTGCTTCTCAAAATACTGTTCTACCTTCTGGCTTAGTTCACAATGCACTAATTTCTGCCATAAATGCAATCCCCATTTTCTGTCTGAGGCTGCTTTTGTTTATATTAATGTTTTTTAGTTTGTAGAGAGTCAAGTTGTCGAACACCTATTATTTGAATTATCTTGATAGGCAGAATAGAGCAAATCTCTTTACTCCAGATCTCACCATTCCGCTGCCCTCCTTTTTTATTTCCCGTAGAAGAAATCTGTTTACTCTGCAACACCAACGCATTTTCTTTATTACAGTTAATTGATAATATTTGAGTATTGTTGCATGACTGGCTGTTTCAAGTGAAAAAAATATTGCCTCCCTGTAAACTTACTGCGAATGCTGATACACAGACAATCTAAAGTTGGGCAGAAAATGTCTCTCAGCCTTACAGCATCTGGATTTGTCCGACTTTCCATTCAGGAAGGGAGGCAGCATACTCCACTCCTCTCCTGTTGCTTTTGACCAGAAATTCATCTTGAGTGAAAAATAAATTTTTCTCGGTGCAAGTTTTGTTGAGATCAGTGTATCTGTGAGGGGCTTGCCTTGGCTGACCAGTATTTTTCAGTGTGAGGTTTTTTTTTTTCCTACATCAGTAAATGATCTCTTGGAATGCATAATCCTTTATTTTTTTTTTTTAAAGGAAGGATTAGATTGTCCTTTTTCCTTTCTTGTAGTTTATTAGATTACATGGTTTTTTTTCCTGTATATTAAGGCTATTTATTCAAAAGATTAAATTTTTAATATTAAAATGTATTCTGTGGTAACTGTGGGAAGCTCTAGACCCAGTGCCTATGCCATGTTTTGTACTTTTGTTGTAGCAGTCTCATAAAAGATAACTCAATCATTAATACAATTGATTTTTCTGAGGGAGAGGATTGGTATTTGAGAGTTAGTGGAAGAACGGGATTAAAATAGGAGGAAGATTAATTTTTTTAATTTCGCTCATCCCTATATTATCAGGGTATCTCTCATTTGTGCATCAGTTTGTATGATCATCTCTTGTTTCTTTTGTTATGTATCGTGTTCTTACATAGGTAGTAGACACTCACTATTAAAAAAAAATAATTTCCGATTCCATTGCTTGAGGTTGACAAACATTGTGAATAGTGAAAGCCAAACTTGCACTTAAGTCTCTTAATTTTGGGGATGTTACAGTTGCTTTTGTTTTTTACCACCTGCATCTGAATATTTGCTCCTCTCCAAGTAATGCAGCGTCTTAGAGATTTCAGTAACCAATGAGGGCAGCTGGGACATCATCTTGTTAGTCTAATATAGAGCAAAATATGTTGATTGTTCAGTAGAACTTTATTTTTTTTATGTTGAAATACCATTCTTTTGGGTTTGGGGTTTTTTCTTTTGTTTGTTTTAGTCTGTAAATCTTTAAGGGTCACATCAGAATCAATGTTTGTTCTTGTTTTGTGTACCTCATGGGAAGATGCCTGTTCACTGCCGTGAGAGGGTGGCCTGTTCTGTAATGTTCTTGACAGCTAGGTGGAATGTTGGAATCTCAGCGTGCTTAGTGTTGATGCTCCAGGCTTCTGAAAATCATAGGGAAACAAATTTGAAAATGAGTTACAAGACTGGGATATTTCACCCTTCTCCTCAATTAAGGTATCAGTGAAGCCCTTCTGCTTGTGATGATCTGTAAATTAATATACAACTGGAAAAGAAGCCTGAAAGCATTTTCTTTCATTCTGAACAGGCTGCCCAGGGAGGTGGCTGGGTCGCCATCCCTGGGGGTGTTTAAAAGATGTGTAGATGTGTGGCTGAGGGATGCGGTTTAGTGGTGGACTTGGCATTGTTAGGCTAATGGTTGGATTCAGTGTTCTTTTCCAAGCTAAACCATTCCACGTTGTCTGGTTTTTTTTGTTTCATGGTACAAAAACACCATTGTACGCTTCCTTTCTCTGTGGGTTTGGGATGTATTCAGTAACCTTAGGAGTAATATGGGGCTGGGTCTTGGTGAGGAGGGCAAGTGGCTCATTGCTAAGGAGGCTGTGTACTGTTTGTCAGAAAAAATCCTGAACTGATCAGCATTGACTGTAGCTCATGCTGCCTTTGACATTTTCTGTAACAGACCTCTGCGCCGTATTTGTGTGTTGAATTGATTTAAGCTTTTAATCGTAGTTGACTGTGTTGCATGGGTAGCAATGGTTATTTTGTGTTACCATACATCCTGGGAAATGTCCTTTTTAGAATATAACTGTACCTTTTTTAGTAGTACGTCTGTAGAGGATGAGACTTGTTTTTAAAAAAAGTCCATATAGACATATTTTTTTTTAGTATTTTGCATTTAATGGGTGTCATCTTGAAAGTGCCAGTAATGACTGTAGTTCCAAATGACAACAACAACAAAAAATTGCAAGGAAACCTCTCGTGTCAATTTAAACCCAGTTTATGACAAGAATTCAAAGTGTTCAATTCAAAGTATTTATCCCATGCATCTAGTTACTGTATATTTTTGGACCTGGAAGTCCCTGAAGAGTTATAGTCATATCCATGAAACACAATAGATGGCCTTCTAGGCTAATTTATCTGAATTTTCCACCTTCTAAACATAAGTTTAAATGTGGATTTAAGAATGTGAAAAATTCTCAGACTGTTTCCCCCTTCCCCCACCCATAGGTTTGTGAGTGATTTCTGCTGGGTATAGTCACAGGGAGTAAGGAGAGTCATGGAACTGAAAGAATATAATCAGAATATACGCTGTGATAACTTCGAACTGTCTTACACTGTGATGAAGAAAACCTTTGTAATGGTGTGATGTGCCCAAGAGATCCCTACAGGGGAAGTGCTTGGCAACTGAACCATTGATATACCTAGGATCAAGGCTAGACAACATGCTAATACATAATACGCTGTGGGGAACTTGTCTTTAATGGAGACTGGATTAATTATATAGGTGCTGTATGTAAGCCTTTTTCTTCCCCAGAGTATTTCCTTTCTGAATGTAGCCAGTTAGACAAACAGTTATCGTGTCATATTATTCTAGTTTGCTATTTAACTGGTTTTATTAGGGCCTGCAAGAATTGTATGCACTTAAAACTAAATTTACGTATTATTTAACATCTTGTTAATATCAACTATCTTAAACTGTGTTCTTCACATACTTCGGGTAAACTAAAAACAAAACTAAACTTCAAACTGAAAAGAATGCTCTGAAACTATGTGTTCCAAAGGATATTCTTCCTCCCCCCTGTCCCTCCCACCTTTCCAAAAACAGCTTCTGCACACCCCAAGCCTTAACCTATAGCAGGTCTTGGACAGATTTTGATTTCACAAGTAAACAGCTTGAACAAAACTCATCATAAACAGCACAATCCTGTGCTCTGTGATAATTTTCCTAGTGTGTTCTGTTTTCCTTTGCACTGGCATGCATTTTTCTAGATCTACTTTTTCTTTTTTAGTATAAAAACTATATATCTATATTTTTAATCTGTCTACATATAGACTTGTGTTTTGAAGCCACTTAAGTGCTTCTGAAAATCTTGACCTTCAGAGCCTAGTGTTAGATATCCAATTTGGAAAATGTTGACTCTATAACAATCAGTATAAAATACAATATGTTTTGACAGCAGATCATTAACTGATACCAAAGTAATTTTGTTCTATTAGTTGTATCCGAATCCAGCCTAGCCTGCTAGTTGCAACTGTTAGAAGTCAACAGAACTTAAAGCCTGCTAGAGGGGAACAAGCTTAATGATTCTTGAGTGAACATAAACTGGCAATTCTGTCATAGTTTGGGTTCCTGGGATGATGGTAATACTGCCTAAATCATCTTATCGTCATCTTGAAAAATGCCTTGACTAGACCAGGACAGAACCATATCCAAAGCTAAGTAAAGATGAGAAAGCCCCGAACAACAGTTGAGTGCAAGAGTTGTGGTTTTGTTACTGCTCTTCTCATGTGCTCCATCAACCTGATGCCCTCTGATGGGAGAATATTTCTTTCTTATTTGGACTTATGGGAACTAAAACCAAGTCCAAACCCGAAATGCAGTCTGGTAATCCAGATACTGTAGTAATGTAAATAACCCACAGGAAATAAAATTTTTACAGATAGGTTTGTAGTTCTGCAGAGGATGAATCCTCGGGTTTCTTCTGCATTTTATGATCATGTTCTTGTGTTTTCAGTTTTTGGAAGCGTGATGAAGTTTACTTACAGCTGTTCTGAGATGTTACAAGTGCACTAGCCAGAAGCTGCAGAAGTCTTGATGTCGGTATTAAGTGCTTTTATCTTGATTGGCTAAACTAATTGGAATTTAAAAAAAAAAAAAAAAGCTTGTCAACTTGCCAAATAAATGACTCGTGGATCTAGGGATATCATAGCAGGGTGCTACCTAACTTCAACAAGAAATCGCTCTCTGTGTTTGGTCCTTGGCTCTCGTTGGCTTTCATGCTATTTTAAGACTTTTCCTCTCAGATATTTGTGGAGCAGAGATGTTTTCTAAAGAAGCTTATTAAGTGTGCTTCCACATGCTGTACTACTTGATTGGCTAATATTCTCATAGTAACTACTTATCAAGAGTAATGAAGAACTTTTTCCTACTTTTACTTCCTCGTGCCTATACATACAATCACAGGTAAGTGTGGTTCATTCCCTGCAGTGTGTCAGTCATGTTGTTGTAGTAGGGAAGGCAAGATCCTTGCTATCTTCCTCTCATACGCATCTGTGAAGCCATAGTGGACCATTAAATATTGTTAGGTTTTAAAGACAGATAGGGATCCTTTGGTTAATTTAATCTGATCTCATGCATAACAGAGATCAGGGATCTTGTCCAGGAATCTCTGCATCAGAATTTATTGGGAAATCTTACCAGTTCATGTTGTCTTTGGCATTTGATATTTTTCTTTTACTCCATGGTCAGTTCATGTCTTGTTCCTCTTAGTGCAAAGTGTGATCTCATCAGTAAAATTATTTTTGTTCCTATTATCATTTTTTTAAATGGTGCATTTACCATTGCTTCAACGCAGGAAAAAACGTTGTTTTTCCTGTTAGTGTGGAAATAATCCTTTTGTGTCTCAAAGAAGTGGACAACATGACCTGCTTTTGGAAGAGGAAAGATTCCTTGCACTTATGAAATAAACACTTCTGAATTAAGTTGCTGTTGTAATTCTGGATTCCTTAATTATCTGTATGTATTTGCATTAGTATTTTTAATCCTTGTAAGCTTTTGGCCTCAGTTACACCTTGTGAAAAAGATTTACAAAAGCTAATTGCATTCATGTTGATAAGCACTGTCTTTTAATATTATTTTCTCTGTTTCCCTGGACGGTACCCTTCTGGTGTTCTGAGGTTTTGAATTGGTTTATTTAGAGCAGTTTGCTAATTTGTCATCTTTTGCATGTCTTCTCCTTTATATGAACAGCCGTGTAGATCCTATCTCTTACAGTATGGTTATTTTCCTGCCTAATTAATTCTGATGGCTCTTGGCATTCATTAGGAATCCTTTTACTTTTGCTATGTCCAGATTTGGTTAGTTTATCCATCCTAAATGTTCTCAGGCAGTCACACCTGTGACATTTATTGAAACAGTGTTTTTTCAAATTTGTGCTCTGCTCCATTCTTTGTTCTGAAGTACGGTCTTCTGAGTACTGTAGGGCATTGCAGAAGAGCCACCATTCATTCCTCGGTAGTGATGAGCAGATACCAGGGTGTATGGTGCGGAGTAAAATAACGAAATGTTTAAAATTATTCTTTTCTGTGCATATGTTATTCTTTAATAACGTCTTTTAAATATATCATTCTCATTCTTTGTAGTATTTCCAAATACCATTTGTAAGAATTAAAGTACTTTCCCTCTTTGGCAACTGGTCACAGCAAAAACAAAGATAGTAAAGTTTGCAGCGTTCTCTTAAATCACATATGTGTCTCATTGTGAAGACAGCACTACATTTGCAATTAAACCCAATCAAATTCAAGGTAAGGTATATATGCCATTTAATTTTTAGACTACTAAATGTTAAATATTACATGTATATATTCAAAATGATTTTTTTCCAAATTGATAGTATTTCTCTTTATTCAATGTCATATGTGTGTTTGCTGCTCTTCATCTTTTTACAGGTGAAATTCTAACGTGAGATACCAACTCTTTAAAAAAAAAGTTTGTGTTTTTTTTTTTTTCTAAACCTGCAGTCAGATTTGAACCACAGATGATTAGTCATATGGACAGTAAAGCGCTATGTTTGCTGGGCTGCTTCTGTCATCTTTGCTTTGCGTATGCGTGTCTTTAAGCTAGTATAGTTCTTAGATGATTTCTACCCCTTATCAAACCTGTGATCATTTTTAGTATTATTCAGAAATGCTTGGCATACTGAACTGCGCAATTAACTAACCAGTCTAATTTGGAAAATTAGTCTGCCATTCTGGGCTCTGAGAACTACCATTATATTTTAGTATGTAAAGTCTACTAATTTTCATTCCTTTACAATTTTCTTTCCCCTTGATAATTTTCTACTTCTAGCAGGGTATTATTTTTCTGAAGACATTTACAATGAATGTTATTCACTGGTCATGGCAAACCTTCAATTAACAGACTTTGATGCAGTGTGTATCATTATCCCATTATCAAGTCATCCTTTTCTTCATTGGTTTTTCAAGTTATTTGTTTATTGTTGAGAAATGTTCTATTCTCAATTAGTATTCTCTAAGGTGTCTTTTCAGGGTCTCCAGTTACACAATACCATCCTGCACAGTGACTGTCATATTTCAGAAGTATACAAGGTTCTGTTAAATAAAACACAAAACATATTTAAACATATTTAAACCAAGAAAACAACCCAAGTCAATGTAAAAGAATCTTTCTAAAAAATCTGTCTCCCTTTTATTCTTTTTATGAAATTTTCATACAAAGTACTTTAAGATACAAAATCGTGTGACAACACAATTAGATGCTGACAGTGTTGTACAGATGTTGTAAAAAGATACTTGTTCTTATTTTGAAACGTTAAGCGCTTGCATTTAATAGTAAAATACTTCTATTTGAAAAAGACATAGCATTTTGTAGTCTGCTTTGCCATCTCTTGCAAGTAGGCAGCCCCTCTTTCTTTGTAGACAAACCTCGCCTTTGAAAAAATGCCCTTTTCCTTATAACAGCTGTCCCAGAGAGCTTGCAGTCATCTTTGAAGGTGAATTACAGTGCATGCATTAAAGGCAGGTGGATCCAGGGAAGAGGAACAGGCAGGTTTTGTGAGTAGATATTCTTCGATAGCATGAAGCGAGGATTATGAAGTTTGCTTGTCACAGCTTAATCCATCTGTTTTAATCATTGCTGGTTAGCAAGTAATGACATTTAGCAGTTGTCAGAAATTAGCTTAGTACAATTGTGGTTTTTGATTCTCAAATGTGTTCCTCAAGATTTTCTTTTCTGTTCACATATCCTCGTGATGCAGCTGTTTGCTGAAATGGCCGTTACACGTATTTACCCTGTTGTTTGTGTTGTTTTTTTTTTTTTTTCCCCTCCTCCCGCGTAAAAATCATGGCATCACACAAGAAGTCCAGACAATCCATGATAGAAAACCATTTTGGAGGAGGAAGACGCTGGCAAAGACTACAGTAGGATTAATTCTTATGCCCTAGGGATTTAGTAATGTGTTTCTATTTGGTCTTAATAAACTTATGGGGTGGCTAATTCTCGTTTTCTCAAATGATGTTATGCTTTTCCTGCCTATGTTCCTGTAGGATGGATTCTTTTCTACTTGAGGAGTTGGCAGTGGAAATGTCATTGGAGTTAAAAGGGGAGGAAGTGTGTGGTGTGAGTCCATAAACACATTGAAAGTAACCCTGCATTATAATACTTCTTATTTGTTAAGAGTATTAACTTTAGCTGTTAAAACCGAGTGCCAATTTTCAGGCAAAGTTTTGGTGTCGTTCCTTTCTCTCCTCCCAAGAAAAGCCAAGTGGGAAATGAAAATACTTGGCAAGATTTTTGAAGTGCTTGTTCACGTAATAGTGCCACCTCTCTCACACTAGTAGTTCGCTTTTTCTTAATAGCCTGCTCTGTAAGTTACCGGAGGTGAAATGAAATAGCAATGAAGAACCTAGTAGAATGTCACTTATGCTTAAAAGATCAACAATAGTTTCTTTTGAATTTCACATCTACTTACAAAGACATAACGTGATTTAAATTGCAGAGCCTTGGAAGTTCCTCAAGTTTTATGGTATAATTGATGAAAACTTATTCAGTTTTAAAAAAGCAGGTTAAAAACCCCAGCAATCTCCCTAAGTGTAAATTTCAATAAAAACCAGCAGAGACATCTTTACAAAATGAAGTACTTATGTGTATTATTTTTATTGTGAGCTAATAGGCACTTTCTTCCTCACTTAATTGGTCTCTCTCAATTAAAACAATTACAGAATCAAATATATGAATATTAATATAGCATTTAAATTGATACTTTATTATACACAAGTCAAGAAATTCACAGTTAATTTTTCCCACTACAACCTTATCTTCATCCCCCCGAGTGCATGCACCGCAGTGAAGGACTTTATTTTACAATTACACCACATGAATACATAAATATTTAAAAAAAGAAAAATAAAGAAGAATAAAGTTATATTTAAAAGATTAATTACAGAGCAACTCTGCTGGTTGCCTTAACTTAAAAGCAGGAATCACAGTGGTACAAATCAGCCAAAAAATTAACTATTAAACACCTAATAGAGTATGAACAATTCTGTGTCAACAGGATGCTGACTTTCCTCTGCCCATTGTAGTCACTGCAGTAGTGGAGAGAACAGTCTGTCTTTGCTTGTGCTGAGAAGTACAGGTGGTAGCAGATGTTCCTGTCCGGGAGTCCATGAACCAGCGGACTTCATGCAAAATACAGTGGAGTTGCATTGTGGTGATGTTCAGAAATCACGGATATTACCATATATGTATAATTAGAAGTTATTAATATTATACTTGGATGGCAAGTAAGTAGATTACGTTGCCGTTTAAATTTACTAGTAGGTTAAGTGGGTTGGTTGAAGTCATGAAGTGAAGCTACATAAAATCCTTGTGATTGGAAGCTGAGAATTCGTTCCTTCTATTGATTTATTTGCATTGATGTGTAATTTCTAAAATGACATTAAAATTAAAAATTGAGATGATACATTATGATAAACTTCTGTAGCTAGTATGGTGCTTTCTAAAGTTTGGGAGAAATTCCCAGATCTTCAATTTTCATTGTTACTGATCAGGTTTATCAGCTGTGCAACTTTACAGTGATGGGGATACGCTGAATCTATTTTCCGTTTTCATTTGCTTAACTACTTAATAATGAGTGTACATTACTACAGGATGGGTAGCATTCATACGGAAGTCAATGGCAGACCTGCCATAGATTTCACTAGTGGATAACTCTCTTATGAGAGGAATTCCGTCCTGCATCAGACAAATCTGAGGCAGCTCTGACCTATCTCTGAACACTCAGGATCAGGCCAACCGAGAATCCGTAGATGAGAAAAATGATGTGTGTGTGTGTATCTTCAATATCTCCAGAATACTCCAACTCTTTCTTCATCTGCGTGCTCCGGACAGCTCTATACTGAACATGGTTTTAGGATTTGGGAAAGTCTCTCAGAGCTAATGAGCCAGACAAGAGCAGAGTAAGGAAAAAGCACGATATGACATTATATACCATTTAAAGGCAGAAAGCACTTCCCAGTTTTGAAATTCAACGTCTAAATTCTGCTCGCTGAAGCACAGTAGGATTAAAAATGAGGGAAGAACGTGGCCTGCAATGAATTTTACATTATCTAGGCTTAAAAAATATGGGAATATTAGTTTTAAGAATAAAAGCTGTACATGCATCCTGCTGTTTTCTTTTTCTTTTTCCTTTTTACCCTTCTGCCCCTCCAAATACTCCCTTTTCCTTCGAACAAACAAACAGAAATCTATAAATGCAAACATCTGCAGTGAGACCAAGCATAAATTGTTTCATCCCAAAGTGTTATTTTCTGACAACGTCGCAACAAGAATGGAAGCACCATCTCAGCCCTAACTTGAATGTTGCCACAGCTGCGACACTGTAATTACCAGTTTTTAAGCTTACTTTGGGGGAACAGTTGTGAAGCTACAGCATGGCAGGCTTAAAACTTTTCCAAATGAGGCAGAGAGGGTTTCTTCATGTCTGGCTTGCTGAGGGCTACTTGGCAGTTCTGGTGGCTACAGAAGTCCAGAGGGCAAAAAAACCACTTTGCATTAAAAACGTGTGCATGTACTTTATATGTGTTGTGTACTAATTATGTATATGTGTGTATGTATCTTAGATACGTATATGTATATTTGATCATTTGCAATCACTGGCTTCTCTTATTTTGGCGGAGCACCATTGAAACTTTCCACACCTTCCGAATGAATAGACTTAACTGTGACTGAAGTACAGCCCTGACTTTAAAAAGATTGCGCAAAAGTTTTTTGTCTGTCAAATGCCTTGGTAAAGTGTTCAATTACATAATAAACACCTATCTCAGGATAGGCCCATTTCGTGCACTTTTTGAAAAAATTGTTCTATTCTTCTGCGTCCTACTTTAAATATTTCCCTTTAATTATAAGTGTATGATATCAGGTTAGAGCTAAGCTAAATTACTGCCTTTCCATTTGGAGATGTACTACAGTGAAAATAGAACATTGTGGCAGTATAAAATGTTGCCCCTGAGACCAAGTTTTATATAGTTTGGTGTGTCCGTGCATCTCTAAATTTAAAATGAGTTAATTTAATGCATGCTTAGGGCTTTAGTCCTTGCCCTCCGGTCCCTGCTGTAATGTGCGTCGGTGTGCAAAGGGGAATGAGGTTAGAAAGGGTAGAAATGGAGCCTGCAAGGAGGCTCTTCTTAATGCCAGGGCTGAAGGATGCCGGCTGCTGTAACTTTTGTTAGTCAAACTGCTGGGGTATAAAGCGGAAAGCAGGCACATGCTCTGTTCCTGCAAAATATCATCACACGCGTACTTTCAGCAATGTACAGTACTGTCTTTCTGAGAAGGAAAGAGGGAGGTGTCATTTCTGTAATATAAATAGGTATTTGACAAACTCGCGTGGTTTTACTTCATTGACACCGCTTATGTTTGAAACATGGGATAATAAACTCTGTCCGCTGTATTGAATGAGGACAGAAGTGTACTCAGTCGAGAAGCGCTGTGCTTTTGGAGTGGAAGCATGTAAATGTTGGTGGTCGCTAGTGCTCCTTGCTAATTTTTAGGACAGTGGAACCGTTTGGTTTCTTTTTATGTTTTTGTATTTTCTTTCTGTAAAGAGAAGTGTCAAAATAGAGTGGATATCTTTGTGTAGTTGTCCCCCTGGACTACTTTATGCAGAAAGGCTGCTGAATTATAAGAAAGTTTTTTGTTTTAAATGCAAATGATTTGTCAACATTAAGGACTCTGCTCTCTGCACAGCTTTTCTGTTGTATGAAGGCCTCAGAGAGAGGAAATGCCACCAACCAGAGGGGTTTTGCCACTTAAGAGTTGAGCTTCTTACTCTCTTGTTTGGGTATTTTTGGGTTTTGTTTGTTTGTTTTCCTCTTTTTTTTGATCCCTGTGCTCCTGGTGGCTGCGGGCTTGAAAAGCTGATGTTATTGGAGCAGCCCTACAAAAAACAATAAAGCATGTTATGTGTTAAGTCAGCAAATTCCTGTGTATCTGCAATGGATGTTTTAAGAGTTGTGCATTAAAAAAAAAAAAAATGCATAGCTTTAAACATAAATTTTTGTGGTTAGATAAAAATTTATTTTATTTTTAAGGAGGCAAGAAATATGAAAGGTGCTGTGGCATGCAGACCCCAGTCCTTTTATGCAACTTTAAGAGCACAGAGGTGTTCTGAGTTAGCAGCTGAGGATTCCCTCCATAGATCTGTGTGCCTGCCTTTTTTTTTTTTTTTTTTTTTTTAAAATGATATGGTCATGCCTGGAAAGACGAAACCCAAGCACTATGGTTAGTAATCTCTAACAAATATTAAGATTAACCTGCTCCCTGGCCTGGTTAATGGCTGGGGAGTGTGAAGTCGAAAATTTCCGCCCTGCCAGGGTGTCAAAATGGGCTGGTTAAGAGGCAGTCGTGACAGTGCGCTCATCTCCTCTCCGCCAAGGAATTGAATGCGGAGCACAGTTCGAAAGTTTCAATACAGTTTCATATATGTGAATACAGAGGTGGAGAGTGCTCAAAATGTACTGTAAATACACTAGTACTTTAATTAAAAAATGTTTTTCCCTTTCATATTAATGGCACTAGCATGATATCAGATACCAGCTGCTGTGTAGTTGTATCCAGCCTTTGTCGTATTAGCTTGTTGTCAGGATGTTTCCATGAAAGAGCTTTAATTGCTTTTCATTCCTGTTACTAAGTGCTGCCTTTTTTTTTTTTTTTTTTTTTTTTAAATTCAAGGTGTTGGTGCAGCTAAGCAGTGCTTGCATTCTCTTGTATTTAGGTAGTATAGTAGTAGGCAGTTTAAAGGGATCCCTTTTAGCTTCTCACGGTGCTTAATTCACCTTTGCTTTTTTTCTTTTCTGCATTGATTCAAGAAAAGGGCGTTATCTTCCTTATTTTTTTCCCCCCACAAATCCACTGCTCCATTTCTTTCTTACTTTTTCTTTTCTTTTTTTTTTTTTCCCCCCCCCTTTCCTCTAAAGAGGGCTGTGTGGGATATTGAGTTGTCTGTAGGTGATCTCCCTCAGCGACTGGGACATCGGTGCTAGATGGATTAGACGACTGCAAATTAGATTCCACCGACTGCATATGCAGTATGCTGTTACATTTTTATAGCCAAAGCTCCCATTTCAAAGGTAGCAGCAGCAAACCTGAATCAATGAATGTTGTCCGAGTTTGGCATCTAACATCTACACCTTTTTTTTTTTTTAACTTGAACCAATGCTATGTATCTTTCTTCCTCCTCCCCTTCGCGAAGCTGAGTTCTGCTTTTGCCTTACAAGCTGTAGAACCTGCTGTTCTTTATGACCCTGTACTTGTGTCTCATGACTGTAAATAGCTATTACGTTCTTGAAGAACTAAGTGATTTTTTTTATTTTTTTTTCCCTGCCCCTGTTGGTTAGTCTCTCCCAGGATCTGCATGTACTAATGAAATGATATACTGGATTGTTTAGGCAACATAAAAACTGATAGTAAACTATTAAGCTCTGTGTATTTCATTAATAATGCGTTTCTATTGTAAATTCAGTATTTTCATAGTCGTAGAAATTAGAATTGGAAAAATATGTATTATGCCATTGAGTTCAATCTCATTCGGTGCAAGATTGCCTTGGTATATTTAGAATGTATATTTCCCAGTGCTTTGTTTTAACTAATCAAGTGATGAGGCTTTCAGCATTTATCTTGGGAAACTAATCCAGAGCACAGTGGGTCCCACTACTAGGACATTTTTATTTTGTGCCAAAATTTCTCTCCTTCTCTCTCTCTCTCTCTCTTTTATTTTTCTTTAAAGTTTCCTTTAAGCAGCATTTCCAGCACACTTTCAAAATCCATAAACTGTATAGTGTTACACCTTGTTTTTTTTTAATTGAGTTTTGGATTTGTTAGTAATGAGATAGTGGAAACATCGCCACACTTGGGGGATGCTCAGGACTTCGCAGTGCAGTCTACTCATTTACTATGTAACTTAGATTTATATGCCCTGCTAGCTTGACCTGAAGTTTGATTTGGGCTTACGCTTTTTCTGTTTATTTGTATTTTATGGTGTTTTTTTTTTTTTTTTAATACAGTCTTTCTAAAATGGCTTTATTTTTACATTTTCTGTAGAAATAAGCCCTTAATGAAGATGATTGCTAGGTTTTTGATTCCTACATTGGAATGATTTTTATCCCTTAAATAAATGTCTGACATTTTTCACGTCTGTAGTATTAAATACATGTGTGAATAGACCATTGCTGCTTTTATGTATTACCTACATACTCAGCTCTGCATTCAGATATAATTATTTCTACCTATCCTAAAAAAGGCTGTATGCTGTAGCAGAAGTTCTTCGCATGTTTTGGAGGTGCTGTCAGAAATGTGGGGGGAAAAGAAGTCATTTAATTGTGCCCCATAAATAGCACTTACTGGAGATACAGTGTTTATAGGCATCAAATGTAAACATGAGATACTCATTCAATAAGCAACTGATTTTTGTGAAAATACTTCTGGTGATCGTAGGGAAGTCCTTGCAATAAGTATTTCTAAAGGCTCTTCTGACTATTTTACAGTACATTCAATTGGAACGATCCGTGCATTCCTTCTGCAGCAGGACTCTTTCTAGGAGCAAGTGCACCTGGTTTTGTTCGTTCTACTCTGTTTTATTTAATTCCTGCTCATTGGATCCAGTAAAGATCCTGTAAAAGGATTTTGCTGCCAAGAAACCAAAGGTGGCATCTGTTCTGGATTAATATTGTAAGGAATAGAAAACATATTAAGTTATATTTAGAGTATGAAAGAAAGAAACACTGTCCACAGTAGGCTGCGTTTTCTTCTGTAGGTTTGTCCCAGATTTCCTGTACCATCCCCCTTTTTGAACACTGCAAAGCACGCATGTAAAATTCAAAATGGTGATGATATTACTCTGTGTTGAAAAGTCACTTGCCAAAGTCCACCAATAGTTAAGCTGTTATGTGGCAAAAAAGGGGGGTCAGGTAATGGATGAAGAATAATAGTTAAAGAACTGCTCGAGGCACCTTTGACAGCCAGCTCTTCACCTGGGCTGAGGTTTGGCACTGGGCTTGCCCTTGTTTGAAGGGATTCTAAACCGTACAAAGCGGTTTCCGTAGTGCTGGTAATACGCTGTGACTATCTGTAGGCCTTGCAGGCACAAGTTAGTCTCAAAAACGTATGCTGAAATCCTAGACCCACTTTGAAACTACTGAAAGAAGTTTTGATTTAAAATATAAGGTTGAAAGACTACCTTGTTAGTGTTAGAATTGTGAGACGAAAGAAACTATCTTATAATAAATTATCATACGTAACTATTTTATTGAAAAAATGATTAAAACAGAGGGATCATGAAGAAACACCCGAGTTTCTTTTGTTCCTCTCCTTTTTTTCTTGTCCTATCTATTGCTCTTCTGCTTAAAATTCTTTATGCAACAATATAGACTTGATTACAGCAGAGTAGATTATGATTTTCTGTTTGAAAGGATATTTATGTTCATTATGCAGAGATCTTTGTGTGCTTCTGATTGTCTCCAGTGGTTAGGCATTTGAACCTCCTGGATAGCTGCTAGTATAATCCAGCTCTAATAAAAATGTAGTTTATGCATATCTCAGGAAGGTTTAAGGCAGCTGTGAGCTATTCATACTCTCTCCTCAGGAGAGGTCTAAAATTTTCTGGTTTAAATACAATGTCTTCTTCCAGTTAACTTTAACTGGGGGAAAAAAAATATTAAAAATTCCCAACATCTGTACACCGTCCCCCCCGCCACCCCCACCCCCTGGCACCTCTGGACCAGTGATAGGACCATCCCTTCTTTCATACAGTAATCCAGTTCCCCTTTTGTTGGGGAGATACTCAGAATGGGAGGGATTTTGACGGAAAGAGCCTGTAGGATACAGCCAGTCTCTTGATTTGGTTCTGTTCCAAAGTTGGGAGCTATGATGGGTGTTTGGTTTTTTTTCTCCTGGTTACTGTTCTTTGTATATGTTTTAATACACATACAAAAATCTACTGGCTTAGCCATTTGTTCCTTTTTGTATGATTAAATTTAAAAAAGAGGGACATCACAGATATATGTGGGTGGCTGTTAAGTCCAGTGTTCAAATGCAACCTTCAGGTGTCAAAGTTCAGGAATGACAGGCTATAGGAAGCTGGGAGCGTTTAGCGAGGGAAGTATTGCTCTATACTTCTGTAGCTTTCTTAACATCTGAAGCTGCTCGCTGTTGGAGCTGCGATAGAGAACTTGGTGGTGCCTTGTTTTGATCCAGTACATTCTTACACAAGCAAACGGACATCTGAGCATCCCAGTTGCAGGTAACAGTTAAAGAGAATATTTCTTTTTTTCTTTCATGTGTCTTAAAGATAAGAAAACGCATGCTTTAGTTATCCAAGGAAAGGTGGTATTACTGTTTGCGTTGGGTAAATTAAGTCCTGACGATCACTAGAGCTCCAGGCTGCCGTCTGGGTTTAGTGAAGCACATCCAAAGGCAGCTTCCTCCCAGCACTCTCCCCAAAATAAGGACAGCCCTCCCCGCAGCGACTTGCGCCTGCAAGTGTGTGTGCGCTTTCTAGAGCAACACACAAGTTTAGGGTTCAGATTAGGTCTTGAAGAAGCACACCTTTCTTAGGGAGATGCTGTGCCTGAGTTACGAAGTCCAGCTTGGTGTGTTTATGGCTGTGTACCGCTTCTAGGGCCAAGCTGGCAACTTTGCGTAGCACTGGACTGCAGTGCATCATGCAGGGCTAGTCACAAGAGTGTTTACTGCTTCGGGCATCTCTGCACCTGTGAAGCATTCTCCTACTTTCCATTTCTGCACTCAGCTTTTATTTTTTTTCCCCCCCAAGACTGACAACAGAAGTGTTAGCTGTGATCATCTTCCATTGTAAAAACTGGTGCTGGGCTCAACAACTCCCTGTTATGTATCCTCATGAAACAGGCGTCAGATAAAACTGACTCAAGGCCATCATGGGCATGACTTGGTATTGAAACCACAAGCCTTGTAAACAAGAGGCTCTCTAGCCATTAGCAGTCCCTTGAGCTATTCAGTGTTTTATAAGCTAAGCAAGATAATCTGACACGTTTGAGGATTTGTCTTGCTTAGATGTCAGAATGCTTGAAAATTCAAACTAGATAAACCAGGGACTGAAGTGGGTTATGCATCTAGTTGTGGAAACTGGGGAGGCAGAGGGGATGAACGGGGGTGAGAGATGACCGTCAGCTCTTTAAAGAAATACTGCTGCTGTCTCTGGCAGAGAGACTGGGGGAAGAAGGGCATTGAAACAGTCATCGCAGCAAATGGGGAAACAAGAAAGATATGTCAACAGTAAATAGAGTAGCAAAAGGTGTGATATTTTTGATAAGCAGCTTAATGTTGAGATTACTGTCTTAAATTAAGTTCTGAAGGTTCTCTGATCACTGTTACAAATCCAGCAAGACTTAAAGGGGTGCAGGTATACTGTGTATGGAGAAGCTTCAGTAATGCTTCCGTAGCTGTGCACAAAGGGATATGAATCATTGCCTATATATATATATATTTCCAACCAAGAATCTGCAGCTTCCCATCTTATATGTGCATCGGTTAGCACCTTGCGCAGAGATCTGTCTGGCACCCCTTTGCTTTTTTTAGCCCACCTTTTCAAAGAGAATTGTGAAATCTTTCAGGGCTCGTTAACATAAATTTGTTTCAGGTAGAAAGAAGCAGAAACCCACTCTTGCCTGCAGATACACAGCAGCGCATGCGAGAAAAATCAGATTTTTGTAGTCTTTCTGCATAATCTAGAATCTAAGTAGAACAAGGTTCAAAATTTTCAATATGAACTACAAAACGAGGACTCGCACACTATTTATCTCAGGCTTTATGTTTCTACAGTCTTAAGCGTGTGACTCTAATAAACTAACTGGCTTATTTTAATCGCTTTTGGTTATGTAGAGAAATGTGTTTATAAGCTATACATCTGCAAAAGTGGGAGATAAATCCACACATATCTGAATCTATATTTTCTTCTAGTCTAGATAAAAATATGTGTATGTGAGATGTGTCTGCGCATCCGGCATACATCCCAGATAATTGCTTTAGTGGCTGCATGATACAAGTACATCAGAAACCAACTTATAAGGGGAACCCCATTGTATTAAGAACCATGCACATGAGAGCATCATGGGGTGAGCTGGAGAGACCCTGTAGAAAACTGGGTAGGTACCAGTAAGCGTTTCTCTACAAAGCTTTTAACTGAATTACTCTGGAGGCTTTTCTGTGTTTAGCATTTAAGGTGGGTTCTGAGTGTATGTATCGTGGTCACTGAACTACTAATAGCTGTTGTTGTATTTTAGTTAGATTATTAAAACTTTTATAGCAATGAATTATTTGCTCCATATATATGGTATGTTCCCCTTTGTTAGCGAGTTTTTCAGTGAGAACCCCCCCCAGAAACTCCATTACTAGAAAGTGTGAGAAACGTTACATTTAAACAACAGCTAAATCATAAGTGATTTTCTTAGGGAATAGAATGCCCAGTATTTTGCCTTGTCTTAGAAGTGAATATGACACATAAGGAGGAAAAAGCCAAAGCTGTTGATGCTTTTACACCAGTAATTAACAGTAGTTTAATCTGAGGTCTGTGAGAACCCAGAAGGAGCGCTGTTACTGAAATCATGGCTTGGAACTTGAGAACAGCCAGAAGTATGTTCTCCTTGTGAAATCACAGGGCAAGTGAAATGTATATGTGCTTTGCTGAGAAGAATGATCATACTGGCTGAGATACAAGGTCTTCCAAACTCAATGTGTTGTTTGTAGCAGTGGTCAGAAGGGAATTATTAGGAAAATAACAGAGAAAGAACGCAAGTATGGAATGATCTTTCCTCTAAAATAGTCTCAGCTTTCTGTAATCAGCAGTGTAGAGATTTGAGTCATCTCATTTATGCAAAACTTTGTATTTAATAAAGGTTTTTCATACATCTTTATTCCATTATGTAATTACTTCTTGAATTTTTAAAAGATTTTTCCAGTAAAAATACTGTGCCTGTACTTCTGCAAACAGTTGTGGAGTATGGGGAAAATATACTGTTTCTTAACTTAGGCCCATTTCATCAAGTGCTAGCTAATTCTCGTGTGATGAGATTTGCCGTCCCCTTTGTAAACCTTTTAAACAGTTTCAGACATTTTCCGCAGTCATTCTTTTGCTGGATCTGAAACCTTCTTGGCTGTATATTGTTCGCAGTTCACAACCCATCTCTCATATCTCACTCTCTGCATTGTGTGCAGGCAGAGAGATGGCTCCCTGAGATAATGGAGATAGCAATGGCAAGAAGTTCACTGAATACCTACTCTAATTAGGGTGTGACATTAATTAGGCTACAAAGATATTTCTGTGTAGGTCAGAGAAAGAACAGCAACAAAGTGAAGTGAAATATTTCCAAGGGGGAGATACAGGTGACAGCAAGAAAAAATGTCTTCATTTTTTCTCATTTTGAGTGCTTTTAAGTTGAACTTTCTAATGAATTATAGATTTTTAAATTTTGTTAATGTTGTTGTGCTCTATAATACTATGCTTTGCAGTGAAACTTTACAGTAACAGACAGTTTTGCTTGGAAAACAACTGTAAAAGGGCATTCACGTTTGCTGTTACTTTATGTCGGGTAATGGTTAGGACCAGAGGGAATGGATTGAAACTAGAGATGGGTCGATTCAGACTGGACATTAGGAAGAAGTTCTTCACCATGAGGGTGGTGAGACACTGGAACAGGTTGCCCAGAGAGGTGGTGGAAGCCCCATCCCTGGAAGTTTTTAAGACCAGGCTGGATGGGGCTTTGAGCAACCTGGTCTAGTGGGAGGTGTCCCTGCCCATGGCAGGGGGGTTGGAACTGGATGATCTTTAAGGTCCCTTCCAACCCTAACAATTCTATGATTCTGTGTTCTAAATGTGCTTAAATTATGGGTTGATCCTGATATTTCTGATTGACATTGGTCCAGGAAAGCCAAAGGTATTCTTCAGTTTTGAGTTTTGATAAGGGTAGGGATTCCTAAATTAAGATTTCCGTGACAGCCTATGACAAAGATGGAAAACCCAACTAATCATTCCTCCTGTATTTGTATTGGATTTGAAGTTGTGCATTAAGTTGATGGCATTTACAAAATTTGCTGACACTATTTCAACTCATGCTGAAATAAATGAGGATTTTTCTTTTGTGTTTCTGTGGTTTCTATGGTCTATGGAGAACGTAGAATTCTAGCACAAAAGAAGCATTTTCACAGTGAAATGTCTGCTTACAACCACATTTTAAGATGTGGTTCTTGAGTAGAAACCAAAATCCTCATGTTACTGTATTCATTCTTCTGACTAAAACTCCTGAGGCAGAGAGTGTAAATGGTGCAGCAGCGGCTTTTATAAGCGTGGAAAAAATATTCCATACTGTTGATGGGAATTTCCTCAGCTGTATGTCTAGTAGCACTATTAGATTTTTGGGCATAGTGACACTGCTTGAATAATGTCCTTTTGCTATCATTACTGCTTTGATTGTATAGCGTTTTAGTGGTATAGAGCTTAACCCACTTTTCCTTTAGCGTTTTAGACATGTATGTGTGGGAATGCAGTCTGTGACTTATTTGGAAGTGTCACAGAGAAGCTAGGGGAGAAGAATTTGCTAACAAAGGCTGCTCTAGAGTGTTGGAGAGGTCAAGAGCTTTGTCAGTCAGTTCCTTCAGTCACAGGTGAATGCTCTCACAATACAATTTGCTGTAATGTTGGGGAATTAGTTGCATGCAGGGTTACAGTTTTGTTGTTTAACTTTAAATTCAGACTACGGATGATTACTATAAACCTACTCGTTGAATCATTATATGAACAATAATTCTAGCTATTTTTTTTTTCTTCCTCTTCTGTCAGGAAATTATTTTGATGTTTAAACCATCTTACATGAAAAAGTGCAGCTATATCAAAACAGCAAGGATGATGGTAAATGACAAAATATCACACACGCACACACACTCTCCCTTTTGTATGTGCTATATAATTATCTTTTAGTGTCTGAAATAGATTCTAGTTTTCTTCGCCATCTTTTCTTTAGACCATTTCCTGCTGGAAAATTTTAGAATTGCTCATTTCATGGTAAACAGGCTTCAGCTTTGTATATGGATGGACGCGTTTTCCTTTTTGTAAAGGGGAACGATACTTTCCCTGAAGAAGGTTTTTAAGGTTTGAATGTGATTCTCAGGTAGGGAGGAAGTTTGTTGTTGGTTTCGGTTAGAGCGTGTATGGAGAGGTGTAAGGACAGCACTGTGAAGCTTTTTGCACCTGCTCTCTAAGAAGTCAAATTCTGGTTCACATAGGAAAGAATGACGGAAAAGACCACAGTCTCTTACTACTCTGGTGGTCGAAAATGATGAAAAAAGATCTTTGTTAGCAGCCCTTGCTCGGAAACACCACTCAACTTGGTGGCAGCTCTGCGTACACAGTAGCTACAGAACTGTACCCTCAGTAAAAGTGACACAGCGGTATTAGTGCCTAACCAAAGGCTCCCTAGAAAGCTTCAGGAAAGCAGATATGTGAGGGCTGGTTTTGCTAGGACGAGCAAAAAGACAAAAGAGGAGATGGATGCCTCTTAAGAAAGTTTTCAACTTATTTTAAAGGGCCATAAGGAAATAAAACAAGCTGATAGACTTGGTAGTCAAATGGAAATGAGAGCAGGTTTATTGTCAAAAATCTATTGCAAAGCCTTTCCACTTAGGTATGAGACAGAGGATGGAACTGAGCACATAGAACTTGACACGCTTGTTTCTTTTATTTCTTTTATGCGTGTTACCAACAGAAAAACTCTGATCTGTAGTTAACATTAGTGATATGAACAGTTTTGCAAGAATGTGGGCACATCAGTCTGTTAAAAACAGGGAAAAATGAAACTCCTGGGAGAGATGAAAATGTCACTGAAATTGAAGGTTCAGTTTTCCCACAAGTGCTTTCGATGAAGCCTTGTCTGTGTATACGTATTTATTTAAAAAAAAAAAAATTATGATTGAATGAAATTTTATTAAAAAATAAACAAACTCTTTTTCACTGACAAAACGTATAAAATTCAGCTGGGCTGTAGAGTTTCCCTTCCAGTTTAGGGGTTTGGCTGCTGAACCAACAAGCAAACCCTCAGTCTTTTCTATACCTTCCTAAGTGATAATGTGCCTGTGTGTTTCTCAGAACATTTCATATTGCTGTTAAATTCTTTGGGCCACTCATGGTTTTTAAAGTACTCAAAATGCCTTTTTTGAGACAGAAGCTCAAAAACGGAAAAATCTCCATTTAGATGTCTAGAAGCAGATATCAATATCTCAAAGTATATAGCATCAGGAACTCTTAATTAAAGTGATGGGATAACTGGGAGAATCACTGCAATCTTTGAAAATGCGAAAAGAATAATTGAAAAATATACTATTTGTATATATATGCAAGGTATTTTTTTTATAATGGTGAAATGTATTCTTAACCACATTTGATACATAAAAATCAAAATACACCTATCCTTTACTGATGCAGGATCAAATATATTCAGGTGAAACTCAATTTCACTCTGTTGCGCAAACAACATTTAGCCTTGAGTGAGTGTTCGCACTTCTGCCAAATGTAATATAATTCTTCCAGAGGTAACCTACACACAAATTAGTTTTCTTTTGCTAGCTGTACTTGAGAAAGGTTGCAGGAGAGAGTGGGAGATCAGAGAGCATATGTTATTGTTCAGTAATCCATGCAGCAGATATCAGAAATTAATGAGGCAAAGAAAGCAAAGGCAGTAAGCAATGCAATCAGCGGCAACTAAATTTGGGAAAAGCTTGAGTGTTCTGGGAGACAGGAACATTAAGTATTCTCCGTTTTTTCTATACGATATACCTGAAAACATGGAGGCTTGAATAAAAGTGTTGACGTAATTATGTATAGAGCTAGCCATCGAACTTCGAAACAAAGCTATAGGTCGCTAGTGCTTTATACCAAGATTAAAATGAGCAAATGAAGAAAGACAAGACAAACGGATCTGTAAATAGTATAGTTTCATAAAACAAATTTTCTAGATGGGATAAATAACGTAATGTTTCCCAGAGAAGCATCAGGATGCCCATCGCAGCTGGGATGCTGTCTTCATTCTGAAGTCGTAAGCAGTTTTAAGCAGCTGTCTTCTCTGCCTTGCTACAGAAATGTTTGTGTCTTCCACCAAATGGAAGCACATCTTAATTATTTTTATGGGGCCGTGGGATAGGATGAATTTATTGATGCTTCGCCATAGGGAATAGAAAGATGCCTTCGGGCCTGTTTCAGGGGCGGAGGAAGAGGCAACCTGTCTGTTGGTTGAGTGGCACACTGGGTGTCAATACTGGAAGGTCTGACGGTAATGAATGTTAGAATTCTGAGATACACAGAGCGCATGGGTGAGATTGTTAAAAGTAAATAGGTGTAGGCATTTTGAATTTTTTTTATTCTTTGAATTTTGAGAAAAGAGAAACCTTTTAACAGCCAGTGTTATGCAAAAAGCTGCACTACTTTTGTAGAAATAATGATAGATTCTCTGAAGCAGTTTGAGTTTTGTCTCAATAAACACGAGGTAAAATAAATGAGGTTTATGGCTTTATTGGTATTTAAGTGGACTTTATCACCCAGGAATAATGTGAAGTTTCTTAATTCAGGTAGCGAAACCGTTCTACCACTTCATGCTTTTCATATTTATAGTTTCAAAGCGATTTCAGGTTCAGCTCTACATAGCTTGAAAAATTTTTCACTCAAATATAATAATTTTGGACATCTGTATATCTTTGTGGAATCATTTGATTAATTTAAGAAAATCTCTACCAAACTCTCCTTGTCTTTAACTGCTTGGTTGGTCCCAGCGCTACGTGGTGGTTGACAAAGTTCTAAGCTTCATTACTGTGTTGATAAAACAGCTCAGCTTCAAAATTGGTCAGTTTATTGATTTTTAGTGGCAAGGGATTTGAATGCGTTCACTTTTGTAGGCCATTACTTTCCCACTTTCAGAAACCAATCTGCTGTTGTGAGTAGCGAATTAAGCATGCAGATATTATGATAATCGGAGAAAATGAAATGTTCACACTAGGGATGTATCTCTGAAAAATTGTGTGGGATATCTTTTCTGAAATCTTTGTTGCTGAAAAAAAAAAAAGGTTTTTAGCCTGGATTATACCGCAGCTTTTCTCTTCTTTTTCGAGTTCGACTTTTGGCAAAAAATAGGAGGAAAAGGTAAATGTTTTAATTCATTTTTTGTTTATTTTTCATATATGTGGTATTTATAACGAGCTGAGTTATTTATGCAGTCCTTCCATTGCTGTTCCACCCTCTCCTCTACTTTTTCCAGCTTAAAAATCTTGGAATATGTTCTATTTATAGTAAATGCAAAGAGAAGGAAACAGTCAGTTTCCCGCAACAAAGATGTTAATTTTGTGCTTGTCACTAGGTCAGGCTGTGGTATTGGCTGTGTCTTGCCTGAGAACTAAAAGGGGTAGGAAAAGTTCTTTGCCTGTCCACATACGTAATATGAATCGTACGTGATACCCCAATCAGGGCTGTGAGGCAGCGGGAAAGAAGTGGATCAGTGAGTTTTGTAGCCAGTTGACTGTTGCCTTCCTCACGGAGGAAGCTGGGGTTTTTTTTTAATTTATTGAAGATAAGGGACTAGGAAAACCAGGCCCAAATGGACTGTGAGTCACAGCTCAGCCCCTGCTGTGCCCTGGCCCCCGTGCTGCCCTCTGCTACCCGGGAAATACACAAGCAGAAAAAACCGCCACCGAGTCCCGTACACAGTGAAATCAAACTATTTAGATAATTGCTTTCCTCAGAACGGTTTTATTCTGATTATTCAGAACTTTTGTATGTTTAATTTTGTCGCGGGTGCTGGCTTTGGAGATAATTTTCCATAAAATTAAATTACAGCAGTTGAAGAAATAAAATCTTACTAGGCTATCTAGCCTAAACAAACACTACTTTGAAATTATTGTGCAACTTTAAGGGATGCATTCACTAAAGGCTGCGTCTGATTTTTTGCATTTAGATGTCCTTTATATTTGCATACTGTTTCAAGCCTTCAGAACTGTGCAGTAAATGTGACTAAATAGTTTTCATTGATACTATCTACTTAGAATCTATAACGTAGTGCTATGAATATTGATTTTTAAAGATAGAAGTTTTGAAGTAAGGTGTTGATAATTTGAAGTGGCATGGGCCCAACTGGATGCAGTCTTGAGGTTTGATGTCTACCTGTGCTGTAAAAGATAAATGTAAAGGAATAGCATAAATGTATAGGGTAAAATCCAGACCTGTCAATCAAAATGGGTAATAGATAGGTTTCTTAAATTTACCTTAAAGGAGGAAGGTCAAGGAAGGTACAGGCAAGCTGTAAAATGGGAAATGAAACCAAATATTTGATGGCAAAAATCTTTGGTTTATTGGTCATAATAAAAAGAGGACTATAGGTACGTAATTCACATAATGCATTTACAAACGTTTAATAACTTCTTCTGGTATCCATTTAATGTGGGGACTAACAAAGGTTTAAGAAACCACCAACGTGGATTTTCAAGAACAAACCATGTTGAACTGGCATAATTTTTTTATGCGCTGTTGGGAGGTGGGAAGCAGCAGCTGTGCTACGTTTTGATTTCAGAGAGGTTTCTTACACTGACCTCTATATATTTCAGAAGCAAATCACCAAGAGGTAAATGCCCAAGCAGCTGAGATGAAAATGTCTTTGGTTTTCATTGTGGAGTTGGAAGGACATTTGTGATGGGTTGAGTCTTAGTTTGTTTTTTAATTAGCACCCTCTGTGATAGCAAAGATGTTTGTTAAAACTTAAGGGGGTGTTACAGTGCAAAGGATGGCAAGCACTTGGAAGCCAGGTTGGAAATTCAAAATGTTCTTGGTAAAATAAAATTTTGTGATGAATGAGATCAATGAAGATAAGTGCAAGTGAGAAGATGGGGAATAATTTGCTGTGCAACAGTGCTGCTGACAGGAGAACAGCGTACCGCACTCCGAGTCAGCAAAACTGTTCCAGAAAAGCCAGAAGTCATTCTGGAGTTTATTAACAGAATTACTGTATAGGACTTATGGTTATTATTTCTCTCTATTTAGTGCTGGTCAGGCCTCAGCTGTAGAAGTTGAGGAGCTCAGAGATATCTGTAAAAATGATAATTTTGAAAAGTGAAAGTAACAAAACATATTGGAAGAATTTTCACTAAAAAATAAGATCTGAGAGGGGGTGCTGGGATATCAGCCTTACAATAACAATTGGTAGAAAGAAGGGAACATCATCTCTTTTGGGATTTCTTTGTTTGGGTGGTTTTTATTGCTAATGGAAATAAAGGAAATATTTTGGTGGTTTTTTTTTTTTTTTTTTACTCCAAACTGTTTTAGAAAAAGTTTCTGCCTGGAAAGTTAAGCTCTGGAGCAGCTCCTAAAGGAGACTCCATTGGAAGGTTAAAAAAAAAAACAAACACAAAACAACAAAACAAACCAAAACCAAACAAACACGAAAAGACTAATATCACAGAGCTGGGTATCCCACCTGGAACATGGGACACCCAAATGAAGTTACTATATAATATCACAGAGATTCCATATATGACAATTAGACTATTAATTATTTTGGAATGGAATTTAGATTTTCTGCATTTAATCTGATTTTCCTTCCTTACACTACAAATGTAATTGAAATTTCTTTTTCTTTAATAAATTTTAGGTTTCCATTAGATATTTGGCCCCAAATTGCTGACTAAAGTAAGAAATCCAACATTTGTACACGCACAAAGGTACATAATCGATTAACATTCCTGTTTAACAATGAATTCTTTGTATACATGTTTGAACAAATCGTAGGTCCAGCTATGCACCCCTAACTCATACAAATAACGCTGAAGATTTAGGTCTTTTTATCAGTCAGCCCTAATTTATACAGCCTTGTGTTTTTTATGCCAAGAGGAGCTTTGCCAGCCCTGTTACAAGTTCAGAGTACTTCTGGTACTGAATAGCTGAGGGTAAACGGGGAGAATTTCTGTTACTTAAGGTACCAGTACATTATTGCTTATATATATTTATAATATATATATAAAAATATCATTTTTAATTTTATATTTGTAATATATAATTTATATATATATATAAATATGCATATAGTTATTTCAGAAAAATACTGTCTGCCAAAGGGCTGAATAATTCTATGCTCTCACAGCTATTAAATAAATGGGAGGATGACAGTTAGGTCTTATAAATTGATGACTCGATCTTAGCAAAAGCCACTTGTCCTTCCATGTGGCTAAACTCCACTCCTCTACCAGCAGGGCAGCACAAAAAAAATTATATTAGTATATCAAAACATAATATTTAGAAATAACATTTATACAGCTTAAGATTTAAAACATAACCAAGTCGACTATCTCTAGAGCATAGACTGTTAAATGTAAATGTAGATACATATTTTGAGTACGTAATAGTGTGTATAGTATGTATTTGCAACACAAGTGTTTTAAAGGATGTTTTCTGATGATCAAATGATATTAATCACAGTTAAAGAAAACACTTATTGTCTTTTATGTGTGGTGGCTGACCTTGCAAGGACTTGTGAAATTGCCTCAAGAAAATAGGAAAAAATAATCTATTTCTTTGGCTTCTTATCTATATTCACTCTGAATAATACTCAAAATAAAATTTGGAAAAGTGTGTCTGAAATCTAAAGAAAACAGTAGCTATTATGATGAAACTGGCTGTGGCCTTTTATAGCTTTTAAAAAAAAAAAAAATAAATCTTTTATGACTGCTCTGTTCCCTGCAGTGTATCTGTGAAGTGCAGAAAAAGTTCACAGCAGATGATTATACTGAGGTACCAAAGCTAGTGAAGTGTGAGATAATCTTTTGAGCTGAGAATTAGTGTCTCAGGCAACCAAGCGAGAAACCAAAGGGGAGTTATTTCTTCAGTAAAGTTTAAGGTCTAAGACACACCTGAAGCTGTATCTCTTTATTACTCTTCAAATCGATACCTTTGACCATCTGCTTACATGTTAATAAAGGTTTTTTGAGGGGGAGGAGGTTGTCTTGACAGGAGATGGTGGCTTTGCCTCAAAATCCTGTTTTGGTTTTGAAATACAAATTTCTGAATTTCGTATAGAATAAAATTTTCTATTACAGGCAATATAACCTTTACAGATTTGTTTTATACTCTGTCCAAATGTGTGTATGTAATGTACACATTCCCATATTTTCCTTGTAAAAAAAAAAAAAAAAAAATCAGAAAAAAAAGAAAAGAGGAAATGCGAGTATTCCAGTGCATTCTGGTTTTTGTTCCTGGATTACATTTCTACTTTCCCCCCCTATCCCTCTTCCACTTCTGAATCCCAGAAGAGTTAAAAGAACAAATTTCGGGAAGAACTACTTAACTTTTTACCACAGTCTGTTTGTCATCAAGACTGGCCATGACACCTTTAGTACTGTCTCGTGGAACTACCTGAAGTCATAGGTTAGAGAGTAGCTATTGATGGTTTCGAACTTCCACCCACCCCTTGTTTATTATCATAAGGCTGCGATGGTATAAACGAACTTGAGTTTGGTGGAAACTATGAAAACCTCTTACAAAGTATGTAAGGTAGTATTGGTATATAGATTGTGCTCGTTTACTGGTTTTATGAACCAAGAAGCAGTCTCTTCCAGGATAAGTTTCATGTTTCTCTCTTGATTCAGTGATGTGAAACTGAAGAGTTGAGAGTAGGGCAGTTTAAGGGATGTAACAACCGCAGGTAGCAAGGGCTTGAAAATGTGTAAAAAGCAGGGGGGTAGGGAAGAGTTTACAACACCAGTGTTGTTTCAGAACACTATTGCTTTTGCTTATGATACTCCTGTCACCTGTATTTGCCAAAACATAAAAATTGGTAATGATAAGTTCTTCTACCTACTTTTTAAAGTTTCCCTGAGGTTTTATCTTAAAATATTTGGAAATCATTTTGTGTATTTTTTTTTTATCCTCTTTCATCCTTGGCATTTTCACAGGCAAAATTGACATTAAGTATTCTCTCAAAATTTAACACCACAAGCCAAGGATGGTTAGAGTTGTTAGGTGCTAATAAAACATCTGGCATTGCAAATGGTCTTTAAATAAAACACATAAACCTACTTTGTAGGTGTAACTGACCCACTAATTATGCGTCAGTGTGTCTGTGTGTGCTGCTGCTCTGTGAATTAAGTACTCGCCACTCATTGACTTTTGAAGGACTATAAACGGGGTAATAAGCAATGATTTAAGAAACCTATTGAAAATTAAGAGGCAGCTGTATGTAGTGTTTGATTAACTATTTAAAAATGTTTGATTGATGCATGCTGTCAGCAAATGCTCTACCTAATCTTCTAAGTCAGATGAAGCACTTGGATTTTATTAGTGATTAAAAATGCATATGTTTGTGCATTGTCAGTGCTATTTCAAAGAAAAGTCTTTCTTTAATGTCGCCTTACTTTCATATGCTTTCACCCATAAGACAGTTCCTCTGATATTGTGAGATGCATGCATGAATAGTTGTGTGATTGATACGGAATCAGAGAAGGGCTGATGTTGGCAGGGACCCCTGGAAGTCATCTGGTCCGACACACCTGCTCAAGCAGGGTCACCCGGACCAAGTTGCCCAGGACCATTTCCAGATGGCTTTTGAGTTTCTCCAGGGATGGAGACTACAACCTCTCTGGGCAACCTGTGCCAGTGCTCATTCACCCGCACAGTAAAAAAAGAGTGTTTTTTTGATGTTCCTAAGGGACCTCCTCTGTTTTGGTTTGTGCCCGTTGCCTCATCCTGTCACTGGGCACCACTCAAAGCATCTGGCTGTGTCGCCTTGGCATCTTCCCTTCAGGTATTTGTACACATTGATGAGAACCCTCCATGTGTGACTGTGCTATCCATGTTTCATATTTTTTACTTGCGTGACTGGTGAGAAAGACTTGTTTATGAGAATGTCCACTCCTGCTCTTACTTCTTTTTTTTTTTTTTTTTTTTTTTGGACTGGACTGATTCTATAGAAAAGTTTTAGTGATCAGATTAGTGCACTGTCTAATTCTGTTTAAGAGGATTTAAAACATTTTACAATTTATAGCTAATGGATAAATATGCAGAAAGTATTTTGGGAGCATGGTCCACAACTTTGACTCTCCCAAATCAAATGGAATTTTTTCTGGTTCACAAGAACCTGTTCCTATGATTGCTGCATTCCTGGCTGATACGTGAGTACTAAAACCTTCAGTAGGGTAAAATGTGAAAATACATGCCTCAATGTTGAAAGAACTCAACAGAAAGGAAATTTTTCTTTAATCATGGAACCCTCTTTTATGTGAGAGAACTTCTCCATAGTAGTTTGCAGTGGCTGGAAACTCTTTTCCTGTGAAAGAATCCTTCTTCAGGTTTATCTCTGAAAAATGTGTGTGTACAGCGTAAGGGAGAAGGAGATAAAACTGTGTGCATGTGCGTATGCATCTATATGAATACATCTAAAATCCACATAGACTGAGGGACAGTCTTGCATGTCTCACAGAGCACTGTCAGTGTTGGCTGAGGAAGGGCGGGCGTCCCGTGTCACACACCCACAGAGGGCTTGTGGAAGTCATGAATGAGGGAGCTGGAAAATGCATCTTGACCTTGGTTTGATTGCAACAGGCTTCCTTTGTTCTGACGCAGTTTGTTGGTCTCCTAAATCTTAGTCCCACTACCCCTTTTACAGTGTCCAGTCCTTTTGCAGAAGACCTTTACTTGCGATAGTCTTACTGCTTCCAATAGTGGGGAGAGGTGTAAGTTCTTGCCAGGCATTACAGCCAGTTAGATGTGTTCTGGCAATTCCGTATCTTCGCTGCTCAGAGGAGTTCATGTTATCTTATATTCATGAAAGAGCTCCATGCATTCCTTGGGCTAGTAGTGCTGAGTGCTTTTCACGCTTCTGTGATTTCTGTTAAGATAGTTAGAGAAAATGATTTCTTTGTTGTAAAGAAAAGCAGGTTTTCTGAAAGCACAAGGATTCTTAGATTGAGGCTTGAGCTCATAGCTAAATGACAATGCCAGAGCCAAGGGTGTTGCCAGTCTTTACCCAAACTTCAGACCTATTTAAGCGAAAGAACCAGAACTTGCATAAGAAAGGGCAAAGGAAGGATTATGCTGTTGATGCAAAGGCATGCTGTCTTCAGGGAGGCAGAATGGAAAGAATCAGATGGGGGAAATATGCTTATACAAAGGAATATCTTCCCTTAGCAGTATGTAAAATGTTCACGTACTCTCCAATGTGACTTAAAATAAAGTTTAGGTACTCTTTCAATGTGACTGTTAAAAGTGTGTGTGAAGTGTAGGTACGCATAGGAGTTTTTGTTGTTAAATTACTTTTTCCCTAATGTTTTTGCTGCAACAGCTTAATAAAACATTTTAAGGTTATGAGGTGCATGATAAGGAGGATAAATCAGGTGTTCGTGCTGATGTAGCCTCACTGTGACATGCCAGTAGTGATAATGCCTAGTGTGGATACAACACCCTATAATCACATCTTGTAAAATGACGACGATTGACAAAATCTTGCTGTGTTCAGTGTTTTAAACATTTCGTTTTGTGTTTTGCACATGATTCTTAAGAAAATATATTTAATGTTCAGCT
The DNA here is from genome assembly GCA_008658365.1 of Alca torda. Classification (NCBI taxonomy): domain Eukaryota; kingdom Metazoa; phylum Chordata; class Aves; order Charadriiformes; family Alcidae; genus Alca; species Alca torda. Next base: position 9,784,034 of record CM018079.1, read on the forward strand.
TTTGTATTGTTTGTTTTTGTGTACGTGTCTTTCCCCTTCTCCCATCCCCAGTTCTGAAGAAAATGTATTTTAGAAGGTGGTTGTTTCCCAGGCAATGAGTATTTGCCATCCAGCCAACTTGGCTGCTGTGTTTATTTGCTTGCCCTTTGGATCAACAGCTGCTTAGCAGCTCTTAGTATGGCTGCTTGCCATGCGGTGGAGAACCAGAAGTTCTCCCTCCTCCAGAAGATCTCTTGAAGTTGTATTTGTTTGCCTCACGGCAGGAAATCCCAAGGGGAAAGGGCGGGAAGTTGAGCCATCCTCCTTAAGGCTTTTTTTTTTTTTTTTTTTAAAGGGGAGCTTTGTGAAGATTGTTACCTGCTCTCCCATCACCGTGCAGCAGCAGCATCCACTATCTCTGATCCGGTGGCCGTGGTGGGGGGCACAGCCAGCTTTGAGGACTGGGGCCCGGTGGTGCCCCCATGGGACCACCCTGCACCAGACCCTGGCCTGAGGGTGCCTGAGTGCTGAGCTGAGCAGTGTCAATACCTTTGGGTTTGGTGGCAATCAGAAGAGATGTTTTTCAGATTACTGAGTCCAACAGGTCACAGAGTTGTGTAATATTTTTGCACTTGGATTTTTCTCACTTACTGCCTTTTTTGGCACAGGAGCTGTATCTCAGCCTGTGAACAACTTTTCTATTTCTTAGATGTACTGTTGACAGGCAGGCAAACAGAAGCTTGTTTTTCTGTGCTGTAGTAAATACAGTTCATTTGTTTTCATGGTAGGGCTGATCAGATACTTTTCATGTGACAAGTTTTCCTGCAGTCTGGGTGGACTAAAGAAATTAGAAACAGTTGAAATAATGACTTAGCAGAACTGCTCTTTTACCGTTCTTTGGGGCCCCCAGTGCCTGGGGGCACTGAGGATTTTCAGCAGATATTTCAGGGGGTTCTGAAGGGACTCATGAAGATTGATCTGTTGTCGAGCGCCCCAGAAAACTGTTACACATTTCCCCTGTGTATGAATTCATAAAAAAATATATATATGTTTTTGTTGGTTTGCTTAAGTACTGTAAATTTAAAGAAATACACGTGGTGAGAAGAGACAAGGAACTTTTTACAGTTAATACAAACAGTTTTGAATCAAAATGGGTTGTTTTCACCCAAAATACATAAAGAGTAATAGCACAGGGCTCAGCCGCCTCATCTGAAACAATGAAATACTTCTCAGTGTAAAAAGCTTTCGTGAGCCTATTTTTCTTGAAAGATATTGTTCTTTCAGGATCTCAGGTTTATTATCTAAATAATATTAGCTTCTGAAAATAGATCTACTAAACTGTTCCTGCACATCACCCAGGCCTCTCTACGTAAGTCATTCTTTGGTGCGTTACTTTTCTGTTTACCTTTGTGTTTAATTTCTGTATGCGTGAATGCAGAGAGCTAAAAACAAAGCTAACACGACATAATCTAATTGTTATTTCATCAGGTCAGCCCCATGGAAAAAAGGTGCATCTCTTCTGCTTTAAGCCTATGGCAGTTACAAAGCAAGATGAAACTTTAAAAATCAAACTAGAGCTGTGACTTGTTTAAATTAATACTTGTTGAATTATATATAGTGTTAGTTTGCACTACTGTAAAATAAAAACAATACTAATACAAAACACACTGAAAACTTAAACTTGCAGAGTACCTGAAGCGTTCTTGGCCTTTACTGGGTATTTCATTACTCAGATTATGAAAGGGACATTTGTTGTTTTTGTTTTTAAGTGGATTAGCTTCTGAATTCCTCTTTACCTCAGGTTAGTTATTGGACACATCGCTGGGTTTATTGACTGCAGCTCCACGAAGGCTTCCGAAATCGTAAGGTATAGTCTTTCCCACCCCTGCTGTAGCTTGTTTATGACAGCAAGAAAACAGCTTTGCGAAAGAAAAGCCCCATAGCTGTGACTTATTTATGTAACAGTGAGCGTTTTCTGTGACAACAGAACAAACTTTTCCATTGACTGAGGCCCAGCATGGATGTAAAAGTTACCTGCGTACACCTCCCTTGATTATATTTTCAGTCTATTTCTAAAACAGAATAAATTAAGCTGCCTGCTGGACATACCTACTAAGCACCTGACAATATTTGTTATTAATTTATTTCCTTGGAATAACTGAGATGCTGCTAGTAATAAACAAATAATACTTTAAATTGCTCAAGAATTTTTTAATTTGTTCTAATTAAATTAATTTTGTGACTGTTAATTTTCTTAATTAAAGATTTCTTTTAGCCATTTTTTTTTAAGTTATTCAAAGCCATCATTACCTTTGATTATCCCATTGGAAATTACAGCCCACAGTTTGAGACAAACTGGACTGGTAACTACAATAGTGCTTTTGGACATTTGAAACGTGCATTAATAAAATGCCAAATTATTCATACTGGCAAAGATACTTCTTTTTTTTTTTTAAGCCTTCATTAATTTGATTAAAGTACTAGTAAATTTCCTTGTAGTGGAAATTGTCTTGGGGAAACAAAGCTAATTAAAGCAAAAAGTTAATATAGGAAGTTGAGATTGACATAGGCGGCAGGTGTTGAGGTGTTTCCCGTGCAGTCAAAAGGTTTGAAGTGGGGTGGCAAAGCCAGCAAGGGGTTTGCTTGGCTTTAAATCCTGGCTCTTGTGTGGGGAACCGCTCGTTGGGTTACCTGTATGTTGAAGCTGTGTTGGCAGAGATAAGACTCACTTACAGTGGAAATGGACACTGATGAGTGCCTAAAGGTGTGCTGGGGAAAAATAATGTGTTATGTTGCAGCCAGGACGACATCTTTAATGAGGTTCATATATTGCTGTTGAGTGTATAGTCTTTTATATACAGTAAGTAGTATATTCTTTTATATACAGTAAGTAGAGCTCCTACAGATATGGCTCATCTGCTGTGTGATAAGTATAAAAGACATGTTATATTTGTTCTCTGTAGTTTTAATTGATGTTTCTGTGATATAATCACAGTATCATAGGCACACCATACAGATAATAACATCGTGCATCTCTGGATAGGGACAAGCCCATTTACACTCTCTATCTATTTCTGCAGACATTTGGCTGCCCATTAAGCTCTGCTAATTACTTGTAAGACCATAAGATAGGCAAATGGAGTAAGTTTATTATTTTGATCTGAAATTTCTTGGTTGATTAATGTAGGATCAGAACCCTGTCTCACTGCATGAGAACTAAGATCAGAAGAAAGCAGATAATTTGCTCAGGATTCCATATGTGGTCATGTAAAGCCGTGTTTTGGCCTCTTTAACCATACTAGAAAATAATGTTATAAAAGATTATAAGATGTGTCTGGATAAGGGTATCAAGTCCAGAAAATGGAACTATGTGGACTGTGTCTGGGAGTTTAAAAGCACTACTGCTTTCTTATCTAGCTCACGCCGACAAATAGATTGGTAGGCGTTTGTAAACCTGTCTGCTTTCAGTATTTCTAAGTGACTTCTTGTTTATTTTCCTTAGAGTTGATTTTTTTTTTTTAGAAAAGTTTATGAAAAAATAAGGTTATGCAGAAAATTAATTTTGAGGAAAGTTATCCTGATTTTACCGTAGTTTTAACTTTTAGAAATATTTGAAATAATTGAGAAAATAGACTTGTGTTGCATAATGGTTTATTTTTTGGTGATGGGTGATGCCCAAAAGGACACAACATTTTCATGATGGATAAGCATTAAATTTTATCTTTTAAATATTGTGTGTGAGAGAGAGCAACATAATATTTCAGTAGTTAACAGAAGTTAACTAACAAGACTCTAATAAAGACAAGTGGAGTTGTTCAAATCAGGCTTTGAAATTTCCTCTGAAGCTATTTCAATTTTTATTAATATCATGGGCTGATTATATTAGAGAATGTTTTCTAATATATTAAGATATTTTTCCTTGGGGGTTGTGTATGAATGTTTTAATATTATATGCTAAAACCCCAAAGCATTGTTTGCGCAAAAAAAAAAAATAGAAAGAAAAGAAATATCCAAATATAATACCAGTAATCTGTGAGTTGAGAAATACTGATGCTGGGAAATACATTTGTTTTTTAAACCTGTTTTTGGGGGATTGAGTATTGTCAATCTCAATAAGGAAGATGAGGGTAATGTCTTCAGAGTAGCTCGTGCATTTTTAGTGTGCCGTATTGGATCACTACTTTGGTTAGCTGATGTAGAAGAAAATGTTTTTATCAATAAAACTTGAGTAGTAAGTAGGTCATACTTATAAAGAGAAAACAGTGCAAATTATTGTTTTAAACCTTTTAAAGTGGAGTTTGTGATGTTCCAGGCTTCAGCTGGAAATCTTGCCGTGCATTGGCCACTAGGCTGTTCAGATGTAATTCAAATATAGCTGTAAGGAATGTGCCATTGCTTTTGGAAGGAGAAATTGTAAAGTATAGTATGTGTAGCACATTAGTGTACTATATGCAAAATTCAAAATGTTTTGGTAAGACATCTGCTCCTTTTGTATCCTGCCACTTATTGCTTTTATCTGTAACTGTGATAATACTGTTCTCGTAATTTCTCATTAGTAGGCATACATATTTTAACAACGTATTTGAGCTCTCTCATTTCTCCTTTGCCCTCTGCAGCTGAAGAGGGGAAAAAAGAAAGGGCGTTCTTTGTTGCCATAAACACATTAGAGCAAAATAGCAAAATCTAAAAGCTGTTTCACTGAAGATAAGTGAAAGAAATTCTGGAAATATGCTGTGCACAACTAGCAACAAGGAACTTGTTTACGAAGGGTGAAAACCCTGGGTATTTGGTAAAAATAAAAGGCCAGACTATGAAAAGTGTTTGTATGTTTTTCTCACTTTGAAACTAATGGGAATTGGATAACTAAATGTCTTCTGAAGTCTGACCCAAACATCCTAGGTGAAAATTTGTCAAAATCTCAAGGTTTCCCCCTTTCACCACTCTCACTACTTGAGAGTAGCTTCACTGAGGTCAAGAGTTAAAGTGCTTTAAGTTATATGTGGAGGGGTATGTTTGTCTTGAAGAATAGAAACATTTGCATTGTAAAAGCAAATTTTGCACTCTCTTTATTTTCATAGTTCTCATCATCAAAGAATCTGAATGACTCACAAACTGTAAGGATTTTATGGCTCAGACTTGTCTCTGTTATGGACAGAAATATTTGGATTTAAAAATGGTTAGTGGAGAGTACGTTTATTTACACGTATGCACCTGTTCAGTCCTTAAGGTTGCAGGAAAGTTCATGACATTGATTTCTGTATCAAAAGTTACTCCTTTCTGCTGAGGAACACAGTAACTCACAAGAGGAGGAAACATCTGCAAAATGAATTCCACAGTTTCTTATGGGAAACACATTCCAAAGTAGTATATTACACTTGGAAGTCATTATTTTTATCCCTTTGATTATATGGGATAAAGCTACTTGAAGGTGGCATTTTTCTCTAAGAATATCGTCTCTTTGGTGTACCTGTAATGATTTCTTCCCATGCCTGAAGAACCTAAATAAGATTGTCCAAACCTTTCTTCGAAGAGATTTATTCAGTATTTCAAAGTATATTTCTCAGCCAATAAAAACCAATACCCCAACACTTTTTATATATACATATCTATATCTCTCTCTCTCTCTCTCCTTTACTGTTTGTCCCTCATTATATATATGATAGGAATTCTTTGGACCTCAGAAACTGATTTTCAGTACTGAATAAAGAAGTAATTCTATAAAGGAGCGAACAAGTAATTCAGTTGGGTATTGTGTCTAAAAAGCACATCCCCTGTGTTTTCTTACATTGGCTGCATGAAGAATTGGTATTTTTTTGTTATTGTCGTGGTTACTCCACAATTTTAATCTAAAGAGATTAACAAAGATGAAATTCTTCATGATCTTTGGCAACTGTTAGGTTGCCCTGAAGCACATAGGTGATCTGAGCTTTATGTCAGCATACTCTGCCTTCAAAATATTACTTTGTTTCTTGTGCCATACACAATTTATACAGCAAGGTTGAGTGGGGTATTCTGTTATTTGGACAGCCACCTTATTTTTATAAAGTCTTTATTCCTCCCTTTTCATGTTCTGAATTATCTTGTCTGGTGGGTGACTACTTACTGCCATTATTTCTGGTTAGGTACCATGTGCATTGGGTGGAGGGACTTACTGTATCTTTTTCTGTCTTCTAAATATGAATTTCTGAGGCTCTCGTCTCGTCACTTGTTTAACACACGGTAATCACCTGATCTATTTGAACGAAATTTCCTCTAATATTACTTCTCTACATTTGACACACTGTCAGTGGAGATTGTCAGATTCTATGTTACCTCCAAGAGAACCTGAGATGTCAAGTGACTCTTCTCCTAGAAGCAGTGCATGTCTGGTTTATGTTGCCTTTTCTTGTGTGCGATAGCAGCAGTTCAAATACATTTCTCAAATGGCCCTCGTCCCTCTGAACAGCTAGTTGGTTGTATTCAACTCCCATTGAGTGAGGAGAATCGTTGGCTTAGCACACAAGGAAATGAGGACCACAAGGAGAGTGACTAAGCTGATGAGATAAGGTGGTTAAGAAAATTGCAATATTTATCCAAAAAAGAATTCCACAGCCCACCCTCACGTCTGGAGTTATTAATGTTGCTTAGTAAAATTGTAGATTCCTGTCTTTAGTTGCTTATTAGACTAGTGTGTCTATAGAATAGAATATTTCAGTTGGAAGGGACCTACAGTGATGATCTAGTCTCACTGCCTGACCGATTCAGGGCTGACCAAAAGTTAAAGCATGTTATTAAAGGCATTGTCCAAATGCCTCTTAAACACTGGCAGGGTTGGGGCATCAACCACCTCTCTAGAAAGCCTGTTGCAGTGTTTGACCACCCTCTGGGTAAAGAAATGCTTCCTCATGTCCAGTCTAAACCTCCCCTGGTGCAGCTTTGAACCATTCCCACGCATCCTGTCACTGGATACCAGGGAGAAGAGCTCAGCAACTCCCTCTCCACTTCCCCTCCTCCGGAAGCTGTAGAGAACAATGAGGTTGCCCCTCAGCCACCTTCACTCCAAACTAGACAAACCAAGTCCTTATCTGCTCCTCATAGGATGTTCCTTCCAGCCCTTTCACCAGCTTTGTTGCCCTCCTCTGGACAAAATAAACTATAGACTTGATTTTTTGGAGATTACAACTTAGTTTGCTTTTTGGGGATGATAGAAGCAAAATAGCAAGTTTTAGCATTGCTACATGTTTTTGTTTGGTTTGTTTTTGTTTTGGTTTTTTGATTGTTTAATCAGTAAATCTTCCCTCAAGTTCCTTCTCATACCTTTTGTTTGCATTTGCTTCTTCCTGCGCTGTTGGCGTTGTTATTGGTGTGGTCAGACAGTTATTTCCCTGCCTCAGTTGTTTAACTGTCTGCCTCAAATGCCTCTGTGAAGGAGACGCCAATGAATCAAATAGCAGACTTGTTTGTGGTTGATGGCATTGGAGGGTTTAAAAAGCATTTGTCCAAGTTTTGATTGACTTTGGCTGCCTCAGAGTTTGGTATTACACATTTTTTTTTAATATCTGTAAGATCTGCGACATATATATGTGTGTGTGTATATATCTTCAACATCCGCAAGTGTCTCAATTCTGTTCTATCTGAAAGCCCAACATGTGCAATTTACGTCAAAATGTCACGCGCGTTTCACCATTTATTGGTTGAAATAATCTAGTCTAATTAAATCAGCTGTAAGCTAAAGTATAGGCATGTTTGTATATATAAAAAAGTGGATTTAGAGAGGGAGAAAATAATTTCATGTAGTCCTGAAGCATGAGAAATTTTCAAAACCATAAGCTTCGCCATCTTCCGCTTCACTTAGGCACTTAGGAGCTAAAAGTGAGTAGCAAGTCATAACATAGCCACATATTTAAATCTACATCCAAAATAAACTCAACCTCAAACCTTCAAAGCCAACACCCTCCTACCCAAATCCCTACTGAAATAGCCAACCTTATATAATTTATTTGTAGTTAACTTGGTTGCATTTCTTTGGTAGACTTTACCTTATATCTTGAGATAAGTTTCTTTCCAGAAGTGAGCGAGCTGACGTACTTAAGCCTGTTAAAATATGGATGTGAGCAATTTCACTCCATTAACATTTAAGCAGTGCATTGGAAGTACAGTTGTACCTTACAGAATAGTGCAACTCCCGGTGTCAGAGAACAGATGAATTATAAAATAAGTTTGGTGGCAAATGGTCCCTGAAAGGTATTCATTTGATCACATCTTCTTTTACATGATTCCTACATAGCTTAGCAAAGCCAGTGAAGTGATTTTCTTAGCCATCGGAGAACAGGAAGGACGGAAGTCTGCTAACCAACCTCTGTTATGCAAGGTGCCAGATTACAAACTAGCTCTTTAGTAGATAAGCAGGTCTTTCCCACTTGTCTTTATTTTAAGACAAATAAGTGCGTGGAGATGACGGAGGTGGGAAAAGCTGTTGCGGGTCTTTAAAATTTTGGAAGAGAGGAGAGGAAACAAGGAATTTTGCTGTATCTGAGTTGTACCTCAGCATCTATTACTGAAAACATTTATTTCAAGTAAGCAGCAAGATTTTTGGTTGAAAAGCTCGGTACTGTGTTGCAGATGCTTTAAAAAAAGGAAAAAAAAAAAAGAGAAGTATTTCTGTAGAGAGTTGTCTTTGAGAAGGATGGCCAGAGCCACAACTCATTTAATTTAGCTTTTTATAATCAAGGAAAGGAAAGGAGGACCAGAGACTATGTAAAATCCATGAAAGTCTTATCTGAGAGGAGCTTAAGCTACTGTACTGATGAATATTATGGAAAATTGAGTTTAACTTTGCCTTTTTTTTTTCCCCCATTACTGCATGCCTGTCTTCATAAAGCAGAGTGAAATAAGAACTACGTACCATGCATCAGGAATTCCTTTTGCTTTTCTAGTGTAAGTCAGCATTGAAAGAGGCAACGTCAAACTGAAAACATCACCTTTCTTTTCTCTGTGTAGGTCAACTTACTCATTACTTGCAAAAACTGTGATCAAGTATGTGTTCCTGGCAAAATGCTGTTTACATCTTACATTAGGAAGAAAATAGGAAAGCAGCTATCAAGAGCGCATGAGCCGGAAAGCCGTGAAATAATGAATAACTTAGATTTTATTTTTCTCTAGTAGCAAATTGAGATTGCTTTCTCTCAGTAGGGAATGTAGAATGTGCAGGATCTGGCCCTTGTTCAGGAAAGCAACTTATTAAATCTTAATGTATCGAAGTATTTCTTCTCCTCTCTACTTCATGTAATGCTTCTAAAGTGTTTGAATGGTGTATTTTTGTATCTGTGAAATTACGAACTAGATGGTAAAGCAATCAAAGGTTGAAGTGTACTCTTGAGTATGCACATATCAGCCCTGCAGGGGTGGGTAGAAGTTTCATATACAAATACAGTGACTGAATTTAGTTCACAGCGTGTAAATGGACTGTTGAGAAGATTTTTGTGTTGCACCCTGACGCCCTGTAACGTATGCACGCTGGGGTGCTCATTTGTTGTGCCATAGTCCTGTTGTATCCCTGAGGATTTTTCAGCGGCCTTCATCTTCAGATGAAGAAATGCAGGATATGCAAAATAAATGCAGTGGGAGGTTTTCAAAATGACTAAGAAATAAATTAAGTAATCAGCATTTCACCTGCTATACTAAATGGATGCTATTAGTAAACACTAGAGGGTGGGTTTTCAGCATATAAAGTCTCTGAGTAGCAGCAATCTTTGATAATGATGGGAATTGCGTGTTTAATTCCCTTCATGCCTTACTGAGATTTAGCTAGTAGCTGTATGGGACTTAAGATCAGCTAAAGCTGCCTGCAACTCCAAATTTTCATTTCCCAAAGTTGCGAATACTTTTGGCTTATAAATCTGTAGACGCTCTGCTCTGATATTATACATGCAAATTGACTCTAACTGGATCATTTTGCATCAGTCTGAGCTGATGAGAAAAGCCCCACGCTAACCATATGTTATACTATCTCTGTAAAGGGAGCAATGGGATATTCTGTACTTTTCGTAGCTGTCACTGGATCCGTAGCTTTTTTCCTAAACTGTATATTTAGGCACCCGAGGAGAACTGGATTTACAGTCCTCTGTTCCCCGAGACATGGTGATTGTGATCTGAAAGCATAAGAAAAGATTTTTAAAAGGAAAACAAAATAATCTATACAACTGTGAAGGGACAAAAAAGTCTCAGTAGCTGGAAATTCATCATAAAATTAGTTTTTCTAGCTTTCATAAAAACTAAACATTTGAATTTGTTTCCTTTATCATTTTCCTTGCTCTTCTTAAACGAAGGATAAGATTATCTAGGGGGACTTTCTTCTTTTTCAACATTTATGCTAAAGATCAGTGTAGGTAGCTTAAAATAGCTTCAATAGTCTTCACTTGCTACTCCTGTTTACTGAGAAAGCACTCCCCATAGCTTTCTTTCATGAAACTGCGACAAGTTTTCCCAGTTTTGTGGTGCACGTTTTTCTGCCACGCATTGTTTTCTTGGCTTTCTGGTAGTTAATTTGAAATGCACTATGACTGTTATCAGGCAAATAGACATTTGCTCTTTTTTTTTTTTTTTTGTTTGTTTAAAAATCTTGCAGTGTGGTTTACCTTATTTTTAGTTAATTTATTTTTTTAAGCTACTGTTGGGGCTTTGAAAATGGGGAAAAAGTTGCCAATCAGACTTTTTCAAGCTGGCAGTAAGATTATGTAGATTGTACATAAGGGTGGTAGCTATTTGTCTTTTATTTCTTACTTTGCTGTTCATGCTCAACATTGTTGTAGCTGGTCTAAGACTTCTTGAAGATTTTAAATACCTTTATTTCTGAAAAACTGAAATATACTGCCTGAGGTTTAAAAAACTGTTTAAGAACAAAAGGGAATTATGTTTCCCTTTTTTCACTATGGACTTTAATATCGTAGCTAAAAAGATTATAAATTGAAATGAAATGTTAGAAAAATATTTCCATAACTCATAAAAATTTTAAGACCTTTAGCAATTGAGCTAGGAGTGGCATCTTTTGCATTAATTTAAATTAGGGTCTGTGGTGTAGTTAAAGCTTTGAAAAAAGGGGGGTAATCAAGTTGAAGAGCTAGATTATATGAATTTTGGAGGGTTAATAGGATGTGAAATATTTAATGGAGTAAATGCATAGAAAAGTCGTGAGAATCAGAAAGAACCCAAGATGACCTTCCTGCTGAAGATACACGTAATCCATTTTGTGTGTAGAAACATGGTTTGTTTCATAATTTTAGTCTGTTTTCCCAGAGAAACAGGATTTTTGCAGTCACAAGGTATTCCTGTCTTTAATCATTTTTAGATATATTTTGGTCATAAGAATCTATTTTGACCACGTTTGACAGTGTGATAAAGGTCTTAAATACAAAACTGCACTAAAATAAACCGATGGATAACATGCCCAAATGAGAGAGATGCTGTATTACTTAATTATCCAGTAAAAGTGAGATAAATGTCCTAGGCTCGGAAAGAGGTTCAGTTGGAGTTTACATCTTCGATACGCATCAAGGTCAATCAACCACAGGGCACAAATCTATAAGATACCAGGCTTCATTAGAGTTCATTGGATGGCTTTTTTTGTTTGTTTCTTTGGAGGTAGGGCTTAGTAAGGCTTTCCTATAAAGATGTTTTCTTTACTGGTTCACAGACAGATGATGTTTCTGTCAACTGGACGTCAGTTTTGTTGCCTGGCTTAACTTTTCTTCTTAAAGTATTGTCTTGAAATACCAGCAGCTCTGGGTTTCGGAGAGTGTAGGGGCAAATATCCCAAGGGAAGGTGGGAGATGGGGAGGGAACTGGGGGGTGGGGCAGGGCAGGGAGGACAAGGACATGAGGAGAAAAGAGGGCAGTGGAAGCATACTTAATGGGACATTTTTCTACTTTAGAGAGAAGTATAATTGCATATCAGGTATATTAGATTGTTTACAGGTGTTTAGTTTGTTATTGTATATTATCTGTTTGTTCAGTTAGTAAGTGCTGTTTCTTGGTTGTTTTGTGTTTGAGACACTGGGTTTACTAGTTTGTGGTAGAGATTTGTTCACATAAAATATGGCCTACGACGCTGGTTTTGGGGCAGGGGGGAGCAATAATGGATTGGGCTTTTGCTTTTTTGAGTGTGTGTTTTGTGTATGTGTTCTCATTTGCAACTCCAGGAACAAATAATTTGTTTGCAATCATCAGGAAAAGCCAGTCTCTTGGGAACAGGTTTGGGGCCAGAGTGAGAGAAGGGAGTTCAGTCTCCAGAATTTCAGTGCTGGTGCTTTTGGGGATAGTTGTCCCTAAGCTTCTTAAACGTTAATGTGAGGAGTTCAGTAAAATGCACTTGAGGAATAACTGGGTCCAGTGTTAATGGCAGTAATTTGGCCTCTGAATGCTAACAAATGAAGTGTATGCTGATCAATACTGGAAGGGAAGGAATACTAATTTGTTCAAGAAACGTGAATCAAACTGCATTTTTAAGAGGATGCCTGTCAGCTTGCTGCCCTCTGTTGGAAAACCAAATTTTGCCCAAGTTGGGGCTATTTTGTAAAATCTTTTGATGGAAGAACAGAAGTGGTTGATGACAGGAAAAGTCATATGATTATAATGTGTGTATGTGATCAGGAGCTTACTTGATGGGGAATCTGAGAGTCAAATAATCACATGAACTAGATCATTATTAGAACTCAAAGATCTGAGTATTTTGACATCAGCCACCCATTGAGTAAATAAACATTTGCAGAAAGTTTCTTACACAAGCTTCTTCTTCCCCCTGCCCTAAGGAAAGAGCCAGGGCTGGTTGCAAGTGTCTATCTGTAGTACGGATAAATTTGGTAACCACCCAGATAGTCTTCTTGCTCATGATTACTGTTGTTAAAGCAGTTTTTCTTTATGTAAATTAATATTCACTAGTTTATTAATATTCCTGCCCCAGGTGAATATTATGTGCTAGGGACTGGTTGATCCGGTATAAAATGAAAATCACCAAAAACGTTATGTATATTTATGTGTAATCCCAGAACCCCACCAAACAAAGGCTTTAATGAATTTGACATTTTTCTGATTAAATAATTTTACTAGAAATTTCCTTACTGGTTATAATGATGACCAGTAGGCAGCTTCAGTGCTCTTTTAATTTCTTATTTTTCAGTAACAAAAGTAGAGGAAAAAAAATGAAGGCGATTTCAAATATTGAAATGTGTATTTGCAAAAAGTGGGCGGCTGGTTTTTTGGGTTTTTTTTTCTCCATTTCGAGTGATGTGGCTACCTGTATTAAAACCCAAGGGGGGTGAATTGGAATGGAGTAAAAAAAAAAAAAGGCATTTGGGAAGTATCATTTGCATTTTCAAGATTGCTTTATAAGCATTTTGCTTTAATGAGCACACTTTAGTCATTCCATAGGAGTTTGAGAGTTATTAATAGTGGTGTCATTCCCAGAGCAGTCATAAGAATTTAGATCCCTGTACTGAGTTTAATCAGTTAAAATATATATTCTCCCTAGTTTGCTGCCCCCAAAACATATTTGTCAGCTGCTAGACAAACTCTTTCTTCTTCAGTGCTGTTAATCAGCTCAGAAGAGTTAACTCTTAATTACTTAATTAAGCCTTTTTATTATAGAATATGGCATTAATTTAATTCCTAATTTAAGATAGTTAAATAACCTTACAGACCTGATTAGGTGAATTACATTGAATATCTGCTATTCAAATAAATAACACAAGCTTCTGCATAAATGGCATCTAATCCCTGTAATTATGTTTTGTTAGGATTCCTTCTTAAATATTACTTTTTTAATGTTCAGATGACATTTACTTAAATATTACCTAGTGGAGCGCCTTCTAGGAAAAATGCTGATAGACGTTGGCTGTTAAGCGTGAATGTTCTCGGTGCGTTGGGTCTGATACTTGCCCATGAATAGTCTGAGATCAGCTTTGGGCTCTAGAAGACATTGGATTAATGTTTAAGGAACTGATTTAGCAAAATGTTTCAACATGTTCATAATTTTGAATGCTTACGTATACATATAGACTTCAGTTACTTATGCACTTAAATTAAGATGTGATAATACCTTTTTGAGTCTGAGGCATGCATGACCAATTTCTTTATGATAAAAAGTAAAAATATTTTAGGATTAAAAAAAGTCAGACCTTATATTGCCTAGGTTTCTTTTTGCTAAATTACCAAATTTGTTCAGAGGAAAAGCCCTAAGGATTAAACCAGAACTCTTCATTCCAGTGATGGCAGTATGTGGTAACGATGAGTCACAGCGCATTGGATACTTCTCATTTCCACTCGGTTTAGTTTTAACATTTTAAATAATGCTGTTCAAGTTTGAAAAGCCACCTTCTTTAGTATCTGTTTCCTTTTCACTATTTGTAAATAGAAATCATAACTGTTCCGTTTTTTTCAAGCCTAATATGTCACTAATATTGTCATAAACAAAAGGAGAATGGACTTGCTGGGGTGATAAAATGCCTGTTCCCATAGTTGCTGCCTTTTAACCTACCGAACACCATGTCTAGTCTTTTCCCTTTCTGTAATGCCAATGATTTTTTTCTTTTCTTCAGCTGGTTTGCTTTCAGGAGTTTATGTTACAGAAAGAGAAAGGGAGCTTGGAAGCTGTCTGTTTGGCTGGTAGTTGGAGGTGTGTGAGCAGATGGGGGTCACTTAACATGGGAGAATGTCAAAAGCGCAACAGGAGGACTGATAAGCCTGGCATTAGGTAGTTTGCATCATCACAGATATGTCAACTCCTTGGTCCCTCTTAGTCTTCTATACTCTTCAGCTGCATGAACTTCTTTTCTGAGATGGACTTCATAGGCTGTGGCAGCAGCTGTTTGCTATTCCAGATTAACTTTGAAGCAAGCATGTCTTGACCTTGGACTGATAAAAGATATTCTTATTAGTAAGAAGGGCATGTTCCTTGCTCTGTTTCTGCACAGTGATTGTGTAAAATGCGAAAACCCTTGGGATGTCGAGTGGACAAGGCTGCATTCTTCTACAGTTTACCTTTGTCATCATGGAGTTGATCAGTGAGCTGTAGCAGAGAGAGAGAAAAAGGATAGGAGCATAAGAGAGAGAAAATCCACTTACACAGATTAGCCTCAATACACGTTGATTTAACACAACAATAAGAGCTTTTAAGAGGGGCTGTACAGCAAAACAATAGATTTTCCATTTTACTACAATATGAAGAGAAAAAGAACTTACAAAAATAGTTACATAAATTAAATTAGAGAGTCAAGAGAAAATTATATATAACAAGAAGAAAAAATATTACTTTGTTTGTTTTTGAAAGAAGCAGAAATAAATTTATGGAAATTGCTTCTATTTTCCAGCACCACTAGCTTTCACAGAAAATTCCATTAAAGAAAGATGAAAACTAAATATATGTTTTGTGTAAATGTGTGACTTCTCCAAAGACGAAGAAATTATTGGAAGAACCTGAAGTTAGATATTGCTTTGTTTCTTTTCTTTCCTCCCCGTCCCCCCCCCGCCCCAACCCTTCCCCCCCACTTAAGGGAGCTGGGAATTATTCAATTTGAATGTTGACAACTCTAGTGGGTGAAATTTTAGTTTCACCTACCCATTCTTGTTTAGAAAAGTCTCGAGAAGTATACACTGTACTGCTTTTTTTTTTTGGTTACAGTATTTTGGGAAGTGTCTATTTCGTTCCTTTGTTGGAGCCTTGTTTTTCACAGCACCTTGGGCAAAGGAGCCTTGTTCCACCTTTAGTTTCCACTTCAGTTTCACTTAATCAGCTATTTATTTAAAGCCTCAAAAGAGGGGTTTGCATGAATACACAGAGAATAGAGTAGCAAAGCAAGCTGCACAATTAATATACAGGGATTCCAGTACGGATTCATTCCCCTCTGGCCCTTACATGGCATTGCTGCCTGTTTGCCAGATCTTACTCCGTGGCTGGGAGGTACTGGTGGTCTAAAGATCTGTAGATGGGTGAGGAAGCAGGACAGCAGCTGCTGCGCGCACCAGCGGGTCCCGCAGAATGTGATCTGCAAATCCTTCCTGCAGCCCGAGCCTTGAAAGATCTGTTGTGCTGCAACACTGGCCCGTAAAATGCCTGTGCGGTAGCGGCGGCTGGGGGAGGAACGCAAACGCTGAGGTGTTGGTATTGGAAGACACGGTACAATAAGGTTATGGTGACACTTGCAAGTCTGCAGAATTAATCCAGCCATTGGCGGCATTACATTTATGATGCCTAGTCCAAAGGTCTGCTGGGGTAACGCAAGGGCTGTCTTTAGTCACAGGGCGCTTTGGATTGGAGTCTTGATGTGTAAGGTACGTTGATGTTAAAGGTGGCAGGCTTAAAAATAATAAATTTAGAGTTCTATGAAAGTACATGCCTGCCCAGGATCTAGGCAGCATTTAGTTGCGTGTCAGCCAACTTCCCGGGTTTTATCACAAACACACTTGTTCTCTCTGTAGATTTGCGTTTATCTTGTTTATGCATGATGTACATAAGCAGGACTTGAAAATGAGTATTAGAGCTTGACCCTGTCCACACTTTCACATTTTTAATGCTATTTCTGGAAGTCACAAACCTAATGCATTTGTGCCCAGGTAGCGTTAATAGGTGCATTAACTTGCTATAGAAAATGGTACCTGGTATTTTTAGAAATGCGTTAAATTGTTTAGTTTGCAATGTCCTAACCCCAAAAGAACCTTTACAATGTTCAGTCAAAGTTTCTTGAAGTACTAGCTGGAAAACATGAATTTACTTATATTAGATACATCTTAGATTTTAATACCAGTAAAATCTGATGAACGTGGGAACAGACCTAATTACATGAACTCACATTTAGTAATTACATTATTAATACAAGAGAAAAGGCAAAGCTGGCATCACCTTTCTGTCAACTGCTTTGCCGTTCTGGTATGATGTATGTTTAATTAGTGTGTCAGTATCACTTAGCCCCTTAAAAGAATCTCCATTTCTTCACTTTAGTTAATGACCATCAAAAAGGTAATTGAAATGGACTCAATTTCTTTATATCAGTGTGCCTTGTTATACTTGAATTATTTTATTTCTCCTTTCCCTGAGATTACTTGTATGTGCTTAAGCAATTTGAGTATAAAGGAAACAACAGAAATAGGCCAATACATATTTAATTTTGACCTATAGCCTCCTTCATGGAATTTAAATCTCTTATGCTTTCAAATTAATGGTAATTTATCTGAATGAAGAATCGTGTTAAATATGCCAGAAATGCAGTTATGACTAATCAAAGGAAAGTAGTAATTTTGCAAAACTGAGGTTCCTGATCGTGCACCTTTATTTTTACGAGGGTGAAGATGTTTGCGATCAGACATTACATAGGTTACTGCTTACATAATGTATATCTAATTGGATATGCACTGAAAGCAGTAGGGTGACTGGTGCCTATCCATCCCCTTTCTAATTAATCTTTTCTTTTTTTTTCTTTTCTTTTAAACGAGCTAGACTCCACAAATGATTTGTCCTGAAACAGATCCAAGGATAAGTTTGACAGATGTGAAGCTTTGATCATAAATCAAGCTTTAGAGACACGTTCATCTAAACAGGATAGCAGGTCTACAATAATAAAAATCAAGTGTCTCAAGTGTCTAGAATGGAAACATCTACAAATGTCCTTTTCTAGAATATCTGCTCACCTTTAGGGCACCCTAGATAGTTTCACCATCTTTATTCCTAAAGTTACAGCATAGGTTGAACTATTCCTTTCATTGTAGTCTCTGAGTTTGATATTTCCTTTCATTATAGTCTCTGAGTTTATAGTGCCTCGGCCTGAACTGAGGTTTGAAGTCTCTGAGGCAAAGGCTGTATTTTTGTTCTAGCATTGTCCACGAGAAGAGTTCCTGATGATGATTAAATATTACCAACAAAGCATTGAAATGCTGCCCTGCTGGAATTTAAAGCAGTTTTGTGATTGAACCAATTTATTTATTTAAGATTTTTCTTACAGACTAATAGCATATTCCTCTCACCCAATCAGCCAGTCAAGAATAACTGCTCAAAGGTATTTTATTCTTTAATATAGAAAACTCTTCTTTTTTCTTCAGCAGATGGGCCAGTCTACTGATGGCTGCAGAATTCACTCTGAAACTTGAGACGTGGAAGTTTTGCTGAAGTGGAGAGGTAGGTGCTGTGATGGCTTCACATCAGTTGAGAATTTTATCTCAATCTCAAACCCTAACAGCACTCTAACTAGAAAACATAGTACTGTCGCTACAAGACTGTAAATGCAAAATAATCATAATATTTTGGTCCTCTGCGTACTGTGTTAAGTAGACTTTTCAATTGGTATTTGATTCATTTTCTAGTGCAGCATAATAGATTAATATGATTTCTTGTTTTGTGCATGGGATTGTTGTAAACACCATGGTATGAAATCATTATTTCATCTGGTAAAAGTACTGTGAAGCGTCTGGCAAAAATACAAATTATTTAATTCGATCTGGAATGCTATTCTGCTCTGATTAAAATACTGCAACTTTATTAATGATCTAAGTTTAGAGTAAGGAGTTGGAAGTTGTTTATTGTATGAAGCAGACAAAGTGCTTGCAATGAGTGAGATGCTTGCGCTTCTTACTGATAATATAACATTATGGGAGCTTTTGAGGGTGGTGTTACCAGATGAATTTGTCCATGTCAGTCTTCCTTGAGATATCACTTGGTTCAAAATATTGTCTTGAGACATGTTCTTCCAAAGTAAAAGTTATTTTTTTCTGTGTTGATTCTTCACTCAAGGTGATGATGATGGAATTTTTTGAATATCACTGATCAACAACAATGAAATCAATGTTATTTAGAGAAATGAGAAATATAAAACATATTTCATTTTCGTTTACTTACAGGTATGTGACCATGTGGTTTTGAGCTTTAAAAATTGTATTTTCTGGAAAAAAAGCCCACCAGGTAAAAGACCACATCTTTTACTAATGTTAAGGAATAAATATGAATTCAAGTGCTTCAATGTGTTTCTTATCAGCCCTGCATAAACTCCTTCCAGAGAAACAAATGCAGGTCCAGATAGCCCAGTTCACCTGTGTAATTGTGTGTTGGGTGGAATGGTGGGAGGTGGAATGGAAATGAAATTACGCAAAGGAAAAGTAAATTGTAAGGAAGAAAGAAAAAGAACTTGGGTGACAGCTTTAGAGTGGTACATGTTTGCTGGGGGAGTAATCCGGTGTATTCTTTAGTTCTGGCATGTACGTTCCTAGTAAGTAAGTACATATTGATAGGAAGTTGGTTTGCTTTTGGGGTTTTTTTCAGAGGATTTACCTCTCTTTAATTTTTTTTTCACCCTTTTTCTCCTACTTTGACCTTTACAGCATGGCATATAGGCCATCTGATGACTTGAACTAATGAGTATACCAGGCAATATATTCATATAAACATATGAAATCTCTTTACATTTCCTTGCTGTTTATCAACAGAATGTTGTATATTTATGTTCAAGAAATTATGCATTGTTGTTGCCCAGAGTTAGAAAATTGATTCATATGGAAATTGCCGATAGAAATTTGAAAAATAAACGCTCTGACAGCATCCATATTCTCCCCAGCATTGTCACAAATTTGGCTGGCATTTTGGTGCCAGAGAAGTACAACGTTCTTTATTGATGTGATGTTTTCAGTTCAGTGTTGAAATGCGAGATCCTTTTCTGCAAGTGACAAAATTTCACTTTGTGTTCTATAGAAATAGCCGTCTTAATCCTTCTTAAAACTAATCCAATCCTTGCAGAAGATTTTTGCTTCTTTACAGCCTAATAAGTGTTGCAAAAACTTTTTCGTAACTAGTTCTTTAATTTTAGTTCGCTAATTTATTTTGACTGTTGCGGAACCTCTTTCTGTTTGTTTTCCAGTGGCTGAGCATTACTGAAAGTGGCGGGATAGCATAAAGTGAACTCTTAGGGTAAATCATCAAATTTTGAATTAGCTGCAAATTACCCAAAAATTTAATATTGGTGATTATATTTAAGCAGTATTAACTCTCACATCAAGTAGATTAAGGCCAGAATACTAGAGCAAGGAGGGGCTCAGCACTGGTGACTAATAATTTAGCTTTACAATTGGCTTGGAACTTGCTATCCTGATGTTAGCTGGAAGAGAGGAGGTAAGATTGTGTCATGAACCACCTCAGTTCCCCTTTTCTTTCAACACGGATGATCGAAGTAGAAGGGAAACACACAGTCCTTCAATATTTTATTGGTTAGAATAGTAGAATGTTTATACTAGAAATGTTATAAAATCCCTGGATTTGAGGAGAATAGGTTGAAAAAATGAAAGCTGGGAAATTTTGAGGCAAAGTAGCTTAGAAGTTCTGAAAGCAAAGTTTCTTCTCTTTCTCTGGTGAACGAGAAAGGTGTTTGGTTTCTCTTAACCTTTTGACACCATGAAGACAGGGGATGAGGTTCGTCTGTCTTTCAATTCTAGTTGAATTGAATTGATTTATGCTAGTGGTTATTGGAGAAAACTTCTACCTGGGCCTGGCAGTACCTTAACTCTTTCCTATCAGCATGCAGAGGATGATCACAACCTGCTCGTGCTTTTCAAAACTCCCTTTTCACTAGGGCTTGCTGGATATTTAAGCAAGTCAGTGCTCAAGTTGGCTAGAATCAAGGCAGCCCCCAGACTAACAACCCAGAAGCAGTAGGAAGTAATCATCGGTATTGGGCATGTTTGGGTTTGTTTTTTTTGTTTGTGGGTTGGTTTATGTTTTTTAAATCTAGATTGGTATTTAAAAAAAAAAAAGGCACCAGAAATGATGACTCTGTATCCCTATTAAGCAAATATGTATCGTATTCTAAAACGAGGACGGCCTGATTCTCAGAGGAACTGAGAACATGCAGTTCCTTTCTAAGGTCATTTAATTTCTGGGCTCAATTTTCATGCAGTGAATGAAGTGGGAAATGAACAGATCTATGGCTTCAAAACATTAATACTTTTTATCTTAAAAACTCGAGACACTGTGAATTTGATTTCACATCAGCTCCGCAAGGTAATGCTTCCATTTCCCAGGAAGATAAATTCCAGCAAACAGAAGTGACTTGTCCATAGCTTAAAAAAAATATATTGGAAGGGCCAGTAATAAATTCTGGATTCCTCATTCTTGGCACTAATACCTCATTTGGGTCTGTGCACGTAAGAATACGAAAAAAAAATCTTGCAAATGCATCATGTGTATTTAACCATAGCTTTTACGCCTGTGCAGAATGATCCTATACATATACTCTTTTGTGAAAGCAAAAAGTTGCACATAGTGTCATAAGACCTTTGGGTTTTACATTTCCTTGCATATGGATATCTGTAAGTATTTTACAAATATTAGTGCATTGCTCCTCTTCTGCATACTGTGGACACCTGCATATTATGCAGATGGACAAACATAGGCACATCCAGTGTTGATGAAACGCTGGAATTCTCAAAGGAGTAGAGCAAAGCCAAGGAAGGAAAAGACATCTGATGCTGTGCTGAGCCATAAGCACAGAACTTTTCTTCCTTTCTGCAGAAGATGAGAAGCTAAAAAAGTCTGTAGCGTTTTGAGACTTGGTAGATATGTTGAAAGTAATGAATGAGGAAATCCCTAGCTGGCAACCTGAGCCCAATCATTAGTCTGAAGATATTACACAGACACAGTTGATTAGTCTGTTGTGCTGTGCTGTCTGGAAGAAGTTAAAGTGTAACATGGCAGTCATTTGTATCCCCTGTGAGAATGCAGCCCCTTCTGCAGCTTTCAGATGATAGATCATTTTTTAATTAATTTTTCTTACTGCTCTATTTTTTTTATTTTTGCTTTAAAATTTTCTATTACCTTTAATTAACTTTGCCAGCCTTGCAAATGTATTTGTAAATCAGCAAAAGGCATGCTGGTTCAGAGAGCAGGCTTCCTCCAACTTGGATATTTACAGATCAGTAGTTCTGACACAGATTATTACTAAAGGCTCTCTCTATAAAATATGAATATCCTAGGCCTGCACCGAGGGGGGAAAAAAAATCACACCCAAAAACCTGAAACCAGTAGCTTACCAGCCAACATAAGAAGAAGATCTGTAGTATCTAGGTAGCCTCCCTGATTAGTGTTAGTCGTGGTCCTGCTTTAATGTTTGTTTAAATCAAAGTATGGAACCTTGAGGAATGGAAGGAGGACATGGAGACATGAGGGAATCGGAGCCTAAATAAGTCAGTCTGCCTGTTTAGTTTGGCACGAGAGGAGGAGGAAAGTTTGATGGGGTTTTTTTGGTTTGGTTTTTTTTTTTTTTTTTCCCCCCCCCCCAGCGTTAAAAAAATCCACAAATGTCTCAAGCACGTTACGTTTGTGAGTAAGAACAGGAGATTAGTATCACTGAGGTACACCTTTCACTGGCCAGCAGTTGCAGTGAGAGTTGGGATGGGCTACATGTAGGGCCACCGTCACCTTTCTGGGGGCCATGGGCATGGTACTGCACAAGGGCCGAGCAATTCTGCATCCGATTTACTGAGGCTGGGCTCACAGCGCGTGCAACGCAGAGTTGCCCTGCAAGTTTCAGATCAGTTGTCTGTGAGAGATCCTTCTGTCCCGGAGGCTGCAGCCTGGAGTCCTGTCCCAGTGATTTCGGCAGCAAAAGTATCTTCTGGCTGTTGTCCCTGTGCCATTATAGGCACACCTTTTGTATTTCTACCAGGCGAAGCAGCATGGGGTGGGGGGGGGGAATTCACTTTTTGCAGACCCAGCAGCACTCCCAGCATAAACAGAAGTGTAAATTGGGCAAAGATGACTTAACTCTTGGGCTGTGAGCTCTTTGGATCAGGACTGGGATGTACAGGCTCTGCCACAAGGGGACTTCGGCCTGGTTGGAGCCTAGGCATGATCACAAATAGAAATGTGTACTAAAACCTGTATGAAGTTTTCAGAAGTTGGTCACTGGCAAAAACACATTGATTTCCAGTAGGAAAAGTGAAGTGCTTTACTGTTAACTTCTGCTAGTCTCTTATGCTTTCCCAAGACAAATTGTGAAGAACTGTTCAAGTTATCACTTCGTTACATGCGTGGTGAATATTTCCCCAACAAACCAAGCAGCATGACACAGCATTCCACTGACAAAGGTACAAGTCTCTAGTTTGGTTGAGCTGTGTTGATGTGAATCTAATTTTCAGTTTGCAACAGTTTACCATCCTTGGGCTGATGGTTTCAGAGCAGATCATACTCCAGAAAAGTCCTAAGTGAGGGTGGTTTAAGCAGCCATTAAAAAAAATCTAAACAGCAGAAAGTGAAATAGAAAGTACACTGACTTTCCAGGAACTTGAAAATGTTTAAATATATATATATGTATATTTAAACATGTTATTTCTTTTGAGTGCTTTGCCTGTTTTGAGAAAGAAATTGAGTCTTACAGACAAATTGCAAAGTGTTAATATGGGTCTCTAGGATAAAACTTTGAATAATTGGTATGGTGTTACAACAGCTTTTTTTATTAACCACTACTCGTGTGACTTGCAATATCGTTTACTCCTTAGGTTGTGTGTTTCATAAAAAGCTGTGCAGCTGTGTATGGCACATGAAAGGATAATAATATGCATACAATACTTAGCAGCAGAAAAGAAAAACAAAATACATATTTCCTTTGTAATCCTAACGGAGCACTTTTTTTTACAAAGAATCAGGGAGAGTATATTCACAATGTGTATTACAGAAGCTACATTTCCCATTAATTATTTTGTAACTGAGTTGCTTTCAACATCAGACATAAAAGTGAAGGGCTTTTTGTTTTTGCATTAATTGGTGTCTTTGTGATAAAGCACTTTTTGCTCCTGTGGCTGATAAAATAATCAGCATTAGGGTATGTATGCGAATATTCCCTTAGGGCTCACTTCAAAGACTGTAAACGAGGCAGATTTTCATACACGTGAAGAATTGGTTTAGAACTGTATGACACGTTGTTTGATAAACACTTCTGAGACATACCTTATAGCATGCAATGTACAAACAAAGTAGTATGCCCTTTTAAATTAGAATTATTTTTTTAATCAGGAAGAACATTTTTTTCATCAGTACATCACGGCGGAAGGTTATTACAGCTTAGAAACTTTAGAGCTTCTGCAGGCTGGTATGTGCTGTTTATTTTCAGAATGCAAAGATGTGATTTTAAGTTTTTTCTAAACTCAAAGAGATATGGATTGTGTATATCACATTTGTATGCTCCCACTTACACAGGGGACCTTCATTGTGGATTGAGATCAGAAAGGAGCCCAACCTGGCATCCTTAGCCAAAACTCCCTATGACATATAATCTCAGAAATGTTTTGTATTGTTTTGAAAATGAGCATGCAAGCTTATAAAATGTGCCTCTGTATTTATGATTTTGGTAATCAGCCTGAACTTTGCATACAGAAGACCATTAATAAAAAATAATTAGACCTTCAATATATGGCGAAATGTGACGTGGGATGTTTGGAGACAGAGGAAAAATTTCACTGATGCTCTGAATCACCTAGGACAAAGTAAGTGGCGATAGATGTTGCTAGTGCAATAACATGTAGCAATTGTAGTTACACTGAAACAAAAATCACATGGGATTATGTTAATCAGAAAAAGGATTAGCTATCAGCAATCCTTTGCCCTTATCGCATTTGCAGAACTCTTGGTAAAATCATTAGGGAATTTGTAGAAAAAAAACCAACTGAGATTATCTACTGCATCTAAACCCTTACACTTTGCCCCTTAAAAGCCTATTTTATTATGGAACTAATGCAGAGCTCAAGAAAATGGAAAGGAGTGTAAAAAGTCACCAAGAAATCTACCTGCTTGCAGCACGGACTTTCGATCTGCTGACAAGAATTTGCTGGGTTCGAGAAGCGCTTTTTTTTTTTTTCTTTTTTGGGGATATAATTTATTTTTTTTAAGGAGAGAAGACACCACCAAACGGGGAAGCTATTCTTGAGCACACCAGTGGAATGTAAAGCTTCTTCTAGGTTAGGATGTTTATTTGTGTACCTAGAACTTTGCATGGACAAGTTTCTCACTTCAGCAAAGGGATTTTTGATGGTAGGATTACTACTTCCTGACCATTTGTGTAATTAATCTTGTTGAATTCCTACGTATGATATGTGTTGATTGCCATTCTCTATTTGAGCATGTCAAGAAGGAGGAAATCAATGCCTGAGCGAGTGTCTGGCCGAGACTTGGGTTCTCATTTGTGCTCTTCCGCATTCTTCCTTTATAATCTTGATCGAATTATTTATTTAGTTTGTATCTCACTCTAAATTTAGAGTGCTTATCGGAATGAAAATCCAGCAGGGTGTTTTGGTTTCTGTACTACCTAGAGAGATGGTACATCAGTTAAAGTGTACTTTATTATAGTGTCTGTAGTATCAGTTACCGTGCTTCTGTCTTTCTCATGAGAGTGCTTTGATTTCTGCGGATCTTGGTATAGTGTTTCTAACTGATACTTTTTTTTTTCAATCAAACTTGATGTCTTCTCTTTTGAAGATATGACCAAAGTAAGTTGTTTGGTATATACTGATTGACATTTTGCATGAAAATTTGTAGATTGTGTTCTTGTTTCATTAGGCTTTTGTCATTTTATTCTCTGCTTCTGCCATGTACTGTAATGTCACTGAGGATGAGTTTGATTCCTGTCACTTCTGTTAGTATTACGTGTAGTGATTTCTGAAACAGTTTTTGTTCCAAAGGGTATCTAAATTCAAAGGGATGTTTTTTCAAATGATGCTAAAATAGTAAGTTCAGTGTTTTGCTGGTATTTATAAGTTGCAAGTACGTGGTGTGCATTGGTGACAGAGAGTCTATAGCTGACAGAATTTGGGGCTGATAGGTTTTCATGTTCCAGCACTGTTTCTTTGTTTGAATTTAGGGTTCTGTGAATATGTAAAGTGCCTGGGTATTTTCTTTTACAGTCTAGTTGGTGAGTTAATCCATCCTGATAATCCTTCCACCTTTTTAATGTTGCTGAACTGTGCCATACTGTGGAGTTCTTTATCTGCCTTAGACCTTCTTGTTAATCTTGAGAGTGTGATCCCCAGTACATCTCAATCATACGGTATTTGCACACTGCATAATGTCCCAGAAGACATGCTATGCATTCAAACATGTCAAAGCAGACTATCCTAGTCTCTGCATCCTTAATTTGGTCTACTGTGACATATCCTGTGATAAACTCCACTGATATTATGAATTTATCGATTTAGCAAGCTTTTAATTCCTGATTTTTTTTTTGTTGAGGTATTTAACTACTTAGAAAAAGATAAATATATATCTGACAACTTAAGCTTTATGCCAGAATTTTACATTTCATTTCTCTCCTTTTGTGAAGAGTGCAGGGGGAAGATACCCAGTGAGACTTACCATGTCTTTCTTTCTCACAGCTCTTTCCGTAAGGTTACAGGGCTGCACCTTATGAGCGCTGGCCTCGAGCATAGGCAGCTATACTCTTAGTAAGGCGCCTGACAGGGAGGGTGCAGTTTGCCTCATCTCCGGGTCATTGATAAAGCTATTACACAGGATAGGTCCCAAGACGGACCCCTGAGGAACCCAACTTCTAGGTACAGCGTGAACCATTAATCACTACTCTTTATTGATTTCAGTGGGAATCTTTTGTGAATGATTTCACATTTAGCAGGGGGAAAAATTCAAAGTCTGGACAAAAGAAATTTCCCTTACGTTTGAAGAAATTTTTGTGGCAAAATGAGGTCTATAAAAAGGAAGAGCTTTTCATCATCTTTTCACATGGAATTACTTTCACTCTGCTTTTTAAATTATGTTGCAATCCTTTCAATAAATGCTCAGCAATTAGACTCTTAACATTTCTGCACAGTGTTCTGCACGCACCTTATACAAAAGGGTTCATCTAAATGAAAAACCAATTTAAGGCAGAATTAGGGTACTGTATTTTGGGCTTAGTTGAAATGACTTCAGCTACTTTGTGCAGCCTCTTTCCATTGCAGTACACGTAAGAAGAAAATAAGCTATCTGATGAACAATTAAGCCTGAGAGACTATGATTGTCTGCTGATGAAGGTGGTTTTTTTCTGTTTGAAAGGATTGATGTGATGATTTACCAAATTTGTATTTCTACTTGTTTGTGTATTCAGAATTTCATTCTCAAATACTGTGTTTATCTCTACTACACTACATTCAGCTCAGGAGTCCTACGCTAGTGATAGAGGAGAGTTAGTCTGGAGAAACAGTAATATATGGCACGAGCAGCTGGTAATCTTTGTGTGTAAGAACGGGGACTGGTGAACACAGCTACAAGCAATGCTCTACTGGAATTACTGAATGGAACAGAGCCAGCGCACCTGGGACTCGCTGTAGTTCATTGGTGAATAACTTTGGTTCCCCTGACTCTGGAGTATGTTGTCTTGCAGCTTCTAAGTTCCCTTATGCAAAAAAGGGCGGATTACATTAGGGCGTTGGAGGGATAGAAAATGGTTCTGTTTCTATAATGTAACTCTTTGTTTTGAGATGCAGATTTATGACAAGACATAAATGTAAAAAATTTGGTTGCAAGTTCGACGCAAAATTTCTTCGCATCTCTTGTTCTCAGTCTCAAATGTAAATGGAAACAGACCCTATTAATTGCTGATGCAATTTAAGCAACTCAAACAGGATTGGAATGTATGAGGGGATAATGTGAGTTATGCTGATGTCCTTGGAATTTGTCTGTTTTTACTGTACACTGTGGTCTACCTGCGAGGTCTAACCCAAACATTACTCCTGCTTGATAGCTCTGGACCTTGTGCAGTTCATCTGGCCAAAGCATTGCATCCCTTCTGTTTGGAGGCTCCTGGGACTCTGCCACCAAATGGGAGGAGACTGGAACAAGCACACTGATCATCTCAGCAATTGTCCCCTTCTGTTCACCACTGAGAGGGCCATCCTTTTCTTGACCTGAGCACTTTTGTTTTCTTCTCTGGTGTTGCTTTTTGCATAGGAGAGAGCTCCACAGAAAAACGGGCAGTCACCAAGAAACCATCTTACCTTCCTTCAGCTGCTACCTCAAGTCTATTGTTTTCCGAGACGTTCATAGTACATTGAAACCTGATAATGGGTAGGCGAATGGCAGAGAGTAGTCTCTGCTTTTGGTACTTGAGGGTTCTGTACGCCCTATCCTTTTTTTCACCACAGTTATCTCACTTGCTTTTCTTCTTTGCCTCTCATTCCATGTTTTCCGTTCAACATCAACAAAACAAAACCTTTGGGAGAGCTCTGTTGCGTTCAGTCTGTTCCAGTGAGAAGGGATTCAACCTAGTTAAGGTCACTGGATGCTTAAAAAAAGACGCGTAAACAATAGGAATGTTAACAATGTTAATATTTCTTATGGTGTAGAAGAATAGCAGAGCATCTGTCTGGGAGCACTGGTAGAGAAATTACGCCAGTTTCCTCTGTAAAAACTATATAATACTGCTCTCCCCAGGGAAAGGTTTTGCCTAAAAAGAATTCTCAAACACTTCAATATATAATTTATTTTGCAGTTCAGGTGCTGCTGTTAATTTTACTTTCTGGCAGTCCTTTTTGTAGCAATTACTATTGCTATAGCAGACTTCTGTATATCGCTTTTATCTATTCGTGATACCGCAGCTTTGAAAGTGAGTGCCAATAATGTTACATACAAAGTCTGATATGAGCTTCCTCCCTCTCAGCGCTCTGTTCTCATTCTTGGTAGCTGCAGATACTGAAGTTTCTTGTATATTCTCCTTTATTCTCTTGCTTTCCCTCAGTAATCTAAATTTCTCTCATGCTCCTTGTGCTCACTTCTCCCTTTAATTTTGATCTCTTTGGCTCCTCTTTTACTGCAAAAGTCTACTTTGTGGCTCGTTTCACACACAAAGAAGCAAACACCAGCCTTTAGAAACGACAGCACTTCCCTTTATCCCAGTTAACTCTCTAGCTATATCCCCAGCATCCAACGTTTCTTCCTTTTATAGTTAAGCTTGCTGAATTCACGTATGTGCTCTTGAAGCGCCTTTCCTCAGACTTTATCCTTGGCCCTCTCCATTCAGTTGTTTCGTTTCTTGAGGTTCACTTTTGCAGAAGTCATCTTTAACTCCTTCCTATCCAAGTCTGGTCCTCCATGACCTGTCAGTCACTTTCAGCACAAATGACTGTTCTTTCTTTTTTAAAAAATATCTTTTTTTCTCCTCATTCTCTGCTACACGTATACCCGGTCTTGGTAGATCCTTTGGAGAACAAGGAAATTCCTTTTAATGTCCCTTCCAGTTTTCTGTGGCACTGTCATTGACGCATCTATGTTTTCCCTCATCATCTCCCTGCTCTTTTTTCTTTTTTCTTTTTTTTTCTCTTGGGGTAATTTTATTCACAAACACAAATTAAGGGAAGGATCTATTTTTCTCCTGTCCAAATGGTGTCAGTCTGTCCCTGACATCTCTGACTGGAGATCTCTTATCCTTGAATTTACTGTGTTGCAGGGAGGGATCGTACTTCTGTTTCCCTCATGAGCCTTTTTTACTGTTTCCGATATTAACTGTGTGAATATCAACATCACTTCTGTGAATCTCATTTCCTTGTTGACTCAGGCATATCTCGGAAGCTTTGGGTTTCCCAGACCATGGCTAACTTTTGCAGGCAGTTCCTACAAAATGTGTGCCAAGTAGTGCAATGCTCACTCCTTGATACTAAACTCCAGTCTGGGCTGTTATCTAACAGCTTGATGATTATCATGTTCACTTCCCTGAATTTGACAATTTGACTTAGTTCACTGTGATCTCTCTAGGATGTTGCTTCAAAGAGCATTGATTGTTTTGATCATCTGCTTTTCCTGTGTATCTCTCCACTGATTATCTTCTTCCATCTTTGATTAGCAGTTTGTTTGATACACTTTCAGCGCCCTTCAGGGACTATCCACAGTCTGCTGTATCTCAGTGATCTCTCTCTCTTTTCCTGTCACCCATAAAACTAACTTCCATAACTCTTGTTATTTTCAGTTGTGAATATTCATGTTTCTCTTTTATTTTAGTAAGGCCTCTTTATGGACTTCCAGAACAAATCTATTGTAATCCTTCAAATCCGACCCCAAAATTCATATTTTTGTCGACAAAAGAGGTTGCTAATCTATGAAGGTGGACAGATGTTTCTTCATAATTTGGTCATAGCTCCCTAAATGTTGCTTTTATTTGAACTGTCAGAGTTTTTGTGTGTAGAGGGTGGCTTTTTGTTGTAGTGTTCTTAGAGTGCCTGGAAGTGTGGGGTCGTAAGTTCCTACCTGGGGTGTGTTGGCAGGACTTGTAGCATTTGGAAGACCAGCAGGGCAGAATGCGTCAAAGGACACAGAGATAACTGCACAGCATAGACCTTTTATTTTATTTTATTTTTTTCCCCAAAAGATTTGCCCCTCAGTTTACGAACTGGCTCCCTGTTCTTCAGTGATTGTAATGAAGAGAATAGCTGTGTTCTCCTTGGGTGGTTTGTAATCCATACCATCTTGTGCTGAGAACAATATATTTCAAAACAGATTGTAGTTCTGTTGGGAAAAAATGCCCTCTGTTCTTAGCCTTTAGCATTCCTATGGCCTATACTTTTCAGTTCTGATATATACAATGTGAGTTGTCTCCTTTTAGAGGTAACACCACAGGGTTTTTTACATGATTTTGAAATGCTTTATAGAATGTTTGCTATTAAAACCTGTACAGCCCACTTATAAGCTGAAGAACATAGTTACGGTTTTCTCACAACATATCAGACGCATCACATAATCATTAATTTGTAAAGGTAATTTCTGTTAACCATTTATTATTATTATTAATAAGCTATTTATATTTGCTACTTTATTTTAAAGTATTATTCATTCCTCTGCCATGCTAATCTGCTGTACTATTTCAGATAAGAAAAGCCATTACAAAAAATGCAGCAGCTTTTCTTAGTAAAGCCACATATTTCACCTTCAGTTTTCAGCAGACATAATTTTTAAATGTCCAACATAATTTTAACACCTGCACACTTTACATAAGGGTTGTAACACAACATGTGGAATTAACTAAAAGATGTTCAAGCATCCTTAGTTTCTTTGGTTTTGTTTATAGCTTTGAAGGTACTTCCTCAACATTGCATTATTAAATATATTTATAAAATTCATTAAAGTTATAAAATACATCGCTTCAGCAGAAGGACAACTTGATAGAACTAGATAACATATATCCTTGGGCAAAGAGGGGAGAAGAGGTGTCTTGCTTTGCTTGGCTTTGATAATATGCACGTATTCACCACCAGTAAGTGCTTGGTGGTACGAGATTTGCAAATACATGTGCAATATGGTATAGTGCTGAAGTTTTATGTGTTCTTGCTTTGAATCACTGTTAATCCTCCTTGTTCTCTTGCTCATCAGTTTGTCCATTGGCTATTTCTGATGTTTGATTACATAGTACTTAGTAAAAAGGGGTGAGGAGAAGAAAAAGGCATTATTTCTTACTTTTTCAGTTGCTTTATTCGTTACTTTGGAATCTTTACTTTGCAGTCACTGACAAGTGGAATTTTTTTTTACCTTTGAGAGAGACAAGCATCCATTACTTATAGTTTGATGCTTAGTCAGAACCTTGCCAAACCCCAGCACATTTATTCTGAACCTATATATGCAAAAGTGCCTTAAGACACTTGTATCAACTGATCTGTTTGAATATTGCAAGTATAATGCCAGAAATCTGCTTTCGGATATCAAGCTTGTTATCACGGTAGCTGAAAATAAGGTCCACCGAGTAACTCTGTTGTTTTGGGGGGGGGGGTGGTACGCAGCTTGGAGATGTATTTGGGTGATAGAAGTCAATCGTTTGGCGTATAAAGGGCTAAAAACCATTAGAGAGTGACACACTGTATTAACCTCTGAATAGTTCTACTTTTTGTTTACCAGTGTTTTATCTACCTAATATGTCAGTCTCCTAGCTTCAGTTTGGGAAAGAATATTGCTGACAGTCAGAGGGCATTCTCCCATCTTATTCAAACTCTGGTATTGTCTGTGGAAGCTGCTGTTTTCTGGTGGAGGCACTCACATACACCTGCCTGCATGGGAAGGATTGATGATTCAGTCTTACTTCGTATGTCATAGATCATCCGCATCCACTAAACATTGGCTGCAGAAGGAGCAGGATTAAACTATTTGAATGTGGAATATTTGCAGTCACTTGGCTCTCAAGGTCATTGCATACGGTTGCCTTCAAATAATTCATAGTGGTTACTTGCTCATTTGCTGTGTATGGATTATTTTTTTTTTTTCCACCAAAGAAAGCTCTTTTGAGAGAACTTTTATCAGCAAAGTAGGAAATTATGGGGTGAATATTAATAAGCGTGTCTAGTGCCTGATGCTTGAAAGTAGAGCTTTAAGTGTTTGATCCTTAGCTGCACTGCAGTCAGCTTGAGCCACTTGAGGAGATATCATGAGTAAAACAGAGAAAGAGGAGGAAAAACAAGAAAGGGGTTACTGGGGATCATTACTTGAAACAAGTGGCTTTAGATGCTGGAAGTGAAATGTTTAGTTCTCTGTTTTTGAATAACTGAAGATCCAATCTCTTTATTCCTTAGAGCACAACGTATCTGCCACAAGATAAGATGCAACCCTGATATGAGGGTCTTGACTCCCCACTTTTCATGCCACGTAGCCAAACTGGCTGTATAACTGAGAGTTATCCCGACAGGAGGAGGGAGAGGCCTCCATTTCCGTGATTATAGATCCTGTGTTTCTGACCACATAGGGGGAAGGAAAAAAATGCAGCTTTTCTACCAGCTTATGAATAGAATTGGAATCAGAGGGGCTTTGCGGCAACTCTTTATCATGTGCACTGGGGTGGGTGGCTCCCATTCCCACAATGCCTACTCAGGGCACTGCACTCGATCCTCAGCATGGTGCAGGGGTGGGTGAATTTCACCTTGAAAGCTTTAAGGTTAGTGTCTGGCGTCTGTGATTACATTTGCAATTCAAGTTAGTCTATTTTCTGCTTTTTAGCTTTTATTCAACTGAATTTAGTGCTTGTGAAAGATGTTGGATTGTTATTTCTGGAGACTGAAATCTTTCATTTATCCATGTAACAGATACACCTTAAGTAGGGGCAATGTAATCCTCCCCCTGTCCAACTCTGCCCCTTCCCGTGTTCTTGATGCTGAAGAAATATCTCTTAGGAACAAGAATAATGTTCAGTTTTTATGTAGCTGTAGCAGTATTAATGAGTAGCTTTGTATGGATGAACTTAAGAGAAATCTGGACCTACCTGTATTATCGAGTACTAGCAAATAAATGATGGTGGCTATCACCTGGTAGAATCAATACTGCTTAAAACTGGGATAATACAAATTGGTGGGGTACAGAATATCTGTGTCTAAACTCGACTTTGTGAATATCTCAGGAGCAAAGTAGCGTGTCTCAAGGTATTGGCAAAAAGGGCACAGCAGCAGGGGTGTTTGTTTTGGGTTTTCACAGACACATACTCCTCTCACATAGTGCAGTGCCATCCAGATAAAAAATACGTAAATAGTGGAACACTAAATCAATTATCAGAATCATTTAAAGATCGTTACTACAGTAAAGTGAAAAACATAGGTTCAGAACCAGAAAACCTGTTTGTAATATGGGCATAACAGAATATGATGATGTTGACTAAGAAAGGGGTTTTACTCACAGGGCTCAAGTAGGGAGGTGGTTAGTGATGTGGTACCTCAGCTAAGCATCTGCCAACTGGAAGCTGAAATTCATGGTTCCCATTGGAAGTTGTGTTAAAATAGGGACAGGCAGTTGAATGAAAACTATGCACAGCTCTTGTGCAAAAAGTTTCCTAAGACCCCCATCTGGACTACAAAGTGCTGTGCACATTTTAAGTCATTCCAGCTTATTGAGATTTAGATGAATTGTGCAGTGATATCAGAAGAATATTCTCTGTTCTCAGGTTTTTAGGATGGAGCATGGTATGATGGCAGATTCATGGGGTTAGGGAGAAAGTTAACAGAACCATTCACCTCTAAATTAGGAAACCCAGCTGAAAGCTGAGTCTTGGGTATCTCTTCCTAATTCAAGAAATTATGAACAAGGAAGTCTATAAGGTATCTGAGAGTCCTTAGAGTAGGAGTAAGGTAAGGATCATGTTCACTCTCTGATCTTAAGAAATAAAAACATCAGGTACCAAGTGGACCGTTTCCTAGACGTGTTTATAGAGCATTCCTTCATCTCCCTCTATAATTCTTATACATATCTGTTTGTATTTATATATGTACAACGAAGGTTAACCTGTACACTAAAAGTAAGTACACTTTTCTGAGTGGTTCTGCAGATGTATTTGAATCCTTTCTTCAAAGAGAGAGGATTAAGTCTAAGTGGTGGGTTAACTGATCTACAAATAAAAATGGGATACCGTATCCTGCAGCCGTATTTGTAAGGAATCAGAATTCTGCTGCGTTTCAGCTGTATTTGTTGTGCAGGATGCATAGAGGGCTTAGTTTTTTGACCTTGCTGGGAGGTAAGCATGAAATAAATGTCAAGTTCCTCAGCTGTGTCAAGACCTGAGGCACTTTTAGTCCTCTCCAGCAGAATTTTGGGAATCATAAGGAACCTGAGTTTTGAAAGCTGATAGGCCTATGAAGTTTAGATCTTTCTAGGCTAATGTAACTGTGTGGAGATCACAATTTCAATTTGTGAGCCATCTGTAAATCTCACTTTCAGACTTAATATATGGATTTGGATTTTAAAGTGCCTGTCTTAGTCAAATGAATGTGAACTTCACTAAAACCTGGAAGCTAAAAGTGTGAAATATGATACAAGCTCAGAATAGGAGGGCTGAGTTACTTTGCTATTTGATATTACTGAGCGTAGTGCTAGACTGTTTTCAGATTCTCTTTTCAGCCCAGAATTTTGAAAGACTTGTGGAAAAGTTGAGTAAGATTTCAGAAAAAAAAGATGTAAGAATGAATCTTTCTGGAAAGAAAAAGTTTTGTAAGTTTAGTAAGTTCCAAGTTTAGTAAGAAAACTTGGAAGCTAAGTTTCTGAAATTAAATTATAGATGTGATTTGGGTACTGTTTACAAGTATGTTTATGGGAGTGAGATATCTAGCAGCAAGTAATTCTTCACGGCACAGGGAAAATAATACATGATCTGGTTGTTTGAAGTTGAAGCGAGGTAGATTAAAACTAGAATTAAATGCATGTTTTTAGCTCAAAGTATTTCAGATATTGAAGGGCTTTTTTCAGGATGTGGTGAAGTTTCTAGACTTAATTTATTATGTGAAGTCTGTAAAGTTAAGACTGGATGTCTTTCCAAAGGTGAGTTGTAGATCAAACAGAATTTTATGGACTGGATATAAAGGTTACCATAGGTTCTTTGGTTTGTTATGCAGGAAACAGTTCTAAATTCAGCTAAATGCAAGCTATTGCAGGCAAAACTATTGGTAAACTACTACTTGACACTTTACATTTAGTGAGCTATAAAAGATGATGCTGGAAAATGCTAATTCCCATTCTTCTAACACCAGCGTTGCTAGGAGTGTGTATAAGCAGCTCTCCTGCGGTGCATGTGAGACACTAATTGTTCTCTCATGGGAACCCAGTTCCCCCTTATTTTTAATTCCCTATCGTGGTGTTTTACTCATGGAAGAGATAAGCCCTCAAACTCTGGCGGCATGAGTAGGGAGCTCTTACTAAATCAATGATTATACACAGCAGGGGGAAAAAAGAAGTCGGGGATCCCTGGCTTTTGCATTGTCTGTAGTACCAAGCCAGAGAGAAGAAAAGCTGCTTTTCCCCAAGTGTCTCTGAACACTGAAATTATTTCAGCTAAGCTATGCAGGCAGCTATGAGAGTTGAGACAGTCTTTTCCAGGTTCAACTGATTTATAGCACAAATACGGCATACAGACTTCCACTTAAAGCTGTTGATTGGTATTGTTTTGGTAGAACTGTAGTTTATTAGTTATGTATCTAATTTTACATAAATATTTTCTCCTCTAACTATTCATACCATATGACCAGTTTAATGTTTTAAAATGTTTTGTTTTGTTTTGTAGCAGAACAAAGCGATTCCCTGAGGTTTAAGCAATCCAGGAATACTCATGAACAGTAGCTGCTCGTTTCAGCCCACAGACAGAGAATTGCTGAGTTGTGTTATGAGAGTAATAGATACATTCAACTTAAATCAGGATTGCTCTGTGAACAAATACCACAAAGAATAAATTTGCATTGATTACAATTAGTGTCAAGCTGATATCCTAGAAAATGTAATCTTAATTACAGTGCCAATTTAGGAAATACTTAAGCACATGCTTAAGTATAATTAAGCATATGCTTAGTCCTTCATTGATTTGGGAACACTTCACTGAAATACACGCACAGGGCTGGCAGTCTCACTGGCGAGTTCTGCAAAGTACCTAACTGCTGGGCTCAGATTCTGATTTGTTTTAGTGTTAGAAGAGAAACTGTAATTCATGATGGGGTTACTTGGTCAAGGGCTGCAGCTCCTGCTGGCTGTGACTGTGTCTAAAACACAGGCATAAGCACATTAAGAATTACCTTAAGTAAAAAAAATAGTTTTTTAAAAAATTCTCTGGATATTTAAATAGGTCAACACTAGTTTTCAATTCAGGGAAAAATATCCAGGAGGCCTTCCCTTTGCAATTGTCATGATTTATGTAGTGCTGTGTTGTTCAACGTTAGGATTTTTTGTTTAAATAATCATAGCAGTAGGCAGATGGAGTGTTCCTGTAATACTAGAATCTTGATTTGATGGGCAGTGTTTTTTAAATCCAGATAAATCTTAGTGTTTTATTAATCTTGCACGTTTCTCTCTTTTATATCCTTATTTCATATTTCTAATGTGCATGATAAGAATCCTGAATTAATGTATATTTATTTTTAAAGCATTGTTCATAAAATCAGGGATTGAATGCATGCATTACAAGGAAGCAAATAACTATTGTCTGTTTAAAAATAAAGTATCAAACATTGGGATATCTTGTTCCTAATGGTCACTTTATATTACAACTTTACTGAGTTTCTTCACTTGACTCCTTAAAGCAAAATGTTAATTTAAATGTATGCTTTCATTTATTTACATCTTTGAGATCGGATTTTCAAGGCAATTTCTTATTATTTTCAGCATATAACTGAAAAGTCTCTGAATGAAGTTAAGATTAGAGGCCATCTCAACGTACTTAGTTTTCTATTGATGCCCTGCAGCTTTACGTATTGTACGTCTTGGCGTTTCTTTAACATTCAGCCGGCATCATACTTCTCCTGGTAACAATTTTTCATCCTAAACAAATGACTTCTGTTGATGACCCTGGCCTCTTGTGAATATGGAATTAATGAGTGCATTTACTTTCATTCATACCTCCGCTGTCAGCACATTATTTTTGCCATCCCTCTGAATCTGATCTGTCTTCTTCACAATGTTTTTAATGTACTTGGGGAAAAATCTTATCTCAGTTTCTTGTACAGTTTATGTCCATTTTCCATATTTGACTTATCTTTCCGTTCCTCATTTCAGCTTCTACCCGTTTTATATTATATCTGATATATAATACCTACTTGTTGTTGATTACATTATGCAGGTCTGATTTCATCCAGGCTGGGATCCTGTTTCCTTTTCCACGTATTCAGCCAAATGAAATGCAGAAAGACTGAGTGTATTATGCAGAAATACCCTATGAACAAACATTTCTTCTTTGCTTCCACAAACTGCTCACTTTCTTTAAACTTGCTATTTCAAACTTTTTTCCTTGGTTTGTTTTGTTTTCTTTTGTTTTGTTTTGGGTTTTTTTTCTTTCATTTTCTGTTTTAAAAGTCCAAATTCTAAAAAAGTCAGCCCCTTTAGATGCTTAATCTCTTTTGGGTGCATGTTGTTACTTGTATCTCCTATGTTACTGCAGAATAAGCTGGTAATTTGATTCCCACCCCACTTTCTTAATTAGGAAATTGCTTTCTATCTTAAGTCTAGTAAAAGTGGGATTTCTAATACTGCTTTATTGTGCATTGATTTATGTCATGGTAAATAAAAACCAGCTAATGATACAAAGGAAACTTTTCCTTTCATAAACCTCTCTCACTGATGGAGCAGGCTGTATGTGGCATGCAAGTGATCAGCTTGCTTGCTTTGTTATTTAATGTATAGCAGGCATTAATTGGTGTTTGAGGAAAATTCCATTAATTGACGTGATCAATGAGATGACTTGTACCTGTTTTACTTTTGTGCCACCGTAACACCACTGATTTTTAAAGTATAATTGTATGCATACATTGATTTAAGTCTGATGGAAACATCCAGACAAGATGTAGAATTTTACAGGTAACTTGAAAAATACATTTGGGAGAGTCAGATGACACTGAGAAGCAGGTTTTTTTGGCTGGATGAAGGGTGTGAAAGAATCTGACTATTAAGAGCAGAGCTTTACTTAGTTCGTTTATGAATATCCCTTTGTATCCTCAATGATTTGATTACGCCTCAGATGAGCAACGTGACGTTCTGTTGCTGATCAGAACCCAAGTGGGGTTGGTTCCGTGTAGCTACACAAGTAATCAGTAACGTTTTCTCTGCAACTAGATCTTTGACTCCAAAAATAGCGATATATGGCACTCGGTGAAATACATGCAGATTTTGCTTTTGCTTAGCACCCGCATTTCGGGTACATCTCTGACGGTGCCTGGATTTCTCTGGGAATCTCGAAAGAGGTGCTCTTACCTATAGAGAATAGACTGATGCCGCTTTGTGCATCGGTAATGTGTTCAGGCTGCCCAGGAGAAAAAGAATTTAAAAGACCACCCCCAAAACAGTACTCTGTATCTAGACAGTAGCTTTCTGGTGATACTAACAGGCCTTAACATTGCAATCTAATCAAGAAAGTCCAAGTTTTAAAATCTCATCAGCATCGGCTGAGTCAGCATCGTTAAAGATCAGCCTCATGAGTAAACCATACTTGATTGTAATGGCTGATATTTATAAGCTTGGAGAACAGTAAAATTTGTTAATCTGCTAATTCTAAACCATAAATCATTCATTTTCCCTCTTGAGTACACCGCATTTTATCATTTTACAAATTAGCATCTTTCTAGCTCTTTTTCAAAATCTCAATGCTAGCAAATTAGGTCTCCAATACAACTGTGTAGAAAGATACAGCTGAGAAAAGTATTGCTGATACAAGTGTGATGAAGCGTTTCCACAGATGCTGGGATTGGGGCAAAACAAGACCAAAGTTTTTGCTTCCTCCAAACCCATAATTCTGTCTTATTTAGCATGTAATTTGAAATGACCGAGAAGATTTTAAAGCGTTTCTACTCGGTTGTGCCTACTAAGTGCGTATTTGAATTTGTGGGTCCCCTGTGATGCCATGTTTCCTCACTTCTATTGTAGCGTGAAAGAAAAATTACAGAATTACATTTGACTCATAACCTGAAAGCTCTTGAAGAGAGTGGAAAATTGGCTTTTGGGGGTACAGTTGTCAGTTGTGCTATTTTCAGGAGAATATTAATTTGATAAATGTCACTTAAAAGATTAGCGAATAAATGGTATCCTGTCTTCTGCCCATTGTAATATACTTTGCAAATGACTTTTCTTTCTACCTGGAGTGATGGGTGACAGTTTTCTCTTTGTGTGCTTGTATGTCTGTCTGGCTAAACAGGTGGCTTTTATTTTTGTGAGGACTACTAGTAAATACATGAAAGTTTAAGATGTAGCATTTAGGTTTTGGTTTGAAAGAGTTTTGAAAAAAAAAACACCAACAAACCTGACAAAGGCTAGGTAAAAATGATACTGTATAAAGTATCAGTTTGCTCCCACAGACTACTTTGAATATGAATATAATATTTAATGTTAACCTTTTGATCTATCTTTTTTAAAGCATTTGAGAAGAACGGGTAACTGTTAATCTGTCTTTATCTATGTTTCTTATCTCTGCTAGTGAAAAAAGTGCTTCCCCCTCTAGTAATACATATTTTCTGACACACCATAATTACCATGATACATGTTGCAAATACAGGCACTGACTAAAAATGCCACCCTTTAGTATGTGTGTGAAGGGACTTCTCAAAAGTGGCTGTTACTTCAGGCTTTTTCTAAAACTTCGAAAATATCCATTCAGCTGTAAGACTTCCTTCCAAGGGCATGCTTCAGGAAGGACCTTCACTTACGGAAGAGGAATTTTAGGAATATTTTTGTAACTCCTTTGCCCCTGTTGCCATAGTCTTGACCACAGATAATAACAAACCAACTGCGTTAGATCCTACGAATGACGTGGCTGTTAGGGGTTGTTGCAAACCCTTACAAATTCTCAAGACAGGCATCAAAAATATAACAAACTGGAATATGTACTGTAAAATTCTGGCTGGAAACTTGAAAGTAACAAAGAAGAATATGAATATTCGAGAGAAGTTTTGCTGGCTGAGATTGAAAAGTGAGCGTGTTCCTCTTGTGAATTACTACTTGGCACACGTAGATTTTTTTGCTGTTTTCAAAGGGACTTTGGTAAGATTGCTACGATCAAGACATCTCTAAGATTAAATGTTAAAAACTGAAACAGAATAGCAGGTAAAGAAAAAATACGCGTTGACACACAACACTAGAATGTAAATGATTATACTTCTGATGAAACAGCCTACAATGTAAAATGTGTGTTTGCTTCAGTTTCATTTCACATCAGTTAAATAAAGCTGCAAGGCTCGCACTTTCTTTAGATCATTTTATGCTGATGTATCAGTTTTGTAAAGAGCTGTTCTCCGGTGGGTAAAGGAAATGTACTCAGTCAAAGCTAATAATTGTTCATCCTGACATGGCATTAATGAAACAGATTCTATTCCAATTACAAATATATTTTGAAAAATAGTGTGGCACTAAAGCTGTCAAAGCGAAATAGGTGGGGTGAATTTTGGGTAGTGGTTGAAGTTTTACAACACAAGTTTATGTTGCTTATTGAATTGACCAATTTAATTGTGTGTAAACTAAATATATTTCAATTTCTTCGTTAATGAAGTGATAGCTGTTAAATGGGTTAGAAGATCTTTGAGTAGTGCTTTTAGGTGATAGCAGTATGTGCTAGCTTTGAACAGTTTTTTTGTTTTTTGTGTTTTTTTTTTTTTTTTTTTTGAACAGTTATTGAGGAAAATAGGAAAATAGCAAAACTTAAGAGCAACTTCACACAATTTGAGTGAAAAGTTAGTTTTCCTGTTCTTTGTTGCTCTTTCTTAAGAAATTCCCCTGGATTTTGCTGCACATGAAGTTGATTCTTAGGAACAGAGTATGAGCTGATATAGTCTTGGGACACAGATTTCCTCCCTCCCTTTGACCTTTCTACTGTGCTGACTTGCAGTCTATAACTAGTCTGGATCTGAGAACAGTAGCTCAAATTTGCAGCAAAAACTGCAGCTGCCTAAGGAGGAGAGCTTGATCTGTAAATATTTACACTCATATAAGCTTA
This sequence comes from Alca torda, assembly GCA_008658365.1. Taxonomy (NCBI): domain Eukaryota; kingdom Metazoa; phylum Chordata; class Aves; order Charadriiformes; family Alcidae; genus Alca; species Alca torda. The sequence goes on from CM018079.1 coordinate 9,825,397, forward strand.
AGAACATTTGTAACACCATCCAAGTGGCCTGAAGTAAGTCTCATAAGGCACCTCCTCCCCTTCATTTTTCACTGACCTTGGTGTCTGCAGAGTTGTTGCTCTCGTGCTCTCACTCTCCTCTCTCTGGCTGCTGTTGTTGCCCCTCAGTCATTTTTTCCCCCCCTCCCTCCTTAAATATGTTATCCCAGAGGCGCTACCACTGTTACTGATGGGCTCAGCCTTAGTCAGCGGCTGGTCCGTCTTGGAGCCGTCTGGCATTGGCTGTATCGGACACAGGGCAAGCTTCCAGCAGCTTCTCACAGAAGCCACCCCCGCTACCAAAACCTTGTCATGCAAACCCAGTACAGGGGGACAGGCAGGGACCTGTCGCAGAGCTGATGGATATATTTGCGAAGGAAGGTATTTCTCCTGCCTTGGCTCATCCATAGTATATACTCACTTCTGATACTGACTTCTGTTTCACCTCTTTTTTTGGTGCTGATATGTGTAGTTTGGACAAATTTGCAGCCCACGGGTTTCAGACTGAGAGTGAACCTTGGAGAAATGGGGATGACACAGTCCTTTTAAGCAGCTCTGATTTATTGGGCTAATCTACCCCAATTGCATCCACCTTCCTCTCATTTCTCCATTTCCTTCTTCCTGTGTCTGTGGCAATGGAAACTTTGGAGAACGGCAGAAGTGGCTGCCAAGGGCACCTCTTCTTCAAGTCACATGCAGCCTTAGAATTTCCCCAGAGAGGGGAAAAAAGAAAATTCCTTTGCATGTGTCAAAGTCAGTTGTTCAGATACTACAAGTTCTGACATAATTTCAACAATGTGCAGGATATTACTTGATATTAATGTTCTTCCCAGGAGATTATAAAAGCAATAGGTGTTTTCAATTAGTAAAGCAAAAGAGAATCAGCAGGCAAGATTTCTCTCCAGTTTAATCTTCCCTCTAAAATGTAGGAGATGTTCATTTGTTATCCACCTACAAAAATGAAAATCAGTTTAGCAATATTTAAGATAAAGCCCTGTTGCTGGGTCATAAGTATACTCAGATTTGGACGTTCCAAACTGAATCTTCAGTCTGCCTTTGACAGAAGGAAAATTTTGCTTGGGAGCAAGAAGTACTTGAAGGCATTAAAAGATCACTGAAATGAATGGGAATCTTTCTAATCAAGGTTGGAGTGCAGAATGGCTGGTGGAGCCGTGTTCTGCAGGCTTGACAGCTGTAGTTTGTTTTCAGTTGCAAGAGATTGCCAAGGCATGTACTAGCTAGTAGAAGTACCAGCTAGGAGCGCTGGAGAACGGGGAGTGTAACTACTGCAGATTCCAGACTGCTGTAATGCCTCTTGTAAACAAACCCCAAGCTCTCTTCTGAGTGGGTCTGGAAAAAACCAGCCTGTGCAAACCGCGTGACAAAAATCAAAGCAGTCACACAGAGGCACAGATTGTCAGATGCTATATACATTAAAACCAAACAAAAGAAGAACAGACTGATGTAAGAAGCACGTTGAATTCCGTGATTCCGTAAAACAGAAAGATACTTGACCTTATGGAATTATAAAGGCATGTGTTTAATGATGGTTGATACTTCTTAGTTGATTAGTTTATCACCATGAGAAACACATTTTTCAAGTAAAGAAATGCCAGTTTTATGATGAATTTAATTTCAACAATTTTCAGGGCTCTGATCACATGATAATGACTTATAAAAGCTTAAGAGTGTAATTTCAATTAAAGATGTGCAGGTGGTAAGAAATCTGCATATTAAAATAACAACAGATTCTTTAAAAATACATTATTTTGAACTTCTTTAGACGATATTTTCTGTTTTCTCGTTATCATGAGATGTTTATCCTTTGTCCACCTTTCCTATGTATTGTTGTAGCTTCACGTACGCAGTGTTTTACTGTACACTCTAGAAGGGAAATTGGTGGTGTAGAACGTGTTTCTAAACAGGTTAAAAAAAACCCTATAGAAAGCCTTATTTGTGGTGGATGAGCATGTTTGTGTTAAATTCATCTGGCTTGTTTTCCATTCTGCTTGCTAATAGCCTCTGTGGTATTGCAGAGATAAAACAGCATAAGTGCTTTGTTTTGAAGGAATACAGTAGCTGGCTAGCAAATAATAAACAAAAAATAAAAAGGATAATTTTTTAGTGGTGAAAAAAAAAAATCTCAACACTTCTTTAGACATCAACCTGGGAGGCATGGCATTATCAAAGAGTTTGTCGTAGCTGAAGGGAACCTGCTCCTTAGAAACACACAGCAGGATGGGCTCATGAAAATATTTGCATTTGTTGAGCAGAAAGGTGATTTTCCACAGGTAAAAAAGATTGCATGATACAGCAATCGGATTTTTCCAAAAAGAAGAGATGCAGACAGGACCGGTAACCTATTCCTCTAGCGGCTGGAAATTTTCTCACAGTGCAGGAGCCACTGGGGCAGTGTAATTAAATATTGAGGTACCAGTTGTAAAGTCCAGATCAAAAATAACACGTAGGTACAGACTTTTCTTTCTCTATGTGACTGAAATCCTAAAAGTGAATGGGATTCAGACAGACGCCTGCAGTGAGGCTCAGGTCCAAACGTGGGCGCTGGGACTGTTGCTTTCCAGAAGCTATAGAAGGAGCCAAGTCTGGCAGCCATGGATTGCAGGAAGTCTTAACTACCTTCTCAGTAGTCCTGAGCCCTGGACGCTGTAGTATGTACCCAGGCTCTTGTCAGGGCATAGGAGGAGTGCCAAGTATTATAATGGGGAGCACTTTTACATCATTAATGCAGCAAGAATTGGGTAACAGTGCCAAAAAAGAGTAAAGCAGGACAATAAATTGGTGTAATTAACAGTAAGAAAAAAATGGAGGCATATAATGCACATTAAAGAAAAAGTGATTAAAACAATGGAACATTTCCCATGTTTAGTCAGCCTGACTGTTGCCAAACAGAAACATTGAAGACTGAACCCAGAGTAGGAAACACGATCTTAAAAGTAAGGTTATTTTCTCTCTTCTGGTGTTTTAGGAAAAAAAAACATTTTCTATAGAGAAAGTCATCACAGCCCTTGAAGGTAAGTCCTGTTTAAATAGATCTTTAGCTTTTCCAATGGAGTTAACTTCTAAACAACTTAGATGATATAAGAGGACAGGTGTTTATATTTGGAAAGTAACATGGTTTTTATCCTGATTTATAAACTAATTTTAAGTTGGGTTGTTCTACACATTACTCATTTTCACATATTTCTTTATGCAAATCATAGAGCCACCGTGCAATACTTGCTATGCAGTGGAACTCAACAAATTACATTCTTTTGGCTCAAAGAGGAGAAGAAAAGGCTGACCTCATCATCTTTAGCTCACTGAGCCCAAGCTTTGCATGAAAGAGATGAATAAAATGCTTTAGAGTTGAATTAGCTGTGTTAATGGTGTATTAGAAGGACCTATGAAAAGTCAAGGGCAATGACAGAAAACTTAAGCTCAACGAAGGAAAACAAGTTTTCAGCACGCAAGCAGAGCAAAAACCAGCAGTACTCAATCCTGGAGAAATGTCATGATAAATGCGAGGGAGTACAGGCAGAGATTTTAAACCACCAGTTTCCAGACCCTGCATGGTCTGGAACAGGTTCAGGATCAAAAGATAAGCTGAGCAATATGTGGATGCAACAGGCAATTCTGTAACGTTGTGATGCAACCTATGCTAGGGATAGCCTGAAGTGACAAAGATGCCCCTTAAACAGCCATTCTGACTTTGAGCAATTCTTCATTTCTTCTCAGAAGTCGGAACTCTACTAACTTTTAAACTCAACTTCCTCATTCTGTGCCTTTTCCCTACTTTGAGTAGTAAGAATTTAGAGTGGTCTCCTAAAAAGACACTAATATACATGAAAGGTTGCAACTGAATAATTGTCCTTTCATCTTTCACACGCTGTCACAAAAATCCATTGGAATTTTAGCAACTCTTGTTTTGAGAAGATATTGTCGGGCTCTTAGAGAAAATCAGAATCTTAAAATTGCTAGATTACACATCTAATCACAGCTGCCTTTCCTTCCTAAAAATTCAAAACATTACAGATAGCTCTGTGTATTTGCTATATACAATGAAGTTCAACACAGCTAAACTAGAGATGTAATGTAAGCATTAATTCAAATGGCATCATTAGCCCCACCCACGTTATCCGATATACTTTGGTTGTCATGGATATGTTCACCAAAACCTGATGTTTATAGGGAACAAATTTGGTGGTGAAGTCTGCAGAGCATGTAGTGGTGTTCCTGTAGACTGTGGGTGGCACGGAGGGGAAAAATCCCCCAACAATAACAACTAAAAAACAACTCAAAACCAATCCACAACTTTCAACCAGCTTGAAGTAGTTAGACAGTAGTGCAGGGAATTTATACACAAATGGAAAGAAAATAATAGATTAAGCATGCGGAAAATATTTCAAGAGCTAGTAAAAAAAATAGACTTTTCATTGCATTTTTAGATCAGACTTGTTTCAGATAACTAGGATATAGAGTGCAAAAAGCTGAACCCTACCACTTGTGTTCCATGAGTTTTATAATGCTCATGCGGAATGAGGATAAGAAGTGTTAAACACCTTTTGAGGCTGATTAAACACAGAAGCAAAGCTGAGGAGTTGCTGAATGCAAAACCCATTTATTGCAAATATACGCTATTGCAACCATTAGATTACTAGATGAAAAAAAAATCAAAATAAATTCTGATCTGTATCTGGGCTGCCAAATATTTTTTTTTTTTCCTTTGCCACTTATTTTCCATTTGTAATACCATGGATTAAGGAGTAAAGATATATGTTTTAAGAAGGGTTAGTAAGCAGACTGGGTACAACTTAAACTTTTCAAATGGAACTCAAGCATTACATAGTCCACATGCAATATTATTTTAAAAGGGGAATAAAGTAGTAAGTGGTAACTCCTTGCTTCAAAACTGTAAGACCCCAAAAGTCAAGAGATTTCTCCTGGATAGATCTGAAACAATGTGACTAGACTTGTTTGGCCAAATATCTTCTCTCTCTCTTTTTTTTTTTTTAAATACATACACTGAAGAGGAAGAGAACACAGGGAAATATCCACTTTTTTTAGTTTCAGTGTCACAGATACATTTCTAGTGTATATAGTTGATTGCTTCCTAGATAAATGGGAATTAACATTCAGACCTAGAGTTCCAGTTCACGCTGTCCCCATCAAAGAAAAACAGGCAGGCAGCAAGCAACCAGAGGTGTCCAAAGGTATTTCCGTAAAAAATGCCAAGGGCAGAGATAAAGATCCTCTGAAGGACAGTGGTGGAATTGGTTTTATACTGAAAATCTGATAGGTAGGATAGAAAAAAACCAGCCTTTAGTTATGGAAATACTTCTGCAAAATATTCAGTAAGGAATAATCTGCCTTCTCTCTGTTAGCACTGCACAAACAAAGAAAACTTCCTACTCTACTGTGTAGTACACTCCAAATTATGTTATGCTCTGCTAACGTTTCCTTTTGGTTACGTAAGCTTTTGATAAATACAGAACTCTGTAGGATTCATATGAAAATTCCTGCTTACAAGGATTTTTTTCTTGTACTCTGCTGACAACTTTTCTGAAAAGTGTTTTTTAGCAAACAGCAAAATTGAATGGTAAGTGCTGCCATTCGTAACTGGTGGCAAACTCGATATTTACAGGAGTAGATAATTTAGCACAGTGGATACGTATAGCAAGAAAACCAGTTCCTTATTACATTTTGTATCTAATTTTTCTTTGAAGTCCAGGTTGTATGCTGGCCATGCCCTGATACCTGCGTTGCCTTCATCTGGCCTTTGTTCACTTGAATTCTTATCTTGAACTTAAACTATTGTGGCATTAGGATATTTTGATTGAAATAAAGTTGACAAGATTGTGGCCTGTGTATAAAACATTATCGTATGATATTTTACCAATATTCTTTCAGCCTGCTGTGTATGAGCACTTGTTTTAGAGATGGTGGTTGAAACGCAGCCTGTTAGAAAAAGAAAGTGAGATCTGAAACTCCATTTTGCCTTAAATCTGTTCATAGTGGTCATAGAGTCCTGGCTTGAGGGTTTGGGCTCCATGAAGGATGTTGGAGGTGGTACCATGTTGGAGAGCCATGTCCATTTTCTGGTTCCCCTAATGTAGCAGACCATGAGTACACCATCCATAGTTTTTTCATTTGTTTTTAGGCAACAGAAACATAATTCACAAAACTATAATGTAATAAGCGTATTGTTTAGTTAGTATGGAAGTCATAGTTTTTAGCTGAGTGCAATCTGCGTGAAAAACATGACCCATGCGTCATTACAATTTACAGTCCAATTTCTTCGGGTTACTATGGCAAAGAAAATATATATAGTGTTTAAATGGGCAGTTAGATATTCCTAGTGGGGCAGATTAAGATGCTAAAGTGAAATCTAAAGAAGAGGATTCTGCTGAAATTGATAAACAGGTTACGTTTTCCAAATCTCTCTTATTCCAATATTTACTTACTAAACAAAGCATTTATGTTCCTGAGTCTCTTCATCTTACCCCTTAAAGGAATAGTAACTCTGCTAGGAATGAAAGCGTCCTGCGAGGCGGTTGCAACACAGCTCTTCTCTGGGGAGGGCAGTACAACCTGTTGACAAGAGAAGCCTGCTCGTTAGTTTGTGTCTGCCTTCATTGTCAAAGTGAGGTATCTGGAACTTTGGTTCCCTCTTCTCTCTTTTGTCTTAGCTCTGGTATTTTAGCATGATGAAACCGCCGCTGCATTGCTCCTGTTCCACCAGAACCTGGGAATGGGAATGCTGATGGTGTTGAAGGCATTCATTTCCTGAATGCGCGTTCACCTGACACGCCTCCACATGCTGGAGTCCGGCCACTCTCTTTAGACCGGCTCATGGAATAACTTCCATTGTATTGTAAATGATCATCTTCCTAGCTCAGTCTGAAGTGCTTCATGCTTCATCACTGTAATATCATTCTGGATAAGCTGTTGCAAGATTTCCTTTCTTTGTGAAGGCCTAGAGTATCCACAAGAGGAAATACTGTTTTGACTGAAAACAATTGCGCGCACCAGGAGAGCTGTAACTAAACACTAAGGGAACTGTAAACATTTTGCAGTATAATCTCGTGACGCTTGGAAAGACTGTGTCCTTAGGCACAACTGCTGTTGATACCATGAAAGTGGAGCAGCTACTGACTACCAAGCTCAGTAAGGAGCTCGGGATTAACCTGAATAACAATAGTGCATCTGACTTGCTCTCTTGAGAAGAGTTTGTGTCTGTAATTGTAATGCAAGTGATTGCTTGGACACATTAACAGATTCAGGTTTCTACAAATTTTAAAAAAAAAAAAAACAAAACTAATTTTGGTTCTAGTAGAGGGTGATACAATTCTTTTTGGCGTATTTATTCTGACCTGGCTTCAGCAAAGAATATACTTATTAAGATAATTTTTAATGTTATTTAAATTAATTTGCATTAACATTTCTGTTAAAAGTAAGCATGTGTTTAGAGACTGTCAGTTTGGCTCACTTAATGGTGAAGAGTCATAGAATGCCTTTCTCCTTCCTCCTATGTGGAATTTCTCTATGTTCGGGGTGGGGGGAGGGGGGACGTATAAAGTTGGGCTGTTGACTTGTTGCCCAGGAATTTGTGAGAAAAGTATATTCTGTAGTTCTAGAACTTTCCTGAGGTGATTTTTTTTTTTTTTTAACTGGTCATTTTTGAATTTGGAAGCAGAGCAAGTTTGGCGGTAATTGCATCTAATGCTGGCTTGGGAACTGGAATGTATGCATTTTGCACACTTCAGCGATCTTCTCCCATCTTAAAAACAAGAGTGTTAGCTGTCATAATGCTGTTCTTTAAAACATATGTAAACAAGACTTAAGATATGAAGCAGTAAATTGTTTGCCCAGTGGAACAGCACTGAGTGTGAGAGAATGTGCATTGTAATTGTTGGTTTCTTCTCACTGTGGTTAAAGGATAGGTTTTTTTAAGTGTGTTTTTGTCAGCAGAGTCTGATTAGTATATTGGGGTTTTCTGTCTTCTGGAAATGGTCTTTGCAGGGACCAACTTAATCCCTAATTGGATATTTGTTAACATTGAAAAAGATACAGTCTGGTACCATTCAATATGATGATTATTCATACATAAATTTATAAGATGTTATCATTGTAATATTTAAGCGCTGCATAGATAATTAAAATGTCTATTCTGGAGTAGGAAAGTGGTTTCTATTTCAGATCACATTGTTACATTAAGCCACTAGGAAAAAAACAATACCAGTGCTCGTAGAATATTAGGACTACAAGCAATGTCTCTGAATAATATATCTACACAAAACACACTGTTAAATCAGTGCACTATTTTCTGCCCAGAGACAGCTAAATTTGTGCAGCAAACAGCTTCAGCTCTTCAAAGTTTTTAAAAGGTGGAGATAATGATCATACTATGGTAGAAAAATAGAGCTGAAGAAGACCTAAAGAAGTCATTTCGTCCATGCTTTCTCCCACGGTAGATTCGGACGTATGTAAATTTCTGTTAAGAAATTTTATTCTTGGAGGCCTCTACAGGTAGCATTCTCTTCCAGTTTTTAACTAAGTGCCTTTAAGAACTGAGTTCTAGTGACCAAATTAAATTTTCCTCCTTTCAATTTTATTCCTCCACTCCTCCCCATTGGATAGGTTAGATGGACATATTTCTTGGGTGAGTATTCGTTCTCATTCCTGCAATCGAGGTGGTTGAAGACTGTGTTACCATGTCATCCTACAGGATTTTTTTAGGCGCCTGATGCATCCTTTCTAGAAATTCGTCTGGAAGTTTTTATGATGATTTTTTAGGAAGTTAATACTGTGAATACATACAACTTTTACAGATACTCTAAATGCATTATTTCATATGATTTTTTACGTATGTGATACTTTATTCCCACTTTTTTCCATTTCGATTCTGTGAAGTCAATAAAGATGTAATTATAAACAGATTTAATGAATGAGAGCCAAGTATAAAATGACTGTTAAAATGTTTCTAGTATACATGCTGTGCTTCTTGACTGTAGCTATGCTGACTGTAGCCAGCTGTGCTGGCTGTGCCAAAGTCATGGTTCTGTGTTGTCGCCTTTGTCATGTTCCTTGATACTTCGGGAGGGGTGTGTGTGTGTGTGTCAGAGTTCACTGTTGTTCCAGACAGCCCCTGTTTTCCTTTCCTGCAGAACATGGTTGTCAAAAATGTTTGTTAATTTTCTTAAAAACCTGATATTAGTCCTGTTAGAGAGATATATATTCTAAGCAGAATGGAACCAGTTTCCATTCTGTGTAGAATCACATATGCCCCTATTTGTCTTAAAAAGACTGAAAAGAAAGCTAGAGTATAGCTTGATTTTTTTTTTTCTCTCCTAAGATTGTCCACGTTAAACATCACAACTTTTCATGGAAAGCATCTTGCAGAAGAGTGTACACTAAAAAAAAAATACATTGAGCCTTTGGAAAGCCAGGACGTATAAAATGCCCTCTGGAATTCCCCCCTAAAGTAGAATCTGTAAGTTACATGCTTTATTTTGATTTTATTTATAATTACCTCCCTAAGTAAATTGCCATTTTATTTTATTAGCTTTGCTGACTTCAAATTTTAGCCATTGGATTGAGTAGCCATTGGATGCAGTCGCATCCTAGATTAAAGAAATGTTTCTGTTGTATATAAAGATTGGGGAGGGTGGGGGCCTATTTACAGAAAATGTCTGTTCTGTTTGGTGAGGAGGATTAGTTTGGTGGGTGGGGAGCATTGGTTTGTAACTGAGCTACTGCCCTAGGGAAAAGCAAAAGCAAATAGAAGACATTTATGCACTTTCATCCACATGTTATTAGCCTTGTTCTGGAATCACGATCTCAAGTTTAAACAAGATGACTCTAGAGAGAAGAGCATAAAGAGGCGCGTCTTGAGCAACAACACCTTTTAGCTGGGGGCTATCATGATTTGTATCCTCTCTAAATCGACACAACAGGGAGATCCTGTAACGTGCATTCATCGATGGGTTGCGTATTACAGTAGAGGTTTCTAAGGTTTGGTAACATTAGAGGTAGAGAGTTACAGATTTTTATATAAGGATTATGTAAGAAATAGCATAAAAAAGGAGAAGAATGTGGATAGGGGTTATGGTGAGAGGAAACCCAGGATGTGGTTTTGACTCCCGTTTTTAGAAAAAAAAAAAAAAAACAAAACCAAACTACATTCATGTCATTGTTCTTCTTTTGTTGCTCATCTTTTAATTTATGAGCAGAGATCGGAGTTTTGATCTGTAAAGATCTTTTTCTTTTGTACTGAATTTAGCGCATCATCAGAGCACAATATGTTTACCCATTCTAAGGAACAATTGTTTTATTTAATCGTTTTGACCCTATCACACAGCAGTTCTGAAATTGTGACTGTGGCTTCCCTGGGAAGGCTGTCAGCGCTGCCAAGTGAGACGCATGCAGACTCGAGGAGGGTCAACAGTAAGTCTCCTTTGTTGATTTTCTTAAGACTTAGTGCAAGCATAACTTTGTAATGAAGATTCAATCATGAATAGAAAATGGGAATCTTGAAAAGTTCAAACTTGTATAACTTTACCTATCTTAGAAACTTTGTCTTGAGCTGTTCTTCAGTTTTTATGTCCCTAAGGATCTGCCTGAGTCCATTCCTAAGGTCGTTGTTCTCCCCATGTTTCTTTTCAATGTTTGCCATACTTAAAGTCTTTTGTAGTGTTCTGATTAATGGTTCCACGCCGATGGCTCACTGCCTTCTTCAACTCTTCTGTTACAGTAGAAACTTCCCCATGTAACTGTGGAAGGAATTTGGTAGACACTTGAAAAAGTTTTAAGGAGCAGATTCATCAAATCCCTGGTTTCTGGCTTGTCTAGAGAGCTTGGAAATGTATGCATTGTCTCAGATTATTCATCATGCAACGTCAGCGTCTAGGAGATGGGTGTAAAATGCACTGATATGCTCGTGGAGGGGTTCTTACCAAAGTGTAAGTAAAAGTTAAGTACACAGGGGTACCAAAATTGTGCTACTGTCTCTTAAGTGCTTGAGTAATTCATGGGGATGGATGCAGGTAGGCAAGCAGGCAACATGCATAATACACAGGATATGAAGGAGCCATTTAGTGCTTTTAAATTATATTTATCAAAAGCAATACAGGATCCTCCCTCTGTCTTCTACCCAGTTATCTAGGGATGTGCGTGTCATGAAATATTTAAGTCTGGTAAAGTGAACATGCTCCCTAAACTATACTGTGTTCAGTAGGTTTGGCTAGAGTGGAGCATTTCCACTTATTTTGTTTCTTTTCATTGTTGTGTTGCTTTTTTTCCACAGCATAATTAAGCTTAAGTGTAATTTTGTATTATACTAGTGCTTTTATCTCTTCTCTTACGGACTTAATAAAGCTCTTGGACTATAAAGGATTTTTTAGTGCTAGTGCAGTATATTGCTAATTAGTATATTGTCATCTCTGAATAGAGAAGTGCTTTTAGTTTTGGCTCTTGATAATAGTCAAATGATATACGGGTATGGCCTCTGATTAATGCCACTCAGTTTTTCAGTATATCACTAAAAGCCTGGGTGAAGCTATATTTACATGTGAATAATTACCACCATTTCAAGTATTCAAAAGGATATTGATACTTCCTTTTGAATTTAGTCAGTAGGTAACATTAGATGTAGATTCCGGGAGAAACTGGTGATTGATGTTTCTTAGGAAAAAAAAAAAAAATCTTACTTGTGTATAAGGAATAAAAAGGCTCGTTTTCCTTAACACCAGGACTTGACTTCTAGACGAGATTTAAATGAAAGCTCCTTTCTCAATTTTCTGAATGCCATGCTTCCAGGTCTTGACTCCTCTAATTGTCTCAAACACAGAGGCAGGGGGTTGTGCCAGCTGTGGTTCCTAGCTTAGGTATTTGTTAAGCCAATACCTGGAAAACTGCGGCTCTCGTGTGTGTGCTGCCCAGGCTTGTCGGGGTGGTCCTTCTGCTTGTAAGGGCCTTCAACTGCTTTCCCACTTTACTTGGATGGGAGAATTGCTGAGGGTGGTATTCCATTTCCATGATCTAACCCAGAGCATAAATAAAAAGAAAAGGAGTTTTTTTTAATGTGGTTTTCCACCTATAAATAGAATTAAATATTCAATAACAGGATCAAAAAATTAACAAATCCTGTTTTATTTCTGGATTGACTTTTATTTCATGTCAGCTGTCAAGGAAAACCTTTCCTACTACTGTACTCTGTGCAATGTTTTGCCTTGAGAGTTGGAATGAATAACAAAAAGATACTCCATAAATCTATCACCAGTGTAGGTAAAGTACCCATGGTTTGTACTGGTTTTGTGTGTATTGCTTCTTATAAATTTCTGCTAAAGTACCTCTTGTGGCCTGAAAAATGCAGTCTGTGCTCTCTGAAGTACCTTACATAAAAGTTCAAACTGCTAATGTAAAGCATTTCAACATGGTTAGCAAGGAACCTTCCAGAGGTCTTCCAATTCTTCTTCCAGTCAAGCTGTTCATGCTTCCTCTGCAAAATGGTACAAATAAAATGATATTGTGGGGTTTTTTTCCATTGGAGCAGTAAAAAAAAAAAATTAATTATTCAAGCTATAGTTTGTGCTACCTATTTCTCTTCTCTGAAATGGGGCTGCAAAAGTAGTCAGAAATTTTAGTCTGTCGTTCAGACAAACTGTCTTAATAAACAAAAGACATTTTAGGGATGATTCATGAGTAAATACATATGCACACATATATGTACACATTCACATATTCTAAGTGTATGGTGCTCCAATTAAAAGTGAACTAGGAGCGAAAGAAGGGAATAAAAATCACAGAATGTGGTGTTGCTGCATTTAGAAGAGGATTGTGAAAATGAAAACCTGAACAACTTAAGTAATGTCTTACATAATTTTTCCATTAACCAATGTAGACAGTTATTAAATCTCCCAATAACTTAAAAAATGAGAGCAGCTTAATGCGTCTTCTGTTCATTCTTGTAAAAGAAACATTTATTTTCTATACTCTTTTAGAAAGGTAATTAGACATAATAATCCATCATTCAAGTGGCATATTTATTGTCTTCTGTTGGGCAACATGGTGTTCTGCCAGTGCCTCCTGCAAATACAGTACTGGACTTTTAACAGTCTGAATACCTATTGCATAAGGTATAGTTCATATTCTTCCATCAGTTTGGGGGTATGAAGAAAATTCTTGTACAATAAGGAGGTGAACAATAATGAGGTTAACACATAGGTTGCATTGTGAATTGAAGCGACTTTGGTTGACAGTGGTGAGGAGATCTGCAGATAGTTTTCCACTGGCTCAACTGATCCATCATGTTTATTGACCAACTGTGTATACTGTCTGTGAGCTGGAAATTACGACTTCAACTTCTGGAAGAATCCTGGATCCCTTATTGATTGAGTGAAGACTTCGTTTTGTAGGCTGAATTTATAATTTTATGTTTTGCAGGCGGTAAAAGACTCATAAAAGCCTTTTGTGGTCTAGCCACAAGAGGACAAAAAGCCACAGTGGTGTCAATGTGGGTTACAGAGGAACTGAGGTTTAGTTAGAGGACTTGCGATTATGGTTTTTGAAGAGTAATTACTTGAACTAGCCTGTTTGATTATGCTGATGAATTTGTGCTTTGATATTGTGGATGTTAATATCCCTTAGCTCTCTGTGGAAGTGACCTAAAATAATTCTGGTCCCTTTTAATGACTATGACTTCATCAAACTATTGTGCTCCCTAGAAATTGCAACTATCAACCTCAAAGGAGCAACTCTGAAAAGAGCGTTTTTTCCTGCAACCAGTCATGGGTTTCAGTGCCAAAGAGATGAGAACAGGCGTAGCTATCACTGCTTTTAGGCAGAACTGCAAAATGCCTGATATGAGTCATCTTTCTTGCAGTTAACAAAGGATAGGAGAGAAAAGGGAAAGGAAGAGAGAGAAACAAAAAACCTAAAATATAATCTGTGCATGGAGAAAGTGATTTGCTTTCTTTTTATTTTCAAAGCATTATCACAGTCACAGGCTCTACTATTTGAACTGAGATAAAATGCAGAGCCTATTTAGTTAACTTCAATGGATTTTAATTTTCATATCCGATCTCAGTAGTAGGGACCAAAATTTTATCAGAATGTTTTTTTGTAAGAAGATTAATGCTATGCTTTAATTCCAGCAGGCTTAACCTATGTATTGAGATTTTTAAAATTTCATCTTTCTTTACTCTGGGCAAAACAATGTCCGCTACCTACCACTTAAATGCCTGCTTATTCGGTAAAAAGTTCTTTATCTTAGTTGACTCAGTGCTGAACTTCTGTCCACACTACAAAAGTGCATGTACTGTTAACATGTAAATATTCTTTCCAGGTGTCAGTGGAGATACTGGAAACACGCTCCGGCAGGTCACGCAGATTTTCCCCTCTGGGTTACGAAAGCCTGATACAGAGGGCGTCAGAACTGCAGGAGGATACTAATAAAAGGCTGCAAAAATTATAAGGTGCCGCTGTACCAAAACTTGCCTTCTGACTTCAGAATCTCCTTAGCAGATGATGAATTGGAAGAAAAGCTTAATAACAATACAAACTTAAAAAAAAAAAAAAAACAAACAAAAAACAAAAAAAAAAAAAAAAAAAAAAAAAAAAAAAAAAAAAAAAAAAACAAACAACAAAAAAAACCCCAACCCAACCAACAGCTCTGCACGGTGACTGGCAACTTAATCCCTTGGTTTTGCTGGGCTATCTGGTTTCTCCTAGAGCTCCTTCTATAAGCAAAGCATCTTGCTCTGAAAATCTGAACTGGCCTGCTCGATATTTTTTTTTTTTCCCCCAGCTTTGGTTGTCGTTAAAGTTGTACATACAATGAGTATGAGGAGGAGAGTTTGCATTTGAGGGTGGGGTGTTTGCTCTTGTTCCTTTGCCAACTTGGTAGTGCTCACTCAACTGTGATACGGACAAGGGGAGGAGAACAGGTGCGTTTTCTGCCTTTTCCATGCACAGCTGAATTTGCTTTTCCCTCTAATCATGCCTCTCTTTTCAGTCTTTTAATGGCATCAGTATACTCATATTTATTTATTGCATTTTAAATGACTGTGCACAGAAACTTGATGGCTTTTACATTGTACTGTGGGGTTGGCTGAGATTTACCTCTGTTATCCTGCTAATATAACTGGCCATTTGTATCTTTTGCATTCTTATTCTTCATTAATTGTAAAGACAAGCTAGGAGAGGTTATTAAGCAAGGTGGGCTTACAGAGAATACAGTGTCAATGATAGAATGGTTCTAAACTTCTATCAGTAAGAAAGGCAAAAAGTAGAAAACATCTAGAAGCCTGGATGTCAAAAAGGGTAAATCCGGTGACAAAATGAATGCAATTTGAAGATAAATAAGGTGTAAATACAGATTTCAGTTGCATTATTATGCTACATAATCTTCTGTCATACCTCTTGGTGGTTGCTTGATTAATGAATGGGACAGAGGCGGTTTTCATATTAAGGTATCAGCTATGCACAAATATTTTTCAGCACTTTTTTTTGTGTTCTCAGATGGCAGAGGTGGCCTGTCTCAGAGCATGTTTGCTGGATGAACATTCCCTTCAAGGTATTTAAAATAATGAAAAAAAAAAAATAACTTCGAAACATTTGCCAAAGTACACAACTATCTGGGATTGCTAATTTGCATGTAAGATGTATGCACAGCATTTTTGCAAGGCAGTTAATTTAATTTTTGAAGAACTATTATTGTGATGTTACTCTGGATTGCTAAGGATGCATGTTTAATTTAAAAAAAAAAAAAGGAAAGAAAAAGAACAGCGAAGCTTCTTCTCAATACAAAGGGTCAGATCCTTAAAAATTTCCATCTGTGCGGTCCTGGCTGCTGGCTGGGGTTAAACCACGACATGAGCTCAGTTTTCATGACACCGTTTGGAAGAACCCTCTTCCAAAGAAAAAGACAAAGGCAGCAAGGACGGTCAGAGCTGTGATTACAGCTGATATACAAGGAAAGCCTAAAGACTTCAGGCATTCTGAGTCTGGAAAGGGAGTGTCTAAGAAGCAGAGTGACAGAGGCATGTTAGATTACAAAGGCCACAGACGTGATGACTAGGAAGACAGTTTGCTGGGTTTTAGCATTTTAGAAGATAACCATTTTACCCGGTGAAATTGTGTACAATGTTTCTTTGATGGTCCCTCAATATTTAAGCAAAACTTCTGTATTCTCTAATGCAACACTAGTGCTGCAGGCAAAACATATTTAGAGTCTTTCTCTAGGAAATTAAAAAAAACTAGAGGCCCGATACCACCCTTACTGTGTTTGTATGTGCATGTAGCTGTGTTAAAGAGTATTTATCAAAATTCTAGCTGGTGGAGTCACAGAACAAAGCCAAAGGAAAGGCATTCTGAATCCAAATCACTGCTTGTTCTGGAGACTTCTTCCTATTTCTCTGTCTGTTTAATCCTGCAATAAAAATCTGTTCATCCTTCATGCCCACCACCAATTCCTGATCTAGAGAGATTTTTACTTTTTTTTTTTCCCACTGGTAATTTGAGCTGTAGCACAGCATAAGTTTCAAAATGGATAGAACTCAATTAGGAAAAATATCTTTATTCATGATTTACCAAATAATAAGTATTCTTTTTTTCCTTAAATTTCCACTGCAAAATCTCACTGGCCTTGTATGGTTTACATGGGTGAGACTTGAAGGCATCATTTGGCACTTAATTGGACTGTGTGTTTGGGAACACATTTCCTGTAATGCACTTAACATGCTTTAAATCTAGTTTCACTGAGGCACCTTTGGGACTTTATGAAGAATAACAGGGATGTCTGAAAGCAGATTTGTTAATTTCTGTGTGCAACTGAGGTGGAATTAAACGGCAAAGCAATTTAAAAGTGCTTGCTATTGTAAAGAGTAAAGTTTTCAGTTTTAAATATTTCGATACGCACGCGTTTGTTCTCAGCAGTGCAGTAGAGTTTTAATTACTTTGAATAAAAATACCTGCAATCAAAGTTTGGTTTCAGTGCAGCTGAGTTTGAACACAATGGAAAAAGCATGTTTATAAATCTCTACCTGATTCCATATAAGCTTTATTCGTTGTTAATGCCAGGTTTGCCTGATGCTTCCATGAGTGAAAATCTCTGGGGTTTTTTTTTTATTGCCATTGCCTTGTGTAACAGAGATGTACCCTTATATTGCAACAGGGTTTCTCAGGGAGCTGAGCTGTGCGGTATGACATAAAACAGTCCTATGATAATTATTTAACATCTCTATTGCACTATTGATTAGGAGTTAATTAGGTCAGGCCCTATTGTACTAGGCACTGTAGAAGCATATGAAGCATATAAAGCGTGACAGCCCTTGCTTCAAAGAGCTTATAGTCTAAAAGACGGCACATACCAAGTGGATAATGGAGATAAGGAGTGAGAGGAGATGGAGAAAATAATAAATAAATGACTGTGTGAAATTCCTAGCTCTTTAGAGATCTTTTTCATCAAAAAATAAACAGAAAAGTGTTTCACGTGCTTGCTCTAAGTGCAGAGAGGACCATTTGGTTGTCTGATCTGACCTCATGTTTGAAACATGTCGTAGAATTCTCCTTCATAATTCCTACATCAAGCCCGTGACATCTGGCCCCGCAAGAATGTATGTTTATTTAAAAAAAGATCACAAACTATTTAAAAAAAAAAAGTATAAATAACTTAAATTCTTCCTGGGACAGGACTGTTTTTCACAGACGCTTCTCTTGCTACGCTTTTCAATCTGGAGTGTTCGTTCTTATTCTAACAGTAAGCCAGGCAGAGATGTGATGTACACAAGGGTACTAATGAATGCTGTGATAATTGGAAATGCTAGTATACGATGAGTTATGAATGTTGATACTTATGTTTTCCATGTAGGACTTGGCATTAAAGAAACTTCCTGATTGAAAAATCAATTGTAGAAGAAATCAAAAATTATAGAAGCTTTCTTTTTATTTATTTGTGAAAAAAAGTTTGTGAAATTGTTTTGGATTTGAGATCTCAGTTCAGCTTAAGTAACTTCCTTTCTCTTGAGTTTTTGTGTGTTTGCTATGGAAAATAGACACTAGACAGATCTAAATAAACCGAGAATGATGTGCTGGCCAGGAGGGGGAAGTAAATGTGTCATAATGGTGTAGTTAGAGCTGGTTTAGTCCCGAAAATATAAGAAAGGGAAATATGTACTCCATAGTGGTCATTACAGAAGCAATAATCTCACAGCAGTGGAATTTGGGGTAGGCTATCTGATCATTTTCTGTTCCCTCTGAAACCAAAATAGTAACACCCTGATGAATGTTGTAGCCTGCAGTCCATATGTGATTCTGCGCCTTTGCCAACTTGTTTTCTGGTTTTACTACCTATTTTTCCCTCTTGACAGCTTTTTTGAATCCCTGCAAAAGTTAAAATGAAGTTGTAGATTTAGACAAAAAATTTCAACACATTTACGATCAGAAAGTGTCTTTCACAGAAAATGGACAGAAAACTTTCAGAATGTTTTATTTCAAAGAGGATTTTGTTAGATAAGGTTAGAGGGTTTTATTTTGACTTTCATTTGCATTCTTGCTCTTTTGTTCAGGACTAAGGGAAATTTCCAAGCCGGATGCATTTCTTGGCTGCAAGAAATGTTGAGGATTGATCAGCTCGAAGAACATTAACAAAATTAAAGTGACATCCAGGGTGCAAATGGACAACAACAAAACTTCGCTTGAGGTTTTTTTTTCATGGCTTTTATTTATTTTACTCTATGATATTCTGTCCAGAACATGTAATATATGGACTCTCTTTTGAAAATGCTTTGGGAATAAAGACTCCACTGCACATATAGAAACATTGATACAGTACAGCTTTGAATATATTTTATATTTTTCTTATGTGAACTGAAATTCACAATACAGGAGAAAATTCTGTCAAAAGATTATAAACAGAGATGAGAAGAGAATATGGGAGATGGGAGGAAATGCAAAAAGAATAAAACCGTAGGAAGAATACCTGAGCTAGGTAGAGATATTAGTATTTTATAGAAGTCAACAAATCGTCATTGTTCTCCTTCCTCCCTAAAAAAAAGCTTAGTTATTTAAAATATTATGCCATTATCTTTCTTTCAGTTGGTTCTTCTAAATTCTACAGTGCTTTTGAGTTGATAAAGTTTGCATTCTTTTCGAATCCTTTTGTATAGGCTCTCATGGAAAAAAAGGTTTTTCTTTTGTAAATATTTACAAGACTTTTTTGTTATTGTGAAAACATATATACTCCTGATAAAGGGTTTATATAACTATCTTAGAGTCTTTCTACTACCTTTGGGAGCCCGTGCTACCATGCCCTTTTTGAGAGCAGGATTATTTCTTGAATCAATTTGAAATCAGCTGATTGTCCCTTTCACTTGCTTCTGGTTTTCTCTTTATGTTCGTATGATCCCACAGGGTTTAGCCTGACTAAGATAATCAATTCAAGAATAATAGTAAAATTGCATGAAACTCCAGCAACTTCAACCAAGTCTGCTTCAGGTGGCCAGGAGATGCTGATAGGAGAAAGCTACATTCTCCAGCCCGCTTCTCTCTCATTTCTCCTCCAACAAGTACTCCCCTGAATTAGGTTAACATAAGGTAGAGTTCTGTTTTTTAACTGTTTTGGGAATTAAGTCCTGAAACAGTCAAAGAAATAGTACCTGAGCGAGGATCCACAACGGGTTACAAAATGAAGGTCCATAAATTTACGATGTGATTTCTTATGATACTGGCAATTGAAGGAGGCTCCTTCCTCATGCTGCTGTAGAAGAAAAGCTTAAGGCAATCACAAGCATTTGCTTGCTTGTAACTGTATGAAACAGTTTCATTCCGTTCAGGTGGTGAGTGTGGGCCTGTGTAATCAAGCGCGATGAATAGGAAGAGGCTGGGTTGCAAAATAACAGCGCAATAAGAGTTAGCAGAAGTCATGTCGATCTTGTTATTACCCAGCATTTTTACGTCTTTCAAGAGAAAACCCTATGAATGAAGGAATGGGAAGGATAAAGGAAAGAAAGGAAAAAATGAGAAAAGGAAATTTGAATGTTTTGGCAGAATGACCCTGTCAATAAAGAGACCTCCGGGACAGGCTAGAGATAGTGAGAGTAAATAGACAACCACTGACTAGAAAATATGATTGAGAAAAGAATTTTGTTCAGTTGTTCTCTTTATTGTTGGCTGATTTAAGGCAGGTCACCTCTGTTAATGCACACTGTATGCAAAATCTTGTAGGATGTGGTTGGTTACCATTTCTTTTTATAAAATGTAAATTGACTTCTGTCACTTGCAGTGTTGCAGCCTAACAGTAATGAAAAAAAACCTAATGTAAATAACAGGAGACATTTTTGCTACTTAACTTTTTATTGAACCTTTATTCCCTGTTCTGTAATTCCTTTCATAAGCTCTCCGATGAAGAAATTTAGATACTTTATACTCAGTTTCTTTCCCTATTGCTATATTTTGGCAATTAGTCACCTGAAAAATCTGTCCTGATTGAATTTATTCATGTTTCAGCAGTTTTCTTCATTAGAACTGTGCCTGTTAATGGCTTCTTTCTTTTCATTTTAATGTATATATTGTTTTCTCACCTTAATATACATTTCAGGGATTTGTCTCTATGAAGTTTCATATATATATTTATTTTTTTGGTACAATATAGTCATAAACCAGTTTGCAGCTTTTTAGTTCATAAAATGCACATCTCCACCCAGATAACAGAAAGTTTCTAATGAATGTCTAATAGTTTTATATACCAGGTATGTACTGACTTCAAATTAACTGTGATTCAGAAAGTTTGCAGTGGTTGAATATGCAAATTAAGGTTTCTGAAGGAGCATCGGTGGGAGAATTTTGCATTATCAATGTTATTCCTGTGCTAGTTTAGAAACTAAACAAAAATTCTGTGTCTGGCTCTGGCAGCACAGTACAGAAGCAGATTCCCTACTGATTATTTAAATCCCATATGAAGTTCTGGTAGAAGCTTGTCCTATATTTAATTTAAAAAAAAAAATAAAAATTTGAGAACAAACCCACGTTCTTAATTCCCTCTTAATACTCTCTAATTTAACTGTGTAATTTCTTTGAATTAATGTTTTCCATCAGGTTTTTTTTAAACTCTCTTCCATTTTATGATGAAATTTGTGAAATAAATTTCCAAAGTGCCAAGTTGTAGATTATGCCTTACAATGAATAAACTTTCTTCTTTGAATGTAGAATTCAGCTGCTGTGGTCTGGGTCCATGGTTTGCAGAGATCTAGATTTTTAAGAGAAAAAAATGTTTTCTAAAAAAAATAATCCTGGAAATACATAAATATCAAAATGATGGATAAAAATGTTAGAGAAAAAAAGTTCTTATTAGAAAAGAATCTTCACATCTCAAAGACTGATTTATTCTTTTTAGGTTTGTTTGTGTTGGTGTGTTTTTCCCTCAGAGTGTAAAAGACAAGGTTCATGAGTCATATGCTCTTAATTAACTTGTTTAGTAAAATGCACTATCAAAAGGAAAGGAACTATTCCATGAACTCTGATATCTTTAATTAGAAAACTAGATTTTCATTGTAATTAACAAAGAATCATGTTTTGTCTAACTGAATGTACATATTTTTTCCAGAAACCAGTCAGTAAATGAGAAATATCTTCCAGCAGAGACATTTCTGACACCATGCAGAATGTAAGTGAAGGTTTATAAATTTATCTTTGACTTTCTACTGCATAAAATTAAAAACAAAGATCACGTATTTTCAAATATGCATAGATAACAGTGTTCCCAGTAGCTCAGGTGCTCTACTTGTAGTCAAAAGGGGTTTAAATCTATTCTAAGGATGGATGGCATTATTTTGCTGCCTCAGCCAAACCAAAGCTCTTCTAGATATTCTAGTGAATATATAAGTGCTGCTTTGAATGTAGAAGCAACATTTATTTAATAGTGACTTTGCAGACAGTGCAAACTAAGTCTAAATTTGAATATTTGCACTGGAATGAAGTTACGGTATTCTAATCTTTGAATGAAAACATACCGTCTACATGTCCAAGCTGAACAGATGTTTCAGATATGCTTAATGACTATCCCACAGACCTTAAATATTTGCCAATCTTGCTTGGAAGCCATTTAATTCAACATGATTGTAAATAAAAGCAAGCTTTTAGACACTCATCTGTAGGTGCGAATATCTGTTAAGACATTTTGGAGAAACAGATCCCTTATGGGTGTTACTTTAATTAAGTAGAGACAGTAATAACTAGTTAATGGACAATTCATTAACTGAAATAGGATGCAATTGATCACATTATTTACTGTGAATGATTTACTGAGCTTTAAAAAAAGGCTGAATTTAAGAGTTCTTATAATACCTCTCATAACAACGTATTCTAGTTGCAAAGAATAACTGAATTTTCATGAAAATTTACCAGTTTAGATGTATACGAATCCAAAAACTGATAATACTGATCCATCCATAGCTATCCTACTTACAACAACATGAATTCTGATCTAATATGCACTGTAAAATTTAATTTTGATATTCAACCAGGTGAATGCAATTCAATCTTTTTTGGCGTTTTACAGCACTAAAAGCAGGAAAGAGCCTAGTGGTTTCCTTACAAAAAGATCTTGTTGCTTAAGTTCCATTACAGTATTAAAAAGTTTCAACACTTCATTTAGCTGAAAACTTCCTCACCGCTGTGAGAAGAAAATGACAGTACAGAATTATAATTCAGGAAATTCATTTCCTTGTCAGACAACATTTGACTTTCTGTGCATTCTTGTAAGACTTCCATACCAGCCTGGGTAACCTTTTTATATCCCCGATCCACGCTTACACTGAGACTACCTTACATCACAGGGCCAATATAAAGAAGTCTGAAAGTGGGAATAAATTATTTTACCACGACAGAATGATGCAAAGTGCCATTATTTTTAAATGAGAATTAGGTTCTTCTCTCCCTCTGCCAATACATTGACGTTTTGATATTACCAGAAAGCAAAACAAAAAAAACTAGCTCATTCCTACCATATTTTTCGTGTCTAAAAATATTTCTAAAAGTTTTCATAAAACCTTTGGTTGATATTTTATCTTTGTTGCTGCTTCAGTCAAAATGTGAAAACAATGCGTCGATAACTTTATTTAAATATTATGCTTTTTGATCCCCAAAATATTGTCATGTTCATAGTCTTTTCAGTGCATCTGTGAAATTTTTGGAGTTCTCTCTCCCCGGTCCCCCGAACCTGTACTTCTTTTGCAGTAGTATCTTAAATTATGGTGTTTCTCATTTATTGAGAGTTGAATTATTCTCACTTTCTCTCATTTCTTTTCTTGTTACTGAATGATCACTTGGTATTCACTTAAAGCAGTGGGGCACAATTCTCAGAAGGAAAAGCATATGCAAGGGAATGTTTTATCTTCTGTTAACTTAGTCTGAACTGCTTTGAGTAACTTAGGAATAGCTTTGTACTAAGGCATTTAAGGAAAAACAAGGTTTGAGCCATTTGCGGTCCAGTCTGATTGGAGGGCTGATCTATTTCCAGTGACAACGGCTGCAGGGATGACGATAATAACATCTGCAGCATCACCAAAGACTTTAAATCTTCACATTCAGAGTTCTGAAATAATCTTACAGATGTCTTTACCTCATTACGTGGCTACTGTGGGGGATTGTCTCATCTGGTGTACTTTGCAACCGGGTGTACCTTTAACAAGCAATCTGGCATTAGCCTTCTGTTTCTGCCACTGGAAAGCGCAGAATTGTTATATATCACTGGTACTGTTAATTACACTGCTGTGCTAGGCATCATTAAAGCTCAGAATGCTGAAAGGCATATCAGGAGGATTCATTTTTACTTAAGTGAATCTGCATTAAGCAACTCAAGAAAACTGTTGCAAGTAATAACCAGTTTTCTTTTTTCCCCGCAACCCATGCTTCAAGATGAAAGGTGTTTGCTTCAAACCTCCTGGTTTAAGTAAACTTAATTTGGGAAAAGCTTCCTTAATTTTTTTAGAGCTTCTTGTTACTTTGTTATGCTAAGAAGCTTCTAGAGATAATAACATGTTATATAGCTCAAAAGCTTAGGAGTTTCCTTTTGTTTCAACCCTGGAAGACCAAGATCATTAAAAGAGATGAGACACCAGACCTGGACATACATACAACAGTGATTTGACATCTGTGGTACATGTTTGAGTGAAACATTTTTCAATTACAGTGCACTTTCTCATGTTCTACTTTGTAGCTTCATTGTTCTGAATACTACTGAGGGAAAGTAGGCAGGAAACTTGCCCACTGAAATTGTAGTGGA
Organism: Alca torda; assembly: GCA_008658365.1. Lineage (NCBI taxonomy): Eukaryota > Metazoa > Chordata > Aves > Charadriiformes > Alcidae > Alca > Alca torda. Next base: position 9,849,692 of record CM018079.1, read on the forward strand.
GTGGATGTGTGTACATATATATTCATATATATATGTGTAGACAGCATAAATGAAGTCTGTATTATATGTATGTATACATATGTATGTGTGAGTGTATATATGTATGTGTGTGTGTGTATATATATATATATAAAATCTTCATTTACGCTGGCATAAAGTCAAGGAGTTCTATGTTTAGAAGAAATTTAAACAGAATATGATGAGTGTGTTTTCCCACATTCTTCCTCCCACAGGTGGATGGGTCTGGCTGCCACGAAGTGGATTTTGTGGACACCAACGAGCTCCAGTTTGTTTGCAACCATGAAATCATGTATTTTAAAGAAAGCAAAAGGTAACCCTAGTTCTCCAGTGAAAAAGTATCAGAATTAATAGGTTTCTTCCACTCCTTCCAGGTACTTGTTCTGACCACAGTCTTACTCTGCTTTACTTTTACCTGTCATAATCCTTCTGGGACAATTCTACATAGCTTTACTTTTATACTAAAAACTGAATAAGAAACCAAGTTTTCGGGTATCCTTTAACTTGCACTACCTCTTTTGGAAGAGGTTAAGGGACTTTGCTGTGTTTTGCTGAGTAGTGATACTAGTCTTCTCTTTATAAACATATTTATACTCTAGGAAGTGTCACTCCCATAACAGACCTGGAGCGTCCTCTTCCCCTCTGCTTCTCCATTGCACATGGAACTAGATGACCTTTAAGGTGCCTTCCAACCCAAACCATTCTATGATTCTATGATCACAGGCTTGTGCTGAATGAGCATTCGTTATATAGTTTTGGACATGCATCTATCCCACCTTCCCCTGTTTTTCCTCCTCTGCCCCTTACCTTTTTTTCTCCAGTCAGAAATGACTTTAAATAAGAGACCGGGACTTCCCTGTCTTTAAGATATTTTAAAACTCTTAACTTTGGTGCAGTTCAGAGATGAAATTTTCTGTATAAATCTTATATGTAACCTGAGGTGGTGGATTCATAAGAGAGTTCTCTTAGAGACAATATATGTGGGCCCATAATAGATCTCATACTCCTCATAGGTAGAGATGGTTTTATAGCGTTGCTATGCTTTAGCAACCTTCTCAATTAGAAAATGTGAAATTCTCCATATTGTTAATAGAAGGAAGTAGGAAAATCGAGGGAGAACAATTAGGAAAACCTAAAAAAAGGTGTATAAAGACATTTAAGAGTTGATTTGAGCGGTTCATTTTCTGCGTCTTACAGTGATACATTTCATACAGTGTACTTTTTTCTCATACATTGATTTGAAAAAATGCAGATTTTATTTTATTTAAGCCTCTGCTAGAAAATGTAGTAAGAAAACCAAACTTTTTGTAGCTCTTTTATTTTCTCTGGGATATTCAGTGCTTGATATAATTTATATGCCAGGCTATTCCCAACCACATTGAAAGCATTTTATTACATTGCAGTGAACAAGGCAAAATTCTCTCCTTTAACCGAGTCTGTGCTTTGGGAAGGAGAATTTTGCCCCCAATGCGTATTAATTACATTAAATAGAATATTACAAGAAAAAAGAACAGCATGAATCCAATTAAAAGGCAAAGAAAGAGCTTTGGGGTGAAAATCTACCAGAATTTCTTTATTTCATGAGAATAAAAACAAGCTGTTAATACCGTGGACAAAAGGAGCTATGCAGTTCTGTTTTAAACTCAAGAGTTTACATTAACAGCCTGGAGCAGATACTGTTTTGTAGCAAAAGCACCTTTAGACCTAATGGTAACATGTTCACGTGCACTTAGTAAATTGAGATAGCATATGGGTCTGCTGTTTCTTCTTGCCACTCTGACCAGCAAACATGACCAAAATAAGTGTTTTATGTAAGAATTATGTTACCAACAAGTTCCTTCAGTCTAAAGGAATACTCTACAAGAGAAGTGAGACTCATTAAAAAAGGTACGTTAACGCTTGATTGTGGATTTAGGCTGTTTCTTTAAATTTTGTGAAGAGGCGTGTGTATTCTTGGTCATTAACAGCCAAATGGGTGTTACTTACCAAACTAGAACGGTGATTTCAAAATACATCTTGATGCCCCCTGCTCTTTAAAATGATAAGTATGCAAATTTGCATTGCTTCCCATTTTTTCCCTTTATTTTTCATAATGCAATTTAAAATTAAAAAAAAAAAATCTTCTAAGGTTACATAAAATGCTGATTGAACAATAAAAAATTTTAGATAGAACAACAACAAAACAGTTATTTCATTATAGAACTTGTATTCTTTTAAAATGAAATATTTAAATTTGGGCCGAAGAATCAGAACATATTCAGAGTTTCAAGAGTTAAAACTTTTATATTTACATTCCTTTTAAAAGAAAAAGTAGTAGCTGTGTTTTATTTAAAATTATTGGCCAATAGTGGAGCCCTGTAATTTTAGGGACTAAAGTAGACAATGCTATATAGGACACCTCATGCACCGCTCATGCATGTTTCTCACATTCGTATGAACAAAGAGGACTTGCTGCGTGTATTTTTGCATCTCATTTCAAGAGGGAAGGAAAAGAAAAAATAAAAAAATTCGGAGGCAGTAATTTCAAATCGACTATCCCTGTAATTTTAACTGCATCAAGGTTCTCAGAAACAAGCATTTGTCATTGTCTGAATGTGTACTAGAGTATCCTGGGAGTGCATTTATTGCAGCATCTGGTACCTCTAGGATGCATAACAGAATTACATGAGAACTGGATAACTAGTTCTCGCATATGTAGGCTGGCAGATTTTTGTTACACATTTTCTATTTTTAATAGGAATTTTGTACGTATAACATATTAAAGGTTGTCCCAAAAGTACATTGCCTATTGAGATTTTTTTTTTTATGAAAACACCATAAATTATATTGATATGGTTGGAAATTTCGTTGAAGAGCAGATCTTTCATTATTAAAGCATTAAGGTTAAATGGATGATATCTGTTTGTTCCGTAGCACTCATCCTTTAAGGCTATCTATGATTAATGTTTAATTTAACATATTAGAGGTTCTCCTGACGAGAATTTTCTTATCCCTTTCTTTTGGTTATCAAGGGCTATACACTGAGAAGTGTGTGGGCGAGTTGCGCGTACATTCTGCTAACAAGCAGCATTTGTTTGCAAACCTCTTCTACATTTTCCTTTGAGAAAATTGCCCTAAAAATCAAGCATTTTAAATGTGAAAAAGGTATATTTTATATATAGGTAATAGAGAAATCTACAGAGTAAATTACAGGCACTGCTGTTCTCTCCCTCTACGTTTTAGCAAACTAGACATAGTTCCGATGATCCATAAGCCTATGTACTAGTTTATAGCATAAGGTCCTTATTAATCCATATTGATGTTGATCTGAAGACTACTATTTTTTTATCATAGGAAGGAACTGTGGAGTGGTAGCATGAAAACAAAATCAGAAGTAATCTGTGTCTTTAAGAACCTGTAATTCTCATAATACCTTGTAATGAAATATCATACATAGAAAATAGTAAAGAATGAAAGCCAAGGTCAACAATTCTTGATATTTACATGACATTTGCAGTTATTGCACAGTTGCTTGGCTTGTGTATTAAGTTGTTTCCTCAGCCTAAATCTGACTTTTAATTTAGATTATGTGCCCTTAGATTATGCACTTGAAGAGCATGGCTTTCACAAATGCTTTACAACTAAACAGCTATAATGACAGAGCTGCTTATACTCTAAATACTGTCATGGTAAACGAATTGTCTACAGTAAAAGTGCATAATCAATTCTGTGGACTCATCAATTCTGTGGACTTTATTAAATATTAATTAAAGACCTAGTTAATTGAAATTACTACTCTTTAATGGATTATTACTTGCTTATATTACTCAGTTTCTTATAATGAAGCACCAGTTTTTAACATTTCTGAACACTGGAAGAGACTGATGTATGTGCAGAATAGCATCCTGTTCTCTCCAATAGAGAAACACCTGAGTTTATTGATCACCTTATTATCTTCAGGTTTTGTACTTGTATTTTTTCAAAAGTTTGTGTCGAAGAATGTGTTCTGGAATATTGAATTGTACATTTTTTAAAGAGCATGAAGTTGAAGGAGCTGACACGGTAAAGTAGCGTGATGAGTAGCCATTTTTCAAGTCTGAGTAGCTAGAAAATAAACAGAGATAATATATGTATTGCTTTTGCAGGTTTTTGTGATTACAACTCTAAATCTGAGGGGTCAACATTATCAAAAATCAGTGAGGTGTTTTGTTTTTTTTTGCTCTGACTTACTTATGCAAGGTGAAATCTTAACGTTGTTGGAATCTGGCAAAACTACTGTAGCCTTCTGTTCAGACAGCATTTTCATGTACCTATATACTATTAATTTTAGCTCCAGGTTAGTCTGTTGGGGAGGATGCTCAGAACACAGACAGTGAAGATTTGGAGTTCTTAGTTTTATTCTTGTATCTGGTAAAATATCTGGAGGATTTTCACTGCAGTAAGATTTTATTTGTACTTTCAAAGATTTTCAATCTATGATGAAAACCACGGTGTAAGGAAAACCTGACACAATTTTACTTTTATGATGAATTATGCAGAAGAGTAATTAATACCAAAATTTTGTTCACACTAATTGCAAACTAGAATGGGAGTTTCTTCTTTGCTAACCATTGAAAATAATAGGACCCTCATTATACCAATACTCCAGCCTGTATCAGTAAGTCTTTACCATGATAACATTGGACTGGGGGAGATAAAAACCCTGTCACTGAATGTAATCTGCTGCCATCGCAGGCAACCATTTAGTATGTATTTAGCCAAGAAGCTCCTCTAATTGCAAGTCAAAGAACATTTATAGCATTACATAAAATAGTTCAGACCAAAGAAGAGATTGGAAGCCATAGGAAGAGATTAGACGTTATCAAGGATATGTTCAGTGATCTAGATCATTGTAACAGCTTGGGAATTGTTAGGTAAAGCTCTGATATAGTCCTAGAAGATTGACCAAACCCAGAGTGTATAGAGAGGAAAAAAGGAAGCCTCAACTATTTCTGTCTGTCTTCCTGACCTTAGTTAAACTCAAATCAAATAATCTAGTTACTGATTCAACCTTAGTGTGGAAGGACGATAAACCAATGAGACACTTTAATGTCTTTACACATTAAGGATTTTTAATGTCCCTAGAAATGCCCATCTGCACATGCCATGTCCCAACTCTGGTCACAGCTGTTTTTCAGTAACTAGAAGAAAGTGAATGAAACATATAACAAATCCAGCAACTATATTATGCATCAAGAGGAAGAAGCAACTCTTCCTGAATGCCGCTCTTGCCAGCAGCCAATGGAAGCATGGGTTAATCCAATGTAAAAGTCATGCAAGGATTGAATAATTGAAATAAGAACTTTTTGTTCTTAATTAACAATATGACATTACTTGCAAGTTTTTATTTCCTGTAATAGCTGTCTTTTCAAAACCTGTGATGTAAGCTACTCAGACTTGTTTACAGAAGTTTTGACAAAGACTTAATTGAACATTTCTCAGTTCTAATCTGGAAACTATGAGTAAGTGTGGAAAGTATTGCTTCATTATCATAACCTGTTGGATTTGAATGAGAAAAAAAAAAATGAGTGAGTCTGAAATTTCTTCCTTTTCCTGTCAATTCTCTGACAACAATTTCACTAGTAAACAAATAATATCTTGTTAATACCAGAGCAGCCAATGTGATAATTCATAAATGCAGAAAGGTAACCGTATGACTTCAAAAAAATCTTAATCTCTTCAATGCCATTTTAGATATATTTTAGTGAGAAGAACTAATATACAGGGCTATCCCATTATGGATATATTTTGTATGTGGCTTAAAAGCTTTACAGGCACACTGTTCTCAACTCCAAACGTTAGCAACAGTAACAAATTATGGATCAAGTCTCCCTAACCATCTCTAATGCCAAAAATAAAAATCTGTAAGTAGCTTTAAAAAGCCTTCTACTTTTTAAAATAATACATTCGTATTTATTTTTCTCGTTTCTGAACTGGATAGATGGACTCAATCTTTTCAAGCCTGTCTCTGAAATCGTGCAGTGATGGAATCTCTATCATAAGAAATTTTCACTTCAAAAATGATTCTCTGCTTCAAATTTGAATCAAACTGGGGAAAACCTCCAGTGATGCGCAGGAGTTTCCTTTCTGGTTTTATTGTCTGTGAATCTTGAGATCTGAAAACTTTGCTTAAAAATAAAAGCTGAGAGGCTCACAAATTGTGTCACTCCTAGAGCTGATGCTTTAGTAAAGCCCCCAAGTATAACAACACTGCTATTATTATATTATATATACACACTATATATTATAGATTACTATAGATTATTATAGATATATTATAGACAACACTGTTGTTACTATATGTACTATATATTATTATATTATATTATATAACAACACTGTTATTATTAAACAGTTGTCAGCGTGATCGTATTATTGGCATATTGCTGATGAGAGTTGGTAAGTGTTAGTTATGGAGGTTTTTCCAGCTGAGTGCTCTGATGTGAGATTGTCACTAAGACAGAAGCTGCAACTGGTTCCAGTTGAATTAGGTTATGTTTTTTCAAGATAAAAGATCTTCCATATTCCCTGAGATAATGTTTTTGATGCTTTGCCGGGTTATGGGAGAATACGCTGGTGAAAGATTCAGTGACGTCCATTCTTGTCATAGTTATATAGAACGGTGTTTCTACGTTTGAAGAGGTAGAAAAAGGTTCCCTTTTTTCTGGTAGATTTTTTTTTTGTTTCCTTTCTTTCTCTGTTACTTGGAATGATAGTTAAACTGCCCAGAGGTTGAGTTTGTCAGAAGAATCTTGGTTATGGCAGAAGACACGTGAGGTAGAGATCAGTATGAGTATGCCAAGTTCCACATAGATAAAATGACAGACAATATCGTGTGATACAACAGAAGATACTTTATATTCCAGAACACTCAGGACATGAGAAAAGTCATCCAGACTTAAGATATACTTGCTGAAATACTGGCACAATTATTTCTGGTAGAATTAAGCTGTTCAGAGAAACTGAGCCCGTAACGTGGTTCGTCTGTCTTACAGAGTTCACAGATCTCTCTCTCTCACTTTCAGGATGCTACTGTTATTGTAACTGCATGCCAAGTAGGAAGACAGAAACAATCTTAGTAAGAAAGGTAACTGTTAAGTCTTGTTCATCGCGCTGTGAGGTAAGTTTTGCAATGGTGCTTTAAGAACTGCTATTTATCTTTAATTTGTTTATTTGATTGTAAGATTAGGCGATCCATCTGTACTACGGATATTTCTGTAAGTTGAAGTGCCTTTTTTTTTTTTTAATGGTATTCAGAGTACTGTGCTGCCTTTCATTGCGCTTTATTTTTGTTGTGTTTTCTGGCCAGCGTATTTCTAGCTTCAACACCATGCCATTATAGATCTTTCATTCCACTCATACTTCAAAATAATACAGGGAGAAAAGAAGGGAAAAAACACCTCAAGCGATGTTTCTATCTAAGACCAAGGGCAAGCTCTTTAATGAAAGACAGATGAAAGACATGAACAATATGAAATTCCGTTGCTGTCTTTTACTTGGCCATCCATTTGGGAGACAAAATCTTTGCAAGAGATTAGACACACCCTTCTGGAGGATTGAGGTTAAACTGCTTCACCCCGCGGTGGTCAGGTTGATTGCTGATGGAGACTTATTAATAGGATCATTGCCAAAGATTCATTTCGGTTAACCTTCAGTTTGAAGATACAAAAGGGAAAACCCTTCACCATAAGGATAGTCACAGGCCGATGGTTCTTTTAAAAAGCAGGTTAATCATATTGCCACATCTTACAAACAGTGCTCACAGGGAAAATATTTCTGCTTTGAGGAAATAACATCTATTCCTTCAGCCAAACTTCTATAGGGGAAAAATGGGATGACTAATAAAATCTGGGTGTTTTATTGGATGGTCATTAAAATTCAACTACTATTTCAGTAAGTGGTTTGCAACCAGTGGAAATTTATGTAAAAAGGTAATTATATGCTAATTATAAAAATGTAACTTGATTATGCATATGATTTATATGGTCATTATAAAAGTATGCTAACCTTACTTTGTGTTCATAATGTGATCTGTATTTTAACTGTGGAATTAAACGCTACTTTAAAAAAAACCTAAAAACTTCAAGCTATGAAAATACAGTCCAGTTGATACGTGTTAGTAACCTTTTTACGTCTATGAAAGAACAACGAGATTTGGGTAACTGCATGCCTGTTAGTCTGGTCTTGGTATTATGCAAGCCTAAAAAGTGAATTTTAATGGAAAGAATAATTAATAAGATGAAGGAAGATCAGATAACATTCTGTGGGCTTGACTGAATGCAGCCAGCATTTTAGTGAGAAAAATAAAGGGTTGGATCAAGATGACTCTGAGTTACTAATGTGACGTGAACACAAAAAAGTCAAATACAAACTTAGGAAACTGTATTTCTCATAGATATTGGGGGGTGTTAATGCCAAATTCACAATTTGGCCTCTGTTAAAATGTTAACATAATTAGAAGATTTCCATTTGCAGTTTTGGAGTACTTATTATAGGTCCATCTGTGCCTAAAAAGTAAAAGGCACAAAAAAAAAATAATCTATGTGCTTAATTATTCAATTATTTCATCCAGTAAGAAGGTAAGGTGAAACCTATTTGCTTGAGGTAAATGCCAGTCATAAAGCAGGACCCAAAGATTATAGAAGGACTGAGGAGATGTGAAAACTAGGATTAAACTGAGCAAAGGAAAAATCAGGTGGAACATAAGGACACAACTCCTAATAAAGTTTCAGTAGTTTTTTTTCTTTCATAGTAGACAGTAACATGTCTTTCCCTTCGGTCATTCAGAACAAAGCACTGAGATATTTGCTGTAGAGAGCAATTTTATATTGCCAAGGAGATGTACAATATGATCTAATAAGCTTTTTCTCATCACTAATTTCTCTTTGTGGTACTTTAATCTGGTGATTTGGAAAATTGAAAACAGAATTGCAAACAAGATTAATACTTGGTTTGAATTTGAGTCATATTTTTGCTGTTACTGCTCATGGCACATCTATAATTATGTTCTTATGCATTTGCTGAGATTGTACCTTTCTTAGTCAAGTATATTATTAAGGCATTGACCTGTATCACTCACAAAATGTTCAGTCAGTTGTGAAGCTGAAGTACCTTAAAGGAAGAAGTCTCTCACCGCTGTCAAGGAATTCTGCAGCCGTGTGGCAAAATGCTTTCTAAGGTAAAGAGCATTTGTCAATACATCTTTTCAAGGAGTGCAGCTTATCTGTCCTCGTATGCCTGGGTATATCCAAGACAGGAGGAAAAGGCATTTACTTCACTGTACTTAACGCTACTGCTTTTCTTTCACAGCAACTGCCGTTGCATGTGGAAAAGGCTCCTTGTGCCGTGTTTCATTTATCTTTGTACCTGTCTTGCATGCATAGAGTGATTCAGCTGCAGTGGTAAAGAATCTTCTGTCTTTTGGGTTGATTCAGCATTCTGCTGGTCTTTGGAAAGCAACGTCTCAATACTTCTTTCATGGTCCACATCTATCGCTGATCTTTGCCGGGATACAAAGTTCTAATGGCTGACTGCCTGAAGGAAAAAACTCTAATGGCTTTGTAAGAAAGGAGTTTAACTGCTTCTCCAGTCTTGTGTGTTTCATAGATTCAAGTATGTTTCTTCTGAAGTCACGTGTAGGATTGTGCTCTCCAGGCCTGGTTTGTTCTTGTTGAGCACAGGGGTGGGGTTTTGGGCTTTTTCAGCTCCTGTTGTGCAAAACTTCTGTTCCAGTGAAACTTCAATTCCGAGGGTAGTACGTATTTGTCAGCTTCAAAAGGAGACAGGTCCTTTCATATGTTCATTTCCTGTTCAAATTCCTGAAGCAAGGTTGACCTGCTTCTCTGTTCCTATTGGGTAAGAATGGCGGTAGGCTCTACAGAGTTTACTTTGAATCTCCAAGTAGTTCCTATGTTTTTTTAATGGCTAGTAGGTACAGAGTTTACACGAAGAAAACACGCAGCTACTGGTTAAAAATTAAAAATGTTTTAGTTTGTGTCTGTCCCGAAGTGTCTTAAAAAGTCTTAAGTTCAAGAAGGAGGCTGCTTAATGCTTTTTGACACTCAAGACTATTGAAGGATTCTCAAATTAGCATCCCATAAAGCAAAACAGTCCTCATCAGTTGTCACTTCAGAAAATCCTTGTGTATGTGTTATTTTAGGGTCTGGGTAATAAAGAATGCATTTAAACATGCTGAGCTTTTAGGACAGGCAAAGTAATTGTTTTCATGCAGAGACTGTGAAAACATCCTGAGAATATAGATGGCACTATATGATCAGAAACAGAAAGCTGCAAATAGAAATATTTTTTTTATTTTATTTTTGATCTGGGATGAGAGCAGAAAACAACTTTAGGCTGCCTTTTTTTTCTGCAGAGCTGAAAAAAACAAGGCTTGGGGATGAATGCAGTAGCAACATCAAGAGCAACGGTTAGAGAAATAAGCACCTCAATCAGTTTGTTTGTGAGAGTTATAAAAATGCATTATTCTTCAGAAGTAAGAAAAAGTTCTCTGCTTCTTGTCATGGGCAGACTTCTTGGTTTTGTTCACAAGGTCTTACATTTCATGTATTCACTTGTACATATGACTCAATCCAATTCCGTGCTCATCTTTCTCTCTTTTATACTCCATAAATCAAAATACTTTGTCACCGTTTCTGAGAAATACGCTTTTAGCTTCTTTTATGCTGACCATTGTTCCTCGAGCATCTTTGTGAACTGTTGTTCCTGCTCAACCTTCACATGGCTTCCATCAGAACTTAAAAAAAACCAGAAATGCTTATTAATGAGGATGTTATCCTTAGTCAAAGCATTCCACACTAACCATCTAACTTCTAATTACTTTTTTGAAGAGGCGATGTTTCACAGAGACAACATCTGAGGACCACGGGACTTTGGGAGGAACTCCTTTTACTCCTCTCAGTATAAAACAGTATAAATCATCCAGTGGCTTGGAACAGGGCATGTGCCTTACTCATATTCAGAACTGTCGTGGTTCTTCATGGTATTTCTCCCTTTTGTTCCTTTTGAAGATGAGTGGCTTTTTTTTCCCCAAGTTCTCCTGGGTAAAAAAAGCAAAGACACCTTTGACTGTGGGTATTTGTCAGCATTCTGATTCATGTCTCATCTTACAGGTCCGCTTTCATAAGGTCATTGCCTCATTTTTCTAAATGCTCGGCTATATTCTTTGTAAAGGTATTTCGGATATGTGTAGGAGGGGCTGGGATAGGTAGAGACAATGTCACTGGATTCTGAATAAAAGTGAGCAATTTCCTAATCCTATCTAGATTTTTTTTTTCTTTTTCAGAAGTACCAGCTTTGTCATTTTAAGCTACAGAAAGTTATTCTAGTTCCAGAAATAATTAGGATCCAACTATCCTGTCAATAGCTTCAGTGATTGAAGTATCTGCAGGTTGCTAATGGTTCTTGATTGTCCCAGTTGGCATCTGGAGACAGCTCTTTTTGTCTCTCTGGTCAAAGTCCATGCTTAGAATACAAATGGGTTTTTAACATGTGTTAGCCAAATACAGATCCTGAAGTTCTTTCATGAAGGCAGGGAGATAGCTTTGAAACGTCTGTGAAGTAATATAGATCCTGGTATTGCGATAGTGATTTACTTCAGCTACCTACTGAGTTAAAAATTGTAACTGCAGTGTATTTTTACCCATGTTTATATATCTCAAAAATGATTAAAGCTCAGTAGATGCAACTGCTTTAAGCTCAATTATGGTAACATGAACTAGTACGCAAAATCTATGAAGAGTCTAGACAAATTCTCTGGTTGGTTATGTTTGAAGTTCATGCCATTAATTTCTCAAGCTCTTACTACCGTGCTGTGTAGAAAAGAGATTGCACAGATATGTGCAGTGTTCTAGCCCAAATCTAGCTGTAACATGATTTTAACACATTTTTTAATGTGTGTTAAGCTAATCCTTGTTTTTTAAAAAGATGCCGTTACTGCTGGTGAAGGTAAGCCATTTGCTCCTCTTGGAACTGTAAAATACGTTAAACAAAAAGCCTACATGCTGCATTCCCATTAACTTCCAAACAATGATTAATGCAGGCTCTGAAATTATTATATATTGCAGTTACACCTGCTGATTCATCATACTAAACTTTCATTAATGTGTATGTTACTAGCTGTCATGGATGTGAAGAGAACCATGAAAAAGAGATCCAGTCGTAAATGAACAGGGGTATCTTCCTGCATTTACAAAAGGAAGAAAATAAGTTGCCAGAATTCTCTTGCGTTTGGATATCTGCTGTGTCAGATCAGATTTTGTGAATTCCACAACTTCTGTGTATGGAGGTCGCTGCTGTATTCCAACGACGCTGAAGGAAATATTTTGTCTACGTGTTGAAACAAACAAAAACCATAAGTATTAGAATTGCGTTGTTATGTACAGTGACAAAGCAAAATGAGTAGAAGAATTGGCGTGTTACGTCATTTTATTTCAATAGGAGGGCTAGATTTTTTTCCTGTGCTATTTCCCATATTTTCAAGTGTCAGTAAAACATGAAAGTTCACTGTAGAATTTGTCAGGTGGGTTACATAACGGATGATAGATGATTGGCAAGTGGGAAGGCAGGGGAGGCAGTTCGATATTCTAGGGTGTATATTTTCACCTTGATGAGCTTGATAGTGGAGGAATTGATATTTAATGTTTTTCATTAATTTTCACAGTAAACAACCTGTTGTCAGACTTGGAGATTTGGTGTAATGGTGAAGTTACGGTTCATGGAAGGCAGAACTTGTCAAGGATGAGTAGATAAAATTAAGTAGCTTGTACATTTGGGCAGACAGATTTCAAGGACTACGCTGCTTTTCGGATGCATGCAGGGAAGCCTAAGGCTTGGTTCTACTACAGTGTAGTTGACATAGGTTCTACAAGCACCTTTAGGAAGTACCTTCAATAAAGGTACTGGATAGAAAAGATGCTTAAGGACAACACCCGACTGTGGTTTACTGCAGCTCTGCCAAGCAGGTGATGCGTTAACTGAATAGGGCACTTAATTGACTTGTGTGTCCGTTGTAAATGGTAATAATCATACTGTTTGCTTGCCACAGCCTGTCAGTCTTCTCTGTGTATATCTTGCGAGTTTTTTTGATGCAGATGTATGAATATGATAAAGATCAGTACCTGGGTTAATATACCCAGCTCTTTCTGACTATGTAGATGATTGTGCATGTAAAATCACATCTCCTTACTTCTCCTGACAAGTGCAAAGAGGATGGAGTCAGACTCTTGTCAGTGGTATCCAGTGAAAGGACAAGGGGCAAAGGGCACAAACTGAAATGTGAGAACCGTTTAAACCTAAGAAAAAATGCTTCCTGTGAGGGTGGGCAAACACCAGAGCAAGTTTCCCAGGGAGGCTATGGAGTCTCCATCCTTGAAGATTCAAAACTCAACCTGACATGGTCCTGAGCAACCTGCTCTAGTTGGAACTGGTTTGAGCAGTAGGAGGGGGACTATGTGCCTTCCAGCCTCAGCCCCTTCGAGAGTCTGCATCGTCCTTTCTTAGTACTGCTTCGTTTTATTGCAACTGGTATTTCAATGGTATAACAGAAAACCTTAGTGAAAGCGCTTGTGTTTTGTTTCGCAGACAGATGTTTCTTTGCATGCTCAGTTTACTGTGTATAAGTCGATGCCGTGGCGTATTTGGATTGCTGTGCCGGTGACCTCTAATGAAGCTGACAGCTGATTTTATTTTCAGGCAATTTCCCTTAAATTACACGTGATCCTTTCTCTGGATATTATGTCTGAATGTTCAGAATCTGAAGATTATATGGCTTTTCAGTCTGAAAAAAGCTTGTCCTCAACATTTACAGTGTCTCACCCAGTGGTCTTGAAATACTTAACAGAAAACTTTTTAAAGGTTTCTTTTAGTATTAATGGAAGTTTAGTACTTTTGTGAAAGGGAAGAAAGATCTTTCCTCAATGTGTGAAGATAAATTACAAAAATATTTATTAAAGAAATTCTTAACAGCTGTATTAAAAGGAATACAGGTAAGACTTGTACTGCTCACATTTCAAAGTCATCATTAAGGTGCTAATAAATATAGATAAGCATAAGAAGAAATTTATTTATTTTTTTTAAACGTGAATAATGGTTACTAAAGCAAACTCTACTCTGTCCCTGATAGCCACTCTCTGTGCTATTACAACATCTATGACTTGATGACATGGAAAAACAGAAGACCATTTCAAAAGAATTTTGTCATCTTGTACAGACTTCAGAGAAATTTTATACTACTATTTTTCCTTCTCTAGCAGTTGGAGAATGCAGCACATGTTTTATGTTCTGTGGGTTACTTCAAAAATGAAAAAAAATAATACAGGATTGTGGTAATCTTTTGCTCATTTTTTTTTTTCAGTTTTGTCACAGTCATACAAACCATAGCAAATTTTCCATCCCACTCCGCAAAAGTATTAAACATAGTCTAATTTCTAACTGTAACCCTAACCCTGCCAGGTGTGTGTCCAGTCTGTTCTTCACACCTCTAGATAAGGATGGCTTGCCCTAATGCCTAACTCTGTTACAGTTGGAGTGTGCTCCTAATGTCATGCTGAGGGTTTTTTTAATTGTACATAGAATGCATTTTTTCTTTTCCTCCAGGTGCTACGGAGAACAATTAAATTGCAATTTTTATAACAGGCTTTTGATAGTGGGAAATTGTTGCAGGTCCTGCTCTGACGGTGTGTTTCTCTAGACCAACCAAACAAAAATCTTTCAGTATTTCTTCATATGTGATTAAAAGACATACAGCTTTTATCAGTTTTGTGGTATTCATAAAGACACTTGTTTGTGGTTGTGGGTTTTTTTCTGAAATGCAGTCCCCAGCTTAAGCACAATCATGTAGGTAGGATTAAAAGTCCTGAGTTGTAGAAATACATTACCTGTGATATTCCTACTAATACATACTATTATGACACCTTATTTCCTGCGGCAACAGTTTATTGCTCACTCATAATCCATTTATTTTCCACTTGTAAAATGCAGACTATTCTGTTATTTCTAATTTTATATTTTTGCATTTGATTTTTTTTTCTCAGCTCACTAGTTTTTCTTTTGGGCTACGATCAAGCCCAAATGGGAAGCTTGAAGAGAAAGATGAATGAAGCATAATTACAAGCAGTGTACATGTACATTAAGGTACTTGAATGCGTCTAGAGGAGGGCAACCAATCTTGTGAAAGGGCTGGAGGGAATGTCCTGTGAGGAGCAGCTGGTCTAGTTTGGAGGAGAGGAGTCCTCATTGCTCTCTACAGGTCCCTGCGGAAAGGAAGGTGAGGAAAGTACTGAGCTCTTCTCCCTGGTATCCAGTGACAGGACGCGTGGGAATGGTTCAAAGCTGTGCCAGGGGAGGTTTAGACTGGACATGAGGAAGCATTTCTTTACCTAGAGCACGGTCAAACACTGGAGGAGGCTTCCTGGAGAGCCAATCAATGCCGCAACCCTGCCAGTGTTTAAGAGGCATTTGGACAATGCCTTTAATAACATGCTTTACCTTTTGGTCGGCCCTGAATCAGTCAGGCAGTTGGACTATAGACGATCGTTGTGGGTCCCTTCCAACTGGAACTATTCTATACTATGTAATCAATGTTCTTCAAAAATATTTAAGTAAATTAAAATATGGGATAACCTTTTTGCCTGTAAAATTAGGACAAGCTCATGTAAATTTAGTAATCTTCCTTTTTTCCTAAAAAAACACTTTTCACAATGGCAAGAACAACAGTTTTTAAGCCTGACAGAGTAATTCTGAATGTTTAGCATAATGGTTGCAGCCATACATAGGTAATATTTTAAGCCGAACAGTGAGGCAAATAGTGATTAATGTCATGACTGAATTTGAGTTTATTCTAAAATTATTTAAAAATAGATAAAAGAAGTAAAAGAAGTAATTACAATACATTAAAACCTGGGATATAATAATTGATGACTAAATTATGTTAATAGAGCTCCTCAGGCTTACTCAAACCACCTAGGTATTGAGGAACAAATGTCAGCTGGGGAATTACCATTGATATATAAGACCTTTCTGCCACTTTCAGCAAGTGACTAAAAGACGTCACGTCAGTCAAGCAGGAAAGGAGGATTTAGTATAGATAATATCCTAAATGTAGGGCTTTTTTTATACAAGTTGAAATTCATTGGAGAGGTTTAATTTCTCAGTGAGGGTTGACTGCCCCTATTGCTTTGCTTTCAGGAAAGTATGTACAGTTAACGGAGGCAGATAATTTATTTGGAAAGATTATCTTCCCTGATTAGGGCAAGTACCGAGCATTTTAGAAACTTTTTCTTTTAGGCAATTTTAAGGTTTTATGTGGTCTTTTGTTCACCCTGCTAGTTTCTGTCCTTCTTTCCTATTTTTTTTTTTTTTTCCCTTGTGAGGGCAAGATTCTCTGACTGTCCATGCTGGGAGTGCAAGAGGGCCGCTCAGTTCCCTCAGATCTGTGCATGAGTCCAGGAGCAGGGAATGAGGGGGTTTGCATTGTAAGGGCTTTTTTTTAGCTGCTCAGGTGTTTTTGTGCATGGCAGAAGATCAGTTAAATTCTAACAGGAATATTTCTGTGTGCCTAGATTACCTGTGAAACACAGCACTGGCTTGGCAACAGCTACTGCAGCATTTTACTAATACATTTTAGGTTGGTTTAACTAAAAATATTTTAGATATGAAATGTTACTATAGTAAACTCATCAAGAAATCTCGGCAATAAGTTGGATAAATTTTGTTTAAACACCGATGGACTATATAATCTAATTTGGTCCATCAGGAATAGGTAGAGCTTTTATTGCATTCCTAATCACATGAACAACACAAATTCATTCTTCAGTGTTGCTTTCACGTTATACACTCTTGTTGTCAAATGTCAGTATGTTTCATTTTGTATTATAATTACACCTTAATAGAGAGTCTGACCATTGTCAGAACTCAGCCTCTGGTGCCTTCAGTGGATTTGTTCATAATTTATTTTTCTAGATTAAAGAGTGTACAGACTACCACCCTATGGGATCAGTGGGGAGAAGTGGTCACAGTACTGAAGTTGGACACATATATTAGACACTCGTGATTGCTTATTCTGTCTTCTAGAAAGTACAATTCAAAGATAAGCATTTTATTCCCTGTAGCGTTAATGTTACGTCTAGTGAATAATGTCATTGTTGAAAGTTTTGAGATATTTCTTACAGAAAGTTTCCAGCTCTATAAAGATCCACAGCAGGATAAGGCGGGACACAGATGCATATGAACAGAGCTGATAACAGGCATTTGCACGTTGAACTCGGGTACCTTCTTGCCAGGCCATTGACTGCAAACGTGTGATATTATACTAAATGTATAGCATTACTCTAGACAACAAACAGGGATTCTGAAAACGATTTGCTGGTTAAATATAGACGTGAATCTAAGCCTGACCACATATAAACTTTACACCAACTTCCATAATATATTAACTCTAAAACCCTCAGGTTTTGAACTAGTTCATGCAAATTCTGTAGCTGGAGCTACACCTGTTTCTGGAAGTGTGAAAAGGTTTCCACCTGTCTGAGTTACTGCATCCCTGATAAACATCATCAAATGTAATTCGTTTAAATGACTCTTTAAAATGCCATAAGATACAAAAGGGGGATTTCAGACAACCTGGAAGGCCATATGAAAAAGGTGCTTATTTCTTTGTTGTACAGTTCTTAATCATCTGCAGAAAAGATATGGGAGAGAAATTAAGACGTAAAATGAGGGGTTTTTTTAAATCTTTGCAGAGAAATTCAGACCTGAAGAAGATATACCCTTCTGGAGCAAACTGAAATTTCTGTGTTGCCAAAACTGAGTGAAGGACAACTTCTTTTTTTTTCCTTCTTGAAGACATTACCTGAAGAAAGTTTATTGACATTGTGTCAATTTATCTGTAGGGATAGTTGCTGGTGCGGATGGTTTCTCAGCAGAATTCCTTATTAGCTTTCAGAACCAAGCTTTCTTTTTCCCTCAGTTGGGTATTTAGAAATCACGGCCAACGACAGGAGGAAGGAAAGTTATGTTAAACACCTTGCTGGATTCCTTGGCTTGGAAGAAAGCCAGTAGATAAACTGGGGAAAGCGCGATATCAATTTGCAGAGAGCAGAGGTTGAAGAAGCGTGGTACTGCAGGGCGAAACATATTATCAGTTGTTTGGAGCTCGGAAGCAGCAAGAGATCAATTGATTGAGAGAAGCTGGATGGATGCCAGATGATCAATAGAAGTGGGGATGATCATTTGGTAGTTGTTTTTGGCTAGGAAAATGTCAAACAATGTGGTTGCCAAGAGGCAGAGGCTGACTTGTACAGAAGCATGAGAGAAATGAGAACTACAGCGAGGAGCATAGAGGGGGGAAAAAAAAGGCTTTGAAGGCACTGGGAAGATATGATGGTAATTTTTGCATCTAGACAAAAAATATTTGTAATATAACATTAAAACTAATGAAAGACATATATGTGAAAAATATCTTCTCTCTCGTGTTTTTGATATCAGCAAATGAGCATATTGGAAGAACACTATAACATACGGAAAGTTACCAAACAAGATCGTGGATCTGTTATCCTATGACATCAAGAAAGTAAGGAAGCATGCTGTTGGGTTTGAAAATTGCAGCAACAACAAAGATAGGCTGACATCACAGAAAACCTACGTAATTTGCCAGTTGACTCAGGAAAAAAAAGGTACATGTTCTTTATTGTCCGGGTAAAAAGTAGTAAAACTTACCAAGGTGGTGAATAATGTATTGGACTGTTTGATATTAGATGAATGGGAAATTTTGGTAAGGTATTTGTAAGTTTGGACTATTTTGACATGAATAAATTAGTGAAGATACATGTAAAATCACTGGCTTAGTGATGATGCTGTGAATGTGCAAGTGATGTAAGTGAATCATTATTTCATTGCTGGAATTAGACATCTCAAATAAATTGTAGGCTGTAGGTGGGAGGTTTCTGAGGTTTTCAAGTGGGCCATTTTGAGAAAGGTTTTTCAGAGGCGATACTGTTAACATCTGTTGGTCACCTCGTTCTGCCAAGCTAGGAGTATTTTGACCATGAAATGGATGATAAATTGCTAAGAATATTTTACTCGTTAAAAATGCTTCTTTGTTTTAGAAATGATTATTCTTAATTTTTTCAGATGTTGCTTAAATGAGCCAAGAAGTTTCTATCCTTAAATTTTTCTAAAAATGTCGGTGCAATTGGTGAATCCAAAGTGACTGTTGTCAAATGCACCATTTCTGAGAAGTAGCTGACCTCATGTTGGAAGGCTGCAAACACATAAATATACAAATGTGTATAAAAGATAGGTACCATTACTGACAAAAACATATTATATGTAACTAGATACCAGCTATCTCCAAACACAAACACTACACCCAGTAAAATGAGCAAATTTAACGCTGAGCCTGGCTGATCTGAAATACGCGTACCTCTCCTGATTAGACCCTTCTGTACACTTGAATTGATGATGATTAGCCTCCATTTTTCTTTGTGGTTTTTGTGTGTCTTTTTTGATATATTGATTCCCTATTTAATTTTAAAATGTCTATTGTATTTACTAGGAAGCTAATCAGATTTTTACTTTAGACATTATAAGAAAAGAATCACGAGTTGCAGAAGACAGAAAAATAATTAGTGAAGAAGCTAGTAGGCTGTGACAGGAAATATATAATACATAAGCACGATATATAATCTGCTGCATAAATATGAAATTATGTATTGGCGTCTGACCAACTTCCTAAATTCAGCTGAACTTCTCATGCTATGCAATCTCACGTCAACATAATATAAAAGCAAACTTGCAGCATCCTTGATCCAAAGAGCAGAAATGAGACAAAAGAGACAGTATGTCCTTCAGCTCTGGTAAGTGATAATTGGATAAATAGAAGAAAAACGTAGATGGTTCTTTCTTGACTTTCTGCCTGCTCTAATGTGTCATCATACAGTGTTGAGACCACTGCAGTAAAGCAGTGATGATATATGGTTGATGCTCTTTTTAAAGTCCTAGTTGAAGAATAAATATTTCAAATGCTAACAGCTTTATGTAAGCGGAGGCACTTGTGTATTATGAGAGCTGCTGACACTGTGTGCCGTGTTGCAGAAGACCTTGTGCTGCTGTAGTGTGTGTAATGTTCTCCGTTGTACCCAGAGGCCGGTATTAGGAGCAGTACACATGGACCCACCTCCTGGTTTAGGTGGTTTAAGAATTGTTCGTACTGTTGTTGTGTTAGTTCTTCTAGCACAACATTACCTGCTGGCCATGAAACAAAATCACACAAACGTGGGGTCTCGGGGTAAGGGAACAGTCACTGTGGTAGTATCTATGTAAGCGTATATGAATAATTCTGTTGATCTTAAACTGGAGGGAGATGGACTGAGGCAAGTCACAGTTCACACTGTTGCGTTGGGATTACACTCAAGTAATAATACTAATGGATGACAGTGCACTCTGTGTGAAGCCTGAGGAAGTACCTGATCCAGGAAATTTGTTTTGAAATTTGTACAGCTTCAGTGATCCACTTAATGATCTCTATGGGAGATCCTCCTCCTCTGCATATCTTTTTCTATTAAGCTTCTCTTCACTTAAAAACTGAGAATGCCATTAACAAAATGCAAACACAGGTTATGCATATCCAATATAGCATTTCCTATCAGCTGCTTCACAGAGGTGTTCGGAAGATGATAGTACAAAATTTATGGCAAAAGCCAGCTTTTTGCTTCCTCCCACTTTGCCTCCAGCTGTGTCAGAGCTAATTTGAGTGAAACACCTAATTATCTATTAGCCAAGGTTATAAAATAAAATTAGTCACAGCCCTCTATGAAAAATGGCTAACAACTTTCTGCTCATTAAAAATCAAAGCATATACTTACCCATTTTTGATACAAAATGACCGGAGTAAAATCTGTTTGAATGAATGTATTAAAATTATTCTGAAAAAAAAATCACTATTAAAACAGAAACACCTGGAATGAAATGGACATTTACATTTTAAATTTTTATTTCCTAAAACATTACAAGCCCGTGAATGCTTAAGAAAGACCTCACACTTCATTTCTAGCTTTGAATTTCTGAATATATGGGTGGAGCAACACTTCATTTCTGACTAGCCATCAAGGAGATCATTAAAACACATCTTGGTCTTCAGTTTTAGAGTAAAATACCTTTTTGAAAAGCAGTTTGGTTCAGATTAGTATGAGAGATATGTATTTGGCTTTAATGTTAATAAACTTTAAAGCAGAAGAGGAATCACCAGGTTCAAAAAGGAATTTTACAAATTGACGGGCAGCAGATACTAAGGGGAATAGGTGTATACAAACCCTCTGCCATCCCAAATCCAACAGCTGTGGGCACAAATACAAGGGAAATACAGGGCAAATGTACCACAGAAAGTGGCTGAGATTGTACGGAATTGCTAAACAGACTCTTCTGTTGCTTCTGTCAGCACTGTGGTCTTGACAGACCACTGACCTCAGTGGGACATTTCTTACATTGTTTTTTTTAATTTGTTTGGTTTGAAAATTCTTCACTCTTAAAAGATTATAAATGATGGAGATTTTAATGTGTATCTGTTTTCTGCAGTTATTCTTCGGTTAGTGTAATTAATCCTTCAGAACTAACAGGTTGCATTAAGAAAAAAGGAGGGGAGGGGAGATAAAGACACATAAAGGCATAATGGTCATGTGTAAATATTCTTCATATATATCAGCATTTCTCTGCTTCTTGTGTTGTAAAATCTCTATTATTCTACAAGTTACAGGGCATCACAAGGAAGCAAGTCTTGAAATCCCAAATACGTTGCCCAGTTCAGCGCGCCGGGGTTTACTGAAATGCTTTAGTTTCAGTTGATACTTGGTAGCGTCATTTAGTGAGAGCTTTTTTCAGGGTCACTTATTACTGTGGACTTAGGAGACAGTTTCAGTCAAGCAGAGAAGGAACCCACTGAGTGAATGACAGGAGCATTACCTTGCAAACCAAGAAGGATTTGTTTGGTATAACTTGACTGACCAACAGCTGACAAACTCTGATGCATACAACCTGCTCGCTGAACCCAAATTACGTATGGTTTGCTTAACATACTTCCACTTTCCGCTTTCAAGTAACAATAACCTGTTTTGTAGCATAGCCCAAAATGCAGTAATATGCTTGACCAAAAAGCCATAGTTGTAATGCTCATGTTTCTTGCTCCAAATTATGTTTTTGGTTTCTAATTATTTTGAAAATCTGCCAAGATTCCCATACCTGCAGGGCAACGCAGATGTCTGCATACCATTTAACAGCTTTTGGGTGAGATAACGTAGCAGGTAAATACTGGACTTGACATCCAGTGCGTGAGTGAAAAAGTTTGGCCCTCATCCCTGGATAAATAAAATAAAAGACTTACTGTGTGATTTAAAGAAGCTGAGCTATTGTGTGCTGTTGCGTCAGGAAAATTTTCTTTTCTTCCTTTATGCTGCTAGTTTGCATTCTTCCTCTTTTTTTTTTATTTTCCTATATTGATACAAAATCTCTGCTTTCCTGTCACTAATTTAATTTATTACATTGACTTTCTTAAGGATTTTTCCTCTCTTATGTTAGTTTTCCTCTTCTCTAAAAAAACCTTGCTTTTGCCAATGTATTAATACAAGCCAGCAGCAAGTAAAATCACATTATTGCTGATTGCATTCAAAAAGACAGCACATTCGTTTCACCTCTCTTAGCACATGTGCGAAGTTCCCACGTACCAGGTGGTTGTAATTAGTCTGGAATGCAGTTTGGCTGGCAAATTCCTTCCTGTTCATGGGATAATTTCACTGCTCCAGTCCCAAAACAGAGGTGGGTAATGGTGAGAGAAGTCTCGTAACTGTAGGTGCTCTGATACAAAGCTTAGAGAATTTCCCTTAACTACTGCTAATGCAAGCTGATACTCTGAAAATTAAAATCATCCAGTTTTTGTGATCCCTGGCACTCAGTTCACGTGGCTTAACTTAATGTTAAAAAGGAAGATTTCAGTAAATGCAGTGCACGAAATGCAAAATACCTGGTTGGTTTTTAGCCGGCTGGTGTGACGAAGAGGAACATGAAAAGAAATGGGACATTTCTACCTTTTGAGTGGTACTTACATAAGGCAAACTTCTGCCGTCCTTATTTTTGAGGCGTGTTCCGTCAGGGTCCGCATAGATGGATGACATAGAATACACAGATACTTAGCGTCAGCTGGAAATAGGAGCAGAAGTCATTTTGAAACTCCCTGCGGGGGCAGCTGCCCATGCGCTACCCTGTAGAAAAGGTGTGTTATTCTTACGCGCGGAGAGGTGTTCCTGTTCATGTTGCGTTGATGCTTAAGTCTTGCAAAATGATTAAGGGGTGACTTTCCTCAAGTACTAATACTTCGGGGCTATTCCCAGGTTCGTTGACCTCGCCAAAGAAACGATCATAAAATCATAGAAACGTTGAAATAGAGGACCGCGTTTCTACAAACTGAAATATGGGGAGGGACACAAAATTGGCTTTCTACTTAAAACAATCAGTTTGCTGTATTATTCAAATAGTTAAATGTTGATAAACTATATAATTATTGTGTGCATTCAAAGCCCGTATTTTGAAGTGAAAATTAAATGGCTTTTTTAAGCTATTCAGTGACATGATTGAGAAGTTCAGGCTAGTTATGCATTCGTTAGGTGGCTACACATCTGCTAGGAAAAATACATCAAAATGCAACATTAATTGAATCGGTGAACCACAGAAATGCAATACTTTTTTTTTTTTAATCCCCCTCCTCCCCTTCAACTGTTTTCTGGACTTCTTTATTTACTCATTCCTGACCTAAGCATTTCAGATACTTAAACACACATCAGCATAACAGCCATCCTATCTAACAGTTTTCTATCAGGTGTCAGTAGACCTCAGTGAAAATCCTGTAATTTCTTATGAGAAAATGCAGCTTCAACACAACTTTAAAACTCGTCATAGGCCTTAAAAGTCCCTCAAAATGTGGTATTTTGCCTGTGCACCGAGTTTAAGTCACGTTGTTTATGTTTATACAACTGTTAGTTGTATAAATGGCTGTTTAAGTGCAGAGGAAGGGAAAACTGGGTTTACGTACTTTGTGTTCACCCTGCAGTGCAGACAAATATCAGTGGCTGTAAATGAATGACTGAGTGACTGATTAAACTTGAATGACTGATTCAAATACCATGACTGTCAAAAAAAACTCCGCATCTAAAATTGTAGCTTTACTCACACACAAAAATTCTCCTGTAGCTCCAACGGTGTACGTGGATTAAAATTCATCTGTTGTGCCATGTGTAGTATTTTGTTCTTCCTTCTCCTGCACTTTGTGTAGTCATGCGTGTAAGTTATTTTTGTTGAGGTGCTATCCAGTAATTTCTCCTTATTGGTAGAAAAAATGGAAGATCCTAGGGAAAAAAAATATTTAGCAATCCTGAAGCCTTGGTTTGTAAGCTGAAATGTGCTTTCAAAAATGAGATCATGAGTTACCTTAGTAATAATTGCCAATGATATTCGTATTGGTGATATTTAACTGGAGAAAAAAGTTAACCAAAAGCCTTAGGGAAAATTATTCTTTTCCTTACTTTCCTCCTAATTGGACAATTTTATGTGAACTAATATTTATCGTCTCATAAGGCTTTCAAGGGAGCAAATTACATATTTCCCCCATCGATATTGCAGCATTACAGGCTTTTTCTGAGACCTTTTGTATCTTACTTGTAAATATTGATTTAGGGGTTGCTCTTTGGGAGACAGCATTTATAGTCTAGCTATAGTTATGACAGTTACTTCTGCTGGTAGAGTCTGTCAGAAGAAATGCTTTAAATAAAGCTTCAATTAAATGTACTCCAAATAAGATTAGCGCCTGAGAAATTCATCTGGCAGGGTAACCATGATGTAAGACACATTTCTGTAATTATTATCCCTCTTTGACAAATTAACTGTAGGACACAGTTTCGGTAAGAGATCAAATATGTTAAATATGAAATTTGCTAAATCTCTCTGTTGGTGACTTACAGCACTTGAAAGGTCAAGCAGCATGCAAGTCTGGTGACATCCCTGGGTAGGTGTGTTTACATGTGTGTCTTAGGGGTTACTAAAAAAAATAAATCCGCTGGTTGGTGCAGGATTTTTATTCTGCGCCCTTCATCTTGATATCTGAGCGCCTTTCCTCAAAACAGTGAACGACAACACGATGAACGTATTTTGTGTGCAGGTGTCTGTACATCCATCCTTCTTTCCTCTCTCTCCCGGGAACAGAATTGCGTGCTGGTTGGGTTCTGTGTTTCAGTCGTGTACAATGTGCTGTGTAGCTCTGAGAAAGAAAGGTCAAAAAGTATTTCTTGATCTTGGGTGGTGAAGCTTGTGGTAGTTCTTAGGTGTTCTATGAGTTTTTAGACCAGCCCCAGGGTCACTTTGCCTCTTGCCCACTGAGCTTTGCTCTTGTGATGGACAGTTGCATTTTTCTGATCTATAGAATTCTTCATACTAACCCTCAGTTTAGTGCTTCACCGTTTAAATTATTCTCAATCTAAATCCTGAAGTCCTTTGAAGATATGGGCAGAAATGGTACTAAAGAATGTGTGGTTCTCTTTCCTGTCTCCATCACAAATGGAAAATAGGACTTTTCACTCATAAGCATCTGAAGTATTTCTGTTGGTTGACTTCAAATGTAGCTGTCTATATAAAGAAACAAAAAAAAGCTCAATAACTAATATTCTTTTTTTCCATCAGCTCTTTCCCAGCTAATTTTGCTAATGAGATCTGACGTTGTTACTTTCGTCATTTATTTTAATCTTTAAGCTCTTTTTTCAGTATTTTTCTATTTATTTGGTGCATTATTTTCCAATAATGTGATTTCCAAAGTTCCGGATCATATAGAAATTAAACTAAAGGTGGAACTCTCTAAAGCATGGATCTAGGGTAGCAGAGAATTTTGTCAGTCCTCTTCGAATTGCAAATGAAATTTATCAGAAGTAAAGTGAATAATGGAAAGAATAAAAGAATGTGCTACTACTTTCATTTAAGATGACTTATTAGCTGTTTCTCTTCTAAAAAAAAACAAACCAAACATTTCCGCCTTTCCCCTGTACAGTATTACACTGTCAAAGAGTAGATTAAATGATAGAATAACTGTTTTTGGAAATCTGATATGGTGAAAGAAAGATGCTTTAGTTTGAGAATAAGAAAGGTAGATTAGCACCAACAACAAAACAAAAAAATCCCCTGGGATTCCTTCATATTACTGACAAGAACGAATACCATAGTTTCAGAAGGTCAGTCTTGTAGGTTGGGGAGCCAGTGCAACCTGTGAACTGTGAACTTTTATGCCAGATTTGCGTCTGCCCCGCGCACAGGTGAAATACAAAATGACCAGACAATAACTAGATATTACAGTATGTAATAACAAACTGTAGCTATGTTTTGTCAGACGCAGTCCGCAGTACAAAAAAGTCTATAGTTTTGTTTTAAATTGGATTTCACTAGAATGTATTCGCCATGAAGGACCCAACATCCTTTAGTTTGGCTCGGTGAGGCTTTGCCAGCATAACCTATTCTAATGACCCATCCGAATGCCTTATGAACCGCCAGAGAAAATATAAGGTGAGGGGAAAAAAATCAGAGCGCTTTGAAGAATGACTTATGAACTCAAATCAAGCAGACAACTCTTTCTTTCCTGGCAGCACTCAAACATGAAGGAAGGCAGAGTTTATTTGCTATTCGAGTGGAAAAGCTCCTGCAGCACAAGGTATGACTGATAAAGTTTAGCACATTCATCATGGAGTTAAGGTCAGTGAATGAGTTACCTCATGCTTTATGAATCAGTTTGAGAGAATATTCAAAGCATATGAATTTGGTGAACTGGTTATAAGTTCATTTTTAAATATTAAAGAATGCACATTTAGCTAAAACTTGGAAAGGGGAAAAGGCTGGCTTTTTTTCTTTCTTGCCTTATTTTTTTTTTTTTCTTTTGAGAGAGAGAGAGAGGTTCTGTTAAGTATCATTTCCAGAAAGTCAGTGTCACATAGCATTCAGAGAACAGGACAGAAAGGAAAATTGGTACTTACCTAGCTTTGCTGATAACTTGCCCTGTTAGCCAGGCGTTACACTTCATATTTCTGTACTTAAATGTACCCATCTGTAAAACTGTCATAATCTCCTTTTCACAGGAAAGTTATGAAAAGCAGATTCATGAAAGTGCTTTTACACCTTCTGATGAACTCTGTATTTGAGCAAATAATCCTGCTGCCTGCCCGTTTGTGAAAAATTTACCAGTTAGTTGCAATTCTTTGATAAAACATTTAAGTGAACAAAATATTTCACATGCAGGTCACTGCAGAAAGGTCACTATCCGTAGTTTCTTCTTCAGTGGATGTATAGGAATACTTCGTATTTTCCCTGTCCAGATAACGCAGTCATGCTGTGATGATTTTTTCTTGCTGTTTGCAAATGATCTACAAACAGCTGGTAAATCCTGGAGAAATGTTACCCTTTCTGGGTAAGAATTTATTTTAGTGAATATAGGTGCCAGTATGGACGTGGGATGATAACGCACTTTTCCTTGCAGCGGATGGAGAGATACAGGCACTTTTAGGGCACAGCTTATCTGAGACGTCTGCTAGAAAGAGACGAATTGTTCCCTGGAAGTGTCTGTTTCCATTGACTACCAAAGAAGCTGGGGTTCAGATGTAGACATCTGTACTGCACGTGCCTAAGGTTAGGTGAGGCTGATCCTATTCTGAGCGTGTGGTAAGCCCACATAACAACAGTCATGGGAAAACTTTTAATGTGAATTTTTATTGCAAGCATTTGTTTCGTCCAGTCTTCTTCAAAACCTGTGAGATACCCAGAAACACAAGTCGTTCTTATAGGCTTACAAGAAATAGTACTGGGGATATTAAAGAACAAACATATTTTAATGGCAAAGATATTCACACATTCCCACATACTTTTAAAATATTCGGTTTTGGTTTTGCGCTACTATTTAATTTCTTCTTCCCTAGAATGTCAGTATACCTGTTGCAATAGCACCTGAGGGTCTGTGGTCAGGAATTGGGAGCCTGCTGTGCCTGTAACTTTGGAAGCAATAAAATACGAAGGATCCCTGTCCCAACAATCATTGTCTCTTATTTATGGAGAAGAAGTTGCAGTAAGTGAAAGCAGTCAAGGGAAGAGGTGATTTGAGAGACAAATGACAGTGAGTAAGCACGTATTTAGAATAATGTTGTTGACTTCTGTGCAGTTTGTTTATAATCTATGTGCTCGGACTTCAGGGTTGTTTGGGTTTTTTTTTTTTTTGTCTTTTGTATTTAAGCGAACGATTCCACTTCTTAGTTCCAATCTTATCTTTCTCCTTCTGGGAGATGAGATAGTTTGTTTCCTCCTCTTCAAAATTCATTTAAGTATAATAAAGTTTGCTGTTCTTATTAAGTCCTTTGGGGGGCATTGGTGCCTTGAACATACAGTTGTAATAGTAACGGTAGCAATTTTGCACCCCACCTCTCTTTTGAGAGTATTGGTAATGTGTGGCACAGCAGATCGCACAGTTGTGTTATGTCTGTAGCTTCGTTTTGTACTTTATTTGAAATAGAGCAGGGAGATGGATAGACACACAGGTGAAGTAATTGCCAAATAAAATGATATCATGTCTATTATGAAGCTAAAGATTTTGAGGGGTGCTTGAAATAATTTTTTTTTTGCAGAATAGTGGGAAGGTCAGGTTGAACAGCAACTGAAAGTTGGATATTGTAGTACTCGGAACCTTTTATATGCCTTTTAATGGCAGTTTTGTAGCAATACAAGGAGAAAGAAGATTTTGGGGGAAAAAAAGTCTGTATGAGGTGTGTTATATAAGGAATGCAGGCTTAAGGGGAGAAGGTTCCCAAGGCTTTTATCATAACACTACTCTGTAATATAGACAGATATATAAGGAAAATAGGGGACAAAAGTGATACCTGATTGATATGTGCGATGCCAATGTCCATCATTTTGCTTGTGTGAATCAGAATTCATCACCTATATTAAAAATTTCAACTGGGCACGTAGAATTTGAGTGTGTTTATGCCATGGAAGGTAGAAATTTGGGATCTAGTTGCTGGATTCCTTCCTTTTCTTCAGGGACAAGGCAAAACTACAGTTGTTTTGTTTAGCTACTGGAAATAGGAATAATTGTGTGTGATTGGTAAATGCGTGCTAGTGTCAGTCTCTGGTCTTCGTGATTCAGGGAACGTAACGTAAAGAGAAATAACAAGCACCATGCAGAAAGGAGTTAGACAGGAAACTAAAGCAAGAGCGTGGCTCAAACCCATTTAGAACCATTAGTGCGTTTCATTTCTTTGCTGCAGAAGCGTGTAGGAAAAATGAGTGGAAAGATTAAATATAAAAATTATTATGTTTTGGCGTCCTTTCCTGCACCTCACCCCCAAAGGAAAGAAAAAAGAGGAGACAGCAAAGATATGGAGAAAACCAATTCCATTTCTAAAGAAATGTAGGCTATTTTTAAGAAGACGAAATGTTCTATAGTATGTTTATAGACCTCAAGAACTGTGGTGGTCAGATGTCTGTATCTTTTGTTTAGAAAAAGAATCACAAATAACCATCTTTCTGAGGTGGTTTCTATTAAAAATAAATAAAAAATCCCAAACACTCAAAGTTAAATACAGATAGTTAAAATACTAGGACTGGGTTTTGTTTTCATGATCTAATAAGAATCCATTTTTTTAATGAATGAAGCAATTGCCTTACTGTCGCTGCTGAAAACTTCATTAGCTTTCTTTTCAATTAACAACTCTGCATTAACAAATCAAAAGTATTCTGCAGTGTAGCCATCAAACCTCCCTTCCAATAACTCCTAGGCACATGTAGTTAAAAGTAAATTTGAAACCTGTCCTTCAGTAAAGTATGTGATTTATCCCTCCAGAACAGATGCAGGGTAATGTAAAAGATAAGCAAATGATTTTTTCATTTTGTAAATGATATGTGTAGACCTCTTTTGGCTTTGTAATTTTTCTGCATGAAGTGGGATAGGATTAAAAGGCCACAGACAGGTTACTGGTCATCCACTTCTGATTCCAAAATCCTGTAAAAGTGTATCTTGCCGAGCAGGCAGTCAGTTGTGCAGCATTCTTCTGGAAAATCACCAAAAGCAGCCATGCCACAGCACTGGGGAATGTTTACTATTATTGCCAGCTGCCTCAGCAGCCTGAGGAGCTCAATGGAAAAGACAGGTAGGTGATAGAGATTTCAACCAGGAACGTAGGGTCTCATTCCTCAGATACTCTGAATACATTAAAAGCAGAAGATGGGTAACTTTTTTCTTTAATTGGCTTCCTGAAATTCCAGTGTGTTGATAGACACATTGAGGAGCAAGACCATGTCTCAACTCTATCATGACTCACCTCTCTGTTTCTGATCTGGGCAGTACATCGATTTAGTTTCCCTCTGGCATCCCCTTCCCCAAACATCCATTTGGCCTTTTTGAGGCTAATTCCTTCTTCTCCCCACCTTTACCAGCGAGTGACCTTTCAACACCGCATCGGTGGATGGTTGTCTGGTTCTGAAGTTGCATCCGCACGCTTTTGTGTCTTGCATAACAGTCTAGAAGCAGATGGCCTTATTTCTGATGTCTGCTTGTACCTCTTCTTGATAATTTGCTCTGTACCTTTAGGGTGGAGAATAGGTAAAATGTCTCTTTCCCATGTCAAGAAACTGAAGGGAAAGAGGTGCTCTGATTAGTGATCAGGGGACTGATGCTAAAAGGGCAACTTGGTTATTGTTTCTGCTGCTGAAATACTTGTTTTCATAGAAATATGAGTAGAGATTAGTTTCAGATTCATTCTTCCAATGGCTGAGGAAATTGTCTTCATGGGACATTAAGTGGTTGGAGCTTGCTGTAAATGAAAACATGTCCCTATCATAATGCTTTATTTGCCATTACCCATGTGCTAAACAGTGGAAAGGGTGCTTCAGAAACACCAAATGTGGACTTCAGGGGTCTGAATGTCTGGATTTTCATTGTCAACAGACTGAAAGGAGACCCTCTTCACACTGACATTAATTGCCCATTATGGTTCCATTTGGTTTTCTCTTCTAATTACTTTATATTGTCTCAGTAAATGATCCCTCCTTATAGTCACGCTCCTTTACAAACTGTTGAGAACTTTCTTTCCAATTCGTATTATGAAATAGATTGTATACAGTAGCTTATACTGAAGCAGAAAACCGATCAGTCGATGTTGGTTTATAAAGAGCTCTGTATCATTTTATCTTCCACAAAAAGAGCTTGCCCACTGTCACTCGATAAATAGTCTTTAACAATAACATAACCACAGGGTATCTCCAGTACGCGTTCTTTAGAAAAAGTCCTCATTAGGTTAATGTAAGATCGCTGGCTTTAGCCTGCATTTTATTTTATATAATGAGTTTCTTTTTATACAATAAAGCTTATGAAAGAAGAAATTGTTGGCTCATAGGGAAGAGATGGATGAATATAATAAGGCTTCTGTTGGAGGGATTTATGATGTATATTTAGCATTGCAGACAACATAGTAAATCACTGCCACAGCCAACGTGAAAGATACATTAGTTGCCATTTGTTTTTTACCAGCCTATCTAAGTCCTTTTCAGATGTCATTCTAGAGATTCATAAATCAGTCTCATTTCATGTTATTAAAAAGTCTATTACACATTATAATGCAGCTCTAGAACGTGGCAAATTATTTCACTTTCATTGTTGTTGGTACCATTAATATCTCCTCCCTATTTCATGATATTTAACCTAGATAGAAGCAGCACTGGTGCCAGTATTGTGAAAACAACACAGTAATTGGAAGGGCAGATAAAATGTTTGTAAGCAGTGTAATAGTCGTAAGTTTTCTCCCAATTTCCTGAGATGTCCATGTAAGGTGATGTTACGTTCTTTGGTCAGATGCTGCTGTTAATCTTAAAACAATGAAAAGAAATCATTCTTTTGTAAATAGCTTAGAGGAGCAGGTCTGGTATCATATTGTGTGAACTATATTCAGATGTGTGTCCATAATGTTAACTACGGCAATATCCATATCAAAGGAACGCATGCAATTGGATTTTTCTGGTCAAACTTCATAGGAGCATCTATGGGCACGTTGTGTTTGCTCACAGGTAGACGTGTCGCAGAACACTTAATACTATTTTTACACTGCCTAGCACAATCGGATCCAAAGAATTGCTTAGAGCTTTTAAACAATGGAAAGGGTAGGAAGAGAGTTAAAAACTCAAAGAAGGAAAATGATTATATTGGAGTGAATATTCATAACCCCCTATTTTTCAGTTTCCATGGCCTCTAGTAACTAACCACGGTACTTCAAAATGCTCCTTTGATCAAGAATAAATGTACCCATCATAGGCAATTTTTTTTATCTTGGAAAAAAATATTTTGAAAATTAATTAGGAGTGTTTTGTTTTGTTGTAATATACAGCACTGTCTTCCAGATATCTGAGGGCTGTAATATCAGCAATGGTTTCAGTCAAGGGGGGAAGACAGGTTGTATGGGAAGAGGTTGTGTGCTGAACTGACAGGACTGAAAATCAGTGAATGAAAGTCTCTTTTGTAGCACTCCAAGGAGAAAATAGAGAGCACCATCACTGCCAGGTTTGTGTTTTCTTCAGTACTAATTTGCTTAGTCTCTTTCAGTTCACATGGGATCTGTTTTCCGTAGGTGCATGGATATATACATGGTGGGTTAGTAATAGAGAGTTTATATTACGTGTGTGTACTGTCTTCGGTTCTTTTCCAGCCTGTTTGAACGTGTTATGCCTTATTTTCTTATTTTCTATCGGACCATTCAACTTGATTGTTCTATCCCCTGACTACTTTACTATCCGTTTTTCAAGATTCTTCTTTTGGATCATTTTAGTCCCTCCTTGTCTAACTACTTTGTGTGATAGCTGTATATATTAAACTACTGGAAATTGTACCTGAATAAGGACAATAAAATTGGTTTGTTAATAAAAAATTTAACAGTGTGACAACTCTTCCCAGCCCTGAAATATTTTGAAGTATTGCAGTTTAAGGAAAAAAAGTGTTTTGTTTACTTGTTTATTTTACATATAACTTTGTGTCTCAGCATTTTAACCTAAGGGTATTAAAAAATGTGAAAATACATGACTGTATTATTCTGTAGATTCTGTTTTATTATATACAGGAATATAATATCTGTAAATCATTAACTAAATATGAGGTCCTTTATTCTTTTAACTTCCTTTTGAAAATCTCTTCTTTGTTTTATAAAACTGGAGGAATTAAAGCATGGACTGTGTATTTATAGTCTTATAGTCTGTCTGATCTATATATACGTACATGTATATATGTGTGTGTCTGTATTTACCAAACTGGCTTCCACGTGAAACTCTAAATTCTGCTGGGCAGCTGTCAGTACAAAGCATGCTCAAAAGTTCCTTGATCTGTTTTTTTCATACCATTCTTTTTTCCTTAATCTACCTTTGTGGGGAAAAAAATAAATAAATTATGAAATTTTGGTAGCTGCTATTTTAAACTCAGCAGCATCCCATCTTCAGTTTTGCAGGGCACAAATTTCATAGATGTCAAGTGTGGAAAAACAGTGCATGCTTATAATTGAGATCAGGCAACCTGGGTTTAAAAGGTCTTATTACCTGTGATCAGAAAACACTGGTCTTCTGACAGAAGCCATAGGACCCCTAATAATTCTGCTTATTCCTTTGGGAAAGATGAGAAGAGGTAGGAGAGCTGTTTTGAGTGAGACATGCAAAGTTAGTTCTTCTTGTCCCTCCTATTCAAAGCTCACTCAAACCGATGAGACTACTGAAAGAGTTCAAGGAATAACACATTTTTGTTCATGTTGTGAGTGGTTACCTCCAGTGCTTCTTCACAGCTATTACCTACCTGACCCAGTTCCAGTGCGCCTAAATACAAGTATTAAATCAGATTTTTTTAAGTGAGGAGTGTATTGTCCTGGGTCTTTCTGTAGATAGACAGGCTTCTTTAGGAGTTACTCAGCACCTCCAGAGATACAATTGATTGGTCAGATTTATCCATTTCCAAGGGGCTTCCGCATGTTTGCTATTCATTGCGATTTTCCTATTTTAAATTAACCTTACATAAAATACAAGCTGTAATTATTGCCAAAGAGAAATACTTGAAATGGCTGGCAAAGTTCTCTACTGCTCAAGAAACCTGTCACTGTGGCAAAGACACTTGAGGGCAACAGATACTGTAAGAACTGATTTGTTTGTCTGTTTTACTGTCACCTAGTAAAAAAACTGCATTTCTGAAACGTAGATTGTTCCACGGTTGCGGATGCTTTTCTCTGACGGTAGCAATCTGTACAACAGTGTCTCTGTGGGCTTAAACATGCAGATTGGTGTGAAGCTTAGTGGAAATGCGTAACAGAGTTACTAGTCTTCTAGCTGCTAGCAGAAGGGAATGGCAAGCACCTGTTTTATCTGAGCTTTCTTGAGGCTTGACAAGTGTGTCTCCGTTTGTAGTCCATTGAAGTGCTTGCACTCCTATGGAATACTGATGATAATTATCTAAGTGTAATGACAAAAGGGAAGGCGGAAAACTAGTAGTCAGCCTTCAAATCTGAAAACATATTTTTGCGTTTACTTTTAAGTTTCGAAAAATAGGCACGGTCATTATGGTGATAAGTGCTTTGTGCATGTTTGCAATATCAACATCATTGATAGCTTCCTTTTTACAGGAACAATGCCCTCTGAAGACCAAAATACCTCTTTATCTTGATTGCCTGAGGACAGAAACCTCCAGGATAAGCAAGATAATAGGAACTAAAATAGCTCCAAGTCCCATTAACTCTAGCCATCATAAAGTACAAGTAATGCACACTCAAACCAATCATTATTTATAATGAATTCTGAAAATATGACATAAAGCCTTAAGCCAAATTCAGATTAAAATCAATATGATGTCACATCAGTACTGATGTGTCTTTTGGAGTCGGCATGTGAAACAGGAAATTGTTATAAAAGACTATATTCATTATGACCTGTGAATTTGCATTTAAAAAAGAATACTGATTCGCAGTTGTGTTATGCAAAGAACATCAGTGCTTATGGTCTAGTGATAAACCCTTTGAGCTTTTCTATGATTTGTAATGTAACCAAGACCCACTGAAAAGAAATCCTTGCGTCTCATTACTCCTTTTTTAAGTATTAGTATTTTTTTATAAATTTCAGACTATATTAACACTGCAAATAAATTCATTTTTTGTAAAATTGATTGAGGTAAACTTTTTTTTTTTCATAAAATAAGATAAATACCACTATTTGTTTTACGTACAAAGGTGATGATATTGTCATGTTATCGTTGAGGGACGAAACAATGGTGCTGATACCGTGTTCAGCTTAGTCAAGGTCAAAATACTGAAAGAGGAAGAATCATCTCCCCTGCAGCCCCTCTCCCTTGTGAGTGTCATGAGCCTTTCTTCCTAGGAGTGTACTCATGCTGTCATTGACCTCGGTTTGAATGAAAAATAGTCAGATACAACAATTCCTGGACACCAGCGTGCTGTATGTCAAAATACGATCTAAATATCAGAATCCAGATCAATATCTCCAAGTTTTGTTCATATCCACTCTGCTGCCTATGGCTGTTACTTCAGTCAATTTGTTTATTCCTATTAAACTCCACTTATTTTTTAGTCCCTGTAGCAACCTGAAGGACTACTTATCTACATTTTTCATTTATGTTTATTGGAGTGTGTCCAGAGGAGGGTGAACAAAATGGTGAAGGGCCTCGAGGGCAAGACTTACAAAGAGCAGCTGAGGCCACTTGGCTTGTTCAGCTTTGAGAAGAGAAGGCTGAGGGGTGCCCTCATCACAGTCTACAACTTCCTTAAGGGGGGCAAGCGGAGGGGGAGGTGCTGATCTCCTCTCTCTGGTGACCAGTGATAGGACACAAGGAAACTGAATGAAGCTGCATCAGGGGAAGTTCAGATTGGACATTTGAGAAAGGCTCTTCACTGAGAGGGTGGTCAATCACTGGAACAGCCTCTCCAGGGAAGTGGTCATGGCACCAACGCTGTCAGAGTTCAAGGAGCATCTGGACAATGCTCTTAGTCCTACAGTTTAGTTTTAGGTAGTCCTGTGAGGAACAGGGACTTGGACTTGATGGTCCTTATGGGTTCGTTTCAACTTGAGGGATTCTGTGATTCTGTGTTGATAACCCATACTGTTAGGTTTCTTGCCTTCCACCCAAATAAGAAATCTTGACCATGCATGGGTGCCTGCAACATGCAAAAGAAAAACAAAAGAAAATTTGTGT
Organism: Alca torda; assembly: GCA_008658365.1. Taxonomy (NCBI): domain Eukaryota; kingdom Metazoa; phylum Chordata; class Aves; order Charadriiformes; family Alcidae; genus Alca; species Alca torda. The sequence goes on from CM018079.1 coordinate 9,886,023, forward strand.
GTCTTTTTCAGTAGCAGTGTTCAGAAAGCCCAGAGGAGTCACTATTTTCTAACCATGACCGAGTAGTTATCTAATCTTCTGCATTTAATCTACTCATAGTCTTCAAGATGCTAAAGTAAGACTCAGAGATTAAATGCCACTGTTTATATTGGGATGTTGCTACTAGAATAATATTGTGCATCTAAGAATTTTTTTCTTTATTTATTAGCTGTTGCATGTATGCACAAAACCTAAAATATTGTTATTACTTACAAAGAATAAGTCATTAACACAGCCATTACTTATGAATGGCATTGTCAAATAGGCATAAAAAGCATTACCTCATTGGAAAACTATTTGTCTGTATAGCTTTTGATTAAAACACCATGAAGTTGTGAGTTTCAAACACTATTCATTTTACAGTTTTATATGTGGATATACAGAATACTTGTGGCACTGTAACCTTCTGTATAAACAAGACAGATCTAGAGAAAGAAATATTTATAAGCAGGTAGATGGAAGGGCATACAAACCAGAGAGATCATCAGTGATGTGCTGACTCTGAAGGTTTCCTAGATGACTTTTCAGGTACTCTTAAGTTTATCATGTGCATATATAATGCAAAAATGGACTAGATGCATTAATGTGACACGTGTATCCATGCAATATTCTGTTTGATCTGACATAATACAAATAACAGAGAAAAAAGTAATGCAGAAAAAAATTCCATAGTGGGTAGAGAAAAGCTTGTTACTGACCTCAGTGGGGCTATAAATGCTACAGTTTTTTCCTGTTCTATGCTAGCTGCATCCATTGAAAACTCAGTCTATTAGAGCTGCTCGTTGCCATCCAGTGTTAATACTTCCAAGTACCTTAAATCATGACTTATACTGCCTCAGTCCTTCCCTTTCTTGGCTAACCTATATTTGGTGTACATCCATTTTTCCAGCCTGCAGCTCTTCAGACATACATAAATAACACAATAAACCAATACTAACCATGATAAGTATTCTACTGGTAGTAAAAATGTGGATTTTTCTCATGGGGGGGCTGAAAAAATGATTTGGCTTCTTTGTATTCAGCTTCTGCTTGGAATAAATAAGGGTTATTTACAATGAAACATAACTCCATTTATCAGTTCTTGGGAAATAATCATTCTAAAACAAATTAAGTATAGAAAATCTGGTTTATAAGTCTAGTATAGACTATGAAAATACAGTTCGAGTATTTTAGTATATGCTAGAGTTTAAGAGTATATGGGTTGTTACTTGTGATTTGTTTCCCTTTGACTGGCAGCTGCTGATTCCGTCAGGTAATCAGTGATAGTTTATATTCCAGTTGTTAAGATTCCACTAAGCCATATTTGGGGATTTTCCTTGCAAGATGACTCCTGTAGGAGCCAGTTTTCATAGTATGGTATCAATAAAATAATCATGTCTCTCTCTCTCTCCGAGAAATATACTGTGTATACTCAGGGCTGAAGAATAAGGCATAGCAGTAACATATCTGTTGCTTAAAAAAACAGAGGAGGAATATAGCAGTATTTAATCTGTTGCATTTATTTATTTGTTGTATGTGTTTGTTATGTTTCTCTTTGTTAAGTTCTGTTGCATTTTCCTTTTAATTTGGAGTTTAACTTCACTACAATGCTATTACCAATACCTTTTTCAAGAATGCTGATTTTACGGTTTTGCTCTCACAGTCAGAGGTTGTATAAGGGGCAATTTAAAGGAAACATATTTTAGATCCATGCATACAGAAAATCTTTATTCTTTACCAGTCATTCTGGAGAAGCACTAGTACTTGTTTTGTATCAAATACACTGTCTTGATATTTCAGAAACAGAAAAAAAAAAAAAAAAGCAGGAGGGGAAAAAAAGCCATGCTTTATGCTTAAAGCCCTGTAATGAGTTTATAGGAGCAGCAGGATTATTTATTTCAGGGTCAGGGATCTTCGGAATTGCCGTTTAATTTCAGCTAGAGTTTTTTAATCAGCATAGCGAAAGTTGCATTGGTAGTAAAGTTTATATATGGACTGAATAAAGCTCTTATGCTGATACCTAATATGAATCTCTGATCAGATTGTTGAAATGCCAAAAAAGCTGTTTCCATCTCCATATCTGAATTTTGCGTGTATCTTTTGTATGTGACTGAAATCTTCCCTACACAGCATTTCGTGAAGGGACACAGTGCAGTTTGCTGTGGAAATACTGAAACACGGAGAAACGCAGAAGAAAGCACCCCAAAACATGCGACAATATACAAGGTCGTTTTTTCTCAGCAGAGCATTTGTAATTATTATGTTTATTATTACTTTGAAATATTTGTATCTTCACTAAGAGTGCGTGAGTAGAATTGTACATTAATGAAAATTGGAGCATGCATGTGATGCCCTGGTTTTCTGCACTATTTTTAAGGAAAGTAATAAAATAATTGCTCTTGTCTTAAGCACTGTAAGACACCTAGGACTGCATAGCCACAATAATGGCCATGGAGCGTCCAGTTTACTTAAAACTTTATGTGGGTGAATGTGCATTATAGGTGCAAGCCTATCTCTGACTTGAGGGAAACGTGTTGCTTCGTTAGTCACCAACCAGTGCCTTCAGCCAAGTGGTGGGGGCTTAGTGAAGGTGTGCCTGTACCGCTGGGGCAGCCACAGGTGCCCGGAGACATTTCTAGCCATGCCATGGGCACCACAGAGGAGCTACTCCGCGGCTCTGAGTAGAGAGCAGGAGAGGCAGGATTTAAGATGTGTTCAGAATGCCAAGCCCCAGCCACCTCCGATGTCCACTGCTGGGGTCTGTTTCCTCAGTGGAGAAAATTAAGAGCATCAGTTGTGTTGTCCAAAAGGATCTTAAATTTTGGAACATGAAAAAAAAAAAAAAAAGAAAAGGCTAAATTAGGTAATACTAATGATCCCCCTGTAGTTTAGAATCTGTGATGGTTATTCAGCCTCAGAGGATGTTCTCTTCTGCTGCAGAATAATAGAATCATAGAACCATTTAGGTTGGAAAAGACCCTTTAGGCAGTGGCCTTGCTAATGCTTTGGTGTGTCTTTTCCCAGTCTTCTTAATAACTATGGACATACGGTTTTGTAGTGTCTAGTTATTGATCAAAATTTCACTGGTCACAAACGTGGCTATTTTTCCCTGTATAGCAGCTTATTTAAAAAAAAAAAAAGTATTAGCTTATTTGTCTCCCTTTATTTGCAAAATGTTGTTGCAGCTATTTGTGTATATATATGCATTACATATATGTAGAATCATAGAAGCATAGAATTGCCTAGGCTGGAGGGGACATTTCAGATCATCTAGTCCAACCATCAACCTACCTCTGACAAAAACCATCACTAAACTGTATTTCAAAGCACTACGTCCACCCGTCTTTTAAATACCTCTACGGATGGTGCCTCACGTAGATGTAGAAAGACAGTGTCTCTGATCAAGACTATAGTTTTAGCATTTGTGTATATATATGCAAAATTAACTGATTTTACAGATGAATGTCAATTTCTTAAGTCCCCATTGATGAAGGATCCTGTTTGCTTTTACTTCTGAAAAGAGAGTGTTCCCCCCCCCTGGCCCCTGCTCTGTATGTATACACAAATAGGGCAAGAAAAGTCCAAACATACCTCTGGGGCTGTGAATGTGGAAAGTTAAACATTGAATTTAGCAGTTAAGCTTAATGTCCCTTAGCCCTTACCCTCTGAAGTTTCATTTTTTTCTATTATACTGGTATTTGCTACTCTTTATGCCTTAGCTCAGGATTCAAAAGTTTGCATGTATCTTCTTTTGTTCTGACTGCGAGATACTTCCCCCTCCCCTCCTTCCCCCCCAAGGAACTGGGGTGTGATTTTGGGGTTTTTTTCCTGTGCAGAAAGGGTTGAGGTTAAAAGACTAGTGCATACATTCCCTTCGGGAGTTAGGAAGGCTGGTCACTCGCTTCTTGGTGGTTGATCACAAAGCTGCAGCTGAAGAGAGGATTAATTGCTTCCCTCCAGATTTCACTGGGACCTGGCAGGCCATCTCCTCCTCCTATTTAGAAACAGAGAAAGCTGTTTTTTCTCTTCTTAAATAATAGAAGTCCATTGTAGGCACTTGAGGGGCTTTCTAGTTTGTGAAAATCTGAATGTTGTTTTTCTTTCTGTTGTCATTTCTGAGGCATACTGTGCTAGGAACAGTCTGGTCAAAGAGAAAGAAAACGAGTGCTGGGAGCGTAGCTCTTTCTCCTCCTTCAGTGTGAGCAAAGACTTTAGGTCTTCTGGAAGCGATCCTGTGCGCATTCATGGGCACAGGTCTTCAGGCTGTTGGTACACAGCTCCAGCCGCTTGCTCAACACTCCACTAAATCATGCACTAGAGCAATTTCTGGCAGGGCTGAGATTCTTTTCTAAAAGTACACAGAGCAGACAAAATATTACAGTTGTGGTTTAGCCAGCTTGCTCCTCTCAGGTCTCCCCACCCCTTGTCAAACTTGTCCCTTCCCTGCACAGGTAAAGTTTAATGGCATAATTGCTTTTTTTTTTTTAATCGTAATTAAAAAGGATTGTGTTTAATGCACCAAGGTATGCGTGAATTGTAATGAAAAGATTGTCTCATTCCATTTCCTGTGAACTGGTTTGTTGTGCAAAAGTGAAAACTTGAAAAAGTGGTTTTACATTCCCTCTTTCTTTTCTTGCTACTGTTTTATCATCTGCTTTTTATTTCCTTTTGATTTTCAATTCTTTACAAATACTGTCTCCTGACAAGGAGTCCATTCTTCAGTTTTTAGTTGAGGAAGGTAGCCTAGTATTGTAGGAATTTGAGCAGAAAAAGATGTTGACTAAGAGATGAAGAAAAGTAATTGGGTTTTCCACATGTATTACATAGAGTCTGAGAAAACAGAAATGTTTAAAATGTGTATTACTACTGTTGCTTTGATAAAGAGCATTCATGGCCTGTTAGCTGTGACAGTGACTATACACAGTTGGACTAGATGATCGTTGTAGGTCCCTTTCAAATGAACTGTTCCATTCTGTTCTACACCCTAGGCTGATACCTGTGTCCTGACCTTTGGCAAACTGGCTACATAAAATATTTTATTCACCCAAATGCCTTCAGCCAAGAGGTTGAGGAGAAATGTGGTCTTGTGGTTAATGCAGTAGACTCGAGTTCAGGACTACTGGATTCTAGTTGAATGTAGGAATTATTTGTTGATTACCTGCTATCATACCCGCAGGTGTATTTGGGAATGGGTATAGGATCATGGGATTTATGTGTATTCATATATGCACATGTCTTTTTAATCAGGGCACAAATCTCAACAAGCCAGTGAAGCTGCAAAACTTTGAAGGAAATACCAGATCATTGATTTTAAAAACCATAGCAGTAGTATTTTCTGAGAAAGTAAAAATTAAATATATTATTAGGATCTTGGATATTTTAAATAATTTTGAAGTACCAGGTGGTTGCTTGGTGCATTAGCAGGGGAAATAGGTCACAGGTAATAATGGTAATATATGATGGTAATGGTACGGTATATAACGGTAAAATAATGATGGTAAATAGTACTTATGTTCATCTGCTGTAAGAGTGTGTAGTGTTCAACAGGTCTGAAGAGGTGGGTTTTTTTCATTGCTTTTCAGAGGCGTGGTAACCTAGCAGATGCACGAAAAATCTGCAGAGTAAACCATGCAGGGACACATGTTCAAATAACCTTAAAAAGTTGCTTTTTCCAGTGGGGGAGTATCTGTGCTTCCCATCACAGGAGAGAGGAGGCAACTTTACATCTGTGCAGAAAATATTAAGGATTTACGTGTTCTCAAAACATCTATTTCTAAAATGTGAGTGCACTCAGAAAATTTCATATGGTACACGACAAATTTTAGTGCTGAATCTCTTTCACATACACACGGCTTATACAATAGAAACATACTTTGAAACATAGTGAGGTAGTCTTGGGTACATGCTACTTATATGACAGGGTTATCCTATTTTGTAGGTTCAGAATATTCTTTTTACTGGGGATGAATACATGTTGGTTTTTTGCTTTTTTTTTTTCGTTGAAAAGATCATAGAAGGCTATGTGGGTGTGAAATGATTTGATTGAAGAACTGAACCTTTCTCGATATTGTTCAAATGAAGACCAACATTTTTTTCTCTAATTTAAACTCATGTCCTCATCGTCACTGGAAATTACTTTTCTGCAAATGTTCCTGTTTTAATTTTGGATAATTTCTAGTTCACCGTTCAGTCAGGCAGCCCAGCTTTAGAAATAATGGCAGTTATGATGTCACCCTGCTCCTCTGTTTGTTAGTTGTATTATGTACAATCTGTGCTCTGTATGAGACTGTCACGCTTTATCTTGTCTGCAGCTGTTTTTCATCACTGATTAAATCATAAGTTTTATTTCAAATATAAATCCCCACAATTAGAAGGGGGGGAGGGGGAAGCTTTGCACTGTAAAGAATTATAAATGAATACTGAGACGAATAGGTTAGTAACTGAAAAGTTCCATTTTATTTTCATACTTAAAATCAGTAAAACCAGGAGGACGTTAGTTCCATCCTCTTCTGTAAGCATTTTCAAATCCGTATGCCCAAAACCATAAGGACTCTGTGATCCACCTTTGGAAATATACCAAGACATAAGTCAGTGCCACCTACTATCGATGATGTTGGAGAAAGGTGATAAGATGTAAAGATGCATCTACTTTGTGGTGTTTTAGCTTTGTGTAGGTTTTTTTGCCCTTTTTTTTTTTTTTTGTTTGGTTGTATTCTGGCATTTCCATTATTGTGTCATTTACAATTCCCACTACAAAATTCCCTGGTCTTAGAAGACATTTCTGAAGATCTCATTATTTGGGGGAATATCCATTTTACCCTTCTTTAGATCTATGGCTGAGGCCTAAGTCTACTATCACGCTCACCTAACATAGGAAAGCTTCTCCTGAAGAATATGCATAGCACTTAACTCAGGCTTATGCTCTGAGTTGCTTCCTTGAGGAGTCTATTTCCATATTCTTAATCAGATATGCAGTGGGCGTAATATAAATAATATGTAAGATTAGTGTGTGCCGAGGCTTTGCAATATGTTGCATTTGCTATTAAAAAAAAAAAAAAATAATCTGTTGCACATGACCACTTCACGTAGCTTGCTGTTACGTATGACTTCAGACCGTGAAAGTTGTTGCAGGTAGCTTGGCGCCCTAAAAAAATGTTATAAGAAAAGAACTCAAACAATATTGAAAATACAGTGTATGTTGCAAAATTATTACTAGAAAAATACAGTTTGCACGTTTTTCTTAAAAACCATCCAGTCTGAGTCTGACAGAAATGTGGGGAATAGATTAAAAAAATAAAAAAAGCGTGTGTGGGGGGAGAATGGGAATGGGAAAAAAGAAAAGAAAGAGTCACACGGTAGTCAGATATGATTATTCATCTGTGCACTTGCGCTGCACTTTGTTTCAACACAATTGAAAATCACTCAGTGAGTGAAGCCGCTAAGAATGAAGTGGGTGTTTCCAAGTGCCAGTCAACAGAAAAATGGTAAAAATATTGCAGAACTGAATGCTAGTGTGCAGAACCCGAAAGTGAAATGAAATGGCAGTGCGCTTTGTATCCACCTCAGCTAAGTCTCCTAAAGTATTTCAAATGCTTACATATTTTTAAGAAGTTAAATGAGAATAAAATGTTGAAGCTCAGAATAGATCAGTGTTTTGTTCCACCAAACCACGTAACTCCAAAAAAATAGTGAACTATCTTTTCTACAGACATCCCTGCAAGCATCTTACTGTGTATCTGATGTCATAGCAGTATCACCTGCTCCTCTCTCAAAGGAATTTTTATAAACTTACATACTTCTGAAGTTCTTATTTGAACTAGTAAACCTTAAATGTCAGGTAAAAAACTTAAGTATAAGGCATATTATTATTGGGAAAATAATTTGGTGATCATTATGGCACCTGCCTCTTTAAGTTATGTTAAGTGACCACAATAAATTAATCTCTTTTAATATTGGAAAAGAGAAGGGATGGTTTCTGACTTTCTGCAGAATTAGTGATTAGTAGTTTTGTGACTGATGATGTTTCTTTTGCCCATTCTGCTCAAGCTCTCCTCTGAAGGACTGCTTCTGCACTGGCTCTTACCAGAAATGGCCAACATAAACGGGTTATCGTCCTCTTGGGCCATAAAAAAAGGTCCAGCATTGGGCAAGGAGAATAATATAATTTTATATTATGATGATTCTACATGATAAGCTCAGTAAGCTTTGTTTACCCTTTGTGTTATTTCTCTTCCTTCAGGGTTAGCCATAGTAGCACTGCTATCTGTTCTATTAGCAGCAATACTTGGAAATCAGTAAAAATTCCTCAGCTGGCACCAGCTTCTCTTGATACGTAGATTTCAGATTCCTTTATGCCTTTGAAAGCTCTTATAGCCACCTGGAAGATGTGAGAAATGAGAAGTCAAAGTGTAGCAAGTTCTACCAAGCTACACCTCTCATTGACCTGTGATTAGTTCCCAGCTTTGCGGCTCCAGCGTACAATTACACAGCTGAAACGTGGAGGTGGAGAGAGGGTTTTATCTGGATAAAATGTTAAAGACTTCTAAAATCTCACTTCAAATATATTAACAGTTTTCATTAGGCTGACAGAGATACACGCTTGTATTTGGGATGCTCCACATGTTTACATGCATAAACATCAATAAATCTGTGTGAAAGAACATAGAGGATTCTGATGTTAAATAGTGACGTAAAATTGAAAACTAAGAAATTAATTTTAACCTGGTTGACAAAACTGAGTTGTAAGCCCGTAGCATCCTATTAAGGATATGCTGCTTTCTTAAGACTGACTTCAAAGGCAAAGTTTCTTTACAGGTTTTGCAGAAAATCTTGATCCAGGTAGGGCCAATTGATATCACAGTGGTATATTAATTAGGGAAAATTTCTAGCCAACCTATACAAACCAGACAATATTGAACAATAGAAGATACTAGTTTTAGTATCTTTTTGCCTCTTGTCAGCGTTATCATCAGAATTACTGATACCAATTTTTCGTACTCTAAAAACACTTTCTGTCTTCTGTGTTGATTTTGAATGAGTGAGAAAGTATTGCAATAACAGCATGTGGGTGAACAGGTAGTTAAAACTATACATAGGAATGTAGGCATGAAATTTTAATAAATTTGAGTACCCATCATATTTAAAACAGTTGTATTAAGTAGTTTAACAGTGGGAAATTTTGTTCAATGGAGACAAGAAATATAAATTTAAAAGATTTTAAAAGTTTTTAACTACTGGATGTACTGGAGAATTTTTGAACTCGTATTTCTTCATTTTTCAGTCTGCTTTGCCTGGCTTTTGTGATTTTTAAATTGGAAAATGCTGAAATTAGAGCATTATTTCTGAAAATAAGCAGGACAAAAATCTTTTGTGTTACATGTGTGATTTTGATGTGGAAGTTCTCCGTGGTGGCTTTCTTGTATAACATTATTCTTTGTGTATTTTTACAGACAGAAAGCTATATACAGTTTGGGGCTTTATACTGTTTTCCCTGTGTTTCCCTCTGTCTTTCATGCATACTTGCAACACAGATAATGGTTCTCTTCCCTCTCTCCAGATCTCTAAGCTGGAGTTCCCGTTCCCATGTTGCCGTAACTAGCTTTTCCTCTTACCTTCTTCGTTTGCCATCCAGATAACTACACTTTCTACGACTCTGTCTTCTGAAATGGATTTCCCTCTTCTAGGTCAAACACAGCCACACAAAAGTGAGTATTTTAACTTCTGCTCAGCAGTGTGCTCAGCCCATAATCCCAGCCTGTACGCCACACTGTGCGCTCATGAACTACATTTGGCTTTATGCTATTAAGGAAGAGATTTCAACAGACATATGAGTTGTTAAGATGTATGGGAAAAGAAAGAGAAGGGCTATAAAATTGAGCTGTACATGAGAGAATGCTGTAGGAAGCACTCAGACATAAAGAGGGAGGAAAACTCCAGGCGATCCTGAGGGGATGGTGAAAATTGCAGTGCTGTGGAGGTGTGCTTTTGGGCATTGCTGGTTTCTAGAGTGAGAAGTATTCATGCGAAGAGTTGTCAGTTATGCTAATCATACACGAACAGATAGTCCCAAAGAGTCAATGTTATTCTGACAGTATGCAACAATCAACAGTTAAACGTGAGTGACTTTAAGTAAAGATGTCTGTCACCTTAATTGCATGGCTGCAGCCATTTCTAACTAGCTTTTGTACAGGGGAAAAAAAAAGAAAATTTAGGCATGTGAAAGGCAAAATATTTAAATTTTTGTATTTACTGTATTTCTGTTTCCCTTTCTCTATATAGAACCTCAAAGAATCTCTTGTTTCTTTTCTTTTTTTTTTAATTTAAAAAAGGAAGACAAACCTGTTTGCCAGTTTTTTAAGAGATACTTGAGGGTAGAAAACATATTTGGGGAAAGGTGACATTTTTAAATAGAGATAAATCTCGAATTGTTCCTGATGTCGGAGTCCAATCCTCTTCCCTTGGATGCAAGCGTTTGCAAAAGCAGTTCTGCTGGTAGCTTGGAGCGAGGAACCTCGTTGCTTTAAAAGGATGGCTGCTGCACACAGTCTTACGCTCCCTGCTAGGATTTGGAGTGGCATGCCAACGTATAGCGGTTGAAGGCGTTCAGCTTATCAATGCAGAGAGAGTTTGGGGATGTGGAGCCAGCTTTTTCTTATCTTAAGATTAAAAAAGAAGAGAAGGAAAAAGCAGGGAATAAAGCAGAAACAAAAAAAACAAAGAACGTGCAAAAGAGGGACGTGACAGGAGAAACCCATGGTTCATAGATACTGTTCAAGAGTTGGCTTAAGTTGGCAGGTAGACCCTCTGTATGGTTCAGACTTGTCAGGACATTTCAGAGAAACAAATGGTCAAAAATTATCACTCTGGGCATCAGGCCCAGAGATGAGATGGTGAGGCGGGCGGTCGTGATGCTACAGTTTTGCCCTTGTGGCGGAGCTTTCAGATTGTGCAATCTCCTGTGTGGATAGATTATAAAAAGAGCCAATGGCTGGAACAGCCCAGATTCTTGCTACCTTCTACAATAAATTACCACAACTTATATACATGACACTTTGATTTTGGGCATTAATTTGAAGTCCCACGTGCTTTTCGCTGTCATTCTGGATTTTTGATCCCAATGTAATCTTTCAGTTGTTAACTGTTGTAGACCTTTAAAAAATAAACATCTCAAGTATGAAGTGTCCTAGAATAGATGTCTTAGAGTGTGTTTAGTGTCCTGGAATAGCTTAAAACGTAGGCCACTGCGAACTATACTTCAAAACTTGAAGTATAGCTTCGTAAACGTTACAGTTTTTATATTACACTAACATTTTTTTAACCACCAACCAAAAATACACCTCCTGAGGCACAACTCAGGAGGTAAGCAATATTCTGTTGATAGTTTGATTCTTTGTCTCGATATGACTTCATAGTTCGTATGGTCTTCCATGGGTTCAGTTTAAGAAAGGTTTTGCTTTAGGATTACATTACAAAGAGTTGGGTCCTTTTCAGCTTGATTAATTAATTCAGTCTAATACAAATAAATATTTAAAATGTACAAAAAAATTTGTAGGCACTAAATATTCATCAAGACATGTCTGAGATTTGACAGCATTTATGCTATTCATGTTGAATATATGGACACCTAATTAGAAAAAAGGAGTGAATGTTCCCAGACACCCAGAAATCATGCCACATAACGTTAGCATTAGAATTTAGGACCCTTTCCTCTGTCTAGCTGCACAGTGCAGTCTGTTTTATTGTGAGAAATATAATTAAGTGAACAGGAAAATAGTCCTTTCCACCTCCAACTGCTTATAGAACATTTTAATCCACAGTATATGTTCAGGATGTTTACTCACAGAGTGCTGATTTCTGCAGATTTTTAGTTCCTTTTCACATTCTGTATGTTTTTTACTGTTAGCTGTTTCTCTCTATTTTTTTCAGGGTTTTCCACTCTCTAATCACCTAGGAAACCAAACATTGATATCTTCCCTCCCTTACAACATATTCCTCTCCTATCTTTGTTCAAGAGATAAAAAGGTGTTGCACAGCTTCCTTTTTCCTCTCTCAGAGCAAGGCACGTCCCTTCTGCTACGCAGGTTGCCAGGTCCCCTTCTAAATCTAAACGCAAACTAAAAACACAATAGCAACTTTTTCTCCTTCCTTTCTTGCCTCTCAGTACCCAGAACGACTTCATAACTGATCGTCTAGCAGAATTAAAGCCTTCATTAGCAGTAGTAAAGGGAATGACGGAACACTAGTATCTGTTGCACTTTATAAACTGTCCTTTAGGATTTTTGTGAACTCTCTGTTGTATGCAGAGTTCGGCTCTCATTTTGTTTTCGGAGATGCAGCTCCTGGCAACCGACAGGAGACACCAGTACACACACTGAACTCTCGTTCTGCCTGTTTATGCAGGAAGTATATGGTTCCTCTCCTAATGGGAAAAGATGTAAGCTATTCTGTGAGCGCTCATCAATCAAGCTAGACTTGCTACTGCGTAGACCGTTCCATTTTACCTTAGAGACAAGTTTATCTTAGTGCACAAACATAGTCCCATGAAAGCCCACTTAGCACCTAGCTATTGAGCTCATGTTTCCACAGCAATGAGAACTTTTTTTTGCCTTTTTTCATCATTCTGAAATCCCTTCTCCTTTGTCTTCCTTACGCTGCCTGGACACACTGCAGGTGATAAGATGCAACGTTTTCTTAGCAGTTGCAGGAAGTCTTCAGGAGAAACTGGTTGGAGAGAGATTGCTTTCAGTTAACATCCTCCCTTTTGCAAGAGTGTATGAAAATTTCAGCTAAAAGAATAACAGGCGAAGAATACATTATTGGTACCTCGCCCTGTAAAAATGGGGAGGAACTCTTATAATGAGCACAAATTATGTCTGGTTTGAAAACACAAAACCAAAAAAAAACCCAAACCCCACAACATTTTTTGCTAGAATAAAGGAGTCTAAAATAAATTCGGATTTTGTTTCTACCATAGAATTTTCCTATAAACATTATTCTTTCAAGCATTAGAACCAATAGAAATGGGGAAAATAATATTCAAACACAAGTCACCTGAAACCATGAGATATTTCTATACGAGAATTTCGTCTTGTACTTTCCAGGGTTGTTCAGTGCTAGTGATAGGTAAAAAATATAGATACTAAAACAGAGTGTCAAACTCTGGCTGATACTCAGTCCTGCTATGCAGCCTCTTCACAGGCATAGTTTTGAGTCAAGATTCTGGGCATGGTGTGAAATACCCCTCCATCAAAAATGTGTAAGAATTTCATTGGGAGAGGCTTGGAGCTGCATTCAGTTATGAACTCTCCAAGGGCCCATCTAAACACTACTTTCAGTTCTTTGTTATATATGCTAATGTCATAATGCGAAGTCTGTTTAATTTTTGTGGCTGGTGGCTCGTGGCAACTTTTTTTTGCAAGTAAGCACTGCGTAGTTCAGAGCCCTTCAGAATTGTTTTGCCGTTGATCCAGCCTACAAGAAACAAAAGTATGAAAATGCTGTGTAAGCAGATGAGAGCAGCCTGTGGAATGGGGTGGAGGGGAGAGGATATGATTATCCTGTCTTCGATTTTCCCCCTGCCCCGAATGAGAACGTGCCCTCGGTGCTCCACAAGCAGAGCTACTACCGTTCCTAAGCAGCACTTACATATACAGCTGCCGTGGAAAGCACTCTCCTGGCCAGCAGGGATTATCGGGTGTGATGCAGCGTGTGACTGTCACTGGGAAGCTTCCATCAGCACCCCCGGGCAGCTGGGAGAGAGGGAGGGAGGGTGTCCCAGAGAACAAAGATTTGCCCAGGAGTGCAAAGTGGAAAAGAAAAATGAAGGTTTTGCTCCCAGAATAGCTGGTGTGCACGTGTGTACACAAAAGATCTAGCCTGCAGCATCTATTGCCAGTGGGGAAAAATAACTGGCCCTGTGAAAGGCGCCATCTCTTTCTTATTATATTTTGGATCAAATTCCATATGGATTTGAAAGCCTAAATACAATTTTTTTCTAATTTATGGAGGCACACTGAACAAACTCACGTCTCCAGCTCATTTAACCTTCTACAGCCTTTTGTAAATGAATTTATCAAAGATGGCACGGCGTCTAAATGCTTTTTAAACATTTTTAAATTTGTGGCAGTAGCAAATATGTTTTAAAAAGCGAGATTGGGAAACCAAGTTCTCCAAAGTTAGGAAATGGCAGAATTTAAATTCAGTGCAACCTGAGTTTTAACGCTTTAAACTGCATGCAGAAACTGTTCAATGTCCGAGACTTTCAGATTCAGTCCTGCGGTCCTGGTAGCGCTGATTCCTAGCGGCCTACGTTCTTCTCTTGGGAGTGTCTGAGGGCGGTGATGGAGGCTTTCAAGTGACCTCCAGCAATAATATTTAATGTGCTTTCCATATGTTTTTCTTTCACGATATGATTGCAGACTTTTTTTTTTAAAAGAACACCTGCTCTATTTAGTGAGTAGGTATTTATTAAATTCTTTTTGTCTTACACAGTCATGACTGGGAGACAAAAATAGCAGGTCATTGTGCTTTTAAAATTATAAAATGCAATCTAAAACATCCACAGAAGAGGATCATCAGAGATCGTGATCGTGATCATCGTCTCTTATCAGAGAACTGCCAACAACAGTTCTTCTGTTCCCTGAACTTTCAAAGTTTGATTTCCAAACTTAATGGTCTTTAAATATAGATCCTTTTTTTTTTTTAGAAATCTAATATCCTGGTGGAGATATTAGATGAAAAATGTCACTACTGCATGTGTGTTACCTCATATTGTGAAATAAGGCATGGATTCTATTTCTAGCCTTGATATGATGTCTGTGTAAACATTTGGTCAGATCAATAAGGCTGTCTCTGATTTTTGGTCTGAAACAGGAATGCTGTTATCTGGTCACCCTTTTTAAATACTCCAGATGTTTAAAAATATCTCTAGATGAAAATACAAGCTCTTAATATTTGAATTGAGGCATGATGTGTTCAATGAGAATGAACTGAGGAATCCACTAGGATAACATCAGCTTTTTCAAAGATTCCCTGGGAGGCTTATTTGGGTTAATTCCCTCTTTCTTTTCCAAATGTTGTGTTCTGTGAGGGCATTGTGTAGATGTATGGTTTCCTTTCAGAGAGGAGAGAAATGGCCAAATGAGATTAAATAAATGGCTTTCCTTCAGCCACTTGCCGTCTTTGCATGAGGGTTGATTGATGTTGTGCCATTTTCACATCTTGTTACAGTCCTTGTCATTTGAATGAATTGTCAGCATTTTAATGTCTTGAATAGCACAGGTACTCCCACCTTGTTTATACACTGAATTTTGATGGACCTATGATTTTATTTGTCTTTAGGTTGTAACTCTACTAACTACTGAAGAAGTGAAATATATGACTCGAAATGTTTGAAAGAAGGCAATGACTTAATCTCTTGTGTTTCATAGATGGCGTGAGGTGCTATACCCCAGCCCTGTTTTTGATGATGCTGGGAAGATTTATATGAATGCGTTTATCTGCTAGTTTTGTTTTGTTCTGTTTTTAGCTAGCCCAGTTTAAATGAGTGCCTTCTCACTGAGGTGAGACCGTCCTCCGACTGTGTATTATTCTGCTTCTCTGTCCCTGGGAGAAAGGGGATTAAAATGAGAAGTGAGACTATGGAAGTAGAGCCATCGCGCCCACTAACTGATGGGAGAAGGGTTACTGGGGCAAAAGGGGAGGTAATGGGAGCCGCCCATGTCAGTGAGGTATACTGGAGCTGGTTTGTGTGGTCTGCGTGGAGGAGAGGGAGGAGGAACAAAGGAAAAATCAGGGAAAAAGAGAAGGGAGACAACGTGAGTGGAAGGAAGAGAAAATTTTCCCTTCCTTTCAACTTTGAGACAAATCCTGCTTCAGTCCTTTTTTTCTTCTTATCAACCAATTTTACTCCTCTGCGTCCCTTCCACTTTCCCCTCCTATTTCCCCTCTGGAAGTAGTATGGGGGGGAAAAAAAAAAAAAAAAAAAAACCAAACAAAAATACCCAAACCATAGGGGAAAAAGCAATAGAGTATAATTTTCTTCATTGTCTCCAGGACTGTGTACATTGCTGCCCCTTTCACGTGTTGTGGGGTGCTTAGTAATGCTCTGGAGTTGCCAGATCTGATCCTGTCAGTAGTCGTGATGACATAAAACTGGGAAAGAGGGGTGACGTGTATGGCGGGTTTGAATCCTCTCTGTAGCTCAGCGTGTTTCTTGTCTGTGCAAATATATTTTGTGTAAATCGGAATATATCACGGGAGGAAGTTGGCAGAGAGAACTTGACATGCATGGAAACGTATTTGATCACTAAAGCAGTTCAATGTTAGAGATTGCTCCTGTGTACCAAGAATGAAACATTTCTGAACGTGTGGCCTGGCTTTTTATTATCAGAACATTATTTTTTTTATATATATATATATTTTTTTTTATACATAGGCATTCTCATTCTCTTTTCAGTACATCTTGTGCAGGTTTTTGGGTGGGTTTTTTTTCTCTGTGCAGAGCGAGTTGAAAATGCTATTGAATCTGAATAGTAGCGTATTAGGCTTAGCTGAAGCAGGTGGCTACAAAAGACATTAGGCGATGGAGACTCGAGCCTGAAATATTAAATGAAGTGTGCCTCTAATCTTCAAAAAAAGGTATGTTTTTAAGGTGCAGATAAACTTTGAAACATAGGACAGTAGAAAATACACCATTTAGTTTAATAATCTATAATTAGTAAGAAAATGATGTTCACCTAATAGTTTCAGCTTTTTTAGAAAATGAGTCAACAAAGTGACTAAGAGATAATTGTTTTTCATTATGTTCCTGTTTCTATTGTTTTCACTCGCTGGATCTGTGTAGGCTCGCACTGTGGCTCTGCCCTACTTTAGCAGTCAGGTGGTTGAGTTTTTTTCTTCCACCTCTTTGATTGCACCCCCGTAAAAATGAAAGGAGCTTCATCAGATTTTTAGTTTTGGTCTGGGGACTTTTCCTAGCTCTCGAGCCTGAATGAATATTTAAGCCACTCATAATGCAACAATTGTTATTCTGAGGGAAAAATAAAAAGCAATACTCTACTGAACATCACAGTAGCCTGATGAAAAGGTAATGGCACCTCTGCAGAATAGAATAAAATCTAATTCTAATTGTTTTGGTCAATTTGACTTGCCAGCAAGTCATGCTTTAATCTCCGCATAAATTAGAAGCCTTTTCTCTGTTCAAATTCCTGTGGGGTTGCTGTCTTTGGCTTCTGTCTACTTAATTCAGCTCAGCTACTGAATGCTTTTGGATAATGTCATGATATTTCCATTAAAGAATTCAAAGTTGGTGAGAAGAAAGCTGTCAAACTGCTATTATTCAATTGATATGAGTTTCAGCGATAAGCCACTGTAAAGGATGTTAGTGAATAAACTGAGGTGCAGGATCCAAGGGCAAAGCTGTTTGCCCGGTGTCCCTGCGCTCGGGGTAAACTGTCGTTCAGATTACAGCCAGTGAAGCTTCTGGTGCGGGTGGCTGATGAAGAAGAAGGGTGTGCCAGCGATTGCACTGGCTTTTGGGAAAGAGTTGGGCACAGAAGGGAAAGAAGGAGGATTAACATTGAATATTTCTTTCTGAAAGTAAGTTAGGTCATGGGATAAGTACCGATACGTGAAGTTCTCATAGAATCATAGAATGGTTAGAGTTGGAAGGGACCTTAAAGATCATCTAGTTCCAACCCCCTGTCCTGGGCAGGGACACCTCCCACCAGACCAGGCTGCTCAAAGCCCCATCCAGCCTGGCCTTGAACACCTCCAGGGATGGGGCAGTCACAGCTTCTCTGGGCAACCTGTGCCAGCGTCTCACCACCCTCACAGTAAAGAATTATTCCTAATATCTAATCTAAGTTATGGTCTTAGTCTGCTCTTGGTTAAGCATATCCTGCTTTTCCCCTTTTTTTTCCTACTCCTAAATATAGTGTGTAAAAACCTTCTCTACAGTAACGCTGCTAAATATTGAGTCTGTCCCCCACTTGACTGAGAGTCTAATTCTCTCAGTAGAGCGCTGCCATTTTGTTTTTCTCTTTATGAAATGAAAAATACGATAGCATGAGGAAGGTCACTATATTGCCTAGACAGAGTTGATAATTGCCATCATTTCTGAAAAATGGAATGTCATTAAAATAAAAAAGATGAAATCACTCAAATACTTGCAGAGTTTTGTAGTTGAAACAGGTAGTGTCAAGTACAGACCAGAAGGAATAATGTACAACAATCTGAGGTGCGGATTATTAACTGGTCTGTTCAGTCTAATGGGTGCAAAGACTTTTAGTACATTAGTAAAAACAAAAATTAAAAAGAACTTTTAAAAGTATTTTGAACCACCTTTTGTAAAAAGCCCTACTGAAAAGGTGTGTAGACACCCTAGCGTTCACACAGATCCTGCTATTTATGAATCCGTTTGGATGACCTTGAGATGCTATCATACTGACTCCAATCAGCTATATTCTTGGGAGAGTGGGGGGGAAGAGCTGGAGGGGACGCAGTGGAAAATGCATAAGTAAGAAGAAAAAAAAAAAATAAGAAAAACCTTCTTTTTTGGAGAGCTTGAGTTATAAAATTAGATTATAGCTAGCAGAATCAAGGGCACATAGGCATGGCACATGATGATTATGATTTATGGGAGCATTAAAAGGGAAGAAAATCAATATATATTCTAAAAGTTCTGTTTTGCTCAGATTAATCTAAACCCCCTCCTTGGGTTTGTGATGACAGAGGAAGGCTATGTTGATAAGAAATTTTCCTTTTTTCCCCAACAATAGTTTCAATAACTGTTAATGTACAAATCCAACTTTAGAAAATGAACCCTTTCTGGCCTTTCATTTTAAGAAATAAAAGCCAGTAGGTACAATTTGCAATAAATATAAGGTCAAATGTGACATTAGATAGGCATCTGCTACTAATAAACAAAGTGATAATGTAGTACATGGAGATTCTATTACCAGGATACAAAACCAAAAGGTTAATCTCTCCATAAAAGAATATTCTCCCCTTCAGCTCTATCTGCCAGTTATTTTCTTTGTTCTGATGCCTGTAGCAAAGCAGTATCTTCAGCTGAAGATCTATGCTGTTTTTAGTTTTATAATTTAGTGCATCATAGATCTAATCAGATGTTTGTAGCCAGTTAAAAAATGTATCATACTTTTTTGTCTAATGAAGGCTATATGTTGATTTAATATGGTCTTATGTGGTTGTCTGAAAATATTTCTTATGAAACTTTGTGCTTTTTTTTAATATATATATGCAAGTACTTTTTCTAGTAATATTAAATCTAATATTTCTAGGTATTTTAAAAAAGAAAAAAAAGCAGCAATAAGATAAATGCAGGCGCATAGCTGAATGCCTGCCTCCATCTCCCCCATCCTATAAACGTCATACAAAGCAACAGTCAATATTCAGGACTAGGACAGGTAAAGACACAATGAAGACTCTTCTGTGGCATAAATTCTTGCTTTTTCACTAGAAATGGTAAATGCATTGTATACTTTTTCTTAAGTGACCATGTAGTCCTTGCTGGTACTTTGCTATTTTAAAATGCTGCCTTTTGAGGTGTTTTGCTTTTTGGTTTTTTTTTAAACAGTCCCCTTTAAAAACAAAACAAACAAAAAAAACCCTCTTAAGCATCAGTATCTAAAAAATAGATAAATGGCTATTTCACTGAAATAGTTTTGTTCCTGGAGGGCTAACGTCTAGACAATTAGAGTTTACAAAAGGCATCTATCAGAGTATCTACTGTAAAGAGAAACAAATGATGGCAAAATTTAGACACCCCTCACCCCCACCCCCTAAAAAAACCCCTTTACATTATAGGATGTTCTACCCATATGGAAAAACCTTCTTTTCCATACGTCTGTATTTAATTATGAGGTTTAACATTTGTACGTTGTCTCTTAAATGTCTCCAAAATGAAGTCCAACTCCTCAGAATGGCTGTGGGTGTAATTTCAGACTACGGAACTGTAATTACTGCACTGCAGAATATTAACAAAAATATGAACTATAAAATATCCTTATGAACTTTTCTTTGCCACCAAAAAAAAAATATTTCTGTATGTTTGTATTAATTAACAGTATTTAAAATGCAAACATTTAAAGATTTCCATTTAAAGATACCTATAAATGGCACTAAAATAGTGATGAAGGTAAATAATGAATAAAGTCCTATGAGCTAAGATACTGGATAACTGACATTGAAAATAAATGCTTTGTAAGTATCAATCAGTGAAGCTTCACAATGCTTCAGTAGAATGGTAATCTATTTCTTCATTTCAGCTACTTTATTAGTATAAGGTATTTCTGATGGAGCCAGTGACAATATACAGAAGAGAAATAAGAGGTCTGTGTTGCAAGTCCAATCTTAGAACGACGCAATGTTTAGAGCTAGCGAGAGTTTAATTTTGTTTATAAAAGTTATTTAGATCCTGACTCTTAAAATGAAATCTCACTTCTCTTTTAATACGATTATTTCTTAAGAGCTCATTTATATCTTTACAATTAAACTAAACTTCACGGGTAGGGTAGGTTAAGATTGAAAAGTGTATGTTAAACAATAATATGGTTAAGGGGAGAAGAAAGGACAGTTTAGGGCATAATGCCTCTCCAGACGAACACTGTAGCTGTTAAAAGATGCCTGGAAGCAGAAGTGTAGGAGACTCTCATATTTTACAATAAATGTGTAGCTGAATTCACTGCGTGCTAGAATCCATGAAAAAACAGGCAAAGGGTAGAGGCTGAGCAGAAGTGTGTGCCTTTCTTTAAGCTCCTTCACAAGAGAAATACTATAGCTGCTCTGTAACTGAGCATGGAAGGTAAGTCGCGACCCCAGTGAAAAAAACCCAATATTTGGAGCCTTTTACAATTCATGAACAGCTGGGTGCCAGCTTCCTTGTTTTGATCACTGAATGGCAGGCAAATCCAATAAATTGTGTTATTACGAGTTTCTACCAGATACGTTCCCGCTCAAAAAATATTAGTGTGTTTTTCCTCAAAGCACAGAGAAATTTTGTTGCCATAATAAGTAGTAAACTATGAAAAGAGGTAAATATTTTGAACATTAATTAAGCATTAATTAAGTTTCTTTTCAGTGTTCAGTCCTGCTGATGGCGGTACTTCTGTCATGCGCAGAAGCAGAATCCTAAAACCAGATCAGATGTAAGTAAGGGACAGTTCTTTATTCTAAGTGATTCTTCAGAGAGTCCTTGTTCCCCTCAGCAAATAATTGAATTTTTGTCTTAAACATAATTTCCTGTTCTAAACCGCACAACTTATTTGTCATAGGTATCTGCTTGTTTTCAAATAATACTCACAAATTCTAATATGCTTTCATATCTTTTCAGTTTTTTTTTAAATCAACGTAAGTAATTCTTTTATATGAACAATAGAGAATAATTTTGGGTCAAAGCTCAGTCTTAATAAATGTAATAGCAAAATATTATAAATTGTCCAAGAATGATTATTCGACGACTGTGTTGGGGACATTTGGGGCAGACTGTTCATGATTAATTGCACAAACTTTGAGACATTGAGAGATTAGGATTAGACGGAAGAACATTAAATAATTTTGCAATGTGAAGCATGGACACTCATGGACTTTCCTGGTATTCATATTTCTTTTACAGTATTGCTCATTCTATTTAGCTTTTAGTCAAGTTTAAAATTTTCATTAAAGATTACAGTTTCCTGAGGAATGACCCTTTTTATTTTCCGAGCAGCAGAATCAAGATAGTTTTGTTTGGTGAAATTAATAACTGATGTCAGGTATTTGAAAGCTAATGTATAACAGTGAATAATAACTTCTTCCATATTATCTGCTATTTGTTCGTCTTTTTGGTAGAAGTTACATCTCTGACCAACTAATTCATCATTAATTCTATCACATCAGTTATTGCTTAATGTTTATTATGTTTACAAATTTTGATGCATATAAGGTTTAATTTTAAGACTAAGTTTAAATGAAACTCTTAGACTGCGGAAGAAATATAAATTATTTTCAGTCGCTGTGAGTGTATTTGCCTCTCCACAAATGTATCGTTCTTAAAGGACATAATCACTGTGAGAGAGGAAAAGAGCTATTTTCAACTGTAGCGTAGAGAAAAACCCATCCTGTGGGGATGTGCTTCAACATTTCCATGTATTTGAGACTGACAAATTGAAAAATCTCTCACAATTTTTGAATACTTTTGTCAGATAAGGGAGAATAATTGAAATGGTCTATTACACAACCTACAAGATCAAACAGTGACATATTCAGAATCTATTTTGTTATCTCACACCGTAGGATGAGCTCGGTGGTAATATTAAAGGAAATATCCATTCTGATTTTCTCTTAATTTGTTGGCAGAGTAGTGTTTCTCCCTCTGGATTTTACCATCATCAGCTGGAAATAACCAGATATTTTCAAGTTTTACGTCATCCAATTTGTATTTTACATAATTCAGATCACCAGCTCCACATTTAGTAATGCAAATTTTATATTTTCAGTACTCCTAGATCAGTTTCACTGATAAATTGAAAATAATCCACAAAACAATTGATTATTCCACTTTGAACTCTGAAATGACACAAAGCTATTCCAAATACTTGGATGTTTCCACTTGTTAAGGAATATGTGACCAGGTAAAATCACGACCAATACCGGTCCTGCAATAATACCGCGATACAGTGATTTCCTGAAAATACAGCAGGGTCAAGTTCTCCAAGCACAGCTGAAGACACAGGGGGGAAGGAACTGAGAACTTAACACAAAGAACGTGTTACTCAAATACTAATTTTTGGCTGAAAAACTTTGAAACCGGAGTGCTAAGCAGACTTAATACTTACATTTTTATGTCTTCCAGGCCTCTCATTTCTAAGAGTTTACTTGGAATATGAGTGAAAGTAAGTAAGTTTACTACAAAGTGTAATGCTGTTGAGCTTGATTTGGTGGGTTGTTTTGGTTTTTGGGTTTTTTTTTTTTTCCATCTTGTACCTAGTATTGCTAAAGACAGCAAATAATACAATGCAGAATTCAGAACTGCTTCAATGCCCTTGTCACGTTTATCACTGTACACAGCTACATTTTAAGATAAACAATGGAAAATGCGAATAAAAATTTGTTTTGGAAACAAACTACGAACTCTGGTGAAATAAAGAGTTTAGTAAACCAGTAGCTTTGTAGATCATGAAAAGTCATGACTCTGCTAATGTTTACACTAGTCCTGTGTTTTATTTGCACTTTGTGGATGATACTGTGTTTTATTGGTTCTCTCTTTTTAATTCTCTCTACTGTACATTGAGGTAGCCTGAAAGAAAACACTTTAGTCTTGTGTAATTAATTTTTCAGTACCAGTTTGCATAAATTGTGTGCTAAATAATTCATTTTCTGCAATAATAAGAGCAGACAATGACATAATAGAAACCCTGTTGCATAAGTTATGTTTCTTGAGTATCAGAGAAGTTGACCTACATTTTGAATGCCTGTAGCGCTTGTGAGCGCTGCTGGATTGATATGCTTGGGTACCACTACAGCTTTTTGCCAAAGAACGACAATGGTTAATACAAGAAGGACAGCATCAGGAGAAGCAGAGGGGACCTTCCAGTTTCACTGCAAGCTTCTTCAATTATGTTTTAGGGTAAGAGAGTCTATGTGCAAGATCAAGCTTTTGTCTGATCTCTTTGTATCGGTTATGAGAATGCTTTTGATTATCAGGGCATCAGCTTAATTCAAATAGGATAGATATAACGTACTCATTTCAAAGGCATTTGGGGTAGAGGAAGAAAGAAACATTGCCTCGTTCTGTCTTTCACTGAACACAGACTCTCCTGTGATGAGTTTTGGCTCCCACCAAGTTGGACGGAAGACTGGACTAGTGACAAAAATTCCTTTGTTCTGTGTTTTGTTAGCAGTCTCTTCTTTTAATTACGTATTTGTAAGTGCTGAGCTTTTAAAACTTAAATATTAGAGGGAAGCAATAAAGATTGCAGCTTGATTTAAAAAAAAAAAAAAATCCAAAACCAACACCACAAACTTTCTGAATACTTTAATATATTAGCTCCAGCCAAAGTTGTTGTCCTCCCCTCACAAGTAAAAAAACAAAACCAAAAAAACCCAACAAAACCCAACAAAAACCCCATAATCGGTGAAAAGTGGCAAGAATGTTGGCAGTATTTTATGAAAAGAGTTGGTTTTTTCCTACCACTTTAATGTACATTGCTAATTCTGCTTCTGGATTGCAGGTGAGTACAGAACAAAGGAGATAAAGAATGGAATAAAAACCAGAGAAAATGAATCGCAGTCTGTTTCTTCGCTGAAACTAAGGTAGGATGCCAACAATGACAACTTCATTTGCTGTACGTTGCTGGTGACGTATCAGTGTTGATGACGTGGCAGGGATCTAGATGTAATGACCATGCTGAAGTTGGCTCTGATTTTTTTGGTTCCTTCTTTGTATTTACATAAAGTCAGCATAAATTTCCAGATGCAAACAGAGCAAAAGAGAAGCGGAGGCTGGAGCCACTGATGTATTCCTACTAGTCACCTTGCGCTGTTTTATTGAGAAGTGTTACATTATGGGGGACCATGTCCTTGAGAAGAAAAGTCGCACTGTTCCTGGTGAGTTAGCACGTAAGTTAAAAATCATATTACACTTCCCAAATAAGCAAATGATATTGCTGGGGTTCTGGCCAATGTTAACTTTACAAATAAAGCAAGTAGTGACAGGTTGTGTATGAGCCAGTGCAAGGTATGTTGTATTACAACAGTTGCTTTTATGACCCTAATCATTGTACTGCCAGGTACAAAAGGTATAATACATGCATGTGCACAGAACGATATTTTTATGCCATGAGCACACACTTCTGATGACAGTAAACTTGGTAAAACTGGTATTTTCGTATTTGTTTTCTTTCACGACGTGTATGGAGCTAAGTAGGGTTCTGTGTTTTGCTGTTCTTCTGACATCTTACGTTAAAAATGCTGTGAACCATTAAGAGACAACACTAACTCGTGCAAAATCTAGCGTGAGCTTTGAAAGCCATAACTGTGGTTACCAGGCTGGACACAGACATTATATTGTGCTGCAATTTGACACCTATATAACGGTTAATTCCTGCATAGGGCTTAACCCAGTGAGACACCAAACAACTTGTGAAAGATATTAAATGTCTCCAATGCTTCGTAGCTCAGTAAAAGTTTAAGATAATCCTCAATTTCAGTGTTAGCCTCTTAATGCATTGAGAAGAAACAGGCATGCTACCTTTAGTAAAAATAACTATACAGAAAGCTTATTACAATTCAAATAGCTCTCCCGATAAAAAAAAAGAATAAGCATATTTCTTATAGGCTGTAATTGTTCCAACATTTATTTTGCTGTTCTCCTCCCAATGTCTTATATTGTCTCCTTCAGAGCCTTCCTAATGCCACTATGGCAGATGAATCGGGGCAAAAAATTACTCTAGTTTTCCTTTGCCAATATCTGTGAAACTTCCTATTTTTTTTCCAAGAGAATTTGGCAGAACTAGTATTCATTTACAAAGAAAAAAAATAATTAGGCTGTATAGCTAAGGGGATTACATAACTTAGCAATGAATCCCTGAAAAGACTTTTACGGAAATAGCACAACGTGAAGTAATTTTAAAATGTTGTGTAGTGCTCTGAGAAGCCTTCCAGGTTTGTTTTGATGGGCACGTGGGACCTACAATTTTAAAATATGCTCAGATGAATCTGATTTTTATCATGATCAATATATCTGTGAAAACAGGTGAGGTTTCCGGTCCTATGTCATCTTGTGTGCTCACTGTATGACATAAGGGATATGGTGTAAGGGAGAACTTTGTAGAGTGGAGTTGATGGTTGGACTCGATGATCCCAAGGGTCTCTTCCAACCTAAATGATTCTATGATTCTATGTACAACGGAACCGAAGGCAGGGCTAAGCCGCATCTCTGTAGTAATGCCACTCTGCTTTCACGGGTGCAAGTTCCTCCTTTTAAAGATGTTACGCTCGTATAAGCAAAAGACAATGCACAACAGCAAAAGTTTTAATAATGGAGGAAACAGAATATATGGTGCTGTGTACTATTAGCAGAGAATGGGATGAGGTAGCTGATTCATACCGCAGTCTATCTGCATTGAGAAACGAAGTGAAAAAACCAGCCTTTCCTAGAGTTAGACCTCAATCACGTGGGAAAGTCTTAGCCAGTCAAGGGGATACCTGTTAATACGTAGTCTCAAATGCAATGTAGGCTGTAATTTGATACTAGAAGTCGAGAACCTCTGCGGGTGTTTTGTGGATATGAACAAAACTCAAGTAACCCATTTGTAGTGGGTTACTACAGACAAAACGGTATGTAAAGCAAAGTTAGTTAATTTGACTTTCATCGTTAAGTTCAGCAATCTGTTCAGCTCTAGGTGTGAAGTGCTGTTTTTTCTATGAATTATTTCTTGGACCCTGAATTTTTCAGTTTCAAATGTTGCATTAACCGCTAATCGTATTCTACTGATCACGAAAGCACTATATCTCAAAAGTAATGCAGGTATTAAATACAGCTATATAAAAGGCTTCTTGGTCTGCTGTTACAAAATGCCTAGGAGAAATATGACCTAGTAGATATCTCCAATTTACCAACTAGAGTTAAAGTAAGGGTAGAACTGTGGTGCTCCATCTGCATGGGATTTGCTGCGGAAGGGCTCTTCTCCTTAACCTCCTCCAGGGCAAGGACTTTGCATTAGCGATTGAAGCCATTCTTAGACGTTATTAATTCTCTTTGTGGATACACTGGGGTCAGAGAGGTGCAAGGGTGATAAAATTATCATATCCCAGAGCTGGTGAATGAGGTATGTTAAGTTTAGTCAAGACCTTGTGGATAGGTAGGGAAAGAAGCAAAAGCAGCTGGGGCACCTGCTGGAAGAAACAAGGGAAATACTGTAGTGTTTATCAGAAGTTGAAAGGGTCAGGAAAGGACGAAATAAGACAAAGATACATGCACGGCAAGGCAGTGAAAAGAAGTAGTTGCTGATGTCAGAAAACATACAGACAGGTTGCTAAAAGAATTGTTTGATGCACCTTACTGCTAATCCACGGGTCAGAAGAAGCAGTGGTGTGTGTTAGGTCACTAGCCTGAGTTAAGAAATATTCTTGGCTTCATCGGCAAGAATGAGCATTGCAAGGGTCAAATTCTAAGTAACAGTTATCATCAGATTTGGATCAGGAAGGCAGATAAAGGTGACCAGCATCCAGTTCTAGTTGGGTACTTCAACTAGAAGGTTGAAGTACCCAACTAGATTATTCAGATACCCAACTTAGATTACTTCAAATCTAAGGTACTTCAGGGTTTAATTGAAACTGGGGTATTAATCGATCCCAGGCAGCTGGAACTGCTGGTTGGTAACCACTGAGATGAAAATAGTGCAATAGTGCCCAATAATTTTTAATGATGTGGAACAAAGTCCCTGAAGCAAGTCTTATCTGAAGATGAGAAAAAAATCGATAGAATAGCTTGATTAGGTTTGTTTGGGGTACTTGAGTGCATGGTCAGTTGTATTTTAAATGCCATAAATAGCATCTCTCCAGAGATGAAATAGATATCTTTATTAGTAATTTGTAAGGATTTCATTTAATTTATTATTTTATTTAGTTTAAGAAAATTATTTTATGTAAGTACATACATCTGGATTATAGGCATATATTCATTTTTTCAAGATTAAGTCTGGTGGTATGAGTATCAAAAGTCAGGTTTCCGGTCTTCCGGTCTGAATATTAAAGACAAATTACTTTTTGTCTTTTAAATTCCAAAATGCAAAGTAAAGCTTAAAGCAAAACCAACTTCTGGGCAGACTGCAAAAGTGATATTTGGATGCTCGTATTTATGTGTAGGCACACAGGCAGAGCTTTTACATGTCTGCAAACCCCTTAACAATCAGGTGTTGTTGATGGACAGCTTGAAATTGGCTTTTTTCAGTGGCATTTAAGGCAGATCTTTCATAATTGTATTAAAATATTTTGGAGTCTTTGATCCTTTGACATTCATTATCTAATATCAAAGAAATGGTCAAGTATGCATTCTTGTGCAGGCTCTGATCTCTTTCTATCTGTATATCTTTTTTCAAAGTGTTTCATTACAGATCTGCTTTTCAGGGGTATTTTTATCACATAATTGGAGTATTTCAACAATCAGCACTAGGTTCATTTCATTCTTCATGATAATCAACTTCTTGGCAAATGAGCGATTTCTAATATGTCTGTATATGCAAATGTTTCTAGTCCTCTACCTTAGATGATGTTCTCATACTCCCTAGTACTTTTTTCTTCTAGAATACATGATCTGTTTGCATATAATCACCTTTTTTGCAGTTTTAAGAAGTTTCAAATATTTTGCCCAATATCAAAAGCATTGTAGTATTAGTAGTAGTTGCTGTTTATAATGACAAGGCATGTGTTAGAGCGTAGAATCTTAGCAACATTTTCAGTCGCATGCTGCTCAAATGAAACACTGAGGACTTCATGAGATGGAAAACATAGGATTAGATGGCCCCTTTCTAATTGTTTCTATTTACTAAAAGAATCCAGTATATAAAGATTTATTTTATTTCTACTTTTTATGACATCCAAATTTTCTAAATCTGAAAAACTCCAGGGGATAAATTATATAAAGCTATGTACTTTGTTAAGAAAGTAAACAAAGCTACACTTACTGTTGGCTCTTTATTAAACCATGTATCTTGATTATACCTCAGTAATGTTACCATTTCTATCTGGAACAGTTTAAGAATGTTAATTGAACTTTATTAGTTTCCTAAGATAATATTGAATGTAAAACTA
The DNA here is from genome assembly GCA_008658365.1 of Alca torda. Lineage (NCBI taxonomy): Eukaryota > Metazoa > Chordata > Aves > Charadriiformes > Alcidae > Alca > Alca torda. The sequence continues at coordinate 9,914,853 of CM018079.1, forward strand.
ATCCTGCTGATTGACTGTTATTGCAAGTTGTATTGAAAACTAAACTGGAGACTTTTTCCACTTCCCATGACAAACATTAGGCTGTTCACGTTTATGGATTGCTGAATTTTAAAGACAAATTACTTTTTGTCTTTTAAATTCCAAAACGCAAAGTAAAGCTTAAAGCAAAACCAACACTTTATCTTTGAAGATTTCACAGTGTGCATGCATGGAAAATTGTTATCTTCTCTTCGAGCTGAAAAATTTCAGCACTTTCCCTTGGGCAAACTTGAAGCTGAATGGGGCTACATCATAAATTCTACGCGTGTTTATACATGTTAACCTGCTCGCAATTTATCTGTGTGACTTGTTTTGTTTCAGTCTGAGAAACTCCTTCAACCTATCATAATTAAATTATTATGCATATACACCAAGGCTTAATGCATCATCATGATTTGGGTTTTCTCTTAATTTTTAACCTTGATAATTTTGCGTAAAATTTATTTCATGGTTTAATAAATAATGCTTCCAAAAATATTTTTCTACCACTCTAGGCTTGTTATATTTTTTTTTCATACATGCAGGAGATCCCTTCTTCACCTGAAGGAGCCTCTTTTCAAACAATTCTTAGACAAAGTTTCTCTGTTTGTATCAGACTCCTAAGATTTTTTCTTAGCTTAAAGCAGAAACAAGTTTAGTTGTCTCTTATGGTTTTCTGAAATGCTGTGTGGTATTTGAGCCAGTCGATCTTGGTAAGACTCAGTCCATCCAGAGCAATGCCAAGATGTTGAATTGTCTCTGTATTGTATGGCTGTCTTTTCTCAGATTTGTTGGTGAGACAACAGGATAAAATAGAAAGCTTCCATGTCGGTCAATCTATTTATTTTTACTTTTTGTCTGTTACAACCTATGGAGCGGAGAAAAATAAAGATCACGTCTTCTTAGTGTTCTTTGCGCTCTGGTACTGATTAAAAAGTGATTAACCTAGTTTTAGAAGCAAATTTTGTGGACTTCTGCTTTTATGTTACATCATGGTCTTGCAGCAAACAATTATTTCATTTGGGGCCAAAACAAGAATGAAGGCTGAACACAGAATCATGGTGACAGCTGTAACATCTTTTTGCCAGAGTGGGGGCATGACTTGAGAAACTTACTATATCAGTAATGAATAATAGTAGTTGAATATTCTCTACATTTGTTTACTTTTTTTTTCTAAAAATACAGCTGTGTGTTAATGAAATGCAGCTTTTTTTTTTAATTGGAGTTACATCAAGTAATTGCTGTACTTCTACATTTCATAGTCGTGTGCTTATAGTGATAGCTCAGAACAAATACAAACTCTTCTGTTTCTTATCAAAAGTTTATGACATTTCTATAAGGGGAAAAAAAAAGTTTATAATAGCATGCTACGTAGTATTTTTGAATGCTTTGGATTTCAGCTACGTCTTTAGGGGTTACATAAACTGCATTCCCATCGGACCTCTCACTGAAGTGTGAATATACATAGGCATTACTGGCCATACAGTACATTCTGAATTTTAAAACACCTGTATTTTATAGAATGCAAAATGATTGAAGTATCCAGTGTTCCGTTGTATGAGGTTTGAATAATTGTTTCCATATGGCATATGATAAAAAGCTGTTGCAACCAAGGGTTGATAAACTTACTGTTTTTATTCCAGATGGCCCGATTTGTGCATCTGCATTAATATTAAAAATTTAAGTGTTTTCGTTGAGAATCCGCTGAACAGTATCCTGGGAGCCAGGAATGTCTCTTCTGGGCTGATTTTCGTACTGTAGTTTTTCTCCTTCTGTCTCAATGCCTTTTTTTTTTTTTTTTTTTTTATGTGCTCCCTCACAGTGTTCAAGTCGGGGAACTGTTTGTGACGAGGTATTGAAAAAGAAATTGATGTACAGTTTACATACAGATTTTGAGTGAAGTTGAATTTTAGATAAGTTTAACCCACTTTATTTCTAGCCAAAAGGAAACATAAAGGCAGAATAAATATTTAAGTGAATTCAGCCTGAGTATATAGAAAACAGATGTAAATTACGAAGACAAAATGCCTTCGTATTAAACTTCTCTTGCACAAAAATCTTTTGAGTAGCTCATTAAAAATACCTTGTGGGTAATTTTTCTGATAAACCAATATCCTTCAGAGAGAAGCTGAAGTAGTAAGTACTTGAAAAGTTTCCTTTTTTCCTTGTCAAGTAAAAGCTTCATCCTCAGAAGAAGAGCTTGTATCTCTCTGTCTATTTGGATAAATTTTTGTTTACTCCATATGCTAGGAGAAAAATACTGTTGATTGAGCTGCTCTGTATTCTTTAGAACCACCTGAGAATATTGTCTGGCTCTTTCTAAAGCCCGTAAACTCACAGGATGTTTATGTCTCTAACAAAAACCAGTGTGCAAAACAGATATTGAAATAATGCCCATAATAAAGGGAAATATCTGTTTGGGTTTTTCTCAATAAGAGTTGGTGTCAGCAGGCTGTTCTTATGACCATCCTGGTTCATCTCTTCTACAGAAGAAATATTTTAATGTTATTGTTACTCAGGACTTATAACAGCAAACATATAAAGTCTTCTTTCCCTAGGTGTTTTTCTGAATATCCCACTCTCTTGCCCTGCAGCCTTTTCTGAAATAAGACTTGTCCCATTTGTACTCACAACTGCAATTAATATTCTAGACACAATTTGGATAACTATATGTAATTGTTCTTTTTCATGCCTTGCCTTGAAAAAGATTCTAAAAATCTTACTCTAAATCATTTGCAAAGAGGCCATGCTACGCATTTTTGGAAGTTACGCTTTTCTTACTAACAAGCTTTTCTTTCGGTGTCTTCTAATTTTCCCTGAACTCTTCTTCACGCAGGTGAGTGGAGGCTGGAAGAGATTATGGTCAACTGAATCTTCTGACAAAAGGTAAATTTGTCTATATAAAACATTTTTACAGTAATAAACGCCTCACTTTTGTGGGGGGAATTTCTTATATTTACAGTGTAGTTGCAGATGAGGAGCTTTAACCAACAGAGCAAAGTCTGTCAAATTTTGCCCTTTTTATCTCTGTATCTCGACACTTGTTTGGGAAGTCTTGTTGAAGTCTTAACCTATGTGAAACGTGTCTGGAGAAACTTGCTACTTCTTTGAGGAAAGCAGCTATAGTTCATGAGGCTTGCAAGCTCCCTTAGCACAACTAGCAGTCTGCACGTCCCACGGCAAAGACAGAATCGTGGTGTTCTCTGAACCTTTGGGTTCTCCCAGTAGAGCTTCCAGCACAGCTGGTGCAGCCCATATAACCTTTGCAAGAAATTGTATGGCGTCCTGTGCTTGCAATTTTACGCTGTTATTTGTATGACATGACTTGAGGACAGTGTTTCTGGATGCATGAAGAAAATTATAACCTTTATTGGAGGGTTCACGTAAGTTACAACTGATAACAGAAGATCCTGCAGGGGAGAAAGGACTTTCTCCTTACCATTGGTAATTCCCACATGGAATTCATCTGTCAAAGATGATGAAAAGGCTAAATCCTGTTCATTGTGAGCTAATTCATTGTGTCTTCTTACAGGGAAGGAGCTGGCCTAATCTACACCACAGTTACATGTACGCAGATGAAAACGTAAGCTCAAAATGATGCAAAAATAACAAACCAGAAGGTTCCTGAAAAGCAAGGTTGCAAAAAAAAGTGATATTGTATTTCTCATAGCTCTAAATTATCAAAAGCTCAGAGGGAAACAATTTTATCTCCCCATTTCAATGTAAAAGTAAATCCCACACGCAGACCACCAAAGAAAGGAAGGAAGAAGTTGATTCTAGTATTTTGAATGCAATTAATTCTTATATGTTCTATTTTTTATTGGAAACTTGAAACTTGAGGGTTATTCCCTATTTAATGAAAAATTTGAATTTATGCCTAGGTAAAAAAGAGCATTCTACTTGCATTATTACTCCTGCCTAATAGTAGATTTGCATAGTTCACGAAGTACCAATTACGCTTACTAAAGCTGTCAGCATTAACCCCTGAATACGCGTTAGAAGACCTACAGATGAAGTGCAGGCAAATAAGGAGAGCAGCTCTCTAATAATCTTGCAGAGTGGAACAGTAGGCTGGATAATCTGTTGAATGCATTAGCATATATTTGTGATGTGAATGTACCAGGCTGAAGAATATAAAGTACGTGAAAGGGAGACATGTTAAAATAGTGTAGGTGGCGTAGTAGGTGAAAAATTGCCCCTTGTGGTGACTTATTAAGATACAGTGAGGTGATTATTAAAATGCCAGCGTAAACCTAAAAGGCTTCTGATTTAAATTTCTGATGTTTCAATTCTCTAACTGTCTTGAGAAGAGAAGCAGCAAAGCCTGTGTTTATTTGATTGCACAGCATAATAAAAAAGAAATTATATTTAGAGGAGCAGTATTTGCAATCTTGATGTCTGATATTGGTCAAAAAGCCTTAGAAGCAACTGGTCTGACAGTTTTATTTCTTTTCAGAGTGTATCACGTGTCTCTCTAAACTGCTTGTAATATAATGGAAAGCACTGACCCATAATCTGCAAAAATAGCATAAATATTACATTCCAACTTAGTGAATCTTGTTCTGGAGACAAGCTCGAGTGATAATATATGAATTATCTTATTCTGTCTTCTCCATTACCCTGTCAGTGGATGTGGCAAGATACTACAGTTCTTCACAGCTCCAAAGCACCTACCTACAGTATTACGGGTATAGACGTGCGTCTCTCTTAGTGTTTCAACTTTTTAGCCCATTCACAAACCCAGTAAGTGTTCATCACGTATTCTTTTTAGATTTAAATAATTGCAGGGGCAAAATTGACAGACTGGTGCAAAACAGCATTTGTGAAGATACAGAAGTCTTCTGATGATCTGTCTTCATCAGTCTGTTACTTGTTCCATTCAGTGAAAAGTTGTCTTGTTAATGAAAGCCATTAGAATAGAATAGCTCCACACAGACGAGGGTAAGGAACCTACTTTCTGACATTCACTTAGTTTTCTGCTTTGCGTCTCGTTTTAGCACGACTCAGATTTCAGGATGACTCCTGCAAGGCTGATGTTTTCCTATACATGTGTGAAAATGGCGGCGTCATACAAAATGTAGCAAAAATCAAACCAAATCCAGATCTAATAAACCAGTTATTAACTCCACTAGCACTGTATCATGAAAATACTATTTCAGGATAAGAAAGCGGTGCAAAGTATTACTGATCTTCCATGCTAAAAAAACTTTTTTCAGATGTCTTGCCACCGCCCCCCTCTCCCCCCTGCATGCACTGAAAAGTGCAAGGTACAACACTACTTTTATCATACTTCTGCGCAAAGTGTGTTTGCCCTAGAAAAATTTGTCATTCCTGGGTGAGATAACTAATTATTTAAAAAGTTAAGATACTCTCACAAAGCTTTGAAGTGGTAAAAAAAAACATGACTTTTTTCACTTTTAACCAAAAAATTAATAAAACTTTCAAAGATATACAGAACAGTAATTAATTATGGTGCCTCTGGGTTTTAAAAATACTGTAATTTTCTAATTACAGAGCTTCCAAAGTCATATATTCTGACTTGCTCTCAGATACATGCATATAACTTTACTAAGGTTAAGAGAGGTAATACATAACTTCAGCAGAGGGAAAATATATCCTAAAAGACTTTCATGTTGTACACATAACAGATCATAATGTATAATAGAATAAAAAATATATTAGTTTTTATGATAGATATTGGAATGAAATATTGCATACTCTCTGTCTAGACTTTGGGAAAAGCTCTAGCGAATATATCTGAGGAAGGAAGAGACAAGGAGGGTTAAAATGTGACCATCCATCTTAAAAACAATTTAGAACAGTTTCAAGGTTTCCCTGGTGCTGTATTGTAATTGCCGAAATAAGGCCACTTTGTTGGTCAAGTCCATTCTGTTTTCTCTCGTACTTGTTACAGGTGCATAGTTCACCATCAATTGCTCTGGGTAATCGTGGGGAGGTTACAGAAGGCTGAAAAAAATCTGAGGATTGTTCAGAGCTTATGTTTGAAGCCTACCATAGTTATATATTTTTTTCTTTTGTTGTGGCAAGAAGATTGTACATTTATGCATTGTGACTCTGAAAAAAGCAAAGGTGCAAGTAGTTCATATAACAGTTTTTGTAGCTTTAAGTGATATCTAATAGATGATTTCAATTTTAACCAAAAAAAAAAAAAAGAAGGTATATTTAATCTCCTTCCAATTTGTGATACTGCAGAGACAAATTATTTAATTTGGTAAGATGGCATTAATGCAAAAATCAGACATTCTTTTTTTTATAACTACATCCTAATCTTTTGTAGGTATTTTGTCTGCAGTGTTGTTAACTAATCCTATGTCATCACCTGGAAATGATCCAAAATTATTCCCAGACTTAAATTTGTTGTAGTAACTATATATAGGATCTACTTACAGACTCACTTACACAGTATTTTTTTTTGTGTCCTGACTTTGACAATATGTATATGAGTTATTGAAATATAAAGTAAAAACCATTAAAAATAATGGTTCTACTCTTAAAGGTTAAGATTAAAAAGGATAAAAAGTATGTGTTGAGTTTTAGTTGGTAATATCAAATTATGTTCATTGCAGTAATTCATAAACTTTAAGGCAATTGATTAAACATATTAGTCCTTAGCAGTACTGAGTACAGGGTTATCTAGTTATGTAGTGTACAATGGTTCTGTTGTTAGAGGATTTGGAACAAGGCACTGTTTATTAGAAGTAACCAAGATGTGTTTTTTTCTCTTCGTGAGTCCCCAAATGATATTGCAAACCAATGGACATGATCCAAGAAGACTGAGTTTCAAGGTTTGGCTTAGAGCATGTACCTTTTTAGCATCTGCTCATCAATAAGAAATACTAAAGTACGTGTCACATACTAAGGATCCTTTCACAAGGCATGAGTAACATAAACGTCGTGGAATGGGAGCCAAAAGCAGCCACTAGGAAAGCTATGAACTGTAGAAAATCTCAGCTTCTTCTGGAAGACCTTAAAATTGCTAGGAAATACGATGCCTCCCGCAAAAGTGGAGGAGACCCTTGTATGTGTGGGGTCTTGGTGTATCTAGACCTCAGGCTATACTAATATCCACCACCTGGGTAGCCACGAGCAAGACTATATGCACGTAGGTGGGGAGGCAATAGCTTAAAACCTCTTTTAAATGATACGCTAACTGCTTCTGCAGTGTGACGGAGGTGTGTTACAGAAGTACATATTTGATCAAGCTCCTTTGATTTGCAGCGAGAACAGCTTTTAATTCGGGAATCCAGCTAAATTCGGGCATAAATTAGAGTTACATATACAAAGCCAATGCGGTAGGTATCCTACTTCAGAACGTTAGGTTTAAAAACTTGAATGATGCATCATGATCTTTTCCATATGATAGAGTTAGATTCTTTGATGACTCCTTCTGTTTTGAAGCTTTTTAAGGAATCCATCAAGATTCCTTAGGAAAAAAGAACCAAACCTGACTACAGTACTTACTTAAAAGACATTCACTGAATTTGCTGTTTTGTTAAATGTTTATGTACATCTCACATTTCTGCAGGTTCACAGCCTATGGTAGATGCTTGCAGGAGTAGTTGCTTTTCTAAAGTTCATAAACAGCTGACACCTCTGTGATGCTCATACTGCTAATTACCCAATGGAGAACGGATGTTTCTAACTTCACTATAAATGAATGAAACTGCTTTACCGGTAATTCAAATGTTCGTGATCTGTTTCTTAAATTTAGAAGACGCTTGTCCAGTCATGCTTGATTTGATTCACCGCTGTGTTTCATGTGAGGAGCTGTGGTGTATGAAGTTCTATAAACTGAAAAAGTGAGCAAGAACCACTAAGGAAATCAGATGTGTTCAATGAAAAATGTTCATTTATTGTTCATTAACAGAGGTAAAACTCCTTGCTACGTGAGCTGGTCCAACTTGTAACAGAGCTGTCTATCACAAACCCTTCTTTGATTCTCTTGGAAGTTGGTTTTTGTTAGCGTGTTGTCTCAGTACATTAGTCCAACTGAAATGCCACGGGATAGAGATAATATCCAATTACTTGTTTGGCTGAAAATAATTTCTGCTAAAGTTCGAACAAAAGGCATAAGAAATACCACATCATCTTTAATAAATCTTACAATATTACAAAGAATCTTGGAATGCTATGAGCCAGCTTTTAATGTGTGCTTCTCCATTAAGGCAGAAAATTGCACTGGGGAAAAAAATACCCAACCTGTTTCTGCTCCATTGCAGCAGTTTCACAGATGATGCTCTGCTTTGAATTTGCATTGGAAAAAATTTAACATTACTAACACTTCGTCTGTATGTGAATTCTGATATAGCTTGCTAATTAAAAGTCAGTTCGATTACATATGTATATATGTTCAAGAGGAGTCTAATATCTTTATGAATTACTATTCTCAGACATTTCTGCTTTTTACCAACATCACTGATTTCTTTGCATATGATTCAAGGAGCACAAGTGTAATCTTTAGAGTATAAGAATAGGGGAAAATTACATATTTCCCCCCCCCCTTCCCTATTACAATCACCATCATAACAGTTTCCTGGTTTACCGATCCTGTTCTTGTTACAGTCTCTGTCACAGAAATAAGAATGGAATTTTAATGCCAATGCAGGCTGTGAAACGGTAAATGACGGTGTTACTGGAATGGGATGCGTTAGGTCCAGAATGCGCTTATGGGTTCTTCAACCTATAACAGAAAAGAAGAAAGGCAATCAAACGTGCAGCACTGAATAGGACAAAACAATAAATTTGACCATTGGTAGTGGGGAGCTAAGAAAGTAATTTTTGGGGTGGGAAGATTTCCTTGAATTCTTCCTCTTCTGTCGGTTGTGTGTGCAAGCTAATATATTTACCAAGAGGCCTCCTTAAGAATGGTAGCAATAACCATGCCACTGGAATTCAAGAAACAGCAGCTAAAAACAAACACAAATTCATATCCTATGTAAATATATTTTCAGTTACAGTAATGAATGGATTTGGCCCATTAAATGAATTAAACTAATGCATTCATATCATTCCCTAATCTCTTCTCAGTAACATCTGAATAATTTAATTTTAACTCTTGCTGTATGTTGGGTGATATCTTCAATTAGTTATCATCGCTAATTGAATACCTGCAGTCAGTTACTACTCAATTATACATATGTGGTCACAGTAATTGGGGTTATTTGGGCTAGTAGGGTCACTTCAGTTTTACAGAATTGCAATTCAGATATGAATTTGACCATTTAGTGGGATCCTGTTCTTACTCAGTGGGTAACACTCACTGATTTTTATGGAAGTATCATTTTGGTTTAGGTGCCATAGGCAATTGCTTCATCTAATTTAATGTGTTTAAATGGTTGAAATAGTTCTGCAAGTGTTCCTCGCCTTGTTCTTGTCTGTTCTACATTCTATTTAATGCCGTTCTTCCAGTTTACACCATGACATTGTCTCAGAGTTTCATATAATATTGCCTTGTCTTAGATGTTGTGAATGGTTTTATACTGTCAGCAGTTATTCTTCCTCAGATTTTCTGTCCTCACAATCTTTTTCCTGCCTTTGTGAGGCGTACTTTATTAACTGTCAGTTTTGAAACACATGAAAAGAACAACATACTATAATCTTTGAGAACAAATTTAACTTTGCCTGGCCTGGTTCAGTTCTCCATATTTTGGATGTTTAAAAGAATCACTGCCAAAGCACTACTGATATTGTTAACACGGTATTACCGGCTGCAGTCACGTAACTGTCACAAGGACAATGACCGCAGCACGTGGGCTATTCTTCAGCACAGGTAAAGGGAAGGAAAAACCGTGCGCTTAGAGGAGTCCCGTGAGATGAGTTATCTACAGATGAACCCTCTGCGATTTCCCCATTCTAGTCTCAGGTGAAGATTTAAAAAACAAAAAAATATGAATGACACTTTTGCTGTGCAAAAGTACGCTTTTGTGTACTTCAGTGAAGGTGATTTGACAGCCATCTCTATGAAAGAGCAGATGGTGGAAGAATACTCTGAGGTGGATTCTTTTCTTTCCTTCCAGTAGATTCTTTCATGCCAGTGAATAATTGATGCGGAAGGGAAATTCAGAGCATAAACTGCTTACTAGAAACATCAAATTGTTTGAGAGGAAAACAAAGCTTTATTATTTTCAGAGGGGGTCAAATACTATTTAAAAGATGTCCTTCATCAGCCATTTTAAGAATATTTGGGCAAAATAATAAAAGCTGCAGATGTTTATGATTGTGTGCTCCGTTACGTTCAAACTCTGGCTGTCAGCGAAAGGTGACGTCCCAAATATATGTGTGTTTATGTATATGGAACTCAGAGTTTATTGTCTGTCCAGATAATGCTTTAACAGTTATTAACAATGCAGGGGAGGGAATGGTCACTTGCCTGTTATAACAGCTAAATCTGGCTGGGGCCACGGCAAGTCCAGCCCAGCCCTGGGACCTGGCACTGTTGGGTCAGGTCATCACAAAGCCTGTGGCCATCTGCTAGGAATGCCAAAAAATTGTATTTACAGGGCTACGCCTGACATGAGGCTGTGCCTGACTGACTGTTTCTGTGATTTGCAGCAGCCGTGACCACATGGAGAAGGGAATTAGGCTCCAGCACTGGGGAAACTGATCAGGTAACTGTGTTTAGAGGTTCTTTTTATTTTTTTTTCCTTAACCGTTTGTTGTTGTACTTTCTAAAAAGAGACAATGTGCTCAAACACGTGGAAAGTTATGCTTCTGCTCAGTCTCTTTTCTGTCTCCTTTTCCTACCTCACCCTCGTGGGATGCTTTAAAACAGAAAATCGAGCCCTGCGGGAGGGGGTTTGTTTAAATCTCTGAGGAGTCAGCAGGAGTGTTGGGAAAGCAGAGGGCGAGTGGGTGAGCCAGGGCTACCCCCTCTTGTGAACAGGTGTCAGGATGGGGGAGATGCTCCAGTATGGCCAAGAGAAGATACGGTGCTGCGTTCTGCACTGCTCCAGAGACACCTAGTTTGTGAGACCCGGACACAGCATCTGGGGGTGCATCGAAACAAGGATTTCTCTGTCTGGAAACTCCAATAGGCTGCTTTTAGACAGCTGGGGTTATGCTTTAAATTCATATAACGTTACCAACTGAGTATTTTAATGCTACCACGTACCTCAGAAATTACTCAGCCGAATTTGTCAACTCTTAACATTTAAAATGCAATTCAAGTTTTTATTTAAAACTTTAGCGGTATTCTTTTTTCTAACTGTGTATCTTCATAACACTAAGGGTAGATAGACCTTTTTTTCAATAGAAGCAAACAACTTTATGCAAAAAGCCCCAAACCATAAAACTTTAGCAAGTTGTATTAATTAGTTATAACATGAAAGAATGATGAAATTATTCTCTGAAATGAAAATATATGGAAATTATATGCAATGATGAGTTAGAAGGAACTGTACAAAACCTGCTGCTCTACGTTAAATGGGTTTGATGAAACAGAATCACTGGATTCCTAGGCCATTTTGAGAGTGGAGAAAAGATAGATGTTTTCTGGATCACTTAAATGAACACGGGTGAAAAACATTCCGTGTCTGAACAAGGGGAAAAAAATACCTTCTTTTGCAATGAAGCAGCAAATCAGATAAACATTCAGTTGTCTTGAATGTTGATGTATGCTTTCCCATGGTACCAAAAGGATATATCTGGGTGTATATTTAGTTCTTACCATTATTATTGACGATTGTTTTCAGATGTAAGATGTCATTTTTGTTCAATGTGCAAATATATGACATTTTAAAACCTAATAAATGAAAAGAAGTAAACTCTAGCAAGAATATGTGAAACAATTTCAGAAAAAAAGAAAACCACTCAACATACTGGCAAAGGTGTTCTCACCGTCTTCCATGTGTCTGAGTTTGGAGCAGTGTCTTACAGCTGGAGAAAAGAAAGCCTTTCGGCTTGTAACTACCTCTTTACCGTTTTGGGGGGTTTTTTTGGCATCCAGCTTGAAAGACGTTTGTTAGTTTTGCCCTTGGTCCACAGTGAATTGCCAGTGAATTTTCTGCCTTGTTATACAAAGTGTTTTTTAAAGTGCTCAAAATGGGATGGCCTTTTAAAGCGTACCCCCCGCCGCTTTCTGGGGAGGAGGGTGCGCTTTCATTCCTAATGCCTCTGAAATTCAGTTGGAGCCACTGCTTTTTGCAGCGTTCCTGCAAGCACGAGGCACTGCTGTGTAACCATTAATTCTGAACAGCTGCAGGTAACTACTAATCAGAACTATACTACCATTTTGTAAATGCTAAGGCGATGGTTTTTTCGGTCCGTTTCTATATAGTTCTACGTTTTAGGCTGCAGTTAGATCTCATTTTGAGCAAATGTCGTGACCTGTGATGCCACAGTGTGGTTAAGATATGCAAATAATGACTTCTTAATTGAGAACACTTTATCGATGCTAAAATATGTGTATGCGTTTGATTATTCATTTATCGTCCTGTAGTAGGTCTTGTTTAGGCAAAGCTGTACATATTTAATTGTTTCAAGTTTGCTTGATGAATCAGTCCCTCCAAACCAATAATTAATTTAGATGGCATTCTCTGAACTCTGGACTTCTTGCAATATATCATCTTTCTGCTGCGGCGCTGCACGGGAAAGTAGAGTTTTGGCAATGCCACATGAACAGAAACCATTAATCATCCCCCATGCGACGCCGGTGTACACGCAACCAAATCGAACAGTAGCTTCGCTGCATCTGATAGCGTAGAGTAAAAGCTGGAAACAAAAGGGTCAAACTCAACTGAAAACTAAAGCATTTGGTCTAAAAGTAATTAGTCGTGTTTCCTAAATGAATGACCCTTAAAAATGTGAGGCTCTGCTGACTGATGGCAGCCTTACATAAAAAGGAGGGTGATCCGAAGGATGGTGACTTTCCAAAAGGTTCATTAAAATCGTGCCCTGATTCATGCTGTGATCTCGGTTCCCACACGTGCTAGAATATCTGTCTGTATGAAAGAAAGACACTCTGAGAATCCCAGCAACAGAGGAAAAAAACGCAAAACCCTTTCCTTCAATTAGCATCTTACCGAAGAATAATCCAGCTGGAAGACACAGATCTATGGGAATTGGAGAAACACAGCTGGATCTTTATAGATCAAGTCCATCTAGCTGTCCCAAAGCGGGATGATTTAAATCAATGGGTTGTTTTTTGGTTAGTTTTTTTTTCTGTCAGATATTTCTTCAACCTGCTACACCTTTAAAAGACCTACAAGAATAGAAACTTCACCCTTCTCTCAATGCTTTGCTGTTTCTTAAATGTCAAAAACTTTTTAACTCCCAGGCACCATTACTTCTGCTGCTTATAGAGGTACTCTGATAAGCATTTTGGCAATTTTATCTTACTGTCAGTCACTCTCCGCTACAAGGAAGTCAACATTTTTTTTTTTTCCCCGCACTATGAACCTCTAATGTACAGAGTCATCTAATCCTTTCGGGCTGCTTGGTGTGAACAAAAGCTGGCAGAACACTACAGATAAAAGGGGTGTAGAAGTAACTTTCGCTTCTATAATAGCTATCTCCATGAAAATAAAGCAGCCACTTTACAGTTGCAAGTGGGATGCTAGATTGTGTGACCTGCAAAGGGGTGAAATAGAAGCAGGGGATATCAGTTCTCTCTTCCCAAGCCTTTCTTCTCGGTCTGATGAGGAAATGAATTGGAAATTCAAGGAGACGGAGCTTGCTGTTTCCTATACTCCATCCTGCGGCCTGTGACGTGCTGGTAAAGACAGTCTCGCTCTCAGATTTTTTTTGTGGTCTACTAGGAAATTAGAACATTTTGCGCAGAGGATTTTTCTGTGTTCTAACAATGTTGGTTTCTTGATGTGTATTACTCTTTTCTGGTTATATTTCAATACTATCGAAAGCTCTCAGCTGGGCTTTGAATTGTATCAGGTACAGTTTATATATTACTGAACCATAGGCAGCTGCTTTCTCTGCAGCGTATGCAGCCAAGGAGTGCCTTTTTTTGTGAACATTTGATTCATGGCGGAACAAACTGCACAAACCATCAACAGGCATACAGGAAATACTGTTGCTATTTTATACACAGTGAACTCAAGATGCCAAATGCTTTGCCATAAAAGTAATGATGAGAAGACTCAAAACAACTTATTTATTTATTTATTTAATTAATTTTTAATGCGGCAATGAAGTGCTTTTAGCACAAGACCACTCTTCTTGCATGTATGGAATCTACATAAAGATACAGAGAAATGCACTATAACTTTATGTTTACCATTTCCAGCCACATATGAGTCTTGTTAGAAATTAGAGGAGAAATAAATGAAGCGACTGCTTTGCAATCAGCTTACCTGGCACTTTGATGGTGACACTGTGCCAGTCGTACTTTGAATATATTTTCCAGCTGTTTCATACTTTCGTCTCTTCACACTCAAGGAGACGGAAATCACACCGACAGACTTACCAGCAGTTCTTGGTGTTATTGTGCCTGGTTATGATGCTCAGTAGGGGATATTGCTCCTTCATGAATTATGAAACTCTAATACAGTTCGTTGTGTTGCGAGATTTTATAAAACCTGCCAGGTGGCTGTTCTGCTCTTGTCTTAGAGCTTTGGTTATCTTTCTAAGAACTCGTAAGTGTAAAAATGTATCTAGACTTCAGTAAATAAAACCACAGAGCCTCACCGTTGGGATAATCTTTACAAAACAGCGCACGCTCTCGCATGACCCATAAACTTGCGTACTGTAAAATAATGCTTTACTGTTTGTTCTCGGCGCAGGTTTCCCTGCAGTTATGCTTTGACAGTGAGGTTTCATTTCATATGTATGTGAGTGTTTCCCTGCACAGATGAACGTGTGTGAATAGCAAAGCCATAGAATGAATTAAATAACATTTATCATGTGCTTTCAATTGATTTGCTTCCAATTTGCCCATTAATCCATTTCAAGAGGTACCTCTGAGACTGTCTTTTTAAAGCTACATATTAATGTGCAGATTTCTTACGGATGTGAGGCATACTGTAACCGCATTTACATTCAGATGGGTGACTGAGGACAAGAAAAAATGATAGTGAAGAGGGCTCCGTCTTGATTTTTCCAGAGGCATTGTTTTCAGGCATTGAGAATGTACCTGTGCATTTTGGGCGGTAAAAGAGAAATAAACAGTATGAACCTTTGTGCGATCAAAAGCATTTTTAATATTCAAACATTTGGCACAGGGACCCAAACCCACAGCAGCATCAAAACCCGAGGCATGCCCGAGGAGTTTGTACAGCAATTGCCTTGAAAAGCCTTTTATAAATGGCTTAATTACATTGCCCTCTGCTGGGATTACAAAAGATTGCAGCCTGATGCTTAAATCGGAGAGAAGAAATATCCATCTGGAAGACGACCCATGAGCTAGAATTAAGTTGTTGTTCACTGCTCGGCAGAAAGTTTCTGGGTTTGGAATCCAACGCAGGGGGCTTGGGGTTTCTTCTGCCCCGCAAATTGGGGTATTCATTTCCTTAGAGAAAAACCTGTATAGACGGGAGAGAGATCCAAAGTTGAACTTGCCATAAATACGGACTTTGCAGTACATTCCTGAATTTACAGGACCAGAAAAAAGAATGATCCCTAAGTTACGTAGGCAGATGAGGTTATGGCTGATGAGAGACCCATTGTGTGAAATTGTGAGGAAGAGATGCGTTGGAGTCCTGTACCACAGATCTTGTTTTGGGGTTTGCATTCTAAAATGAATGCACACGTCTTTTAAAAAAAAAAAAAAAAAAAAAAACAAAAAAACCCAAACAACCAAACAGTTTGTCCCCACTGAAACGTATTGGGATTTTTTTCATTATTGTCCCAGGATGTCACTCAGATCATTTTTCCTATTAAAGCATCAGGTCCTCATTCAATGTGTACTTCATGCTGCTGAAGTCAATGGAAGACATTAACCCTGCTTATATGTATGAATACATACCTTATAGATACATATAAGAATGAATACATCTGTATGAATACATACCTTAAAATGAAGCAGGAATTTAACTGGCTGATATTGTGTCCACAGTAAAGTTTTCAAAATTCCTCCAGTCATGTTTAGGTGCCTAAATTCAGCCACCTGGCTAGATGTCTCTGAAGTCACAGATGTCAACTGATAGGGAACTCCAGGCCCGAGAAAACGACGTGGAAGGAAAGGAGGGTTGTCTGAATGCGAATGGGACGCTGTGTACCAATGGCACTTCCTTTCTCTTTCCACCATCATCTATTTTTACATTCCTAGGAAGTACTCAGGCTCAGAGCAAGGCCGAATAAACTCCATCAGCTCTTTGACAGCATAATTGCCAACCTGCTGTCTTCTGCCTGCTCCTCAAGTCACTGGCTTCAAAGGAAGCATCACAGGCGGCGTAATAAAATGAGTCCAAGTAGTGAATGAGGCCACCATGTACCATCACGCTGACAGCCAGCTTCTCGCAGTATTTCTGCATGCGATCCATGCACTAGGAATTAAATTCCGATCCTACTGGTGCTTACCACTGTCTTTTGTAGTTTCCCTGGAAATGAACAGCAGAAAAAGTGAGCTGATGTCCTGATTTGAGGAATTCCTCAGTAGCCAGCGACCAAAGAGATCATACATTAAAAAAACCGAACAACTTACTGGGTATTTTTCTTTCTAGAATCTTCTAGATATCTTTCTAGAATATGTGATAGTACAACAACGGATGTTATAGCTGAGCTAAAGCTTTTTCAGCTTTCTTCTGTGTTAATTTTAGAGGGAAAAAAAACCAGTTTAATGAGCTTAGCATAAGCAATGTTAATGTAACTGGCTGTATGTGGGCATGGGAAATTTGACTGCACCGAACAACCAAGAAAAATGGCACAGACTTGAGAAAAGATGGGCAGGAAGAGAGTGCTCGGAGCAAAGCAAATGGACTTTGACTTATGTTCAGTATCGAGCAGGACTCGGTGATACAGTGCAGCAAAAATGCACAGTGAAAGCGGTCGGCAAACTAACAGGTAGTTTCCATGACCCCGAGGCTCGTTGCTCTTGTTGTCACAGCTTTGGTTGAATGAGTTTTGTTTTTGACCTAAAACATCAAGTCAGGAAATAACAGTCAGAAACGTACCACGATGCTAACTTTATTGATGTAGTTCTGACACGGACAGATTGACCTAATGTGCTGGCTAAAGAAAGTTTTACATGCAGTTTTGAAAGGACTCGATTACTGTATAGTTGAGTTCACAGATACAGATTTTACATGCTGGAATAATTCCTAAAAGAAAACTTTCTTGCCCTGTAAAGTATTGGAGAATGTGTGAATTATTCATGGCAGCAAGTTGAAGATCAGGTTCATTTTGTGTAAAAGATTAAAGATTAGGTCAGGACTCCTTGGTACTGTAAGATGCACTTGGCATTAGTTTTATTCCAGCCACTTCGTTCGCAGGTTTCATGTTCTCCTTTAACAAGGTCATTCCCACTTTGGAAATCATAAGGAAAAAACTGAAATGATGGTTCTTAAGAACTAAGCTGATAACCCAAGTTAGTTCTTTTATTTATTGTATTTTCCAGAAATAAGTCACCTAAACATTTCTAAGCAAACAAATATTTTTAACTATTCTTTCTTCCTAAGAATATTTACCTGTCCTGCGCTTCCATTCATGCTGGCTTTGTTTTCTAAACTCCGTGTAACTACTGAAAGTCAAAAAGATTTTGACTAAATCTTCTTGGTTATTATTCAGTTGCTTTCAGTTCCAGGACTGTTCCTAAGAAGCAAGGAAAAAATAAGTAGAAAAGCCCAAGGGTTTTCACGTGTTTGAATGGGTCACAGAGGGAGCCACGCTTCTGGAAAACGCGCAGGGAGTTTGCAGATTGAGAAGTTGAAACCCACTGTTCTTCTTTTACCTATTTTCCTCCCATCTCACTGTGGAACATAGAATCATAGAATGTGTTGGGTTGGAATGGACCTTTAAAGGTCATCTAGTCCAACGCTATTGCTTCGCTTCGCTTTCTGGATTATGAGGACCTCTCTTCGGCAGCTGCTATCCCGTATTTCACCAGCAAGGGTAAGTCCCTTCCTCCCTGGAGGAAATAATTTACACGCTTGATTTTGCTCATCTTGGCTGAAGTGCTGAACTCTGCTTTTTACGATTGTCAGTGAATGAGGTAGAAAGTTAGGAGGACTCACTGGTATTTTTGAGGAAACTGTGCTGATACTGGTTTTATCCTAGCGTTTCATAAAGCATATTTTGATTGCTGTGATATTACTGCTAGTACAGGAGTGTTAATATGCAATACCTCTTTATGCAACGTGTCAAAACTGGAAGAGTATTTTGAAAGTTCTTCAGATACCTCTGCCACTGGAACAATGTAAAAAGACACGTTACAAAATCTACTATAGCGAGCTGTTCGTAGAAATACAAAGGATTCCTGCAAAATTGTGATTTGAGACAAAAACACAGAACTATTTAGCTGTTCTTAGTTATATAGCTGGAGGTTTTCATAGGCATCTTGTTTTCTAAAGTGGGGGCAGTGGAGAAACAAAAGGATGTATTCTTTCTCTGCTGCTTGAGTAAGCAATGAGAAGCTACTGGAAATAAACTGGTGTGTAAAAGAGCACTGACCTCAACTGAGTAACAGATGATGTTACTTCAATTTTGGGTTCTTTAAAAAGAAAAAAAAGAAGAAATAAAAGCTTTTTGTTTTTCATTAAATGTCCCTTTCAACTTCAAGTGAGAAAGAGGAAGATAAAAGGAAGCGTTTAGCAAGCAAACAAAGTGTATATTTGATGTGATCTATATTAAAATCCTATTTTTCCTTCCTTTGATTCTTGAGGATGTTGTGGTTGGGGCAAAATCCTGAAAATCCTGCTTTCACTTTTGAAGTAAGCTTTGTACTGGAGGCTGATAAAACGATAGAATAGTGTTCGGTGCATTTAATAAAATACTAAACTTCATTTTTGTAATTCATTTTTGTTTTGGAAAATGGTATGTAGTCCTGTTCATCAGTGTCTTTCACTTCAGTAGTCTTACAACGATATAAAGGATTTATATGGATAAATATATTCATATCAGCCTTTTATTTTTTTTACAAAACCCACACTTAGTATTAAAATGTCTTGAGTAAAGCACTGCATAATATATCTATGCAGAGTTGGAGAAATCTCCAATGATTTCCAGCATGAAAGGTCACTTTTTCTTCTGATAGCCTACTGACCTTTACATTAATTTTCTATCTTATGGATTTTCATAAATTATTTAGTTGTATGGTTAAATACTGCAAGGAAAGTTAATATAAAATACTAGTTGCTGTGAAATAGGACTTTGTGGGGACTAACGAAACCGGTTTTGGAAACCTCTGCTACTTGTGTTCCCGGAAAATAAAAATGGTACCTTTTTATTTGTCGCGTACCAATACAGAGCGTACGTCCAATGGTACTTTTAAACAGTGTGTAATAATGAGTAAACGTAAAAAAATACATGATTATAAACAGGAATAAAAACAGGGCAATTGGTCTTCACTATGCCTCTTAGGACGCTGAGCTTGGCTAAGAGAAGAAAAAATGGCAAATCCAGTAATTACTTAAGATGCTGAAGAGAACAGACTACACGAATGTCAATTAGTGCATGTTTTAGATCTGCCACTGTGCGGATGAGATGAAGGTGTGCATTTGTCAGCATCATTGTTCTTGGGATTTGAATTTTTTCCAGCGGTTTTAAGTGGCTGTTTTAGAAGTGATGCACTAGTTTTGCAATAGTTTGAACAGTCTAACAGAGATTGTGTATGCACAACTGAGAGGAAAATTTGGTGGTTTTTTATATCCTTGAGAATAATCTTTTCTTCATCTGATGCCTGTGTACTTTGGTCCTCACTATACCAGGAATCTTCTTGTTGTATCTGCGCTTGATTCCAAATTCACTGAAGTCAATAAATAATATACATTCCGTACAGCTGAAAGATATTTGCTTTATAATCTGTTTCAAGAATATAATTCTTATTCATCTCTTTTTTTTTTTTTTTGGGGGGGGGGGATTATATTGCTATTGTTTATAATATATGAGAGGCATGTGATTATTTTATGAAAATCTGGAATTGAATTAGAGACCTTTCTGTCACTTTTTTTTTTTTTTGGCCACAAGTGAGGTAATTTCTGGTTTTCAGCAATGGAAGTAAGTGGGAAATAAGATTCAACGCTTTTCTCCATCATAAAAATGTTATGACCGTAGATTATACGGGTCTTCAGAGATACACTGAAAGGCAGCTGAGTGGTCTTCAACGCAACGCCTAGGCATAAACTTCAGACTACAGTTGGTTGGACATATTTCACCACAAGGGAGCTGTGGCTGAAAAATGCTTCACTAAAACCTTTTGCTTTCTTTTTCTTCTTCTTTATTGTCAATTTGTGAAAATGTACGTCTTGTTACAGCTTTCACTGGAAACCTTTCTTAATCCAAGATGTAATTCCTCATCTAAATGAAAAAAAGGGAGCCACCCAAAATCAATCCACTTCAAACAAGCACTTGAGACTCTTACACTTGCATCCGAGATAAGGAACCTAACCTCTAGACACTTGGCTAATCTGAAGTAATACACTAATGAAATTTTTGAGAGATCATGACTTTTCCAGATGCAGAATAGAAACATTAGCCTAATCTCGGTTAATTTGTTGGGGTTTTTCTGCCCAGGTTCCCACACCAGTCTTCTAAGGAGATTGTGAAAACAGGATAGAAAAAGAAACCTCAAAACACGAGTAGAAACTGCTTCCTCTAGTTCACCTCTAAATCGGCTTTTCAGCAATAAAATGATCTTTCATTAAAAGAAATACTTATTAAAGGCTGTTCGTACCCTGCCTCCTACTTCCCTCCCCCCTCCACACACATACTCTAACAACGGGACGTTTCCTGAAGGCAACAGAAAGAACTGCACCCAAGACCATTTTTTTTTTTTTTGACAGAAATCAAAAAGACCGCATGCTAATGAGTTCTTTTTCTGAAAATGAGCTCATTACTGTTCATTTTCCTCTGCTTTTAATCTGTTCTTCAAGTACGTGTTGTCTTTAAAAATTTCAAAAAGGCATTTCATGAATCTGTAACACAAGCAAAGTTAAAAACCAGACTTGCTCTAATGAAAAGCGTAGTCGTGCTTCAGTCACGAAGGCGGGAATTTAATTAGTGAAGAGAGGAAAGCAGGGATGGGCCACGGATCAGAGAAGTGAACTGGGAAAACAAATATGAAATTATATAAAGGGAGAGAAAAAGGAAAACGAAGAAGCCACAGATATTAAATCTGTCAAATGAAATGCACAATAAAGTGCAATTTGGTATAAATTATGAATATGTATAATTGCCTGACGTAGTGTCTTCTGGCCGGGCTGAGATTATTTCTAATATTATAATTTATGGATAAAGAATTTAATTCAGGATAATTGAAGAACAGTTTCTCAATAAATCTGAACTTTAACTATTTCAGATTTTTCTTGGTCTGGCTGAATCTGTGCTGTCCGCCAGGTTGTGTATTGATGGTAATGCTTTGTTTTAGAGTATCTACGTTCAAACCTTTTTATTTACCTACGTACATGAACAGGATTTCAAGGGAATGTCCTGACCTGTGATTCAAGTTGCTCATCAAATAACTTAGTAAATTCTTTGCAGAAGCAAGCGTTAAGTTCTAAACGATTCTATATGTAACAGAATAATTCCCTCACTCTCCTTTTTTTTCTTCTGAATATTCCTCAGTTTCTGCATATTTTCATCAGATTTGGTTTCTACTTTCTCTCTGTCAAGCGATGCATGCTAAGCAGTTTAAAGATGTTGTAAGTACCGAACTTTCTGCTTTCTTACATAAATTAAGATTTTCTTTTGCCAATCGGTGTAAGAATTCAGAAGTAAACATTTCTTCTCGTATTCACTTCTTTGTTGTGCAACATTCCTTTGTATTATTTCCGGTGGCTCAGCACGCGTCATTTTTATGACGCTGAAAGCACCATTTATAACAGAAAAACGGGCTCTGAATCTGTGCAGTTGGCAAAAATGATGGCCTAAAAAGGTATTAAAGCCCGGTAAAAATGTTAAAATAGATGCCCTCCGATAAGGTTTTTTGTTTGCACTGTACCTTAGCAGATAAAATTAGTATAATGGAAGCAGACTTCAGTAGGTATTCAAGGAGGTATACTCATCTGTAATTACAGCTTCGCAAGGCTCAGCTAGAAGCCCGTTTTTTCCCCATTGTTTCGTTACATTTACGTAGCATGTTTTGTATATTGTCGTCAGTACACTTGAAAGTGAATTTCCTGTGTCAGATGGGCGCAATTAGTGACTGGCGCGCTTTTGGTGTGCATGGGAACAGATTAATGCTAACCCAGGTAATAAGAAGTGCAGAACTGTCCCGCAGTCACTGTGTGCGCTGTACGTAACGTGGTAAGTATCCTTACAAGAAAAGGTGAGGGCCGTACCACCCAGAGGTCCGAAATTTCGTGCACGAAGAGTGTGAATTCATTTTGCCTCTGTAATGCCCGCCGAAAATCTGAGCTTGTCGGTGATTCTCAAGGGTCTCTGTGCAGTTTTGAGCAAAAGCGTGTAAGTCGCTAGGCTTCGCTTACATCCCAGATCATTTATATATTTGAAGGCTCATTTCCATAGGTGTTACAATGTGATTGTACAAAGTGATGTAGGTACACTCAGAAATTGGGATCCTGATTTCTCAATTATTTTAATGTCCAAAATTTTGAAAGTTCTTTTAAAAATGATTTGAAAGCATTGCCTGCTTACTCTCAACAGAGAAACTGATCTCTGAATTTGAAAATCATGTCAGATGACAACTAGCGCTGTAAAGGCCTAGAAAATACAAAAAAATTTCATCTCGCTTGCACTTTCATGTGCAGATTAGCTGCCATTGCTGCCTTTTAGCTCATCTTAATATTAGGGCTTCTGCATACTAAGCATCCACTTAGTTACTGATTACTGCAAGAGCCTCGAAGCAATGATCTTCCTGTTGGAGAACTGCATAGGGACGATATACCCTGCATCATCCGAGTATTTTGATAGCTTCTGCGTTTCCAAGGTGCTAAAATAAACTCTTAACTCATACTTCTTCAAGGGCAACGTGACTTCTCAACACCCTCTATTAAAAGTCATGATGTAATTGAACATTAGGGCGATAAAATACGATATTATGGCCTATGATAGGGCAATACAAAGGGCATAAAGCTTCACTTAAAGACTGGATTCCAGTAGGCTCTTGGGGAGGTAATGATTCATGTGATTTATGTGATTAAATGTAAACACGTTTTGCATTCTTTGACTTCAAACGGAAAAGCGTGTTTTGCATCCACTCTGCTACAGGTGAGTAGGCAGGATGTCGCAGATGAACTTCCCACGGCCTGGAATAGTGAGACTCATTTGAGAGCTCTGTCTTCAACCGGGAAAATAAATGTTATTGAAATAAAGAATTTTTCTAAAGGGGATAAAGTCAATTCTCAACTTCAGCTTGTGAAGAGAAGTGAAGTTGTCAGTTCTACACTGGATCGAAAAACCAAGACAGCAATTCAGTTTAATTTCAACTTTTGAGAGACGTTCCTTTTTTGAACCTTTGCAGCTTAGTCTTGAAAGAGGGATAAATGTAGATATAGTTGAATATGAAACAGCCGGGAGGATTTATTAGACATTGTGTTTTGTAACCTTTAAAGAAAGGAGAAAACCTGGTATTATCATTAGCTTTCATAGAGTAAAATGAGAAATGGTAATAAGGAACGCTTAATACTGTGTATTTTTATAAAGAATTATACATATCCTTTTAAATAAATGTTTAAAATAATTTGTGACAAAAAGGTTACGAGCTGATTCCAGCCCATTTAAAACAAAGATTACAATAAACATGCACACATGAGGTTTTCAGGCTGAGTACTTAAAGGTCAACATGGAGGTTATAATTTTCCAACCAAGATACGTTATCCGTACAGCTTTTTTAAAGTCAAGCCTGTTTTATTTGAGATGCTAAAACATACATTTAACCTCTAAGCACGCTCTCCTTTCTGGATGGTGGTTTGATTTATTTAAATGTGTTGGGCACCTAGTTTGACCTTCGTCTTCCCATTTCCTTTTGTTGTTTTAGGATCCACGTGTTCTGTTGCCAGTGATTTTGGCAGCCAGGTTGAAATACTTGATGCGTACTGCTAGCCTGAGCAACATAGATGCAAGTCGCTAAAGGAAGAGATGTTTTCTCCCTTACGTAAATCTGCTGAGCTGAGCAGTCGTGGTGCTTTCTTCCGAGATTTTCCATTTGGTAGCGCAGCTGATTTCCAGCCATTCCTATTTTTCACGCAGGATGAGTTCAGTTCTGAGCTCATACATCACTGACCACATGCTAAAAATGGAATTCCATTTACATTTAATATATCTTCATCCCATTTCTTCTTTCTGGAAGGCTTGTTAGGCTGACATCCTCCTCCTTTATTGGCTTGGGGTGCGTTTTAAGAGCATGGACGTTAATTCTTGATGGAACGTTTCCTCTCCTTCTCCCCTCAACATGTAATTATGTGGTGGGCTGTTGAAGAGACTTAATAGCCCTCTCAATGCACAGACAAATACTTTAGAGAAAGATATATCTGCCTAATTAATAAAAGGCTGGCACGTCAGCATCATGTATCATCTGAGCATCACCCAATTAAAAATAACACAAAGACGACATGAATGGTGATGTCATCTACCCGATCTTTGTCTGGGTGGTTTTGACATTGGCACGAGAAGTTGTCTGTCTTTACTTGAAGCTTGTGCTAAAGGCATAAAAGAAATGGGGGGAAAAAAAAAATCTGACGCTTTAAAGACTCCGTATATTTTGAAGACGTGGTCGTGAAAGTATTGGCAACCTTTTAACAGGTTTGCTTTTTTATTTTTCTTTTCAAATTTCTACAATGCAAATCAATGTGGGTTATTGGAGTTTCATCTTCTGGAGCCTTACTGGGCTTTTAGGTGTTTGGCAGGCTAATGGATAACGCACAGTAATCGATGTGTGGCGTTCTGTCAAAAGCTGTCTCTCAAAGTTCATTTTTTTTTTTTTACCTATAAGCTTATGTTTGTTTGCTGTAGTGAGTAATGAGTATTTACACTAAAAGCAGACAAGGTTTAGTTGAATAGTGGAGCGGATCTGGCTGGTAGATGACGTGTGGCGTGTTCGGTTTTGCGTGGCCTGTATGCTCTGAGCCTGAGGCGATTTACACTGCAGGAAACTTTTCAGACCTACTTGTGCTTAATTATGACGATGAACGTCACGGTGCGTTACTACCCCTATTTGTTTAACAGTTCTGGAAATACAGATGGGTGAAGAACCAGCAGCGTAGGCTGAAGCGGGGCCAGATGCTGGCTCCTGTTCACTTGTCCCAGACTGTGCACCTTTTGGGCTACCGCAGCTACAATACGTACCTGAATCTTGGATGCTGTGAAACTGGAAAGAATACCTGCTTGTTCTTGGTTCATTCATATGTATTTTTGAGCTCCTGTTTCCCTTGCATCCTGATACGTAGTTTTGGTTAAAAAAAAAAAATTAAAAATCCTATTGTTTGAGTAATCATGCACTGAGATTTTGCTCCTGTCAGGAACAGTTATTTTCTTCTATTCCATAGTTTTGGGGATCTGGGGGGCAAACAGCTTCCTAAATATTCAGAAGGTTTGAAAATACTGATGCACGGAAATAAAAGACAATAATCAATTTTGTCTAAAGGACAATGGGCTGAATTTAGTAAACTAGAACTGTGTTGTGAAGATATTCAGACAACTTCCATCAGTGTAATCCTTTGGGGGTTTCTGACTGATTTTTGGCCTGAAAAATTTACCAAAGCGCAGTTCTAATCTTATGACTCATTACAAAAGACGAACGAACCTATGAATTTGTATGACCATGGTAGCCAAGTTCAGTTCAGACTGAAAATACACCAAATGGGTGTTGCCGAGAGTTCTGAAAGCATGTAATCTGCCAAAAGCACAAATCAGCTGCAGCCACTTGCGGGGGTTTTGAGCAAAGGAAGGATTTGGCTGGAGCAAGGACGATTTGGAGCGTGAGGGAGTTCATGCTATATTGAGGAATGTGGAAGAATAGTCAAGGAGTTATTTTTCAGTTTGCCTCCTTTTGAAATTACGCTGTCGTACAGGGCATTGTACTGGCACAAGGAGAAAAGCGACGCTCTCCTCATTAGACGCTGTCTGGTCCCAGCGTGAAGGCAAGAGCTGAGAGGATTCCGGGCTCTCCATTCAGAACATGAAAAGAAAAAACAGAGGTACTTCAAGATGTGTTCTAGAAGTCAATGAGAGCCTTTTGACTGATCTCAAAAAGTACTAATCCAGCCCTTGCAGGTGTCTTTTGAGGGATGGAACCCGTTGCTTACTCTAAAATTATTTATTAGCTCAAGGTATGCTACGGAGGCTTGCGACAGTGAAGAGTTACTGTCATTGCTGCCTTGCCTAGTGATGAATCTTTCTTTTCCGAGGGGCCATTTGAGGGGACCAAGGAAAATACTATTAACTAATATTGCTCTGCGTGCACACTCACGCTTATTCCTATTAGACCATTTCTAGTTGTGCCAAGAAATACAGTTTTCAGCCACATATATTAAACAGTTTAGGAAGTACCCCTTAGACGCTGTGTGTAATAAGGATCAGGATTTTAGTCGAATAGAATAAATTATTCAGAAATTTGGAGGTGCCACTGCTGTGGCTGCAACCTGTTGATTGGCTCATTTGAAATCTCCTTTAAGGAAGTCATACTGAAAACATATTTTTCAGACCCAGGCTTTTCTCTCAATTGCACCTGATTTTGAATTTGAAACAGATGGGACAATTTTTCAAAAATAATAGCTTTAAATATTTGCTTGTCATTAAGTTCAGCATATTTTGTTTTGGCTATCGAGGCACGATACTTTGTTTCTTAGGGAAGAAGATGTGCTTTATAAGTTTTGAAAAGGCGCAGAAATGTATTGATCTAAACATTACTAACCAAAACGTATACTGCTTTGTGAAGTTCTATGTGAAATTAGTTTACTTAAACTGTGTATTTTTCAACTGTGTTTTCTATTGCAGTGACTTCATACTTAAAAGAAGATGTAAGTTGTCCTGGGAAGAGGCTGGATCGCAACCAGAAGTGTTGGGCTTGCTGGTGAGTGTTGGGCTTAAGACATTTAGGCTTTAGATTTTTTGTTGTTCATGTTCTGGGATAAAGTATTACTTACATAAAAGTGAAAGGTGTCTGTGTGAGAGCAGATTTTCAGATGCATGACCCAAGAAAGTGAAGTTTTGATAGCTGTTCTTTCCATGTTAGTGTGCATCATGTGTTCTCTGCGAGAAACGTATATTCACCACTGGAACTTAAGACAAATGCTCATCCATATATTAAAAAAGAAAAGAACATCTAGAAGTAAAACCTACATGGATTTTTAATAGGTTTATGGATGGTGGAATCCATTTCTAATAAGCAAAATGAGACTGCGCAAATGAGAACTATTTTGTGATGCTATGAATTTATGAGATAGCATTGACATTTTCAGCTCAGTCTTGTTTTAAAAAATGCGCGTCTTCACCAGAAGCACATAGAATTTAATCTCGAGTGTGCCTTTGTGCAGTAAAGTATGGGAAACTTTGTGATGACTGGAAATCTCCACTGTGGAGTATGTTCAGCTGGTGAGGTACGCGGCTCAGCACGCGCATGAGAGACGTTCAACCCCTGAAATATGCATTCTGTTTAAATAAAGCTTTGTAAAATGTTAACACTTAATGCGTGTACAGTAACTCATCCTGGAAGTTGCTGTCAGTTGAAACTCTAAAAGAAGAAACAGATCAACAAAACACGGATCTTTGCTATTGAAGTATGCAAAGCAAAGTAATAAATTATGCATCCTGATTATTAACATATGCAAATTGATCTATCACATGCATAACAATTTGGCTAGAAAAGTATGTACATAAGTCAATGAAAAATCAGCAGGCTGTGTTTGATGTATGCGTTATGTAACTTCATCACAAAAGTAAATGAAAAATTAAATGACAAAATACATTATTTAGATGAATCATTAAAGAACGCTAAAAAGATCGAAGATCTCGTCCTTTACAGGCACTGATATTCTCGGGGGCATAAATAATTTATTGTGGGGACCTTGTGCCCGGTCGCATTTACTTCCATTGCCATGACTAGGAGCGCCGTTTCATTCCGTACCTATGCAGGAGGGTCAGAACCTGGGTCTGACATTCCAGATTTGGTACCGCAGCTTTTGTTCACTTCGCTTTCCTGTTCAGTTTTGTTCTTCTCTCTGCTATGGTGAGGACTGTACGTACGCTTACAAAACCCGCGGAGTGACTCGGGGAACTTCTGAAAGAAATCAACGCTCGATCACAAAAGCAAGATTTCTGTGCCCTTGGTTTGGGGAGGCAAAATGCGATGTCTTTTGTTTTCCACTTAGCTGGGGTCGCTCCCTGTGGTTTTCAGGGCCCTTTTGATTCCTACACTGTCTGCAGGCTGGATTTCTCTCTCTTAGAAGTGAAGAAAGCCAGTACAAAAGTAGTAAGCCTACTTTTGGGAGATGGCCAGCCCCTCCCATTTGAGAGGAAGGCCTTTGAAGTCCTTCAAAAGGGCTGTTTGCTATTTACCGACCTGTTTGAAGAATTTTCCAGGGGAAAAGACAATTTTAGCGAGATTGGCAAACCTCAGATTTCCTTGCTGCTCTTTGGTTTGTTTTTTTGTTCTGGGAATGATATAGTAATAGTATGGATTGTATTAGACTTACTTCCTAGTGATAAGAGATTATATCTTTTTCCTAGTGATAGAAGATTGTACCCATGCCTCCTGTGAGCTTCTTTGATACCGTTGCCCTCTTCTGGAAGGTAGGATTATTATTTTTGTATCTTTGAAGATCATTCTTCTGTTGGGAGCACGCATAAGGAGCCTCTAATATCGCTTCTTTGCAAAATGTGCGCCACCATAGCTCTGAAGTGAAAAGTAAATCAGCAGTCTCATAAAGACACCAAGCCAATCCTGATTTTATATTATACACTTGCTTTTCTCAGATGCCGGGCTGGGTGATTTGCGCACAGGATATTCTTTGTGCTCCAAAATGTCCATTCAGAAAATGTGATATAGGGAGGCAAGAAAGAGCTATTACCTACTCAGGGCACTTGTTTTGCTATATAAGAAGGTTATTACTCTCAAATGTGTAAAGCATAATGAGTTAATTTCATTGAATTTCAAAGCATGAGAACAGCACATTGATCAATGGCCTTCTAGGCCATTCTGTTTCTTACAGTAACTGCTAGCTCTTCAGGAAGCCTAGGGAAGACTGTAAGGGCACGGCAAGCACATAGTGATGCTTATAGAATATTCTCTCATCTTCCAGGATCCCGGAGTCAGAGGGGATGCCTGTGCATTAAAACGCCCTTTCCTAGGTAACTACTCTGTTGGTTTGTCTAATTGCTTTTTGAATCTCTGACGACTTCTAAAACTAAATTGAGTTCCGCAGTGTAATACGTAGCGCCTGGTGAAATAGCTCATTTTGTTTGTTTTGGATGTACCCCACGTTAATTTGTTTCACGCCTCCTGTTTTTTCTAGTAGAAAAGATAGTGAGCAGTCCTTAGTTCGTATTTCTTTTCTGCTGTCTCCTCTCTGAGCTACAGTTATTTCTTGTGTGGCAGACATTCAAAATTCATTGCTGTAATTTCTTGTATCTACATCTAATTCTAATCTGTCCCTTTTTGGATGTTGGGAGTGAAAGCGAGTCACTTTAGTGAGCTCCTGGCAGTAGGGATCACTTCAAAGGCTTTTATTGATAATCTCTCCCAGAACTGCCTGATATTGCTGCTCTCAGAAGGGAGCTGATGAGTGCATCGTACTTTGTACCCCCTGCTCCTGCTCACAGCTCCTCAGACCAGTGTGTAGGAACTTTGAAATGTTTTACCGAATTCAAGCCTTTTGAGCTTTTTTCCCCTGTCTGAATGAATTCTCAGTTCTTCTCTTCAGCCTTCCTCCCCATCTTCCCTGCACCAGTTAGGACATCCTTCTGGGGACGGGAGATGCTGTTTCCAAGGTCTCTGTGCAGCACAGACTCTGTCTAGCTGCTGTTGTGGTATTTGTCAAAAGTAAGATGAGACTCTTTCAAAGGTGCCCGATAGTCTGTGGGATGCTTTTGTCCCGCGATAACAGCTTCATTTGCTTCCAGCAGTGCCCAGGACAGATTCTGCGCACCCAATGAGGATGGGTACGTGGATTGGTCTGGTTGGGATGGCCATTTAGCACAAGCGGTCAGTCAGCTCACCAGCACAATCTGGCATATCAGAAGTACTGACGGAGGACAGGGAGGAAGATGCTGGGATGAGGGAATGAGGGAAAGTGAAGGCTGAAGAGTGAAACAGTAGAGAAGCAGAGTACTGAGCACAGGGAGATAACAGGTAAAGTAAGAGGGTGAGGGCAGAAGGGCACAGCAGGAGAGAGGGGAAGGACAAAATACCAAGTAGCAGTGCTTCATAGGAAGCTGAGAACGGTAGTGACGCTGTCATTTCATTTTCTGTACTATGGAGTCATTCTAGTGCTGAATATCTAGTTGGGAGGAAAAATACCTCCCGAACATGCAGAAAATGACTGGCTCTGGGCTAGATGATATATGAACTGGCCACTAACTTTAGACAGTCATAGCTAAGGTGAATATATACACCTTTGCTTCTGGAGAAGGAGACAGGACTCTTGACAGCCCAGAGTCCCCCTCTGGCTGTAATGAGGACTCTGTACCTCTGTATGAGGGACTTGCAGAGGATGGTTTTCATGCCTGGGCTCTTTTCAGGCCGCCTTCTTGGGTTGCTGATCTTGCAACTGCTTCCACTAAGAGCTATATTTAAAATACAGGAGTAAATCTATTCTATGTCTTTAAACAGAATAGCTTTTTCTGGCCCTAAATGATTAGTGTGCTATGTTTAAGAATATAAAACCCATTTTCTATATTTGGAATTAGACCAGAATAAATATAAAACAGAATATCCCTTGTGCTGCATAGTTTATAATTGAGTTTGCTGCTTTTTTCAATCTTGAACATATAGCTTATAAATTAGTGGGGCAGCAGAGTGAAACAGAGTGTAAAATATTGCAATAAAACCGAACACTTTGCGTCTTCCTCTCTCACAGTTATGATCATTACAGAAAACAGTTATTAAATCTCAAAAGATTGCTTTAATTGAATTGCTTGTGTAATGATAACTTACTGTTCCTAGAGTCCCACAGATTTAAAAAAACCCTGTAATGCTGCTCTTCTTCATTCAGGAGGAAGCCGCAATGTTGAATTTTCACATAAACAAACCTTTTATCTGTTAGGTACAAAGCAGAAATGCTATTGTTCAACATCTTATATGCAGTTCATTTAAAATTTGTTACATATCTGCTACATATCTATAAGCTTAATGCTATTTTACTTCTATTAATGAAGTTGCCATTTCCTTGGTGATAGTTTTGTGTTTCGCCAAATTGTTTAAAAAGCAGCAAAACCCACCAAAAGAGTCAGCATGCTCGACGTTTGAAAAGTAAGTGGAGAAGCGGGCAGCATTACAATTCTGATCTTTTCTCTTTTATTTATTAACATGTCCTAAATCTTTTGTCAACCACGGGTGGCTCTTGACCTCTGGGTTTTTCAGGCGTGCTCACAGGTAAAGATATTTTTTCTCTTCTTTGGGTCAGAGATTGACCCAGATGGGTATCCTGCTGCCTACAATTATTACTTTGGTTATCTCTACCCCTAGTTGCTTATACTATTTTCTTGAAGTATCACGTATATATATGACCAACCATCACTGCTACTGTGACCTTTCTGCGGTTGCCATCAAGTCTAAACTACCTTCCTCAGGCAGCAAGTCTCTGGCAAGCTAGTGGGAAGGTATCCTGGCATGAAGTGATGCTCTAGTGTCCGTGCTAGACCTGTGCCTTATACTTGGAGTATTTCAGTCTTCAGCAGAATCCATTTACAACCCAGTGGTGACCGTCAGGACGCTGGCTCTTCGTTTAGGCCTGATTTCCCATCATCAGCCACAGCACCCCGGTGTTACGCGGAGCCCTGTTGCTTCCGGTTTCCCTGTAAAATACCTGCCACCTTACCCGGTGTTTCCTCTGATGAGTTCGTGAAAACCTGGGTGTGGTTTGGAATGTGTTTTATTTCCAAGTTGGCGTGTTTAAAAATTTGTCTTCTATCCACTAATTAAAACAGCAGTAGATGAAAAAGAAATAGAAGTAGATTAACAGCAGCACATAGGACATAAGTAATCACTTACTTAGTGAACCATTGCAAATATGATCCATAGGCACATTATTGGCATATAAACTGGGCACAACAAGGATTTTAATGAGATTTGATAGGCTACTTAAATCAGATCCTTGACAGGATTATCCAAATGCGTTCAAGCTGAAAAAATCAGAAAATAAATAAAGGCATTGCAACATTTGTGGCAGCAAATACTCAGAATCTGTAAAACATTAAAATACTAAACCACATGGCTACCGGAACAGTTTTCTGTAATGAGGATAGCATCCTCAATAGGGAAGGGTTCTATAAAAATTACGTCTTCTCTAATGAATATGAGGTCCACAATGACCAATTTAGTAGCGAAAGAGAGGAACTAGCACGGCTCGGGTATCTTTATGGATCAGTCGGTCCTCAGTAAGAAGCCATTTTAGACAAAGCTACTATAACAAATAATATCTCTAAGAAGAGCCATCATCGTGGTGATGGAGCTTTCCTCTCCTTAACGGGGGTATTGCTGTTATTATGGGGGGTTTTTTTTGAAAAGCAAAAACCTCAACGTTTGAGACAATTTAATAACTTAACTTAGTATTCAAATCTAATGCATTCCTTCATTTATGGTGTCCTTTGTTTTCATCTCTCAACTGACACCAATAATTGCACTCACCAACGCAACTAGCACCGGCTTCTTTAAGAGTTAGTTCTGGTTTTCTGTACCAGTCTGCCACCCAGAAGAAGTCATTTAGTCGTCCATCTTTCCTCATTTCTGTAACTCACACTCACAACTTGTTTCACTCTCTAAGTCTTTTAATAGCTGTCTCTGCTCTATGTATTCTAATACAGGAAATCCCAGATATTGAGCATTTAAAAGCAAGTGTTGCTAAGTCATAGTCCAGAAGTTCTTCCAGTTAAGCTGGAATAAAATGTCAAACTGTAGATCCTTGCTTTTGCAAGTAACAAAGCTTTCCACTATTTACGTTTTTTGTGGAGAGTGTAAATTGTAATTCTCTATGATTAACCAGGAGAGAAAAATAAAATTGATATGCATCTCTCGGAGAAATATGTGCTCTTTTCATATAATAAGGACAGAGACAGAATCATCAAAGTCATTCTGTTTTGGAAATCTCCCTCAAAAAAAAAAAAAATTTGTATTTTTGTCAGGTTAATAAATTGTCTGAATATGATTTGTTCATGGTCCACTCAGAGAGAAGGAAGTTATGCGTCTTAAGTCTGTCCAGTTTGGGTCTTCATGAGATTCCTGGCAGGATTATCCAAATGTGTTCAAGGTGAAAAAAAAAAAAAAAATCTCACGTTAAAAAAAAGTTCTTGTAACATTTATGGCAGCAAACAACTGGAACTGGCAAAACAGAAAAACACAAAAGCGGTGGCTTATCAGAACAGCTTACTGAGCCAAATATTCCCAGTAGAGAAAAGCTGTTTAATTTGAAAGAGGTCGTGTAATTTTGATCTGTGCAGAAACTGGCAGTCAAAATAAAGGCACGGGCTATGCAGTGCTCTGCTGTCTGTTTTATTTTTGCATTGGTTATTACAACTAAAGAGCGCGGCCTATTTCCTATACCTGATGCGGGGACTAAGCCCTTTGTCTCTGCCTGATTTTAAGCAGCTAGAATTTGTATTCTACGAGTAAGACTAGTGGTTCTTATTTTCCAACAGGTTTTTTTCAAGGTATAAGAAGGGATCGAGTACTCACTCGCTGTGTCTTGCTTTCCTGCAGGTTAGTTTCTCATACTATTTTTCTCACAGTCTAAGTTTTTGTTGAGCGTAATGCCTGCCTCCGTGTATTTAAGAGAGGAAGATGATGCCTGTGCGCCTTTTTCATATTCAAACTTCGAGTTATAAACTTATCCATACCCATAATTTTAGAGAAGTCTAAAAGACAAAAATAATCATCATTTAATGTACAACTTACCCTAAAATGGACATCGCTTCCGCTGGTGTCATGCCTTTATTGATACTAACGTAGCATTTGGGAATCCATTTGGTGAAAACCTGTTGAAAGTACGAACTCCTTTTTCATGAGTGCACTCCTGCTCCTACAAGATGGAATTCACCCCTTTGACATTTTTATCTAACAAAATGAACTTGTACTCATTTGGGTTTCAGTTGTAAAAGCCTTCCACTCCTACTTTAGTCCAGCTACATATCTGTAGTGTTTGTTTTTTCATCTGCAATTTAAGATGTGAAAGTCACTCCACAGCAGACGAAACTTTCATCTTTCGCCTCTCCTGCTATTCACAACAGAATAATTTAAGGTCTTGAATTTGAAATGAGTATTTCAAATTCAGGAGACAAAATGTTTTTCTGAAATTAGCCCATAATGATAGATAAATTTAAAGACTCCATAAGTATTCTTTTATACTTAAAGATATAATGCCTGCTCCTGCTTTCATTCAGTTGTCCAGTTTCTGAAGGTCGTAACACTCGATTTCATATAGCATAATGTTAGAAAACTGGGATATCCGGAGCCCCTTATGTGCCACCTACTAGATGTATTTTTAAGCGTTCTTACAGTGGCCAAATGTAAAGAGGCATTATATTTCTAGTATCTGATTAATACCTTCAGGGTAAAATAGAGCGTAGAGATTGTATATAAATACAAACAATAAAAAAAAAAAATGAGAGGTTTTAAGATTAAACAAAGCAACATGATGTCTCTCACCATGTGTAGAAGAGTTTGATGTCATAGTTTGTAATGGAAAAGTGCTTTTGGTATTTTTTTAATATGTATTAAAGAGATACACAAGGCTGGAATAAATGATATTCCAATTTGAGGTTTTAACAGGGCAAATACTTTCACTCTAATCTGTTGAAGCTTTTGTGGAGTCCAGCTGAATAAAACACAGTGACTCTTTTTCGTTAAAATTAAATACTTCACCTGCCCTGGGGATGGAGATCTTAGGATTTTGGCTTAATCAATGTCCCATTGAGCTCACGAAGAAATTTCCTCCTTCACCTGCTTCTTATAATTAGCCAAGAAGTTTAATGTCTCTTAATGGAGCATCGAGCATCGCCTCCTGCTGCAGGTAAATTGACCATTCATCTTTTGCTTTTGTGGTAATTCCTGTTTTACACGTACCTATTTCCAACTCCTTCCCTCAAAATATATTACTTAATTAGTATTTATAACAATGGCTTATTGTAAGATGGGGTTCAAAGGTTTGAGAGCAGCTTAGTGAAATATTTCAGCTGCTGACTGGTAAAGCCATTATTGTTCTCCAGAGGGGAGCTGTAGACTTTATACGATTCACTTAACAAAACGGACCAAAGGTGAGTGCGAGGTGATCCTTAACAGGGTTATTGGTAGGACTGTACTGAAGAGAGCGTATGCAGGAAATAGGGTTGTCTACAGGATAACAAGATCATTCCCTGCCGAATTCACCCTGTAAAGAAACAGGCGTAATACGCGATAGAGGAAACGAATGGGACAGCTAGAGATTGGAAACAGATCTTTGATTAAAGCCGTGCTGCCTTTTGAGAAAGGTGGAATTTGGAAAAGTTAGGGAGTAAAGGGTTGGAATAGTTGTAAAATAAGTAAAAAAAAGTTGTCAAATAAGATTAATAGTAAAAAGGGGTTTACTATATGTCAGGTGAGATGCAGTTTAATATTAACCCTTACCCAGCAATATTTATTTTGAATGCTTTCAGCCATCTGAGGTGAGGTTTTCACACAATCATTTGATCAAGTCTACTTGTCAGACATGGCTTTTTAAATATAACGCTTTTTTTAATCGATGACCTCCATCAGATAGACTAATGTCTGGCTGGCTCCGGTTGTCTTTGGTTCTATAAGAACACCTCAGGGTCATTTATACCCCTGGGTATAAATTCCTGTAAATCTTTCTTCTGCTGTTTATCTCAATGCACAAATGCAACTAAATTTGTTAACACGTGCCATCAAGCATAGGCGTTCCTGGCTTCTTCCAAAACAGTCACTAAACTTCTTGCTTAAATAGATAACGTACTGTATAATAAGCGCCATGATTTCGAGGAGACTTTTCTTGGAGTAGTTTCTGCTTTGGGCTTGTCACTGACAACCAAAAGCTCTTGTGGTGCTGTTTTGGTACATTACAGGGTGGGGTCACATTCACAAGGATTTCTGGTCTTACCTGTGCTAATCCCAGAGAACTGCCATTGCCAGGAATCAAGGACAAGATATTAATGGCTTCGGGTGCGTGAGGCAGGTGTCTTCATTTTGTCCAGCATTTACGCCGTCCCAGAAGCAGCGCTGGGTGTCTCCTCACAGGTTTCTATTCCCTCTGCCTCGCTCGGGAGCTGCACAGAGGGACAGGTTTGATACACGGAGAGCTTGGAGTGCAGATACGGTTTTACGTGCTTTGTGCAAGTTTAGAAGTGAAATGAAATTTGCCTGTGCATCTCCCTAAATACATCAGTATAAGCTCCAGCTACCGTCTAGCGCTCCTTCCAGAACGTTTTTATCTTTCTAAATACCATCATCCTCACCAGGACGATTTCCTCTTGAGCTGTAATGTTATCGACAGTTGCAAGACAGTCAAGTACAGTTTTTCTTGGCTGATTTGTCCCACTTCAGCGCTGAACGGTTTAGTCTAATAAAAGACAGCAAGGCACCTGCAGTCACTGTCTAGAGAATCCAAGTAATGCGGTCCCCTTTTTAATCGCGTATAATGTCTTAACTGCAAAGGGATTCAGTCATCGGCACAAAAGAAGTACGGGTCTGAAGGCAAGATTAAAGAAATGACTCATATCCAACAGTCGGTGCGTGCCACCATTTCTCCATGGGGCAAACACTAGGATGAGGGTCGAAGGGTTAATCTGTGTATCAGGGTGAGTGGGAGGTGAGGAAAGAAGAATAACGCAGGGAATTGGTCAAGGCTACATCGAGAAAGACCTGAAGATATTGACAGGTAGATGAGGGAAGGAAAGCAGAGACTGCGAGAAATGAGCCGCTGGGATGGAGCTGAAGGGGTCATTTAAATGAACCAAGGGAGAACCAGAACCAGAAGAATAATGGTCGTGTTAGGCAGGTATACACAGGGAGGCATACCTCCACTTTGAAAAAAAAAAAAAAATAAAAAATAATAAAAAATGAAGTAAACCAGTTTTAAAACTAACAGGAATTCTAGCCTGGAGGCTTTGGAAGCCCTTATCTTTTATATTTATATTGAATCATTTACAAGAGGAAAAAGCATTTCAGCCAATCCAGATCTAAAAGCATTTAGAAACAGGGGGAAAGAAATCCTCCTCGCTCTGACCACGGGCCAGAGGTATTGTTAAATAACCACCTGTACGGCAGCACATTGGGAACTGGAGCTATTGCCGGGGAGGGCAGGGCAGGGCAGCTGGGAGATGTGCAGCTCCCTCCTGAGAGCGACGGAGATTTGTGGTGCCGCAGGACTGGGCACAGCCTGCGCAGAGAGCACACCTTGTCCCCGTGTCCCTCCTGCGCCCGGCCCTACGCGTCAGGGCCCCTCAACAGCATTTTGCGCTTCTCTCCCCCTTTCTCTTCTCTGCCTGGGTTTCATCCTTACGGTGCCCGGACGTGGGAGAAGAAAAGATACTTGTCCAAACATAGAAGTGGCCCGTGGCTCTTCTGT
Source organism: Alca torda (assembly GCA_008658365.1). NCBI lineage: Eukaryota > Metazoa > Chordata > Aves > Charadriiformes > Alcidae > Alca > Alca torda. The sequence goes on from CM018079.1 coordinate 9,952,664, forward strand.
TTGGACATGGTTCACGTGGGTAGGGAACTGGCAGGGCACGAGCTGCCACGATCTTTGCACTTCCAAATTGTGCCGAGCTCTGGCTGCCTGGACTTGAAGCAGCAAGTCCTCTTCATTTCTGGTGACAGAAATACCTTTTGTGTGCCTCAGGAGCCCCTTTCCCTTGTTTCGCTGGGTTCATATTCCTATAATTATGTCTCAACTAGTAAAACATGTGCCTGGGAATTAATCCTGTGGTTTTGATTAAGGATCACTTTTTTTTTTTTTCATCCTCCTCCTCCTTCCGTCCTGTTTTTAGGAGAGGGAGAAGAAAACTCATGGCAGAACCCGCCTAAACCTTGTAAAACCTCAGTGAACCCTAAACAGAGAATCTTTCGTGTCACTTAGCAATATAAATGAGCATTAGATGCAACAGAAGTTATATTTAACTATATCATTAAGCTCTTCACATGTGAAAGAACATTGAAAAGGGCAGAAGATAAGACTATTGTCTTACAACTCTTCTATAATTAATTACCTGAGTGAAACAAACAGAAGGCCTGTCAATTCCCCATTATGGTATTGCCCCCGTTTGGATTATAAACATTCTTCAGGATTAACTAATTGATGGGCCATATCATCTGCAGTAGTCGCACATTGTCCATACCTTCATTACGGCCAGTGTAACTAGGACAATTTGCAAGGCTGGAAGCTCTGACCTGATGTCAATGCAACAGAAAAATTGATATTTTATTCTCATTATCCTCGCTGACAGCGCATACGGCACTTGTGTGTCATACAATTCCCTTAACAACGCAGCAAATATTTACCAAGCTCCCCTGTTTGCTTGAGCTGGACTACGGGTGACCAACTGTCATCATCAATCAATTCATCAAGTGAGATAATCTGATCCTTACTTTATAAGAGCCTCTGATCAAATAGGGTTCTTCCCGAGACAGTGTCCAAATTCAACAAACTGATTCTTATGTCACTTGGAGTACTTGGCAGCAACATTTTACAGTCTCTTGGAAAACCACTGTCGTCTTATTTCTTGCTGCTACAAACCCCGTTAAGAATTTCGGTTTATTTTGTGGGGAGAAACAGTGTTGAAGGATACCTTTCCGTAATCAGGGTCTGTACACTTTTGAACGTTAACGTGAAAAGCATTATTGCTTTCCTTTCTGTTTGAAATAAGTATTGAATGCCAAGGATACCGAGGTGCTATCACTAGGATATGAGACCCTCCATTGTGATGACAGTAATAGAGGCTATTCTTAAATCTGAAAGACTTAACGCCTTGAAATATTAATTCTTCCAGAGTTTTGTTTTATAAAACATATATAATTCAAAGGCACTGGATGGTGAAACTACAGTGGTAAATTACAAGAGTTATTAAAAATTCTCTTTCAAGCTAATATCAAGTCATCAAAAAATTGAATACTCCTGACCCTTTTACCGAAGTGTAAATTAGCAGCCTAATGGTAATATTCAGATGGGCAAAAGAAATATAAGCTCCTTTTGATGAAAATAATATAAGAAAGTGCTTCCCTACTGTGAATCATCTTAACACGTGAAATAGCATTTTGGTACAGTGATCTCTGCAAAGGGCACAGTAAGCTGGCAAATATGGTAACAAAAGACGAAAGCAATTTTGTGCATCTCTTGCCAATGTTTTATTCCCTTTTTAGTTATTATATAAAATCTGAACATCTCAAAGCACCTCTGTATGTTACTTTTTTTAAAAAAAAAAAAAAGACGAGCCCAACGAATAAACTGTATTCCTTACAAAAACACTAGTTCCGGACGTAAATTTAAGCTAAAGCACATAAAAGACTGACCACGTTTAAGAATGTTTCTTGTAAATATTTTCCATCTACCAATAATAGCTGCTTTTACTGAAGCACTAATATTTACACGTTTAAAAATAAAAACCACAAAGCTGTGCATCGGAAACAGGATTGTTACAAAATTGTAGAAATATTTTGCTTCCATAGTTGTATATTGTAGGAAGAGAAACTCTTAAGAAGTTGAAGCATACGTTAACACAGAGAAAGCAGATTTTTTTTTTTTTTCTTCTGCACACCCACCCTTGCTATTTGCTAAGACCACCCATGTCAAGGGTTGAATAGCCTAAAATTCCTTAGTGGTGGGAAATCCCTTCTGCTGTAGTAAAAGCTTTATTGTATCACGCTAGTCACTTTTGCTCTCCGACGGAAATTGGACTACTCTTTGTCATATGTGGTAGTATCTTTTATGGGCGTGCAGATAGTTCCCACGTATAAAGCAGACAGCTGTGCCCTTCCCACCATTCATTTTACTTGCTTTCCTTCTTTCCTTCTCTTTTGGTGGATGCAGCTCATTTAGAGCCACTCTGCCCGCAGGCATTAATCCAGCAAAACACTTGAGCGTGCGCTTAACGTTAAGCAAACGGCTAGAGTCGTTGAACTGTGCTGTCCTACTTCTGAGCGAAGGTGCTGCCGTGAATCAGAGCTATAGATTCTGGCCCAGCTCTGGTGGAAATCAGTGACGTGGGCAGCATTCACGTCACTGAGAGCCTTGAACTGAGCCCAAAGGTCCAAGCTGTGTGCTGAAGATAGCTCTACCCTCACATTCAGTGCTTTTCTAACTATACATATCGTACTATAAAATACCGTACCATATTATAACTTACTATAAAATTATTAATTGCAGTGCTTTTTGCTTTTTAAACAATTGAAGTCATCACTAAAATGTATAGGTTTTGTCATACGTTGTCCCAGGTTGCCTTCTCAGATTGACGGTGATATTGAAAAGAATTCCGATAAACAAAAATGGATATTCACTTTACATCTTCATCTTGGCAATTCTGAGTAAGAGGTGAGTGGAATGTTCGTGATGATTCATATAATTACCTCTGCAGAATCTTTATCTAACTTAAAAGCTTTTTCTCCTGAGGACAGATCTTTCCACCCACAGATCTCCACTCATACTCAGAAGTGCTCCTGAAGTCAAGGAAGTTCTGTTCCTGACTGAATCTCTTTGATGATTACTGCTAAGGTGGGTACCTTGTGTAGTTTTTTGGGTAACACGGACTGTTAAACATGGGAGTTTACAGTGACTACAGGAATATGTGCTGGTTGCTATTGAAAGCTATTTTAGAGCTCTTAAAATCTTCCATGTTTCTTAGTCTGATCTATTCTATACAAGAACATATTTGGGGGCAGGGCTGTAATTAGCTAAAGGTTGCGATCCACAATACAAACAAAGAATTCAGAGACGAAAGACAAGAACCGGGTTAGCTGAGAACTTGAACCTGGAATCAACCACAGACTTTGGTCATCGGCAAATGGAAGTAACTTAAGATAGATGCTGAAACGCACCAATATTTCTCCTCTGCACCTAATGTTACTGCACTCGTGGTTCGTATATTCCAGCTGGAGTGCTTTCGTAGTCCAGCAATCAATAAGAGAAGTCAGATGATATAAACTCGGCTCCAAGCTCAGTAACTTCGGTAGGATATTTAAAGGCTTAACCCCTCATTACTGTTGAGAACAACCCTCCAGAAAGCTCTAGGCTCTACGCTGCCGATCTGTATACGTACATGCTTGAGTAAGTCGTCTCGGCGTCCTTTATAATGGGGAGTAAACACCTTATTATTATTCAGATTGAATCTTAGCTCTCTCTCAGCCATGGTATGTCACTACGTTTTAACGATGGTTAAGCTGCTTGTGCACAGATGTTGTGGGGCATGGCGAACAGGTACTGCAAGGATAAGGGCGCTGTGGATGTTTACGCGTTAATTTTCTGTGCATTAAGGTTGTGCGACTGGCTGATCTGGGAGGTTTTCTTGGGATTTAGTGCATTGGGTTGATAAAAAGAGATGTTGAATTGTAAGAGTTGTGAACGATCGTGTTGCCCAGAGTTCCGTATAATTTAGCCTCACACTAAAAATAACTGGCTATCTAGCATATATTTTGTGTTGTCCATGTAAGAAGGCTAAGCCATAAGTAAATTCTATGAGAATACTAATTGAGGCAAGAAAGCCTGAAAAGAAGTGGAAGCACAATTTAGGCCCAGATTTTAAAGTGATTAGTTCAGAAACAGGCATATTGACGTACATCTGGCTGTCACTTGTAATATTATAATCATTCTCCCTCCTCCTCTCTTAAAACAGCTTCTTTCACAGAACCACTTCTTCAGTCTTCATTAGCAATCTTGCTTTTCTCGTTATTTAATGCGACTTTCCTTGGGACCTGAAGCTCCTTTGTAGTTAAAGGACACCTCTTACGTATTAGGAATAACAAATTTTGTCATGTCCAGTGAGAACACATCAGTCGCGGGGTTTCAGAGAACAACTTCACCTCGACTGTAGTACAAGATGGGAGGGCAAAGTCCAGAAAGAAGCATCCTGCTCTAAAACCTTTCCTGCATCAGTTCATTGGGCATTATGATAATTAGATCATCTGTCTAAATAGGGTCCATATGGTGATTTTTCTGTAAATGTTTTCTTTATTTGAACACAGTGTATTAATCTATTTACAGCTCCACATTGAAATTAACCTTGGAGCCTGGATAATTAGAATCTGAGCTGAGTAGCAGAACAGTTTTTTTATTACTCAGGGCAGGGGTGATGGAAATATTAGACATATTATCTCTGATTCTAAAGTCTAGGAAACAAGTTAGAGATAAATGACATGAACCTGGCAAAGGAGTCATATTCTTGGATTTGTTCTATTTCAGTTTCTCTGAGTACAGCAAAGGAAAATGTAAGTTAATTAGGGTTATCATCCTTTATTAAACCTAAAAACTTTTCTTTCTGAAAAAGACAGTTGTGTTTGAGCAGCAGTTCAGGGTATGAAGCTAAAAAACAAGAAGTTATAATTTCAGCTTGAAAGGATGCCGGTATCGCTGCGTTTTTTCAATGCTTTTTGTAAATTTTTCCTTAATGACAGATTTTTTTGGCTTTGAGACTGAACAAAATATTTCCAACACAGAAACAGTAAGAAATAAGGTAAAAGAGTATTCTGATCTTTCCCCTTTGATTCTTTGACACGTATTTTTGATTTTCCTGCGGCACGCGGAGCATGTATATCGACGAGGTTGCACTGAAATGTTTGAACAGGCACAAACAAACTGTCAGCTTCTCATTTCGTATAATGGACCAGATTTTCAGAATATTGCCTGCAAAAACGTGCCAGAATTTTCCTGCACCTCCCTACGTACTTAAGTGCTCTGCTGAATTACAGCCTTCGTTTGCATAATGACTGATTGTGTTTGCAGTGTCGGACTTGCACAAATAATTGTGCAGCTAATACTCCAGCTGGTTCCCGCAGCCCCAGATACCATGGTAATGGGCGTAACGTGACAGCCTCAGCAGAGGAGGATGGTTTCTGAAGACAGGAGTCCCCGGTGACAGCCAGCACCACTCTGACCTCAAAGCAAAGACACGGGATAACAGAGGAAGGTACGTTTTGCACAACTAAACTGGAAATTTTTAGAAGTGCCTGCCTGTTAGCTTCTCCTGCTGGCAAGGAAAATTGGGTAGCTTGATGCCTTCCTGCCAGGACACTCCCTGAAGTACGGGCATGTCCAGATCAGCTCGGAGTGACCAGTATCGGAAAATCCCCAAGAGGCTGGCCAACAGTGATACCATGTTTTGTTTAAAACCGCAGCAAATCAGAAAAGCAGCCTGGTCCTTTGGTCCAGGCACTGTAAAGTGTGCAAATCTTAGTTATGGCTCCATACCAGCAGCTGGCTGGAACGCAGGAGCAGGGCGTTTAAATAAATTTGAATCTCACAAAACAACAGCAGCAACATCTCACCGCAGTTTCAGCAGAGAGCAGTTTAATGAAATTGTTATTAATAGTCATCGTGTTACAAATAATCAGAACGGTTTTAAACTGAAAGAGGGTAGATTTAGATTAGATACTAGGAAGAAATTCCTGACTCTAAGGGTGGTGAGAAACTGGCACAAGTTGCCCAGGGAAGCTGTGGCTGCCCCATCCCTGGAGGTGTTCAAGGCCAGGCTGGATGGGGTTTGAGCAGCCTGGTCTAGTGGGACGTGTCCCTGCCCATGGCAGGGCGGTTGGAACTAGATGGTCTTTAAGGACCCTTCCAACTCTAACCATTCTATGATTCTACAAACATAAAACTGAGAGAGGTCTCCCGAGAGGAATCTCCTTGATTTACTCTCGAGGCAGTCACAGCGTAAGCTGGTAGTGGAAATGTTCAGAGATCATTCAGGAACCAAGCAACCCAGCACAGGGCTGTTGCATCTCTTCTCCGCATCCACACTGGAGGTTGCGGTGGTGGCTCCATCAGGTGTGACAAGCCACCAGCCCCGGGAGCTTTCCCGGTGGGATGTCCCAAGGGTGGTTTGCACTGTTTGTCTGAGGGAATGTTACAGCGCCAGTTAACAACCGGGAATTCCCTCTTTTGTGACAGTGGGTTAACAAAGAGAATAGCTTTTATTCATTTGTAAGAAGGCAGATGCTTTTTTTGGACATCTGCCCCACTACTGGAGGGGTGAATTGAGTAAATGAGGATACAGGGCCTCCGTGGGCAATGAGTAATGGTTTCATGGATTCATGGTGACAAACTTTAATTAGTGCGATATCTCAGCAAAAGACCTCTTTAAGTTTTTTGGGCTGAGTTGCTGTATTAGATTCTTATTTCTTTATGTATTTCATCATTCGAGAGTTTAACATGCTTTCCTTGCCTGAGGTAGGGATATTTATGATGATTTCAGATCACTACTGTACTTGACTGTATTAACTTCTTAGCTGCATGGTTTTGCTTTTTAAGAAAATGAAAATTTAAGACAATTTCCTTTTAAAAAAGAGGTTTAGACCTGCAGTCTGGCTCTTTCCTGGGCTTGTTAAAACTTCTATTCAAGCTTTTCTGTTGTTTCTCAAAATACCTTATATGTAGATCTTGCATTCTTTTTTTTTTTTTTTTTACCGAAGTCTGCTGAGTAATTGTACTGTCTGCTCAATAGAGAAGTGATTACATCTCCATCACCTCTTGCTTATGATAATGATTTCTTCAAGAGAATCAAAAAACTGTATGATATAAATTTTTCCATAGTAAAGGTCAAAGTAAAATTCACTCACAAGTACGGTTTATATCTGGGTCTAAATCCAGCACTTGAGCCGCTCTGCGATATGCTGCTAAAATGTCTGTAGCAGAAAAACTTGGATATCGGAAATAACCCGAGTTGTAGTCTGAGGAAAAATTACTTCAGACATTTTTGAATGTATGGTAATGTAATTAGGGCCCCTCTGGTACAAACGAAGCATTCAGCAGAAGTATCTGCTACCTTCTGTCTCTCCCAGATGCCCAAGATCCACACATAAAGTGAAAAGATACAACTTCCCCCCCCCCCCCGCCCCCGGTTGTTCCTCTCTCCTTGTGACTTCCAGAGGTGGGAGCTTGTCCAGCTTCTGCATTAGTGTCTAGGCCATTCTCCAGGAAGCCCATACAGCGGGATAGCTGAGAAACTCTGTTAAGAAATTTCTTATGCGTGAAAAGATGTTCTCCAATGTTCTTCTCTTCTGACCCTCTGCTTGATCGTTAAGGGTAGAATTATGAAACCAAGCATATGGGCTATATTTTCCACCCGAGAGTACTTTTCTCCTCACTATCCTGTGTTATTTGTTTAGCTAACACTTTATTTTCATCTTCTCTTAAAAGCAATTAGCACTTTTGGTTCACCTGACTAGTGCTGTAGTTTTCTTCTTTTTATATTCTTGAGTGCTGGTTTCCTGAGCTTTCCTTCCCATGAAAGAAGACAGGATATTCTTCTGTAGCTAAGGAATGAACGCAGTTGCTATATATACATATTACATTCACCTTTTACTGTCTACTTTTGGGGCTTTCCATTGTTTCTGCCACTACTTTGGCTGATGCCCCAGGCTCCAAATAACTTGAAGATTTAAATATACATTAGCTTCCAGACCAATAGCTAAATCATCTCCTGTTGTAGCTGCATCTCTTGCTTCTATGAAAAAAAAAAAAAAAGAAACCTCTGAATAGATGATCACCCTTTCTGTCCATATTGTATTATTCTGGCCTTTGCAAACTCTGCAAAGTAATAGTTCAGTCAGGCTCCTCGATTTGGTTTTCTTTCTTTTTCTTTTTTTTTTTTTTTTCCCCTTACATACCAGAAGTCTGCATTTCTCAATGACTCAGGCCTTTTTTCCTGTCATATTGAGATTCTCAATATATTAAGAGTATGAAAGCACCGTCAGCTTGGGCTGCGTGGTACTACGGTCAAGTCAGTTTCCACTCAGGTACCAGTAGTGAATCTTTCAGTAGCCCAGGTGTTTTGTCCTAGATGCCAATGAGTCTTTGGTTTCTTACTAAGAACTAATTTCCCCCCAGATTCAAAGCCTTGTTCTTACATCTGAAAAATTAAGCCATCTCACATTTCTGCATGTTTTTCCATTGTAAGGGCACATTTTCATATGTGCCATTTCAATCTACGTTGTTGTCTCTCTTAGTTTGAGTGAGAAGTTTCAAAGTTTACCTCCTCAGCATGAATCAACTCAAAAAAAAAAAAGGGAAAAAAAAAAGAGAAAATTAAGAGCTTCAGAAGGACCTAGTGCCAGAAAAACGTCAGCATTAAATGGTAGCGTTGCACTGCCTCTTTGTGATGAGCGCTTGGCTCCAGCTTGAGTCCCTTCACTCTTTGCTTTTCCGGTCAACGGTGATTTTAGTCACTGTGCATCTTCACCCCTTTGTTGCTTTTGTTTGTCGCCTTTGTTGAGGACATTTTGAAATTTATTAGATCTTTTCTTTCTAAATGACATTCCCTTGCCACACACTATTCCTTTTATTTTAAAAACTTTCATATTCAGATCTGGTTTCTCTGTAATTTTCCTTTCTTTAATAATACTTAGTAAGATGTTACTGAGGTACAAGAGGTCAGGAGCCACTTCTGTGTGTCTGTGGTTGACCTTAAACTCCCTAAGGATATTAAATAGAGTCGGGAGTACACGGAGAAAAAGAGTTGTGAAGATTTAGAGTAAAGGTACTTCCTACTTTTGTGGCTGGGACTGAATGGAAGAGTGGCAGAGATATTCCAGATGGACCAGAAGAAAATTAAATAGCTCAACTCTGAAGAGTGGAGATACGGGGGAATAAATGGAAAGAAGAGAATGGTGAAGAGCAGGGAGAAAATTACCCATTTTGCATATAAATGATGTAATTACCCCCTCAGCTTCTTAGGCAGAAGTTGACATCCCTAATTAAAATAATTTTATGATCTTCTGGGGACAGATATACAAAAGCATAAAGAGAAGGAAAAAATAACAAATACAAAACTAACCAACATCGGCAGCCATTTTTACAAAATAATTTTGCAACAGGACTGGTGATGTACATGCAGTCTCAGCTTTATAACAAATTATCAGGCTTGTATTTTATTTCAGATGATTCATAGGGCTTGATATAAAAGGCAGAAGCTGAATAAAACCTTTTCAGAGGAGAGAATGATGAAACCACAATACGAGGACAGGGAATTGAAAGCCCTACTGGACTGAATTTCATTGTTTTCTTCTGATTAATACTGGAAATTGAAAGCCACTGTGTTTAACCTGTGCTGGATGCTACAGTTGCTGTAATTAAGCATGAGAATATGGTCTTACAACTTGTGCATGCTGATTGTTTTATACAAAGCACCTGGCAAATTTGCCAGCACATACACTATTAAATCTGCAACGGAGGCGTCCAGCCACCAAAGGCTGCCATTGTCATTCGTTTAACTGATCTACAGTATTCCACCACATCTTCGCTTCCCACTTGCCGGGCAAGAAAGCAAGTTACGGAGCCTTTTCCAGACTGCAAGGTAGCGAGGGGACGTGTTGTTTTAAGCATACAGGAAGGAAGGGGTTGTGCTACAGAGAGAGATAAAACCCAGCAAGTGTAACAAATCTGGAAAATTCTGCTATCTTATGCCTTGTCTTATCACTCGTACCATCTGACTGACTGATTTAACGTTGCTAAGAGACTTGACAGACCAACTTGTTAGCATTACATACTGCACAGTAGCGATTGATAAATCAATTGTTACCACTAATTTTACTCCAAGAGGGTGATATTTCAGTAGTCAGAAGTTGGCTGAAGGATATGCTTGTGTACGTGCAATTTTTTTTTTTTTTTTTTTTTTTTTTTTTAACCCCGCATAGCTGCTTCTCTTTTGCATTCCCTAAGTATTTTTGGTGATTTCACGGTAAGGTAAAGCTAGAAGCCAAGAGAATAACATTATCCTCAGGCATAAATGCAGAAAATCAGGCTAGGAATCTCACAAGAGCTGGTGTTCTTGTCCTATAACTGCTACTTAAGAGTAGTGACTAAGTTTTGAATAATGTAGAAAAATCTAAATCTTTCTTGAGTTATTTACATGTCTAGTCCTGACCGGTTAATTAATAAAAGAAAACAAAGCATTTCAAGCCTCGGAAAAGCTTTGAGTTTGGTTCTGCTCAGAGGACGGGCACAGTGTCAAGTCCATTAGTTCTGAGCTGATTCGTCCTGCCCTAATTAATACGATTCACTCGTAGACCACAGAATCTGGAATAACCATTGTGGTTTACGAGCGAATTAAATATTAGCTAGCGCACCACGTGCTTAGTTCTTCAACTCTATTTACATAGGGGGGAAGGGGAAACATATTGCAGTTATCATATCTGACAGACAAGTCTCAAACGTCGTAAAGATGAAACTTTCCCTTCCCTTTTGCAAAACACCCTTCTGTGCAGGACTGTCAAGGAACTCAGCGAAGGTGGCAGGCAGCTGAAACAAAATATTTGTATGTTTACGGGCAAATAATGGCCTTTGGGTTTTGTGATGTGAATGAGAGAATAACGCATCTATACTCTTCCTGCGAGAGAACCACAAAATCAGAGGCAGAACAGCGTAACATGTTGTACAGAAGTTACCTATAGCACCAGTACAACGCGCAAGAAAGCTCGCAGAAAGGGGCTTCTGTGGACGCCATGGATATCATGATCCTGAAAACACTTAAGGATAAAGGATTGATTCTTGAAAACAGGCAGAGGCACTGAAAACCACACAAAACGATCCATCCTTGATTCAGCGTCTGCTGTCAGCGAGGGAAGGGTGCTCAACGCTGTGCCCTCCTGCCGGAGCTCCTTTCACTCAGAGAATCGAGATTTATTCATGTAATATTTGACTTGAAAACAAATATATGGCTTTCTAGCTGCTTCTTTTGTAAAGATGTATATACATCCTGCCAAAAGTAGCACGCAGTCTGTACCAGATAGACTTTTCTGTTTTATTCTGGATTTTAGCGTGTGTATAAATTAATCTGTCTTTATCCCTATTTCTCAAGAGACGTACGTAGCTGTCCATATACCAGCATTTATCTTTCTGGTTAGTGCCACTGTGTGGATAATACATCACTAGAGCAGTGGTGCTAGTTATGATGTATGACACCAACATATCATAAAAGCACTGCCACTTCTGTGATGTATTATTCAAAACATGGAATTAAACAGAAAGATCAATATAATACGGGCCCTTAATTTTTTTAAGGTGGGTTAGGTGGTTTTAGATTAAAGAATACAGGCTCCAGAGGATTTACATGGAGGCTCTGCGCATAACTGAAACAAACGACGGTAACTGTTATTTGAAACCTGACGCAGTTTGTGCCAAAAGAGATGGTCAGTGAAGCTTCTGAAGTCTCATTCCCCATATGTTTCAAGGCCTCTCTGTGCTCAGCTTCAATGCATCCAGCTTCCTACCGCCTTCCTCCAGAACACCTTCCACAAAACACCGTCTTGGCTGTCTCCACGTGAGCCAGTCCCCTCCGCTGCCCCTCGCGTCCCTGGACCACCACCGGGCAGCTCTGAGCTGCCGAGGAGAAACGGCCGCCTCATGCCTGTTGATGGGCTGCCCGGCGTGCTGAGCGGAGCAGATAATGGTGCATTTATTTTCCTGCTTTTTTGCACAGTGAGGGCACTTAATATTTGAGTCTCTCTGCTCTACTTGGCTGCTGATTACCACTAAACTTATTGAAATTTAGTTCCTATTGAAGAACCAGCTCTTCTTGAAAGGTCGATGGAATTATCACATATTTTCAAAAGTTAATAGGGAGATGATGGGGTAGGGGGTAAAAAAAAAAGAAAAGCCTAGCCATCCATCTTATTTCCCTGTGGCTGACTTAAGTCCCTTTGTTAAGAACACTACTATTTTCATTAACACTTATTGTTTTCATGGATTTACACAGATAGAAATTGTACTTAGGAGCATTCATTTGCTTTTCCAATGCTGCTAATCTAATGTGTTCAAGAATCATAGCGTAGGCAGAATTTGAATAAGAAGTGGCTTTGGCTTTGTGTATCTAATTTTATTTCAGTCCTGCAAGTCCTTCCGAAGTGCTTAGACGGTATTTTTCCTCCTTTTGCTCAGAAAGGTGAAACGGCAAAAGAGGCTGCCAGGTCTTCTCATACACAAACTTTAAGAAGAGACTCTAGATATTGCAAAACATGATTAAAACTGTAACAGTTGGCACTTCTGGGCTTCTCCCTATCTCACATAAAGAAAAACAGTCCCACAGCGAGCCACAGAAACGTTCTTAGGTTTGGAAGGCCCTGCTCCATCCTAACAGAATAAAACCTGGGTGTCAGTATCGATTCCCTGCTCTTTGCAGGCTCTTTTTATTGCACAGTTGCAAGCGGTCTTTACATATTTCTGTTGTCTTACGGTCGTGGTGCAGCCACCTCGCTTGTTTTCTCTGCTTGAATATTCCATTTATTAATCTCTTTAGCTGTTTTTTTTTTTTTCCTGCTCTCTAACCAAAACCTTCTATTTCTAGTTTGGAGATAGTAAATTTATTAACGTTTCTTAGGTAACACACAAAATCTTTTTCCTGCCTCGATATTATTTCCTTGAATCCTTGAAGATATTTATACGGTTTTATATCCCCTTAATCTCTTTTTCTCTAAGCTGTGTAAATTAAGCCCCCTTGCTTGCTCTCCTCCTATCATATCCCCTCATCCTTGAATCATTTCAGTTGTCCAAACTACCACAAAAGCAGCAGGTATGTTTCCTGGGGCTCAGAATATAGAAAGAAATGAAGAGGCCGGGGTCTGCCGCGACGTGCTTCTGTGAGCGTACCTCTTGAGGACAGCCTTAGCCAAAGACAATTGCAGTTCTTCTTGCACAGCGTGGGCAGTTCTATCGATTATATATTTTTATCAGGTTCTGGTACCATTCACAGAGTGCCAGACACTGTTTATGCAATGGATGCTGTTATTTCCCAGCCCAAACAGCTTAAAATGGAAGATTTTCATTGTGTGTGAGAACCTCCCAGCAGAGACCCCTACAAAGAGAGCTACACGTTAAAACCTCTCTGCTATTTCAGTTCCTTCCAAATCAGTATTTATGACGCATAATGTTATGTGATAAATGTGGTTTACATTTTTAATGTATTTCGTCCTAAGAATAATGTCCCATTTCTGGGGCACTGAGAGAAGAGGGAAATAGTTCAGATTGTGCAACATCCAAAACCGCTGCAGTTTATGGAGGTCATGGCAATTTACATCTCTTATCGCCAGATAATACACTGATAAGTTCATTCAGATATAGATAATTTTATCTAAGTCAGAGCAAGATTATAACATCAGTCCTCTACCTAGTGATTTACAGTAACTGTCTTCCCTCTTAGGAGAGATACTAAATCTGCCAAAAATGTTTCTGTCTGTTTTCGGACTTGAGTCTAAACAAATCCATACAAGTGGTCAAAGTACTAGTGATGCCAAAGAGGACTATATTCGTGTAGGTAGGCAGCTGAAGATGCACGTGTCTCTTACAACTTCCTCTCCTGTCCCAGTGCTGCCATTGTAAGCAAATTAGCATGATGGGCCCAATGACAGCTTTGGTTACGTTCTCTGTGATGCCAAAGGAATTCAGTGTAGGTAGATGTAGAATTTCTCCAAGAAAAGCCTCTAAAAAACATGCTCGTTTGGACAGAGAACAGAATCCCATATTGCTGTAGCATAAAAGAGTGATTTGATATTGTGAAAAGTAATGTGTTGGGGCTGATTGTGCTATTGAATATGTATAAACGTGAATACAAATGTAAATGACCAGTGTGACTGACACTTTCATTTCTAGATTTGGTGTGCCTATGCAGAAGTACCTATTCTCTAGTGATTTATGTGCTTGTGTGCTCAACAGTACCACCAGCTCTAGAACAAGCTACTCTTTGGAAGCCTTTTGAAAAAGGTCTTATGCAGACATACAACAGAATGTAGTCCCTTCTTAAAAAACATGTCATTTATCTCAACGTTAATCTGTGCCGTTATTTAGCGTATTAGCAAGAAGGTAAGAACAGTTGGGAGAGTTTTCTATGATAGTAAAGAAACATTAACTTTTGGATGTTGTTTAATGCAAAGTTTCTCTGTAACATCGTGTGTCTGTCCCTCTACTCTGGTCCTCATCATTGGGTTGGACCAGATGATCCCTGAGGTCCATTCCAACCTGGTATTCTATGGTTCTATGATTCCCTTTTTCTACAGTTATAAACAGCCTGTCTCTTACTCAGCTGTAATGGATGGACCAACAATTGCTTCAAACACAGCCTTCCTTTTGAGGATCCATGTAGGTTTTGGTTTGATATATGCCAGGTATTTTGCAGTGAAGAAGTTACTTGTGGTAATGTCAGGAGCATTCCAAATCATAGCCTTTTAAGATAAATATAAATATGTATGTATTATGTCGAGAAATATTGAATGCAGTGAAAGCTGGATGTTGCAATTATTGGAAGAAGTACATAAGAAGATACAGAGAGATTAATGCAGTTCAACTGACAATCATAAGGAGAAAATATAATTTAACTTCCTTTTTTAGAGCTGTGTTGAAGGTAAAAAGCTAGATGGGAGCCATTAGCTTTTAACGATTTATAATGCTTTTAAGAGCTTCCATACAATGAGCAAAGAAAAGAAGAAAGGTATTGGGCTGTAATTCAGAGAAGGTCATTTCCATTTAGGCATAGAAAAAGTATCCTCTGAGGTGTTTATCTGTAAACTATTTGCAACACAAATAGAGGTTTGATCAAAGGAGGAGAATCACGCAGAAATTATGGAAGGTACACAGTTAAATCCTGTGCTTTTATTTCAGAAGAAATATCAGTAAATAGCAGTAGGTTGATGTGCAGAAACACCTTTTTAGAAAGACTCATGGGTTTCTTTTGAGAATTTTTTCATTAGCACTTAGTGCTATCAAATTAAGCCTAACGTAAAATAAATTAACATAGTACATACATTGTTAAATTTCAAAAGAACAACAATGTCCATGACTATATAAAGAGAAGTCTAAAACTGAAATCAATATATCTCACTTCAGCCTAACTCAGAACAAAACTTAATATGTAATATTCTTTGATAAAAGGAGCATGAGTGCTAGGGATTGATATTTTTAAATGCTATTATCTTCTTTAAACTGTATCCTTGCATCCAAATAATGTTGTTATCTAAGGTAACGAGACAAAAGGACGATGAGTGCGCATTTGGTTGCAGGTATTAGTGGTTACACATCCGTACTGTGCAGAGAATCCCTAAAGGAACTGCAGAAACCAGGCCAGCTCCGGTCAGGTTTTCTTATTTGCAATTAAGACAGATAGTTAGAATCATCTACGCCTACGGTGTGGAGCCGTCAGCACCGAGGTTGACCATTGCAGCCTGTGGTTTGACCAGCAGGAGATGCTTCCCCGGGAGCTGCAGCCTGGTCCTCCCCTGCCCGAGAGGACTCGACTGCGGACGGGAGCAACCCGCTGCACCCCATGGGTGATTTGTGCCCTTCCTGTGGAGTTGGGGTCATGGGGTGTCCGGGAAAGACAGCGCCAAATGGAAGGGCTTAGGAGCACTCGAGCATCCCCAATGGGAAGAACAGGCTAGAAGCGGGCTGTGTTTAGACAGAAGAGAGCTTGAACCCATTTTTCTTCCACTTTCTGTAAAAATACTTGCTACTGAATAAGAACATTTTTTTATTTGCGTCGTACTTTATTTTGGAAAGAGAAAAAATTGGTGGTCAGCCCTTGAAAGAGGCTGGGAAGGTTCTTGTTTCAGCCAGACCCTGTTATTCAGCGAGCAGCTGAATAAACACAGGTCCTTTTCCTTCCCCCACAAATATTTTCTGTTAACGTTTTATGAAACACATGATTTTGATCAGCGTTGCTCTTCCGCTAGGTCTTGATGGGTGGCAAGAGCAATGGTTTCAAATTTAAAAGGCACGCCAGTAAAAACTCTGGTGGGACCTCTTCACCCAGAAACACTGGAAAGAAATAACATCTGTAAACTTTGTGGTGCTCAGGATAAGCCTGCATTAGCATCTTCCCTCAAAACAGGCACGAAGTTTGGAAGTGAATCTCCCCTCCGCTTGCTGCATTGTGGTTTACTTTGAAGAACGAGCTCGGAGCGTTTGAGTCGGTTTCTGTCTGAGGGAAAGCGAAGTCAAAGCTGTGCTCCCGGCACCCACCTGAGTCCGCTGATGCCTAATGAATGTCAACCCCACAGAACCAGGCTACAGCTCGTCTGAAGTAAAATCCCTGAAGCAGAGAGGATATCTCGTGGACACGGTGTCCTCAGCATCGACTACTCCACCCCCCAGATACAGACGCAGCAAGCAAGCGTGCATTTGGTTAATAAATAACATATTATTATACGGGAAAAGAAACCCACAGTAAGCTGTGTAATACTTAATAACGCTAATGACATAACACTTCATTCCTGAAGTCTTTTACCTTCACTGAGGGAAATGCTAGGACAGCTGGTGCTTCTCTGGTGAAGTAAGGCAGAGTCATAGCAGGACTCAAGGGTTTTGTAACCTGTCCTGACGGTTGACAGAGCCCAACTGAAGGTGACTTTGATGAGCCAGCAGTGTGCCCAGGTGGCCAAGAAAGCCAATGGCATCCTGGCTTGTATTAGAAATAGTGTGACCAGCAGGAGGAGGGAGGCGATTGTCCCCCTGTACTCAGCACTGGTGAGACCACACCTTGAGTGCTGTGTCCAGTTTTGGGCACCTCAATACGAGAGAGATATCGAGGTGCTGGAGCGAGTGCAGAGGAGGGCAACGAAGCTGGTGAAGGGCCTGGAGAATAAATCTGATGAGGAGCGATTGAAGGAGCTGGGACTGTTTAGTTTGAGGAAGAGGAGGCTGAGGGGAGACCTCATCACTCTCTACAACTACTTGACACTGTAGAGAGGTTGGTGCTGGTCTCTTCTCACAGGTAATTAGCAATAGAACAAGAGGGAATGGCTTCCAGCTGCAGCAGGGTAGGTTCAGGCTGGACATTAGGAAAAAATTCTTCACCGAAAGAGTGGTCAGACACTGGAATAGGCTGCCCAGGGAGGTGGTGGAGTCACCATTCCTGAATGTGTTTAAGAGTCGCTTAGATGTGGTGTCAGGGGATATGGCGTAGGGGAGAACTTTGTAGAGTGGGGTTGATGGTTGGACTCGATGATCCCAAGGGTCTCTTCCAACCTAAATGATTCTATGATTCTATGTTGTGACCTGAGGTGCCTTTTTTTCTTGCTCTCTTGCCAACTGTTTCTCAGCCTACCACCGCCTCTAGCTAAATGCTTGCCAGTGGTTTCAGTTATTTCAGCTGTTGCATGCAGTAATGGTTGACTCTTATTTTATAGGATGGATTCTGCAGTTCTTCTCATACTGAAACAGGTTTTTCACCTCACAGCGTACAGTAGACTCGTGAGTGAACAATGAACTGTATTCCTAAAAAGAGTAAGTTTTCTATCTCAGTACTGGAAGCAGACTCTAAAGTGGAATCGGCCCAGAAACACGCAGTACGCTGCTATGACTCAGATTGTTCTCCGCCTTCCCTCCTTTTCAGTGGAAATGGCTTTTAAACATAATGAGAAAACATAGGCAAAAGTAAACATTTCAGGTGCTCCTATCGGGTCTGTTTGGTTTGCTTTCTCCCTGTTAATTCTTACCTGGTCTCACAGCCCCTTTCCCTCCATAAATAGCACCCATGAACATGACAGTAAGCCCTAGATTGCCATGTAAAAGCTGAATCGCATTTCCACAGATGTCACCGTCTTATGTATTTTGTCCTGTTAACTAGGCTTGGTCTGCCCATATTTAAAATCTCAAGCCCCTTTCAGGCTTTGGCCAGTGTTTAGATGTGTGCTGGTCTGTCCCATACATACGTGATTTTGGGAGCAAGTACCTCAGGCTAGGATGCTTCTAAGACTGCAAAGAAATTTTTGCCACATTTGGCTGGTGCTTCGCTCAGACTTTGGTTCTCCAGGTTTGGATATCAAGCAACCTGCTTGGATGTGGATAACTGCTTCCTAAGGAGATGGTTTGGGTTCTGTAACGTGCAATTTAGTTATTGCCTTTTGAATCACAACTTCCCTTAGTCTGTCTGGTTTTGGTGTCCCAGCAGGCTGGCTATTGTGAACACCCCTCTTAGCTATCTAATTCTCTGTATTTAATATGGATGATTTAAGGACCTTATTCTGCATTGTCGTTTTTAGCGCTGAAGCACTGATCTGGCTCTCATTGCCTTCTGAGGTTAGGTGTTTATTATCAGACTGAGATGCTGTCAATGTCTTTTATGTTGAGAATGTAATTCAAATCTGGAAAACAGCATAATGTGATGCCATGCACCTTGAAGAAACCTATTACATGACTTTGGGTGGAGTCCTGGAATTTGACAACTATATGGACTTGTTCCAAACAATTAAATGAATCTCTCTTCAGAGCATATGGTGTAGAGAACATGTCATGTTTGAGAAATATGGTTGGCTTCTAATCTTGATTTTTAATTTTGCGACAGAACAATAATTTGGCACAGCGTATAAACATTTTTTTCCCCTGTTAAATACAAATGTGTTTTCTTCAAAGATAGAAAAAAAAAATCTTTTCAGGAAAATCCATTTTTCCCTTGCATATCTCATAGATATTATTTTTTGTCTCAGTTCTTTTGAACTACAGTTTGGAATTAATGTGGCTGGTTTTATTTCCTATTGATACTAAAAGTGTGCAATGGAAATTAAAAATCCAAAGGCTCAGCTATTCAAGATTTATCTGTTGGTCTATACGAAGGATCTGGCTGGTATAACTGTTACGAAAAAGATGATGCTGGAGAGAAAAGATTCATTGTTTGATACACCAGAAATTTAGCAACCTATCCTATTTCCCTGCCTGAGTTGCATACTGATGTTTAATAGTCACACCAGGGTCCAGGCTGGTTGGCGGGGAGCTATGGCACAGGTTGAGCTGCACAGAAAGCAGAAGTCTCACTCCGTTCAGGCTTCTGAAACATAGAATCCTAGAATGGTTGGGGTTGGAAGGGACCTTAAAGATGACCTAGTTCCAACCCCCCTGCCCTGGGCAGGGACACCTCCCACTAGACCAGGCTGCTCCAAGCCCCATCCAGCCTGGCCTTGAACACCTCCAGGGATGGGGCACCCACAGCTTCTCTGGGCAGCCTGTTCCAGTGTCTCACCACCCTCAGAATAAAGAATTTCTTCCCAACATCTAATCTAAATCTCCCCTCTTTCAGTTTAAAACCACTACCCCTCATCTTATCACTCCACTCCCTGATAAAAGAGTCCCTCCCCATCTTTCCTGTAGCCCCCTTTAGGTACTGGAAGGGGCTGTAAGGTCTCCCCAGAGCCTTCTCTTCTCCAGGCTAAACAACCCCAACTCTCTCAGCCTGTCCTCATAGCAGAGGTGCTCCAGCCATCTCAGGTGAGTTCCTGGATCCCACCATACCAGGAGGAATCTGCCATCAGTTTTGGTGGGACGCCCCTCCGTGTGCTGAGCAGAGAGCAGTGGCATTCTAGCCGATGACTAGTCAGCTGGAGAGGGCCTCTGCCCACCGCTTTATGCTGTTCCTGACTCACGGACCCCTTTCGGGCGGTCCCCGAGCCAGTCTGGGTGAGGAGAGGAGCAGAAGGCTCCTGCCCGCCCGGCGTGGAGTCTGGCCGGGCTCCTCAGCTCTGCTGGGCACTGCGCCACAGCCTCCCCGAGCCAGGGCTTTTCCTCTAAGGAACTAAGGGGATTAGGCTTTTAAGGGGAAATCTAAGAGGATTGCAGATTTAAGAGATGGCCAAAGAGGCACATTTATTGCTTTTTAATTAAAAGATATTTTGGCTTGAAGGCCAGAAGGATTAAGGAATCGGTAAAACCAAGTTAAATGTCAAAGGCAGGGTTAAAGCACAAATTAGGCGTATTTCTAATGGATCTTTAGCTTCTAATTTTATTTTTTTTTTCTGAGATTAAACAATCTGTAAAGCTTATTAAGGTCATTTCCTATCAATCTTCCTCTTTCACCGTTCCTCCCCTCCTGCCCATATTTATGGCATTACAAATACCTTTAAATCCTACACAAGAATTTGGATGGCTGGTAGTATGAAAATGAAGACCTTTAACAGACTATATCACGCTCATATTTTTTAAGAAAAAGCTTATATTTTATGCGAGTAATAACTGAATCTACGTTTTCTAAGCATAGCTGCGTTTGAGTATTTAAATGGACTGGTCTTTTCTTTATTCCTTTTGTGTCTACTTATTTTAAATGATCCGCAGTATATGAAAGTCAAAGGGAGAAGTAAAGTATCGATCAGATTATACGAGAGAAATTCTCACAGGCCTAATGCAAAAAAACTGTTCCTAATTTTCTCCATCAACCTCTTGTCATTATACTGTCGAGTCATGTAACGTTATTTTGAAGTGAAAGTGTAGGTGTTAAGTCAAAAGAAGTAATTTTAAGTTTTTAATTATTCTACAAGTTATGCCCTACAGCACATTTTCTTAAAACTGTACCTTTTGTTTGCCACTAAACTGCATGAATTACATATAAGTCGGGCAGATCAATATCTCAGAATGTCTTACAAATAATAATTTAATTCAGCTGGGATTTTTTTCCCCTGTTGTTGCTGTTCATTCACCAACATTTTATTCTCACAGCGTTAATAGCAAAAAATCAGCTAGTGAAAGGAAAGGTTTCTTACCGAATGAACCTGTGAGTTCAAGGACGCGGGGAACAGCGGTGTGCTGATATGGCCACGCAGATGTTTCCTAGCGCAGCATCCAGGACTCTCTTGAGTTGCGTTGTGGCATCTGATGCCTCCAGTCACTGGAGATGACATGTTACTTCTTACCAGTTGGATTGGTCATCAACTGGAGGATCGTCGCATCTGTAGCCTGTTAACGATTTCCCCACGGGGGCCACGCACCCCAGACCTGCTCTAGAGCTCAGTGGTGATAAAACCAGGAACAGGACAGTACCCACCGGAGGCACGCTCAATACATTTAAGGAATATGGATGGTTGCGACCAGCTTTGTCCTTGGACATTTTCAGTATTACAGAAGGGTGGAGAGACTTCTGGTCAGTATGCTGAACATCCTGACAGGCCTGTCGGGTACTCGCCCGTACATGCACACACGCACCGTTCTGAATGCAGAGCTGCTGGCTGTATGACCTGACTGAAAAACTGCTTTCAATACCCAGTACCTCTTCGTTTGCCATCTTATTTACAACAATCTAATTTTCTCTTTGGAACGAAGGCCACTGAAAAACCTAATGAAAAATCATTTTAAATAATGTGTAACAGCTGCTAGCATCTTGACAGTTTCAAAATATGAAGGGGGATAGGTGAATATTACTGAAAATGAATGTACTGGGCATAGCATTAGCAAAATTTTACAGGAATAGTGTCCTATGCATGGCAGATGTCTGTATCTGCTTGTGGTTTCAGTAAACTCTATTATATTGTGTTAAGGTAAATTTGTTAGGCTGTGCTCAGTCAGGAGCATCTGTAAAATCATCTGCTTTGAATATCTTTTGAAAGTATCAGCACAAGGTTAAAAGGAAAAAAAAAAAAAAAAAAAAAAACCAAACCAGGAGCAGAAGAGGTAAAACACTGGTTTGGCATTCCCCACATCCTCTGTTTTTCCGAAGTCCAAGCAGAAGATTAAATATAGCGTTGCATGCTTCCTTAAATTTCCACCAAGGGATTTCTGTCAGGATGCCACCGTGCCTTTAGCGCTCTGCTGTCTGATGGTGTAACGTTTGATCCAGCGCTTACATCAGCTCCCTGGAACAGGCTCTAATCCGTGCAGCCCCACGGCTCGCCGCATGGCAGAGGGTCAGTCGCTCGGAGCTGGGCAGGGCTCTGCTCTCTCCTTTATGACATTGTCCACGTATCCAGAGCAATGCTAGGATTTACCCTGCTGTACAAGACAGCGGCTTTTGACCCTATCTCTCCACATGCCTCAATTTATAAAATTCTCATATCAATCCGAAAGCAAAAATATTGTCGGACCCCTTTATTGGTGAAGTTCTTTGACCTTATGGAATGAAAAGCATCTAAAAATATGTTGTTCATCCGCTATTTGTTGTCCTGATGTTGTGAATAGATGGTGCAGTGAGGCGCCCTGTGTTTTGCTTTCCATTTTATGGCAGAGTTAGTTCAGATTTCAATGTACTGCTAGCAGCCAAAGGTTCTGGCATTTCAAACCCAAGTGTTCCTCCTGTTTTAGTGTCAGCACTCCTCTGCGTAGTCTAAGGACAGAGCTGGGCTGAAATGCCGTAGTAGTGTTGAAAATCTTAACGTTATTAATCACAGCATCACTGTCTCGGGGAGGGGACCCCAGGAGTTGCCTGCCCAGGCTCCGTGACTTTGGAAACGCGGTGTCCCAGTAGGACACCTGGGCTGGGGAGCTCCATCCCCTCCAACCTCTGGAGCAAAGGCCTCCATCCCCACCTTTCCTCAGCATGCATCTTGAATACCTACAGTCTCTCGCCCGAGTTGTGATTTGGTGCTGCCTTGTTTCCCAAAAGAGTCCCATTACCCGCCACCAGCCCAGTCGGTTGTGTCCCAAAGCAATTTTCTTCTTAAGGGAAACGGTAACAGAAGAGCCTTCCCTGGGGGCCGAGGGGCTCGTCTTGCTCCCTCCAGTCCGGTGCAAATTTGGGAGGCCTGAATCCTGCCCCGAGCTGTGTCTGCAGTCATGCAAGTCTAACTCACTACTTAGCGGGGATTACTTTAGATTTAGGTTGGTGCAGCTGTGTGGTATGAAACTGAACTTTGCATAGTTTCCCTTGATCAAAGCGTTAGGTGTGCCGGGGAGGGTGCTGCGGGGTTCTTCCAGGATGTTTTTCCCCCTTAGCTCCTGCTACGCTTTTCGAAGAATCATTCCTGCCAATATGTGGGAGGATAATTTCATATTGATTCCTGATTACAGTTTTTCATTTCGTTTTCCTCTGCGTTACGTCTGTATTTACAACATAATGTATAGAAGAGAAAGTCACAGTATCGTCCTACTTTCTTTTAATAATTTCACCCTGTATTGATAGTTATTACTTTTGTATTGATCTGTGACAGGCTGCCTTCAGTTATAGTGTAATGATTCAATACCAATAACATCAGTCTATAAAACCGTCAAGTAGAACAACCTAAACCGCATAAAAACACCTGATTAACATTTTGTACAACACTCTCTTCTGAAATAAACAGACCGTACCGGATTTTAACATCTGGTCCCCAACAATTCTTGCAGGGGCGATAACTTTTTTTTTCCCCCCTCCACTCTTTGCAAATGCTGGCCATTTTCTCAGCAACTTTTTCACCCGGCCGCAGCTGTTGCTGCCGAGCGCCGCGTGTTCACGTCTGAAGTGCGGCTGATGGTCGCTTCTGTTTACTTCTGCCCGACATCGTTTTGCATCGGCGCAATTCAAAAAGACAAACGTCTTCGTGTGCTTTTAAAAAGGCATCTCATCAGCAGTTAGAAAACGGCCTTTTATTCGTGCTTGGATAATAGCTACAAAAATATGCTTCAGTGCTACGTCTCCTGAACAGAAGTCTGGAGCAATTTCTCTTCTTAAAGGGATGGACAATGGAACAGACTCCCTTTGTAGGAACTTCTGCTTTCAGACATTATGTCATTTTTTTTCAACCAAGCCTTCAACTTTCTCGGCTTGGCTGCATTCACTTGCTCAAAAAGAGCGCAGTCCACAGCCATTCATAAAATCATAGAATCATAGAATCATTTAGGTTGGAAGAGACCCTTGGGATCGTTGTGTCCAACCATCAACCCCACTCTACAAAGTTCTCCCTTACACCATATCCCTTAACACCACATCTAAACGACTCTTAAACACATTCAGGGATGGTGACTCCACCACCTCCCTGGGCAGCCTGTTCCAGTGTCGGACCACTCCTTCTGTGAAGAATTTTTTCCTAATGCCCAGCCTAAACCTACCCTGCTGCAGCTTGAACCCATTCCCTCTTGTTCTATTGCTAATTACCTGTGAGAAGAGACCGGCACCAACCTCTCTACAATGTCCTTTCAAGTAGTTGTAGAGAGTGATGAGGTCTCCCCTCAGCCTCCTCTTCCTCAAACTAAACAGTCCCAGTTCCTTCAGTCATTCCTCATAAGATTTATTCTCCAGGCGCTTCACCAGCTTCGTTGCCCTCCTCTGCACTCGCAAATGTTGTGGTGTTTTGTTTTTTTTTTTAAAGTACCCCAAATAACTTGTATTTTTAGAGTACCAAGTATCCTTACTTTCAGTTAGCAATGAGAATCTTTGTGTATCAAAAAATATGCTACAAAATCCTGATCCTGTTTTTGGTCCGAAACAATAGCTGTTGTTTAACGTTTAACACTGCCTTTTGAACAAGGTTTTCAGT
This sequence comes from Alca torda, assembly GCA_008658365.1. Lineage (NCBI taxonomy): Eukaryota > Metazoa > Chordata > Aves > Charadriiformes > Alcidae > Alca > Alca torda. Next base: position 9,977,305 of record CM018079.1, read on the forward strand.
AACTGAAAGATACTTACAGTTTTCAAAGGGTGAGTGGTTTTCATGATTCTGAGAGTAATTTTTTTTTTTTTTTAACTGGAAGAGTGGAGAATTCTATATATAGTTCACGTTTCCCAGCCCTGCATACTTGCAGCCTGCTAATTTTTGCATATTTCAGAATGATCCCTTATGAAAAGCTGAGCCTTAGTACGCTGTGGCTCTGTGCCGTAGACAAATAATAGCTATATGTTTTTGATAATTCTGATGTGGCCTTGTGCAAACACATCAAAATCCCGAACCGTGCAGTGAAGTAGCAGTAGGTGAACAATTCAATCAATTTTTCTCATATGCAAAAGATTGCAGTTGAGGTGGCAAATTCTGTTTCTTCTCAGCACACGGCAACACATTTCCCTGCCTGTTCCCTCCTCCCTGTTTCCCACAGGCTATCTTTAAGAAAAAAATAAAACAAACAGGAATTTGTTCAGCATGAGCCTAAGTTATATAAATACAGAGGGGAAAATTTTAAGAGGGACCCCATTCCTTTAGTAACCATTTCTGCTCAGATTTCTTCAGGTTACCCAAGAATTTGATTCTATAAATATTGTAATTTAATGGTAAAAATAATCTAATTTGTAAGATACGGCTTTTTAGCCAAAATGAACTAAGTCCTGCCTTCATTACCACTTTCCCCAGGTAAGTCTTTGGATATCTAAATTCTCTCCTCACCTCATTAGCGGAGGAGGAGGTTGGGAATTTTTCAAGGAAACCTTCCCAGTATTCTCAATCCAGTGGGTTTCCCCAGTGTTACGGGAACTTTTTTCACTCATTTTATAACTTAGCTAAATGTTAAGGAAGTTTTAACATCCACATTTAGCCATTCTGCCAGCCTACAAGCTCGGTGTCTTCATTCCCAACCTACTGCAGTCTTTCAGCAGAAGATCTTAAAGTTCTTTCCTAAGTATTAATTAAACTGCAGAACATGCCACGTAATTTTATTCCAATTTTACAGAAGAGAAAACCAGCTATCAGTAAAATTTGCGCATTGAATTCAAGTGAAAATGCCTGCGTGCAAAATGCTAACTACCTTAGTTGATACTCTTCTACTGGGACAGTTTTTAATAATGTATCTGCAAATGTTCTGGGCAGAGGCAAGGGAACACTGACAGCAATGAAAATATTTCAAAATTATGTTTTATAGGATTTCTGGTGTTTATCTGTTTATATTTTGCTTTTGTATGTAAGTACTCATCTGTTCTATTTTTTTGGCAATCCAAATTAATTATTTTTCATAGATTCCCAAGATGCACTACACTCCATTTATTTGTTATACTACTGACCATGATTAATGACCAACCACAGTTTGAATATCTCATTTTTAATGATCATGATAAATTGTAGCCCATCATGGCAATTTAATATGCTTATCATGCAAGATCTAAGTCAAAAAACTTAAATTATATCATAATTAGGAAGCGCATCTTAGCTGGGAAGCACAAGAATAGTTTGCCGTTATAAAACTTGCAGTTCCGTGCTTTTGCTGAAAGGGTTTTATAGCACATCAACCTCGCTGTTCTGTTCTGTTCTCATGGGAATACAGGTCACGCACTCTTCCGTATTGCATCTCATTCTGCAGGAGGGTCTTTTTGCAAACTCTTTGATTGCAGTTTTCACCTGAACCTAATTTATGATGGATGGGGATAAGGAGAGCTCAGGAAAGAGGTCAGAGAAAAGAGCCTGGCAGGTAGCTGGAGGAAACTTAGGAGATTCCTCGTATGGACTCTAGGTTATGAGAGACGCGTCCCAGCCAGGCGACTGTTTGGCTATAGGTGTATACAGTATGGTGGTACATTCCCCAGTGCCCAGCGCGTCCCAGCTCCGCATCATGCTGAGACCTGGTGACAACCATCACTCCCCTTTTTCCCTCCTTTCTTTTTACACGCAGGAAAGCTGTGGGCACGTGGGCTAGAGAGGAGCCGCAGCAGTTCCCAACACGGGCTCTGATACGGGTGACTCAGATATCGAGCATCACCCCATCAAGTAGTCTAAACGTAGCCTCTCTGAACGTCACGTGCAGTATGATGCTTTTTCGTGCTTAGTTTCTTCCTGCTGTGATGCCTTCCCTCGTCCTGCTGTCCTTCATCATCCTCCGGGTGACAGTGGAAGCTGAGAGCGCAGAACCATCAATCCCCGTCTGGTATCACCTGTGGCTACACTTGTGGGAGAGCGAGTGTTTAGCAGATCCTTTGCAGTTTACCACTTGAATTTAGTTTTTAAGACAACACCAAACAAACACAGTAATGAAGTAATACTTTTTTTTTTTAATTACTGCTATAACATTATGGTTTCTCTAAATGCGTTTGTCAAATCATCTCTGAGTTAGCATCCTGCACTTGGCAAAATGCTATTTTGGAATGGTCAATGCGTTTGTACTTCACATCAAATAACTTCATGTGCTATAATGACTCAAGAGAAGCAAGCTCAGCAATCAGTAAAACCGAAATTACGTTGTTCCTTGGTTATACGCAAAAACAATCAATTAACTGGATTTTTAAAATTCAGCATTATTTTTGTCAGTAGAAGTCACTGGACGGTAGTTCTTTAAGACTGGTCTCCTGCTGTCCCTGCTCTTGGTGAGGCCCAGAGAAGAAAAACTGTAGTTCTCCCTCATCACAGAAGTGGTGGATTCTAGGAAATGTTGGTGGGAAGAAGCTGGAGAGACAGAAAAGTTGGACCTCTTTGCCGTCACTGCCAAAAACCAGCTCTATCAGGGTAAGCTTTTCTTCATTTAGTAGAGTCGGTACACTTTGATGCCTGAGGAGGAGATGACAGAAATTGCAAAAGTCCTCTAAAAAGCCACTTAATAAAAGTGGGACTTGACAGAATAACTTACAATGGACATGATTTAATCACAAAAAAACCCACGATTTAACAAAGAATATTTTAAATATTAAAAATGGCTTTGCCAATGGAGATAGCAACATCATCTTATGCATTGAGATGTAGAGAGCTCAAAACTCATTTAAGATAGATATATTTTTTTTTTTTAAAGACTAATTTATGGGGTCATTTATAAAATATTCGATTTCAATGCCATCAGTGTTGTCTTAATGTTTTGTAATCATAATGTTGAATTTGCACTGCTCTTAGAACTTTAATTACAAAGCTAAATTGTACTAATATCCATTAGGTACCTCCTAATTGAAGCTACATCATATGTCTGATGTGGCAGTACTAATTGGTATAATTAAATTCTAATATGCATCAGTAGACTATTAAAAGGAGAGTTAAGAACAGAAGAAGGAATAAGCAAGTTTGTGAAACTTCTCATATCTAAAGTATTCCTATAATGAGAAAGAGTGCTGACTATACTTCTTGCCCATTTTATTTTAATTACTATATTGTACAAAACGTACTCATGTTTCACTGACCGAAATTCACTTTTTCTGAAGCCTTGTATCAGCATATTTACTAATAATGTATTTAAGTTCTTGTTATTTATTGTATTTTCCTTAGTGTCCCTAAGTGTTTTCCTAAGTGTCCCTAAAATGTTTGGGATCAATCTTAAACTGTGATTTGTCCACCTAGGTTTGGCTTTAGACTGACTGACAGTTTGCTGTGCCGGAGTAACCGTGTCTCTTCTTTTTCTGGGATGATTGAAATGGATCTTTTCATAGCGATTTGCCGCATTTCTGAAGTATGCCACCTTTAACCACTGCAGTTTAGAAATCGGAATGGCCAGCACTCAGAGACACGTATGAAAATCTTCAAAAGCCTGGAATTTGCAGATTTTGCGTGTATCTCAAAAAGGCGGAGGATCAGGCTTCAGTTTCCTGAGTTCCCAGGCAGGAAATATCACTGCTCTGGGGAACCACTCTGCTTCCTTCTGAGGTAGAGCTGGGAGTTCAGCTGGGTGCCAGGGCATCGATACCAGTGCCACCAGGGGAGAATTCAGATTTTTCTAGCAGCCTTTATCCATCGGCATTCCTACAGTCTAGCTCCAGAACGGCAGCTCCACTTGGATTCCTCAAGAGCTGCTTGTAGTTAAAGGGCTGCTCCTCGGCACATAGTTTTTATAAGCAAAAATACGATTCTCAACTCATATACAAAAAACGTATGTACTAAGTACCGACTTTAGGGACAGCAGATGAATTCTGCTACTTGGTCTGATCCTTCAGCTAGTAAATACTGTAGTGATCAAGGCATATAACCTGCAATCTGCCTGGTGCCTAAACTTGCTGCCAGAAGGAAATTCTTCGGTCTTACAGATGGGCTAGGTTCCTCAGCCAGACAGAGCAGACATTTCTTGTCTCCTCCTTATGGGAAATCACATGAGGATGTGGCTTATCGTCTTCTCTTAATATAATAATCACGTTTCATGTCAATTAGGCATTCTCTCTCTTTTCTTTTTGAGGCTGTTTCACCTTTTTCCTTTATAAATGAGACAGGATACTGGTACATCTTTGTCACTTAGCAACCATTTTTGAAAGTGAAGATTTTAATTTTTTTTAAATACCAATCTTTGGTATTACCTGTAACAAGGATAGGTAGGTGATTTGGGCCATGCAGGTATGGCTTTTTTCAACTGATCCTTTAACTTCATAGTTCTAACTATAATTTTACAGACTGAATTTTATTTTATGCATTAATCTTTTAGCGATTGTCTTACAGGTCTAGAAATCGTTACTGACTTTTGTATCTTTAGATACGGTATGATTTCCCACAGAATTTAATATCTAGCTGAAAACTTGAAAATTATTCCGGAGGGCCTTAAAATATCCAAGCAGAACTTCTATATGCAGTATCTGGAGGAATAAGAGATTTCAGCTGTGAGCTGAACACAAGAATGGATTAGCTTTCAGGATTTTAAATGAGGCAACACGCAGCAGAAAGGCCCAATCAATGAGTTGTTTAATCAACTGGAGAAGTAGTGATGAATGCCAGGGATTCTGTCACTAACTTACATCATTATTAGTACTTTTTTAATTATTATTTTATTTTACTTTTTACAAAGTATGGAGGATTTTGTGATGTTTTCCTTGAAAATTACTTCTTTCCAGACCACAGAGCTCCTGCTCTGTTGGGTAGTGAAATCAGAAGGAATAATGCATTAATGATGAATAATAAAAGGAGAAGAATTTGGGAAAGTTTTCCTCTCCTACTATTTATGATGCTGTTTCCGCTTCTCTCTTTAATGCTGCCTATCATTTGAAAATGTTTTTTTGTTCTTTCATTTTTGCTTCTCTTTCACTTTTATTATTTTTCTCCTTTTTGTTTTCTGTTGTTAAAACTTTTACTGTTTTTCCTTTTCTATCAAGATGAACTGGGAAAACCCGTGTTTTTCCTAGCATATGAAATCAAAATCAGTGGCCACAAAGATGGCAACGGCGTCTCGTTCAGCAATGCTGAAGATAATACAAAGGCAAAATTACTACAATAATGGCAGATTTAATAATTGAAATGCAGGAAAAAGGAAAATCATAGGCCCACTGAAAATCAGAGAATCTAAAATGTTATTTTGTGGATGAAATACGTCCTGCATCCAGAAACACACTTGACACGCATGTAATTTTTTTTGCTTCTACCTGCATCAGGGTTGCTTCTGCAGAACTGTTACTGACACTTTAATGAAAATGCAGATTGAAAATCCCAGTCGAGATTCCAGGTCCATATTAAATGGAAACCGGAAAATAAGAGTAAATTTGATATGATTAATGAACGAAAGGCTCTAACACATTTTCCTTTTTCTTTGGTGGTTACGGTAGCTAACAGCATAAGACCATTAGAAGTACCCTGTACTTTAAATATTATGAACGTGTTAACATAAATGAAAATTGTGTATCTTTAATAGAAATGCAGTGCTGTAATCAGATGTATTTAACCCTCGCCTCAGTCACTCGTTTAACAGAAGAACTCCTGCTTCAGCTCTCTAACTGTCTCCTGATCTTCACTGGCCTTTTCTCCGCTTGATGTGAGGCGACCCAGAGAAACAAGACTGTTCAGGGAAAGTCTATGGTGAGGACATTCTGACATATCACCTGTGCCTTTGGTAAATAAAACGAGAAATGCTCTAAACCTGTTGGCTCCAACAGGAAGTAAAAAGTGGAAAACTAAACAAACTGTTTACCCACAGTCCCTCTGTGTGCCTGGTCTGAAATTAGTTTCTTCAGCCCCAACTTAGTGCTGTCAGATGTATTTTGCAGAATAATCATGCATAATGATTCGGTTGCATTTTCACATTTTCAAAATTGCGACCATCCTCCTTTAAACGTTCATCATAGTAAGTGATCTTCAAAGAGCTGCACCAGCTGTTTCAAACCTCCTCAAGGTTGAACGTCCCTAACTCGGATAATTTGCTAGATGCCTATGGTCAGCAGAGAAAAGGAACGGTGTGGGATGAACAGCAAACCTGTTGGGTTTGTCTCTTCACGACTTACTGTGCAGGTGTTGCATGTTTCTGTGATGGGGCACGTGGGGAACAACTGCAAGAGAGTCAGACTGATGCTTTCCTGAGAGCAGCTGAGGATGTTCTGGCTTGAAAATGTTGTAGTGTTTACTGGAATCAGTGAGAAAAACTGGGAGAGAGATAGCGAGCAGAGATCCTGCAGCATGACTGCACGCTGGTGAATGACTGAGCTGAGCAGCCCCGGTGCCAAACCTGGCAGAAGATGGGTAGAAGGGATGAGACTTCTAGAGACGTAGAGGAAGTTGTGTGGAGTTTGCTCCGTTACAGAATGCCTCTGAAAGCACTTCTTAAAGCAGAAAACAAGTCCTACTTTACAAGGAAATGATTGGCAGGGGAGAGGTTTGTTTTCATTTCTATTTAGTAGTCTCCTGTCTATCAGATTTTGAGTTTTCTGTGTTTAAAGAGCCTGTGTTGGTCTGGTTTATTTCTTTCTGTAATTTGAAAAAACAACAACAATCAGTTCTAGAATTTTGAAGCCTTTTGGCATGTCTCCTTCCACAAGATGTTCTACCTCAAAGCTTCTGCCAACTCAGGATCCCACCAGAGTAAACTCTGAAAAATTTACAGACTAATAGTAACTCCCCAGAAGATCCATTGTTTATCACAGTTTCCTTGCCCGAGGTCTTCCTTATAAAAAGAAGTTTGAAAAGTGCTCGTTTTTCTGTAATCCTTCTATTAGCAGGTTGCTGAAAACAGATTTTAAAAGCATTTAGGAAAAGTAACTAATAGATGATTTGAACATCAAGTGAAACAACCTCTCTCTTCCCTTGGGACCCCTTATTCAGTCTTAAATGCTGAATGCTGAATTTGGGTGTATGACAGCCCAAGACATTTAACATTTAGTTAGCCCTGCTAGGTGCTAAAAAGCTGCCCACCCCATTTCAATTCAAATTAATGGAACAAAAGCATTCGTAGGATGCCCTGGAGCTCAAACATTAGATGCTAGAGGGAAGCGAAAAGAAGCTTTTTATGTACAATGGTGTCGATGGATCACATCACTTTCAAATATTCATGAATGAACTATGTTTGGTTAATTCCAGAGGAGTAAAAATAAGTGGGTTTATTCATCTTTTCATCATTTCACATTATAATCTCATTACGTGGAAGCCAATTGCTTTTATGTCTTTTTAATTTTAATTTTTTTTTTTAAATTCTTTTATTGCAGGAGGAGTTCTAAGGCCTCTGCAAGCGGCTGTGCTGCTGTTAAATTTAATGGGCTCCAGCTGTGCAGGGGTATTGTCAGGAAGAAAGAACAAAACCCCTGGAAGAATAAACAGGAAAACAGGATACTTTTTATGGGTTATTTGTTTATTGGGAGGATGTATCATTGAATTGATATATATATATGTGGGGGGGGGGGGGGTTTAAGAAGCAGTGACAGCATACTTAGTTACATACGCATGCAGTATATTTTTGTTAAACTGAGACGCTACAGTGAGACGATGAAAGATGTACGGTGGAGTGACTGTTCACAGTTGAATATCCTTTCACTCATTCTTTGTCTGAAAGGGAATTCAGTATCATGTTTCCCTACGCGTTAGCCAACTTGCTTTAAGAAACTGGCTCCGAACAGAAAGCCCTTCAGCCCCTGTCCATGGAGCTACACGCAGTCTCCGCCACCACCACCTCGTGTTTGCTTCACTGTGCGCACAGAGCTGCATCGCTGGCGACACCGTCTCAGCTCTGCTGGCTACCTACAGGGCAAATGCCAGCTTCTGTCTCCTGTTGCTCCCTGTGCTGCCCTACGCCTCCATTTCTGAGATATTTTAGGAACGGTGAAAAATGATTCGGTTACTGCTGCTGCTACGTGCCCATTTCCTGCTCCTTTCCCTATGACCCACCTCATGTCTCATTCTCCATCAGCGTTTTGGTGGGGCAGCTGTTTGAGGTGACTCTGCCAACAACTGTTCCAGCAGCCAGCCATCACCATGACCCACTCTGGGCACCGTGTTCTTCTGAGGGGTTGCTGTTGTCTGCTGAAGACATCTGCCATGGATGCGATATTCGTGACATTCAGGTGTGTCCACCACGCTCAAGTCCCAGACAGTATCTTTCCTTGCTTGCGTTACAAGGAATAGTTGGCTCAACCCAGTAGAGCATGAAAAGTGCAGTTAAAATAGAGAGCGGGTACAGGAGGGAACAAGTGAGATTTGAAATTTGTGTTACGTACAGATGTGCCTAACTCCAGATACTGAAAATCTGGTGCTTTAAAGGAAGGTACTGATTGCCAATCTTCTGAAAAATCAGACCCTTCCTAGCCTTTCAGTAACTACCCAAATGTAAGCTACTTTCCTACTGCCTTCTCTCTAAACATCATTCATTTCTTCTACCTTACTGATTGAATAAGCTGATCCTGCTCCAGCTGAATATGATTGAGAGAATAATGGCCTAATTGAGTGTTCCTTGTTTACAAGTTAACTTGGAAATACCGTTAAATATATATCTTTGCTTATTTTTTTTTTCCTTTTTTTTCAGATAACCGCTGTTACATTCAAAGGGAGAGGTGTAAGTCTTTGAAATGAAATGTGGAAAGCAAAGCTCCTGTGAAGCACTCTGCCTCCAGAAGCAATTCCAACACTGGTCGGAAAGTGGCATTACAAGACAGAACTGGGCCATTTGGTAGACTGTTTGTTTGGTGTTTCTCCTTGCTGCTGGGCAAAGCCAAATACGCAGTTCTGCACCTCTACTTGATCAAGTTCTTCGGGTGATGAGTTGGAGCCATTACACCTACGTAGCCACGTGTGGCACTCCCAGACAGGTATCTGGTGGTTTGCACCGGCCCACATCTTTGTATCCACTGTCATTTTTTTTTCCCCTCATTGTTCATAGTCTAAGTCTGTTCCAGTTTAAAAACACTGCATTAATGAGATATGAGACTAAGACTAGCAAGCACATTAAACTTATATTTAAAAATTGATTTTGCCTGGAATTATAAATATCTGGTGCATTAACCAAAGTACCACAAATTTCTTTTAAGTGTTATCTTTTGTGTGTAATGATGTGACTTTGAATTTACTTTTTAAGAAATACCCATCATGAATACAAAATGTTCATCTTCAAACATCATTACAAAAAGATCCATTATTTCAGTATGTTTTCCGTCTTTCAGCTATGCTTTCTGGTTATTTTTAATGCTTAATCCACCATTTTGTGACCTTCACCACGGGAGAGGTAAACGTAGATCTTTCCAATAGCAAAGATACAAATGGAATGAAAACTGTTTTGTTTTGACAGAAATGCTAAAAATTAAAACATAGAATGCAAGGGTAAAGCTCTGCTCTTTAGAGAGCTGTCTGCAGGCTTCATACTAATTATTCATTTTATACGCTTCTATTTGAGGATACCACCTTCAAACAATACCACCTTCAGGTTTTTAAACTGTGTCAAGGGAAAGGTTGCAAACCTACAGGAAACTGGTGATTTATTGTTTTTTTTCTACATCCTTAACCTAATGGGCTTTTTTTGTAACGCAGGCAGAAGCAGATGATCGCCAGGGTGCGAGGAGGGAGCAGCAAAACCCCTTGATCTTCTCAACAATCCACCTCAACAGTCCCAACAAGATGAGGCACTACTCCATTTTGCTGTCTTCATCTTTTGCCTCCATATTGCCTTCAGTAATTGTGTTTCTTGCTGCTTTTTCTCTCCTCCCTACTTTGCAAGGTGAGAAACGGTGGATGTCTTACACTGCCTCTGACTGGTGAAGCCCGTTTCATTAGCCCTGTCTGGTCAGGGACCAGAAACGTGGAACTGAGGATGGGTGACTGGGCCTGCGAGAGGCTTTTTAAGGGCTGATAATTTGTTGTCTGGATCTCTGAATCGTCACAGGCTCTGTGTTTCTTTCCCACCTGTACCTTAACTATCGTTGGCAACTGAAGTGAACTTTGGGACATGAATGAGATGTTACTCCTATCGCAAAGCTGGTAAACAGCTCTTTCCCTTTCCCCCTTTTGCATCCAGGGAATGTGACATAGTTGTTGACAGTTTTCATCTGGTTGCTGGACTTCTACATCATGGAACTGGCCCAGTGAAGAGGCGTGCCTGTACGATTTTTGCAGCCTTGTTGCAACAGAAGCGGTAAACACAGACAGCGTTTTCAGACTAAAGCTGCTCTCGTCTTCGGTGTGAGCTGGATGCAGAGACCTTGGCCGACGAGGGTTAGAAAGGATACGGTCCCCACACTCGTACTCTAGTCATTAGCGATGGTGAGTGCCACTTGAATGCGACGCTGCATCAACATTGCTGTGTTAATAGTCGTTGTTGCCCCAATTAGATAATACTTTCTAAATTATTTCTAATTGGACATCATTTGTTTTCGGTACACATGAAAAAGGAATGATTATGTGATTTTCAGATAAAATCTAAGATGGCACATTAATTTTTTTTTTTTTTTTTTTGGACCTGTCAGAAACGGTTCCTTCTGGCTTTGCTTTAGTGTTTCTAACTCCGGTTCCTTTGCCGGTCAGGACCTGTGTTGGGTGCAGAAGGAGTGTGACCATCGTCCCGTTTACTCACGGCACTTATTTCACTGGAGCAGCCTCGGTTACAGAGGAGATCTTTATAACTTTGTGGTTAGCTTTGTAGAGCACTCACAGAATCATACCAGACCTTACACATAAATAAGGAATTCTTCATTATTCCTATTATGCTTGATTTTGTTCTTATCTTCAATTTATTGAATTAGTAGCAGTTATTCCAAATAAGGAAACTGATAGAAAACTGGTAAAAGTGAGAAGCCTGTTGACTTTTTTGTGTGTGTCTGAGTGGCATTAATATATAACAAGGGACATGTTTCTTAGCAAGCTTGCTCTATAAAAGGAATCCTCTTTGACTAACAGGAATAACTTCACTTAGTTTTAGATGTGTGAAGATGCTGATGTCTCAGATGAAATTCCGTCAGACTAGGGTACTCAGCCAACACTGAATTCAGGCTGAGACGACATAATACAAATTTTGTCTAACACGGGACCAAAGAAGTTGCATCGCAAAAGTCCACAGGGTGTTGTTGGTGAAGGTTAAATGGTGTGCGTTGCTTTTGAAGCCAGGGAGAACAGGAAAAAGTTGAAGTAGTAGTTGGATAGCGTCCATTGTTTCTAACGTCCTTACAGAAACGTTCGTCCTGATAGTCACCCTTTTCCCAGAGGACCTTTGTGGAAGCTCATGCCATGAGTAATGTTATAGAAGGCTTTTCAGTTCCCATTCCCCGATTCTTACGCTTTCTCATTTTAGCATATTAATGTGACTGGATGGAGAAAGCATCTATATATTTTCAAAAGTCTCTGCGTAATGTAATAAGTGGCCTTTGTTTATGTTATTTATTTTCTTACATCACTTTAAAATGTCAGTTGCCATAACAGCAAATGCCACTTTAAGTGTCTATTTCTTTAATTAATTTGCTTTTCATTTTCTGGATATACGCTGCCTCTCTTTTTCTCTGAAGACTGTCACAGGTGGAAATGAGATGACATTGGGGTTTGTCTCAGGTGGAAATTAGATGGTACCATGGTTTTTACCACTCCTATGGGTTCAGAGTAGGAGTTAATCGCTCTCGTATCATCTCTGAAATAACAGTAGGAAATCTGAAAGTCCAAATTAGTTATATATTAATAAAACTAAAAGAGAGAAGGCGGGGGGAGGAGAGCTAGGTTTAAACAAGTATTTTATGACACTTCACTGGATAGCTAGTAATCTGAAAGAGGAGGAAAACACGAAGTCAGGTAAGTGTCAAACAGAGACTTCAGACAGAAAATTAGAATATCCACAACTGTGGTAGCCTAGTGGGGAAAAAAAAAAACCACAACAACAAAACCATTTAAGCACTTAAGAGTACAAATCAATTCCCACCTACGCAGCTAGTTATGTAAAATTCTGCTGCTTCCCATGCTCAGTATTTTCTCCATTTGTTGAAGCTAAGTATCTTGTAATATAGGAAGGTCTAGCTAAAAATTATTTGAAGTAATCTGTTTTAGCTCAGATGGAATTATATTAGGTGTGCTCACAGAAGCATTGACAATATCTCAGCTATTGGAGGAATAACTTTTTGAATTCTGAATGTTTCATCTTCATTTGCCATGCTACTATCTCCAGTATTAGCTCCTATATTCAACAGTTTTCAAATGATAAACAGAATTGGGATTCCTTAATTAGGCTTTTCTATATCTAAGATTTTTAAGAGGACAATCCAGTCGGTGTTTTTGAACTTCCTCGTACACCAAGAGCACTGTCTGGCACAAGAGTTTTTGTACAGAACCACGGTCTGTGATGGTCTACCTTTTAGATAACAATTACGTGATATTAAGCGCTCACTGGGCAGTAGAAGTCTTCAGCTGCAAGTGGTTGAAGGCGGCACCAAACTTGACAGATGCTTTCCGTGTTTAGCCAGATGCTTAGAAATTAAGGCGGGTGATGCTCAGTGTAAACTCATTTTAGATTAGGGCCTTTAGTCTACGTGTCCGACATCTGTGAGTCTGTAAGCTTGCGTGGGAGAAATGGGTTCTTGCACATCATCTCGCAAATAGGCTTTTCCTTCCTGAAACGCATTTATCAGTTCGTATTTCTTGTGTCTTAATCTTAGCCATATGATAGGTCTTTCTGCTTGTACTGGCAAAAGCAGTAACCTCCATTATATTTCCTCAGATATAAGTGGGACACAACAACTTGTCAGAGTTCCTGGAAGTAAGATTCAGTAAGATCTGCATGGGAAGAAGTTGTGTATTATGAGAACTGCATCATATGCAAAAATTTCTTAGAGCTACTGAGGGCTCGTTTTCACAGGAGGGTAAATACCAGTCCATATTCACCTCTTCCTAGTATTTGTGATTTTACAGATCTGCGGTGTGTTGTCCCTCAATCGTCTCCTTTCCAGGATGATTCTTGGCCTACTTTGTAAGTCATACTGCTTCTCTCACCATCCTTATCCCTAGACTCCGTGCTGTGGGGAGTCTCCTTCACATGGACTGAGCTGGTGCAGAACAGAAGCTCAAACTCATTAGTGTTACAGGGACTAAAAGAAGAATCACGTCATTTCAAAGCACTTAAAAAAAATATCTAGCTCTTGTCCCTCTCCTATGTTCTACCAAGAGCTCTGGGTTATGAACTCACACTTGCAGAATATCAAGTAGTGTACATTCAGCTGTCTTTAAAAAAAAAAAGCTGGCCGGGACTCAAGTCAAAAGTACATTTATTTAATCTTGTCAGCATTCATTTACAATCCAGCATTTAAAGGAGACAAGATTAAAATCATTTTCCCCCACTGCACAAAGCACCAGATAAAAGAATCTTTTCAGTAATAGTATTTCATTTTGAGTTTCAGCAGTCCGTTTAGTTTTGATACTACAAGAAGCCTATTAGCTTTATATTCTTGTGCTGAATGTTGATGGATTCTGACAGCTGTCACTGAGAAGCTGAAAAGAGACGAGATTTTCAAGTTGCATACGAATTTTATTGAATAAAGGTGAAATTTATTTCACCCACATAAACCATGAGATCCAAGCTATGGATGGATGAAGTATGGATGCCATGAAGTACAAGCCCTTGCCTCTGCATCTGGTCTACCCCATATTACGTCGTAGTCACTCCACGTTGCTGGAGAAATAAGCCCAAAGCAGGTACCTGCCTGTTCAGGTGGGGGCCGTATGAGACTTCAGTAACCCTCAGCAGGCTTGGTCTCATCTTCTCATGCGAGACAAGTCATCTGGAAAATACTTTTCATCATGATCAAGGGATGCGACAGTAGCAGAACCTAATTCCCACCAACCTATTGAAGTATTTTATGCAGTGTGAAGGGCATCGGACTTCCTGTTTTCCTTGTTATCTCCCTCACAGGCTACAGAAATAACAAAAAGAAACCCATTTTTTATCTCTCATGTATGTTCTGGAGATGGCATGCTTCCATTATTGGAATATATTCCATTATATTCCATTATTGACCACTAATTCATTCACCTGAATTCATCATTGTCTAAAGCGCTGCCTTTTTCTTTTCGAGTGTATTTTTCTTTTTATATTTATTTGGCACTAAATAAGAATTTACAAAACTTGATCCTTCTCTTGATTTTTTTTTTTTTTTTTTTACAATGATAGTCTCACATGAGCTATCAGAATTTTTGGTTTTTCTCTGTTTCCTATTATCTAAACACCCTACCAGAACATGTTTTGTCTCTAGCAGCGGAATGCTTGGCAACATTGATTAATCTATTGTATATTATTCTAATTTAGCTGAGTTAGCAAGCTATTTTGGTGTGATTTTGATGAATTTACGTAGTTTTCAAATCTTATTTGCAAACCAAGTGTCCTTGAGTTCTGGAGGGCCGAATGGTAGAAGCTGCAGCGCAGCTCATAGCCATGAGCGTTCACGTTTTTATAGGCCGACAGGAATGAATAATTTGCAGCGACCTTGCAAAAGAAGTACCTAAGCTGGTGGAGAGATGGTTCTGGGTAACTTGTTTCAAACTAGTTTATTTATGAATTCACCAGTTAACTGAGTTATTTAGCAGGATATTGCAATGCTACATCGCAAGCATATTTTATTTGAATTTGATGTTTCAGTAGTTGTTTTACTGCAAAGGACAGTGTATCAGTAAACAATATAGTCAAATACTTAATAGCATGTCATTTTAAAAACGAAAATGAGTTTCTTTGTATTCTCCTTATAAATATGTTTTCAAAAGGATTTTTTATGGTTCACCTTCATTATATTCTGTTTGGCTCATGCCTTTCGAGGCAACAGTTCAGTTCCTGCAGGGCTTGTTTTAAAGGGCTGTCATTATTTAGAATGGATCATTTAATTAAGCTACCACAGGGTCTGTAAGTAAAATTAATCAGTGTAGGTATATTGCTTGTATGAGCCACAATTACTAGGCAAATAGGTTACTGCCCAATAGAGTTGCTGTAATCCAACTGTACACAGCCTCGTAGAATTTAGGGACAAGCTTTGTTTACTCTTAATTATACCTAATGCCATTTACCCCAGCTAGGCTGTAGCCTTTGTTGTTACTAATTAATTTATGTAGTTGGTAAAATACTTTATTTTAATACCAGCATGTGACACTATCTGAGATGAAACTGCCTGTCCTATGACTGGAGGGAATAATTACCGAGAAAATATATCAATTAAAATGAGCTTTATTAAACTGTATTCGTGTCGTGAACACGGTTACCAAAACCTCCAAAGATCTGATCTGTATTCTTGGCCTTGGGGCACTTACTTAATAAAAACTTAATAGAACATCTTCAGTGACTCATACATTATGTAGCAATTGAATCATCAGGAAAACAAAGAATATTGATCCTTCGTGTCACGATCTAAACCCAGGCATTCGGAGTACAGATTCTAAAAAAATATAATGTCTCATTTGATATGGTAAGATCAGATTTGTTATCCTGCCATAAAGAAAAACCTGATATATAGTCAGACAAACAGAAAGGATGTTCCAGCAGTTAATATGCCAACCTGAGCTGTAGTAGACCAGAACTCAGTTTAGCTGCTCTTTCAAGAGCAGCCAGAGAGGTTCTCTAAGACAATTCTATTTGAGTGTGCTAATTTTAATATAGAAAATAATACAACCTCGGGATGCAAAGCACTGGTAGAGTATAAATTCATGCAACTTTTTTCCAAAATATGTGAAATACGACTTTGAGCTGTCAGAAATTTTGCTGCTTCTGTTCTTTAACTGGATCTCCTACAGCAGCCCACAGGCCTTTTCTCCCGTCTCACCCTGTGCCCTATGTGCAGAGGTTTTGATTTCTGGATGTCTTCTGTATAAATCCATGCTCTTCCAGTTGGATACTTGCATTGGATCTCTGTGGGGAAGTCTGCACAGTCTCCTCTCACGTAACATGGCCTGAGTTATGGCAAATGATCTGAGAGGAACGTCAGTGTAACCACTGCACGCGAGCGGAAGACCCAAAATTGCTCTGAGAGTGTGTTTGCCCCCAAACTGATAACGCTACGGGGAGAAAAACAATGACAAAGTTTGCTCGTGATGACCGGCAACAAGGGGGTGACCAAAACCAGGCGAGGGCTTGAAGAGAAACATGAAAACTTGTGAATGTGGGGACCGAAGGGGTGCTCTCTCAGCAGGGCACGATGAGAGGCTTCAGGGAGCAGCACAAGCCCAGCAGGAGGGGGGTGCAGATGGGGGAGAAGGTGCTCCCGGAAGCTGGTAGGTGGGCTTGAAATCCCCACAAGAGGGGAGACTGCGCACGCTGCTACGTGAATGTGTCTGTGTGTGACTAAAACATCCTGGGATTAGAGAAGTGGGTTTAGACATTTTTAGTTGTTTACTGTTTTTAATTTTCTTTACGCATCTGGTACTGTGGTTTATCTGCTGTATTCCTGATACTGATCCTGGGTGTGCAGTTCGGTGACTGCCAGTTAATTACCCATCCCTACACAACAGATAAACCACTTCATTCCTGATTTGATCCAAACCCCTTGAGTTGAGTAGTTTTGCCCCACAGCAGGCCTCTGCACTAGATTTGCCCTCCACCGGAATGTTTCTTCCATCATTTCCTCAAGGTCGTGCGCTGGGACGGCAGCGCAGCATCGCTGCAGGACTGGAGACGTAGTCAGGTCGTGGGCCAGAGGGAGCTAAGGCAGAGAACGAATGGCCAGTGCTGACGATGAAGATGGTGCTGACGTCTTTGGGGAAGGTCATATGAACAACCAGGCCAACCAGGCTGTGATCTCTTGAGTGAGCTTAAGACCAAAATTTCCTGGATGGTGTAGTAACACCCTGAATAGCCACGACTCTCAAATCCCAGACTGGCACCCAACTGGTAAGTGTTAAGACTGTCAATATCAAATGAATATGTCAGTGTTCTCAACAGTCTCATATTGGTTGTCCTCTGTGCTAGGAAAGGATTGAGCTCAGCTCTGTGAGTGTCACCTGCTCTACCCAAAAACTTTCCTCTCATTGGCAATCGATGCATGCCCGCTGCAGGAACCAGCAAGCTTTTCCAGCAACCCCAGATGCTGTGCAGAATGGTCAGATATTTGATTTTAGTAATTTTAAGGATTTTAGCAATGTTGTGATTCATTGGAAATCATACATAGAGCACGTGCAGTCAAATCAGGTCTCAAAAATCAGGTATCTTGAGGCTTAAACTACTGTCCTAACTACTGAATTACGTTTGGGTTTTTTTTTCATTTCTCTTATATCAGTATAGAAGAGTAGCAACCCATAGGGACACTGTACTACTTGGAACAGGAGCAATACGTACAGGCTAGTAAGGGATGCTACACATTTTATACTGCTGGCAGTTACAGTGCGGGTAATTAGGGAATTAAGATTACAAACCCGAAGAGTTTCATGTGCTGGGTTTATGCAGCTATATTTGAGAACCGCTTTGTGTATTTGAATACTGCAGCACAAAAGCATAAATTAACAAGGTAGTGTTCAGTCTTCAGTTATGAATTTTTCTGAGTTTGGAAGTTAACATCAGCCTCTGGATATTGTGCATGCGTTTATCCCGTAACTGGTAATGTTTAGTTCTGTATGTCATGTCTTTTCTTGTAAGAGCGTGAGGCCCCTAGGCTTTTGGTTAATAAAGGCATGTATGCTGGAGTGAAAAATGATAACATGGTAAGTATCCTTCAGAGTCAGTCATCTAAAATCTGCAAGCTCAGCAACGAAAATCTGTTCAGATGTGTGGGATTCACATAACGGTGTGAACCACAGCGACAACAAATATATTTTTTGTCAGTTCAAAATAGATTCTAGATTTTGCACCATTTATGGCTAAGAAGAAGCTTCAGAATGTTTCAATAACATCTGGTAAGGGATTGCTTTTGATTTGCAGTTTTAATGATTTATCATTTGCCATGTTTTTCTGAATTGTGCCAAAGAAAAATCTTCATGGTTTAGATCTTATTAGTGTTGGCACTAGCCAAATGTCAGTAATTACAGCTAGAGGTTAACAATTAAAAGAGCTGATCTGTCAATGAAGGTGTCTGATAAATCAAGTGGGCTCATCCTGATGTATGAAATTCTGAGTGGCTTTTCTGCCAGGCTTGAATAAACTGATACCTACAAAACATACGCTAAATTTGTTTCTCCTTTTCATTGCAACACGTATGTCATATAAATTGATAAAACTCAAAACGGTTATCTACAATACAGAATATTTTCAGGAAATAATTCATTTTTATGCATAGACTAAAAGTCAAGAAATTCTGTGGTGATGTTTTCTAAAACTGCAGCTTTGTTAGCGTTATATGAAGTGCTTCAATCTTCTCACTAGGGATTTATCACAAAAAAACAGTATACTTAGGGGAAAAATGACACATTACACAGGAAGAAAAAGCATGTACTTGCAGCAAGTAAACAAATCATTCATTTGATAGAATTTCATTGATTTTTTTTTAGTTGTAATTGACTGAAAATGCCATATATGACTAAGAGAAAAATATCCATTTTATTTGACAACTTATATTTTTAGCCCCTACACTATTTACGGAGAAAGCACCTGTTGCTTTTACAATATTACTATATTTGGGGACATTACACCATTCACATCAATAACAGTTTTGGTTTCCTATATTGCTTTACACCTCAGGGAATCCAGAAGTCCTTTACAATTATTTATAATATTTACGTAAACAAACTAATATTTTTCAGTGGATTTTAAAAAGATGTATTTCAAAAAGATTAGCAGCTAATTTTACCTAAGAACAATTGGCTACCTAAAGCCGCTACTAAATTTAAACAACAATTTTAAAGAGTACCTAAAACACCACTTATTTTCTCTTACTTTGCTCGTATATTTTGCTGGAATCACCACAGGTTTTAAGTCTAATAGTTTCCATAAAATGTTTTTGTGCCCTTAGAAGTTTGTATGTGGTGGACGGCCAAGGCATCCGCGCTTTGCTGGTGACAACGCTCATCTGGAAGTACTGGATTCCACCCTGAAGCCACAACTTGGTCATGGCGCTCTGTGTGGGTGCTCCTGTGCTTTGTCTTGACTCATGGCACAAGACTGTGTTTTGTGGACTTAATCAAGCCTCAGGATAATCAGGTATACACTATCAGTGGGCTAATATCAATTTGGGAACCCAGATCTTAATGTGTGTCATTTTTTTTACCACGGAAATAGTATCCTGTTGGTGGAAACCCCAGTGTGCAATGTAGTAGTGTAGATCGCTGAACCAAAAGAAGCCTCAAAAACCCATGGGTAAAATATTTTCCATTTAAGAGACTCAGTTCTGAAACAGGTTTAAAACGAATAATATAATGTAAGTCCAGATTTCTGCAGAAAAAGATGAAAAGTGTAAGTAGCACTCATATTTAGAGCATACTTTTAATCTTATATATTCCTGCTCCTTATGTGTCTGGATTTTAACAAATCCCTCACGACAAGCAGTTTTGAACCCGGAAAAGAAGAAAGTCCTAGAAATGCCTTAAAATGAAGGACTGAGGATTTCACAACAAAAACCACTTTCAAATCTAGGCCTTTTTGTCCTGTTTTGTTAGCAGGCTTATGCTTTCCCTGGCTCAGTTTTCTAACTTGTGAATCCCAATTCTGTGCTTATAAACACATACTTAACTGAATGGGGAACTCTGTGTTTAACACACTGTTATTGATTCCCATATCAGAACTGCACATTGACTGAAAACGCCCCAAGCTAATTTTTGGTCTGACCTTACAATTTTTCAATATGGTGCGCTGCTAGATGCCTAAAAGTAATTTTGCCATGTGTTTCAATAGCTTTATTTTTAAAAAACAAAACCAAAAGGAACAAACCAACCAAACCACAAAACCACTGTTAAACTTCTAAGTTTTCAGATAAATTATTCCATCCAATGATCTGTTATATTGTTATTTTTCTTCAGTGTCGAAATTCTTATCTTAGAATTTATTGTATTTAAATTAGAATTATCCTAAACCAGTTGTAGTTTTATATTCTATTTTCTTAGCTTCCATATCTTATTGTTAGCTTACGTTCTACTTGCTAGATTAAAAGATCTTCCTAAATAGAGATTTACAGAACAGGCATCCTCTTAGCTTGAGGACTAACTTGATTTCCAGAGTTCAGCTCAGTCTTGAAGCAGGTTTCTGAAACGTCTTCAGTTTTCTTTTGCTCTTTCTGAAGCGCAGACAGTGGAACTGTACACAGCAGTTTTCTCATCAGTGTCGTACAGAGATGTCTTCTCACAGAACAGTGTTTTGCTTGTATATCTGGAAAATATTAGGCTCACGGGGTCATACTGGAAAGCCACAGTAATTCTTTACAAAGGTACTCTTTTCTAAAATACCCTCTTTTAACATGACAAGACTTACGTGAATTTCCTGTCTTGCTTAAAATTAAATGTGCACTCACGCATTTCCCTAAAATGTAGAATAGATTTAGCAGCACAATAAAAAGCCCTCCGTTATCCTACCTTACCATCTTAGGAAGGGTTTTATGCGGTGAGTGAAAGAATTGTGCTTTCAGGGCCATCAAAGAGAAATAGACTAGTAAAAGGTTATGGAACGAAAAAATGCTAAGTTAGTACCTCAAAAATATGTTTTCTTGGTGTTTTCTTTTTCTACCTCTATTGCTGTCCTTTTTCTACCTCTATTGCTGTTCTTTTCCTTAGATCCAATTAGATCCAACAGCTGACGACAGACAGAATGGCATTGTGTCCTCAGCATCACTATGGAAATAAAATGAATCAAGAAAATATTTTCTTCAGGTCAAAAAAAAAAAAAAACCAAAAAACCAAGAGAACGGTAAGTGTATTAGTTTTCCACTTAAATCACAAAACAAAATCTATTAGCTTCAATCAAGTGCTGCAGGAGCCAAATAGTTTTTCAGGCACAATCCATTTAGTGTTATAATAGCGGGTGTCGCAGTCTACAGCAAGAACTTAACCAATTTTTAGTACATAAATGCATACATAATTTGATGTTGGAAAATTATGTGTATTCCTGAGTCAGCCATCAGGTAGAATCAGAAGTGGTTGAAGGAAGGGTAGGATTCATAGACAGAAGTGTATATACCATAGACTATAGCATAGGCTTTTGGTGTTCTAGACCACTGAGATGATGTCCCTGCAGAAATCAACTCCTGTAGCAGCAGAACACCTAAAATTCCTCATGTAAGATTGAACTGCATAGTTCAAGCAGTTCAAACGCAGTTGCTAAGTGAGGATTGTATGATGTGACCAGCTCTGGGGACGCGCTTCCTGGAGAACACGGATCTGTATCCAGGCTGTGGAAAGTGCTAGAGACCACACGCTGCTGTTGTCAGTGCTGTGACCCAAGTCGTGGGCCCCGTGACGGGGTGCAGGGGCAGAATGGCTTGGGAGCTCTGCTGGAGTTCAGCCATTAACTGCTTTCAGAGTTTCCTCTTCAGTCCCTCTTGGTATGTGTTCTGTGGCTCTTGATTATATGAAGATCCTGATAGGATAAAGGAAGGCTGACCACCCTCTAATGGTCAGAACACAGAAAAGCCTCCTCTTGTGTTCTCTGGTTTTGTTTGTTTGTTTTAAATTTCTTGATTGTTCATTAAATTGCTTTTTCCAGTCCTTTTCCATGACAGTCCAATAAGGTGTTTGTACAAATGTGCAGCGCTCTAGCATTCATTAGATTGTATTGTGTTACAATAAGGACGTTTAATATTACAAAGTGCATTTCAAATGATATCTTGTGACACAGAAAATTTGTTTATATAAACAAAATGGAAAATAAAAATGTAGAAGTAACATTTAATTGTACCATTCTGAAATTTAAAAAAAAAAAAAAAGAAACAACAACCACATTCTGCGATACTTTTGCGAGATCGTGTTACTCCTAAACTAACCACAATTTACAATGTTAGAAGTTTCATATATTCACAAATAGAATGAACGGAATAGCTGGATATTAAAATATCCTTTATCATTTTGACATTTTTCAACCAAGTTAGCATCTGAGAAATTCACACAGGAACTGACTCTGCTGTTATTTCGCGTATATGTACATAAGACATATAGCTAGCTACACTATTCTTCCAAAAAGCTTCTCTGGCAGAAATCTGCTCTTGGTCTGTCTTGTTTTCCGTGGTACTGTTCCTTCTTCTTGAAATCTGTAATTCTGCAACCTAAAATACACACATGTTAAGATGCATAAGCTGCAGCGTAGAAGTATTTATGCAGTCAAATGGTATTTTTTTCTTGTTTAAAATATTAAGTATCTGATCAGCGTGGTTATTGTCTTCTCGTTTATCTGCTTAGTAACTGAAATTACAAGGTCACAGAATCCCTATAATAAAGAATACAACAACACAAAAAGCAA